>OY728138.1:50140609-55140609 GCA_963277665.1 Viscum album | reverse complement strand
TCTTTGGAGGATTATGTTCTCAACCTAATCGTGACACCATAATAACCAATTTATAGGAAATTAACAAGATACCAACCAACCGTCGCAGAATCTGAACTTCAAGCACCCTCTCATTTTATGTCTCACTTAAGTAAAAGTACCCATTATAAACTAAAACGTGGTCTTGAATTTCCAATAAAATTCCTTGTTCAAAAGTTATTTGATACGCCATTCGAGATAAAATAATTAAAATTAACTATTTTGTTTATAATTTTTCCATTCATGGGTTTTTTCTAAAAAAATCCCACTACGATAATAGTTATATACCACCAATGGTAAACCCCATCTTCCAGAATCAACTACACTCTAAAATTTTTAATTCTTGTTACCGTTTCTGATTTATTTCATTTAATTAATGTTAAAATTCTTTTATATAATTTATTTATTTTTTGGAAACTATTTTCGGGAACACCGGGCCTCTAAATCACACACTATCTCAACGCCTAGCTCTATAAATATACATAGAAATATTTTAATGACATACTATGTGAAAACTAGGTCTCTAAAGTAAGATTTAATTATATTGTAATATATAATGAAATAATAATCAAAATTAACATGGAATTTTAAATAGAAGAAAAAATATTCCATTTAAATAACTTTACCATCATGACCTGATAAGTCCTAATCCATAGGTAAATTTAAATTACTAAACCCACATTCCATTTAAATAAATTTACTACATGAATTCATTAGGTATAAATAATATGGTAATTTGAATAAATTAAAATTTATTCTAGCAAATCAATAATTTTATAATGAAATAGATCCATATAAAATATAATTTTGGGAATAAAAAGGATAATAATAATAACTGAATTACGAATGAATTAAATTATTATTTATCTAGATTCCATGATTTTAAGAATCATGATGCCTCAACTGCCAAAACCACTCAAAAGACAACTTCAAACTATAGGTAGAAGCATGTTTGATGCAATATTTCTTTTTTTCACCTTAAGAGAAAACTAATGCATAGAAGGGATATATAATAGAGGGTCTCTTCCGTCACTATAGTTAAAAATAATTTACTATATAACAAATAATCAATAATATTTTTGAATATATATTCATTTTCAAAAAATATCTATAATGATTAATGATTTTAGAATTATCAATTTTTACCTAGATAAAATATTCAAATTCAATGTAGAACATATTATAATAAAATAATAAAAAATTAGCTAATAAAAATATCAATGATATTTAATATATATTTATAGGGAAAATTTAATATCAAATGATCAAAAAAATTTGAATATTTCTGGGGGAATTCTATGACTACAAAAATGAAACAAGGAATTGAATGTCATTACTCCATTTGGACAAGAAAATCATAAACCATACATATGAAGAATAAGAGTTATATCTATTCATCATATCCCATGTAGAGTATAATTAAAATAACGGTTGATGTATTTTATTAATTGAAATAAATAAATAAATTTAATCAAATTTAGGTGGAAAAAATCTTTTCATTTTCAAAATCACTTTTTAAAACGTAAAACATATTCAAAATCGTAATATTTGAAAATAAAATTAAATAAATAATTGTTAATAAAATAATAGGGAATCAATGATGTTAAAAATGGCCCATTTAATCATTTACTATAAGATTTAATGAAATTTCATTCTTGGCAGCAACTAATTCTATAAAATCATGGTAAACTAGAAAAATATTTCATTCATATTTTTGGTAAGATCCAAATGGGAGTTGTTATGAAAACTATATAATTATTAATTGGAGAAAATTTATAAATACATAAATTGGGTGGAAAATTCATTAATTATTTATTTTGAAAAAAAATCCAAAAATGTTTTGGAATTTTCTTAGAAAACACGTTTTTGATAGAAAACTGATCTTCAATTTGAGAGAGATAAAAATATGATTTTTATAGAATTTTTTTCCTATTTATTCAAAGAATCAATGAGTATAAAATGGTATTAATACATGATGATGTAATTAATGAATAGTGGATGAGAAAATGGTACTATATTATTTGAATGTTATTTAATAATTTCTTTCAATTGGAATTCCAGAGTAAATAATACTTGTGAGAATTGGATTTTAAAATAAACCCATTCAATGATCATAACATTGATGGGTGAATGAATAAATGAATTTATTATGTGTATCCTATATAAATAGGAAAAAATCAAGTTCATAAATTAAATAATATAATTAATATTCATTATATATATAATCATATAATATCAAATATTCTCAAGATTTATTATAACCCAATTTAATAAAATTGAGTTTTAAAATTCATTACTATTGGGAAAATCAAAAATAATGTTCCCTTGGAAGAAATAATTAGAATTCAAACATAACATAACATGTATTATTAATGAATCATGATATTAAATACTTATTATGTATTATGTACACAATAAAATATTAATTAGGTGCCTGACATTGCAATATTCCAAAATGAAGGGAAATTGAGACGACGTCCATTTCCACATGCTTCATTTTAGATTAATGTGTTTTAACATACACTATAGTGGTTTTAAACAAGTAATTAAATGTAACGTCTTAGTATCGAGTGTCGTATAGAGGTTCCCCATTCCCGATTGGTCACATGGCCTCAAGATCATTTCCATTAACACCAGAGGATGCCGAATAGCAGTGAGGGACCTGGGTGTGATTGTGGGGAATCTATACCCTCATTGGAAGAGTAATACAGTGGATGTAAACCAGATAGAAAAAAAAAAGAATAAGTCAACAACTAAAGCACACATATATAAATTATGCATGTTACATATGTCTAGGAATGCATCCAAAAAAATCAAAATTCTAGAATACAATACTAAACCAAGGTAAAGAAAAAAGAAATTCATGTAAACAGATCCACAGCTTCGAAATCCTTAGCTTGTTCCCATGCTCCCCAACTTCACATCAATCAAGTAACTAAAGTAGAAGGGCGCTTTCCCATATCTATACCAACAACAATATAATCTATTTGGGCCCAAAAGCATGACCCAAATAGGGTGTCAGACTAACCCCAGAAGGAAACCACCCAAAGATTTGTGCATAACAGTTGGTGAATATATATGGAATGCAATAAACAGAAAGAATAAGCAAACAAGGAAGTATATATTGTAACAATCCTATAAATTCAGTTGCATTAATTTTCATATATCAAGTAAGTATCTAATAAAAATCTGGTAACCCTATGGAAGCACTCACATCCTAAACCCTCTGGTTCAACCAAACAAACACCAAGAACCCTCTGGGATGTACTCACAATCTAACCCCTCTGGTTTAGCTTTAGCAATCACCCTCTAAGAAGCACTAACTGTCAATTCCCATTATGGTCTTGTATCAGAAACTATTAAGAAATATGAGGTAGCACTCAACATCCAATTTGCCTATGTATCCCCTATCAAGGAAACTACAGACACTCTAAGGGATCACAATGTCCATCCATTCTATTTTCTCACAACATAACAGTAAAACAAACACTATGGAGAAGCCCTCAACATCCATTCTCCCAATAGTCTACTACAGCATGTTCTCACAGCCCTGTGTAAGTAAATATTTCCCAAAAGATACATGTAGGAAAAATTAAACCTCAATAACTACATGGGTAAAAACTCTACAGCATATCAGAGCCTGTCAGATAATAATCACTTAATCCTAAAAATACTAGGCATTGAAAGCATGCAGACCAACATGCAAGCTAGGACAAACTTTCAAAACAAGCAATCAAGTGAAAAAAATCATTATCATATCAAAGATAATCCTATTCACAACAATTAAACTCTATCAAAACAATCATGTCATATTAGTTAATAACCAAGCTAAAACCATAAACACGCCAAACCCAATTCTTGGTTATTGGGAAATTTTTCACATAGATTTCAAAGACTATCTATAGAAAGACAAAAACCACCAACCTCAGTGTCGTGAGATGAATATATATGAACATCACTCCTTGAATCTCCCTATAACGTTATGGATCTATAAAATCATTAGAAATATTAAACTAATAATATCTCGTGAAAGAGGAGAAAACAAGAGATGAAGTTCATAAAGAAAGGAGAACTCGTTGATGTGATTCCAACACAACCGATGGAGGTCAAATCAGAGAACAGAAGACGAGTCAGGGGTTTGGTGAAGATCTTGTGGTCTCATTTTCTCATGGATCAGATATGTCAAAAAAATATGGTTCTATCCATCAGACGCGACCCCGGTCCATTTAATGTAATAAAAATAAAGTAAACGGTGTGTTATTTAAAAGCACACAGCGTGTACTTTCCTTATCTGGACACTACTTTAGGTGGTCTCTAGGTAACCACACACTTCCATGTCCTCGACCATTACATGGCCAGCACACGACTACCCACAACAACTGAGTACATGATATATACTTATATGTATACGGTGTCTACTCCTAAAATTTCCCCAAACTCCCCTTTTTCTCATAGAAAACCAGAAAAGAAATACATACCTAAAAAGAAGATCTGAGTTCTTAAAAACTTCCCTCCTTAAAGAAATTGGTCCCCGAATTTCCCTAATAAGGTAGTGTAGAATAAGAAACCTCAAACAGCTCTTACCACTACGATCAGACATCCACCTCTCTCTCCCATGTCTCATCCTGTACTCGCCCGTGCTACCACAGAACTCGTACTAGAGGAACTGACCAGCTATGGGGAACCTTTGAACTTAGATCAACAATTCAGATAGGATATTCCTCAAATGTGGTTCCACCTCTATCTCAACCTCCTCAGGTTGGAAAACATGATACTGGTCTGAGAAGTAACGTCGAAGTTGAGAAATGAGGAAGACATCATGTATAGCCCAGTACCATTGAGGTAACTACAACTGATAGGAAACCGACTCGTCTCTCCCTAACAACTCAAATGGCACGATACAACTCGGTGAAATATTACCCTATCTCCTAATTATTCAATGTCCCAACCACGATGTGACACATAGGAAAACTATATCTCTGATATCAAACTCCAAATTTCGTCTCCATCGATCCGCATAAGACTTCTGTCGTGACTGTGTAGTAGCCATCCTCTTCTGAATCAACTCCATCTACTTTGTGGTCTCCTAAAAAAATGATGTCCCATCATAGCTACCTTTACTACCTCCTTCCATAATAAGGGTGATCAGCATGGTCTACCAAACAGAGCCTCAAAAAGTTCCATCTAATTAGTTGCTTGAAAACTATTATTGTAGGAAAACTGCACAAGTGGTTTGTGTTTCCCCCAAGAAGCTCCAAAATATAGGATGCATGATCGAATCATGTCCTCAAGAACATGACTTATACGCTCGAACTGGCCATCTGTCCGGGATGGTATGCTTTACTCAGAAGTACCTATATACCCAAGTCCCTCTAATGTCTCTGCCAGACCTAAGAAGTAAAACATGTGTCCTTGTCTAAAATAATGGAGTGTGGACCTCCATGTAAACATACAATCTCTTTGATGGAAAACCTTCCAAACTCATCAACACTGAATCTCTATTTGAATGAAAATAAGTGAGAAACCTTCATGAGTCTGTCAATGAAAACCCATACTGCATCATGCCCTCAAGGTGAACTTGGAAAACCTATCACAAAATCCATCGCAACATCATTCCACATCCTCTCAAAAATAGGAAACTACTGAAAAAGATCTTCTGGTCGCTGCTGCTCCAACTTCACCTGCTGACAGGTGGAACACTTCATGACAAAACCATCAACATATATCTTCATACCTGACCACCAATACTGACGGTGTAGATCTCGATACATCAAGGTCACACTAGGATGAACTTCCCTAATAGAGGAATGAAAGTCTCGTATCAGCTCCTCGTGTATGTCTACTGGACCCCACACGTGTCCATGAAAAACAATATCTCATCCTCACATATCGTCCATCTAGGAATAGTCTCCTCCCCTAAAACACTCTCTTATAGGACTAGGCCTTCCAAATTAGTTAGTTGCCTCATTTTCACTCGATCATGAAGAGTAGAGGTAAAAACTAAAGAAGATAGAAATGTATGCCCCTATCTGTAATTCACCTCCAAATGAATTTCATATAATAGAGTTATAAGCTTCCAGTGACTGATGGGCTCATGAACTGCCTATACCTGAGGCCTTATGCTCAACGCATCAGCCACTGTGTTACCCTTCCCAGGCATGTAGGCAAGCTCAAAGTCAAAAGACTGAAGCTTCTCAACCCACCTTTTCTGTCTCAAATTCATACCCCACTGAGTGAAGATATACTTTAGACTTCCGTGGTTAGTTAAAACCACAAAATTATCCCCCAAAAGATAATATCTCCAACAGTGTAATGAATGAACAAATGCATCCAACTTGAGATCGTGTGTCAGGTAATTTCTCTCATGTGGCCTCAACTGTTGAGAACCGTATGCAACAACCCCTTCTCCCTACATAAGCACTACTCCCAACCTGATACCTAATGCATTACAGCACACAATATGGCTATTACATGAATATTAAAATTCTAGTATCAGTGCTGAAGTAAACCTATCTTTTTGCTCCAGAAAGGATGAATCAAAAGAATCTGACAACAAGTACATTGCACCCTTATTTTTTAGGCTCGTCAGTGTCACTACTAAGCATGAGAAGTCCTATATTAAATTTCTGTAGTAACCATACAGCCTTAGAAAGCAGCATACCTCAAATATATTCTTCGAATACTCTCAAGAATCTACTGCTCTCACTTTCTCTGGGTCAACTGATCATCTTCTCCCTAAGATAAGATTACCCAATAAGTGAATATGGTCCATCCAAAAGTGGCATTTTTAGAGCTTAGAGTATAATTTATGCTCTCTAAGTGTACTCAAAATGATCTCAGGATGTGTGTAATTTTTGTGTCGAGTGTGAGAGTATACCATGATATCATCTGTGAAGACTATAACAAAAGAATACAAGTATGGATGAAACACTCGGTTCATCAATTCCATGAATATTCAAGGCACGTTCGGTAGATTGAAGGACATAACCACACTCTCTTATAGACCATACCTGTTCTTAATAAATGTAAGCGGTATATCAGATAGTTTAACATGCAAATGATGATAACTGGATCTCAAGACAATATTCAAGAACACCCGGGATCCTTGAATCTAATCAAAGAAATCATCATTACTCGGCAAGGGATATCAGATCATGAAAGTCAACTGGTTCAACTTTTGATAATCCACGCAACATCTGACGGTACCATCCACCTTTTTCGCAAACAGGATAGGAAAACCCCAAAGAGAAGTATTGGGTTGGATGAAACCCTTCACTTGTAAATCATGTAACTGCTTCTTGAGCTCCTGTACATCTGGTGTAGACATCCTATAATAAGTAATGGACACCGGTGCTACTCTTGTCATGAGGTCAATAGAAAAATCCAAATCTCGCTCTAGAGGAAACCCAAAAAAATTCTCTATAAAGATATCTCTAAAATGATCCACCACTAGATGAATGTACATCTATGAAGTCCCCTGGTCATCCAGATGTAGGCTAGCAATGTGAGATATAACTCCTCCCAAACCATGATACTCGGGTCCTTCTCTGCTTTCCTATACATCCCACTAACCCATATGAAGAAAAGATATGCCTTTTGCTGATGTCAAACTCAACCCACGGTGATAAAAATCGCTAATAGCTTGGAAGGGAACTAACCAGTCTATTTCAAGAATGACTTCGTAGCCTATCATCTCAAATATGTAGAGGTCCCATTAGAACTTTCACCCCCCATCCTCTAGTGGGCCGTCCTTGCACTGATATACACTAGCTGTTCTTGTCCCCAAGGAGTGTCTATTTTCAAGATATCAATAGAGGAAAAGATATAGAGCCCAAGGATCTCTACAACAGAAACAAATATAAATATATGGGAAACCCCTGTATCAAAATGAATAGAAGCTAAAATTGAGGCAACTAGGATCGTACCTCAAAACTGTAGAGGGTCAGGGATCATACTCTTGCTAGGTCTTCTCCACTACAAAAGTATAACCTGAACTGTGACCCTACAACCCTTCCTGACCACCCTGAGATGATCCAACTTGTTTTTTCTAAAATCATGGTGACTAGAAACCACTACTGCAACCTCCACCTCAGCCTGAACGACTGAAAGAACTCCAGTTCCCGGAATGATGAGAAACTGGTGGTGCTTACCCTGAACACGGGGTTATAGAAGAACCCCATTCACCAGCTTATGGTGAAAAAAACTGACTGAAATGATGAAGATAACCCATCTCACTGTAAGATCTACACTTGATTAGGTCTCTCAGGCAATGTGTCCTTGTAATCCCTCTCTCCCCTCACTAGTAGAATATCACCTGGATAATAGAAGATGTATACCACCTATTACGATCTCCACGTGTAAACTCCCTATGGTGCTTACTGCTATCAATTGGAGGGGTACCAACCCCGGATGTCGAACCGTCCTGGCTCACAGCTCTATAATCCCTCAAATTTCTCTTTGTGATAAGTTCACAGTTAATTATAGAGGTGATGGAATTCAACCTGCATATGTTCACCAAAGATCGGATGTCGTTCCGGAGACCGTCCTCAGAATTCATTGCCAGGAATAACTCATTACCTCCTGGAATAGGTGTGAAGAACTGTATCTCAGTGAAATGAGAAGAGTACTCCATAACTGAGAGAGTACCATGCTCCAAAATCATGAGCTCTTTGGATTGATCGTCACTCAATGTCTTCAGGTAGAAGTAGTCATAAAAAGAACAGTAGAACTCATCCCAAACCATAAACTACTAGTTTCCTGCCTGTGAGATCACATCCCACCATCTCTTGGTGGAGCCCTGAAGTATATAAGTAGCAATATTCACTCTTCTCTTTGGAGGTGTATCCAGATGCTCGTAGAAAAATAGCATGTATTCATACCATGACACTACAGCCTGGGGTCCTTCTTCCCCTGTGAAGGTGGGAGGATGTTGCTATAGGAAAACCCACATGAACTTTTCCATATAAGGGGCAGTATGCGGTACTCCTCATAAGGTCTGAACAAACCACATAATGCCCTCTCGAAAGAATGCATCATCACCTATGTCAGGAATGATGACTGGTTCCAAGACTGGAAAAACTAGAGGATCTGATGGTAGTCCCTAATCAACCATATCCAGGGTTTGATCACTACCATGTAACTAGAGGACAACCATAGTATGTCTCAGTGGCATGACTCTCCATGGTCAAGCGCTCACCTTAGAACAAAATTAATAGGGACTAAAACTAAGAAGTGTAATAAGGGAATAATAGAAATAAATCTATCATGTTTTTCAAAACATTGATACATGACGTGTATAATGCCTACACAGCGTGTTCCCTTAAGCCGTCACATGGGCGTGTACTTCTTCCAACCCGGGTCATGTGAAAACCCATACACATGGCGTGTTGTCCTAACACACAGAGTATAATTGAAATATTTCACCGACCCATGTTTCTCAATACATGGTCAGATACATGGGGTACAGTACACAGGGTGTTCAAGCTTGACACAACATTTATAACTTATGTTTTATCCATCCTTGTCATTAGTCACACAGGTTAACACATGGTCTACACAACATGGTGTATACAACCAGTACACGGAATGTCCCCCAATGATTTCCCAACCTCGTGTCTCTGCCCACATAGCTAGTGAAATGATTAAAGACTACATGGCGTGTACATGTTGTACATGACATGTACTTAATAAAAACATTTCCTTCTTGTACAGAAGGATGTATGTCGTGTATTCATCATTACACATTTTGTATTCTGGGTTCTTCCAGACATTAAGCCTTATAAACTACTCTGGAACCTAGAAAACACTGAAACAAACATTAACGTTCCAAATTCTGATATGTGAAGGCTCATACCCCCCCCCCCACAACAAATCATTCCTTGAGATCTTATACATGTCATATAAATTCATAATAATGAAATAATCCACTAAATTCCAATCCATGTGGGCCCATAACCCATAGGTTTAAGGATTAAAACCTCCCTTCTATACCACTTTGTAACTTCTCGGTTCCGGGTACCGCCCCGAGGTGCCCTATAACCGGTTGGTCACATGGCCTCAAGTGCAATTCCCCAAAAACCATTGGCTTCCGACTAGAAGTGATGGCCTTGGGTGTGATTGTTGGGAAACTATACCTCATTGATATAGTAAAACATCGAAAGTAAAATAGATATAAATAACGAAAGTAGTAAAAAATTAGGGCATAGATATATAAATGATGGATGATACATATGTCTAGGAAAAAAGCCAAACATATAACAATGCTGGAATATAGTACTAAACCAATGTAAAAAAGATAATCAAGTAAACAGCTCCCCAACATCTCAAGCCTCAGCTTGGACCCATGCTCCCCAACTCCACATCAATCATGTACCTGAAGTAAATGGGAACTTTCCCAAATCTATACCTGTATGAGTATTATCTTTTTTGCACCAAAAGAATAACCCAAATAGGGTGTGAGAATAATCCCAGTAGGCAAATACCCAAAGATCTATGACTAACAGTAAGTGAATATATATGGCAGGAAATAAACAAAATGAAGTAGTAAACAAGGATGTGCACATAATAACAATCCTACAAATTCAATTTCATTAATTTTCATATATCAAGTAAGAATCTAATCAAAAGAAGGTAACACTCTAGAAATTACTCACAAACTAAATTGTCTAGTTCATCCAATAAAACACCAGAAAACCTTTGAGAAGTACTCATAGTCTAACCCCTATTGTTTAGCTTTATCAAAGAATCTCCGAGGAAGCACTCAATGCCAATTCCCCTTGTGCTCTTGTATCGGTATCTAATAGGCACTCTGAAGAAGCACTCAACATCCAATTACCAAATGTCCCATATCAAGGAAACTACAGACAATATGAAGGAGCATAAAGTCCACCCCCTATGGTCTTGCAACTTAATAGTAAAACATACACTCTGGAGAAGCCCTCAATGATAATTATCTCTATGGTCTACTACACCAGGTTCTCACGACCCTGTGTAAGTCAATCATGCACACACGATGCATGAAATCCAAAGAAAACTACATGAACTACTTGGATAAACAATCTAAAACATTCCATATCATGTGAGATAATAATCACTCTATCCTAACAATGATAGGCATGTAAATCCAACAGCTTAACAGGCAAGCTAGACCAAACGGTCAAAACAACCAATCAACGGAAAAACATCCATAACATGGAAATGTTAAGCCCATTCACAACAATTAACCTCTATCCAAACAAAAAAAGTATAGTATGTAATAATAGGGATAAAACCATAAACAGACAATACCCTGTTCTTGTGTATCAGAAACTTTTGCACATAAATTTCAAATACTATCCACTGAAAGGAACAAAACACCTACCACGACATCGTGAGATCGATATACGTGAACCTTAGGCCATGAATCACCCTAGAATGATGTATATCTATAAATATTTTAAAAACATATACAGGGAATATCTCATGAAAGAGTTGAAAACAATATTTGGAGTTAAAGTATAAATGAGAACACACAGATGCCATTCCAACGCCACCGACAGAGTTCAAATCGGAGAACAGACAGCGAGTCGGGGGCTCAACAAAGATCTAGCGGTCTCATTCACTCCCGAACGAGATTGTTCGAGAAGAAGATGGTTCTTTCCATCATACACGACCGTAGTCTATATAATTAAAGTAAAAGAAAGTACATGGTGTGTTCTTTAAAAGTACATGGTGTGTACTTTCCTTTTCCGACCTCCGATTTATGATGTCCTAGGTCACCACACACAGCCCTATTCTCGGTCATTACATAGTGAGCACATGGCTACCTGGGACAACCAAGTATGGTGTGCTTAGTTATATATATACGATGTGTACTTATAAGTACATGGTGTGTTCTACTGAAATTTCCAGAAACTCACATTTTTCTCAAAGACAACCATAAAAGAAATACATACGTAAAAATAAGATCTGAGTTCTTATATTTAATTATTAAAGAGATATGTTAGTAAATATTATATGATATGTGATTGATTTATAACATTTTATTACCCACTAGTTAATAATATTCCTTTATTTTCATTTTTCTGGTTGTTAATTGCCTTATTTTCTCTATCACGCTTAGTTAAGAATATTGTAGTTCTTGTGCATATTATATACTGAAATAATATATATATAAATAAAAATGAAATAATTGCAATATTTCAACATCAATTATACTTTGAATATAAATCATTTTTGATGTTTTTAACAATGATGTATGTTATAACCATGGAAATGTTATATTGTATATACGCATGAGTAACATTTTCATGTTTCAATGAAAAATATGGAATTGTATTAATTAATGTTTTATATCAACATATTGATAATAATATTACAATTTAACATATTATTTATTTACATATATGTATGTATATATGTTGTGTGGTGGTAAAAAGAAAGTCATGTCACTTCTTGAAAGCGGTAGTCCACATATAGATAAATTATATTATTGTCTTTTTGTACCTGAAAAGGTGAGATATAAAATTCATTAATAATATTTATTAATAATGAATATTTAATGAATATAATAAACATTCAATTCATATCACATATAATTATTAACATTATCTTTAATAAATTCCACGTATAGTGTTAAAGAAATATGAATCTCATCTCTTCACGATACAGTAGTCCTCTATACACATGAGTTTCATTATCATATCCCTTGTGGAATGGAATGTAAAAAAATTAGATATGATATAATTTCTAAAAAGGTATAATTAAAATTAAATTATAAAAAATATATAATATATTCATCTTCATACCCAACCGTGATAGTTGGTAATGAATAAATAAAGGACATTTGTTCGTGAAGTAGTAGCCCATGACACACCCAAAAGATGATTTACAAACCATATGATAGACGTTGAAATTTTTTATTCAATAAAATTAAATAGAAAATTATAAGTAGATTGAATATATTGATGTTATTTTTTCACAATTTTTTAATAATAATGTAACTATGTTGAGAAAAAAGAGAAAATAAAATTTCTTATTGAATAACTTTATCTCTTCTTCTCGTATCCTACATAGGTTTTCACCAAATTAATTAGCAGAATGGATTTCTATCCAAAATAATCCTTCTCGGTTGAGACAAGTAAATTTCTGAAGTAATTTTTTCAGTTCATGGATGATCCCAATGGGTTTAATGGTGTTTAAAAGACATTAGGGGTGGCCTTTTATAAGTGAGGTTAGTATAACACTTATAATTTTTTAAAAATATTCATTCATGACAACATTTTATTCATTTAAATAGCCTATAAAATGGTCCATTAATAATAATAGGATTAATTAGGTTGAACTATAGTGAGCCAATATGTGTTTTACACATCATTATATTATTTTTCCATTAACTTCTTAATTTATCCCCTAGGAAAATCAAATTTTACCTTACTAATGGTTAATTTTTTTGACTATTTTCATAATTAATTTTGGTCAATAAGTAATTTTAACTTATTATATATTATATTTTATGATTATATAAAATTTATAATAAACTTTTAAAAATTCAATTCATAAAATTAATAATATATAATTTAGTAAAATCATGTAATGGTGATGAGAAAACATGTTTTTAACGAGAAAATGATTAAAATAGTACAATGTTTTTAAGAAAAAAACCTATATAATAATACATACAAGGACATAAATTGTATTTAATGGTATATAATTAAACTAGTTTAATTTTAAACCAATCTAAAAGATAATTTACATATTTAAATTATTTAAATAAAATGAAAGTTTTCAATTAAAATTTTATATTATTTATTATTCATTAAAAATGATATTTTTTTGAAAAATCCCATTAATTATGACAAAGATAATTTTGATATTAAAATTTAAAAAATTATTTTCATTTTATCTAATAAATTATCTAAAATTGGTAAAAATTAATTTTAAATTCTATGGGGAAAGCACGAGCAAACCATCTGTTAAAAAAATATAGTTTTCCATAAATCATTTCTTTTTTTCTTTTAAACATTTTTTATTTTATTTATAATATATTGTTAACAATAATTTTCGTAATTTATTTTTATTTATTCATACACACTAATTTAATGTCTAGGTTTTAACTAGTATTCTATATAATATTCCTTTAATGATATTTAAGATATCATTTATACCCGATGTTGAATATAACAGAAGATAAAACTAGTGTTACATGTAGTGTAAGCTAATGTTAGTGTTTCATATAATTCCATATAACAAAGAGATTGAATATTTTTAAAATTAAATATATATTTATATACCGTGGTGTTATATTTTCATCTAATAATTGTTTATTGTGTCATTAATTTTATCAAATTCAAATTTTTTTATTTTAGAATTCTATGGTGATAATTTTTTTACATTCCTAACCACATGAATATAGGTGACCCCATTGTTAAAATGATTGTTCTATCAAAAGATCATCTTATGTAGTTTTTCATGTTGGTTATAATGTTTTTAATTTTAATTCATGTATTTATTTTCCTAAATCATTTAGATATGATCCAACATGATTGATTGTAAACATAGATCATTGTATAACAATTAAAAAGGTAATATAATTTAAAAAATATGTTAGATATCTTAGTCATTTTTATCACCACCTCTACACTATTATAATGTATTATCATAAATATTTTGGTTTCTTACATTGTACAGATTTTATAATGTGTATTATTTTAATTCCCAAGTTGAGTACTATGGGAAAGTTGTATTTAAAAAAAAATATAAAGTGTCTATAATATCCATTATAATATTTAATAATAAGAGGAGAGTTGTATATGTTGTAGAATATATTGCAAGTGTGATGAATTCTAGAAAATTATTTTGAATCACTTGAACTTGATATGAAAATTTTTATTGAAAATAAGTCATCCAAGTTGGATATTAGTGTTCAATGAAATTTCAAAACTTCCAACATGATAAATGACCTGTAGTATTTTAAAAAAAACATAATTAATATATTATTTGAGATTTATATAACCTAATTATTACAAAATTAGATACCTATTATTTATAGTCATAAAATTAAAAAATAGTTAATCATGAGTAAAAAATAATATATAAAGATAATGAATGTATTTAAAATTTAATAAAAAATATTATGAAATTATATTTTTTAAAAATTATAAATTAATATAATTTTTGTTGAACATATAAAATTCATGGTTCGATATATGATTCCTTAGAGTGTATATTATTATAAATATTAACATTATTTCATAAATAACTATTGAAAAAATAACATGATATTTCTATAAATATTCTAAATACAAAAATCATTAGAATATATGATCTCAGAATTGAATATTTTATTTTTCCAAAAACAAAAATATCAATAAATATATAAAATTCCTTATGAATCAATTTGTTTAAACATTGTTAGCCATGATCATTTTCTTATTCAGATCTCTTACCTAAGTATATTAAAATTCCACAAAATAGATCATAAAGAGAATGTGAATTTCCAAAGAATACCCTCTGGGATTTTTTGTTTAAAAGAGTAGTTTTATACCCACTAGACATGTACCAAATTAAATATTATTTCAATTCTAAAACATCCATTTTTTAGGAGATTAACATAGGGGGAATTTATCCCACTACCATTTTCAATTTCTAGTATCAATACATGGATGAATTTTATTGGAAACCAAATACCTTACACATAACCAAAATTAAACTATTAATTACTATAATTAGACTTCCCCATATAGGGTTAAATATAATTTTACTGTTATAATGTTCCAAAATAACCAATCCTTTATTTGAAACCAACTCTAAAGACACAAAATCTCAAATATATATTTAAATTGAATCTATAAAAAAATTATAATAATGATCAATTTTTAAGATATAATGAGCTATAATGTAATTGAAAGTATAAAAATAATTCATTTTATAAAAATATCACATAATGGTGTTAATAAAAATTAATTATATTATTATTATTATTTATTATTCCCAACCAATTCACTTCAATTCATATGATCTATGGGACATTTTTCTATTTAATGTAGTGGGAATAAATCCAAATAAGCGATAAAAATGGAAATTAAGAATAAATAAACATCAGGGTTTAAAAAATTTATGATATAATAACATAAATATAAGAACCTTTGTTAGGACATGACCTTATAAACATTATTCATAACCCAATCACATGTACATAATATGTAAAATTGGAAATCCGGCTACAAAATATACATGACACATCCCTAAGGATATCAATAATGTTCATCACTTTGGTGTTGTGAAATTATATTTCCAACAATATTAAAAAATTTATCATAATAGATTACCAATACAAATTTCCAAATTATAATGAAAATTTCAACTCAAGAGATTAATCTTTACACAATGCATTGGATATTTATTAGGGTGCACTGTTCACATATCTATTATTATGTCTTCCCCTTTGTCCATATTTTATAATAAATAATTTCATCATTTTGAACCTATTACTATGGATTTTAAGTTTAATAATTTTATTTCACCTAAAAATTAAGTATATTTATATAACAATTAATACACTAAAATGAAAAAGGGGTTTCTATTCACAATAACAATTAATGTAATATAAAATCAATGATAGATTTCTTCATTACAACGACTATAAAAAGGAATTATAGAATGGGTTCAATGAGAGGTAAGTGTAGTACGTACTAAATAATTTATCATTTAAACACTAAATGGATGATTATAAAAAATATAAAATAATAGTAAATTTTTACTTATAGCTCATATCATAAAATACATAGTTGAATCAAAAGGAGGTGGAGGAGACTTATCGTTCTAAGTATAATATCAATGCTTCAGAAGAACATTTTAAAATGTTATGAACTACATTGGTGGTATTTATAGTGGGATATAAAATGGAAATTAATTATCAATTCTATTGGCTTATATATTGATGAGATAATATAAAAGTGTCATCCCTTTTTTCATTGAATGAGATGCAAATTTCTATTGAATCTAATGTTAGTAAAATTGTAATAATTTTAACATATAGATATTGGAAGGTTTTAGTGAGTCATGTAAATTATGTGGGAATTTCTTGTTATAAATAATGGATTTAAATTACAAAAAACAATATTATTCTATGTGGTCTATGTATCAATTTGAATTATGAGTATTGAAACCACATTAGATTACCCATTCTAGTAGTTGTTAATCATGCATAAATATTTTTCCTAGTCATTATTTAATATTGTTAATTTTAGATGACCATTCATATCTAATATTATAATTCTATGTAAAAAATTGGTTTCAATTTAACAAAAATAAATGTTATAAATTTGATAAAATTAAATTTTATATAAATATATATAATGTGTAGGAAGACTATTTTGGTAGAAAAATAAATTTTCAATTATTATATTTTTTTTAAATTATTTATCATTTATTATTTGAAAACTGTGATTAAATTTATTCATTTTTATATTGAAACATGATATTAGACTATTAATTTTAAAAATATCTATTTAATTTAAAGATAATAAAAAATTTAAAAATTATCATTCTTGGAATAATTTTTTTATTATGTTTATTGAATTTTTCTTATGTAATTTACTTATATTTTCAAAAAAATAGAACCTTGATAAATATTATATTCATAATTTAATAAAATATAATATAAATTTTATTATATAATATTTATTTTTCTAATAAAAGTGTATTTTATCCATATCACAATAAATGCATAATTTTTTTTAAAATATCTATTATTAATATTTAAAATTTATGTTTTTGAACCAATTATCATCTTAATTTTATTTTTATGATAAAAATTGGGTTTTAATTAAAATAAATGTTCTGTGGAATTTAATTCATTCTGAAACTAATTATTTACTAAATAATTTTTAATGAAAGGTAAAGACTGAAACTAATTTTATTAATTGAAAAATATTACTTCAGTTGAAAAAATTATAATCTATATTTTTTCATTTATTACAGATTATATAAAAGTAATTTTTTTATCATTAAACACATATATGATAAATTAAATGGATTTATAGACATTGTGGAATTTTATTTAGAATAGTAACTATAATTTTTCTTAAAATCCTATTTTTTATTTGGCTAATAATATAATTTTTTAGAAAAAATACAATAAATCATTCTAAGTATATTTTTTCATTTCT
Source organism: Viscum album (assembly GCA_963277665.1). NCBI lineage: Eukaryota > Viridiplantae > Streptophyta > Magnoliopsida > Santalales > Viscaceae > Viscum > Viscum album. Next base: position 55,122,442 of record OY728138.1, on the reverse strand, counting down.
AATTATAAAATGAAATTAATTTTACTTATATAAATTTAAAATTTTAAAAATGTTGTTTCTCTGTTAAACAAAGAAAAAGAAGTTTATTTGTATCATGTCTATTTTGTACATTATGTTATTTAAAAATAAATTCATTCAAATGTATAATTCTAATATTTTTTTATATAATATTTCAAAAAAAGTTTCATGATGAATTTATTTGAATAAAATATAATATAGATAATTAAACATTGTTATTAAAAAAATATTTTCATAATATTGATTAATCATACCCTTTTAAATTAAATAATTATTTTCATGAAATGTATATTTTTCTAATCCATTGACATAAATCTCATTCTACATATTTTATAAATAGGTAATCCTATAACTTAATTATTATAATGTTATTAATAATACATAACAAACACACAAATATATATATATATATATATATAAATTCTAAATATTACAGTTTTAATTGAATATTTATTATTTATGGATTATATTAATTTGAATTTACTAATAAAAAGACACCACTTCACTATACATATTAGAAACACATATATTGAAAACCATATTTCCAATGCCCATATTTCCCATGATAATATTTATAAGGGCCATATTTCATTCCAATATATATCTATACAATAAATAATCACTATATTCACAAATAATAATTCACATATCCCATTTCCGATGTTTAAAATTTATATGTTACAATATTATTTCTCATTTCATTATTTTAATCCCCAATTGAGGATTTCTTAAACTATTACAGATCATAAATTTTTAATAGAATATAAGATATTTGATACTGTTTAAGATTCTATTCATTACTATTTATTGCCCCTTTTAAATAACTCACTTTTATGGTATGTAGAAATACATAATTTGTAATTATACATGTTGTGTAAAATATAGTTCAATATGATTTCTAGGAATAATTTCCCATGGTTGAAAAAAATTATTCGTACTTTAATTCCTATATTTTTTTAATTATTTCGTAATCTAATAAAATTATTTTAAAAATAAATATAAAAATAATGATAATATTTTTGATTTATAAATATATATATTTTCTTGAGAATGTATACTTCAATAAAATATGGATTGGTAAAATACACCAGTAATGAATGAATTATATTGGGATCATCAGTGACATTGATATAGAATCAATTAATACCCAATGATTGATCGATCCTTGAGGTATGGTTTTTTGTTTTCAATTTCCTACTTTTTTATATAGATTATAGATTTTATATCGATTTGTCATCTATATTTTTTTCATTATGAAGCACTATCAGCTTATTATATTCTATTCACTCTAATAGTATATATTACACTCATTATTTATCTAATTTTAGTTTAATAATTGTTGAAATCGATTACTAAATCTATAAATATCCATCGGTGATTATCAAATTACATTTTATTTTCTATTCTCCTAATGATCATTATGTTTGTATGATTTTTTAGGATTTTCTGGAGATTCAATTTTGTCTATACTGGTTTGAAATATAATTGAATCGTTTTATTTTTGATGTGGCATTGATAATGACACCGAAGTTTGTGGCATGTGAGATATTCATGAATAGTGGTGGAAGAAAATGATTTAATGGGGAAATAAGAGTATTCCACCCATGTACTGGCAACAAGATAAATGTCAAAATATTTTGGGACTGAAGTATGATAAAAATAAAAAATAAATAAATTCATTTAATGGTTATTTCTCTGATATGTGATACTAATAGTAATTGTAGAATGTTTTGAATAATATTTCATATTGATAGAGATATGTTTGGGGGAAACAAATTATTCTTATAAATTATTGACTACGTGTTGTATTGTTCAATGAACACATGCCATAGTCCTCCATAAATTTAGTGGTTATTGTTAGACCTGAGTTATATATCATAGGACATGTACCTAATTCCACTCACCATGTGACCATAAAATAACATCATTATGTGAGTTATAATTACACACATGGGGAAAATAAGAATCCAACACACCACAGCACCCAGTACACCTATTTTGTACAATCTAGGGAATATGACAATGGTAGTGTTGTTCATTCCATAGAAATAATTTGTTCATATGCACAGTGTTCCACATCACACACTATATGTTGGAAAAAATTTAAATATCATCTATTTTTAATAGTATTATTCACCATTTACCATAAATTAAATGTAATTTATCTTTACTTGATCTATCCAGAATCTATATCCTTTTCACCACGATTGTATTAGGACCCATATGTAGTCAATTATGTGTTTATATCATTATAGAATGTGATTGATGAATTTATTTCTATATACAATATGATACATGATATGATGATATTAGGTTTATAACTTCAATTATATATTAGTTGTAGAAGTAATTTATATATGATATCTAGAAAAACTTCATTTTTAATACCCCTATATATGTCTTTTTTATGCCCTGGATCTCCACAACATTAGTATAGATTATATTTCTATACAACCATAATCATATGGATAGTTGTTCCTTTATCTAGAATATTGGTATCTAATTTTCAATAGTTATAGTGGTGATTGAATCATCAATAGTTTTGGTATTCCCTCAGGTATATCTTTTTCTTAGTGTTGTGTGAGTCCCTAACTATCATTCATGAGATAATTATTTTGGTGAATTCACATGGGTTGAATGATTCATGGAGCCAATATGAGACTCATCATTTATATCTATCCATAAATAAAAAGTATATTCTCACTAAATTCAGTCCTTATATGATCGTATCTCTCTTCTTTGGTATTATTCACCCATTGTTTGGTCAGTTTTTGTTTTAGATTCCTTAATTATAATTTATGTTTTTAAAGTAATGACACTAGGTTTATAAAATCACACCCCTATATTGGATTCATTCCTATATGTGTCATGTCTTTAACAAATGAAAATAAGTAACAGAGTGAGATTTACATGCTACATGTCGATGGAGAAAAATGGTACTTAGTGGTTGATACTATGGGTGGTGCTCATATTAGTGATCACGAGTGAGTTTCCTTATTCTCATATGTGGATAATTTATATTTAATTATTATTATTTTATTTTTATATTTTCCTTTTAATAATTTGTTATGAATTATTTCATTTTATTAAACCTTATAGGCTACTAAATGTATTCATTAGTCTTCAGTTGGTTCATTAATTATTACGTCTTTTCTATCTAAATTTCTCTTAGAGGTGTATGTCTGTGTGTGTGTGTGATTAGAGTTGAGTTATTATAATGAATCATAATTTTGTTATATGAAATCATGGTGGTATTGTCTAGCCTTAGGATTATTGGATTTGGGCATAAGGGGCACAAATTATTTATTGGTAGCCTAAGTGGGACAACTGTGAGTCAATTTGTTTCAAATAATAAATTTATGTCACTCAATGGGAATAAAAATCCAAAATCAAGAAAATGGTACGACTGATTAGAGTATTACATACTAATAGTGTTATTTAGGATCAATAACATGTATACAAACCTCATGAAAATGTCAATTCCAATTGAATAGCATCCCGAATTTATATTGGTCATAATATATATGTTTCTCAACCCCATATACTATTTTTTTTTGGTTTACAACATGATTTTTTTAAATTATGTATTTTGCGATGGGATAATATCTAGAGCTATATCATCCACACTATCTTTTTCCAAACTTACCACCCCCTCTCAGATTCATACTTACGGAATTATCACCATGATACCATCTTTTCTAATATAGTATTTCTCACACTCTATATACGTGTAATCAAATTAGAACTATATTATACAATAATATCAAAAAAAACACGAACAATATAACACTAATTATCTATTACAGTGACTAAAAAAATATTTTTTCATTGATGCTAATGGGAAGATAATATGGTCGCTATATAAAAATATGACCTAGGTAATTCATCATTGTGGACTATGATTTTGGATCAAAAACATTATATGAACTATATAGAAATTGTTGACCATGATACTTAATTGAAAAAATTATAGGTTAAGTCATTTAAATAAATATCCTTAACATTAATATAAATGTTCTAGGTATCATTTTAAAATTTTTCTATATAGATCTCATGTGAGTAATGAGGCTTCATACAACACTTTACATAATAACATATATAGTCCATTAAGAACGGTTAGATACAATTTACCATATAAATCAATGTGGGATTCTCATTTGATATAATTTAATTAATTTTCTCAAATTGATAAATAAATTCAATATAAAATAAAAAATTAGGAATTATTGGGTCTAAAATGTTAAATTAATAACATATATAAAAAATTTAGGGAAAAGGGAGAAAAATTAATGATGATAAATAATAAATCCTAAATATAAATGAATCTAAAAATGAGTTTGGGTAAATGAAGCTCGATGTATTTAGAGAAAGGTATAAAATTAGAAATGGAATATCGTGGTTGAGAAGTCAACTATGAGAAAAATATTGATATAAATACTTTAAATAAGGAAAACTAATCAGCAAATATTATATGATATTTTAAAAAAATTTCCTAGGTGACCACATAGTTCTTGATCACCACCCACTATTTAAGTAATTTAATTTAGGGAATCATCTCAAGGGAATTTAACCACCTGGTGGCCAATCTTCAGTTAGTACCACTATAGTTTCTATAATAGGGTACTTGATGCTAGGCCTCATGTTATTTAGTGACCTCATCTATCCATAGTGATTATATTAAACAATACATGACTATTTGTAATAGACATTTGAACCCCAAATAAAATTCAAAAATAAAAAACCACCAAATAGTATGAGGTTATAAAAAATAAATTCACTCTTTATGAAATGTGATACTTTTCAACCAATGACTATCCGTGATATACCATGAATATCACACACAAAATTCATGGCCTAAAAAATAAGTTCACTAATGTTTAAATTTCATGGTTGTACCCCAATCAATATATAAAGGTTGATAATTTCGGAAATATAAGTTTTCTTCAACTATAACCCATTCCCAAGCTAATTGTGTCGAATTTTTTTTTCTGTTTAATAATAGTGTGGTTAATTTCACATCAAGGATATGAGATATTATAGTTTAAAGTGTATTGGTTAAAAAAATAGATTATTTCTTAAAATAAAGGAGACCCAACCTAGTGATGTTATAGCGATGCTATTCATTCTCGAAATATTTAATTTTTACTATGTTTATATGAGTATTATTTTAAATTTTAATACACGCATAGAATCTTAGTTCATGATTGTAATACAGAAGTTCTATTATAGACAAAAGTATTTGACTATATCATAATAATCATAGTTAAATGGTATTTATGATCAAAATTTATTTGTAACATGTGATATCTTATGGGTTTTTTTAAGTGATTTCAGTTTAATATGGTAGATTCGACTCATTTTTATTAATTCTATATAGATTAGAAACTATCAATCATTGATTCATATAACATGATTTCAGGCCTTTTGTGGTCGGTGTTTTTGATCACCTCTATTTCATTATAAGGAATATGAGTGTTAAATAATAATTTTTGTCTCACTTTTGAGTTATTAGATTATATTCCATTTTTATTATGTAATATTATAGTTCTTAAAGTAGGTGAAACTTTTAGCATCCTCTTGTATTTCATGTGATAGCGAAAGTTTTCTCATGTATTCTGACTCATTTGGTTGAATATTATATTCTAGTATAGGTTAATTGATGACCTAAGTAGATGGGGTTGTTTGAGGTTTTTGAAAGGATTTGTTTATAGTATTAAAATTTAGTTATTAAATATATATTCATTATGGTTCATGATTATATATATATATATAATTATATATATGATTCGGATATGCCACTATAATCTTTATAATTTGATTAGTGTTGTTGAAATGAATTTGGACTCTAATATGTACATTATGGAAGGATGAGTTTTTTGTTACTTATTTTTGAATATAGTATGCAAAAAATTAGTATTCCAGGTATCCAAACATTTACTACATATCCATATATAAAAGTTATATAGAGTGTGAGTGTACAATATAGGAGTGTAGTGCCTAATTTTTTTAATCAGCAACTCTAAACAACACATTTCGAGGATGTATTTCCATTTGATAGGGTTCGATAATGGAATATATATTTAATGTTATAAATTTGTATATTATTTTTAAAAATAATTTTCATATTATTGTTTTTGGTATGTTAATGGGTTTGGTGTATATTCAGGGTCAGTTCATTAGCTATTTGACTTATAGTAGATTATTTCAATTATTTATTGAAAATATCTCATAACATGACAAGGGGATGGGTAAATGGTTTGCATAGTATTAATCGGAGACCCCATAGAGGACCCTTTTGAGTTTGTTGACATGAGATGGTTTCTTATAGAGAATTAATCATGTAATAAATTCATTCTTATCTATTTTTTATATAATTCTATTTATCTACATAAATTTTTAATGTTTTTTCCATTTTAGGATTAAATAAGTTGGGTCACCCCTTGAGAAACAACTATAAGGCTCCCCCTCTCAATATATATATTTCTCAAAGAGTATATCTCTTCGATAGGCGATCCAAATTATGCATCATATTTCTCTTATGATTAATATATTTTTTTAAATGTATCTCCACTACCATAATTTTCTATATACTAGTTCTTATAATTCATTAATTGTAATCCCAATGGTTTATATTATTTTTTTGATTTTTGGAAAATACAATGATTGAATTTAGTTTTTTGTATGTTCATTTATAGAAATAGTTTTACTATGAAGTGATAAGTAGTATATAAACATTACCAATGGTTTAAATGTGTTTTATACATAAAATGATATATGTTCATAAGTAATTGATTTTAATTAAATGAAAAACAATATTTCTTATAAACCCTTATGAGTACTGTAATAATTCTTGAGGATGGGACCAGTACCCTTTGTTATTTGTATTAAATTGATGTTAACATATGGCCATACAACTAACAAAACATATGTTGATCCATATAATCAAAGCCCAATTATGTGTTTATTAAATTATAATATGATATTTCATACCATGGTAATTTCCCGAATTCCATAATTGATAAAGATATATGTTATTATATTTAAATAATCCATGTTTTTTAGATAATGATTTTATAGGTCTTTTATAACCTCATGGCTAAATGGTATTTGTATATAATTAATTATTATTTTTATCCCTTTAGGTTTATTGGTATATTATGGATGGACCTTACACTTATGTTAGAAATAGTTTCTAGTCTTATCGAATAACCTATTATTGAATACTGAAATATGTTAGTCCTTGGGTAAAATTTTATTTTACATAAATATGATAAAAATATATTTTGTGTTTGTACACTGTGATTCTTCTATAAAATAGAAAAAAGGAACTGTATTTTGTTTTGTTATGGAAATGTGTCTCCTTTTTGTTTATCATTATCATAATTTCTGTCTGGATCATGATTTTTCATAGATTAAATCAATTTATAAATGTTATAATTTTCTAATTATCAACATATCCTATTGAGTATAGATATTTATTCCACAGGGTTATGAAAATTATATATATTTGACACCTTCCAATTTGTATTTATATTGTTTTTTGTTATTATTGAGTGACATTTGTTTACATATTATAGACTAATGGGCCTCCTTTATAATTATGAATTGAATTATTTTTCAATAAGGTCATGATACCCACTCTATTATATCAATATTGACATAATAATCCTTAAAATTATTTTTTAGATTATCATCATCATGGTTCAAGATGACTTTGGGGATGAAATCATCATAGTGGTAGGACGGTACCACCCCACATGGGGTATGATATTACATTAAATGTTCATTTTCATTTTGTAATATGGAAAGGATTTATTATCACATCCTTGGAATTTTTTGAATTAATTTATTTTAACACATTTTAATATTTTATCATTATTTAATTTTGATTATTGGTATATCATTTCTTATATGCTCTTGAATATTCTGGAATTCATTAGGTTCAAAATTATAGAGGCTTTGTGGTTGTATTCAAACTATTTCTGGCTATCATAGAAACTGTGCAGACTATGTTGAGTATTACATGGGTAGGGGGATCTCAGTTATACATATACGGTTTATCTTTAGTTACACAACCAGGGATGGGAGGAGAGACAAGGTGGGTATGTAAGATGAGTATTATAGTTATCTTTAATAGTTTCTGGATAGTATTTTATATCATCATCCCATGGGATATCGGATTTGTTGGTGTATTCCTTTTTTTGCAAGCTAGTTTCTAATTTTGATATTTCATGTGTTGGGGTATTCCATTATGGGTGGAAATTAGTTTTAATAAACATCATATATGTAATATATTATTTATATTAATATTAATAATATTGATCCCACATTTTAATTGTGTTGTATTATTTTATCAAAAAGGAAGACAAAATGATTAATGTAAATAAGTGTTATAGAGGAAATACATGTATGTGTATTTGAGTTTTGAAGAATATTTTGAAAATTATAAGGTTTAGATAACATGTAATGGTTTACTTGTGTGCTTGCTTGATATTATTTCATGAGGGTTAAGGACTCAAAATTTTTCATGTATATTTTTTTAACGATTTATGTGGAATAAAAATTGAATGAGTATTATTTTAGAATATTTAGATAAAAATGAATGTTATATAATGTATTTATTACATGCAGAAAAAGGATATAATTTTCTTAAAGAAAAATGTATTTGAAGATAGTTCCAGATGTCTTGGAAAAATATATTTATTCATACATTATATAGTGAATATTGTATAGGAAGTATTCAATAATATTAATGACACGTGATTTTATATTACTATATTTAACATGTTTGAATTAATATTTGATTGGTATCCAAAAGAGGAGTCATATGGATTGTTATTGATGTATATCATAAAATATTAGGTAAATTTATTATATGTGATAGATCATCTAATTGATGTGGATTATTTTCTATGATGATAATTGGTTACAAAGATCTTATGATTATCATTCATGATTAATTTGAGGATAAATAATGTATTGGATAAATCCTAGAACTAAATTAATAAATATCTAGTTGACAGTGAATAATTATAAAATTACTAGTATCTTTTTAATGTTAAACTGATAATTTTATTATCTATATAAGGGTAATATGATATGTGAATAATAACTGTTTTAATACAATGTAATGGTAATTTAGGATTTCTGTTTGTTGCATGATAGGACATGTGTGATATGTAAAGCTTACTTTAAAAACTGTTTCCTACATAACTATAATTTAATAATATCCTTTCTTAAGTAATAATATGTGGACATAAATTTTATGTTGATATAATACTTTTGTAAAATTAATCATAGTTTACAAAGATCCATGTGAAGGTATACTTGATCTATGTATGATTATTATATTCTATGTAAGGGTAATCCAAATGAATTTTTCATTATAGAGAATTAAAAAATGATTCATTTTAGTATTCATGTATTTTTTATCATATAAGAGTTATGGAATTTATATTCCAATTAAATGAGGGTTAGTTAATATATTTTTGTGATTGTGATCTAGTTTTAATCATCATGTAACTGTATGTCATGATCCTAACTAATTTTTTTGTATGATTAAAAGATGAGACAATAACATGGAATATTTTGACATGGTGTTTATGAAATCGTGGAAAACTTGTGAAGAAAATTGATTGGATTTTTTGAAGTAACATTATAGAAATTATACTATGTATGATGGAGATATTGTAACAATAATATTGGAAAAAAATGTGAAAATGAGATGAAATGGTGACAATGACAGGTTTAAATTATATATGAGAGAAATAATTAGACCCAACCATTTCACTATCATTTAAATGGATCCTCAATACTAAAGAAATTTGTTTTATGTAACATACATGAGATGAAGAAATTAAAATGACAAGGAAAATGAAGATATAAAATTAATTGTGAAATGTAATGATTCTAATTCTATTATTCTTGTAGTTATAAGGAATTAGTAATGTGTGGATAGAAATTAGGATTCTAATAATACCCCACAATATTAAAGATATACATTCCATAGTATTTATTACAAATAAATATAATTTTTAAAACATAAAGATGGTATGGTTGTGAGATTTTTTTAGATTGGATTAACAATGAGAAACAATTTGGTGGATAATAACATAGTTCATTTTTATGATTGTTTTGAGAAACTCTCATCTCGAGAATTTCCAAGGTCTGTCATTAAGATCATGACACCATATCATATACAATAACTTGATACCATTCATGAATCTATTGAGATCTTATATTGATTAATTTTTTTGTGAATATAAATAGAGATAAGTATATAATATTGAAAAATATTAGTGTGATAGAATGATCAAATACAATATAATAACTTAAATAAAGAGTTTTAATTCAACAGACACAAAAGATACTATGTTATTATAAGGGAAAAATCCCATGAAACGAATACCAAAAAGAATAGAAAAAAAAATCCCCATATGCATAATAAATTATGAATATATATATATATATATATATTATGATTTGATGAATATAAAATGAATGAATATACACTAAAACCACAAACATAGAATTAGTAGAACAATGAACAATAAGAGGAGATACCGACACCAGTGTTTCAATACATATTCAACAGCTCAAAAAGAAATTAGTTTATATAGATCTTAATATAGTCCTAAGTGTGTCGAACGAAGAGAAACACTAATTTTTAGAAATTAAATATTCCTTTTAATAGATGAAGTGGAATACAAGTAGTGTCAGACATATATAGGATTGATTTATTAAAATATTATAAGTTGAGTAACATAGAGTAAAATATATGTTATAAAAATTAACCAAAATTGAGTAGGATTTCATGATTACTACACGAAAAATAATCCCACTAAATTCCTAAATTTTTTGAGGATGATCATTCATATTTTCCCTTAGGGACACTTGATTACTATTATTCATATACATAATAATTAGGATATTGAAACAAATATTCTATTGATATTGATGAGGAGTAAATTATTTATTTCATTCTAACATGTAATTTCTATAATAATATATTCATGTTCATACAATTATATAAGAATTTTTTTTTTATAAAATGATGATATGTTTATTAGATCATTACCATGGTACATCACAGAAATATTCATCTTTATGTAGGAGTACGTCATCAACAATCTATAGAGTTATCCTTTTATTATTTACTATTCTTTATCTATCTATATATATATATCAATAAAAGGTGAGATTAATAGAATTAGTGTATCTATCGCTGAATATGTGAAGAGTTAATATATGGATAATATTCATAGTTTTATTTAAATTATCCTAATATGATCCAAAAAAATTTCATTAGACTTAAAATCAGATATATTATGGATTTTATTTTATTTTAATGATTTATTTTGTAGAATCTCTTCCAATGTAATGATGAACTATAGTCATTTATAAGAATATTCAGTTACTAACCAAATTTCAAAGTATATCCTAACTCTTAATGAATGAAGGAATAAGTATTTGAAAAAATAAGAATTCCTTATTGTGAATATAGGATCAAAATACAATATCAACATGAAATAATGAAGATGTTGTATAAAAGTGTTTGAATATTAATTAATATTATATCAAGTAATATAATTAGAAGATAAATAATTCATTTATATTAATATCATCTTATTTCATTCATGAATAATGGTAATTATTAATTATTTTCATAGTAGATTTTCTAATTAATCATGTTTATGTGTTTAGGAACTTATTTTTAATGATCTATTTGAATGAAAGCTATTGATTCTTGAGCCTAATTCTATGTAATAAAGTTAGGATTTCAAAAAAGTGATTGGGTATTAATTATTGGATCCCATAATGAATTGAAAGGAAAAAATGAAAATAAAAATTCATATGAATTAGAGTTGTTACAAAATTCATTTTACAAAATGGAGTTTGATTAATATAATCAATAAAATGAAATAGAGTCCATAAGAATAAGTACTATGAATATTGAATGAAAGTGATCGAGACATGAGATTAATTTACAAAATGAAACATAATATATTGATAAATATTTATATAGGATATATGAATATAAATATACATGTGATGAAGTAACAACTATGATTAATACTATATTATAGGAAATATGAAATAAAATTGAAGAGATTAATCATAAAATATAAGAATAAGAAATTATACATGAGGAAAAAGTTCATAAAATAAAAAAAGTAAGTGCATAAATAATAAAAATAACATGTGTATAAGAGAATAATCTTTAATAATAAAATCATACATCTTGAATATAATGTCGGAGATATTGATGGAACTCAATCTAGTATCTCACAAGTAATTGGAAGAAGTGAGGATGATATCTATTGTTCTAATGGAGACTCTTAGGAAAAAGAATCTATAACTGGTGTAAATAAAATCCTACAATAATATATATTCCCTGGAAATAAAAAAATGGTTCTATACATATCAAATTACATTTATATAAGAATAATTTTTTGTACTAAATAAATGTTTGAATTCAAAAAATATTCAAATGTAGATACTAAATAATAGAAAGGAACATAATTCTATATTTAGTGTTTCATAAATTATATGTGTTAATGATTATCCAAAAATATATCTGAGTCAACTGATAATAACTTCTAATAATATCATACTATCAGATCTGAAAATCATTGTTTAATAAAGATCATATAAGAAGAAGAAAAAATAATGAGATTTTGTTATTATAATATTTTTTCCCAAGGTTTCATAGAACAATTGAACAATATAACTATTGTAGATGTTCAATGAAATTAATTATTAAAATTGATAAATCCTATGACTAGAAACTTTACATTGGACAAAGGGTTTATTCTGTATAAATACAAAAAATATGAAAAACAAGAAAAATATGAGCGGGATTTATAATGGTAGTGGTCACATGTGTGGTTCGTGTTTATTAAATAATTCATCAAAAACAAATCAGGATAAATGATCACAAAAGCAATTGAATAAGGTAGATAGATCCATAGGGATAATAAAAAGTAATTTTTTAAATTTGAATATAAAAAATAAGTATCAAAATAATGGTGAGTCAAGAGTGGATAACATTTTTTATGAATAATAGGATCATTGAGAGTCAATGAATTTAAGTAAATTCTGTATATTTATGGAAGAAAATGAGAATAAAAAAACACTCATGTATATGTTTTGAGACTCAAAAGGAGATATTAATATATCTATTAGTTTTTCAGGTACATTTTGATAATATTACTAAATATAAAGAATTATTCCTAGCATGAAAAATAAATCAACCACTGATTGAAATAAATTATACCCCATGTTGGTTGAAAATAAATAATTCATAAGGAATTTTTAAATGATAAAAATATAAGGACTCATGATGTGTAGTGTCAGATTTTATGGTTGGATAATTAAAACATAAAATTTTTCTTCATAATTGAAACATTCCAATGAAAATTTGTAAATACTAAAAATAAAGAAAAATGTCATAAATAGTATTTTATGGATCTTATTAAAAGGAAGATCCATTATAATGGATGAAGAAAACAATCCATGATATCCAAAACTATCATAATCATCTTGATGGAACTTATTTTTCATTGAGCAAGAATGACAAGAGTATCATGGTTGAAATGAAATTATCATCTGTTTTAATCATATTAGGTTGAAAAATTATTTATACCTTACCCCATTATCATTTTTGTTCTATTTAAATTTTTTTATTTCAAGGAATTAATGCTGATAAATGTTTTAAATATGAGAACACATGATTTAAAAAGAACATGAATAACTACTCTATATCTAGTGAATTCAAAATCCTGGTATGATATATGCAATTTTATTCGTAAATAACATTTATAGATAATATCTATCTTGATTATTTTTAGATAGAGATCGTCCATTGAGTTTTACATGAAAATAAAATGTTTCTATACATACCAATTTTATTTCTATGTACATTATATAACGAACTAAAATTTGGGAGGGATGAAAAATGAGTTTAATGAATAATTGAAATGGAATTATCATATTTAGAAAAAAATTATATCATGATTTGTTGATAAATAATACAAAGTATGATATTTTGTAGAACAATTGTGATCGTTTTTTTTAAATGAATACATGATGAAAAATATGAATTCATGAAGAAGTGTAATTTTATTGAATTATATTTGTTTTCTGGACTATGTTGGAAAATTTAGAAGTTTTATTTTCCATGAAAAATATTCTTTTGTCCTTTTTGAGAATTAATCTAGGTTTAAATTCCAATAATTTTATTATAGAAGTTTGTGAATATACTATTTATATAGAAATAAATTTAATAAAAAATAAAATTTCTTATTACTTTTAAAGTGAAAGTAAATATATGTTTTTGTTACATGAATAAAATGTATGGAAAATGGAATTTTTGGAATGATTTAATAAGAGTTTTTGTGTAAAAATTATTTTATAACATATTAAGGTATCCCACATGTGGTGTTGATTATGTAGGTGATTTTAAAGGATATAAATAATAGGTGTTTATATAAAACAATCTTTAAAAATATTTGAGGAAGATTATAGTATAAGGAAAATGAGATGATATATTGATAGGTATTTGGGGATAGTATAGAGTATATTAAGAAGTGAAAAAGATGAGAGATATAATCAAAATGAAATTGAATATTGAAGGTGATGTGAATAGGTAAAAATGAAATTTTATATGTTATTTTTTAATTAATTGGATAATATTAAAACTATTGGACAATTCCAAGAGTGAATTAAAAAGGTTATAATTATGCATGTTGATGTTTTGAATTACTAATATCTATGTGAGTGTAATCTCTTGGTTCTACTATATGAGTAAATGTATCATGATATGTGAATCATACTAGTTCATGAACAATAATATGGTTATCCCGGATCTCATTGAGTTATTTATAGGTTATTTTCCAGTACATAAAGGTTACTCTAAAATCCAGGACCTATGTAAAGGTAATATAATATTTTCGATTTTTTAAACGGTAACTCCACATCTATGTAAATGTGATCAAGTAATTATAAAACGGTATTATAAATTTAGATAGAGTTACATGAAGATAAAATAGATAACATTGAAATTAATATATATTTTATAAAAATATGGAAAATTAAAATCTATGAGTTAGTAAATCCACATATGAGTTAATTAAGTAATCATGTATGTTACAATATGAAAATATTACATAATTTTTATTTTTATAAATTGGGAATATGTTTGATTCTTATTAATTATGTGATCTAGTTTTAAATATCATGACAATATTAATAATGATCCTATCTTTTTATCAAAAAGAGGAGATAGTAAGGCCATATTGTGGATAATATTGAGTGGGTATTTTTTCATCATGTAAAACACATGAACTAAATGAAATATATTAAGTGAAATGGAATTCATTCTATTTCAACAAGAATATTGGGGATCATGTGACCAAAGAATGGGAGGAAAATTCAGACCATGTGCAAATAGTGACTCTAAAGTTATGATGCTATACTTATAAGAAACCATTAGACATAGCCATATTACAGCTGATGTCGTAGGGACTAAATGCTAATAGTGAGTTCTACATGTCACAAGAATATGATTATGAACATAAAATAATGGTGAAAACTATATTATACTCTTATGTTTGATATATCATGATTCTCCTGGAGTTCAACTATTAGTTATAGTGAATGGTATATGGATGTGTAGGAATGTTAAATCCGGTGTAACCAAACCGCATGAGAGTGATAAATTCCATGAAAAGTGTTGCAATTAAATGAAATGTTTTTAAAAGAAAAGATAATGATCATCACTTTTTTGTAATTGTTTTTTAATATTAACTTCCCTATTAAAATTAATTGGGGGACTATAACAAGGTAGTGTTCATGAAATAATTTATTGAGTATCATTGTATTATAATTCCCATGGTCAAAAAGGGGGAGATCCTTGTAATTAATTACATAGTATTTCAATGTGATTTAAGAATACATAAATATTTTATGATGATATTATTAAGAAATATTATAGGAAACAATAATAAAATATATCTAAATATCATGATAATGGAAATAGATGATTATTTAGCCATATTTATATGAGGAGAATTAATGAAATGATGACTAAATGTTTTGGGTTATTAGAACTGATAGATTTTTGTAACATGAATTCCAAGAATAAATAATATTAAAAGATCAAAATTAATATACCATTATGAGTATATATATATTTATCGAATTATTCTAAAAAGAATAAATCCAAAAATAAAACCAAATAAATTTTTTTGTTTGGGATGTATAACAAAATAACTTAGATCATCAATCATATATTTACTGTATTTTTAATATGTTTAAGCGAATTAATGTGACATGGATCTAGTTATTAACCTGGGACAACTGATATAAGTGAACCGGTAATAAATCCGAAGGAATTATTCATGTGCAATAAATCTATATAAGAGTATTGGTTACAACCTTATTTGTTACAAATAATTTGAGCTCATAGATGAAAATTATTCAAAACTATAATATATTTAATATTTTTTTGATGATGAATTATTATTTCCATCATGATTTCAATAATAAATAAGAATCCAAATTGATTGATACTATTTTGTATGTTGGTAATTCAAATTTTTCTAGAGAGATGCATGAGATCTACTATTGATCTACTTCACAAGGAATATGGAAAACAATTATCTTGAGGTTTTAGTAGCAAAAGATGTGTCTTCTTTTATACATTGTCATTGTGATGAAAATAGGTTAATGTACACAACCATTAACTTCCATAAATAGATAATTATAAGGAATATATGTACATGTGATAATATACATAGTATAATCACGAGATAGTAATCCTTATATAGGTTACCCTCATAAAAAACCATGGAGTTCATTTTTAATCCATTACTATTCTATAATTTCATACATACAGACCAAATGAGAGATTGAGAATTAGGGATAATTTTTCTCTGAATATGTGTAGGGGTGAATAATGGATAAAAGATAAAATTAAATTTTAAGTGTATGATCAAATATTCAACACCCGAACCCCATAGTGTTGGATACATCACATTGTCCTTGTAAAAAATGAAATTGTTTCTTTTGGTCATCTATATGATAGGGTGTAGTTTCCCTAAGATAACATATAGACGCCACCTGCATGAATGTATTGATTAGTGTAATTAGAGGTTCTCTTGATGTTTATAGTTCTTTGGCTCATTCATAGATGGTGGGATTTATATTTTGAATGTAAAATTATGATATATAATATATGTACCTTATATGAATGAAATGAAGATTGATTGAAAACTAACATAATGACTAATTTTCAGTCTATTTGATAACCCCAAATTCATTTTTCATTCGATATATATTAATATAATTTGTGGATTAAATCTAATGTAAATATATATACATTCTATTAAAGAATTATACATTAATTAATTCAAAAATTATTCTAAATTAGATAGAGGAAATAAAATTTATATGTTCTTATATATTCTAATGAAATATAACATACAAGTAATAAACACTACTATCTCTGGAAAAATATATTTTCATATAAGGTGTTACACAACACGAATATTTTGTAATAGTATAAAAATAAGTTATAATAACACAAAATTAGATTAATCTCAATCATCAGGAAATTTTTAAGTTTCATCATGTTTTCCATAAAAATTAATATTATATTTAATAATGTTTAAATTTAATTATTGAATTATCTAACATAGAATGTCTACATGCACATCATTATATTCCCTTGTCACATTAATGATAATTTTTTTGACAAATTTCACAAAAAATATAGTATGATCAAGTTTAATGTGGCATTTTCTATAAGTAATTTGTGTGTCAACATTGCAATATTGTTGCATTAATAATTTCTATCACATATATATATCAAGGTAAATCAATATTCATCTCTCTATATTTCACACTATATTATTTATTTCCACTATTTCATATCCTTAACTTTGGGGATATAATAATTCTCTTTATCATGCATATGGAATATAATTTTTATTACATATTTACTTTAAAAACTCTTTAATAATACTTATTATGATACTATGTACCAAATTGTCAAAATCAATCATTCAAATTCATTTAGTTGTGCAGTAAAATTATTAAAAAAATTCTATGTCTATGAAATCTCATCCCATCATGATGAGAATATTATTGGTTAACTTAAATTAAATTTTTTTAATTATATATTTTAGAGTCCCAATAAGTTCTTCTACATATTATTATTTGTTATATCTGTTTTCATCAATTTATAAATTATCAAATACATTATTTTTCAGAAACTGATCGTGTATAATATCAACAGTATCCAATGGGATGTATCATTATATATATCTATTAAAATATGAACTCATAATTTTGAATCTAACATGAATCCCATATATAATGTAATAAAAATCATTAAAAGGGACATCTTAATATAATATATAATATTTAGGATATGCTCCATCATATTGTTGTCTCTTCATATCACATATTTATAAGCACAGTTCCATTAATCAATTATGTTCATGCTAGTAAAATAATGTTGATACATCAATTGAAATCAATACATCAATTAAGAATTATACTATATATTATTTCTTCTATATTTTTTATAGATAGAAATAAAAAACTAACTACATCACATTATCAACTATTTGGTATAATCAATAAATAATTTTTATTTCAACACTGACCATCATTTGGATATTTCTACAAAAAAATAGCTATGGGTTTTTTCCTAATCTTTGAAACGAGAAATACATTGTATATTAAATCAATATTATAAAATATATAATCATAATTTCATATCAATATAATAAAATATTCTTCATTTTAATAATTAATTTCATTTATCATTTTGTTAAAATAGGAATAATTTTTTTTCTAATGAAACACTATCATGTATAAATAAATCTATAATAACATTTATTTGGTCTTCGTATATTATTATAAATATTCTCTACATTTTGGAATGATTCAAATGACTTATATTTTATATGACACCATCAATAAAATTAATATTTTTTTAATATTCAAATAAATAAAAGTGTTGAAACTTATAATATATATTACTAACCCAAATTTGAATTTAATTATAATAATTTATTTCCTAATGTGTCTTATGTATAAGGTAAAAGAAACATTTATATTTAATGGACTACAATACATAATACTAGGACCTTAAATATGAGAATTTATGTTATGATATGTTTTAAGTTAATCACCAATTTTATTGAATAAAATTCCATGACCTACTATAGGGAGACTCAAGGACCAACGATCCATAAAAAAATTTCAATGAGATATCACAATTATAAGAAAATGCAGTCACTAAATTTATATAAATCATAAGATAACATTAAATTTTAATTTATAAAATAAATTATTGTGTTGTTTAGTTATTATTAAAACATAAATCATACCAAACAATTAAATATTATATAAATGATCAAAAATTTATAAGAATAAATTTACTCTATTTAAACAAAAACATATCATCTTTGAAAATAACAACATATTATTTACAAGAATATTACATTGACATTAATTAAGTAAATGAATGCTTAAAAATTTTGACACGTGAGAAAAATATTTTCGCATTTCAAAAGATAAATTAAATAAAATTAATTACTAGATAGTGAATAATTTATTAAATTACATTAATGATTAATTATATATATCATTATTACAAATTATGTATAAAAAATTTCATTTTTATAATATTTTTCCTCAATTATTATTATTAAATAATTATAATTCTGTTAAAAATTATTATCACATTCAAAATATTATTATTTATATGTTTATATATTATGTAATAAATGAATATTAATTAATTAATATTTGTATAACTATTAACATTAACAAAAAAATTTTTTGTAAAAATTATTAAAATTTACTATTTCAAATATTATAATTGTTTTTTATAAAATTATAATAAAAATAATTATTCTTTCTAAATGTTTTTTTGGTATATAAAACATGAAATATTAATTACTAATTGGTTTTTTAATTTACTATTATTTATAATTTATTTATTCAATGAATAAAAATTTTGAAATAATCAATAATTATATTTTAAATAGAATTTTAATTATTTTAAATTCAAAATTACATTTTTAGAATAATTAATAAATTGATTTATTTTTTTACTAATTTATCAATTTATAATTAAATAATAAAATAATTATATATCACTATAAATTAAATTTATTTTTTCTATTAATTAAATTTAAATTTATTAAATAATTTTTGAAATTAAAAGTTAATAACCAGATTTTATAAATGATATTTTAATTTTAATATAAATTATTAAAATTCAAATTGATTATTAATGAAAAAATTATTAATTGTTTGAAATTATTTTTAAAATTTAAACCATAATATTATTATAGATACATAAAAATTTCGTAATAGAAAATATTCATTTTTATGGATATTCAATTGATAACAAAAAATATAACAAAAAAATAAATTAGAAAATGATGTATAATTCAATCATTTTTTTATTAAACCTGGTAGTGGGATAATTCCCATAAAAATGAAATTTTATTTTTTTTAATGGAATACATTACGTAACTAAATATATTCAATTAAAAAATAAAATATAATGTATTAATTCTCTTATTGTATTTCCATATCTTCAATAATAATCATAGATCCAAATTAATGTGAAATTTTAATCAATAAATAGACTATCCAATTCAATAATATTATTTTATTCAATATAATTGAAAAATAATTTTATTAAAAAAATTCATTTTCTAAAATACTCATCACCAACATGGAAAACATTGCCTCTATATTTATTATCACCATCACTAAAAACATCATTACAGAATTCATTCAAATAAATTTATGTAAATTTGTTTTTTTGATTACAGTGAACCCTCACCTCTATCATGTAACACCTATAATTATTAGAATATATTTATAAAAATTTAAATAAATTTTTAAATGAATATATTAAATATGAGGTGTATTTATTTATAATTTTTTTGAAATATAAGTAATATTAAAATTTTGTTGTATGTTTGTTTAAAATTGCTTTTAGATATAAAACAGATATTTTGAGTATTTTTTATTGTAAGGTTATTATTTTATGAATAAACATATACATACATAATACATAGAATACATTAAAAAAAATAATTATTGTTATGACTAATTTAATTTAAATATATATTTATTTTTTACATCTCATTAAAATAATTGAATTGATATTTATAGGTAATGGGATATTTTAATGAAATATTATAAACAATTTCAATGAAATTAATAATTGATTATGAAAAAGAAGAGGAATTTGTAAGATGACAAGAATTCTAGATGATGTGTAATGAGATCTCGTAAAAAACCCCATGTACATGCTATAGTTTTATAGTAGGATATACAAAATGGTAATCCAATTGAAATACATATGATCCCTAGTTTTCCCTAATTGAGTTAGTTTCTTCAACTATATAATACATGGAAGTTAATTAAAATTTAGAAAGACAAAATTTTAACCATTTTATGTTAATTTTTTTAAAAAAATTCTTCCAATAACAACCGTTATTCAAAAACTCACATACATAATATGTTCGACTAATATCCTATTTACATTCACCAATATATGATTTTTCATAAAAAATATATATGATATTCAATACAATTTCATACCAATTTTCAACTTATTATAATTTATTTTTTATACAAAACTCATATTTTCTCGGGTTGTAATGAGCGGTGATGTGGTTATGATAAAAATATTGAAAACTATTTATGTAATTTTCAAATGGATTTACTTTATGATTGGATCATAATGAACAATAACAATAAAAAATTTAGTAGTAAATTTATCTCATAATAGAGATATTTTTAAAAAATTATTTCATATAAACTAAGTCAATTAAATTAGTTGTGTGGGTTGGTAAAGATATGATATATATAAATATCATAAAATCATTATTATTGAAAAATAAATTAACCATGATGTAAATTTTTAATTTGATAACCTATATTTCTATTATTTATTTTTACATTGTTTTCAATATGTGAATTCTATGTTATATTATTTAAAATCTAAAATAGACTGTATGATGTGTGGAGCGAATGTGAATATAATTTAAAAGATGATATAATATTAAATATTTTGATTAATAATAATTAATAATTAACATTGAATTATTTTATTACCAAAATGTTTTAATACTAAATAAATATTGATATTAATTATTTTGTATTTGTATAACTCATTATGAGTTATATCTATTTTTATTAATGGATTTCAATATTGTTCACATATAATTTTATTTTTGAAACATTTAATGTATTATAATTTAATTTTATTACATTAAATATATGATCTATTAATTAATTAAATGGTGTATTATACTTTAATTTCATTCCATATAATATACTATAATTTTTTATTAACGATTGAATTAATTGAAATAAATATTCATATTTATTCTATATAATAGAAAAATCATAATTTTCTAAAAAGAATGTTTCCCTTTATTATAATATACAATATGACATTAGAGTGAAAAAATCAATGGGGATAAAAATAAAAATTACTTGGATGATAATAATATATAAAATTCAATTTAGTCTAAGAGATATAATTGGGAGATATTATAAAAAACTGTATAATGGTGGTGAAATGTGAATTGAAAATTAAAATTGTTTATTATCTATGATATTTATTAATATTTGTCCTTATATATAATATATTAAATTATAAATATTTTATATGATTGAATTTGGATAATTTTCTATGTTTTGTATATAAGATCTAAGGTTTCCTTGTCTTTTAATTTTGTAATATATTATAAAATTATATAACTATAGGTAAAGGGTATTAATTGACTAGATACCTTATATTTTAATTTTGGTTTTTAAATATAAAAGATATTTAGTATTAATCTTCTAAAACTTATTTTAATTACATAAGTATTTTCTTCATTCGATTAAGCTATTGTTCATATATTGAGTTTTCACAATTTAATTTTTTTTAATTTATTTGGAAATTCAATGTGAAATTAAAATAAAAATAATTTTTGTTTGATTATTAATTATATTTTATAAAAAATAACTTTATATACATTTATATCATCATTTAGTGAATATTTGATGTTTCTTCCATGAGTGTGATGATGTTATTTCTGTTAAGTGTTTATAAAATTCCTTAAATATTCAGATGTAATGATAAAATAATGATAATAAAAACTTTTACCTCGAATTATAATTTAATGAAAATTTATTAAGCTTGGATTTTTAAATGTATTTTATGTTTTACTATTATGGTGATTGATGTTATGAGTTTGTTTTTTATATCTGTTTTCATTAAAAATATTTATATATATAATTTTTAATATTAAATTAAATGGAAATGAGTATAAACAATACGAATACTAATGAGGTGGGTTAGTATGCCTATAACACCTCTAAATGCATACCTATTATTACAATTAAATATGTTAATTTCATTGATAGCTTTCTCGACACATAATGCTTATCATATATTAAAACGTGGTATATTTAGATACAATAAAAATGATTATGTATAGCAACAACTACATTTTGAATTGGATTCAATTTTTAGGAGTATCATATTTTGGATATATATATATATATATAAAATTTACACAATGACTACATTTAATATAAATGGAATTCAATTAGTTTTCCTAAAATGAATATATGATAATTTGTTGTTTAAAAATTTATTTTTCTTAAAAATTTCCTATATGAGATGTTCATATCCATTTCAAGAAAAATATGATTAATTATGAATTAAATTAAATAATAACTGATTTTTAACAATTTTTAGTTGGTTGATGATATGATATCTGAAAATTTACATTTGAAATTTGAAATTTTCATTTTCACTTTTAACTATTTTTAGATTTAATTTATTATTGTATCCATAAATTAAAATTAAATAATTTATAAAATGATATTTTGAAAAATTATATTCTTTTTAAAACATATTATATCAAAAGTGTCCTAAGATTTAGTGTTGATCATTTTCTAAAAATGATTTTTTAGTCAAGAAATATAGTTTTGAAGAAACATGTAATTTATAA
Organism: Viscum album; assembly: GCA_963277665.1. Taxonomy (NCBI): domain Eukaryota; kingdom Viridiplantae; phylum Streptophyta; class Magnoliopsida; order Santalales; family Viscaceae; genus Viscum; species Viscum album. The sequence goes on along the minus strand of OY728138.1, from coordinate 55,098,374 downwards.
TAATTTATAGTTATATAAGAGTAAACTAAATATCTATAAAACCATTCAATTATTAAAACTAAAATATCAGGAATAAAATATTTGATTTTAATGTATTATTATAACTTAGAAATCATATTTTAATCATTTTTATAACAAATTTAAATGATTCGGTAATATAAAAATAATTGTGATCATTTCATTAAGACATGTATTATTCTACGACGAATAATTTTTGTATTTCCATTATAGAATAATATTTTTTAAAAAAAATCAATTTATTTCATTATAATATATATATATATATGTTATTTTTATATTATATAAAAATAAATATATTAAATAAATCATTTCTCTAATGAATGATTTTACATGATTATGTTTATTTATTTTAAAAAAATTTTTGAAACCATTAAAAATTTTACATGATAATATAAATTATTAATTTTATTTTAGACATATAAATTTATGTAGTTAAATAATAAATTTTTATGTTTAATTTATCTCTTACTGGTGTAATTTAATTTACATTATCAAAGTAATTGGGGAAAAAGTAAAAAACACCCTTAAATCAGCAAAATATATATTCAAAAGGACTAGATGGGGTGATTTCAGACCCAATGATAATTTTACATCCTATAGTTTCCTTTTTATTTCCTTTTTGTCTGGAATAATAACCTAAAATTATTGAAAATGTAAGGCTTACTCCCATAACTACCCCTATACTCACTTATTAAATTGTAACATTTGCATCACATGAAGATTTACTTCACCCTCAAATTTACTCTTTAATATATAAAACATGTATCCTTAAATGACCCTATTTCATGTTCATAATTAACAATTCATCCTTAGTAAGAATAATCCCATTATTTCTAAGGAGACTTACTAAATAAATGGAATATTAGAGATGTGTATTGTAAAGTATATTGTTTTTCCACTTAATTATCATTTTGAAAATATATTAAATGCACACTAATATAATTTTATTTTAATATTTTTAATACTTTAATCATACCATATTAATTTTTTATTATTATTTAATTATATTCCACATTAATTTTGAAATGAAAAACTTTTCTTCGTGCGTTGTGCACACTAACGATGCCCCAACACAATATTTTTTGTTTCTTCACACATGAGAGGAGAGAAACGACTCCGTAATATATATAATGTACTTATTAGTTTGTCTCTATTTTTCTATAAGTACATTATATAAATCATATTTTTTTTATAATTACTCATAGTTATGATATATTTCATTAATAAACATTAAATTTGGTCAATATGATTCTGTTATAAAGACGTTATAGACAAACCATCTTTTAATTTACTATTAATCATGGTAGGTTCGTGTTTGAGATTAGTTTAACCTCCTTTGTGAATAAAAATATAAATTTAATTCACCAATAAAAATTATCACAAGATTAAAAATATATTGTTATTTTAATGAATGAAAAATTTTTTTTTTTCAAATTTATTTTGTTTATATAAAATTTGAAAAAATATTAAAAAATGCTATATTCATCAAAAATCACTAAAACATGGTTATTATCAATTTAATCCTCATTGATTAAGTGAAAGGTAACCATAAAATAAATTTAAAACATTCTAACTTATTTATCATAATCCATAAAGTGTATTAATGACATATTAATGTTTAAATTTACAAGAAAAATGAATACAAACACTATTATTATGAAATTATTAAAAATGACCAAAACTATAAATATCTGATTTGATAAACCATAAAATGTTATATAGATAATGACTATATATAAAGAGTATTAATGAAAATTTATATGTGTTTGGTTATTAATTGATTAATAAAAATTAATATTTTTATACAACCAGTGGGTATTCCTCCATTGTGCAATTTAAGACAATATTTAAGGGTGTTCATATCAAATTCATCTATGTGAGGCATATTTTGAACTATGAGACTAATTATATATTTTTTATAACATATTATATAATTAATTATCAATTAATTACTATATTTTATGTTAAATTGTAATACATTTTATTTTATGGGTTTTGATTAATTTGTTACTCAATCCTCTAGATTAATCATTTTTTGTAATCAAATTCATGAGACATGTTTCATGTTATACCCCATGTCACTCAAGCCAAAAATATTTCTTCATTTGGTTATTGGATTTAGGATCATTTACTTAATATTATTTAATATAGTTATGGTATGTTTTACCCACTAATTTGATTATGTTACATTCTATATATTTTTTCCATTTCATTAGCACAATCCCCTATTAAAATGTACTATGTCTCATGGAGTATGTTTTTGATATTTGATATTGATATGTAAATTCCCTTTTCATATGTTATATTTTTTATCCGTGAACATTTTTCGTACATGCTTTGGGATTCCCATAATAATATTTTATTATATAGTATTTTATTATACTATTTTGTAAATTGAGGTTTTCATATAATTTATTTTTTCCATACTTTTCATAAAATTATATTATCAAACAATGGTGTTTTAAAAATAATAAGAAGTGTTTATCATCTCAGTATCATATGTTTTTTATAATATTTCTCATGTATCCTATATATATATTAATTTAGTTGAAGTCTATATTATTTAATCGTTTTAAAAAATTAATTGTTTTCAAAATAATTCACTTCGCCATTTCAAAATAAACCTTTGAAATGGGCATGTGAATTTTACTCTTACTTAAATGTATTGGTTTTAATAAACTCTTATATATGATTTTATCTCTACTTTCCATTTGGTTTTGAAATAAATTTAACTAATTAGGATTTATGATTCATTATTTATTCTATAATATAAATATATATATATATATATATTCATTTGGAGGTTGGAACTCATTCTATCAAATAATTAATTTTCAGATCCAATATTTTTTGGATACCATTCAAAGTATTCTCTTTGAAATTTTTTAATTTATAAAAACATCCTCTTAGGTTTTTTGTTGTTAAATTGGTGTTAAATTTTTTCTAAACCATCATCCATCATTATATATATGAATTATTGTGATTTTATTCTATTATTTAATTATCTATATACCAATTTCACAATATGGTGTGATTATCACATTTTGTGTAATTTAGATTGTATGATCCTAACCTCGAAATAATGTTATTCTCCTAACATATGGAAAATTATTCTGATACAATATATTTTTATTACAACATAGATTATCATTAGTAGGCTTATTATGTATTATTTGAACATCATCATTATTTATAAAGATGTGTTAGGATCATGTTTTATAATTTATTTACATGGGTGGACATATTTCTTTTATTAATAGTTTTTCGATACTAGCGTCAGTTGATCATTAATTAATATTAATTACTCATAATTATACAAATAATTAAGTTATTAATTACCTAATTATTCCTTGTGGAATGGTATGACTCATGATGTTAGAAATTGTGGTGAATGAATCTGACATCTTCATTGAGAGGGTGATTGTAGTAATTATATAACTCCATGATGCATCCATATTCCCTAAGAGACAATATATGTTTGGATATTTTGTGTAAAAAATACAAATTAAAAAAATCTTGACTATTGAATTTAAATAATATAATTTTTTTGTAAAAGGCCTTGATTATTGGTTCTTGATGTCTAAAATTACACATTATATCTATATGAGATCAATTTTATTTATATCAATGTTTTATTTTATTTTCATCGATAAATAATGATCCAAATTTGAGGTTGATATTTCTTCATATTGTTTTCTTATTCCTGCCAAAATATATATTCCCTGATTGTACAATTATTTCCTCATTTATATGTTTCCATTAGTAATAATACAAGATAAACTATTTTTATGATTTTATTTCCCAATTTTATGAGGAAGGGTAATACATTTGATTTAATGTGTGTATTGAACATTAGAATGAATTTATGATAGGGGTTGATGATTTATTATGTAATATGATGTTTATGATAGTGTGTAAAAATATCCTCTTGATACAAATAAAATAGTTTTGGTTAGTTTATCATTTTTACTAATTCTGTGAATCACTAATCCTAAAATGATTCTTGTAATTATGAGGTAAAGTAATCATTTTTTAATTTTTAATTAAGTATGATTATATCACGGTTTTTATAGATGGACTCAAAAATTTATTTAATTCATGTGTTTATGGAATGAAATCTTAGTGTGTGGGTTTGGGGAATCACACAAACATTTGTTTGATAATGTTTTTAGACTATGAGGTTAAAGTTAACTATATCTATATTCATGATTTTTATTAAAAAATATAAATAGTGATGAAACAAGATGGACATTTTTTCCGAATGGATCACCGGTTATGAGGGTTCAACATATAAACTATTTTTCATATACGTTTTTCTTGTGAAGATTATCCCCACTAACATATTACAACAAAAAATTACTATGTGATTTTTATTTCAGTTTTTTTTTCATCCTAGTGGGTCATCCATGTGTAGATACTATTTAATGATCATGTTCATCAATTAAATTTGATTATTTTAACGATATATTAGTAACTTTTTAGAATTTTGTAATTACTAATTAATAGGTAATTTAAATTTATTTAATATTATAAAACATGATTGGAAGTATAAAATTTGTTTTAAGAATAAATGACATATTTTTATCAGGTGATTTAGTTAGATCAAATTTATTAAAATGAAAATAATATACCCTTTTTTTATCATATGTATTGTAACCACTTTTGTATTAATGTAATATGTTAAAAAATTTATATTATTATGAAATCATTGAATAAAAAACTCACCTTTTACTCAAATATTGTAAACCTAAATTACAAGAGAAACACTTAATTTAATTTTATAACATCCACTTATATAAAAATTTTATCATATTCTAATAATTCAAAAAAATTATATTACATTATAATTAATTAATTAATATTCAATTCAATAATTCAATTTTTTGGTTTCACTCAATCAAAAAACATTATAAAGGCTATTACATACAATTTCACAGAGACTAATGGATAATTTATCAATAGAAACCCATTCTATTTTATCTCCATAGATCTTTGTATGTGATTTAATGTAATCATTTTAAATAAATAATTTTAATTTAAATTAAAAAATTGTAAAATTTTGAATTTGGAACAATATGACTGGTTCCTGGGGGAATCCCATACTAAGAAAACCTGACCACTAAAACCATAGACCACATCTTCTTTAATTACACAAAATCACACAACCCATTATAGGATCATAATGTCTTAATTCTATACTAGAACCTTTTAGTGCATCATCCATTGAATTTAATTGAAATTCACATATCATGATTTAATGTTATATACTATAGAACAAAACCAAAAATGTTTCACAATAGATATCCAACATTAATATATACATTTTCACTGATGAGAAGTAAATATCTTATCATAGTCTTTTGACCACCACTACTATAGAAAAATAAAAAAATAAAGATGAATTATCTAATACAAGATAAATCTTCTATAATAATTAGTTTGATTTATTTAATAATACCATATGTTATTTGTTATAAAATAGGGATGTTATTTGTAATTATAATTTTATCATAATCTAATAATAATAGAAAATCAATTATAAATCCACCGATGCACTAGTACATACATTACATATACATATTCATAAAGAGACAAAACACAATGATTATATTATAAAAACTACTTATCTAAAAGTGAGAATATTTCTTTGATCTATAATTGGAATGAAATATTTTGCACAAAACTAAGCCATTATTTCAATTTTAAAATCCATATTTTTAAAATTCTATATTGCACCATAAATATTGTAATGTTAAAATAATAAAACATTTCACTAAATTAATTTTTTTATGGTATTAATTGGAATTATAATACAATGGAGTCCTTATTTGTGTATTTATTGGATGTTTGTAACACCCCAAGATTCCATGGTATGCTTCCCTTTGAATAATACAATAGCTTGTGTTGTAAGGATCTTCGAGTTCAAACACACCACAACAAATGAAACTAGCCATTATGAAGAGTAATACCCAATTTTGGAAATTTTATAAATTTTATCTTTCAAAATGGACTTCGTTTTTTTATTCGGAATATCAAAATTAGCTTATGGTGATTTTTTGTAATTTTTCCAAAAACATTATAATTATGATTAATACTAAAAAATCTGCATTATTGGTTAAAACAAACTTTTTTGTTTAAATGATTAGTTATTTTATATTAATTTATTCTAGTTAAAAATAGATACATAATACCTATATATGTTCAACATAATTCATTGAAGTGATTTTATAATAATTATATATATATATATATATATATATAATTTTGTCGAACTTCTTGCCATCTTTTACCCACATCTTTTGAGAATTTTCAAATTTGTATAAAACATAATTTTACCGCTTCTGTGAGTTGAATTTAGAAAATTCGAGAGACACGATTAATATAAGTAAGTAAAATGTGGTTCAATAAGATGAAAATATTTTTTGGTGAATAGTATCTTTTGACTATTATTTACCATGGTTAAAAGTAAATAGGGTAATTAAGGGTAAAAATGATATCATTATTACCTTAACACATGTCCTAATTCTATTGGATAAGTTTAATTCGACCAAAAAACCTTAGGAATAAAATATGATCCTCTTTGGTCCACATGGATTACATTAGGAAATTTAATATTATTTTATTTAAAGAAGAGTTAAAAGAGTTAAAATCATAGTTTAATAACAAAACCATTTTTAATATAGGGCTATACATAAGATAAATTTAGATATAAATATTTATTCGAAATCTAAAACGATTTCCTATATAATGGTATTGTATTTATAATTTTTAGATATTAAATAATAAAATTTATTTATAACACAATGATGATGCATTAATTACCTTATTAATGAATAATTAAAATAATTGATATTATAAATATCCAAATAAATATAATTTTAGACATTTAATGAATTCCTCTACTTTTATAGGTTAATATGAAATGATAGAGTTTATCAAATTATTTTTTTATAAGTAATAATGTTGTTAGGAATTTAACAAAAACAAAATACCAAATAGTGTCCAAATTGACACAAAAGAGTATTTACAAAAATATTATATTATGAATTGATATTTTATTTATAAAAATATAAGGCTCAGTCAAAGGGCTTAGATAATATTATATATGTAATTAATAAACCACTTGAGGTTCTCTTGGAAGCTTATAGTATGTTTATTAACCAAATAATATAAAAATACAAAGAGACATGATAAGTGTCAAACTATTTAACTAAGAGTAAAATCTAAAAGGTAAGGTTGATATAGTGACCCAAACCTATCTAAAACCTTTTGGTTGAGTGGTTTTCTACCTATCCCCACCTTAGACTTTAAATAATTCATTTTGGAGCAATTATAAACCGAAAATTATTTTATTATAAAATAATATTTCAATCTTTTTCTAAGGTTCCCCTCACCCCTCTTATAAAAGGGAACTTCCCCTTCTCTCAAATTCACACCGTCAAAGACATTTGTCTCGGCCAAACCCATCCTAAATATCTTATCAAATGTATTCCCTTTATCTAATAGGCCTTACTTTAGTTAGAAATCCAACCTGCAGAGCCCTTTTGATCAAATCAAACGGAAGAACCGGACAAAGAGGTAATTATTTCATCACCTCTTTCATGTTCATTTCTTCATCCACGTACTCTTTCTTTGTTGTTTACATTATAAAATAATAAATCTAGTATATTCTATATATTATGATATTATTATAAAAATGGTATAACCATATTCATTATTCTATCCATCCTATAAATGAAAAAGTCACCATACGTTCGTACGTACAGATTACCGTCTCCACGTCATGGTGTAGTTTGTTATTCATACACATCATCATTTGGATTGGTATGATGATGAGTATAAATGATGTAAATAATAAATATAACATGATAATTAATATTTATATATGATATAACATCCAATTATATAATATTTAAATATCAAAATAATGATATTGTCACTTATGTGTATGTACGAATTACCGTCACCCCGAACGCGATGAGATTCATTCCTCATCATATCCATTAAAGACTAATTTTCATTTGATGATTAAAAATAAAGAATAAGTACTTGATATCATTCTGACCATAAATAAGATAAATCCTATCCATCATAAACATTACTTATATAAAAAAGTATATAAAGGAAAACGAATGAGTTAACACCTGAAACAGTGATACTACTGAAATATCATTAACAAAGAAATATTAGAAGATCATATATTACATGAAATTAATTTATATAGTACATGTATAATAACGATGTCTTCACTATTACATAGGAGGATAACCTACCAAAGAAAATGGAAAAGTACATGTTAAGGGTTAATTTCACAATCTCTTTATTATCTGAGGTAGTTTTTACGTAAGTATCTACTGGGAAATATTTATTATCCATTTTCATGTTTTATAAAATTGGTTTCAAAGTGGTTATTTTTAAGGGAATTTTTTACTGATTCATCATTTTAAATGTTTTAAATATTTATTCTTCTAAATCATTCTCATTAATGTCCATATTTTCAAAATGTTTTTTAAGGATTTTTTATATGGTCATGAATGTTTTTAAAATGTTAATTCCTTTCAAAAGTTTCAAAGTGGTATGGGAAAAATTGATTAAAAAATGTCTTAAAATTTTTTCCTTTCAAAATTTTGCCACTTTATTTTTCATGAAAAATAGATATTTCTCTGTAACAGTTTTACAAATCATTTTCATCTATGTCAACATCCATTTATGGATTTTAAACATGTTTGAAGTTTACTTATTATGATAAAAATATTCTATATTGTATTGAAGTTTTGGTGATATGTTTGAATATGGATGTGTTATTTTAATTCCACTCATGGTTTATTGATAAAATATTTACATTTATTATGAATGTTTCAATATGAATGTTTATGTTATGTTTAATACTTTTAGTATGTGGAATTAATTGGACTTAGTAAGTGACGGGTGGTGCCTACTATAGATCCTAGATCCATCGGTAGGCCACATTAGACAAGCTAGTGACTTGGCACAAGGCCTTGACCAAATATTATTTGTAGTCTTGGCACAAAGCCTTGACTATATGGTTATGATGTCTGGAATTATGCATTCCATCATTATGAAAGCTTCTATTGATATTGTATGTGATTATTCGATTAGTAGAATATACATGCGAATAAGTAAATGAAGTTATTTGATTTTATATTTACCATATTATGATAAAGTTCAGGGTTTAAAAGGATTTTTTTGTCTTATACATTGATTTAAATGTTAATGCTTATTTATAAAAGTTTCCTCTATATTTTTATCGTTATTGAGAATATGAGCTCACACTATTCTATGTTTTATTTTTCCTACGATGTGAAGAAGTATATTATGACTAACCCATAAAGATAGTCTAAAGGATATGAGTGCGGCCTATGGAGAATATGTTGTTCAAGTTTTTCATTTTATAATGTAGTGTAAAACTTATGATTGTACCTAGTATTTCCAAGGCTACTAAACTAATCGGTCTTCCAAAACACGATCTTTTTTTATCAAGACAATGTTATGTAATACTACACCTACTCTGGGTAACTGGGGTCAGGGAATTATAGTTGGTATTATAGGAAGTTTAGTACAAACCTTGAAAGCTATATTTAGAAAAACTATGATTAGAGAACATTACCCTAAGATAGACTTTGTGGATTAGTATAGAAGAACATCCTAGAATTTTGGTACTTTAGATATTTGGTGAGTTTTCCAAGAAATAAATCTCTGTCTGTATATGAGTAGGTAGAGGAGTCTCTGGCACAAGTGTATCTAGGGGTAAACCCTGAAGACACCTCTTAAAGTTAGACTTGAATAGGAACTAGTGCATGACAATGGGACTTGCTGCACTTTTGGTTATAACACTCCTGAGGGATATGCTTCGGATAATTATCATTTTATTTACAAACCATTATGAAGGGTTTATGAGTATATACATGTCAAAGAATTTTTTTTATGATTATGGATTATATCCATAAATTGTTCAATTTATGTTCAGTGTTTTACAAGTTTGGAATTATTTATTGTGATTCATAAACTAATCTATTGTATGAAATTGTTTAGAATTCTCACCTAGTGGAAGAAATAGAAGTCGTATTAAAGAACGTAATCCATGTAAGAATTTACCTCCTAATCAAGATAATTACAGTGGAGCTGGTGAAGAAACTGGTGCTGATTAGCTTATCTCTGTACTGGGACAACTCACTCTGGTTATGAATAATAACCTTACCCATATGAAACACCTTGATCCATAATGCGAAGGATCAATGTTATAAAGCTACAGTATGAAAAAACAACCAAAATTCAATGGGAGTACAAATCCATTAGTAGCTGAGCAATGGATAAATTCCTTATATAAAATATTTCACACTTTGGGGAGTAGTGAAAGGGAAAAGGTTTTCATTGTAGTTTATTGCCTCACGGGATATGCAGATCAATATTGGTCATTGATTCAAAACACAAAAGAAGATGATGAAGTATCAAATATGGAATGGAGGTTGTTTAGATAGATTTTATTAGGAAAATACTTTCCTCAGGACCATCGACTGGATAAGGAAATAAAATTTCTGAGTCTGAAGAAAAAAAGAGGATGAGAATATCGCAATGTATGAGACTATATTTACAAGTATAGCAAGGAATGTTCCATATTATATATGTAACCAAAGAAATAATATTGATCATTTATTTGACGATTTAAAACAATTTCTCTGTCAAGAATTAGTCTCACAATCCTTCTCATCATACCAAGATATTGTCTTATGAGCTATCAAGACAGAAAAGGAATTCTCTATGTCTTATAAAAAAGCCAGAGAAGAATTGATCATTTGAACACTCTAGAAATGGAAATAAGGGGAAGAAGGGACAAGTTGAATATCCATCATGTGGTAAATGTGGGAAGAAACACCCCAGTACGTGCCTAAAAAAAATGAGAGACTGTTACAAGTGTGGTAAAATAGGCCACCAAGCTCGTGATTTCAAGGGGAAGAAAGAGGTTGTCAATGTTGAATGCTACAATTGTAGAGAAATGGGGAATTATAGAAAAGAATGTCCTAAGTACCAAGGGTGAAAGGAAAATCTTATACAATCACTATTGTGAAGTTTGAATCTCTGAAAGATGTGGTGGAAGGTAATTTAATGGTTTCTTCATGTTTACCCAATTCTTTATTTGACTCTGGATTTGTACATTGTTTCATATCTTCCCATCTTGATAACAAAAATAGATATTTACAATTTGATTAAATAAGGGATTTGTTAGTCAAAACTCCTAAGGGATGTATCATTGCACCAATGTTTTGTGAATCAGTTCCCATTAGGGCATATAAATGTTCTTTATCTTATGATCTCTTCATCATAACCATGATTGAATTTGATATAATCCTTGGTATGGATTGGATTTCGGACCATGATACGAAAATTTATTCCAAGAAGAAGGAGGTTGTAATTTTTGATGATTTTAAGTAGTACATTATCATTAGAGCAGAAACATCACCACCTAATTCATATCTAGATCCACCACCAATAGCTCAACTAATTTCAATTATCCGGGAAGAAGAGAATGAAATAACTATTGGTGAGGAAAAGAATGTGTGAATAGAGGATGTACATATTGTGTAAGAATACATTGATGTGTTTCCAAAGGATTTACCTATACATCCTCTAGAATGAGAAATTTAGTTTTACATTGATTTAATTCCTCGTTCAAGGAACATATCAAAGACCCCTTATAGAATGGCCATTGTTTAATTAGTGGATCTAAAGAAACAACTATATGAATTTAGTAATAAGGGATTTATTAACCGTAGTGTTTTTCCATGGGGAGCCCATGTCCTTTTTCATAAGAAGAAAGTCGGATCTATGAGGTTGTGCATTGACTAGAGGGTGATCAATGATATAACAATAAAGAACAAGTATCCCATACCTCGTAATTATGATTTATTCTACCAACTTCATGGAGATCAATATTTTTCAAAGATTGTCCTGCGATATGGATATCATCAGTTGTGTGTAAAAAAGGAATACATTCTGAAAAAATAATTTAAAACCTGGTAGGGGAATTATGAGTTTACATTAATGAGTTTTGGACTAACTAATGCACCCTTTGTTTTCATGGATCTAATGAATAGAGTTTTTAAGGAATATCTTGGTGACATTATAGTGGTATTCATTGATGATATCTTGGTATAATAAAAAAGCTTTGATGATCACAAAAATCACTTGAATATTATCCTAATTCCTCTTATAAGAAATGAATTATATGGTAAGTTTAGTAAGTTTGAATTCTGGATTTAGGAGAATTTTTTTATTTTCCATATTGTATCTAAGGATGGAATATATGTTGATCCTTCTAAGAAAAATGCAATACAATAATGGCCAACACTGATGATTATTATTGAGTCAATAAGGTTTCCTTATTACTTTTTCATTCCTTCTTGATTTGAAAATCAAAAACATGTAATCTTAATAAAAATTTCATTTACACTGTGTTTTAATTGATATGTGAAATTTTCCTTCCCTATGGAAATTTATCCTTACCATGTATTTCTTTGTTAATTATTTTGTCTAAGTGTAAAATTCGGTTCCATATCTAAAACCTCAGAATCATATAATACATAGATATAGATCATTCTGTTTTCTGGGTCCAGATTCAGATTCCGAATTCTCTGAATTCAGACTCCGAACTTTTCCAAGTTCAGACTCCGTGTTCTCTGAATTCAGACTCCAAACAATGTAAGTTTAGACTCCAAATTCTTATGAATTCAGACTTCGAACTTTGTAAGTTCAAACTCAGAATTATTATGAATTCAGACTCTGTATTCTACTAAATTCAAACTCCGAATTTCTTTTAGATTCAGACTCTAGATTTCTACAGAATTCAGGTTCCAAATTCTTCTGAACACAGAATCCAAATATCCTTGTATTATAGATACCGAATGTGTTTTTGGTTAGACTCCGAACTTTCATTTTCCTTATACTCAAAAAAAAATGATTTTGGTTAAGTCAATATATTTTTTATTACTCTTGTTTTGGTTATAAAGTGATGCCATGCATTCAGTTACTAACAAATCGTTGTTTGAGTGAAATGTGTACAAGTACCTCAACAGTCCAAGAAAAATATGACTGTTGGAGAAGGGATCCGACTGTTGGAACTGTGCCTAAAAATAAGAGCACATTTGAAATAGCTTGAGACTTTTGATGAACTATTCTATGACTCAAGAGATTACATGATGGTGAAGTGTTTTATAGAGAGATACACTCATGCTTAGTGGATATTTAACATCTTGTTCGTACCTGCCTCGTGCAACTACGAATGTTGCTGAGTACATTCGAGGGCTTTTGGGGATAGGAAGACAGTGGTGAGAACTACCTTAAAGTTCAAAGACTTCCTTGCTGAGGAAGACAGTGGTGTCGACCACCTTAATGTTGAGGGCCTATAGAGATAGCAAGACAGATTCTGATTATCGTATCGAGGGCATACCCTAGTGTGGGTAAGATAGACTTTCTTGAAAGTATAAATCAAGGGACCTTTATCTATTGTTGTTGGATACCCTTCTCTTTGGGTTAAAATAATTAATACTTGTTACTTTTTTTGTTTCATGTTTTCCACTGCATTTCGATTATTGAGGAAAGTATAACTATATTAAACTTCCTTATACATTTATACTCTGATTTTGTAAGATTCTATACGCTTTAAGGTAGAATCTTTATCTTTGTAAACATTTGTTTAGATTCATTTCTAAAACCAACTTTCCAGAATCACTTTATTGGAATCATATTTCCGAAATCAAGCATGTTTTTAGATCTTGAGGTTTTGTGAATTTACCTTTTTTAACTTCTTTAAACATAACCATCTTTAAAAGTTCCAAAGGAATTTTTGAAAGTGTACAATTCACCCCGCCTCTTGTATTTTGAGCATCATTAGATACTTCATTCAGTATCTATATATTTTCGATCCTACATTTGGTATCTAATGAGAATATCATTCTATATACCATCTCAACAATTGGTATCAGAGGAGGTATCTAAAATTATTATATTTACATATATGTTTTCCTTGCTCATGTTTTTCATTTTTCACCTTTTTCCTTGCTGAGGAATATTATCCTTGTTTACTTATCCTTACTACTAATAAGTTTGTGTAGAAATATTTTGTTTAATATGGAAGGAATAAATGTTGGTTCCATAAACTACCTAAATCCAACTAGACCACCTATTTTTGTTGGGAATGATTACGAATATTAGAGATATCGCATGAAGACATTTATTATCAACACTGGAGTAGATAATTTTTTAATTCTTACTAGAGGATATAAAATCCATGACAAGGAAGTTAGTACTTTCACGAATCATGAAAAGGATGAATATAAACTGAATTATAAGGTACTCCATACTTTTCTTCTCTTCATGACTAGAAATATATATAGAAAATTTTCATCTTGTGAGGTAGAAAATTGAATTTGGAAGAAACTCGAAGTGACTCACTTTGGAACATCAAAAGTCATTGAAACTAGAAGAGCCATGCTTAGAGGTGAATATCATGGTTTATTCTTTCATTATGGAGAACCCATATGTAGGGTGCAACAAAGATTCATGACTATTGTTAATAGTTTACAATATATGGGTGAGAAATGATTATATGATGAAGCTCTTTTGGATAAAATCATAGACATCATGCCCAATGAGTGAGAATCCAAGAGGAAAACTGTAGATGAGAATAGAAAAAGTTACATAGATTTCACTTTTTGAACTTTTTGGAACTATTCTTCAACATGAGACTATAATTAAGAGAGTCGTTTTAACAACCCAAGCATCCACAATACGCTTCTCTTTCAATAATGCAATAGCTTTCATTGTACGCAAGTTCGAGATTCTAACACACCGCGACCAACAAAAATATCTGTTATGAATAGTAATACCAAATTTTTTAAATTATATAAATTTTATATATCAAAATGGACTTCATTTTTGGATTCAGAATATCGAAATTAGCCTATGTTGAATTTTTGGTTTTTTTCTGAGAAACATCAATTTTTGATGAATAGTGAAACCACTAAGTGGTAGTTAAAATACTAATTTTTCAATTAAATAAATCTTTACCACTTCTATGAATTAAATTTCAAAAATACAACATACATGGTTATAATTAGGAAGTAAAATGTGGTTCAATGGGATGAAAATAATTTTGGGTGAATATTAACTTTTAAGTTTTATTAATCGTGATTAAAGGTAATTAGTGTAATTTAAGGTAAATATAATGTTATAATAATATTAAATTACCTTTACAATTGTCCTAACCATATTTTATGAGTAATGGCCGACCAAGAAAATCCATCTGTCAACTTGGGTACTCCATGGATCCACTAGGGTAAGAAAATGTCATTAATAACATTTTATTAAAAGTAAAAATAAAATTGTCACAATCATGTGTTGTTTTACTAAAACAATTATTACATTGTGTTATATAAGTTAAAGTTTAGACTATAAATATTAATTGGAAAGATAAAAATATTTCCTACATAATGGTAATTTTTTTATAATTTTAAGACATTAAATAAATAAATTTATTTATGACACCATGATGATGCAGTGATTACCTCATTAATGAATGATTTAAATAAAATGAAACGATAAGGTAAAATATAAGACTTAAACATGTCTAAAGCCTATTGGATAGGTGGATTTCAAACCATTATCACCTTATCCTCGAAATATATCATTTTGCGACCATTAAAATCCGAAAATCATTTCATAATAATGTAACATTTCATGACTTTCCAAGAGTACCCCTCCTCTCCTCTTATAAAAGGACCCCACCTATACCACCTTATTCACACCTTCAAAGCCATTTGGCTCGGACAAACTCTGACGAAATAATATCTAAACTTCTCTCTCTTACTCATAGAAGCCTCACTTTGGGCATAAGTTTACCCATGTAGGCCTTTATATCAAATCAAAAAGAGTTACCTGATTTTAAGGTAATGTCTTCTCTTATGATCTTTTGTTTTATTTTGCTTCTGCAACCACTTAAACTCTTTTTATTCCTTTATTTTGTAACAACAACCGTATCTTCAATATACTACGATGTTTTTATGAGAAGGATTTTATTTACACTTACACACACCTTCATCTAATGGTTAGAGAACATATTGTTTCTGTGGGTGGCGATTTACTACCTCACGAAACGATGATGGTTCAATCTTGTTTTAACACCTCTGATGGTGGGAATTAATATGTCACTATATTTATATATGATATATATTATTTTTATGTTTTATTTATGCTTTTTTATTTTTCATTTATGTCATACCTTTATGATTTCAATTATGGGTAAACGCGATAATTTCATTTTAGGAAGTGCGGACTATCGCCCCCTCAAAATGATTTGAATCGTTAATGCCAAATGTGAGACATATAAAGGATAGTGTAAATGATATTATATATTATAAATACTGTAATTATAATATAAATTTATAAAATTATGATTTCATTCCATTAAATATGATATAGAAATGAAATTATCGTTCATGCGTACGCACGACTTACCGTCTCCATGAACGGTGCATTTCATTTCTTACCACTAAATGTTATGTAATATTATAAATGCATGAATATACTGGATATATATGATATATATGATATCTAAATCATGAATATAATTCTGGATATAATGGATATTTCACCACATGAACAACTTGTAATTATAATATGTTTATTTTTGACTCAAGTACCAAAGATCGACAAAATGACCATTATTAACTTAAATAATTACATAATGTTCAAAACATGGTAATAAGTGATATAAAAGGAATAATGAACATGAAAAAGGTTCTTATGCAAGTATAAATTACCTCTATTTTATTATTCAGGATTTTAATGTACGATCGAGTCAAGTCGGACACGAGGTAAGGGACTTCGTCTCAATCTCATTTCATTGAGGAAAATTTTGTTTTATACAAAACTTTCCTTTATACGAGTTATAAAACCCTTTGACATTTACCTTTATTAAAAATGAATATTTTTATATGAAGCATTTTTACTAAACGAAAAAAGGAATGTTTTGTCTTACATATGAGGTGACAACGACTTCTCCGCCATCGTGACCATTATTTGAGTTTCGGCTTCCTCTACAAGCCATAACTTTTTTTTAAATGAAAAATAAATACCATGTTTTGATTTTCATTTATTTTGTTATTGAAAATGGTTTTGATAATGTTTTTATTATATTAATATGTTTTATTGATATCTTCTGATTGAAATGTGGAAATGTTATGTTTTCATTATGCATGTTTTATGTGATACGATTATGTTATGGTTTATGATATGTTTAAACCTATTAATATGAGGAATGCATTGGACTTAATAAGGGATGGGTGGAGCCCGCTATAGCTTCTTCATGCATAGGTAGGTATCATGAGACAAACTAGTGTCTTTTCATGAGGCCTGGAAAAAATATTATTTTTAGTCTTGGCATGAGGCCTTGGCTACGTGGTTATGATAGTCTGACATTATGCATTTCATCTTTACGAAAGTAGTTATTGATATTACATGTGATTATTTTATTTGTAGCATATCCATTGAATAATTAAATGTAATTATTTCATTTTAATTTTTCAATATTATACTGAAGTTAAAGTTTAAACGGATTTTGTTTTAGTTATACATTGCCTTAAATTTTTATGTTTATTTATGAAAGCTTCTTCTATATTGTTATCCTTACTGAGCATCTGAGCTCACCCCTTTCAATGCTTTATTTTTCCCAGGATGTGATGAAATATTTTATGACAGGCCTACAGGGATAGTCTAAAAGGGATATGAGTTTGGACTATAGAGACCATGTTATTATAGTTTTTCACATTATGATGTAATGTAAAATTTATGAATGTATCTAGTGTTTCCAAGGATACTAAACTAATCGGTATTTTGAGACATGATCTTTTTTTATCATGCCAATGTTATGTAATAATGCAGCGACTCTGGGTAACTGGGTTCGGGGCGTTACAGTTGGTATCAGAGGCAGTTTAGTACTAATCTTAAAAGCTAGATTTAGAAAAACTCTGATTAGAGCACATAACCCAAAGATAGAATTTGAGGATTAGTATAGATGAACTACCTAGAATTTTGGTATTATAGAGAATTTGTGAGTTTTCCAATCAATACATCCCTGTATGGATATGAGTAGGTAGAGAAGGATCTGGCACAGGTGTACCTAGTGGTAAAACCTGAAAACACCGCTTTGAGCTAGACTCGAATGGGAACTAGTGCACGACAACAGGCCATGCTGCACTCTTGGTTACGACACTCCCAGGGGATATGCTTAGGATAATTATCATTTTATTTACAAACCATTATGAAGGGTTTATGAGTATATACTTCCTAAAAGTAAACATTTTTATGATTATGGATTATAACCAGGAACTGTTCAATTTATATGACGTGTTTTACAAGTATGGAATTATGTATTTTGACTCGTAAACTGATCTAGTTTATGCCATTATTCAGAAATGAAACCTAGTGGAAGGAATGGAAACTATATCATTGCATGCACTACATTTAGGGATTGCCCTCATGTTCAAGATAATTATAATGGAGTTGGTGATACAACTGGTTCTAATCATCTTATCACCATACTCGGACAACTCACTCAGGTTATGAATAATAACCTTACTCGTATGGAGCCCCCTGATCTGCAACGTGGAGGATCAATGTTAGACCGCTTCATGAGGCAAACACCACCAACATTCAATGGGAGTACAAATCCCTTAGTAGTAGAGAAATGGATAAATTCCTTAGAGAAAATATTTCAGGATTTGGGGAGTAGTGAAAGGGAAAAGTTTATCATGGTATTTTACCACCTCACTGGAGATGCTGATCAATTGTGGTCATTGATTCAAAACACAAAGGAATATGATGAAGTATCAAATATGGAATGGAGGGAGTTCAAAGAGCTTTTCATAGAAAAATATTATCCTCATGACCATCGATCAAATATGGAACGGAAATTTCTGAGTCTGAGACAAAAGGAGGATGAGAATGTTGCAAAGTATGAGGCAAACTTTACAAGTTTAGCGAGACATGATGCAGATTATATATGTAACCAATGAAGTAAGATTGATAATTTCTTTTATGGGATAAAACCATTTCTCCGTCGATCATTAGTATCAAAATCCTTCTCATCGTACGAAGATATTGTATCGTGTGTCATCAAGACAGAAAAGAAATTTTCTAAGTCTTATGACAACAAAGTAAAGAAAGAGAAGAAGAGAATGGTGGAACAAGATACATATAAAGGGAAAATGGGAAAGAAGGATTTTCCATTATGTGATAATTGCGGGAAGAATCACCCTGGTACTTTCCTAAAAGGAATGGGAGTTTGTTACAAATGTGGAGAAAAAGGACACCAGGCTCGTGATTATAAGGGAAAGAAAGAGGATATCAATGTTGAATGCTACAATTATAGAGAAATGGGTCATTATGCAAATGAATTCCTTAAGCACCAAGGAAACATACCACAGAAAAGGACAAGGGATCGAGGCCAAGCTTATTCTGTTACTACAGATGAAGTTGAATAATTATTGAATTTGTGTTTTTTGACTCAAGAACTATATTATGGTTATAAGAATAATGGGATATATATAAGGATTGTACTGTAGTACTTTTTATTTTCATTGAGGTTTTAATATGATAAAGGTAATCATATTTTTATTATGTGACAATAAGAGAAACATTACTTTTTTGGGGAATCTGATATTACAATTGATTTTGAATTTTGAGACCTTTTAGAGAATGTCTGGACAGAGGTATTTTGGATAACTATAAAGGTTGGAATGGATTAAGTTTAACTTAGGATAATATTGTTTAAGGTTAAAAAATTTCTAAAGAGTATTTTTGGAATATTATAATACTATAGTTTTAGGAAAAGGACAACCTTAAGGTCATGTGATAACCCGTCGTGTCGGAAAAAGCTATAGGAATCGAAACCACTACCATAGTGCGACCGGATTTTATTACCTACCACTAGCCTACAAGAATTCCCAGGTTATTAAAAAATAGTTTTCCTAATCTAAATGGTATGTGTTAATATTTTGAACCTTGTACGATTAGGATAAATATAATATTTTTGAGTTCTATTATCTCTTTGAGTGAAATATGAGTTTGTGGTAGAAATTAGTTGAAAGTTTAAACTCTACTTGTCAAGAATATATATATCTATACCTATCTCTTATTCTATGAAAAAATTAATTCTTAAACTTTAGGAAAGGAATATTAAAACAAAAAATGTGTTATCTTAATACCTTATGTTTTTTTGAACTAATGATATTTTAAATCAACATAGATTGAAGGCTTTGAGGGCCTCAATTTTACACTTGTTTATGATTGATGACCTCAATCACTCCCTGCAAATATTTACGTTTTTCCTCCAATTATATGTCTTTAATTTCCACCAATTTTCTCCATATCAAGATCATAATTCAGTGGTGACTTTTTCATTTCTTTTTCCCTCTTATTAAAACTAAATTTTACTAACTCTATTTCTGATATGGGTTTTCCACAATGGTATTTTATATTTTCAACATTTTATTTTAAAAAAATTCAAATTGTGAGGACCCAATTTATTGAAGGAGGGGAGAATGTAACACCCCAATCTTCCACGATACGATTCTCTTTCAATAATGCGATAAATTGGATTGTACGCAAGTTCGATATTCTAACACCCCACGACCAATCAAAATGGTCTTTATGAATAGTAATACCCACTTTTTGAAATTATATAAATGTTATATTTCAAAATGGACTTCATTTTTGGATTATGAATATCAAAATTAGCCTATGTTGAATTTCTGGTATTTTTTTTGAGAAACTTCAATTTTTGATGAATATTGAAACCACTAAGTGGTAGTTAAAATACAAATTTTTCATTTAAATGAAACTTTACCACATCTATTAATTGAATTTATAAAATCTAACATACATGGTTATAATTATGAAGTAAAATTTGGTTCAATGGGATGGAAATAATTTTTGGTGAATATTAACTTTTATGTTATATTAATTGCGATTAAAGGTAATTAATGTAATTTAAGGTAAATATAATGTTATAATAATATGAAATTACCTTTAAACTTGTCCCAACCTTATTTAATGAGTCGTGGAATAACAATAAAATCCATGGGTCAACATGGGGACCCCATGCAGCCCCTTGGGTAAGAAAATGACATTAATAACTTTTTATTTAAAGTAAAAATAAAATTGTCACAGAAATGTGTTGTTTTACTAAAACAATTATTACATGGGGTTATATAAGTTAAAATTTAGAGTATAACGATTCATTGTAAAGATAAAAATATTTCATACATCATGGTAATTTTTATATAATTTTTAGACATTAAATAAATAAATTTATTTATGACACCATGATGATGCAGCGATTACCACATTAATGAAAGGGTTAAATAAAATGAAAAGATAAGGTAAAATATAAGACTTAAACTTGTCTAAATCCTATTTCATGAGTTTATTTCAAACTCTTATCACCTTATCCTAGATATATATTATTTATGGACCTTTAAAATCCAAAAATAATTTACTAATAATGTAACATTTCATGACTTTCCAAGAGTGCCCCTCATCTCCACTTATAAAAGGCCCCCACCTCTACAACCTTATTTACACCTTCAAAGCCATTTGGATGAGCCAAAATCTACCAAAATACTCTACCTACTTCCCTATATTACTCGTAGAAGCCACACTTTTTTAATAAGTCTTCCCAAGTAAGCTGTTGGTTCAAATCAAAAAGAGTTACCTGATTTTAAGGTAATGTCTTCTCTTATGTTCTTTTGTTTTATTTTGACTCTCCAACCCCTTAAACTCTTTTTATTCCTTTATTTTGTAACAACACCAGTATATTAAATATTATAGTATGTTTCTATGAGATGGATTTGATTTACACTTACACACACCTTCATCTAATGGTTAAGGAACATTCTGTTTCTGTGGGTGGTGAATTACGGCCTCACGAAACGATGATTGTTCAATCTTCTTTTAACACGTCTGATGGGGAAAATTAAGATGTAACTATATTTATATATATTATATATATTATGATTATGTTTTCCTTATGCTTCTGTATTTTTTATTTATGTCTTAAATTTATGATTTTCATTATGGGTAAACGCGATAATTTCATTTTAGGATGTGTGGACTACCGCCCCCTCAAAGTGATTTGAATTGTTAATACCAAATGTGGGATATATAAAGGATGGATTAAATGATATTATTTATGATTTTATACTTTAATTATAATATAACTTTATATAATTATGATTTCATTCCATGAAATACAAAATAGAAAAGAAATTAGCATTCATGCATACGTACGGCTTACCGTCTCCATGAAAGGTTCATTTCATTTCTTACCACTAAATGTTATATAATATTATAAATTCATATATATACTAGATATATATGATATATATTATATCTACATAATGAATATAATTCTGGATATAATGGATATTTCACCACATGAACAACTTGTAATTATAAGAAGTTTATTTTTGACACAAGTACCAATGATTGACAAAATGACCGTTATTAATTTAAATAATTACATAATGTTCATAACATGGTAATAAGTGTTATAAAATGAATAATTAACTTGAAAAAGGTTCTTAAGAAAATAGATATTAACTCTAGTTTATTATTCATGAGATTAATGAATGATCGAGTCAAGTCAGACATGAGATAAGGGACTTCGTCTCAATCACCTTTCATTGAGGCATATTTTGTTTTATTAAAAACTTTCTTTTATACGGTGTATAAACCCCTTTGAAATTTACATTTATTCAAAAGGAATCTTTTTATATGATGCATTTTTAGTAAATGACAAAAATAATTTTTTATCTTATGTATGAGGAGACAACGACTTCTCCGCCACCGTGACCATTATTTGAGTTTCGGCTTCCTCTACAAGCCATAACTTTTTTTAAATGAAAAATAAATACCAAGATTTAATTTTCATTTATTTTGGTATTGAAAATTGTTTTGATAATGTTTTGATTATATAAATATGTTGTATTGATATCTTGTGATTGAAATATGGAAATGTTATGTTCCCTTTATTCATGTTTTATGTGATACAATTATGTTATGGTTTATGATATGTTTAAACCTATTCATATGAGGAATGAATTTTATATAATAAGTGACGGGTGGAGCCCTCTATAGCTCATCTATGCATCGGTAGGTATCATGAGACAAACTAGTGTCTTGGTACGAGGCCATGACAAAATATTATTTGTAGTCTTGGCATGAGGCCTTGGATACGTGGTTATGATTGTCTAGCATTATGCATTCCAGCATTATGAAAGTGGTTATTGATATTGTATGTGATTATTAGACTAGTATAATATCCATGTGAATAAGTAAATGGAATTATTTCGTTTTATTTTTTTCATATTATGCTGAAGTTCATGTTTAAAAGGCTTTTGTTTTAGTTATACATTGCCTTAAATGTTTATGTTTATTTATGAAAGCATCCGCTATATTGTTATCTTTAATGAGCATCTGAGCTCACCCCTTTCTATGATTTATTTTTCGCAGGATGTGATGAAATATTTTATGACTGACCTACAGGGATAATCTGAAGGGGATATGAGTGTGGACTATAGAGACCATGTTATTGTAGTTTTTCACTTTATGATGTAATGTAACATTTATGAACGTATCTAGTGTTTCCAAGGATACTAAACTAATCGGTCATTCGAGACTTGATCTTTTGCGATCATGCCAATATTATGTAATAATGCACCGACTCTGGGTAACTGGGGTCGGGGCATTACAGATGCTGAAAATATTAAGAATAAGAATGGTAATGGAAGGGTTTCTTTTACTACAACTTCAAATCATATGAAAGCCATGACTCTTGAGAGAGTTACAAGATCCAAATCCAAGAAGTTTACTATTCAATCTGAATCTAGTGGATGTGAATCTTCATAAAATTACCAAGCCAATCTTGCTTGAAGGATGAACAAGATTGTTGGACAGAAGAACTTTTTATCCAAATACAACAAGAATGAAAGGAAATATATGAATGATTCAGAAGTCGCATGTTACGAGTACAAAAGAGAAAGATATAGAAGGACTTATTTTCCTATACTTAAGAGAAATGAAAGAATGGAAAAGCATTCTGAAATAAATATAGTGAAGTAATACAACGCTAAAGCTAAGAAATTTTTGAAATCTAATGGTACCTGGAGTGCCAGTGGTGGAGACTCTTCAGTTGAATCATCGGATTATAAATCTTTTGGACCAAAGAATCATGGTTTAATAGCCAGCCTACCTATTGAAAATATTTTTTTAATGGATATGTTACACAATGCTGAATCTATGACCAATGTATCATTGAATTATAATTATAGAGATAGTAAATATTATAACTCTTCTAATGAAGAATATTCTTCTGATGTGGATAATACTTTACCTGCCTATGAATAATTTTCTAGATTTTTTAAACTCATTAAGAATGAGAATTCAAAACTCAATTAATATATTGATAATGAAAATTATAGAAATATTATTCTTACTAAGGAAATATCAGATATTTCTTTAAGATCTTGATAAGAAATTTTTTGATTTTGAAAGTATTTCAAAAAACCATGATAAAGTAAATTGTGAGAAGGATAAACTTTCTAAGGATCTAGAAAAATTAATTTCTATGAAAAATGTTTTCGAGCCTTACTATAGTGTTAAAGCTAATGTTTTGAAACATTAGAACATAGTTATTAAACTAAATTCAGAGATATTTCCTTTGAGGAACTATTTTTCAAACTTTACCTTAGTTAAGGAAAATTTTTATAAGATTTATTATCAAATTTGACCTCTAAGAAATAATATTGTATTTGGTTATACTAGTTCTAATCCACTTTTTAGTAACAATTATTTTGTTCCTAAAAGTGCTCCATTCAACACTAAGTGTCAGTGTGGTGGGAATTGGGCAAAAAATTCATCCTTAAATAAACCTCAGTCTTTATGATTTCATAAAGCCTATTTTTCATAAGAACATGTGGGTGCCTGAGATTTTTCTTTATAAAATTTCCATATCAATGAAAGTTTGGATTACGAACATCTAACACTCTTATTTTCAGAAAAGTAAAGAAAGTACCAACAATAATTCATGGTACATGGATAGTGGATGTTACTAACACATGAGTGGTAACAAAAACTAATTTGAAAATATTATCAAGATGAATGGAGGAAAACTAACTTTCAGAGATAATTCTAAAGGAGATATTATTGGTATAGGTAACATTGTTCTTCTTGAAAAAACATTGATTTAAATTGTTTTATTTGTTAAGGGTCTGAAGCACATCCTCATTAGCATAAGCCAATTATGTGATGAAGGTTACCTTGTGAATTTTAGGTATGACAAGTGCTTAGTACACATTTACAAGGTGGAGTTTATTCTTTTTTCCCATAGGCAAGAGAATGTATACACACTGAACATAGAAGAACATAGGAGCCAAGACTTACCTTGCCTTAGTGCAATGAAAGATCATTCTTAGTTGTGGCTTAGAAGGTTAGGAAATTATAACCATAGGAACCTATGGAAACTCTCTAATAAAAGATTAGGTAAGGATCTATAGGAGCTTAGATTTGATTCTTAAAAAGTTGTTGATCCCTGTCAATATGGCACGAAACATAAATAATATTTTAAATCAGTCAGTGAAGTCTCAACTACTAATGCATTGCTATTAGTGTATATAGATATTTTTAGTCCAACACAAACTAGAATCATTGGAGGCACGTATTATGTATTTGTCTTAGTTGATGATTACACTAGATTTACATGGGTCTATTTTCTAGAAAAGAAATCTGAATATTTTTCTTAATTTAAAAGCTTTAGAGTCCATGTTAAAAATGAGAAAAACATTTCATTGATAACTATTCATAGGGATCATGGAGGAGAATTTAAAAATTATGATTTTGAAACTTTTTGTAGTAGAAAATGCATTACTCATAACTTCTCAGCACCTAGAACACCTCAATAAAATGGTGTTGTTGAAATAAGGAATAGAATTATTCAAGAGATAACAAGATCCCTGTGGATTTATTATTTTGTTTCCAAACATTTATGGGGTGAAGCTGAAATTACTTCTTGTTATACTATAAATAGTGTTTTGATTAGATCATTTCTTAATAAAACTCATTATGAGTTATGGAATGGTAGAAAACCTAGACTTCACTACTTCAAGGTTTTTGGTTACAATGTATTCATTCTGAATACTAAAGATAATATACAAAAATTCACACCAAAATATGATGAAGAAATTTTCATAGGCTACTCCACAAATTATATAGATTATAGAGTTTTCAATAAAAACACTTGTACTGTTGAAGAAATAGTACATGTCAAATTTGATGAAAATGATCCCTTTGTTTTGAAAAAACCCAACCTACATCTCTAGATGCGTTTTCAAAAACTAATTATCAACCTTTGTAAGAAGATACTTCTGATAAGGAAGATGTGCAAGAAAATGTTTCTGAAGAATTTACCCCAGAATACTTCCTACCTTATACTGATGAACAGGTTTTACATAACCTAAATTAGTTGTTTCTAAATAATCATCCCATTGATAGTTTCACTGGTGATGTGAATAAATCTGTAAGGACTAGAATTTCCTTAAGAAATGACGTATAACATCTATCATTTCATTACCAATTAGAACCAAAAAGCACTGAGGAAGCTTTAGGTGATGATGATTGGATAAAAGAAATGCATGATGAAGTAAATGAATTCAAAAGGAATATAGTCTGGACATTGGTTGACAGAACCAAGTAGACATCTATTATTGGAGTAAAATTGGTCTTCAAAAATAAGTGTGATTTAAATGGAATCATAGTAAGAAATAAAGATAGATTGGTTGTTAAAGGATATAATCAACAAGAAAAAGTCGACTGTGAAGAAACCTATGATCCAGTATTCCGACAAGAATCTATATGTATTTTACTTTCCTTTTCAGCATTCTTTAATTTCAAACTTTTTCAAATG
This sequence comes from Viscum album, assembly GCA_963277665.1. Taxonomy (NCBI): domain Eukaryota; kingdom Viridiplantae; phylum Streptophyta; class Magnoliopsida; order Santalales; family Viscaceae; genus Viscum; species Viscum album. The sequence goes on along the minus strand of OY728138.1, from coordinate 55,071,319 downwards.
GTTGTTAAATGTTCTTTCCTTAATGGTTTTGTATAAGAGGAAGTTTTTGTTGAATATCCACCTATTTTTTATGATCTAAAACATCTTGAACATGTTTTCAAACTTACCAAATCTTTGTATGGACTTAATAAAGCCCCTCGAGCTTGGTATGATAAACTTATAGTATTTTTACTTCAAAATAATTATGTTAAGGGAAATGTTGTTCCCACCTTTTTATAAATAAATATAAGAAAAATGTTTTGATTGTTAAAATTTATGTTGAGGACATTATATTTGGTTTAACTCAGTAATCATTAACTGATTCCATTACAGATCTAATAAAATTTGATTTTGAAATGAGTATGATGGGTGAGTTAACATTTTTCCTTAGTTTTCAAATTTCTCAAAAACCAGAAGAAATCTACATATCCCAACATAATTATATTAATTTTCTTCTTAAAAAGTATGGATATGAAAACACTAAGAGTATTATTACTCCCATTGGAACCTCAAACACACTTGGTCTTGATGAAGCTGGGAAACTAGTAGATCAATCATCTTTTAGAGGTATAATAGGAAGTTCACTTAACATGATATCTAGTCAACCAGACGTAATGTTTTCAGTATGATTATATGCAAGATATCAATCCAATCCTATGTAATTTCATTTAAATGCAGTGAATAAAAAAATTATCTACTTTAAGGGAACCATAGACTTGGGAATCTTTCATACTTCTGGAAATGTTTTTTTTCTTAAAAGTTTTTTAGATGCAAACCTTGATGGATGTAGAATAGATAGAAAAAGTACATCTGAAACATGTCATTTCATAGGAGATTCATTTGTTTCTTGGTCATGCATGAAGCAAAACTAATTAAAACTTTCCACTACTGAAGTTGAATATATAGTAGCTAGAAGTTGTTGTGATCAAGTGTTCTGGATGAAACACACACTCATATACTATGGTATGTGTTCTACCAAAACACAAATTTTGTGTGATAATAATATTTCCATTGATTTAAGAAAAAACCTTGCACATCACTCTCATGAAAAACACATAGATATTAGGCATCAATTTCTTATGGATCATAAAAAAAGTTATATCATTCTTCAATTTATCGGAACACAAGATCAACTTGCTGATATTTTCACAAAATATTTACCTACGATAGATTTGAATACGTTAAACATAAGTTAGGACTGAAAACTATTAGTTAATTATCCTTATTAACATCTTGTGGAAGTCAATCTCTTTACAGTAACAAACTCCTTTTCATAGGGGAATTACATTTTCTTCTTAGTTAGTTAAAAAAATTAATGTAAATTTTTGTAATGAATATTTTCTAAATTTTCGTAATGATGATTTTCAAATTTTTCGTAGTCAGTTTTTCAAAAAAATTTCATAATCAAAATTTTTCAGAATCTAATGTTCTTCAAGAAGAATTTTTATCAATACGAATAATATTCCTAGAAATACAAAAGTTTTGTTTCCTTTCTTATGTTTTCATAATAATATTTTACTTGTTAGTATTTTCATTTGTTTTTAAAAATTTTAAGAATATCTTTTCCTAAAATTTGAATGTTTTTCTTAAAAACCTAAAAAGATCATATTCTACCAAGATTTCCTTGTGGCTATTGTTATTAACCATAAAATATTATCAGAATGATTTTTAGCAATTAGATTGAGTTTTTAATATGAACCGTCGTCCCATTTTCATATATAAAGGACCCCCGATGGTTGTCCCACATCGAAACTCAAGCTCTGATGTGCTGAAGTTTTTTCCCTTCTACTAATGCTCATTCCTAGCTTCTCAGACCTTGCTATAATGTGAATGTCTTTAAACGAATCTTCTCATAAAGACATGTCAACTGTCAATCCAATCTCGGAGTGGACAGTTTATAGAGAGAGGTTGGTGCATCCAAAATTCTTCCTCAATTACAATTCCATCATATTAAAGAAAATAAAACTGAACGGATGTGAACGTGTTTCCCTATCAAAACTAGGATCTCAAGATTTTGTTTATCAGTATTTTGTAGTTTAATTTTAGGAAACAGCCAGTTTTTTCAAGGAAGAAGGTAGAGTTAAGTTCTCTTTCAAGAGCTATGGAATGAATTATTCTCTTTCATACACCAAGGCTACTAGATTGGTTGGTATTCTATATGAAGGAGAAGCTGATTTTTGATCCTATAAGATTCCTGATCATCAAGGATGTTTCAATAAGGTTAAGGCTATGGATTGTCTTGGACTTTCTAAAATAGAAACTCTGAATATTTCTCATCTGTCTAAAAATTTCTGAATTCTCAAATTATGGGTTCAAGGATTTATAATTTCGATAAAAGGGGACAAAGACATTTTGAAGAAGACTGACATGTATATTTTGGATTTTCTGGGGAACTTGAGAAAAATCAACATGGTTAAGCATATTATGACTACGATCAAGAATATAGAGAATGGAAATCTAAAGGCTTGGATCATTATGTATCCATCCATTCTTTCAAAAATAATTTTTTGGTTCTTGGATTATTTCAATGTTCCATACAGATCATAACCAAGGAATTGGAATGTTATTCCGGTTAGTGATGATACCTTGAGTAAGATTAATGTTGGATTTTCCAAAGAATCCTCATAATTTTATGACTTTCTAGAAGATGAAGATGAATCCATACCGAAGAAACAGAAAGTGTTTAAGACATCCAAAAAGGTTGAAAGGAAGAAGAAATTTAAGGAAGTGAAAGAAAAGGAAAAAAAATCCATTGGCTAAGGAAGTTTAGTCAGCAACCACAAAGCCAAAAAAACAAAAAACCTCTCCGGAAGAGGTAGTAGCTAAGTGGAGGGAAGACAAGAAGTATAGGAAAGAAGGGGATCCCATTTTTGTTCTAGACCCTTCTGAAGAAAAATCTCTGAAGGAGAATATAGCTGAGTATCTAGAAAGTGAAAATAATGAAAAGAAATAAAATAAGAAGGTGACTGAAGCAAAGATTGTGTAATACCTTCTGAGGGATACTGAGAATGCTTCCAAAAAAATTATGGTACCACAATCCTTCTTAGTAGAAGCTTTAATCAAAACCCCGGTGAAGAAACTTGTTACTCGGGAAAAAGTCAAAGAAGTAAAAGAAGTTAAAGAACAAGTAGAAAGTAGTGGCGACACCGCATAGTAGATTAAGCAAGTAGAAGATTTACATAATAAAGACAGCCCATCTAAGAAGCTCTCAATACGAACTTCTAAAGTAGAATCTTCAAAGCTGGATACCCCTGGGAATGATGAGAAAGGTTAAGATGACATGGTTGAAGAAGAAATGAATAAGCTATCTGGAGAAGAAAGTTCTAATCATGATTTCATACACCTTGAGGATGATGAGGCAAGAGCTGAGAAAGAAAAGATAAATTAAGATAAAATTGTTCATCTATCTGACAGTGAACATGAATCTCTAGATGAGGAATCCATTCCGAGAGCTGATAAAGGAAAAAAGTTGGTTGCAGATACACCTAGTAAAGTTATTGTGAAGAAGAAGGAAGTTGGTGGGTCTTCAAAGCGGAAACCTGCTGAGATAGAAAAAGAAACCTCACCAAGAAATGTTTCTAATTCGGAATCATCATCCCTTGGAAATGATTTCATAGTACATTATTTGAAGAAACTTGTTTGGACCATTCCGATTTTTCCGAGAATTGACTCGAGATATAAGATGCTTCAACACACCTTGAACCGGAAATCAGATTCAATATTGATGGTGATGGATAAGTGTGTCAAGCTTGATGCTGATTTTAATAATTTTTTCATTAACTAAAAATCCCCTAAAAGATCATACATGAAGATGACCAGTTGGTTAAAAAAACATAGAGGACATGAGATATCTTGATGAGTTTCAAGATAGTGTCAAGGAGGCATTTGAAATCAAAGATAGTAAGATCAAGTATCTCACAAGATGTTTTGAAGAAAATATGACTCTGGAATAGAATTCATGAATTCAAGAAGTGAAGGATTTGAATGGGAAACTATATTCAGTTTCCCAGAGTTGGAAGAGAGAAAGAGATCTCAGTATTGAGATTGAGGAGAAACTTTTAAATCAAGAAGAAACCTTGAAGGATTAGGCTGAAATTCTTAAGGCTTAGGAAGAAAATATCAATGCCTTAGAAAAGAAATCATAGGATTAGGATAAGAATATGAAGTGATCATAGGAAGTCCAAAAGGAGATCAAGAATCTGAAGACAATAGTGAAGAAGCTGATTCCCAAGGAAAAAGAAAGATGAACATGTTTAAATCTGATCTTTTGTTTTATATTCCTTCATTGTATAAATTTTTCCTATCAAAATGAAATATTTGGTTTCTTGTCTTTTGGATGTGTTGCACTAATTTTTCAGGTACTATAATTTATTTACATTCCCTGTATTCCTTTTTGAAAAACACAAAGGCGAGAAAGGAAAAAATAATACTAAATAAAGAATAAATATCCCAAAGTTAGGGGGAGTTTTATCTAAGTGGGAGTTCTTATCCCAGAATATTTTCGTATTCATTTAAATAATAAGTCTCATTCCAAAAATGTAGAATATGATCCTCAGTGTTCCAAAGACTAGGGATAGTTAGTTGTATTCATATTTTCCCACGTGTTAAGAGAGAAAAGTTTTAATTTCAAATTTCACAAAAATATTTCCTAAGTACTTGTATTATTTTTTGTAAGGATGTTTGTGCTTTCAAAAGAGGGGGAGATTTTTGAGTAAAGAAGGTTTCGTTATGAATTTTCCATTCCTTCTTCTTTTGAAAATCACAAACACCTTATCTTAAGGAAAATTTCATTTATCCTATGTTTTACTTGATAAGAGAAATTTTCCATTACTAAGTAAACTTATCCTTATCATGTTTTTCATTTTTTATTATTTTGTCTCAGTGTAAAATTAAGTTTCATATCTAAAAACTTTAAATAATATATTACATAGATATAGATCATTATATTTTTAGGATTTGGTTTTAGATTCAAATTTCTCTAAATTCAGAATATAAACTTTCCTATGTTCAAACTCCGAGTTCTCGGAATCCGGATTCCAAATTCTCTGAATTCAGACTCCAAACATTGTATGTTCCGACTCTGAATTCTTATGAATTAAGAATATGAACAGTCTAGGTTCAGGTTCTAAATTCTTATTAATTTAGACATCAAAATTTGTAAGTTCAGACTCCGAATTCTAATGAATTCAGACACCGAACTTGGTATGTTCAGACTCTGAATCCTTATGAATTCAGATTCTGAATTCTATTGAATTCAGACTCTCAATTTCCTTATGATTTAGACATCAGATTTCTATAGAATTCAGATTCCGAATTCTTTGGAAGATAGAATCTGAATATCCTTTTATTATAGATATCGAATGTGTTTTTGGTTATACTCCAAACATTCATTTTTCCATACACTCTAAAAAATGATTTTGGTTAAGTAACTATATTTTTGTTTACTCTTGTTTTAGTTATAAAATTATGTCATGCATTTAGTTACTAACGAACCGTTGTTTTAGTGACACATGTATATGACCCTCCGAAATTCAATGAAAAATATGACCGTTGGAGGAGGGAGCCGACCGTTGGAGCTCCGTCTATAAATAGGAGCCCATTTGATAGAGCTCGAGACTTTTGATGAACAGTTCTATGACTCTAGAGATTACATGTTGTTGAAGTGTTTTCTAGAGAGATACTCTCATGATTACTGCATAATGGACATCTTGTTCAGACCTGGCTCGTGCGACTTCGAATGTTGCAGAGTACAATCGAGGTCTTCTGAGGATAGGAAGACATAGGTTCTGACTACCTTAATGCTCGAGGATTTCCTTACTGATAACGACATAAGTGCTGAATACCTTGAAGTTGAGGGCATGTGGGGATAGTAAGATAGATTCCGATCTTCATATCGAGGGATTACCCTGGTGTGTGTAAGATAGACTTTCATGAAAGTATAAATCAGGGGACCTTTATCCAAGGTTTTTGGATACCCTTCTCTTTGGGTTAAAATATTTACTACTTCTTGCATGTTTTGTTTCATGTTTTCTGCTGCATTTTTATTTTTGAGGAAATTATAACTATGTTATACTTCCTTATAATTTTATAATATGATTTATAATGATTCTATACACTTTAAGGAAAAATATTTATCTTTTTAAATATTTGTTTAGTTTCATTTCCAGAACCAACATTCCGGAATTACTTTCTAGTAATCATATTTCCAGAATCGATAATGTTTGTAGAACTGGAGGTTTTGTGAATTTACCATTTTAACATTGTTAAACATAACCATTTTTAAAAGTTCATTTTTTAAAAGTGTACAATTCACCCCCCCCCCCCCTTGTATTTTGAGCATCATTTCATTCGGTATCTATATCTTTTTTATCCTAAATTTGGTATCTAAGGAGAATATCATTCTCCATACCATCTCAACAAGTATAATTAAGGTACGTAATTTTATTGTTTTAGCAGGTTATTATCAGCATTTTGTCCAGAATTTTGCCCGATTGGCTAACCCATTAACAATGCTCACTCATAAAGGGGGTAAATTGTTTTGTAAAAAATATTGTGATGAATGTTTTTAATAACTGAATAGAATATTAGATTGTAATATTATCTTGAATTTACCGTCGGGGAATGATGGGTTTGTTATTTATGGTGATGCTTCAAAGAAAGGACTTGTGTGTGTCGTTATCCAGACTGATAGAGTTATTTACTATGCCTCACAATAGCTAAAAATTCATATGAAAAACTATCCATCTCATGATATTGAGTATGAATCTGTAATCATTTCTGTGAAAATATAGAGACACTATCTTTATGGTAAAAAATGTGATATTTATATAGATCACAAGAGTTTCAAGTATATTTTCTCACAGAAATAAATCAACATGTGAAAAAATAGAAGTCTTGAACTAATCAATAATTATGATTTCACAATACACTACCACCTAGGGAAGGAAAATAAGGTGGAAGATGCTTTGAGCAGAAAATATCATGGAGTTTTGAACAAGATGAGCATTAAAAGGGAACCTATTTTCATGGTTCTAGTGAAAATGGATATGGGAATAATCATGGAAGGTGAAACATCAATAACTTTTCAAATGGTTTCCAAACCATCTTTAATATAAAGGATAAAATGTTCTCAGGCTGATGATGAGGAGTTTCCAAAGAAAATTATAATTGTGAATGATGGTAGATTGATCGACTTCATATATGAAGATGGGATTTTGAAATTTTGGAATATACTTTTTGTTTACGATATACCTAATCTGAAAAGGTAATTTTTAGATGCTTCTCATAGCTCCAATTTCACTATACACCATGGTAGAACCAAGATGCTTAGAAATTTGGAGGAAACTTTTATTGGGAATCAAGAAGAGGGAGATTGGTGAATTTGTGTCAAGATGTATGGTTTGTCGAGAAGTGAATGCGGGAAGGCAATAGCCAGGAGGAGTCATGCAACCTCTTCCCATACCTGAGAGGAAATCGGATAATATTACGATGGAATATTTCATGGGGATACCAAAAACTCCTTGATGGAATGATGTAATATGGGTCATTGTTGATCATCTTACCATGTCAGCACATTTTTTTCTATAAGAGAAGATTTATCTCATGAAAATCTAGCAAAACTATATATTAATGAAGTTGTAAGACATCATGGATGTCACGACCCGCCCTCGGGGCCCGTGCCGTGACTACCCCAAGCCCGCCTTCCATAGGCCAGGGGATGGCGACTAGCACCAAGGCGTAAAATCCCAGTAAAAAGGGAAGGCATTGCCTTAATAAAGTAAACTAGCACCTCAGAGTAACAAGCGGAAGTAAAGCAGTACACAAAACTAGAACAACTGTGCTGAAGTAAAGGGGCCGGAAATACAAGCCCAACTGTAAAGTAAAGTACAACTCGAAAGGGAAAACAGCAACTGAAAGTACAAGCGGCTCCTATGACGTTCTCCTCGATTCCTACCTGAAGGGTAGGTATAGATGGCTCAGCTCCTGGATCGTCCACCACGGATCCCACCTGAAGGGTAGGTACAGATAGCTCCACAACTCCTCGGGTCCAACTGTCCGCTCCGAGCACGTCCCGCTCAGTGGTCCTCCTCCGGGTACCGACCTACTCCGTAAGCCTCAACCGCAGTCAGCGCTGTCCGTCGTCTGCAACCAACACAACGAAGTGCGGGCATAGCCCGTGCAGGGGTGAGTATAAGCTACTCAGTAGGGACCCCGAGACCCCTGAAGGTCTCTCAAATCCACAAAGGATAAACCACGAAGAAAAGTAACAATCACGAAGTAACATCCAGTATTGATTAGGTATATGCCCATACATATACCTATGTCACCAATTTCCGTTCGGCTCCAACACCGAGCCCAAGAACAACCCAATACAATGAAGAGTAAACAGAAAATCCACACAGGATAACAGTACAAGTTCACACAGTTTATATCAAGTTTATGAAATCAACGGATAACTATTACCCAGGTATATGCCCATACATATACCTAAGTTATCTAGCGACCCAACTCAATCATGAGGAAACTCAAAGATCATTGACTCAGCTCAAACCAGGATTTTCATTATCGAAACCGTAACTGCTGAAGAGCTCCGTCTCTAGAGTGTACAGTGGTCCTGTCACGACTCCGAGGTACTGCTCACTAACCTAAGACTGCTGAAGTACTCCTCCTGTCGAGTACTGCGGGTCTGCTGCCAACTACCATGTGCTCCGTCCGCTGAGGGTCTGCTGCCAAATACCGGGCGCTACCCAGATAGCCTACTGAGGTACTCCTCCTGTCGAGTACCGTGGGTCTGCTGCCAACTACCAGGCGCTCCGTCCGCCGTGGGTCTGCCGCCAAATACCGGGCGCTCCGTCCACTGGGCTAGTCGACTCACTCCAAGTCGAGTCGGTCAAGCAGTCGTCAGGTCTCAGCCGGCTACACAGTCTCCGTACACTGCACGCTCGTCTCCACCGTCGCGGGTCTGTCGCTACAACCAAGCGCACACACTCCGTAGAGTATCGCGGGTCCGCCGCTACAACCAAGCGCTCCACCGCCAAGGCTCTGCTGCTGCATCCAAGCGCACCACCACTGTCAAGTACCACGGATCCGCCGCTACACCCAAGCGCTCCCCCGCCCGCTCGTCTCCGGAAGGGTCCACTCCACAAGCTACTGGTCGATACTCCAAGTATCACAAGGTCCCGCGAATAAGTGTCTCAATGAACCGTCTCGTCACAGGGGTCTCAACGCAACAGACGGCGCGTCGATCGGACGCCCGGTCTGTGAGTTATTAGCCTTTTCGTCCCAGGGGCCCGGTTGGTTTCGTGAGCGAAACCAATCCCGGCCGTATCTCAACTGTACCCCGAACTCCCATAGGGTATACTCAAAGGGTCCGTTACTAAACGTAAACACCAACGCCGCTGACGGTTCGTCGAACGGACGTCCTGTCTGAAAGATATCAGCTTTCCCGTTCCAGGGGCCCGGTTGGATTTCGGGTACAATCCAACCCGGCCATACTCCGACTGCATCCAAAACTCGGGCGGAGTATGTCAAAAGTTCCGTCTCATCATGAGGAAGTCAACGAAACGGACGGCGCGTCAATCGGACGCCCGGTCTGTGAGTTATTGGCATTTTCGTCCCCGGGGCCCGGTTGGTTTTTAAGGCAAAACCAACCCGACCGTACTCCACCTGCGTCCAAACCTCGGGCGGAGTATGTCAAAAGTTCCGTCTCACTAAAAGGAACACAACGCGGCTGACGGCACGTCAATCGGTCGTCCGTAGCTCAAAATATGAGCGTTTCCGCTCCGAAGGCCCGGTTGGTTCCGTGAACGAACCAACCCGGCCGAACCCAAAGTAATCCGAAACCTTGAGTGCGATATACCGAAACGACCGTCTCGATCCAAGGATCGCGTTGCCGCAGACGGTTCGTCATTCGGAGGTCCGAGGCTCAAGTTATGGGCCAAAAAACAAATCTGGTTCGAAACGGGGGGGTCCGGGTCCGGGCCGACCCGGCCCGACCCCCCCCCCCCCTGGGGGTGACGCGGCGGCGGCACGGCGGCGGCGGCGGGCCGCGGCGAGGCGGCGCACGCGGGGGCTAAGCCCCGCGGTTTTTGGAGGGGCGGCGCGGCACAAGGGCCGCGCCCCTTTTTTTTTAAAGAAGCCCCCCCGACGTGGGGGGCCTGCTGGTGCCGAACCGAGGGGGCCGGCTGCCCCCTCCTTCAAAGAAACGCCCCCCCCCCCCCCTCTTAAAGAGGGGGGTTTTATTGAGGTGGCCGGGGAATTAAATTCCCCGGTTTTAAAGGTATCCGGTCGGCCAGCTGGCCGGCCGGTTTTCTCTAACGGGACCGGAAATTCCGGTCCCCCTTCGGCTTTCAACGCCGGCGGCCCGGCCGCCGGTCTTTTCTTCCGCCGCGGCCCGGAACCGGCCGCGGTCTCCTCGTCTCGCCGCGGCCCGGAACCGGCCGCGGCGTTCGTCGTCCGGCGCGGTGCGACGGCACCGCGCCCCTTCCGCCGCAGTTTAGTTTCTTTCAACGCGGCGCGACGGCGTCGCGTTCTTGATGTTTCTTCCATGGTGTGCGCGCGACGGCGTTGCGTAAAATAAAGGCACGATCAACCGCGTGGTGCGACGGCACCACGCCACTTGCTTCCACCCGCAAGAACAAACAAGAACGTTGGAGGGGCTTCGGCCGTGTTCATACGGTCCGGCCCCCTCACGTTAAATTAATAACGCAACTTTAAATAAACAACATCCTCACGTTAGTCATACGAACCACGAGCAAGAATGAGATAATTAAATATTAAATCAACATCCCCTACCTCGAAGGAAGTTCGTGGAGCTCGTCAACGATCTGCGAAGGACGAGCGTCGCGGAGATAGGACATCACGGAGGTCGGTCGTCACGGAAGAAGACGTCGTCGGCATCGCGGTAGACGGACGCGGGTTCGCCGCGAGAGGCACGTCGCGGAAAGTGCGTTGCGGCGTCGGACGAAGGTTCGCCGCGGAAAGCACGTCGCGGAGAGGATGCGTTGCGGCGTCGTGGAGGAAAACCAACGCGTTTGCAGTCCGACGTCGTGGAAGAAGGACGCCGCGTTCTTCGTTGAGGTTTGAAGAAGAAGAGAAAGCTCTCAAATCCTCTCAAGAAATAAAGGGACTAACCAAAAAAAATAAATTAAGCTCACTTAATTTATTAACACAACACAAACCTTTGAAATTCAAGAGTTTGAATTTCAAAACTTTAATTAAACTCACTTATTAATGACATAAGTTATAACCTAAGTTTACATCATTAATTGTGAGTTGGGGAGGGTTAGAGAATATGAAGGGGTGGGGTTCGTGTGGGCCCCACCACCCTCTTAACCTCCCAAGGGAAGTTGGGTTGTCACCCAACTTCCACCCAAAGGATAAAAAAAAACACTTAAGGAAGATAAAAATAAAAATTGAAGTTAAATTTTTATTTTTAACATTCACAATTTTATTTTTACAACTCCCCACATGTAAACGCAACTTCGGGAAAGGTCTCCTTAAGCGAATATCGGCGCTGCGAGTTCATCGGTGCCCTCGGATTTCAATTCCGAGCACCGGATCAAAAGTTAGGAATTCCCGCACGTTCGTTCACTGAACGTACCCGAGCCAAACTTCGGAAATTAATTCCGGGCACTCCGGGCCTCGGAATCAGGTGCCGTCTGAAACCGCGCTCTTGTAAAATTCTAAAGAAATTTAAGAAAAAATTTCCCTTGAATTTTACGGGTCTTTACATTACTCCCACCTCAGGGCTTTACGTCCCCGTAAAGCTTCAACTCACACTTAAGGGAAACAAGGTAGTACTGAGCACGCAACTGAGCTTTCCGCTCCCATATGCTCACCTGTAGATCTCGTGCTACCCCAGAAGCACCCCAGAGGAAGCAACCGTTCACGTAGATCCTGCTCCTGTCGATCCTCGATCTCTACTAGAACCTCTGTGCTTGTCGCCCTGTCATCGACGTCCAACTCCCCGGGGTCGATGACGTGTGAAGAAACATACACGTATCTCCACAGCTGAGACACGTGGTGGACATTATGCACCCGGTGCGACTGAGGTGGTAGGGTCAAGCGGTAAACATCTTCGCCTACCCTGCTGAAGATCAAAAGGGTTCATCGAACTTCGGAGATAACATGCCGCCTCGGCCACATCTCCGAAACCTCATCGGGGTGAGACCGTATAAGAACGTGTTCGTCACCCTTGAACTCAAGAGGTTTCCCTTTTTAGATTAGAACTGAAACTCAAAACTCCTGCTGCCACAAGGGTAAGGTTGACCAACTCAAGAGTGATCGGCCACACCCTCTTATGCCTGAGTTTAACATGTGCTGCCCAGGGTTTCCTTTTCGCCGACCAAGGAAAACCCATTCCGACGTTTGCCTAAAACAGTCAACCGGGGTATGATTTGTGAATCAAAACCATACCCAGATCAACGTCGTAAGGCCTCTACGCTGCCACCAAGAGATTCCAACCGAAACTCTCGCCTCGAGGTCAAATCACACCGTCGGCGTAAGCGTGATTATCGAGTCTCCTCCCAAAGGTATCTCCAGACGTGAGGGTCAAGCTACGGCTTACCCGGAACCTCTTGGTCTGGGACATGATTCGTGGAAGGGTAGAATGATTGGTTCTTATGTCTATAGATATGGAAGCTCGTAGTAGACATAATCCGTACCCCGAATCATTCTTAGAGCTCCTGGGTCACACTCCTTGACCGTAATGCAGCTACTCTCCTCCCCAGCCCTCCTGCTCCCTGAGCCTGGCGGGGACTACTAAGTCGGGTGGTCGTAACATGTCGAAATGTACACCACCACATGCTGCTCTCCAAGCTCCGCTTCCACGTCTGCTACCCTGCAGATTCATCTGTCCTTAGCACTTCCTCCTCCTGAAACATTTTTACACGCCCGAGTCTCTGAGACTGGCGCTAGTTTCCTGCCTTTTACTGCTAACGTTCACAACCAAAAAGGTTCTCTATAGCATCCTAACATAGGTAGGAATGCATAGAGGAAAAGAATTGGTTCGGATGTCCTGTAGACACACTTCGCTCAGAAGTTCGAGTCTAAAGAACTGATCACAACGCAACCAACGAGTACCAAGATTGATTGGTAAGCCACGTTGAGTGCTCTGCTTCCGACATGTCGTACTGTCGAAGCTGTATTAGCTCCAGAAAACTCACAACCACCTCCTCAAGCCAGTCCTCAGCTGCCTACGAGTCAGGCTCACCTCGAAACTTGAGGGATATCTGGTGCTAAAACATATGTAAGGCACTAACCCTGTGAGTCTCTGCTACCGGTACCGCCGGTAGTGTCTGCTGACCAACAGGTAGTGACATAGCTGGCGTACTACCCGTAGGTACTATCCCAGGTATCGGTTCGCGTAACGAAGCCTCATTACTATAAGGACCTACCTCATGGTCACTCACTGGAAACAACAGGAGCTAAGATCATCATCCGCTCTACTAGTATCCAAGCTAGGCGTAGAACTCTAGCAAATGCCTCCATCCAGTCCACTGCTGCCTGGGAAATCTATCTCGCCTCGTATCCTCAAAGGCCTCTACTGCTGGAACTCGTGCATTGCGCTCTGCTAGCGTGCATCGTCAGCTAGTGGCATCTGTTGCCTAACGGGTGGTGGTGCTGCTGGTACACCACCCGAAGGTTCCAACACTGAAAAAGGGCCCTGCACTGGAATCTAGCTGCTCGGTGGGCCATCATCGAGAACTCTCTCTGAACTCCAGCTAACTATCTGCATGGTGATATCCTGAACAGATGTGTCACGGTCAACAATTTATACCTGGTGAGCTGACCTGGTTTGAGCTGACTTAAACCTTTTGGAAAACACACACGCAATCAGTGTTTTCGTGCATTAAGTCGGAGATCAGAAGTCAGGGTCCTGGTGTACGGATACGTCGGCCGCCGCACCAACACTGGACTCCCTGGACTGATAACCACACTCAATACACTAAACACTATTGCTTCACATAGAAAAAAGATCAGGGTTCTGAGTTCTGCGGTAGAACCGAACTCCTCTGATACCAATTTGTCACGACCCGCCCTCGGGGCCCGTGCCGTGACTACCCCAAGCCCGCCTTCCATAGGCCAGGGGCTGGCGACTAGCACCAAGGCGTAAAATCCCAGTAAAAAGGGAAGGCATTGCCTTAATAAAGTAAACTAGCACCTCAGAGTAACAAGCGGAAGTAAAGCAGTACACAAAACTAGAACAACTGTGCTGAAGTAAAGGGCCCGGAAATACAAGCCCAACTGTAAAGTAAAGTACAACTCGAAAGGGAAAACAGCAACTGAAAGTACAAGCGGCTCCTAGGACGTTCTCCTCGATTCCTACCTGAAGGGTAGGTAAAGATGGCTCAGCTCCTGGATCGTCCACCACGGATCCCACCAGAAGGGTAGGTACAGATAGCTCCACAACTCCTCGGGTCCAACTGTCCGCTCCGAGCACGTCCCGCTCAGTGGTCCTCCTCCGGGTCCCGACCTACTCCGTAAGCCTCAACCGCAGTCAGCGCTGTCCGTCGTCTGCAACCAACACAACGAAGTGCGGGCATAGCCCGTGCAGGGGTGAGTATAAGCTACTCAGTAGGGACCCCGAGACCCTTGAAGGTATCTCAAATCCACAAAGGATAAACCACGAAGAAAAGTAACAATCACGAAGTAACATCCAGTATTGATTAGGTATATGCCCATACATATACCTATGTCACCAATTTCCGTTCGGCTCCAACACCGAGCCCAAGAACAACCCAATACACATGAAGAGTAAACAGAAAATCCACACAGGATAACAGTACAAGTTCACACAGTTTATATCAAGTTTATGAAATCAACGGATAACTATTACCCAGGTATATGCCCATACATATACCTAAGTTATCAAGCGACCCAACTCAATCATGAGGAAACTCAAAGATCATTGACTCAGCTCAAACCAGGATTTTCATTATCGAAACCGTAACTGCTGAAGAGCTCCGTCTCTAGAGTGTACAGTGGTCCTGTCACGACTCCGAGGTACTGCTCACTAACCTAAGACTGCTGAAGTACTCCTCCTGTCGAGTACTGCAGGTCTGCTGCCAACTACCAGGCGCTCCGTCCGCTGAGGGTCTGCTGCCAAATACCGGGCGCTACCCAGATAGCCTACTGAGGTACTCCTCCTGTCGAGTACCGCGGGTCTGCTGCCAACTACCAGGCGCTCCGTCCGCCGTGGGTCTGCCGCCAAATACCGGGCGCTCCATCCACTGGGCTAGTCGACTCACTCCAAGTCGAGTCGGTCAAGCAGTCATCAGGTCTCAGCCGGCTACATGGTCTCCGTACACTGCACGCTCATCTCCACCGTCGCGGGTCTGTCGCTACAACCAAGCGCACACACTCCGTAGAGTATCGCGGGTCCGCCGCTACAACCAAGCGCTCCACCGCCAAGGGTCTGCTGCTGCATCCAAGCGCACCACCACTGTCAAGTACCACGGATCCGCCGCTACACACAAGCGCTCCCCCGCCCGCTCGTCTCCGGAAGGGTCCACTCCACAAGCTACTGGTCGATACTCCAAGTATCACAAGGTCCCGCGAAGAAGTGTCTCAAAGAACCGTCTCGTCACAGGGGTCTCAACGCAACAGACGGCGCGTCGATCGGACGCCCGGTCTGTGAGTTATTAGCCTTTTCGTCCCAGGGTCCCGGTTGGTTTCGTGAGCGAAACCAATCCCGGCCGTATCTCAACTGTACCCCGAACTCCCATAGGGTATACTCAAAGGGACCGTTACTAAATGTAAACACCAACGCCGCTGACGGTTCGTCGAACGGACGTCCTGTCTGAAAGATATCAGCTTTCCCGTTCCAGGGGCCCGGTTGGATTTCGGGTACAAACCAACCCGGCCATACTCCGACTGCATCCAAAACTCGGGCGGAGTATGTCAAAAGTTCCGTCTCATCAAGAGGAAGTCAACGAAACAGACGGCGCGTCAATCGGACGCCCGGTCTGTGAGTTATTGGCATTTTCGTCCCCGGGGCACGGTTGGTTTTTAAGGCAAAACCAACCCAACCGTACTCCACCTGCGTCCAAACCTCGGGCGGAGTATGTCAAAAGTTACGTCTCACTAAAAGGAACACAACGCGGCTGACGGCACGTCAATCGGACGTCCGTAGCTCAAGATATGAGCGTTTCCGCTCCGAAGGCCCGGTTGGTTCCGTGAACGAACCAACCCGGGCGAACCCAAAGTAATCCGAAACCTTGAGTGCGATATACCGAAACGACCGTCTCGATCCAAGGATCGCGTTGCCGTAGACGGTTCGTCATTCGGAGGTCCGAGGCTCAAGTTATGGGCCAAAAAACAAATCTGGTTCGAAACGGGGGGGTCCGGGTCCGGGCCGACCCGGCCCGACCCCCCCCCCCCCCCGGGGGTGACGCGCGGCGGCGGCGGGCCGCGGCGGCGGCGGGCCGCGGCGAGGCTGCGCACGCGGGGGCTAAGCTCCGCGGTTTTTGGAGGGGCGGCGCGGCACAAGGGCCGCGCCCCTTTTTTTTAAAGAAGACCCCCCCACGTGGGGGGCCTGCTGGTGCCGAACCGAGGGGGCCGGCTGCCCCCTCCTTCAAAGAAACGCCCCCCCCCCCCCCTTTTAAAGAGGGGGGTTTTATTGAGGTGGCCGGGGAATTAAATTCCCCGGTTTTAAAGGTATCCGGCCGGCCAGCTGGCCGGCCGGTTTTCTCTAACGGGACCGGAAATTCCGGTCCCCCTTCGGCTTTCGACGCCGGCGGCCCGGCCGCCGGTCTTTTCTTCCGCCACGGCCCGGAACCGGCCGCGGTCTCCTCATCTCGCCGCGGCCCGGAACCGGCCGCGGCGTTCGTCGTCCGGCGCGGTGCGACGGCACCGCGCCCCTTCCGCCGCACTTTAATTTCTTTCAACGCGGCGCGACGGCGTCGCGTTCTTGATGTTTCTTCCATGGTGTGCGCGCGACGGCGTTGCGTAAAATAAAGGCACGATCAACCGCGTGGTGCGATGGCACCACGCCACTTGCTTCCACCCGCAAGAACAAACAAGAACGTTGGAGGGGCTTCGGCCGTGTTCGTACGGTCCGACCCCCTCACGTTAAATTAATAACGCAACTTTAAATAAACAACATCCTCACGTTAGTCATACGAACCACGAGCAAGAATGAGATAATTAAATATTAAATCAACATCCCCTACCTCGAAGGAAGTTCGCGGAGCTCGTCAACGATCTGCGAAGGACGAGCGTCGCGGAGATTGGACATCACGGAGGTCGGTCGTCACGGAAGAAGACGTCGTCGGCATCGCGGTAGACGGACGCGGGTTCGCCGCGAGAGGCACGTCGCGGAAAGTGCGTTGCGGCGTCGGACGAAGGTTCGCCGCGGAAAGCACGTCGCGGAGAGGATGCGTTGCGGCGTCGTGGAGGAAAACCAACGCGTTTGCAGTCCGACGTCGTGGAAGAAGGACGCCGCGTTCTTCGTTGAGGTTTGAAGAAGAAGAGAAAGCTCTCAAATCCTCTCAAGAAATAAAGGGACTAACCAAAAAAAATAAATTAAGCTCACTTAATTTATTAACACAACACAAACCTTTGAAATTCAAGAGTTTTAATTTCAAAACTTTAATTAAACTCACTTATTAATGACATAAGTTATAACCTAAGTTTACATCATTAATTGTGAGTTGGGGAGGGTTAGAGAATATGAAGGGGTGGGGTTCGTGTGGGCCCCACCACCCTCTTAACCTCCCAAGGGAAGTTGGGTTGTCACCCAACTTCCACCCAAAGGATAAAAAAAAACACTTAAGGAAGATAAAAATAAAAATTGAAGTTAAATTTTTATTTTTAACATTCACAATTTTATTTTTACAACTCCCCACGTGTAAACGCAACTTCGGGAAAGGTCTCCTTAAGCGAATATCGGCGCTGCGAGTTCATCGGTGCCCTCGGATTTCAATTCCGAGCACCGGATCAAAAGATAGGAATTCCCGCTCGTTCGTTCACTGAACGTACCCGAGCCAAACTTCGGAAATTAATTCCGGGCACTCCGGGCCTCGGAATCAGGTGCCGTCTGAAACCGCGCTCTTGTAAAATTCTAAAGAAATTTAAGAAAAAATTTCCCTTGAATTTTACGGGTCTTTACATTACTCCCACCTCAGGGCTTTACGTCCCCGTAAAGCTTCAACTCACACTTAAGGGAAACAAGGTAGTACTGAGCACGCAACTGAGCTTTCCGCTCCCATATGCTCACCTGTAGATCTCGTGCTACCCGAGAAGCACCCCAGAGGAAGCAACCGTTCACGTAGATCCTGCTCCTGTCGATCCTCGATCTCTACTAGAACCTCTGTGCTTGTCGCCCTGTCATCGACGTCCAACTCCCCGGGGTCGATGACGTGTGAAGAAACATACACGTATCTCCACAGCTGAGACACGTGGTGGACATTATGCACCCGGTGCGACTGAGGTGGTAGGGTCAAGCGGTAAACCTCTTCGCCTACCCTGCTGAAGATCAAAAGGGTTCATCGAACTTCGGAGATAACATGCCGCCTCGGCCACATCTCTGAAACCTCATCGGGGTGAGAACGTATAAGAACGTGTTCGTCACCCTCGAACTCAAGAGGTTTCCCTTTTTAGATTAGAACTGAAACTCAAAACTCCTGCTGCCACAAGGGTAAGGTTGACCAACTCAAGAGTGATCGGCCACACCCTCTTATGCCTGAGTTTAACATGTGCTGCCCAGGGTTTCCTTTTCGCCGACCAAGGAAAACCCATTCCGACGTTTGCCTAAAACAGTCAACCGGGGTATGATTTGTGAATCAAAACCATACCCAGATCAACGTCGTAAGGCCTCTACGCTGCCACCAAGAGATTCCAACCGAAACTCTCGCCTCGAGGTCAAATCACACCGTCGGCGTAAGCGTGATTATCGAGTCTCCTCCCAAAGGTATCTCCAGACGTGAGGGTCAAGTCTACGGCTTACCCGGAACCTCTTGGTCTGGGACATGATTCGTGGAAGGGTAGAATGATTGGTTCTTATGTCTATAGATATGGCAGCTCGTAGTAGACATAATCCGTACCCCGAATCATTCTTAGAGCTCCTGGGTCACACTCCTTGACCGTAATGCAGCTACTCTCCTCCCCAGCCCTCCTGCTCCCTGAGCCTGGCGGGGACTACTAAGTCGGGTGGTCGTAACATGTCGAAATGTACACCACCACATGCTGCTCTCCAAGCTCCGCTTCCACGTCTGCTACCCTGCAGATTCATCTGTCCTTAGCACTTCCTCCTCCTGAAACATTTTTACACGCCCGAGTCTCTGAGACTGGCGCTAGTTTCCTGCCTTTTACTGCTAACGTTCACAACCAAAAAGGTTCTCTATAGCATCCTAACATAGGTAGGAATGCATAGAGGAAAAGAATTGGTTCGGATGTCCTGTAGACACACTTCGCTCAGAAGTTCGAGTCTAAAGAACTGATCACAACGCAACCAACGAGTACCAAGATTGATTGGTAAGCCACGTTGAGTGCTCTGCTTCCGACATGTCGTACTGTCGAAGCTGTATTAGCTCCAGAAAACTCACAACCACCTCCTCAAGCCAGTCCTCAGCTGCCTACGAGTCAGGCTCACCTCGAAACTTGAGGGATATCTGGTGCTAAAACATATGTAAGGCACTAACCCTGTGAGTCTCTGCTACCGGTACCGCCGGTAGTGTCTGCTGACCAACAGGTAGTGACATAGCTGGCGTACTACCCGTAGGTACTATCCCAGGTATCGGTTCGCGTAACGAAGCCTCATTACTATAAGGACCTACCTCATGGTCACTCACTGGAAACAACAGGAGCTAAGACCATCATCCGCTCTACTAGTATCCAAGCTAGGCGTAGAACTCTAGCAAATGCCTCCATCCAGTCCACTGCTGCCTGGGAAATCTATCTCGCCTCGTATCCTCAAAGGCCTCTACTGCTGGAACTCGTGCATTGCGCTCTGCTAGCGTGCATCGTCAGCTAGTGGCATCTGTTGCCTAACGGGTGGTGGTGCTGCTGGTACACCACCCGAAGGTTCCAACACTGAAAAAGGGCCCTGCACTGGAATCTAGCTGCTCGGTGGGCCATCATCGAGAACTCTCTCGGAACTCCAGCTAACTATCTGCATGGTGACATCCTGAACAGATGTGTCACGGTCAACAATTTATACCTGGTGAGCTGACCTGGTTTGAGCTGACTTAAACCTTTTGGAAAACACACACGCAATCAGTGTTTTCGTGCATTAAGTCGGAGATCAGAAGTCAGGGTCCTGGTGTACGGATACGTCGGCCGCCGCACCAACACTGGACTCCCTGGACTGATAACCACACTCAATACACTAAACACTATTGCTTCACATAGAAAAAAGATCAGGGTTCTGAGTTCTGCGGTAGAACCGAACTCCTCTGATACCAATTTGTCACGACCCGCCCTCGGGGCCCGTGCCGTGACTACCCCAAGCCCGCCTTCCATAGGCCAGGGGCTGGCGACTAGCACCAAGGCGTAAAATCCCAGTAAAAAGGGAAGGCATTGCCTTAATAAAGTAAACTAGCACCTCAGAGTAACAAGCGGAAGTAAAGCAGTACACAAAACTAGAACAACTGTGCTGAAGTAAAGGGCCCGGAAATACAAGCCCAACTGTAAAGTAAAGTACAACTCGAAAGGGAAAACAACAACTGAAAGTACAAGCGGCTCCTAGGACGTTCTCCTCGATTCCTACCTGAAGGGTAGGTAAAGATGGCTCAGCTCCTGGATCGTCCACCACGGATCCCACCAGAAGGGTAGGTACAGATAGCTCCACAACTCCTCGGGTCCAACTGTCCGCTCCGAGCACGTCCCGCTCAGTGGTCCTCCTCCGGGTCCCGACCTACTCCGTAAGCCTCAACCGCAGTCAGCGCTGTCCGTCGTCTGCAACCAACACAACGAAGTGCGGGCATAGCCCGTGCAGGGGTGAGTATAAGCTACTCAGTAGGGACCCCGAGACCCCTGAAGGTCTCTCAAATCCACAAAGGATAAACCACGAAGAAAAGTAACAATCACGAAGTAACATCCAGTATTGATTAGGTATATGCCCATACATATACCTATGTCACCAATTTCCGTTCGGCTCCAACACCGAGCCCAAGAACAACCCAATACACATGAAGAGTAAACAGAAAATCCACACAGGATAACAGTACAAGTTCACACAGTTTATATCAAGTTTATGAAATCAACGGATAACTATTACCCAGGTATATGCCCATACATATACCTAAGTTATCAAGCGACCCAACTCAATCATGAGGAAACTCAAAGATCATTGACTCAGCTCAAACCAGGATTTTCATTATCGAAACCGTAACTGCTGAAGAGCTCCGTCTCTAGAGTGTACAGTGGTCCTGTCACGACTCCGAGGTACTGCTCACTAACCTAAGACTGCTGAAGTACTCCTCCTGTCGAGTACTGCGGGTCTGCTGCCAACTACCAGGCGCTCCGTCCGCTGAGGGTATGCTGCCAAATACCGGGCGCTACCCAGATAGCCTACTGAGGTACTCCTCCTGTCGAGTACCGCGGGTCTGCTGCCAACTACCAGGCGCTCCGTCCGCCGTGGGTCTGCCGCCAAATACCGGGCGCTCCGTCCACTGGGCTAGTCGACTCACTCCAAGTCGAGTCGGTCAAGCAGTTGTCAGGTCTCAGCCGGCTACACGGTCTCCGTACACTGCACGCTCGTCTCCACCGTCGCGGGTCTGTCGCTACAACCAAGCGCACACACTCCGTAGAGTATCGCGGGTCCGCCGCTACAACCAAGCGCTCCACCGCCAAGGGTCTGCTGCTGCATCCAAGCGCACCACCACTGTCAAGTACCACGGATCCGCCGCTACACACAAGCGCTCCCCCGCCCGCTCGTCTCCGGAAGGGTCCACTCCACAAGCTACTGGTCGATACTCCAAGTATCACAAGGTCCCGCGAAGAAGTGTCTCAAAGAACCGTCTCGTCACAGGGGTCTCAACGCAACAGACGGCGCGTCGATCGGACGCCCGGTCTGTGAGTTATTAGCCTTTTCGTCCCAGGGGCCCGGTTGGTTTCGTGAGCGAAACCAATCCCGGCCGTATCTCAACTGTACCCCGAACTCCCATAGGGTATACTCAAAGGGACCGTTACTAAATGTAAACACCAACGCCGCTGACGGTTCGTCGAACGGACGTCCTGTCTGAAAGATATCAGCTTTCCCGTTCCAGGGGCCCGGTTGGATTTCGGGTACAATCCAACCCGGCCATACTCCGACTGCATCCAAAACTCGGGCGGAGTATGTCAAAAGTTCCGTCTCATCAAGAGGAAGTCAACGAAACAGACGGCGCGTCAATCGGACGCCCGGTCTGTGAGTTATTGGCATTTTCGTCCCCGGGGCCCGGTTGGTTTTTAAGGCAAAACCAACCCAACCGTACTCCACCTGCGTCCAAACCTCGGGCGGAGTATGTCAAAAGTTCCGTCTCACTAAAAGGAACACAACGCGGCTGACGGCACGTCAATCGGACGTCCGTAGCTCAAGATATGAGCGTTTCCGCTCCGAAGGCCCGGTTGGTTCCGTGAACGAACCAACCCGGGCGAACCCAAAGTAATCCGAAACCTTGAGTGCGATATACCGAAACGAACGTCTCGATCCAAGGATCGCGTTGCCGCAGACGGTTCGTCATTCGGAGGTCCGAGGCTCAAGTTATGGGCCAAAAAACAAATCTGGTTCGAAACGGGGGGGTCCGGGTCCGGGCCGACCCGGCCCGACCCCCCCCCCCCCCCCCCCGGGGGTGACGCGCGGCGGCGCGGCGGCGGCGGCGGCAGGCCGCGGCGGCGGCGGGCCGCGGCGAGGCTGCGCACGCGGGGGCTAAGCCCCGCGGTTTTTGGAGGGGCGGCGCGGCACAAGGGCCGCGCCCCTTTTTTTTAAAGAAGACCCCCCCACGTGGGGGGCCTGCTGGTGCCGAACCGAGGGGGCCGGCTGCCCCCTCCTTCAAAGAAACGCCCCCCCCCCCCTCTTAAAGAGGGGGGTTTTATTGAGGTGGCCGGGGAATTAAATTCCCCGGTTTTAAAGGTATCCGGCCGGCCAGCTGGCCGGCCGGTTTTCTCTAACGGGACCGGAAATTCCGGTCCCCCTTCGGCTTTCGACGCCGGCGGCCCGGCCGCCGGTCTTTTCTTCCGCCGTGGCCCGGAACCGGCCGCGGTCTCCTCGTCTCACCGCGGCCCGGAACCGGCCGCGGCGTTCGTCGTCCGGCGCGGTGCGACGACACCGCGCCCCTTCCGCCGCACTTTAATTTCTTTCAACGCGGCGCGACGGCGTCGCGTTCTTGATGTTTCTTCCATGGTGTGCGCGCGACGGTGTTGCGTAAAATAAAGGCACGATCAACCGCGTGGTGCGACGGCACCACGCCACTTGCTTCCACCCGCAAGAACAAACAAGAACGTTGGAGGGGCTTCGGCCGTGTTCGTACGGTCCGACCCCCTCACGTTAAATTAATAACGCAACTTTAAATAAACAACATCCTCACGTTAGTCATACGAACCACGAGCAAGAATGAGATAATTAAACATTAAATCAACATCCCCTACCTCGAAGGAAGTTCGCGGAGCTCGTCAACGATCTGCGAAGGACGAGCGTCGCGGAGATCGGACATCACGGAGGTCGGTCGTCACGGAAGAAGACGTCGTCGGCATCGCGGTAGACGGACGCGGGTTCGCCGCGAGAGGCACGTCGCGGAAAGTGCGTTGCGGCGTCGGACGAAGGTTCGCCGCGGAAAGCACGTCGCGGAGAGGATGCGTTGCAGCGTCGTGGAGGAAAACCAACGCGTTTGCAGTCCGACGTCGTGGAAGAAGGACGCCGCGTTCTTCGTTGAGGTTTGAAGAAGAAGAGAAAGCTCTCAAATCCTCTCAAGAAATAAAGGGACTAACCAAAAAAAATAAATTAAGCTCACTTAATTTATTAACACAACACAAACCTTTGAAATTCAAGAGTTTGAATTTCGAAACTTTAATTAAACTCACTTATTAATGACATAAGTTATAACCTAAGTTTACATCATTAATTGTGAGTTGGGGAGGGTTAGAGAATATGAAGGGGTGGGGTTCGTGTGGGCCCCACCACCCTCTTAACCTCCCAAGGGAAGTTGGGTTGTCACCCAACTTCCACCCAAAGGATAAAAAAAACACTTAAGGAGGATAAAAATAAAAATTGAAGTTAAATTTTTATTTTTAACATTCACAATTTTATTTTTACAACTCCCCACGTGTAAACGCAACTTCGGGAAAGGTCTCCTTAAGCGAATATCGGCGCTGCGAGTTCATCGGCGCCCTCGGATTTCAATTCCGAGCACCGGATCAAAAGTTAGGAATTTCCGCTCGTTCGTTCACTGAACGTACCTGAGCCAAACTTCGGAAATTAATTCCGGGCACTCCGGGCCTCGGAATCAGGTGCCGTCTGAAACCGCGCTCTTGTAAAATTCTAAAGAAATTTAAGAAAAAATTTCCCTTGAATTTTACGGGTCTTTACAATGGAATACCCCTAACAATTTTTTCTGATCGTGATCCCCGTTTTACATCAATATTCTAGAATTGTCTTCAGAAATCCTTGGATACTGAACTTCGTTAGAGTACTGCCTACCATCCTCAAACTGATGGACAATTATAATAGACTATTCAAACCTTAAAAGACATGTTGAGATCTTGCTCACATTACTTTCAAGGTATTTGGGATCAATATTTACCTCTAGTATAATTTTCTTATAACAATAGTTTCCATTAAAGTATTCAAATGACACCATATGAAGCATTATATGGAAAAAGATGTCGTACACCAACTTGTTGGGATGATATTAGTGAAGGAAAACTTTTAGGCCTAGAACATTTTTAGGAAACGATAAAAGAAGTAATGTTTATACAAACACACATCAAAGCATCCCAATGTAGGTAAAAGGGATATTACGATAACTGATGGAAGGATTTAGAATTTCAAGTATGAGACCATGTTTTCATTAAGGTATCTCCATGTAAGGGTTTTATACGTTTCGGTAAGAAGGGTTAATTGAGTCCCAGGTACATCAAATGTTTCAAAATTTGGGAATGAATTGGAGTTTTAACTTATCATTTGAAAATGCCTCCAGGTCTATCCAAAGTTCATGATGTGTTCCACATATCACTATTGAGAAAATACATGCCTGACCCAACACATCTACTCACCTATGAAGAATTAGAACTGGAACTCGATCTGTCTTATTGTTACGAGTCTATTATAATTCTTAATACTGGAGAGCAAGTACTGAGAAACCAGACGAATCGTTTTGGCTAAAGTTCTATGTATAAACAATAAGATAAAAGAGGCAATGTGGGAAACCGAGGAACATATGATGAAGAACCACCTGAATCATTTTATGCAGTAATATTCTAGAAATTTCGAGGAAGAAATTATTTTAAGGAGGGGATAATTTTTCACCCCAAGCTTCCACGGTACGTTTCCATGTGAATAATAAAATAGCTTGTGTTGTACGCAACTTCGAGTTCAAACACAACACAACCAATCAAACTAGCCATTATGAAGAGTAATACCCACTTTTTTAAATTTTATAAACTTTATCATTTAAATTTGATTTTTTTTGGATTCGGAATATCGAAATTAGATTAAGGTTATTTTTTTAATTTTTCCAAAAACATTCAATTTTTTATGAATAGTGAAAAAAACACTACGTTATTGGTTAAAACCAAATTTGTTATTCAAATAATTAGTAATTTTATTTTAATTTATTTTAGTTCAAAATAGATACATAATACCTATATATGTTCAATGTAATTCATTAGACTCATTTTACAATTAGTTTATATATATAAAATTTTATCGAACTTTTTACCGTCTTTTACCCACCTTCTAAGCGGATTTGCAAATTTGTAAAAAACATAATTTTACCATTTCATTAAGTTGAATTTAAAAAATCTGAGAGACACGATTAATATAATTAAGTAAAATTTGGTTCAATTATATGAATATGATTTTTGGTGAATATTAACATTTTAATTTTATTTACCACGGTTAAAAGAAAATATGTTAGTTAAGGGTAAAAATGATATCATAATTACCCTAACACTCATCGTAAATCTATTGGATAATTTTAATTTGACAAAAAACCTTTGGAATAAAATATTATCCTCTTTGGTCTACTTGGATTAGATTAGGACATTTATTAGTGTTTTATTTAAAGAAGAGTTAAAAGAGTTAAAAACAAAGTATAATAACTAACCCATTTTTTATATAGGGTTGTACAAAATATATATTCGACTATATATATTCATTATAAATATAAAATGATTTCCTACATAATGTTATTTTATTTATAATTTTTTGACATTAAATAATTAAATTTATTTATAACACAATGATGATGCAGTATTACCTTATTAGTGAAAGATTAAAATAATTGTTATTACAAATATCCAAATAAAAGAAATTTTAGAAGTTTAATGAATTCAAATAATTTTAAATGTTAATATGAAATTTTTGGGTTTATTAAATGATTTTTTTGAAGTCATAATGCTGTAATAAATTTAACATAAACTAAATACCAAATACTGTCAAAATTGACATAAAAGAGTTTTTAAAAAAAATATGATATTATTAATTGATATTCTATTCTTGAAAATATAAGGTTCAAAAAATGGGCTTAAATAATATTATATATGTCATTAATGAACCACTTGAGGTTATTTTGGTAGTTTATTGTATTTTTATTGACAATATAATATGAAAATACCAAGAGACGTGGTAAATGTCAAACTATTTAACTAAGAGTTAAATCTAAAAGATATGGATAATATAGTGACCAAAACTGTCTAAAACCTATTGGTTGAGTGGTTTTTGACCCATTCCCACCGTAGACGTTAAATAATTTATTTTGGAACCTTTAGAAACCAAAAATTATTTTATTATGAAATAATATTTCAATCTTTTCCTAAGGTTCCCCTCACACCTCTTATAAAAGGGAACTTCCCCTTCTCTCAAATTCACACCTTAAAAGCCATTTGATTTGGCCAAAACCTGACCAAATATCCTTTAACCTGTCCTAAATTCATCATAGAGGCCTTCATTTAGTCATAAATCAATCCTAATGAGACCTTTTGATCAAATCAAATGGAAGAACCCGAAGGAGAGGTAAATATTTCATCACCTCTTTCAAGTTATTTTCTTATTCCACTTCCTCTTTCTTTTTTTTACATTATAAGATAATGAATCCAATACATTCTATATACTGTGATGTTATTTTAATAATGGTACAATAATATTCATTATTATATACATCCTATAAAAGACAAAGTCACCATATGTTCATACGTATGGATTACCGTCTCTGCATCGTAGTTTAGTTTATTATTCAAACACTTCATCAATTTTACCACTATAATAGTGAGTATAAATGATGTAAATAATAAATATAATAGGATAAATATTATGTATAAATGATATACCATCCAATTATATATGATTTTAATATCAATAGAATGATATTGTCGCTCATGCGTATGTACGGATTACCGTCTCCACGAACACGATTAGATTCATTCCCCATCATATCCATTCAAAAATAATTATCATTTGATGATTAAAAATAATGTTTAAGTACTTAATATAATTATGAATATGAATAATATAAATCCTATCCATAACAAACATTACTTACATAACAATTTGTATAAGTGAAAACAAATCATTTAACACCCAAAATGATAATAATACTGAAATATCATTAACAAAGAAATATTAGAAGATAATATATGATATCATATTAATGTATATGGTTTATGTATAAAAACAATGATTTCACCTTTATACAGGAGGTTAAACTACCCTTGACTAAGGAAATGTACAAGGTAAGTGTTAATTTCAAAATCTCTTTATTATTTGATGTCGTTTTTACATAAGTATCTAATTGGACATATTAATTATCCATGTCAATGTTTTATAAAATAGTTTTAAAAGGTATTGTTTTTAAGGGGCATTTTTACTAAAACATAATTTTAAATGTTTTAAATATTTATTCTTCTAAATCATTCTCATTAATTTCCATGTTTTCAAAATGTTTTTTAATGATTTATTTATATGGATATGAATGTTTTTAAAATATTAATTCCTTTTAAAAGTTTCAAAGTGGTATGGGAAACATTGATTCAAAAATTTCTCAAAATGTCTTCCTTTCTATATTGTGTGACTTTTAAATGTTTTCATGAAAAACAGATATTTTTCTCAAATATTTTTACAAATCATTTTCATCTATGTCAACATCCTTTAATGGAATTTAATTTTGTTTGAATTTGATTTATTATGATACAAATATTCCATATTATATTGAAGGTTTGGTGATATGTTTGACTGTTGATGTGTTATTTTTATACCATTCATTGTTTATGGGTAAAGTATTTATAGTTTGTATGATAGTTTTAATACATATTTTTATGTTATGTTTAAATATTTTCATAAGATGAATGAATTGGAATTATTAAGTGATGGTTAGAGCCCACTATAGCTCCTCGATTTATTGGTAGGTCTCATGCGAAAAACTAGTGTCTTAGCACAAGGCCTTCGCAAACTCTTATTTTTAGTCTTGGAAAAAGGCGTTGACTATGTGGTTATTATGTCTGAAATTATTCATTCCATCATTATGAAAGTGCCTATTGATATTGCATGTGATTATTAGACTAGAATTATTTCCATATGAATAAGTAAATGGAATTATTTGATTTTATATTTGCAATATTTTGCTAAAGTTCAAGTTTATAAGGAATTGTTTGTCTTATACATTGCCATAAATGTTTGTTCTTATTTATGAAATTTTTCACTATATTTTTATCCTTACTGAGCATCCGAGCTCACCCCTTTCTATGTTTTATTTTTTCTCAGGATGCGAAAAGTATATTATGGCCAACCTAAACAGATATTTTAAGGGATATGAGTGTGGCCTATAAGGACTATGTTGTAGTAGTTTTTCTTTTTATAATGTAATTTAAAACTTCTGAATGTATCCAGTATTTCCATGTCTTCTAAAAAAATAGGTCATTCGAAACATGATCTTTTGCGTCCATGCCAATGTTATGTAATAATTTACTGACTCTGGGTAACTAGGGTTGGGGCGTTACAATGTGTTTTTGAATCATGTGCCCAAATTTTTTAATTTCAACTATTACACAATATCCAAGACCATATTATCATAGATTAGGGATATATAAGATTAAAATATTTATTAGGTGGCCTCTATATCACTAAATATTTTCACCATACATGCCTAATAAAATTGGAAATCATAACAATAGTTTAATATATGTTTTTTCACGAATCCCAAACAATTGGTTGGAATTTTGGTCTAATTTGAACAATTTGACTATATTAAAAGACCCTCATGGTCACCATGAAATAACTTATAGGGTTTGCATTGGTGGATCCATGATTAATAATCACATTTATTTTTTCACATGAAACAACCATTTGAAAATTTTTTATAAACTAAAATTATAATTTTCACACTTATAAAATCACAATAGGAACAACAGATTTATGAGTTTCACCCCTAAAAAAGATAAATTTAATACATAGTTCAATTTATCATAACCTAATATTATGATAAGGAGTAGACCAATAATGTGGATTATAAATGAGAATAGAGAATCCTTAATATCAATATAATCAAATGTTTATTGAAATTTTCTTGATCATCTTAATTGTTATTGTGATAAAAATACTTTCCAAAATTAGAGATTCTTCAACCAAATATGATTTCTATAAAATTATCAATGCATTGTTTCTTCCTATAATTCATTCACATTCATAGTAGGTAATATGTTATTCTTTTACCTACTTTTAAAAAAATAAATAATTCGGGAAAATTTATTTTTTGATCATGTTTTAAGCCAAATAATACTATTAGAATAAAATATTATATTCTATATTAGTAATGATTTTACCCCTCAAAAAGTAAATTTTTAAAAAAATTACTAAAATAAGAACATTTTGACAACCTATTTTAATTATCATCATATCATCACTTATTCATTCATTTCATAAAATTATTTCATGGTAATTACATCACAACATTATAGGTTAAAAAATTTACAATTTTTTTTTGATAAATATATCTCTCTCATATGGTAGATTTTATTATTTTATTGAGAAAATTCCCATTAATAGTAACTTATTTACTAAAAATACTTCATTATATGATATTTGATCTATTATAGTTTAGAAAAATAATCATATAATTTATTAAAAACAAATAAATTGTATAATAATTTCCCAAAAACATACATTGAAAATTAATCTATAATTTCAAGAACAACCTTTATTATGAAATAGTAGAATATATTATATCCATTTCTCAAATGAATCGTATGAAAAATTATTGAACCTTATGGTATCCATCCTTTCTAAATATGTTTCCTCCTAGATCTAAATTATCATTATGTAGACATGGTTTCCACCTGGCCCTCCCAAAAAATTTCCACATCTTAATTGATATGGAACAATGTGAAACATGAATGATACTTCTTTTTTCATATTTTCCAATTAAAATAACAACTCACATTAAGTTAGATCATTGACATTTGGTTATGTATAATCTTTTTATGAATATCCAACATCACTGAAAACATTATTTTTTAAATTTTAATAACTACTGGATCATATTATGACTGTTGGTTTTATAAATGTCTAATCTAAATTTTTGTTCTGATAAAATTCAGTGGTATAGTATCAATCTATAACACCATCCTTTTTAATTTCACTCCCATGTCAAATTTTCTTACTTTATTATACCAAATGAATCTTATTTAATTCATTAATATATTTTTATAATCATTATTCTAAATTATCTTATATATGTTCTCTCTTTCTATAGGAATTAATTCCTTTCTTAAAATTATTGATATAATATTCCAATTTTGATATATTTTAAATATAGTAGATGAGTTTCAGTTGTGGTGGTTCCTGAGTTATTAACCCCATAATATTTAATCCAAATTACTAGGGATATAATCCGTACGATACTTGTTGTGAATTTACATCACAAATGGGGATTCGTGAATGAAAGGGGGGAGTGACGCATTCGAAGTGACACATGAATGTTGATGTTGGACTGATGAATCAATGGGAAAATTGAACATGTTCATAAGCTAGTTGGGGTTGGTCCTATGCACTATATAATGAGTCTCTCTTTACCCAATTATAAATTTATCATTTCCGTCATAGTAAAAAGTTAATTAAAGAAAAAAATTTATAAAATGACACAACATGAGTTATAACATAATCATAAACTCAATATTTTATTAATGAATTAGTCTAAGAATGAACACATTAATCACTAATGAATTAATTACCACTCACTTTAGAAATTAATAGGATTTCAAGACCTTAAATTAATGTATAAATTACCTCCTTTTCATCACCACCCTACACGTCATCATGATATAATTATATAATTATATTTTTTTATATAAAAAATTATACCAACTGTTTTTTAAAGTAGTCATATACATGTAAAAAATGAATCCTAATTAATTTAAATTCTCCATTTATGATCATAGATATATTTACATAGATTATATTCTATGAAAACTATAATTTTTATGGAATTTTTTAGTATAACCAAAATTAAATAATAGTTTTTTACATCTCCCCATACAATTACCATGTTATCTTTTAACACCTATAGAGATGAGTGAAAAGTGTTTCAACATTCCCTCAAACTAAAATAATCATGATTATATTTATTTATAACCAGTTATTCATTATTTCAATTTTCTTATTTTGGGTATATATATATGAAATTAATTTTTTGTCTCAATATTCTGGTTAAAAAAACTCTCATGGAACATTATAGAAATAGTAATAATGTTTTCAAAAATATAAAAAAGATGTGGACTTGGAACAAAATCTACATATTCATGGATTATTGCCTCAAACATGCATGGCTGAGTATGTAGATTTACATCATTATTCATGGATTCCTATATATTTGATTGAAAACATCTAAAATAGGTAACAAATTCATTAAATCAATTAAATTTTTCTTTTTATTTTTTAAATTCAATAATTTTAAGGGCTCAAAAAATTACCCATCAAACACATTATATTATCCATCACCATTTTTTAATTTAATTCAAAAATATATATTTATTAAACCATATTAACTTATATATATTGATTAAACTGGCCTCTATTAAATCATTATCTTATTAATATGAAAGAATAAGAATCTAAACATTTGAACCATTATCTTATTTCCTTTTGTCAGTTTTATTCATATGCACTCCTTTATTCCATGGATTGTATCCTCGTTCATCTTCATAATATACTCACAATAATATATATATTAATAATCATATCGTACTGTATTTACAAAACTAATAATTCCAAACCCTAAAAATAAAATCCAACTGTTACCCACCGAATTATTGTTGTCCATATTAACAAATAAATTCCTCACTAACTCTCTAAAAACAGATGATTTTTGTCCAATTAATAATTACATTAGGATGCTCAATAGGATATAATAACTAATATCACATAAAATTAAAATAAATATTATTAGAAAATAAGTATTTAGGAGGAGAATCAAAAAAAAATTATTTTTGTAGGTTTCTTCAAAAAATATACTTCATAAATTTTTAATGTTATTTAATATGATCACTTCCATAAATAATAGTACACAATCAATGGTTTCATAACAAACTCATGATGTTCACCTTTTAATAATAGATGTATAGTTATTGGCATGATACAGATTCGCCTGATATCACATGAACCAAAAGTATCATCATGGGTATTAAACATAATTATATATTATGTGTAAACATGTATGAAAAATTTAACTCCTTTTTTTGTGTATTTCTTTAGTGTAAACAGAATAAAAATTGATTTTCATCAGTTTGAGAGTCATCAGCTAGATTAATTTTTTTGTCATGTCATCATTATGTTGTTTATTCTTTTTTTATTCTTCTTCTTCTTGCATACCATAAATTGATTTATTATTCCACATATATTATTTCATGTTGATAATTATTGAATATATATATTTATTTTATTTTATTAAATATATTATTTTTTCATAACAGTTAAATTATTTTATTTTATAATTTGAATAATTTTCCATTTATAAATCAAAATTTAAAATTAACAATATAGAGAAATAAATAAGGATAAATCATTTCAAAAACATCATATCATATTAACATATCTTCTTCCATTTTAAAACAATTCCTTGTAATCATGGTATAATATTATTCGTTAGAATAATAATAAGATGTTTTTTATTATTTTATATTGTTTTATGGACAAATGAATTTTCATCATTACATATTGAATGATAGACTTCCATAATTATATTTAAACAATTACAGTTCACCATAAGAATCATATTATTCAAATATATAACTTGTATTATTATATAATTTAAATAAATAATTAATATGAAATTACTCTTTAACATTTTTCATAGTATATAAAATTTTTATGAGTAACTTTATTTTGTGAAAAATTGAAATGAACCTTGGTCAACAAAAATTTAAATAATTATTTTCAATATTTATTTATTTTTTCAATATTTTTTTCCAAAGAACATTATATATACAAGGTATCATTATTGTTTTTTCAAAAATACAAAAAAAAATATCACTCTATAATAAAACTTAAAAATAGCAAGGGGGTTTGCAAACATAATTCGAAATATCATGTCTCAATAATATCACCATGTTCATAAAATTTAATTATGTCGATATTTTATGATTATTAAATATAATTATTAAATTATTAAATCATCAATCTAAAATAAATATCATATTTCTATTCGTATTCCACATTATGAGGTCTCCATGACTACTTAGTGATGTTAAAGAATTAACAATATGATATCCCATTTGTA
The DNA here is from genome assembly GCA_963277665.1 of Viscum album. Taxonomy (NCBI): domain Eukaryota; kingdom Viridiplantae; phylum Streptophyta; class Magnoliopsida; order Santalales; family Viscaceae; genus Viscum; species Viscum album. The sequence continues at coordinate 55,037,435 of OY728138.1, read as the reverse complement.
TCTTGAATAATCCTTATGAAGATATAAGTCAACCATAAAAAGTATAGAATAAATATTAAAATTTTAATTTTTTTATTCAAAATTTGGGATAACATTACATAAAAAACAATAACATAAAGTAATTAATCAACAGAAAGTAATAAATCTACAATTTATTTTTGGGTACTATTGATCCTAAATCATATCTAAATTCATCACAAAGAGTAATGAATCTACAAAAAATAATTTCAAAACCAATTGAGAAAACAGAGTGTAGTAAAAACAAAAATTAAATATTATTATGGTATTTTCCATATCATTGATTTACAACCAATTTCTAACAACAATTTAAAATGATTCATATTTTAATTATTATAAAAATTTGAATTGAACCTATAAGTTACATGTTCTTATATAAATTATCACCAAAAATGTAAGAATAGTTAATAAATAGTAATACTCACACAAGAACATAAAAACCTCACAACATTACCCTTTAATAACTATAACTAAATAAAAAATATTTTTGAAAAAGTAATCTTTTCCCATTTCAATAAAATAAGAATATTTGGATTCACTACAAAATAGTTCCCTCTCCCCTTTTTAAATACATTAAGTTAAATTATAATGGAATAATTATAAAATCATTTATTATTTTTTCATCCCATTTGGAAAACATATCAAAATAGAATTTGATAGTGATGAATGATTCAATAGACCATAATCATTAGAGGAATGATATTGAAATCCAATCATCGTTTATAATAATTGATATGAATCATTTAGTAATTATTCAATGAAAGCATTTTCTTTTTCCTCACTATGTAAAACAATTTAAACATTTCCATTTTTTCTCTATAATCAATGAAACTTCGTAAAATAAAAAACCCATTATTAGTAGTTTAATAGTAATGATATAAAATTATTACATATAATCTTCATTTGGGTTTAAATTATTTGAAATGTATGAGAAATGTTATAAGAAATGTGAAAATGTCCACAATGGTTAAATTTATAATAAAATAATAGGTTCATAAATTTACATAGCTATTTAATTCTGTAATATTTACCTTCTCTTAATATGATCACAGTAGTAGAATTATTTTCCATGATAGAGTTTGGAAATATAAATAGTTCCTACGTAAAAATTTGAAATTGTGGCTTGATAATATAAACTGATTAAGGTATATAAATATAATAGAACCCCATTAGCCTTGTGAATAAATGAAAACCTATAAAAATTCATACGTTTTTCCAAATAATCATTTAGAATAAAAATAAATTCTAAAAGCATGTTAAAATAAAGAATTTAATTTACAAAACACCCTTGGAACACATAGTATGAAACGATAAATCATGTGGGTATCCTGAAAAAAATAAAAAACCCATGAAAAATAATTTTATTTAAAAAAATACTTTCAAATGTAATGTTTTGTGTAAATTCATCCTGAAATCAATATATTCCCATTTAATAGTCATCAAAATCATATAAAAATATATATAGTGACCAACTGAAATCATATACCATCATATCATAAACACAATCATACAGCTCATTCAAAAAGTGTAACCTAACTAGTTATGTCTAATGTTTTGTCTTAGAAGACTAAATTATTAAACATTTTATTAGAGAGAGTCATCTATGGATGAATATCCACTATAAATAATTCATATGTGATATATCTTGATGAAAAAAATGTAATGGGTTTTCAAATTATTAAACCCCAAAGGCCACATTTAACCACATAAGAAAATAATTTTCCATTTTTGTATAAAAATGAAGAAAATTTACTTGTCCTATTATAAAAATAAAAAAAATTATTAGTTCAAATATTTATACTGGAACTTTTAATAAATATGAGAACATATAGATGAATCCTAATAATATATAATAAATAAGACTGGTAGAAAAGTTGTTCATGTGCTAAATGAATAAAACTAATCCTTTTCAAATTTTTTAACGATATTAATAAGTGAAATAATTAAAAATCAATTAAATATTCATTCTTAAATCCATTTTTAAAAGTCATATATAGATAAAATGACATTAGAAAATCAGTATTTTACATTGATTGAAATTATCGATCATTTGATATAATTTCTATACGTAGATGATGATTTTAAAAGGAAAACATTAAAATATGGTTTTATTTACTATTCACATGGATTGAGTCCCTTATTTCATTGTATATTATCTAACTCAAGAGAAAAAAAATTATTCTATATATCTACTTTGATAAGAATAATTTATTATTATCATTTAATAATAACTATTAATTTAATTAAATTTATTACAATTTATTATTTAGTTAATAAATAATATATGATTATTTCAAATGATTTTATTTCATGCCATCAAAACAACTTCAGTATGTCAATAGTGGTCAAAAGGGTTAAAATTAAATTATAACTAAAATTTTAAAAAATTTATAATTATTATTTTTATATTTTCAATATACTTTATAAAATCATATATCTAAGTATTAATTAGAATTCAAATAAAATGTTTTATAGAGTTGTTAGTCTGCATGTCACGACCCGTCCATCGAGGCTCGTGTCGTGACAACCCCAAGCCCTCCTTCCATAGGCCAGGGGCTGGCGACTAGCACCAAAGGCGAAATTCCCTAAAACTGGGAAGACATTGACTTTATAAAGTGTAAACACACACAACAGAGTATGAGTTAGAAGTAAAACACTATGAAAAACTGTGTACAAAAAAGTGATGAAAAGTAAAGGGCTGGAAATACAAGACCAACTATAAAGTACAATGAAAATGAATGTACAAGGAATACAAGTACACCAGATGAAAGGTAAAACAGCTTCTGGATATTCCTAGGAGAAATCCTACCTGAAGGGTTGGAACAAATAGCCTCTGTGGCGCTCCACGTCTAACCATATCCTCTATGTACCGTCACACCGTGTGGTCCACCTCTAAGTATCATCCAGTACGGCTACTCTCAGCCTCAGTCACCACTCTATGTCGTCTACAACCATCACAACAAGGTGTGGGCATAGCCCATGTAGGGGTGAGTCTAACGATACTGAATAGGGACCCCAAGACCCTTAAGGTATCACAAAATACAACAAGGATAAACCAAAAATCATGAAATCAACATATGACCCCACTTTGGTATATGCCCAAATATATACATAAGTTATCAAGTAATCCATCTCAATCATGAGGTAAACACAAAAGTTACTGACTCAGCTTAACCATGATTTTTATTCACATTGTTGAAAGCATGGATGCTAGAAAAATCCACCTCTGTCGAGTATACTGGGCCTGCCTCCAGCAACTAAGTGCTTCCCACTATCCTTGGACTTCTTAGGTACTCCTCCTGTCAAGTACCATGGGTCTTCAGTTCTCACACAAAGGCACTCTCCACTGTGGGTCTGCCGCCAACTGCCAGGCTCTCCCCCAAATTCCCTATAGAGTTACTCCTCCTGTCATGTACTGTAGGTTTGACAAAAACTACCAAGAGCTCCTCCGTCGTGGGTCTACCAGAAACTACCTGGCGTTTCCCACTGGGCTAGTTGAATCACTCCATGTAGAAACAATCAAGCAGTCGTTAGGTCTCATCCAGATACTAGGTCTCCATACTCCACTCACTCATCTCCAGTAGGGTCTGCTCCACGAGCTACAAGTCGATACTCTAACATTCGTTAAGTCCATGTAGAAGTATCTCAAAGTTCCGCCTTGTCATAGGGGTCTCAATACAACAGACGACGCGTCAATCAGACACATGGTCTATGAGTTATAAGCTTTTTAGTCCTTGTGGGCCCATTTGGATTCGTGTACGATCCAACCTGACCATATCTTAGCATTACCCCGATCTCTAGAGGGGTATACTCAAAGGGTTCATCATGCTACAAGAAAACCATTGCTGCTAACAGTTCGTCAAACGGTCTTCTGGTGCCAAAGATATAGTCAAAAGAAGGTAAAGGGTTGGAAATGGGCCTGGGTCCAGCCCGACCCGGTCGGACTGACTCGGCCCAACCCATTCTGGGCCGACCTGGTCTGGGATGACCTGGGCCGCCCACTATTTTTGACCCTGTCCATTGAGCCTGGCCCAACAGACTACAGGGGCGGTTTGGCCCGGAGGTCACCTCGTAGGCGGCTTGGGCGACCCAGCCTGGAAAGCCGAGCTCGTTCGGACAACAATGCCACAAATAATGTCATAGGGAAACTCTAGAGGCCGGGTGGCCGAGAGGCCGATAGCTAGCCTGGAAGGGCACGGGCAGGGCGTGAGCAGGCCGCGGGTAGGCGGGATGGGTCGGACACCACACGGGCAGTCCAGAAGGGCGTGGGCAGCGTGAGGGATGTCCGACATGGCGCACGGGCAGCGCGCTGGGAGGCCGGAGGGGCCCAAGCAGCATGCGGGCAGGCCGCTGGGGCTCATGGGGAGCGTGTGTGGAGGTCTGAGGGGCGCGGCCAGCGCGCGGGTAGGCCGACGGGGTGTGGGAAAAGCACAGGCTGGCCGACGGGGTGTGCGAGCAGCGAGTGGGGATGCCTGCGAGGTGCGGGCAGCACGCGGGTAGGCCGTCGGGGCACGCTCGGGCCGGTGCGGGCCGACGGTGTTCGGCCAGAATCACTGGTGTGCTTCGGAGGCGGCATAGTTCGTGGAGTCCGCGGGTAGCATGACCATTGTCGTTGTCGCCTTCGTCGCCTCATTTCCGCTTCGAAGAACACCACAAGAAAGAAATCGTTGAAGGACGTAGGGCCATATTAGGTTGGCCCACATTCTTCACGTCTAAGGTGGTATTAATTGCTTCATCAAGGAAATAAGATGAACAAAAATTAAATACTTCACTTTGCATCGATTCCTTTCATTCGATGATGAGAAGTTGAAATGAAAGGAATCAACATGCAATAACCCCCAACCTAGATTGTCGGGTTTCGACGGTCAAGTTGCAAGAACATGATGTAGTCACCCATCATTCACCGCGTCCTCCATGCACTCCTAAATCTGAGCTGCGTTGGCTCTGGGAGATTCTCCACATCGATAGGATATGAGGAAGAAAGTCGAAGAAGGACTTTTACCGGCGTTCTTCATTCTTCGTCCTTTGTTTGGAGAATGGTTCTTCATTGAGAGCTTTCTCCCAATGATCCTCTAATCCTCATTTTCCAACAAATGAAAATCTAGACAATCCAAATAAATGATTGTTTTTTATTTTAGATTATTGAGTCTAAAATTAAAATTGTTGAGTTTAATTAAACGAGACTACTCATTTAATTAATGGGTTGGAGTTTTCATAATAAACTATGTATTGGGACAACAATTTAAAAGCTAGGGGAGTTGGCTCTATTAAGGTGGGTGTGTTCAAGGAGTTTCTCCCCATTTACTGGGGAGTTGAGGAATCAAGAGTCTCCCCTCATTAATGAGGGAGAGTTGTGATGTTTTATCCTCCTCCATCAATAGGGGTTTAAGCCCCATGTGGTCCCCACCACATTAATCCACACATGGGAGGTTGGGTTCGGGTTGGACCCACAACCATAACCTCTCATGGGAGGTTAAGGTGCGGTGGTCCCACCACCAACCTCCATGAAGAGGTTTTAACCACCACACACCAAACAATGACTCAAATAAAAAAAAGTGTAAGGCACTTTATTTTATTTTTTTAAAAGAAAACCCAAAATCTAACTTCTATCCTTAACATACTGCCGTAGAAGTGAAAGTATTCTAAAGAGAATATCAGCGCTATGAGTTTAACGGTGCCCTTGGATTTCAGTTCTGAGAACCGGTTCAAAAGTTATAAAATCTAGCTCATACGTTTACTAAATGCACCCGATCAAAACTTTGGAAATTGATTCTGGGCACACCGGGCCTCAGAATCATGCACCATCAATTTTCTCGGACTCCTAAAATTCCCATTTATTAAAAAAACTCCATGAGATTTATAGGACTTTACATTGTCCCTACCATAGGGATTTAAGTCCTTGTGAGCTACAACTCGAACTAAGGGAACAAATGGGGTTATTGAGCATGCATCTAAGCCTCCTGCTCCCATGTGATCTCATGGAGGTTCATGTGCTTCCAGCGAATGCGCACCAGAGGTATCGACCATCCACATAAGTCCTACTCCTGTCGATCCCCAATCTCCAATAGAATATCTGCAAATTTTTCCCTATCATCGATGTCCATCTCTCCATTGTTGATGATGTGAGTAGGGTCATGCACGTATATCCTCAACTAAGATACGTGGAAGAAATCATGCACCCGATGCAATTGTGGTGGTAGAGCTAAGCGGTAAGCCACCTCGCCAACTCTGCTGAGGACCTAAAAAGGTTTGATGAATCTCAAAGATAACTTTCCACCTCGGCCAAATCCCAATATAACTCATCATGGTGAGACCCTTAGAATGGCGTGGTCACTATCCTCAAACTCTAGAGGCCTCCATCACCTGTCAGCATACGACTTCTGCATGCTCTGTGTAGTCTTCATCAACTCCTGGATGATCTGCAACTCCTCTGTGGTAGCCCGTTCCATCTCTGTTCCCACTAGTGATGACTCCCCTAGGTGTGTCTAGCACAATGGCGATCTGTAAGGTCGACCATACAAGGCCTCAAAAGGTGTCATCTCGATGGTGGAGTGATAGCTGTTGTTGTAGAAAATAACTGCCAACAATAATTGATCATCCAAGCTATGCTCGTAGTCGAGGACACAAGCACGTATCATGTCCTTGAGGGTTTGAATGGTCTACTCAGTCTGACCATCGGTCTGAGGATGGAAGGTTGTGCTCAGACGTAGCTACGTCTCGAAAGCTTCATGCAACCCCTTCCATAGTCGGGAAGTATATCATGTGTCACGATCGGAGACAATAGATCAAGGTAATCCATGTTTCCGCACAATATCCTTCACATATAGGTGTCCTATGATCTCTACTAAGCCCAGCTCTATGATCGTTAGGATGTGGGTAGACTTGGTGAGTCAGTCAACGATCACCCAAATCAAGTCATGTCCCCTAGATGTATGTGGAAGACCCTTCATGAATTCTATGGATATCCCATCCCACATCCACTCTGGGACCTCTAATGGTTGAACCAATCCCACCGGTACCTGGTGCTCTGCCTTTAATTGCTGAAAAGTGAGGCACTAAGGGACAAAAAATGCTACTTCCTTCTTCATACCTGGCCACTAGTATTGTCGTCGAAGGTCCTGGTACATCTTCGCCACTCATGGATGTAATGCTAGAGGGGAAGTGTGGAACTCTCTCAACACTTCCTCCTAAAGTTCTACTTATACCAATGTACGTCCAATGAAGAGGAAGACATTCTCCCCACCTTCAGAAAATCCATCAGGTGCCTGCCCTTTGGATATCTGAGCATGTCGTGTCTCACACTCAGTGTCTCGATGGTGCGCCTCCTTGACTCGCTGGATAAGTGGGGGAGTGACTGTAAGAGACTGAAGGAAGGATACTCTATCACTATCCACAAAGGATATCTTTAAATCATAAATCTACTCTAACACCTCTCCAAGCAGCCTTATACAAGACCTTCTGCTGACTGCATCTGCAACAACGTTCCCCTTCCCAGGAGTATAGACTATCTCGAAGTCATAGTCCTGGGGGAACTCAATCCAGTAGCGATGTCTCTGGTTCTAGTCCTTCTGAGAGTAGAAATACCCGAGACTCTTATGATCAGAGTAAACGGTAAAATTCTTTACCATCAGATAGTTTTACCACATCTTCAAGGTGAAGACCACTGCTTCGAATTCCAGGTCATGGGTAGTGTAGTTCTTCTCATGTCGTCTAAGCTGATAAGAACCATAAGTGATCACTGATCACTCCTACATCAGGACACACACGAGTCTGGTCCCTAATGCATCATAGTAAACTATGTACCCTACGACTTCCTCTAGAAGACTCAAGATGAGTCCACTAGTCAGCCTCTACCTTAGCTCTTGGAAGCTCTGATGGCATCTCTCCAACCACACAAAGGGTTTACTCTTCTTCATCAAGGCTAATAGTGATGGTGAAACTCTGGAGAAGTCTAGTACGAACCTCCGGTAGTAACCAGCCAAACCCAGGAAACTTTGTACCTCCGTCCCACTCCTAGGTGGATCCCAAGAAAGTACTACCTCAATTTTCGCTAGATCGACTTATAGTCTAGCCTCTGAGATGACATGTCCCAAAATTTGAACCTATTGGATTTAGAACTCTCACTTCGAGAGAATACCATAAATATGGTGCTCTTGGAGTGTGTCCAGTACTACCCGCAAACGGTCGGCATGCTCCTCCTCAGTAGTTGAGTATACCAGAATGTCGTCAATGAGGACTACGACAATGTGATCAGGGTATGGATGGAAGATCAAGTTCATGAGTCCCATAAAAACTACTGGAGAATTGATTACATTGAAATTCATAACCAAGAACTCGTAATGGTCGTACCGACATCTGAAAGTCGTCTTCGGTGCATCCTCATCTCGAACTCTAAGCTAGTGATAGCCTAATCTGAGGTCTATCTTTGAAAACCACTGTGCTCCCTTCAGCTGATCAAAGAGGTCATCAATCCTTGGGATTTGGTACTTGTTCTTCACGGTCACCAGGTTGAGGCGACAGTAGTCGACACAAAGCCTCAAGCTCCCATCTGCCTTCTTGGTGAGAAGAATCAGGGCTGCCCAAGGAGAAACATTGGGCCTGATGAATCCCTCTCCCTGCAAGTCCTCCAGTTATACCCGCAGCTCACGAAGCTCAGTGGGAGCCATCCGATATGCTGGATTAGATATCGGTGTCCTCTTGGGGTACAAGTCAATGTAGAAGTCCACGTCTCTAAAAAGAGGTAGTCTAGGAACATCGTCAGGAAAAACATTCGCGTACTAGTCCACCACTACAGTATAGGTCAGACTCTCCACATCAACTGATCCTAGGGTAAGGCAGGACAACTGATGAGTGATCGGCTGAACCCTCCTTCGAGTAAGTCTATCATGCACTGCAAAGGCTCCCATCTCACCGGAGAAGGTGAATCATGTCCCATCCGTGCGGACACACCGAAATTTGTGCCTATTATAGTTGACCTGATCATGGACTGTAGATAACTAGTCCATACCCAAGATGACGTCATAAGGCCTCGACGCCACTACGAGGAGATCCCAGACAAAGCTCTCACCTCCTAGAGTTAGATCACGCTATCGGAACCAGTGCACAATCATCGAGTCCTCTCCTGTAGGATTCTATAGCTGTAAGGATCGAGCCAACAGCTCCATCAGAATCTCTGAGCTCTGAACGAGGGAAGTGGTAATGAAAGAGTTACTGGAAATTCTGTCTATAAGAACTGCAGCTAAAGTGGATTAGACACATATTGTTGCTCGAATCATCTCTGGAGCTCTAGGATCATAAGCCTCAGCTGCCTGGAGCTAAGCTCTCCCCTATCCAATTGCTCACTGTAGTTGGGGTGGACCTACAAGCGGTGGTGGCGGTAACACCTCGAATCGTTTCCCACCGCCTGCTGCCTGACCATTTCCTTTTCCATGTACACATTCTCCCTGTGGACCACCTTGATCAAATCTTTGTATCTTCCTTGGCGGTCCTTCGACTGTCCACTGATCATCCAAATGGCTGGTCGGACAGTCACGAGCCATGTGACCATGCCTGCCATATGAGTAACACTATTTTCTCCTGGAATGTCTGGCTTTGTCTCCACTCTGGGTGCCCCACACAACCGATTCTGAGTCATGCGGTTGTCCACTTGTAGGTCTAGTCTTCTTGGACCTCTACGAACTCTGTCTACTACCAGCTCTAGAATACTCCACTGCATGTCGACTAGTGGTGGGTCTCGCTGGTGGAGACTGCCCAGCAAGAAATATCTCCACTAAGAGGGATCACTCCAACACTCCTACCTCCATTGGGATACTGAGGCAGATCATCGAAGCCCTGATCTCTCACCTGAGTTCCTGATCGAAGGTTCGGGACCTGAAGAATGCGTCCCATACCATATCAGTGGAGTAGCATGAGAGGTCGGTGAACCTCACTGAGTACTGAGCTACAGTCATGGTACCCTGTTGTAGATGAGTAGCTCCTATATCTGCACCGCACGAAGGGTGGATGGGAAAAATTCAATCTAAAATAGGCTCTCAAAGTATGTCCATAGTAGCGTCACCTCGTCATGCACCTGAAGCATCAGGCTCCACCATCTGCCTGGTGCTAACTGAAGAGACTCGCGACAAGGATCACCATGAAGTCGGCTGGTGTTCTTACCAGTTTGAAGACTCTCACCACAACCTCTAGCCAATCATTATCTACTGGAGGGTTTGTCTCTCCCCTGAACCTGTGTGGCCTCTAGCTCTCGAACTCGCGCAACGTGCTTAAGTGGTGTGCATCATCTTCTATTGGGGCTGGTGGCATCGGTGTCCCAACAGGAAGTGGTATCTCTATTGCCTCCACAGTGAAAGGGCCATGCACCGAGGCCTCGTTGCTCGGTGGGCTAACTGCACGTACAACTCTTTGGACTCTAGCTGGTCGTCTACGGGGTGGCATCCTGAAAGAAACCGATGTGTCACTGCCAAAATATTACACCTGGTGAGCTGACCTGATTGAGTTGACATAAAGAAAACTTTTTGAAACACACACACAATTGGTGTTTTCGTGCACTGATATGGAAATCAGAAGTCTATGTCCTGGTGTATGTATACATTGGCCGCCACACCAACACTAGACTCCTTGAACTGAAAACCACACTTAGTACCCTTAACATTATTTCATCACAAAAAATATTGATTATAGTCTTATGTTCTATGGTATAAGCGACTCCTTTGATACCAATTTATCATGACCCGTCCCTTGGGGCCCATGTCGTGACTACCCCAAGCCCGCCTTCCATAGGCCAGGGGTAGGAGACAAGCACCAAAGTTGAAATTCCCTAAAACCGGGAAGGAATTTCCTTTATAAAGTATAAACACACACAAAAGAGTAAGAGATGGAAGTAAAAAACAATGAAAAATTGTGTACAAAGAAGTACTGAAAAGTAAAGGGTAAGAAATACACGCCCAATTGTAAAGTGTAGGGAAACTAAACGTACAAGGTTAATAAGTACAACAGAACCAAGGTGAAGCAATTGTTGGATCTTCCTCTGGGAAATACTACCTGAATGGTAGGTACAAATAGGATCCACGGTGCTCACGTCTGTCTGTCTCCTCTGTGTACCATCACGACGTGTGGTCCACCTCTGTGTGTAGTCCAGTACAGCTACTCTTGGCCTCAGTCAGCATTTTATGTGGTCTACAATAAACACAATGAGGTGCGGGCATGGCCCGTGCAAGGTTGAGTATAAAGATACTCAGAAGTGACCCCGAGACCATCAAGGTCTCACAAAATCCAACAAGGATAAACCAAAATTCATGAAATAAACATATTACCCCACTTAGGTATATGCCCATACATATACCTATGTTATCAAGTAATAAATCTCAATTTTGAGGTAAGCACAAAAGTTATTGGCTCAGCTAAACCATGATTTTTATTCACATTGTCGAAACCGTGGTTGCTAGAGAACTCCTCCTATTTTGAGCACAGTGCCCTTGCCTCCAACTACCAGGCGCTTCCCACTAACCTTGGACTGCTGAGGTTCTTCTACTGTTGAGTACCGTGGGTCTTCCGTGCTCACACATAGGTGCTCCCCACTATGGGTCTTCCACCAACTACCAGGCCCTCCCCCTAATAGCCTACAGAGGTACTACTTCTATCAAGTACCGCAGGTCTTCCGCCAACTACCAGGCGCTCCTCCGCCATTGGTCTACTGCAAACTACCAGTTTCTCCCCATTGGGCTAGTCAAATCAGTCCGAGTCGAAATAGTCAAGCAGTCGTCAGGTCTCAACCAGCTACTAGGTCTCCATACTCTACTCGCTCGTCTCCGTGAGGGTCCACTCCATGAGCTCCAGGTTAATACTCAAAATGTTTTGAAATCGCATGTATAAGTATCTCAAATGTCTTCCTCATCATAGGAGTCTCAACACAGCAGACGACACATTAATCAGTCGCATGGTCTGTGAGTTATAATCTTTTTAGTCCCGGGGCCCCGGTTGGAGTTGTGTACGATCCAACCTGATCGTATCTCAACATTAACCCAAACTCCAGTGGGGTTTAGTCAAAGGGACCTTCATGATCCAAGAAAACCAGTGCCGCTAACAGATCATCAAATGGTTGTCTAGTGTCAAAGATATGGACAAAAGAAGGTAAAAGGTTGGTAATGGGCCCAGGTCCGGTCCGACCTGGTCACACCGACTCGGCTCAACCCAGTACGGGCCGACCTAGTCTGGGTCGACCCTGTCAGAGCTGTTGGGTCTGACGCGGCCTGTTGGGCGGGTCAGCCTGCAAGGTTTGGCCTGGTCTTCTAGGCCCGACCTAATGGAATGCGAGGGTGGTTCGGCCCAGAGGTCACCGCTTAGACAACATGGGAGACTCGGCCCAGAAAGCCGAGCCGGTTCGACCAGTGACGCCGTGAAGGACGTCACGGGCCAGCTCAAGATGTTGGGAAGCTGTTGGTCAGTCGGGCAGGACGCGGGCATCGTGCGGGCTGGTTGTGGGTAGGCAGGCTTGGCGTGACCACCGCGCGGGCAGGCCAGCGGGGCGCTGGCATCATGCGATCTGGCCGGCAGGGTGTACTCGAGCAAGTGCGGGCCTGCAGTGTTCACCCGGAAACACTAGTTTTCCACGGGGGCGGCGCGTTTCACAGAGGCCTTGGGTAGTGTAACCTTTGTTGTTGTCTCCTTCGTCACCTTTTTCCACTTCGATGATGTGAATAAAATAAAAGAATCAACATGCAATAACCCACTACCTAGATTTTTGGGCATCGACGGTGAAGTCCGGGGAAGAAGACGTAGTCACCCATCATTCACCGCATCCGTCACACACTCCTAAATCTGACCTGCGTCGGCTCTGGGAGATGCTCTACATCGGTAGGATCTAACTAAGGAAGTCAAAAAACGACCATCGTCAGTGTTATTTTCTAGAATAATGTGTTCTTCGTTCTCCGTCCTTCGTTGGGAGCATGGTTCTTCGTTGGGATCTTTCTCCCAATGATCGTCTAATCCTCCTTCGGCAAAAAATGAAAATCTAGATCCTCCAAATAAAATATTGTCTTTTATTTTTTATTATTGAGTTTAAAATTCAAATTGTGGTGTTTAATTAAATGAGACTACTCATTTAATTAATGGGGTGGATTTGGCATAATAAACTATGCGTTGTCACAACAATTCAAAATCTAGGGGAGTTGGCTCCATTAATGTGGGGGTGGTCCAGGAGTTTCTCCCCATTTAATGGTTGTTGAGGAATCAAGAGGCTCCCCTCATTAATGAGGGAGACTTGTGAGGTTTTATCCTCCACCATCAATAGAGGGTTAAGCCCCATGTGGTCCCCACCACATTAATCCACTCATGGGAGGTTGGGTTCGGGTGGGCCCGACCACCATAACCTCTCATCGGTGGTTAAGGTGCACTATTCCCACCACCAACCTCCATGATGAGGTTTTAACCACCATACACCAAAGGACGACTCAAATAAAATAAAGTGGATAGTACTTTATTTTATTTTATTTTAAAGAGATCCCAAAAACTAAATTCTATCCTCGATACACTATCATTGAAGTGAACGTATTCTTATGCGAATACTGGCACTGCGAGTTCAGCGGTGCCCTCAGATTTCAGTTCCAAGCATTGGTTCAAAATTTATAAAATCTCACACGTATGTTTACTGAATGTACCCAAACAAAACTTCATAAATTGATAATGGTAAGATTGGTCCTCGGAATCATGCACCATCAGTTTTTGCAGACTCGTAAAATTCCCATGTATTAAAAATAATTCCATGGGATTTCCGGGTTGTCACACTGCATGTATACATGAGAAATGATTTCACATTTATAATGAATGAAATAGAAATAAAATAGATAATGGTTTACATTGAAAAAATAATAAAAATAATTATATTTATATTTATTCCTTTAATCCATCCATAGACCAATCATGTGTGGTTGAAATGAATGAAAAATTATTTCTCTATATAGAGTTTTTAAGAAATTATGATTTTGTGAAATAATTTATTTCAAATACATTTAATCATTTTGATAGCATGTATTATACACAACATAGAGTTTACCCAAAATGAGACATACAATTAAAACATTATTATTTAATATGATTGTTATCATCTATACATTTTAATAGGTAGAATGAATTTATTAACTTAATTATGAAAATAATTTTTTTACACGTGTTTGTAAAATGAATTCATTGGATAACAATTTATTAGAAACAAAAATAAAAACCATTTGAAAATAATGTAAATATTTTTTAAGAAAAAGTAATTTATTAATAGAAATTAATATTATCATAATAAATTAAAAAAATTGGTGAATAATATTAAATAAATGAATATATATATAATAGATTCAATAATGTTTTTTCTTTTCATCGTTACTATTTTCTTTGATTGAGATTAGAATAAATTGTATTTTATGTTTTAAAAAATATTTTTCTAAAATGAATAGTTAGAATATTTGATATACATAATTTTAAGACTAATATTAAATAAATTTAGAAAATTTATGTGACTAAATTCTATTCATTATATTAATCATCACATTAGGATTTTTTTGGTGAATTTTTAAATTTTTTGAAATGTTATTTTTTTAGTGTGTAATAAAATATAGAATTTATTATTGATACTTTTCATTACACTTAAATCATTTGAAAACAAATAAATTCTTATAATAAGGAATTAATAGTATAAATAGAAAAACTATATATCTATTTATTTATTTTATCTCATTTTAATCATTTTCATATTTAATTCGGATATAGAAAAATTTTAAACATTTCAGAACTTTCTCTTTGGAAAACCAACTTTTTCATCACATATGTGGGATTAATTTTAAATTAAATATATCAACTTATATGAATGGAATTTTGGTAAATAAATAACATACTAGGAATTGTACTAGTTTTTATTTTATAATATGCATAGATTAATTTTAGACTATTATGAATAGTAAGAATAATAATAATAATTACCATGATTGAGGTTAAAATAGTTTTACCGGGGGTTAAACTAAAATTATATTGTCTAAAATTACTTATAAAATTGTAAAAAGACAATTTTATAACCATATTTTAACCTTTTCTTTTTAACTGGTCCAGAATGTCCAATTGTTTTATCATTTTTCATGTGAAAAATGTGAGTACACATTTTTAATTTCAAAAAATATATGTGTTCCACATAAATTACTTATAAAATTTCATACCCTATCCACACCTATAAACACTTAAAAAAATTAAATAATCCACGAATTTGAAAAATAAATTACATATTTCCATCCTTCCATCTGATGAGACTTATATTAGTCAGAAAAACATCTTACATATCCTTTTTTGTAAACAAAATGAAGTTATCTAAATAAGATTTAATATCCATAACTGAGTGTTTCATTTTTATTCTTCCTCAACCTGAAATTTTTTTTGAAAAAAGATTCTTATACAAAAAACAAAGTATTATCGATACAATGATATATTCATATGTTATTTGAATATCCAAAATTAATCTAATCTTCTATCAAATGGGATATAAAATCATCAATCGTGTGAACATAAAAATATCATCTCATGAACCCAGGAGATCTTTATTTCATTATTTTTTTCATGGATGGTAATAATCTCAGATTAAAAAAATATATAATATATTTTTACCATAATTTTTATTATTTAATTAAGATATCACAAATAACATCTTATTAAATATTATTTTGGGGTGGATGATAACATCATTCAATTTTATGATGGAATACGACCTCATGAAGCGATGTGATTTGTTTCATACAAATTCATTCATAGTGGGTTATTATGGTTAATTAAATAAATATATGTGATATATATGAACATTAAATTATTCTATATTTATATTATATTATTTATCTTTATTTAATATCATCCATCGAGAAAATGTAAACATTTTACACACATACGTATGGCCTATTATCCCCATCAAATCATTTTATATTTCAATATCGTGGGACTAAAATATATAAATAAATACTGAATATGTATGATATTTATATCATGGTTAACATTATAGATATTATGTAACTAGGATTAATGTAAAGGGATATATAATAATAAACCATTACATACTTGAAAAACAAAGCAGTTATTATATGAAAAGAAATTTTAAAAGGGAATTGTTACTAAAAATGATGTAAATGGTTATAAGTAAGTTATATATGGTATGGTATATATAATTATGACTCTTCATTATATTTATAATAAACATACATTTATTATACATGATTTTTAAATATGTATGAATTGATTCAAATATTAAGGTAATGGATTTCTAGTTTCTCTTTTATTTCTGGGACATGTATGTCATATTAATCACTTATTTCATTTATGTAGAGTATATACTATCATGGTGATATTTTTTATCATCAATATCCTTATATTCATGATATTAAAATTTTTATTTGATATTATGTTGTATTGGGTATTACGATTCAAAATATTACTAATGTTGTGGGGAGGGGTGGTGAGGACAAATTTTCCATATTTGAGGCATATTATATGTTATAAATCTATCTTATTTTTTGTGGTATATATAAAAACACATTTTTGTGTAATATCACGAATTTATTTGTTATTATGATATTCAATGTTTCATTTAATTTCATTATTTCATTTATCTTATTTTAACCTCTCGTTACCATTCTAAAAGGTACATATTAAATCATGTATTTGTTTTTATTTCTCTAGTGAATGTGAAGGGATGAGACTAAATTGGGAGGATACATATAATGGGGAAGTTGGATAATTGTTGGATTCTTAAAAAAAATATGTCTCTATATCTTTGTGGGTGTTTACTTTCTATTTAATGTTATTACATGAATTTCATGTTCTATAATAATAATAAACCAAATTTAATCAAATTTCAGTTTGTTTTTCGGTGATTTTGGGATTTTCCAATTATATGTGAAATTGAGTTACACATCGTGTAATGTCCAAATTTTTGTTTTTAATTGTAATATTGGCCTATTTTTTCATCCTCTCATGTTTTTATTTCAATCGACACAAGGGTAATTCCCATGTGATTTTGGATCCCTCAACCCTCTGAGTAGTTTCGATCAGCTATTGATTGTCATTATTATTGTGATGTGACTTAGTGGTAGTCATTCTACATGTATATTTCTCTCCTTCCCTCTTCTTCAGTGGATTTTGAAACATAATATATAGATCGATGTATCTAAAATCTTTGATGTATAATATTGTTTCTAGTTAGATTTTCTATATCTTATACACATTTGTCCATATTGGTGGGTTCTGTTGTGAGATTTTGGTTTATGTAAGAATGGTATATAGTTTCGATACGATAACCAAATTTGATTATGAAATAATTTATTAATATAAATTAAATTGTTTTATTTAAATTAAATAACATTTACCTAATTCAATTTGGTATATTGAAAACCCAATTCCATTTAATTGGGGTATTTGAATATGATGCAGGATTTTGGAATGAAATTTGGAAAAAAAACCCAATTGGATTTTATTGGGGTTTATTTGAGAAATTGTTGTAATATTTTGGGAATTTAAATTGATTAATTAAAATTATAAAATTTATATATTGAAATTTATTTCAAATATATATTCTAGAAAAATGGATTAATATTCTTTTGATATAATCCTTGTGGTTTAATCATGGAAAATTCATGGATTGATAAAAACCAGTTTTGGTATTTAAATAGAAAATTTCGGCTTTTGAACTATTCTAATGGGGATAATTTTATATTTAAATTGTTTTATAATAAATATTCTATCATTTATAGTACTAAAGAACATGTCGACGAATGTGGTTACTGAGTTATTGGGATAACATGCTTTTGACACTTTAGAAATAAAACAATCCTAGTATTATAGGACACATCCCTAATGGGATGGTTATGAGTAAAATTTAGACAGTATTAGAGGGACGTGTTTTTATATATATATTTTTGGTCACCTATGATTGTTTGAGGATCCCATAACCTGAAACTATGATACCTTTTTATAGATGACCATCTTTTTCTCTTGTTTATGTATGAGATATTAATATGTGAAAATGTTTTTAAAATATTTTGCATGACTAGTGAAGTAATATAAAAACTTTTATATAAATAGTTTTTCAATAAATATTCTTAACATATTTCCATCACTTTAAATTTAAAGCATTAATTGTTATAGTTATTCGTTGATCCTTCATACCTTTTTATTTAAACTAAAATTCATTAATTGGTTAATAAAATATTGGAAAATTATTATGGAATCCTTAGTGATACCGTACAAATATTTTAATTCACCCCATAACATTGAACCCATGTTTTTTTATATTATCTATTCTATATGTTAGAGAAATAGTAAGGCTACCCTTTCTGTAAATAGAAATTAATCCTTGGCGCTTGGATAGTTGAATCCATTATAACAAGTATAGTTAACCAGTTTTTCTAGTAATTTTCTATAGTAGATGGGGGTTGTTACCATGTTTGAATTATAGTAGACTACTCCATGTGGAGTTATTCCTAGTATTCATATGGGCTTGTTTGCCTATTCCATAATTTGTTTGGAAAAAATGGTTCCCACTATCATTTTCTAGGATTCCATGTGCTATTTGTTAAACAGTGGGGATATGGAATTACATTCAGGTCATGTCAACACCGGATCAGTTATTGAGTTACCAAGGTACCTGATATGTCTTATAACAAAGTGGTATCAAAGTTATTGGATGGTATTCTTTTTATGATGACAGTATAAATATGTGTTTTCTCATAGGGGACTTTGGAGGTAGTTTTGATTTAATTCCTTGATATCTTTCACTACAATGAACCTTTAGTCACCATGAGTGGATGGGAGATTATATCATATATATTGTTTCTAGTATTTACCAACATTTGATTTGGGTAGTTTGAAATACAAATCATATCATATGTATATTGGGATTAGTTTCCCTAGTTGATCTGTTTGAGTATTAATCTTATGTCATCAATTTTTTATTCTGATTCTCTATAGCATGATTCCTCTGTTAAAAAGTGTGAATATAATCTAGGAGTATGCTATTGATAAACCACAGGGAGAAAATCCTCCCATGGAACATAATATTGAGGATGCAATCAGGTGAAATTTCCAATCTCTTAGATGGGACCCTACAATTTTTCCCATTCAGGCACTAGCTTTAGATCCTAATAGGGATTTTATCTAGAATACCTCTCATGAGATACTTGTCTAGAATCCACAAGTATTCAAAGGATCCAATTATCATTAAGAGGATGAAGAATGTTTTAATAGGATTGACTATTTTTGAATTATTGAAGATAACTGAGGTGATTAATGTGAAGTTTTCCACATTCATACTTGAGGTACCAAGAAAGTGGCGGTGGGAGATGATGGTGAAAGAGAAGAAACATTAGGGAATAGAGTGTAAAGACATCAGGAACTTTTCACAAATGAGTTCAATGTAGAGTCAATGATATTAGAAACATATTTAGAGACATTTAAACTCTACCATTCTATAAAATCCAAAAATGTGTATGTGAGATTATTTTATGATCTATCATGGTTTTAAATAGAGATAGTATCAAATTATATGTAGAATAATTGACGTTTCATGTAGGAACTCTAATTAGAAATTCATTATTAAATTTTTCTTACTGAACAATCATTCATATAATGATGTGATCTATAGGAAGATGATTGTAACACCCCCACCCTAGTTACCCAAATTTGGTGCATTATTACATAAAATTTTCATGATCACAAGATATCATGTTTCAAAATACCGATTATTTTTGTACCTTTAGATGCACTATATATATATATAAGTTTTACATTTCATCATGAAATAAAAAAACATCATTATGTCCCCTTTGAAAACACACATATCCCTTAGCTTATTCTAGTATGTTAATCATGATATACTTTTCACATCATAGGAAAAATAATACATAGAAAGAGTGGAACTTGGATGCTCAGTAAGGATAAAAATATGTTGAAAACATTGATACATAAACATAAACATTTAAGTAAGTGTATAAGACTAAAACACAAGGCTTTTCAACATAAACTTCAGCATAATATGGGAAAGATAAATCAAATAACTCCATTTACATAGACACATGGATATTTTACTAGTCGAATAATCACACATAAAATAAATATCCAATTTCATAATGATGGAATACATAATGCCATACTTCATCACCACATAGTCTAGGCCATGTTCAAAGGCTACAAATAAAATTTTTTCAAGGCCCTGTGCCAAGACACTGGTTTGTCTCATAAGACCTATTGATGTATCAAGGAGCTTTTGCGAGCTCCCCACGTCACATACTAAGTCTAATTCATTCCTTATATGAAAAGTTTGAAACATAATCTAAACATTCGTATTAAAACTAGAATACGAAATGCCAATATTTTATACACAAACCATGAATGGTATAAAAATTGAACATCCATAGTCAAACATAATTCTTTAAAGAAAATATAGAAGATTTTATTTTAATAAATTAACCACAATTCAGATTAATAAATAATATTTACATAGATTAAAATAATCATCAAAACTATTTGAGAATATATCGCCCCTTTTCTTGAAAACATTTAAAAGTATAAATATCTATCAAGAAGATGTTTAAAATAGATTTTTGAATCAAAGTGTCTCGTTTCACTTTGATAAAATTAAAAGGAAATTTAATTTTAAAAAATTAATGTCCATATAAATATATCCTTATAACCATATTTAAAACATGGACATTAATGAGAACGATTTAATAGAATAAATTTTTTAAACATTTAAATTGATATTTTAGTTAGAGTTCCTAACAAAATGAGAGACGCTTGAATAAAAAAAATTGAGGTAATAAAAACTTTATAATATCATGATAATAAAGGAATTCATGATATATTATGTCAAAGTACAGTATATACACCAAATAAAAGTGAATTGGTGGAAAACAACAAAGATGTTTCAATAGAATGCTAGTTGAAATGAATTCCATTAGAAAGTTTGTATACTTATGTTAAGGATAAATTAATGAAATAATTATGTGTGAAAAGATAAATACACTAAATATTATTACATATTCAATTTAAATCAATCAAAGGACATTCACACGTATTCTTGTAAAAACAACACCAAATGACTTGGATGTTTAACTCAATGAATAAAAATAGAGTTAAAATTACTCTTATCAAGTTCATATCGATGACATTAGAATTTATCAATGGAGTGATTATGTGAATAAAATTTATATCAAAACAAAGGGGAGTGAAAATTTCTGTAGTATTAAATAAATAGTTATTTTACACATAATCATGGAGTAAAATAATCAATATAGTTTACGTAAAACCGTATGGGTGGAAATTGAAATTTGAAATTCCCGTTCCCATTTGGTAACTTATGAAACATACACCCCATGAAATAAGGATCATCCAATAATGATTTAAATACCTATAAATTAAATTATATTATCCAAAAAATACAATAATGGGAAGTACATACACAACACAAATGGTAATAGTGGAAAATATAGAATGAATCTCATGGTAATAAAAGTGAGATGAAAACCCTATTAATACGTTGTAATTAATCGAGTTGTAAGGCCAAAAGTTAATAAAAATAAAATTATTTACTAAATACCATGAATATAAATTGAATCATGATAATATAAATCAAATGTAAGTACACAATAAACCACATGCAATAATTAATTGGAGAACAATCGAAATCTTATGAAATTAAAAGTGAGTTAAGAAACCCCTTACCATGTAGGTTTCCTTATTATAGGGTAGGTTAACCTCCTGTAAAATGGTTAAATAATTTTTATTAAATTATATAAGAACCAAATATGATATCATATTTTATGTTATAATATTTCTTTGTTAATGATATTTCAGTAGTATCATTGTTTTGGTTGTTAACTGATTCGTTTTCCTTTATATGTTTTGTTATGTATGTCATGTTACTTATGTATAGGCAGTATTTAATTCATATCCAAAATGATATTAAGTTCTTAAACATTATTTTTAATCATAAAATTAAAATTATTCTTGAATAATTACGATGGGGAATGAATCTCATCGCGTTCATGGAGATGGTAATCCGTACGTACGCACAAGCGACAATATAATTATATATTTGCTAAAATCGTAAAAAATTGGATGGTATATCATATATAAAGAATAATTGACATGTTATATTTATTATTTAAATCATTTATACTCATTATTATACCCATCCAAATAATGAAGTTTTTGAATAAGAAACTACAC
Organism: Viscum album; assembly: GCA_963277665.1. Lineage (NCBI taxonomy): Eukaryota > Viridiplantae > Streptophyta > Magnoliopsida > Santalales > Viscaceae > Viscum > Viscum album. The sequence continues at coordinate 55,015,178 of OY728138.1, read as the reverse complement.
CACGACGTGGAGACGGTAAGCCATACATATGCACGTATGGTGACATTGTCATTTATAGGATGGATTGAATAAAAAATATGGTTATAACATATTTATAATAACATCACAATATGTAGGAGGTACTGGATTTATTATTTTTGTATGAAATTGAAAAATAAATAGGAAATGGAAGATGAAAAGAACCTGAAAGAGGGTGGTGAAATTATTACCTCTTCTTTGGGTGCTTCCTTTTAATTTGATCAAAAGGGGTCCAAAGGATGGATTTATAATCAAATGAAGGACTATATGATATATTTATTGCAGTTGGGATGATATTTGGGTAGGTTTTGGCCGACCCAAATAGCTTTGGAGGTGTAAAATTAAGAGAAGGGGAGGTACCCTTTTATAAGAGAGGCGAGGGTCACTTTAAAAAAAACTTGAAATATTATTTTATTATAAATAATTTTTGGTTTCTAATTGATCCAAATTGATTTATTTCAAAGAAAAGGTGGGTATGAGTGAAAATAATCTCAAAAAATATGTTTTAAACAATTTAAGTAACCATATTATTCTTATCATTAAGATTTAACTATTAATTATATAGTTTATCTTTTACCGTGTCTTCTTTGATTCTTACACTCTAGGGTTAATAAAGTTACCATAAACTTACAAAATAACATCATGTGGTTCATTAATGACATATATAATATTTTATAATCCCTTTGGCCGAACATTATATTTTTAGGTGTATTATATAATTTAATAATATAATATTTTTTTAAACTCATTTATGTCAATTTTGACACTATTTAGTATTTGGTTTTTTTTGAAAGCCATCACAACATGATAACTTCAAAAAAGAAACATTTAATCAACCATAACATGTCATATTTACCTATTAAATTCATGGATGTCATAATATGTTTTAAATAATATTTATTTTAATATTTATAATATTGTTTATCTGATTCTTTCATTAATAAGGTAATTACTGCATCATTATTATGTCATAAATAAATTTAATTATTTAATGGCTGAAAATTATAAATAAAATACCATGATGTAGAAAATTTAATTATCTTTCTAATGAATATTTATAGTAAAATTTAGTTTATGCATAACCTTATTAAAAATGGGTTAGTTATTAAACTTTGAATTTAACACTTTTAACTCTTCATTAAATAATATAATAATAAATGTCATAATCTAATCCAAATGGACCAAAAGGATCATAATATATTTATAAGTTTTTTTTTTTGGTAGAATTACACTTATCAAATAGAATAATGACATGTTCTTGGGTAATTGTAATATCATTTTCTCTTTTAATTTCCCTATTTACATTTAACCGCGGTAAATAAAATTCAAAAGTTACTATTCACCAAAAATTATTTTCATCTTATTGAACCAAATTTTACTTAATGATGTCAACCATGTTTTTCATATTTTTAAAATTTAACTCACAGAAACGGTTAAAATATGTTTTATGCTAATTTGCAAATGCTCCTTGAAGGTGGGTGAAAGACGGTAAAAAGTTCAATAAAAATTATACATCAAATATTATTATAAAATGACTTCAATGAATTAAATTGAACATATATATATATTGTATATATTTTTTGACTTAAAATAAATTTAAATTTAAAAAATTATTATTTGAATAAAAATTTTCTTTTAAACAATAACGTAGTGTTTTTTACTATTCATACAAAATTGAATGTATTCAAAAAAATACAAAACATTCACCTTAAGCTAATTTTGATATTACGAATTCAAAACCGAATTCTATTATAAAAAATTCAAAAAATAGAAGTTCATTAATTAATTTAAAATTAATTCTCATTGTCAATACCAAATGGTGGGTTTTTTAGAAGTAAAAACTATCAAAAGATTGATATTTGTTTATGTCAAATTTAAATTTGAAATTACTTATAATGACCTATATTGTATCAAATGATAAACATATAATCTATTTATAATTCTAAACCATTCAAATTCATAATTTAACATTATACATTATTTCGATTAATAACGTTTTTTCCAATTAAAATTTAGTATTTTTCACTAATCATCAAAATATAAAAGTTACCAGAAGTGTACCAAAAATATATCAAAACTAAATTTTTATGTCCTTATTATAAAGAAGAATTTATTTTAATTAAATTTAATTTATAAAAGTGTCAAATATTTGTTTTAAAAAGGGTTCTCCATTAAAAGGTGGTAAAATTGCATTTTTTTGAAAAAATAATTATTTTATCAGAAAAAATTAATTTGTTCTTATATTGTGTCTAAGAAACACATAATATGGATTCTAAAATTATATGGAATTTAAAAATTTAAAAATTTGGTTAATACTATTCATAACCTTTTTTGAATGGATAGTTTGGTAAGTCGTGGTGCACTCAAACTCGATGTTGCGTGTAGTGAAAGCTATTTAATTACGTTAAAGAAAATAACATAATATGAAATATTAGGGTGTTAAATTAATCCCCATTTTGGAAATTGCATCCATAAACTTTTAAAATTGGGCTTTGAAACTTTATTGAAAGTCCCACATCGTAAAAGAGTCAAAAAAAACTATCAGTTTAAAATAAAGAAAGAGAATTACAAATGTCACATGAGATAACCCATACTAGAATTACATGTAAGAAAACATAGATATATAAGATAAATTAAGTGTAATGTTATGATTGTGACTGATAGAAAACATGATCAGGAGAATCCTAACAACTAGAAATCCACAAATATGTGATGGGATAAATAGTCATTATTTTCCCAGTAGGATAACTAAACCGAAAAAGTTTTATTTATGCTCCATTTCTTAATGATGAGGAATTTATTTATGAGATTGACAAAGAATATAAAGATATATACTTAATTATTAATTATAGTTTCATCCTTTAATAAATTTATAACACTAACTTATCTTTCACTCCGAACGATAAGTATTCAAGATGACTTGGTCAAACCAGAAGCGCTAGAATAAACTTACATATAATCACATAATTCACAAAGGGTGATCTATATATTTCCCCTATCTTGAGAGATTATCCAAAACCAAAATGGTTAGTAAAAGATTAGATGACCCCAAAAAGGATAGTCCTTTAGATAAATAAATGTTAATCATAATTTCTAAAATTAACCCAGCAATTAAAAAAGTCCATTAAATATAATTAAATTAAAACGTTCCATTAGAATACTCTATATAATCCAAACTAACATTGGAACCCAAAACTCATAATAATTTGATTACATAATCATCCACAGTAAATTGTATCTCTAAATGACATCGACTACTCTTAAAGTCACATACTTAAAAGTAGTTAACACAATCACTTATTCTCTATGATAGGTTAATAATTCCCATAAATAACCTAAATCACTATAAGTCCACAATAAAAACATAGATAAAAATCCACCATTACTCATCAAATGAAATCCCATAGTGTTCTATTTTCCTTAGGAATATTGTGATCCCAACAGAGAGAACTTCGTCCAAAATAACATTTATCACATAATCACCTAATCAGGTTCCTATGCTAAGGATATCCATTTTATAAACATAAGATCCCAAATAAACATATTATTGGTCAATAAAATAATTTAAGTAAAAAGAATTAGTCACAATAACCAGGGACTTCACGTAGTCCAGTGGTAGGCAATAGATCCCAGTTGCACTTTGGTTGTGGGTTCGATTCTCGTAGCATGGTCCAACGCGACAAGTTTTCACACGATCTATATATTGTCCTTTTTCAAAAACTATATTTTATAACATTCCCAAAATGAGACAAATTCTTCAAAATAACCATAACATAATTTCACCACAAATTTTATCTCATATCTTGCATTTTCATCCCAAAATTTAATAACTTGTAATTGCCTCAAATTCAAGGATCTTATAAACCCAAATTGTTATTTATAATTATATCCACAATAGAAAAGATAATTATTCCTAAAATAGAATTTTCACATAACAAACTATAGGGTTACACATACAATGTAAAAGTCTTCCAAAGTAACCCCATCAACAAATAGCACTAGTACTTTTAAACATTTCTTCATCCCTTTATTTTCTCATAGGTTATTCCTTGACCAAAATGTTATACAATAGAATACAACATTCACTCGGATAATGTCAAGGTCCCCTATATTTATAGAAAATGACCGTAAATGGATTCTCGGGATCATTTTATTTTCTTCCATAGTGCTCTTTATTTTTTCCTCAGTAATTATTTATTTATGTCCATCTTTCCCACACATAAAGCATTTCTTTATTCTATTGAGACACTTTCCTAGGATTCTTCTTCCACATTTCCTACATGATTCAAATTGATATTTATTTTCTCCGTGGTCTCCACTGTTGGAGCTCTTATCATTGACTGTATTTCTTTTCTTTGTTGAGTACGAGAGTCGGTTAATATATATGTTGTTGATCATATTTTTAGAAAAATGATTCGGTGTGAACACTATATCTTTTACACATATCAACATTCCATTTCTTTTCTCATTTACACTACTATACTGACCATATACATCATGTTTAATGTTAATATGACTTCCTTCGAATCTAGCCCTTGACTGACACAAAAAAGCATTGCATTAGTCATAAAACCATTTAGAGAATATCATAACACCTTATTTTCAATCTAAAACACCTTAGGATTGACCAATGTTTTTTATTCTCATATTATATTAAAATAATTCAAATCTATTTATAAATAAAATGTTAATTATCCTAAGCATATCCCCCAGGAGTGTCGTAACCAAGATTGTAACAAGGGCCATTGTTGTGTACTAGGATACCTCGGGTCAAAACTGAAACTCATAGTCAGTGTTTTCACTCCTAGGTGCATATGTGCCAGAGCTGCCTCTACCGTCTCATATCTAGAAAGGGATTTATTTTTTGGAAAACCCACATAATATTTACATTACCAAAAAATGTGGATGCTCTTCTATACTAATCCTTAATTTCTATCTTAGGGTGATGTTTTCTAATAATAGTATTTTCAAAATCTAGCTTCCACAGTTTGTAATAAACATCTCTCTGATATAAACTGTAACGTTGTGACCCTAGTTTCCCAGAGTGGGTTTATTATTACAAAACACTGGCATGATCACAATGGATCATGTCCCAAAAGACTTATTAGTTTAGAATCCTTGTAAGTACTATATACATACATAAGTTTTACATGACATCATGAAATTGAAAAAGACCATTATGTCCCCTTTGAACACACTCATATCCCTAAGCATATTTCTATAGGTTAATCATGATTTAATTCTTTGCATCCTGCGAAAAATGGAACAAATAAAACGGTGAGCTCAGATGCTCAGTAAGGATAAAAATATAGAAGAAACATTCGTAAATAAACCCAAACATTTAAGGTAATGTATAAGACTAAACCAAAAGCGTTTTAAACATAAAATTCAGCATAATATGGAAAGGATAAATCAAATAATTCCATTTATATATTAAAATAGATATTTTACTAGTCGAATAATCACATGTAAAATTAATATCCAATTTCATAATGATGTAATGCATAATGCCAGACATAATAACCACATAGTCTAGGCCTTGTGCCAAGACTACAAATAAATTTTTGTCAAGGCCTTGTACCAATACACTAGTTTTTCTCATTAGACCTACAGAATCATTGAGGAGCTATAGGGTTCTCAACCCATCTCTTTCTATGTCCAATTCATTCCTCATATGAAAAGGTTCAAATATAATCTAAACATTCGTATTAAAACTAGCATACGAAATGTCAATATGTTAACCACAAACTATGAATGGAATAAAAATAAAACATGAACAGTCAACCATAATTCATTAAATAAAATATGGAATATTGTATTTTAATAAATTAACCTCAATCATGATTAATGATGAATATTTATGTAGATGAAAACAATCATAAAAACTATTTGAGAGAAATATACTCCTTTTTTCTTGAAAACATTTAAAAGTATGACCAGTTATCAAGAAGTTATTTAAAATAGATTTTTCAATAAAAGTATCCCATACAACTTCGGAAAATTTTAAAGGAATTTTAATTATAAAAAATTATTTTTCATATAAATAAATCCTTAAAATAATTTTTAAAACATGGACATTAATGAGAATTATTTAGAAGAATAAATTTTTAAATAATTTAAAATGATATTTTTGTTAGAGTTCCTAACCAAATGAGAGATGCTTGAATAAAAATAATTGAGGTAAAAAAAACATTATAATATCATGATAATAATGTAATTCATGATATACTAGGTCAAATTACATTATATACACCAAATAAAAGTGAATTGGTGCAAAACAACAAAGAAGTTTCAACGAAATGTAAGTTGAAATAATTTTTTTATAAAGACAGTATCCTTAGGTTAAGGATAAATAAATGAAATTATTATGTGTGAAAAATATAAATACACTAAATATTACTGTATATTATGTGTAAATCAATCATAGGACATTCACACATATTCTGGAAAGAATATCACCAACGACTTGGTTGTTTAACTCAATGAATAGAAATTGAGTTAAAATTACTCTGATCAAGTTCATATCGACGACTTGATAATTTATAAATTGAGTGATTATGTGTATAAATTTTATATCCACACAATGGGGAGTTTAAATTACTATATTACAAAATAATTAGTTATTTCACACATAATCTTAGAGTTAAATAATCAATTATGTTTACGTAAAACCGAATTAGTAGAAATTTAAATTTGAAATTCCCTTACCAATTTGGTATCTTACATAAAATACACCCCATTAAAGAAGGATCATCCAATTATGATGTAAATATCCATAAATTAAAGTATATTACACAAATAATACAATCATGTGTAGTACACGCAGCACACAAACGGTAATAATGGAAAATATAGCATGAATCTCACGAGAAAAAAAGTGAGATGAAAACCCCATTAATATGTTGTAATAAATGGAGTTGTAAGACCAAAAGTTAATAACCACCAAATTAATCAAATATTTCCATTAATATAAATTGAATCATTATAATATACATCACATTTCAATACAAAATACACCACATGAAATAAATAATTGGTGGAAAATGGAAATCTCACAGAATTAAAAGTTAGATAAGAAACCCCTTAACTTGTACATTTCCTTAATATAGGTTTGGTTAACCTCTTTAATAATTAGGAAATAATTTTTATTAAATTATACAAGAACCAAATATGATATCATATATGATCTTCTAATATTTCTTTGTTAATTATATTTCAGTAGTATAATAGTTTTGGTTGTTAACTGATTCATTTTCCTTTATTTGTTTCGTTACGTAAGTCATGTTTTTTATGTATAGGGACTATTTGATTCATATCTAGAATGATATTAATTTCTTAAAAAACATTTTAATCATAAAAATAAAATTATTTTTGAATGATTATGATGTGGAATTAATCTTATTGCGTTCGTGGAGACGATAATCCATACGTACGAACAAGCGAAAATATATTTATATTGATGCTGAAATTGTATATAATTGGATGGTGTATCATATATTTATAATCATTAAAATGTTATATTTACTATTTACATAAGTTATAATCAGTATTATACCCATAATAAATTTTGACATTTTTGAATAACAAACTGCACCACGAAGTGGAGACTGTAAGTCGTACGTATGCAGATATGCTGACATTGTAAATTATAGGACAAATAGAATAATGAATATGGTTGTAAAATATTTATAATAACATCACAATTTTTATGAGGTACGTATTTTATTATTTTGTTATGGAATATACAAATAAAGAGGATGTGGAAGGTGAAAATAACATGAAAGTGTGTGGTGAAATTATTACCTCTTCTTCAGGTGCTTCCTTTTGATTTGATCAAAAGGGATCCATAATTTGGATTTATGAAAATGTAAGGACTCTATGATGTAGTTAAATTAGTTGGGAGGATATTTGTAAAGGTTTTTTCTGATCCAAATGGATTTGGAGGTGTGAAATTAAGAGAAGGGGAAATGAACTTTTATGAGAGATGTGAAGGCCACTTTAAGAAAACCTTTAAATATTATTTTATTATAAATAATTTTCTATTTATAATAGATCAAAATTTATTTATTTAGAATATAAGGTAATTATGGGTCTACATTCCATCAAACAATAGGTTTTAGACAAGTTTAGGTCATAATATTAACCTTATCATTTAGATTTAACTATTTGTTAGATAGTTTAACTTTTAACGTGTCTTCTTGTATTCTTACACTCTATGGTTAATAAACTTACTATAAAAATCCAAGTGAACATAAAGTGGTTCATTAATGTCATTTATATTATTATTTAAGACCTTTTTCAGAACCATATATTTTGAGTAATATTATATAATTTTATAATATAATTTTTTCAAAAAAACTCATTTATGTCAATTTTTACACAATTTATTATTTGATTTTTGTGAAAGTTCTGAAAAATTGATTACTTCCCAAAATATAAATTTAATCTACCCTAACAGGTCATATTAACCTATAAAATTCTTGAATTTCAATCAAAATTTGAAATTATTTTTATTTTAATATTTTTAATACAATTTATTTGATTCTTTCATTAATAAGTTAATTTCCCCATCTTCATTGTGTCATTAATAAATTTATTTATATAATGTATAAATTTTTTAAATAAAATACCATGATGTAGGAAATTATTTTATCTTTATAATTAATATTTATAGTCAAATGTTTCTTATGTATAACCCTTTATTAAAGATGGCTTAGTTATTAAACTTGGAATATAACACTTTTACCTCTTTATTTAAATATAATAATAATAAATGTCTTAATCTATACAAAATAGACCAAAAGGATCTTATTTTATTAATAAGAGTTTTTGGTTGAATTACACTTATCTAATATAATTATTACATGTGTTAGAGTAATTTTAATATAATTTTTACCATTAATTACCCTATTTTCATTTAACTATGGTAAATAAAATTCAAAAGTTATTATTCACCAAAAATTATTTTCATCTTATTGAACAAAATTTTACTTATTAATGTCAACCGTGTATCTTGAATTTATGAAATTCAACTCACAGAAATGGTAAAATTATTTTTTATGCAAATTTGCAAATGCTTATAGAAGGTGGGTAAAATACTGTAAAAAGTTCAATAAAAATTTATACATCTAATTTTATTATAAAATGACTCTAATGAATTAAATTGAACATATATAGGAATTATATATCAATTTTGAATTAAAATTTATTTAAATAAACAAAATAATTATTTAAATAAAAACTAGGTTTTAATAATAACGTAGTGTTTTTCACTATTCATAAAAAAATTGAATGTTTTCAGAAAAATACCAAAAAATCACCCTAAGATAATTTTTATATTCTGAATTCAAAAATGAATTCCATTTTACCAAATTCAAATCATATATTTTTCATAAATTAATTTAAAATTAATTCCCGTTGTCAAAACCAAAAGGCTAGTTTTTAAAAAGTAATAACTATAAAAAGATCAACATGTGTTTATGTAAAATATAATTATGAAATTACTTATAATTACCTAAAATGTATTAAATAATAAAAAAATATAATCTAATTTTCTTTCCAAACCATTCAAATTCATAATTTAATACTATAAATTATTTCTATTAAAAATGTTTTTTCCAATTCAAATTTTGTATTTTCACTATTAATCAAAATATGAAAGTTATCAGAAAAGTACCAAAAATTTATACAAACTAAATTTTTATTTCCTGATTATAAAGATTTATTTAATTTAAATAATTTGATTATATAAAAGTGTCAAATATTGGTTTTAAAAGGGTTCTCCATTAAAAGGTGGTAAAATTGTATGTTTTGTAAAATACTTCTTTTATCTAAAAAAATTAATTTGTACTTATATTATGTCTAACAAACACATAATAGAGATTCTAAAATTATATGGAGTATATAAAATTCAAAATTCAGTTAATACTATTTAAAACCTCTTTTTGAATAGATAGTTTGGTATGTCATGGTGTGCTCGAACTCGGTGTTGTGTGTAGTGCAAGCTGTTGAATTGTTTTAAAGAAAATAACATTCAATGAAATCTTGGGGTGTTATAGTAATAGTTGTAATGAAAATGTATTGAATGTTAGGTTTTACATGAGTTTCAACTAATCCATATGGAAATGTGTTTTCCTATAATGGAAAAAGGATGTGTAATGATTCTCATAGTGGATCTCAGAATAATTATTTTTCTAAACCTTCTACAGTACCTAGAAAAGACCCACTAATATTATACCAGGGTAGAAATCGTGGAAATTCTATGAGGTTTGGTACCAAGGAACCCAAAAACACATATCTCTTATATACTTTCTTGTCACTTTAATAATTTCTACTATATTCTTTCCACACTACATAGTGACAGAAGTTCATCAACACCTACTACCAATGTGGTGAAATCTGATGATTCATGGGGAATGGTGTTCCATCCATTGGCATCAAGAAAAAAATCATGTAATGGAAGAGTATCTATATGAAGCACACACAAGTCTACTGATGAAGAGAAAACCCATCAATATAGCTTCATCATTTGTGACTACTTTATTTGAAACCAATGCATCTCAATTATTTATTTCAATAGGTATTATTGTTTTTTTAAATCTTTCTATGGTGGTTTTATCATATTTTTGGATATTACTACACCACATAGAAATAATAATTTGAAGGGTCTCCATAGTCACTCTTATTATTTCTTCTTATTAGATATCGATAATTCTTAGTTGTTTCATGTTTTCCACACAAAACCTGGTGATGTTATTTTCAGAATGGATTGGCTCATTTCATATAAATCAAAAATTTATTTTTATCTCTAATTAGTCTCCATTACGAAATACAATGTGGTTTTCCAAATCAATCATATATAATGGGACTCGAGGTTGAGTAAAGCCAGAGCATCATTTAAAATGTTGGGAGACATGATATTTCTGTTATCTGTTGATCTGTAGAGGGAATCCTTATGTGGCAATCTACGAAATATTTTCATTGAGTTTCCCAATGAGTTTCTTTATGAATTATCATGTCTTCCACCTGTAATGGAGATAGAGTTATGAATAAATTTAGTACATTATACTCAACTACTATCAATTCTATCATACCACGTACAACAAACTGAAATGAAATAGTTTTATATTAAAGTGGAGGATCCTCTAAAAAGTGGATTTATGAGCCTGAGTGTGTCACCTTAGTTGACACAGATTCTATTTTCATATACGGGTGATGATTATTTTCTCCTTTAAATTGATCCCTAAAATCTCAACAGAGTCCTAGTAGAGATCAAGTATGAATTTCCACAGTTTGATGATCTATTTGTTCATCTCAAAGGAGAAAAATTGTTTTCAAAGATAGACCTTAGATCTTGTTAGCATATATTGATAATAAAAGAATCATACATTTAGAAAAATATTGTATGGAGAAAATATGATAATTATCATTACCATATCCTACCATTTAGTATAACCAATTCTCATGTAGTTTTTTTAGATTTAATGAAAAATAGTTTCCATGAGTACCTTGATGCTTTCATTGTAGTATTTTTAGATGAAATACTACTTTACAATATGTCATTGTAGAATCATTTTATTTATATAATATCAGTGTTAGAATTTCTGATAAATCTCCTAATATATTCCAAGCACTCAAAATGTGATTTCTAGATTTTAGAAATAAAATTTATGGGGAACGTGGTGTCAGAACATGGTATTCGAGTTGATCCTAAAAATATAAATGTTGTTATGACAAGGGAACAACCGAGAAATGTTTTTGAGATATAAGGATTCTTGGGTCAAGATGTATATTATCACAAGTACATTATGGACTTCCCAATATTGGATTCTCATATTACGATTCTAACTTAGAAAAGAGTAAAATTCTCTTAGGAGGAAATATGTCATAATTATTTTACTGAGCTGAAACATATTTTAATTACTAATGTAGTGTTGACTATTCCATTGGCTAGGTTGGGGTATGTGTTAATCTGGGATGTCGTAGGATTATGGTTGGAATGTGTTCTTATGAAAGGTTATCATGTCATTGATTACATATCTCTTCAAATTAAGATACATGAGAATAATTATCCAACCCATGATCATGAACATGAATCTTTGATTCATGCGCTTAATAGAGGGAATCATTATATTGATAGAGAAATGATTACCATGTTTTCAAATAACAATATCTTTAGTAATATATTCTCCCAAAAATATTTGAATGTCTTCCACATATATTGTGTGGAATACCTAAAGTATTTCAACTTTGACGTCTCCTATACACCGAGAAAAGTGAATTTCTTTGTAGATTTATTGAGTAGGAATCACCCAACCTAGGATGTGAAAAAGTATTTGAATGTGTGAAACATGATGGTTCTCTTTTAAAAGTTACATATTGTAGTCTCAGAATCAGAGGGATTAATATTCATCAGCTACTGTTCAGTTGACCTCCACTCCTCTAAAACTAATTCTCTTAGAGGTGCATCTTGATAATGAGGTATTTAGCATTAGAGACTATATTTATAGTCGGGAGACAATATTTTATTGTTCTTTCTCCAAAGAGGGAATTATTTTGTATTAAAATATTGTAATTTTTCCATTTTATTTATGGAAATATGTTATGCTGGATTGGCATAAATCCCTATTTGAAGTTCCCCAAGGAACCATGTAGATTTTATATGACATGTAGTGTAAATATTTGTGGATATATATGATGTGTGGAATAGATAATTTTGTCTCTCATTATTATATGTTCCAACAGTTCAATGTTCTGCACCAGAATCCTTTGAGTTTACTTCAACCACTACCAGTTCCTAATTGGAGGTTGGATGAGATTTCAATAGATTTTTTTGGGTTTCTACATACCTAGAGGAAGTAGACTGAGATATGGATTGTGATTGACCAGTTGAAAAAATTAGATCACCATGTACACATTTATGATATAATGAAGGTTGAGGAGTTGGTAAATCTATATGTAAATGATATTGTTCACTTTAATATAGTTATATCTACTATAGAATCAGAGAGCGATTCTCGGTTTAATTCTCATTTTTTGAGTGTCACTAGGATCTCTGGTCAATTTTATTACATCCTAACATTTGCATTTAGATGGCCAGATAGATATAGATAAACATATTCTTGAGGATATTCTCAAATCTTATGTTCTCAACTTCGGTGGAGCTTAGGAGGATCGTTTGAAACTAATTTAGTTTTATTATAATAATTTTTAGTAGCCTGTAATCAGAATAGACCCGTTTTTGGACTCGTATGGTCATCCCTTCAAATCTATATTGTTTTGGTTAGTCATTGGTGAAATTTCATTAGTTATACCATTCTTGAATCCAGAGACAACATCATATAATTAGTTAATTCATCATATAATTTTAACGGCATTGAGATGACATAAATCTTATGATGATCATCATCATAGAAAATTTGATGTTTCAATTAGTGACCAGGTGTTCTAGAATGATTCACCTTGGTTGGGTCATCGATGGCTTGGGAGGAAAGTGAAGCTTTCTCATCATTATTTTGGGACCTATTGGGGTTGTTTAGTAGGTGGGTAATGTTTCTTACCCTTTATAATAAAATTGAAGATGAAGTTGACACATAATGTTATCCATGTATCTCAACTATAAAATTACCTTCCTGGTCCATCTCGCATTCTGAGTGGAAGAGATCTTGTTATTCATCCTGATTAATTCATGACATAATGGCTAGTTTGTATAGTTGATTCTGAAACCATGGTACTTTGTGGGAGGGTGATACCTTTGTATTGAGTTATATGGTACCATAGTTCATATTTTCATGATACATGGATGTGTGAGGCACTGATGAGAGAACAATGGCCTCAGCTTTTAACTTCAGACACTTCTTGAGAGGCTTTCGGGGGGCAGAAAGATTTTTTAGTGGGGATATTGTTAAACTACAAGAAATCAAGGTATTTGCGACGTGTTATTTGCGACGGGATCCCATCATAAATAAGCTTTAGCAATGGGGCCCCATTGCAAATAGCACATTTTACAAAACGACATAGAAAAAAATATTATTTGCGACGGGCCCGTTGCAATAAATATTTTTTGCGATGGGAAACTTCACTGTCGCAAATAATTCTCTGATTATATACTTTTTATATATATATATATATAATCTCTTTTGTGATGGGCCCGTCGCAAATACTTTTTTGCGACGGGCCCGTAATCCTTTCACAAATTATTTTTGAAAATATTTTTTTATTTGCAATGTGCCCATCGCAAATGGTATTTGTGACGGGCCCATAATCCCGTCGCAAATACATTTTTTAAGAAAAAATTATTTAGACTATTTACAATGGGATCCCGTCGCAACAGATCCCGTCGCAAATAATAAATAAATTTTATAAACAAATAAATTTAATACAATTATGATTATTGAAAAATTAATTTTAATATTAGTAAAATAATAGAGAAAATAAAAAATATTAAAATTCTGAATATCCACAAAAAATATAAAAAAAATCACAAAATATTATTATGATTATTGAAAATTTAATTTTATTATTATTAAAATAATAAAGAAATAATAAAAAATTAAAATTCTCAATATTCACAACAAAATATAAAAATAATCATAATATATTATTATGATTAATGAAAAATTAAATTTAATATTATTAAAATAATAAAAAAATTAAAATTATTAAAATTCTCAATATTCAAAAAAATATATAAAAAAATAATAAATTATTATTATTATTATTATTATTAAAATAAAAAAATATTAATAAATATAATACTGAAAAAAAATATATTTTATAAACTTATGATTATTGAAATAATAATATTAATATTAATAAAATATTAAAAAAAATAAAAAATATTAAAATTCTCAATATTCACAAAAACAAATCATAAAGTATTAAAAATTAAATTATGTAATAATTGGACTGATATAAAAGATAGAAACTTTAAACAGAGCATATTACAAAAAATTTAAATTCAAATGATTCTGACATAAAAAAATCACTTGGGGTTGTCTTCTGGAGGAGGTGGAGGAACTGAAGGAGATGGTGGAGGAAACTCCATCCCTATACTGCGAGTTAGGCATTGATTGTACTCCATATGCTCATGATGTTGCTGCTACAATTGACACATCTCATCCTCGTGCTGCTGCTGCTGATGCTGCTCCTGACGCGTCTCTTCTTGCTGCTTCTGCAAACTCACTATAAGGTCATTCTGAGCTCAGAACCTCTCCTGATACTATGAGCCAGAAGATGATGCCTCTCCATGAGCTCCTCTTGATCTGGACTTCAACATCACATCAGTACCATAATAAGTACCAGGAGTCACATGAGAGCTAATACCAACTACTCGACCCTTCTCAAATCCATACTCAGTCGCCTGCATCAATGACGCCTCGTCGAAATAGTGGGTACTAGTCTGATCAGTCGCCTCGTCCTGACCTGCAGACTTTGTCTAAGAATTCGCAGCCTCATATGACTACTTAAATTCCAATTTGAAATTAAAATTGTGAAAATATTATATGCAGTTAATTGTCAAACAGAAAAAACAATACTAATCACTATCTGACGCTGGAGATCACCTCTAATCTCTCTGGTGGCGGGATCACAATACATCCCCCGATAAAAATCGTACTCACTAATATCGGGATTCTTGACTACCTATATGAATATAAAATAATCTTTTATATTTGAAGTTATATAAAAAAATTTAAAAAAAATACTTACGAGAGTATCTCTATAAGTACTGAATGTACGGCTACCAGCTCGATGCGTCACCTCCTATCTCCCCCAGTTCTGCTGACCTAATGAAGACCTCCTCTAAAATCCACCACCCAACCAGTGTGAACATAATACATCCCAAACTTGATATGAAATGTACTCTGGTATGTGGGCTCTACACAACTCATCAAATACTGTCACTCCTTCTTTCTTAATGGTCGTCTTTCTCAAATTGTGAAAAAATTACACAAACGCTCACGCATAGCCACCTCCCATGATGCATAGATATCGTCACACATGATATCATCGAAGGGATACCATAAACCCTAAAAATAATATATAATACAAATTATTTAATAAAAAAAATTCAAAATAAATATTATTTATTTACGTACCAGCCATTGATTGTACATGCCAAGCTGCACATCAATGGGAATGTGTTCCTATGTAGTCCATGGCTGAGAAAAATATCTGCACAAGATAGTGCTCCCCTGTCCAACAGCTACATGTGAAAAGCTGCAAAAAAATAATAAATAATCAAACAATTATTATATATAAATAAATTAATTAAATCTAATTAAAATATACAGGTTTCCATACCTCAATGAGCGTGGATCGAAGCCAAGACATGGACGTCGCGTAAGACCGCACCCCCTCTGTGTACCACCTGAACTGCCAGTAGGCTGAGGGTCAAATGATCCCACATCCCCCTCATCCAATGGTAACTCAGCCTCCTCTAACTCATGCAATAGATCAGAGTCCATCTAAAACAAAAAATGATTGTTGTTAGCATATTTTTGAAAATACCTATTATATATATATTAGTTATGATCATAACCTGCATTTAACTATATCAATGTTCACCTTCCTCGTCATCTTCATATCTAACAATGTCAATGTCTTCATATTCCTCCTTGGCATCATCAATATCGATATGAGTTTCACTTTCATCATCCCTTATGAAGTCAATTTCATTTTTAACATCATAACATCTTCATCACCACGGACCATTAATTTTGGGGTGTCCCCATCGATATTCACGTTTCCTTGTGAAAAAGATGGATTTTGAGTAGTCTATTGAAAAATTTCAATTTCTTCTACTTCAATAGAACCACATTCAGTTTGAGTAAATTGATTTTCCTGAGATTTCATTTTTATTATGCTCCACCAATCACCATGGTCTCTTGAAGTAGAATAGTACTTTGCATAATAAATTTTATGTGCATGTTGAGATAGTAAAAATGGTTCATTTACTACATGAAGACTTTTATATTTAATATGGATGATTTCATGAGTCAGATGAACACGCAAGCCTCTCTCAGTATCCAACCACTGACATTTAAACATCATTATGTAATTTTTTCCAAAATAACATAGCTCAATAATTTCATCAAGAATGTCATAAAAGCAAAATTTAGTTTCTCTATGATGCGATCCTCTTAAAAAACTCTACTGTTTATTGGTTTTTTGATTCCCCATATGCACGTGTATGTAATCAAAAACCATTCACCACATATTCATTATACGATTTAACCATTTTGGATGATGGGTTACTCAATATACACAGTCACTTATCAATTTTATCTGCATATTGATACACCTGAAAATTTTGTAAAAAAATTATCAATATAATAAATAGTAAACTAAATTGATACTAAACCATCAATAATTTATGTTACCAGCTTTTGAAACCATTGGGAATTTTTTTTGTCCACGTTCTTCAAGAGAAGCTGCTGTAATTTGTGGAACTTGTTTCATGATATGATTATCGTATAACCTATAAATATAATAAGTTTACATACTGTATCATAAATTATTGAATAAGTGATAGAAGCACTCACAATAAAAATGTTGTCATTTCATTACAGTTGAGTAGAACATATAATGATCTCTGTGATATTTATCGTCTGATAGCCATCGTTCTTGAACTCCACCGAAGACAAGATTTGGATGATTAAAAATGAAAAATGATTTTCCATTTCATCATTAACATTTCCCTCATTCCATCCCATGCAGTTTCATTTGGAGGGATATTCAGATTCAAAATAGTGAGAGCAGAAAAAAGTTATTTCCTCTTGCAAATAAGCTTCAGCAATTGAGCCTTCAAATGATACTTTGTTACGTACTTTTTTCTTCAATTTCTGCATGCATCTCTTTAATGGGTACATCCATCGAATCTATACTGGACTTCAACATTTTTCTTCATGTGGAAAATGTAATATCAGATGTTCTATTGAGCCAATGAAAGTAGGTAGAAATATTTTTTCCAGTTTACATATAATTAGAGCAACATCTTCTTCAAGTTTTCTTACCACATCATAGTCAATTTTCACTGCACAAATGTCTCAAAAAATATATGATATATCTGTTATCCAATCCCAAATCAAATAATTCAACAAACCTCTAAATCTAATCAGCATAATTCTTTCCATTATAACATGAAAATCATGACTTTTTTATCTGGTAATATGACCATTCTTAACACAACTTCCCAAATTGGAAGCATATCCATCTGGAAGTCTCAAATCTGAAATCCACTGACAAAATAATAAATGAATCTCTTTGGAAAGTATATAAGCTTCTTTTGGCTTCATTAATCTTTGAGATCTAGAATTTTCAAATAGATCAAGTACTGGTCACCTTCATATTTGGGCGAGATCTAATCGTTTTTTTACAGCATCTTTTTTCATTCCTGGTGAATCCAAAACTGTATGAAATAAATTATCAAAATAGTTCTTCTCAATGTGCATGACATCCAACATGTGGTGTACCATCAAATCAGACCAATATGAGAGATCCCGAAAAATGATTCATTTTATCCAATTATGTTCCTTCCCAAAGCCAGGAGTTTTCTGTTGGTTTATAATTAGCCCAAATATGTTGGGAGGTAATAAAAATACAACTTATTTTAACTCTCTACCTGAGATCATTTTTGGAGGTTCATCCCTTTCAATTGTTCCTATCTTGAAATGAGATTTTTTCCTTCGAAAAGGATAATCGGTTTGAAGAAATCTGCGATGACAGTCAAAATAGAAAGGTTTTTTTCCATTGACGAGTATAAAAGCATTGTGTTATTTCATACAGCAAGGACATGATTTTGGACCATGTGTACTCCAGCTAGATAACATGCCATATGTTGGAAAGTCACTAATCATCTACATCAATGCATATTTTAATGTGAAATTTTGTTTCACAACAACATCAAATGTACTAACACCATTACCCCATAATGCATTTAACTCATCAATCAATGGTTTCAAATAAACATCAATATTCTTTTTTGGATTTCTTGGGATTAATGTGGTCAAAAAGATATAGGGATCCTTCATCAACATCCATAGAGGTAGATTGTACGGAGTTATAAAGACAGGACAACATGAATACTGACTACCATAAGAACCAAATGGAATAGAAAATGTCATTAGAAAGTCCCAATCGCATGTTTTTAGCTTCTAAAGAAAAATATAGATGTAGATGATAAAAATGTTTCCATGAATCACCATCAGATAGATGATTCAAGAATTTACCAGTTGAAATATTGGTTTTGTGCCATGACATCATTGACACTGTGTTATGAGACATAAATAAACGTTTCAGCCTAGGTGTAAGGTGGAAATATCTCAACTATTTTACGTGAATCAATCCAGACTTCCCATGTTGAGCTTCTGTATGCCTCAATTTTCCATATGTTGGACAACTATCCAACAACTCATTTTCACCAGAATATAAGATGAAATCATATGCATATGCATAAATATTTTGATAACTAAGGCCTAGATTATGAACCAACCTCTTTCTCTCATATTAATTTGTAGGCAAAACATTTCCTTTAGGTAACATTGTTTTAACCAAAGAAAATATATGATCAAAACAGTTGTTTGACATTGCATTATCTGATTTAACAACCATAAATTTTGAAACCACTTCTAATTTTCTTATCTTACAGCCAGGATATAATACATCCTCATCAGACCTCAACAACTCATAAAATTTGAATGGTGCCAACTCAGTAGTTAAATCAATATCATCATGAGTTTCAGATTGTTGAACAGATGGTCCTGCAACATCATGTAATAAATTTTGGAACTGTTATGGATCAGAAATCAAGTTATTAGTATCTTATTTAGAACTGTGTTCACCATGTTGATACCAAAAAACAAAATATGGTTGGCAAACAAACTGCAAGCGATGTCCCTTAAACTTTTCAAATGTGTCAAATGTTCTCAGAGCACATTTTTTACAAGGACACTTAATTTTTTCTTTTGACACATATTCTGGTTTTGATGATGAAAATTCTAAGAAATATACAACACCCTAAATATATAGACAATTTAAACCAGAACCATTTGGATTTCTATACTGATTTATCCAATCGAGATCATCTAATAATGACTGATGTTGACTTCCTTGTTCCAAATTTTTCTACAAAATATAAAATCATCACTATTTTTGAATAATTTGAAATTATAAATATACTATCTGAAAAAAGAAGATAAAAAATTACTAATACTTCTTAATAATTACCATTAATTAAATGCGACACAATTTATAGTGGATTGAAAACTAATCTTTTGTTTGACGACACATTTACTTAGAATTTTCTCACAGTGAAATCACAATGAATAATCTGGTCGAAGGTACGTATTTTCATGCTCATATTCTCAAGAATGAATATACGTATCTCTAACCAAATTCTTCATTTTGAATTTAGTAAGAGAAAGATGCATGTAAATGAGTCGTTAGACAAAAGATCTCCCTTTTCGTTGATGAATCGTACTATTCCAACTGTTACCGCTTGAAAACATTATAAAAAATATGGTCCTATGAATTCATATCCAATCTCATGAATACGAGATTGAATATTCCTATGCAGCATCATATTTTTCATATTGTTTTGATTCAGTGATATTTGAAAGGAGACAAGTCATCGAGCAAAAGGAGTGTCGTCAATCCACTAGAAATTGTGCCAGGTGGTTGGAATTTATTATAATTTATTTAAATTTCTTTCTAATTGTCCCTAACTAATTATTATTATTTATTACTTTTTATTTCTAATTAATACTAATATATCAATATATAGAAATACTTAGATAAATGAAAACTACTTGAATAATGAAAGGAAATTTGGTAATCATCATTGTGGAGATGATTACAATTTTTCCTTTCATTATCCAAGTAGTTTTCATTTTATAATTATAATTATATCTAATTATTACTAATAAAAAAATTATATTATAAAAATTTATGAAAAACAATATTAATATTATTAAAATAATAAAAAATTTCTAAAATTTTAAAATTATCAATATTCGCAACAGGCTTTGCTCTATTTTGAACATGTTAAAATCTCAAAGAGTCTCCAATTATTATTTCATGCACAATAAAAAGTTTGTGTCAGCCATTTCAAATGTAAACTCTATAACTGTCTTTTCATGGTTGATCACCTCACAAGTAGTGTTGCAATAGGAAGACCAAAATAATGTCATTCTCATCTCTAAAAATCATCTCGCTCCCTTTACATAGATCATTCTTCCTTAACATTTTGAGGGTACATCAGTATCATTCCCTTAAATTTTCAAGGAAGAATGGTCTACGTAAATGTTCATGTGAGATAATTCATATAGATGAGAATGGCATGACTTGGGTTGTCTTATTGAAACGCTACTTGCAAGGTGATCAACCAAGCAAGGACAAATATATCTAATTATTTCTAATAATTACTAATTATGACTAATTATGACTAATTATTACTAATTATGACTAATTATTAATAATTATGACTAATTGTGACTAATTATCACTAATTATGACTAATTATGACTAATTATGACTAATTGTGGATAATTATTACTAATTATTACTAATTATAACTAATTATTAATAATTGTATCTAATTATATCGAATTATTACTAATTATATCTAATTATTAGTAATTATATCTTATTATTAGTAATTATTACTAATTATTACTAATTATTACTAATTATTACAAATTATTTATAATTAATACTAATTATATCTAATTATATCAAATTATGTCAAATTATAACTAATTATTAATAATTATTACTAATTATTACTAATTATTACTAATTATTACTAATTATTACTAATTATTACTAATTATTTCTAATTATTTCTAATTATTTCTAATTATTTCTCATTATTTCAAATTATTGTAAATTATTAGTATTTATTAGTAATTATTAGTATTTATTAGTAATTATTTCTAATTATTGCTAATTATTTAAAATTATTGCTAATTATTCATAATTATTGTTAATTATTACCAATTATTTCTAAATATTACAAATTAAGGCTAAATATTACTAATTGTTAGTATTTATACCTACTTATTATTATTTATTCCAAATTATTACTAATTATTCTTATTTATATATAAGTATTACTAACTATTACTATTTATTACTAAGTATTACTATTTATTAATATTTATTTCTATTTATTAACATTTATTATTATTTATTAGTATTTATTACTAATTACTACTAATTATTACAATTTATTACTAATTATTACAATTTATTCCTATTTGTTACTAATTATTCCTAATTAATGCTAAGTATTCCTAATTATTGCTAATTATTCCTAATTATTTCCAATTATTTCTATTTATTTCTAATTATTTCTAATTAGTTCCAATTATTCTTATTTATTCCAAATTATTGCTAATTATTGCAATTTTTTCTATTTATTGCTATTTATTCCCATTTATTGGTAATTATTGCTAATTATTACTAATTACTCCTAATTATTTCTAATTATTCTTAATTATTAATAATTATTCCTAATTATTCATAATTATTTGTATTTATTAGTAATTATTACTAATTATTAGTAATTATTAGTAATTATTACTAATTATTGCTAATTATTTCTAATTATTGCTAATTATTCCTAATTATTCCAAATTATTGCTAATTATTGCTAATTATTACAAATTATTGCTAAATATTACTAATTATTGCAAAATATTAATAATTAAAAGTAGTTATTCCTAATAATTACTAATTATATATATATATTACT
Organism: Viscum album; assembly: GCA_963277665.1. NCBI lineage: Eukaryota > Viridiplantae > Streptophyta > Magnoliopsida > Santalales > Viscaceae > Viscum > Viscum album. Next base: position 54,992,407 of record OY728138.1, on the reverse strand, counting down.
AATTATTCCTAATTATTACTAATTATTCCTATTTAGTAATATTTATTGCTATTTATTACAAATTATCACTAGTTATTACTTATTATTGCTAATTATTGCTAATTATTGCTAATTATTGCTAATTATTGCTAATTAATTCAAATTATTGCTAATTATTGTTAATTATTGCTAATTATTTCTAATTATTGCTAATTATTGCTATTTATTGATATTTATTCCTAATTATTGCTAATTATTTCTAATTATGGGTAATTATTCATAATTATTTCTATTTATTACTAATTATAAGTATTTATTGCTAATTATCAGTATTTATTAGTAGTTATTACTAATTATTAGTATTTAATGCTAATTATTACAATTCATTACTAATTATAACAATTCATTACTAATTATTGCTAATTATTGCTAATTATTGCTAATTATTGCTAATTATTACTAATTATTGGTAATTATTACTAATTATTGCTAATTATTCTTAATTATTGCTAATTATTCTTAATTATTGCTAATTATTACTAATTATTAGTATGTATTACTAATTAGAAGTATTTATTCCTAATTATTCATAATTATTCCTAATTATTACTAATTATTCTTAATTATTCCTAATTTATCCTATTTATTAATATTTATTTTTATTTATTACTAATTATTACTATTTATTGCAAATTATTTCTATTTATTTCTATTTATTGCTAATTATTTCTCATTATTCTTAATTATTGCTAATTATGGCTATTTATTTCTATTTATTGCTAATTATTTCTAGTTATTCATAATTATTGCTAATTATTGCTAATTATTAGTATTTATTAGTAATTATTAGTAATTATTAGTATTTATTACTAACTATTACAATTTATTATTAAGTATTACAATTTATTATTAATTATTCCTAATTATTATTAATTATTCCTAATTATTAATAATTATTCGTAATTATTACAAATTATTCCTAATTATTACTAATTATTCCTATTTATTACTAATTATTCCTATTTATTTCTATTTATTACTAATTATTGCTATTTATTGTTAATTATTGCTAATTATTGCTAATTATTGCTAATTATTGCTAATTATTGCTAATTATTGCTAATTATTGCTAATTATTGCTAATTATTGCTAATTATTCTTAATTATTGCTAATTATTGTTATTTATTTCTAGTTATTGCTAATTATTGCTAATTATTGATTATTATTCCTAATTATTTGTATTTATTTCTAATTATTAATATTTATTAATAATTATTAGTATTTATTAGTATTAATTACTAATTATTACAATTTATTACTAATTATTACAATTTATTAATAATTACTACTAATTATTAAAAATCAATACTCAAATTTTCAATTTATTAGTACAAATAAATACTAATGACAAAAAAATGTAAAATTATTTTAATTACAACTAATTAACAATAAAAAAATTAACATAAAAAATGAAATAAATAATAAATTAAAAAAACATAAATACCTTTAGAACTGATTTTCTATTGATGTAGACAGCATCAAAACTTCTTCGTGAAAAAAAAAATCACTTAGAAAAATTCTCTCTCTAAAATCAAAGTTTAGAGAGAATCAGGATCTAAAATTTGAGAGGAATGAGAGGAAAAACTGATGGGGGTATATATAGGTTATATTATTTGCGACGAGATTATTTGTGACGGGATATCCATCCTAAATAGTATCTTTTGCGATGAGACCCGTCGCAAATAGTCCCTGCCGACGCCCCTTTTGTGACGAGACGACATCCCGTCACAAAAGGCTATAAACCGCCGCCGGTTATTTGCGACGGGACCCGTCGCAAATACCTCCGCCCGCATTAATTACTGTCGGTGGTTAAAAAGAATTTGCGACGAGACCCGTCGCAAATAGTCTCTGCCGACAAACCATTTGGGACAGGATGACATCCTGTCGCAAAACGCTATAAACCACCGCCGGTTATTTGTGACGGGCCACGTCGCAAATACATAACTATTTGCGACGGTGGGATCCGACCGTCGGAAATAACCTTCGCGCGGTTTGGCGTGCTATCCGTGCCAAACTATTTGCGACAGGAGGAAAAATCTCGTTACAAATAGTTGGTTATTTGTGATAGGTTGTTACCCTCATTGCAAATAACCTCTTGGAAGGACCTTGTGCGACGAGATTTATTCCCGTCGCAGATGGCCCGTCGCAAAAAGCCCTTTTTTCCGTTGTGTAACATCCAATTACCATCCTGAATTTTATTCTCTAAAACACATCATGTTTGTCCTTTCAGTTTATTGGGTAGGGTCGATAAGGAATTGGGAGGACACCTATATTGGTGAACTTTGGTCTTTTTTATTCTTAGTAAAAACCGATTATTTTTGGGCCATTCTTGGTATTTACTCACCATATAATGTTGTTACATGTCATGTATGTAAAAAATAGTAATAAATTTTCATTTATCAAAAAGTGACATGTTTTTCAATAATTTTTGTTTATTTAATTACACAATGTCTAATTGGGTTGCACAACATGTAAAGTCCCGATGATTGTTTTTTAATAGGAACCCTGACCAATTTTTCATTTCATCCTATCATGTTTTCATTTCTATCTAACCAAGATTCGTTATTATGTGATTTTGGGGCCCTCAAGCCCATTACGATTACTTTTACCAATATTTTATCATCATTGTCGTTGCGGTGTGACTCACTGAGTAAGCATTCTACCTGTCTCTTTATCTCCTTCACTTTTATTCCCAGTAGATTGATAGATCATATAAGGATTGATGGATTTAAACTCATTTTGGTTGAATCATTTTTATAGAATGAGTTCAAATATCTTTTACACCAACTTTCTTGTTTGTGGGCTCTACAGAAAGCTCTGTGTTTCTATGATAAATGGTGGTGGTTCCATTATGATGGCCGAATTTGATTATCCAGGAATTTCTTGAATTAAATTCAATTGTTTTATTTAATGTATATTACCAAAAATTATTTAAATTTGGTTTATTAAAAACTCAATTCCATTACATTGGGGGATTTTAATGTGATGTTGGATTTTGGAATGTAATTTGGAAATCCCACAATAATATTGAATTGGGGTGTGATTGAAAAATTGATAGAAATTTTTTGAAATATTAAATTTTGAATTTAAATTAAAAAAATTATTTAATAGTTTTATTAATGAAAAATGTCTAATATTGGTCTTTATTGAAACCCAGTGGTTTTATCATTGAATATGTTATGAATTGATTTAAAACCTGATTTTGGTTTTTAAATGGTAAATTTGAATTTTTAAAATATGATAAAGGGAATAATTTTATGTTTATAGATTATTAAAATATATTTCTGATCATTGATTATACTAGAGAACATGCTAGACTTGGTAGTTAGTGAGTTAATGATATAACACTCTTTTGATGCATTACAACTAAAACATACATAGTTTATCTTGTCACATCCCTGATGGGGTGGTGACGTGTTACCTTTGGTCACTGTTAGATGGAAGTGTGTATACACATATTGTCATGATCGCCTTCAGTGTGTGAGGATCCCATAACCTGGAACTATCATACCATTTTTAGATGACCGTGTTTCACCCCTATTTATATATGAGATATAAATTTGTAACAATTGTTGTAAACTATTTTACATGCCTAATGAATTTATATAAACTATTTTATAAATTGTTTTTATCTATTTATTTAAATTATTTCCATCATTTGAAATGTAAAGCATGAGTTGTTTTAAATAATCTCTAAAATACCATATCTATTTATTTAAACATGAAATCTTTAATTGGTTATTTAAATTTTGGTATCTCATTATGGAATCCATTCAGAGACTTTGTTGGTATTTTATCTCACACCCTACCTATACCTTCCGGGGTTTTTATATAATTTTCTTCCAGGTTCAAGCACGAGTATGGAGCCACTTATGGGGCATAGGTGTTAATCCATAGATCTTGGAGACATATATCTATTGGGACTTGGGTAATTATCCTATATTTATGGTATGTTGTCATATTACATTAGGGTTATATACGTATTTGAATTCTAGTAAAATACTCCATTTGAAAATTTCGCTTGTATGCATATTGACTTGTGTATCTTATTCGACAATGATTCTTACAAAAAATTTCCCACTATCGTGTTTTATGATGTTGGGTGCTAGTCTCCAACATGTAGATATCATGAATTCCATTCAGGCCTTTTCAGGATGAGGATGGATACCGATTTACAAGGGTATCTGAGTTGGTTCATGACAGTTATGATTCAATTTTTCCATTTTTATTAGTGTTTTATTTTACAATCTAATAATTTTTCATGGATTATCATGATTATTATTATAATAATTATATATTAAGATCTATATCTCTATAAACACATGAATTTTCTTCTCTTATTGTTATTTCATTATAATTTATGTATCCATTCAGTTTATTCACTTTTTGTACTGACAATTTCAGTATAAATTTTTTAAATAAATCAAACATTATTTCTCTCTTTGGATGGAAAGACCTTTTCTTAAAAAATCATGTTTTCTAAAAATGTTTTAAAAAATGATATCAAAATTCTCCAACACATTTATTAAATATTTTTTAACCAAAATTTTCTTTTAACAAATTTTATAAAAGTAGCCATCATGTCATTTTCAAAAAAAATCTCATTTCGTTTTTGGAAAAAATTGTTAATGTAATAATTGTTCTAACATGTAAAAAATTTCCCACCATGGGGACTACTCAATTTTTTCAAGAATCCTTGTTATGTTTCAAATTATATTTTCAGAAATTCTATTTTAGAAAAAAAAAATATGTTTTAAAAATGATTTTTAAAGTGGAAATGAAATTTTCCTTAATAAATTTTCCATGTGATCATTTAAAATTCACTTTTAATATATGACGACATCCTTTTATGGAACATATACATACAAGAGATATGATAAAATGATACAATTTTTTATTTCTATAATTTTTTTTGATCACGATGAAAACATTTGTATGAAACATGTTTCTATTCCATGAGTTTTTTCATGATAAAATTCATATGATTCCATCATATATTTTAAAATTTATGATATGATGAAATGAAAAAATATATATATGAAACTCATTTCTATTTCATGGGTTCTCATATGATTTAATTCTAATTAAAACCATTATTTTCCATGGAATATGTTATGATAAATTATTTATGATACTATGACACACATGGGAATAAATTTAAATATTTGGTGGGTGGAATCTATATCTCCCTCCAATTCATTGGGCAATGAATTATATTTCATGATATATACATGGATGTAAAGGGGAGTGAACATTGTTCAATAAGGTAATTTTTTCTATAATCATCTTAATAGTAAACCATGACATTTAGGACGATTTAGTGTGTAGACCCATTCCACTATGATAGACTTAGGAATGAGGCTTGAAAAATGTGAAAAATATGTTTTATGCCTTTATTGATTCCAAAAATATATGTCTTATTCCAATGTTATGTTTTTATTATGCAAGTTATTTAACTCTATTATGATCCTTGTTTAATGAAGATTCATAATTTATTCCATTACACATTTTTATGATCTATGATATATACAACATGATATTCAAATTGTATTCTCATGATATCATGGCTTTATCCTCATGATATATTTTTGTCTCCTATAATTTTCCATACTGAGCATTTTGGATCACCGATTCTTTTGTTTCCTTTCCCCAGAAATGATGAATGTTATTATATAATATATGTCTAATAAGGGTACTATTTATATAGAATATTTATATATTTGATGTATCATAATTATGGACCAGTTTTAGATGTATCATTTTTCAATGGTACTAGAAATAAATTATTCTATTATGTGTCATTATGTTATGTAATGAATATTCATATATTAAGTTATAATATTAATTAATGAGAAGATTGTGTCTCTACATTTGAAATTGAAGCAATGGTTTAGTTATCTTTTTGGAAACTAAGTACAGAAAACATTAGTGGGATAACTTTATACATCACTATTAATATGATTGGGGATACTTCTGACGATATTTCTAAGGAATAGTATATGTTTAAGAAGTTGTCCTGTAATTTTAGTAAAGGATAGAGTGAGTGGTTTCCAAAAAATTATATCATTGTCTATGTAATTCAAGGGTACAGGGCCCTGGAATAGTGTTACCTTGGGGTAATAAGTCAGATACGGTGAATTTAGTTGATGTTTATATTTACCTAATGTACAAGAATGGGCCTTGTTACACAGCTAGTTTGGCCCAATAAGGTGATATAAATTGGGAATTTATAAAATCATTTCAAACCATCAAGAAAAATTGGAACAATAACTATTTATTAACTAAGACAAACCTAGTGTAACATAGATCATAATTAATGTTTCATGATTTAGAGATCTTATAAGTAATTTCCCTAATAATTTGATTTCCCAAAATGATTATTTTTTATCAAACATTGATTATTGGTTACAGACATTGAAGGTAACATGGAATAATTAATTTAACATTTCATTTAATAGAAAATTAGTTGATGATAATCCAAGTGGTATGATAAATTGATTAAAGGATATTGTGATTATTACTAATCAATTATCATGAAATAGGATTATCATCATTCAAAATAACCAACTATTAGATTCACCATAAAAGAGAAGTATATAGTTGATTGAGATTTCATGCGATGAATACCGTGGAGGAATGATGATTCAATTTCCAATGTGTAAAAAATGTGGGATGAATCAAACAACTAAATGTCTTAGAGGAATGTGAAAATATTTTGAATTTGAAAAATAATCACAAAAAGAATAAATTTAATAGGATAAATGAAATGTTCTGTTAATGAAACAGAAGGTAATTAAATAAAGATAGATCATAGTGGGAAAATCATGAATAGAATTAGTAAGGTGGTACATGTAATTGTTATACTTCTTTTAATGAAGAGACCAAAAATTACATATGAAGGGTATGGTATGATCTTGTAATATTTAATAAGTTCATCATTTGAAACATTGTTAAACAGATGATGGATAATGTATAGACATGAATCATGTTTCATATTGAATTAAATAGGAATTAATAAATTATATGATGATATATAGTTATTTTTAAATGATATAGAATGATTTAGGTTTACATGTTTTTTAATTCAAAAATAATGAAATATATAATGATTTTTAGGTATATGTATACATTAATTATTGGGATGTATATAATGAGTTATGCTGATGAAATAGGAAAGTGATTTAATTTTATGTTGTGTTTTACCCGAAACGTGTGAAAAAGGTAACATAACCCTTAATATATTCTCGATGATGAGATAATTACATTGGGAAAAGGGGAATATGGATATGAATATTGTAAATTTGACACTGTTGATGAAAATAGAACTAATGAATGTTTTTTGGGGAATTTGGTTTATATAATAATTGATGGATATTATGGAATTATTTGATTTACACAATATATTTAATAATTTATGGTTTTATTTAAGGAATGAGGAAATTTGTATGTTTTCATTATGAATTCATTATAATTCTATTTATTATCATGTTTTATGAAAATAAATGAGCAATATATTCAAATATTTTGTATGTTTCATAAATATAACCATCATGCATATTGATTTATTAATAGTAACATAATTTTGGAAATTTAGATTTTAATATTGTTCATACATAGAGGTGTCTTAAGAGTAACTATTAATGACATAAATAAGGTTTAACTTTTTATATTATTGGATAAAATGTGCTAAAAATATTGTTGTTGATAATATTTATAGATAGAAAGACTGAATTTTCTTTCATTTATAGATTTTATTATTCAATAATGATTTATGTATGAAAAATTCCATTCATATAATAAATTGATAGAGTGGAAAATTATTAAGTGAAGAAAAGGATGATATTTTTATTATAAAAAACAATTAGATTACGTATGTGTATAGTCTCATGAAATATAACAAAAAATAAGAAAAATTTAATGAAAAAATATAAAAAATTTATCTTTTTTTCTGATGATATAATTTTCTTTTCTCCAATATTGAATTTATATCATTGTGGTCATAAACTATCTCATGAAAATGTTACCTATCACACTCCATCCGTATTTGGGTGTTAGTTCTATCAACTAGGTCCATGTTTTAATTTACCACCTATGTTATCTATTTTGGAAGCCTAATATGTGTTATTCTAAATGTAATTATCAAATCAATTTCACTCAATTAAATAGATTTTTTTCTTATCCCTTCTTAAGATCTCGTTTAACCAGAAACGAATTTTAAAATCCCAAACCCTTATTTATTAATAATATGTTCAAATTAAGAGTATGTAATTTATTATGTGTTTTAAATGTAACGCCAATATATTTTTAGAAATATATATTATTGAAATAAACTTACTCTTTCCGAAATCTTGTGTTATAAACAACACATAGTTTAAATGAAATGTGTCATACTAAAAAATATTATAATTTTGAATGATATTTATCCCATAAAAATAAAAATTGGGTGTATGAATAATATTTAATAAATTATAAAAATATATTGTTTACACATGTATATAATATGAATTCACTTGTGACAGATTAATTAGAAATCAAAATAAAACCTATTTGAAAAATACAAAATCCTTCTTCTAGATAACTATTATTATTCACACAAACACAATTTACCATAATAAAATAAAAAAATAAATTTGGTCAACAATTTCAATGAAATTCATATATTAAATATTCAATAAAATATTTTAACATTAAAATGGTGTGTTTCATAGTAAAAAGATAAGAGTAAGTTCAATTTTATTTTTAAAAGATATATTTTCGTAGAAAGATGTTTTGTAACAATTTGAGAACATAAAATTGAAAATAAATTTATGCACATAGAAAAAATTAAATTAAATTATGAAATATGAATTTTAAAATTATCTAAAGAAGATATTTTGTTAATTTACGTTAAAGATACATTTTTTGATGAATAATAAAAAAACATGTTTTTATTAATAATTATCATTTATTTTAATTATTTTGAAAAAATAAACAATATTTTATGATGGTTTTAATAAGAAATGTTTGATCAACTATATATCTATTAACAAAATTTAGGTCATGTGAATGAATTATATATTTAATTTTGATATCAATGTTTTCTATATTTTGACACATTTCAAATTGGAAAAAACAACGTTTTCATTGTGTCTATTGAGATTATTTGAAATTAAAATTTTCCACATATTTTTATTTAATTTTAAGAAATGGGATCCATATTTGGAATCATAAATATTTATTTCCTATAATAATTTCATTTTGATTTTTTTTACCATGGTTAATAGTAAAATAAATAAAAATTAATTACCATGATTATGGTGAAAATGTCCTTATTTGGGGGATTAGACTAAAAAGAGAAGAGGTATAATAATGTATTTAATTTTACCACACAATTTAGATGGATATTTTTATACCTTTCCATCTATTATATCCCATAATGATCCATTTTTTAGCCTTGTTTCATGTAAATGACCTGGGAGCACATATTTATTTTCAATAATTACATTTGTTCAACTCAACTCCCTTATAAGAGGCCACACAAACTCTTTTCCCTCTTAAACATAAATAAGACATTGGATTGGAAATTACCAATATAAATAATTAAAATAAATCTATAATATTAATATAGAATTTTTACTTTCGTCATAAATCAATCTTAATAATCCTTTTAGTGGAAACAAAAAGAAAATGTCTAGAGAAGTAGTAATGTCTATAAACGAGTGTCTTATATTATTTTTTCTTCCACCTCCAACCATTATTTTTAAAAATTTAGGATATAATAACCATTGTATCATAAATATAATGAGATATATTTATTTAAATTGAATAACATAAATCCTTATCATCTTCCATCAAATGGGATACAAAATCATCTCTCATATATACCACAGATTGAAGCGTCGCTAAGAGATTTTATGAGTTATTCGTTCATTTTTTATGTGGATATTAATTTTTTTTATTAAATGAATATATATTATAATTATAATATAATTAAATTTATTCAATTATTATTTCACATATACCTTCTTACTTTATACTCTGTTGGGGTTACAATAATGTCATTCTTGTGAACTGTGAACTACTAACCCCGAAGTGATGGGATTTGTATTACAATAACTCTTAGAATAGAAGGAAATTATATTTAATTTATCTATATATGTGATATAAATGAAATAATAATATTCCGCAATGATAATATAATACATACCATTATTTTATCATTCATCGAGAAAATGGATACAATGTTCATGAGTATGTATAGTCTACCATCTCCTTGAACGGTGTGTTTCATTTTTTATATAACATTTATAGATTACAGTAAATAAATATATACCAAATATATATTATATTTATATCATGGTCAAAATTATTTATATAGGTTAACTATGATAAAATTAGGAATAAAAAATAACAAATCCAAACTTACATGAAAACAATGTGGTTATTACATGAAAAATTAATTTATCAAGGATTTCTTAATAAAGAGTTGATACAAATTACTATATAAATCAAATATTTCGTGATAAATTTATATATATATTTAATATATATAAATAGTATTATATTTATTATATAACAGGATATTCTATGTCTAATAGATATTGATACTAAAGGTAATGGATTTCTAGTCTCTTCTTTATTTTGGGGAGACATATTATACATTCAACACCTTATTTCTTTTGCATGGTGTATATACTACCCATTTTAAAAAATAAATATTGAATGTAAATTTTATCATGAAATTTAATGTATCATTAAATGTTTATACATTATTAGGTCATTTAATTCAATAGATTAATAAAGTGGTTTGATATTTTTTGTCTGAATTTTTTTTTTGAGACATATGTTATGTTATTCACCAGTCATCTTTTATGAGGTTCATACATAAAAACAATTAATTTTTATATCATGAATTGATTTTATGATATACAATTTTAATTTATCATTACTCGTTCATGGGACTTACAATTATGAATTACCAAATGTGATACATATTTTTGTTATAATCTCAACAGGTATAGGGATTACTTATGACTATATATCAGATGATGAAATGTTAGGATCTATATCTCAATATAAACATGATGTTTTTCATCTGACAGTTATGTTATAAGAATACAAGTTTCTATTTACAATACCCTCATCATGTACTAAATTTTTCAAAGGATTATTTTTATAGAAAAATGAATTTATTTTTCTCTTCAGTCGGAAATAAATCTTCTTCTAAAATCATGTTTTCTAAAAATGTTTTCTAATTTTTAAAAAATATTATAAAAATATTTTATTAAAGTAATTTTTTACAAATTTTTTATTTTTTACAAATTTTTTGAATTGAATATTAATTCTTTTTTCCAAAAAATTCACATTTAGATTTTTTTGGAACATTGAATGGAATATATTTTTTCTAATTTAAAAATTCCCCCCCCCCATAATGAAAAGTTCATTTTTAAATAATAATTTATAACATTAACATTTTATTTTAAATTAATTTTATTTAAATTCAATTTAAAATGTTTTTTTAAAATTGGAAGGCTATTCTCCACTAGAAATGCTCTATGTCGTATTTTAGAAAATAATCTTACATTTATGATAATATCCTTTGATGATATATATATTCTATTGGATATATAATATAAATATTCCATTATTAATTTATCTAAATGGTTTACACTTATGATGAAAAGATAAGTATGCAACCTGTTTCTTTTCAAAGCGTTATGTCATGATAAAATGATTCTGAAACACCATTTTTTACAAGTAATTCTATAATTAATTGATTAAATATTTAATTTATAACCCATATATTTTATATGGTTTATGTTGTGATATAATGATTATGAAACCCATTTATTTTCATGTTTTATGACATGATGAATATTTCTTTGTAACGCCCCAACCCTAGTTACCCAGAGTCGGTGCATTATTACATAACATTGGCATGATCACAAGAAAGATCAAATCTCGAAAGACCGATTGGTTTAGTAGCCTTGGAAACACTAGATATATTCATAAGTTTTACATTACATCATAAAGTGAAAAAATACTACAACAACATAATTTCTCCATAGTCCACACTATTATCCCCTCATAATATCCATGCAGGTCATTCATAACTTACTTCCTCACATCCTGGGAAAAATAAAACATATAAAATGGGTGAGCTCAAATGCCTAGTAAGGATAACAATATAGCGGAACATTCAAAAATAAGCATAAACATTTAAGGCAATTCATAACTAAAACAAAAGCCTTTTAAACTTGAACTTCAACATAGTATGGCAAAAGAAAAATGAAATAATGCCATTTACTTATTCACATGGATATTCTACTAATCCAATAATCACATGCAATATCAATAACCACTTTCATAATGATGGAATGCATAATGATGAACTTTAATTTCTTTGTCAAGGCCTCGTCCCAAGTCCAAGGGGCTAACTATAACCGGAACCCAACCCGGAGTGCCTCTAATAACCGGACACCATCCCGGAGTGCCTCTAATAACCGGACACCAAACCGGAGTTCCTCTAATAACCGGAGACCAAACCAGAGTTCCTCTAATAACCGGAGACCAAACCGGAGGGATTAATTTTACCAGTCCCCAACCCGAAACATACTTGTCTAACACATTCATCTGAATGAAAGGTTGAAATATAACATAAACATTCGGATTAAAAATAACTTATAAAATAACAATCCATAAAACAAAAACAATGAGTGACATAAGAATAACTTATCCACAGTCAAAAATATCATAAAACCTTCAATAAAATAGGGATGTTTTGTAACATAATAAATCAACTTCAAATAAGCTTAAAATCCATCAAAGGATGATGACATAGATGAAATAAAAACTATTTTAGAGAAATATCTCTTCTTTTTTTTGAAATCATTTTAAAAGTAACATAATTATAAAATAATACATTCAATTCGAAAATATTTTTATAAGCTTGTAAGGGAAGCTTCGACGATTTTATAACGGCAGAAAATAACCGCACCCGCCATATAAGTTAAAAAAACATTCTTACCTTAATTCTGTCGAAAAGGTTAAAAAGCACCTTGTTTGGAAAATGACGGAAATATTCCTTTATAAACCACTTATAAAAAGTCAAACAATGGTATAAATGACTTTAACCCATATTCTTATAAATAGTAAAAATGTTTTGAAATATATTTCGAAGAAACATGGATTTGGATGATAAAGAGATCCCAGTAGATTATTACGTATAAATAACCTCCTATAATGAAGAAATTGTGAAATAACCCTTACCTTGTACTTTTCCTTGGTTGGGGTAGGTTAACCTCCTCTTCTTTGAGTTATTCCTTTTGATTTGATCAAAAGGGCTCCTTAGGTTGACTTTCTGATCAAACTAAGGCCTCTAGGTTGTAGTGAGGGAAGTTGGGAGAGTATTTGGGAAGAGTTTGGCCGAACCAAAAGGCTTTGATGGTGTGAAGAAATGAGAAGGAGGAGTGCCCTTTTATAAGAGGGGTGAGGGGCACCTTTAGAAATGCTAGAAATATTAGTTTATAATAAATTCATATTCGGTTTCAAATGGCTCCAAAGTTGATTATTTAAATGTTAAGGTAGGGATGGGTGGAAAACCACTCAACCAATATATTTTAGACAGTTTTGGGTACTTATATTAACCTTATCTTTAAGTATTAACTCTAAGTAAATTAGTTTCACTTTTACAATGTCTCTTTGTATTTTTATATTATATGGTTTTTAAACTTACAATATACATCCAAGCGACCCCAAAGTGGTCCATTAATGAGACACCTATCATGATATAAGTCTCTTGGACGAACCATAGATTTTTAGGAATTTAATATCAATTAATAATATAATATTTTTTTTAAAAACTCTTTTATGTCAATTTTGACACTATTCAATAGTTGATTTTTTTGAAACTCATAACAGAATGATTACTTCTAAAAAATTTAATTAAATCACTCCTAATATGTCATATTATCCTAAATAATTAGTTTAATTCATTAAAAGTCTCAAATTATATTTATTTGGATATTTATAATATCAATTATTTTAATTTTTCACTATTATGGTAATTACTGCATCATCATTGTGTCATAAATAAATTAAATTATTTAATCTTTAAAAATTGAAAATAAAATATCATCATGTAGTAAATCTTTTTATCTTTATAATTAATATTTATAGTCGAAAATTTAACATATATAACCCTATGTAAAAAATGTTTTTCTAAAAGATATATACTTATATCATTTTTATACTTATTTTAACTTAATTAAAATAAAGTGTCCCTATCACCTACAAGTGGCTCCATGGGGTCCCAAAATCTATCAAAAGATGCCTATGGTCTAACATGTATCAACCAATAAGGCTAGGACACGTTTTAGGGTAATTTGGTATTATTATAATATTAATTTTTAACCCTTATTTACCGGATTTACCCTTAACCATGGTAAATAAAATATTTACCGCAGTAATTATTCAAAATGTCTAAAAATAAAAGTTACCTATTTAAAAAATTTGAACATCCTGATTCCAAATATGGAATCCATTTTTCTAAATTCAAAATACATAATTGTCAGAAATTAATTTAAAATTAATTCCCGCTGTCAAAACAAAAAGCGTGTTTTTAAGAGATAATAACTATTAAAACATTGGCACTTGTTTATGTCTGGTTTAATTGTAAAATTATGTCCAATGACCAACATTATATTAAATGGTAAAAATATATTCTAAATATACTTTAAAACCACTAAAATCCATAATTTAGCAGTATTAATTATTTTTATTAAAAAAGTTGTTCTTAATTAAAATTTAGTAATTTTCACTATTCATCAAAATATGAAAGTTATCCGAAAAGTACCAAAATTTCACCTTAGGCTAAATTCGATACTCCGAATTCAAAAATGAAGTCCATTTTGAGAGATACAATTTCTAAAATTTTAATAGTTAGGTATTACTATTCATAATGGCTAGTTTGATTGGTTGTGGTGTGTTAGAATCTCAAAGTTGCGTACAATGCACGCCGTTGCATTATTCAAAGGAAAGAGTACCGTGGAAGCTTGGGATGTTTCATTTTAAATTTTTTGATTTCCCCATTTAGTCAAAAAGTTTAAAATATTGTATTTAAAAATTTTTCACTATTAAAAGTTGATAAAAGTGCAATACGGAAAATGAATCTGTTCTTGCATTATGTCTAAGAAACTCATAATATGGATTCTAAAATTATAAGGATTATATAATGTTTAAAATTTAGTTAATACTATTCATAAACTCTTTTGAATAGCTTTTTTTTGTAAGTCATGGTGTGATTGAACATGGTGTTGCGTGTAGTGCAAGTTATTGAATTATTTTGTTGAAATAACACACTATGAAATCTTGGGGTGTTACATTCTCCCCTCCAATAAATTGCGTCCTCGCAATTTGAAATTGTTCTTAGAAAATAAAAGGTTGAAAATAGAAAATATATTTGTGGGAAAACCCACATCGGAAATTGGGTTACTAAAATTTAGTCTTAATATGAGGAAAAGATAAATGAAAGAGTCACCACCAAATTATGATCTCGATTAGGAGAACACTGGTGGAAATTAGAGATATATAATTGGAGGAAAAATGTAAATATTTATAGGTAGTGATTGAGGTCATCAATCACAAACAAGTATAAAATTGAGGTCCTTAAACTCATCAATCTATGATGATTTGAAATACCATCAGTTCAACAAAACATAGGTTATTGGGATAACACATTTTTGAAGTTTCAAAATATCTTAGTTGAAATCCCACATCGAAAAATGAATTAATGAGGCCTCTATTTAAAATAAAGAGTGGAAAGTATGATGATTACCGAAAATAACACATACTAGGGTTCCATGTTGGAAAATATGGATATCGAAGAGACATCTAACCATCAATTATCTGATGGAGAGTGGTAGAGAACATGGCTATGAAAAGACCAACAATCCCAAAGCCATAAATTAGTGATGATTTAATGTACCACCTAGGAAAACATTTCTGTTCTAAGTTCCTTTTATTAATGTTGAGGAATTTATTTATGAGATTGGATACGATCATAAGGAGATATACTTACTTTATAATTAGAGTTTTATCCATTAATAAATTTCTACCACAAACTCATCTTTCACTCTAAAAGATAATAGAACGTAAAAAAATTTCTATTTATACTATTCGTACAGGGTTCCAAAATAAATGAATTTATAATTCATCTACCAGATCTTTTAAAAAAACTACATTATTTAATCCAGGACATCTCGTGGGCCAGTGGTAGGTGATACACCCTTGTCGCCCTTCGGTTGCGGGTTCAAGTCTCGCAGCCTTGCCGGACGCGACGGGTTGCCGCCCGACCTTCGGGTTGTCCTTTTATGGAAATCCAAAATAATCCAAACTAGAACTATCCAAAATACTTCTGTCCAAACTCATAGTCTAATATTTATAAGGAAGGTAAACATAAGGTAGATCCTTTTTACCCCGTAATAGCATATGAATACTTTCATCATGTATTCTTTTAATACACTGAAACATCCTGAATTATCATATTCCTTATTGATTACATTCATGCTCCCTTATTCCATATAGAATGCGGGATATACTTCATCAATCCAAAAATGTTTTAAAACCCAACAATGATGGAATATACAAACCATTAATCAGTTCCAAGGTAGTCAAGAATATCCAATATAATTTATCCAAAACAATCATGTATTATTCCAAAATCACTACCTTAGTATCAGTACTATATTATGGTTTATCATTCTCTCAACCATATATTTTCCAAAAATTTATCATACTGTTGAGTCACTTTTCTTTGTTCCACACAATCTCAAGTCCTTAATGAAATAGTACTGCAGTACAATCCTTATATAATCCATAATTATTATAACAAGTACATTGTTGATACAACACTCAATTGACATAATCAACATAAGAACTCTAATCATTCCTCTTCATCTGTGGTAGTATCATAACTTGATTATTATCCAATAGCATCATTTGCATCATAGTCTGATGACTGGGACATAGGTTCACGTAGTGTCCAAACTCCGTGGAAATGAAGAATTTTACATTTGAAACCATTTTCTTTCCCTTGTAGTCATGTACTTTGTGCCCTTTTCCTCCACACTTATAACAAACTCCCATTCCTTTCAGGAAAGTTCTAGGGTGTTTCTTTATGTAGTTATCACATATGGGAAAATTATTCTTTTCCCTCTTCCCTTTATCCATATTTCTCTATTCCATCCTTTTCTTCACTTGCTTCCCTTCAAAGCCATAGGACTCAGTAAACTCTTTACTTATCTTATCAACACATGATATTATTTCTTCATATGATGATAATACATGCAAGAATATTTCTCTTGTAAATTCTGGCTTAAGACCATGAAATATATGATCCTTCTTTCTCTTTGTATCATGTGCATTACTAGAGTTCTCATTCCTTCTACTGGGCGCCATTTCTAAACAATGTCATACATTAGATTAGTTTATGAATAACAATACCTAATCCCAAACTTGTAAAACACATAACATAAATTAAATAGTTTATGGATATAATCCATAATCATAAAAATGTCTCCTTTGAGGAAGTATATACTCATAAACCCTTCATAATGATTTTTAAAGAAAATGAGAGTTATCCTAAGCATATCCCCTGGGAGTGTCATAACCAAGAGTGTAGCAAGGCCCGTTGTCGTGCACCAGTTCCCGTTCGAGTCTAGGTCAAAGCATTGTTTCCGGGTTTTACCCCTAGGTACATCTGTGCCAGAGCCGCCTCTACCTGCTCGTATCCAGACAGGGATGTATTGCTCGGAAAACACACAAAATCTTTACAATACCAAAATTATAGGAAGTTCTTCTATACTCATCCTCAAAATTCATCTTAAATCTATGTGCTCTAATCAAAGTTTAACTAAATCTAGCTTCCAAGGATTGTACTAAACTTCCTCTGATACCAACTGTAACACCCCGACCCTAGTTACCCAGAGTCGGTGCATTATTACATAACATTGGCATGATCACAAGAAAGATCAAATCTCGAAAGACCGATTTGTTTAGTAGCCTTGGAAACACTAGATATATTCATAAGTTTTACATTACATCATAAAGTGAAAAACTACTACAACAACATAATGTCTCCATAGTCCACACTATTATCCCCTCATAATATCCCTACAGGTCATTCATAACTTACATCTTTGCATCCTGGGAAAAATAAAACAAGGAAAAGGGGTGAGGTCAAATGCCCAGTAAGAATAACAATATAGCAGAACATTCAAAAATTAGCATAAACATTTAAGGCAATGCATAACTATAACAAAAGCCTTTTAAACTTGAACTTCAACATAGTATGGCAAAAGAAAAATGAAATAATTCCATTTACTTATTCACATGGATATTCTACTAATCGAATAATCACATGAAATATCAATAACCACTTTCATAATGATGGAATGCATAATGCTGAACTTTAATTTCTTTGTCAAGGCCTCGTCCCAAGACATAGGGGCTAACTGTAACCGAAACCAAACCCGGAGTGCCTCTAATAACCGGACACCAACCCGGAGTGCCTCTAATAACCGGACACCAACCCGGAGTTCCTCTAATAACTGGAGACCAAACTGCAGTTCCTCTAATAACCGGAGACCAAACCGGAGGGAATAATTTTACCGGTACCCAACCCGGAACATACATGTCTAAAACATTCATCTGAATGAAAGGTTGAAATATAACATAAACATTCGGATTAAAAATAACTTATAAAATATCAATACATAAAACAAAAACCATGAGTTACATAAGAATAACTTATCCACAGTCAAAAATATCACAAAACCTTTAATAAAATAGGGATGTTTTGTAACATAATAAATCAACTTCAAATAAGCTTAAAATCCATCAAAGGATGTTGACATAGATGAAATAAAAACTATTTTAGAGAAATATCTCTTTTTATTAAATCATTTTAAAAGTAACATAATTATAAAATAATACATTCAATTTGAAAATATTCTTATAATCTTGTAAGGGAAGATTCGACGATTTTATAACGGTGGAAAATAACCGCACCCGCCGTATAAGTTAAAAAAACATTCTTACCTTAATTCGGTCGAAAAGGCTAAAAATCACCTTGTTTGGAAAATGATGGAAATATTCCTTTATAAACCACTTATAAAAAGTCAAACAAGGGTATAAATGACTTTAGCCCATATTCTTGTAAATAGTAAAAATGTTTTGAAATACATTTCGAAGAAACATGGATGTAGATGATAAAGAGATCCCAATATATTATTACGTATAAACAACCTCGGATAATGAAGAGATTGTGAAATAACCCTTACCTTGTACTTTTCCTTGGTTGGGGTAGGTTAACCTCCACTTCCTCGAGTTCTTCCTTTTGATTTGATCAAAAGGGCTCCTTAGGTTGACTTTCTGATCAAACTAAGGCCTCTAGGTTGTAGTGAGGGAAGTTGGGAGAGTATTTGGGCAGAGTTTGGCTGAACCAAAAGGCTTTGAAGGTGTGAAAAATGAGAAGGAGGAGTGCCCTTTTATAATAGGGTGAGGGGCACCTTTGGAAAAGCTAGAAATATTAGTTTATAATAAATTCATATTCGCATTCTAATATCTCCAAAGTTTATTATTTAAATGTTACGGTGGGTATGGGTCTAAAACCACTCATCCAATAGAATTTAGACAGGTTTGGGTACTTATAATAACCATATCTTTAAGTATTAACTCTAAGTTAATTACTTTCACTTTTACAATGTCTCTTTGTATTTTTATATTATATGGTTAATAATCATACTATATACATCCAAGAGACCCCCAAGTGGTCCATTAATGAGACACCTATCATGATATAAGTATCTTGGACGAACCTTAGATTTTTAAAAATTTAATATCAATTAATAATATAATATTTGTTTTAAAAACTCTTTTTTGTCAATTTTCACACTATTCAACAGTTGATTTTTGTGAAACTCATAACAGAATGATTAATTCGAAAAACGTTAATTAAATCAATCTTAATATGTCATATTATCCTAGAAAATTAGTTTAATTCATTAAAAGTCTCAATTTATATTTATTTGGGTATTTATAATATCAATTATTTTAATTTTTCACTATTATGGTTATTATTTCATCAGCATTGTGTCATAAATAAATTAAATTATTTAATCTCTAAAAATTGAAAATAAAATATCATTATGTAGGAAATATTTATATATTTCTAATGAATATTTATAGTCGAAAATCCAAAATATATAACCCTATGTAAAAAAATTGTTTTTCTAAAAGAAATATACTTATATCATTTTTATACTTATTTTAACTTAATTAAAATAAAGTGTCCCTATCACCTACAAGTGGCTCCATGGGGTCCGAAAATCAACCCAAATATGCCTATGGTTGAACATGTATCAACCAATAAGGCTAGGATACGTTTTACGGTAATTTAGTATTATTATAATATTATTTTTTAACCCTTATTTACCGGATTTACCCTTAACCATGGTAAATAAAATATTTACAGCAGTAATTATTCAAAATGTCTAAAAATAAAAGATACCAATTTACACAATTTAAACATTCTGATTCCAAATATGGAATAAATTTTTCTAAATTCAAAACACAGAAGTGGCAGAAATCAATTTAAAATTAATTCCTGCTGTCAAAACAAAAAGCGTGTTTTTAAGAGATAATAACTATTAAAAGATTGGCACTTGTTTATGTCCGGTTTAATTGTAAAATTATGTCCAAAGGCCAAAATTATATTAAATGGTAAAAATATATTCTGAATATACTTTAAAACCACTCAAATCCATAATTTATCACTATTAATTATTTTTATTAAAAAAGTTGTTTTTAATTAAAATTTAGTAATTTTCACTATTCATCAAAATATGAATGTTATCCGAAAAGTACCAAAATTTCACCTTAGGCTAAATTCGATACTCTGAATTCAAAAATGAAGTCCATTTTGAGAGATAAAATTTCTAAAATTTTAAAAGTTAGGTATTACTATTCATAATGGCTAGTTTGATTGGTTGTGGTGTTAGAATCTCGAAGTTGCGTACAATGCATGCCATTACATTATTCAAAGGAAAGCGTACCGTGGAAGATTGGGATGTTTCATTTTAAATTTTTTTATGTCCCCATTTAGTCAAAAAGTTTAAAATATTTTATTTAAAAAGGTTTCACTATTAAAAGTTGATAAAAGTGCAATACTGAAAATGAATCTGTTCTTGCATTATATCTAAGAAACTCATAATATGGATTCTAAAACTATAAGGATTATACAAATTTTAAAATTTAGTTAATACTATTCATAACCTCTTTTGAATGGATTTTTTTGGTAAGTCATGGTGTGATTGAACTCGGTGTTGCGTGTAGTGCAAGTTATTGAATTATTTTGAAGAAATAGCACACTATGAAATCTTGGGGTGTTACATTCATGATCTAATAGAACACATCTGTACTATATTAATTACATAAATTTGGGACCAATACATCCCATAAATTCATTGGGTGAAGCTTTATATATCATGAGATAAATAGGAATTTAATGGGGAGTGAACCTAGTTCATTACGGTAATATGTCCACTATGACATCCTTGGGATAGAACCATGACTACTATTAAGGTTTCAGGGTGCACCCATTCCAAAATTGTATCCTCAGAAATGATTATTTACAACTAAGGGAATTATTTTATTCCTTAATGTTTCCCAAAAATACATGCCTTATGAAAATTTTATATTCTAGGAGTTTATATTCATTTGTTCAATTTTGATTCATATTATATTAACTTCCATGATTTATGCAATGACTCATGATTGAGATGTTTGATATGATGTGTAGGTTTTGAAATGTTTTTATCTTGTTCTATAACCATATTATCATGATATATTACTATCTCCATTAATTAAACTTACTGAACATCTGAATTAACCAATTTTCATGTTTTTTTCACCATGTTATGATGAAATTTATTATATGTGATATCTATAAGGACTTGGATTTTTTTATGTAGATCATAGTGGGATATGACGTAGATCAATTATTGACTAGTTTTATATGTGTCCATTTTTTCCAAAGTCACATGACCAAAATTATTCTAAGATGAATCATTATGTTATGTAAATCATATTTATGTCTTAAGATGTAATGCTTATGAATAAAAAATATGGGTCTCTATAGAGGTGGTAATACACAGTAATGCATGAGAAAAATTATCATTTTATAAATATGGAAATCTAAGAATATATATAATATTGTATATTTATAGAATCATAATTATTACTTAAATATAATATATATATATATATATACATTAGGGAAATACTTATAACCAGTTGTGTGAGGTATTTATGAAAGAAGAACCACATCTCTTCATTGAGGTTATATTATGCCCATATTCAGAAACTAATATTTCATTTTTTGTATAATAAAAAAGTTTTATAAAATATTTTCCCTAGGAACTATCCTAATTTTATTTCCACTCAAAAAGTTCTCCATGCCAATTGGCTATAAGGATTGGTTCTCCCTCTTATTTTCCACAAGATTCTGAGTAGCAGTGAGGTTTTGATGAGGTGATAGTTGGGATATAATACCCTCATATTAAGATAACAATATAGGTCCATATATATGAATATAATATAGTAAAAAAACAAAATATCAAAAAATGCATTAAACACTCTCAGTGGAATCATTATAGGAAACGTATGGTATGAATAATCCTAAATATGTAATAAATTATTTTTGATACATTGTAGACAAGTCATAAATTATGATAAAAAATATACATTCATGGTAAACAATGACCAAATATGCGAGTATATATATAATTCATTCAAAATATAAAAAAAACTCAAGCCTAATATAGAGAAGACACTAGGTCTACTTCTATCCATCCCATGCAAAATGTTGGTATATGATCCCTACAGTCTATCTCTCAAACCTCAATATATTCCAGATATCATAAACATAATGTCAAAATGCATCCCAAGGGGCCATTGTAGGGTGAGATATTTAAGTTTGTATCCCTCAACCATTATGTCGATATCATTCATCAATAATTTTACAATGGGTTCAAAATATAATTAGAAAAATCAATTCGCACGTACATTTAATAATTAACCCCCTCCCATTGTGCTCTACAACTACATGTGAGTATTTACCTACTTCATCAAATATGATTATATATATTAAAATGTCCACCCAAATATATAATATTAACAATTTACCAGTATGACAACATATATATATAGTGTAGAGGACCCATATTTTAGTGCCCTGGTGTCCCTTGATGAATATCATAACAAGAGTTCGGTCACGAACCTCCTATAATTATATAATCGACACCTCATCCCATATGAAACCTCATGTTCTACCAATCATGTATCTTGAATTCTAATGATATGAACATAAATATGTCTCATTCCCCTTATTTAACTATTACGACAGCCCCCATCAGCTCAACATACCAACATCTCCTGGCAAAGAGTTGTCCATCCACTAATAAATAATGAACAACATTATTCTCAACAACTGATTCCATAAGTCATGATGATAGCTTTCCTCCAATAATATCGGGCCATTATCCTCAAAAATATCTGCAATCCTCAGACCCCAACCCATTCTCTCAACGCTGTCTCCCAATGGTCCACCACCATCCACCATCGAATTCTATGGTGACCACCTCCAATATAATCGATGGTCAACACCATCACCTAAGTATGAATATCTACCGATGTCTCCACCAAAAATGAGTGGTCAAAAAACCTCAAATGAGTGTTATATGGGTTCACATGACCCCAATGGTACGTTAGGGAAAACAATTATTAGAAAACATCAAAAACTACTTATGCCTCATCATTTGGAAACTGAAGTCCCCAGACTACATCACTAAAAATTAATTTCCAACACCATCCAATATCCTGATTTGCATTCCACCATCCTAAAGAACACATAACATCAAACCAATGACCTAGAAACCTCATCCTAGATATCATCATCCCCAAATTTTCTAATAATTCTAAAAGAAAAACAACACACACAAAACCCAAAAATCGTAATTTCTCACTCCAAACAAAAACCCATTATCTATCACATTAATTTCATTATTAATCATCCTTATTATTTAATGACACAACCCATCATTTATTTATTCATTATCCATTTCCATGTCATTAATAACACAAAAAACCCAACCATTTAAATCATTATCAAATAATTATTACATCATTTCCTGGGATTCTAGAAAAAAGTAATAACACATCACAAGTATCCAATATTCAACATCATACCATTGCTAACATCCCCACACGCATGACTAAAAAAACCCCACCTCCCCACCCTAAAACAATGACCACCCAACCACCACCTCACTTCTTAGAATCCTGACAAAAACTAACCCATCATCATTACATCCCACTGGAATCAAAAATCCCCATCTCAAAAGCAATGGCACACCTCACAACACAACACAACAATTTTAAAGATTTAACAAAATGGATTTATAACGTTTAACATTATATTTAAGGGATTTGTCACAAAATTCATAACCCTAAGGAAAATAATTCATTAGAAAAATATATGTGGGCATACAAGTTCTATTTTAGGGTGATACCACAATAATCACAATAGAAACAATAGTCACAACACATATTATCCAGTTTAAAAAACCCTTTATTGGGAAAAGTATTTACTGGTCCATCAAGACAATAAAAACCACCATATTAGAATAATAAAAAAAAATAAAAACCTATGATTCATTACTCCTTTCCTCCTTTAAATTATATTATCAAATTATTTATTGGTAATCAAGCCACCAAAACCATGTCCCGTGTATAGAAAAAGATAAAACCCCTCCATTGATATATTTAATTATGTGAAATGGGGGATTCCCAACCACATAAAATAGTTTTCCACACATTTCACATAGTAGGGTGAAGAATAAAAGCTTGAAAACAAAAACTATACATGGGATATAATATATCAATGTACCATGCACCATAAGATCATAAAAACATAGCCCAAGTCACACACTAAACCAAAAATGAACTACCAAAATGGCTTTCAAAATGAATAACACAAGAATAAAACTACAATGGAGAAGATAATACTATATATTTAAAAAGGGATCAAGTGGAATCAATTAATTAAAGTGATAGGATGTTTTTTTAATAACCTCCTAGGGTGACAAGGTTTTTGCTAATATTAGAGGTGGATGGGGTATGACGGAATGAAATGATTCTTCTAGGATAAGACATTATAACCTAGTTCCCTCTGGTTTCATGGTCTGTATGAGATTAACATATGGTGTTAACCATAGGTTTCCTAAAATTTTATCAATTTCAAAAGGATGAGTCTCATCTTGAAATTATTTAAGACACATTATGAATTCCACTTATAAAAAATGTAGTCCATCTCATGGATTCTAACACTAATGAATTACATGATATGACCTAGACAATATTACATGATTTGAACCACCATTTCATATCATGTAACAAATAAATAGAGATTATTTCATGAAATAGATCTTCTGTACCTCCAGCTTCCATAAAAAACTATTTTAACCTCCCTGAATCTCATCTAAAACACATCAATCACCAAAACATGTAATGAATTTGTGTTGGAAGACAAAAAATATTATATCAAATACCTCTCAAATGATTCATTCCCTTGATAATCCAAAAACATTCCATTAAGAAAAGGGGTACAAACAACACTAACATAAGAAACATATCAAGGATATCATTATGTAAAATTATTCTAAAAGTCAAAATTTCAATACCAAATGACCACAAAATATATCACACAATCGCATCACCATAATACTGTCGCAACAAAAAACATGCATGTAGAAACCCATAATTTTATCAATTATAAATCCATTCTTAAAATTATTCCATATATTATAAATCATATAAAATTACATGGAGGAAAAAAACACAATAAATCACGAATAAATTGAACATGATAAATTTGAAGAAGATAAAGAAGCTACAAAAATGATATAGTAACTTCCCATTTGGAATCATAATGTGACCATTCTTAATAATAATTCAACCAATAGAATAGTAACGTCATATATAAAGGTATAAATAAAATATAGTTTTCTTATTAATTAAAAATTGATCTATTTATATCATTATACTAGTAAAAAAATATTTTAGAATCGATAAATTAGTGTTCGTATTTTTAGAAGTTATAAATATTTATTAAAATATTATAATTAGTAAAATTATTGAAAATAAAATTTATTTTTCAAAAAAAAATTCAGAAATTATTATTTTTTTGTCTTATTATTATTATATTATTTTATGAGACCTTAAATAAGTTTTCAATGTGTCATATAATCAATTATAAATTTAAAATCCTAATTTTTCGAATAAATGATAATTCTATTGAAAAACAAAATTTATCATATTTAGAATAACATTTTAATGAAATTTATTTCATTTTTAAATTCTACATATCCACAAATGGTTTGGATAATTTTTTTTTGATTTTTATAAAATAGTTGGATTAAGGGTGAATAGTGAAATACATAAATTTGAGGTATTTAACAAATACATAAATTATTGAGTCACAAATGATTTATATAATATTTAAGCCCATAATAAAAATCTATCATTCATTATTTTAATATATTTAGTGATAAGGTTCAAACTATTCTTATTCTTGAGAAAAAAATAAACCAATGAATAAAATAATCAAAAAACACCCATGTGCTCCACTATAAATACCACCCCTCACTACCCCTTCTATTCACACATCCGAAGCCTTTAATATTCTCTAACATTTTATAATAATCTTCCCTAGATCCTCCCCCACGTTTAGGACCCTTTGTAATCAATAATAGTCCAAACCTAATATCCCTAAGGAGGTTCTCTAGGGGTAGAATTTAAGATGTAAAATCATCTTTCTATCCTTTTATTTTCAATTATAATTCTCTCATAATCTACCCATATATATGTGGAATTATAACTCCAATATATTAATTATAGTGTAATTTTATTACATTAATGGAATATCTAATATCACTCCTTTTCTCTCATCCCATTAATACAAAAAATGGAAATGTCATTTGTGAGGTGTTGTTTTATCACCTTCAAGGACGAAAGGTTTTCATTTTACATTAACATATTGAAGTCTACATTTAAACCATTTTATTTTTTGAAAAATATTTTGAAATTAATTTTATCATTTTTTTTTACATTTTAGAGAAAATTTATATACATAATATTAAATAATAAAACAAAAAAATATTGTGATTGTAAACCACCAAAATTAATCTAAATGATTATCATTATCTATTTATCTAATGATTAATCCCCATATTTTTTTAAAAATAATTTAAAAGAATAATTAAACATAATTATGTTCATTAATAACAGATAATATCAATTTTTTATAATTATCACAGTTTTACATGATATTCCATACTTGTATACAAGTGAACCGATGATGAAAACCATGAAAACAAACAATCCTGAATGATAAAATTGAACAATATAAGTCATAAAAATAAAAATAAAATAACGTAATAAAATAAAATTAAATCAAATAAATGTACAATAGGATCTGTATTTATTAATTAATAAATCTCATTTTATTATTCTGAATATTAAAGTAACGAAATAATTTAGACATACAGTATTGGGATTCTCAAACCTAATTTCCATTCTTTGGGTTATTAATCTTTCATGAAAAATTTCACTATGGTTGTTTTTTTAATATTTCTAATATATAATTTATTTATTCAAACTTATTACTTTTTGGGATATACATGCTTCCAATATGATGTTATGACAAATGATAGGATTATTTCAAAAGAACTATTCTTTATAAAAACACATGTTTTACTCATATTGAGATTGTGTATTCTTCCCTCAATATTGATTATTCTTATACCAATTTTGTTATTAAAATTTTAATTTTTGGAACTCCAAGGTCTATTTATGAAATTATTATTTATGAAATTCACATCAAACCCATTTCCATTCAATGGGTTATTTTACATCTATGATTGATATACTTTCTATATGGAATGCATGATCATGTAAATATTATGATGTCATGGTGAACCCAAAATTATATCACACTCCAATTCATTGGATAAATAATGTATCTAAAGAGATAATGTGAAATCTGTATAAAAATGAAGCTATCACTCTTCCAAATGTATATTTTATGGTTATTAACGTATATCATTCACGAAAATGATGCTACCATTGTTCAGAACTATGTGTGATGTTGACCACTAAGACAAGATGTTTCATTTTTATGCATTTCAATATTCCATTTCTTTATATAATTATTCATCTCATGATAATGATGATGATACCAATATTATGTTATGATGATGATAACTATAAAAACCCATATTATATTGATTCATGTTCTTATTTATCCTCTTACTAGGCCTTTAGGTCATCCCATTCATTGATTTATATCCCCATGTTACTACTTATAACAATGTGTAAAAGAGGGACTCTAAGAAGCTAGCGAAGAATGAATTAAATACATTATTATCTTTTATTATGTAAATCATATGTTTGGTTTTAATTTTTCCAAGACACTATGCCTCTAGATCCTTTTTTTGTAGCACTAATATATTATATATATTTAAAATGGTGTTGTAGTAATGTAATAGAAACACGGTCTCTATAGTTTGTATCAAAGCATGGTTTATTTAATTTTTTAATTAGGATTAGGGACCATTAATGAAAACCCTTTGTATAATGCTATGTATATGAAATCGCCCAATGATATTTGTTTCTGAAAAATTCTAAACATAGTTATCCGACTATATATGACTTTATTGTAAATTTTACAGGGGAATAAATTATTTATTCATGTCTTGTTGACATATTTTTTTTCCACCCATTCATATTTTAAAAAATGGTTGGAATGTGGTAAATACATGCCAAAAATTCCTCATATGGATAATGCAGTGATTGCCTACATGACATTCCCAATTCCATGGGAGGTGGATATAAAAATTTCTGGTTGATGTTTACCCAGATATCTTGGGTGTTGAAAAATAAATAGAATACTGTATAATATCCTCCTTCACCAAAGAGGGAGCATTTGGAAGTTTTGTATTTTTTTAGACCATGACCAATGACATTTTGTGGATCTTCTAATCAACATGATGCAAAATAGTGTGTTAACTCAATAGAAAATATCTTTTATGTTTTTCTCTATAATGATATGAAGTAGGTGACTCCGGTCATCTATCATTTAGATGGAGAGGCTGATCAATGTTGGGATTTGATTACTAACACTAATCCCAATGATGAAAATGATGACATAGAGTGGGAAGTCATTAAGAAAATATTTCTTAAAGAATATTTCCGTTGAACTATTTCTACCAATATAGAGAGATAATTCTTTGAGGTGATGAGAAAGGATGGTGAATATGTCACAGATTATAAAGAAAGCATAACAATACTTTAAAGTTACACCCGGAACATGTTATAAAAAATTATTGAAAAATAGATATAATCAATAGTGTCGTAATACCACAACATCAAAAAGATCTAGCTATCCAAGACTTTTGAAATTTCGAAGAAGTTGTTCTGTTTTCTATCAAATTGTATAGGGCCATTGAATAATGGTCATATGGATAATGAGATAAGAAATGAAAGATATTTTTTCCGTTTTAAGGATCTAATGATAATGGTGGAAATAAAACTCAACCACTCACATGTAAAAAATATGGGAATAAGAATCATGGGAACTTCTTTCGAGGGATATAAAAATGATTCATGTGTGGTAGAGATGTAAACCACGCACATGAATGTCAAAGAGGCATCAAGAAGATTTATAATTTTGTGGATTATAGTAGTTGTCAAACCATGGTTCAATTCATAAACTATTAGAAGAAAGGGTAATGTGCAATCCAGTGTACTAAACCTAAATTTCTCAAGGGTAATATGCATCATTAGCTACGAAATATAAAGGATAAAGGGTAATCTAATTGAAACACTGCTGCTGAGGTGGATCTCAACAATTATGTTGTGGTAGGTATGATAGATATTCATTCAGGAATATAAAACATACTATTTTATTCTGGTTCTATGAACTCTTTATTATCTTTTATGTTTATTATAACAATGTAAACTCCATTTTAAAATAAAATCATTGAGTTATATGTGAGAATAAAAAATAGGGAAATTACTACATCCAAAGTATAGAACACCTCCTAGGTTAATGTGTGTGGATTGAAATTATGTGAAAATATTTTCCTACTTCATTAGGTAGAGTTTGATGCTATATTGGGCCTGAAATAGATATCATTATACAAAGCTAATATCAACTCTCAGAAAAGAATATATCACCCATCAAATAATGAGGTATAAAAAAATTCTGTATAAATTTAAGGATGATGATGAATCTACCTCATAATCATCATCTTCTGTATGGATATTATTTCATAATGAGAAGGTATATCAAGACCAAATTATTCATAAAAAGGATATAATCATGATCAGAGACATCCTCATCATAAGGGAATACATTGATCTATTACTTGATGAATTACATCATCTTCTTCTAGATCAATAGGTTGAATTCTCAATTGATCTTATTCCTAGATCTCTGACTATATCAAATACATCCTATATAATGGACATCAATGAGTTTGAAGAACGAAAGATCTCGTCATAGGAGAATCTAGAAAAGTATTTTATATGCATGATTACTTCATCATGGGGTGTACCGGTCCTCTTCATTAAGAAATAAGATGGATCTATGAGCCTCCACATTGATTATCATGGGTTCAAAAAATCACCATAAAGAAAAAGTGTCCCCTTCCATGGATAGATGACTTGTTTGATCAGCTATGCAGGGACATGTATTTCACTAAGGTGGTCCTTCGGTTGGGATATCCCCAATTAAAGGTGAGGAAGAATGATATTCCCAATACTACCTTTCGAATAAATTTTGTATGTTATGAGTTCATAGTGAAGCCTTTCGACCTCAATAATGCTCAAAAAATATTCATGGAATTAATGAATATTGTATTTATAGATTACCTAATCAAATTAGTGTTAGTATCATTTCATCAAATTCAGATATAGTCCATGATAAAGGAGGAACATGAGGATTATTCGAGAACTATGTAGAAGTCATTAGAAAGGGAGAAACCTTATGCAAATAACAGTAAATGCGATTTCATAATGTATGAATTATCATTAATTGGGTTATCATATCACCATTTCAGAAATATATGTGGAACATTCCAAGAGAAAGTTAGTAGAAGAGTGGCCCAAGACCACATCAGTATTAGAGATATCTTGTTTCCTGATTTAAGCTGGATATTACTGAAAATGTGTGAAGAACTTATCATGATTTTCAAACTCACAAACGAATATAACATAGAATGTAGAAATGATTTTATATATTATTGATGTAAAAAAATGTTCAATGAGATAAAAATGAGGATTATCATCGTACCATTACTCACACTTTTGAAAAGTGGGGAACTCTTTCTAGTATACAATGATGATTCAAATAAAGGATAAGGAAATGTACTGATGAAAAATGATAATGTGATATATTATACATCAACACTATTAAAATAAATGAGAGGCACTATCCCATGCATGAATGGGTTTGGTATTTTTGTTCTTCACCTTAAAAATATTACATCACGGTCTCTACTGGGAGAGGTTTGAAACATATACTGATCATAAGAGCGTTAAATTAATATTCACAAAATGAGATTAGTCTATGCTAAAAAATATGGTTAGATATCATTAAGGAAAATGAAATCTAATTCCACTACCACCATGGTAATGAAAATAAGGTGGATGATGCTTTTGGGGGAAATGATCCCTCAACATTATCAATGATGGTAGTTTAGGAGGAACATATATTCTAATATTTTCAAATGGTGGGTATGGGTATAATTAAAGAAGGAACATAATCAATCAATTATCAAATGATTGATCAACCATATATCATAGAAAAAATAAAACATGATTAATGAAATTATGATTAAATTATTAAGAAATTTATATCCATGTGAAATGGGAAATCCTCATACTTCAAAATTGATGAGGAAGGAGTTTTATGAATTTTTTCACAATTATCTATACCGTCCAATCCAGATATAAAGAAAAATATTTTGAGTTAATCATGTAGCTCAACCTTCTATATTCACCATGGGAGAATAAATATGTATCAGGATCACTAAGAGAACTATTGGGAGACAATATAAAGATGAATATTGTTTAATATACATCAAAGTTCATGGTATGTATGAAAGTGAAGGTTGTGTGAAAACATTTATGGGGATGACGAATCTATTACCCATACAGAAGGAAATTGGAAAAAATCACCATTGAATATTAACCAGAAGTCCAAATACATCTTGATGAAAAAAATTCTATTTGGGATATTTTGTATCATCTCTAAAAAGATAACTCACTTTATCATAATTAGAGAGGAATTCTCACTAGATCAACTTTCATTGATATACATATGAAAGTTGTAATGACGCATGGAGTACCACTATTGATTATATCTGATCAAGATATGATATTCTCCTCGTTATTATGGAAATGTCTCCAATATTCTCTAAACACTAAACTGAACATAATTTTCAATCATCATCCTCAAACTAATAGGCAATATGTGTAGAAAATTCATACAGCAGAAGACATGTGTAGATCATATTATATGGACATTAAAAGAGAATGGAACAACCATCTTCCTCTTGTTGAGTTATCTAACAACAATAATTTTCACTCAAGAAAGTTCTCTACATGAATACCTTTTATAGTAAAATATTTGGATCACTGGAATGCTGAGATGAAGTCATTGAATATAAGATTCTAGGACCAGAAATGGTCGAAGAAATGGTGGAAAAATTCTACAGCACATCAATGTGGCCCAATGTAGAGAGAAAATCTATGAATAAAATCATCAATGAGACATATAGTTTGAGTTTAGAGACATGTTATTCCAACACATATCACCATGTAAGAGGATCATGTGATTTGGGAAGAATGGAAAGCTAAATCCTAGATACAACAGCCCCTATGAGATTCTTGAAGGTGTCAGAGCCATGACCTACGAACATAAACATCCTCCTACCATTATATGAAGTACATTATGTATTAAATGTATCTCTCTTGAATAAGTACATAAAAAACCTATCACATGTACTAAATCAAGAGGTGGTATAGATAAAAATTATTTCCCTTACATGGAGAATCCAAAGAAAGTATTGGACTATAGAGATCAATTTCTACCCAACAAGACCACTCATCTGGTCAAAGTACTATGGTGGTACCATAAGTGTGAATATGAAATATGGGAACCATAGGAAGTGATGAAGGAGAGGTACCCTCACTAGTTTTCATAATATTATGTAAAACAAAATTTAAATGGTCAAATCTCATATGGGGGAAGAATGTAAAAACCCTGAAGTCTTTCAATGGAAGATCCCATCATCTAATTGTTTTATATTTCATAAATCACAAAAAATCACATAGTGTACCAATAAAATCATTATAAATTATAAATGAAGATAATAAGAGTTATTTATAGTAAGTTAATGAACCTATACAAATATAATTGTCACTTGACCTTTAGAATAGTCTTGTGACCATAAGGAATAGTAACCTTCCCCATGAGAATACAAAATAAAATTTAGGCATCTTGTGAATGAAAATATGATATATTTATTTAATGGTTCATGTAAATAAATATTTTAGAAATTGTAATTTAAGTGTTTATATTTTGTTAATTTAAAAATATTAAAATAAAATCTTATAATTAATATAATTACATTATTTAATATTTATTTCAATAAAAGAGTGTAAAAAATTAGTAGTTTTTTCTTATGATTATAAGATAATTTTATGATACATTATCTAATTTCAAAAAGTGTCATCAAATCGGTTGTAATTTTAGAATTAGTATGTTTAAATTAAATGATGGTGTCTTATAAAAAAATACCAATATTATAAAATTGTTTTCATAAAATGGAGTTCATTTTTAATTTCTACACATCGAAAAAGTGTTCTCATTATTTTTGGATATTTTTCTAAAATAGTTTGAAATTTTTTGAAATGTAAAATATGATAATTTATGGTATTTAAAAAATACATGAATTCTTGAGTCATAGATTATGTATGGATAATGTAAGCACATAATCTGAAAATATACAAGATTATGATAATATATTTATTGATTAGGATCAAACATCTCATAGTTTCGAGCCAAAATAATAAATAATGATTAAAAGAATCAACAAACACTCCTCTACAGTAATATAAATACCTCTACTCACCACCTCTTCTACCAACACCACCAAAGAGTGGAAGATTTCAAAATTCCTTTCCAATTGACTTCCAAAGTCTCCCTCCTTCTTTCAGAAGCCTTTGGTCTCAGAAATGGTCTAATTAAATATATCTATGTTGGTTCTCATGGAGAATAATTAAATATGTAAAATCCATACTATTTTATTTTTATTTCTTTTATTATTCTCTACTTATATCTCCTTATCCATGGGGAATGATAAATATATTATATTATATATAATGAAATGTTATTATGTTAAGGGAATAGTATATCATCAATCCTTTTTTCCACCCCCTTTTATTCTAAAAATGGAAACGTCATCTATGTGGTGTTGTTTTATCCCCTTCAAGGATGACATGTTTTCATTTTCCATAACCACCATCAGGGATGTTATTAAAACAATTATAATGGCTGAAAAATATTTTAGAATTTATTTAATAATATTTTTAAATTTTATATAACTATCTTATAAACATAATATTCAAAAATAAATCAAAATGAGTATTTTCTAAACAAAAAACACCAGATTTAATCAAAAGTATTATCATTAACTCTTTATCTAATGATTTATCCTCATATTTGAAAAAAATAATATAAGACCAATTAAAATTTTGGAAGTTCATCAATAACATATAATATCTATTTTTTATAATTATACTTTTTCTAAATGATCTTTCATACATATATACAGGTGAACTAATCATGAAAAATGTGAAAATGAACACTCTCGAACAATGAAATTTAATACAATAACTCATCTCAATGGTCATAAAATAACATAATAAAATTATAATGAACCAAATAAAAGTATAAGAGGTTTTGTATTTATTAATTAACGAATATAAATATATTATATTGTATATTAATGTGAATAAAGGATTCATATATAAGGTAAGGGATTATCAATACCAAATTCCTTTCATTGGGAAAATCCTCTTTCATGAAAAATATCAGTCTGGATGATATATGAATATTTCTGAAATATTATTTCATTTTTTCTTCTTTTTCAATTTTTATATATATATAATTCCAATCATATATTATGACAAATGAATATATTTTTCCAAAATAACTCTTCCTTCTAAAACCTCATGTTTTACTTCCCTTAAGTTTTTTTCTTATCCAATCAAGATTGCTAAATCTTTTACCATGTATAAGGGATAGTGAAATGGTCTATCATACAAATCCTCAAGTGAAAAAACCTCAATTTAAGAGTGACAACTATTATTGTATGAATATTTGACCAAATGTAGGGTACAGACCTAGGATCCAATGAAAACTGAGATGAATGTAAAATAACATATCATGTAGTGTCTGGATACTCCACAGCATTAGAACATCAATGTGAGGGTGAAAAGTACTAATGAGGTAAAATTGGGATAAAAAATCATGTTGTAATCCACTACAGACTCGTGTTGTAAGACATAAATCTTAGTTCAATTAAATGGAACATAAAACTTCATGAAACATCACCAACTAAACCAAATATATCTTTGACAATAAATCAACCAAACTCGACTTCATAATTGTTAAGAAGTGGGACGATTTCATTAACTAATACACAATAACTTTGATATTATCAGGATATCCCTGAGCTCAGGGAAACCTATGGAGAAATCCATCATGATTTTATCCTAATTAAATTAGAAAATATATAAATGGTATAAAAAAATCCATAAACATGATGCTCAGACATTACATACATGAAACCCAGACACATCATCAAAAAATCTAACACATCCGAATTCATCCTAGGCCACAAAAACTACATCCTCAAACCAGAGTATATATTTGAAACTAGTTGGAGAACAAAAAAATTGATATATAAAAATCATAATGAACTATATTACATGAAAATACCAAAAAAATATCATCTACTAAAGAAACATCATTTTTAGACCATACCAGAACATCCTATTAGAGCATCAGCATAGAAAAACTAATTACACATTACCACTACCGTTAATTCTCCCCATTAAGAATTATCCACCTTACGCAGTAGAAAAGGATGCACTATCATTTGAAATAAATATTCTCACCCATAATCCACCCTGCTATCTAACTGAAAGGATATTAAATCTTTAATTTATATATATGAATCAAGAGACTCTGGAATGAAATCCTTTCCTAAATTCCTTTTCAAATATTTATCCCCAAAATTACATTTTCTTGATGATTATAAGACTCAAAATAAAAAATACTAGAGAAACGACAACCACCTACACATCATCATGTTTATATCATGATGATAAATTATATTCCCCAATATATTAGGTTCTTTGAAGACCACAATGAACTCCCCAATGAGGAAATTATACCATAGATTCAGTAAAGAGATAAACACATTTAGCTCCAAATCATGGACAGAATAATTAATATCATGGGGACTTAACTTACTAGTCAGATAATAGATCATTATCGCTAATACATCTACAAACATATCGTACCCATATAAGAATAGTCAAAAAACACCTCAAATATCACACCCTCTTCTAGAAACCTAAACAGTGGGAGTAAAAAAATTTCTTTTTTTCATAACTGAACATTTATTGTCACTAATCAATCCACAAAATATCCTGTTCATTCTAGATCATAAATTAAAATATTGCTACAACATAGGAGAAATCCATCACAAAAATCACATAATAGTCTATAAGAGGAAGAAAACTAAAAACCTCTCCCATATTCATCAGTGTTTCCCATGAAAAAACATCGATGAGATTTAATGGATCCACTTCCACACCCTAATGAGACACCACATGTGCATGGAATCTCACAAATCACATGTAGAAATCATTCATGGATTAATTTCCAAAATGATGGTGGTGTTGAAGGATCTGTAAAATAGATATCTGATGATCGACAGGATCCTACTCTGACATCAATTAGATCAAGATATCATCGATTAATATTTTGATGAACATGTCCAAAAACTCTAAAGTCATATATTTCAATAGTCCCATGAACATAGATCATGCATTTTTGAAACTAAAAAATATGACTAAAAACTCAATGTCCCATACCTGCATATGAAGACAGACTTTGAGATATATCCCTCCTTTACCCATAACAAGAGACATCCTGATCTTAGCTAGTTCTTAGATAACAAAATCACCCATCTAATATGTTCAAAAATATCATTGATCGATGGAATTGGTTAATAGTTTTTGAACATCACCTAATTCACTATATTTTATTCTATATACATCTTCATGATACTATCTGAGTTTTTGGAGAACAATACTAAAACACCCCATGAAGACACACTAGGATGGATAAAACCCATCTGCATCCTATAACCAATCTAAATACTATAAAACCTAACCTAATAGGGTTTCATTCAATAATAATCCATAAAAATCAATGAATCACCATGATGAATGTCTATCCCATACTCAACATGGGGTTAATGAGGTGAAATCATAATGTCCTCGGGGAAAATAACCAGAAAATAACCAATAACTCTAGGGAACTCCAATATCCCATCTTCCACCATTTCCACATATAACTCATCTATCAATGAAATAAGGGACTACTCATTCTTAATTCTCAACTAACAACCCAATCCACAAATGAAAACAACATGTAGGTTATCCACACCAGAGAACGATACTCTCATTCACAAGCCCTAGATAATAGCATGCATGAAAAAAAATTATTGGAATGATTGGAATCATATGGATACATATGTTGAATGAAAATATCCTCACATGTATGTTGCATAAACATCACAATTGTACACCCCCGTTACACATAAAAAAATATAGTACGACCTCTGACTAGAGTTGTTATCATTATTGGAATGAGAAGCCTCTTCACATCAATTCTTAGAGAACATATAGAAGTGGTTGAAACAACGGAGGGAAGATCCATTTAATAAAAATCATTCACAAACACGGGACCTAAACAATCCTATAGTTCATATGATGAACTCTTTCCCCTCTAGGGCCATCGTCTCCACTACATTCACCTAAACATGTCCAGCTTCTATACCGTTATGTTGATGAACACCTTTATTAAAATTCTCAAGTCATGTTCCCTAAACTTGTGTAACATCGTAAGGTTATCCTCTTCTTGGACAATCTAAACTCATTGGAGAATAATCCAACTAAACCAACTATAAAAACGGTATCACAACAAACTTCTACTAAGGTTAAAACTCTACTTATCCACCAACAGCAGGCTGAGATCAAAGGTCTATTGGAAACTAGTCCTGACGATTTACATGCACACCAAAATCAACACAATGGATCAAGCCCCATTGGAAGATAATCAAAAAAAAATTCCAAAGAATTACCGAAGGGATTTTGTTCATGTTGGCTCCCCAATGGTCAAATCCTTGAAAGTCTGGGAACCTAAGACCTTCCAAATTTAACTCAATTCATCTCGGAACAATATTGGTTCCTCTATAATGGAGTAACTGTTCAAGAGTATATTCACTCAATCACATCCACCTAATTCTAAACCTATAGATACATAAGAAATAAAATAAGAGTATCTATATACTAGATAGATGGATCTTGGGCCTCAACAATATTTCTTACAGGATATGACTCGTCTAGAAAAATATCTATGGGGGGAATTTAGAAAGTCCTTGAACTTGATTCCTAAGTCCCACACTAACATACTCTCTTGATAGAGAGGAATAACCTCCTGTCACTTTACATATGTCATGTTTAATGAATGGAACTCTTCCTAGTACACGTTTTGAAAGTATGCTAGTGAATATTTTATCTCTTTCCACATTCCTATATACATCAACAACCTATCTCACAAAGATCCCCGTATTTGAATAACCTCCAATGGGACCGAGTATGCCACAAGGTACATGATCATATAGAAATCAATATTGATATCCTCTAGCCATATCACTTCCCCTGGCTCTAAAACACTACCCTTGTTCATCCAAAAACCATTTTACCGAATAGGATGCAATGCTCTTGGTAAAGAGACATCTCTCCTTGATGTTACAACCCTACTACAATAAACTTGATCATCTTGCTAAACTTGAACGTCTTGATCCATTTGCAGATGATGAACATGGGCCAATACATATATGAAATTAGGAATTTCATAACCCGGTTAATATATATTTTGTTTCTTATGATTAATTTAAAAAAATTTATTCATATTAGCCTTCCCAAAGAAACCCAATTTAAAAAATAACAAAGTTCACCATTATTCAACTCCCTCCCCTTGGTCTCTACAAGTAAAATATGTCTACCTTACTTTGTCATTCAAAAAGCCTAGTGTCCAAAAAGAAGATCATGGGGGGATGGGGGATAAAATCACGTGTCTATGCTTGTCTCATTGGTCTATATCATTTACCAAGGTAAAATGGAATTAATGAAATACTATCTTTTGTAATCCTAACTATTTATACATCCAAACATCATCCTATCTCTCAATAATTATCTTCAGATACCACTTGATCATGACCCCCTCCCTTCTAATATACAACTTTGATGGGATAAGAGAATGACCCATGAGCCATACCCTCAGCATCCCAATGATAATGAAAACTGCTAAGGATAAAAGAGTCTCATGAAATGGGGGTGATTATCCTCTATAATAATATATGTTTTGGAGATAAGATGAATCATCAATAAAAAATATGTGGAATAATATAAATGAAACCATATCCATCCTACAGATGAATAAATAAATAAACATGATAGAGATAAAATATTCCATGGTAAATAACAAAATAATATTCTATCATATTGAAAAGACTATAAAAATATACAATATAGTAATGTACAACATGTTCCATGTAATCCTCCTAGAAACCTAAACTATTTTTTATATACATTGGGTGACATTACAACTTCAATCATTAAGAAAACTAAATTCTATTAAGCCCATGTGAATAAAGCATATTAATGCACCCATTAACAAAGAACAGAACCAAAAAACATATAATAAGGTCAAATGTCAATCCCAACCCCAACTAGGATCACCCACCAAATAACATATTACATGTAATATATTATAAAATGAGACTCATTGATAAAGGGAACCCTACACCACATTCAAGATAGTATTCCACTCTCAAAAAAAATTCATATATCTGGGGTCATTCATCTATTATTTGTACCACACCACCACACAAGAACGGTGATAACCCATATCACCCAAAGAAATATGGCCTCGTTAACCCACACATATGACTAGATCACATCTCACCATAAAATATTTGGTCATAAGACATCCACAACCATAAGTAGTGTAGTAGGGTTTGGTGAACAAGAAGGACATAATCCTTGTTCACTTATCCTACCATGCACGACTCCCATTGTAAGCCACCACATCCCATCTCATCCCATTTATAGATAGAAGGGATATATCACATCTCAGTTGAATAAATATGGGCTCTCCAACCAACAAGCACAACCAGATAACATCTTTCTAGAAAAAAACTAAGTTATATCAACCACCATCTAGTTAACTATCAGATGTCCAACCATAACATCCTATGTAATACCTACCTCACCTGGAAGGTATATTAGTAAAGATAATGTACTAAGACATCTATTATACTCGCTGAATATTAGGAAATCAACCATTTGTGATGATACGGGTGCCGGGAAAAAGTGCCCGATGTGGCTAGGGTGTGTATAGATATTAGAAGAATGTTTATATTTATACATATAGCCATACATAAGACAAATTCAAGGGTTAAAAACCAAAAACATCCCAGCTTTCAAAACACAATCTTCACTTCCACCATTAAATTCATAACACCACTCAACAAAAAAACTAATTCCCTATTTCCAACATATCCTATTATCCATCCCATTAATTTCATTATTATGGATCGATCTCATTTAAGAACACTTTCTATCATTTATGTCTTCATTATACATTTACATCCCATTAATTCAGACAAACCCTTACCATTTTAGTAATTATTAAACAATTATTACATCAATAATCGAACATTAAGAATAATGAAACCACACATCAGAAGAATCCCATCATCCCTATCATACAATCACATTTTTTCCATATGAATGGTTAAAAAACCACCACCTCACCATCAATAAATAAAGAACACACAACCACCACCTAACCACCCCAATATTATACCCACATCTCACCCATAATTCCAATATCACATAAAAAAACACATATCCCCACCACATAAGCACCGCTTCACATTACAAAAATATCAAGACCACTTTAAATATGTAAAAAAGATTCTTTCGTCACATTTCAAATTATTTTTATGGGTGCTTCCATTGATTTAATAATCCTATGGAAAACCAATCCATTAACTGAATATATATTATTAGTAAATTTCAATTATAAATTGATATAACAAAAATTTATGAAATACAAAACATTATAAACACAAATCATAAAGTAAAAACAAGTATCCAATATAAATAATTTTATTTAGGTATTTAAACCCATAAAATCAATCATATAATAAGAAAAAAAATTCTAAAAACATGTGAATCATTCACCTTTTCTTCCTTCAATTAATATTATACAATTATTTAAATTTAATTAATCTATAAAAAATTACCCATAGATACACAATATTGTGATATAAGGGATTCAATACCCTAATGAATATTCACCAGCTTAGTATGCATCACATGACATATAAGAAATCCCCACAAACCAAATATGCACATGGGAAAATCTGAATTAACCTACAAACACAAAATTATTATAAAAATAGTAGCAGAAATCATTTTATAAACCATGACTACACCACCGTAGTGGGTTTCCAATACAATAATAGGGGAAACCCCCATAAAGGGAGAAATAATTACCACGTATTTCCAATTGGGATTAACTAGAATCAATGCATAAAATCATGAGGAACATGGTTAGAATATCCTTTCTAGGTATATAGGGTTCTTTAAAATTTTGATGGAGAAATAGTATAGAAAACTCAAGTAAAAATCCAAGAGAGAGTGTTAAAATATGGATCCCTCCAGTTTAATGGAATTTAATATAAATACATATCATTTAATCCACATGTTTCCTAAAATTTTACCTATTAAAAAAAGACATCACATTCCTAGATTAATTAATAAATTTCATGAAATATAATTTTACATCATGTAATCCATCTCACATTTTCCTCCTCTATCATCTTTCTATATATGAACCATCATCCATTTCATGTCATGAACTTCCATTTTATGAATTGTAAATAATATGATATTTGTATTTTCTAGAGAAAATAAGTAGAAAATCCAACAAAAATTGAAATTTCCTAGAACCACATCAAGCTCTCTAAAAAATCCCCCAAAAGAAAAAAATTTAAATAACATGTCGTGATGGCACATATACTTATACCATACACCTCATACAAAACATTGTCACATCAAAATCATTTATATAAGAACCAATTTAATTATAGAATCTGGCGCAGCCTGTAAATTATTGGCTATAAAAAATATACAATATCTCATGTATAACAACACTGTAATTATATTTATAATAATACATATAGAACACATCCATACAAAATATCATGAATCCATTGTATCTCACAAAAACACATGTGGTAAATTCATCACTATATACACTGACAATTAAGACATAAAAAATTGATAGATATGTGGTGAGGGAATAGTTATCCATCTATATTTTTTCCAAATTAGATAATGATAAAAAAACACAGATCATCCATGTTTTGGTTACCCTTCTAACATAGGTTGGGTGTGTATAAAATCAAAAAACACAATGAGTTTATAATTCCTATAACATCACTATGTGAAACTATAGAGACTGAGACTCATCTATTGATATCATCATGTAGGTCACCAAACAACAATGAATTATGTTTATATATTAAATTTCAATATTAATATGAATATTTAATTCCTTAGAAATTAATTAATGTTAATCAATATTTATTTGAATATAAACATTTTAATCATCTAATACAAGTGTCAATGAGACTATAAATTCTTTTCATTTATATAAAAATATATCTTCATCATATATAAGAACAAATAAAAAGTTTTTTTATATAATTTATTAATTATCATTTCATAACTATCCAGGTAATTTATGTGCCATCCAATTCTAACACTGATGATATTTTTACATACTGTGTTGCTTTATAATATATAATAAAATATAAAAATGATAATTTTAATAACAATTAGTCACTTTCCATGAATTAAGCATC
Source organism: Viscum album (assembly GCA_963277665.1). NCBI lineage: Eukaryota > Viridiplantae > Streptophyta > Magnoliopsida > Santalales > Viscaceae > Viscum > Viscum album. The sequence goes on along the minus strand of OY728138.1, from coordinate 54,948,904 downwards.
ACTCTTGAAATAAGAATGAATGGGAGTGCAACACTGTCAATTCCTCATCTCTTCCCACTGTCACAAACCAATATAAATAAAATCACATTTAGCATCTCATTCTAATGTAATCAATTTAAAACCTAGTTCTACTACAATAATAAGAACTGACTCCCAATTTGATCAAGACTATCATAACCATTTTTATGTACTACCAATAAAATGATAACAAAAATATACTTGGACATTATGAAATTTTTCCAATAAAACATTCATACCATAAAAGGTAATAAATCAATCACATAATGGCTCTAAATCCATAGAGTGTACATAACAATCAAATGATTTTTTCCAAACATTATTTCAAAGGATATTAAGACCATAATATCGAGTAATTCAAGCATCCCAAAATAATAAATGGGATTTCTCAACCCCATTCAATTTATATTTAATTGAAAAAAATTTACATCCATATTGAATTAATCAGTTTATTAGGAATATGTTTTTCCACGTTAATATAGTTGTATCAGTATATACATATGTAAATATAATTAACCAAATTTGATTTTACCATTTATTCAGTGATTAAATAATTCTGAAATTTTTATTAATTATTCAACTAATAGATATTTAAATCATTTAATAAAATCCTTAGATTTAGGAATGTCTTAATTAAAATCAGTCAACCATGCTAAAAAACACAAAAAATACACCTATGTAGATAAAAAATTAATGAGTATCTATAAAGGGGAAATAATAATCCTATTCAATAAAATGTTTCTAGTAACTAATTTAATTTACATGAAATTAAAATTTTATTTTCGTCAAACTAATATAATCCAATTTTAAATACTATAATACCCAAAATTATTACATTACTTTGTTAAAAATATATTATGAATTTAAGAACTAAAATTTTATATAATTTTTAGATTATCAAATATAATATCAACAAATCCATGTGATTATCTATTTCTACCTACCAAAAAATTACCCAAATAATCATAATTCGTCTACCCCATGAAATTACATCTTTTTGATATTATTATAATAAGAATATATTTTATGAATAAATATTATCTACATAAAATAATAAATAATTGAATTCCATTACTGAAATTGAAATCAACAATATTAAGTATATATTTCAACATGTTGTTTTCAAATTCAATCATAATCATAACAATCATTTTCATGTAATATTATTTATTATTTATTCAAAGAAAAAATTATAATAATATCTCAACTATACAATAAATGAAACAATATTATATTTAATAACATTACATATTAATTACGTATTAGTATATTAACTATATGAAATAATTTATTCTTAAAAGTAATCATATTTAATCATAACATTCCATTAAAACATTTATATAAATATCTATGATATGGATGAAATAAATGACCATAAGATTATTTTTTTGATTTGTTTGAGGATTTTGGGATTATATCCAAAATTAAGGTCATTCATGCAATACTATATTCTTTATTATTCAATAATTTTTTGGAAAATAAATTAACAAATTATTGTATTCGAAATATGATTATTTTCCTTAATATAAATTTAGTAAATATTATATTGAATTAATTAATAATAATTAAATATGAAGTTATCCCATAAACAATATCAACCAATAATATGTGATTTCGATATCATTATTACAAAAAATAAAATTCAATATAACATTATATTCTATTTTAATTAATAAAATACTAACATTTTTTTAATAATAATATAATACATCGATTATATCTTCTATTTTTAATTAAAATATATAATTGTATATCCCTTCTACATGTGATTATTTTTTCAGGCAGTTATTTGTTAGTTAATCATATTCAATAAATTAAAGAAGTCAAATCCTGATTATGTAAATGTCACTCTAAAAAATGTAATTCATTGGTCCCCCAGTGGTAGAATTGAAGCATCGAATTATATACCCATAAACAATGAGATATAAATATATTTCTATAGTCTTTAATTTCATGTCATAAACATGAGAGTTAAATTAAGACAAATTTAAAAACTTCCAAAGACACAAACAGAATATTGTGGGGTTACCTGGATTCTAAAAATGAAGATAGACATGAATGGGGAAAACATGGTATATTAAAATATACATACACTAGTAACATTTAAATATACATTTCACATTGAATTCTTATTAAAATAATTAACATATTATAATATATTTCATTACCCATTTTTGAATCTCCTAAAATCTGGAGAGACAATTTATGAATTTATAAATTCTTAATACATCAAAAAAACATGTTTTAAAATTTAATTTTAATTGATTTTTGATGAAATAATGTCACTAAAGGGTATCAAAAGTTGATACATTAATTTTAAGAACACTCACTAGACCTCCTAATTAAATACACACTATGTAATAGTAATATGGTTCTACCCATAAGTGTTTGGGAACCCTTATCTAGTTTTCTAAAAACATAGATAAAACCTTATGAAGGATTTAGGAAAATAAATATACCCTTATGTGATTTTATGTATTCAGAGATGAGCCTTATTCAATAAATAAAAAAATGGGATAACCATTGAATAGGTGATATTCTACCATTAAATAATAATGTATCAACTTTACTAAGGTAAATGACATATGTGTGTACCATTATGTGACTAATTATTACCTTTATGTGCCGAATTAAAAATCTAGGTTCCCTTACCTAATAATAAGAAACACATGATTACCAATACATATGAAATATTGATTTTGTACTACAATTATATATTATAAAACATTATTTGATTCTTGTATTGAAAAAAAGAACCTATATGTAGCTCTACATAAACAATCCCTACATTTAAATAGAATTGGGATATAATGTTACATAGAATAATAGAATTTAGATTCTTTTTATTTATTGTTAAATAATTATGGTTTTTTCATTTAACAAACTTTAGAAAAACCTTCAAACCATTATAAATCATAAAAACATACCTTACGGAAAATAATTTATTCCATACATTAAATAAAAATTATTATAACTTTAAAAAAATTAATATAAGTTTCCATTATTAGTTTTAAATCTTAAATATGAATCCAAAAATAATTGAATCATTTTTTAAGAATCATAATTATATTATCAAAAAATTAAAACCATGAATTTTTTTATATGATTTTCAAAAACCATTTTAAAAACACCTCCTTCAAATATAAATAATATCTCTGAACTACCAAATTCCTTATAATGTCAAATAAAATCACAAGAATGTTTTTTTAATATAACATAACCTATCTCGAGATATACAGTGTATTGTTTAACTTTATTAAATCCACATGTAAGCATAAAAATACTTAATGTATGTGGACTTAGATTAATAATCTATTTTAAAAATACATTACATTTTCATATTGAACACAAGAAGAAATATCATATTATTTTGAAAAAATGTCAAAAAAATATTATAATGAGTATTGGAATCATATTTTATTTTAAGAACTATTTTATTTTATATATAATTCTTGGTAATGAATAACTGCTCTGATGGATGGAAAATGAGGTTATGCGGTTAATGGTAAAATGTAATTCTTTTCCCACTATTTTAAAAGTAACATACCAGGTAAATAAAGAGTAATAAATATTTCATATTTATTAAAAAATTTGAATTAAATATTAATTTTACTTTAAAGGGGTTGTTATGTTCGACAGCGTACCTGATACGCAACAACGAGCTTCATTGAAATCTTATGTTGCACACTAATAATAAAATATTCTTATTTTAAATTGTAGTTAACTCTTAGCAGTTGTATTGGAAATAATGAAAAAAACTAACTACAATATTATTATATATGTTTTTAAAATGTATTTACATTTATCAAAAAAAAGTTAGTGGCTTAAAATTTGAATGATTCTAATTTTAAGCATAATTTACATTAAAAGGTCAATTTACACCTTTTAATGAATAACCCTCATTAAATATAGTTTTTTTCACTTTAATACACTCTATTTGACCAAATAAATTCCTTATTTATAATGGGGACATCAAAATTTACTTTGTGTAAATTTTTTGAATTTTTCCGATAAAGTTCATTTTTAATGAATAGTGAAAAATATTGTATTTTAATTCAAAACTGCGTTTTAATATAATATATTTATATGGATATATTATTTTTTAATTGGTTTTAACGTTTAATTAGAATATATTTTTACCATTTAATCCAATGTTGGCCATTGTAATTAATTTCACATAAAAATTAGACATAAACAAGGGTCAATCTTCAGATAGTTATTGTTTCTTAAAAACATGCTATTTGATTTGAAAACGGGAATTAATTTTAAATTAAGTAATGCCACTTCTATGTTTTGAATTTTCAAAAAAGATATCATTTTTGAATTCTGTATATCAAATATAGGTAAGGTATAATTTTTGGTAGTTTCGTGAAAAACATCAATTTTTGTTGATTAGTGAAACCACTTAGTATTAGTTAAAAAACTGAATTTTTCATTTAAATGAAATTTTACCACTTCTTTGAATTCAATTTATAAAATCCTACATAAATGGTTGTTATTATTAAGTAAAATTTGTCTCAGTAAGATGAAAATACTTTTTAGTGAATAGTAACTTTTGACTTTTATTTATCACAGATAAAGTCAAATAGGGTAATTGAACGTAAAATGAATATTATATTAATTCAATATTACCTTAAAACTTTTCCAAACATTATTTTTTGAGTCATTTTTGACCATGGGAATCTTTGGGTCGATTTTGGGACCCCTTGAGCCACTTGGAATTGATAATGACACTTTAGATTAATTAACTTAAATTAAAGTCTAAAATGACAAAAACAAATATCTTTTAGTAAATTAATTTTTAGAAGGGGTTATAAAAATTATATTTTCGACTATAAATATTCATTGGAAAGATAAAAATATTTCTTACATCATTATATTTTTTATATAACTTTTAGACATCATATAAATTAAATTATTTATGACATAATAATGATGCAGTATTTACCTCATTGATAAATGATTTAAATAAATAATATTATAAATATTAAAATAGTATCCAAAACCTGTACTTTTCTTATTGTATGATTTAATTTCTACCAAAATTCATATTACCTTTAATTTAATTAGTTTCGGACCTTTATAAACCTAATATCTATATATAATAAAATAATATTATCACAAATTCTTAAAGAGCCCCTCCCCCCTAATAAAAAACCCTCACTTCTAACCAATTTCTCACACCTCTCAAGCCATTTGGATCATCCAAACTCTACCCAATTAATCTCCCTACATCCCTATACCCCACTTAGAAGGCTTACCTTAGGCATAATTCACTTCAAGAAGTCGTTTTGGTTCAAATCAAATGAAGTTTCCCAAATTAAAGCTAACTATTTCTCTTAACCTCTTTTCTTTTATTTTACTTCTCCAACCCCTAAACTCTTTTTATCAATTTATTTTATAACAACACCAGTATCCTAAATATACTAGTATTTTGTTATGAGAATTATTTTAACTACACTTACACACACCTCCATCTAATGGGTGAAGAACATACTATTTCTGTTGATTGAAAACTAACGCCTCACGAGACAATGATTGTTAGATTATCTCATACCGCCTATCATGGTGGCCATTAAGATGACACTATATTTATATATGATATATATTATTTTTATGTTTCCTTTACCTTTCTAAATTTTTCTTTTATATAATACCTTTGTGGTTTCCATTAGGGGTAAACGAGATAATTTCACTTGAGTAAGTGCGGACTACCGCCCCCTCAAAGTGATATGACTCGTTAATTCCATATGTGGGACATATAATGGATGGAGTTAATGATATTATATATGATATTATACTAGAAGTATAATATAACTATGTATAATTATGTTTTAATTCCATTAAAATATGAAATATAAATGAAAGTAGCTTTCATGCGTACGTACGACTTACTATATCCATGAATGGTGCATTTCATTTATTACCTCCAAATGATATGTACTGTTATAAATAAATAAATATATATATATATATATACTGGATATATATTATATATATGATATAAAAATAATTAATATCATTTATGATATAATGGACTATTGGCCATATGGACAACTTGTAAATATAAGGTGTACATTTTTTACTCAAGTACCAAATATAAAAAAACGAACGTTATTAGCTTAAATGATTACATATTGTTAATAAAATGGTAATAAGTTATATTAAAGGAATAATAAACATGAAAAAGTATCTTAATCATGTATAAATTAACATTAGTTTATTATTTATGACATTAAAGAACGAACGGGTCAAGTTAGACACGAGGTAAGGGAACTTCTTAACCCAATTTCCTTTTTTGGGTTAATCTCCTACTTTTAAATTATGCCATGATATGATTATATATGAAATAACTTTTTATGTCCTTTATTTTATTTTTACATCAATTATGTGTACATATAGTGAATACACATAATCGGTCTATTTTCTTTACAAAATGATCTTTGTAAAGGACTCCATCTTAATCTCCTTTCATTAAGCCATATTTTATTCTAATTCACGACTTTCTTTTATATTATATATAAACAACTATGACTTTTCATTTCATTAAAAGGTAATATTTTTCTACGAAGTGTTTTACTAAACGACACAAAAAGGATTCTTTTTAACGTAAGCGGTGTCAATGACCATTTCTCCACTACGAGTATTATTTGATCCTTTGATTCCTTAACAAGACATAATGTTTTTTTAAATGAAAATTAATACCATATACAATTTTACGTATTTTTTGTATTGAAAATGGTTTTGATAGATTAATATATTCAAAATTTCTATTGTTATTTCAATTGGGGAATTTTATCTTTCCTTTATGCTTATGTTATATGTTATGATCCTGTTATGGTTCTTGGGAATTATTCACGTATACAGGTGGTTCCATGATAGATCTAGGGCGGGTGAGCCTGAGATAGCTCTCCAATGCATTGGGTAATGTGACAAAGGTATATGTGAATGTTTATCCTAAGAGATTTATGGAATATACTGAGATGGGTATTCCAACATAACTCCCTATGTGGCTGGGATAGCTACAATGTAAGTATGATATGAATGCCATAAGTATTTTTAAGATTTGAGATTACTATTTTTTATTCATAAATCTTATGTTTTCATGAGGTACTTAAAATAGTTTATGATTTGTATGTATTTAAGAACTAATGTTTTCTTTCTTTGTTTTATAGCCCTTAATGAGCTTTCTATGCTCATCCCAAGTTTTGAAATGTTTTCACAGGACTTAAAGATAAATCGGGTCAAGGATGGGATCAAGGAAAAGTTATGATGTCTAAAACATGGAAGTAGACATGACTCTTATTTTCATGAATTTTTATTTTATGAAAAAAAATGGAAACAGAGTAGAAGTTTCTACATTTTAATCTTTTAAGAAGTAATAGTTATGTCCTAATTATCTAAAACTCTAATCCTAAAAAGATCCTCAATGTGAATTATTCATTTAATTCAATATTATGAAATTTTTAAGGTTGGGTCCTTGTAGTTGGTATCAGAGGTCGGTTTAGATAACTTTAAGAGTTACGGTATATTGAAATAGTGGGTTCCCTATACCCAACTATGTAGTACTTTTGATTGTTGTATCATGTGTACAGTTAGATATGCATGATGATATCTTACCATTATAGTGTATACTTTTCTTCATCCACTATAATAATGGTAATGTCCAAAGGTTAATTTTCATGTCTAGATGTTATAGAAGACCCCAGACTATAATGAGAACCTCGAGATACAATGAAATTGATCTTAAATATATGTTATATAGTCTAGAAACATCTTACTGACTGGACATAGTAGATTTCTTACTATCAGGTGATGGGAGCTCATAATCATTGAGACTTCTTCTCATGAAGTTCTCACTTGGTTATCTCTAGTAATGAGATCATGAGGACAGACCCATCAATAGGAAAACGACATGTTTTGGGTTTCATTGGTTGTTCCTATCTATGGACATGTGTATTGGTCTCCTGATATGAGACCATTACCAATGTATATCATTTAATTACATACTTTGATGCAAGGTGAAAACCATGGCAGTAATGCCGTGACGAGGTAGTTAGTGTTGGGTGCGTCATTGGTGATATGACATTGGTTGAAAGGTCAAGAAAGGATTTGTCACTTCCATGTTTAAAAAGTTGTATATCTCAGGACTGGTGGATCAGGATGGTGCCGCCTTCATAAGTCTTTGGCCAAATCAGTAGAAAGGCAAATCCATCCGTATAGATTAACAAATAATAAAGCAAGATAAGGACGATGACACAATAGTGCGTCCTACTTTATGAGATATCTAATGAAAAAGAGACTATAGTAAACAGTTAGTGTTTGTATGATGGTAGTCATTGCTATGAATACCTTATCTATTTAGGGGCCATGACGGGTTGCTAGACCCTGCTCTTGGTCTGTGAATTTTATTCACTTCTATCGAGATAAGGGCCAAGAGGGTCACACACAACAGCGTATTCAAGAATCTGCACCTATTCAGTTGAATAGGTATATGGACATAGTGGGCCTCGCCATGGGGTCCGAGCATTGTCCAAGTTGTTGATCACCAAAATAATTAAATAAATTCATTAATATTCAAGTTAAGAATATTTGGGATTTAATTTATTTAATGTATTTACGAGTTCCGTAAATATGAGAAAATATTAATCAAACGAATATTATTTTAATATTCAAGGTTCGTTTAATATTCAGTGGGACAACGATTCGAGTTAAATGGCTCGGATTTTATCATGTAATATGTTTCATATATATTACAAGTATGTGATAAAATAATAAATAATATTGGCACAGTTATGTCCGTCAAAATTATTAATTTAGAGAACATTGATATTAACAGGGGCTGGGGAACCCTACAGGTTATTTATCAATGTCTCTATAAATAAGAGATGAGGCTCTCTCTATTTGATGTGCAATTAACTATTCACTCATTTGAATGGAATGAGAGTTGAGAGCCTCTCTCTCCTCCCACTTCTTAGAGAGAGAAGCACTCGATCCAAGAGTTTGGATCAAGTTTCTCCTCACGCATCACAAGATCGATGATGCGGTGATCGTCGGGATGTTGAAGATATCATTGAATCGCCGCGCTTGCACATGGAGTTTGACGATTGGCGTTCCAATGGAATTTTGGAGTGCTTGTGGACGATCTAGAGGGAACCTGCTTTGGAACCTTCAAGCGACGATCGCCATCGGCTAGTAGCAGTCGACCACACCTTCAGATTTGAAATGGGTATGTTTATTTTTATTTTGTGCACTTAATAATTTACGTGAGATCCTCGGACCTCTCTGGGATACGGATCGTCGGTGACGACAAGTTCCTTCATTCCGTCGATGAAAATTTTATAATCCCCGGCCCACCGGCTTTCGCTGCGGGCCCCGAAAACCTAACAGTGGTATCAAAGGGATCGTGTAAATTTTATGAGCCTAGAAAATTAATTTTCATAAATAATTATGTATAGGGTTTAAAGACGGTCCCTACAGTTCAAACCGTGCGGCAATCCGTTGTCGAATGACCATGTTATGGTCAGATTAAATTTTTGGATTGGATCAAATTCGCAGATTGATCTCGGGTTCTAATTTTATTTCATTTTGTTGAACCGATTAAAATTCAATCGGTTCATTAGAAATAAAATTAATTATGGAATTATATTTTTTAAATAATATTTTTAAACAATAATTGTATTATTATAATAATTATTATTTTATTATTATTATAATTTAATAATAATAAATTATTATTTCATTATAATAATTATATTATTATTTAATTAAAAGGCTATGGAGTAGCCATTAGTTTTTGTGTCGAATATTTTTGAGGATACTTAGTCAAAAAGGGGTGTGGAATTTGTTAAAGGGGGCAAATAAGACTTAAAAGAAAGTCTTAAACAAATAATAAAAAAATAATGGGGAAAGTGGGGTGGAGGCTTGCATGTGGAAACATTGAACAAAAAAAGGGGATGTGCAGCGTGTGGAAGTGAAAAATAGAAAAAAAGGAGAAGCTTCATGGGGGTCCAAGCGGACCCCCTCCCTTTCCCGCGCGGCCTGCAGCTTGAAGCTGCACAGGAAGCAGGCACCGCGGCTGTGCCTCCCCTGCCCAACAAACACCAGAGCCACGCCCAAATGACCCTGCCACAACAGGCCCTTCGACTAGCTCCCATATCCCACACGCTGTGGCATGTAGAAGGCCCACTGTCACCGGCCTCCACTCTTACGCGGCCTGCAACAGCTCCTGCGGGAGCGGCACAACTTCTCCCCGCACTCCCTGCAGTAGCGCCGGCACCCCAGGAGTATGCCCCGACCGTCCCCTTGCTGGCACCGCCACCCTCCCCTCCACAAAAGCGGCCAACACCCCGGTTTTCCCCTCTCCCTCATGACAGAGCGCAACAACAACTGCCCTCGACCCTAGTTCCCTGCGCGCGCTGCTGGCCGCTCCGCACGGCCAGAACCAGGCAAGCAGCCCGCCTCCGCCAGTGCCAGCCTTCCTCTACGGGCCTGCACTGCCGCTCACCCAGGCCATTCCTTGCATCATCCCCCTCGCCTTGCATGCAAGCTGGGCGCTCCAGGCCACCCCCTCCAGAGCCCCGGGCCCCATGCACTGCCGGAAAAAACCCTTCTCCGGGTTGTTGCTGTCCTCCTCTCATTTTGCATGACACAAGGTTGAGGCGCCGCACCCCGCAACGTCCAACATGTGCCAGCGCAACTTTTCTGTCACCGCACCATCGATCAAGGCCTGGGAGGTACATCTATCTTGTCTGCAATCCTTTACGCAAGACAAAATTGGCCCCGAAGCGGTTTGAGCGGACCTGCCCAACCCGGAACGGGTTTAAACGGATCGGCCCAGCCCATCTCAGCCAAGGCATGGCCATGCGCGGCTTTGGCTCGGCTCGCACAGGCCATGAAATGGTGTTTTCGGAGTTCGACCACATTGAATTAATTATGATTAATTAAATTAATTAATTTAATTTTAGTTTATAAATTAAATTAATTAAAATTAATATTGGTTAATAATTTTAATACCCGAATAAAATTAATTCAATTTTAGTATTAAATTGAATTAAGTCAAATTAATTTAATTTTGGAATTAAAATTAAATTAATGGACGGACCGATAATTAATTAAAATTTTTGAATTATTTAATTCATTAAATTTAATTAAATAAACCCTCATACTTAATTATTTCATTTTAATTTTATCACGTTTTAAATTACCCGCCGTATGGTCTTGAGCATCGACCTTTGTATGTCTTCATTTAATTATTATTATTTAATTAATTATTTTAAACTGTGTGCGATGGTTGTAATTAAGTAAAGACGGTCTTTTCATCGTTTATTTTTCGGTTAAAATGTATAAGGGCATGACAGACCAATAATTATGTGATGTACATTTATTCCAGAGTTCCCCTCGCCTGCGCGCGAGTACCTTTGTACTTCGGATGAAGATGACGTGCGACGTCGACCCCGCCAAGACGAGGTGGAGCTCGTTGATCAAGATGATTCAAGATGACACGTGGACTATGCCAAGACGAGGCGGTAATCCAAGACGTGACGTAAAATTCACCAAGATGAGGTGATGTTCCAGATGAGAAGTAAATATACAGAACGAGCAAGCTGCATCAAGAGTCAAGCACATGACTTAGGTACGATGCGCTTAGGTCGTTTAGATTCTTAAGACCAGTCGGGTAGTAGTTTTAACTTTATGCATTTATTTATTATTTTATACATTTTTGAACAATGGGAAAACACATAAAATAATAGATAATAAAATGCATAAAGAAGTGGTGTATGTTTTTCTATTAAAGTTCAGTTGTGAGTGAAACAAAATAGATGAATGAGTTTAATAGAAATTGATCACATTTGTCGAGTGAAAAACATAAAACCCTCAATGAAAATATTAAGTCACTAATAGCCTTCCATAATTCAAGTTTGAACAAAACCGGGTGTTCGAGGTGTCGGTTCATGTCTCAGCTGAGGGTGCCTCTTACCACAGGGGAGTTCTTATTTGTGTGGTGGGTCGACTTAACTAAAATTGCAGAAAGGTTATAGCCTTATCTAGTTTTTTGTAATTTTAGAGGCAAGCGTTGAGTAAATCATTAAATGATTTCTGATGTTGGGACTTCACTCAACAGATCAAGGAACCGCAAGATAATGTGGTTGGCCAGCCAAAATCCTACCTTGGTCCTTCCGAGTAGTGACATAGCCCTTGATTTTAGATTATGAGGGAGGTTCAGGGAGCCTTGACACTATAATACTAAAGAGTATTCCGATTCTAGTACAGAGGGTTCCTAGAATTCGAAAAATTAGTGGGAGATATTTAATGATTAAATAATCAGTAATATCACATTTGGTAATCACATAAAAGTACAATCTGCTAAAGTAGTTTTTTAGATAACGGTAAGTAATACCTTAATATAACTATGATAAACATTAGAAAAAGATAATGTCTAAACCAAGCACGAAATTCCAAATGTATTATTGGCACTTTCACACATTAATACCATAATGAAAATTCAAGGTGCTTGTGTCCCAACCTGTTAAGCCACCTTAAGAAGCGAGGGTGTAAAACAACTTACAGGAGACTCATGAATAAAGCATATGATGGTTCTTTCATAATGCTATCATCAAATTCTGATGTTAGTTGTGGTCGCTACATCAAGACCTGGATGATGATCACGTGTAGTCTCATCTCCAAGATCCTTTCGAGGAGAAAGTGAAGCAAGATATGAATGTGATGATTACACTCTGTTTGTGTAAAGTGAAAGACAGTTCATAATCTTTCATGTCATCCCATTATTATACCTTTTACACCCAATTACTCTAGTTTCATTTAAGGATACAAACTATGCATATAGAGTAAGCGCTTCATTTCCGTTAAGGAAACATTCTCCAAGTAATAAAAATATTGGAGATAACGCCATCTTCTATTCTTATGGAAAATACATTGAATGACAAGGTGAAAAGGCCTATGGAAAGTTACGCCAAAGGAAACATCATCATGTCCTTCAAAGAAATGTGGTTGGTTATTTAATATGATGTTATTTGCATAACATAATGAAATGAATTCATGGAAGTTTGAAAACTGAAATACAAGAAGCAAGTTCCCGCTCCTTGTTCAGTTACTATTCATCAAAAAAAAGTATTGTTTTCTCTCATACTTCTTGGGTATTGAAATAAAATATGCTTTTCGCATATTTTTATTGAGACACAATAACCATGTATGTAGAAGAACATTACTAGAAGTAAAGTGTCTTCTTCAAGCAACTGAGAAAGGGTGATTCCTAAGTCAGCAGGGAGAAACACATAACTTCTAATTTCCAAGTGAATGATTCAAATTGAAAAGGTTGTAGAGTATAACCAAAAAACATTTATCTCATGTGCCCATTTGGAAATGATGAGACATTATTCCATGTTTTGGAATGAATGTTGTTTGAGGTGACATAATCAACAAATATTTCACTTCTATTTGAATCAATGGCAATGCATGATGAATATAAAATGTAAGACCTACCCAGTTGTGGAAATGTGATTCATTGTCAAGTAAAACTAAAAGTAGACATCAACTATATACCCAATATGGTATTTAGGCTCGGCACAGCTAAACACCTATGTTATTATTGACACCCTTAGTTTCGACAAAGAAACCTTTAGAAATAAAGGTATGCCACAAAGATTCCTGAGGTTTGTTCAAAAGAGATAGTGTGAACTATTCCAAATAAATAAAGAGGAAAAGATACTTCATATGTTTCCTTTAAGTCATTAAGTAATAGTGAAGTATAGGTTTGTTAAGAAGATATGAGTTTCTTCAGATCGGCAGGCCGAATAATATCTTGTCCAAGCAATCATCGATCATGATAATGTAGCATGGAGTAATTCTTAAATTCATGTTAGCTTATCTGCATCACCGTATTGATGTTCATAAGGAGGATCGATGACAAGTCTTACATATTAACATTGATCAACAAACATATAGCATGGATCAATTCTTCAATGCATATGTTACACCTCAAAGTTATGATGTAAGTTGTATCAGTGTTGCAACCTACAGAAAATTCCATCATATTTCATAATGTGATTTGAAAATAACAGCGTAGACGCATGACCAATATACCAACTAAAATGAAAAATGGATATCATACGAGTCATAGTATGATGTAAAATCCATTATGTCACAGGTCTTGTTTAGATGCAAAGCGTTTGTTAGGATTCAAACAAACCTGCATCAAGTTAAACACGTTGTGCGTCTAAGATAATTATCCTAATAGTTACTTAAGATATTACCTAAATCCCTAAGATATAAATGATGTAGTCCAGTATTATACTACATTTCTATACAAGGGTGAACATCTCTATTAGAGATAGTGGGAGCTAAAATGACTTAGACTTAGTCAATGCTCAAGATGCACAAATGGTTGTCATAGGGAACAAGTTCCCCAAGTACATGTGGAATAGGAATGTTCCAGAGACACATACTGCGTAGGAAGAATAAAACCATGGTGATGGTTTTATAGTCACTGTGGTCAGTGATATATTATTCATTAAGAATATTAAATCCAACAAGTAATCAGTATATGGCAACAAGCTAATATTGACAAGATCAACTAAAATTCAATAATTGATTCCATGTATCAAATTTAAAAGGGGATTATAAATTGAATACGGTGGTGGGTATTCAAATGAAATGATACATGGATAGTACAATTATGGTACCAATAAGGCTTGACTAGTTATACCTAGTCGATATTCCTAAATCTATTCGAATTTTACATGTCATAGCTAAACTTCTACGATCTTTTTATTGTTCATTGGGTGTCAAGATCATCTTTCATGGAAGGTGTCTATACGACACAACCATAAAGAGATGATGACATAAAATTATTCCAATAAGGGTTTCAAGTTACTAAAATATAGTTTTGGATTAATGTAACTGACAATATCTTAGACCATTCATTATAAATGAATCGTTTCCATGTGTGTACCAAAGGTTAGAGGTAGCGCCAATTTTTCCAAGTGAAATATGTTCGACAATATATGGAAAACAGATTTTGATCTTACAGTTAGATAAGATCAGGTTAAAAACAATTCTCCAATGATTGAATTCAAGTAGAAACCTATGTTCTAAGGAACAAGATCCTCTCAGGTAGATCCAAAGGTTGCTTGGTCCTAGTCAATCGTACATATTGTGACATTGTATTTAAAAAATTAAAATAAAATATAAGTTGGAATAATTCATGTTTAGAATTGTTGCCTATGTCACATGGATTAATCTCTCTAGGTTAACATGTTCGAAGCATGTGTAGAGATTAATGTTGTGAATTGATACCATATGCTTTGGAGATGGATCAATCACGTATTCCATAATATGTACAATAATTGATACTTCTAGGATATAATTTATTATAGGCAGATATCAATTATTTCCAGGAGCCCTGTATGTGATGCAGTCAGAAGTATCATCAAGCACTTCAATAAGTACAAATGATATGTACCTGGAATATGGAGTTGAAGGTATACTAGTTGTGGTGGTACACATACTAGTAATCGTTAGATCAATTTGATCTATATCGCAGTTAGGTAAAGGAGATGAGTGAGTCGAGCTCATTAAATCTTGTGGTAGCCACACCTACAAATACCAAGTACATTGCAGCTTCTAAAGCAACCAAGAAGAAGTTATAAATTGCAACGAGTTCTTCCAATTCATGGATTCGCACCAAGTGATAAAAGTATTATCATAATGATAATTATGATATTCCTACTAGCCAAGTTGTCATTTTATGAAAATGGAAAAAAGTATTATTCTCGGGGATACCGTGTATTGAGAAGTTTTACTCAAGTCAATGAGGTTTCATATAGTAGATATGACACATGGGGAATATGTGGCAGGCCCACTAGTTAAATCCATTACTCAGCAGAAACATGATATTTATCATATGAGTGTCTTACAAGTTTATTTATAAAGTTGGCTCTAGTGCAAGTTTGAGTGTTGAAATAGTGGGTGCCCTAGACCCAACTACGTAGCACTTTTGATTGTCGTATCATGTGTACAGTTAGATATGCATGATGATATCTTACCATTATAGTGTAGAATTTTCTACTTCCACTATAATAATGGTAATGTCCAAAGGTTAATTGTCCTTTTGAGAGGTTATAGAAGATCCCAGGCTATAATGAGAACCTCGAGATACAATGACATTGATCGTAAATAGATGTTCTATGGTCTAGACATATCTTACTGACTAGACACCGTAGATGTCTGACTATCAAGTGTTGTGGGCTCATAAGCATTGAGACTTCTTCTCATGAAGTTCGCACTTGGTGATCTCTAATAATGAGATCATGAGGACAAACCCATAAATAGGAACACCACATGTTTTGGGTGTCATTGGTTGTTCTTATCTACGGAGATGTGTATCGATCTCTTGACTTGATACCATTACCAATGCATATTATTTAATTACATACTTTGATGAAAGGTGAAAACCATGGAAGTAATGTCGTGGCGAGGTAGTTTGTGTCGGGTGCGTCGTGGGTGATATGACATTGGTTGAATGGTCAAGAAAGGATTTTTCGCTTCCGAGTTTAGGAAGTTGTATATCTCAGGCCTGGTTGATCAGGATAGTGCCACCTTCAAAAGACTTTGGCCAAATCAGTAGAAAGGAAAATCCATCTAGATAGATCAACAAATAATAAAGAAAGATAAGGACGATGACACAAGAGTGTGTCCTACTTTATGAGATATCGAATGAAAAAGAGACTATAGTACACAGTCAGTGTTCGTAGGATGGTAGTAGTTTCTATGACTATCCTTAGCTCTTTAGGGGCCATGAAGGGTTGCTAGACCCCTCTCTTGGTCTGTGAATTTTATTCACTGCTATTGAGATAAGGGCCTAGAGGGTCACACACAACAGCGTATTCAAGAATCCACACCTATTCAGATGAATAGGTATATTGACATAGTGGGTCCCGCCACGGGGTCCGAGCATTGTCCAAGTTGTCGATTAGTAAAATAATTAAATAAATTCATTAATATTCAAGTTAAGAATATTTGGGATTGAATTTATTTAATGTATTTACGAGTTCAGTAAATACGATAAAATATTAATCGAATGAATATTATTTTAATATTCAAGGTTCATTTAATATTCAATAGGACATCGTTTTGAGTTAAATGGCTCAGATTTTATCACGTAATATGTTTCATATATATTACAATTATGTGATAATACAATAAATAATATTGGCTCAGTTAAGTCCGTCAAAATTATTTATTTAGAGAACGTTGATATTAACGGGGGTCGGGGAACCCTACCGGTTATTTATCAATGTCTCTATAAATAAGAGAGGAAGATCTCTCTCTTTGATGTGAAATTCACTATTGTCTCATTTTCATGGAATGAGTGTTTAGAGCCACTCTCTACTCCTATTTCGTAGAGAGAGAAGCACACAATCCAAGAGTTTGGAACAAGTTTCTCCTCAAGCATCCCAAGATCGACGATGCGGTGATCGTCAGCACATCGAAGACATCATTGAATCGCCGCGCTAGCACCCGGAGTTTGACTATCGGTGTTCCCGTGGAATTTTGGAGCACATGTGGATGATCTAGAGGGATCCTACTTTGGATCCTTCAAGCGACGATCACTATTGGCAAGCAGCAGTCGACCGCTCCTTTGGATTCAAAATGGGTATGTTTATTTTTATTTGTGCTCTTAATAATTTACATAATATCCTTGGACCTCTCTAGGGCTCGTATCGTCCGCGATGACAAGTTCTGTTGTTCCGCCGATGAAAAATTTAAAATCCCCGGCCCACTGGCTTCCACTGCGGGCCCCGGAAACTTAACACGGTATTGTCAAATAAATATGCATAAAGTAATTTATGTTAATATTGAAATCATATAGCATTTACAGATTACTATGTTGCTTTGGATAAAATATTTTTGTGTTTAGAATGGTTTTCCGTAGAGTAAACAGAGCCGCTATGTTGGGATGAAATCGAGAGGAAGACATCCTTCCAAATTAGCAACCTGAGATGGTTGGAATCAGAACTATGTTGTTTGTTGTTGTGATGGAATAGTTGACTCATGCTATAAATGGTGGTGGTATCGATGTACAATATCAGCCATATCAACCACAGAGGAATATGTCATTAGTAAAGAATTTCATGAGGCAACATCCCCCATCATTCAGAGGGTCATCTGACCCGGTGCTAGTAGAAGGGTGGATTAAATCACTAAATAAGATTTTTGATGTCTTGGGTTGTTCATAACATTAAAAGGTTAGTCTTTCTATTTACCGTTTTGAAGGTGAAGCTGGTCAGTGGTGGTCGATGGTGAAAAATATCAGGGATAATTGGGATATTGATGCTCTCAATTGTGATGAATTCAATGGTATATTTCTTGAAAAATATTTTCCTACGGTGGTTCATCTTAGGATGGAAAAACATTCCTGACATTGTGGCAGGAGGATGACTCAGTGTCTGTTTATGAAGAAAAATTCACTCGAATAGAAAGGTATGCTTCAAATTCTATATGAGATCTTGATAGTAAAATCAACCGTTTTTAGTCAGGATTAGATCCAAAGTATCAATGGTCTTTAGCTTTTCATGATTTCAACAGTTATGAAAAAACATGTTTGTTGTGCGGAGAAGGTGGAAATTTAGTTTTCTAATGATCAGGTGTTCTTTGGAATCAACAGAATAAGAGGTTGAGGTGGTAGACAAAAGGGAATAACTCTTCAAAAAACTCTAATGATAAGAAACTTAGTTTAACTGTTTGTTAAATTTTTTTTCTTAAAAGCATGTTGGGGAATGTATTTTCAATTTTGGTAAGTGATGCTGATGTGGTTAAATGGGACATAAGGATCGTAATTTCACTAAAAATATCAGGGTAATAGTAATAATAAATCTGATTTATAGTCAGTAAAATGTTTTAAGTGCAATAAAATGGGTCATTATGAAAATGAGTGTCCAATAAATAACTCAACTGAGGGAAAGAAGACATACTACAAGAAGAAAGGGGTGGTGAAATAATTTTTCATCTACTTCTGTAGATGTTGTGCCATCAAATGAAGTAGTATCATGTACACTTTTTGTTTGTTGAGATTATGCCAATGTGTTGTTTGATGTAGGGTCTACACACTCTTTAATTTTTTAGAAGTTTTCTAGTAAATTGGGAATTCCATATCAAGATATGAATACAAAACATACAATAAAAACACCTGGAGAAAATTTTGAGACAAAAAGAAAACATGAGAACATTCTTGTCCTTGTGTGTAGAAAGATCTATATGCAAACCCTATTTTTTTTGGATCTATTAGTGGTTTTTGTTATTTTGGTTATGGATTGGATTTCTGTTTATCATTCTATGATTGACTTCAGAGCTATAGAGGTTTATTTTCAGAATTATTTTAATTTTGTATACAAGAATGAGCCCTTTCTTTTGATAACATATCAGGAAGCTGAGAAACTAGTAAAAGATCAAAATGAGTGTTACCTTGCACATATTGATAAAAATAAAGGAATTGTTCAGATTAGTGATGTTCCATTGGTAAATGAGTACCCTGATGTTTTTCCTGATGAGTTTCCTAGTATTATACCTGATCGGTAAGTTGAATTTTCTATTGACTTAGTTCCTGATACTAAGCCAATTTCAAAACCCCCTTATCAAATGGATCAAATTGAACTTTTATAGTTAAAGATGAAATTTATTAGGATATTAGATAAATGTTTCATTAAACCTAGAACATCACCATGGGTTGATCCTTTCTTATATGTTAAAAATAATGATGGTTCAATGAAACTTCTCATTGATTATAGAGCATTGAATGACATCACTGTTAAGAACAAGTATCATTTGCCTCATATCTAGGATTTATTTGATCACCTCTAGGGATATCAGTATTTTTCAAAGATTGAATTGAGATCGTGGTACCATCAATTGAAAGTAATGTAAGCATACATTCTGAAGACAGCATTTTGTACTAGATATGGACATTATGAATTTGTATTTATGCCTTTTGGTTTAATCAAAGCACCTACTATATTCATGGATATTATGAATATAATTTTCTGTAGGTTCTTGGATAAGTTTATGGTTCTGTTCATTAATGATATTTTGGCTTATTTCAAAAGTAAAGCAGAAGATGAATTCCATTTAAGTGTTGTCTTGAAAACCTTAAAAGAAAATAAATTATTTGTAAAATTCAGCAAGTGTGAGTTTGGGTTGTAAAAAATTTCATTCTTGGTCACATTGTTTCAAAAAATGGCATAACTGTTGATCCTGCTAAAAAAAAGTTGTAGAAGAATGTCTAAGACCCACAAATATAACTAAGATCCATATTTTTCTTGGTTTGGAAGGTTATTACCAGTTGATTTTTGAGAATTTGGCATGGTTATCTAGTTCAATGACTAAGTTAACTCGAAAAGGTGTTATGTTCATCAGGACAAAAGAATGTGATGATTTTCTTCAGGAATTGAAACGAAGATTGGTGAATGCTATTGTTTTGGAACTACCTTCCAAAAATGGTGATTTTGTTATCTAAAGTGATTCTTCGTTGAAAGGAATTGGTTGTGTCGTAATATAGAATGATCAGGTAATTTATTATACATCACGTAATTTGAAACCACATGAGTTAAATTACACTACACATGATTTGGATTTATCTGATGTTGTTTTTTCTTCAAAAAATTGGAGGCAACATTTGTATGGAGTAAAATGTAAAATATATACTGATCACAAAATTTTATAGTATATATTCACTCAAAAGGAATTGAATATGTGATAGAGGATATTAATGGAATAAATAAAGGATTATGATTGCACAATCCATTACCATCTGAGAAATGAAAATAAAGTGGTTTATGCTTTTAGTCGAAAAAGTAATGCTTCATTAACCATGTTACGTTTGGGACTAGATCATTTGGTTTTTCATTTGATAAACTTTGGAATTGATGTTTTTGGTAGAGAAAAGTATTATGTTTTATATCAGGTGTCAATGAGATCATCTCTATTAGACAAAATTAAGCAAGAACATAAGGAAGACAGTGAGTTACAGAAAAAGGTAGAGATGGTTCAGAAGAGTAAGTTTCCCAAATTTTACATTAATAATGTTTTTTTAGATTTGGAAAGAGATTATGTTTACCATGTAATTCATAGTTGAAGAATGAGTTATTATGTGAAGCACATAGTTCCCCGTTTTCAGTTCATCCTAAATGTACTAAGATGTAGAGAGATCTTCGTAAGTATTACTAGTGGGATGGAATCAAAAGAGATATTACTAATTTTTCTGTGATGTGTTTGACTTGTGATCAGGTTAAAGTAGAGAAACAGTTACCGAAATGGATGCTTCATCCTTTACCGGTGTTAGAGAGGAAATGGGATAATATATCCATGGACTTTGTTGTGGGATTACCGAATACATCTCGAGGTAATAATACAATCTGGGTTATTGTTTATCGATTGACTAAATCTTATCATTTCCTTCTTATTCGAGATACTTTGTCTCTAGATCAACCTTCTCGGTTGTATGTTAAAGAGATAGTCAGGTTTCATAGAGCTCATCACCCCATTGTATCTAATCGTGATCTCAGGATTACTTCTAACTTTTGGAAAGGCCTTTAGAAGTCGTTGGATAATGAATTAAATTTTTGTTCAGCTTTTCATCCTTAATAAGATGGGCAATCATAACGAACAATTTAAACAATGGAGGAAATGTTACGTGCTTTCTAGATGAATTATCAGGGAAGTTATGACAGATATATTTATTTGGTTGAATTTTCTTATAATGACAGTTTTCATTCCAGTATATAGGTGGCTCAATTTGAGGCATTATATGTAAAGCGTTTTCAAACTCCAGCTTTTTGGAATGAAGTAGGTGAAAGGAAGTTGATGGGACTAGAATTGGTAGTAGAGATGGAAGATAAAGTTCGGTTGATTCAGAAGCACATGAGAACTGCTTAGAGCAGGCATAAAAGTTATGCGGATAACTAGATAGAGGATCTTTCTTTTGAGGTAGGTGATCATGTCTTTCTCAATGTTTCCCCATGAAAAAATGTGATGTGTTTTGGTAAGAATGGAATGTTGAGTCTGAGGTTCATTGGACCTTATAAAATCCTAGAGAAAGGTGGATCAGTTGCGTATAGAGTTTCTTTACCTCCAAGTTTATCCCAGGTACACAATGTTTTTCATGTTTCGATGTTGAGAAAGTATATTCCCGAGCCATATCATGTTTTGAGGCCAGAGGAAGTTTAGTTGGAAGAGAATCTCTCATATGAGTAATAACCAGCGCAGAGTCTTGACCAAAGTGAGCAAGTGTTGTGGAAAATGGTAATTCACCAGGTAAAGGTTTTGTGGAAAACCATATGGTTGAAGAGGTAATGTGGGAATATGAAAATTCTATGAGGGATAAATACCCCCACTTATTTGATAAGTGAATAAAAATTGCGAGGATGTAATTTCCAAAAAGGGGGTAGGATGTAACATCCCATGTAAATAAAGATTATTACATATTTCATAATTATTAAAAAATTTAATTAAATATTAATTTTACTTTAAAGGGGTTTCTATGTTTGATAGCATACCCGATACGCAACAACGGGTTTCTTTGAAATCTTACGTTGCACACTAATAATATAATATTATTATTTTAAATGTTAGTTAACGCTTAGCCATTGTATTGGTGGGAATGAACAAAACTAACTACAATATAATTATACATGTTTTTTAAATGTATTTACATTTATCCAATAAAATGTTAGAGGCTTAAAATGTGAATAATTCTAATTTTAAGCATAATTTACATTAAAAGGTCGATTTACCACCTTTTAATGGTGAACCCTATTTTAATCTAGTTTTGGTCACTTTAATACAATATATTTGACCAAATAAATTCTTTTTTTAGAATGGGGACATCAAAATTTACTTTGTGTAATTTTTTGGAATTTTTTCGATAAGGTTCATTTTCAAAGAATAGTGAAAATATTGTATTTTAATTCAAAACATCATTTTAAAATAATTTATTTATATGGATATATTATCTTTTTAATTGGTTTTAAAGTTTAATTAGAATATATTTTTACCATTTAATTCAATTTTTCTCATTGGAATTAATTTCACTATGATATTGTATATAAAAAAGTGTCAATCTTTTGATAGTTATTGTTTATTAAAAACACGCTATTTGTTTTAACAACAGGAATTAAATTTATATTAATTAATGACACTTCTATTTTTTGAATTTGGAAAAAAAGAAATCATTTCTGAATTCGATATATCAAATATATCTAAGGATTAATATTTGGTAGTTTTCAGAAAAACATCAATTTTTGTTGAATAGTGAAACCACTTAGTAGTAGTAAAAAAACTTACTTTTTCATTTAAATGAAATTTTAGCACTTATATGAATAAAATTTAAAAAATTATACATAAATTTTTGATATTTATAAGTAAAATTTGGTTCAATTAGATGAAAATAATTTTTGGTGAATAGTAACTTTTGACTTTTATTTACCGTAGTTAAAGGTAAATAGGGTAATTCAAGGTAAAAAATATATTATAATAATTCAATAATACCATAAAAATGGTCTAAAACTTATTGGTTGTGTCATTTATGACCATGGAAATATTTGGATCGATTTTGGGACCCCATTGAGCCACATGGAATTGATAATGACACTTTAGATTAATTAACTTAAAGTAAAGGAAAAAATGACAAAAATAAATATCGTATAGTTAATTAATTTTTACAAGGGGTTATATAAATTATATTTTAGACTATAATTATTAATTAGAAACATAAAAATATTTCTTATATCATTGTATTTTGTTTATAATTATTAGAATTCAAATAAATTAAATTATTTATGACATAATAATGATGCAGTATTTACCTCATTAATAAAAGATTTAAATAAATAAGATTATAAATATTAAAAAAGTATCCAAAAACTATCCAATTCTCATTGGATGACTTAATTTCTACCATGAGTCAACTTATATTCTAATTTAATTAGTTTTAGACTTTTATAAACCTTATATCATTATATATTAAAATAATATTATCACACATTCCGAAAGAGCCCGTCCCCCTTATAAAAATCCCTCACTTATATCCACATTCTCACACCACTCAAGCATTTTGGATCATCCAAACTCTACCCAATTAAACTCCTTGCATCACTCTCCTCCTCATAGAAGCCTTACCTTGTGTAGAAGGCACTTCAAGAAGTCCATTTGGTTCAAACCAAAGGAATTTACCCAAATTAAAGGTAATAGTTTGTCTTAACTTCTTCTCTATTATTTTACTTTTCCAACCCCTAAAATCTTTTTATTACATTATTTTATAACAACACCAGTATCCTCAATATACTAGTATTTTTTTATGAGAATTATTATAACTACACTTACACACACCTTCGTCTAATAGGTGATGAACATACTATTTCTGTGGATTGAAAACTAACACACCACGAGACGATGATTGTTCGATTATCTTCTACCACCTATCATGGTGGCCATTAATATGACAATATATTTATATATGATATTTATTAGGTTTATTTTTTATTTAAGCTTCTTATTTTTTTTATTTTATTCCTTTATGGTTTCCATTATGGGTAAACGCGATAATTGTATTTGAGGATGTGCGGACTACCACCCCCTCAAAGTGATATGACTCATTAAGGCCATATGTGGGACGTATAAAGGATGGTGTTAATGATATTACATATGATATTATATTGGAATTATAATATACCTATGTATAATTATGTTTTAATTTTATTAAAAAAATAAATGGAAATGAAAGTAGCGTTCATGCGTACGTACAACTTACCGTCTCCATGAATGGTGCATTTCATTTCTTCACTCCAAATGATATGTACTGTTATAAATATTTATATATATACGGGATATATATGATATATATTATATCTATATAATATATATCATTCTGGATATAATGGAATTTTGACTGCATGGACAACATCTAAATATAAGGTGGTCATTTTTTGACTCAAGTACCAAATATCGACAAAACGAACGTTATTAACTTAAATGATTAAATAATGTTTATAACATGGTAATAAGTGATATAAAAGGAATAGTATTCTTAAAAAATGCTCTTAAGAAAGTAGAAATTAACTTTAGTTTATTATTCAGGAGATTAATGAACAACGAAGTCAAGTTAGACTTTAGGTAAGGGAATTTCTTAACCCAATTACCTTTCTTTAGGTTAATCTCCTACTTTTAAATTATGTCATGCTATGATTATGTAAGAAATAACTTTTTATGTCCTTTATTTTATTTTTACATTACCTATGTGTACCTATAGTGAATACACATATTCAGTCTCTTTTATTTACAAAATGATCTTTGTAAGGGACATTGTCTCAATCTCCTTTCATTGAGCCATATTTTGTTCTAATACACGACTTTCTTTAATACTCTATATAAAAAACATTTACTTTTAATTTCATTAAAAGGTAATATTTTTCTACGAAGCATTTTTCTAAATAATAAAAAAAATTATTTTTAACGTATGCGGTGACAACGACCTTTCCGCCACCGTGAGTATTATTTGATCTTTGGATTCCTTAACAAGACGTAATTTTTTTTAAAAGGAAAATAAATACCATATAATATTTTAAGTATTTTCAGTAATGAAAATGGTTTTGATAATTGTATTGATACGTTAATATATTGAAATGGTATATTGTTATTAAAATGTGAGAATTTTATCGTTCCTTTATGATTATGTTATGTATTATGATCATGTTATAGTTCTTGGGAATTATTTACATATACAGGTGGTTCCATGATAACCCTAGGGCGAGTGAGATCGAGATAACTCTCCAATGCATTGGGTAATGTGACGAAGGTAAACGTGAATGTTTCTCTTAAGATATTTAGGGAATATACTGAGTGGGGTTCTCCAATGTAACTCCCTAGGTAGCTTTGATAGCTACAATGTAAGTATGATATGAATGCCATAAGTATTTTTATGATTTGTGATTACTATGTGTTATTCATAAATCTTATGTTTTCATGGGGTAAGTAAAAGAGTTTATGTTTTTTATTTATTTATGAACTAATGTTTTTTTTTATTTGTTTTATAAACCTTACTGATCTTTTTATTGGCGTCCCATGTTGTGACATGTTTTCAGAGGACATAAAGATGAATAGGTTCAATTATGGGATCAAGGAAAGGACATGCCGTCTAAATCATGGAACTAGACATGAATCTTTTTTTCAAGTGTTTTTATTTTATGAAAAAAATGGAAACTGAGTAGAAGTATATACTTTGTAATATTTTGAGATATAATAGTTATGTCTTAATTATCTAAAACTCTAAACCAGAAAAGATCCTCAATTTGAATTATTCATTTAATTCAATATTATGAAATGTTTATGGCCGGGTCCTTATAATTACTATCAAAGGTCGGTTTAGATAAATTTAGCATTTAGGGTATTGTTAAATTAATATCCATAAAGAAATTATGTTGATATTCAGATTATATATCATTTAAGGATTACCATGTTTCTTCACCTAAGATATTTCTATGTTCAGAATGGTTTTACGCAGAGGAAAAATTGCAGCAATGTTGGGACAATATTAGGAGGAAGACAACCTTCCAAATCAGCAACCTCAGATTGTTGAAATCAGAACTAAATAGTTTGTTGCAGTGATGGAACAATTTACTCATGCTATAAATGGTGGTGGTATCCATGTATGAGATCATCCAGATCGACCACATAAGAACATGTCAGCAGTAGAGCATTTCATGAGGCAACATCCCACATCATTCAAAGGATCATCTGACCCGGTGCTAGAAGAAGGGTGGATTAAAGCACTGGAAAATATTTATGATGTCATGGGTTGTTCTAAACAACAAAAGGTTAGTCTCTATGTTTACCATTTTAAAGGTGAAGCTAATAAGTGGTGGTCTATGGTGAAAAATATCAAGGATAGTGAAAATATTGATGCTCTTGATTGGGATGAATTCAAAGGTACGTTTCTAGAGAAATATTTTCCTAAGGTGGTTTGTCTTAGGATGGAAAACAATTCTTGTAATTGTGACAGGATAATGACTCAGTGGCTATTTATGAAGCAAAATTCACTCGACTAACAAGGTACGCTCCAAATTTCATATGAGATATTTATTGTAAAATCAACCATTTTTACCCAGTACTAAAGCCAATGTATCGAAGGGATTTAACTTCTCATGAGTTCAAAAGTTATGAAAAACATGTTTGTTGTGTGCAAAAGATGGAAATGGAGTTTTTCAATGATCAGTTTTTATTTTAAAAACAATATAATAAGTGGTCGAGGTGGTATAAAAAAGGGAGTAACTTTTCAAAAAAGATTGATGGTAAGAAAATTAAGTTTACATTTTGTGAAAATTGTGGTAAAAAGCCTACTGGGGAATGTCTTTTGAATTATGGAAAGTTCTACCAATGTGGTAAAATGGGACATAAGGCTCACAATTGCACAAAAAAATATCGGGGTAATTGTAAGACAAAATCTGATTTACACTCAGTAAAATGATTTAAGTGCAATGAAATGGGTCATATTGCAAATGGGTGTCCAACAAAGAACTCAACTGAGGGAAAGCAGATAGACTATAAGCAGAAAGGGGTGGTGAAATCCTTTTCATCTACTTCTGTAGATTTTGATCCATCAAAAGAAGTAGTATCAGGTATGCTATTTGTTTATTCAGATTATGCCAACGTGTTTTCTGATTCATGGTCTACACACTCTATCATGTCTGAGATGTTTTCTAGTAAATTGGGAATTCAATCTCAAGATATGAATACAAAACGTATAGTAAAAACACATGGAGGAAATGTTGAGACAAAAAAGAAAACATAATAACATTCATGTCCTTCTGTGGGGAAAGAATCCACCTACAAACCGTATTTTTTTTGCCTCTAGTAGATTTTGATGTTATTTTGGGTATGGATTGACTTTCTTTTTATCATTCTATGACTGACTACAATTCTAAAGAGTTTTCTTTTCAGAATGGTTTTCAATTTCTATATATGAATGAACCCTTGCTTTTGATAAAATTTTAGGAAACTGAGAAACAAGTCAAATATGGAAATGAATGTTACCTTGCCCATATTATTGAAAATAAAGGAACTGTTCATATTAATGATGTTCCAATGGTAAATGAGTTGCTTGATTTTTTTCCTCATTAGTTTCCTAGTATTATACCTAATTGGGAAGTTGAATTTAAAATTGACTTAGTTCCTGATGCTAATCAAATTTCAAAACTCCCTTATAGAATGGATCAAATTGAACTTTTAGATTTAAAGAACGAATTGTAGAAGTTATTAGATAAAGTTTTCATTCAAACTAAAACATCACCATGGGGTGCTATTGTATTATTTTTTTTAAAGGAAATATGGTAAAATGATACTTACATTGATTGTAGAGCATTGAAAAACATAACTATTAAGAACCAGTATCCTTTGCCTCATATCAATGATTTGTTTGATCAGCTATGGGGAGCGTAGTATTTTTCAAAGATTGACATGAGATTGGGGTACCATCAGTTGAAATTAAAGGATGTAGACATTATGAAGACCTCATTTCATACTAGATATGGCCATTATTAATTTGTAGTTATGCCTTTTGGATTAACCAATTCACCTACTGTATTCATTGATCTTATGAATATAATTTTCTATGAGTTCTTGGATAAGTTTTGTGTGTGTTTATTGATGATATTTTGGTTTATTCCAAAATTAAAGAGGAACATGAAAGTCATTTATGGGTTGTTTTGAAAACATTAAAGCAAAAGAAACTATTGGGATAATTTAGCAAGTGTGAGTTTTGGTTGTAAAAAATTTCTTTCCTTGGTCACATTCTTTAAAAAAAATTCATAACTATTAATCCTTGAAAAACAGAAGTTATTGAAGAATTTCCCAGACCAAAAAATATAACTGAGATCTGTAGTTTTCTTGGTTTGACAGGTTATTAACAGAGGTTTGTTGAGAGTTTTACACAGTTATCTAGTATAATGACTATGTTCACTTGAAGATGTGATAAGTTCATCTGGAAAAAATAATGTGATGATTGTTTTCAGGATTTGAAACAATGATTGGTGAATACTCTAGTTTTGGAACTACCTTCCAGAAATAGTGAGTTTGTTATCTATAGTGATGATTCGTTGAAAGGATATGGTTGTTTCCTAATACATAATGATCATGTAACTGCTTATGCTTTACGATAGTTGAAACCACATGAGTTAAATTAACTTAAAAATGATTTGGAATTATCTGCTATTGTTTTTGCTTTAAAAATATGGAGGAATCATTTGTATGGAGTGAAATGTGAAATATATACTGATCACAAAAGTTTAAAGTATATATTCAATCAAAAATAATTTAACATCAGATAGAGGATATGGATGGAATTAATCAAGAATTATGATTGCACGATCCATTACCATCAAGGGAATGAAAATAAAGTGGTTGATGCTTTGAGTCGAAAAAGTATTGCCTCATTAACCATGTCACATTTAGAACAAGATCCTTTGGTTTTTTATCTGATAAACTTTGACATAGAAGTAGTTGGTGCAAAAAAACTATTCTATTTTGTATCAGGTGTCATTGAGATCATCTCTATCAGACAGAATTATGAAATCACAGAAAGAAGATAGTGAGTTATAGAAAAAGGTAGAGTTGGTTCAGAAGGGTATGTTTCCTGAATTTAACATTGATAATGATTGTGTTTTGAGATTTGGAAATAGATTATGTCTTCCTTGTGATTCACAGTTTAAGAAAGAGTTGTTATGTGAAGCTCATAGTTCCCCATTTTTAGTTCATCATGGATGTACTAAGATGTACAGAGATCTTTAGAAGTATTAGTCATGGGATAGTATGAAAAGAGATATTGCTGATTTTACTAAGAAGTGTTTGAATTGTCAGTAGGTTAAAGAAGAGCGGTACCTACCGTAAGGGATGCTTCATACTTTACCGGTGCTAGAGTTGAAATGGGAAAAAATATTCATGGAATTTATTGTGGGATTACTGAATACATCTCGAGATAATAATGAAATCTAGGTTATTATTGATCGATTGAATAAATCTCCTCATTTTCTTCCTATTTGAGATACTTTGCCTCCAGATCAAATTTCTCGGTTTTATGTTAAAGATATATTCAGGTTTCATGGAGTTCCCCTCTCTATTTTATCTCACCATGATCCTAGGTTTACTTCTAACTTTTGGAAAGGCCTTTAGAAGTTGTGGGGTACTAAATTGAATTTTAGTACAATTTTTCATCCGTAATAAAATGGTAAATCATAATGAATAATTAAGACATTGGAGGATATGTTACATTCTTGCTAGATGGATTATCAAAGAAGTTGGGACCGACAACTTTATTTGGTTGAATTTTCATATAATAACAGTTTTCATTACAGTATACAAATGGCTCCATTTGAGGCATTATATAGAAAGCGTTTCCGAACTACATCTTTTTGGGATGAAGTAGGTGAAAGGAAGATGATAGAACCAGAATTGGTAGAAGAGATGGTAGATAAAGTTCAGTTGATTCAAAATCACATGATAACAACTCAGAGCAGACAGAAAAGGTATGCAGATAACCGAAGGAAGGATCTTTCTTTTGAGGTAGGCGATCATGTCTTTCTCAATGTTCCTCTATGGAAAAGTGTGATGCATTTTGGTAAGAAGGGAAAGTTGAGTCTGATGTTCATTGGTCCTTATGAAATCCTAGAGAAAGTTGGACCAGTTGTGTACAGAGTGGCTTTACCTCCATGTTTATCCCAGGTACACAATTATTTCATGTTTCAATGATTAGAAAGTATATGCCAGATCCATATCTTGTTTGGAGCCCAGAGGTAGATCATTTGGAATAGAATCTCTCTTATGAGGAACAACTAGTCCGGATTTTTGATTGAAGAGAGGAAGTGTTGTGGAATAAGGTAATTCACCATGTAACTTTTTTGTGGAAAAACTATATGTTTGAAGTGGCAATGTGGGAATATAAAATTTCTATGAGGGATAAATATCCCGAATTATTTGATAAGTGAATAAAAATTATGAGGATAAAATTTACCAAAGGGGGAAGGTTGTAACATCCCAATTAAATAAAGAATATATCATATTTAATATTTATTAAAATATGGGAATTAAATATTAATTTTACTTTAAAGGTGTGGCTATATTGGATAGCATACCCGATACGCAACAACGGGGTTCTTTGAAATTTTACGTTGCACACTAATAATGTAATATTATTATATAAATGGTAGTTAACTCCTAGCCTTTTTATTTGCGGGAATGAAAAAAACTAATTATAATATGATTTCACATGTTTTTAAATGTATTTATATTTATCCTATAAAAATTTACAGGCTTAAAATGTGAATGAATCTAATTTTATGAATAATTTACTTTAAAAGGTTGATTTACTGCCTATTAATAGAGAACTATATTTAAATATATTTTGGCCAAATTAATAAATTCTATTTGACCAAATAAAATTCTTCTTCATAATAGAGACATCAAAATTTACTATGTGTAAATTTTTTGGAATTTTTTCTATAAAGATCACATTTTAATGAATACTGAAAAATATTATATTTTAATTCGAAACAGCATTTTAATCTAATTTATTTATTTTTTTATATATGATTTTTAATTGGTTTTATAGTTTAATTAGAATATATTTTTACCATTTAATCTAATTTTGGTCATTGGAATTAATTTAACTTTGGAATTGGACATAAACAAGTGTCAATCTTTTGATAGTTGTATCTTAAAAACACGTTATTTGTTTTAACAACAAGAATTAATTTTAAATTAATTAATGAAACTTTTATGTTTTGAATTTTAAAAAATATAAATCATTTTTCAATTCATAATATCAAATATAGTTTAGGCCGAATTTTTTGTAGTTTTCTGAAAAACATCAATTTTTTTGAATAGTGAAACCACTTAGTATTAGTTAAAAAATAGAGGTTTTCATTTAAATGAAATTTTACCACTTCTGTGAATTGAATTTTGAAAATCCGGCATAAATTTTTGTTATTAGTAAGTAAAATATGGTTCAATAAGTTGAAAATATTTTTTTATGAATAGTAACTTTTGACTTTTATTTATAGCGGTTAAAGGTAAATAGGATAATTCAAGGTAAAAAGAATATTATAATAATTAAAAATTACCTTAACACTAGTCCATTCCTTATTGGTTAAGTTATTAATGACCAAGGGTATCTTTGGGTCATGTTGGGGACCCCATTGAGCCACTCGGGAGTGATAATAACACTTTAGATTAATTAACTTAAAGTAAATGAAAAAATGACAAAAACAAATATCTTTTAGTAATTAATTTTTTACAAGGGGTTATATAAATTATATTTTAGACTATAAATATTCATTGTAAATATAAATATATTTCTTACATAATGGTATTTTGATTATAATTTTTAGACATGAAATAAATTAAATTATTTATGACACAATAATGATATAGTATTTACCTCATTATTAAAATATTTAAATAAATAAGATAATATATCTTAAAAAAATATCCATAACCTGTCCAATTCTTATTGGATGATTTTATTTCTACCATGAGGCATTGTATCTTCTACATTAATTTTTTTGGAATTTTAGAAACAGAATATCACTATATAATAAAAAAATATTATCACACTTTCCTAAAGTGCCCCTCCTCCCCTTAATAAAAAGACCTCACTTCTAAAAAATTCCTCACACCTCTCAATCCTTTTGGCTCAATAAATCTCTGAAAACTTAAGCTCCATACATACCTCTCCTCTTCCTATAATACTTAACTTAGGTAGAATGCACTTCAACAAGTCCTTTTGGTTCAAACCAAAAAATGTTAGCCAAATTAAAGGTGTCAATTTCTCTTAACTTGTTTTCTTTTATTTTACTTCTCCAACCCCTAAAATCTTTTCATTGCTTTATTTTATAAAAATAGTAATATCCTAATTATACTAGTATGTTTTTATGAGAATCATTCTAACTGCACTTACACACACCTCTATCTAATGGGTGAAGAACATAATGTTTATGTGGATGCAAAAACTAATGCCTCACGAGACGATGATTGTTCGATTATCTCCTACCACCTATCATGGTGGCCATTATGATGAAACTATATTTATATATGATATATATTATTTTTATGTTTTATTTATTCTTCTTAAGTTTTCTTTTATAGTATACCTTTATAGATTCCATTATAGGTAAACGTGATAATTTCATTTGAGGAAGTGCGGACTACCACCCCCTCAAAGTGATATGACTCGTTAATTCCATATGTGGGACGTATAAAGGATGGTGTTAATGATATTATATATGATATTATACTGGAATAATAATATACCTATGTATAATTATGTTTTAATTCCATTAAAATAAGAAATAGAAATGAAAGTAGCGTTCATGCATATGTACGGCTTATAGTCTCCATGAACTGTGCATTTCATTTCTTACCTCCAAATGATATGTACTTTTATAAATAAATATATATATATATACCATATATATATATATTATATATATGATATCTAATTATTTAATATCATTCTGGATATACTGGACTATTGACCGCATGGACAACTTGTAAATATAAGGTGTTCATTTTTGACTCAAGTACAAAATATCGACAAAACAAACATTATTAACTTAAATAACAACATAATGTTTATAGCATGGTAATAAGTGATATAAAAGGAATAATAAACCTTAAAATTGTTCTTAATTAAGTAGAAATTAACCTTAGTTTATTATTCAGGAGATTAAAGAACGAACGGGTCAAGTCAGACACGAGGTAAGGGAACTACATAACCCAATTTCCTTTCCTTGGGTAAATCTCATACTTTTAAATTATGCCATGCTATGATTATGTAAGAAATAACTTTTTATGTCCTTTCTTTTATTTTTACATTAATTATTTGTACCTATAGTTAATACACATAATCGGTCTATTTTATTTACAAAATGAACATTGTAAGGGACTTCGTCTCAATCTCATTTCATTGAGTCGTATTTTGTTCTAATACACGATATTCTTTTATACACTATATAAACACCTTTGAATTTTCATTTCATTCAAATGTAATATTTTTATATGAAAAGTTTTACTAAATGTAACAAAAAATTCTATTTTTACTTTAGCGGTGATAATGACCTATCTGCCACCGTGAGTATTATTTGATCTTTGGATTCTTTAACAAGACGTAGTGTTTTTTAAAAGGAAAATAAATACCATAAACTATTTTATGTATTTTTGGTATTGATAATGTTTTTGATATGTTAATATATTGAAATGTTATATTGTTATTGAAATGTGGGAATTTTATCTTTCATTTTTTCTTATGTTATATTTTATGATCATGTTATGGTTCTTGGTTATTATTTATGTATACGAGTGGTTCTGTGATAAACCTAGGGAGAGTGAGCCTGATATAGCTCTCTAATGCATTGGGTAATGTGATATAGGTAAACACAAATGTTTCTCCTAATATATTTAGGGAATATATTATGATGGGTATTCCAACATACCTCCCTATGTAGCTGTGATAGTTACAATGTATGTATGATATGAATTTAATAAAAAAAATTATGATTTGTGATTATAATGTGTTATTCATAAATCTTATGATTTCATGAGGTAAGTAAAAGAGTTTATGTTTTGTCTATGTTTATGAACTATTGTTTTCATTCTTTGTTTTATAACCCTTATTGAGATTTTTATGCTCTTCCCATGTTTTGAAATATTTTCATAGGATTGAATGATGAGTAGGGTCAAGGATGAGATCAAGGAAACGTCATGCTGTCTAAAACATGGAACTAGACATGACTCTTTTTTTCAAGAGTTTTTATTTTATGAAAAAATAGAAATTGAGTAGAAGTGTCTACTTAGTAATCTTTTGAGATATAATAGTTATGTCCAAATCCTCTAAAACTCTAAGCCTGAAAATATCCTCAATGTGAATTATTCATTTAATTCAATATTATGAAATGTTTAAGGCCGAGTCATTTTAGTAAACATGGAAAAATTGTATTGTATTTCAATACAAATGAATATTCCACAAAAAATTTATTATATAATGTTATAAAAATTATAAAAATACATTTTAAATTAATTAATAGCAGATTTTAATTTTAATAAATCATTAATGATGAAAATTCATATAGAGGACAATGTTTTTCAAACCAATTAAAAGAAATTATATTTGTTTTTCTAAAAAATATATTGTTGATAATATATAATAAAAAGTATAGAGAATAAAATAAAAACATTTAAACAATAAATATAAACATATGATGAAGTAATATTTATTGTTTAATCAAGAAATTTTATATCATTACCCAAATTTATTTTTATATTCAAACAACATTAAAAAAGAATGAAAATTTAAAATAAACTATTAAAACACTGTATAGTTTTTTTTATCACAAATCTAAATTCAGAAAAAACTAAAATTAGATCCTTTTATATCCCATATATAATGATATTTAATATATCACATATCAAATGGTATGTATATAAATCATATAAAAACAAACAGGTCTATAATATGAAACATGTCTCCATGAACAAATATTGAGAAGAAAAACCCTTTAGCTGGACATCCATGAAAATAGAGATGATCTAATCTGATATATATAATAAACCTATAATATATATATATATATATATAATTTTCATAATTGGATTTATCTATTGAGATAATATTCATTCATTATTTATAATTACACAGTTTTCTATAATGCGTTGATAAAATCAATTTTTGATAGTTAACTGTTATGTTTTCCATAGATATTTCAGTTTTAACGATTCGATACTTGCACATTGGTGAGGGATAAATCATCTATAGAAATATAATATTTTTAAAATTATATTTTTTATAAAAAAATATATAATTTTATAAAATAATTTTAAAATGGTAATGAAAAATGAATCACATCATTTGAATATGATGGTAGTTGTACAAACTCATGAGGGAAAATTTCATTTTCCTAATGGAGAAAAAGGAAATAAATAATATATTGATTCACTTTTATTGAATCATAATTATAATATAAAAATAATATTTACTCCTTAAATCCTTAACTTGACATAAAATGTTGAGTGAAAATTATAAATGAATCATATCGCTTCAGGTAGAGTGTTCCACTAACATACACACCAGAAAGCCTATCATTTTATAATAGATTAAATGGTAAGAATATAGAACATATAAAAAAATATAAAGTCTCCATTATATTCTACATATAATATATATAATATATATATATATATATATATATTCATTTATTCAATATTTATAATCATCAATGTGATTTGGTGATGAAAAATTAAACATGTCACATTAGAGAGGGGTTGTCCACACATACACATGAGAAAAGATTTCAGTTATCCTAGAATTAAAATTGAGATAGAAAATTCTTTACAAATAAAATAAATGATATTATATTATATAAATTTATGTTACTATATCATAATGGTTATGATATTTTTGGATGAGATTTAATTATAAATAAACACAATGGAACTCAGTTAAAATAAATACCTCTCCTTTGGAAGACATCCTTTGGCCTACACCTTAATCCTTCATAGACTGGAATTTTTAGCGAGGAATGGTAATATAGAAAAATATAAGTAAGTTAATAAGGTATTAGGGAATGGTCATGTATGAGGTATATTTCTCAATGTTTTTTATTATGAGAGATGAAAAGGGGCCCCATTATAAATTAGAATAATAACAGACTTTTAAATTTGATAATTTTAAATATTATAAATGTTGTTAATCAGGGTTATGGTGAACTGAAAAAACATAATTTATATTAAATTATTATTTTTTACAAATAACCTAATAAAATATAAATTACTATATTATTTTCCACCTAATCATAAATTTTTATCCTTAAATTTACCATTTCACCCCATTGGAATGGTGAAAAACATTATACCAAGACTAATGATCATAATAAAAAAAATGAACATGATCTCAGTTATAAATTTGAACATACATATTCATCATATTTAATAAATATTTCATAAATAAAATTTTATATTATTAATATGCTAATACTAATATAATTGAACAAAAATATGGTTTTTTTAGGAAAAAAAACCTTTTCATAAATATTTATTATACGAAAATACTATATAATGATGTTTCCTATAGAAATAATTAGATTATACCAATAAAATGGATATTATTTTAAATATAATATAATTCAATAGATAATATGACTTCTGTATTAATTAATTAATATTTGGAAAATTAATTAATATTTATCAAAAATAATTTTATTTCAATAATCAACAAGAACAGAGTTTCAGAAAATACCCATAAAATCAATATATACTAATTTTGTTCACAATGAATTAAAAACTATTTTTATTTAATCATATTCAGTTTCTATAATTAGTAAATTTTTCTTTTAAATGAATGTACTGTATAAATAGGCCCATCATTTATAGGAAAAATAACTTTTTATATATTGAGTATTAATAATATTATTTCGTATCAATTTAATATTACTAAAATGTTAATATATTTACTTACACATTTAAAAATTAGTATTATCCTAACATCCATTAAGTTTTAACAAGTTAATATATTAAGATAAAATATAAATTAATTAAAAAATTTGTTATTTGAAAAAAATATACATGAATAAGATTGAATCATTTTAATTATATAAAATAATTTATTTATTTAATTATTATTATTATTCATAAATCAATAAAAAATATGTATCATAATTGATTGAAATTTATCTATTTACATACAATTTATTTCCATTTTTATCCCATTTAATTTGTTGTTTGGTATAATGTAATCTAAAAAACATGGAATAATTTATTTGAGAACAACATATATAAATATATGGTTGTTACACCTTCCACTATAGTATTAGGTACATCATATCGTAGAAAAATATCAATATGAGGTAGAGAGTGTAAATAAAGAACATATACACTCATGTTAAGAGAATTTTGGTAGTCAATTCCCATAGAACGTAGTCCCATTATTGTTACAGAGTTGGGATTTCAGTGCATTATGTCTAATTAAAAATGTTCTCAATTAATGAGGGAAGAGTTTCATACCTATGAATAATTGTGGTTAATCATTAATTACATGAGTGTCTGTGAGTGTATAAGTTATAATAAATCTATTGTGTGGTTCTGCATGACCAGATATCTTTAGGCTATGTGTCATATATATTTTCTTGATGTTTTTGAGGATTACATCCTTATATGAGGAATAAATATAGAAACCATTTTGGTTAATGGATATGTACTCAAATAAATACATACCCCCCACATTTCTCTTGGTATTAAAATACCATCTAAAAATATATATCAAGACCATTAGAAGTGGTTTTATTTGGTAGGTATGGTGAGTGGTATTTACAAGATTGTTTCTCAATACATCAACTTTCATTAGGATATTTAATACAATTATGTCCCTAATTGATTGAAACGACCACTCTAGGTTTCTAAATAGTAGTGGAATGGTATATATATGTATTAAATGATTAAACATCCATTGAAAAATTGGAACCCATATTTCTTTCTAAGGGATTATTATCCATATTACTATTTCCTCCATGTTCTATACCATCTAAGAGGCATGTATAGAGAAAATAATGTAAATGATTATTTCCAAGAAATCATTTAGATTAATAAACAGACCATGATGACTATCTCTATCCAAAATAATTTTTTCTCTTCTATGTTATTGAGGTTTTGAGAGGAGGTTTTCAATACCCACATATGGAAGTGAACTATGTTCCTTCTTCATATGTATTCTTAGATATAATTTTCCATTCAGATATGATGATTCATGATATAAGCTTTGGTGTTTTATTTTTTCTAGTTTTTGGCGGATATTTTCCCCAATGTTTTGTTTCTTGCAATAATAGTCATCACTCCTCTATTAGTGTGGCAACATAAGAGGCACCGAAGAGGTTGTGGGGGGCTTACATATAATCCTTGTGTAGGATGGAGATAGGTGATTAAAAAAACATAGGGTTAGATGTAGTGTATGAGATGATAATGAATATTTATGTGATTCAGGAGAATAAAAAAACATCTTAGATCTCCCAACATTTATTTGTAGACTGATATCATGATATTTATGACTTCATGGAGGGATACCATGAGTTACCAATAGCCTTTTTAGGGGACTACGGAGATTATTCATGTATAAAAAATAATCCATGATATTCAATAGGGCCTCTAATATCCAATACAATGTTTACAAGTTTTTATACAAATTTTCTATATACATGTACTTTGCGTAGTGTATGAAATTTTCCATTAGTGATAGATGTCGAGGTGCATGTATTACCTATTACACATTAGTGTCTTGGTTGGAATGAAGATCAAAGAAAGAGATATATTTCTTATATTCTAGGTAGAGAATGAGGATGTGTATGAAAAGGTACTTGATTAGAGAATTGTTCCTCGATTATGTGTTCTTTCTCTTGTTGAGGATCACAACAAGAACTTGTCAAAGCATAAGATATGAATACAGGATTAGAACTTTATCATTTTAAATTTATAGAGTTGTTAGAGGAGAATATTCACGAAGTTTTAGAGGGTTTAATGACTCTAGTTTTTTTAATTGAACACTCTGGGTATCATTAAATATATTTTATATATTATCTGTGAATAGGTTTTGATGATTCAGGAATTACAGATTATTAATTTTAGTATATTAAATATAAAATAGTTTTTATATATCTTGAATACATATATTTAATAATTATTATTTATCATTTGAACATACCATTGGATAAAAGAAGTGATTCGAAGGTATAATCTATAATACGTGAATTGTCCTTAGTCTGCTGTAATTTTCATAGGCATCTGATTATACAATATTTCACAATTGTTAGAAGAGTTTAAAAAACATAATCAATAATTTATTAAAAAATTTAATTAATATTTACATAAATATCACATCTATTATTGTTTATC
Source organism: Viscum album (assembly GCA_963277665.1). Classification (NCBI taxonomy): domain Eukaryota; kingdom Viridiplantae; phylum Streptophyta; class Magnoliopsida; order Santalales; family Viscaceae; genus Viscum; species Viscum album. The sequence continues at coordinate 54,908,899 of OY728138.1, read as the reverse complement.
TTATACCAATACCTACGGTTAGTTTCATAATGATGGATCTCAATTAGACCTATCGTTTGAGTACTATTAGGATCTAAATCAAGGATAATTGATATAACACCCTACAATTTATTCATATTTGTAAATAAAATTATATTGAAATATTAATATAATGATCACATAGCCATGATAATTTTTGGTTTAGTTTATTGGAATCTTGGATGATCATACATGGAATAAAATATTGCCTAAGAATACAGAAAATTTAATAAATATATTTAATTTATTGCTTATTTTTAGATCCAAGAAGACAATCTGTATTATATTTTCTAGGTTCATTTTTCAATCAAAATAGGTGACAATAAATCCAAGTAAGGGATATAAAAAAGTGAAAATGAACATCTTGGGAAAATTATGAGGCTTTATATATTAATATGATCATTTTTTCATGAGTCATAACATGATAACAAGAACTTGATTAAAAAAATAATCATATGTAAGGATTCATAACATGAAAATGTTATTATAACATTATCATTGTACTTTAAAAAGCATATCACTAATTATCTACACTAAACATTCATAAAGGATTATATCCATAGACATTTGCAATGGTAAAATAAATATTAATGAGGAATGATTTCATATAATGATGATCATATAATTATAAGATTAATTCATTACTGAATGAATAGTAGTAAATTCATGGTGCACCCTTCTTACATATATCATAATGTGTCCCACATCAATCATATTACATAAGAATGTGTTTCATCATTTAAAAACCATGATTATGTATTTTTTGATTCACATATGGACATACACAATTAATGTAGGATTTTTATACCAAGGTAAAAATAATTAGATGAAATAGGGATTGGTATTCACAACATTAAACTATGGAATGAAAAATCAATGATAGAATTCATTAGTATAACAAAAATACAAAAAGGTTTATTGAATTGGATAAATCAGAGAAAAGTGAAATCTCTTATAAATAGTGAATTATTTGTATGTAATGTATTGATTATGAACATATGAAAACATGATAAATTTAAATTGAAAGGGATTACCACAAAATAAGTACATGAATATAATGGATGAGGAAGATAACCCTTACCTTTCTTTATATATTCTCAAGTAATATGGAGGACCTATAATATTATTTGGGACTCTATTCGAATTTTATATCTAGAAGGGGTTATTAAAATATACAAGATGGGGTAAATTACATTTAAAAAATCTAATATTACACTATGATTTCAAACAGAACTTTCAAATTTTTAAACACATTAAACACACTGATTTGTGAAAGGAATGGGAAATAAAAATAAAGGAAATACAAAGAGGAACACAACTATTTTAATGCAGTTTATATCATAACGATTCGTTGTCATCCCTGACCCACCAACATGTTGTATGGTACCCACTATTGAATATCACATTTGATGGTGACTAAAAACTATTTATGTGTGGATTTATTGAAAACATATTACCAAAAAAACCCTATAATTTATGTGTTCATAAAAAATATAATTTTATAGGTGATAAACTACACTTATCATTTAAATTATCAATCCTATGAACTTTCCATTTTTTGGTATATTTGAAATCTCATATTTTATAAGTTAAAACATTATAGAGTCTTTTTTATGAGTAGACTGAAAATAAACATTAAATAAAAAAGACCAAACATAATCTATGCTTTAGGATAAGAATATTCCATCTTTCAAATGGGAATGACTAATCCTAAACATTTATAAGATTTGTATATTTCTATACTATTTCAATGATTCTGAAGAACACAGTCTTCTTTGGTGATTGGATAATCCCACTATGTTATGGTAACATACTAAATCCATAATTACTTTTTTATTTGTTTTGTAACCCCATACAAGATTCACTATGTATGATGATACATCAGTAATTGGTACTTCATAATGAATGAATAAAAAAATTCCCAATGAATGATTTTCGATGATGATAATATTTTTAGATAACGTAGTACTTAAGAACTTCATGATGTTCAAATCATTAATATTATAATACCTAGAGTTTACCATAGAAATCAGTTTAAGGATTAATCTCAAGGACATAATTATGTAATATGAATCATGTAATGTTTATGTGGAGTCATGTCAATATTTCTTCACTACATGCCTCCGTCTTTTTATACATGAAAATATATATTACTATTTTATTGAAATTAAAAGAAATAATTAATCTTCAAAAATAAAATTAATAAAATCACCATGAAGAAGAAATTTTTAAATTACATCCACACAATATAAATATGAAAACCATTTTATAATATAAAAAATTGTAAAATTAATGAATAATTAATATAGAAGTAAATAAATCCATAAATGTTAATCCTAAATTCCCCAGAATAGTACCTATAATCATAAAAAACTATGTATATATATTAATAATATATTCTTATTTGGGAATTAAACTTTCCATATATTCATATGATTCACTCTTATTTCCATAATAAAAATTTCATGTTAATTTATCAAAAAAATAAAAAGTATTAATATAAACTTGGGTTTCTACTTAATATTATATAAAATAAACAATACAATATAAATTCCTAGAAATTAATAACAGGACAAATATTTTCATAATAATGTGTATACATGTTATTGGAAGACTACCAAAAACATAATAGTTTGATACATAATTTTTAAGATAGTTCGATGTTAAATATCCAAAGATCCAAAATTTATACATGAATATCCATACACATATGATGTCTTATAAAACACATATAATTATTTAAAAAATAGTCAGAAAAATATTATCATGGATTCAAAATAATAAATGAATAATTTAATGTAAAATATTATATCAAATATATTCAATGTAAATTTGAAGTAAAATGAAATATTAAACAATACAAAAAATAATAATTAATTGTTTCAGAACAACCAATAAAGACTCACAAAATAATAAAGGTGATTATAAGTATTTAAGATAAATTTCTATATAGATAATTTCTACATAACCAAAAAACTTATGAAAATTCATGTTGGTTAATTCATATCGATACATTCAGATAATAAAATTGATTTAAAAAAATTCATGTAGGTGAATTCAAATAAGTGTATTCACATATTTGTGATTCAGATTACAAAATTGATCATGTAGATGAATTGATGCAAACAAATTGATCACCTAGATTAATTCCTAAATTGAATATTTTGATATAGGTTAATAGTTAAACATTTGATAATTTAAAACTTAATCAGAACATTTAAATATAATAATCATCTTTCTGTCCAATTGAATTTTATTAAGACAATTTCATTATATTTTTAAATAGTTCATAATCACTGTAATAAGAATATTCTAGCTCATCTATCATTAATATATAGTAGAAAAATTATTCCTTAAATTAGTATAATTTATAATTATATAATTCTGTAAATAAAACCTTAATTTATGAAATGATAAAATACATTCACAACACTAATAGTCTACATAAATGTATATACATTTCAGTACATTAATAATCAATAAGAATCACACAATTTTAAGTTATGAATCCCATTTTATCATGTAAATATAAATGAAAACCATGTTTTGATATTTGACTATATGTATTCTCTTTGTGGAATTTTTGGATGTAATTGTTTCTACTTAGTAGATTTGGATATAAGGTTTCACTATGTGGGAAAACTAAAAAATATGTATAAATGATATTTAATTCTCCTGAATATATTATTTAAAAAAGAAAGATAACTATAAAACTTTTAAGAAAAGTTATAAATACTCAAAACATAAAATATAATGATTTTTTAAGTAAATAAATTTTATGATATATTCATGGTGAAGAAAAATTTAATCAATACATAAGATAAAAATCATTTTTATATAATTCATAATATTCTACTATTAAAGGAAATAAATAAAATAAATCATTAATAACATTAAAACCAAATATTTTTCCAGGATCCACTCAACACCCCCTACTGTAATTTCATATGTTCTCCCCCATTATGAAATTTCAAAAATACTAAAACAAAATAAAATTATTTTCTATATTAAATGGCAATTTTTTATGGGGCCACTAGAAGGCCTTCTAATTTTAGAACATTTAGTGATATCCAGTGAGAATTTATTAAATTATTTTTGTGAAAAATAATGAAATACCATATATGAAATAAAATTTTACATAGAGGAAATGTTTATTTACTACGTTAAAATTATGTAATATCAATGAGAATTCATAAAAATTAAAATAATCAAATGTGCAAAAAATTTATACATATTAAAATAGAAATCATATTCCATATTACTATTTATTTTAATTATTTTTTAAAAATTCAATTTATAATGATGCTCAAAATCTCATTGAATATGGGAATTAAATGCAATTCTATTTTACTATTACAGAAAATATATTTTTTTTATAGGATAATTATGATATGATTTTATTATACCGAATATTTATAAACTAATCATATATATAGTATAATAAACTATAATAATATCCTCTTTAATGTTATTGTTATACACTAATGTATATTTTTAGAATATGATAACTCCAAAATAAAAAATACGTAACTAATTCCAAAATTCATAAAGAATACATAAAATAAAAATAATTTTATATGAAAGTTTAAAAATTGAAATAAGATTAGCTCCCAGTTAATATATTCATTCTCTATTTCAATTAAAATATTTAAATTTCAGATATAAATTTTTCTCCATAATACTATATAAATCATCTTGAAAAAACAGAATACATTTTATAGAAACTGAATTATAGTTTTAAATAATACTGAAAAAACTATTTTAAAACACATATTTAACATCATAAATCATATTTTTTTTTAAATTGTACATATTCAAATCATGAAAAAAGTTATTACACATTAAATGACTTCACGATTAATATAATCAGACATAAAAGTAGAATTAAAAATTATTTCATAATTTTTTAAATAGTTTGATGTAGGTAATAATTAATAAAATAAGAAACAATTATATATTTTTATATATTTTAACATTAGTCATATTGATAAATACAAAAAATATTCATGCATATTTTAAAATTTCAAAAAATAAAGTATCTGTATATTGTAATTTTAATTTATATTTAATGTTGTTAAAATTATACATATAAAAATATTTTGAACAAATTTTAAATACTGAAATATCCAAGATGATTTATGAATTATGTTCTAGAGTAACTACCTATAAATTCTTTCCCACATTTCATAAATAATCTATTAAAAATTATAAAGAGAATATTTAATCTATTAGTGAACAATACTCAAAATCACACATTAATATCATAAGGAGCCACAAAACATGATATAAGATATTCAAAGAATTATAACTATGGCCCAATGATTATAAAATAAATATAACCCATATCTTACAACTAAAATAACATATTCACTGGTCATATTAAAATTAATATTCAAGAGCATGACATATAAACACAATTTCACCCACATTTATTAACCAAAATTAATGAAGAATATTGAAGAACATGGTAGCATCCCAAAATGGTAAAAGGTAAAAAAGATCAAAATAATAATAAAACAAATCATAAAATTTTCATAACAACATTCCATATATAAAAATATAATGGCATGTAAGATGGACAAATAATCATAAAGTACATAATACATGTGAATAGATAATTTCAAAATTTCACATTATTTATAATACATATTTCTAGTTACCCATGTATTATATAGTTTAGAAACATTCTCTTTGAAATAATATTTATATGTAACTATTCCAATTTGGAATAAACGAGTGTGTTAACATCAAAGGAAAATAATAAGAATAATGGCCAAACGATCATAATTTAAAACATATATCTACACAAAGTGAAAAAATATCTATTCAAACTTATTTATAAACAATGTTTTGACAAAATGATATACAAAAATTATATTATATTTATTTTAACATCATATTAATTATTCATTCATTACAATATTGACCATTAAATCAAATTTATTAGGAATTATAATTTTTGAACAACGGTTTTTATTTTTATCATTATCTAAATAATTTTTTATCCTTTTATTTTAATATGGAAATTATTTCATGTTATCAGAAAACATTTATTCAATGTAATAATTCGTGTTTCTACAATTTTCATTTATCATATTACAATATTCTTTTTTGTTTGAATATTTCAAAATACATATTTTTTAATTTAATTTATAATATTTTTCTATTCATGAACACTTTTATATGTTTCATGGAGTTACACATAATCCAAAGTCATTTCCCTTATATTATATTTTCATGTGTTAGAAATATCCATTAGAGCTTCATTGCGTGGGTCATTATTTCTCGAAGTGATATTGATATGATATTCAGGACTAGAAATTTAAAGGATTGTGGATGTGAATATATACCTTATAATAATTTTCATGTAATAAAACATTATTAATTTTGATTACGTAATTATCATTGTTTCATGTTCTTTCAAAATCATTACATGAATTAAATAATTAATTTCCATTCATTTTGAGCTTCCAAATTTTTTTATATTTGCACAATTAGGGTTAAAATGTCTTGTAAACATAGAACAATAATAAATAATATATGATAAATAATAATTTAAATTTAAATTACATATTGTGAATCATATTTTAGGTAAATAATGTTTTTTATTTTCATTACAACATTCTATATTTTTATGTGTCCAAACATTCTATTATTATTGAAAATATATTTCCTAGAAACCCCTTCATTAAATTTAGTTTATATGTTCAATCAAAATTTCATGAGAAGTGATGTAAATAATTTTTTTCATAAATATCCCATTAAAATTGGAAATAAATTCTTCATAACCTTGAAATTAAAATAATCTTTAACAAAACGTTATCATTTAAAATCATTCAAATTAGATTAAGGAAAAATATTAGATTTAATCACAATAACCAAAAATATAATATAGATTCGTTTTATATTTCTTTCCATCCAGATCATTGATTAAGTATACTTACATCCCTCAAAAAGTTATTTCCATGTCATATGCATACCATATTTATTCCTAATTTCATCCTTCACAAAAAATATAGTCCATTTTGTCTTGTTATATACTAGGATAAGAAGCTATAATAATTAATATAAATAATCAAAATAATATTCAACATTTCCTTAAGGGATCCAACCTCTAATACAAATAGTAGTTTATCAAACAAAGTGAAAAACTAGTTTTTCTCATAGGGTCTGGATCAGATACCAATTGGTTGGTGCCAAATGGATGGTGGGAATGGTTAATAGGTGTTGAATATTAATTTTTCTGAAAATTAATTATATTTTAAACATTAATAGAGGAATAAAAAAGTTCTAAATATTATACCATTCAACTACACTGATATATGTAATTATTGGGAAAATAAAATAAAAGAATATTAAATATGAATAAAAGAATTTTATAGTAGTTGAGATCTATACGACCTTACATATGCTCTATAAAAGAGATACTATTACATATAAAACACAATATAATATATATTTTAAATGAGAGAGAAAAAAATTATATCCCCATTTTTCACCCATAAAGCCTTGAGAATATTTTGTATTCTTTATTTTCTTCAAACAGGAATCCATCCATTTATAGTAGAATAACCATCTTAGAAATTTACCTGACTAATAATAATATCCCTAATTTTCCCATTATTGATGGTTCCTTATATTTTGTGGGTGAAAAATTAACCCAAAATGTTATAGGTATAGTCCCAATATTTTATTCCAATCATAAATTCTTAACTAATTCTTTATTATGGGTTAAGATGAACCGAGTCTTCTAAAGGGATAGACTAAACATGGACTCTTGATATTTAAGTCCTTTAATCTATTATTTTATGGGTTGTGTGGAACCTATTTTTTTAAGTAAACATAATAATCCCAATCTGCTATGTGGAAATAATATATCTAAATCTACCTTTTGTTAGCGTAGTATAAACCCATAAAAACAAACTATGTGTAATGAAAAAATAGAAGGAGTTACAATAAAAAATGGAAAAAGTCCAATGAATAAATTATTATTGACGAATATGTATATATTTAGAATAATTATTTCATGGGACCATAGTGATATTAATAATGTAATTATTTTACCGCTCGTAGATTACTTCTGCAAGATGTTTAATGATTACTCTCTATGTATCAGTTGCAAAATATGTAGCATATAAGAATTAAATAAGATCTAAAACTATATTTCGTAAGGGAATTTATTGTTATTTTTATACACCAAAATATGAATGACTATAATCATCACTATAAATTCCCCAATTCTCCATCATAAATAAAACATATCAATCACAATATAAAATAGTCATTTAATTATATATTATAATATATAAAATTAAAAACCATGATATACAGGAAAAATAATTAGAATATTTATTAGGAATTAAATATAATAGTAAATACATCCGTAAAAGTTTAAAATATATTCCTTATAATAATCCCTAAATTTATGAAAGGCTAACTCATCATATTTCCAAAAAAATGCGTATAAACATTTTTCATTCATTTAATTCATACTATTATTTATTGTTTCCCAGATAAATGATTAATTTTCATAAAATTATTATATTTAAAATCTAGTTCAATTGTATCTTGATATTATATGAAAAAAAAATATTGTTGAAATTGGTAGACATGTATTACTATTGAAAATACATTCATAATAATGAGTTGTAATATCATTGGAATATTCCTAAAATATATGAAACTAAAGCTTCATATTTCAAATGGTTTGTATTTTAATATCCCATTTTCCAAAACATTAGTATGAATAAATATACATGATTAAACCCACATGGATCATATTTAACAATACATAAGTTAATATAAATACACTTTTTAGGGATTACAAAAAATTCATGAAATATTTTAGGAAAAATAAACAATATAAATATTTATAAGAATAAAGAAAAATATTTAAATAATAAATAATAAAATAAACACATCATAAATCCATTTTTAAAACAACATATAGATACTTAGAGAAAAATATATGTTAATTTCATAAAATAAAGAGAATTTTTATATTGAGATGATTCTAACATAGCCAAAATCAACTTATTTAATTTACATAGGTGAATTCATATCATTGATTTCACAAAGGTGAATAGAAATTTCTTAATTATCACTAGTGAATTGATATATCCATATTCCCATATCCAATAATTGAAAAAATTAATTAACTCCATAGTGGATTTCATCTAAGATAATTGATAATAAATCCATATTCACATAAAAAATGTTTTAAAAGTTTTTAACAGCTTCACATATCAAATTATAGACCACAATAAGACTTTATAAATGTCATAATAAGCTTTGAGACATAATGAATTATTAATATATATATATATATATATATATATAATTTCATTATTTCTCCAAATAATCAAGAATAAACTTAATTAGACCTTTTAGCTCATTTTATCATTAAAATATATTGTAAAAATTGACCTAAAAATAAAAAATTAAACTAAAAACATTCGCTGAATTATTTAATAATTTTGGAAAAAATAATTTTTTATTCAAAATTTAATGTATTCTAGTTATATATAGATAGTTTTTCAATAATAAAAACTGAAATAGAATATCTCAATGTGAATTTATGTAGACTATGTTATCTCTAAATTATCATACGTAACCAAATATATAGATTTTGATGTACAAATTGACCAAGTTGTTTGGCTAGATTGGATATTTGGATATAAGTTTTTGAAAGAAGGTAATATTAAAAATATTTATACAAGATATTTAAATTTATTAAATAATATATCTATCCTTTGAACATAATGTTAAACTTATAGAATTTTTTTCGAATAATAAAAAACTAAACTCTTAATATATTTTAAGAAATAAATATTTTGATATAATAATTTTTAATTATAAATTAATCATTAGATAAAATAATAATTATTTTTAAACAATTTAATATTTTATATGTGATAAAGGAAATTAAAAAAATATAAATATTCAAAAAATTTAAATCCAAATGTGGTTTAAAGTGACACTAAAAGGCTATGTCTATAGACGTGACATGAGAAAGAAATATCATGAAAAAATCCATTGGGGTGTAGTTGGATGAATGAATATTTGTGAGTGAGATCCATTTATAAGAGAAAGAGATGGGATTTTACATGGAAACTAATGTTATGTAAGTGGTAAGAATAGTATCACAAAAGGGTTTGGTGGGTCTGGTTATTTTGTTGAATGAGGTGAGGAATTTTTTATGGGACATATGGGTATTACTATATATGGGATCAAAGGTTTTATTTATGTTCAGAAAATCAAATCAATTTATTAAAATTCAAGCCACATTATAATAATGATGTTTAAATTCTAACCAAGGTAATTATTTTATAATTGGATACTTAATATGTCCCTTCATATAAAATTTTGATATTATAAATTTCAATTTATTATCCATTTAACCAAATTGATTTTCTATATAAGATACCATTTATTATTAGTTTAAAATATATAATTTGTATACAATTTTTTTTTGAAAAAAACATTGTTCTAAATATTAATTATTTCTAATCATATTTATCAAAAACAATTATTAAAATGATTTTTATATATTTGTTAAAAAATAAATACAAAAAATTTTAAATAAATCCATATATTTTATAAAAAAATACATAGAAAATTATCTTTCATTGAAATATTAAAGTTTTTATACGGTAAATAATTTTTTACACTGTGATTTACACTTATTGGGAAAAAATAAAAATGGAAATATTAAACAATTTTTAACCACTTGTATTAAATATCTTAATAATATCATCATATTATAATTCTTTGTGAGTGAAAAATTAATTATCTCATTCTCGCATGTAATGCGTACCAACTTTTTCTCATTAATAGGTTATTTTTCATCTTTAAAATTAATGTTTTGGATAAACTGGTTATTGTATTTAATTTCATGGAAACAAATTGGTTAATAAAACTTAAAAAATTTATATTTCATGAAATGGTAACCAAATCCATATTTTAAATTAATAATATTTAATTAAAGCGAAATACCAAAAATCTATTTCAATTATCTAAAAATAATACATTAGTTTATAAAATATTAAACCTTAATTTTGTACATTTTTTATATTATTACATAATATTGAATTTTAATCCTTATAAACATATGATCATTTAAAAGGGATTCTTATCTTATAGGAATTTTTTATATAATAATAGATAATGTTTTGGTGAAAAATATATTCTCACTATACATCTAAAATTAGACTATTTAAACATAATGAAAATTTTTAATACTAATATAATTTTAACATTATATTAAAAAACATTTAGTTATTTGATTTAATTTAAATAGAAAACAATAATTTTTTATTTAAATATAAATAAAATAATAAATTTTATTCAAAAAATTATATTTTGAACCTTTCAAGTTTTTAATATTATTTGAAATAAATTTTTTAAATGAAGCATTATATAATATTTTAAAAACAATTAGATTAATTTTTTAGTGTAAAATATATAATAATTATTGAATGTAAATTATTTGAAAAGTATTAATTTTATAGAATATTATCAATACCATTAAAATAAATAATTTATATTCTGCTAATATAATTTTACCAATCTATTGAAATTAATTTTCATATATTTTAAATTTTATAAACACATATTAAAATAAATTAAGTTTTCAGTTTTATTAATAATAGAAATAAAATAAGTATTAATATTAATATTTATAATAATACAATACTATTAAACATTAGTTTCATTTTTTAATTATTCATGGATTATAATAAATTACATTTATTAATATGGATTAAAATCTATAGAATACCTATTAGATAATTTAATATTCAACTACCGTATTTCCAATGACCATATTTTAGAGGACCATATTTATAATGACCTAATTTAATAACTATATAAATCCTTAATAACCATATTAATTTCATTTACACATCATAAGAAACAAATCACAATTTAATAGTTCAAATTTGAGTTCCAAAAATACTATTTATCAATTTAGGGTGTTTTCAACGTTATAGGGTTTCATATGTAATTTGTGACACTAAATAGTAATTATAATCATGAATATATACTATTATTAAATATTTTTTGGATTTATTTTTATTGTACCATTTTAATTTATGTTGATTTAATTGATGTAACTAACCATATTGAGTAATAATCCATGATGCGTAATACTATGTTTAACATATTTTTTTTTAATGTTTTACTATGATCATGAATAATGATATTAGATTAATTAATAAAAAGTATGAATTATTTCAAAATATGATTAAACTAAACTAAACTAATACCAATGAAGAGAAAAATGATTGTTTAATTTATAAAAATATGTTTTATAGAGAAAAATAATAATCATGAAATCCAATAGAAATAAATATCCACCAATAAATAAATTGTGTCCCCATTATACAAACCATTGATTAATAGGATTATTATATTTGTGTCGTTAATGTTTTCAGGATAATTGATGTAGCTTCTATAGAGATATAAACATTATAATGTAATGGAAGAATTGATAACATACATTTTTAATCATAATAGTCATAAAGTACAATACTCAACAGTTTATTCTAAATACGATTCCTTATATGGATATAGTTCATAGGTATTTATAGAATAATAACATTCTAAAAGGAATACCATAAGGCACTATAATTATATTCATGATTTTGGAGCCTCATAGGTGAATCATATCACATCCATTTTTTGACATAATAGACAATATGGTTTCTATATTCTATATAGTAAACCCAATCCCAGTCGCATAAGGCCGGTGCCTGCATTAATACATTATCATAAGATACAAGGGATCACATATTAAAGGACCAAATAATTTATCATCCTTGGTAAACCTGATACATTCATGATTTCCATATTAAATTTGAATTCAAATATTAAAACGTTACTTTTTAGGGAGAACATATTATTCCCTTCTAGAATATTATTGCATATCATTCTTATTAAACAACATAGATTAATTATAAAAGAAAAAATAAATAAATATTAAGTCAAATGATAGGTATGTTTTATGTATTTTGTTATCTACCATGAAATAGGAATAATAACCAATAAGGAAAGGTATATAATAGAACAAACACACCATTTAAATAACATATCTCTCTGGAAAAGATAATGAATAATCAATATAAAATGGTAAATAACTGAAAAAAATTCAATTTTAATAACTTTAATTCCTGAATGTATTTAGAATAATCAATATGTAATGGTAAATAAGAGAATAAACATTTAAATTAATCAATAATATGAGAATAATATTCATCTAGAGATAATTTCATTTTGAAAATATCATGGATAATAATACTTACCAAATAATTAATGAATGAAATTATTAATTATTTGACTCCAAGATCTCATGATTCTTGATACCACAACAATCCATAGAATTAACAATAAGGTTTAAAACTCTTTTAAACATCCCATTTAATGTTATATTACTTATTAACCTCATGAGAGTACCGATACATCAAGGGGATATATAATATTGGGACCTTACCATTAATGATGGTCCAAAAAATTCCACACATATCAAAAAAAGTTCTAATTCTAGAATCAATATTCATCTTTAATAAATATCCATATTGGATAAATAATACAGATATATAAATATTTTTACATATTAAAAAATAACGTTCAATTAAGACCACAATATGTAGAAATGATATATGGTTTTGGAAATGAACATATACATGAAAAAAAATAAGGATATATAGGTGATGTTTAATAACCCATTATCATTGGAAAGTGAATAATTCAAGTGGAATTTTAGCACTACACAAATGAAATAGAGATATAAATTTCAATACTATCCTTGGAAAAAATAATCATAAATAGTATAGAGGAAGAATCATGAACATGTCAATTAAAACTATCCTAAGTAGAGTATTTGTAAAATAAGGGTTTTTGTCAATGATGATTTGAAATAACTTGAAATATCTTTAAAAACATGCTAGAGGAAAATAGTCAATTCCTTTCAAAATGAAATTTTAAAAAATAAATCATTTTAAAAAACATTTTTTTATGAAAATCGCATTTAAAAACAATGATTTCTATAATATGAGGAAAAACTATTTCTTTAATAATATACATGTAAGCATGAAAATTAATCGTTAATGAAATTTTTGTCATAATGGTGGAAAATTCCATAAATTTCATTTATGAAAAAATAAATATTATTTATATGGTTTATATAAAAGGAAAACATTATTTGTTTTTCAAAATGTCATAAATAATTAATTTAAAACATTTTAAGAATGTAAAAATTGGTAAAATTAAATTATTAAATATTTTACTAATATTGTAAAAAATATTTTTGAAAAAATATTATAAAGCTTTATTTTTAAAAATAATAGTTTCCCTACATAATAGAGAAATAAATTCTAATTTTTATTAAATAATTATATAATTATTTTAAGTGCCAAAGAGTTAAAAATTTTACTATTACATAAAATATCATAAATAACTATATTAGGATAAAATTATATGGGTTTATAAAACAATAATAAACTATTTCATTCAAAAAAAACTAAAGAATAAAAATCATTGATGAGAATCAGATCGTGAAATAAATCCTTTCAATGATCATAACATTGAAATGAGAATTAGTTAATACATTGATTATTTGTGTCAATACTAAATAAAAATAAGAAATTTTGAAATAAATGTTAACATAATTAAATTTCATTACACAAATAATCATATAATATCAATGATTCTGAATAAGTAATATAATCCAATGAAAATAATTGAGTTATGAAATTAATAACCACCTAGAAAATATTAAATAAAATAACCTTCGATGAAATGATTCAATTTGAATAAAATAATACCACAAAATACTAATTAATCATGATAATACATGTCAAAGGGGAAGTATATACACAATATATTATAAATAAGGTACATAAAATCACAATATTATATAATTAATTGAAATTGATAGAATGTCTTCTACATAATTGTTCATTTTCCATTAATATTATTTCATTTATTTTATTTTTTTCTTTTGTTAATTTCAAAATTTTATCATTAATTATTTATTTTTAATGATCTATTCTTATTTAATATTATATAGATAAATATTCTTATGAATAATAATCATAAAATTTATATCGTATTTATATATCAATTATATTTTTAAAACTAATAATTAAATATTTTTATAAAAACGAAGTACTTTATGATCCTATAGATGGTAGACTGTACATACAAATGAGTAAAGATTACATTTTTTAATGATCATTATGGAAAAGTGGAATGTAGTTTATTATCATTCCGGAATGAAAATAATATCATAATTTATAATATTATCTTCCTAAAATATACTTATATAAATAATCCATGGGTTGTTTTGATGAAAACAGAGTTATGTCTCTTCGTGATGGTGGAAGTCCATACGTACCTGAATGATGTTATCATGATTATGTTTTTGAAAATGTATGAAAGAAAATGATTTATAATTTTTACAAAATGATAAATATATCAAAAATTTCATAATTATTAAATGTATTTTACATATATTTATTAACATAATCTCTAATACATTTCATTTCAAGTTCTAGTGTTATAATAATCACACTGATTCATACGGCTGTCATCCACCGTACAAACCAAAGACATGGTTAAAACCCCTAAGAAATTAAATGTACTAGAATTATATATATAATAATTACTACATTGATAGTATTACTTTATAAATTTAATATTAAAATTTAAATCTATTATCATAACCAACTATGAAATATGGTAATGAAAAAATGATTGATATTGGGTAATTAGGTGGTTGTCCACCATACATAAGAAAAATGATTTCATAACCCATTTGATGAAATATGAGGTGGATAAAGAACATTAAAATAACAAAAAAAACATCTCATTATATGGAATATTATATTTTTATTATTTTATAATTCTTTAATAATAATTGGAGTATGTGGAATTATAAATAAAATAAAAGAGCTAGGTGAACAATGTTACTTCTTCTTCAAGAAACCTCCTTAGGTTTCCACCAAAGGACTTAATAGGTTGAATTTATGAGAAAAAATATATATTCAAGGATGGTATGAGGTATTTTTTGAATTTATTTGGATAGGTATTGGATCTTAAAAAATGGTGCTAATTTTGGAAGATGTTAGGAGACATGTGTTCTTTTAAATGTGTGGTTAGTGAAACACTTGTAATTTTGTCAAAATATTCAATCTTACAAGCATTTTTTTATCAGTAAATCCCCTATAATGGTGAATTAAAGATTCTATATGGGATATGGTCGAATATGGCTATAAAATAGGATTTGGAAAAAATGGAAAGTTCTTTTTAAAATAATATTCTTAGAATAACCCCTGATAAATCTATGTTTTTCTTAAATGCATTAACTATTTTTTATTTTTATTCAAAATTAATTTGGATAAAAAATAATGTTTGGTTTTTTAAAATATTAAGTATTTTTTCTCTAAATGTGGATGAAAATTTTTATAAATTCCTTTCACATATGTTAAAAAAATAATTTAAAATTAACCTCGTAGATGCATTGAGAATAATTATTTTAAATAGAATATGTTCCCATGTTTATAATGTTTTAATTTGATAATTTTTTTAAAAATGATTATAGTGACCTAAATTGGATTAATTGAAATATTATTGAAATAATTTTATCATCAAAACAATTGAAAATATAATTTGACAATATAAATAATTTAAATTAAAGGGTTTTTTTCAATGAAAGTTTTATGCTTTTCATTATTCATTGAAAAATGAAATATTTTAGATAAATACCAAAATATTCATCCTATACTAATTTTAATTTACTAATTTTCGAAATGAATTTAATTTTATCAAATAATTTTTCAAAATGTGGAATCTTTAAATTTAATATCATGTGTGCACTATATGACTAAACAATCATTTATAAAAAATAATGTTTTTAATAAAATATTTCTTTTATATTAAAATGATTCTTAATTTTTTTTATAATATATAAATAAACATAATTTTTATAATTTGGATAGTACTATTCAAACAAACAATGTTAATAGATAGGTTATGACTATTATATTAATTAATATTATTTTATGTGTATTTCACATTTCATTAAAACTCGGTGTGGCATGTAGCACAATATAAACACATTGTAGGATGTAATGAATCCTAAACAGTGTGTTATATGAAATAAAAATAAAAAATATAAATTTATTTAAAAATAAATATATAAATATTTCATATGGAGTTATATTTTCTTCCATGTTTAGTGTTGTATGTCATACAGTCTATCAAATACAAAAAACTTATGTTAGTATTTTTTGGTGTCACATTCTTCCTACATTAAATAAATTTCATCCTTGTAATTTGAACTAGATCTAGTTAATCTAGGGTTTCACATTTGGAAATTTCATTACTGAAAAACCCACATCATAAAAAGGATTAACAAAACATCTAATAAAATATAGATTTTTCAATTGAAAATTCCACATTCAATAAAACATAACTAGGTTTCTATATGGGATTACATTTTTTGAATGTAAAGATATATATTTGGATGAAAAATGTAAATAATTACAGAGGGTGATTGAGGACATTAAGTATATGTAATTATGTGATAAATAGTAATTTAAGGTCCTAAAAAATCAAAATCTATAATTAATTATAATAAAACCTTATTCATTGGATATGAATACAATAAGTGAACATTTTTAGACCATTTTCCTAATGTTGAGAGATTCATTTACTATCTTTGAATATAAGGAAATATTATTACTTGAAACATTTCAATTTTAATAGAATAATTTTTTATTTTGGTTGTTTATCAATAAATTTTCATTTCAATCCAAACACTATAAAATTAATATCAAAAACAAAAATAAATTACCTAAATAAACAACATTATCATTTAATGTATCACAATATCCAAAACAAAGTGACAATTGTTTCTTTCTATCTTTAATTATTTTCCAAATATGGTTTTGTTTGGAAAAGTTATCAAATATATTAAATTAAGAATTTAACCTCAAATGTAACACCTCTGGTTGATCATTTATATTTATTTTTGAAAAAATTTAACTACAAAATTTATATTTTAACTACAAAATTGTATATGACAGTGGTGGAAATTAAACCCATATCATCATTCCGTCAAGGATTCATTCACCACAAACTTTCCAAAAGAGATGAGATATAACTCTGTATATAGGTTTTCCTTTTAATAACATACCAATAAATATATAAAGAACTACCTTGAAAAAAATTATTCATTAATTAATATTTTTATTAAGGTTTTCAATATAACTTTTTTTCAAAAATTCAAACAATCTTATTTTAATATTATTACAATATCATCAATGGTCATATTAAACCATAAGGTTATAAATATGTTGAAACATTTCTCAATAGACTTTAAATGCATTATTATATAAATAAAATTTCACTAAAACATATTTAAATACAATTTTTTGGATTTCCATAGATTTATACCGAAATATCTTTAATATTCATACTCTCTAACCACATAAAACCAAAAAATTATTTTTCATAACTTTTAAATTATGATAAATTTTAAACTCTAAACACTATATTTGTATCCATACATAATTTGTTAATTAATATATATATTCTTATAAAATTTAACACAATACTTATATGTTTAATTCTTCATATCACAAAAATACAATTGGTAAAGAAAATACATCAATAATTTAATTCAGGATTCCTGATTCATAAATACTTTATCCATTTTATTTGAACATAGTTCCTTTTTTGTTCTAGGGATTAAATATTAGAATACATAATTAACTTAGATAATTTCCATGTTTTATACATTTAATAAAACAAACTATAAATAGATCATTATGACGATAGTTATTTCTATATATCATACTCTTATTTTTTCCTCAGAAATTTATTTCTTGATGTTGTTTTTTTAAAAAGTTTTTAATCATTTCAGAAAAATTATTTTTAAATCAATACATCATATGTTTAATCCAGTTCATTAATTATCTTAATTTATTCAAATAATTTATAAGTTTTTGTAAAGAAAATTTGAATTATCATATGAATATCCCCTCAGAGTGTCTAACAATGATTGATGTAAGGCCCATTGTCGTTCAACAAGTAATGATCGATTCAAGGAGTATGTTCCCTCTTCAGAATTATTACCCATGTGTAAATATGTACTAAAACAATATCCACATTTAATATCTAGTGAAGGATTTATTTCTAGTAATAAAAATATAAACTATTCCTTAACAAAATTTTTGGATATTCCTATACTTATCATCAATGTCTATAATATTGTTACAATCACAAATCTATGTTTTCCAAAATCAATTTCCCATTATGGATACAAAAAATCATATAATACCAAATATATTTACCCTGAACCTAATATTGTGTTTCCAATGAGTTATTTAATAACTTGGTATATGATACACATAATTGCATCTAGATAGAACAAATATATTTGTAGTCTTGTTAAAATAGATTCTTATAAGATTCCTATATATGATTTGAATAAAAAAGAATAATTTTTTTTATAGAATATCATTATTACCTATAAATATTATTTTATATATTTCAGAGTAAATTTCATGTATTACTAGGATCGGAAAAAATTAAGGGTGGCCTCAAATGCTCAGTTACGGTTATGTTCAGTGGAAGATATCACGAAATAATAAGCATAATTAACATGGAAAGGAAAATAAAAGAATAAAAATTAAATTTCAATAACATAAATATCCTAAAAATATTTTTCATAATAAATATTTAAAGGTAAATAACTAAACACATATTCCAATTAAATAAATTAAGAGCATTAATAGAGATGGAGTAATAAAATTTTAAAGGTAAATAACTAAACACACTTTTCATATAATTGATAATCATTAAATAAAATAAATCTACAGATAATATCATTGTGAAAATATAATGGATAATAATAATAAATGAATTATTAATGAATAAAATCCTAAATTATTTGGACTTCATGATCTTTGAAATCATGATATTGTAGCCGTCAAGACCATTCACAAGATAGTATAAAACTACATGTAGAAACGTGTTTAATGAAAACTTATTTATTCTCCTCAGGAGACTACCTATGAATAGAGGGGCTATATAAAATTGGGCCCCTCTTATAAATGTAGTTCCAAATCAATCCACATATATCATATAATTAATTTATTTTTGGAATCAATATATGTTTTTAAAATATCTATATTAATTAATAATAAAAAATTTAACCATATTTACTAATAAAAACAAATAAATTTAATATTAGAACATAGAATGAAGAAATGATAAAAAACAATAGGAAATAAACACAACCATGATATTTAATATGGATATTTAATTTATATTTAATTTCCAATGATCAATGGAATGTGAATAACTCAAGGTAAGTTCAATGACTAGAAAAATTAATCCATGAATTGAATGTCGTCACTATCTTTGGAAAGAATAATCATAAACCATCCATTATAAGAATTAGGATGGTATAAATTATAAACATCCAATGGGTAGTGTTTGTAAAATAATATTTTCTTTCATTTATGAATTAAAATATGATAAAAATTAATTTAAATTTTTTTTGAGGGAAATAAGATTTTCCATTTGAAAATCATTTCTTCAAATATAAAGAAAATTTAAAATTATTTTCACTAAAAATAAATTATAAAAAATGATAATTTCTATTATAATAGGGACAAATACTTCATTAATTCAATCCTTGTAATGACCTAAAATAATCATCAATGAAATATCAGTCATGATAGCGAGTAATTTCTAATATTCTAAGTACAATAAAACAATGATTCCTTTCACATTATCAATAAAATACAAATTGGAATTTTATGAAAATAATATAAAATAACATTTTAAAATTTCATTAAAAATTAACAATGTAAAGAAATTTCCACAATAGTTTTTAAAAATGATAATCCAAATTTCATAAATTTTTTAGAAAACATATTTTTTATAGAAAATTGTTGTCCAATCGAGGAGAGAAATGAAGTCGTATTTACATAAAAAAAAATTTTAATCATTATATGTACCAAAGAGTGTAATAATGGTACTAATAATTTAATAAATAAAAATAATAAATAGATAATTACAAAATTTGATGGGATTATTTTAAAATTAATGAATGATTTCCTTTAATTGAAAATCAATAATGAATAATCTCTCTGAGAATTTGATTATGAAACAAACACTTACTATGATAATGATGAAGTGATACTTTTTTAATGAATTTATAATGACTATCATCTATAAATATAGAAAAAAATTGTAAATTGATAATAATTTAATTAAATTTCATTACACTCTTAATCTTAAAATGTTAATGATAGTAAAGATGTAATATACTAGAAAGAAAGAAAATTGAGTTATGAAATTTAGTACAATTTGGAAACTCTTAAATAAAACCACCAATGAAACAAATGTCAAATTGAACCTAAAATACCCATAATTATGAATAAACCATGATATTTATTATTAATGTGGATGTATATACACTATATAATAGCAATTAGGTGCATAACATTACTATACACCATAATGAATGGAAACTGAGATGAATACTTTTCCTCACACTTTCTTTTAGATTAATGTGTTTTAGTCGCAAATATTGTGGTTTAAAACATGTCATTGACATATATTAAGATTTATAATATCATATATGATTCTTTAAAAACTTCTTATCAAGTACTGGTTAATAATCAATCTTTACATTCATTTTTTAGTGATAATTGCCTAATTTTCTCAGCCATTTTTTGTTAAGAATGTTCTAGTTATTATGAATGTTATGTAGTCACATAATATAATAAATATTAATCATAAAATTATTATCATCATTTAAAATAAATTATTATTTTAAAAAAAATCATTTTTGATATTTATGAAAATGAAGTACATTTTGATCATTGAGATTGTAGGCTGTACGTATGCATGGGTAAAATTTTCATGTTTCAATTATAGTTATTAAAGGTTATAAAGTAATATTTTATATTTGTATAATGATGAACATATCATTATTTAACATATTATTTCTTCAAAAATACATTTATATATCATCCATTTGTTGTGGCAATGAAAATAGAGTCATGTAGCTTCATGATTGAGGTAGTTCACACGTACATGAATGATGTTTCCATAATTATGTGTATGAAGGTATAAGAAATGAAATAATTTATTATCATTTAATAATTATATATATTTAATTAATATCATAATTAATTAATTTTTATTACATATATTCATTATATGTTCCCTTAATACATTTTATGTAGACTGGTAGTGAAAGGAAAATCACATCACTTCATTAGGGGTAGTCTGTCGTAATGAAGAGAGTTGTTATCATATCCCATTTGAAGTGCCCAGATCAGTGTGAATCACTGAGAGGGGGAGGGGGTGAATCAGTGATCCCTTAAAACTTTTTACTAATTGATTCTTAGCAATTAACCCTCTATGACTGGTTAAAGCCTCGATCCACTCTTCTTGTATCTCTCACCTTTCCACGAATGATGCAGTAAATGTAAAGGCACTGGACACAAGGATTTACAAGGTTCGGCACCAAAGGCCTACATCCTTGCCATGCTCTCCCAGCATGGATTCTCCCATTATAATCGGTTAGTATTACAATGGTCGATACAGAGTCCCACTGTATCTCTCATGAGTCCCACAGGAGGGTCTTTATACTGCTTCACACAGTGTTACCAGAGTCCCACTGGCCTGCTCCAGAATCCCATTGAAGACTTCTTCTCCCTGAGTCCCACAGGGTCTTCTCTTGGCTCCTCGAGTCGCACGAGTAGCTCTTCTTCACTTTAAGTTCTTCAAGTATCCTCAGCAGTCTGGGATAAAGACTGCTGGCCTTGCTCTGTACCTCTGATCACTTGTGATGATCAGGTCTTCTCGTCTTGCTCAGGCTTTATCTCCTTCTTCTCAGGATGACCTGGCCTCTCTCCAATTACTGAATACTCAGACAATTGATGTCTTTAACTTCAGTCTGGTCCAGTCTCAGTTCAACTCTAATTCATGCACTGAGTGCATGGCAACTCTGCATCCTCATGCACTGACTGCATGACCTTCTGAAATTCTTCAAGAACCTTCAAGTCTTGGACAACTCAAATGCACACCACTGATTTGGCTCTGTTCACGTGTGCACGTTCATGCATGCATGCATGCACTTCCCTCTTTCTTCTCTTGGTGCAATAAACCCACAAAGGGTGTAGTATCTTTAAGCACACACCACCTTCTCACTTCTTCACACACTTTATTCTCTTTTGATTACACACATAAATGTGTGTTATACACTAGTGTGGATATCTTCTCTTCTTCTTAGTGTGTACACACTTTGGTTTGCACACACACTAAGGTTCAGCCACTTCTTTTAATTTTCACACACACACAACATAGGTTGAGTTGTGGTCTTCACTTATTGCACACACATGACTTGGCCTTCACTTCTTCTTGCACATACCAAAGGCTACGGCCTCTTTGCTCTTTGTGTACTCTTCCACTTTGCACACACACTTTGTTTTTCTCTTTTAATCTTCAAGAGTGTACAACCAACCCGTAGGGTCTTCCTCACTTGGCACACACACAAGGTGTGGTCTCGGGTTCTCCTTGCACACACAAGAGGCAAAGCCTCGGCCTTCTTTGGCACACACACAATGTGTGGTCTTCCACTTCACTTGGCACACAAGGACAAGGCTCGGCCTTCTCAATGTTCACACAAGAGGGACTGCCTCGGGTCCTCTTCTCCACTTGGCACACACAACACCAAGTGTGAACTCCACTGTTCTTCAAGATCCGCGCAAGCACAATGGGTGCAAGGGCCGTGCAAGGGTGTGGCCTCTACTGTCTTCAAATGCCGCGCAAGACCTCAAAGAGGCAAGGCAGTCGCGGGCGCGCAAGCTCCTCTTGCCGTGGGGTGCACAAGTGCAACACCCGCGGGCACTTCCTCTTGCCGCACAAGGGTGTGGGCAGAGAGGGAACAAGCCTCGGGCGCGCAGAGTGTTGCGGCCACGAGGTCTTCCTGCCGCGCAAAGGATTAGCGCACAGGGGATTTCAACCACGCAAATCTTTGCATGGCGGCTTCTTCTTCGCGAGGCAGAGGCACACGCGGGACTCCGAGTTTTCAACAAAGGATCAGCAAGCTTCTCTGTGCTTCAGGATCTCCTTTTATAGGCAGAGGAATCCTCAAAACATCCGCGGGATACAATCTTTGAATCCCCGAAGTTTTCGGGTATTTCAAGATTCTGTGAATCATGTTTTTCTTTTTATTTCACGCGGGTTCTTTCATTTTTCTTTCCTCCTCGTGCATGCGATTTATAATGCATGCACGGCCTCTGTTTAAACCCAATCCATGAAAAGGCACAAACCCATGAAGCCTCGGCAACTTCGTTTGCCTCGGCATTGCTTCGAATTCTCCTCTCATCGCATGCATGCATATTTTAATGCATGGTTGGGTTCAGTGTGGCCAGACGATCACAATGGAGGCTTCGGCTTGCTCGGAGGTGTCCGGGAACTCAAATGCAGTCGTCGGGAGGCTCCTGGTTCAGCGGGAGACGTCGGGTGGCACGGGGTGTCCTCGGCTCGAGCTCGAGGTGGAAGACGAGCCACGGCCGTTGGATCAGGCGTTTGAATATCCTCGGACGGCCTGGATCAGATCGCGAATGGCGCGATTAGATGAGCCGCTCGGATCTGGCGCGCGATCAATCATGCGGCCAGGATCGCTCCCGCGGAAACATTCCGCGTCCCACATCGAAACGCCTCGCGGTTTTGTCGCGGTTTATTAATATGCTGCTCCCATGAACGGCCAGTTGAATCTCCTCCCCTCTCGGTGCCGCCCCGCACCGAGTTCTCCCTGCGGGCGCGCTCTGCGCCCACTCTCTGCTCCCTGCGGGCGCGCACCTAGCGCCCACTATGCACACTCGGGTGCGCGGGCTTCATCACCGCGTGCCCTCAGGGGCTTACACACGGCCCCTGCCGCGCTCCTCCGGGCGTGCCCCAGGCGCCCATGCGGTGTCCTACGGGTGCGCCCCTGCCTCAAGGATGCTGCCCTGGCCTTGAGGGTTCCCCATGGGCGTGGTGACCTTGAGTCCCACAAGTGCCTTGGGTGATGACCCTCGGCTGGCCTCCTTGGTGGCTTATTTTTTGCTTAAATATACACTAAGTATACAAAGTACTAAGTGTAAAATGCCAAATGCCAAATGCCACAACTCTAAGACATCCTTCTACATTTATTCCCTTCTCTTCTGCATTAGGATTCCTCAAATCTCCTCAACATATATTCATTACTTAGGAGTGAATTCTTGAAGGTTCTTCATCAACCGAACTCCTGAATCAAATAACTTCTTCAATTATCTTTGTTGAACTAATCAGAGATCAAATTGGAACATCTTCATGTTCACATGCACTAAGTGATAGTGCATGGACTTCATTAATGCACATCATCCACTTAGTAGTTGTGGATGGAACTCCTTTCAACTCCTCATGCATTGTGAAGACAATGCATGGTCTTCAATCAATGTTGTGACATTGTATCATCAGGATACAAGTTCTTTGAACTTAAAGACCTGTTCAACAATCGTCAGATATTCTTAGAGAATGTTTCAACCATCATCTCCTATGTCAATTAGTGAATCCCCTAAGTGACATGCATCTTAGTACCATGGCCATTCTCCATTCATCACCAACACCATCACAACCTTTGTCATTCACATCTTGACATTCCCTGACTTCCATTCATTCCAAGACAACTTCATGCCTCATTGACAACAAATGCAACACTATGCACTTCAATATCCCCCTTTGTATTTGTTGTCAATACACTCCTTCAGCACATATGAATGGGTACATATGTGTGCCAATATTTTCTCCCCCTTATTGGCAATCAAATGCAAAGGTGTGGTGTGGTTCACTTTCAAAAATATCTTCCTCCCTTTGAATAGCATCTTCTTGAAAATCACTAAGAGAGGGATGATGCCACATGTTCTTCTTTAGCAAAGAACCTTTAGTAAATCAACTCTAAGTCTACTTGGGATAACCCGGTGTAGAAAACAAGAGTGATATAACCAAGATTTTTCAATGTTGTCCACAATTCACTATAAACATGTGAGATCATGCTTAGGGGTTGAATTTTTTTCAGATATTCAATGAATTGCTGAATCCTGCACATACTTCACAAAACACATTAGAAAGTTCTGGTGCAAAGATAAAGCTCCCCCATTCATCCATTTTCTTAAGAGGATATTAATCTCAGAACATCATCTTCTTCAGATTTTCTCCCCCTAAAGGGGTGCACTCCATTCTGTCCAAATCATCCTCCAGATGAGAATGATCATCATCTTCAATTCCCTGCAATGTCAGCACATGTAAATACCAATAGTATAAGGGAATAAGATGGAACCTACTTGGTTCATCAACGTGAACAACAAGGTTGAGAAGATTCTCTCAACCGAGATGCCCCATTTTCACCATTCTTCACACTTGCACATTTGATCTTTAATGATGTTGGTGCTGGTGTGGATCTCAATACATCTTCATGTGAAATATTCTTCTTCCCTCTTGCCTTAGCAATTGCCAGAACTTCATCTTCAGCTCTTTTCAGATCTTTGGCAAGTTGCAACTGATTTGGCCATATGACTAGTAAGTCACATGGAAGTGTGGCCTCAGTTCTGGATATTCCACATGGTTCCTTTGATTCTGTCAAGCTACCTCTCTTAGGAAACTTGTTTTCAATCAATCCCTTCTACTTCTTTTGGATTGATTGTCTGTTTGAGTTTAGTTGGCTTCTATTGATTTCCATGTCTTGTTTGCAAAGATCCATGGTATGACCTTTCTTTCCACAGTAGAAGCATGTCTTCTTGGTGGTCCTTCTGGATGCATCACCCTTCTTGGATTTAAATTCCAAGGAGTTCTCTTCATTTCTCAAACTCTTCTTGGGAGCATCTTACACTTTCTTCTGCTTGCTTCCCAAGGAATCTCTCTTAGCCAGGTTCAGTGATCTTCTCTTCATTCCAGCATCGGATACATTCGGAGACTGATATGTATCAACTCTTTGACCACTTTTGCAACCATCCTAGATGTTGTCAAGTAATCCAAATCTATTTGCAGTAAACAGATGTCTCTGGACCTGTGGATGTTGCTTCCTTCCTTCTGGCTTGCTCCCCCTTGGCATGGGCTTCCTCTGTGCTTTGGCATTTAGTGGACTGTACCAACAATCCTTTGCACAATGCCCATACTTGTTACAACACCAACATTGACCCACAAATCTTGACCTCTTGTGTACTTCTGATTGCTGGGTACTTTTCTTGACAAGTTCTGTTGTTTAAGGAGAGCTCTCTTTTGTCTTCATCCATACTTGTTTGGAGTTATTCTTCCATCCTGCACTTTTTGTGGAAACACATTTAGAGGCATGAGTACAAGATGGGATGGATGGTACCTTCTTTTTAGAAGTTGTTTCCCTTTTATTAGAGGATTTTCTTCTTTTAGAATCATCCTGCTCAATGCTCACTTGAGTAGAAACATTTCTTCTTTCAGCTGACTGGGAGGCTTCAGCTTTGGGTGATTGCAGATTTGTTAATATCACCTCCAGTTCTAAACACTTCATGTTGAGGGAGTTCTTCTCATCCTCAATTGTTCTTAGCCTTCCTTCCCATTTCTCTTCCAGCTGTTTTATCCGGTCTTCATGCACCTGCTTCATTTCAAGCAATGAGTTGTCAATCTCCTTCACCCTTTTGACTTTGTCTTCAAGTTGAGCATCTCTGACAACCATTGACACGTTGTGCCTCTTTTCCAGTGCATGGAAAACATCTTTGACTATTATCATAAAGAATTCTTTCTCAGAAAGACTTCTTTGCAATTCTTCAACAGTGTCTTCATATCTTTCATTGCAAAGAGAAACTGTTTCATCTTTAGCCTTCACCAGCTTTCTGAGAGTGTTGGTTATGCCAACCCTTTTTTCCAATTGATCTTCCATTGTATTGGCTTCTTCTTCTAACTGTGATTTTTCTTCATGAAGATCATGGATTCCTGTAGCTATACACTTTTCCACTTCCATGGGAACTGTCTTCTGAAGATATTTGAGTGCACTCTGAAGATCATTCATTATTTCAACTTCATCACAGCTAGGACAGGCTTCATCAGAAAAATGATAAAAGGAATTGTCATCTGATGTGACTTTCACATTTCATTCCATAGAAGGAGTTTCTCTGATTGCAGCAACCTTCTTCCTCATCTTCTTTGCCTGTTTCTTCATTCTGTTTTTCAGAGTCTTGGCAGATATCTCCATTTGAGGCTGGTCACTCATTTCCTCAAATCTGCACTTCATAAAGACTCCCTTGGATCTTTTAGAGGTAACCTCCCTCTGATACCAATTGAAGTGCCCAGATCAGTGTGAATCACTGAGAGGGGGAGGGGGTGAATCAATGATCCCTTAAAACTTTTTACTAATTGATTCTTATCAATTAAACCTCTATGGCTGGTTAAAGCCTCGATCCACTCTTCTTGTATCTCTCACCTTTCCACGAATGATGCAGTAAATGTAAAGGTACTGGACACAAGGATTTACAAGGTTCGGCACCAAAGGCCTACATCCGTGCCATGCTCTCCCAGCATGGATTCTCCCATTATAATCGGTTAGTATTACAATGGTCGATACAGAGTCCCACTGTATCTCTCATGAGTCCCACAGGAGGGTCTTTATACTGCTTCACACAGTGTTACCAGAGTCCCACTGGCCTGCTCCAGAATCCCACTGAAGACTTCTTCTCCCTGAGTCCCACAGGTTCTTCTCTTGGCTCCTCGAGTCGCACGAGTAGCTCTTCTTCACTTTAAGTTCTTCAAGTATCCTCAGCAGTCTGGGATAAAGACTGCTGGCCTTGCTCTGTACCTCTGATCACTTGTGATGATCAGGTCTTCTCGTCTTGCTCAGGCTTTATCTCTTTCTTCTCAGGATGACCTGGCCTCTCTCCAATTACTGAATACTCAGACAATTGATGTCTTTAACTTCAGTCTGGTCCAGTCTCAGTTCAACTCTAATTCATGCACTGAGTGCATGGCAACTCTGCATCCTCATGCACTGACTGCATGACCTTCTCAAATTCTTCAAGAACCTTCAAGTCTTGGACAACTCAAATGCACACCACTGATTTGGATCTGTTCACGTGTGCACGTGCATGCATGCATGCATGCACTTCCCTCTTTCTTCTCTTGGTGCAATAAACCCACAAAGGGTGTAGTATCTTTAAGCACACACCACCTTCTCACTTCTTCACACACTTTATTCTCTTTTTATTACACACATAAATGTGTGTTATACACTAGTGTGGATATCTTCTCTTCTTCTTAGTTTGTACACACTTTGGTTTGCACACACACTAAGGTTCAGCCACTTCTTTTAATTTGCACACACACACAACATAGGTTGAGTTGTGGCCTTCACTTATTGAACACACATGACTTGGCCTTCACTTCTTCTTGCACATACCAAAGGCTACGGCCTCTTTGCTCTTTGTGTACTCTTCCACTTTGCACACACACTTTGTTTTTCTCTTTTAATCTTCAAGAGTGCACAACCAACCCGTAGGGTCTTCCTCACTTGGCACACACACAAGGTGTGGTCTCGGGTTCTCCTTGCACACTCAAGAGGCAAAGCCTCGGCCTTCTTTGGAACACACACAATGTGTGGTCTTCCACTTCACTTGGCACACAAGGACAAGGCTCGGCCTTCTCAATGTTCACACAAGAGGGACTGCCTCGGGTCCTCTTCTCCACTTGGCACACACAACACCAAGTGTGAACTCCACTGTTCTTCAAGAGCCGCTCAAGCACAATGGGTGCAAGGGCCGTGCAAGGTTGTGGCCTCTACTGTCTTCAAATGCCGCGCAATACCTCAAGGAGGCAAGGCAGTCGCAGGCGCGCAAGCTCCTCCTGCCGCGGGGCGCGCAAGTGCAACACCCGCGGGCACTTCCTCTTGCCGCACAAGGGTGCGGGCAGAGAGGGAACAAGCCTCGGGCGCGCAAAGTGTTGCGGCCACGAGGTCTTCCTGCCGTGCAAAGGATTAGCGCGCATGGGACTTCAGCCACGCAAATCTTTGCGCGGAGGCTTCTTCTTCACGAGGCAGAGGCACACGCGGGACTCCGAGTTTTCAACAAAGGATCCGCAAGCTTCTCTGTGCTTCGGGATCTCCTTTTATAGGCAGAGGAATCCTCAAAACATCCGCGGGATACAATCTTTGAATCCCCGAAGTTTTCGGGT
The DNA here is from genome assembly GCA_963277665.1 of Viscum album. NCBI lineage: Eukaryota > Viridiplantae > Streptophyta > Magnoliopsida > Santalales > Viscaceae > Viscum > Viscum album. The sequence goes on along the minus strand of OY728138.1, from coordinate 54,878,641 downwards.
ATTTCAAGATTCTGTGAATCATGTTTTTCTTTTTATTTCACGCGGGTTCTTTCATTTTTCTTTCCTCCTCGTGCATGCGATTTATAATGCCTGCACGGCCTCTGTTTAAACCCAATCCATGCAAAGGCACGAACCCATGAAGCCTCGGCAACTTCGTTTGCCTCGGCATTGCTTCGAATTCTCCTCTCATCGCATGCATGCATATTTTAATGCATGGTTGTGTTCAGTGTGGCCAGATGATCACAATGGAGGCTTCGGCTTGCTCGGAGGTGGCCGGGAACTCAAATGCAGTCGTCGGGAGGCTCCTGGTTCAGCGGGAGACGTCGGGTGGCACGGGGTGTCCTCGGCTCGAGCTCGAGGTGGAAGACGACCCACGACCGTTGGATCAGGCGTTTGAATATCCTCGGACGGCCTGGATCAGATCGCGAATGGCGCGATTAGATGAGCGGCTCGGATCTGGCGCGCGATCAATCGTGCGGCCAGGATCGCTCCCGCGGAAAAATTCCGCGTCCCACATCGAAACGCCTCGTGGTTTTGTCGCGGTTTAGTAATATGCCGCTCCCATGAACGGCCAGTTGAATCTCCTCCCCTCTCAGTGCCGCCCCGCACCGAGTTCTCCCTGCGGGCACGCTCTGCGCCCACTCTCTGCTCCCTGCGGGCGCGCACCTAGCGCCCACTATGCACACTCGAGTGCGCGGGCTTCATCACCGCGTGCCCTCAGGGGCTTACACACGGCCCCTGCCGCGCTCCTCCGGGCGTGCCCCAGGCGCCCATGCGGTGTCCTGCGGGTGCGCCCCTGCCTCAAGGATGCTGCCCTGGCCTTGAGGGTTCCCCATGGGCGTGGTGACCTTGAGTCCCACAAGTGCCTTGGGTGATGACCCTCGGCTGGCCTCCTTGGTGGCTTATTTTTTGCTTAAATATACACTAAGTATACAAAGTACTAAGTGTAAAATGCCAAATTCCAAATGCCACAACTCTAAGACATCCTTCTACATTTCTTCCCTTCTCTTCTTCATTAGGATTCCTCAAATCTCCTCAACATATATTCATTACTTAGGAGTGAATTCTTGAAGGTTCTTCATCAACCGAAATCCTGAATCAAATAACTTCTTCAATTCTCTTTGTTGATCTAATCAGAGATCAAATTGGAACATCTTCATGTTCACATGCACTAAGTGATAGTGAATGGACTTCATTAATGCACATCATCCACTTAGTAGTTGTGGATGGAACTCCTTTCAACTCCTCATGAATTGTGAAGACAATGCATGGTCTTCAATCAATGTTGTGACATTGTATCATCAGGATACAAGTTCTTTGAACATAAAGACCTGTTCAACAATCGTCAGATATTCTTAGAGAATGTTTCAACCATCATCTCCTATGTCAATTAGTGAATCTCCTAAGTGACATGCATCTTAGTACCATGGCCATTCTCCATTCATCACCAACACCATCACAACCTTTGTCATTCACATCTTGACATTCCCTGACTTCCATTCATTCCAAGACAACTTCATGCCTCATTGACAACAAATGAAACACTGTGCACTTCAATCTCCCCCTTTGTATTTGTTGTCAATACACTCCTTCAGCACATATGAATGGGTACATATGTGTGCCAATATTTTCTCCCCCTTATTGGCAATCAAATGCAAAGGTGTGGTGTGGTTCACTTTCAAAAATATCTTCCTCCCTTTGAATAGCATCTTCTTGAAAATCACTAAGAGAGGGATGATGCCACATGTTCTTCTTTAGCAAAGAACCTTTAGTAAATCAACTCTAAGTCTACTTGGGCTATCCCGGTGTAGAAAACAAGAGTGATATAACCAAGATTTTTCAATGCTGTCCACAATTCACTATAAACATGTGAGATCATGCTTAGGGGTTGAATTTTTTTCAGATATTCAATGAATTGCTGAATCCTGCACATACTTCACAAAACACATTAGAAAGTTCAGGTGCAAAGATAAAGCTCCCCCATTCATCCATTTTCATAAGATGATATTAATCTCAGAACATCATCTTCTTCATATTTGCTCCCCCTCAAGGGGTGCACTCCATTCTGTCCAAATCATCCTCCAGATGAGAATGATCATCATCTTCAATTCCCTGCAATGTCAGCACATGTAAATACCAATAGTATAAGGGAATAAGATGGAACCTCCTTGGTTCATCAACGTGAACAACAAGGTTGAGAAGATTCTCTCAACCGAGATGCCCCATTTTCACCATTCTTCACACTTGCACATTTGATCATTAATGATGTTGGTGCTGGTGTGGATCTCAATACATCTTCATGTGAAATATTCTTCTTCCCTCTTGCCTTAGCAATTGCCAGAACTTCATCTTCAGCTCTTTTCAGATCTTTGGCAAGTTGCAACTGATTTGGCCATATGACTAGTAAGTCACTTGGAAGTGTGGCCTCAGTTCTGGATATTCCACATGGTTCCTTTGATTCTGTCAAGCTACCTCTCTTAGGCAACTTGTTTTCAATCAATCCCTTCTGCTTCTTTTGGATTGATTGTCTGTTTGAGTTTAGTTGGCTTCTATTGATTTCCATGGCTTGTTTGCATAGATCCATGGTATGACCTTTCTTTCCACAGTAGAAGCATGTCTTCTTGGTGGTCCTTCTGGATGCATCACCCTTCTTGGATTTCAATTCCAAGCAGTTCTCTTCATTTCTCAAACTCTTCTTGGGAGCATCTTCCACATTCTTCTGCTTGCTTCCCAAGGAATCTCTCTTAGCCAGGTTCAGTGATCTTCTCTTCATTCCAGCTTCGGATACATTCGTAGATTGATATGTATCAACTCTTTGACCACTTTTGCAACCATCCCAGATGTTGTCAAGTAATCCAAATCTATTTGCAGTAAACAGATGTCTCTGGACCTGTGGATGTTTCTTCCTTCCTTCTGGCTTGCTCCCCCTTGGCATGGGCTTCCTCTGTGCTTTGGCATTTAGTGGATTGTACCAACAATCCTTTGCACAATGCCCATACTTGTTACAACACCAACATTGACCCACAAATCTTGACCTCTTGTGTACTTCTGATTGCTGGGTACTTTTCTTGACAAGTTGTGTTGTTTCAGGAGAGCTCTCTTTTATCTTTATCCATACTTGTTTGGAGTTATTCTTCCATCCTGCACTTTTTGTGGAAACACATTTAGAGGCATGAGTACAAGATGGGATGGATGGTACCTTCTTTTTAGAAGTTGTTGCCCTTTTATTAGAGGATTTTTTTCTTTTAGAATCATCCTGCTCAATGCTCACTTGAGTAGCAACATTTCTTCTTTCAGGTGACTGGGAGGCTTCAGCTTTGGGTGATTGCAGATTTGTTAATATCACCTCCAGTTCTAAACACTTCATGTTGAGGGAGTTCTTCTCATCCTCAATTGTTCTTAGCCTTCCTTCCCATTTCTCTTCCAGCTGTTTTATCTGGTCTTCATGCACCTGCTTCATTTCAAGCAATGAGTTGTCAATATCCTTCACCCTTTTGAATTTGTCTTCTAGTTGAGCATCTCTGACAACCATTGACACTTTGTGCCTCTTTTCCAGTGCATGGACAACATCTTTGACTATTATCATAAAGAATTATTTCTCAGAAAGACTTCTTTGCAATTCTTCAACAGTGTCTTCATATCTTTCATTGCAAAGAGAAACTCTTTCATCTTTAGCCTTCACCAGATTTCTGAGAGTGTTGGTTATGCCAACCCTTTTTGCCAATTGATCTTCCATTGTATTGGCTTCTTCTTCTAACTGTGATTTTTCTTCATGAAGATCATGGATGCCTGTAGCTATACACTTTGCCACTTCCACGGAAACTGTCTTCTGAAGATATTTGAGTGCACTCTGAAGATCATTCATTGTTTCAACTTCATCACAGCTAGGACAGCCTTCATCATAAGAATGATAAAAGGAATTGTCATCTGATGTGACTTTCACATTTCATTCCATAGAAGGAGTTTCTCTGATTGCAGCAACCTTCTTCCTCATCTTCTTTGCCTGTTTCTTCATTCTATTTTTCAGAGTCTTGGCAGATATCTCCATTTGAGACTGGTCACTCATTTCCTCAGATCTGCACTTCATAATGACTCCCTTGGATCTTTTAGAGGTAACCTACCTCTGATACCAATTGAAGTGCCCAGATCAGTGTGAATCACTGAGAGGGGGATGGGGTGAATCAGTGATCCCTTAAAACTTTTTACTAATTGATTCTTATCAATTAAACCTCTATGGCTGGTTAAAGCCTCGATCCACTCTTCTTGTATCTCTCACCTTTCCACGAATGATGCAGTAAATGTAAAGGCACTGGACACAAGGATTTACAAGGTTCAGCACCAAAGGCCTACATCCTTGACATGCTCTCCCAGCATGGATTCTCCCATTATAATCGGTTAGTATTACAATGGTCGATACAGAGTCCCACTGTATCTCTCCTGAGTCCCACAAGAGGGTCTTTATACTGCTTCACACAGTGTTACCAGAGTCCCACTGGCCTGCTACAGAATCCCACTGAAGACTTCTTCTCCCTGAGTCCCACAGGGTCTTCTCTTGGCTCCTCGAGTCGCACGAGTAGCTCTTCTTCACTTTAAGTTCTTCAAGAATCCTCAGCAGTCTGGGATAAAGACTGCTGGCCTTTCTCTGTACCTCTGATCACTTGTGATGATCAGGTCTTCTCGTCTTGCTCAGGCTTTATCTCCTTCTTCTCAGGATGACCTGGCCTCTCTCCAATTACTGAATACTCAGACAATTGATTTCTTTAACTTCAGTCTGGTCCAGTCTCAGTTCAACTCTAATTCATGCACTGAGTGCATGGAAAATCTGCATCCTCATGCACTGACTGCATGACCTTCTCAAATTCTTCAAGAACCTTCAAGTCTTGGACAACTCAAATGCACACCACTGATTTGGATCTGTTCACGTGTGCACGTGCATGCATGCATGCATGCACTTCCCTCTTTCTTCTCTTGGTGCAATAAACCCACAAAGGGTGTAGTATCTTTAAGCACACACCACCTTCTCACTTCTTCACACACTTTATTCTCTTTTGATTACACACATAAATGTGTGTTATACACTAGTGTGGATATCTTCTCTTCTTCTTAGTGTGTACACACTTTGGTTTGCACACACACTAAGGTTCGGCCACTTCTTTTAATTTGCACACACACACAACATAGGTTGAGTTGTGGTCTTCACTTGTTGCACACACATTACTTGGCCTTCACTTCTTCTTGCACATACCAAAGGCTACGGCCTCTTTGCTATTTGTGTACTCTTCCACTTTGCACACACACTTTGTTTTTCTCTTTTAATCTTCAAGAGTGCACAACCAACCCGTAGGGTCTTCCTCACTTGGCACACACACAAGGTGTGGTCTCGGGTTCTCCTTGCACACTCAAGAGGCAAAGCCTTGGCCTTCTTTGGCACACACACAATCTGTGGTCTTCCACTTCACTTGGCACACAAGGACAAGGCTCGGCCTTCTCAATGTTCACACAAGAGGGACTGCCTCGGGTCCTCTTCTCCACTTGGCACACACAACACCAAGTGTGAACTCCACTGTTCTTCAAGAGCCGTGCAAGCACAATGGGTGCAAGGGCCGTGCAAGGTTGTGGCATCTACTGTCTTCAAATGCCGCGCAAGACCTCAAGGAGGCAAGGCAGTCGCGGGCGCGCAAGCTCCTCCTGCCACGGGGCGCGCAAGTGCAACACCCGCGAGAACTTCCTCTTGCCGCACAAGGGTGCGGGCAGAGAGGGAACAAGCCTCGGGCGTGCAGAGTGTTGCGGCCAGGAGGTCTTCCTGCCGCGCAAAGGATTAGCGCGCAGGGGACTTCATCCACGCAAATATTTGCGCGGCGGCTTCTTCTTCGCGAGGCAGAGGCACACGCGGGACTCCGAGTTTTCAACAAAGGATCAGCAAGCTTCTCTGTGCTTCAGGATCTCCTTTTATAGGCAGAGGAATCCTCAAAACATCCGCGGGATACAATCTTTGAATCCCCGAAGTTTTCGGGTATTTCAAGATTCTGTGAATCATGTTTTTCTTTTTATTTCACGCGGGTTCTTTCATTTTTCTTTCCTCCTCGTGCATGCGATTTATAATGCATGCACGACCTCTGTTTAAACCCAATCCATGCAAAGGCACGAACCCATGAAGCCTCGACAACTTCGTTTGCCTCGGCATTGCTTCGAATTCTCCTCTCATCGCATGCATGCATATTTTAATGCATTGTTGTGTTCAGTGTGGCCAGACGATCACAATGGAGGCTTCGGCTTGCTCGGAGGTGGCCGGGAACTCAAATGCAGTCGTCGGGAGGCTCCTGGTTCAGCGGGAGACGTCGGGTGGCATGGGGTGTCCTCGGCTCGAGCTCGAGGTGGAAGACGAGCCACTGCCGTTGGATCAGGCGTTTGAATATCCTCGGACGGCCTGGATCAGATCGCGAATGGCGCGATTAGATGAGCGGCTCGGATCTGGCGCGCGATCAATCGTGCGGCTAGGATCGCTCCCGCGGAAAAATTCCGCGTCCCACATCGAAACGCCTCGCGGTTTTGTCGCGGTTTATTAATATGCCGCTCCCATGAACGGCCAGTTGAATCTCCTCCCCTCTCGGTGCCGCCCCGCACCGAGTTCTCCCTGCGGGCGCGCTCTGCGCCCACTCTCTGCTCCCTGCGGGCGCGCACCTAGCGCCCACTATGCACACTCGGGTGCGCGGGCTTCATCACCGCGTGCCCTCAGGGGCTTACACACGGCCCCTGCCGCGCTCCTCCGGACGTGCCCCAGGCGCCCATGCGGTGTCCTGCGGGTGCGCCCCTGCCTCAAGGATGCTGCCCTGGCCTTGAGGGTTCCCCATGGGCGTGGTGACCTTGAGTCCCACAAGTGCCTTGGGTGATGACCCTCGGCTGGCCTCCTTGGTGGCTTATTTTTTGCTTAAATATACACTAAGTATACAAAGTACTAAGTGTAAAATTCCAAATTCCAAATGCCACAACTCTAAGACATCCTTCTACATTTCTTCCCTTCTCTTCTTCATTAGGATTCCTCAAATCTCCTCAACATATATTCATTACTTAGGAGTGAATTCTTGAAGGTTCTTCATCAACCGAACTCCTGAATCAAATAAATTCTTCAATTCTCTTTGTTGATCTAATCAGAGATCAAATTGGAACATCTTCATGTTCACATGCACTAAGTGATAGTGCGTGGACTTCATTAATGCACATCATCCACTTAGTAGTTGTGAATGGAACTCCTTTCAACTCCTCATGAATTGTGAAGACAATGCATGGTCTTCAATCAATGTTGTGACATTGTATCATCAGGATACAAGTTCTTTGAACTTAAAGACCTGTTCAACAATCGTCAGATATTCTTAGAGAATGTTTCAACCATCATCTCCTATGTCAATTACTGAATCTCCTAAGTGACATGCATCTTAGTACCATGGCCATTCTCCATTTATCACCAACACCATCACAACCTTTGTCATTCACATCTTGACATTCCCTGACTTCCATTCATTCCAAGACAACTTCATGCCTCATTGACAACAAATGCAACACTTTGCACTTCAATCTCCCCCTTTGTATTTGTTGTCAATACACTCCATCAGCACATATGAATGGGTACATATGTGTGCCAATATTTTCTCCCCCTTATTGGCAATCAAATGCAAAGGTGTGGTGTGGTTCACTTTCAAAAATATCTTCCTCCCTTTGAATAGCATCTTCTTGAAAATCACTGAGAGAGGGATGATGCCACATGTTCTTCTTTAGCAAAGAACCTTTAGTAAATCAACTCTAAGTCTACTTGGGCTAACCCGGTGTAGAAAACAAGAGTGATATAACCAAGATTTTTCAATGCTGTCCACAATTCACTATAAACATGTGAGATCATGCATAGGGGTTGAATTTTTTTCAGATATTCAATGAATTGCTGAATCCTGCACATACTTCACAAAACACATTAGAAAGTTCAGGTGCAAAGATAAAGCTCCCCCCATTCATCCATTTTCATAAGATGATATTAATCTCAGAACATCATCTTCTTCAGATTTTCTCCCCCTCCAGGGGTGCACTCCATTCTGTCCAAATCATCATCCAGATGAGAATGATCATCATCTTCAATTCCCTGCAATGTCAGCACATGTAAATACCAATAGTATAAGGGAATAAGATGGAACCTCCTTGGTTCATCAACGTGAACAACAAGGTTGAGAAGATTCTCTCAACCGAGATGCCCCATTTTCACCATTCTTCACACTTGCACATTTGATCATTAATGATGTTGGTGCTGGTGTGGATCTCAATACATCTTCATGTGAAATATTATTCTTCCCTCTTGCCTTAGCAATTGCCAGAATTTCATCTTTAGCTCTTTTCAGATCTTTGGCAAGTTGCAACTGATTTGGCCATATGACTAGTAAGTCACTTGGAAGTGTGGCCTCAGTTCTGGATATTCCACATGGTTCCTTTGATTCTGTCAAGCTACCTCTCTTAGGCAACTTGTTTTCAATCAATCCCTTCTTCTTCTTTTGGATTGATTGTCTGTTTGAGTTTAGTTGGCTTCTATTGATTTCCATGGTTTCTTTGCATAGATCCATGGTATGACCTTTCTTTCCACAGTAGAAGCATGTCTTCTTGGTGGTCCTTCTGGATGCATCACCCTTCTTGGATTTCAATTCCAAGAAGTTCTCTTCATTTCTCAAACTCTTCTTGGGAGCATCTTCCACTTTCTTCTGCTTGCTTCCCAAGGAATCTCTCTTAGCCAGGTTCAGTGATCTTCTCTTCATTCCAGCTTCGGATACATTCAGATATTGATATGTATCAACTCTTTGACCACTTTTGCAACCATCCCAGATATTGTCAAGTAATCCAAATCTATTTGCAGTAAACAGATGTCTCTGGACCTGTGGATGTTGCTTCCTTCCTTCTGGCTTGCTCCCCCTTGGCATGCGCTTCCTCTGTGCTTTGGCATTTAGTGGATTGTACCAACAATCCTTTGCACAATGCCCATACTTGTTACAACACCAACATTGACCCACAAATCTTGACCTCTTGTGTACTTCTGATTGCTGGGTACTTTTCTTGACAAGTTGTGTTGTTTCAGGAGAGCTCTCTTTTGTCTTCATCCATACTTGTTTGGAGTTATTCTTCCATCCTGCACTTTTTGTGGAAACACATTTAGAGGCATGAGTACAAGATGGGATGGATGGTACCTTCTTTTTAGAAGTTGTTGCCCTTTTATTAGAGGATTTTTTTCTTTTAGAATCATCCTGCTCAATGCTCACTTGAGTAGCAACATTTCTTCTTTCAGCTGACTGGGAGGCTTCAGCTTTGGGTGATTGCAGATTTGTTAATATCACCTCCAGTTCTAAACACTTCATGTTGAGGGAGTTCTTCTCATCCTCAATTGTTCTTAGCCTTCCTTCCCATTTCTCTTCCAGCTGTTTTATCTGGTCTTCATGCACCTGCTTCATTTCAAGCAATGAGTTGTCAATCTCCTTCACCCTTTTGACTTTGTCTTCTAGTTGAGAATCTCTGACAACCATTGACACTTTGTGCCTCTTTTCCAGTGCATGGACAACATCTTTGACTATTATCATAAAGAATTCTTTCTCAGAAAGACTTCTTTGCAATTCTTCAACAGTGTCTTCATATCTTTCATTGCAAAGAGAAACTGTTTCATCTTTAGCCTTCACCAGCTTTCTGAGAGTGTTGGTTATGCCAACCCTTTTTTCCAATTGATCTTCCATTGTATTGGCTTCTTCTTCTAACTGTGATTTTTCTTCATGAAGATCATGGATGCCTGTAGCTATACACTTTTCCACTTCCATGGGAACTGTCTTCTGAAGATATTTGAGTGCACTCTGAAGATCATTCATTGTTTCAACTTCATCACAGCTAGGACAGGCTTCATCAGAAGAATGATAAAAGGAATTGTCATCTGATGTGACTTTCACATTTCATTCCATAGAAGGAGTTTCTCTGATTGCAGCAACCTTCTTCCTCATCTTCTTTGCCTGTTTCTTCATTCTGTTTTTCAGAGTCTTGGCAGATATCTCCATTTGAGGCTGGTCACTCATTTCCTCAAATCTGCACTTCATAAAGACTCCCTTGGATCTTTTAGAGGTAACCTCCCTCTGATACCAATTGAAGTGCCCAGATCAGTGTGAATCACTGAGAGGGGGAGGGGGTGAATCAGTGATACCTTAAAACTTTTTACTAATTGATTCTTATCAATTAAACCTCTATGGCTGGTTAAAGCCTCGATCCACTCTTCTTGTATCTCTCACCTTTCCACGAATGATGCAGTAAATGTAAAGGCACTGGACACAAGGATTTACAAGGTTCAACACCAAAGGCCTACATCCTTGCCATGCTCTCCCATCATGGATTCTCTCATTATAATCGGTTAGTATTACAATGGTCGATACAGAGTCCCACTGTATCTCTCCTGAGTCCCACAGGAGGGTCTTTATACTGCTTCACACAGTGTTACCAGAGTCCCACTGGCCTGCTACAGAATCCCACTGAAGACTTCTTCTCCCTGAGTCCCACAGGGTCTTCTCTTGGCTCCTCGAGTCGCACGAGTAGCTCTTCTTCACTTTAAGATCTTCAAGTATCCTCAGCAATCTGGGATAAAGACTGCTGGCTTTGCTCTGTACCTCTGATCACTTGTGATGATCAGGTCTTCTCGTCTTGCTCAGGCTTTATCTCCTTCTTCTCAGGATGACATGGCCTCTCTCCAATTACTGAATACTCAGACAATTGATGTCTTTAACTTCAGTCTGGTCCAGTCTCAGTACAACTCTACTTCATGCACTGAGTGCATGGAAACTCTGCATCCTCATGCACTGACTGCATGACCTTCTCAAATTCTTCAAGAACCTTCAAGTCTTGGACAACTCAAATGCACACCACTGATTTGGATCAGTTCACGTGTGCACGTGCATGCATGCATGCATGCACTTCCCTCTTTCTTCTCTTGGTGCAATAAACCCACAAAGGGTGTAGTATCTTTAAGCACACACCACCTTCTCACTTCTTCACACACTTTATTCTCTTTTGATTACACACATAAATGTGTGTTATACACTAGTGTGGATATCTTCTCTTCTTCTTAGTGTGTACACACTTTGGTTTGCACACACACTAAGGTTCGGCCACTTCTTTCAATTTGCACACACACACAACATAGGTTGAGTTGTGGTCTTCACTTGTTGCACACACATTACTTGGCCTTCACTTCTTCTTGCACATACCAAAGGCTACGGCCTCTTTGCTATTTGTGTACTCTTCTACTTTGCACACACACTTTGTTTTTCTCTTTTAATCTTCAAGAGTGCACAACCAACCCGTAGGGTCTTCCTCACTTGGCACACACACAAGGTGTGGTCTCGGGTTCTCCTTGCACACACAAGAGGCAAAGCCTCGGCCTTCTTTGGCACACACACAAAGTGTGGTCTTCCACTTCACTTGGCACACAAGGACAAGGCTCGGCCTTCTCAATGTTCACACAAGAGGGACTTCCTCGGGTCCTCTTCTCCACTTGGCACACACAACACCAAGTGTGAACTCCACTGTTCTTCAAGAGCCGCGCAAGCACAATGGGTGCAAGGGCCGTGCAAGGGTGTGGCCTATACTGTCTTCAAATGCCGCGCAAGACCTCAAGGTGGCAAGGCAGTCGCGGGCGCGCAAGCTCCTCCTGCCGCGGGGCGCGCAAGTGCAACACCCGCGGGCACTTCCTCTTGCCGCACAAGGGTGCGGGCAGAGAGGGAACAAGCCTCAGGCGCACAGAGTGTTGCAGCCACGAGGTCTTCTTGCCGCGCAAAGGATTAGCGCGCAGGGGACCTCAGCCACGCAAATCTTTGCGCCGCGGCTTCTTCTTCGCGAGGCAGAGGCACACGCGGGACTCCGAGTTTTCAACAAAGGATCAGCAAGCTTCTCTGTGCTTCGGGCTCTCCTTTTATAGGAAGAGGAATCCGCAAAACATCCGCGGGATACAATCTTTGAATCCCCGAAGTTTTCGGGTATTTCAAGATTCAGTGAATCTTGTTTTTCTTTTTATTTCACGCGGGTTCTTTCATTTTTCTTTCCTCCTCGTGCATGCGATTTATAACGCATGCACGACCTCTGTTTAAACCCAATCCATGCAAAGGCACGAACCCATGAAGCCTCGGCAACTTCGTTTGCCTCGGCATTGCTTCGAATTCTCCTCTCATCGCATGCATGCATATTTTAATGCATGGTTGTGTTCAGTGTGGCCAGACGATCACAATGGAGGCTTCGGCATGCTCGGAGGTGGCCGGGAACTCAAATGCAGTCGTCGGGAGGCTCCTGGTTCAGCGGGAGACGTCGGGTGGCACGGGGTGTCCTCGGCTCGAGCTCGAGGTGGAAGATGAGCCACGGCCGTTGGATCAGGCGTTTGAATATCCTCGGACGGCCTGGATCAGATCGCGAATGGCGCGATTAGATGAGCGGCTCGGATCTGGCGCGCGATCAATCGTGCGGCCAGGATCGCTCCCGCGGAAAAATTCCGCGTCCCACATCGAAACGCCTCGCGGTTTTGCCGCGGTTTATTAATATGCCGCTCCCATGAACGGCCAGTTGAATCTCCTCCCCTCTTGGTGCCGCCCCGCACCGAGTTCTCCCTGCGGGCGCGCTCTGCGCCCACTCTCTGCTCCCTGCGGGCGCGCACCTAGCGCCCACTATGCACACTCGGGTGTGCGGGCTTCATCACCGCGTGCCCTCAGGGGCTTACACACGGCCCCTGTCGCGCTCCTCCGGGCGTGCCCCAGGCGCCCATGTGGTGTCCTGCGGGTGCGCCCCTTCCTCAAGGATACTGCCCTGGCCTTGAGGGTTCCCCATGGGCGTGGTGACCTTGAGTCCCACAAGTGCCTTGGGTGATGACCCTCGGCTGGCCTCCTTGGTGGCTTATTTTTTGCTTAAATATACACTATGTATACAAAGTACTAAGTGTAAAATGCCAAATGCCAAATGCCACAACTCTAATACATCCTTCTACATTTCTTCCCTTCTCTTCTTCATTAGTATTCCTCAAATCTCCTCAACATATATTCATTACTTAGGAGTGAATTCTTGAAGGTTCTTCATCAACCGAACTCCTGAATCAAATAACTTCTTCAATTCTCTTTGTTGATCTAATCAGAGATCAAATTGGAACATCTTCATGTTCACATGCACTAAGTGATAGTGCATGGACTTCATTAATGCACATCATCCACTTAGTAGTTTTGGATGGAACTCCTTTCAACTCCTCATGCATTGTGAAGACAATACATGGTCTTCAATCAATGTTGTGACATTGTATCATCAGGATACAAGTTCTTTGAACTTAAAGACCTGTTCAACAATCGTCAGATATTCTTAGAGAATGTTTCAACCATCATCTCCTATGTCACTTAGTGAATCTCCTAAGTGACATGCATCTTAGTACCATGGCCATTCTCCATTCATCACCAAAACCATCACAACCTTTGTCATTCACATCTTGACATTCCCTGACTTCCATTCATTCGAAGACAACTTCATGCCTCATTGACAACAAATGCAACACTTTGCACTTCACCATTTATAATGGAAATTAAAAAATTTATATATAATAAAGTTAATCTAAAAGAATAATTAAAATTTAATGAATATTTATATAATTTATATCAATCATCATATGCAACTGTGAATAGTGATAATGAAAAGATGAATGACATCAATTCGCTAGGGGGTAGTCCATAGTACACATGAACTATGAGTTTGTAACCCATTTTATATAAGATGATTTGTTTTTATATTAATGAAAATAAAATTGAAAAATATTATTATATTGATGGTAAAAATTTCATTATTTCATCATTTATTAATTATAATTGAGTTGTGTGGAGTAAGAAATAAATTAAAAATGTATTTTGAGGAAAGTTTTCTTCTCTTCGTTTATTCAATTTAAGATTTTACCAAAGCCCTTCATTTGATGTATTTGAGTTAAAAATAATCTCTCTGTGTTTAGATGATGGAATTTAGGGTGTAATTTGATCATTTATTGTATACAACAATAGGGTTTGAATGTGTGAATTAGAGTAGAGAGGGGTGGCCATTTATAAGTGAGGTTAGTGGAAAACATGTAATTTTTGTGAAATGATTCATTGATACCAAAGTTTTAATAAATATAAAATCCTAAAATATTTTCAATTATCAATAATAGATGATATTTCGTCAAAATAAGGCAATACAATTGGTGTTTTGGTTGATTTTAGGTCATTTTAATCCTTATCATTTTAGTTTAACAAACAGTAAAATCAAATTTTTTCATTAAACATGATAATTAATTTATAATATTTTCATAATTAATTTTGGCCAAATTTTTTAACTAACATATTATAAATTATATTTTATTATTATTTAAAATCAGGATTCTACTATTCCACATTCATTTCACATAATCTGTGAAATTTAATTTAAAATTAATCATATAGAGGTTACAAGAAAACATTTTTTAAGAGAAAATGACCAAAAGAGTAAAAATTTTATTTCAAAATGAAATAAAAAATATTTATAATGACCTAAATTGTATTTAACGATATATAATTTTACTAATTTTACTTTTAAATTAATTGGAAATATAATTTACCATAATTAATAATTTAAATGAAAAGTAAAGTTTCAATTAAAATTTTGTTTTCTCACTCTTTATTAAATAATAATATTTTTAAGAAAAACAAAAAAAATTATTGAATGATAATTTTGATATGATTTTTTAAAAAATAGATTTAATTTTACCCAAAAAATTATAAATGCAGGAAGAAAATATTATTAAAATATATGATAAAGGAAAGACTAAACTGTCTTTTAGGAAAATATAGATTTCTTTTAAAACATTAGTTTTTATTTTAAATTATTATTTGTATATATATAAACAATATATAACCATTATTTTCATATTTTATTATCAATAGATAATATACAAAAAATTTACTTTTTATGTATCGACTATTATAAAAAATAATAATGAATTTTAAATATTTCATATTTCAATTAAAATTGATAATGCATATAATAAAGGATAAAATCAGTTCTATATATAGCATAATCAATAGATATTGTTTCTTATAATGAAATAAAATTAATATTTGGAGTATATTTTAAAATAAAAATATAGTAATGTCTCAGGGTGTTATATTTTTTTTCTAATCAAGTTGTTTTGTTTCCTACATGCTATAGAATACAATTTTATTCTTTTAGAATTCTGAGGTGCTAAATTATATATATTCTTTTTCCAAACAATAAAGGTTACATCATGTTTTAAAATAGCATCACCATCAAAAAATAGACTCACTTTCTTTTTAAAATTGTATATATATATTTTTTGAATTTCATTCATGTCTTGATTTTTATAAATCCTTTAAACATGATTCAAGAAGAATGATTTAAAAGATCGTTGGTTGTACAAATATTAAAAATATCTTATAATTTGTAAAATATGCAAGATAGATTATTCCTAAATATCACCGATGTAAAATATTATAATGTATTATCAGAAACATTTTGTTTTATGAAATTTTAATTATTTAATAATGTCCATTATGGAAATTCTCAAATCGAGTAATATGTACAGGTTTTATTTTTAAAATATATCTAAAGGATATAGAATTCACATTATTATAATATCTAATTATATAATGAGAGTCAAATAAGTTGTAAAATATATTTTATCTGTGACGAATTTTGGAAAAAAAATTTGGATTAGTTGAACTATATTTAATAATTTTGATTGAAAATCAGTCATCCTAGTGAGAGGGGAGTGTTTTAGGATATTTTCTTCCTTCCAATATGATAAACGAACATATAGTCTATTCAAATATAATAATTAATATATTATGGAACCTATCTAACACCGCATAATATCATAATGAACAACCTTTTATTTGATAATATAAAATTATTCAAAATCCTTAATTGTCAGAAACCAATAATATCGTGATTGAATGATTGTATACAAATTTTTAATATTATATCATATAAATTTATATGTTAACCAAATTATAGACATGGATAATATTAGTGAAACATATATAATTCATGTGTCAATTTATGTATCTTTAGAATGTATTTTCCCATACTCTTTAACCTAATTCCATAAATAACTATTCTAAAAATATCAAGAGCTTTATAAAAATACTCTAAACCGAAAAATAGTTAAAATTTATGATATCAAAATTCAATATATCATCTATCTATAAAATCCCATTTCAATTGATATATTTATATACATTTAATCTCTATGTTTCAATCATAGTTATCCATGATCATTTTCCTTTAATGATATCTTACCTAAATATGTTCAAATTATTCAGATGTTTCATAAAGAGAATATATATTTCCAAAGAATATCCCATGGGAGTTTATATCATGTAGTGAAGTTTTTGGCCCATTAAAAATTTACCAAATTAATGATTGTGATGGTGCTCAACCCTCCCTTTTATAGGTTATTACCACTATGTGAATCTATGCCACTAACACATCAACAATCAAGTATCAATACATGGATGATCATTTTTAGAATCAATATACATTATATATATCAAATATTTAAGGATTATTTACTATAATAATCTTCTCTATTGGGTGTTAAATATTATTTTATAGTCATAATTTTCAAAAATAACTAATCCATTTTCTAATACCCACTATGATGGATCATAATTTCATATATATATTTAAATAGAATATGATACATATTTATTATAATTATCATTTTCTCAGGAGAAAACAATTTATATTGTCATGGAAACTATTATCATAAATTGTTTTCTAAATGGATCACGTAAGAAAAAAATATATGTCTATTGTCAGGATTATTTATTATTTCATACCAAATGACCATACAACATATGATTTCTCTAAACTAATTTCTAAAAAAATAACTGACAATAAATCCCAATAAGGGATAAAAAAATATAGAATAAATAAAAGTTGTGATTAATAAAAGATTCATGATATATGTAAGTTAAATTAAGAATATGAGTAATCAGAATATATAAGATAATGGACATTTTTCGAGTCATCTAAGGCACATTTTAAGGTACTTTTTATGATTTTGAGTACCTTTGACATGGATTATTGTCTTAGGGTGAATTTGAGAGAATTGTTAAGGAACATGAGGAGACAGGGAGTTGTGCATGGAATGCACAAGGCTTGGACAAACCATGTGAATAGTGGAGGTCAGCATGGTTGGTGCATGGTTTTTTTAACCGTGTGCCATTTAGCCCTATAGACAGTTGAATACAGAACTATTGGTGAACATTTTGGCCTAACTGGGCATCATCCAAGGTGAAATTGTGCACATGGAGTAGGTTAATTAGAAAAATGGTTTTAAAACCACTTGAATCCTTGAAACCTCCCTAATTTAACCTAGGAATGTGCTTGAAATTTTTTTGGTGATCACAGATCCTTCTAGAGGAATTACAAGGCAATCTAAATGTCGTTCATCAACATGGAAATCCCAGGTCAAAGATCGGTTCCTATTCTAGTATGTGGATTTCATCATAATGTTTCTCTCATCCTTTCTCATATCTTTTCTAGATCTTTTCATGGAATATATTCCCAGTTTTATTGGATCTAAACCTTTTAGTTGAGATCTATATCTAGGATTGTGGATCTCGATCTATATTTTCAAGATTTGGATGTCATTGATCTTATGAATGGTTTGTGATTTAGATTAGAATCTTAATTGACGACATTGTGCAGCTTAGATTTTGGAAATTTTTTATGGGATAACATTCATATATAAACAAAGTAAGGTGTTCTAAATCGAACTCTAATAGTTGGGGTTTTGATATGTTTATCTATGTTTATTATTTTCTAGATTTAATTGATAATTGATTTACAAAATTGGAGTAATTAAGAATGAGTATTTGACTTGTGTTTTCCTTAGTGATTAATTGATTATTTAATAATGGAACAAACAAAGGGGGGTTTCCAAAATTGATATTATGTAGATGTTTTATTGGTTGAGATATTTTAATTAAGATATTCAATTGGTTGTGTTAATAAAACTAATTGGGGGGAATTATGTATGAAATGATTTTTGGATATGAAAGATAATTAATTGTGATAATTAATTATGTTCCATGATGTTTACCAATAAAAATTAATCGTGGGAATTAATTATGATCCATAATGATGGTTAAAAATAATGAATTATGAGATTTAATTATGAAAATTTGATATATGATATGGATAATTAATTGTGAACAACTATTTATGGAATGATAATTGTGTTGATTGATGAATTAATTAATTGATTATGTGCTTATTTAAATTTTTATTTAACTAATGGCCTTTGAAATGTTTAACTAATTGATGGATTAGTAATGTAATGATGTGTAAAATTATTGTGAATTAATTAATGCTTAAATTATTGAGATTTTTGTGGTCCTAGAAATGGAATTATAGAACAATTAGAAGTTGGCACATGTGCATAGTATTCCTACCGAATTGTTATCCATGCTTGAGATTATGGGGTGCTAGGAATGATGACCTACACCTAATGACAAATGGGGTGGTAGGGAAGACGACCTAAAATCAATGATATTATGGTGATAGGTATGAGGTCCTACACCAATGAATGATAATAATAAATGATAATTCAATTGAGATTTGGTGTGCTAGGAATGACGACCTCCACCAAATGATTAAGGATAATGAATGATGATATTAATGGGAAACAAGAATTGAAACTAGGACTAATGTGATTATGTATGGTTAAGTGACAATGTGATAACTGCTTAAATTCTTCATTTTATTAATTACTTCATAGACCAGCATGAACTATCATTTGACTGGACTTGTTTTAGACCTCATTGGTGGCGTCTTACTGAGTTGTACTGACTCCCTCTTTGGGTGGCCTGATCTGAACCTGAGTATCTGTTTTTTTTGCAGGACATGATAAGGGCAAGGCCCTGGTATTGGTTTTTTTTTTGTGATTGGAGCATGGGAGAGGGGATCAAATATGGTTCAAGACCATTATTTTTAGTTTTTGTGTCTTTAATTTTAGTTACATTTTAGGCACCTAACACTTGAATTTTAATAGCAAGTTTTACCTTCCAGTTGAGTAATATATATTTTTTCTTGTGACTATCATATGCCATAGTGTTATTCTAGTTATTTTTACACTTCCTCACTTGGTTATTATTGTTTTCTTCTACTGGTGTTTTTATTCTAATAAAATAGCTTACAGTCTCCCCAAGACTGACTAATAGAACCCTTGTTGCAAGTTTGAACCATCTCGTGTACGAGGAGGCATGCATTAGAGCATGGAACCAACTGGCATAGGGCATCGTTCAATGGATCCTGAGCCAGGGAGTCACACAATATCACAATAACACGATTCAAAACATGATAAAATTTAATTAAGTTGTAAAAGGTAAATGTTTCTATGAATTATACATGAGACATCCATATGAATATCACCAATGTTCATCACTAAGGTGTTTTATAAGAATATTTTCAACGATATTAACAAATGTATTAAATAAATAACAAATACAAATATCCCCAGTATCATTGAAATTTCATCTCGTGATATTAAGTCTTTACGCAATATGTTAATGATTTTTGGGGCACACTTTTCATATTTCTCTCATTATATGTTCAAATTTCATCATATAACATAATAATTAATTACATCATTTTGAACTCCTACCTATAGAATGTCAGCTTTGAAAATTGATGTCAGTAAAAAAGATATGTATAGTTTTATATTAGGGAATACTATCTAATTAAATAGGGTTTTGTATTCACAAAGTGAATTTATGGAATAAATAATCAATGATGGATTTTTGTAGTATAACGTCTATAAAAAGGATTATATAATTGGTTTAATTAGTAGGAGGTGTATCCCCTCATCAATAATTTATCATTTAGACACTAAAGGATTGATATTGAAAATATGAAATAATAGTAAATTTAAACATGATGGTCTTACCATAAAAGATGTTTTGAATCAAATTGACGAGGAGTATAATCCTTGTTCAGCAAAGTATAATCTCAATGTTTGGGAATAAAAATATAATACATAACAAATAACCTAATATGTATATATATTAGGAGATTGGAGATAAATTTATTATCAATTTCATTTGGATTTAGGTGGATTAGATAATGTGTGGGAGATAACTGCTTTTGTTAGTGATAAATGGGATTTTTCCTGGAATCTAATTTTAGTAAATTTGAATGAATCTTATCACATGTATATTGGAAGGGTTTAGTGAATAATGTTAAATATGTGGTAATTTTTTCTAAGAAATATAGAATTGAAATTAGAACCTAACAATAAAATTCTAGGAGGAATATATGGAAAAATAAATTAAGAAAATTTGAGCTACATTAGATTAACAATTTTAGCACCAATTAATCATGAATAAATGTTCATCATTTTAATTTTTTGTCATTTTAATATAATATGACCCCTAATACACTGGTTGTAGAGTTTAAATGAAAATCATTGTTCTATTTACCCTATTTAAATTACTAAAAATACGAAAATTTACTTTTAGATTAAAATATATAATATGTAAGAATATTTTTATTGAAAAATAATGTTTTAGTTATTTTTTGTCCATAAAATTATGTATCATTTATTATTAATTAAATTAGATTAAATTTATTTAATTATATAAAACATCACAATAGTGTACAAATATAAAATAAATCAATTTAATTTAAATATTCAAAATAATTATTAAAGTACAATTCCTTGAAGAATAAAATTTTTATTGATATACATTATCTTCTCCCATATTATTTAAATTTAATGAAAAAAATATATTCATTGTTAAATAATATTTTCATTAATATTTATAATATAACATAAATATTTTGATATAAAAATTAATTGTGTAAAAACGGGAATTTATTCTTGAGCATATGAAATACATAAAATCTATTTTTTAATAACAGGTATTCTTAATATTTAAAATTTGGTTTCTGAAAAATTTATCATTTTATTTGATTTTTATCTTACAAATTAGTTTTTACTAAAAATAGAATTTATATGGAATTCAATTAAAGGAAAAACCAATTTTTACATTAATAATATTTAAATAAAGTTAATGACTAAGACTAGTTTCATTAATTTAGAAATATTAGTTTAGTTCATAAAATTTTAAACCAAGTTTTTTACATTTAGAAAATTATATTGTTATGAAAATTTTTATATATTTAAAATAAGATTGTTCAAATTAAATAGATTTATAAGTATAATGTAATTTCTTTTATAATAATATTTATTATTATTTTAAATACCATTTTTTCGTTATTTGAGAGCTCATATATATATATTTTTTGGAAAATAAAAATAAATCATATTCAGAGAAACAATACATTTCTATTTCTAAAATGAATTTAATTTCATATAAATAAAATTAAGAAACCTAAAAATTTGATTTCTAAGATAATAGAATAAAAACTACTTATATTGAATTTTTTTTGTACATTAAGTTATTTTGAAATTATTTCATACCAATTTATAATTCCATGATTTTTAATATAATTATTCAAAAGAAGTTTCTCATTTTATTTATTCGGATAAAAAAAATATGATGAAAAATAATAATTTCGAAAATAATTTTCTACATTGATTAATATTTAAAACTTCAATTAAATAATTATGTTCATAAATATAATTTTACTAATAAATTTATACTTATTTCATTATTTAATTTTTAAAAAAATTCAATATTATAAATTTATAATTTTAATGTTATGTATAATACATAACACAAATATATATATATATATATTTAAAATTTTTGTTATGTTTATTTTTTATTTTTGGATTCTATTACATTGAATATACTAATGAAAATTCACCGCTTCACTATACATATTGTACACATATATATCCAATAACCATATTTTTATTAACTTATAATTTATGATTATATTTATTATAGCTTTATTTTTTCAATATATAATCATAACATATATATATATATATTTCAATATAAAATCTTATATCACGCGTTATATTTCCATAGTTTTATATTTTTTCTCACAATATTATTTATCCTCTCATGACTTCCATCCACATGATAGGTTTTTATATTATATTGGTGATCCAAAATTTTGAATATATTCTATGAAATCTCATACTATTAGATATTTTGTTAATTTCTATGTATTTTTACATTTTAACTTAGTCACATCTAATAGATGTGGCAGTCCGTAGTTAGTAATAATACATAGTGTGTAATATATAGTTTAGTGTGGTTTTCTGAAACATTTTACAATGATTAAAAATATTATTGTTAGTTTAGATATAATAAATTTATAAATATTTCATTATTTTTTTATATTAAATAAATAAACATAAAAAAATAAAATTGATATTTTTGATTTATAAACATATAGTTAATTGAGAAAATATGATTATTTAAAATATAGTTTGGAATAATTGTTCAATAATAAATGAATTCTATAGGGATTATCATTGAATTTAAAATAATATCAATTATTATCCAATGATAAATCTATCCATAATGTGTGGTTACATTATTTTTAAATTATTACTTTGTTGTTATTTATTTAAATCATGGATTTTATATCTATAGAGAATATTTTTTTAACCCATTATGAAGATATGTCAATTTTTTATTTTCTTTTTACTGGGAGAGAGTCTATTACTATAATTATTTATATGATTTTTGTTTTATTATGATATAAATTGGATGTTAAATATACAAATATCCCTTGATGAATCTCTTATTACTACTTATTTTTTTAGCAAATGTTTTACTTGTTCGTATCATTGTTTATGATGTTTCTGGAGACTCATCTTTTTCTAGACTGGTTTGAAATGCAATTGGAGCATTGTATTTCTATTGTGAAGTTGATAATGAAACACGAGATTGTCACATGTGGGAAATTAATGAATGATGAAGGAATAACATGAAATGATAAAGAAATATGATTATTCAACACATATAGAGGCATGTAATAGAAATGTTGAAATGATAGGGGACTCAAGTATGATGAAAAGATGAATGAAACTGATTCCAATAATGTTTATTTTTCTGATAAATGTTACTAATAGTGGTTGTATCATGTTTTTAAGTAGATTACATTTCAATTAAGTTAATTTTAGGGGATATAATATATTCTTTAAAAATATTGAATATGTGTTTTAATTTTCAATGCACCCATTCCATATTCTTTGTTATGTTCAGTGACTATTGTTTTACCTATGTTAAATTTCATAAGTAATAACCCTTTTCTACAAACCATGTGGAAATATCATATCATTATGATTTGATTTATAATTACACGGGTAGGGAAAATAAGTTTCCTATATACCATGTCCACCCTATCCACATGTTGTGTACCCTAGAGGGAATATAACTCAAGTTGAGTGGTATATTCCATGTGACACATTGAAAAATACATAATGTTTGACACATATCACATTCTATATTTCAGAAAAGTATTGGTCCATGGATTTTTCATAGGTTAATATACCCTTTACCATATAGTACTTTCCATATATGATTTATAGATCTATCTAGAACTTCTATCTATTTTATTGGTCGTGTATTAGGACCCATTAGTACACTTTTCCGATTTTAAATCCTCATATAATATGATTACTGAATTTTTCTCAATAGTTGAGAGGAGGCATGTGATGAAGTTCGTAGGTTTCTCCCTTAATCGATGGATTAGATGAAGAAGTGATATATGTTGGGTCTCTAGAAAGACATCTATGTTACTACCCCTTATCTCTTTTTTTCTCAACATATGGATTCTAACATCATTAGTATATATTGTATTTGTATCCAACAATCTCATATAGATGGCAGGTCATTTATATAGAATATTAATATCCCATTTTCAATAGCTATAGTGTGGATTGGGTCCAATAATAGGATTGGTATCCCATCAGTTGTGACTTTTTCTCAAAAGAGTGTGAGTCCCTCAATATTAATGTAGATAGTATTAGTTGTGTTAATATAAAAGTAAAAAATGATTCATCCAGTTTTGAGGTTAATCATCATTTATATCTTTCCATAATGACTAATTATGTTCTCGTCAACTTAGTTCCCTATATGGGCATATGTTTCTTGTCTTTTTCACCCTTTATTTTTCAGCTCAGTATTTGGTTGTTTTAATATGTAAATATGGGTTTCAAGGCATGATATTAATTTTTTATTCTATCTCATATATATATAAATCTTAAGCCTTAAAAATTAAAAAATCTTTTATTTTATTCATTAAAGTATATTCTTTCAGAGTAAGGATCTTTTCACTTTTATAGTTTTATAGTATTATTCTATATATATCACATAAAAAACCATACAATACAATATGGACACATCGGAATTGTATCAATTTTTTCATCCATATAAATCTTATAAAATGATAATGAATTATATCTTTTATGAAAACTCTTCATGAGTTTCAACTGGATCCCTTCCAATCCCTTACTCATCGCTAAACCCTATGAAAATAATTCTAAAACATGGGTTAATCATAAAAGAATCTCTATGGAATATAAATATAAGTAAACTCTTAGTACATTGATGAACATTTAGACTCATGAGATTCCTTCTCCTGATAACATAAAATATTACTAAATATGTAAACATAATTTTTTTTATAAATATCATTTATTTTTAATTTAAAAAAAATTCCATGAAAACTCATTTAATAACATATAAAGTTGATTTAGGAACCATGAAAAATCATTATATTGATCCCCTTTAGAACTCATACATATTGGAATAACCATAAACCAACTTCCAATATAAATATTCACATAATATAATCATAACCCCATTCAATCTAGTGTGATCTTGGTGTATAAATATTTTAAAATATAATGTTATCACCAAGAGCTATCTTGATGAACCCATAATTAATAATTTATCAGAAATAAAACTTAAAATAAAACACTTCATCATTAAGAAAACTATATTATAATCAAATTAAAATATGTTTTAGATATTATAAAATAATTTTCTTTCAAAAATACAATTTTAAATAAAAAAAACATTGTTTTTAAAAAATAATTTTAATAGAAAATTTAACAAAAAAAAAGAATTTGTTTCATTTAAAAAACATGAAATAATACATGGGATGTCAAAATAAAATAATGTCCATTCCAGTGGAAATGTCACTGTCACTAAGTGTTTTAAGATTATAATATTTCTTCTTTCTCGTTGTGAAAACATTCTATATAAAAAAATAAAAAATACTTTTTTTATAATTTTTTTATAAAAATAAAAATAGATCTAAAATTTAATTTACAATCCCTTTATGATAAAAATATAAAATAATATCTGGAATATTGACATTGAGGAAAAAATGTTGAAATTAAATATTATAACATTTATAATTATATTTTTAAATCTAATTTTCCCATAAAACATTTAAATATTTCGATCATAAAAGTAATTTAAAATAACATTAAAACACGAAAGATCAAGATAACCAAGGAAATTCATGATATGAAAAGTCAAATTGGCTATATGTAATCCATATATAAGAATAAATGTGTATAACGTCCTGAAATGCCTCAATGAATGTAGATTGTGACGAAGTATATTACCTTGACTATGACTTGTCACATGCACCTTCATATTTCGAAATTATAAACTTATATTAATTATTTACTTTTCTAAAAATACTTATCAATTTTTTAATTAATTTTATTTCCTATATTAACTTTTTTTATAACCCTACATAAACAATTATTTTTACGTCGGGTGTGTTGATCATATTTGAATCGTGTGTCCAAAAAAAAGTTGGTAGATCAACTATGGACAAATGATTATAAGATAAACTTCTCCAGAATAATAATCAAAAAATAATAATCATATTTATACTTTAATTTTTTAAACCATTCACGAATGATGTTTATGAAAATGGAAGGAAGATTATAATCTGGGAGATGGTAGTCCATACATATAAATGAGTAACATTCAATTTTTCAATGATCGTTATAGAAATAAGTCAAGTAACATTAATATTAACAAAATTATAATTATATCATAAATAAAACATTATTTAGTAATATATTATTATATATATAATTATTGAAATGAAAAAGGATTCACATCATGTTAAGGAGGTCGTAGTCCACATATCCACAAATGATGTTATCATAATTTTGAGTGTCTGATTGTGAGTAAAAAAATTGTACATTATATTTTTTTAAATTTAATTATTTCATGAATTTAATAAAGATTTAATTTATGTAACATATGTTTAATTGAATCAATTTTTAATAAATTGCAATTAATTTTTAAGCATATAACATCGCTTTGAAGAGGTTGTACTACACACGTCCTCAAATAAGGTTATCATATTCCCACAAAATGTAATCCATAATGATATGTGTTATATAATAGTTAAATAGGTATTACGAAATAATTAATATCATATAGGTTATTTAAAAATTGATTTTCCATCAAAATTCCAAACCATGAGAGGTGGTAAATAAAAAATGACATTATTTCACGAGGTGGTAGTTCACCGTACACATGAATGGTATATTTTTTTATCTATTTGATTGTAGTGTGTTGTGGTGTTGGTAAAAAACCAAACATTAATAAATATTATATATTTAGGATATTTATTTTACTATATAATCATGATATTAATTGAAATGTAGTGATTAGATAAGGAAACAATGTAAAAATGCATATTGATGAACGTTACATCTTATTTGGGCAAGACTATTCTATTTAAACAAAATGACATCTTGGATTGAACTATGCCCAAAATGGGCCTTCTATGGCAATGAAATGGATATTGAGAGATAAATTGGGAACCTTTTATTTAATCTAGAGTGTCTTCATAGGTGTGAATAATTGAGGGGGTGAGTGCCTTTTATATAGGAGAGGTTATGGTATTCTTGTAAATAAAAAAAGGAAAACATTTTTTGGAGGACTCACGTACATCATGTGACTCTAAAAACAAACCATATTAGTTATACACCGGGATATGGAGAATTTATGGCAAGAAAGTTTTGTTTTTTATATGGGTTTAGTTCAATTGGATTCATAATATTATTTTTTAACAACTATGTAAACACATGTTTACCATAATCATTGAAATTAATTTTAATTACATTCATAAATAACATTTGTTAAATGGTAATATGACCATATTAGAGATAATAAATCATTTAGATTCTAAATATGCAATAAATTTATTTCAAATTTCAATCATAGAAGTGGATGAAATTAATTTAAAAGTAATCTCACAAACATGACAAAAAGAGGGTTTTTAAAGAAACAAATGTTAAAAATTATTCATTGATTTTAGACTTATATTAAATGTGATATTGTTTCTAGTGATATAAATTGTTTAAATGATATATAATTTATTTAATTAATCATTAAAAACACATAAAACCATAATTTAAATATATAAATGAAATTTTTTGTGCCACATTCTTAGTTACATTGCTTATTTTGGTTATTGGAGAAGTTTGAAGGATACTTGGAGGGAGTGTAGAAATTTTTAGTTTCCAAAGTATGGATTTTTGGAGATTAAATTTTGTGTAAGAGTATTAAAAGATGTGAAATTGTTTTTACAGCTTTTCTAGAGGGTTTCAGGATATGTACACATTTTACACTCCATGAAAGAGGGTTTCATGGCATGTAATATTTTGGGGTTTAATAATAAATAATAAAATGAAAATGTGATGTGGTTTCTAACTGAAAATGAACCCGAGGTATTACATGACATGAAATGGTACTAAGAATCATTTAATACCCTGATCTAGTGTAGTTTTTAAAATTTATTTTCTACTGAACCTTTATTCATTCAGTCGTATTTTCTTTTGACACTCATTTTGGGAGAACCCTAGGTGACCTAGGGTTTTGATTAATCCATGTACATCCCTCTTCCATTAATTTATCCCATTGGATGTTCATTAATGATCTTTGGTAGATATATAGTGAGTTCTCTTCTCCTTCTCACACGTTTTCTTCTGTTCTTCTCTCAAGGATCCACTACAGTGGTGTTACATTGGTTTGGGGTTTGTGTTGGGTTCCATATGATGGTATTGGGATATAGTTTAGGATTATATTATATTCCTAATGGTGTGACTGTGGTTTTTGGTCGTTCTTCATAAGCCTATGGTGTGATTTTTTTTTAAAATATTCCTCGATGTAGAATTTCCTTTGTTTTTCATTCTTTGTGCATCTTACGGGTGGGGATTCAATTTCCGATCAATATATTTTGATGGTGATGTATTAATTAAAGATAAATAATTGGTTAATATAACTGAAATGGGAAAAGTGGTTGGATTCACATTT
Source organism: Viscum album (assembly GCA_963277665.1). Taxonomy (NCBI): domain Eukaryota; kingdom Viridiplantae; phylum Streptophyta; class Magnoliopsida; order Santalales; family Viscaceae; genus Viscum; species Viscum album. Next base: position 54,850,310 of record OY728138.1, on the reverse strand, counting down.
TTTAAAATCCCTGACATGGTTGTGATATTTTGGATTTTTTGGGCGTGATGCCCCACTGAAAATTATGGTTGTTAGGGGAATTTTTTTCTCTGGATATATCAACTGCGATTACTATATTGGTTGTGATTTCAAATATATCACCCTAGAAGGAAATTTTTTATTACTTATACTTGGATAATGATAATTTTTCCTAATATTTTTTTTGTGTTATAATTCCCCTAAAATAAATTTTAATTTAATAAAAAACCCCTTTTTAAATCTATAAATGGATCTGGATTTTTTTTGATATGATGATGTGATTGTGGGGTGTGTTGTGTGGTTGGGTCTTCATTGGTTGATTGATTATGGTCCATGCCTTTGGGTTGGTGATGTGATGGTTAGTTTGACTATGCTTGTGGGGCTTCAAGGGTATTATTTATTTATTTTTTCTTGTTGGACAATGATGTGCTGGTAGGTTTTCCCATTCGGGTTGGATGGAAAAGTGATAGTTTTTTTCATGGTTGTGGGATGGAAAAGTGATGGTTTCTAAGGCCCTTCTTTTTTTGGTGGAAAAGTGATTTTGTGATTTGATAATTATGATATATGGCTTTTCTATGCTAAAAACCCAAGTAGTGATGGAATAAATCAATAATTTTTTAATATTTGTTTGAATGAAATGAGTTTCTTTGGTTAATTGATAAAAAAATTTAATTTATAATTAATTTATGGGATCTGTGTTTAAATTTTGTTGATTATAAATAATTAATATAATGGAATGTTTACATGATAATTGGCTAGGAATGTTAAATGTGTTGTATCGATTATTTTGTGGTGTTATTCATTTAAAGGTGGCAGAATAGATGACTATGTTCTAGTTTGTTTTTTAATTTTATAACCCATAACATGGGCTTGTGTGTTTGATATATATAAATATTCTTTTATATTAATTTATTTCTATATGCACCTCAACCATGATGATCACTATCGGATGAACACCTATATAGTCACATGAGGGGTTTTATTCCCAACATCGCAGTGGGAGGACGGTTGGATGACCACCCACTCTTCTTTACTCTTTATTCCATGTGAGGTAGGTATTGTAAAATCTATGATGGATGATGTTTTTTTAGTGCATTTTATGGAGTTTTTGGTTTTCTAATATTTTTCAAGATGAGTTGTGATGTGGTATCCTAGGTTTCTTGGAGATGAGTTGTGATGTAGTGTCCTAGGTGTCTTCGGGATGACTTATGATGTGGTGTCCGATGTTTCTTCTGGATAAGATTTGATGTGTTGCGTGGCATGTTTGTATTCGTTCATGAAGTTATGTGGTATATTCAGAATAGGTTGGAGTGTTTGGGTGCTTTCCATTGGGGGGTGAGAGCATCTAATCAGTTAGAAAGTGGTATGTGGTAACCTATTATCAATATTAATTACATTATATTATATTATATGATGTGAATTACATATAGATCATACCTTTTTTCGGTTGATATGGTTAATATTAATGTTTAAGTGATGTTTGGTTCTTTTGATTTCTCACTGGTGTATTAGTATGCTACATTCACATCTGCACAGAAGACATTGGTTTTCCAACTGAGTATACTTGTATGCTCACCCTACATATATAAAACTATTTTCAGCTTCAAAATAGTAATTTTCGGACCATGTTGGACCTTTCTAGCTCAGACCCCTGAGATTTTCTATGTCATTTCATTATCTTTACTTTTTGGTATTTAATTTAGATATAGTTATCTATATTTTTCTATTCATACATGCTTGTGTAATAGTTTGGGTTTCTCTTTTATATTATGTCTTTGAGTTATTGTGGATAATTAATTCGATTTCCCAATATAGTTTTCATATAAAGTGAGATTCCTCCCATATTTTGAGATTTATACACCCTTGGTTCTAGACTGCATCCTACATAATTCTAGAGGTGGGAATCAAGGGTTCATTATCTCTCTCCCATCAATTTGGAATCTTTTACTAGAGGGGTTGTGATAGGGCTAGGAAAAATGATTTTATGGGCCCCCGTCATCCGATATAGGGACTCTAAGCCTACCAAATATCCAACTAACTCTAAACCACATATAGGGTAGAGACCTAATAGAGATATCTAAATCAAAATGTTTTTCCCTTATTTTAATTAGGCTGTTCAGGGAAAGTTGAAATGGATAATAGAATAGATTAATGTTAATTAATATATATCCTAATCAAATGCCATATAACTCAAGATGAGGTAATCATTGTTTCCCTTTCAGTTATGGTTCATGGCCATTTCTTGTGTGTTTCTTTGTTTGTTGAGGTTTAGCAGGTTGATAATTTTGATAATTGTAGGGTTGATCTGATTGAGGAGGAAGATCAGTGGTAGATGATGTTGCACTCTTTATAGAGGCAGGCTTTGTGAATGTACGGGGGAAGGGGTTCAGATGTGAATATAAAGAGTCGGATAGAAGGTCTTGATATTTCATTCAGTTATATTTGGGCCCTGATGAAGTGCTAGGTACCTTTTTTAGTCATTATTATGTGGGTAGTTTAACATTATGGGTGGATGATATATCAGGGAGAGAATAAGGAGGCATAAATTTTGTGGCCCGACTTCTTGAAGGAGTTCCAGGTAGAGTTCCTTTTTGTCAACAATGAAGGAAATAAAGTGGTGGGAGATTCATTATCATAATAAAGAGACCATGTATGTGAGGGACCTGAGAATCATGTTCAAGTACCTACTACATTTTTTTTCCAAAATCCCATTCCTAATGATGATTCTCGTGTTAGATTTATTTAGGAGGCACATCATCCTTCTATCCAGTATACAGTTACTCCTTTTATGTTTAATATGTATCAGCAGGTTCAATAGAAGGTAGAGGCGATCATATGGATTCACCCATGAGATGTTTTTTTGTGGGAATGGAACCAGTAGGGTAATTATAGGGGTATAGTTGTTAGTGGATAGTCTCAGGCTTAAGGACCTTTGAGGTTTCTATTGGAAAAGAGTCAACCATAGTAGTTTTATTTCTAACCTTTTAGTTCTAGTGGTTTACATTAATTTCGTAGGAGCTTTATTCCATTGTGTTCCTATTTTGGGGATAATGGTTATCAACCCAAATAGTGCCCAGTGGTTCCTCGAGCTCCTCTTGGTGGAGGTTGAAAGGTTTAACAATGTCATCAGTAGTAGTTTCCAGTGAAGCTGTTTTAGAAATAGGGGAAGTCTATTTTTTCTCTGCTATGGGGGGATGGAGTAGGTAGAGGATAACCATGTGATGTTCCTCTTGTTAATGGTTTAATACCCAAGTATGGACATTGTGGTGGTCATCAGCAGAGTAACAGAGGATTCGGGTGTGGTTAGTTGCATGTGGTTGAGGCAGAAGTTCAAGAGGGGTTATAGATCATCATAGGTATGATCATTTTTCAAGTAATCATGATTGTTCCTTGTTAGATTCATGTTCTTCACACAACTTTTTTCATTCAATCTATTCCAACCTCTGATTCTATACATAGAGATGCCTCATATTCCCCTGGTGTTGAGTATGTCAGGGGATGGTCATATCAGCTTGTTTTATGTGTTCTGGGGGTATAGATAGATAATGGTTTCGCAACAATCCCATGGGGATATTTTATTATAACCTATGAAGACATACTATGTTATTCTTGATAACCAATGTCTGTATTATGTAAAATATTTTTTCAACTACTTCTGGAGAATATGTTTTTCAGTTTTGGGTGTCCAGAGCATGGTTTTTGTTGGTGAGTGGAGTTTTCATGTGAGTAGATGGTGTGTGGATACCCTTCTTTCCCTTTTGGAGGAGTTGTGAGAGGAATTAGTGGAAGCTGATATGGTGAAGGTTCCCCTGGTCATTGGGTAAATCATGGATGTTTTCTCCAATGATATTGTGATGCTAACTCCTGGACATGATGTTTAGTTTGGGATTTCCTTGCAACCATGTGCTTCTCCGATTTTGATGGATCCTTATTAGATGGATTTTTCTAAGTTATGTGAGTTGAGTATTCAGATAGATGATCTTATATAGATGGGTTTTATTTAGCCTAGTGTGTTATCATTGGGTGCTCTAGTGTTGTTCTTGAAGAAAGTGGATAGTATTTTGAGGGTGTTTATAGACTAGAAGATGTTGAATCGGGTGACAGTCAGAACTGTTAAAATCTTCCAAGGATAGATGATCTTTTTTACCAGATCAAAGGGGGGATTTTTTTCTATGATTGATATGTAGTCATGATGTCACTTTTTTAGGGTGAAGGAGGATGATATCCGAAAGACTACCTACAAATAAAGTTATGAGCACTTTGAGTTTTTAGGCACACTATTTGGTGTTACAAACACAATAGTTATGTTCATTGGGATTATGAAATCTATATTCTGTGAGTTTATGGACAAGTTCATCATCATGTTTATTGATGATATTGTGATATACTTGATGTCAGGGGAAGAGCATGTAGTGCATCTCCGAAATATCCTTCATGTTCTTAAATACCACAAACATTATGGAATGTTTTCCAAGTGTAAGATCTAGACATAAGAGGTGAATTTAAACAGGAATGTGGTGTCTCAGTAACGTTTGGTATTAGACCTATTGAAGGTTGGAAATGTTCTTTCAAGGGAAGCAACTAAGAAAATCGAAGATGGTCACAGTTTCCTTGGTATTACAGAGTATTATGGGTGGTTTTTATGTTATTTCTCTCACGTTTCATCCCAATTTATATATTTGACTATGAACTACTAATATTTTTTTGAGAGATTAGTTCCGAGAAGAATTAGGTTACCTGAATGGGATGTTACTCAATGTTTCAGTTCTTCATCATATAGAGGGGGGAGTGTTATTTGAGGTTTTTTATTCTCCCCATTGAATATTGGGATGCGTGTATATTAATAAGTAAACATTTATCACTTATGCATCTGGTATGTTATGTCCCCACAATTGTAACTACTCCCCCATGATCTTGATCTAGTAGCGGTTCTTTTTTCTCCAAATTTGTGGTGACAAGAGCTCATTTGAAAGACCATTATGGTCTCATGAATCAAAAGATTTTGAGTAATATCTTTTTTTAGTGTGATTTAAACCTACGATAGAATAGGTGGATGGAGTTTCTTTAGTATTGGGATTTAGACTTCTCTTACATATTAGGAAATTCTAATTTTGTGGCTGCAACCATTAGTAGGAAGTCTTGAAAGGGTGTTGTTTAGTAGTTTATGGATGGTTGTAGAATAATAGAGAAGTTTGAGATCTTTCACATATATTCAAGAGTCTATGGTGGTAGAGGTTGTTTGTTTCTAATAACGGTTAAATATTATTTGATTGAACAATCAGAGGAGTCTCAATAGGGAGACTCATAGGTATTGGTGTTGTGTAATCAAGTTGTCCATGGTGATGATCAATAGGGATGATTGGAGTATGGTAAAAACGAGATTTTGTTTCATGAAAGGTTGTTTTTTTTAAATAAAATTCACATGGTAGTCCTTTTTGAGTTTCATATCTCACAATTTTTTAAACAACATGGAGTTTCAAATATGAAATGTGGATTGAGGATGTAGTTTTAGAGGACCAATATGAAATGGTAAGTGGTGTAGATTGTGGAATCATGCTTGGTTTGATAGTAGGTAAAGGCCTAACATTATGTTCTTGGATTTTTTACATCCATTGGATTCTAAAGATTTGATACGGGATGATATTTTAATGGATTTAATCACCAGGTTTCCTAAATAATAGCGAGGTTGTGATTTTATTTGGCTGATAGTAGATTAATTGATGAAATTATCCCACTTCTTATAGATCATGGAGTAGGACACATTATATTTTTTTCTAAGAGGTATTTGGGTTACGTGGTCCATTTTTATAAAGTTCAGTGGTCCATTTTATGTCATCGTGATGCACGGTTTTTCTCACATGTTTGGAGTTGATTGTAGTGTGATTTTGGAAATCTGTTATGCCCCAGTACTACTTTCCACTCATAGATAGATGGGTAGACAAACTCAACTTTCCAGCTATTGGAGGATATGATTGCGGCATGCATCTTGGACATTTCAAGATCTTGGGAATGATTCATTCCCTTAGTTTACTTTTATTATAATAATATCTAACACTCCTCCATTAGCATGGATCCATTTGAGGCTTTATACGAAAGATCATTGTCATTCACCATTGTGTTGGATGTAGGTTGTGGAGACAGAAGTTCTTCGTCCTTTTATAGTATAGATCACGAAATATAATTTTCGTCTCATTAATGATAAGTTGAAAGGAGTTCAAGATCAGAATTAGTCTTATGGAAATCACACAAGGAGGACCTTGGAGATCTAGGTTGTGGACCATGATTTATTGAAGGTTTCCCTTTGACGAGTTTATTAGAGGTTTTGTAGATAGAGCAAGCTTTCTCATAGGTTTGATAGGCCCTTTGAGGTGTTGGGGAGAATTGGTGAGGTGGTGTATCATTTGGAGATGCCAATGAGTTTGGAAAGGATCCATGAAATATTCCACATCTCTCAGCTTCATATTTATCTTTATGGTGATTCTGATTTCCTTTACTTAGAATATTTGGATATCAATGATGATGTGACAGTGTGGAGTGGATAGTAGAGTTCTAGGATCATCAGGAGAAGGAATTGAGTGGATAAAATATTTTTTTGATTATGTATTGTGGAGGCACATTGTCCCATAGCAGTGTATTTTGGAGTAATATATGAAGATGTGTTCCCAATACACGGAGTTTGTTTTGTGTTTTTCTTTTCAATGTTTTTAATTGTGATTTAATGTTTGGATCCTTTTGTTTTATGAGATGATCTTTTTTGTGGGTTTTTTATGTTTTTTGTGTTATGTTAGACAATTTTCTAATATATTAAATGGGGTGAACCATATTCCTAATTCAGATATACTAAATGTGATGCGATTAAACCTGTGCAGGTGAGTTAGTTCCACCAAGAGCCGATAGTAACATGACATGTATAACATAATTCTTGGATTTGTTTTCTCTAGATAGTGTGGTTCATTGGTTTCGACTATGTGGAGGTTAATATAATTGTACAGTGGGCTTCTGGTAGTGTGGTTTTGTGAGAGGAGTTTTCTTCTGGTTTTGGTGACTTGGTTGTGTTGTGTGTATGTGGACATTTGTGTTGGTGTGTTGGGTTGATTGTAGCTTTTCGGGTATGATGATATCCATGAGAGGTATCTCACTAGGTAGTTTTGGAATCCCTTTTCTTCTAGGTATGGTTTTTTATTCTCAAGGGTGAGAATAATTTGAGAGGTATTTGATGTAATGGTTTATTCCTTCTCAGTCAGTTAATTTTCTATTTTTGGTTGTCAGATATGTTTGAAGGTGGCACAGAGGGAGTATCGAGATGTTTGACTGCCAAAGGATAAATTTAGAAAGATTACATGTCGTGTAAGTGGATTTCATGACATAATGTTTCACAAATTTTTTAGAGGTTTTCGTAACGTGTACATATATGACACTCCATGAAAGAGGGTTTCACAATGTATAATATTTGGGGTCTTGAATATGAATAATAATATTAATAGGTGATATCATTTTTGGTAGAAACCAAACTCCATTCATAACATGACATGAATGGGCATTACACGTCTTGTAATAACTCGATCTAGTGTTGTTTCTAATATTCTTTTTTACTGATGATTTATTCATTCGGATGTGTTTTATTCTTACTCTCATTTTGGAAATCCCAATGAACCTTAAAGTGGTTTTTGATCCTTATTCCTCCCTCCTCAGTATATTGAACCTAGTGGATGTTCGTTGATGATCTGTGGTTAATATTTGGTGATATTACCTCTCCTCTTCACCTATTCTCTTCCATTATTCTCCCAGGGATCTACTACGGTGGTGTTATTTTTGTTTGGGGTTTGAGTTGGGTTGTGTTTGATAGAATCAGGATGTGATGGTGGTTTATATGTGGCTCCTTGTGTTGTGGCTAGGTTTTTGTAGATTTTTTACACACCCTGTAGTGTGTGGCAAGTTGAAAATATTCATTGAGTTAGAATTTTATTAATTTATCATTATTTTTTCACAATAAGGGAGGTGTTGCATTTTTTCTTTGGATTTTGGTGGTTATGGATTAATTAATTGTAAATAATTGGTTAATGTAATTTAAAAGGGATAATGGGGTTATATCCACATGTTTTTTAGGCATGATATGAATTTGATGTTGTATATTGTTTGGGTTTCAATCCCCTTTGATAATTATGGTCGTTGTGGGTTTTTTTCACACCAGATATATCGTCTATGATTGATTATTTGGTTTTGATTGTTGTGATATCACCCTAAATGGAAATTGGTTATTTACTTATACTTTGGAAATGAAATGGTTTCGCCATGATTTTTTTTGTGTGATAACTCTCCTAAAATAAAGGGGAATGTGATAAATTCCCCCATTTTTAATCTATAAATAGCTCTTGATGTGAATTGATGTGATGTTTTTCTTGTGAGATAGAGATTTTTGGTTGGGGCTTGTGGGAATTATTGTTTGTGGGATGTGATTTGGGTAGTAAGGTGATGGTTTATGTTATTGTGCTTGTAGGGTGCTGAGGGTATGGTCTATTTGGTCGTTCATATGGGATAGTGTTGTGATGGTTTGTTTAGTTGTGCTTGTGGGATAGTGATGTGTTGTTTTTTTTGGTTTTTATTGTGGTATGGTGATGTGATCGTTGGTTTGGATGTGCCTTTGTGGTGGCATAATGATAGAGAATTATGATGGTAGTGAAATATGGTTGTGTTGTTCTAGATTCACAAGTAATGATGGAATAAATAAATGATTTTTTAATAATGGTTTGAATAACATGAGTTGGTATGGTTAATGGGATGAAAATAGTTGATGGATTATAAAATTATGGGTTGTGTGATTAAATTTGAGTAATGTTAAATAATGAAAATAATTGAATGATTAAATGGGAATTGGTTGGGAATGAGTAATGAGGTTTCTATCTTGTTGTGTGGTATTATGAATTTGAGGATTAAATAAAGACAAAAGTGTTTTGAATTGGTTATTTGTCTCATAGCATAAATGTTAGGATTGAGTGTTTGATACTATATATATACTTGTATATTCCAATTATTCCTTTGTGAACCCCACCCTTGTTGAGAACTATTTGTCGAACAACCACATTCCCATGTAGGGGTGTCTTTCTCAACATCTTTTTGGGAAGATGGATGGCTGACACCCTCTCTTCCCTACCACATATTCCATGTGAGGTAATTATTGCATTTTATGTGATGTTTAGAGGTTTTTAGTGCATTATATGGTTGTTTTAATATCCTAGGTGTCTTCGGGGTGTGTTGTGATGAGATATCTGAGGTGTCTTCAAGATGAGTTGTGTTGTGGGGTCCCAAGTGTCTTTGGGGTGAGTTATGATGTAATGTAATGTGTGCCTTTGATATAAGATGTGATTTTTTTGTGATCCATGGGTGTTTGAGGTTGAGATAATTCGTTTGTAATAGTTATGTGCAAGTGGGATACATTGTGAGGGCATGGTGTTGGTGGGAGGAATGTGATGTGGTATATTCAGAATAGGTGGGAGCACGAGGACATTTTCTATTTGGGTGTGAGAGTGGCTAATCACTAGGAAAGTGTTACATGGTACCTTATCATTGATGTTAATTACATTATATTATATTGCTTCACATTCATTATATAGTGAGTATTCCTTGGTGAGGATAGGATCATTAGTATGCATGTTTAGGTTCTGATTGTTTCTGATGGTTTTCTCACAAGTTCATTAGTATTATTCTTTCACATTTCCATGAGAGACATTATTTTTCATAATGATTATACTTGTTTACTCACCCTACAAATAAAAAAAATTCATGTTTCTAGGAGTATTTTTTTGATACTGCATGACCTTAGTAGCTCGAATCCTTGATAGTTGCAGTGTTCCTACTTTATATTTTCTTTTGGGCATTTACATAATAGAGCTTTATTTGTAGGATTTCAATTTATATATTCATGTGTAATGGTTTGTGGTTATCTTTTATGTTATTTCTTGGAGTTATTTTGTATGATTCATTCAATCTCTCAATTTTTTGTCTTATATAGTGTAATTTATCATATGTTGTAAAATTTGTACACCCTTTGCGCTAGTCACCATCCTAGGGCCTATTAGAGGCGATACATAAGGATATTTATCTCTATCCCATCATTAAATTATCTTTGGAGGTAGGGGTCAGGAAATAAATTATTTTTATAAAAAAAATCAATTAAAAATCCATGTTGTTTTCAATTCATCAAACTATAAAAGTTCTTCTTAAAAACCAAAAATAAACCCAATGTAAATTTTGATATCCCTCTTTAAAAAACGGAAGCTTATTTTGTTATAAACGTTTATCAATATTTCATAATTTATTTTTAAAATAGGTTCCCCACTAAAATGGGATAAAAATATTTTTATATAAAAAATAAGGTTTGTAATTGTAAAACTTGATTTATTTATATATTATACATATAAAAGTTATATGATAGATTTGAAAACATTTGTAAAAATGTTTAAAATAAATATTTATTTATATTCACACCCACCCATATAATTTCTTGGTGATATATACAACTTCATATAAAAATATTAATAGTTTATTATAATTCAGTATAACTCAGTCTTGTGTGAAACACCTGATTTCAATGAAATCATTTTTATATTTTGGGTACTCTATTCTAATGTAACATATAATTTAATTTGAAATTACTATATCATTTATAAATATTAATAAACATGAAAAATAATTATTCTATCATCATATAGGTTATTAACCCCCCCCCTTGGAAATTGAATCCTTTCAATTTAATTAATATCTCAAATAAGTGTGGATTTTTTTACCTCATTAAATTTTCAAATTCCCATGTTTCCTCTTCAACCATATGTTTTTTTACATAAAACCATGACCTGATTAATAAATTTCTTATGAAACACTTTCTCGCTGTGTTCAACATTATTAACTTGTTGTTTCTAATAATAATTATTTGCTTTATTTTGAACTACATCATGGCTCCAAACATGAGATGAATATAGTACATACATTCTCAGCATTGAATCATGAAATATGTTGTATAAATGGGATAAACTAGGATTTAAATCTTTCAAGCAGAAAATTGATCCCGCATTATCCATAATTTCTTATAGTTCAATGAACCATGGAATTAAATTCCCCTTCATACCTAAACACATCATAATTTTCCTTAGAGAAATGTATTGAACGAAACGATCACTCTACTCAAAAGAAATATCCTTCCTTAGGATATTCATATATGCATTATCCATGCTCTGATATACCCTCATCTGTTTCTAAATCACCTAAAATTTTCCATTCATTCCTAACCAACTTTGGTCCCATCAACTTCGTTTCTCCTATATGATCCCTAATCTCCTTTGAATGACACCAAATTATATATAATTCCTCAAATGGTGTGATATTTATACTATAATTAAACTATTATAATTTAAAAACTCAACCAATGAATTATGTAAATCCAATCTTTCATGGTAATCCATTGACCAATCAAAAATCCTATATTCCAATGTATGAATAGTCTTCTTAGTATATCCATTAGATTTATGATGAAGAGACGTACTGAAATTTAATTCTGTAACCAATGACTTTTGAATTCCTATTAAAAAATTAATGTAAACCTAAGATCATAGACTACTATAATGGAAATAGGAACATTATGTAACCTAATAATATCATTTAGATATAGTCTAATATGATGCTATAAATACCTCATATCTGAAAGGGGAATAATTTTTTTAGATTTAGTAAATGGATCAATAGTAAGAAAAAAGACATTATTTCCTTGAGAATTATTCAGAAATCAAACCATAAAATACATTGAGATATTTTATCATTACAACTCTAGAACTAAAAGTGATTGAAGTATCTCATTCTATAACAATCATTCTGATTTGACCTGCTAACAATTCAAACACATCATGGAGAATACATAATTGTATATTTTCATTAAATTCCAGTAGTTATACTCCCGTTGTTTTGTGAACTTGTTAGTGATTCCAATATGATTATAAAAGGTGAATTATGAGATTCAAACAATAACTTGTTCCTCAAATATGAATCAAAATTCATAGATAATATTTTTTCCAAAATCCTAAAACACCTTCTTCATCAATATTAATATAAGGAAACACAATAATATATATATATATATATATATATATATATATATATATTACCATCTCATGTAATGATTTATCCAATAACATATCCCTTTTAATTCATTCTAATAATTTTGACTACACTAATTCATAAATCAAAACAAAGGATGCAACTTCATATACAGCTTCTAGGTCAAAAGTGATCAAATCATTAACCAATGGTTCATTATCCAACTGTAACGTAGTTAATGTATATTTACATTTTCAACTCAAAGAATTGGCCACCTTGTTTTCTTTTATAGGATAATAAGGGATAATGCAATCAAAATCCTTGATTTTATGTAGATATATTATTTTACCCATTTTCGTTTATTTTTGAGTGAATATATACTTAAATGTTTTATGATCAATATATATTTTTCACTAAACTCTATAAAAATTATACCTCAAATTTTAAAATGAAAAAAACAACAGTAGTGACTTCAAAATATGTATAGGTTAATTTAAATAAAGAAGTTTCAATAGATGTGAATAATAATCAATTACATGATGATTCTGTATTAGGACACAACCATTTAATTTTAAAGAAACACCTCTGTATAGGAAAAGTTCTCCATTTCTTGATGGTAAGGTCAAAATTGAAGCATTCACCAATATTCTTTTTAATTCCTGAAAATAATCATCAAAATATTTTCCCCATGAGAACATAACTCATTTTTGAGTTAACAAAGTCAGTTGTCTACAAAACAGAGAAATATTTTCAAAAAAAACTATTGGTGTTAAACCAAGAATATAGGAAAATGACGAATCATAGTGATTCTTTTGGTTTTTTACTATTATTCAACAACATTTTTTTAGCAAGATCAAGGGTTATAACACATTGAAAAACAATGTGACTATGGAAATAATTTTTATTTAACCGGAATTCAAACTTAATAAATATCCCTCACAGTTTATATTCATTTAGGGTTTAAAAAACACTTATTTTCCCTTCACGTTCCTCTTTAATTTTATAAAATACAATAAATATCACGAAAAAACAAAACATTGAACATATCCAAAAATCCTGAAAAAACAAATTCTCATAAGATCCAGAAATATTATAGGTCCATTATTTAACCAAAATAACATAAATACAAATTCATAGTGGCCATATATATTTTAAAACATTGTCTTTATAATTTCATATTACTTCACATTCAATTGAAGTTACCACAAACTGAGTTCAACAGTCTAAAAATAATATTCTTGATAGGGATGTTTTAAAAAATAATCACTATGTGGTAAATGATATGAGTTCTTAACATTAATGTTATTGAAGTATCAATAAACAATAAAAAGTATCATTTATCCATCATTCTTTTTAATAGAAAATACATGAGAACCATGTGGTGAAGTGTTATGATGGTTTAAAACATTATTTAATAAATCCGTCAATTGATTTATTAACTATAAAAGTTTCAGTTGATCCATTTGATTATGGGTTATCGAAATAGTATTATTATTGGGTACTAGATCAATAGTAAACTCACCATCTAGATTTAGAATAACATCATAAAAAACAATCTAGAAAAATATCCATGTATTCATTTTTACTAGAACATCAGTAATTTGAACTATTTTATTATATTAATTAATATGAGATAGGTAACCTTCCTTTCTATCCCTATTCGTAGTCTAAGTTTCATGGTAAGTTATCAATAACATGAAATCATTGAACATAACTTTTTTGGCACTGAAATCTATTTTATCATGATAAACTGAAATTCAATCCATTCTAAGAATGATAAAAAACTCTTCTAGGTATAGATTAAAAATACATGGATGAAAGACCATACCACTAGGGATTATATGAGGATTCATATAAATATTATTTTAATTAATAATTCAACTCAATGTTTTTTAAATAAGTTATATATTACTTTCATTTGGTTATATTCCAAATTTTCTTGAATATTTCTCCAAAATTTATGAATATTATAATTGAGATTCCAACTAGGTATTTGAAAAACTCTAACACACATGTAACATACATGTATCCAATCCATTTAATGAATGAAAATCAACAGTATTAGTAAAAATTGACAATGCTACACCGTTATATTTATGATCATGATGTTTTCCATCATGCACAACTATCCTTGGAGTAGAAATAACATAATGAAAATTCTATCTTTATCTAAAATATATTACTATCTAATGGATATCTATCAAAACATTATTTGATTCTTTTTTATTTTGTTCCATGAATTCATGGGCCATGTTCCAAATCGATAAAACTTCCTTGTCTTCATAAGATAATATCCACTGTTATTTTAACCACACATTCTACTATATTAGAAAATAATTTTCATACCTCTAGATTTCTTAGTTGCATGTTTCCTCATCATTTTACAACCAAGGAACTTCATACATTCATCATCTTAAGGAATATAAGAGTTATAAGACTCCATATCAACATTTTCAGCACAAAAAATAATATTCTCAAATGTTTTAAATTATTGTGTGGAAAAAGGTAATCATAAATTTGGTTTAAATCCTAATTAAAACTAATTAATTTTTCTATTAATATCTCAAATAAATTCCAATACATACCATGAAAATATTTTGATATTTCGTTCACATGATGGTATAGATTAATTATCTTTTTACCTCAATTCTATGAAATATTTTCCATTCATAGTTGAACAAATTTATTAAAATATATCTCAAAAAAAAATTCATTGAATGATTCTCATTTGAGGGAATCAAGTTAATATTTCTCTCATGTATTATTAACTAATTACATCCATCAATCAGCTTCACTGTCAAAACAATAAACATAAAGGTTTACCTTTTAATGTTATAAAAATCCAATTCCATCAACTATTTATTCCATAGATTTGATCCACAATTCTTCTAGAACATCGTTAGATGATCCACTTACTAATGGAGGTTGTTTTCTCATGAAGGGATCCAATAAAGGCATGTTCTTTAAGGGTATATCTTTTTCATATTTTTCATTGATTTCACTAACATTTTTCATCTATGTAAATAAAGACATGATTGCCTAAAATTGTCCTATTCTGATTCCGACCATATTAGGATACAAATTGCTATGGATATATTTATATCAGTT
Organism: Viscum album; assembly: GCA_963277665.1. Taxonomy (NCBI): domain Eukaryota; kingdom Viridiplantae; phylum Streptophyta; class Magnoliopsida; order Santalales; family Viscaceae; genus Viscum; species Viscum album. The sequence continues at coordinate 54,835,100 of OY728138.1, read as the reverse complement.
CCATTCCAGTACTGCATCAATTTTCCTCTTTGGAAAACCATTTTGAATAGGACTATTTTAGATGAATTTAACCAGTAAACTCCAAATTAAATATCATTTAAACTTTACCATAAGTTAAAAAATTCAATTCAATGTTATTAATATTACCCTAACCTCTAATATATATAAACTAACCTTTTATTCCAACTATAAGGCTATGAATATAGTCATTACAAAATCATTAGTTTTAGCCACAAATTTATTTTCATTAACATTAATGATATTTTTATATTTTTTCTATAGAATTAGTCTATTTATATTACATAACAAATACATTTAATATATATTTGACACTTCTAAACATTACTGTTTCTCCACCATATAATTCTTATTAATAAATAATGAAAAATCTCTTTAATGAAAACACTTTACAACTTTCAGAAAGAACTATTCCAATCGATTAATCATTATTTAATCCTATAAGAAACATTTAAAAACATAATAAGAACATAAAATTCTTAATAATTTATATCAAAATAAGGAAATTGTTTGTCCATTGATAAACATTAAAACTCATCAAACCCCATTCTTGAAAGCAAAGAATTTACATAAAAAATAAATATCATTATATAATAAATATCATTTATTTTAGTTATTGAAAGAAAATTATTTCCCTGAAAAATAAATAGAAAACAAAAAATCATATAGGTACTATTGGAAATCATCACATTGAACCCTTAGATAAACCTTGTAGATTGTTATAAAAATATAGAAAACTAATAGTTTAAATATTTTGAGACTATAATCATTACCCAATTCATTAGATTTTTATCTAGTTTCACCCATAATTTAATATATAACAGCATCACCTAGTATTATATAGAAACTCCCATATTATAAAATTTCCAATAACCATAGACATGAAATAAAAAAAATAAACATTTAAAAAAAATCATGTAAACTAATATGAAAACAACATTTAGATATTAAAATAAAATGTTCATTAAAAACCCCCATATTCAAGGAAAAATTCCCATGTATTTTTAAAAAACCATTTTAAAAAACAAAATACCAAAAAATGGAAATAATTTTTCTCATTTTAGAAAAAAATATTTTCAATGAAGAAAAAAAATAAAATAATTTTCATGGTGGTGGAAAATTTATTTTCATCATTTATATTATGAATAGAACATTCATTTTTTTTCATTTGTCAAAACGTTCTATATAAAACATGTACAAAATTCTTTCATCAAAAAATATGAATGAAATTAAAATGAGACAAAAAGTATCCTTTATGATACCATTATATAAACATATAAAATGATATCCAGAATATTTACATGTAGGAAAATATTTTTAAATTAAAATGTAAAAATTTTGAAGAAAATATTTTTAAATCTAAATTTCCAATACAACATTGAAATATTTGAACCATAAAACTCATTAAATAATTACATGAAAATATTAAAATTAATTATTATAGATAATATCCATCATATAATATGTTAATATTGATTTATATGCACCTTATAAAAGAATAGATGTGAGTAATATCATAATATGCCTCAATGAAATTTTATTGAGAAGAATTATTATACCATGATTCCCAATGTTCATGTGCGTATTTATTATCCTGAATAATAAAATATTATTAATTATAAACTCGTTTAATAAAAAAAAATTATGTTTATCATTACATTAATTTTTAATATTAAAATTATTAATACAACTACTTAAATAATTATGTTTGTATCGTGTGTTTTGACCATATTCAGTATATTTGTAAAAAAGACTTCGGTAGGTCAAGTATTGATAAAGGGTTAATATATAGACACATATAGAATAATAATCCTAACAAAATTATTGTATATATAAATGAATTATATTTTTAAAACTAATCATGACTCATTTTTATGAGATATTAACCAACATTACAGTCATGGATATGGTAGATTATATGTAAGTGTGAGTGACATTACCATTTTTCAACAATCAATATAGAAAAAAGGATAATAAGATTAATATATACATAATGAAACTAATATCCTAAAAACCATGGTTTTTCATCACATATGAATATATATATAATTATTCATGTAAGTGACAGTTTAGACTATACGGCTTGTTACACGAGTAAAGGAAACTATTTACCATATATGGTTGATATTTTGTTACATATCCTGAGATTAGAGGGTGGAAATTGTAGGGACATAGGTTTATTATTGTATTATCCATTCAATTTTTTTGGATAGTATTTTACATTATCAACAAATGGGGTATATTGTTTATTTTATGTATTCCATATGTTGAATTATATTTACTCATTTTGATATTTTAGGGGTTATTTTATTCCATTATGTGTGAGAATTAGTTTCAATGTACTTAATAAATGTATATAATATTTTTTATTCATATTATATACGTTCTTACCACTTTTTTATTGTGTTGTATTAGTTTTAGAAAAAGGAAGGAAAAATGAATCTTATAAATAAGTGATTTAGAAGAATTAATTCGATGTATATTTTAATTCTTAATAATATATTAAAATTTATAAGGACGAGTGACCATATAATGGTGTGATTCTGGGATTAGTTGATATTATTTCATGTTGTTTATTGAATCAAATTTTCTTTATGTGTAAAATGGTTTCCACTATTTTTGTTAAATTAAAATGTAATGATGAATATTTTCTAATATTTTTATAGAAATGAATGTTCTAAAATAATTTTATTACCTAGAGAAAAATTATAGAAATTTGTTTAAATAATTATTAAGTTGGATATTTTTCTAGATGCCTTATAAAGATATATTTTTGGAAATCCTTATATTATGATGATTATGGCAGTAATGTTCAACAATATAAACGAAATTTTATGATGTATTACTTAATTTAACAAATTTTAATGACTATTTGAGTGATATCTAAATGAGGAGTTATATGGATATGGATTGAAGATAATATTTCATTATTTTATGAATTTAAAAATATGGGATAGATCATCCATTGGATGTGGATTATTGTTAATGATTATAAGAGGTAACAAAGATCACATGGATGATGAGCTTGGATTTATTTGATGATATTTAATGTATTAAGGAAATTAATAAACTAAATTAGAACAACTCTAATTGTGGATTAATTAGTCTAGATTTACTAATAGATATATAAAACTAAATGGTTAATTTAATTATCTACAATGGGTAATATGAGATGCGCATAATGTTAGTTGGAATATTATGTCAAGGTAATTTATGATTTATGTTTAATACACTATGGTAATTGTGTGATAGGATAAAGTTACATTGAAAACGATTACCTATATAAAGTTAATTTACAATCTCAACTTATTAGGTAATTTTATGTTAGCCTTTATGTAATGGTGATCCAAGAACCTTGTAAAGGAAATATTATATTACAAAGATCCATATGATAGTATACTAGATCTGTGTAAGATTATTCGATTCTATTTAAGGGTAATCCTAATGGTGTTTTAATGTTATTGAACCCCAAATGATTCATTTAAGGAATAATCTAACGTTACCCATATAATATTTATGGAATTTATATTATAATGAAATGAGGATTAGTTAATTTAAATTATACAGTGTTATTGAGTTTCAAATTGCATGTTACTATTAGTCATGAGCCTAACTAATTTTATGTATTAAGAAAAGATGAGAACCTACCATGAAAACATTTGAGTTAGTGTTTTGGTCAAAATTGGAAGCATATGATGAAAAATAATTGGTTGTTCATAAGAAAAATTCCATCCATTACACCAACTATGGTGGTGATCATGTCAAAAAACAATTAGAATAATGTGAGGTGGACATGAAATGGTGATAGTGAACTGAAGAAATAATACATATTTGAAATTGTGAGACACAACCATTTCATTATCAAGGACATGGTGTATCAATACTGTAGATGAATTTTCTATGTCACATGCATGTTATAAAGAATAAAAAATGTTGAGTAAAATTAATATTTATAATTATGAATAACATATAATGATTATCTTACCAATATTGTTGTACTTATGAAGAATGGGTAATTGGTGGAACAGAAGGAATATTACAGTGAAACCACACAATATTGAAGATCAATACCCCATAATATATGATTCATTTAAATATAATTGTACAAAATATAAAGAAGGTAATGATCACGTCATGATGGTGATAATTTTTTTTGTGATTAGATTCCATATAGGAAATGATGAGGTGGATTATTATATAGTTCATTTTTATAAGTATTTTTTAGGAACTCTCAACTCGAGAATGTCTAAGGCCCACTTTTAGGATCTCTACACCATGGGATATGTAAAATTATGGGGTCATTCATTCAAACAAGGATATTTTATGATAGTCATTTCAATGGGAATATAATTAATTAGAAGTACACAATATTGAAAAAATATATGGTGAAGCAATGACTCTTTCCATAAATAAAATTTAAAAGTATAGTTTTAATTAAAAAAGTCAAATGATACTAGATTCTTAAAAGGGAATAATTTAAAGATTAAAAATACCAAAAAATAAAGAAATTAAAATCCACGGGTCCATAATAATAATAATATATATATATAATCTAATTCAAATAATGGAAAGTGAATGATAGTACACTAAAAATACAAATTTATAATTGGTAGATCATTAAAATAAATAGGATATATTGAAACCAGTTAGAACTACATATTCAACAAGTTAGTGGAAAAAATTGATATTGATCTTCTTATAGTCCATGGAGTGTCGGTGGAATGGAATAACTTATTCATTAGAAGGATATATTATTTTTTCACAAATGGAGTGGACAAAATGTATTATTAGACAATTTTATTATTGATCCATTTCAAGATTAGAAGCTGGGTTATATAGTGTATAATATATTTTGAAAAATTTTAAAACTATTAAGGATGATGTATTTATTTCTATATAAAATATAATCCCATAATTTATAAAAATAAGGTGGGCGATCATTCATATTTTCGAAGAGGGAAAATGAGTTTTACTATTGATATACATCATAATGATCATTCCAAACCCAATATTCTATTTATATTGAAGATCATTAAATTATTTATTTCATTCTAATATGTAAATTGTTGAATAATCTATTCATGTTAATACAATCTCATATGAATATTTTTATAAAAAAATTATTATATGTATAAAGGATGATTTCCATGATTCATCGGGTCCTTGTCATCCATAGGTAAGATTACATCACCAAAAATCAAAAGATTTTTATTTTTTTTATTTACTATTATATGTTTGTATATATTCTAACGAAAGTTGAGATTAATTTAATTAGGGAATAAATCACTAAATATTTAAAGAGTTCAATGATAATAGTTATAATTTAATTTAAATAATAATTATGTGATCATAAAAATGGTACTAGAGCTATAATCACTCTTATTTTAGATTTTCTTATATTTAAATGTATGAATTATTTTTGTCTCTCCGCCAATAAAATCATGTAATATATTCATTATGAATAAAATTAAATTACTAATAAATTTTATTTTTAAATAATAACACTTGAAAGAAAAGATTTATTTGAAAAATAAATAGAATAATACTTAATGTTCTTAGAGGTAGAATATACAATGTTAACTTCAAATAAAAAGTTTATTATACAAAATTGGATGAAAATTAATTTATAATATATCATGTAAAATAAATAAAAAATAAAATCATTATTTATCTTAATTTTACAGTATTTCATCCACAAAGATGAGGTAATTATAAATTATTGTCATAATAGTTTTTCTAATGAATAATGAACAAGTGTTTAGAATCATATTTTTAAAGATATATTTCATAATACATATATTTATTTCCTTCCCTAAATTGAATAATTACAGTGAGGATTGCATAAAAATGATCCTTTGTTATTTCTTATATCGCATAAATAATTTCATGGAGAATAAAATCACCATTAAAATGAATTATATTTGTAAGTTAATTCATGTTCAAATTATTATTTTGATTGAGAAAACAAGAAAAATAAAATAGAGTCCAAAAGATAAATAACTACAAAAACTAATGTTATGTGATATAGAAATTAAATTTATTTTAAAAATTAAAACATAGTTGTATGAAGAATAATTTAAGATTATATATGAAAGGAACTATTCATTAGAATAACTAACTGTAATGTTGAATAATCAATAGGATGTCAAAATATATAAAATATAACATAATACTCATTATATATTAGTAAAGAAAAACATACAGGATGATGACGTTTATAAAATCACTAATGAAATACAATACAAGATAAAAATATTTGGGAATGAGAGATTCATATTTTATATGAAAATCTTACAGCATTAAGATAATGTTTAAAATACAGACAGAACTAAAGCTAGTCTTTCATAGTTGATTGGGAGAGGTATAACCATTATACATTGTTCCAATATAGGAACATAAAAAATAAATCTCTAACTAGTGGAAGAAAACAATAGGAGAACCTATAATAATCAATATATAGTCATTATTGAAATAATGGTTCTATAAACAACTAATTAATTTTTTAACCCAAATTTTTTAACCAAAATTAATGCCTAAAGTCAAAACATATAGAAACTAGATAATGATGAATAGATATTAAAAGAATACTATATTTTGTGTCTATATAATTATGTGAATGAAATGATTTTCCACAAATAATTCCCAAACTAAAATTAAGAATTCCTAAAAATATCATAATATGAGATCTCAAAAATCTTGGTTTCATGATTTTCATTCAGAAAGGATAAGATTTTTTTGGATTGTTGGTAATTATAAAATATTTTTCCTCAATTATATTGAAATATGTATCAATATAACAATTTTGGATTTTTATATAATTAAATTAGTGAGATTGAGAATTCCTATGATTAGAATATTTTCCTAGGATAAATAGAATGATATGCATACTACAAAAATATAATAAAAACATGAAAATATTAGTGTGATGTGTTATGGTTGTGGTAACATGTGTGTTGCATGTTTATCAGTTAATTCACAAAAAATGAATATAAATGATCACATATTCCATTAAATAGGGGAGATAAATCCTATATAATAATGTATATGAATATTTAAATTAGAATTTTCAGTATGAGTTTCAAAATAATGGTGAGTCAACCATTGATAAAAATTTTATTTAATAATATTTTCACTCAATTTCAACTAGTTTAATGAAATTTAATACATTTATCATAAGTGATGAGAATAAAATAACTCTCAAAATTCCATATGGGGACTCCAATGTTTCTATAAATATACCTATTTATTATTTAGTTATCTTTTGAGAAGATTAATAAATGAAATGAAATATTTATTGAGTGAAAAATAAGTCAAATGATAATGGAAATTTATTTTACAAAATGATGACGGAAAATAAATTATGTATTAGGAATTAGAAAATGATTACATCTTTAGACCTCATTATGTGTTGTGTTGGATGTTAATGTTGAATAGTCAAAACTATACAAGTTTTATGGTAATTAAAAATCCCAAAAATATATCACGAATACTAAAAATGAAAAATAATGTAATAAAAATTATTTTATGGTTCATTTTAAAAGGATTATCCATCACAATGAACAACAAAAATAACCCATGATACAAAACAAGTTTAATAGATATCAGGATGGATCTTAATAATATTCGAGTAGAAAAGACAATATTATCATGGTTGAAAAGTGATTTTCCTTCATGTTTTCCATATTAGTGTGACAAATAATTTCTAACTTATTCCATTTATTTTTAGTTTTACTTTATTTATTTAATTCCATGTAATTCATGTTGAAAAAAATGTTTTCAATGGTTAACTAGGGAAATGAAGAAATTTGAAATAAATACTCTAGATATGGTTTGTATCACTATATAGGTTTTGATATATTAAATTTTATTCCAAGATTAATTTAATAGAATATACATATCTGTATTTTGTGGTTATGTTGAGAATCCATTGTGGTGGTCATGAAAATGTAATTTTTCTAGACATATATATTGGATAAAAATATCTGTATCTAGAATTTCTTCAAAAATGATATTGTGAAAAAAATTCAAAAAAATATCATACATTTTTTTTAAGAATAAATTATTTTATGGAGGGGTATAAACCAAAATCATAAATTATATGAATATAATTTATTTGATGTGATCTATTAGTATATTATATAAAGATGAAATATGTACTTGACTGTTTTTTATAAAACCGTTGATATGACTATAAGATCTCACATTAATGTTACTAGAAAAAATTATTAATTGAAATTATATGGATACATAATGAGGTAATTGGTATATAAAAGGAATAATATAAAATAATTAATAGGATTTTTATAATTTCAATTTACAAATGAATAACTAATTTTATACTTTAGTCTATCACGATTTCTACACTGAGAATACCACATATAGGGTTTGACTTGGTTGAATGATGTAAAATTTATTAAAAAACTTATTTTACCACCGAATTGCAAGTATATTTTAAATATAATTAATAATTAGGAGAGAAGGAAAATTTAATGAATATTTATTTTAAATTTAATACTCATTTTTAAAAACAATTTTCTATCATTGGTTGAGGAAAAAAATACAAAGGGGGAGATTGTTCAGCCCATATTGTGATTGCTTTGTATTTTTAAAAAATAATTAAGACATGAAAAAAAATTGAATATGTAAAGTTGTTAAATTTCATTGAAATATATTCTGGTTCTGAGTCATGTTGGGAAATGTGGATGGTTAAGTTTACATGATATAATTTTTAATATTTTGTGTGAGTATTTAAATTTTTTAAATAATCCAAATTGTATTATAGAAATTGGTGAGTCTACTATTTAGGTGGAAAATAAATTGAATGAAAATTATATTCCCTTATTCACCTATAATTGAAATTAATTGTATTATTTTATTAAATTAATTAAATGTATGGAAAATGAAATTTATTGAATGATGTGATATGATTTTTTGCATAGTGATCATATAATTGTATATTCAGGTATCCTATATATTGTGATGATTGTGTAGATTATATATACAGATATTAGTGATAGTTTTTTATAGAAAAATATCTTCAATGTGAGTTGAGGATGATTTAAGTTCATTCAAAATGAGGAAATATATGGATAGATATTTAGGACCAGTATTGTGTATTTTAAGGACTGAAACTGATATGATAGATCTTAAAAATGATGTGGAATATTTAGGATAATGTGTATAAATAAAAAAGAAATTTTAGATGAATATTATTAATATAATTTAGAATATTAAAACTATTTGAGAATTAAAGATAAAAATTATAAAGGGTTTGACTGAGGATCTAGATATCTTGAATTACTATCAACTGTGAATTTGTAAACTATTAATTTTATTATATGAGTTAATGTATCCTTATATTTGTATAATGGTAGTTTAGAAGCTATGAAGTGGTAATCCATGATCTTATCAAGTTCTATAGAGGTAATTTTTTCCATATGTAATGGTTAATCTAAAAACTCCGACCTATGTAATGGTAATATATGATTTTCACTAGCTTTGTAATGGTAACTCATCTTTTATGTAACTGTGATTGAGAAATTTTATTTTTGTTAGAATAGTATAAATATATTTACATTAAGATAAAACATATATGTATGAAATTAAAATTATATGTATAAAAATATGGAAAATAAAGAACTATTTATTAATGAATCTATATATGAGTCATTTCAGGATACATGGATGATACATTTGTAGGAGTTAATGAATATGTATTCATTGAAATTGGGTACTTATCATATGACTATTTATTGTGAAATCTTGTTTTAGATATGAAACAAGTTTCATTAATAATCATATATTTTGTTTGATAAAGAGGAATTTGTGAGACCATACTATGGATAATATTGAGTGGGATTTTATTTTATCATGTAAAAAATAAAAGGTGAATAAAATAAGGGATTCGAAATGTAATTACTTCTATTTCACCAGGAATTTTGGGGATCTTGTGATGATATAATGGGATGCCATTTGAGACCATATCAAAATGGTGACTATGTATTTATAAAAATATACTTATAAGATTCAGTGACACAAAAACATATTATTGTTGATGACATATTAAATCTAAGATATAGGTGAGTTGTCTATATCATATGAATATGATGATGAACAAAGAAAAATGATGGAAAAAAATGTTATTCTATTTACTGTAAAATACCTTTATTATCATGTTGTGCTACTAGTTATTACCATGAATGATGTATGAAAGTGTTGGATAGATGAATCTGTTGTAGCCGAACTGCAAGGGAGTGATGTATTACATGAATCCTATTTCATTGGAATTTTATGTCGTCGAAATAAAATATGTTGATCATCAAATTTTATTTGTTTATTGTTTGTGAGAGGATCATGCCTATTAAAATTATTGGGGGATTATACCATTGAAATTTTCTTTTAATCATTTTGTGATTCTCTTGACATTAGAGTACCCATGGTCGAAAATAGGGGATTTGTGGATTTTAATATATTTTATTACTAATTTATTTAAGAATATATAAATATTTAATGCTAATGATTGTATGAAAAATAAATGGAAATGAGACTATGATATTTCAAAATATCATGAGGAATTAATGGGAAACTATTTTATACATATATATGATACAAAAATTAATGAAATAGTGACTTGAAATGTTAGGTTGTTAGAACATAGGTATTTCAATGATATTAATAATAAGAAAAATTAAAATTAAAAGAGTCTTATTAATATATTTTTATGGGTATATATATATTCAATCAATGAAAGAAGAGTGGATCCACACTTAAATCGCATATATTTTCTATCCAAGATGAAGAAAAAATAGTTATTGTGAATCATCTATAAAATATATATGGAATTAATTTATGATACAGAAGAATATATATTAATTTTTATTAACCTAGGTGGATTTAACTAAGGGAAAAAATGATATTACCTATGGATATTTTCTTGTTAATTAATGTTGTATAAGAGGAATGGTTCCAACCTTATTTGTTAGACTTCATGAAATATCTTAGTTTATTAATTATCAAGACTATAATAAGTTTTATATATGTTTGATGATGAATTTCTATTTCAATCATGATTTCAATAAGAAATAAGAATCCAAATTTATTGATACTTTTTAGAAAGGAGGTCATTCATATTTTTCAGAATAGATGTATTAGATCTATAGTTTATCTACTTCACATAGATCATGGAATACCCAATATTATATTCATATTTCTAAACTAAATGTTTTTTCCTATGTTTTACATTTTTTATAAGGATAATAGGTAAATGGCCATAAATATTCCCCTTTTTATTTTGATAATAACAAAGAAGACTAGTACAAGGGATAATTATTATAGTATAATTGGGACATATCCATTCTTAAGAAGGTGACCCTAATTAATAAAACTTGATGTTATTTTGAAATCATTTACAATTTTATAATTGCATAAATAAACAAAAAATGAGAGAGAGATATACGAATAATTTATCTTTTAAAACGTGTAGGGATGAATAATTTGTAAAATTCTAAATTATATTGAATGCATATAAACAAATTTTCAACCCCCAACCCCCATAGTGTTGGACACATCATGTTGTCATCGAAATTAGTGAATATATTGTTGTATAGCTATCTATAATAGGGGTTGTAGTTTACCAATGATTATATATAGACACCCACTACATGAAAGTATTTATTGGAGTAATGTGAGGTGAACAGAAGGTATATTGATTATTGGATTAGTCCTACATGGCGTTCCCTGTAATGATAATTTCCCTTTATGATGTACAGTATATTTTTATTATAAAAATGAAATTAATATTCTTAAAAAATATAATATTATGACTCATTTTCATTCTATTTGATAATACCAAATTATTTTTTCATTAGAAAACTATTAGTATATTATTTGGTGGAAATAACATGTCAATGTATATATATTATACAAAATAATATTACATATATTTTATTAAAAAGACAACTATATTAGATTATAAAAATAAAATGACTATGTGACAAGATCTTATAATGGAATATTCAAAACAACTAATAAACACTACTATGATTCAAAAAATATATATTTAGGGTAAGGTGTTACAAAAAAATATTATTATCTAATATTATATATATTAGTTACCCTGAAACCCACTTAGATTAATTTTAATCATTATAGTATTTTCAATTTTCTTTTAGGATTACCTTCAATGTATACATATATGAAATATATTTTCAAATTCATTATTAAAATATCACATGTTAAAAGAAAACATAAACATAATTATATTCAATTGTCATATTATAGATATTTCATTAGACAAATTCAACATCCAATATATTATTATATGTTTTAATGATCTTTTAGCTATTTTTTCCTTTCAAACATTAAAACCAACCATCATTAACAATTTATATCTCACATATCGTTCAATTTAAATCTATATCCATCTCTATAAATTTCAAACTATATTATTTATTTCCATCATTTTATATCATTAACATTGTTATAATAATAATTATCTCTATCATATATCATGAATATAATTTTTTATATATTATTTACAGTAAAATAGTATTCAAAAATACTTTTTATTATATAATTTTTCAAATTCTCTCAAAATTATAAATAAAATTCCTTTACATATGTGATAACTTCGATATTAAAATTATGTTTCCCTAAAATATCATCCCAACATGATGAAAATATTAGTGGTTAATAATATTTATGAAATATTAAAAAACTATTTTCCAAAAACTGATCATGTTTCATATCTAGAGTAAATATTTGTATGTATCATTATATATATAAAATAAAAGATGAACCCTTAATGTGGGATGTAACATGACTCCCATACATAATTTGACAAAAATATTTGGAAGGGAATTATTCATATAACATATCATAGTTACACTATCCTTCTTCATAATTTTGTCTTTTATTATCACATATTTGTAAGAAAAACACCATTATCCAATTAATTTTATACTAATTAAATTATTTTGATACTTGAATTGTACACATATTATCAATTAAAAAGTATACTAAAAATTATTTCCTCTAAATGTGTTGAATATATAAATAATAAAATAATTATATCACTTTATCAACTATGTGGTTTAATCAATAAATAAATGTTCTTTGAACATTGATCATCATTATAAATTTTCTACAAATGACAATAGTGGTTTATTTTCAACTCTATGAAAGTAAAAATTCCTTATATATTAACTCACCATTAAAAAAATACATAATCATACATTTCTATCATAATAATAACATATTTTTAATTTTATTAATCAATTTAATTTTTCATTCGGAAAAAATATTTTTAATTATTTAAAATTAAAAAAACTTATGAATAGATATATCATTAATAACATTTATTTGATGTCAGTATCTTATTATCAATATTTTCTACATGTTTGAATGATTATAATGATTTATTTATTATATCACACAATCAATAAAATTAATATGTTCTTAATATTAAAATGAATAACAAGGTTACATCTATTTATTTATTTTATTATCCCAAATTAAAATTTAATCACAATAAAATTTATCCTAATGTATTGGATGTATAATGTTCCTGAATTTTTTTGATTTAATGGACTACTATCACGTAAAACCATGGACTTACACATGAGAATGTTTGTTAATATAGGATTCTAGATAATCACCTATTTGTTAGAATTAAATACCCTGAAAGACTATTGGGATACCCAAATACCCACATTCTATATAGCAATATCCATATGATATTTCAATTATAATAAAATAAAATAACTTAATTAATATAAATCATAACATACTATTTAATTTTAACTTCTAAAATAGATCATTTCCTCGATTGTCTATTAATAAAGCATCTATAATACTTATAATTGAACTATTTATATGCATGATATAAAATTAATAAGAAAAATTTTAGTCTATTTAAACAAAAAATAACTCCCTGTAAATAATAACCTTGTATAAACAAAAATACTAAATATATATTAATTAAATAAATGAATGTTTGAAAATTTTAACATATGAGAAAAACAAATAATCATTTCATAAAATAAATTAAATATCATCAATATTTAGATAAGGATTAATTAAATAAATTAAATTAATGACTAAATATATATCATTATAATAAATTTAAATTTAAAAAATGAATTATTTTTTATATCACTTTTTTCAAATTATTATTTATCAATTATAATAATGTAAAAAAATTATTATTAAATTCATGTTATTATAAATTTTAGTTTTAAAAATGAATTAATAATATAATATTATTTAAATAATGGTAAATTATTATGTAATTTCAACGAATGTAGTTTTTTTATATGAATAACAATTATAATTTATTAACAACAAATGTTATTATTAATTTTTATAAATTTATAAAAAATTTAATTATAAATTATAAATTATTTTTTTATGTACTAAAGAAGCTATTAATTAATAATTTTTTTAAAACTAATACTATTTATTATTTATTTAATTATTATTTAAAATAATAAAAAAATATTAATTAATAAAAAAATATTTCAAATTAATTATTAATTATTATTAATTAACATGATTTATTTTTTCTTTATAAATTGTTTGATATTTTTTTACTAATTTATAAATTTTCAATTAAATAATACAAAAATTAATATTTATAAGAAATTTATTATATTTGTTATTTCATATTAACCAAAAACATAAATTTATAAAATAATATTTAATTAATAATATTAATTAAGTATTATTTCTGAGATTATAATTTTATTTTTTTAATTATTAAAAAAAATCATTGAAAATTATTGACTTCATAATTAACTATTTTCAATTAATTTTAAATATTAAACAATCATATTATTATAGTAATAAAATATCAACAAGATAGAAAATATTAATTTATCGTAGTTATGAAATTTTAAGACAAAAAATTTTAAAAAAATTACAAATTACTAGAATGTTACATTTTCAATAAAAATTACACATGGCTTTGATGTAAATATCATCACAAAACTTAATCCAAGATAATTAATGATGGAATGAGTGAGGGAATATTTTGTTAGATTAATTGAATTATGAATTGTTAGAGAAAATGGGGTAGAGGTCAACCTTTATTCTTTTTAATGTGAGTAATTGGATAATTTCCATAAAAATTTTAATTTTAATTTTTAATAGAATATAATAAGTAGAAATATTAAATTTAAAAATAAAATTTTATTTACCAGTTATCTTAATTGATTTCCAAATCATCAATAACAATCATTTATCCTAAATAATATGAAATTTTAATCAAAACATAGAGTATTTTGTTGAATTATATTTTTTTATTCTATAACTTTCAAAAATATTTTTATCAAACATAATTATTTTTATAAAATACAAATCACCAGTATGAAATACCTTACCTATATATTTATCATCACCATCCCTGACATGGAAATTACCACAATTGTTCAAATATTTTTTATAATTCGTTTTTTGTTTATAATGAACCCACCCACCATCTTGTAACAAATATAATTATTAGAATATGTTTTATAAATTATTAAATAAATTTTAAAATGATAATATTCAAAATGGTGGGAATTTATTTTTATTTTATTAAAATAAAACGCAACATATATTTTGGTTTTATGTTAGTTTAAAATATATTTTACTTGTGAAGTCTATTTTTTAGTGAATATTATTGGATGATAATTAATTTATGATTAAATGTGGACTTTGAAAATTCCTACAAGACATTTACCGAAATTAATAATTGAGATGAATAATTCAGAGTAAATTTATATTTAATTTTTTGGTAGTATTAAAGTAGATTTTCTGATATCTATAGGTGATGGTATATTGTTATGAAATATTATGTTTTATTTTATTCAAATTAGAAATTAATTAAGAAAAATAAGAAGAATTTGGTGAGATAAGAGGAATTTCAACTAAATTGTAAAGAACACTCATAAAGAAATACTCAAGCATATACAATAGTTCAATGGTATACTATAATAAATGGTAAATAAATTATCATCAACATGAGATATGGTTGTTCCCTTAGAGATTCAGTTTTTTCAACCATTCAAATACTAGACTTAAAATTAAATTTAGTTATATGTATTTTTTCGAAAATATTAAGCCATCATTTTTTACAAAATTTATGTCAATCTCCCCCTTCATGTAAGAACATTTATAACATTTTTAATCTATTAATATTTTATTGATATTCACCAATATATTAGTTTTCACAATATAAATATATATTATTTAATAAAATTTCATTCCAATTTTTTATTTATTATCATTTATTTTCTTATAAACAAATAAGATGTTCTAGGGTTTGAATGATAGGTGATGATGTTAAGTTAAAAAAATTAAACAAATTAATGAATTTTAAAATGGATTTACTATATGGCTGGATAATAAGAAAAAATTATAGTCTTATATTTTTTAGTAATTAATTTAATTCATCACAAATTTCTTTTTTAGAGACATTTTTTCATATAAATTCAATCAACTAAATTAGGTTTTTTGGTTGGTTAAGTTATGGTATATCTATATATGATGAACACATGATGGAAGAAAAATAAATTAACCATTGAAATATATTTTTAATTGGTTAACCGATCATTCTGTAATTTATTTTGACAATGTATTCCACATGTGAGTTTTATATTATATTATTTAAAATATAGGATATCCTATATTATGAATCGAGTGAATGTGAATAGGATTTAAAAAATGAAATGATATCAATTAATAAGAAAGAAAAAAATTAATCATTATTATTTAATTATTTAGTTAATATAATTTTTTAATAATTAATAAAGGCAGAGCTTAATTATTCATCATTGTTATAACTTATTCTGAGTTATATATATATATATAATTAATTGATTTGAAAAACTATAACATATTATTTTTTATAATTTAGGTAATTTAATGAAGTGAATATTATTTTTAAATTAAATCTATAGTCTTGTAATAATTTATGTGACGAACTATATTATTATTTTCTCTATTTGAAATATTATAATTTTTTCATGTGATCCAATAAAATGAAATGAACATATATCTTTTCCAATTGGATAGGGAAATCATAAATTTTTAAATCATTGTTCCCCTTGGTTGTAATATAAAATTTTCAATTAGAGTGATAAATATAATTGGGGATAAATTAAGAATTGTTAGAAAGATAATAATGGATTTCATTAAAATGAAACTAATATATATAATGGGGGAATATTTAAAAAATTTTAGAAAATGTGGTTTAATGACAAATAAAAATTAAAATCAGTGATTGGATTTGATATTTCTCTATATTATTTGTGAGATATAATGTATTATTTTTTACATGTTTTATATCATTGTATTGGGATAATTTCTTATGTATTTTATATGAGTTTTAAAAGAGTCCTTATTATTATATTTTCTAATAGATTAGAAAATTATATAATCATATGTAAGGGGGTTTAAATGGATTGGTTTCTATATTATTAATTTGGGATTTTATGGATGAAAAATCTGTGAGGGATTTTTAACATTTTATTTTAATTATATATGTAATTTTTTTATTTGAATAATATATTGTTTGTTAAATGATGTTTCAAAAGATTATCTATTTAATATTTTTGAAAACTGAAAGTGAAATTAAAGATAATATAAATGTATTTTAATTAGATATTTTAAAAAAAATTGATGTCCATCTACATTTTAATCTGCCTTCTAGGACCATTAATAGTTTCATCCATGAATGTGACGATGTTATTTCCCATATTTATTTATAAAATTACTTAAATATTAAAATTTATTGATATAATAATGACAATGAAAAGTTATAACTCAAATTAAAATTTTATAATTAATTATTCTCATGTGATTGTTATATTTATTTATATTATATTGATTTGATGACGGATGTTATTAGTAACTTTTTATATCCATCTTGCTTTATCTATATATGAAATGAATATTTTTATTTAGATGGAAATAAGTAATAGTTATTTTGATAATAATGAGGTGGTTCGGTAAACATGTAACAACACAAAGTTTAAACATATTATTAAAATTAAATAATTATATTTTTTAGATTTCTCCACACACAATAACAATAATAAATTACCAAAGAATATACTTAGATAAAATATAAATGATTATATACGGTAAAAAATCCTTTGAATTATATTTATTTAATAGGAGTAACATATTTATGAAATATATATATAAGGAAGTGTAGTTCTTCATTTAATAAGAATGAAATTCAATTATTTTACCTAAAACATATATTATGACCATTCGTAGTTTAAAAATTAATTTTTATGAAAACATTATTACACGAGATGCGATATTTTATTTTAAAGAGGATATTAATGATTATTAATTCCATCTAAAATTAATAAATCATTAACACAAATTTAGTCTTTTTATGATATGATATATGAAAATTTAAAATTATGATTCTAAAATGTCATTTTCTAATTAAAAGGAGGATTTCATTATAAATTATAATTTTATTAATTAAAAAATAATATAATTT
Source organism: Viscum album (assembly GCA_963277665.1). Classification (NCBI taxonomy): domain Eukaryota; kingdom Viridiplantae; phylum Streptophyta; class Magnoliopsida; order Santalales; family Viscaceae; genus Viscum; species Viscum album. The sequence goes on along the minus strand of OY728138.1, from coordinate 54,816,586 downwards.
TTAATATGATTTTGAATAAAAATTAATTTTAAAATTAGTTATATTTAAATTTACCTTAGATTAAATTTTAAATATTCTAAAAAATTGCATTTTTTGTCTAAAAATACAATTTTGAAGAAATAATTAATTTTATTGACATCAAGTCTTATATATGAATCCTAAAAAAATTTATCAAACAATATAATCAATTAAATATGAATATTAGGAATAAAATAATTGAATTTAAAATAGTATTTGAATATAAAATGCATATAGAAACTATTTTTAAATCAAATTAAATTTTTTCTTTTATATGAACAACATTTTCAGTCATTTCTTTGTAACATGTATTGTTAAATGGATGTTAATTTTATTCATTCTTTGAAAGATTCATAAAAATTATTATTTTTTAATAAACCAACATATCTCATTAAAATTAGTATGAATGGTAATTTGTTCTATATTGAAATTTATATATTAAAAACATTATTTCTTGAAAAATTTATTTTAAAATATTAGGTTTATTTATTTCAAACTTATCATTTCACACCATTAGATATTATAATTGATAAAATTAATTTTAAATTTTATTTTTGAAGTATAAATTTATATATAAAATTATATTTTAACATTTTTTTATTTTAAATTTACACTTAAGGATGTAATTTAATTACCATTGAAAAGGTAAATTTTGGAAAAAGTGAAAAGATAAAAAACACCTTAAATCACCAATATAGGTATCTAGAAGGACTTCATGGGTTGATTATCAACCTAATGTTATTTCTCTCTATGATTTTTTACACTTTAATTTGGTTTTATCTTTAATAATAACCTATCATTTTTTAAATGCAAGGGTTACTCCCAAAACATCCCTTCAACAAACATATCAAAGGGTAACATTTCTAATACCTAAATAATAGCTTGAAAATCGTCTTTTATTTTTAATATTTGAAACATTTCTCTTCCCATGAACCTATTTCATGTCAAAAATCCAATTTTCACCATTAATTATAATAAGTACACCATTATTAAATAGGTATCCCCATAAAATTCAAGACAATGACCTGAGTATTATAATGTAAATACTTTTTCTATATAATATTATTCTTTTAAATATATTATATCCATAGTAATATAATTTTATATGTATCGTTTTTTTAATTTAATTTTACCATATTAATTAAATTATCATTATTTTATCATATGGACCATTCATTTGAAAAAAAAATTGTCTGTTGTAAAGACTACTGCTACCAAAACACAACATGTTTGGGTTTTCCATCCAGACTTACTAGGATGAAATGATTGATAGTATTAAAGGATAAATACAAATTTACGATATCATTATAGTTTTTGTGTAAAATTTTATGAAACATATTAATTATATAATCAATATATTATTTATATTGGTAAATCATATAAAACATGAAAATTAAGAGGAAAATTGTGTATTTTTTATTCATAATGGAACTATATAAATTATATTATAAATATAATTATTTTTAATTATTATATATCAAATTAAAAGAAAATAAATTCTATTATTATGCTTCTGGTATAATGTTGTTATAATTAAACCATCTCGTATTTATCCATTAATCATTCATGTTCATTTTTTGGTCGGTATAACTGCTTACATTAATAATACCATACATATTTGTCACATATGAATATTAGAACTTGATTAATATCATATTTTGATATAAATTAATTTATATTTGTTTCTTTTTTGTCCATGGAATTATATATTAATATATAATTCTATAATAATTAGAAAAACACATTGTTTATCAGAGATCAATAAAATGTGGTTATTATCAATTTAATCTTCATGGATTAAGACTAAAACACTTGAGAAAGGAATTTGAAACTTCATAAATTGTTATTAATCATCCATGACTATGTCATTATAGACATACTAATTTTTTAATTTTCAATATTAAATAATAATATCATCTCTATTATGTATGAACAAAAAACTATCAAATCTATAAATATATAATGTGAAAAAAAAATTAAGATCTATAGGGAATAGATTTTTATGAATAGTATGAATGAAAAGGGATTTGAGTATGATACTAAATTAATTAATTATTATTACCTTTTTATGATAGTATTTGTCATGTCAACTTTTTGAAACTTCAGAAAAGAGTTAAGGGTTTTCTTCTCAAATTCCTCTATCTGAGAGATATTTTGCATTATTAGCTTAAATTCACTTATTTGTTGAATAATATATCATTTCATGAATTATTTATTAATTATTTTATTATATGTGAAATTTTATAACCTATAATTTAATTTTTTTTCTTTTTTAACTCAAGCTATGTTATTTTTTATGGTCACAATTCTATTTCATGAACCATGTTACATGTTCGGCAACTTGTTACACAGTCCATAAAAGTTTCCTTGTTTTAATTAATTGAGTTAAGATCATTCATAGTGTAATAAACTAGGTATATATAAGATAAATATCTTTATTTTATGATATTAAATGGTAAAATCCTTCGCAAATGTATAATGGAATTATTGGTTTTTTAAGGAATATATTCTAATGGAATAGTTACTAGACATTAAGAATAGTTTTATAACCCTTATAAATAGTAAATTTGTAAATTGAATAGTAACAACACCAATAATAGTATAAAAAAATTAGGTGTCTTATATGTGAAAATATGATATATTTATATCCTAGAATATCAAAATAAATTTTTTGAAAATGAATGATTAAGTGTTGGTTTTTTGTGATACATAAATACTTATTTACAATTCTATATTTAATATAATGATTTACAATTAATTATATTTTTATAAAATATATTCATGAATTAATATTTCATTGTCTTAAGATTACAAGAAACATTTATGAGGCCTTAATTAATTTTTCACTGTGTTATAAAATCGGTTATAGCTTTAAAACTGGTATTTTTCAAATAAATATTAATTTTAATTTATAATATTTAATAACATATTATGAAGAAATGGATTTCATTTTTGAATTTTAAAGTTTAATAATGGTTAAAGTGAGTTTTTGGGAATTTTATGAAGTACTTGATTTTTGGTTGAATAGTGATATACGATAATTTTGGAAATAATCAAAATACATGAATTATTGAGTCATGGATGATGTTATATTGAGTTAATAATCCTTGTTTCAAAATAACATGAACTAATTACTATAATTTTTAACATGAACCAACACTATTTATTGTCTTTAGAAAAATAATAAAATACTGATTAAAATATTGGAAAACCACTCTTCTCATCCACTATAAATACCACTACCCACCCCCTCCTCTCCTCACATCTCTCAATCTTTGTGCCTTGTACAAATTATGGCCAATACTCTTACCAAGACTCTTCCTGTAATCTAATACCGACTAGTCTCACCAATGTTCCAAAATAAAAGGTCTTATGAAGGTTCTCAAGGAGGATATTCAAGAGGTAAAAATCCTCATTCATTTTCTTTTATTTTCTTTTAAATTCCTATTATTTTATTATAAACTCTTCATGTCCACTTATACAAGAGGCTTGTGAACTCTAGTATTTTATATATATTGTAAGTTTTTCATTTTTTAAATGATTCATCATTATAATTATTTCCCTCACATTATTATTCTTGAAATAAAAACATCATTCATGATGTGTCGATTTACCGACATCATGGACGAGGTGTTCTCAATTCCCTTTACTTCTATAATTGCTAGTCATATAACCATTTTAATTTTTTAATAGGTTGTAAATTTTATTATATAAAATACTTTATATTTTGTAATTAACATACATTCTTTATATTGAATTATATGAAGAAATCAGTTTGTGATGTTAAAAGAACCACCAAAATGATTTAAACAAATACCATTAATGATTTATCTAATGAATCATCCTCATATATAGAAAGATGATATTTTTTATAATTTAATGTTTTATAAACATTTTAATACACGTTAATTCAACTTCCAGAGTCTCTTTCATTCTACATGAAAATCCATAATGCACTGAAAATGGAAACCATTTATAGAAATCAATAAAAACAATGGAAATAAAAAAATACTATTAATAAATGAGTGAAAATATGTTATAAAATATAATATATTTTTTTATAAATATTAATATGGTTTGTTAACATATAAATAGAATTCTATGAACAATTATAAAAGAGGTTTGGATAGTTTTACAATAAGATAAATTTGAGGTAAGGGAATTCTAAACCCAATTTCCATTCAATGGGTTAACCTTATAATCCACTGATTTTGTCCTACTATGATTATTTTTAATGTGAATGCTAATTATATTATGTTTTATTATGTTTTTTATAGTAAAAATAAATATTCCTTTTATTTCATATTTTCTTTCTTCAATGACATGGTATTTTTTTGGGACATTCATTTAAAAATACTTTTTAATGTCTCTTTTATGAAATTCAAAAAGATTGTTATTTTTCTTTACTACTATGACATTTTTAATCAAATTTTAAGACTTTTTATTACTATAATGTTTCATTTATTGGTTTTTATAGTTATTTTTTATTAATTTGTTTTCATTATTATTATCATGGTTTTTATATTTTAAAGGAGATTTTTTATGAAAAAATATTATTTTGAGCTATCAGTGTGTCTGCTCAAGGGTATAAATTAGTTATAAATTGTATAATTTCATGATGTGCGCTTTGTAAAATTTTTATGTTGGATTTATTTCATTATAGATCAATATATGAATGGTTGATCCACATTATAACTCGGGATATGTTGGGTTTAGCCCATTATAGCTCAATATATGATGGGTGAGCCCTATTATAGCACTCCAATGCATTGGTTACTCTAGAGATAGACATTGACTGAATATTTATTACATGTGTAAGTTTTAATATAATATTTATATGGTCAATAATTCCAAAGGAAAATATTTCATGTTTTAATGCATTCTTAGGATTTTTCAAAAAAAAAAATTTATTGATTTTAATGTTTTCACTTGACTAATGATTTTTCATAATGTATATCCCTTAATGAGATTTTATTTCAAATATAATTTTTTTAAAAATATTTCATATGTTATAATGATTTTTAATATAATTATGGAATTTAATCTAAATTCTATGAATAATTGTCAAGGAAAACATGTCTTATCTTTAAAATTTTTTCTTATGAAAAAATGGATACTGTTTTAGTACAATAATATTGTATTGAATATGGTTAGTTATATATGTATAATGTATTAATAGTATATAACACTAAACCATAAAAGATCATAAATGTGGAATAATATGTGTTCATGAAGAAAATTAATGATTATGTATTGCTTTCTGGATGGGTCCTTATAGTTAGTATCAGACGATAATTTAGATATCCTTTGGGGTTAGGATGATATTAATAGATTACCACAAATGATTTTTAATTTATATTTAATTTGAAATGGTATAGAATTTAATGACTTCCATGTTTATTTGACTAAGATATATATATATTTTGAATTATTTTCTATAGAAGAAATAAGGAATATGAAGTAGAAAATCACTGATATAATGATATCCTTCTGAATATTTATCCTGAAAATGTGGGAATTAGAACTAATAAGTTTGTGATAATAATACATCATTCTCTTAGGCAAAAAAAAAATTGGTGTTATCCATTCTATATAGACACCTGGTATATTATGATGAATCATTTCTTTTGTGGAGAAATTTATTATGTAACATCCTCCAAATTTTTGTGGAACTGAAGATCCAGTGATAACCAAAGGGTGGATCACTACACTTGAAAAGATATTTGATGACATGGGATGTCCAGAATGCCAAAATATAACCTTAAATATTTCTCATTTTGAAGGATACGTTGATCAATTGTGTTCTTTGGTTAAGAATATCCTAGAAAAAGATAATCTTGATACATTCTAATTGGAAGATTTTAAGAGTCTTTTTCTAGAAAATTTGTTTCTAAAAACTATTCCACTCATAATGGGGAAAAATTACAAGAAATAAATAATAAATATGATGAATCCATGGATTTCCACGAGTCAAATTTTATGAGACTTTCTAGGTATGTATCAAATTTTACTTATGAATTTGATAGTAAGATTAATAGATTCTACTCTAGATTGAAAACATTATTATGAGGAGCATTGCATTCATGTGAGTCTAAAATATATGAGAAAATCATTCATTGTGATAAAAATTTTGAGATGGACTTTGATGACACATGTGTGAATCATGATGAAAATAAAAATAAGATATTAGGCTGGTATGATTTTGGGAATAAATCATCAATGAAATATGCAGGTAAAAAAATAAATTCCAATTCTAGGGAAAAGTTTGGTAAAAACATCCTGGAGAATCGCTTGTAAATTCATGGAAATGCTACAAAATTGGAATTTTTTTGTACATGTCTCATGATTTAGAGGAAAATGATTGCAATAATAATAAGAATTAGTCGGTGAGATTCTTTACCAATAAGTATTTGGGTTATTTTTCTGGAGTGTGGGAAATCTAGTCACTTAGGTAGGAAATTAGCATGGTTGGAAGCAGAATGATGTGGAAAAATACTTTATAGATACATCAGTACATGATGATCCATCTAATGAATTCGTATCAGGTATATTTCTTGTTCTTACCAAGTATTAATTTTTTTTGTTTGATTTAGGGTCTACACATTCCTTCATTTCTATGAATGTTTTTACTGAATGGGACATTAAACCTCAACAAATGAATCCAAAACTCATGGTAAAACCCCAGGAGGAAATATTAAGGAATAAAATAAATTATAAGAATATACCTAGCATTACATGTGGAACGTATTTACCTTAAAACAATGTTTTATTTCATCATGTAAAGTTCCATTTTATTCTAGGTATGTATTTTATTTCTTTTTATTATGCTTAGATATATTATAGAGAAAAATAATTTCTTTTTCAGAAAGAGGTTCTGTTTGTATTCAAGAATCAACCCATAGAACTGATCACATATCAAAAAGCTGATAAAATGATTAAATATGTGAATTAATGTTATCATGAAAATATTTTTGAAAACAATAAAACATTTCAGGTAAATGAATTTTCAATGATAAATGAGTATCTTCATGTTTTTTAGATGATTTTCCCTATGTTTTTCCTGATCAAGAGTATGATTTTACTGTTGAATTATTCCTTAATGATAATATGATTTCAAAACCACCATGTCTAATAGATCATGTATAAATTTTATAATTCAAAAGGAAATTGCATTAATTATTAGATAAATTCGTCATTAATCCTAGAACATCACCCTGGAATTCCCCTATCTTCTTTGATAAAAATTTAGATGACTAAATGAGAGACTACATTGATTATAGATCATTGAATACAATCACTATTAAAACCAAGTATCATTTTCATCATATTGATGATTTATTTTGTCAGCTCTAGGGTGCAATGTATTTTTCGAAGGTATACATGTGGTTGGGGTACCATCAGTTGAAAGTAAATGAACCATACATTTTGAAGGTTGAGTTATATAATAGACATGGTCATTATTATTATTTTTATGTCATTTGGGTTTACTAATGAACCTATTATTTTCCGGGATTGTAATGAACCAAACTTTATTAATGGAAATTACTCTTGATCAAATTAAAATGTCTTATTTTTAAAAATGGTTATATAAAATATTCACTTCTTTGGATTAATGTTTTTGGATTTTAAGACACCATTATTAATTTTGATCATTTCCAATATAGCCATTAAATAGTGATCACGTGATTATTATAAATACATTTCTTTAAAAATTAAATTTAATCAAAAAACGTATGTGATGGACTCATCCAGTAGACTTTCCCCGTACAAATCCCAATTTTCGGAGCTCGTAATGGAGGTGGCGTCATTGGGATTCAATATTAACCAAGCTCAAGCTGAGCTTCAACATGTTAAGCTTGAGTGGAACTGCCTACGAGAGAAGTGGAAGTTAATAGATATTTCCACCAAATCAATGTTATCCAAGCCACCCCAAGAGTCTTTCACCATCACACACCATATCCTTAGGTCTTATGCCGGTGTAACAATACCTTAGAACTATGATTATGTGCATTATTTTTTGTATATAATAAATAATATATATTACATTTATTATTGTTACTTTTTAAATAATTTTTAAACCAAAAATAGTATTTTTTTTAGTTAATATTCAATTAAGAAATATAATTTGAGGAATTAAAGGATTTTTGAATGAATTAATATTTTAATAAATATTATTAATTAAATAATTTTTAAATATAAATGATTGTATAATTATTATGAATACAGTTGAAGTTTTTATTAAGATTTGAAAACTGTTTTTGTCAAAACCCATGAATTTTCGATAAAAATACATTTTTTAATTTAAAATTTAACATATTTAGAAAATTACATATATAAAATGAATATTTTTTTTGGAATCCGAACATTGAAGTTATCCAATGTTGAATTTTTCATGATTTTTTGAGACAGTAGAATTTTTGGGTAAAAATTAAATACCGTTTAAATATATCATGTGTTTTATGACATTATAATGAACCAATTTTATTGTAATAAAATACTATAAACATTATTATTTTCCAATATTTTTTTACCTTTAATCTAATGTGATTGGTGGTTTGTTTGATTTATTTTACAAAGCTTTAATAGACCCTTCAAGAATTATATGATATTTTTTCTTTTTAAGTTGTATTCCTTGAGAGTGTGACTCACATCAATATAAGCAACCATATTTTTTTAATATGTTTGGAAATTGGCCTTATAAAATAACATCTCCACTCCTCTTTTGCAAAAACCATGGGTTGGTTTGTGGGTTTTTTAGTTTAATGTGTGGTGGCCAAAACCTAAATAATAAAGAATTCCCTCTCTTTTCATATATATACTCACCCAAGATCCCACTTCCTCTTCACTAAATTCCTTTTGAGCTCTAGAAACCTCTAAAATTATCTCTCTATTATCCTCTCAAGTCTCCCCAACCTCTAAAGAAGCCTCTCTCAAGATCCTCCCAAGCCTTTGGGATCAAACTTCTATGTAAGTGATTCTTTCTTTTCTCCTTTTATCCAAGTTTCTAAATATCATTATGACCTTTTATTTTAAACTATAAATGTTGGGGTATGACATGTCACCTCCCCCATACGACCCATTTTATGTTTTAATGATGATAGACCCATTTCTCTCTCATTAACTCCTCCCATGGACACCTGTTACCATGAAAAAAGTTCTATATGGAATATCTCTTTCCACATTTACATTCAAGAAATTATTTTTGTAATATAAATCTAAATTCCCAAAAATTTGTTGGGACATGAATATATATTACTCCATTACTATCCATTTCGTGTACATATGATTAAACACCACTTTCTCTCCCATCAACCATTTTTTTGAATATGTATGTCACGTCGTTATGCGGCCGAAATTGCATCACGGTTTTCCAAGACAAAGTCATTATGTAGTGAATATCATGCCTGTTTTTTAATCAAGGGTATTAAACTTTATGAAAATTTTATTATTTTTCATAGAGTTTCATGTATGTATTACACATTCCTTTATCATGGAATAATATATGATGATTAATTACTCTATGTTGTAGGATATTTGTGGAACACTTATGCATGAAATGAAATGTTTTACAAAGTTGTGCCCTGATAGCGCTCTAATGCATTGGGTAAAGAGTAGTATCATGGTACATCAAGTGAAATGAGGGTTTACTCATGCTCCATGTGCTATGAGTCGTGGATAATGCTAATAACATATCAAATTTTGTTGCCACATTTCCATGTTTTGATAATCATGCATTATCATGCATTTATGTTCATGTTTCTTTTATGATCTATTGATATGTCGATTTCCTAACATATATTGTATTCTTAATGTTAGTCCTTGTTTACTCCCTTAATGGGATTTACATCTCTCTCTTTTTTTATGAATTTACTCAGGTTATCCCATGCAATGATAAGTATGAGAGAATGTAGTGGTAATGTAAAAGAATATTTCAATAAAGATGTTGTGTTTCATGTTTTAAGTCATTATGTAATGTTCCTAATCCCCAATGACACTATACCTATCAATATTTCATGTAGAATCATGTGAAATTTTTATGTAATAAATCATGTTTATGTTTTTAATAATGATAAGAGTTGTTATAGTTGGTATTAGTGGATGGTTTAGTTAATTTTGAGATTAGGATTAGAAAACCCTAGTGAAAGCCTTAGGTATAATACTATATATAATAAAAATATCCCTAAATTTTGGTGAGTAATTAATAACTGGTTTATTAAGAAAATTCATCCATGTCTAAATACAAGTAGGGAGAGGTGGCTCTGGCACAGATGTACCTAGGAGTGAAAACTATGACAAGGAGTTTTGGGCATGACTCGGGGTATCCGGGGTCACGACAATGGGCCATGTTGCACTCTTGGTTACGACACTCCTAAGGGATATGATATGGTAAATTCACAAGCTTAGTATGAACCATTTTTATGGGAGAAACAATTCCCCTAAGAATAAATGTTTAGAAGTATATCATATATAACATTGATTGAAGCTCATAGATTCATAAGTTAAAAAAATAAAAGTAATTTGTAAGTCATAAGTTTTTGCCTTTGGATTAACCTTTATGTGTTACCCCTAACATTACTTTTATTCTAGCCAATGGCCTGTAAAAAAATGACTCCGGCTAAAAACGGATGCGAAGATCAATGTGATGACTATTCTAATGAGATTCCCAATCTGATAGAAGCATGAATTGTGAACTTTGTCCTGATACTCTCTCAGTTAAACCAAGAATTGAATAGAAATATGGGTCGAGAGGAACATTAAAACCCCACTAAGAAATAACAAGTCACAATCAAGAGCTTCATGAGTAAAAGGACACCTACATTTAAAGGTTCATATGATCCCTCAATTTTTGAAAAAGAGAAGGTTCTTATGGTTGCTTATCATATGAAGGGTGAAGCTGATCAATGGTGGACATTGATCAAAAATACAAATCATGAGGAGGAGATCTAGGTATTGTAATGGAAGGATTTTAGAAAAATGTTTTTCGATAAATATTTTCCGCACACTCCCCATCTTAAGATAAAAATGTACTTCCTTGTCCTAATGAATAAAGACAAAAAATATAACAGAACGTACGAGGAAAACATTACAAGTCTTTTAGGATATGCCTCTGGCTTTGTTGTTACCCATGAATGCATGGTTGATTGCTTCTTTGGTGGGATGAAACCTAGCCTACGAAAAGACCTGGAGATCCGTGACTTTGATAGCTATGAGGAAATTGTTTGAAGTGACCTCAAAGTTGATATGGAGACTAGTGAATCCCAAGGGTATCATGAGGATAAGAAGTATAAGATGGACATCAATTATAGATGTCTGATGGATAAATCCTACAATGATAAGAAGATATAGAACCCCATTTTCCATAGGTGAAAAATAAGTACCCTAGAAATATCCTTAAGAGGAAGATAAATTGATATAGGTGTGTAAGAGAAGGCCACCTAGTTGTTAACATCCAAAAAGAGAAACCTGCGGCTGCGACAGAGGAGGGTAATGCTCAGTTCGACCCTAAACACATTGTTCATTGCTTCAACAGCAAAGAACCATGGACCCTTGAGAATCAGTACCCTTAGCCAAGGGTATACAGAGACAACCAACAACATCCTACGTAGAAATGGAAAGCTTCTTCCATCACAACCATCGATGTGAAACCTGAAAATGAAGTGGTGACAGGTATGCTAGTTATTCATTCAATAATAGAGAATGTACTTTTTGATTCTGGTTCTACACATTATTTTATATCCCAAGAGTTTAATAGACCAATTCCAACACCACCAAAAATCATGGAACTAATGATATAGGTGAATATAGAAAATCGGGAAATCATTTAGTCCCTTGAATTTAACTCCTCCCTGGTCACAATATGTGGAATCACCTTTCCAAAAAACCTCATCAAACTTCCTCTATTAGAATTTGTTGCAATTAATATCATGGATTATCTTTCTTAATATAGAGCCAACATAAATTATCATGAGAGGGAAATCACTCTCCATATAGATAATAGACCCCCCCCTATTTAATACAAGTGCAAGGATGAAGAAGAATCTTATTTACCACCATCATCTCAAGTGTAGATATTACTCCCCCATGAGCCCACTTGTCTGGCTCAGATGACTAAGTCTGAGGAATCAACCATCCTTTAAGACATGCCTATTGTGAGGGAATTTGCTAATGTGTTTCCTGGGGAATTTCCAGGTCTTCCTCCTAGAATAGATGTTGAATTTTCAATTGATCTTAAACCTGGGGCATTGCCAGTATCCAAGAATCTGTATTGAATGGGTATTATGGAGGTTTATTAGTTGAAGAAATGACTACAAGAGATTCTGGATAATGGTTTAATATGCCTAAGTGCTTCACCCTGGGGTGCACCAGTCCTCTTCTTCATGAATAAGTATGGTTCAATAACAAAATAATGATAAAGAACAAGTATCCTCTATCCCTAATTGATGAATTGTTTGATCATATTTTTGGAGCATAATACTTATCAATGGTGTATTTTTTGTAAGTATATTACCATGTAAGGGTAAAGAAGGAGGATATCCCCTGGACTGCTTCTCGTAAAAGATATGGGAACTATTAATTCATAGTAATGACATGAGACTCACTAATGCTCCATAAATATTCATGAACATGATGAATAGAGTCTTCAGATATTACCTAAAAAAATTTGTTCTATTTTTTATAGATGATATTCTAATATAATACAAAAATAATGAGGGGAATGAGGTGCATATAAGCACTATCCTATAGATCTTGTGAAAGGAGAAGCTCTATGAAAAGTACATCAAGTGTGAGTTCTGCTTTAAGGAGGTCTCATTCTTGGGCCATATGATCACAACCAATGGGATATCTGTGGATCCCTCCAAGACAACTGCATTAGAGGGATAACCGAGGCCAACATATGTAACTGATATCTATAGCATTCTAGAATTAGTTGGATATTATCACAGATTTTTGAGAAATTTCTAACGACTGTCAAACACTCTTAAAAAGCTAAATCGAAAGGGAGTCATGTTTCCTTGGAGCGATGAATGTGAATAATGCTTCAAGTAGTTAAAAAGAATGCTTATCACTACACTCATGATAACTTTAACCACAAGTGGAGAACTTTTGGTGGTATTCTGTGATGCATCAAATAAGGGAATGGGCTGTGTGTTGATGAAGAATTGAAAAGTCATTGCCTTTGCTTGAAGGAAATTGAATGTTCATTGGAAAAACTATTCAAAACATGATCTGGAGTTGGCTGTTGTGATCTTCACTTTAAATATTTGGTGGAATAACCTATTTTGGTAGAAATTTTAAATATATACATGCCATAAAAGCCTCAAGTATATATTCACAGAAGGAGAGTTGAATATGCGCCAACAAATATGGTTAAAGCTGATCAATGACTATGACTGCACAATCCATTACTACCATAGGAAACAAAACAATGTGGCATATTCTCTAATTAAAAAGGACCCAAAAATTCTATCATTGATGAGAATTGAAAAAGATACAATATTCATAGACTAGATGAAGATGGACATGGTAATTATAAAGAAGGGATCATCATAAATCCTTTAACAAATTATTACTCAACCATCTCTTTTTTAAAGATTAAATTACGATCAAAATGATGATATGGGAATTTTGAAGACGGTGGAAACTATCAGGAAAGTGAAATCCTCATAGTTCATTGTCATTGAATATGTAATGGTGATATTTGGGTCAAGACTATGTGTTCCATTGAATCCAGAGTTAAATAAGGAACTTTTAGATGATACACATAGTTAGAATTTCTCCATTCACCCAGGAAACACAATGATTTTTAGGGATCTTAGAGAGCATTATTGGTGGGATAACATGAAGAAGGTGATCGATGAGTATACATCAAATTTCATGGTAAGTCATCAAGTGAATGTTGAGAGTCAAATTTATTAAGGGATTATTAAACCATTACCCTTTTCATCATGGAAATGGGAGAACATCATCGTGGAATTTTTCCCCAAACATCCAAAGACATCCAAAGGAAACAGTTCTATCTAGGTTGTTATGGATCATATTACAAATACTGTATACTAAATTATAATTTAGGAGGATTTCTCACTAGATCAACTAGAATGGTTATACATTAGAGATGTCATAAGGATGCATGGAGTACCAGTATATATTATATCCAATCGGTATCCAAGATTCACCTCTATGTTTTTCAAGAATATTTAACATGATCTAGATACTAAGATGAACTTTAGTATGAATTATCATCCTCAAATAGATGTCCAATATGAGCGGGCTATCCAAACACTTGTGGAAATGTTGAGATCATGCTCAATGGACATCAAAAGAAGACGGGATAAAAATCTTCCTCTTATTGAGTTCTTATAAAAAATTTATATTCATTCATCCAAATGGCTACATAAAAAGCTCTGTATAGGAAGAGGTTATGAACAGAGACATGTTGGTATGAAGTTGGGGAGAGAAAAAGCATAGGTCCAGATATTATTGAAGAAATTGTATAGAATTATAAAACCATATAGTAGCACATTAAAGCTAATCGGATTTGACAAATTATCTATGCGGATAATCATTGAAGAGACCTGGAGTTTGATGTTAGAGACATGGTATTCCTCTACATATCACCATGGAAGAGAGTTATTATAAGGCCCCGGCCTTAAACCTTACTTAATATTGAATTAAATGAATAATTCACATTGGGGATCTTTTCAGGTTTAGAGTTTTAGAGAATTAGGACATAACTTTTACATATCAAAAGATTACAAAGTAGAAACTTCTACTAAGTTTCCATAAAATAAAAACTCTTAAAATGAAACATGTCTAGTTCCATGTTTTTGGTAGCATGACTTTCCCTTGATCCCATCCTTGACCCTATTCCACGTTAAGTCCTGTGAAAAACATTTCAAAAACTTGGGATGAGCATAAAAAGCTCAGTAAAAGATACACAAATAATGAAAACTGTTAGTTTTTTCAAAACTACATGTAAACCATGTTTACTTTAACAAAGTGATACTTTTCAACTTTTCGAAGTAGTAAAAACTCTTCACTGAATAAAAGTTCATTACTTACCCTTCTGTAACCAAAAGATTACCATAAAACCCATATAAGGATCACATAACATAAAAAGGGAACTTGGGACATAAACATACTTAAGTAGAATAACCATAATGTCGACTTCCACACATATCACTTAATGGAATAGCTATTCGGACAACTTCCATACATACTTAATGGAATAGACATACGGCCGACTTACATACCGAATGCATTGGAGGTTATAACGTAACCACCCATCCTGGTATTCATGGAACCACCCGTCATATGGTTTATCACATAACCACCCGTAAAATTTCCAAGTACCACTATAAAATTATAACACATAAAACCAACATAAAGGAATGATAAAATTTCCACATTTCAATCACAACATATCATTTAAATATATTGACATAATAGAATCCTTTATCAAAACCATTTTCAATACCAAAATAAAAATAAAAGTATATGGTATTTATTTTATTTTAAAAACATTACAGCTTGTTGAGGAAGCCAAAGATCAAATAATACTCGCGGTGGCAGAAAAGGTCGTTGTCACCGCGCACGTAAAAAGAAACATTCCTTTTTGTCATTTAGTAAAATGATTCGTAGAAAAAAGATTCCTTTTGAATAAACGTAAAAGTCAAAGTGTTTTATACACCATATAAAATAAGGTTGTGTATAAAAAAAATATGCCTCAATGAATGGAGATTGAGACGAAGACCCTTACAAAGACGGTATCCTTAGTTTAAGGATAAATCAATTGCATAATTATGTGTGTCAAACGAATACACCAAATATAAGTGGATATTAATTTTAAAACAATCAGAGTTTATTCACACATATTCATATAATGACATATTCAAGGAGTACAAGTTTATCCCAAAGAATCAAATTTGGGTTAAAAAAGTCCCTTGCAAAAATTTTAAAGCCTAACGACGTCACTTCAATGTTCAGAAAAAGAGTTGATGAGAGACAAAAATGGGTATCTCATCACTTGGACATAAAATTTACATCAATAAGGTTATATGAGAACATATCCCAACATAACAATATGTGAATTAAAAGACCCAACAAAATAAGTCTTTTAAAAAGAGGAGGGTGAAAGGTTCCCTTACAGACTTGGGTATCTTTCAAAACATACACCCCATGAAAGAAGGACAATACATCATTGATGTAAATAATCATAAACGAAAGTATATTACACAAAGAGTAGAATAATTGGAAGTACATGCACCACTCAATGTAAATTGTGGGAAATGTAACATAAATCTCACGTGAATAAAAGTGAGATGAAAAATCCCTTACGAAAACTCGACAGCCTAACGGCGCCACTTAAAACTTCAAAAATGGATTGATGAGAGAAAATAGGGTCCCTCATCATATTAACATAAATTTTAAAGAAAGAGGAAAAGAAAATCCCCCAACATAACAGAGAGGATCTTAAAAGAAGTGGCATAAATAAGGGTACTTAAAAAGAAGGAGAGAGGTTAGATCTATTACGAAAATTCGACAGCCTAACGACGCCACCCAAAACTTCCAAAATGGATTGATGAGAGAGAATAGGGTCTCTCATCATATGAACAATAAAAAAATACAGTAATATTAATATAAAAGAACATACCAATAACAATAATGATGAGCTTTAGAAGGAATGACATAAAAGAGTTTACTTAAAAAGAAAGAGAGGAGTAAGATCCCTTACCTCGGGTCCGACTTGACTCGATCGTTCTTTAATCTCCTGAATAATAAACTTGAGTTAATTTATACTTCCATAAGATCCTTTTTGAAGTTAATTATTCTTTTTATATCACTTATTACCATGTCATAGACATTATGTAATCATTTAAGATAATAATGTTTGTTTTGTCGATACTTGGTTCTTAAGTCGAAAGTGGACTTCTTACAATTACATGTTGTTCGTGTGGTCAAAGGATCATTATATCCAGAATTGTATTCATCATGTATATAACATATATATCATATATATCCAGTATATTCATGCATTTATAATATTACATTACATTTAGAGTTAAGAAATAAAATGCACCGTTCATGGAGACGGTAAGCCGTACGTACGCATGAACGCTACTTCCATTTCTATTTCATATTTAATGTAATTAAAACATAATGATACATAATAGTATTTTAATTCCAGTATGGTATCATATATAATATCATTAAATATATCCTTTATACGTACCACATATGGTATTAACGAATCAAATCACTTTGAGGGGGCGGTACTCTGCACTTCCTAAAATGAAATTATCGTGTTTACCCATAATGGAAGCCATAAGGGTATGATCAAAATGAATAATACAGAAGCTTAAGTAAAACATAAAAATATTATATATCATATATAAATATAGTTACATCTTAATGGCCACCTTTGAAGGTGTTATATGAGTGTTGAACAATCATCGTTTCGTGAGGCAGAAATTCGCCATAGACGGAAACAGTATGTTATTTAACCATTAGATGTAGGTGTGTGTAAGTGTAGCTCTAATCCATCTTATAACAATATCCTAGTATATTAAATATAATTTAGTTGTTACAAAAGAAATTAATAAAAAGAGTTTAGGGGGTTGGAGAGGAAAAATAAAACAAATGGACTCAAGTGAAGACATTACCTTAAAATCGGGTAACTCCCTTTGGTTTGAGCTAAAAGGCTTCCTTGGGAAGACTTCTGCCCAAACTGAGGCCTCAAGGAGTTATATAGGGATGTGGAGAGACAAAATGGGCAGGTTTTGGCCGAGCCAAAGGCTTTGGGAGTGTGGGTATGGAGGTAGAGGTGGGGGCCTTTTATAAGAGGAGAGGAGGGGCACTCTTGTAAAGTTACAAAATGTTACTTTATTTTCAAAAGAGTTTCAGATTTTAAAGGTCCCACATTGATGTATTTAGAAGATAAGGTGATAAGGGTTCGAAATAAACTCATCCAATAAGTTTTTGACTTGTTTAGGTCTTAGATATTACATTATCTTTCCATTTTATTTAAATTGTTAAATAATGAGGTCATCGTTGTATCATCATGATGTCATAAATAATTTAATTTATTTAATGTCTAAAAATTATAAAAAACTAATATGATGTAGGAATGCTTTTTATCTTTATAATGACTATTTATAGAGAAAAATCTGACTTTTATAACCCCATGTAAAAATTGTTTTAGTAAAACATCTCATGTGTGTGTCATTTTTACTTTAACATTAAATAAAATGAAATTTATATCATTTTCCAACCAAAGTGGCTCCATGTGGACCCCAAGTTGACCCATGGATTTTCTTGGTCGTCCATGACACATCCAATGAGGGTAGGACCTGTTTCTAGGTCATTTAATTTTATTAAAGCATTATTCTTACCTTAAACTACACTAATTACCTCTAATCGTGATTAAAAAATTAATAAGTTACTATTCACCAAAAAATTATTTTAATCCCATTCAACCACATTTTACTTCTTAATGACAACCATGTATGTCGAATTTTTTAAATTCAAAACAAAAATGTGGAAAAAGTTCATTTAAACAGCAAATGAGTTTTTATAAGTACCACTTAGTGGTTTCACTATTCATCAAAAATTGTAGTTGTTCAGAAAATTACCAAAAATTCACCCTAAGCTATTTTTGATATTCCGAATTCAAAAATGATTTCTATTTTAAAAAATTCAATCATATAAGTTGCATTAATTAATTTAATAATTAATTCCTGCTGTCAAAACAAATAGCGTGTTTTTATGAAACAAAATGTATCAAAAGATTGACACTAGTTTAAGTCCGATTTCAAAGTGAAATTAATTCCATCGACCACTATTGGATTAAATGGTAAAAATATATTTTTATTTCACATTAAAACCAATTAAAAATATAGTCAAATAATTTAAATAAATTAGATTAAAAAGTGGTTTTGAATTAAAATACAACATTTTTCACTATTCATTAAAAATTGAACTTTTTCGGAAAAATACCAAAAATTTACACAAAGTGAATTTTGATGTCCCAATTCTAAAGAAGAATTTTATTTTGTCAAATATAACACATAAAATTGTCAAAAAGTGGATTTAAAAGAGGTTTTCCATCAAAATGCGGTTAATCAAACTTTTAAAGAATATTAGAATGTTTAATCTTAAAACTGGATTCATTCGCATTTTTAATCCTCTAACATTTATTGTAAAAAGTAAAAATATTTGACAAACATATATAATCATTTGGTAGTTAGTTATGTTCATTCCCTCCATTACAACGGCTAGGCGTTAACTACCATTTAAAATAATATTATTTTATTATTAGAGTCCAATGTAAGATTCCCAAGAAACTCATTGTTGCGTATTGGGTAAGCCATCGAGCATAGCATCCACTTTAAAGTAATATTAATATTTGATTCAAAAATATGGATAAATATAAAGATTTCATATTCTTTATTTACCTGGGGTGTCAGATCCTTCCCCCCTTTTGGGAATTGCGTCCTCGCAATTTTAAAATTGGGCTTGGAAACATCCTTGAAAGTCCCACATCGGAACAAGAGTCGGTAAAACAATCACTTTAAAATAAAAAAAGATAAGTACAAAGGTCACCCGAGTTAACCCATACTAGGATTCCAAGTACGAAAATATGGACATGGAGGGAAAAAAGGGTCATGTTCTAATGGAGAGTGATAGAAAACATGTTTAGGAGAAAGTTAACCACAAGAAAATCACAAACTTGTGATGGGTTAAACAGTATTCGATTCCCCAGTAGGAAAAGTTAATAGACAACATTTTTTTAAGTTACATTTTATTGAGTAATTTATTCATAAGGAAACAGAATCACTTATCATGTTGACTTTTAACTTTTACACAAACTCATATTTTCTCCAAAAGATTAGTATTTAGGAAGACTTGTTCACATTAAGAGTACTATAATCAACTTCTAGAGAATCACCTAATCCACAAAAGAAAACTATATACATCCCATGTCTTTAGACCAAAACCCAAACCAAAAAGGCTAGTACAAGATCAGATAATCCAGAAAATGATAACCCCTTATCAAAAAGAAAATCTATTCTTAATCTCCAAAATTTGTCCAACAAAACCATAAGTTCAACGAGGACCATTCGATAATCAATTTGTCCATAAAATTCTTCAAAGTAAACCAAACTAAGATTGAAACCCAAATATTTGAGGGATTTAGTCACATATTCTTACAAGTTAAATCGTATCATTTTTCTCTAAACAATATCATTTTCTCTTAATGTATCGTATTGAAAAGTAATTAACCTAATCACATATCCTCCATGATAGGTTAATAAATATCCATAGATAACCAAAAATCAACTTACTCTTAATTCATAAAAACATATAACTAAAAATGATCAGTCAATCTAACTAGGGACTTCACGTAGTCCCGTGGTAGGTGATAAATACCAGTCGCACTTTGGTTGTGGGTTCGATTCCCACATCTTTGTCCGACACGACGGGTAGTCACACGGTCTGCGTGTTGTCGTTTTTCCAAAACTATATAATTCTCAAAACATTCCCCAAAAGGGATTAAATCATCAAAAATAACCATAACATAATTTAACCTCAATTTTATCTCATGCCTTTAACTTCAATCATAACATATAGTAACCCATAATTACCTCAAAAGTAAGGATCATATAAACCCAAATGGTTCTTTATAACTATGTCCACAAAAGAAAAGATAACTATTCCTTGAATAAAATTTTCATATATTAAACATCAGGGTTACACATAATATAAAAAGTCTTCCAATGTAACCCCATCATCAAAAGAGACTTAATACTCTTAAGAATTTCACCATAACTCTTGAAGCCCTTATATGTTGACATCTTACTCATTAAAAATTCTTCATGATCCATTAGCCATTCCTTTCCAACTTATTCTAAAATACTTCTTTCCTATAAACAAAATCATGAATCATATCCTAAGATTCCAAAATAAGAAAACAATAGTCATGAAATAATCCATACCTTTTAATGGTCATTTTCAGTTTCTTCATCCTCAATCGGAATGGCATTAGGTATTGGTAAACGAAAATTTGTATGATCTTGGTGATCCCATTCACGAAAAATCTCCATAGGACATGTGTTTGCATAATGACCATGCACAACACATTTAAAACATTCAATTGAACCCTCAGAAAGAACTTCTTTCCCTTTCCTCGAGTCAACAGGATTCTTCCTTTTTCCATGGCAGGTTCTTACTTTATGACCTTCATTTCCACATCTATAGAATATTTATATCCCTTTGAAACATTTTCCTAGGTGTTTCTTTCCACATCTTTGACACATAGGTTTTTGAACACACTTACCTTTATGACTATTACCTGTAGTTCCGTAGGGATTTTTTTCTCACATATATGATGCCTTATAGAAATCACTAAGGTTTAGGTGGTCAATCTTGACTCCAGATAGTTGGTTGAGGATAAACATAAGAGTTCTCATTGCAGCTCCCATATCATTCAGCTGCTCGCTCAAAAAACTGTCACAGTTTCCTTCACATCCACAGTTACTTTGGTGCCTGCTAGATCCATCCATTTACTAGAACCAAAATGGGTCAGTGTGAGTATATCAACAAAACCAGAATGTACTAATGAGGAAGATATACTTACACATTCACTTTATATAAAAACTATGAATCTTTCTGAAATCCTAACCATTATGGTAATTTCACTTATGCTTAAAGAATGCGCTAACCTCTAAAGTTATCTAAACTGACCATTGATACCAACTATAAGGCCATGGCCTTAAACGTTACTTAATATTGAATTAAATGAATAATTTACATTGAGGATCTTTTCAGGTTTAGAGTTTTAGAGAATTAGGACATAACTATTACATCTCAAAAGATTACAAATTAGAAACTTCTACTAAGATTCCATAAAATAAAAACTCTTAAAACAAAACATGTCTAGTTCCATGTTTTTGGTAGCATGAATTTCCCTTGATCCCATCCTTGACCCTATTCCCCGTTAAGTCCTGTGAAAAACATTTCAAAAACTCGGTATGAGCATAAAAAGCTCAGTAACGGATACACAAAGAATGAAAACTTTTTGTTTTTTCAAAACAACAAGTAAACCTTGTATACTTTAACGAAGTAATACTTTTCACTTTTCGAAGTAGTAAAAACAACTCACTGAATAAAAGTTCATTACATACCCTTATGTAACCAAAATATTACCATAAAACCCATATAAGGATCACATAACATATAATGGTAACTTTGGACATAAACATACTTAAGTGGAATAACCATAAGGTCGACTTCCACACATATCACTTAATGAAATAGCCATTCTGCCAACTTCCATACATACTTAATGGAATAGCCATACGGCTGACTTCCATACCCAATGCATTGGAGGTTATAACGTAACCACCCATCCTGGTATTCACGGCACCACCCTTCATATGGTTTATCACGTAACAACCCATAAAATTTCCAAGTACCACTATAAAATTATAACACATAAAACCAACATAAAGGAATGACAACATTTCCACATTTCAGTCACAATATATCATTTAAATATATTGACATAATAGAATCCTTTATCAAAACCAATTTCAATTCCAAAATAAAGAGAAAAGTATATGGTATTTATTATATTTTAAAAACATTACGGCTTGTTGAGGAAGCCAAAGATCAAATAATACTCGCGGCGGCGAAAAAGGTCGTTGTCACCGCGTACGTAAAAAGAAACATTCCTTTTTGTTGTTTAGTAAAACGCTTTATAGAAAAAAGATTAATTTTGAATAAACGTTAAATTAAAAGTGGTTTATACACCATATTAAAGAAGGTTGTGTATAAAACAAAATATGCCTCAATGAATGGAGATTGAGACGAAGACCCTTACAAAGACGGTATCCTTAGTTTAAGGATAAATCAATTGCATAATTAAGTGTGAAAAAAGAATACACCAAATATAAGTGGATATTAAGTGTAAAACAATCAGAGGTTATTCACACATATTCATAGAACGACATATTCAAGGAGTACAAGTTTATCCGAAAGAATCAAATTTGGGTTAAAAAGTTCCCTTGCAAAAATTTGACAGCCTAACGGCGTCACTTCAAAGTTCAGAAAAAGAGTTGATGAGAGATAAAAAAGGGTATCTCACCACTTGGACATAAAATTTACATCAATAAGGATATATGATAACATATCCCAACATAACAATATGTGAATTAAAATACCCAAAAAAAGAATTCTTTTAAAAAGAGGAGGGTGAAAGGTTCCCCTGCCGACTTGGGTATCTTTCGAAACATACACCCCATGAAAGAAGGACAATACATCAGTGATGTAAATACTCATAAGAGAAAGTATATTACACCAAGAGTAGAATAAATTGAAGTACATACACCACTCAAAGGAAATTGTGGGAAATGTAACATAAATCTCACGGGAATAAAAGTGAGATGAAAAATCCCTTACGAAAACTCGACAGCCTAACAGCGCCACTTAAAACTTCAAAAATGGATTGATGAGAGAAAATAGGGTCCCTCATCATATTAACATAAATTTTAAAGAAAGAGGAAAAGAAAATCCCCCAACATAACAGAGAGGATCTTAAAAGAAGTGGCATAAATAAGGGTACTTAAAAAGAAGGAGAGAGGTTAGATCTATTACGAAAATTCGGCAGCCTAACGACGCCACCCAAAACATCAAAAATGGATTGATGAGAGAGAATAGGGTCTCTCATCATATGAACAATAAAAAAATACAGTAATAGTAATATAAAAGTACATCCCAATAACAATAATGATGATCTTTAGAAGGAATGACATAAAAGAGTGTACATAAAAAGAAAGAGAGGAGTAAGATCCCTTACCTCGGGTCCGACTTGACTCGATCGTTCTTTAATCTCCTGAATAATAAACATGAGTTAATTTATACTTCCTTAAGATCCTTATTTAAGTTATTTATTCTTTTTATATCACTTATTACCATGTCATAGACATTATGTAATCATTTAAGTTAATAATGTTTGTTTTGCCGATACTTGGTTCTTAAGTCGAAAGTGTACTTCTTACAATTACATGTCGTTCGTGTGGTCAAAGGTTCATTATATCCAGAATTTTATTCATCATGTATATAACATATATATCATATATATCCAGTATATTCATGCATTTATATTATTACATAACATTTAGAGTTAAGAAATGAAATGCACCATTCATGGAGATGGTAAGTCGTACGTACGCATGAACGCTACTTCCATTTCTATTTCATATTTAATGGAATTAAAACATAATGGTACATAATAGTATTTTAATTCAAGTATGGTATCATATATAATATCATTAAATATATCCTTTATACGTAACACATATGGTATTAACGAATCAAATCACTTTGAGGGGGCGGTAGTCCGCACTTCCTAAAATGAAATTATCATGTTTACCGATAATGGAAGCCATAAAGGTATGCTCAAAATGAATAATACAGAAGCTTAAGGAAAACATAAACATATTATATATCATATAAAAATATAGTGACATCTTAATGGCCACCTTTGAAGGTGTTATATGAGTGTTGAACAATCATCGTTTCTTGATGCAGAAATTCGCCATCCACGGAAACAGTATGTTCTTTAACCATTAGATGTAGGTGTGTGTATGTGTATCTCTAATCCTTCCTATAAAAAATTCCTAGTATATTGAAGTTACTAGATTTGTTACAAAAGAAATGAATAAAAAGATTTTAGGGGGTTGGAGAGGCAAAATAAAACAAAAGGACTCAAGTGAAGACATTACCTTAAAATCGGGTAACTCCCTTTGATTTGAGCTAAAAGGATTCCTTGGGAAGACTTCTGCCAAAAGTGAGGCCTCAAGGAGTTATATAGGGATGTGGAGAGGCAAAATTGGAAGGGTTTGGCCGAGCCAAAGGCTTTGTGAGTGTGGGTAAATATTTAGAGGTGGGGGCCTTTTATAAGAGTAGAGGAGGGGCACTCTTGTAAAGTTACAAAATGTTACTTTATTTTCAAAAGCGTTTCGGATTTTAGAGGTCCCACATTGATTTATTTCGAGGATGAGGTGATAAGGGTTCTAAATACACTCATAAAAAAGGTTTTGGACATTTTTAGGTCTTATATATTACATTATCTTTCCATTTTATTTAAATCGTTAAATAATGAGGTCATCGATGCATCATCATGATGTCGTAAATAATTTTATTTATTTAATGTCTAAAAATTATAAAAAAATTACTATGGTGTAGGAAGTCTTTTTATCTTTCTAATGGTAATTTATAGTGAAACATATGAATTTTATAACCCCATGTAAAAATTGTTTTAGTAACACATCTCATGTGTGTGTCATTTTTTACTTTAACATTAAACAAAAAAGTATTTATGTCATTTTCCAAACAAAGTGGCTCCATGGGGTCCCCAAGTTGACCCATGGATTTTCTTGGTCGGCCATGACACATACAATGAGGGTAGGACATGTGTCTAGGTCATTTCATTTTATTAAAACGTTATTCTTACCTTAAACTATACTAATTACCTCTAATCGCGATTAAAAACTTAATAAGTTACTATTCACAAAAAAAATTATTTTAATCCCATTGAACCACATTTTACTTCTTCATGCCAACCATGTATTTCGGATTTTTTAAATTCAAAACACAAAGGTGGAAAATTTTCATTTAAATGGAAATTCAGTTTTTATAAGTACCACTTAGTGGTTTTACTATTCATCTAAAATTGATGTTTTTCAGAAAATTACCAAAAATTCACCCTAAAATATTTTTGATATTCCGAATTCAAAAATTATGTCTATTTAACAAAATTCAAAACATATAAGTTGCATTAATTAATTTAATATTTAATTCCCGCTATCAAAAAATATAGTCTGTTTTTATGAAACAAAATGTATCAAAAGATTGACACTAGTTTAAGTCCGATTTCAAAGTAAAATTAATTCCGTCGACCACTATTGGATTAAATGGTAAATATATATTCTAATTTCACTTTAAAACCAATTCAAATGATAATCTAATCATTTAAATAAATTATATTAAAAAGTGGTTTTGAATTAAAATACAACATTTTTCACTATTCATTAAAAATTGAACTTTTTCAAAAAAATACCAAAAATTTACACAAAGTGAATTTTTATGTCCCGATTCTAAAGAAGAATTATATTTTGTCAAATATAACACATAAAATTGTCAAAAAGTGGATTTAAAATAGGTTCGCCATCAAAAGGCGGTTAATCGACCTTTTAAAGAATATTAGAATGTTTACGCTTAAAATTGGATTCATTCGCATTTTTAATCCTCTAACATTTATTGTAAAAAGTAAAAATATTTGACAAACATATATAATCATTTGGTAGTTAGTTCTGTTCATTCTCTCCATTACAACGGCTAGGAGTTAACTACCATTTAAAATAATATTATTTTATTATTAGAGTGCAACATAAGATTCCCAAGAAACTCGTTGTTGCATGTTCGGTACGCCATCGAGCATAGAATCCCCTTTAAAGTAATATTAATATTTGATTCAAAAATATCGATAAATATAAAGATTTCATATTCTTTATTTACCTGGGGTGTCACAGTTATGATATTTGGGAAGAAGGGGAATCTTTTTTCTAGATACATTGTCCCTTTTGATATCATTGATTGCATTAGAGTTGTGGCCTATTGACAAGAACTTCCACCGAACCTATCTAAAGTACATAATGTATTCCATGTATCACTCTTGAGGAAATACATACCTGAACCATCGCATGTACTTAGTCCAGAGGTGGTACAATTGGAGAATGACCTCTCCTATGAAGGGAATCCAGTGAATATATTAGATCATAGAGAAAAGGGTTTGAGAAATAATACAATTTCCCTCATCTAGGTGTTGTGGAGAAACCAAAATTTTGACGATGAAATTTGGAAATCAGAGGAAGTGATGAAATAGGGTTACCCGCATCTATTTTAGTGTGGGAAAAGGAAATTACAAGGTCGATATTTCATTAGGGGGGAAGATTATAACGACCCAAACTTTTATTAATAGAAATTCCTCTTATTCTAATTAAATTTATTATTATGTAAAATGGTTATATAACATATGCACTTATTTGGAATTATGTATTTTTATTTCAAAAAACCATTAAGAATAGCGATCATTGCTAATATTGTCGTTAAACAGTGATCACATGATTAGTATAAATATTGGTCTTTAACATATCCAATTTACGCAGGAAAAGGAAGTGATTGCCTCATTCAGTAGACTTTCCCCGTACGAAGCCCATTTTTTGATGCTCAGAAAGGATGTGAAATGATTGGGATACACCCTTGACCAATCCCAAGCCGAGCTTCAACACGTTATGCTTGAGCGGAACCACCTACAGGAGAAGTGGAAGTTAATAGAGATTACCACCTAAGTGATGTTATCCGAGAAACCCCAAGAGTCTTTCACCATCACACACGTTACCCTTAGGTCTTATGTGGGTGTTATAAGGGGTTATGTAACAATACCAAACCACTGTGATTACGCACATTATTTTTTTATATAATAAATAATATTCATTTTTTTATTATTGTTACTTTGTAAATAATTTTTAAATAAAATATTTTATTTTTTTAGATAATATTCAATTTGGAAATCTATTTTGATGAATTGATTGATTTAATAATTAAATAATGTTTTAAAAACATATTATTAATAAATTAATTTTAAAATATAAATGATTTTATAATTTTTATTAATACAATTGAAATTTTTATTAAGGTTTGAATGTTGGTTTTTGTCAAAACCCATGGATTTTCAACAAATGTATGTTTTTTATATTAAAAGTAAAAATTCACATATTTGTAAATTTATTTAGATAAAATTAATATTTTTTTGGAGTTAGGATGTCGAAATTATCCAATTGTGGATTTTTCATAATTTTATGAGACATTTGAATTTTTGATTAAAAATTAAATACCATTTAAATATATAATGTGTTTTATGACATAATAATGACCCAATAGTGATGTAATAAAATACTATAAACAATAGTTTCGTCCAATATATGTTTTACCATTAGAATAATTTTTTTTTGTTTTTTTTTTGATTTATTTTATAATGCTTTAGTGGACCCTTCAAGACTTATAAAACATTTTAGCTTTTTAAATTGATTTCCTTGAGATTATGATTCACCTCCACATAAGAAACCCTATTATTTTCAAAATATTTTCCATTTTCCATATAATATAATGTTTTCCACTCCCCTTTGAAAAAAAACCATCGGCCTAAACTATGGTTTAGTTTGTGTTTTTGATTAGTTTAATGTGTTGTGGCCAAAACATAAATAATAAATAATTCCCTCACTTTTCATATATAAACCCAACCAAGATCCCACTTAATCTTCCCTCAAATCCTTTAAAGCTCGAACAACCTCTATCATCTCCTCTCTATAATCCTAACAAGTCACCTCAAGCTCTCAATAATCCTCTCTCAATCCCCTCCCAAGCCTTTGGGATCACACTTCTAAGGAAAGGATTCCTTCCCTTCTCATTTTATCCAAGATTCATAATATTGTTATGCCCTTTTATTTTAAATTATAAAAGTTGGGGTATGATTTCAAAACATTCCAATACTACACAATTTATTTTAGAATTAAGAGAGACCAATTTTACTCTAATTAATGAATCCCATGTACATCTGTTACCATGCCAATGTTCCATAAAGAATTTCTCTCCCCACATTTACATTCAACAAATTCTTCTATATTATGAATCTAAATTTCATTACATTGGTTGGTACATATATATATATATATATATGATTCAATTACATTATATTTCATGTACATATGATTAAAAATCCCTTTCTCTCTCATCAACCATTTTTATGATTTTTTGTGTCATGTCGTTATGCTGCCAAAATTGAATCATAATTTTCTAATCCAAAGTCATTGTGAAGAGAATAACATACCCAGTTCTCTATCAAGGGTATTCACCATTATGAAAATTTATATATTTTTTATATATTTTTATGTATTTATTACAAATTATTTTATCTTGGATAAATAAAGTTGTATAATGACTCCATGTTGTATGATCCATGTGGCACACTTATGCATGAAATGAAATGTTTAAGAAGGGTGCACCCAGATGGTGCTCCAATTCATTGAGTATAGAGTTTTATAATGATACATAATGTGAAATAAGGGTTTATTAATGCTAATTCAAGTGTAATGAGGGTTTACTCATGCTCCATGTGAACTGTGCCTTGGCTTATGCTAATACCATGTTAAGGGTTGTTTCCACATTTCCATGTTGTGATAATCATGCTTTATCATGACTTTATGTTCATTTTTATTTTATACTCCATTGATATGTCTATTTTCCTAACATGTATTGTACTATTCATGTTAATCATTATTTACTCCCTTACCAGTATTTATATCTCACCCTTTTCTTATGCATGTCCTCAGGTTATTCCATGCAATGCTAAGGAAGAGGGAATGTAGTGGTCGTGTAAAGGATAGTTTCAATAATGATGTTGTGTTTCTTGTTTTAAATTATTATATAATGTTCCTAATCCCCAAATACAATAGAATAGTAGATCTTCCATTTTTTATCAAGTGAATATTTTATGTAATAAATCATGTTTATGTGTGTAATATAGTGCATGGTTGTCATATGGATATTATGAAAAAGAATATTTCTTGAGTTCTTGGTTTTCTTTGAATTTATGTTTATTGATGACATTTTATTAAATTCTTGAATTAAAGAAGAGAATTATATAAATATAAAGTTTGTTTTGAAAACTATAAAAGAAAAGAAACTTTATATAAAATTTAGAAAGTGTGAATATTTGTTGCAACAAATTTGTTTCCTTGGTCACATTGTTTCTAATGGTGTCATAACTGTTGATCATACTAGAACAAAAGTTATTGAATAATTTATAAGAACCAAAAATATAACAGATATTAATAGTTTCATGGTTTGGTAGGCTATTACCATAGTTTTGTTGAAAATTTTAACAGATATCTAGACCACTGACTATGTTAACTCGAAATGGTGTCATGGTGAACTGGGCAAAAGAATGTGATTTTTATTTTTTGGAATTGAAAATAAGATTTGTGGATTATCCTGTTCTATCCTTTCCTTTCAAAGATGGTTAATCTTTCATCTATAATTATTCTTCATTAAATGTACTTTGTGTTTTCCTAATATATAATGATCAGGTAATTTCACATTATTCAAATTAGTTTAAACCTAATGAGTTAAATTAACCTACACATGATTTAGTATTAGCTACAATTTTATGAATTAATATTTTGGAGATATTATTTTTATTGATTAAAAATTTTAATATATATTGAGCATTAAATTTTGATGTTTATATTTACTCAAAAGGAATATAAGATAAGAAAAAGAATATGGATAGAACTAATCCAGGATTATGATTGCATGAAAAATTCCCACCCCAGAAAATAAAACAGAGTAAACAATGCATTTAGTTATATAAATAATACTATATTAACCCTGATACATTTATAACATTCCCCTTTGGTTAATGATTTGATTAATTTGGTCTTGGATGAATTTAGTGTGGTAAAATAATTGGTTTTGTTTTAGGTGTCAGTGTAGTCATCTCTGTCAAAAAGAATAAGGCATGCTCAGAAAGAATACCCTGAGTTGTAGAAAAATTCATAATTGGTTCAAAAGTTTAAGTTTTCTATTTTTAACATTATAAGGATTGTTTTTTTAGTTTGGGGATGAGAATATGTGTTCCTTGTGTTTCTTATTTGAATATTTGTTTTATTTTATGATTATATTTCTCTATTTTCTGTTCATCCTAGAAGAAAAAAGATGTATAAAGACCTTTGATATTATTTATAGTGGGATGGAATGTAAGGAGATATTTCTATGTTTTCCAATAAATTATTTAATTGTCATTAAATTAAATAAAAGTGGAAGTTACCAAAGGTGATGATTCAAACATTACCAGTACCATACTGGAAATGGGAAAATATATCCATAGACATTGTGGTGGGACTACCAAATACTTCTCGATGAAAAAATGTGATTTGATTTATTTTGGATCAGATGACTAAATCTATAAATTTCATTCCCATTTAAGATACCATGTCTTTAGATCAACTTCCCAAGTTGTAACTCAATGATTTTGTTAGGTTTTATGGAGTTTCTCTGTCCATTTTATCTGATTGTGATCCCAAGTTTACTTCTATCTTAAGGAAAGGCCTTCAAATTTCATTGGCAATAAAATTTAATTTCATCATAGCCTTTAATCCTCAATATAATGGATATACCTAGAAAAAAATTCATAAATAAGAGAATATGCTTCTAGTTTGATCAATGGTTTACTAGGGAAGTTGGGAGTAACATCATTCTTTAGTTGAGATTTCTTATAATAATAATTTTCATTATAGTATAAATATTGAACCATTTGAGACAATGTATGGAAAGAGTAATCAAACACCAGAAATTTGGGATGAAGTATTGGAAAGTAAGTTTAAGGGATGATAATTAGTAAAGGAAATCAATGATAAAGTGATGATAATCCGGAAACACATGAGGAAAACTCAGAGTGGGAGACAATGTTATGTCGATAACAGGATGAAGGATTTTTTATTCAAGTTAGGTAACCATGTTTTCCTTAACATTTCTCCTTGGAAAATGGTTGTGTGTTTTTGTAAGAATGAAAATATATGTTTACGATTCATAAATCATTTTTAAATCTTAGATAATGTTGGACTAGTTTCCCAGTGAGTAACTTTTTATCTAATTTTTTCTCAGGTACTCAATGTTTGGGGAATTAAGTAATTCACATGGTTAAGGTTTTGTGGGGAAACCACATGGTTGATGAAGATTCATGCTAATTTAAAAATTATATGAGGGAAAGGTATACTCACTTATTTAATATGTGATTAAAAATTGTGAGGATGCAATTTCCCAAAGGTGGGTATAATGTAACTACACAAGTACTTATAGAATAAATTATTTTATTTATGAAAATAAATATTTCAATCCATTACAAATGTAAAATGAAATAAGTGGTATTTTAAATAATATATTTTAATAGAATAGTAACTTAAACATTGGAAAAGCAATATGACCATTATGAATATTTAATCATCCAGTAGAATAGTAAAAACACATTTGAAAGTATAAATAAAATTTACGTATCATATATTTTAAAATATTATGTATTTATATCTTGGAATGAATATAAAATTATTTCAAAAATTAAATATTAATTATTGGATTTTCTTTGAAACATAAATATTTTTTTAAAATTTTATAGTTAATATAATTTTTTATAATAAAATATATTTTAATAAAATAAATTCATGAATTAAAATTTTATTTTCTTATAATTATAAAATAATTTTATAAGACCTTAATTAATTTTTCAAAGTGTTATAAAATCATTTATTGTTTTAAAAGTGGTATTTTTTTTAAAAATTATGATATTAATTTAAAATTAAATTTTTTATATTTAGAAATTTATTGTCAAAAAACATGAGTTCATTTTTTAATTCTATATTTCAAAAATGGTCATGGTGAATTTTGGGGATTTTTCTAAATTACTTGAATTTTTTGTGAAAAGTTAAATATGGTAATCTATAAAATAATCAAATTACATGAATTATTTAGTCATGTATAATTTTATGATGAGGTTAGAACCATTATGTCAATCTAAAATTCAATAATTAATATATATTTTCATCATAAACAACATTGTTGATTGTCTTGAGAAAACAATACTGATTAAAATAGTTGAAAACCCCTCCTCTCCTCCACTATAAATACCACCCCTCACCCCCACATCTCCTCATACATCCCAATCATTGATACATTTCCAAATTCATCCCAATACTCTTATTAATACACTTCCCAATGTATAAGTCCTGATATTCTAACCAAATGGCCAAACCCAAAGTCCTTATAGAGGTTCTCAAGGAGAATAATTCAAGAGGTAAAAATCCACTTTCATTTTCTTTTATTCTCTTTTCAATTCCTCTTGTTTTATTTTGCTCTATTGAAATCCACTTATCTAAATGGATGTTAAACTAAATTATATTATATATATTATAATTTTATCATGTTTATGAAAAAATTCATCATCATACTTCTTCCTCTCTTCCTTTTATTCTAGAAAAAAACATCGTCCATGATGTGTCGATTTATCCACAATGTAGATAATGGGTTTTCAATTTACATTACTTATTCATGGATGGTCATAATTTTTTTTAATATTTTAAATGGGTTTTGATTTTTATTATATAACCACTTTTATTTAATTTAATTAATATACATTCATAAAAATAAATTATATAAAGAAACTAGTCCAAGATAATCAAATAACCGTCGTAATGATCTAAACGAATATCATAATTGTTGTATCTAATGAATAATCCTCATTAATGAAAGAATCATTTTTATATAGTATAATTAAATTAGTAGAAACATTTCAATAGAATTTTATTCCACTTATTAAGTTTCACTTCCATTCGATAATAAAATCAATAAAATATCATCCACGGAAACCATGTAAAGAACGCACCTAAAATAAAAGAAATAACAAAATATTATTACTAAATGGGTGAAAAGATGTTATAAAATATCATATAATGTATTATAAATATGAATATGTTTCCTTAATATATTACTAACACTATTTTAACAATTATATAGTGGTTTTGGACATGTTTAAAGTCAAAAAAATCCAGGGTAAGGGAATTCTTAACCCAATTTGCACTCGTTGGTTAATCTTCTACTTCATTCATTTTTCCATTATAGGATGATTTGTAAAATTATTTTTGATTGTATTATATTGTATTATTTTTATTTTTAGTGAATATTCATATTCTATTCATATGATGTTTTCTTAGTTCAATGATATGGTATTCATAATAGACTTTCCTTTTATAGTCCTTTTAAATGTAACTTTCATGAAATTAAAAATTATAGTTCCTTTTTCAGTTTCACGAGAATTTTCTTCATATTAAATATTTTTATTACTACAATGTTTAATTTTTATTTTTTATAGTTATTTTTTAATAATAATATTTCATTATTATGTTGATGGTTTTTATATTTTAAAGGTAATTTTTTATGAATTCTTTTTGAAATAGGAATGTGTCTGATCAAGAGTTTAAAAGAGTGTAAAAGTGTTTTATTTCATGATTGTTCCATTGAAATTATTTATGTTTGGTTTATCCCATTATATATCTATATACGAAGTTTTTGAGCCTCATTATACCTCAATATATGTTAGGTTTTCCCCATTACAGCTCAAGATATAATGGGTGAGAAGCCTTATAGCTCTCCAATGCATTGGGTACTCAAGATATGGAATGTGACCTAATGGTTATTCCATGTGTAAGGGTTAAAGTAAGAGTGATATGGTAAATTTTTCCCAGTTAAAATACATTATATTTCTATCAATCTTTATGAGTTTTTTAAAAAATATGTTTTAAGGGTTTTTCATATTGTCACTAGACTAACGATTATTCATTATTTATGTCCCTTACTATGCTTTGCGTGCTCATCCCAGGTTTTTAAATGTTTTTCATTGGATATAAGGATGTGTAAGAGAAATAAGGAATTAAATTTAAATGTTATAAATATTTTTTAAAGATAACTTGTTTTATTTTTAAATGTTTTATATTATGAAAAATGGATATTGCTTAAGAAGTATCCTCTTTGTATAAATGTGGTTATTTATGTGGGTATTATGTCATTGTCTTCTAAAAATTTAAACAAAAAACATAATCGATGTGAAAAAAATTAGGTTCTTTACTAAAATTCAATATTATGTAATATTTTAAATTTGGTTCCTTATACATAGGATATTATTTCTTATAATTATGGTACATTTTATCCATTTAATTTTTTATGATATATTCTATTATTGTGTATATCGTTACAACATAAACCCATAATAGTAATTATTATGTCTCATAGAGAAATTTTCCCATAATGGATATTGATATGTACACTATCCTTTCAATGTGTTATATAATTTCTCGATGAACTTGTTTCACCCATGACTTGGGTTTACCGTATTAATAATTTATATTATTTTATTTTATAACACACTTTGGGAAAAAGAGGTTTTAAAAAAATAATATTTTTAAACTTTTCTTAAAATGTTATTTTTGAACAAATGTTCTTTGAATTAAAAAAAGTGTTTCTCATTTCCAACTCATCTGTTTTGTCAAAAAACTATCATTTCACGAAGATATAGAAAATTACTTTAAGGATCCATTAATGAATGATTATTTTATTATGTAATTTTCATTAAAATATTCGACATAATTTTTTTCAAATAATCATTTTAAAGGGACAAGAAAAATTTAATTTCCAATAAATGATTTTTTTATAAACAAATCTTATTTTTTTACACATCCCATTTTTTTAAATGAATTTACCCTAAATGGTTATATGTTTCATTATTTCTCCTAATATATATATGGTATCATTTGGTGGATTGAAAAAAATATATCAAATAATTAGGTTCTTGATCCCAAATTTTATGAAACTATTCAAATCATTATGTTTGAATGGATGTTTTTTAATTATTAAAATACCCGTCTATGTTTTTTTGTTATAATGATGTTACAATTTTTCAAAATCATCCACCGTATTTCCCTAAATGAATTATGATTCTGTTTCTACTAGTACTAAATTAGATATAAACCTGTTTTACTATATACTGTGAATATAATATTTATTATAATAATTATTGGATGATCCTCACCTAAAAATAATGTTAATCTACTGATATATAGAAAATTATTATCATAAAGTATATTTTTGTAATGATTTTGAAGATAATGGGTAGGTTAATTATGTAATATTAGAACACCCTCATTCTTTCTAAATATGTGGTATGATAATATTTTACCATTTATTCACATTGTGAAATATATCTCCATTAATGATAGTTATTTTCTACTAATTTTGGGTGAACAGGAATGTTATTATTTACTCATAATTATATAAAAAATTATGTTTTAAATTATTTAATCATTCATTACGGAATGGTATGATAGGTGATGTTAACTTTTGTAATGAATTAATTGGAAATATTCATATGGGGGGTAACACCCAGAATTATATATCCCATTTTTTCATCCATAGGCCAATGAGACAAATCATTTTTATGAAATTTGTGTATGCCTTTCTGATTCAGAATGATGTCTTGATTATGGAATTGACAAAATGTAATGTATTCTCAGAAAAAAAAAATTGAATACAGATCATTTATATCTAAAATTACACATTCAATAATATATGAGATCAATAGTGTTGATATCCATCATTTCATTCATTTTTTATGAAATAGATTGAAATTGGTTTCATGTTGAGTATGACTTCATGTTGTTTTTTTATTCCCACTATAATATGTATTTCATGATTGTTAAATTATTTCCATAGTTATATATTTATCTTATTGATAAAGATAGAGGTCTGATTTTAATTTTTTCATTTCCCCATGTTATAAGGACAATTAGTACATGTGTTTTTTACGTGTATGAGATGAGAAAGAATTTATAGTAGGCGTTGATAATTTATTATGTAATATGTAGTTTTGTATATAGAATAAAAATATCATCTTGATATACAAAACCTGGATATTTTTAGATTATAATATTTATTAATTCTAAGAAACATTAATCATTAAATGTATATCATAATGAAATTGATAAAATAATAATTGTTTATTTTGTAATTATTGATGATTAAATCTAGATTATTATAGAATGAATCAAAAAAATGTATATAATTCATGGGTTAATGGATCCATATCGAAGTGTGTGGGCTTGGTGAATCATGAAACTTATTATATGAAAATATTTTAAGAATATGTGGTTCCACTTATCTATTTCTATATTCATTATTTCTATTATAAGATGAAAATAGTGATAAAAAATGATTGATGATTTCTCCCAGTGGATCATGTGTTATGATGGTTCCCTATATAAATTACTTTTCATATGGATTCATCTTGTGAGGATTATTAGAAATAATATTTTAACATAAGAAAATTACAATATGAGTTTTATTTTCACTTGTTTTTTCCCTCATGGGTCATCTATATATGGATAAACTCTATTGATCACATCCATTCATTCTATCTGAGGATTTAATTGATAATATAATCATTTCTAAGAATAATGTGATGACTAATGGTATGGAAATTGATGTTAATTTAATATTATAAAATATTAAATGACTTATAAATTTCTTAAATAATAGGGTGTATAATTTTAAATAATGATTTATTTTAATCTAATTAAATAAAATTAAATTAAAATACCATGTTATTTAACATAAATATTGTAACCACTTTTGTATTAATTTCATATATTAAAACTTTTGTTTTATTATTCAATCATAGAATAAACATAATGAAAACAAATCATAGTGAAATAAAGTATACATAAATGGTTGGAGTAACACATAATTTAATTCAATATCATCCCTTTATATAGTAATTTTCCAAAGTGTAATAATTTCAAAAAATTTATTACATATTAATTAATGATGTAATATACAATTCAATAATTAAATTTTTCAGTTTTACTCAACCTAAAACTATCCTTATGGCCATGATACATATTTTGACATTGACTGTGGGAAAATTTAAGAATAAAAAATATTTCTACAATAAGATTGTGGATCTTTTTACCGACATTAATGTAAACATTGTAAATGATTACTTCTCAGAAAAAATCTATAATTCAAAAATGTTGAAATGGGAACAATGTGACTTGTCTTTGGGGGGAACCATACTAAGAAAACCTAACAACTTAACCTATAAACCACATCTATTTAGGAAACACAAAATGAAAAAACCCATTAGGGGATTGTAATGGCCTAATTCTATACTAGAAAATTCTGTCACATAATCCTTTGATTTTAATTACAATTCCATATATAGTTATTTATTTATTTTAGATAGTATAATCTATCCAAAGAAGCTTCACCTTAGATATCCCACATTTACATAGATATTTTCACTGATAGGTACTAGATAACCTATCATAATACATTGATCACCACTACTTGTAAAATATTCAGCAATAATATGAATTGGATATTACAAGATAATTTCACCAGGTATACCATTGTGTCATATTTATCAATATAATAATTTATTTATTACACAATAGTGATGTAAATTATAATTATTATTATATCATTTACTAATTACATTAGAAAATAAATGGTTAATCCATTGATACTAAAGTATATACAATACTTATCTTTAGTTATAAAGAAAAAAAATCAATCATAATATTATCATAATTAATTATATTAATATTATAGTATTTATTTGATATATAGTTTTAATGAAATATTTTCTAGACCACTCTAACATTAATTCAATTTTCAAAACCCTGTTTTGTAAATTTTATGTAATTTCATAAACCATTTCATGTAAACATTTCAATCAATTTTCTCTAAATATAATGTACTTTGATGGGTTTAGTTGGTAGATTTCAATAATGGAGTACATAATAAATTATTTATAGGATTTGATTTTTATTAATGATGACAAATAGTTTAATGTCAAGTGTTACACTATTTCCATGATGACTTTATCATAGATATGGGATGAATGACATTAAAATATTTAGTAGGATCCATGTTTAAAATTGATGAATTGCCCCATGCCTGACTAATCAAAGAGGGAGGCATCACAAAATTTTGATAGAGGTTTTTCCATGAATCCGTAACTATTGGTTGAAAATTTGGTGAGATGGGAAGGGTTAGAGCACATTGAAACACCATCAAGATCACCAAGAAATCATTGATATAGTTGGGGTGATGGATCTGTGTGAAATATTCCTTTTTTAAACAAGTAAAAACATTTCAAAGAATTAATATATACAAATAAAATAAATTTCACACTTGAAAACACACAATCACTAATTTAACAAGAGATATATATATTTCATCCCCAACAGATACAAGGATAATATATGATACGATCTAGGATGAATAGAGATTATACTAGGGACTAGTTTCGCCTTGTGGTTTATAACTCAGAAGATAAAATTTAAGGCCCCAGCCTTAAACATTACATAATCTTAAATTATGTTGACAAATCACATTTAGGATCATTTCAGGTTTAGATATTTAGAGAATTAGGTTATAACATATACATTACAATTTGAAATATTACATGTAGACACTTCAACTCAATATAAATTTTTTCATAAAATAACAACACTTGAAAAATGAGTCATTTCTCGTTCCTTATTTCATATAGAACAAATTTTCCTTGATCCCATCCTTGATCCTATTCATCGTTAAGTCCTACTAAAAAATATCAAAAAAAATGAGATGAGCATAAAAATCTCAGTAATGGATACACAAAGTAGGAAAATTGTTATTTTTTCAAAACTACAAGTAAACCATGAATACTTTATCATAAGTAGTACTTTTCACCGTTATGAAGTAGTAAATACTCATCACTAAATAAAATCTCATTTCATGCCTTTTTTTGACAAAAATATTACCATAAAACCCATAGAAAAAACACATAACATATAATACTAACTTGGGACATAATCATACTTAAATGGAATAACCATACGGTCAACTTCCACACATATTACTTCATGGAATACCCATAAGTCCAACTTCCATACCCATTGAATTGGCGGTTATAACATAACCTCCCATCCGAATTTATAACTGAACCACCCATCATTTGTTTTATCACGTAACCACCCATCAAATGTCCATGTACAATTAAAAAATCATAACACATAAAATAGTGCATTTCACTAATAACATTTCATTTGTAGTCATATGAAATCATTTCAATATATTGAAAAAAGTAAACTTTTTCAAAAACCATTTTCAATACCAAAACACCCAGAAGAAAATAAGGGGATTCTATTCATTTTAAAAACATCAAGGATTATATTGGAATCCAAATAACGATTAAGGCGGTAGAGAGGTCATTGTCTCTACAAATGTTAAAAATATTCCTTTTTTTGTTTAGTAAATTTCATTATAGAAAAAGATTAAGTTTTAATGAAAATAATATTGAAATGGGTTTATTATACAATTTATAACATAGAGTTGTATATTACCAAAACATGCCTCCATAAATGGAGATTGAGACAAAGTCACTTATCTCATGTCTGACATGACCCATTTGTTATTTAATTTCCAGAATAATAAACTAAAGAAAATTTATACTCGATTAAGAAACTTTTTCATGTTTACAATTACTTTGATATCAATTATTTTCTTAATATAACAATTAGATAATTATTTGAGTTTATATTAGACATTTTGTCGATGTTCGGAACTTCAGTCAAAAATAAACTTTTTATAATTTTAAATTGTCCATTTGGTTAAAATACATTATATCAAGAATGATATTCATGATTTATATATCATATATATCATATATATCCAGTATAAATGTATTTATTATACTCTATATCAATTGGATATATGAAAATGAAATGCACCGTTCATGGAGACTGTAAGTCGTATGTACGCATGAACACTTATTCCATTTCATTGTTTTCATTTTAAATGGAATGAAAACCAAATTATAAATAGTAATATTATTATTCCATGATAATATCATATTATATATATATTATATAATTTCATTAACACCATTCATTATACATTCTATGTATGGTATGAACAAGTTATATCACATTGAGTGGCGGTAGTCCAGAATTCCTCTGATGACATTATCATATATATAAAACATGAAAAACATAATGGTATGTTACTAAAAAAAATTTTGCAGAAGAATATAGATAAAATAAATATCATAAATATCATATATAATTATTGTTCTATCATAATGGCCACTATAAGAGGTGGTAGCATAAGATTGAACAATCGTCGTTTTGTGAGGCAGTGGTTTGTCGTCCACAGAAACATTATGTTCTATTCCCATTAAATATAGGTGTGAGTAAGTTAAGATCGAATAATTCTCATAAAACAACCTAGTATATTTAGGGTAATTTTGTTTTTATGTAAACAATGAATAAAAAGATCATATAAATTGAATAATTAAAATAAAAGAAGAAAACTTGAGGAATGATGTTTCATTTAAATCTGGTAACTCCCTTCGGATTGAACCAAACGGCTTTATTAAAGTACCTTATTCCAAAGTTAAGTATCCAGGGTGGAAGATAGGGATTATGGGAGCTTATTTGGGCTGTTTTTAGATTATCAATATGGATTGAGAGGTGTGAGTATTGGGTTAGAGTTGGCGGATTTTTATATGGGGGGAGTGGCTCTTTAAAAATGTTTGAAAATTTTATTTTATTATACACTGATTTTCTTTTTCAAAATCTCAAAAACTTATTTAATTATAATATAAATTTATCATAAGTATAAATAAAATCATCCAATTAGAATTGGGCAGGATTTTATAATTTTTAATCCTTAACATTTTTATTTAACCCTTTGTTAACTTATTTAAATTTTACCATGTTCTCTTATATATTCATACTATATGCCTAATATAGTAACCATAAAATGAAAATAGAACCACAAGTGGTCCATTAATGAAATTATAATACATATATATGTAATTTGTATGAATCATTGTATTTTAGGATTATTATATCATTTAATAAATTATTGATATATTTAAAAACTCATTTATGTTAATTTAAATACTATTCATATCAATACATTTAAAAAATATATAACAACATGATTCTTTCGAAAAACCAACAATAATTAAAATGTAAAAAGTCATAATAATCCCTAAAATTCTTTTATGGCATCAAAATATTCAAAATAAAGATATTTAAACATTTATAATCTCATTTATTTGAAACATTCATTAATGAGGAAATCATTACACCGTCTTTCTGTCAAAAATAAATTTATTTATATGATGTATAAAAATTATAAATAAAATTACATGATATAAAAAATATTTTTATCTTTTTAATGAATATTTATAGTGAAATATATCAACTATATAATCGCACATTAGATTTTGTTTAGAAAAACAATACATGTTTATGATAGTTTTATTTTTACTTTAAATAAAAAGTTATTAATGAAATTATCTAACCCAAGTGAGTTTAAAAGGCCAACAGTTTTACCAATATATTTTATTTGGAATACATGACTCATCCAATAAGGTTAGTAAAAGTGTTAATGTAATTTTATATTATTATAATATTATTTTTACCTTAAATTACCCTATTTACCTTTAACCGCGGTAAATAAAAATCTCAAGTTATTATTCACCAAAAAATATTTTCATCCCATTAAACCATGTTTTACTAACTGATGACAACCATGTATGTCGTATTTTTTAAGTTCAATTCACAAAAGCGGTAAAATTTCATTTAAATGAAAAATCCGTTTTTTTAACTACTTAGAAGTATTTTTCACTATTCATCAAAAATTGATGGTTTTTAGAAAAATACAAAAAATTAACCCTAATATAAATTTGATATTAAAAATCAAGAAATGATGTCTACATTTCCAAATATGAAACATATATGTTGCATTAGTTTATTTAAAATTAATTCTCGTTGTCAAAACCAGAAAGCGTGTTTTTAAAAACATAATATCTATCAAAAGATTGACATTTGTTTTTGTCCAATTTCAAAGTGAAATTACATCCAATAACTAGGATTGGATAAAATGGTAAAAATATAATCTAATTAAACTTTAAAACAAATTAAAATAATAATATAACTATATTAATAAATTTGATTAAAAGGCAGTTTTGAATTAAAGTGCATTATTTTTCACTATTCATTACAAATGAACTTTATCAAAAAAATACCAAAATTTTTTCCAAAGTAAATTTTGAGGTCCCACTTATAAAGAAGAAATTTATTTTGTCTCATAAAACATTTAAATGTGAAGTAAACTAGACGTAAAAAGAGTTCACCATCAAAAGGCGGAAAATCGACCTTTTTAAAAATATTTGAGTGTTTATGCTTAAAGTTGGATTCATTCACATTTTAAGCCACTAAATTTTATTGGATAAAGGTAAAAAAATTGACATACATGTATAATCATATTTTAGTACGTTTTGTTAAATCCTGCCAATACAACGACTATGCGTTGACTACCATTTAAAATAATAATATTATGTTATTATTTTTTAGTATAACTAAACATTGTGTGCAACATAAGTTTTCAAAGAAACTTGTTGTTGGGTATCAAGTACTCGATCTAACGTAGAATCCCCATTAAATTAAAACTAATATTTAATTCATGAATATTAATAAATTTGAAAATTTCTTACTCTTTGTTTAACTAGGATGTTACAGCTCTCCCACCCCTTTGAAAATTGCATCCTCGAAATTTTATTCACTTATCAAATAAATGGGGGTATTTATCCCTCATAAAATTTTCAGATTCCCATGTTTCCTCTTAAACCATATGGTTTTTACTCAAAACCATTACTTGATTAATAACCTTATTCCACAACACTTGCGCTCTAGAGTCAAGAATCTGGACTAGTTGTTCCTTATAAGAATGATTTTATCCTAACTGAACTACTTATGGACTCAAAACATGAGATAGATCTAGAATATACATTCTCAACATTGAAACATGAAAAAAATTGTGTACCTAGGATGAACATTGAGTTAAATCCATTCTGTAGGTAGTTGATCAAACTTTCACCATGATTTCACAGGTTCAAATGAACCTTGAACTCAGAAATCCCTTCTTACCGAAAGGCATCACACCATTATATGGAGAAACATTGAAAAAAACATGATCAACTACCTAGAAAAAGATATCCATCCTCCGATTATTAGTATAACTATTCTTACTCTAAGCTATTTTCAAGTTCTTCTAAATCAGCTAGACTTTTTATGCCATCTCTTACACCAATTCAGGTCCCATCATCTTACATTCACGCACTTCATCCAAAAAAGCTGGAGTTCAAATCTGCTTTCCATATAATGCCTCAAACGGAGATATTTATATACTGGAATGAAACTTATTATTATAAAAGAAATCCACCAAATAAAGATGTTTGTCCCGCCTTCCCTGGAAATCCATTGAAGAAGCATGTAGCATAGCTTCTAAAGTCTGAATTGTTCATTCTGACTGCTCATCTGATTGTGGAGGAAATGTTGTATTAAAAGTTAATTCAGTACCCAATGACATATGAAGGCCTTTAAGAAAGTTATAAGTTAACCTGGGATCATGATCAGATAAAATGTAGAGGGGAACTCCATGTAACCTAACTATCTTATTATCATACAACTGAGAATGTTTGTCTAGAGACAATATATCTCGAATAGGAATAAAATGAACAGTTTTAGTCAATCAATCAACAGTAACCCATATTGCAATGTTACTTTGAGATGTCTTTAGTAATCCCACCACGATGTCCACGGATATATTTCACCATTTCCACACTAGCACAGGTAAAGGCTGAAGCATTCCTTTAGGTAACTGTCGCCCTTCTTTAACCTGTTGACAAGTAAGAAACATCACAGTAAAATCAGAAATATCTCTTTTCAATCCATC
The DNA here is from genome assembly GCA_963277665.1 of Viscum album. Lineage (NCBI taxonomy): Eukaryota > Viridiplantae > Streptophyta > Magnoliopsida > Santalales > Viscaceae > Viscum > Viscum album. Next base: position 54,772,057 of record OY728138.1, on the reverse strand, counting down.
CCACAAGTAATACATCCGAAGATCACTGTACATCTTAGTACTGCTTGGAGGAACTGAAAACATAGAACTATGAGCTTCACATTACAACTCGTTCTTTAACAGTGAATCAAAAGGAAAACATAATATGTTTCCACACCACAAAACACAGTCTCTAGCAATATTAAACTCTTGTAACATACCCTTCTGATCCAATTCGACATTTTTCTACAACTCACTGTCATCTTTCAGCACATTATTTATTTTATCTTCTAGAGACGATTGTACTGAAACCTGAATCAAAACTGAGGAATTTGTTTCACAAACAACTTCCAATCCAAAATTCATCCAATCAAGAACCAAAGGATCTCATTCCAAATATAGTATGGTTAAGGTATAATTACTCTTTCAACTCAAAGTGTCAGCCACATTATTTTACTTTCTCGGATGGTAATAGATCTAATCCTTGATTAATTATAACCATCTCCTATGTATCATGTTTAATTATTTCTGAGTGAATATATACTTAAAACTAATGTCATCAGTATATATTTCACAACTTCCACCATACAAATGATGACTCCAAATTTTTAAAGAAAAAAACAACAAATAATTTTGAATCATGTATAGGTTAATTTAACTGATGAGGTTTCAACTAATGTGAAAAATAATCAATTACCTGATCATTCTATATTAGGACACAACCAAGTCTGTTCAATGAAGCAACACTATAAAAAACAAACTCAGCATATTTGGAAGGCAGTTCCGAAACTGGAGCATTCACTAATATTCTTTTTAATTCCTAAAAACAATCATCACATTATTTTGACCAAATGAACTTAACACCTTTGCGAGTTAACATAGTCATTGGGATATATAACTATGAAATTTGTTCAATGAACCTCCAGTAATAACCTTCAAAACCAAAAATACTACAGATCTCGATTGTATCTGTGGTTCTTGGACATTTTTCAACAACTTTGGTTTCAACAGGATCAATAGTATTGCCATTTTTTTGAAACAATGTGACCAAGGAATGGAATTTATTGTAAATAAAACTCACACTTTATAAATTTTCCATAAAGTTTCTTTTATTTTAAAGTTTTCAAGACATCCCTCAAATGAAATTCATGCTCCTCATTACCTTTAGAATATACAAACATATCATCTATAAACACAACCACCATTTATCACCTGAATTAACTAATCCATCACTATAACCAACTGTTCAATTATGATTCCAACCATCTTAGGATACTGATTTGGAAGTATATTTCCCTTTGTAAGCGTTCACTGCACAAATTCCCTATTTCCTCTATGAAAAAATATTCTAAACACAGAAATAGACTATGAGAAACAATATGGTAATCTGTAAATTCTATATCATTTCAATCTTACCATAAATTAATGTATTGATATTAATTTAACAGTACCATAACTCCTAATGTTTTTTAAACTGACCATTGATACCAACTATAAGGTACTATCCATAAACATTACATAATATTGAATTATGTTAACAATTTACATTGAGGATCTTTTTAGTTTTAGAGATTTAGAGAATTAGGCCATATCATATACATAACAATTTGAAATATTACGTGTAGACATTTCTACTCGGTATCTATTTTTTCATAAAATAAAAACTCTTGAAAAAATGATTCATGTCTAGTTCCTTATTTTAGAGAGAATAACTTTTTCTTGATCTCATCCTTGACCCTATTCATCTTTATGTCATGAAAAAAAAATTCAATAAACTCCGGATAAGCATAAATAAGCTCATTAAGGGATACACAAACTAGAAAAACTACTAGTCTTTCAAAACTACAAGTAACCCATGAATTATTTATCATAAGTAGTACTTTTCACCTTTATGAAGTAGTAAATACTCTTCACTGAAAAAAAAAGATAATTGATTACCCTTTTGTAACCAAACTATTACAATAAATCCCATAGAAAGAACGCATAACATATAAAGGTATCTTTGGACATAAACATACTTAAATGAAATAAACATACGGTCTACTTCCACACATATCACTAAATATAATAGCCATATGAACGACTTCCATACCCAATTCATTGGAGGTTATAATGTAACCACCCTTCCTAGTTTATCAAAAAACAACCCATCATTTGTTTTCTCATGTAACCACCCGTCAAATATCTTGGTGCCATTATAAAATCCTAACACATAAAATATTGCATTTCACTGATAACAATTCTTTTCAAATCACAAGAAATCATTTCATGATATTGAAAAGAAATAAATATATTTCAAAAACAATTTTCGATACCAAAACACCAAAAAATGGAATAAGGGGTTTCTTTTCATTTTAAAGACATCAAGTCTTATAGAGGAAGCCAAATAACGATTATAGTGGCGAAGAGGTCGTTGTTGCCGAAAATGTTAAAAATATTCATTTTGTCATTTAGTAAAACACTTTGTAGAAAAATATTCTCATTTAATGAAAATAAAAGTCAAAGGGTTTTATTATACACCATATAAAATAAGGATTTGTATATTATCAAAATATACCTCAATGAAAGGATATTGAGACGAAGTCCCTTACCTCATGTCTGACTAGACCCGTTTGTTATATGATTTCCTAAATAATAAACATACATTAATTTGTACCTACATAAGAACCGTTTTAATTTTTATTATTAATTTTATATTAAATATTACCTTACTATAAAAACTAGTTAATTATTTTATTTCATATCTGACATTTTGTCAATGTTCAGAACTTGAGTCAAAAATGAAGGTCCTATAATTAAAAATTGTCCATGTGGCCGAAATTCCATTTTTTCCAGAATTATATTAATGATTTATATATCATATATATCAAATATATCCAGTATATATGTATTTAGAATAATCCATATCATTTTGATATATTAAAATGAAATGCACGGTTCATGGAGACAGTAAGTCGTACGTACAAATTAACACTACTTCTATTTTGTTTTTTTTTCATTTTAAAATGATTGAAAACCAAATGATAAATAGTTGTATAAATATTTCAGTATAATATCATATTTTATATATGTTTAATAAGTTAATTAACACCATCCTTTACATGTTCCATGTATAGTATAAATGAGTCATATCACTTTGAGGGGTCGATAGTCCACACTTCCTCAAATAAAAATATTGTATATATACAAAATGAAAAAAATAATATTATGTTATAAAAAAAATAAAGATGCATATAGATAAAATAAATATCATAAATATCATATATAATTACATTTCTATCCTAATGTCCTCCATAATAGGTGGTAGGAGAAGATTGAACAATCATCATTTCGTGAGGCAGTAGTTCACTGTCCACAAAAATGTTGTGCTCTTTACCCATTAGATAGAGGTGTTTGTTAGTGTAGTTTAAATAATTCTCATAAAAAATCCTAGTATATTGAGTATACTGATTTTTTATGTTAACAAAGAATAAAACGAGCATATGGAGTGAATAATTAAAATAAAATAAGAGAAAAAGAGGGAAGACGTTACCTTTAAATCAGAAAACTCCCTTTGGATTGATCCAAAATGCTTTATTGAAGTTCCGTCTACATAATTTAATGCTTCAAGGTGGAATAGAGGGATCCTGAGAGATTATTTGTTCATCGGTTGGATGATCCAAGGGGCTTAAGATGTGTAAGTAATGAGTTAGATGTGATTACTCTTTATAAGGGGGAGATGGGCTCTTTAGGAATGTTTGAAAATATTATTTTATTATCAACTGATTTTTAAATTTAAAAGGTACAAAAAATATTTAAATCGAATACATGGTGAATATAAATACAAATAAAATAATTCAATAGGAATTGGACAGGTTTTGGATATTTGTAAATTCTTATCTTTTTTATTTAACCCTTTGTTAACATATTTAACCTTTAACATGTTCTCTTATATATTTATATTATATGGATAATATAGTAACCATAAAATGAAAATAGAACCAAAAGTAGTTCATTAATGAAATTATAAATCTTATCTAAGTAATCTGTCCGAATCATATATTTTTATGATTATTATATCATTTAATAAAATATTTATTTATTTAAAAAATATTTTATCTTTTTTTAAATACTATTATTAACAAGACTTTTAAAAATTCTATAAAAACATGATTATTTCAAAAAAACTACAATAATTAAAAGATAACAAGTCATAACAATAGATACAAATCGTGTATGGCATAAAAAGTTTCAAAATAAATTTATATTAACATTTATAATCACATTTATTTAAAACATACATTAATGACATAATCATTATATCACCATTGTGTCCTAAATATATTTATTTATTTGATTTATAAATGTTATAAATAAAATACCATGATGTAATTAATATATTTATATTTATAATGAATATTTATAGTCAAATATATCAATTATATAACCCCACATTGATATTGTTTTAGCAAATCAATATATGTTTATCATATTTTTATTTTTACTTTAAATAAAAATTTATTAATGTAATTATCTTAACCAAGTAGAATTTAAATGCCAAAAGCTCAAAAAAAATTTATTGGTCATTCATGACTCATACAATATGGTTAAGACAAGTGTTAAAGTAATTTTATATTATTATAATATTATTTTCACTTTGAATTTCCCTATTTACATTTAACCGTGGTAAATAAATATCACAAGTTATTATTCACCAAAAAATATTTGTATCCCATTGAACCAAATTTTACATATTTATTACAACAATGTATATAGGATTTTTTAAATTCAATTCACATAAGCGGTAAAATTTAATTTCAATGAAAAATTAGGTTTTTTAACTACAAAGTAGTATTTTTCAGTATTCATCAAAAATTGAAGGTTTTTAGAAAAATGCCAAACATTACCCTAAGATAAATTTGATATTATGAATAAAAAAATAAGTTATATTATTAAAAATTAAAAACCTAAAAGTTCTATTAATTAATTTATGATTCGTTATCGTTGTCAAAACTAGAAAGAATGTTTCTTAAAAATAATAACTATCAAAATATTGGAAGTTGTTTATGTCCGATTTCAAAGTGAAATTACTTCCAATGAACAAAATTGGATTAAATGGTAATAATATAATCTAATTAAACTTTAAAACCAATTAAAATGATAATATAACAATATAAATAAAGTAGATTAAAAGGCTGTTTTGAATTAAAATGCAGTATTTTTCACTATTCATTAAAAATGGACTTTATCGGAAAAATACTAAAATTTTACCCAATGTAAATTTTGATGTCAATATTATAAAGAAGAAGTTTATTTTTCAAATAGTATATATAAAAGTACAAAAAACTATATTTAAAAAGGGTTCGCCTTTAAAAGTTGGTAAGTCATCCTTTTAAAGAATATTACAGTATTTATGCTTAAAATTGGATTCATTCACATTTTAATCCTCTATATTTTATTGGATAAAGGTAATGACATGAAACAAACTTGTAAAATCATATTTTATTTATTTTTGTTCATTCTTGAAAATAATACAGCTATGCATTAACTACTATTTAAATAATAATATTATTTTATTATTTTTCAGTATAACTAAACATTTTGCACAACATCAGATTTCAATGAAACTCATTGTTTCGTATCAGGTATGCCATCAAACATAGCATCCATTTTAAATTTAAATTAATATTTAATTCGAAAATATTAATAAATATAAAAATTTCTTACTCTTTATTTATGTGGGATGTTAAATATAATCATTTATATCACATAAAACATATATTTTGTGACATTGAAATTATACCATTAATAGGTATTAGGGTAGAAATATTTTCAAAAAATAGTATTGTATTAAAAAAAATAAGAGTTTTATAATGTTATAATAATATTTTTTTCTTCTTGTTATCCATCAACATCCATTTTAGCTAATATGTTACTTTTTCTCATCCATTTAAACTCATTAATAATTAGGGAACATTTTTTTGATCATGTTATCATCCAAATTGTATCATCAATTTAGAAATATAGTATTTTTTTATTAGTAATTATTTTAACCCTCAAAATATAAATTTTAAATAAATAAATAAATATAAATACAAACATTTTTATACATATAAAAACATTATTGATAATTGCAAAAAAAGGATAAAAATTTCCCATGACATTTTTTATTATGATATATCTCTCTCTTATGGAATATTGTATTATTCTAGATAGAAAACTACATTCTATTAACTCTCACTGAATGAAAATCCTTCTGTATTGTATGTGAGCAATTATATATTGGATAAATCATAATATAATATATTAAAAACTAATAATTATATACTAATTTCCCTAAATAAAACCTTAAAAATTCCTTATTACTTCTAGAATATTTTTTATTCATACAGATTGAATGATATTATGTCCACTTATGAAATGAACATTATGAAAAATGATTTAACCCAATGGTCTCTATCTTTGCATAATAATTTTTCTCCTAGCACTTAAATAACATATAGTATATATGGTTTCTTTTTGTTATTCCGAAAAATATAACACAACATACTTTATAACGAATATTGTGAAACATGAAATCTCCTTATTATTTTCATATTTTACAAATTCAAAAAAAACTCAAATTAATTGTGATCTTTGATTTTTTAGTTTTGTTTAATATTTACATAAATACATATCTTCATTAACAACATTTTATTTAATCTTTTACTAACCAATTGATCATTATTCTGATATATGGGTTTATACATGTCTTATGTTATATTACTTTTGATAAAATAAAATTATAAATTCTCAGTCACTACCTCTACAATTTTTTATTTCACTCCCATATAAAAATTTCTACTTTGTGAGTCAAAAATAATAACATTTAAATAATTAATCTATTTCATTAATCTTTATTTTCTATTATCTTGAACAATTCCCCTGTTTCTATAATAATGAATTCCTTATCTTATATTATTTACATAATTTCCAAAAGATGATATATTTAAAAAACACAACATGAGTTGAAATGAGGGTCATTCTTTAGTGGTAAACACAGTAATACTACATCCAAATGACCATGGTTCAAATCATGGAACACCCCATTGGGTATTTAAGTCATAAGTGGTGTCACAAGAATGATATAGGTAGGCAGTGATGCAGGCTTTGTAACAAAGACATTATTATGTTGGCATGATGTTGTACTGGGACACTTGATTATGTTCATGGGAGTATTGGCTTTGGTCAAATAAGCTATATAATGGGTCTCCCTCTACATAAATAGAATATTAACATTTCATTCATAATTTAATGTGGTTTAATAACAAGAATTAAAATAAATAATATGATATGAGTTATAACATCAACATAAAATCCATTTCTTATTAATTTATCAGTCCTAGTATCAAATAATTGATCACTACTAAAGTCATTCTCACAAACTATATAAAAAAAGATTATTTCATCAACATAAATTTAAGTATAAATTTTATCATATTCTTCACCAACCTAATCATCATCATGATTTGAATATAAATTTCAATTTTTTATTTATATAAATTCCTTCAACTGTTTTTGAATGCAGTCATATATTTATCAAAAAAATATTCATTTAAAATGAGCATTTCTAATCATCATTATCATTACTAATGTATTCTAATTTCTTCACAATAAATATATTTTTTAATATTTCTTGTTGCATGAAACATAAATAAATTTTGTTGATAAAACTCTAAATAATTTCCCTTTCTTTTTCTAACACCTATAGAGTTGAGGGAAAAATTACCAATATTCTCTCTAGTAAATGGACCTTTAATAAAATATTATTTTTAACCATTTTTCTTTCTTACACTCTTCATATTTTGAGTTTTTTGAAGAAACATCATTTTTATTCATACACTTCATGTTAAAAAACCACCATTATACATTTTAAATATAATGAGAATGATGTGAAAAACATTAAAAATGACGCTCACCTTGATCAAAATATATTTTTTCTTGGACTGTTACATCAAACATGCTTTGTTGAATATATAGAAAAATATCATAATCAATGGATAATCTTAAATTACATGAATCCTCAAAAATAGGTAACTAGTTAATTAATTCTGGTGAATATGTCTTTAAAGTTTCAAATTCAAAAAAATTGATGATCCAAAATTGCATTATTCAAACCATTATTTTAAATATCATCATTTTTTATTTTACTAATTTTTTATTTATTAAACAATATATAATTATCCATATATATTCCATTAACTTGTAAAAAATATATCTCATATTATGATAACATAATTTAAATATATTCATGTGAACTGATCTCCTTCTTCTTTCTATCAGTTTCTTTATTTTCCCCTAATACATTGAAAATAATATATATTAATAATTTTACCATAAAATATTCGCATAAATAATAATTCCTACATGAAAAATCAAATGAAAATTTTCCACCAAATTTTTGTTGTTCATGTTAAAAAATATATATCATCATTAGTTATTTAAAAAACTAATTATTATATTTTATACAAATAATATTATTTTATCAGTTTCAATTGGAACCAACCAATAATATCACATCAAATTAATATCACTATTATTAGGAAATAATTGAGAAGGAGGTTAATCGGACAATAAAATGACTTTTGGTGGTTTCCCTTCAAAATCACATTCATCAAATTTTAATATTAATTAACATGATCAATATAATAAATACCAAAACAAAATAAGTGTTTTCACAAACTACTCAAGAGGTTCAACTCTCAAGAATATAGTTGCAATCATTGGTATGATCTATAGTAACCTGATATAACAGGATCACTATATTTGATCATGTGTATTAAAAATAAGTAAGATATAAAAATAAATGTTCATTACAAATATATATCTTAGTTGTGTGTATTTCTTTTCTATACACACAATAAAAATTAATTTTTTTTAATAGGAGGGTCATTAAATATATAAAAAAATTATCTTTTTTATCATTATCTTTTTTCTTTATTTCTTATTATTCTTCTACATTCACACCATAAATTTTTTTCTTCTTCAAATTCCATTCTCCCACATTGATATATATCAAAACATGTTTTCCATTAATGCTGTGAAACATATTATATTTTCAAAACAGTTAATATATTTTAATATATACTAGCAATAATTAGCACTCTGTAAATCCCAATTTAAAATTCAAAATATATTGAAATAATGGATTCTAACTACTTCTTAAACAGTTCTTCAGATTCTGATTTCTTATTAAATTTACAAAACAATTATCAGTGATAATAGAGTAATAGTACTAGCTACAACATTAGGAATATTTTATTCATAAATTATTATTTTTTCTTAATAACCCAACATCCATTATTTTAACATGAATTATAAAATCCCATTATGAAATTGGAAAAAATATATCTCATCTTAGCAATCATATTTTTGAAAAATATCCTAGTTAATATTTTATTATTTTAATAAAACATTCATAGGAATTTATTATTTAATATTTTGGGTTACATGAAAACATTTTATGAAAAATCTATTTTGGTAATTATTTTAATGATACTTGTGAAATAAGAATGAATATTATGATTTCCTCTATTGAGTTTTTTTAATCTCATTATTGTGAATGAAAATTATACAAATAAATAATGCTCATTGTGATTTTAAAAATCTAAAACCATTCATCGTATAATAAACTATAAAAAATACACGGATTATTGAAATAAATATCAGAAGTCCCATGTGTCTATAATACCATCAGTTTCAGAAATGTTTCTATATTAAAAATGTTAATTTTCTCTAAATATATCATATATTTAATGAACTCATGAGTTTAGAATTTATATCATATTTCTATTTATATTCTGAATTATAATGTCACCAAGTTTACATCGTGATTCTAAATAATTATGCATATGCTCTTTTATTTTTTATATTGATTAATTGTTGTGAAGTTTTATGTAACCATAAAAATTAATGAATAAATATTGTGATTTTATATTTTTTTTATATTTGAAATATGGTAGAATATTACATAATATTTCATAACCTTATGATTTTGAAATTTTTAAATTATGAATTTTTTACCATGTTTATTTTCATAGAATTAGTCCCAGGTCCCACTTTATAAATTCAATAGGAAAACATTACAGAATTTTGTAATGTTAAGTACATATAATTCACCATTATATTTTTACTTTCAATTGATCTGAAATAACACAAAAAATTTCAATATATTTTCATAAATACACTAAACATTTAAATATAATTCAACTGAGAGAACCCTTTATTTAAATTGAGTTTTCATTTGATTTATATGTTAAAAAACATGACAAAAACTATATCCAATTAATTTTAATTAATCCCTATTCTAAATAAATAATATCCTATAGGAATCTTCCATAAAAAAGTTCATAAAATGTTAATTTCATAATAGAAATGTCACGAAAGGCTCAGAATCATAAAATATAACACTTATTGTAAACAATATCACAATTTATTTCCATACCATTGATTATAAATCACATTCAAAATTATTACATGGATTAATCAATATATAAAGAAATAAATCCACGAAAATTTGAGAAAACATAAAATAGGAAATAAGAAAAATATTTATTATTACATTATTCTCCATAAAATTTGATTACAACTTCTTTTTGATACCTATTTTAAAATGATATTCCTTAAATTACTATAAAAATTTTAATGGAACCTATAAATAAGAGTCTCTAATATTCATGATCATAAAAAAATAACATATAGAAAATAAAAATACTCACATAACCTCATACATGCATCAAAACATTATTATTTAATGACTATCTATAAATACATGCTCCTTATTAATACTCTATCTATTTAATATTTTTTAAAACATAAAAATTTGTTTTCTTTATAAAATATTTCTCTACCCCTTTGAAAATACATTATCTCAAAATATAATGGAATAGTAAAAAACTCATTTATGTTTTTTTTTCCTCCCCCTCGAAAAAAAAAATTCAAAATAAAATTTGATTCGAAAGAAAGATCCAATACACCACATCGTTTGGAGGAATTATTTTGAACTCCAATCATTATCCTTAGTCACTAATATTCATTATTTAATCATTTTTCCATTAACACATTTTCTTTTCTCCTCGATATGGGAGAAAATTCATGCATTAAAACATTTTTTCCCACAATCTACGACACTCCATAACTTAAAAGACCCATTATAATTAGTTTGATAGTGAAGATTTATAATTCTTACATCCCATGTTCATTTAGGATTATATTTTTATAAATGTTTGTGAAATGATACAAAACAAAATTCTAACATCTACACAAAGTATATTTCTAATAAATTATTTGGTTCCTAAATTTAGTCCTCTATTTCATCCAATAAAATTTTCCTTTTATCAATATGATCACCACAGTGGAATTATTATACCCGATATAGTTAATAATAAACATTAAATCCTATCCAATAAATTTAAATGTGAATGGATTATTTTATATGATCACCACAATGAAATTCCATGAAGGCAACATCAGAAAAATGAGAAACCATGAAATTTAATTTTGTTTAAAATAATCCATTCACATTTTTTTATTTCAGAAATTTATTTATGAAATCAAAATATTTCTATTTAATAATAATCATAAGAATATAAAAATATATAGTCCCTTGAGTAATCATATATCATCCTACAATAAAGACATTCATAAAACCCTTTTAATGGGCTTAACCAACTAATTTATGTCTAATATTTGGTCTCATAAGACTAACTAATTAACCATTACATTAGAGATAACCATCTATAGATCACCATATATTATCAATAATTCTTATATGACTGTAATGATGAAAAAATGTATTGTTTTTTAAATTATAAAATCTATAATAAAATTATTTGACCCAATTTGAAATTGATTTTCTATATTTGGATAAAAATAAGGAAAATTATTCTTTTCAATTTATTACAATAAATAATTAATATTATAAATAGATTAATCCAGATATTTATTACATTTGAAAACATATAGATAAATTATAATTATAAGTAATGTAGATGGAAGTTATATAATTATTTTATGCCAAAAATGATAAAAAAATATTCCTTTCAAATTTTATTAAACGGAGTCATAAGTGAACTAAACCAAAGGAATATAAGATTCTATTTAAAACGATTTTTAAATGTCTGGGAAATATTAAAATTTCATTAAATATTTATTTTAGTACATAGATGAAAATTATTGAACATTTTTAATAATATAGATACATGGATGATGAGTTTCAAATGAAATCATTAAAATAGGGGTTTAATGAAAATTCTCATGCTTGTTGTCCCAAATTGCATCATACAATCTTAAACTCTTTATGAAATTGATAATAAATATATAATTTTTCGAAAGTCATTTATTATTGACAATAAACTATAATTATATATTTTATTAAATATATTGAAATATATTGTTTAGTTACTAAAACAATTATTTATATTTCAGAAGTCATGAGGTCGTCCAATAAAAAAACATCAGTGAGTTAGTTGTGGTAAGAAGGGTTACAGATACATCATACCAAAAATATTATAAAAAAATATTTATTGTCTCTATATGATAAAAAATTGAAATTAATAATGTAATTACTTAATTATATTTGAAATACAACATTTCATGGAGGTTCTAATCTATACATATCCCTAAGAAATATTTTTATTTTTCAAATGAATGAAAATTAATTTCAGTTGATAATTTTTTACCACTAAAAATAGTAATTAAATTATAATTATGACGTCTATTCATTAAATTCATCCTTAGACGAACAATGTGTGTTTGAAATAAGAAAATGTATCACTAAGTTGGGTTTCTTCACCAAATTTGTTTGTGAAATAATATTTTTTCACAATGAAATTATTATTTTATATAGATTTTGTTGCTCATAACATTGAATTTTTCTAAAATGTGACATATAACTAAAATATTATTATTTAACATGATATTTATCACCTTGACATTGGAATGGAGAGTATGAATAATATTTTCTAATTTATAAATGTATATTGTTTTAAAATATATATATAATTAATTAATTCGTGACCAATTTATTATAAGTGAAAATAAAATCAATTTGAAAACAAATGTAAAATTTTTCGGAAAAAATAATAATTTCTTAAAATGAAACTCCTTTTTTTAGAATTAAGTAAAAAAAGTTGAATAATTTTAATGAAATATATATACTATAGCTTGAATTAATATTTTTACATTCAACATACGTGTTTTATATGAATAATATATGTATAAATTTACTTTTATTTTTTAAAAATAATAATTTTTTAAAAACAAGTATTATGACATTTTGTGAATTAATTTTTTTAAAAAATTTTATAGACTTTTAGAAAGAAATTTAAAAAAATAAATTCAACAATTAAAAATTCATTTCATGATTATGTAATGGCTGATTTTTTCTAAATTTTCTGAATAGATAAATGATTTAGTGAATAATGAAAAATACTAGTGTTTGTTAATAATTTTCATTAATTTTAAATCATTTTAAAACATCCAAATTTTATAGGAAGGTTTTAATAGTTAAAATCACATCATATATATATAAATAAAATTTATCTCATTTTAATCATTTTCATATTGAATTTCGATATATATACTTTTTAATCCTTCCACGATATTCTCTTTGGGAGAACTAATTTTTCATCATGTATGTGGGATTAATTTAAAATTTAGTATTTGTAATTATATGGATGGAATACCGAAAATTTAATTCTATATTGGTATTATAATAATTTATATTTTCTAATATATATAACTTAATTAGTTAATATTATTAATTATAAAACTTAAAAACATTAATTAACATGATCAAGGTGAAAATCAGTTTACGTGAGGGAAAACTAAAATGAAAATTAATTATAACATATCAAAAAAATCTTTTCCATCTATATTTCAACCTTATCTCCTAAAAGGTTCTATAATGTCCCATTTTTAATCCTTTTTTATTTAAAAACATGATTCTAACCTTTTATTTTAAAAAATTACAAGTGTTCCACTCAACCTACATATAAAAGATCACCCCCTCTCCTCCCCTATTCATGCATAGAATAAAATTGGATCATGGAATCCCTCTAAAAATTAGTTAATTAATATCCTTCTAGAATAATTAATGCCTTATTTTGGTCATAAATCCATCCTATGAATCTTTTTGATGAAAACCAATTGATTTTTTCTAAAAAATAGGTTGAATCCCTAACAGAGTGTTTTATTTTAATTCTTCCTACACTTATATAAATTATTATTAAAAAATTATGATATAAATACACTAGTATATTCAATACATTGATATTTTTTTTGTTAATTTAAAATCCAAAATATATATACTCTTCAAACAAATGGAATAAAAATCATTGCTCGTTTGTACAACAAGCTATAGCCTGCCAAACCAATGTCATGTTCTTTTCATTATTATTTTACATGGATGTTTATAAATGGATAATAAAAGAATATATAAGAAATGTATCATAATATTAATATTATATAATTATGGTATGACATTTACATTATTCATTTTCATTTTTTGGGGGATACGATAGTGTCATTTAGGTGTATGTGAAAATACCACCTCATAAAAAGATGTGATTCATTTTTCACTATTACTTTTAATAGAAGGACATTATGGTTCATTTAACAAATATATATTCTCTATAATAACATTAAATTATTAATTAATGGTAATTAATTACTTAATAGTCATTAGTTTTATATGTTGAGAAAATGGATACACTATTTATGCATTTGAATGGCCTACCGTCTCCATGAACAATGTATTTCATTATCTGTATCTGTGTTTTATTTATTAATCTAAATAAATATATACTAAATATATATTATATTAAAATCATGGTAATCATTATGTATATTATGTAACTATTATCAATGTAAAAGGACCAAAATAACAATACATATCATACATAAAAACAAAGCAATTATTATCAAAAATGTGATTTTATTGAGGAAATGATAATAAAATGGAAGATTTTTATAAGTAATATTTTGCATGAAATATATAGTTATTTTTATTTAATATATATATTTACAAATATATTTATTATATAGGAGGTTCTGTCATGTATGAGAGGATTCGAAACTTTTGGTAATAGATTTCCAAAATCTCTTTTATTTTAGGGATACGTATAAAATATTAACAAAGTTTCTCAACTATGTGGTGTATACACCACCCCTTTGACATTTTATATCATTAATATATATAATTTGATGAAATTAATCTTTTATTTTACATTATGGTTTATTGGATATTATTATTCAATTTTTTACTAATACAGTAGGGGATTTTAAACCAAATTTTCATTATTTGTGACATATGTTATTATATTTACCTATTATATTTTAAGAGTTTTATATACATAACCTTTTCATAGTAATATATTTAATTTATTTATTATCATTATATTCTATATTTATTTAAATTTTATTACTTCATGGGGCTTATGATTCATTGTTAGCAATGTCAAATGGTTTTTATGTTACATTATCATCTTTTATTAAGATAGTGTGTGATTATTCATCCAATAATGAAATATTAAGATTTATATCTTTATAGACTAATAAAATTTCTTGTCCTCTAATTTTTCATTAGAATACTTGATTCACTTAATTTTAGTCTCTTTTTTTACTGAATATATTGAATTATATTTTTAAAATAAACCCAACATTATTTGTCTGGTTGGTTGAAAATCCTTTTTTTAGAATAAAATTTTCTAAAAATATTATAAATACCTTTACGAAAATTAATTAAATTAATAACTAAAAATATTTTTAAAAATATTTCACTCTTTAATCATTTTTTAAAGGGATCTTAATGTCATTTTAACCACAATTCCTATTTGGATATTAACAAAAATGTACAATGAAAATTTCTTTTAACACCTAAAATGTTTCCCAATATCATGAAAACTAAATCTTTTAAATAACACTTTATAATTTTAAATTTTTATTTATATAGAATATAATTTGGAGAAAAAATTGTGTTTTAAAATTAGTTTTTATAAGTGGAAAGCATATTTTCACCAAGTATTTCCCATGTTATCATTTAAATGTAATTTTACATCTATTATAACATCATTGAAGGTACTTATAAATTAATATGGATATGATCCTATGATAAAAATCCAATTAATTTTATAAATGGTATTTTTCATTATGAAAATATTTGTATGAAAAATGATTCTTTTCTAACATTTATACAAAGATAAAATTCTTATGAAACCTGAATTGTTTTCCATGTGATATTCTATGATTAAATGGGAAAGTGTATACCAGATTAATTTCATACTCATGGGTTATCTTGTGATTTCATTATTATTAGATCTATTACCTTTCATGGGTTCAGATATGATGAATTATTTATCATACCATGGGAAAAATATATTGGAATTTAATTATTTTATGGGTGGAATATATACCTCCTTCCAATGCATTAGGAAATATGTTATATCTCATGAGATAAACATGTATAGAATTGGGAGTTAAACTAGTTTAATAAAGGATATTTTTCAATACGATAATATTTTTAGTGAACCATGAATTCTATGATGGTTTATAGTTTAAACCTATTCGAGTATCATAGACTCAAGAATGAGCTTTGACTGGTATAGAAATTTTGTTTTATGATAATATTTATACTAAAAAATTGTTCTTTATCCGAATGTTATCTTCTTATGATCCATGTTATTTGATTTCATTATGATTCATGTCTTGTAGACTACCGTTAATTATTCCATGGCTCAAGTTATGATCTATGATTTATAGGATAATATTTTTAAATATTGTTCTCATGTTCTCACACCCTTATCCTAATGATATATTATTTTATCCTGTTATTATCCTTACAATACATATGTGATCACACATTATTATGTTTAGTTTCTCAATTTTATTATTAAAAATATTATATATTATATTTCTAATAAGGGTTCTATCTATGAAGATCAAAGATATAGATGATTTACAGCACACATGGACCAATTTTCTATGTATCTAAGTTTCTAATGGCAATAGACCTAATTGGATAAAGTGTGTATAATTATGTTTTTTAATTAATATTCATAAATTATTATATAATATTAATATAGGTGATGATTGGGTCAATATATTCTGTTTCAAAGAAAACGTTTAGTTGTTCTTTAGAAACTATAATGAGAGATAATTAGTGATATCCCATGGGATATATTTAATGATATTTCTATTGATACGTCTAAGAATAACTTTAAGGATGATTAAATGTATAATAAATTCTCTTGGAATTTTGATAAAGTGTATAATGAGTGGTTTCTATGAAATTACATGTTTTTCTTGGTTATAAAAGTGGATGGGACTCCACTACAATGTTAGATATTGGTAATAGATCCAAATGGGTGAATTTAGTTAAACTCGATCTTCACATGGTGCATGAATCTGGGCATTATTACCCAATTAACTTGGGACTTCTGGGTGACAAGATTTGGAAATAAATAAAAATATTTCAAACCATCATGAAAAATTTTAATAATGATCATTGATGAATTATGTTATACCAAAAGTGATATAAATTGAAAATAAATTTACCTGATTATTACATCATATAAGTTACTTCTAGGATAATGTGATTTCCCAATACGATTATTCTATGAAAAACTCTTATTTCTTGTTTTAGTTACCAAAGGGAACTGGAAATAATAAGATTAAAATTTAATGTGATAGACAATGAGTTTATGAGAACTTAAATGGGGTGATGGCTGGGTTGAAGAATATTTTGATTATAAAAAGTCAATTATCAAAATAATTTATTGTAAAAATTTTCCACAACCATCTATCATACTCACCTATTAAGTGAAGTATTGATTTCATAGAGAGTTTAGGTGTTAAAGACTGCAGAGGAAAAATATTCAGTTACTGATGTGTTATGACTTTGGGAAGATTCAATCTAGTAGATGCCAAAGTGTAATAATAAGATGTTTTTATTGTGGAAAATAATAACACAAATAAATTAACTTTTGAGGATAAATGAAAATATTGGTTAAGAAAATGGATTAAAATATTTTCCACCCTAAGGTATAATAAATTAATTTGAAAATAAGTGGGAATTATATAAATAGATTTCATATAGGGAAAACTCATGAAGATAAGTAACAAGATGGTATAATTAATGGTAATACTTCTAATGATAATTATAGCAAAAATGATATATAAATGGTAGGGGTTGATCTAATAGTATTTAGTATGATAAACATGAGAAACATGTTTAAACATCAGTCATTTAATATTGATACATGATTTATATTTGATATTGTAGGAAATAGATGTAATGGTAAAATATGATGATGACTATTTAATGATTTATGATTGATTTATAATGATTGGCATGATCATGTATTAGAATTTAAAAATTGTAAAATATATAAATATTATTCATTATAATTTTTTATTAGGTATATGGGAGAATTTTTTGAATCGTGATGATGAGAAAGAATAGTGATTTAATTGAAATGTTGTGTTTTTTTTCAAAATTACATCATTAATGGGAGATAAAACTTAATATCTTCATTATGTTGATATAATTATGTTGGTAAAATGGTTATATGGATATGAATTATGTAAATTCGATAGTATTGTTGAAAATAAAAATCCTTAATTATTTTTGTTAAATAAATATTATGGTATCATTGATAAAGTTTACATTATTATTCTTCATGTAATATATTAAATAATATATGGTTTTAACCAAGTAATAATGATGTTTGTGGTTTTTTTGGTTATTCTATTTATTACCATGTTTGTGGAAAATAAATTATCAATATATTCACATATATGGTATGTGTCATTAATGAATAAATCATGTTACGTTAGTTAATAATGATAATACAATTTTTTTTTGATTTAGTTACCTTATTTATTATTTTTTGGAATTTAATTTTGGTAACACGTGGAGGAGTCTTAAGATTTATAAATCATGAAATAGATTAAATTGATTATTTTATATTATTGTATGACCAATGCTATCAATTTTTTTGATAATATCTATAGATAGAATAAATTATTTGTCACTCATTTATAGATCGTAAATTTTTTTAATGTTGTAGGTATGAAAAATTCATCTCTTAGAGTAAAGCGATGAATTGGAAGTTGATTGAGGGAATAAACTATAAGATTCTTCTTATGAAATTTAATTAAATAGAGTATGTGTATCATCACAAGAAATTTCCAAAATAGAAAGAAAAGTGTCTTGAAATAGAATGTTAAACATTTACCTTCCTTTCTAATGAATGAATCGTATTTTAATCTTTCATAGTTTTATATATTTTTGGTTGCCAAATTTCTCTTGAAAATGTTCTATAACACACTCCATCATTATTGGAAGTTAGTTCTCTATTATATGACCTTTTTTTTATTTCCCACCTATGTTATCCTTTTCTGAACCCTAATATGTTTCCTTCCATATGGAATTCATACAACCCTTTCTATTATTGATTTAGAATGTTTTTAAATCCTTTTTATTATAAGGGTTTACCATAAAAGGATTTTCAAATCCTAAACCCATGTTTAATGAGAATATGTTCAAATTATGAGGATGTAATTTATTCATGTTGTGTAAATATTATGCCACATTATTTTTTAAAATATATTTTTTTCGAAAAATTATTCAATTTAATAGCTTTTATTACACACCACACAGAGTTAAAATTAAATGTGGAATACAATAAAAATATAATTATTCTATATAATTATTATCATGTATCCATAGTAATGAAAGGTAGGAAGAAAATTAATTAAATTATGAAAATATAGGTTTTACAAATGTATATAAAATTAATTAATTAATGACCATTTAATTTAAATTAAAAATCAAAACCATTTAAAAACAATTTAAATATTTTTCTAGATAACTATTTTTATAAGGATAAATATATTTTACCTCAATGAATTAAGAAAATATTATATTAATTTAATATTAGTTACATTTATAAATTATACATAAAATATATAATTTTAATATTAATCTTATGTGTTTTATGAGAAATATATAAAAATAAATCCAATATTATGTTTAAAAACAACATTTTTTATAAAAATATTTTTTTTCGCATTTTGTGTATATAGAATTGATATTATTATTTTTACACCTTTTCGAATTTAATTATAAATTTTTTATTCATTTTTTAAATATAAAATTTTAAATTATCTTAATGTGATATTTGGATTATTTTATGAAAATATAAAGTTTTTGATGAATAATGAAATATCATGATTTTATTAGGAATTAGCAATTATAATAAAGCTTAGAAAAACAAAATATTTATTTCAATAAGGTTTTAATATATATATAATGTATATGTCTATTAATAAAATTTATGTCATTTAAATAAATTTAATTTTTAATTCTAATATTATTATTTTTAACATTTAATGTATTGTTCTTTGAAAAAATGGCCAGTTGGAAGCGTCTATAAAGACTTTTCCTTAAACATTACATAATACAATATATTTGTTTAGAATTAACTTTTTTGCATTCCCAAAGATCATTTCAGTTTTGAATTTTGAAAAAATTGGGAATAATTCATGTATATCATCCCACAATCATACAAAGTGGGTACTACTAAAATAGTATTCATTTAATCCATAATATAAATTTTTTTTAAAAAACATTAATTCTCTTTATGGCAACTATTCACAACATTCATCTTGGATTCTCCTTTTATCATACCCATCCCTAAACCCTCTGAAAATATATTTTAAAACCAAGAATGAGAACTAAAATCTATATAATGGACACAAAAATAATAACATAAACTATTTTTAGATGAATATTTATGAACATATGAAATCATTTTCACAAACACATACTTCTTACCTAATAAGTATCACATAGTTACATTGTGAAAATGTGATATTTCCATAACAAATACAAAAAATAAATAATACCATAATGGTAACTTGGGGTATTACTTACATAATATTGTAACCCTTATGGCTACCATATGATTTGTAACCTTTCGAGATACCATACACTATAACTCTCATGACTACCTTACAAGGTAACCCTTGTGAACACCTTATAATGTAACCATCATAGATACACTTGGGAAATCATACGGTCAACCTAAAAAATAAATATACCCAATTTGGTGGATGGAGATATAGGTATCACCATTCTTCATAAACAACTTCCAAGAACCATAAAATAATCATAAAATAACAATACATTTATAAAAACACTCCTTTCAAATTTTGTTAAAATATAAATTTGAATGATGGTTTTCAAAAGATAAGTCCCATAAAAATACCATATCATTGAAAAGAAAAGTAATAAAATAAAAAGAATTTGTATATTTACTATAAATATAGATAATAAAAAATAATATAATCAAAATTAATTTTATAATAATCTAATCTTGAAAAAATTATTGAAGAATAAGGTTTACCCAAATAATGGGAAAAGGGTTAAGAATTCCCTTACCTCGCGCTCGTATTATATAAAACCTATTAAAACTTTATATATAGTGTTGTAAATTGTTTATTAATATATTATAGAAATATATTTGTATTTAAAATTACTTATATTATATTCTATAACATCATTACTTCTCTTTGTTAATAATATTTTCTTATTTTTATTGTTTTGGGTGCATTTATTTCATCATTTCTATGGTTTGTTCATTATGGATTTTCATGAAAAAATTATAAAAACACAATATTTTGAATGAAATCAATGTAATATGTTTCCATAATTTTAAATGTCATCATATATAATTTTTTCTGATTTAAGAATGAATCATTAGATAAAAAATTATTGAGAATAATTTAATATATTTTGGCGGGTTTTATTATCATTGTGAACTTATATCATTTTATGCAATGTCATTTTCAAATATTCATTCAAAAACATTAAATAACTTATAATATGTATAATGAAATATTATATGACTATAATAATGGTTTTATGACCATATTTGAAGGTTTTAATGAAAAATAAATTTGTATCATCCATGATAGCGGTAAATCAACACATCGCGTATGATGTTCTCAATTTTAGAATAAAATGGGGAGGAGAAGAATTTTGATGATGAATTTTTTCATCAAAATGATAAAATTATAGTATATATATGATATGGAGCCTTCATTCCACTTGGATAAGGGTTCTGAATATAGTATAACCAAAGAAAAATAAATGAAAAGAAAATGAATGAGAATTTTACCACTTGAATTCTTATCTTTCAAAACCTCCTTAAGGCCCTTGATTTTGGCATTTTGTTGAGACCGGTAAGAATTAAGCGTGGGTTAGAGGCTTTTAAGAGTAATTGGAAATAAATTAGATAACATACAAGGCTTTCAGGTGTGATAAAAAAAGGTGGTGAGGAGTGGTATCTATTGTGGAGGAGAGGGGTGTTTATTCATTATTATATTCATTAGTTTATTATATTGTAACAAGACTACGAATTTTTTGATAAATAACACTAAATATATTAAAATAATTAATTTGTATAGTAAATTATGGTACTTACATCATTCATGACAAAAGGAATAGTGAATTTATCTTTTAATGAATATATACAGTAATTTTTTTTATTTCACTATTCACAAAAAAATAAATCATTTTAGAAAAATCACAAAACATCACCCTAAAAAAAATCATATATAATTCAAATATGAACTCCATTATTCAAAAATAATTTCCAAAATATGAAAATTTAATTTTTAATTAAAATAAATAAATTATTCAAGAAAAAAAAATTTAAAACAATATGTGATTTTATTACACTTTAAAAATTAATTGAAGTCTTTTAAAATTATCTTATAATCAAAATTGAAAAAATATACCTATTTATGAATGTATTTTATGAAAATATATTTTCTTTTAAATCATTATAAGAATAAAAAAATATTTATATTCCACAAAAATACCAATACATAAATTATAATTTTTAAAACATTTATTTATATAATACATGATATAAATACATCATAATTTCACTTATAAGATACTTGAATTTATTTGTAGTATTATAGTTGATGTTATTATTCTCTTGGTTAGATTACTATTTCAGTGGTCAAGTAATTATTCTATTAGTATAAATTCCTTAATTTCAATAAATACCACTTATTTCATTATACATATATATTGAATTTGACTATTTATTATAGAATGAAAAGAAATTATTTTTTATGTAACTGGGTAGTTACATTTTCCAAACAATGTTGAAATTTCCTTCACTGAATTTTTTTACTTATTAAAAATTTAATGATACCTTTCCCTTGTAGAATTTTTGGATTCCCATTATGCCTTTTCATCCATGTGGTTTCTCCACAATACCATAACTTGGTGCATTACCATATTCTACCATACATTCCCTCTATGGTCAAGAATCATATTATGTTTATCTTTATATTAAATTTTCTCATTCATCTAATATGCTTCTGTGTTCTATACATGAGATGAATCATTCACACGCTTTCTCAACATCAAATAAAAATTCAAATATGTACCTAAGATAAAACCAGAGGAAAATATAATATGTAGACAAATTGGCGAACATTATCTAGTATTTGATAAGGTCCAACGAGTCATGGACCTAGCTTTCCATTTTTACCAAAACTCGTAAAAATTTTCCATGGTGAGAATCTAAGAAAAACACTATCATATACTTCGAAAGTTAATTATTTCCTCCTATTATCTGAATTACTTTTTCCCCTACTCAAAGAATTCCTCTTGTGTTTTAGGATAAATTTCACTTACTTATCCAATTCCTAAAATAATTCTATCCCCATCAACTCCCATTCCCCACGTTTATTAAAAAATGCTATAGTTCGACATTGGTTTCCATTTAATGCCTCAAAAGTATCCATTTCTATAATAGACTAAAAACTATTATTATAATAAAAATAAAATATGAATGAGGATGACCCCATCATCCCGGGTAATCCATTAAACATCTAGAAGATTGTCCTCTAAGGTATGACTAGTTCACTCAGTCTATCCATCAGATTAGGGATGAATAGAAGTGTTGAAATTTAATTTCATGCACAATAAATTCTGAATTCCATTCCAAAAGTTATAAATGAACATGGTATCAAAGTTAGATTCAATGGAAGGAGGAACTACATATAAGCTAATAACCACTTTAAGGTACAGTCTATAAATATGATACAAAGACAAAGTATATAGAATAGGAAAGAAATGTACATATTTTTTCAATCGGTCAACAATAACCCAAATCACATTATTACCTCAAGAAGTATTTTTTAGTCACCCAATGAAATATATGGATATATTTTCTTATTTCTACTCTAGTGCTGGAAAAGGATGATGCATCCCCTTTGTTAAATTTTACATTAGTTTAACCTATTGATAAGTCAAACGTTTCATGATAAAATATGAAACTTATTTTCTCATTAAATGCCACCAGTAATACATTTGAAGGTATCTATACATATTTTGTAGTTATAAAGAACTAAAAATAGTGAACT
The DNA here is from genome assembly GCA_963277665.1 of Viscum album. Classification (NCBI taxonomy): domain Eukaryota; kingdom Viridiplantae; phylum Streptophyta; class Magnoliopsida; order Santalales; family Viscaceae; genus Viscum; species Viscum album. The sequence continues at coordinate 54,747,631 of OY728138.1, read as the reverse complement.
ATGAAATTTACTTAACAACCCTTTCTTCAATAATGAATCACATGGCACACATAAACTCTTCCCAAATCGTAAAACACAATATTTTTCAACATTAAATTAACAAAACTTACAATTTTTCACCAATTTTACCTTTTTCTGTAACTCACCATCTTTTTAATGCACTTTATTAATTATTTTTGACAGATTTGACTGCACTAAAACCTAAAACAAAATAGATGAATTTTTTGAACCAACAACTTCGAGAAAGAAAATAATGAAATCATTAATAAAAGGGTCTAATACGAAACATAAAATGGTTTATGATGCATGATGTTTTCGACTTAAGGAATACACAACCTTTTTCTATTTTCTAGGAAAAATTGATCATGAAATTATAATCCTTTATTAGGTAAAGACATCTTCTCTTTCTCATGTTTAATTTCATATGATTTAATATAAACTTCAGACCTTTATGGTTAGTATATATTTCACATTTGGCACCGTATAATTAATTCCTACAAATTGTAAAAAGAGAAAACCCCATATGATAATTCTAAATCATGTTTGGTATAATTTAACTCATGATATTTCATTTCACTTGAAGCATAAGCAATAAACTAATAATCCTACATTAGAAAAAAAAACCAAGTCCCTTCAATGAAGCATTATTGTAGATAAAAAATTCACCATTTCTAAAAGGCATGTCCAAAACTAGATCATTCACCAATATCTTATTCAATTCCTCAAAAAAAACATCACAGTATTCTTTCAAAATAAATTTAACCCTTTTCATGTTAACTTTTTTAGAAAACTATATAACAATGTAATGTTTTTAACAAACCCTCGATAATATCATTATAGTCTAATAAACCTATGAATCTATATAATTCTTGTAGTTCTTGGCCATTCATCAACCACTTTTTTTGAGGGATCAACTATTATTCAATCATTATTTATAATTATCTAATGAAAATAAATATATTACAACCAAAAATAAAATTTCCTATATTTTCCATTTAACATATTTTCTTTCAGTTTTTTCAATAATATCCTTAAATGGTTTTCATGATTCTCAGAATTTTTTTTAAATACCAAAATATAATCAAAAATAACAATAGGCATGTAAAAATATTCAAGGGATATAATATTTCTAATATTCATGAATATAGTGGGGGTAGTTTTAAAACTAGAGTGCATAAAAAACTCATAATTCCAATATCAAGTACATATAGTAATTTTTCAAATGTAATCATCCTTTACCTTCATTTGATGGAATATGGATCTCATGTTAATCTTGTAAAAATACCGATATCCCTAGAGGTGATTAAAAAATTAATCAAGATGAGGAAAAACTTACATATTCATAATTGTAATGTCATTAAAATATCTATAATTAATGTAAATTTTCATGGAACCATCAATATTTTTAATGAAAAAAATAGAATCACTACATGGTGAAGTGATATATTGAATGAAGATTTTATCAAGAAACTACTGAAACTGATTTTTCAATTAATGAAGTACCACTTGAGCCATTTGATAAAGGGATTTGAAATTTTCTTAGCATCAAGAACCAACTCTATTGAAAATTCAACATCCCAATCTGGTATAGGACCATACAAATCATTAATAAAATGTTATGGAAATTCATTTACAACATTCACATCATTAATTTGAATAGTTTTTTTAAATATATGGGTACGATTACATTCATTTACATCTATTAATAGATTGTCATATTATTTATATGATATCAATTGTATGGGTTTATAATTGTATACAAATTGATACTATTTCTAGAAAATAAATTCATTGTCTCTACAGTAACTCTTTGTATGAAAAATAGAAATCCAATCCATCCCTAGAATAACATCAAAATATTATAACATCAAAACAATAAGGTGTGTATGTAATATATTTCCAAATAAAACCATAGGAAGATACAAATAATTATTTTTTCTATAATATTTCCCCTTGATGTGTTAAAAATAGGTTTTCGTCTCATTTCATGAGGTGAAATTTCTAATTTACCCATTAATTTCTTATAAATAATGGAATGTGTAGACCCCATTTTAAAAAAGGCATTAGATAAATATGAGTAAATAAACAAAGTACAAAATATCACATCATATTATGTCCCAAAATCTATAGATGTTGTTAGAAAGGATCACAATACCCCTTTTTTCTTATAATATCTCATTTTTCATAAATAAAATTTTTCTATGGTACGTAATTTCTATAATGACACGTCTCACAATATTTAAAAAACAATTTAGTTTTCTTATCAAAATTAATCATAAGATTATTTTCACTATAATCTCGGGCCATATATCTAAAATTACCACATATAAAACAATTACCAATTTTTTTAAGACATTCACCAGGGTCATTTTTATAACACTTTTCAAAAACATGAAACTAGAATTTATTACATTAAAATTTCATTTATTTATTCATACCCATCTTTTATCATTGGGACCTCTCTTGTTGTTATTTTCGATGTAGATATTATCATCCAAAAACACAATTTCTACCCTCTCATCAAATCATATATGTTTCTCATAACTTTTTAATTAATGTAAGGATAATTAACTTCAAAATCATGGCTTCAATCTGGATTAAAAATGATTGATTTTCATATCAAGATCTTGAATAATATTGGGAGATTACATTTCCAATTGGGTGATTTTTCTTCATATACGGATACTAGATCCTCCTCTTTTTTAAAAAAATCAAGGAATTTCATTTCCATCATATTTTAAAAAACATTAGGAAAATATTTTTCACATAAAATATTTTTAAAATCATCCCTTTCTAATTTATTAATCTTCTCAGTATATCTGATATTTTTTCCATTGACCACAACTGGTCAGCTTCACCATCAAATGGGTAAATGTAAACACACAAATTTTGAATATCTAAACACACCATGACATAAAATAAATTCAAGGAACTTAATCCATACTTCTATGGCCACTGGGTCAAAATATTCATTTAAATCAGGAGGGTGTTTCCTCATTAAAAGTTCTACTATCATCATGTTCCATTGTAGAAGATCTGGTTGTTCTCATTCATGGATTCCACAACTATTTGAATACTAATTCAACTAATCCATTAATATCACAAACTATTTGGGTCTAATTACATCCAATGAAGGATGCATATTTGTAAGGATATAATCCTCTTAGTTCCTTCCTACTTCATCTCCCCTATTTCATCTATGGAAAAAAATTCAGAACATCCATATCTTAGATGAAGCAACATGGTATTCTTCAAATGATATATAATTTCACAAAAAAAAATAAGATAAAAATCATTTATTGTATTTTATTTACATAATAATAACCCCTAATGTAATCTAAAACCGTCATGGATACTAACTATAATGATTCAGCATTAAACATTACATAATCATGTAATTTCCTTTAAAGTTAAATTACTTACATTTCCAAATATCATTTCAGTTTTCAGTTTAGAAAAATTAGGAAATAATTAATAAATATCCACACATAAGAATATACTGTTTATAATACTAAGATAGAGTCCATTTCATCCAAAATAAAATAATTTAATAAAAAAATATTTTCATAAAAATTATTCAGAGTATTCATCTTGGCTTCTTGAATTCTATTACATATCCATAAACCCTGTGAAGAGCATTTTAAAAAATGGGTTGAGATAAAAAGCATAGTAATGTACATAAAAAGAACTGTAGAAACCTTTTGTCCATGGATACTTATAAACATATGAAATGTTTTTCACAAATACCCACTTCACATCCCATAAGTATCATATAGTTACATTATAAAAACATATGATTTCCATAAAACATAGAATACATAAATAATAACATAAATTTATATTGGGGAATTAATTACTTAAGATTGTCAACCTAACATATACTATATAATTTTAACCCTCACAGCTACTTTACAATGGAACCCTTGTGGCTACATTACAATGAAACTCTCACGACTACCATACAATGTAACCCTCATGGCTACCTTATGGTGTAGCCATCATAGTTACACTTAGAGTAACCATAGAGTTGACCTCCAAAAAAACATAACCAATGAATTGGAGGGATATATAGGCCCCAAAATTAATCATGAAATTTCCATAAGAACCATAAAATAATCATAAAATTACAATTCCTTCATAATAACCTTCATTTTGTATTTTGTAAAGATAGAAATTTTAATGAGTATTTTTAAATAAATGTCCCATAAGAATACCATATAATTGAAAAGAGAATTTATAAAATGAAAGGAATTTTTATATTGACTATAAATTCACATAACAAAAGATAATATAACAAAATGTAATTTCATAAATAATATTATCTCGATAAAATTAATGAAGTATAATTTTAACTTAATTAATGGAAATTCAGATAATAATTCTATTACCTCAGGTTATTCTTCCATAAAACATTCAAAACCAAATCTATAATGGTTTAAAGAGTGTTATTAATATTTTAAACAAACATATTAATATTTATAATTATTTATATTATATTATTATATCGTTATTCCACCTATTTATTAACAAAATTTTGTTATATTTATTATTTCAGGTGAATTTATTTCGTGGTTTCCATGTTTGGTTCATTATGGATTTTCTTTTCAAAAAGACGAAAAACACCACAAGTGTAAAAAATACTTTTATTATGTATTTAGAATTTCAAATGATCCCATATGTAATTTTCATCTAAAATGATAATGAATCATTAGATAAAATATTTATAGTAATGATTTAATGTATTTTGGTTGTTTTTATGATCATTAAGAACTTATATCATTTTATTCAATATCATTAATATTTATAGGATTAATAACATCAAATAAATTATAATATAAAAAATAAAATATAATTTGAACGTAATGGTTATTTTATGTCTATTCATATATATAAAAATGAATAATGAAAGTGTATCATCCATGATGGTGGTAAATTGACACTTGACGGACGATGTTGTTATTTTTAGAATAAAAGGGGGTGTAGGATAAGTTTGATGATTAATTTTTCAAAAAATACAAAATATTACATGGTATATTATATATATGAGTTTTCATTCCACCTGGATAATGGTAGGTGAAGATAGTATATGAAAATAAAAATAATTGAAAATAAAATAAAATGAAATGAAATAGGATTTTTCCACTTGAATTCTACTCCTTATGAACCTCTTTAAGTCCCTTGGTTGGGGCCTTTTGGTGAGACCAATAGGTCATAGACATAAGGAATAGGCTTGGGTGTGTTATTTTGTATAAATTGAACAAGATACAATGATTTTTTGGGTGACAATAGGAGGTGATGAGGGTGGTATTTATAATGGAGGAGAGAAATGTATTCTATTTATTATATTGATTACTTTATTTTTGGGGGGGGGGAAATCCTATTAATAGTTTAGAATAATCAGTAAATATATAAAAATACTTAATCAATGTCCGTGATTATGGTTCTTACATCACTCATGTGTCAGGTAATATTGTATTTATCTTGTAGTGTATATATATCACAAATTATTGTATTTCACTTTTCCCAAAAAATTTATGTATTATAAAAATAATGAAAAAATTCACCCTATAAATTATATGACATTTAGAATTAAAAAATATACATAATTTTATAAAAAAAATTAAATATATGATAAATTTAATTTTTAATTAATGTCATCATTTAATAAAATAATAATATTTTTAATACTATAACTGATTTTATAACACTTTGAAAAGGTAATGAAAGTCTAATAAAATCAACTTATAATCATAAGAAAACAAAATATAAATTTAACAATATATTTTATTTTAAATATTTATATTAATTATAAAATTTTAATTATACATTTCTATTTCACAAAAATAGAAATACTTAATTTATCATTTTAAAACATTTATTTACTGATTCAATAATATAAATACACCATAACATCACTTATAATATACATAAATTTTATATATTGTTTCATATGTTAGGTTACTATTCTGTTGTCTATATTAATATTCCAAAGTTCACGTTTCTAATAGATTAGTATAAATTCATTAATTTCAATAAATACCACTTTTTCATTATGCATTTGTAATGAATTTGACTATTTAGTTCCAAAATGAAAATAAATTTTGTGATATGTACTTGGGATGTTATAGAATCTGTGGTAATAATTATAAATTATTATTTTTTAACTTTATTAAATTTAATTTTGAAAATATTTTTCAAATTTTGAATCATCATAATTTATATTTTCTAATAAGTTCAAATTATTCTTTGACTAATATGAATATTAAAAGCAGTGAATATTTATTTCCGCGGTTAGAGTTAAAATGGATTTGCATGGGGCTTAAACTATAGTAAGATGGGGAAAATAATATATATAACTTTTCCAAAACAATTTTATGTATAGTTTCTAACCTTATCACCTTCAACAATCAATAATGATCCATTTTTTAGCCATTGGTCATGTGAAAAACCTAGGTACATCTTTTTATTTTTTGTAAATTACAAGTTTCCCACTAACCTAACTTATAAAAGGTAAAACCCTATATTATTCTGTTCACACATAAAAAACTCATTCTCTTGGAAAATAACTAACCATATAAGTTTAATCCATCCATAATATCAATCTATTATTGTTATTTTGGTCGAAAATTCAACCTAAAAATCATTTTCATGGAATGAAAAAGAAGTTGTCTAGAGAAGAGGTAATGACCCATGCCAAGTGTTTTATTTTATTTATTCCACCACATATATCAATTATTTTAGTCATATATAATATAATAATATCAGTAACATAAATATATTTATATATTATTATGTTAATGGAATAACATATATTATTATTATCTTACATTAAATGGGATATGAAATCATCTCATTGTTTACAACAACTAAATCCCTACTAATGGATGTGATGTGCTATTCATTTCTATTTTTATTGAATTATTATAAGGATATATGAAAAGAATATTTATTATATTTATAATATAATTACTCTTATTCAATTATTATACAATATATACCTTCTTATTTTACATTCTATTGGGGATACAAAAACATTATTCAAGTGCATGGTGAACTACTACCTCCTGAGAAGTAGTGAATAATTTTACAATAACTATTTTCATGCAAGGTAATTAGGGTTATTTTAATGAATATATAGTATATAAATGAAATATAATTGATTCTATAGTGGTGATATATTAATTACCATCCAATTGTTTCATTCATCGATAAAATGGATGCAATGTTCATGCATATGTATGGCCCATATTCTCCATGAACATTGTATTTGAATATATATATATACATTATCTATGGATTAATCTATATATATATACATAATATATATATTATTTATATATTGTTTTGAAATATACAGATGGTGGTACCATGATCAAATTTTGTGGAATAAAATAACACATCAAAACAAACATGACAAACAAAGTGGTTATTACTCGAAAATTATATTATCAAAGAATTATTATAAAACATGTAATAAAAGGTAATATTTAAATAAAATGTTTTATTATAAATTTATGTATAGGTATTTAATATATATATAATAAACTTACATTAATTTTACCAGAGGTTCTACAGTGTATGAACATGTCCATAATGATGGAAATAGGTTTCTAGTCTCTTCTATATTTTTGTGAGATGTAATCCATATTCACCAATTACTTATTTAGAGTGGTATATATACTAAACATTTCACATAATATATAAAGAGTGTCCCTATTTCTATGATATTTCTTATTTCATTTGATTTTATACTTTATTGGTTCATATGATCCAATAGATTAATAAATAGGTGAGGGGTTTTTGCCTCAAGTATCCTTCACTGAGACATATGCTTTGTTATATACCTATCCCATTTTATAAGGTGAATATACTAAAAAATCCTTGTTATATCAAGAATTTATTTATTTTCATGATATTATTGTTTTACTTTAGTTTAACTTTTTTATGGTCATTATCATTCAAAATTACAAAATTTTATTTCGGTTTATGTTATAGTCATATAGATAGTAGGGTTTTTCTCATTATTATTCTTTAGATGATGAAATATTAATATCTTTTTCTCAGTAAATATGTGTTTTTCCCCTATTGAAATTTTATCAAAATAATAATATTCCATCAATTTTACTCTCATTATATACTCAATATTTAAATACACTATTTTATTAGAAATATGAATTTATTTCTCTATTTGGTCAAACATGTTCCTTTTTCCACAATAATGTTTTACAAAAAATCATGTTTTTAATATAAAATTATAGAAATGGTGTATTAATGGAATTTTTAACCATGGTGGAATTTATATAATGTGTTTTGAAATTAATCTTTAATTCATTTTCCCAAAAAATGATCATTTGGATTTTATTGAGAATGTGAATGTATTATTTGTTTTTACATTTATACTGTTTACAGTCATCCATAAAATTATATTTCTTTCGATTATTTTATAAAAATAAGTGGTTATATTCAATGTAATGGTTTTTTAAAATGTTTTAGTTTGTAAAATGTTTTTTTTAAATTTAAATATAAATTCTCGTATAGAGATTATTAATGTGACATTTTTTAAAATAATTTTCCATTTAAGAAAATGTATTTTGATATTGTATATAATTTAATAAAGATGTGTTACACAGATGCCATTTTTCTTTTGATTGGTTTATATTTATGAAACTTTTATCATTTCCATTAATTATTCAATGATAAAATTATTTTGAAACCCAATTTGTTCGTGAGTTATGATATTATAAATTGATGATATATATATAACCCATTTATTATCAGTGGGTTATGGTATGATATAATGATTATAAACCCCATTTAGTTTCATAGGATCTATTATGATGAATATTTTATGATCATATGGAATACATATGTATGATGCTTCTTACGTGATGGGTGGGACCAATGTCTCCCTCCAATTCATTAGGGATGATTTATATATCAAGAGATAAATAAGACTAGAATAGGGAGTGAACCTTGATTATTATGAGACTATATCCATTATGATACCTTGTGAGAGAACCGTGACAACTATAATGGTTTCGGGGGTACACCGAGTACATAATGATAGCCTCAACAATGATCATTTACTACTATGAAAATGATTTGTTTTCTTATTATATACAAAAATATATGTCGTATTCTATTTTTATGTCATTAGGATTCATATTCTTTGACTCATTGATAATTCATGTATTATGAAATTACATTATTTCTTCCATGACACATGCTTATGATCTCTAATTTTATGGTCACAGTTTTGAAATTTTATACTCATGTTCTCATAAGAATATGATCATGATATATTACATTCCTGATTATTTACCCTTATGAAAAATATTATCTTACAAATTATTACGTTTACTTTCCACATGTTATGATAAAAGGTATTATTTATGATATTTGAAAGAAGGTTCATTTTAATGAAGTGTATACTGGGATATGACATTTCTCACTTATTGACCAGTTTTTTATATATGTATTTTTTCTATATCACTATACCTAAAAAATTATTTAATGGATTATTATGTTATGTAATGAATATTCATCTATTAATAAGTAATATTTATGTATGAAAATATTGGGTTTCTAGAGAAGTGTAATCCACATTTATGCTTGATCGTCATTATAAATTTATAATAGATGGGAATCTAATATGGTATATAGTAATGTATATTTATAGAATCATAATTATTCAAAAATAGTAATATATCCATTAGAAGCATATTTATAAACCTATGTGTGAGGTGTTGATAAATATAGAAACAAATCACTTCATTTAGGTGGAATTAAACTAATATTCACAAATGGATTTTTCATTTTACATATATAAGAACCTAGCCAGAAACATTACATAATCTTGTAAATTACTTTATAATTCATTTATTTACATTCCCAAAGATATTTTTGTTTTATAATTTTTCAAAAATAGCATATAATTCATAAGAAACAACCCATAAGAATATAAAAATTGGTACTACTAAATTAGTATACATTTATTCTATAATATTTCTTTTCAATAAAACAAGATACCATTTCATGAAAATTTATCCAAAAAATCATCTTGGCTTCTCCTTTTATATTACCCATCCTTAAAACCTTTGAATAATGTTTTAAAACATGGTATTGGACAAGAATCATATTATGGGACATAAAATAAAGAGAGAAATAATTATTCCAAGAATATCTATAGACATGTTAAATCATTTTCACAAAGATTTTCTTCTCACCCAATATGTATCATATAGGTACTTAGTGAAACCATGAGATTTATAGAATAAATGAAAAACATAAATAATACTATAAAGGTAATGTCAGGATTTAATTACATAATATTCAAAACATCGTGACTAACATATTATTTTTAACCCTCATGACTACCTTACAATGTAACCCACGTTACAACCTTACAATGTACCCTCACAGCTACCTTATGGTGTAACAATCATAATTAAAAATGTAATAACCATACAATCAACCTCAAACATAAACATAACCAATGTATATGAGAGAGATATAGGTCTTAAAACTCATAATAAACAATTCCAAATAACCATAAAATAATAAAAGAATAATAATACATTCATAAAAATATTCCATTTGAATTTTATAAAAAAAGAATTTTAAAAGGGGATTATTAATGAAAATCCACTTACAAATATCATCTATTTAAAGTGATAATTGATAAAAATATTGGAATATGGGTATACACTATGAATCCACATTATACAAAATAATATAGTAAAAATTAATTTCACAAATAATCTTAGTATCACATAGTCAATGAATTAGAAGGTTAACCAAAAGAATGGATATTGGGTTAGGAATTCCCTTTCCTTAGCATCATATTACAGAAAAACATGTTAAAACCTCCATTATAATGGTCTATAAAAGTGTAATTCTTTTATTACAGAACCATATTAATATTTATAACTACTTATATGATATTAGTATTACTTATTTCTACCCAATTATTAATAATATTTTGTTATGTTTATTGTTTTAGGTGCATTTATTTCTTAGTTTCCATGGTCGGTGCATTATGGATTTTCCTATAAAATGGAAGAGAAAATACACAAGTTGAATGAAATGGTGTTAATATGTTTAAAAATATTTAAATAAAACCATATCTCATTTTAGTTTCTGATATGATGATGATCATTAGATAAAATATTAATGAGAATGATTTAATTTATTTTGGCTGTTTTTATGATCATCATGAACTTATATCTTTTTATTCAACATAATGTTTATATATTGGTTATAGGACATTAGAAAACTAATTATATTTAAAATAAAATACTATTTAACCATAATAATTGTTTTATGAATAGATATGAAGGCACTAATAAAAAATGAAATGTATCATCCACGATGGTGGTAAATCTATACATCAATGATGATATTCTTATTATTAAAATAAAAGTGGGAGGAGAATAATTTTGATGATGAATTTTTCCATAAAAAATATAAAATTACAATATATAATAGATAATATAATATTAATTCCACTTGGGTATTTGGTGGGACATGGGATTATAAGAAAAAAAAATAATTGAAAAGAAAATAAAATGAAAAGAAAGAGGATTTTACCTTTGGAATTATCTTTCTTGACAACCTCCATAAGGCCATTGGTTTTGGAATTTTGGTGAGAATAGTAGGTCCTGAAATGGGTAAGGGGATTGGAAAGGGAATTTGGAATAAATTAAAAAAGAAACAAGGATTTGAGGGTTGATAATAAGAAGTGGTGAGGGAGGTATTTATAGTGGAAGATAGAGGTGTTTTCTCTTTCTTATATTTATTTGTTTACTATTTTTGATCAAGAATATGAATAGTTTGAGAATTACCACTAAATATATTAAAATAATGAAAGGAAGTTCTAGATTATGGTTCTTAAATCATTCTTGACTCAAGCAATTGTTTATTTATCTTATAATGTATATATATCGTAAATTACCATATTTCAAGATTCAGAAAAAAATCAAGTATTTTAGAAAAATCCCAAAAAATCACCCTAACCATATATTGATGTGTAGAATTAAATTATTTACCCCATTTTATTAAAATAATTTTGAAATTATGAAAAATTTAAATATTAAAAAAATCACAATTTATTTAATAAATACTAGTTTTAAAACTATATTTAATTTTATAATACATTGAAAAATAAATAATAGTATCATAAAATTATCTAATAATAATAATATAACAATATATTTATTTATGAATATATTTTAAAAAATTATATTTTGTTTTAAATCATTATATAAATAATAAAATTATATATAAATATTTTTATTTCACAAAAATACCAATACATAATTATTCTTTTTTTAAACAATTATATTCTTTTTCCATGATGTTAATAAATCATAATTTCAATAATAATATACATGAAACTTATTTATAGTTTTGTATTTGAGGTTACTATTATATTTTCTAGATTACTATTATTATGGTCATGTTAATTTTCAATTATTATGAATTCCTTAATTACTATAAATTCCACCTATTTATTTATACATTTATAATTAATTTGACATTTTAAATACAGAATGAATAGAATCTATTTTTTAAGTACCTTGGTTGTTACTTTCTTCCCACCTTCTAGAAATTGTGTCCTCAAAATTTTTATTTACTTGTTAAACATGTGGGGGTACCTTTCCAATATAGCATTTTCTTATTCACATGTTTATTCTTCAACCATGTGTTTCCTCTATAAAATTGTAACCTGGTGAATTAAATTATTCCAAAATACTTTCTCCCTACAGTATATAATTTTATTAGGTTTCTATTCATATGAAATTTTCTCTTCTAGTTGAACTACGTCTTGGATCAAAACATGAGATAAATCGGGAACATACATTATCATCATCGAAATGTGAAAAAAAACATTGTGTACCTGATATAAACTCATATGAAAATCTACTCGATAGGAAACCAGTACAACATTCTCCTGGATTACATAATGTCTAATGAACTATAGATCTATCTTTCCTTTTAAACCAAAACACATAAAAAATTTCCATGGTGATATTTGAAGAAAAGAATGATCACCTACCTCAAAAGAAAATTATTTCCTCCTATTGTCTGTATAGATTTTCTTCCTACTCTATGCTATCTCCATGTTTTGTAGGATCATCATCACTTTTGCAGCCACTTACTATACAAATTTTGGTCCCCTAAAATTCTTTTCCTTGACATTAACCAAGAATGAAGGAGTTCAATTCAACTTTCCATATAATTCCTCAAAATGATTTATCTGCATACTAGAATGAAAACTATTATTATAATAAAAAAAATTCAGAAATATGATGATCCCAACATACCTGGTAATCCATTTAACAATCATAGAATCATATCCTCTAATTTATGAATTTTTAACTCATTTTATCTATCATTATGGGGATTAAAATTAGTGTCGAAATTTAGTTTTTTTACAATGACTTATGTATTCCTTTCTAAAAGTTAGAGGTAGACTAGGTATCATAGTCGGATATAATGGAAAATGGAACTCAATTTAACCTAGAAATCTATTTAAGGTACATTCAAGGAATCTGATCCAAATACATAGTATCCTTAATAAGTAGGAAATGTGCAGATTTAGTCAATTAGTCAACAATAAAAAATACCACATTGTAACCACAATAAGTCTCTAGTAATACCACCACTATGTCTGTGGATATATTATCATATTTCCCCTCTATCACTGAGAATTGTTGAAACATCCCATTCAGTGATTTTATCTCTCCTTTAACTTATTGAGAAGTTAAACATTTCATGGTAAAATCGAAAATATATCCTTGTAATCAATCCCACCAGTAATATATATAATTGTGTCGGTACATCTTTATGCTCCCAGGATAAACTAAAAATGGATAACTATAAGCATTAATTAACAACTATTTCATCAATTGTGAATCTTAAGGAACACATAATCTCTTCCCAAATATCAAAACACAATATTTTTCAACATTATATTCTACAAGCTTAACTTATTCACTAATTATACATTCTTTAACTCACTGTAGTCCATCTATGCTTTATTTATTCTTTTTGACTGAGATGACAACAATAAAACCTAAAACAAAAAAGAGGCATTTCCTGAACCAAGAACATCCAGGAAAAAATTCAAAAAGTCATTAATCAAGGGGTATTGTTCCAAAAAAATAACATGGTTAATGATGCATGATATTTTGGACACAAGGAATGCACCAAAAAAATTTATTTTTAGGATGGTAATTAATTGCTAAATCGTAATCCTTTATCAATTCAATCCATCCCTTCTACCTCATGTTTAATTTCTTCTAAGTAAATATATACTTTGGAATTTTATGTTCAGTATATATTTCATAATTTGATCTGTATAAACGATGTCACAAACTTTTCAATGTGAAAACAAAAAATGATAATTTCAAATCATGTGTAGGGTAATTTAACCCAAAAATAATTTCAGCTATCATGAATAATATGCAATTACATTATCATTCTGCATCAGAACCCAACCAAGTCCTTACAATTAAGAATCATTATAGATGAAAAATTAACCATTTATGGAATCCAAGGCCAAAACTAAGGCATTCACCAATATTGTATTCAGATCTTGGAACCAAAAATCAAATTATTAAATATAGATAAATTTAACACCTTTTCATGTTGGCATAGTTAGCAGGATAGATAACCATGAAATGTTTTTACAAAACTATTATTAAGATCCTACTAATACAAGAAAACTACGAATATTTATAACATTGGTAGGTCATGTCCAATAATAAACCACTTATGATTTGGAAGGATTAATTATTATTACCTACTTCTTTGTAATGTTCCCAAGAAAATAATTTTTTAAAAACCAAAAATCAGATTTTCTAAATTTTCTATATAAATTATTTTAATTTAATGTTTTCAAAAATATAATTAAATGTTTTTCATGCACCTCGTAAATTTGTGAAAAAAATATCATTAATAAAAACAAAAAAAAAATCTAAATATTAGTGGAACATTCTTTTCAAAAATTACATGAATACACTAGGGTTGTTTTTCAAACCAAAGGAAATAACAAAAAACTTATAATTCCCATTTCTAGAATGAAAAATTGTTTTTAGGATATAATACTCTGTCACCATTTTCTAATGGTATAAGGATCTTAGTAAATCTTGGAAAAATTCTATGCTCTATAGAGATGATCATAAAATGAATCAATATGATGTAACATATATCTATTCATGACAGCAATATTAATCTAATATCTATAATCAATAAAATATCTCACATTAATATCTTTTTTTAAATGATCAAAATAGAAGCACCACATGGTGAAATTCCAGCATGAATGATGCCTTTATCAAGAAGTTCCTACAACTGATTTTTCATTTCAAGATGTTCACTTGATCCCTTCGATAAGTGGGTTTATAATATTGATTACCATTAAGATTTAAGTACAGATTAAATTCAACATCCAAATCATGTATAAAACTAGGAAGCACATTAGGAAATGGATACAGGTACTCATTTAACACTATAAGAACATTAATCAGAACAGATCCCATGCTTTCACCAATAATAGACAGATATCATTAATTTCCATCTTTTAAAATTTTATCATCTTTCTTCTATTTTATCAGTTGTATGGGTTCATTATTTTATAAAAACATAAACTCATTCTAAAAAAACATATTTAGCTCTACAATCTATAGTAGCATTATAAACAAAAAAACCATACCTAAAGTAACGTCAAACTCTAGAAAAAAAACCAAACAAGGTTTTCAGATAATTCATTTCCATTGAAAACATCTAGAAGATTCTTATAGTTATTTTTTTCTAAAATAATTCCCCTAGTTTTTTAACCGTAATTTTCTATATCATTTATTGAGTTGAAATTTCAAATTTACCGAAATATTTCATAGAAGTAAAAGAATGTGTAGCCCCCATATCATACTAGACATTAGAAAAATATGACTAAACAACGTACATGATACCACTTTATTGGATGGATCAACATCTACTAATGTACTAACAAATAATATCACTACACCTTTCTGTTTATTATCTGGCTGATTTCCATCATTCAAGTATTACTTTGTGAAGGTATTTTCATACTGACCCATCTTAACACATTAGAAAAACATTATAGTTTTCTTATCATTATTAATCTTATGATAATTTTCATCACAATCTAAAGCCATATGTTCAATCATATCACATTAAAAAACATCTTAGTTTTATTAAGGCATTCCTTGTGGTTATTTTTAACACATTTTTATCACCAAAATGGAATCATTATTTTCTTACATTCAGATTTATTTTATTTTTTCTTACCCATCATGTAACTTATAAACCTCTTCATTTTTTTACAAAGTACCAGTGATCATAAAAAACACCACTTCTACCCTCTCACTACATGAGAAATATTTCTCATAAATTTTGAATTTACCGTAGGCAAATTCCTTTCGATATCTTAGATTCAATCTCAAGTAAAAATGATTTACTTTTATATTAATATCCTCAAAAATATATGGATCAGACCTTTCAAATTAGGTAAATTTTTCTTCATACAGAGAAACTGAATACTCCTCATTTTTTTAGTTCATAAAATTCATTTTCCATCCTACGTGAATAACCATTGGAAAATATTTTTCAAGGAAAATATTTTCCTATTTCATCCTATCTTAAGGAATCAATCTCCTCACTATCCTTGATATCCTTTACAATTGACATGAATTGGTCGAATTCATCATCAAAAAAATAAATTAAAAGACTAAAAATTATATTATCTAAACGCCCCATATCATGGAATATCTTTTAAAGGGATTTAATCAATCCTTCAGCTACTACTGGATCAGAAGATACACTAAAATAATGAGGTTGTTACCTCATAAAATGTTCCACTATAATCATGTTAATTTGAGGAGTCTATGGGTTTCCTCATGAATAGATTCAACCTAAATTTATAGCCTATTAAAATTTTTCCATAACTATCACAAACTATTCAGTTCCATTTCCCACCATTCTAGGTTGCATAATCAGAAATATATAATCCTCTCAGTGTTATCATACTTCTTCTTCCTTGTTTCTTTTATGGAAAACCATTTTGAACTATCATATATTTGATGAAGCAACAAATTATTTTTAAAATTATATATCATTTCTATTTAAACATCATTTAAACATCATTTATGGTATTATATTAACATAATTATTACCCATAATGTTATATAAACATTCTTGGTTACCAACTATAAGGACCAGACCTCAAACATTACATAATATAGAAGGTTCTGTTAGAATTCACTTCTTTACATTCCCATAGATATTTTCTATTTAGAGTTTTTGAAAAGTAGGAAATAATTAAAACATATCAACCCACAGGAATACAATATGGTTAATAATAATATAGTATCCATTTTTTCTATAATAATTTTTTTTAATAAATTATGAAATCATTTCGTGATAAATCTTCAGAACATTTATCTTGGATTCTCATTTTCTCTTACCAATCTTTAAACCCAATGAAAAAACATTTTAAAACATGGACTGATAACCTAAACTCATTAAGGGGCATAAAAAAGAATTAGAGAAACTATTATTCCATGAATACATATAAACATGTGGAATCATTTAACAAAGACATACTTCTCACTCAATAAGTATCATATTGTTACTTTGTGAAGATATGAGATTTTCGTAAAACATAAAAAACATAAATAATACTATAAATATAACATAGATAATTACTTAAAAAAAATATTTTAACCATTTTAGATAATGTAGGATTTTTAACCCTCATAGCTACATTATAATGTAACCCTCACAGTAACCTTACAATATAACCCTCACGACTGTCTTATGGTGATACTAATAAAGTAACACTTGGAGTAACCATACGATCGACCTTCAACATAAAAAAATCTAATTAATTGGAGGTATATATATCCCCCACCTTACATAAGAAAAAATTCCCAATATTCGTAAAATTATCACAAAATAACAATACTTTAGTAAATAAATTCCTTTATAATTTTGAAAAAATAGAAATTTAAAACTGGATTTTTGAAGAAAATTCCCTTACAAATTTCATATATTATAAGTGATAATTGAAAAAAAGAATAGAATATGTTGATATAATTTAGATTCAAATAATAAAACATAATATAATAAAAATTAATTTCATAGATAATCATAGTACCACATAATCAATTAAGTATAAAGTTAAACCAAAGAATGGAAATTGGGTTAGGAATTCCCTTACCTCGGTTTCATCATACATCAAAAGTGTTTTTATTTAAAATTAATTATATGTTATTAATAATGGTTTAGATAGTGATATTAATATATTAAATATCCTTATTCATATTTAAATTAATTATATGATATTCTTATGTCATGTATCCTCCAATTCATTAATAATATTTTAATATTTTCATTGTTTTAGGTGCATTTATTTCATGGTTTCCATGGTTGGTTCATTATAGATTTTCTTTTTTAATGGAATAAAAATAGCAGAAGTGGAATGAAATGGTCTAAATATGTTTCCAAAATAATAAAATATTCCATACATCAATTATTTTCTGATATTATGATGAATAATTTGATAAAAAATTAACTAAAATGATTTTATTTATTTGGTGGTTTTTATGATCTTCACAAACTTTTATAATTTTATTCAATTAAATGTTTACATATTGGTTCTAGAACATTAAATAACTTATAATACGCAAATTAAAATAATATTTAAACATAATAATGTGTTTATGACCATCCATGATGGTGATAATAAAATATAAAAGTTTATTATCCATGATGACAGTAAATCGACACATCATGGATGATGTTCTAATTTTTTTGGATAAAATTGGGAGGGGAAGAAGTATAATGATGAATTTTTCCATAAAAATTCTAACATTAAGGTATATATAATAAAATTTTTGTTTTATTCCTTCTGTATAAGGGGAGGTGTATAGAGAATAAGAAAAAATTAATGTAAAATAAAACGAAAGAAAATGAAAGAGGAATTTACCTCTTTAATTATACTCCGTGAGAACATCCTTAATGCCCTTGGTTTTGTCCTATTTTGAGACCAATAGGTCTTGGAGATTAGTAATATAATTGGTATGGGAATTGGGTAAAAAAATATGAAAGGATTTTATGTGTCATAAGAATAGGTGGTGTGGGGTGGTATATAAAGTGGGGGGAGGGGTTTTTTCTCATAATTAAATTCATTAGTTTATTATTTTGGAGGAAGAATATGGAAAGATTTAGAATTATCATTAAATATATACAAATAATGAAGGGAAGTTCTAGAATTATGTTTCTTACATAACTCATGACTAATGGAATATTTTATTTATCTTATAATGTATATACTGCCTAAATTATCATATTTCACTATTCACAAAATTTCATGTATTTTATAAATATACCAAAAATACATTATAACATTTTTTGATGTATAAATTTAAAAAATGATTTCCATTATATGAAAATAATGTTCAAAACATGGGAAATTTAATATTTATTTAGAATAATAATTTATTCAACAAATTACAGTTTTATTACTATAACTCATTTAATATCACTTTAAAAATTAATTACAATGTCATAAAATTATATTCTAATCATTAGACAAAAAATATTTATTTTTGAATCTATTTTATGAAAATATATTTTCATTTAAATAATTATATTAATTATGAATTTGTAAATAAATATTTCTATTTCAAAATAAAATCTCAATAATTTATTTATCATTTTTAAAACATTTATTTACTTATTCCATGATATAAATATATAATAACTTCACTAATAAGATACGTCAATTTTTTATGGTTTCATAGTTAAGATACTATTCTATTTCCCATATTATTATTTCAAATCTTAATTTACTATTCTGTTTGTATTTATTTTTTAATTTCAATAAATACCTCTTATTTCATGTTACATTTATAATTAATTTGATTATTTAATTCAAAAATGATAAGAATTTATTGTATAAGAACCCAGGTTTCTACAAAATATCATCTAAATGTAAAATAAAATTGATTCCCCATGTATAATCCAGACATAATTTCCACTCAAACAGTTCTTAATGCAGGTTTTCTACTGGGCCATTTGCACGCCTCCATATATGCCAAATTATTCTGACATGTAGGGAGGGTTTATTGATGTGATAGTTGGGATACTATATCCTCAGGTGACAATAATAATAGAGGTACATATATATATAATTTTGTATAAAAAGACCATAATAGAAATGAATTCTTAAAACAATATCAACAAAAACCTAATAAACAGAGGATGTGTTGAATAAGCCCAAAGTAATAGTACCATTTTTAGATACAAAGAACACAAGTCCTAAAAGTTATGAAAAAATAATAGACATGCGTTGTATCCCAGGGATTCCCATATAAATATACATATATATAAATAATCCAAATGATGAAAAAGAATATTTATCCTGATGTAGAGGAACACTAGGTCCACTTCCATTCATCCTATGCAAAAGGTAAAACTATAATCACTACTGTACAACTCTTGATCAACAATCCATACCAGATATCATTAACAAAATTTCTACATGCATCTCCAGTGTCCATTGTAAGGGTGGTAATGACCATAGAATGCCACATCCAAAGTGTTCTTATCTTACATAAATAATTTTATGGTTTATTGAAAATATAAATAAAATATCACTGCACACACACATTTAATAATTAATGAAGTACATTTTTTCTCAATAGACACAAGTAAGAATTTAAAAACTTATTCCAATAACATTATACCATTCAACATGTTCCCAAAACTATATATAATTAAAATAGAACATGTTCACATATGTACAGTTATAGTAGTGAGGACCCATGTATTAGTGATCTGTTGTACCCTGAATAATATCTTAACTACAGTGCCCTAAGAAACCTCCCATAACTACATCACTAATACCTAATTTCATTTTACACCCCATGTTACACCAATGAAGAATATGGAATCCTGATGACATTCCCATCAATATTTCTTGGGTCTCTCTAACTTCCATTCAAAAAATCCACATCAACTCAATAGAATAATATCCTAAGACACAATGATGTCCATTAACCTATTAATAATCAATAACTATCTGATAAACAAAATTCATATGACCACATGATCATATCTTCCCTCTAATAATCTTGACCCATCATCCTCAAGCATAATGGTGATCCTTAAAAACCAAATGATTCTCTCTACACCATATCACAATGGTCCATCATTATCCACCATCAATTTATATGGTGACCACCTCCAACATAATCAATGTCCAACAAAATTACCTAATAATTAATATATACTAAGGCCTCCACCTAAATTGAGTGGTCAACGCCAGCTCAACTCAGTCCTATAAGTGCGCACATGACTCCAATGACGATTCGACTAATAGATATTTTTGATAAAGACTAAAAAGTACCAAAGGTGAATCATTTACACCTCATTCCCCTATTAAAACATCTCTAAATAAGAACAACCAAACTCACTTGGTCCATTCCCTAATCCTAATAAACTCATCACCTAAAATTGATTATCATGTCACCTTATCCTGTTGATCATCATAACCCCATATATCTCAGGCCCCACCCTTAGCATAACGACCACGAAGCATCTTTCTAATTGATCAAAAAATCACCAATCATAAGTTCATAAACAATATTTCTACATGGAATCAATAATATCATGTAACATTAAATTAAATATAAACATATTACCTTAACTCCCCAACTGATAATAAAACCCATGAAAAGAAATTAATCAACATACATACATGAGTTAATTAATCTAGAGTCATAATCAGAAAACCTAATGTTAAAATTTAGGTATGAACCCAAATTTTCCATTAAATTAAGTGTAATTTTATGCACTACAATAACTATATGCACAAGTTGTTGATCATTATATATCAACATCTAAATTGATACTAAATGGGAGGAAACAATGTTTTATACAAACAAACTAATAATATATAAAAAAAATATTTCATATATTTACAATTATATATGGTTTGATAAATGATAAGGAGAAAAAATAAGTTTTATGCCCTTACCTATACACCTCAAATGAGACCATAATTATTCAATTTGGAGCTCGAATGATGGTGTTAGGCTAAATCCTAATAGACATAAAAGAATGGTAGGCCCCTTGTTGTGCATGTGGAGGAATTGTAGGAAAAGAGGAGGGAAAAAATAAATATAACAGATGGAAAATATTAATTTTATCCCTTTAAAATATATATATGGTTTTACTTCATAGTTTGGATAGTCATGCTCCTAGTATTTTGTTCTCACTACCTAGAGACCACATATCACATGGCTAGGTGAACGGTTTTCCTAACAACATATAATTGTTGTGGATACCCTTAAATAATAACTGTAGAAAACTAAAATATAAAATAACCCCCACCATCATGATTTAACAAAACATGTCTATTGAAAATGTGTCTTTCATGGTTTCCCTTTACAGGATACATGGTTTCATCACACTATTCCACACTATCTGTGCTTAACCAAAACAATGTTTATGGGGACCAGCATGCCAGGAACTCATCAAAAATCCATCGATGTTTTTGGGTCTTAAAAACATTTAAAAATAAGTCCTACAGTAAACAAAATAACTGTTATGATTAGGTTTTGAATATAAAAAAAATTTGGGTATGAACACTGAAAAATAAAAAATAAAAATGGCTGGGAAATTTGACCCATTTACATCCTGATACATTACAGTCATCCCACATTATAATATCTCATCCCTAAGATTTATTTCATTACCCAAATATTGTACCAAACATACGCATATCATTTATATTAATCTCATCTAACCTTGTTTTTTAGTAATACTCAATTCCATTTATAGAACATCCCAACATTGGAATTACCTAACCAGTCACATGCAGCCCGTTTTATGGCCTAGGAACCATCCTGATACTCAAATGTACTCCCATGACATTTTGTAATTCATAGACATCATTAGGTTCCCAATTCATTACGGTGTTATATCTAACAACCGTAAAATTTTATATCTCATCAGATTACTATCACATACTCATTCCATACACAAAACCCATCAAGACCTACATCTCATCAATTTATCAAAATATCCTTGTTATAAAAATATTTCTAAAAATATTGCATAATATATATATAGATATATATTCATTCCAATCATAGTCATGATTCCTAAACACCTCATAAAATTCTTGCATCGCACTCGATGACCATAATAAACCTCATTCCCTATGAATATCATATATATATATATATCATGCATCCATATGATTTTGACATACTATAAATCACCTAGTTACTCCAAAAATATCACACATGTGAGACGTTCACCAAAACAATCCATGAAAAAACAAAGGAATATGTAGTCATTCCCATGGAATAACTCTAAATATCATTGGATCCCAAACCTATTATGACGCTAGATACTCAAAAACATCTAGATACCTTGAAGAATGACTAACTAATGTATATCATCAATATGGAGATGTACCCGCCACCAACCATGGAACACATTATTGGGGCTATATATCTATACCATTAACTATGTATGACACTAAATATCATATACCAGCTCCAGGTACTACTTTTAGTCCAACATCAAGTCCATTAGTCTTACCAGAACCATAGATCCCAACTAACTAAGAATAAGTTTTTCATAATTTCTCTAAATGGACCATCTAACCTCATTCCCAACACTCTTTCAAAACCTAGTCACATTGGGTCTAAACCTGACTTCAATTACCTCACTATAAAAACTCTATATAAGTCACACTCCTTGGTGGTCCTCCATAATCTCTCTCCAGACTCCTCTAATGTGACTCATCACACCCCCATTTATTTCTACCAAAATATTCACCTCTAATATCTTATGTTTCCATTACATGGATTGAATAATATTGTTCCATCTTGTTTCCCACACCTATCAGAAAAAAATTGGCACCCTTCATGAATGAGGTAATTTTGAATATTTTTACTACATCTTGATGGTTTTTCATAAACTAAAGTTGAATTGAAATAACCTGGAGATTTCATCACCCATAATATAGTTTAAAAATGCTGCTGGTTTTTGAAATTGGAATAAAAATCCATGATAGATGTATCCCCTTCGTAAGATTAATTATCTCACATGCATTGTCTTCCTTCAATATCCTGTGGAATAATTTCTCAATGAACATAGTGTCAAAATCCTTCCAAAAAAGTCCCGCATGTACGCCTGCCTATATATTTACACCCCACTATTCTTTTTACATTATTCTGGTCATGGAACATGGATTCTAAAACCATCAACATGGGGGTGTCTCAAGATGATTGAAGATAGTTTGAACTAACTCAGTCTAATTCTAAAATTCCTTTAATCCATGTTCACCTTAAATTAATTATGGGTACTGGGACTAGAAATCATAATTCAGAGATCACATAGATTTCTAATTTCCCTAACATCCCCTATAAATACCCTTTATAACTCAAGTTAATATCACCCTGAACATCTCATCATTCCATGGACCAAATTCCGCAATTGTTTGGGGATTCTCTGCTTGTACCAGAGCCTATACAAGTGGCTCATGATCGTACAGATCTTTTAGGGCCTCATCCCATTTACACTTTAGTGGAACCATATCATTTCATTCCTAACACTCAACTGAGTGCTTCCTAAGTGGAATCATGCTAAATACCAAATACAAAGGTCAAAAAACAATAACCATATGCATATATATATGGAATACACTAATAGGATGTACTACTCACTACACTTATTATCCCAAAAAATAACCATCTCACATTACACCGGGCCTAATGGCCCCTTACAAACCCATATAAGAGTTTCATATCATATATCACCAGGTCTCATAGACCCTTTCCTACAAATAACAATATCATGCATCACATATGATATATAAATCTGGAATAGCTAAGTAGAATGCCTCAAAATAAGCTACATAGGAAAAAACTGTTTGGATACTCTACTGAAACATTAAACAATTCAGCCCCATTTTAAAATGCCTTCCTACCCTATTAATATTCATGAGTAAGCCTACAGTACACATATTTATCAAATCAAAAACCAAATAACTAGGCTATAATAGAAGAATACCACCAAAGAAATTGTGAATGAAAATTTTTCTTAGCATAGTTTTTGAAACTTTAAATATCCAGACAAATCATCATGAATTTTAGGACACTAATGCTAATCAAATGAAAAAACACATATAATATGAGCCGAAGTAGATCTCATGATGCATACAAAATCCTCCCTTTATATACTAGGATATTTTTCAAGCCACACAATCAAATAACATCACACATAAGTGTGTCACTAAATTTGGAAAGCAATAAACTATAGAGTCACATAGCATAACATAAAATTACTACCTTTGTAATAATTTATTTCCCTCATGAATGGTTTTGTAGGTATTAATACATGTTCTCGTTACCCTATTTCAACTATAACCTTGTCTTCGGCATACCAAAACCCAAATTGTATGACAAAAAAGGAAAAAAATTCTTAGATATAATCTTTTGTTTCCCAACCCGACATTCACTCCAATAGTGCCCTTGGTGAGTTGGTGATTGGGTGAAGGCATACATCACCATAATAAAAAGCCTACTAATTAACAGAAAGGGTCTAATGAGGTGATATTGTGGAGACAATACCCTCATGTGATGATAATTATTGTGGAAAATATTTATATATTGTATTACAGAATGAAAAAAAAATATAAATAGTAGAAGAAAATGTTAGATGAGTATTTTAAAAATTAATAGTAATCAATAATCCCAATGGAATATTACCAATTGTAGATCCGAAGACCATAATTCCTAACAGGTTTTTCAAAAAAATTAGAAGAATGAAATTCCCGAGTTGGGTATATGTGTACACTTATAGAATGAATGAAAATTCCTAAATACAAACTCTCTCTTGATGTAGAGGAACTACAATGTCCCAATTTTGGGTGCTTCCCAAAGGTGCCCTGTACCCTGTTTGTCACATATCCTCAAGCGCATTTCCCCAAATGCCAGTGGCTTCCGACTAGTAGTGAGGGACTTGGGTGTGGTTGTGGGTAAACTATGCCCTTATTAGCAGACTAACACCGCAGAAACAAATAGTACGTAGTAGCGGAAGTAGTAATATGATACAACAAAAGTAAACATTAGAATACTACTAGTGTTAACAACTAAAACATATATAAATAGATGATACATGTCACATGTATCTATGAAACCATACAAAAAATTCATGATTTTAGAAATAAAATACTAAACCAATGTATAGAAAAGCAGTAACATGAATAGAACTGAAAGCCTTAGCTTGGTCCCATGCTCTCCAGCTCCATTAGAAATCGAGTATATCAGGAAGAAGGGAACTTGACCTAATCTGTAACTGCAATAATATAATATTTTTTGGGTCCAAAAGCATAGCCCAAACAAGGTGTGAGATTAATCCCAGTATACAAACACCAAAACATTTATTCCTAACAGTCGGTGAATATATATATTTATATATATATATAAGGTAATCAGATGAAATGAAATAATAAACTAAGGAGTAATCAAAATGAAACAATCCTACAGTTTTTCAGTTATATTCATTTACATTTCGTAATTATTCAATCATTGAATAATGTAATCTCAGGATCTAGCATATGATCTGTTTCCCCCAATATAATATAACAATTAGACTTCTCAGAAGAACATATAAACAAACCAATATGACTTAGTCCAAGATTATGCTTTGACTTGTCAGACTCGTCACAATAATTCAAATATTCAAAAGAAACCCTCTACTGAAGTTATCATAGTCTGATCCCTCTGATTTAACGCATCATAAATTCAATAATAAATAATTACCCTCAGGAGAAGCTCACACAATATAAACCCTTTGGTCCCACATATCACTAATCAATTGCAAACAACAACCTAGGTAGGTCTCACAGTCAATACCCCTTGGTCTAAATGGAATCAATAAAATATAATTACCCCCTAGTATCTCTCACAATAAATTCCATCATTTCGAACATTAATTTAATAAAGACCCTCTAGGTAGCTCTCATGGTCCAAACCCTATTGTCTATGACCACCCTACAGCTCTCATAGTAAATACCTCTGGTTTGCATAAAAAAATATACATAAATGATGCTACCTTAGGAAGCTCTCACAGTCAATTAACCTTGGAAAAACTTTCACAATGTGAAACACATGAATCTCAAATCGAAAGTACCTATATCCTATTGACATGAAACATGGAAACAAAGAAAGCCTAACATGATTTCTAGACCCAACATCCATAATCAACCAAACATGAGAAACACATCGATAATCAAGTTAATAAAACCTATTTAACAATCAAAATTACCTTTTTCAATCAACACACCATAAAAGGTCTTAAACAGGGTTAATAATCCATAAAAAATTCCCCAAATATGGGTATTTGGAACTTAAAGAATATATAATCCAAATATAATCAAATAAAGGAACAAACCACCTACCTCGACGTTGTATGAAGAACACTCTTGAACGTTGGCCCTTGAATCAGCCTAGAATGACATAGATCTACAAAAATAGTAAAAACAAACATACTAGAATAACCCAATAGAGAATAGGGCTCAAGAAAAGAGGCTCTATGGAAAGAGATAACACACCGGTGGGAATCCAACAGACCCCAAATCCACACAATAGGAGCTTGGATGAAGGAACGGGAGGAGTTTGAATATCTTCAATCGTGTGTCGCTCTCCTGTATGAGACACGGGAAGAAGATGAACTTCCGGGAGATTATATGTCACCCTCTCCAATTTATTAAATAAAAATAAAAGTACATGGCGTGTTCATTTAATGTACATGTCATGTACTAGCCTCAACTAGCTCCCCCTTTAGGCATTAAGCCAGGTCACCCACACAACCATGTACTCAGTCGTTACATGGCCAGTACACAGAGTGTCCTACTAAGTACAGGGTGTGTACTTAGAATTTTCCCACTTATTCGTTTTTTTATAAAAAATGTGAAATAAAGATCCATACCTGAAATAAAGATCCATGTTCTTATAAACTTCCCTGCTTAAATAAATTTGTCCCCAAATTTCCCTTACAAGGGCGGATAAGAAGAAACATCAATTAACTCTAGCCATTATGATTGTACGTCAGCCTCCCTCTCCCATGTCTCATCTTATACTAACTCATGCTGCCATAGCACCCATACCAGAGGAACAGACCAAACATGGAGAGCGATGGTGCTATGATTCACAATCTGAATAGGGTTCTCCTCAAAGGATGCATCTACCTCCAACTCAACCTCCTCTGGTTGAAAAATGTGAGACGGATTTGAAAAATAACGTCGTAGCTAAGAAACATGAATCAAGTCATGCATATCCCAATACCTCTAAGGTAACTAGGACCGATAGGAAACCGGTCCGACTCTCTCCCAAACCTCAAATATCATGATGTATCTCGATGAAAGACTCCCCTTTCACCTAATCCTCCTCCGTCCCAACCACAGTGTGACACGTAAGAAAACCCGATCTCTTTCCTCGGACTCTATAGGTAGTATCCATCGATTAACATAATATTTCTGGTGATATTGTGAAGTATCCATCCTATTCTCAATCAACACCACCTACTCAATGGTCCCCTTGACAAGACGAGGTCCCAGTATAAATTTCTCTACTACCTCCAGCCAACAATGGGGAGATCAGTATGGACTACCATACAAAACCTCATAAGATTCCATCTAAATCATTCCCTAAATACTATTATTGTTATATAACTCTTCTATGTGTATGTTTATCTCCCAAGAACCCCCAAAATCATAGACGCATGCTCAGAGAATGTATTCCAGAACTCGAATTGTGTGCTCAGACTGGACATCTATCTTGGGATGGTATGTTAGACTCATATGTATATGTATGCCCAATACACTATATCATCCCTTCCTGACACGATAAGTATACTAGGTTTCCCTGTCTGAAATGATAGACTATGGAACCCCATGAAAACGTACAATCTCTTAGATGTACTACCTTCCTTGCTCATCAACACTAAAGGTTTCTTTGATTGGCAAGAAATGAAAAACCTTTGTGAGTCTGTCAATAAAAACCCATACTACATCATTCCCTCAATACGACATTGGTAAACCCGTCACGAAATCCATTGTGAAATCATTCCACTTACACTAGAGAATGGGTAACTACTGTAAAATCCCTACTAGTCACTGATGCTCTGCCTTCACCTGCTGACAGGTGAAACATCTGATAACAAAATCAGCTACATCTCTCTTTATACTTGGCCAACAATACTGAATGTGTAGATCTCGATACATATTGGTGACACCAGGATGAAATTCCAAAACTATGGAATGAAAATATAACATTAACTCCTAACATATGACTGATGACACCCATATGCGTCCATGGAAATAGAAGATCTCATTTTCACCTATGGTCCACCTTGGATTAGTGTCTTCTCCTAACACACTCTCCCATAGGACTTGGCCCTATGAATATGATATCTGACCCATTATCACTTAATCCATTACAGTAGAGTTCATAGCTATAGAAAAAATAAATGTTTTCCCCTTCCTTTCGTGCACCTCCAAATTCATCTCAATCAACAAAGCCATAATCATCCACTCACAACTGGCCTTATTAACATCCAATATCTGAGTCCTCCTTCTCAATGCATCGGCTACTACATTGCCTTTCCCGAGAATCTAGGCAAGCTCAAAGAAAAAATACTGATGATACTCCACTCACCTTCTCTATCTCAAATTCAGATTGAAATGAGTAAAGATATACTTGAGGCTTTTGTGGTCGGTGTATACCACAAAATGATCTCTCAATAGATAATGTCTCTAAAATCATAGATAAATCACAACTATTTCTAACTAGAGATCATGAGTTAGGTAGTTCTTCTCATGTGGCCTCAGCTATTGGGACCTATATACAATGACTTCATCCCCCTGCATAAGCACTGATCCCAGCCTAACACTTTACGTATCATATTAAATGGTTTAACTCCTTCCAAGATCTAGAAAAATAAATATCCATGGTGAATTCAATCAACTTATCATCTCTTGAAAGGATGAATCACTTGAATTGGTGCACAAGTACTTCACACCCTTCTTAGTCAGGCCCGCCAGTTGCCCTTCTAGGCATAAAAGGTCCTGAATAAAGTGCATGTTGTAACCATCCATCTCATAAGAACTTTGAACCTAAAATATGTTATTCATACACCCTTAAGAAACTAATTCTCTCACATTCTATGGGTCTACTAATAATTCTGTCTCTAAGAAAACATGACCCAAAAAGTGAGTCTAATCCATCTAAACATGGAATTTTGAGAACATAGCATATAAATGATGCTCTCTTAGTTTAATCTGTACGATATCAATATGGGTGGAATGGTCTTGTTGAGTGTGATAGTACACCAATATATCATCCACATAAACTACCAAAAGATAATCCATATAAGTATGAAACATTCATTTCATCAGTGCCATGAAAACTGTTGGCGCGTTCGTGAAACTAAATGGAATAACCAAACACTTGTATATATGATACCATCTCCAAAAGGTTGTAAGAGATATATATGATGGTTTAACATGAAAATTATGATAACTGAATCTCAAGTGAATCTTTGAGAACACTCAGTCTCCTTTAAGCTGATCAAAGAGATCATTAATCCCCAGAAAGGGATGTCAGTTCTTAGATATTAGCTAGTTCAGCTTCCAATAATCCACACAAAGTCTGAGGGAACTATTTTTGTTCTTCAAAAAATGATAGTTGAACCATAATAAGATGTAATGGGTTGGATGAAACCTTTTTATAAAAACCTCTAATTGTTTCTTGAGCTCTTGTAACACTGATGTAGCCTTCCTATAAGGAGGAATGGAAACTAGTGCCACTCTTGGAACAATCTCAATAAATAAATCTACCTCTCTCTTCTGAGGGAATCCTGAAAATTCATCTGGGAAGACATCCCTGAAGTAATCCACCACTAGAGGAAATTCAGTCTGTGAAGTCTCCCCTAGACATCCCCTTTACACGTTTCTAGAAAAGACCCTCCCCAAAGTGATGTAAAACTCACCCAGTAGCAATAGAAGTCAAGAATGACCTGGAAAGAGACTAAACAGTCTATTCCAACAGTGAAATCAAAGCTTGTCATATCTATGATATAGAGGTCCCATAAGAAGTGACACCAACCAACCTCAAGAGGGAACTCTTTGTACTGACCTACACTATCCGTCCTAATCCCCAACAGAGTTTCTATCAACAAAAAATCTTCATAAGAAATGATAAAGAGCCCAAGGCTATACAAAATGGAAATAGATAAAAAAAACAATGGAAATACCCTATATCAAAAAGGGATGAAGCTAAAACTGAGGCCACTAGAATCGTACCTCTAACTGTAGAGGGTATGTGATCCTAATTCTACTGGGTTAGCTCCACTGCAAAAGGCTGACCTATATTGTGGCCCTATGACCTTTTCTAACTGCCCTATGCTGATCTACCCAACTGTCATAGAAAACCTGTAGCCTGACTACCATGACCACGACCACCTCCTCGGCCTGAATGGCCTGACGAACACCAGTTCCCTGACTCCTAAGAAATTGATGGTTCTTCTCCAGAAAGTGGAATAATAAAAAACCCCATATCACTCATTGATAGTGAGAACTCCTGACTTAAATTCTGACTATTTCATATATTTTCACAAGACCAACACTCAACTGGGACCTTCGGGACATGTGGTCTTGTATGCCCACTAATCCCACACTCATATCATACCACCATGATACCTGAAGAAACATCACGTGAAAGCTCCCTACAGTGCTTTCTACTATCAGTCGAAGGAGTACCAGCCCTGGATGATGAAGCACCCTGGTTATCAGCTCCCAAATAACTCATATTTCACTCTATAATCAACACCTAGTTCACTATAGCAGTCACTAAATTCAGCTTCAATGCATTCACCTACAATCAAATGTCATACCTGAGACCATCCTTACATCACCTAGCAACATATTACTCGTCATATCCCAAAATAGCTGCAAAGCACTAAAGCTCTGTAAAATTATAAGAGTTTCCATTACTAAATGAGAACACTACTCCAAATGAATGAACTCTCGAGATTGATCATCCTTGAACATCTTTAAATAGAAGTAATCATAGAAGGTCCTCTAAAAATATTCCAAATAATTATCCTACTAACATATTGACTATGATATAACATCCCACCTTCTCTTGGTGGAATCATATAGCATGTATGTATCGAGGCTCACCATCCTCTTTAGAGGAATCTCCAAATGCTCAAAGATAGCATGCATGTACTCCATTCATGACTCTGCAGCCTGTGGTCCTCCATCCCTTGAGAATGTGGGAGGATGCTGATGCTAGAACACCCTCATAAACACTTCCATAGATGGAGAAGGATGCGGTACTCCCTAAAAATTCTGTAACATCCTCAAAAATCCTTCACAGAAATGTGCATTAGTACCTGTGTCTGGTATAACAGTTGGGGCCTATATAGGCATGATGGGAGGATCTGCTTGTAGTCCATGATCTATCATTTCTGGTGTCTGATCATTTCCATGTATCTAGTTTAAAACTGGATGATGTCTTGGTGGAATGACTCTACATGGTCAAGCGCACACCTCGATTCAATATTATCAAGGACAAAAACATAAATGTGAGATAAGGAATAGGAGAAGAAACATTCATGTTTTACAAAATAGGGTTACATGACGCGTATAAACACTACATGGTGTATTACCTTAAGCCTTTAAAATAGAGTGTACCTCTACCAAAACTCGGTGCTGTAACACCCATCCACATAGATTGTACCTCCTAATACATGGCATGTACTTGAATTTTCCCTCCTACCCAGTTCCCTCTACACGGATCAAACCACAAGTTATTATCTTGGGTAACACTACATAGTGTGTTCACCCTAGATATGATGTGTTCCACTTATGTACTAACCTCCCATGTAGTTATTCACACAACCAGATACACGGTCAACTCTACACAGCATGTATAAAAATAACAAAACATGTACAACTTATTTTTCATCCACTTCTGACATTGGTCACACAACTAGATACATGGTTCTCTATAACATGGTATGTACAATCCATACACGACATGTTTTACAAAAAAGTTTCCCATCCCCGTGTCTCTGCTCACATATTCAGTCACATGGCCAATCACTACAAAATGTGTGCATACGGTACATGGTGTGTACTTAATAAATGTTGATTCTTCGAGAATATAAGAACACATGGCATGTGGTCATAAAATCGCACATCGTGTTGTTTGGGTTTCTGAAAATTAATCCTCTGAAACATCTTTGGAACAATTAATATCTTAAAAATTTGTCCAAGGAATCACAAATTATGACATGTGAGATCCCATACTCCCACGACTCAAAGTATATGTAACATCCCAGGTAAATAAAGAATAAAAAATTTTCATATTTATTAATATTTACGAATTAAATATTAATTTTATTTTAAAGGGGTTGCTATGTTCGATAGAGTACCCGATACGCAACGATGAGTTTCTTTGAAACTTACATAGCACACTAGTAATAAAATAATATTATTTTAAATGTTAGTTAACAAGTAGTTGTTGTACTAGCGGGAATGGATAGAAATAACTAAAATAAGATTAGATATGTTTTTAAATGTTTATAAATTTACCCAATAAGAGATAAAGGCTTAAAATACGGAAAGAGTTCAATTTTAGGCATTTATACCCTAATTTTCACGAAAGGTTCACTTATCACCTTTTGACGGAGAACCGCCATTAAATATAGTTTTGATCGATCTTATAAATTCTATGGGACCAAATATAACTCTTCTTTAGAATCGGGACATCAAAATTTACTTTGTGTAAATTTTTGGTACCTTTCTGATAAAGTTCATTTTTTAATGAATAGTGTAAAATGTTGTATTTTAATTCAAAACCTCTTTTTAATCTAAATTATTTATATGATTAGATTATTATTTTAATTGGTTTTAAATTGAAATTAGAAAATATTTTTACCAGTTAATCCAATGGTGGTCATTGGAATCAATTTCACTTTGAAATTGGACTAAAACTGGTGTCAATCTTTTAATACTTATTGTTTCACAAAAACACGCTATTTGTCATGATAGCGGGAATTAATTATTAAATTAATTAATTTGACTTCTATGTTTTGAATTTTTTAAAATGGACTTCATTTTTGAATTCGGAATATCAAATATAGCTTAGGGTGAATTTTTGGTAATTTTCTAGAAAACTTCAATTTTTGATGAATAGTGAAATCACTAAGTGGTAATCAAGCAAACTGGTTTTTCAGTTAAATGAATGTTTACCACTAACGTGTATTGAATTTTGAAAATCCGACATACATGGTTGTCATTAATAAGTAAAATGTAGTTCAATGAGATTAAAATAATTTTTTGGTGAATAGTAATTTTTTTTCATTAATCGCGATTAGAGGTAATTAGTCTAGTTTAAGGTAAAAATGGTATTATAAGAATGTGAAAACACCATGACACTTGTCCTACACCTATTGGGTGAGTCATGGCCGACCAAGACAAGTCATGGGCCAACTTGGGGACCCAATGGAGCCACTTTAGTTGGAAAATGACATTAATATATTTTTATTTAATGTTAAAGTGAAAATGACACTAACATAAATTTTTTTACTAAAATAATTTTTGAGTGAGGGTTATACAAGTCCAAATTTTGATTATAAAAATTCATTGGAAAGCTAGAAATATTTCCTACATCATAGTATTTTTTTTATAATTTTTAGACATTAAATAAATTAAATTATTTATGACATAATAATGATGCAGTGATGACATCATTATTTGACAATTTAAATAAAATGGAAAGATAATGAAAAATCTAAAACCTAAACATGGCCAAAACCAATTGGATGAGTGGATTTAGAACCCTTATCACCTTATCCACGAATTATATCAATGTGGGATCTTTTAAAACCGAAACACATTTTCAAATAAAGTAATATTTCTTTACTTTCCAAAAGTGCCCCTCCTCTCCTCTTATAAAAGGCCCCCACCTCTACCCCATTTCACACACTTCTCAAGCCTTTGGCTCGGACAACCCCTGCTCAATTACTCTCTCCACATCCCTCTACTCATCCTAGAGGATTCACTTTGGGCAGAATCCTTTCAAAGGAAGCCTTTAGGCTCAAATAAAAAGGGAGTTACACTTTTAAAGGTAATTCATTCTCTCTTGTTCATTTGTTTTATTTTGCTTCTCCAACCCTCTAAACTCTTTTTATTTAATTATTTTGTAACAAAAACAGTATCTTCAATATACTAGGATGTTGTTATAATATTTATTTGAGCTACACTCTCACACAACTACATCAAATGGTTAAAGAACATACGGTTTCCGTGGATGGCGAAATTCTGCCTCCCGAAACGATGATTGTTCAATACTCATTTAACACCTTCAAGGGTGGCCATTATGATGTAACTATTTTTATATATGATATATAATATGTTTATGTTTTCTTTAAGCTTATGTATTTTTCATTTTTGGCATACCTTTATGGTTTCCATTATGGGTAAACACGATATCTTCATTTAAGGAAGTGCGGACTACCGCCCCCTAAAAGTGAAGTGATTTGTTAATGCCATATGTGGGACGTGTAAAGGATGGATTTAAAGTTATTATATAAGATGTTATACTGGAATTATAATATACCTCTATATCATTATTATTTCTTTCCATTAAATTATGAGATATAAATGAATGTAGCGTTCATGCGTACGTACGGCTTACCGTCTCCATGAACGGTGCATTTCATTTCTTATCCCCAAATGTAATGTACTATTAAAATTACATGTATATAATGTATATATATATATTTAATTATATATCTAAATGATGAATATAATTCTGGAATTAAAATATACATACCTCTCATTTAGTTTTAATTCCATTAATATGACAAAGAAATGAAAGTAGCGTTCATGCGTACGTACGGCTTACCGTCTCCATGAACGGTGCATTTCATTTCTTACCTCTAAATGATTATGTAATATTATAAATACATTTATATGCTGGATATATATTATATATATGATATCCAAATCAGGAATGTCATTCTGGATATAAAGAACCTTTGACCACACGAACAACATGTAATTGTAAGAAGTCAACTTTCGACTTAAGAACCAAATATTGACAAAACAAACATTATTAACATAAATGGTTACATAATGTTTATAACATTGAAATAAGTGATATAAAATGAATAATGAACTTTAAAAATGTTCTTAATAAAGTATAAATTAACTCAAGTTTATTATTCAGGACGTTAAAGAACGATCGAGTCAAGTCGGACCCGAGGTAAGGGACTTCGTCTCAATCTCCTTTCATTGAGGCATATTTTGTTTTATACACAACTTTCTTTTATACGGTGTATAAACCCTTTGACTTTTACTTTTATACAAAAGGAATCTTTTTCTACGAAGCGTTTTACTAAACGACAAAAAGGAATGTTTTTTTTAACGTACGCGGTGACAACGACTTTTTCCGCCACCACGAGTATTATTTGGTCTTTGGCTTCCTCAACAAGCCGTAATGTTTTTAAAATAAAATAAATACCATATACTCTTTTATGTATTTTGGTATTGAAAATGGTTTTGATAAAGGATTCTATTATGTCAATATATTTATGATATATTGTGATTGAAATGTGGAAATGTTATCATTCCTTTATATTGGTTTTATGTTTTATGATTTTATACTGGTACTTGGACATTTTAAAGGGTGGTGCCGTGAATACCAGGACGGGTGGTTACGTTATAACCTCCAATGCATTGGGTATGGAAGTCAGTCGTATGGCTATTCCATTAAGCATGTATGGAAATTGGCCATATGGCTATTCCATTAAGTGATATGTGTGGAAGTCAACCGTATGGTTATTCCACTTAAGTATGTTTATGTCCCAAGTTACCTTTATATATTCTATGTGTTCTTTATATGGGTTTTATGGTAATCCTTTGGTTACAAAAAGGTATGTAATGATACATTATTTAGTGAAGATTTTTTTTACTACTTCATGAAGGTGAAGGTATTACTTTGATATAGTATACATGGTTTACTTGATGTTTGAAAAACTAACAGTTTTCATTCTTTTTGTATCCCTTACTGAGCTTTTTATGCTCACCCAAGTTTATCGAAATGTTTTTCACAGGACTTAAAGTGGAATAAGGTCAAGGATGGGATCAAGGGAATTTCATGCTATCTAAAACATGGAATCTAGACATCTTTCTTTTTAAGAGTTTTTATTTTATGGAGACTTAGTAGAAGTGTCTACTTTGTAATCTTTTAAGATGTAATAGTTATGTTCTAATTCTCTAAAACTCTAAACCTGAAAAGATCCTCAATGTGAATTATTCATTTAATTCAATATTAAGTAAGGTTTAAGGCTGAGGCCTTATAGTTGGTATCAGAGGTCGGTTTAGACAACTTTAGGAGTTAGAAAAGTGTTAAATTATAAAATGATTGAAATGATATAGCATTTACGGATTACCATGTTGCTTCGCCTAAGATATTTCTGTGTTCAGAATGGTTTTCCGCAAAGGAAACAAAGCAGCTATGTTGGGACGACATCAGGAGGAAGATAACCTTCCAAATCAGCAACCTGAGATGGTCGGAATCGGAACTGAACAGTTTTTTGCAGTAATGGCACAGTTGACTTAGGCTATAAATGGTGGTGGTATCCATGCACGAGATCAGCCAGATCAACCGCAGAGGAACATGTTAGTGGTGGAACATTTCATGAGGCAACATCCGCCATAATTTAGAGGATCATCTGACCCTGTGCAAGCTGAAAGGTGGATTAAAGCACTGGAGAATATTTTTGATGTCATGGGGTGTTCAGAACATCAAAAGGTTAGTCTTGCTGTTTACCGTTTTGAAGGTGAAGCTGATCAGTGGTGGTCGATGATGAAAAATATATAGGATAGTGATGAGATTGAGGATCTTCACTGGGACAAATTCAAAGGTATGTTTCTTAAGAAATATTTTCCTAAGGTGGTTCGTCTTAGGATGGAAAAACAGTTCCTAGAATTAAGGCAGGAGGATGATTCAGTGGCTACTTATGAAGAAAAGTTCACTCAATTGGCAAGGTATGCTCCAAACTTCATACGAGATCTTGATAGTAAAATAAACCGTTTTTACTCAGGTTTAAAGCCAAAGTATCGAAGGGCTTTAGCTTCTCGTGAATTCAAAAGTTATGAAAAACTTGTTTGATGTGCCAAGAAGGTAGAAATGGAGTTTGCCAATGATCAGGTGTTCTATAAAAAACAACAAAATAAGAGGTCTAGTTGGCAGGAAAAGGGGAATAATTCATCAAAGAAGCAAGGAGGTAAGAAAACAAAATATCCATCCTGTGAGAAGTGTGGTAAAATGCATCCTGGAGAATGTTTATCCATGTCTGGTAAGTGCTTTCGGTGTGGTAAGTCTGGTCATATTTCTCGTAACTGTAAGGAAGATGATCAAGAAGGAAATGAAAAGCCAACGGTAAGATGTTTTAAGTGTAATGAAATGAGTCATTATGCAAACGAGTGTCCAACGAAGAACTCAACTGCGGGAATGTAGTCAGACTACAAGAAGAAAGGGGTGGTGAAATCCTTTGCAACAACTTCAGCAGATGTTGGGTCATCGAATGAGGTGGTATCAGCTCTAGGGAGCTCAGTATTTTTCGAAGATTAACTTGAGGTCGGGGTACCATCAGTTGAAAGTAAAAGAAGCAGACGTTTCGAAGACTGCGTTCCGTACTAGATATGGCCATTATGAATTTGTAGTTATGCCTTTTGGGTTAACCAATGCACCTGCTGTATTCATGGACCTTATGAATAAAATTTTCCATGAGTTCTTGGATAAGTTTTTGTTTGTGTTTTGAGGTTTGTGAAGAGGTTATGTGTGCCTTGTGATTCACAGTTGAAGAATGAGTTGTTATGTGAGGCTCATAGTTCCCTATTTTCAGTTCATCCTGGCAGTACTAAGATGTACAGAGATCTGCAGGAGTATTACTGGTGGGATGGAATGAAAAGAGACATTTCTGATTTTACTGTGAAGTGTTTGACATGTCAACAGGTTAAAGCAGAGCGGCAGTTACCGAAAGGGATGCTTCAGCCTTTACCAGTGCCAGAGTGGAAATGGGAAAACATATCCATGGACTTTGTTGTTGGATTACCGAAGACATCTCGAGGTAATAATGCAATCTGGGTTATTGTTGATCGCTTGACCAAATCTGCTCATTTCCATGCTATACGAGATACTTTCTCTCTTGATCAACTTTCCCGTCTGTATCTTAAAGAGATAGTCAGGTTACATGGAGTTCCTCTCTCCATTGTATCGGATCGTGAACCCAGGTTTACTTCTAACTTTTTGAAAGGCCTTCAGAAGTCTTTGGGTACTGAATTAAAATTTTAGTACAGCTTTTCATCCTCAATCAGATGGGCAGTCAGAACAAACAATCCAGACATTGGAGGATATGCTACGAGCTTGTTCTATGGATTTTCAGGGAAGTTGGGACTAACATCTTTCTTTGGTTGAGTTTTCATATAATAACAGTTTTCATTCCAATATACAGATGGCACCATTTCATGTATTATATGGGAAGCGGTGTCGAACTCCAGCTTTCTGGGATGAAGTGGGTGAAAGGAAGTTGATGGGATCAGAATTGGTAGAAGAGATGGCAGAAAAAGTTCAACTGATTCAGAAACACATGAGAACAGCTCAGAGCAGGCAGAAGAGTTATGCGGATAACTGGAGGAAGGATCTATCTTTCGAGGTAGGTGATCATGTTTTTCTCAAGGTTTCTCCTTGGAAAAGTGTGATGAGATTTGGTAAGAAAGGACAGTTGAGTCCAAGGTTCATTGGACCATACGAAATTCTGGAAAGAGTTGGATCAGTTGCATACCGAGTGGCTTTACCTCCGAGTTTATCTCAGGTACACAATGTTTTTCACATTTCGATGTTGAGAAAGTATATGCCAGATCCATCTCATGTTTTGAGCCCAGAGGTAGTTCAGCTGGAAGAGAACCTATCTTATGAGGAACAACCGGTCCAGATTCTTGACCACATGGAGCAAGTGTACGGAATAAGGTGATTCATCAGGTAAAGGTTTTGGGGAAAACCCATGTGATTTAAAAGGCAACATGGGAATCTGAAAATGCTATTAGGGATAAATACCCCCACTTATTTTGATAAGTGAATAAAATTGCGAGGACGCAATTCCCAAAAGGGGGAAGGATGTAACATCCCAGGTAAATAAAGAATAAATAATTTTCATATTTATTAATATTTACGAATTAAATATTAATTTTATTTTAAAGGGGTTGCTATGTTCGATAGCGTACCCGATACGCAACGATGAGTTTCTTTGAAACTTACGTAGCACACTAGTAATAAAATAATATTATTTTAAATGTTAGTTAACAAGTAGTTGTTGTACTGGCGGGAATGGATAGAAATAACTAAAATATGATTATATATGTTTTTAAATGTTTATAAATTTACCCAATAAGAGATAAAGGCTTAAAATACGGAAAGAGTTCAATTTTAGGCATTTATACCCTAATTTTCACGAAAGGTTCACTTATCACCTTTTGACGGAGAACCGCCATTAAATATAGTTTTGATCGATCTTATAAATTCTATGGGACCAAATATAACTCTTCTTTAGAATCGGGATATCAAAATTTACTTTGTGTAAATTTTTGGTACCTTTCTGATAAAGTTCATTTTTTTAATGAATAGTGTAAAATGTTGTATTTTAATTCAAAACCTCTTTTTAATCTAAATTATTTATATGATTAGATTATTATTTTAATTGGTTTTAAATTGAAATTAGAAAATATTTTTACCAGTTAATCCAATGGTGGTCATTGGAATCAATTTCACTTTGAAATTGGACTTAAACTGGTGTCAATCTTTTGATACTTATTGTTTCACAAAAACACGCTATTTGTCATGACAGCGGGAATTAATTATTAAATTAATTAATTTGACTTCTATGTTTTGAATTTTGTAAAATGGACTTCATTTTTGAATTCTGAATATCAAATATAGCTTAGGGTGAATTTTTGGTAATTTTCTGAAAAACATCAATTTTTGATGAATAGTGAAACCACTAAGTGGTAATCAAGCAAACTGATTTTTCAGTTAAATGAATGTTTACCACTAACGTGTATTGAATTTTGAAAATCCGACATACATGGTTGTCATTAAGAAGTAAAATGTGTTTCAATGAGATTAAAATAATTTTTTGGTGAATAGTAATTTTTTTTCATTAATCGCGATTAGAGGTAATTAGTGTAGTTTAAGGTAAAAATGGTATTATAAGAATGTGAAAACACCATGACACTTGTCCTACACCTATTGGGTGAGTCATGGCAGACCAAGACAAGTCATGGGCCAACTTGGAGACCCCATGGAGCCACTTTAGTTGGAAAATGACATTAATATATTTTTATTTAATGTTAAAGTGAAAATGACACTAACATAAATTGTTTTACTAAAATACGTTTTGAGTGGGGTTCTACAAGTCCAAATTTGGATTATAAATAGTCATTGGAAAGATAAAACGATTTCCTACATCATAATAGTTTTTTTTTAATTTTTAGACATTAAATAAATTAAATTATTTATGACATAATAATGATGCAGCGATGACATCATTATTTGACAATTTAAATAAAATGGAAAAAAATGAAAAATATAAAACCTACACATGGCCAAAACCAATTGGATGAGTGGATTTCGAACCCTTATGACCTTATCCACGAATTATATCAATTTGGGACCTTTTAAAACCGAAACACATTTTCAAATAAAGTAATATTTCTTTACTTTCCAAAAGTGCCCCTC
Organism: Viscum album; assembly: GCA_963277665.1. Lineage (NCBI taxonomy): Eukaryota > Viridiplantae > Streptophyta > Magnoliopsida > Santalales > Viscaceae > Viscum > Viscum album. The sequence goes on along the minus strand of OY728138.1, from coordinate 54,705,710 downwards.
CTCTCCTCTTATAAAAGGCCCCCACCTCTACCCCATTTCACACACTTCTCAAGCCTTTGGCTCGGCCAACCCCTGCCCAATTACTCTCTCCACATCCCTCTCCTCATCCTAGAGGATTCCCTTTGGGCAGAATACTTTCAAAGGAAGCCTTTAAGATCAAATCAAAAGGGAGTTACACTTTTAAAGGTAATTCATTCTCTCTTGTTCATTTGTTTTATTTTGCTTCTCCAACCCTCTAAACTCTTTTTATTTACTTCTTTTGTAACAACACCAGTATCTTCAATATACTAGGATGTTGTTATAATATTTATTTGAGCTACACTCTCACAAAACTACATCAAATGGTTAAATAACATACGGTTTCCATGGATGGCGAAATTCTGCCTCCCGAAACGATGATTGTTCAATACTCATTTAACACCTTCAAGGGTGGCCATTATGATGTCACTATTTTTATATATGATATATAATATGTTTATTTTTTCTTTAAGATTCTGTATTTTTCATTTTTGGCATACCTTTATGGTTTCCATTATGGGTAAACACGATATCTTCATTTAAGGAAGTGCGGACTACCGCCCCCTAAAAGTGATGTGATTCGTTAATGCCATATGTGGGACGTGTAAAGGATGGATTTAAAGTTATTATATATGATGTTATACAGGAATTATAATATACCTCTATATAATTATTATTTCTTTCCATTAAAGTATGAGATATAAATGAAAGTAGCATTCATGCGTACGTACGGCTTACCGTCTCCATGAACGGTGCATTTCATTTCTTACCCCCAAATGTAATGTACTATTAAAATTACATGAATATAATGTATATATATATAATTAATGATATATCTAAATGATGAATATAATTCTGGAATTAAAATATACATACCTCTCATTTAGTTTTAATTCCATTAATATGACAAAGAAATGAAAGTAGCGTTCATGCGTACGTACGGCTTACCGTCTCCATGAACGGTGCATTTCATTTCTTACCTCTAAATGATTATGTAATATTATAAATACATTTACATGCTGGATATATATGATATATATGATATCCAAATCAGGAATGTCATTCTGGATATAAAGAACCTTTGACCACACGAACAACATGTAATTGTAAGAAGTCAACTTTCGACTTAAGAACCAAATATTGACAAAACAAACATTATTAACTTAAATGGTTACATAATGTTTATAACATTGCAATAAGTGATATAAAAAGAATAATGAACTTTAAAAAGGTTCTTCATAAAGTATAAATTAACTCAAGTTTATTATTCAGGACGTTAAAGAACGATCGAGTCAAGTCGGACCCGAGGTAAGGGACTTCGTCTCAATCTCCGTTCATTGAGGCATATTTCGTTTTATACACAACTTTCTTTTATACGGTGTATAAACCCTTTGACTTTTACTTTTATACAAAAAGGAATCTTTTTCTACGAAGTGTTTTACTAAACGACAAAAAGGAATGTTTTTTTAACGTATGCGGTGACAACGACTTTTTCCGCCACCGTGAGTATTATTTGGTCTTTGGCTTCCTCAACAAGCCGTAATGTTTTTAAAATAAAATAAATACCATATACGCTTTTATGTATTTTGGTATTGAAAATGGTTTTGATAAAGGATTATATTATGTCAATATATTTATGATATATTGTGATTGAAATGTGGAAATGTTATCATTCCTTTATATTGGTTTTATGTTTTATGATTTTATACTGGTACTTGGACATTTTAACGGGTGGTTATGTTATAAACCATATGACGGGTGGTTCCGTGAATACCAGGACGGGTGGTTACGTTATAACCTCCAATGCATTGGGTATGGAAGTCGGTCGTATGGCTATTCCATTAAGTATGTATGGAAATTGTCCGTATGGCTATTCCATTAAGTGATATGTGTGGAAGTCAACCGTATGGTTATTCCACTTAAGTATGTTTATGTACCAAGCTACCTTTATATATTCTATGTGTTATTAATATGGGTTTTATGGTAATCCTTTGGTTACAAAAAGGTAAGTAATGATACTTTATTCAGTGAAGATTTTTTTTACTACTTCATGAAGGTGAAGGTATTACTTTGATATAGTATACATGGTTTACTTGATGTTTGAAAAACTAACAGTTTTCATTCTTTTTTTATCCCTTACTGAGCTTTTTATGCTCACCCCAATTTTTTCGAAATGTTTTTCACAGGACTTAAAGTGGAATAAGGTCAAGGATGGGATCAAGGTAGTTTCATGCTATCTAAAACATGGAATCTAGACATATTTCTTTTTAAGAGTTTTTATTTTATGGAGACTTAGTAGAAGTGTCTACTTTGTAATCTTTTAAGATGTAATAGTTATGTTCTAATTCTCTAAAACTCTAATCCTGAAAAGATCCTCAATGTGAATTATTCATTTAATTCAATATTAAGTAAGGTTTAAGGCTTGGGCCTTATAGTATAGCGTCCTCATTCATCTCATAACTTAACAAAATTCAATTAAATATCAATCAAGATCCACCAAATTCTGAACCAAGAGGGCCCATAACACCTTTGAGACCAATGTTTGGCGTCCATCCAAATATAACATTACATATTCAAATACCTCATAAAATTAGTAGTTATTCTATCATGTAATCTATCACCACAACATGCATATCTTGCACAAAATATATAACAACAACATGAAATCAGTAATGCACCATAAATGGCATGACATGAATGCATGACATATGATCACTATCAAGTGACTATATGATTCATGAGATGGAATACTCTCATCTCTTCTGGATGTAACGGAAATAGAACCTCAATAATATCAATGATAATAGCACAAAACAAGTGAATCACCCAACGGTGAAATCAAATCAATTGTAACAATAAAAAAACCATAAAATAGTAATATTCAAGGTAACTTGGATTTTCCCATTACACGAGTTAGATACTCTCTAGAAAAAATTATTAACAACTACCCAATCATTCCTATCACTGTCTATAGGCTCCAAATAGTAAGAAAATGCAAAAAAGAAACTCCTTTAATAACACTTTGTAATGTCCTAGTTCCGGATGCTTCCTAGAGGTGCCTCATACCCAGTTGGTCACATGGCCTCAAGCGTATTTCCCCAAATGCCAGAGGCTGCCAAATAGTATCGATGTCCTCGGTTTTGGTAATGGGGAAACTATTCCTTCATTATAAGAGTAACATATAGGAAATAAATAGTAAACATTAGCAGAAGTAGTAATACCATAATAAAAGTAAATTGCGGAAGAAAGATAGTATAAAAAACTATAGAATATATAAATGAATGGTGAATGTCACATGTATTTGTGAAATAAACCAAACCTATCACGATTCTTTTAATTAAATATTAAAACCAATGTACAGAAAATCTGTAACTCCAAAAGCATCACAAGCCTCAAATTGGTCCCATGCTCCCCATCTCCAACAACAATCAAGTGCCTGATGAAAAAGGGTACTTTTCCTTGTATATACCTACAACCATATTATAACACCCCAAGCTTTCATGGTACTTTTCTCTTTGAATAATGAAATAGCTTGCACTGTATGCAACTTCGAGATTCTAACACACCACGACCAATCAAACTGGCCATTATGAATAGTAATACACACTTTTTAAAATTTTATAAATTTTATTTACCAAAATAGACTTTATTTTTGGATTTTGAATATAAAAATTAGATTAGGCTGAGTTTTTAATACTTTTCTGAAAACATTCAATATTTTATGAATAGTGAGAAATACAGAATTTTAATTAAAAAAATTATTTTAATAGAAATAGTTTATTGTGTTGAATTATAGATTTGACTGGTTTTAAACTATGATTAGGTTATATTTTAATCATTTAATATAATTTAGTTCATGGGATATAATTTCACATTTAAACTGGACATAAACAAGTGTCAATCTTTTGATAGTTATTATTTCTTAAAAACACGTTTTCTGTTTTGAGAACAAAAATTAATTCTAAATTAATTTCAGCCACTTATGTGTTTTAAATTTGGAAACATGGATTCCATATTTGGAATCGGGAGGACCAAATTGTGTAAATAGGTAACTTTTATTTTTAGACATTTTGAATATTTACTTTAGTAAATATTTTATTTACTATGGTTAAAGGGTAAATCTGGTAAATAAGGGTAAACAAATATTATTATAATAATATTAAATTACCTTAACATGTTTCTTATTTCTATTAGTTGACACATTTCTGACCATGGGCATCCATGTTTTGATTTTGGGACCCCATAGAGCCACTTGAGAGTGATAATGAAACTTTGTATTAAATAATTTAAAGTAAAGTCAAAAATGGAATATACATATATCCTTCAATAAATTTATTTTTTAAAGGGGTTATATAATTTATCTTTTTTACTATAAATATTTATTTTAAATTTAAAAATATTTACTAAATCATGGTGTTTTTTTATAATTTTTAGACCTTAAATAAAGAAAATCATTTTTGAAAAATTAATGATGCAGTGTTTACCTCATTAAAGAATGATTTGAATAAATGAGATTATAAAATTTAAAACAATATCCAAAACCTGTCCAATTCTAATTGGATGATTTTATTTCGAACATTATTCATCTTATATTCTACTGTAATGATTTTTATATTTTTATAAACTGAATATCATTATATAATAAAATAATATTTCCAAACATTATTAAAGAGCCTCTCCTCCCCCTTATAAAATGCACTCACCTCTAACTCATTTCTCATGCATCTTAAGCCCCTTGGCTCATCCAAACTCTATTCAATTAAGCTCCCTATATCCCTCTCTTCCTAATATAATCTTTAACATAGGAATAATGCACTTCAAGGAATCCTTTTTTTTCAAACCAAAGGGAGTTACCCGATTTAAAGGTATCATCTCCTATTAAGTTCTTTAATTTTATTTTATTTCTCCAACAACATAAACTCTCTTTATACCTTTCTTGTATAACAACACCAGTATCCTCAATGTACTAGGTGGTTTTTATGAGATGTATTTGAACTACACTAACACACACCTCCAACTAATGGGTATAGAACATAATGTTTCTATGGATGGCGAACTACTGCCTCACAAAATGATGTGTGTTCAATCTTCTACTACCACCTTTTATAGTGGACATTGTGATGGAACAATAATTATATATGATATATATGATATTTATTTTATCTATAATCTTATTTAATTCTCTTTTATAGCATAGATTTATTCTTTTCATGTTGTATATATATGATAATCTCATTTGAGGAATTACAGACTACCGCCTCCTCAAAGTGAAATGACTCATTCATACCATACATGGAATGTACAAAATATGGTGTTGATGAACTTACGTAAAAAATATAAAATATTATATTATTACTGGAATAATCATATACTTATGTATCATTTTGTTTTCATTCCATTAAAAATAAAAAAAATGAAATTGATGTAGTGTTCGTGCTACGTACAGATTACAGTCTCCACGAACGCGAAGAGATTCATTCCCCATCATAACCATTCAAGAATAATTTTCATTTGATTATTGATAAAATATTTAATAATATTATATCATTCTATATATGTATCAAATACATCCTATCCATAACAGACATGACTAACGTAATAAAACAGATAAAGGAAAACGAATCAGTTAACACCCGAAACAATGATACTACTAAAATATTATTAACAAAGTAATATTAAAAGAATATATATGTTATCATATTTATGTATGTTGTAATTGTATAATATAATAACAATGATATAACTATTATACAAGAGTTTAACATAACCTTGACCAAGGAAAAGTACAAGGTAAGGGTTAATTTCACAATCTCTTTATTATCTGAGGTTGTTTTTACATAAGTATCTACTGGGACCTCTTTATCATCCCCATTTGAGTTTCTTCAAAATATTTTCTAAAACATTTGTATTATTTACGAGAATATGTGTTAAATTCATTTATATACTTTTTTACTTTTTATAAAATAGTTTGAATGGTATCTTTCCGTCATTTTCCAAACAAGGTACTTTATGACATTTTAGAATAATTAAGGTAAAAACGTTTTTTAACTTATACGTTCGGTGCCATTATTCTCAGCAAATATAACACCTTTGAAGTTTCCCTTAAAATCATATAAAAATATTTTCAAACTATGTGTTTTCTTTTATAATAACATGACTTCTAAATGATTTCAAAATAGAAAGACGTATTTCTCTCAAATAGTTTTGATTTCATCTTTGTCAACATCCTTTAATGGATTTTATATTTGTTTGAAGTTGATTTATTATGATAAAAATCTTCCATATTTTATTGAAGGTTTTGTGATCTGTTTTACTATGGATGTGTTATTTTTATACCATTCATGGTTTATTTTTAACGTATTAACATTTTGTATTCTAGTTTTAATATGAATGTTTATGTTATGTTTCAACCATTTCATTTGAGGAATGCATTGGACATAGTATGTGAGAGGTGGGGTCCGCTATACATCCTTGATACATTGTTAGGTCTAATGAAAAAAACTAGTGTCTTGGCACAAGTCCTTGACAAAATCTTATTTGTAGTCTTGGAAATAAGCCTTGATAATGTGGTTATGATGTCTAGAATTATGCATTCCATCATTTTGAAATTATCTATTGATAATACATGTGATTATTAAACTTGTAGAATATCCATGTTAATAATTAAATGGAATTATTTGATTTATATTTCCCATATTATGATGATGCTTAATTTTAAAAGGCTTTTGTTTTATTCTAATACATTGCTTTAAATTTTTATGCTTATTTAAGAAAATTTCCGCTATATTGTTATCCTTACTGAGCATCTGAGCTCACCCATTTAAATGTTTTATTTTTTCCAGGATGTGAAGTAGTAAATTATGATTAACATATAGGGATAGACTAAAGATATTAGTGTTTTCATGGGGTACACAATTTTGTTTTTCGTTATTTCATGATGTAATTTAAAATTTATGTATGTATCTAGTAATTCCAAAGATACTAAATTGACCAGTCTTTCAAGACATGATTCCTTGTATCATGCCAATGTGATGAAATAATAAACCAACTCGAGCTTCTATGGTCGGGGCATTATAGTTGGTATCAGAGGAAATTTATTACAAACATTGGAAGCTAGATTTAGAAAAACTCTGAATAGAGAACATTAACCTAAGATAGACTTTGAGGATTAGTATAGAAGAACTTCCTATAATTTTTTTAATGTAGAAGTTTTGTGAGTTTTCCAAGAAATATATCCCTATCTAGATAGGAGTAGGTAGAGGCAGCTCTAGAACAGATGTTCCACGGTGTGAAAACTCTAACAAAGAGTTTCGAGCTTGACCCAAGATATCCTGGTACATGAAAACAGGCATTGTTTCACTCTTGGTTATAACATTCCTGGGGGATATACATAGGATCATTTAAATTTTCATTACAAACCATTATGAATTATTTATGAGTATATACATCCTCAAAGAAAACATTTTTATCATTATAGATTATATCCATAAACTATTAAATTTGTGATAGGTGTTTTACAAGTTTGGAATTATGTATTGCGATTAATAAACTAATTTAGTGTATGAAATTGTTTAGAAATGTAACCTAGTGGAAGTAATGGAAACTATATAAATGCACATAATACATCTAGAAATTCACCTCCTACATAAGATAATTATATTGGAGATAGTGATGCAACTTGTTCTGATCAGTTTATCACTATACTAGGACAACGCACTTAGTTTATGAATAATAACCTTACCCATATGGAGCACCCTGATCTAAAATGTGGAAGATCAATGTTAGAATAATTCATGATGTAATAACTACCAATATTCAATGGGACTAAAAATCCATTTGTATATGAACAATTTATAAGTTCCTTAGTGAAAATATTTCATACTTTGGGGAGTAGCAAAAGGGAAAAAGTTGTCATGGTAGCTTATCGCCTCACGGGAGATACATATCAATGGTTGTCATTAATTCAAAACAAAATGGAGGATAAAGAAGTATCGAATATGGAATGGAGTAATTTTAAAGATCTTTTCTTAGAATAATACATTCCTTGTGACCATTGAGCGTGTGTGGAAAGAAAATTTCAGAGTTTGAGGAAAAAAGTGGATGAGAATGTCGCAAAGTATGGGTCTAAATTTACAAGGTTAGCAAGGCATGTGACATATTAAATATGTAACCCAAGGAAAAATATTGATCAATTATTTTATTGTTTAAAACCATTTATTCATTGAGAAATAGTCTCACAATCATTATCATCATACAATGATATTGTCTCATGTTCTATAAATACAAAAAAGGAATTATATATGTCTTACGACTTTAATGAAAAGCAAGAGAAGACGAGATCTTTTGAACACTATGGAAGTGGAAATAAGGGGAAGAAGGGAAATGATGAATATCCATACTGTAGTAAATGTGGGATGAAACACCCCGGTAATTGCCTAAAGGGAATAAGAGTCTGCTATAAGTTTGGTGAAATAGGCCACCAAGCTTGTCATTATAAGGGATGAAAAGAGATTGTCAACGTTGAATGCAAAAAATGTAATGAAATAGGGCATTATGCAAAAGAATTTTCTAATTTTCAAGGAATCGTACCTCAGAAAAGTCCAAGTGGGAAATGATAATCTTATGTGATCACTAATTCTGAGGTTGAAGCTCCGAAAGATGTGGTGCCATGAAATTTAATGGTTTCCTCATGTTTAGCCAATGCTTTATTTGATTCTAGATCATCAAATTATTTCATATCTTCCTAGTTTTCTATGAAAATTAAATATTTCCAATTTAATTTAATAAGGGAGTTATTATTTAAAACTCTTAAGGGACGTATCATTGCAATAATGTTCTATGAATTAGTCTCATCTATGACATATAACTATTCTTTATCCACTGATCTCATTGTCATACCCATGATTTAATTTGATATAATCCTTGGTAAGGATTGTATTTCATACCATGATACGAAAATTTCTTATATGAAGAAGGAGGTTACCATTTTTGATGATGATAAAGAATACCTTATCTTTAGAGTAGAAACGTAACCATATGATTCTTATCTAGATCCACACACTATAGCTCTACTAAATTCAATTATTGGGGAAGAAGAGAGTGAAATAGATTTGGGTTAGGAAAGGAATGTTCAAAGAGAGGATGTACCTATTATACAAGAACATGTTGATGTATTTCCGGATTATTTACCAGGACATCCTCCAGAATGAGAAATTGAGTTTTCCATTGATTGAATTCCAAGTTCAAGGCCCATATCGAAGACCCCTTATAGAATGGCCATTGTGGAATTAGTGGAGATAAAGAAAAAACTATAGGTGTTCAGTAATAAAGGATTTATTCTCCCTAGTTTTTCTCCATGGGGAGCCCTTATTATTTTTGTTAAGAATAAAGATGGATCTATGAGGTTGTGAATTTACTACAAGGATGTCAATTATATAACAACAAAGATAAAGTATCCCCTACCTCGCATTGATGATTTATTTGATCAAATTCATGGAGCTCGGTATTTTTCAAAGATAGACCTTCGATCTGGATATCATCAGTTGTGCATGATGAAGGAATACATTCCAAAGGCATCATTTTGTACCAGGTATGAGCATTACGATTTTACAGTAATATGTTTTGGACTGACTAATGCACCCTCTATCTTCATAGATCTAATGAACATAGTTTTCAAAGAATATATTTATGACTTTTTAGTTGTATTTATTTATGATATCTTGAAATATGCCAAAAGCTACAAAGATCATGAAAATCACATGCGCATTGTTCTAAAGACTCTTAGAAGAAATGAATTATATGGGAAGTTCAGAATGTGTGAATTCTGGCATCAGGGGATTTCATTTCATGGCCTTATAGTCTATAAGGATGGAATCTCTATTGATCCTTTAATGAACAAGGCAATCCAAGAATGGCCAGCACCGACATGTATAACTGAGGTATGCAGTTTTATACATTTAGCAGGTTATTTTCCGTGTTTCATCCAAAATTTTTCCTTCTTGGCTAACCCATTAACCAAGGTCCCACGTAAAGGGGTTTATTTTTTAAGAAAAAAGAGTGTGAAATTTTTTTGAAGAACTAAATAGAAGATTATTCAATGATCCTATATTGACTCTATCATCATAGAATGATGGGTTTGTTATTTATTGTGATGCTTCAAAGAAAGGAATTGGTTGTTTCCTTATGAAGAATGAAAGGGTTATTTCCTATTCATCACGACAACTAAAAATTCATGAAAAAAACTACCCCACTCATAATCTTGAGTTATCAGCTATAATCTTTTCTATGAAGATATAGAGACACTATCTCTATGGTGAAAATGGAAGATTTATACAGATGACAAGAGTTTGATGTATATTTCCTCGCAAAAATAACTCCACATGAGGCAAAGGATATGGTTCGAAATACTCAAGGATTATGATTGCACTATACACTACTGCCCATGGATGGAAAATAAGGTAGAATATTCTTTTATTAGAAAGGATCATGGAGTTTAGAACAAGATGATAGTTTAAAGGGATCATGTCTTCCTAAATCTAGTCATGATGGATATGGGAATAATCATTGAAGGTGAAACATCAATACTTTTTCAAATGGTTTCTAAACCATCATTACTAGAAAGTATAGAAAATTCTCATACTGATGATGAGGAGTTTTACAAGAAAATTAAATTTGTAAATGATGGGCGATTAATCATCTTCATATATGAAGATGGGATTTTTAAATTTGGGAAGAGACTTTGTGTTATTGACATACCTAATCTAGAAAGGGAATTTTTGGATGATTCTCATAGCTCCAATTTCTCTATACACCCTGGTATCACAATGATATATAGATATTTGAATGAACATATTTGGTGGGACAACATGAAGAGAGAGATTACTGATTATGTGTTAAGATGCCTGTTTTGTCAAATAGTGAAAGCTGGAAGACAATATCCTAGAGGAGTCATGAAACCTCTATCTATACCTTAGTGGAAATAGGATGACATTACGATGGACTTTGTCATGGGGTACTAAAGAACACTAGAAGGAATGATTCAATATAGGTTATTGTTGATTGTCTTACCAAGTCATCTCATTTTCTTTCTATAAGAGAAGATTTACCACTTTAACATCTGGAAAGAATATATATTAATAAAGTTTTAAGACATCATGGTGTACCACTATCGATTGTTTCGGATCGTGATTCCCATTTTACATCAAGATTCTGGAAAAGTCTTCAGAAGGCCTTGGATGCTGAACTGTGTTTGAGCACTCCCAACCACCCTCAAGCTGATGGAAAATCAGAATGGAGTATTCAAACATTAGAAGTCATGTTGAGATCATTCTCACTTGACTTTTGAGGTACGTAGGATCAATATTTACCTCTGGTAGAACTTTCCTATAACAATATTTTCCATTCAAGTATTCAGATGGAACCATATGAAGCTTTATATTGAAAGAGATGTCGTACACCAACTTGTTGGGATAATTTTTTTGAATGAAAACTCGTAGGCCCAGAACTTATTGAGGAAATAATAGAAAAGGTGAAGGTCATCCAAACCCACATCAAAGCTGCTCAAAGTATGAAAAAGAGATATTCCAATACCGAAAGGAATGATTTTGAATTTCATGTAGGAGATCATATTTTCTTGATGGTATCTCCATGAAAGGGTGTTATAAAATTTGGTATTTAAGAAAAATTAAGTCCCAGGTACATCGGGCCTTTCAAAATTCTAGAACAAATTGTAGTTGTATCTTATCGTTTGGCAATGTTACCAAGTCTCTCCAAAGATCATGATGTGTTCCACATATCACTATTGAAAAAATACATGCCTGAACAAATGCATGTACTCTCTTATGAAGAAATATAACTGGAACCTGATATGTATTATTCTGAAGAGCCTGTCATAATTCTTGATACCAGAGAACAAGTTTTGAGAAACCGGACGACTGGTCTGGTGAATGTTCTATGGGAAAATCTCAAGATAGAAGAGGTAACATGGGAACCCGAGGAACATATGATGAAGAACCAACCAAATAATTTTATGTACTATTATTATAGAAGTTTATAGGATGAAATTATTTGAATTAGGGAATAATGTAACACCCCAAGATTCCATTGTATGTTTCATTTGGAATAATGCAATAGCTTGCGGTGTACACAACTTCAAGATTCTGACACACACCGACGAATCAAACAAGCCATTATGAATAGAAATACCCAGTTTTTTAAATTATATGAATTTAATTTTTCAAAATGGACTTCATTTTTGGATTCATAATATCAAAATTAGATAAGGGTGAATTTTTGGTACTTTTCTGAAAACTTTCAATTTTTGATGAATAGTGAAAAATACTAAATTTTTATTAAAAAAAATCTTTTAATTGAAATAATTTATAGTGTTATATTATAAATTTGAGTGGTTTTAAAGTATAATTACATTATATTTTTATTATTTAATATAATCTAGGTCACAATGTAATTTCCCATTTAAACTAGACATAAACAAGTGTCAATCTTTTGATAATTATTATTTCTTAAAAACTTGCCTTTTATTTTGACAACAAGAATTAATTTTAAATTAATTTTTACCACTTATGTGTTCTGAATTATGAAAAATGGATTCCATATTTGGAATTAAAAGGTCCAAATTGTGTAAATAGGTATCTTTTATTTTTAGAAAATATGAATATTTATTTCAATAAATATTTATTTACAATGGTTGAAGGGTAAATCTTGTAAATAAGGGTAAACAAATATTATTATAATTATATTAAATTACCTTAACATGTGTCATATTTTTATTTTTTTTAATACATGTCTTACCATGGGAATCCTTGGGTCTATTTTTGGACCCCATGGAGACACATTAGAGTGATAATGACACTTTATATTAATTAAATTAATATAAGGACAAAAAGAACATAAATATATATATTTTAATAAAATACATTTTACAAGGGGTTATATAAGTTATCATTTAGACTATAAATATTAACTTTAATGATAAAACAATTTCCTATATCATGTTATTCTTTTTATAATATTTAGACATCAAATAAATAAAATTATTAAGGGAACAATAATGATGCAGTGTTTAGCTCATTAAAGAACGATTTTAATAAATGAGATTATAAAATGTAAAACAATATCCAAAACCAGTCCAATTACTATTGGATGATTTTATTTCGAACACAAGTAATCTTATATTCGACTTTAATGAGTTGTGGACCTTTATAAACCTAATATCATTATATAATAAAATAATATTTTCAAACATTTTTAAAGATCCCCTCCTCCCCCTTAAAAAAAGCCCTCAACTCTAACCCATTTCTCACACCTCTCAATCACCTTGTATTGTCCAAAATCTGCCCAATTAAGCTTAATAAATACCTATATTCCTCTTATAAGCCTTACCTTTGGGGTAAGGCACTTCAAAGAATCCTTTTCATTCAAACAAAAGAGATTTACCCAATTTAAATGTAGCATGTCCTCTTAAGTTCTATTCTTTAATTTTACTTCTCCAACCCCATAAACTCCCTTTATTAAATTAATTTATAACAAAACCAGTATCCTTGATATAATAGGTTGTTGTTATGAGATGTATTTCAACTACACTTACACAAACCTCCATCTAATGGGCATAGAACATAATGTTTCTCTGGACGGAAAACTACTGCCTCCCAAAATGATGATTGTTCAATCTTTACTACCACACCTTATAGTGGAAATTATAATGGAACTGTTATTATATATGATATTTATGATATTTATGTTATCTATAATCTTCTTTAATTCTATTTTATATAACAACTTTATTCTTTTCATGTTGTATATATACGATAATTTCATTTGAGAAATGCAGACTACAACCCCCTCAAAGTGATATAACTCGTTCATACCATACATGAAATGTATAAAATATGGTGTTAATTAATATAAGTAACATATATAAAATATTATATTATACTATAATAATAATATACATAGTTATCATTTGGTTTTGTTTCCTTTTAAAATTACAAAAATGAAATGGATTTAGCGTTTGTGAGTACATACAGATTACCATCTCCAAGAATGCGATGTGATTCATTCCCCATCATAACCATTCAAGAATAATTTTAATTTGATTATTAAAAATAATATTTAAGAAAATTATATCATTCAGTATATGAATCCAATACATCCTATCTAAAACAAACATGACATACATAATAGAAAATATAATGGAAAATATATAAGTTAACACTCGAAACAATGATACTACTAAAATATTATTAACAAAGAGATATTAGAAGATCATATATGATATCATATGTATGTATGTGTTTCTTTTATAATTTAATAATAGTTAATTAATTATTATATAGGAGGTTAACGTATCCTCTACCAAGGAAATGTACAAGGTAAGGGTTAATTTCACAATCTCTTTATTATCTAATATTTATTTTACATAGGTATCAAATGGGATCTCTTTAACATCCACATATGTGTTTCTTGTAAATATATTTCAAAACAAATTTACTATTTAGTAGAATATGGGTTATAGTCTTTTATACCCTTTTTGACTTTTTATAAAATGGTTTGAAAGTAATATTTCCATCATTTTCCAAATAGGGTACTTTATGACCTTTTCAACAAATTAAGGTAACAATGTTTTTTAACTTATACGGAAGGTGAGGTTATTCTCCACTGTTATAACAACTTTGAATATTCTCTTAAATTATTACAACAATATATTCAAAATATATGTTTTCTTTTATAATTACATGACTTTTAAATGATTTAAAAATATAAATAGATATTTCTCTCAAATAGTTTTGATTTCATCTATGTCAACATCCTTTAATAGATTTTATACTTGTTTTACATTGATTTATTATGATACTAATATTTTATATTGTATTGAAGGTTTTTTGATATGTTTGAATGCGAATGTGTTATTTATATACTATTTATGGTTAAGGGTAAATGTATTTACATTTTGTATACTAGTTTTAAAAGAAATGTTTATGTTATGTTTCAAACATTTCATATGAGGAATTCATTGGACTTAGTAAGTGATGGGTGGATCCTGGTATAGCTCCTCGATGCATCAGTAGGTCTCATGAGACAAACTAGTGTCTTGGATCAAGGCCTTGAAAAAATCATATTTGTAGTCTTGGAACAAGGCATTGACTATGTGGTTATGATGTCTGACATTATGCATTCCATCATTATGTAATTAACTATTGATATTACATGAGATTATTTGACTAGTAGAATATCTTTGTGAATAATTAAATGGAATTATTTGATTTAACTTTTCCATATTATGTTGAAGGTAAATTTTGAAAGGATTTTGTTTTAGTCTTATATATTACCATAAATTTTTATGCTTATTTAGGAAAGTTTTCACTATACCGTTATCCTTACTGAGCATCTGATCTCACCCCTTTCTATGTTTTATTTTCCCCTGGATGTGGAGAAGTAAATTATGATTAACCTGCCAGGATAGGACAATGATATGAGTGTGTCCAATGGGGAGACAATGTTTTTTTTCTTTATTTCATGATGTAATGTAAAACTTATGTATGTATCTAATACTTCTAAGGCTACTAAAATGATCGGTTTTTCGAGACATGATTCATTGTATCATGCCAATGTTATGTAATAATGCACTAACTCCGGGATTCTAGGGTCGGGGCATTACACATATAACCCATTTGGGTCCAAAAGCAGGACCCAAAAAGGGTGTGATATGAATCCTAGTAGGAAACCCCCAAATGATATGTTCCTAACAGTTAGTGAATATATATATATAGCAGGTAATAATAAGAAAGGAAGCAATAAACTAAGGAATAATAAAATTTAAAAAATCCTACTATTTTCAACTACATTCATTTATATTTATTAATTATGAAATCATGTAATAATGTAATCTACAGATCTAGCCTAAGATATGTATCCCCCTATATAATATAACAAAAATATGTCTCAGACGACCATCTAAACAAACTAGTAAGATCGAGTCCAATATTTTTCTTTGTCTTGGAAGACACATCACAATAATTCAAATATTCACAGGAAACCCTTTCGGAATGTTCCCATAGTATAACCCCTTTAGTTTAACATATCATCAATTCAATAAGCTGTAATGACCATCTTGTAAAGCTCATAGAGTCTACCCGCTTTGGCCCCATCTAGCACTAATCAATTGCAAACGACCACCTAGGTAACTCTCAAGGTCAATACCCCTTGGACTTCATATGATCAATAAAATATAATGACCCCCTAGAAACTGTCATAGTCAATTCCATATGGTCCAAAATTTATTTAAAAACAAACCTCTCGGTAGCTCTCACGGTTTAACCCTTCTATTCTATGACAACCTATAGCTCTCACAGTTAATACCTCTAGGTCAACATAACAACAAAATATACATAAATTCCCCTACCTCAGGAATCTCTCACAGTCAATTCCCCTTGGTCATACTTTCACAATGTGAATCACATGAACCTCAAATAAACAGAAACTCCATCCTTACAACACAATGCAAGGAAACAAATAATGCCTAACATTATTCTGAGACCCTATAACCATAATCAATTAAACATGGGAAACACATCCATAATCAAGGAAAAAAAAACTTATGCATTATAAAAATAAACCTTTCTAAATCAATTCACCATAAAATATCGTAAAGAGGGTTAATATTCTATAACAAACAATACCCCATACATGGGTATTCGGAACTCAAAGCATATATCATAAAAAGAAAATCAAAGAAAGTCACAAACCACCTACCTCTATGTATTACAAGAATAGGAGGCTCTAGAGACCCCCTACATGGGAAACTGCCAATGGCAGACACAAGGCTTATAAAAAAACACTTCCCCCACTCCCCAAACTCATACCTTAACCCTACCCCTCACATCTTAATGCCCCCTATCACTTTGCATCGCCACCGTAGCCCATCCCCTCCCTCACTACACCAGTAACACCGCACCACCGACACCGTACTGCCTCTGCCTCTGTCTCCCCATCGATACCTTCACCCATCCCCTCCCTCACCACACCGCCCATCACCTCCCTCGATGCAGCGTCACCACCTCACCACCTCCTCCTTCATCTCTCTACCACCATCGTTTCCTGTCCCCTCCATCACTGCACTGTCTCCTCCTCTGCCTCCCCTATGCTGCCCCTCCTTTCCCTCGTAGCACCACCTTCATCTCCTCTTTGTTGTGAATTTGTTGTGCTATCATGTATGCTCTAATTTCCATTTTAGGGTTTTAATTTTAGGCAATTTTTAGCACAAAATTATCATGCCTGAAGAATATATGAATATTGTGTGTGAATAGAAAGTGTGTATATGTAATTTGATGTGTATACGGGGTAGTGTGCATAAAGAATTAAGAAAAAATGTGTGTTTGCAATGTGTGAATGATAAGACTTAAAAATTTACGTGAGTATGGAAGTTATATACAATGTAGTGTCCATGTATTTGTTGACTGGATTGATATTAATTTGTTTTGTTATTTTATTTATACCATTCGTGTGTTAATCACATGTCTCGGTGTGTGTGTTGGTATCCCATGAGAAAATGATTGCGGTTTGACAACATGTGTGTGCATTCATAGCCCATGAGACCCATGTTTGAGTATGATCACATGTGTTTCAATACTATATGTTATTATTAATATTATATTTTTGTCCTATATATGATATTCCATGTTTCAATGTGATGTACTTTTATATATTATATTGTATTGTTCAATGCATGGTACCAATGTTATTGGTGCACTCATTGTGGCTTAGTATCCCTTAAGGGGGAGCGTGATAAGATGATATATGTTCAATGAATATTGGATTGAGATTTATTGTGGGTTATATTGTATTTTTAGCCTCACATATAGTCATGGTATACTTATGTGATCTGAACCTTGAGGTGACAATGGGGAATGATTCTATTCAAGGACATGACTTGAGATGTAGTTTTGGGATAAAAAGGCCCAATGTAGTCTTAAAATGTGTTTTCCTTACCGATTAACTGAGATAGATATGGGGCATGATGTCCTTCTATGGTTTGACTTGATACTCCTACATTTTTTATGTTTTGGAATACATGACTCGACATTGTGGTTGACTAAGTTCATGAATTTTGTTATAACTAAAAAGCTATCATTGAGCCAAAGTTTGTTTAGATCATGACCACTCTGATCATGGTTGTGTGTTTTATTTCATGGAAATTTATTTATTATCACAACATAAACTCTTATACCATTGCACATGTGTTAAGAATAAATTGGTTGTTTCCTGCTACTTTTATATTCCCACCATGCATGGGCATCTCGATGCATGTGAATACTTCATAGTCTAAGATTCAAGGGAAATACCATGATGATAGGGGCTAGGATATGTATAATGGTGTTTAGAGGTAGAATTGGGATGGAATTTATAGTGATGTATCAATATTTTTTCACATTCTTGTTATTTCCAACACTTTTATTGACCTAACACTTTTGGGGTATTTGGTTTTTTACATTATTACATGGGATACCTACCATGGATTATAATTTTTCATTGTTTATTTAATATATTGTGTTATTGTTTATCCTTTTTTGTATTGATACCAAGGGTATATTTTTTCACTGATGAAATTCAGACCCTTACTAATAGTAACAAACATCTTGAATAAAATAATGCATGCTTGAAGCCATGAGGAACACTGTTATGGACCCTGTGATTCAGCATGGGGCATCAAATTCATTATCCACATATTATATATTAATAACATAAGTCAAGATATATTAGTAATTTTTTTGTTCTAGAATTGTATATATTTGATGTTATCCTTGATATAGATTGGTTATTTTCAATAAATTAGAGATTGATTAATATCTTTGATGGTTAATATTTAATTCCTCTGATGGAATAAAGGCAATGTGAATCCAAGAGGCAGTGAGATATTATTTGAAAAAATATATAGTTCCTCTGAGTTTGAGAGTACTGTTCATCACTAATTGATTTTGGGAACTTTCATCACAAATTATATTTTTTGATTTACTGGTAGGCATTAACTTAGTCCCTAAAGTTGATAGTTCCATATTGGTATTTGATGAAATTTTTCATTTACTACATACACATATAGGATTTATGTTGTGGTTCATTTTTTATTTAGAATTTTACTTTCTATAGTTATCGTTTCTTTATATGTTTTGATTATAGTGTATCAAAATTTATACATTATGATATTAGTGGACCACAAATTATGTATTGTTCATGTTTTTTTTCTATTTTTTACTATACCTAATATATAATGATTTTTGTTTCTTAACTGATCGAATCCCACACCCATCTGATCAAATGATGTTTAATAATGTCATTAAATATGATCCATGATCTATCCAATTAAAAATTATGAAAAACAATATATTGAAAGGAACCAAAATGATCATGTTTACTGGATGAAAATATGATAAGTGTGAGTCACTTTATGGAAACACATTTGAGAACCAAACCTGAAATTCATAGCTCAATGTGGACAAGCTTGTTGTGGAAGAACCTATAGGTTACCATAGGATAAAAATTAACTAATGGTTGTGAATAATTAAATAGTTGTGAAGAAAAAATAGTATATCAGATGTTTGAATAATGAGATAACAAATCTATAATATTCTTTTTTTAAAATATTTTACTCTATAGAATTATATACCAAATTCATTCTAAATATATTTTCTTGAATATAGAATAATCATTAGATTTACCATACCAACATGGTGGAAATGACATGGGCTTTCACTTTCATTCTTTTATCTATTCTCTTATTTCTTATTCAAAGATATAAATTGTTTATTAAATCAATGCTCCACATGCAATTGGTCTGTCTTTATTTTAAATATATTTGATATGAAAAAATCATGTAATATGGACTTTTGTGTAAATGTTTTTATACATATATTATTATGGATAAGATTTGGATTGATCTTCCAAATTTAATGTCTATAAAATATTTCAAGGGAATTATGCTGTTTATTGAGTTCACTAGAGAATTTAAATGTGACTATAATAGTTTTCCTTATAGAAAATGTTCAAAAATATATCAATTCACATGACATACCTTATGGGATAACCTATTCATGAATATATTTATGTAAAATTATAAGATTTAGACTCGTCATGGGGAAGAATATATTAGTAGTCACAATATAGATGCAGTTCATATGAATATAAATGCGAGGATGAATTATTCAATTCATGAAATGCTTACTGAAATGGTTTGTGGGTTGGCTCTTGAAGGCATTGACTTCTAGAATGTTGTAACCGGTGAGATAAATCTGCACTCTGGTGCAGATCATGATTCGAGGAGGTTTTATGAAGTATTTGATGATTAAAACAACAAAATTATTTCATGGATGTACAGTTTACAATAAATTTTCATTTATCGTGGATTTATTTCATTTGAAGACTTTGAATCAGTGGTCAGACACATCATTCAACATATTTTTGGGGATATTGAAAAATGTTGTTCCTATCGATCCTAATATTCATAAGTCGTATTACCATAATCGTAAGTTGATATAAAACTTTGGTTTTACATATGACACCATAGATTCATGTGAATACAACTCTATGTTTTTTAGAAAAGAAACCGCCCATATAGATATTTTTATGGTCTGTGGCCCTTCCAGATAGAAATAGAATAGGGGAAATCAGACTCCTCAAAGACAGACTGTGAAACAGGGAAAACCGATTTCCGTAATGAAAATTTATTACTTTCTTATAAATCCAAGTTTGAAATTATTTTTCATGTCATCTAATTTTTCTAATTTAATTATATGGAATGTGCAATGAAATTAGTAAAGTGATATGTTAACCCACATAGAAGAATCTTTTGCATAGAAGGATTTTTATAAGAGACACCCTGACTTTGATAAAGATATTCGTAATGACTGATTGGGGTTCAGAGCATATGGTTTCAATCCATTCATGTATATGGTTGTTGAAACTCATAGCACATGCTCTGTGGTGTTGGTTTCGTATAATCTTCCTTCGTGGCTTTGTATGGAGAAAAAAGTTTATTACTTTCTACTCTTATTAACAGACCTAGAAGCCTCGTGGATAAGATTTATGTTTACCTTTATCCATTGATTAATGAGTTGAATGAATTTTGGGGAGATGGTGTGATGAAGTAATACTATAAAATTAATGAAATGATCAAATTGTAGGTTGCTTTAGTGTTGAAAATCAATGAATTCCTAGATTATGTAAATTTATCAGGCTGGATTATGAAACTAGAATTTTCTTTCCCTTGTTGCAATAAAAGTAAAAAATATGTATGGATTAATCATTCCAAAAAATGGGCATACATGGGTCACATATGTTTTCTTCCCCTCATCACAGGTTCAGAAAGGACATAGTGACATTTGATGGTTCTAAAGAGTTCAGCCCCGCACCAAAGATCATGACAAGAGTAGAAATGTTATCGTAGATTGAGGAAGAAAATATCTGCATGGTATAAAAATTTTAGGATTTGGTGGCTCATCCATAACATAATATTCATGTTGCAGGTAGGCAACACAGTCACAATTGGAAAAAAAATTATTTTTTACAGTCTCCCCTATTTGAAAACTAACATTCTAAGGAATAATTTGGATGTCGTGCACATTGAACTGGATACAGGTGCATCGATATATCTTATTTAATGGATGAGTGTACTAATTTTTGTGTAGAATATCTTATGGATGTGGAAACAAAATTAGATAAGCCATCTCGGATTCATGATAGTCCAGTTGATGGAGGAACCATATTTGATATGGACAACATTGAGTGGATACAAGTGCATCAATATATCTGGTTCAATACTCCATCAGTTGCACCATTAATGCAGTAAGTGTCTTATCATATTTATTGTTTGACGTTTACTTGTTTGGTTTTCATATGTTTATCAATTAAAAATCTCATTACCATTTGTAGGAAACACATTAATGAGATAAAATAATATATGTCTCATGCGACTGAGTATCAAATTCAACAATTTCATTATGTGTAATTTCAGGATTGGTTCAAGGATTTTTTATGTATAAATTTATTTTCGTTATGAGTAATACTAATTTATTTATGCAGAAATCGTTATTTAATTGTGTGAATTATGTAGGTTCATAACCTCAGGGAGTTAGGTGACCCCATGATAATTATAGAATTTATCCATCTAACTGAGGGTATTTCTATAACGGCTCATCGTTATAAAGCTATAAATGCTAATGGTTTTCTATTTCACATTAAATATGTTGATGATAAATGAAAAAACACAAAATAGTGGCATCAGTAGTCCATTCATCGATTGTGGTTATTACTATGGTCAATTTACATACATCACTGAATTTGTATACACACACAGGTTGAAATACATATTATAAAAGTGTAATTGAGTTGATCTAGTGTGTGGAAGTAAAGTCGATCAATATCTGTTTACATTTGTGAATTTTAAATATATTTTATACAAAAATGAACGAATTGATAATGAACCTTTTATTTGGACATCACAAGCAGAACAAGTATTCTTCGTTACATTGCATTCGAATCTGAGTTGGCAAGTTGTTGTGAAATTGTCCCGGTGAGGAGTTTTGTTATATGAACAAGACAAACCTAAGACTGTTTCCTTTATTAACCAACAACTGGATCAACATACCGTAGTTCAATGTGAAGAATATATTTATTGGGATAGAGATGTATTTGAAGGAGAAATGATTGATTGTCATGTTTAATGAAAGGAAAAATTTCTTTCTCGTTCTTTAGTTTAAATCCTTTTTCTAAAATTGTTTAAAACAACCAAAACTAATTTGGTACATAATTTTTTTTATTTATTATTAGTCAGAATCAACCCCCTCCCCCCCCCAACAACTGGATAACCCCCCTCCAACCTCTGAATAGACCCCCACCCCCAGCCCCTCCCCCTCCACCTGGACTGCCCCCCCCCCCCACCACACCCCCATCCCCGAACAGCCCCCACTCCCATCCCCCCTTGGACAACCCCCACTCCCAACACCCCTTGGACAACCCCCACTCCCAACCCCCTGGATATCCCCCACCCCACCCCTACCCGCACAACCCCTCCCCTTCCACTCGGACACTCCCCACCCCCAACCCCTCCCCCTACACCTAGACATCCCCCACCCACCGTCGGACAACATCTACTCCCAACCACCCATGGACAGCCCCCCCCTCCCGGATATCCCACCCCCAAAACTCCCCCCAAAGAGCCCCCCCCCCCCCAACACTCCCCCATCCCCACCCCACCCCTATCGACAGAGCCCCTCCCCTTCTACCTAGATGCCACCAACCCCAGGACAGCCCCACTCCCAACCCCCCCCCCCCCCGCATTGTGGAATTATACTCTAACTGATCAACTTTTTGTTTTTTTAACAACTGTACAAGTTTGATTTTTTAAAAAACAATCCAATTTATCTTTTTGACACCTTGGATGGTCCCTTTACTACTGTTTTCTACGACTGTAAACTTGTTACGAAACTGAGTTCCCCAACATTTATTCATCATATGGGTCATATCATATGCGACCCACATCGATTTCCATTTACCACACGTGACTGAGCTTCTATCCCTGAGGATACATTAGATTGGCTATAGAGGTAAGTTCAATTATAAAGGCCATTTTAGTTTCTTCCCTATGTTTAGAAAATACTAACTTGTGTGATTTTGTTTCTTAAATAGATTAATTTTAAAGTGTTCCCCGATGAGTTTCAGCCGGTGTGTATGGAAAAATTTCGTAAGATGTGGAAATATTATGAAGTAAATGTCAAGAGGGGGGAACTGGGTATCAAACGTGGGTGCCCTAGTCATTCTAGAAAAAGTCATGAGAGTTGTTCTCCCATATCAATGGTGAAACATAAATTCATAATGGTCTCCTAAAGTCATTTTGGTTAGTATATTTATTTTGGTATATATATTTTCAATAATTTTTACCATTATTTTTTATTAAAATTTGAATTAATTGAATGCATGGGGTATCAACACACAATTCCAATAATATAGCATTGCAAGAACCACCTCACAGTATTGGGACTCATCACGTGTCTCATATCCGACATGATCTATTTATTAGTCATTTTTTTAATTTATTATTTAATATGGTTTTGTGTTATATTTTTATATTTTAATGGTATACAGTTATATGAGCAAGCTTCTTCGATGGATAAAAAGTCGGTGTGGATGAGAACTCAAGGTAGAAATGATCTAGAGGCTACAGATCTAATATAATGTGCTTGTACTCATTAAAAATAATTACATACCACTATATAAAAACATTTATATATTTATATATATTTAAATATTTCACAAGATCAATTTGAAGCTGAGTTAGAACAACTACCAGAGGACAACCGACAACTTCCCATGCGAAGGGATGAGATATTTCGTCGCATTATTGGTCGTGATGGGCATGGATATAGTTTGACCTACAGAACAAGGATTCCCCATTCTGTAGTATCACGTGCTGAGGTTTTCAGTCTTTCTATTGCTTGTATGTCACAATAGCCATCAGATTTCAAGGCATGCTTGTGCGCTTCTGAGGAGGTAAATGCATAATTGATCATTGAGGTTAGAAATCTACGGGAATATGTGTGTCTGAGTGATAGTGGATGGGATCATACGACATAGGATTATAATGAATTTATTTTTTTACTTTCTATTATTTTTTTATCAAAATATTTATAATATTTATTTGTTTTAGGCCCCTAGCACACCGACATGAGGTAGTAGCCATGACCACACATGACGCATCACATTCACGTGGTGTGTTTCTTTTATATTTATTATTTAATTAATGTTCTATATTGATTTAGACTTTAAACATAGAATTGTTTAATATTAGAATAATTTATGTTTTTAATAACACAAAATTTTTTAAATTTTAAAAGTATGACTAGTAATTGGATAATTTATTGTGATATATAATTTTTTTGAATCCCCATTGGAGGATAGGTATTAGGCTAGGTGGACCAATGGCCTAATGGAGAAATGGACTTATATCCTAACTCTCTAATGTTCCAATGGTCTTATAGACCAAGGCCTTATGACCTAATGGCCTATTGGCCTAAGGGACGAATGGCATACTTGCATATTGGCCTAACAACCAAAAGTCTGGATAGCCGAACAACACAAATGGCCAAATGCCCTAATGACCTAAATGGACAAATGACCCAATGGCCTAATTCCCCAACAGCCTAACGCCCCAACAACATAATGAACCAATGACCCAATTCCCGAACTCCCCAATGGCCCAACAACCCAATGAAAAAACACCCCAACATCCTAACTCCCCAGTGGCCGAACGACCTAAAGAACCAATGGAACAATTAGCCAATAGAATAATTTATTAATTACATATTTTCTTATTGGACTAATGGAACATTATCCTATTGGCCTAATGACCAAATGGACTAATAAACTTTTTCCCAAATGAAAAAACAATCTAATCTCATAACGTACAATGTTGTTTAATTATACCATGTTAACAGTTTTCCTACTATTTTTATAGATAGTGTAATATATATATATTTGTATATATATATATATACTTTTCTTGTTAGTATGTTTTTTATGCAGTGGATTGTCATGTTGTTCTTGATAGAAATCGTTAATGAATGTAAAGCCTAAATGGATTGATAATTCATTGGATAGGTATTTAAGAGTCATGTTTACTGGATTTGGTGTTGGTTATAATTTGATAATAATCAAATTGACACAATTATCATGCGTAACGGAAAATGAATCAATTTTTGGGGGATGCTGGGTGGCGAGAGACGGGATGTGCAGGTGGGGGTGGGATGTCCAGGGAATGTTTGGGGGGAGATCTACAGTGGTGGGGGCTGTCTGGGGGAGTTTTTTTGGTGGGGGGGGGGGGCTGTCTGAGGGTGTGGGGTTGACTGAGGGGGATTTTTAATTGGGGGGGGGGGAGTTTTGGGGGTGGGGTCTATTCAGGGGGAGTTTATTTAGGGGGGTTTGTCTGCAGTGAGTGGGGGGCGGTTGTCGGGGGTGCGTAGGGGGATGTCCATGGGGAAATGGGGGTTTGGGGTGCTGTTCGAAGGAGGGTGGAGTGGGGAGCTATCCAGGGAGTGTGTGGGGGGGTGGGGGGGTGCTGTCCGGAGGGAGTTTTTTTTTGGGGGGGCTGCCCGGAGGTGGGTGGGGTAGGGGGATTTCCTGGGTGTGTGTGGGAGTGGGAGATTTCTGGGGGGAGTTTTTTTTGGGGGGGGGGGTTGTCTGTGAGGTGTTTTGGGGGGGTTTTCAAGGGTGGGGGATATCTGGGGGTATTTTTTGGGGGGTGTTTCGGGTGTGGAGGGGGGAGCTATCCATGGGGGGAGTTAGGGCTGGGGGTTGTTCCGGGTTTGGAGGGGTGGGGCTGTATGGGGGGGGTCTGAGGGGTGTTTGGGGGGAGTGTGGGGGATGTTGGGGGTTGGGAGGGGCTTTATTTAGTACTGATATTTTCTCTATGTAGTTATATATAGAGTGAACATAGTCGAATGGTTTTCCATACCTCTTTTCAAACCACCTCAGCACGTATGATCAATATAGTAGGTCCCTACTAGAGTACAGTAGAGACTGTAAGGGTCTAATGTCAAAATTGTCCTAATGGAAAATTGGAAAAATGGATACCTAGACAATTGACAAAAATCCAAATTGGACAAATGCCCTAATTTCCTAACATCCTAACACCCTAATGGATTAATGCCTTAATTTCTTAATGGCCCAATTCCCTAATGACCAAATGGAAAATTGGCCAAATGGAATACTGTCATAATTACCAAATGTACTATTGGCCTAATGGAATATTAACCTATTGTATTAATGACCAAATTTCCTAATGACATATTATCCTATTGTCCTAATGGACAGTTGAAAAAATAGAGGCTTGGCCAAATGGCCAAATTCTCAAATGTCCAAAAACCCAAATGGAAAAATGCCCTAACAGCCTAACTCCCTAACAGCCTAACTCCCTAATGGCCTAACACACTAATTTCCTAATATCCTAATGGCCGAACTCCCTAATGGCCTAACTCCTTAACATCCTTACACCTTAAAGGCCAAACAAGCTAACGCCCTAATGGCCTAACGCCTTAATTCCCTGACGCCCTTACACCCTTACGCCCTTACACCCTTACGGCCTAACGCCCTTATGGCCTAATTCCCTTATGTCCTAACACCCTTATGGCATAATGACCTTACGTCATAAAGCCCTAGTGGCCCTATTTGATTATATATATAAATATACTAACTGAGTAAATATGTCTAATTTTTATTTTCTTTGTTTAGTTTTTTATTTTGTATCATACTTTAGGTTTATTGAAGTAGATGATTGGAATTGATCAGAGCTATTTGGATCACTGGAAATGTGAAGAAGTGTGTCTCTCATTTATTTTTTTAGGATCCAAGTGTTTCTGCTATTTTGAATTGATTTTTTTCTGATGTTAGCTTCGTTTCTGTTGTTTGAGAAGTCGCACAGTAATTTTTTTAAAATAAATTATCATCTTTGTGGCTTCCTATGGAGGTCACTAATGGTTGGATTTTTTCCCATCATCCCATGAATTCCATTGGCGGTTGGTGTAGGAAGATTATTTTGGTTTCCTATAGCGCCCACAATTGGCGATGGACTATAGAGACCTCTATTTGGTCGAGAATCAGATCCCCTACAGGGACCTCCATTCGCGGTCGTTGTATCCCTACACTGACGAGCCTAATGCAACTTCCATTGGTGGTCTCAATGCGGTCTCTAAATATCATTAGTGCTCTCCAGTGGTGGTCACTAATCTTCCAATTTTTATTATTGTATGAACAAAACTCTTGAATGTCTACCCATGAATTGGGATAGAACATTGTATATCTATGAAATAGGTAAAAAGATAATACTTCAATAACACAAGAGAGAAGAGGAATTAAGAATAGAGGCTCTAGGGAAAGATAGAACTCACCGGTGGGAATCCAACGCACTTAGAGGCATCTCAATCAGTGCTCAAATGGAGGAATAGGAGGAGTTTGAAGATATTTGGTCATACATCACTCTTTTATACATGAAATGGGAGAAGAAATTTCATGAAATTAGATACGACCCTTCTTTGAAAAATAAAATAAAACAGGTACACAAGAGGTTCATTTAATGTTCACGTCATGTACTAACTTTAACTGGATCCTGGTTTGGGTGGTTTGCCTGGTCACCCACATGACCATGTAATCCGCCATTACACCGCCAGTACACAATTACACATGGAAATTGAGTACATGGAATGTACCGTTAAGTACATGTCATGTACTTAGAAATTTTTCACTTCTTCCTTTTTTCCTAAACATCTACCCAAAATAAAGATACATACCTGAAATAAAGATTCGGGTTCTTATAGGAATCACTAGGTCCAATCCCATCCATCCAAAGTAATAGGTGAATCCATGATCACTAAGGTCCATCTCTCTAACCCGATTCCTTACCTAACCTCTAACCATGAAGTCCACACATGATTTGAGGGGACCATATAGTGTGAGAGTATGAACTCAACAAGTGTAATGCCCTGACCCCAGTTACCCAGAGTCAGTGCATTATTGCGTAGCATTGGCATGATCACAAAAGATCAAGTCTCGAAAGACCGATTAGTTTATTAGCCTTGGAAACACTAGATACATTCATAAGTCTTACATTAAATCATAAAGTAAAACAAAACTACAACATCTTCTCTTAATATCCCCTTATATTATCCCTACAGGTCATTCATAATATACTTCTTCACATCCTAGAAAAATTAAAACATTGAAAGGGGTGAGCTCAGATACTCAGTAAGGATAACAATATAGCGGAAGCTTTCATAAATAAACATTAACATTTAAGGAAATGTATAACTAAAACAAAAGCCTTTTAAACTTGAACTTTATCAAAATATGGAAAAATTAAAATGAAATAATGCCATTTACATACTCACATGGATATTCTACTAGTCTAATAATCACATAAAATATCAATGACCACCTTCAAAATGATGGAATGCATAATGCCAGACTATCATAACCACGTAGAAAAGGCTTCGTGCCAAGACCACAAATAAGATTTTGTCAAGGCCTCATGCCAAGACACTAGTTTGTCTCATGAGACCTACCGATGCATTGTGGAGCTTTAGAGGGCTCCACCCGTCACTTATTAAGTCCAATGCATTCCTCATATGAACAGGTTTAAACATATCATAAACCATTACATAATTGTATCACATAAAACATGCATGAAGGAAACATAAAATTTCCAAACTTCAATCACAAGATATCAAAACAAAACATTCATATAATGAAAACTTAATTAAAACAATTTTCAATACAAAAATAAAGGAAAATTAAAACGTTGTATTTATTTTTCATTTAAAAAAAAGTTATGGCTTGTAGAGGAAGTCGAAACTCAAATAATAGTCATGGCGGTGGAGAAGTCATTGTCTCCGCATACATAAGAAAAGAAAACATTCCTTTTGTAGTTTAGTAAAAATGCTTCGTATAAAAAGATTCCTTTTTAATAAAAGTAAAAGTCAAAGTGGTTTATACACCGTATAAAAGAAAGTTGTGTATAAAACAAAATATGCTTCAATGAAAGGAGATTGAGACGAAGACCCTTACAAAGATCATTTTTTTAAATACAGTAGATATATTATGTGTATTCACTATAATTACACATAAATAATGTAAAAATACAATATAGGACATAATAATATCTTGACATAATTTGAAAGTAAGAGATTAACCCAAAGAATGGAAATTGGGTTAAGAAGTTCCCTTACCTTGCGTCCCGTCTTGACTCGACCGTTCTTTAATCTCCTGAATAATAAACTAGAGTTAACTTATAGTTTCTTAAGAAACTCTTCAAGTTTATTATTCCTTTAATATCACTTATAACCATGTTATGAACATTATGTAATTATTTAATTTAATAACGGTCGTTTTTTCGATCTTTGGTACTTGAGTCAAAAATAGACTTATTATAATTACAAGTTGTTCATGTGGTGAAATATCCATTATATCCAGAATTATATTAATGATATAGATATCATATATCTCATATATATCCAGTATATACATTCATTCATAATATTACATGACATTTAGAGGTAAGAAATGAAATGCACCGTTCATGGAGACGGTAAGCCGTACGTACGCATGAACGCTACTTTCATATCTATTTAATATTTAATGGAATGAAATCATAATGATATAAAGGTATATTATAATTCTAGTATAATATCATATATAATATCATTTACTCCATCCTTTATACATACCACATATGGCATTAACGATTCAAATCACTTTGAGGGGGCGGTAGTCCGCACTTCCTAAAATGAAAATATCGCATTTACCCATAATGGAAACAATAAAGGTATTCCATAAATGAAAAATACAGAACCTTAAGTAAAACATAAACATATTATATATTATATATATATATATAGTGACATCTTAATGGCCACCTTTGAAGGTGTTATATGAGTGTTGAACAATCATCTTTTCGTGAGGTAGAAATTCTCCATCCACAGAAACAGTATGTTCTTTAACCATTAGATATAGGTGTGTGTACATGTAGCTCTAATACTTCTTATAAGAACATCCTATTATACTTAGTATACTGGTGTTGTTACAAATGAAATGAATAAAAAGAGTTTAGGGGGTCTGAGAAGAAAAATAAAATAAAATTACACAAGAGAATACATTACCTTAAAATCGAATAACTCTTTTTGATTTGAGCCAAAGGCTTCCTTGGGAAGACTTCTACCCAAAGTGAGGCTTCTAAGAGTAAGGGAGGGATGTTTTGAGAGTATTTGAGCAGAGGTTGGCCGAGCCAAATGGCTTTAAAGTGTGAATACGGTGGTAGAGGTGGGGGCCTTTTATAAGAGGAGAGGAGGGGCACTCTTGGAATGATTGAAATGTTACATTATTATGAAATGCTCTTTCGGATTCTAAAGGTCCCACACATATATATTTCGAGGATAAGGTGATAAGGGTTCTAAATATTCTCATACAATAGGCTTTGGACAAGTGTAATGCTTAGAGTTTACATTATCCTTTCATTTTATTAAAATCGTTAATTATTGAGGTAATCGCTGCATCATCATGGTGTCATAAATAATTTAATTTATTTAATGTCTAAAAATTATAAAAAAATGTCATGATGTAGTAAATCTTTTTATATTTCTAATGAATATTTATAGTCAAAAATATGACAATTATATCTACATTTAAAAATTGTTTTAGTAAAACAACTTATGTTTGTGACATTTTTATTTTAACTTTAAATAAAAAGTTATTAATGTCATTTTCCTACCAAATTTGCTCCATGGGGTCCCCAAGTTGACCCATGGATTTTCGTGTTCGGTCATGACAAATCCAATAGGGGTAGGACAAGTTTAAAGGTCATTTAATATTTTTATAATATCATTTTTACCTTAAATTTCACAAATTACCTTTAATCGCGATTAATTAAACTTAAAAGTTACTATTCACCAAAAAATTATTTTAATCCCATTTAACCACATTTTACTTCCTAATGAAAACCATGTATGTCGGATATCTGAAAATAAAATCAAATAAGTGGTAATATTTCATTTAAACAAAAAATCAGTTATTTACCTACCACTTAGTGGTTTCACTATTCATCAAAAATTGAAGTTTTTCAGAACAATGCCAAAGTTTAACCCTAAGCTATAATTGATGTTCTGAATTAAAAAATGATGTCTATTTTACAAAATTACAAAAATATAAGTTTCATTAATTAATTTTATAATTAAATCCTGCTGTCACAACAAATAGCATGTTTTTAAGAAACAATATATATCAAAAGATTGACAATTGTTTATGTCCAATTTCAAAGTGAAATTAATTCTAATGAACACCATTGGATAAAATGGTAAAAATATATTCTAATTATACTTTAAAACCACTCAATATTATAATTTATCACTATAAATTATTTTTATTAAAAATGTTGTTTTTAAGTATTTTTCACTGTTCATAAAAAATTGGATGTTCTTAGAAAATTACAAAAAATTCAACATAGGCTAATTTCGATATTTCAAATACAAAAATGAATTCCATTTTGAAATATAAAATTTCTATAAATTTAAAAAGTGATTATTACTATTCATAACGTCTACTTTGATTAGTCGTGGTGTGTTAGAATTCGAAGTTGCATACAACACACGCTACTCTATTATTCAAAGAGGAGCATACCATGGAAGCTTGGGGTGTTAAATTCTCCTCTCCTTCAATAAATTACGTCCTTACAATTTGAAATTTTTCTTTGACAATAAAAGGTTGAAAATATAAAATACCTTTATGGAAAACCCACATCGGAAATAAGGTTAATAAAAATATAACTTTAAAAGAAAGAAAGATAAGTACAAAGGTCACCTGAGATAGCCCATACTAGGATTATATGAAAATATAGATATGGAAGAAAAAAAACCATCAAGGTCTGATGGAGAGTTGTAGAAAACTGAATTAGGAGAAAGTTGACCATAATAAAATCACAAACATGTGATTGGTTAAACGGTCATTGAATCCCCAGTTGGAAAATTTAACCGGCAACGTTTTTGTTTTAAGTTAACTTTTAAAAAGTTGAGGAATTTATTTAGGATATTTACTAAGAAAATAAGGGAATATACATACTTGTTATGTAGACTTTCATTCTTTAATAAATTTTTACCACAAACCTATCTTTCACTCTAAAAGGTAATAGAACTGAAAAATATTCTATTTATCCTAATTGTATAAGGTTCCAAATATTATCACATACCATTTAGATTAGTAAAACTATTTCGTAATAACCAGGGACTTCCTGTAGGATAGTAGTAGGTAATAAAGGCCTGTCGTACTATGGTTGTGGGTTCGATTCCTGCATCTTTGTCCGATATGACGGGTTATTCCCCACCCTACAGGTTGTCCTTTTCCTAAAACTATAGTATTATAATATTCCAAAAATAATCTTGAGAAATGTTTTAACCTTAACCAATACTATCAAAATATCAACTTAATCCATTCCAACCTTTATAGTTATCCAAAATACCTCCGTCCATACTTTTTCTAAAAGGTCTCAAAATTACAAAATCAATTGTAACATCAGATTCCCCATACAAAGTAAAGTTTCTCTTATTGTCACATACGTAAAATATTATTACCTTCATCATATTAAAACGTTAATGAAAAAACAAGTACTACAGTACAATCCTTATATATATCCCATTATTCTTATAACCAGAATATAATCCGTATTTCCAAAAGCACCAATACATTAATTATTTCACTTCAACTGTAGTAACAGCATAAGATTGTCCTTGATCCCTTGGAGTTTTCTGAGGTATTTTTCCCTGACTCTTTGGACTTTCATTTTCATAATGCCTCATTTCCCTACAATTGTAGCATTCAACATTGATAGCCTCTTTCTTTCCCTTGCAATCACGAGCCTGGTGACCTTTTTCTCCACATTTATAACAAACTCCCATTCCCTTTAGGCAAGCACCGGGGTGATTCTTCCCACAATTATCACATAATAGAAAATCCTTCTTTCCCTTTTTCCCTTTATACGTCTCTTTTTCCACCGTTCTCTTCTTCTCTTTCTTTACTTTGTTGTCATAAGACTTAGAGAATTCCTTTTCTGTCTTGATAGCACACGAGAAAATATCTTCATACGACGAGAAGGTTTGTGAGACTAATGCTCGACGAAGAAATCGTTTTAACCCATCAAATAAATGATCAATCTTACCTCTTGGGTTATGTATATAATCTGCAGCATGCCTCGCTAACCTTGTAAATTTAGCCTCATACTTTGTGAAATTCTCATCCTCCTTTGGTCTCAGACTCCGAAATTGCCTTTCCATATCTGCTCGATGGTCATGTGGAAAGTATTTTTCTAAGAAAAGATCATTGAACTCTCTCCATTCCATACTTGATACTTCTTCATCTTACTTTTTATTTTGAATCAATTACCAACATTGATCGTCATCTCTAGTGAGGCGGTAAACTGCCATGATAACCTTCTCCCTTTCGCTACTCCCCAAGGCATGGAATATTTTCTCTAAGGAGTTTATCCATTTCTCAGCTACTAATAGATTTGTACCCCCATTAAATTTTGGCGGTTGTTGCCTCATGAAGCGGTCTAACATTGATCCTCCACATTGCGGATCAGGGTGCTCCATACGAGTAAGGTTATTATTCATAACCTGAGTGAGTTGTCCCAGTATGGTAATAAGTTGATCAGCACCAGTTGTATCTCCAACTCCACAATAATTATCTTGAGCAGGAGGGAAATATCTACATGGAGTGTGTGCATTGATACAATTTCCATTCCTTCCACTAGGCGCCATTTCTAAACAATGGCATAAACTAGATTAGTTTATGAATCAAAATACATAATTCCATACTTGTAAAATACTTAACATAAATTGAACTATTTATGGATATAATCCATAAAAATGTTTTCTTTGAGGATGTATATACTCCTAACCCTTCATAGTGGTTTGTAATGAAAATGAGGATTATCCTAAGCATATCCCCCGGGAGTGTCATAACCAAGAGTGCAGCAAGGCCCATTGTCGTGCACCAGTTCCTGTTCGAGTCTAGATCAAAGCGGTGTTTTTGGGTTTTACCCATAGGCACAACTGTGCCAGAGCCCCCTCTACCTGCTCGTATCCAGACATGGATGTATTGCCCGGAAAACATACAAAATCTATATAATACCAAAATTCTAGGAAGTTCTTCTATACTAATCCTCAAAGTCTATCTTTGGGCTATGTGCTCTAATCAGAGTTTATCTAAATCTAGCTTCCAAGGTTAGTACTAAACTGCCTCTGATACCAACTGTAACGCCCCGACCCCAGTTACCCAGAGTCGGTGCATTATTGCATAGCATTGGCATGATCACAAAAGATCATGTCTCGAATGATTGATTAGTTTAGTAGACTTGGAAACACTATATACATGCATAAGTCTTACATTACATCATAAAGTAAAAAAAACTACAACATATTCTCTTCATATCCCATTATATTATCCCTGCAGGTCATTCATAATATATTTCTTCACATCCTGGAAAAATTAAAACATTGAAAGGGGCGAGCTCAGATGCTCAGTAAGAATAACAATATAGCGGAAGCTTTCATAAATAAAAATTAACATTTAAGGCATTGTATAACTAAAAAAATCCTTTTAAACTTGAACTTTAGCATAATATGGAAAAGTAAAATGAAATAATGCCATTTACTTACTCACATGGATATTCTACTAGTCGAATAATCACATGAAATATCAATAACCACTTTCATAATGATGGAATGCATAATGCCAGACTATCATAACCACGTGTCCAAGGCCTCATGCCAAGACCACAAATAAGATTTTGTCAAGGCCTCGTTCCAAGACACTAGTTTGTCTCATGAGACCTACCGATGCATCGAGGAGCTATAGCGGGCTCCACCTGTCACTTATTAAGTCCAATGAATTCCTAATATGAATAGGATTAAACATATCATAAACCATAACATAATTATATCACATAAAACATGCATAAAGGAAACATAAAATTTCCACACTTCAATCACAAGATATCAATACAACACATTGATATAATAAAAACTTTATTAAAAAAAATTTCAATACAAAAATAAAGGAAAAATAAAACTTTGTATTTATTTTTCATTTAAAAAAATGTTATGGCTTGTAGAGGAAGCCGAAAATCAAATAATAGTCACGGTGGTGGAGAAGTCGTTGTCACCACATACGTAAGAAAAGAAAACATTCCTTTTGTCATTTAGTAAAAACACTTCGTATAAAAAGATTCCTTTTTAATAAAAGTAAAATTCAAAGGGGTTTATACACCGTATAAAAGAAAGTTGTGTATAAAACAAAATATGCCTCAATGAAAGGAGATTGAGACGAAGACCCGTACAAAGATAATTTTTTTAAATAAAGTAGATCTATTATGTGTATTCACTATAATTACACATAAAGAAAGTAAAAATACAAGATAGGACATAATAATATCTTGACATAATTTGAAAGTAGGAGATTAACCCAAAGAATGGAAATTGGGTTATGAAGTTCCCTTACCTTGTGTCCTGTCTTGACCCGACCGTTCTTTAACCTCCTGAATAATAAACTAGAGTTAATTTATAGTTATTTAAGAACCTTTTAAAGTTTATTATTCCTTTAATATCACTTATAACTATGTTATAAACATTATGTAATTATTTAAGTTAATAACGGTCGTTTTGTCGATCTTTGGTACTTGAGTAAAAAATAGACTTATTATAATTACAAGTTGTTCATGTGGTGAAATATCCATTATATCCAGAATTATAGTCATGATATATATATCATATATCTCATATATATCCAGTATATACATTCATTCATAATATTACATGACATTTAGAGGTAATAAATGAAATGCACCGTTCATGGAGACGGTAAGTCGTACGTACGCATGAACGCTACTTTAATTTCTATTTCATATTTAATGGAATGAAACCATAATTATATAAAGGTATATTATAATTCCAGTATAATATCATATATAATATCATTTACTCCATCCTTTATACATCCCACATATGGCATTAATGATTCAAATCACTTGAGGGGGCGGTAGTCCGCACTTCCTAAAATGAAAATATCGCGTTTACCGATAATGGAAACAATAAAGGTATTCTGTAAATGAAAAATACGGAACCTTAAGTAAAACATAAACATATTATATATCATTTATATAAATATAGTGACATCTTAATGGCCACCTTTGATGGTGTTATATGAGTGTTCAACAATCATCGTTTCGTGAGGCAGAAATTCACCATCCACAGAAACAGTATGTTCTTTAACCATTACATGTAGGTGTGTGTAAGTGTAGCTCGAATAATTCTTATAAAAACATCCTAGTATATTGAGGATAATGGTGTTGTTACAAATGAAATGAATAACAAGATTTTAGGGGGTTGGAGAATAAAAATAAAATAAAAAAACACAAGAGAAGACATTAGCTTAAAATCGGGTAACTTTTTTTGATTTGAGCCAAAGGCTTACTTGGGAAGACTTGTGCCCAAAGTGAGGCTTCTAGGAGTAAGGGAGAGAAGTTTTTATAGTATGTTAGCAGAGGATGGCTGAGACAAATGGCTTGAAAGTGTGAATAAGGTGGTAGAGGTGGGGGCCTTTTATAAGAGGAGAGGAGGGGCACTCTTGGAATGATTGAAATGTTACATTATTATGAAATGATTTTTCGGATTCTAAAGGTCCCAAACTTATATATTTCGAGGATAAGGTGATAAGGGTTCGAAATATTCTCATAAATTATTATTTGGAAAAGTTTAATTCTTATATTTTACATTATCTTTCCATTTTATTAAAATCGTTAATTAATGAGGTAATCGCTGCATCATCATGGTGTCATAAATAATTTAATTTATTTAATGTCTAAAAATTATAAAAAAAATATCATGATGTAAGAATTATTTTTAGATTTATAATGAATATTTATAGTAAAAAATATGACTTTTATAACCCCATTTAAAAATTATTTTAGTAAAACAACTTATGTTTGTGACATTTTTATTTTAACTTTAAATAAAAGGTTATTTATGTCATTTTCCTACCAAAGTGGCTCCATGGGGTCCCCAAGTTGACCCATGGATTTTATTGGTCACCCATGACACATACAATAGGGTTAGGACAAGTTTCAAGGTCATTTAATATTTTTATAATATCATTTTTACCTTAAATTTCACTAATTACCTTTAATCGCGATTAATTAAACTTAAAAGTTACTATTCACCAAAAAAATTATTTTAATCCAATTTAAAAACATTTTACTTAATAATTACAACCATGTATGTTGTATTTTTGAAAATCAAATCACAGAAGTGGTAATATTTCATTTAAACGAAAAATCAGTTATTTACCTACCACTTAGTGGTTTCACTATTCATCAAAAATTGATGTTTTTCAGAACAATGCCAAAATTTCACCCTAAGCTATAATTGATATTCCAAATTCAAAAATGATGTCTATTTTAAAAAATCCCAAACATATAAGTTTCATTAATTAATTTTATTATTAATTCCCGCTGTCACAACAAATAGCGTGTTTTTAAGAAACAATATATATCAAAAGATTGACAATTGTTTATGTCCAATTTCAAAGTGAAATTAATTATAATTTACACCATTGGATAAAATGATAAAAATATATTCTAATTATAATTTAAAACCACTCAATAGTATAATTTATCAATATAAATTATTTTGATTAAAAAATTGGTTTTTATGTATTTTTCACTATTCATAAAAAATTGGAAGTTCTCAGAAAATTACAAAAAATTCAACATTGGATAATTTCGATATTACAAACACTAAAATGAAGTCCATTTTGAAATATAAAATTTCTATAAATTTAAAAAGTGGTTATTACTATTCATAACGGCTACTTTGATTAGCTGCGGTGTGTTAGAATTCGAAGTTGCGTACAACACATGCTACTCTATTATTCAAAGAGGAGCGTACCATGGAAGCTTGGGGTGTTACAACAAGCCACCATCAATGTGTTCCTATCCTAAATCAATAATTCAATAATGTATGAAAAATATATAAAAAGAGGAAATGAACTAAAACATTTACCAATTAACATCCTCTAATTATTCTCAATAGCCACAAGTGAGTGTTTAAATTATTCTTCCAACACTTTTTTATCTCATAAAACATTCCCTAAAATATATATATATGGAATATAGTAATTAACTATACATATATTTTCAGTGGTGATGACCCACCACTTAGTTCCCATGAATCCCTTGAGAATATCATAACTATATTTCCTTTAGGGTAGATCCCATATATAATACACGATAACCTCATTCCATTATACACCTCATGTGAAAAAAAATCATTTAGTAGGTGTCCTAATGGAATTCTTAAGAATATGTCCCAATTCCACCAATCCACTATTCATAATGACCATATCGGCTCTGTAGACAGATATCTCAAAGCATGATGATGTATGTCCTCCTATAAATAATGTATCATCCTTAATTAAACAAAAATATACTAAGGTGTGGAAATATATAACCTCGAATAATCTCTACCCATCAACCTCTCCTATAACATAGAGTATCCTCCCCCAACTGATGGTCTCAACACGAAATCTTGATGATCCATCAATAGCCCTTGTGTATTTCTATGCTGACTACCCCAAACATAAATGATGGTAAACACCATCAACTAATATAAAACATCTATAAATTCCCCCACCCACAACGAGTTGTTATTTTCACCTCAACGGAGTCCTATCATTGTGCACATGAATCCAAAATCACTTCATCCAACAGTTGTGTGTTTAAGTCACCAAACAGTACCGAATAAAAATAATCCCACACATTGTTCCCCAATGGCCATGTCTCTAAATCCTTATGATCAACATCAAACCACATCACATGGGGCATTACCTCATCCTCAAGACCTCGTCTGCTCAATGTTATGACCATGTCACCTCAACCTCGTGATCATCATCAGCCTATATATCTAAGGCCATTCCCTAATTCTGATGACCTTGCCATCTCATTCGAGGTGATCAATATCACCTCAACCCTTGATTCATTCCTGTCATTTTACAAGGGAACCAATCATATCATATAACAATTATTTAAATTAGTATAGTTTTCCTTAACTTCCAAATTTATCAAAAACCCACATACCCATCATGATGCAATTATAAGAGACTATGTTAGGTTACATGATATTCAATGAAATTCAATAATTACATTTAATGACACATGTTAATATGTCTATGGTATCACTTATACAACCCAATGTTCAAATTTCGTTATGCAACCAAAACTCTAGTAATATTAATTATAAATCATGGAATCGCCTACCAAATATTTTAGGGGCTTTGTCATTTAACAGAAGCCTCTTAATCGAGTTGAAATGATTGGAAACATTGTTATATAAAAACTCTTTCTAAATAGGGAAATATAGATCACAAAAATTTATAATACCATATATCAAGATAAATGAGAAATACAAGAAAATGGATTTAATTCCCTACTTATACACCTCTAATGAGAGTGACGACATTCAATTTCTAGCCCAGATGATGGAGTTAGGCCAAATCGTTAGGGTGGAAGAAGAATGGAGACCCCCTAATGTGTGTGCAGTGGAATTGGAGTATACGAGGAGGGAAAGCATAAAAAAAGATATTAAAATAGTAATTTCCCCTATTATGAGACCTACACAATTAGGTTTCACTCTTTTTCTAACCATGCACTAACAATGTGATGCTCTCTATCTAAGAACCACACCTTACAAGATAAGTAACATATATTTCCAAACCATGAAATCCCATGTCGATATACTCTACTAAAAACTATAGTGAAATACCATTGTAATATACCACCACCCATATGGGTTGACAAACCATGTCTAGTGAAAAAGTGGGATGCACTATTTCCCCATACATTATGCACAATTTGATCAAATTGTATGCCCCTATATGTGCTATACTAAAATGGAGTTTTTGTTTATTTACATACACTATGATCATATAAAACCTTTAGAAAATTTTCAATCATTAATACTTATATATAATAGGACTTGGGCCAAACAATTTATCAGTTTTAGGTTCCAAATCCCAAAAGTAGTTCTTTTCAAACCATAATACACCAACAATTCAATAATGATGGGAAATTCGACCCACATAATAACCTAGGATGTTACACTCTATAAAATTAATGAAATTTCAATACAATAGAGATACATATGTAATTATTTCAGGATGGTTATAATATATTTTATGGAGGTATAATAATAATCAAACTGGAATGAATTTGATTAAGACTTATACTTTATTTTTGGATATATTTTTTTTAAAACTATAGGATTATATGTTTAGTAGTTTTATTTGAGAAAAGTCTATTATTAGGATATTAAAATATATATTTTTCTATATATTGGATGATCTAGTGTACCGAATGTGTATATAGAAGTGAGTAAGTGTGGTTCCCTTTTTATAAGATTGGTTTGGAGGCCTTATAAATCTTAAAAACATTAATGTATAATAAGTTAAATTCATATGGAAATCGGTTTCAATTAAGTCAAATTTGGACGAAATATTTTTTAATGGTCGATATACAGTACATATAAGAAAATTAATATCATCATTTTTATAATTTATATCCAAAAAAACATTATCATATCATCTAAATTTTAATTTTTTAGGAGTTTGAAACTTATTTTGATATTTTTCCAGAAATGGAAATATCATTATACTGGAATGAAAACCATTATAATAAGAAAATTACTCAAAATAATGATGGTTTCCATATTTCCCATAATATTCTTAAGAGAATCATAGTTTATATATTCAAATGTCTAAATTTTCCGCTAAAATTTCAATCATATTTATGATAATATGTTGTACTAAAATTTAATTCAGTACCCAATGAATTTTAACATCTTTATAAAATAATGGAATAATAAGAATTACATATGATTTAATACTGATAAGGACCTCATGTAAGGTAAATATATCATTAAAATACATCCTTGTAACCTAATACAAATACATATATCTCAAATTGGAATAATATATTTAGATTTTTTCAAATGACAAACAATTAAACATATCAAATTTTCACCATGATACTTCTTTGATAGTCCCACAAAAAAATCCAAAATTATATTTTAAAATTCACATTCACGAACTGGTAAATGAAAACGGACCCCCTTTTTGAGTTTTCATTCATCTATACCTTATTGAAAAATTAACCACCTCTTGCAAAATCTAGAAATACATTTTTCAATCTATCCCAAGATTATTATTCATAAATGACTATATTAATCATAGTGGAACCAAGATATACAAAAAATGGAGGGTTCTAATCCCAAAACAATATATAATTATTAAACTAAAAATTATTTGATACTGAAGTCATTTTAAAACAATTATAACACCTTCAACATCATTAATATAGTCAAAGAATCTAT
The DNA here is from genome assembly GCA_963277665.1 of Viscum album. NCBI lineage: Eukaryota > Viridiplantae > Streptophyta > Magnoliopsida > Santalales > Viscaceae > Viscum > Viscum album. Next base: position 54,663,675 of record OY728138.1, on the reverse strand, counting down.
AATTATTGGGCACCTGAAATATTCATTCTGGGCATGATGAATTCATTCTAGTAAATATTATTATAATTAAACCTGAAACAAAATATAAAAAGTTTATGAAAAAAAAGGATTTATAACATGTATTAAATCATTAAAAAATTGTTCATGTTCTGAACATATCATTGTTAATGATGAATTTTTCTTTTCAACTCAATTTATGTGTAACATTATTGTATTTACCTAGATAACAATGAGTATTGTAAACATAATTCATTATCATGTGTAACCATTATCCATATTTCATGGTTAATTCTTTTTAGAGAATATATTCATCAAACGTTTATGTTTTTTATATAATTTACCTTTCCTCCCAATTATAATATTAAATAAATTTTAAAAATGTATTAACCACTACTATAGGATTATGATATTGTACTTGATAAATCTATTCATGGAGTATTAATTTTTATAATAAATTTTATATTACCTACTAATTATGTAGAAATGAAACCAAATATCATAAATGATGTAGATTTATATGCAATAAATACCATATTTCATGATGGAAAAAACACTATAAAATTAACCAATATTCATTTAAATTAATGAAAAAATAATAATAACATTAATTTTTAAAAATTAATTAAATTCCCATTCAAGATTACATGGTTTGTATGAATTCTAGAGGTAAATATGTTTTGAACAATATTAGTTATAACCCTATAAGTTAATAAAACATCAAATATCAGTTTTATTTATAGTATTGTATACTCTTCAATGACATTAGGTTTAGTAAGATCCGATTTATTAAATAACAAGAAGTAATATTCCAAATTAAATAATTTTTTTGCGAAAAAAATCCCTTTTTATAAATTCTTCATAATTTTTTTTATTAGGGTGTAAAAGGTAATCTAAAAATTCATCAAAAATTCATCATGAATTTTACAATCTACTATAATTTTGACAATGAATAAAACCAAACATTTATCACAAAAGTAATGGAAAGCCCAATATAAAAGATCCAAAAATATAGTTGTCCTATTTGTTTACATGAAGTTATTGATAATAATTTTATAAAGACCATTGAAAATATGAAAAAATTTCTATGAAATTTCATAATCCCTTAATTTTTGTTTAGCTTATAGAAAATATAATTCTATCATGGAAAAATGTTTTCACGTCAACACTGGTTAAATAATTAATTAATATAAGAAAATTTATATATTTTTTATTATTAATGTTGTCTAATTATTTATAATCAGTGAAAATACTCAAGGAAATATTATTATATTTAAAAATAAAAAATTGTTCTACCATGTGGGGATGTACTACAGAGCATGAAACTGTTATTGTTTATTTATTGTAACTACCTTTTAAATTTCAATTGATCAACTTGATTTTTTTTATGTTTTTAAATTAGATTAACATTAGTAACTATTTATTTTGTAAACTCAACCCCCATATTAAGAATACCAAATTTAAATCATCAATAAATATAGAAATTTATTTACTATAAGATGATATGAAATTTTAATAGTTACCTTGATTCCAGTTATATTTGAAATATATTAGTCACTCATATACTTAATTTGTTTCTTGTATTTTTGACATGTAATCTCTAGGATGAACTCATTCATATATAAAAATTTAAACTCACTCTTTAAATTTAATGTGACTACTTTTTCTTTGCAATATCTCATATAATTATAAAATATAATCCACTACATGACTAAAGTTATATAATATTCCGCTAATGTTATGATAATTAGGTGTGCATGATGAAAAATATAATTGATGATAATTTAATAATTTCTATAATCTATCATTCCTTGTATAAATAATAAATTGATTTTATTAAAAATTATGTCTCTATTTATATGGTGATATTTATATTTATATTTTATATTTCTATGAATTGAAATAATTACTTTATCTAGGATAAAAAAATATAATAGAAATTTTTTTAGTATCCATGTATTATTCACATCACCACTTCATTTAAGGGAACAAAAATTAAATATTGGGAAAATAAAACTTTTTTACACGTTTTATTCATTTGATTCTAAGGATTTCAACTTATATTTACTATCATTAATCACATGTCTTCTTAATGAACCAACTCATTGTAATTAAATCATTTCAGAAGGGATTGTGTATCTTTTTTTATTTGTGGTATGATTGAATATATTTTCCTTGTAATCATAAGCCACATAAATTAAAATATAACATTGGTAAAACATATCTAATCCATTCATCAGTTCAATAAATTTTCTTTTAGTATATTAAGAACATGTTGGAGACTATACACATGTTTTTTTAACAGTTTGAGTTTCAATTCCATTTTATTAATAAAAAAATATAAATCCTCTAGTGAAATATTCAAAATAATGAAATCTATTAAAAGACAAAATATAAAAAATTACATAAATGCATGGAATAAATGAGTTACTTATCCCAAGAGAGAAAAAGGTTTAAAATGTTAACATTAACATTAGAAAGAGTCTCAACTCCTAATGATACACAATGACATATTAAAATCCATCAATGGAGCCTTGTATCCCCCCTTCCAAGAAGATCCACTATTTTGTACCAGTAAAGCATGGAAGAGAACTCCACCCACCCAAAAAAATCATGTCTAATGTTGTCCGGTTGATATGGTCTAGAATACCTATCTCTCATTTTATCCACCCACCCGATTATATATAGTAGGAACTCATTACACTATTAACATGTAAAAATTAAAAAATATATTAAAAACACCATGGAATTTCCAAATCATTGTACCCATCCATCAAAAATAATTATGGATGGATGAATGAAGGGTGTATGCAAAATCATCTCTCTTTTGGGGATATCCACCTTGTGATACTGAAAAGAAGTTTCACCACCATCTAAAAGCACTGAGACACTATCCAATGTGAACCACGACATCTGTGACCCAATCAAAACAATATTCCCCAAAACTGAAAATGATATTGATGAACCAGTCTGAGACCACAAGATTATATCAATTGTTACTATCCACCACTGATCAATAAACCATGGGTATCCCTGTCTCAGTCCAAAATCATTCACAAAATAGAAGACAACTAGAGACACTATAAAGTATCCATCATACACTCAATCCCCCAAAGGGATCCAACAATCACATCACAAAATGCCTCACATATCCTGACTATCATATGAAAGAATACACACTCATAAAACCAACATCTACACCTAAATGTAGCTAATCAATTTCATTATCATCAAATACTACCACCTGAGGAAGATTCAATAATGTCACTACAAAACCAACAACCACTATCTGAACTCCACTGAATCATTTTAATGTAACATAGTTCCATCTCATGATTGATCCAGTAGGGATATCCAATATCTAGTCTAGATATAGATATGTGGATTTACAAAGAGGATGTAAACAACTTACATGAATAATTCATATTAGATATGGATGTTTGAAAAAATTCATAGAACATTTTTGAATGAAACTACTTCTAGATATGATAGATAATTAATTCAGAATGAGGAGACACTAAAAACTTCTATTCAATAAATATAAAGTTAACACTTCATGACCCACCCTTGAGAGACTTATCCTGTGACTAACCCAAGCCCACCTCTAATGGCCCAAGGGCTGCTGACTAGAACTGAGAAGGAATGTCCCGCAAATAGTTGTAATTTTTCTAAGTACATATACACACGCACAAGTCTCTAATCCTAAAAAGATGAAATCTAAAAACACTAAGTAAATAAATTCATGAATACACTACATCCCACCAAAAAGAGTATGACAAGAATGTAAAGTGCCATATGGAAAAATGGTCCAGAATACAAGCCCACCAAAAAAAGTCAACAAAACCAGAAAGTCCAACCTGTAGAAAAATTTACTAGGAATACTTATCGATGTCATAGGATCACATCAGCCTTCCTAAACTCACAATCCTATCCCTGTTACAGGTCCACCCTGGACTCTATCAAAAGGTATCTCTTTTGTATAGGACATGACATGTGCGGGCAAAGCCTATACAGGGGTGAGTAAAACAATACTTAGTAAGGAAACCCCAAACAATAAAGGAAAACCACAAAGGAAATACCATATAGTAAATACCACAAAAGAGATTACATGAAAGAAATACCAGAAATTAAATACCACACAGTAAATATAATAAAGGAAATACCACAAAGGAATATTATAGTCATCTCCATAAAGATATATGCCCACAACCCATATATCAATAATATCCAAAAATAATCAATCTAATAACACACATAGTTTCAAAATGACACGTAGTATCTATAGGACACACTGTTTCTAAAAGACACATAGTCTCTATAAGACATAAAATTATCCATAAGACATATAGTCTCTATCAGACACAGATTATCTAGGTCACATCCATCCATAGAAATGTTTTCTCAAAGCGTTCTCCTTATTGGGTAAATTCATTCATCCATCCATTATGTCTTATGCACGATCCCAAAAAATCCAACATAGGATATTTTGAAATAATTGTCTCTTCATAAGGTTCCGAAAACCGTAGACAACTCATCAATGGAATGTCCTGTCTGAAAGTTATGGTTGTTTAAAAAAATTTGGAGGGGGTTCAAATTTTCATGGACCGACCTTCCAGACGTTCTACCAACAGTTGCATTCAAAATCTACGATGGTCAACCATGTGGTAGTTCATTTGACTATAGATCATGTTTTACCATGGCCGAACCTAGCCACCTGGGTCCGACCTAGGTCTGACCCGACCTGCGGGGTCCCGCCCCACCTATGGGGCCCAACCCGAACCACGTGGTCTGACCTAACCCATCAGGTCGATCCAGACCACATGGTTTGTCCCACTTTGGTTGGGCCCAACACACCTTGTCATTTTGACTTGTCATGCTGGTACATCCCAAATGCCCAACCCCATGAGCCTCCAGGGTTGTTATAGCTCACTCAGTTCCCAATGGTGACTTTTATTAGTCCACATGGCCACCCCATCACATCACATGTCCTCTGGCCACACCCACAACCTTTTTGGGTTTTGTGGCTACCATGCCCCCATGCGGTTCCGCTACCACATTTCACTGCACTCCACTATGTCCCACACAGGGCTGGAAACTCCAAGATGCTGACATCCTATAGTTTCCTTCATTTAACAAACATTATTTCTTTTTATGGTGCTTCAATCAGTGGAAAAAACACCTTTGTGTTCCTTGGTTTCTGATGTACATGGATTCAGACTTTATTTTATCTTTCCTCCAATATGGGGGTTTTATCGCATTCAGAGCCTCCTAGAAAGTCAATCCTTGATCACAAGGATCGAAGAGTTAAAAATTCCATGAATGGGGCAAAAAAAACACAAGAAATCCCACGGAATGAACTTTTTCCATTATTTATGTTAGCCTTCATTTTTTCACATTAGAGGAATAAATGAAGAGGATAAATTAATTTCCTGATAATCTTGCAATAATAACCCATACTACTATAGTGATCAAATTGTGGATCAATATGTTTGTTGATTGACCCATGTTCATCGTGGAAATAAATAATGGGGGGAATAAATAAAAAATAAAATTTCCTACTTATGATATGGATCATTCTCGGTCGAGGATTCATTTCCATTGGTGATCTGTTAAGAACAATCTCCATTCCCAGTTTTTTTCATCACTACTGAGAGAATTCACTAAGGATTCACTCCAAATCCACTAGGGAATATCAATGTTTATGATCCTAACCCAGGGTCCCTACCTAGCTCTTCATTTAAAATAAACATCATCATTGTGTCAATGTATTGTTTTAATTAAATAAAATCATTGTTTATTTTATTCGTTAAAATTTCCATAAACTATTTTTCACAGTCGACCCATACCAGATGATGTTCGGATATGCCTAGGGAAAACACCACAATAAAAACTCAATATTCGTCTCATATTTCTAATCTGAGTCACCATTCACGACTTATCAGGATTTTAAAATTAAATAATTTTATTTAATAATTTTATTTAATAATTTTATTTACCATTACGTCCTTGGTGACTTTTTCTTCATGTGAACCGCACTGAAAAAGTTCAGTCATGCATTGTTTAATGCTTCCATTTTTAGATAAATGGTTCCCTTGTATTTCTGATCTGGGCACCCATTGAAATGATATTCCACTTTTTTCGGAATGATGTGCGTGAGTGCTACTAAAAACATAACATTTTTCAATGAATTGTTCTGAGCACATCAGGGATTATAATTGCATTCCATCTCAACGCCTGGTCTCAAAATTTATAATAAAAATCTAAAACAAATTCGAAAAATCTATGTCATTACATTCTCTCTACCTTAAGTATTTACATCGCTAAAAATACAAAACGAGGGCTACCCAAAAAACAGAGGTTACTGAGCATGAATCTGAGCCTCCTACTCCCATGTTCTCTTGTAGAGATTCTCGTGCTGCCATCATAAACACACCAAAGGAATCCAATACCTATGAAGGATCCTCTCTAATCGATCCACAATATCTACTAGGTAATCTACAAAATTCACCCCATCGTCTATGTCCAGATCGCCCCAGTCAATGATGTATGATGGGTAATGCACATACATCCTCAGTTGTGACATGTGGAAGATGTCTTGTACTCGCTCTAACTATGGAGTAAAAGGCATTTGGTTTTCCACCTATCCGACTCTCGATGGTATCAGGAAAGGTCTAATGAACCTGAAAGATATCTTGGTACCCCAACCAAATCTCCATAATTCACATCGAGGTGAGACCTAAAGGAAAACATGGTCTACTTTATTGAACTCCAAAGGCCACTGTTGTTTGTCATCATAAAACTTCTGATGGATTTATGCAGTCTTCCTCCACTCATGGATGATTTGAACATTCTCTATAGTTTCCTACATCAACTCAGGGCTCATGAGTAGTGACTCTCTTGTGTTTGTATAGAAAATTGGTGACCTACAGGTTCTACCATACAAGGTCTCGATTAGTGTTATACCGATGGTGGAATGGTAGCTATTTTTTTATGCAACGCCTAAAGGGGGAGTTGATCCTCCAAACTATGGAAAAAATAAAACATGAAATCCTATAGAATGTCTTTCAGAAACTGTATGGTATGCTCTATTTATTTGTATATATTTGGATGAAATGTTGTACTCAAGTGTAACAAAGTCCCAAACACCTCATTCAATCCTTTCCGAAATCAGGATATAATGTGATCATCACAATCTAAGACTACCATCGATGGAACTCTATGGATCTGAACTATCACTAGCATGTAGATTCATCCCCATATCTCTACTAAACTATAATCTCGAATATCTAGGAAGTGGGATGATTTTTGGAGTTGTTCAACGGTCACCCAGATGGTATTCTATCCCCTAGACGTATGTAGAAAACCTATAATGAAGTCCACTGTTATCACACCTCAATTTAATTCTGGAACCTCAAGGGGTTGATTCAAACCAGCGGGAACATGATGCTTGACAATTTGCTATTAACAAATGATGCATCGAGAAATAAACTCTACATCTCCCTTCTTCATCCCTGCCCACCAAAACTGATGTCAAAGGGCCTGGTACATCTTCACCACGCCTAGATGTACCACCATAGGGGATATATGGAACTCCTTCAAAATCTCCTCGTGCAAGACTGATGATACTACATTACACCCTCTAAAAAGAATGACATGATCCCCACCATTTGAATATCCATAAAGGGAATTCCCTATGGACATCTGATCACATGTAGTCACATATTTAGTATTCCAATGTTATGCCTCCAGGACACACTACAAGATTTTTGGGGTAAAAACCATTGATTGAAGGTAATCTTCTCCATCTCCATCTAAAAAAGGATATCTACAAGATGAAAAATGTTCTGATTCATCATTCCAATATTGTGAACTGGATATCCTAGTGAGAGAATATTCCACCATATTTCCCTTCCCATGAGTATAGAAAAACTCAAAGACATTGTCTAGGAGGAAGTTTACCTTTCACCTATATATAAAATATAGATCCATTTGAGAGAAGATATAAATGAAACTCTAATGTTCTTAGTAAACAATAAACTTTTCACCCATCATGTAGTGTAACCACCTAATAAATGTGAATACTACAATAGAATACTCATGACCAGGGTTCACATAGTTCTTATCGTGTGGTCTCAAATAGCCTGAACCATAGAATATCACGGTGTTCCCCTACATTAGGACACAACCAAGAACATTCATTGATCCATCATGTAAAACCACTTACACGATGCCCTACACTTGCAATCTCAAGATGGGAGCGGTCGTCAGCTTCTGCCTCAACTTCTGAAAAGACTAAATGTTCTTCTCCATCCACATGAATGTCTGAAAGATACTATTAATTTGTCCCATGAACACTTATGGGGAATTAATCATGCCAAATTTCATCACCGAGTACTCATAGTGAAAATAACGACATCTGAATTCCATTTTTAGTATATCCTCTTCTCGTACTTGCAACTGGTGATAGCCTGACCTGAGGAAGATCTTTAAAAACCATTGTGACCCTCTCAACTAATCAAAGAGTTCATATATCCTTAGTTGTGGATATTTATTCTTAATTTTCACATATTTTAGGCATCATAAGTCCACACATAACCTCAAGTTCTTTCCTTCCTTCTTGGAAAATAAAACAAGGTCTTCATAGGGTGAAACATTAGGTCTCACGAATCCCTTCCTCTACAAATCTCCCAACTATACCTCAGCTCACTAACACACAAAAAAACTCCCGGAGCCAACCTTTATCAACACTAACAAAAAAAGCACTGATTAAGGTACGCCCTTTATCAGTGCTTTTTTTAGAGCTGATAAAGGTGCCCCCTTTATTAGCGCTTTTTTTAGTAGCGCTGATAAAGGGTCGACGTCAAGAAAAATTAATTAAAAATATTATAATAATATATAAAGATAGTTATATAGTTATATTTATCTAAATATAATATATAATTTTTAAATATATTTTAGATAAGTATAAATATACATTTACACTTAATATACTTAATATATAAGATATTTAGTGAAAATGGCTTATAAAAAAATTAAAAAATATTTTTAATTAATAATTTTCTAATTATCATGGAGTAATAGTCATTTAATAAAAAAATTTAAGGCTAAAAAAATAAAAAAAAAATATCTAAAATATGTTGAAAACGCAACTCGAACTTCAAACGGCCATAACTTTTGATCCGGGTGTCCGTTTGAGCTCTACCACATATCAAATCGAAGAAGGTGATGATCTATACACCTTTGTGAGCTGGGGAAACCCCGTAACTATTTTTTAGAGGCCAAATTAGGCCCATAATTCCTCTAAAATTGAGTTTTTAGTCGGGATACCCCGATTTTTTAATATTTTATGGATTTTTAGCCTCATTTAAGGGGGTACTGTTGTCTTTTTTGATGGGTTCTGAATTTATTCCAAGGTATTACATTAATATTGATTTTATTTATTTGGAATATTATCATTTTTTATAATGCACTGCTATTTATAATCAAATATATAACAATATATACATATTTTTTATATATTTACACATAAAGATTTAATTATAAATATAAATAATTAAACATATTTATATATAAAATATATTTCTCAATATATGAGATTTATAAAAAGAAAACCAAATATTCATTTTATTTAAAACACACATAAATGAATATTTATGTAACTATATTATGTTTGTGTGTGTGTATTTGTATGCGTTTGTATTAACAAACTGATATATATTATCTATATATTCTAACATATGTATATACATATTAATAAATAATATTTGTAAATATATATAATTATATATAATTATACTGACACATACACGTATATAATATATGTGTGTGGGTGTGTGTGTTGTATATATGTATGTATGTATTTATTTATTTATTTTAAACACACAAAAAACATATTTTATAAATGTATTTAAAATTGATCTTATTAATATATATTAATATATGAATAAATACACAAATAAAAATATATATATATATATATGAATAAATATATATATTAATATCACTATAAATATATATATATTAATATTACTATATATTACTATATTAATAAAAATAAGTAAATATATATATAAATAAATAGATATGTCATTAACTAGAGAACATATCAATTTGGTAGAGTGGTAAAGGCTTTAGGCGCGCAAGGGGGAGGTCTCGCGATCAAATCTTGGAGGAGGAAAGGGCGCGTCCATGGGGGTGGATTTGGGGGGCTAGCACAGATAAAGGGGTGGGTGTAGTGCTGATATAGGGTGGAAGGGGGTGCATGCGGGCATTGGATGGGATGGAAAGTTCTATTAAAAGGGGGGATCAAGCGATATAAAATCCCCTGATTGGCTTGATTTTTTTTAATTTTTTTTAATTTTTTTTACTTTTATCAGTGCTAAAAAAATGCTAATAAAAGGGGTCTTTTATCAGTGCTAAAAAGAAATCACTGATAAAGGACCCTTTTATTATCACTGATAAAAGACCCCTTTATCAGCGCTTTTTTTAGAAGTGATAAAAGTGGTATTTATCAATGCTTTTTTTAGCAGTGATAAAAGTGGTATTTATTAGCGCTTTCTGGAGCATTGATAAAGGCGACCACCCATTTATCTTCACCGAATTTAACAAGACTTTTCTAGCACTATTAAAGGACATTTTTAGCGCTAATAAAAGGCGTATTTGTAGTAGTGGCTCACGAAGCTATATGGGAGAAATCCGATACGCATGGGTATATATTGGTGTCACCATGGGGTGTCTATAAATGTAGAATTCTACCTATCTACAAGGAGGAAAATATGGACCATCCTTGTGGAATATGTACTAATACTCTACAACAACTGTAGGAAACTTATGAATAATATCATCCACTACACTAAGGGTGAGGCTAGCCAAATATTGAATAATCGGCTGCAACCTCCTAAATTTGAGTCCATCCTATGTTGTGTTCATTTTCTTGTCCCTAAAATGGAAAAAAGGTCCCATCATTGTGGATACACTGTACTATACCTAGGTGGCCCCTTGACCATCCTCAGATCAATCACATGTTGGGTCGGGAAAGCTCATGCCAGATTTCCCTTACCATCTCATGAGAAACCCATCATATCCCTCAGCTGACTAGAGCTGACCTAGAAGCCATACACTAGGTATCATGTGTCTTAGGATCATCTCCAAAAGTGCTCGTCTCGATTGGGTCCCTACGACTATCATCAGCTACTTGTTTCTGTGGTCTCAACAACATGGATCCTACCGGTAACTCCCACTGACACAACGTACTTCGCTAGAATGGTCTCCACTTGTCAGGCTCACTCAAGTACCCCATCATAAATAGGAATTCTATGGGATATCATGGATGAATTTATCATCTACTTCAATCCCTGCTCGAAGGTTCGAGGCATGAAGAATGACACTCATACCATATTTGTGGATTAGTATGAATGATCGGTAAATCTTTATGAATACTCCACCATAGTTTGAATTCCTTGGTTCAGATGTTGAAGCTCCAATATGTCCTCCAAATACAACATGTATAGAAAGAAATCCTCTATAAAGAGACGATTGAATTCTTCCTAAGAGAGAGTCATCTCGTCATGTGTTTGGGTCACTATGCTCCACTATTTCCCCATAGTGCAATAAAAGACTCATGGAAAGGACATTCATCTGGTCTGAAGGTGTCCTCACAAGTAGGAAGACATGAGTAACTTCCTCTATCTAATACCCAGCAACCTAGGGGTCTCGATCACACTAAAAACTGGGAGGTCTCTACCTATGAAACTCATGCAACACACTCAGTGTGCGTGCATCCTCAAGTGGTAGTGTTGGTAGTGGCTACTGCTCAATGGGTGGTGGTATTTCTTGTAAACTACATAGAGGATCTATCCCTAGTATTGGCCCTAATACCAATGTCTCGCCATTAGACAGACCATCCCCGTGATCATCCAATAGAATCCTAGATTGATGGCTGTTTGGAGATATCTTATAATAAAACAATATATACCATGATCAATAGAGAATATCTAGAGAGATGACTCAAGAAGGACATGAAAGAAAAAAACCACTTCTATATGATTCATGTACAACAATTTTCCCTAGAAACCAGTTTTTTATAGTACTATGTCAATATATAAGTATTCAGAGTCCTATTGTATGTATATGTTGGATGCCGCACCAACACTAGAGACCCTTGCCTGAAAACCAACAAAAAACATTTAACATTGTTACCCCGAACCAACCTCATAGACTCATGAACCAAATGTAGAACTCACTACCTCTAATACCACACTTTAATGACCTATCCCAGAGGGGATTGTATAATTACTTCCCCAATCCAACCTCTAATAGGCTAGGGGATGGTGATTAGAACCAAGAAGGCATATCCCACAAATAGGAAGAATTTTCCTAAGTACCACTACACACACACATGTCTCCATGCCATAAAAGATTAAATGTAAACACACTAAGTGAAAAAATTCTTGTATACACTATATCCCAACCAAAATAGTATGAAAAGAAAGTATATTTTACTAAAGTAAACTAGTCCATAATACAAGACCACCAAAAGAAAAGTCCATAAATCGAAATTTCTAAACTATAGGAAATGGTACTAGGGTGACTTCTCGAAGCCATATGAACACCTTGGACTTCCTAAAATCACAAGTCTCTCTTTGTTCCTAGTCTTCCATGGATGATGTCAAAAGTTATATCATCTACAAAAGACAATGCATGTGCCTGACAAGGCTATGCAGTGGTGAGTAATGAAATACTTAGTAAGGAGACCCGAACCCCAAAGCAAGACCACAAATAAAATATGACATAAATAATACCACACAGGAAATACAATGAAGGAAATTACATAGAGTAAATACCACATAGGATATACCATGAATGAATAATACAGTGAGCTCTGAAAAGATATACGCCCATGGAGCATATATCATGAATATCTAGATATACTCAATAAAATAAGACCCAGAGTCTCAATAATACACATATTCTACACAAGACACATAAACTCCGTAATACACACAGTCTTCATAAGACATACAATCTCCATAAGACACATAGTCCCTAGGTCAAAGACAGCCACATAAATGTTTTCTCAAATCATGCTCATTCTGGGAGAACTCACTCCTTAAGACATTTGTTCATATTCACATTCCCCAAAAAACCCAATTAGGATATTATAAAATTACTATCTCATCGTTAAGGTTCCAAACACCGTACGGTCTGACCCAACCTCAAGGGTATGACCCGGTCCATCAGGTCGACCAAGGTCACTCGACCAGGCCCAATCCGGCAGGGCCTGACAAACCTTGTCGGACCATCCCTTCATGCTGGCCCAACTTTCTTTCTCGACCCGATCTACATTCCAGGTTGGTCTGACTCATGTAGTTGCTTGTAGTGACCGCCGTTGGTCCACGCAGACACCTTGCTACATTAGTGATTGTTGTGTGCCGCCTTCCACTGCTGCCTATGGTGGCTACCGACGCCCTTCCTTTTGAGGTCCTCTATTCTTTCTCTGGTGCTCCAAAACTTAATAGATGACACCAATGTGATTATAACTACTTTTATTTTCCTACACTTATTTCTATAAATTATTTTTGGAAAATTTAGAGATAAGGCACTAGGACGATGTGTGATTCTGATGCCTGGTGTGCCCGAAATGATTCACTAAAAAGTGTTATGTTCTTGGAATCATACATGCTCAACTCTTATAAAAAAGTGGAATAAATCTTAAATCGTTTCCCATATTAGAAATATGATGGCTTCATTGAGTTCAAAGTGGTGGTTTTACTCTAGACTCAACTTAACTTTAGTCGGTGGGGTCTTTTCTGGAAAACCCATAAATGGACGTAACTATAAATAAAATAATTATTTTATTTTATTTTTTATTAAAATAATAATAAATCATAAATGGTATCTCGAATTGGAAATCTGACACAGTTTTTGAGTTCTTAATTGGGTTTTTTCTTTAGGGGAGGCCTAAAATCCACCAATGTATCCCAACTCTGAAAGATAGTTTTTATAGAAAACGTCATTAAAATATTTTAACAAATATATTTTTTTCTTGCGCAGTGGAAAATTTTCGTTTATTACACATTTGTTAGAGAATTCAGGTTTACCCCCATAACCCTATAAATCCCCTATGTAAAATACATAGATCTCTTTCAATGTACGGGGATGGTTTTTGTATTGACGATCAATGAAGAACCTCAAATTTGAAGGATCTTCACCCACAACAACAATGCGACAACCATTCTATACCAGCGATTGAACCAAATAAAGGTAGATAAATTTTTATTTGATTTATTTTCCCCATTCATTAGTTATAGATTGAAAAATGACCAATCCACAAATTTATTCACATGCAGACCAATCGTTGTTGCAGGATGGGATTTTAACTTTTCAAGGTTATGATTGTATAATGATCCTGTGATTATTTATTAGGTTTCAATTGACATTCTAATGGAAATATACCATGATAAAAACTAAATTCAATCAAGGTCCATTACTCTTTTTTGATTTATGCCTTTTAATACCCCCTATTCTTCATTCATCAGGGGAATTATTTGTTTGTCCCACAACTCGACATGTTGCAATCGATCAATCATTGTGCACTCAATCCTTGGCACAACGATCTGATATCACATATCTAGGATTAGTATGACATGAAAGAGATTTTATGACAACATAAAAGGAAGGATTAAATAGAGTTAAGATATATTTTCATTTCAATTTTTTTCGGGATGAAACGTAACATTGATCTGAGGCTAGGGCGATAAAGAATGTGACCGGAGGATCACATGTGTGCCTTAGTTTCAAAAAACAGAGCACCAGAGGAGAACCAGAATCCCTTAGAAGGGGCTGATAGCAAGCGAGTATCCATGAACTGTGGAACACTGTGGAGGTGGTATCCACATGAACCATAGATCATCTATGTTTGGAGGATCCCGAGGTAGTGGGGGTCACGGGATCAGGTGATGGCAGTCAGACCATGCAGGCGGCGCGGCTGGACCACCTGGAGTCGTAATGGCAGGGGATGTGGTAGGAATATAGGATGCAAAAACACCACATTAACCATGATACATGGGGGAAAACCACTTGTTCAGGGTGGACCACTTGGACTAGGGGGTACGGCCAGGGTGGGCTGCATCCAACAGAGAAAACTGACTAGCATGAAGTAGGCCGGATCATGTTAGTCGGGCCGCAGTTTAGCAGGCCTAGTGGTCCATGATGGTTCAAACCAAATCTGGAATGGTTGGATCGACTAGAATGGGTTGGGTTGGCCAATAGGATAGGCGAGTCCAGCATGTCGGGTCATGCTCGGGCAGGATCCAGATTACACCTTTTCACTAAAATGGCCATATCATTCAAACAGATCATTTGATTGACGAATCGTCTAGGGTGTGGGGACCCTTGTGATAGGGGAGTACTTTTAAGATGGATTTTTAGGTATTTAGTTAGATCATAAGATGTTGAAATAATACACTTGGTCTTTATCTATAAAGGCTCGATATAGATTCCAGTTCCAATTATAGAGGATGACCCGTATTCTAAATTGTGTTATCTCAACCTGGATTCGATAGTTGACTCAACAAGTCTGAGCATTTATCACACTGAGAGGCCCAATCAGTCCTCAATTATATTTTTGGGACCTTATATAGGTTTTTTGGAGAATTTTTTAATAATATTTACATAATCACTTATTCATTATCTAGGATGATGTTTCCAGTAGGGAGAGGAGTCCCCCTAGGGAGCCATGGGTGTTGCGGACCCCGTATCTATATGTCTAGATAATATTATTTATGTTTTGAATTATTAGACTTGATGAGTGTACTTTGGGTAGTTTTCAATGGTTGGTGTTTGGTTGTGACTTGGTGACTATGTGACTTTGGAGCTGCATGACTTATTGACACTCCGTGAGTTACTGAAACTCTGTGTGTTACTGACACTCATTGTGTTACCGACACTCTGTGTGTTACCAAAACTCAGTGTCTTTGAGAGAATGAATGTATCAAGGAAACTTTGTTTCATTTTGAGATTCTATTGGCCTCTTGGGGTACTTTTGGTAGAACTGTTCTATGTTCTTATATTAAATATCTCAATTAGAGATATCTTATGGGAAGGGCATGCTACGAGTGGATTTGCATAGATGGTAGTGGATGTGACTTTGAGTCTTGAATTCATTTATGAGTATACATTGATGTTCCTATTATATGTGATATAGGAATATACCTGTATTGATCTGAATATATCTACTTAGTTGTGTTTTCCCTTTCTGGTATTTCTACATGGTATCCTGTTTACGGTGTTTCCTATGTCGTATTCCTTTTTATTTTCGAGATTTCCTACTATGTATTTTTTTACTCACCCATGTATGGCCTTCTCTCGCATGTCTCATGTCTTGTTTAGATGTTCGACCTAATTATAGAGTTCTAGGTGGACCAGGACCAAACGATTCTTGGTGAGATCAGTTAGAAAAGTATGTGATTCTTTGACAACATACATAAGTCCCAATACCTTTGTTTGTAGGCTGTACTTTTTCGTTTTCCAAATCTTTTTAGTGGGATTTTATTCTAGAAAAGTTATAATTTATTGAACTTTACTTTCTAGTTGTACTATGTGGTCGTTACCTTAGTGTATGCATGCTTGGTATACATAGTGTTTTATCATTTGACCATTTTGGTCTTGGAGATGTGTTTGTGTGTATAGGTACTTAGGAAAATTCTTCTCATTTGTGGGATATTCCTACCCAACACTTGTCACTAGACACTAGCCTATCAGAGGCCGGATTAGGATATTCCTGGAATGGGTCCCTCTAAGATAGGACGTGATAGAGTGGTTTCAGACGAGGTCTATTCTACTTAAGGACTATAAGTCTTTCAGGTTGGTTTGGGAAAATAATGTCGAGTGTTTTGAGTTTATATTTCAAGCTAGGGAATCAGGTGTTATTGTGGCGGCCAAAGTATCTTTTAAAATGGACTCTGGATACCTGATTTTGTACTCATTAAATTAAAACTCAAGTTACAGTGAACGATAAAGGTACATGCATCATATATGAATGGGTTGTGTTCTCCATGTCCCTCTTGAGTCATCTCACCAGGTATACTCTGTTGACCATGATACATCTGGTTTTCATACTGGATGTATTCATGATGATCTCCAGTGAAGCTTTCATAGAAGGATCAAGAGTTTTACCTCATTATTGCTGAGTCCTTCCTAAGGGGATCCAATCATGGAGTATTATTTTTCATGATGATCAGTATGTGTCTCTTTCTCTTATTGATCAGTTTGTAGACCCGCATTTAGTGGTTTTGGTGAATGCAAATTTCCAAACTGAGTCATGGATGGCTATTTTAGAACTGGATGATGATATATAGGTTTTGATAAAATGTCATAGGCTTATAAGGTAGTGATCTATTGGGATGTATGGTCAGAAGGACCTACTAATAGTAGGTGAATTACATAAGCCGTAGAACATTTAGTTTTTTCAGAAATTCCAGGGGTGTGTTAGTTCCCTGAGGAAGAGGAATTTTTATGATTGTAATGATATGGGACATTTTGGATGAGATTTTCCCAATATTAAAAATTCAATTAGAGAGTAGGTTTACAAACAACCATGAATGAAGTAGCGACAGGAGCAGACAAATCTGTCAGGCAGTGAATGTGGTAGAGGATTTGGGGAAGTAGTAGGAGGTGGACAACATTTTAACATGTTACCACCACGACCCCTAGGAGGGTCAAGACAGGACATGGGGAGAAATAGGATAGGGGATGATAAATTTTTATTTTATATAGGATTATGACCCCATGAATCTGGGAATGGTTCATAGTACGATCTGTTTATTTCTAATTTAGTTGCATTATTGATATACACAACTGCTAGTAATTTATATTCCTGCAACATTTCTTGTTGGATACTTATAGATTACGGTTAAACCATTCAATTTACCCTAAATATTACAGACACATACTAGTGTAGAATCTATTACCACACACTAGGGATGAAAATGTGATGAGACTCTTATAGGAGAGAGTTTCGGTTGAGATCTCTTAGTAGTAGCGTCGAGGCCTTACGATGTCATTATCAGTATGTACTAGTGGCCACAATTCATTCCCATATTTATTATTCTACAAAAATCGTGAGATTTAACTATGTTAATAGAACCATATTTACATTTGAATTGGAAAAATTGAATTCCTTGTAGCTTTGGATGGACTCATGCATAGGAGGGTGCATCTGATTAGTCATTAGTTGGCTAGCCTGGCCCTTAGTTCAGTGGATGTTTTGAGTCCTGAATTTTATATAATTGGGGTAGATTATAAGGAGTTATTCCTTGGATATGTTCTTGGTTTACCTCTAAATAGTGAGTTAGACTTATGTGTTCATCTACACCCTGGGATGACACTGATATCTATACTAGAAAATCAGATGACTCCCACTTAGCTTCATGAGCTGATGGTGTAGTTGGATTACTTATAGAGGAAGGGATTTTTGATACCTTATGTTTCACCCTTGGCATCCCTATGTGTTCTTCGTTGATCTCAGTAATATCATCTCAGAGACTAGATTCACAATGGAACTAGCGATGTTTGATGCATTGTTTGATGGGAACTCCCATATTGAGGTTTCTAGAGGAGGGTGTCAAGTACGTTGAGTTCTGTGATCCATCAGAAACTGAGCGTGGTTGTTTCCAAATGTAGAGGTATAAAATGAATGAATATGGTTCATACCAATTGAAATCACTTGAATATAACTATGTGACCCATGATATTGAGTTATAGGAAGTAGTCTTTCCATTTAAGATGTTGTGACCCTACATGATGGGAGAGCGGTTTTTTCATCTGCATCAACCAAAGGAGTCTCAATTATACCTTCTATTAGAAGGATCGAAACATAAGATATATGTGATGGATATAGTTCCACCAAGACTATGGAATAAAGATCATTTGTACTCATGGGAAATGAAATTTGGTGAAAGATGATCTCAGTAGGAAATCATGTCTTATAGTTTCTAAATGAGTTATCAGAGTAGTTAGACTTGGTGCAGATATACATTATGGATGGACTTGGAGAACCTTATCTCCAGTAAATGGTTTTCACCCCTACACTATTTTGTATATACATGGAGGAAAAACATAGGGATACCAAAGGCAAGGCTCTACATGCTCAAATGTCCACAGGGAATTCCCTTGATGGAAATTCAAAAGATGGGGATCATGCTTTTCTTTTCAAAGGATATTTGATGATACCAGTGGTGTTGCAAGAGGAGGTTCTACTAGAGTTTCTTGTATCCCCTTTAGTGGTACATATATGAGTTTAAATGATGTACTAGGACCTCTGATGGGAGTTTTTTTGTTGGGGATGAAGAAGGAAGTTGCCAAGTTTGTATCTCGATTCCTTACTTGTCGAAAAATAAAGGCTAGGCATCAGGTTATAATGGGTTTTACTTAACCCCTTGAGGTTTTGGAATTGAAATGGTATGGAATAAAAAATTAATTTGGTATGGGTTTACCACATACATGTATGAGACCATGATACCATTAGGGTGACCATTTACCAGCTCACTATGATGGCCCACAGCCAATCTATATGGGAGCAGTGTTTAATACAGTGCGCGGAATGCCTCTAGGTGCAATCGATAGTTCGACTTCATGGAGTGGCCTCAACAATCATTTCAAATCTGGATTTTCACTTGCATCCTAGTTCATGAATGGATTTATGGAGGCATTTGGGACTCAGTTGAGCATGATCATAGTGTTTCATCTCCCGACGAATGGCCATATATAGAGGACTATTTAAGTTCGGGAGGACATGAATCGATATTTCTTATTATGTTTTGTCTATAGTTGGGAGGATAACTTGCTTCTGGTGGAGTTTGTGTACAAAAATAGCTACCCCTAAACCATTGGGATGGAATCTTTCAAGGATATGTATGGGCGAACCTTCTGGTAACCACCTTGTTGGACTGACCCATGAGAGTCGGTGCTCATGGGACCAGAGTTGGTGTAAGAGACTACAGAGAAAGTTCATGTCATCCAGAAGTAGATGAAAACTGCATACATCCTTAATAAATCTTATGCTGATATGAAATAGAAGACTGTAGAGATTGAGGAGGGAGACCATGTATTTCTTCGGGTCTCTCCTCGATACAGGATATAGAGATTTGGCTCAGAACGATAAGTTATATCTTGGTTCATCAGCCCTTTCCTGATACTGCATAGTTTTGAAGAGGGTCCATATCACTTTTCTCTACCCCTATAGTTTGACCAGGTACATGATGTCTTCCACATGTCACAGCTAATTATATAAATCCATGATCCATCACACATCATTAACTAGGGATACATTTGCTGAGAACCCAGTGGAGATCAAGGACCGAAATAAGTGTATCCTTCGTGGGTTGTGGATTCTTATAGTATGCATTCAGTGGTATCATGGGAATCTCCAAGAGATCACAGGGGAGAGGGAGGCTCAGATTCATGCTCAATAACCTCAATTGTAATAGTTTCCCTTTTTTGGCTTTCGGGGACGTAAATCCCTACTGTGGGGAGAATTTAATGACTCGGATTTTCTAGAATTTATTTTTATAAATTGTTTTCAAAAATTCCCTGACCATTCACTAAGACAACATGGGATTCTTGAGGCCCTTTGTGCCCATAAAAATTTACTTAAAAATGTTATGTTTTTGGAAGCAGGCGTGTGGGACTTTTATGAAATTTTTTAATAACTCTTAAATTCATTTCAATATCAAAAATATTTCAGAATTATTAATCTCATATTAGTGGATATAACCTAAAAAATTAATTAACATTAGTCTGTGTCGGTCATCTATGGAAAAACCCGAAAATGATGTAACAGTAAATAAAATTATTAAAAAAATTATTTTATTTTAAAATCATAATAACTCATATATGGTAAATTGAATTGGAAATTAGAGACCATTGTTGAGTTTGTAATGGGTTTTTTCCTTAGGTGAGGCTTAACATTAGACAGCACTACCTTCCAATGAAAGATAGTTTTTTGATGTAAATGTCACGAACATATTTTAATAAAAATATTTATTCTTGAAAAAGAGACACATTTCCATATATTACATGTCTATCATAGAATTTGGGGTTATCACCATAACCCTTAAACCCCTCTAAGACAAGGAGAAAGATATCTCTCAATGAACGACAGTGAATCATTGATCGACGATCTACGATGAACCTCATATATGAAGGATCTTCACCCACAACATTGATGTGGTGAGAATTCTTCTTTAGAGATTGAGAAGAATTCAGTTTGGTTTTTTTATTTTATTTCTTTCCCCCTTCATGAACTCCATGATGAAAATAGACCAATCAACAAACAGATTTTCCCATGGATCGATGGTAGTTACGAGATGAGATTTTGGCCTTTGTAGAGTTTTGATGGGAGAATGATCCTATTATTATTTGTTGGATTTAATTTTCATATTAATGGAAACAAACCATGAATGAAATAAACAACCCTCAAGATACATTCCCATTTGATGATTTATTCTCCCACCACCTTGTTCATTCATCAAAAGAATTATTCATTCAGATCGTGACTCGATATGTAGCGATCGATCAATCGTTTGACACTCGATCCTTGGTACAATTATTCGATACATAGATCTGGGACTAACATGACATGATAGATGTGATACTATGATGAAAATAGTTGGATCGAAGTGAGCTGGGAGATATTTCAGTTTCATTGTTTTTTAGGATGAATTGTAATGTTGATCTGAGCCCAGGGCAATGAATAATGTGACCTGATGATCGCATAAAAGCCTCTATTTTGAAAAAAAGAACACTGGAGGAGAACCTGTGGCCTGTGGAAGGGGTCATTGGCGCGCCGTTGGTGCACTATGGCGGTGATATCCATAATTATTGGAGCCTATGGAGGAGGGGTCGATGGGAGTAGGCGGATGTAGCCGGACCCTTCAGGGGCACAACTGGATCCCCTGGAGCCGTAACGGCTTGGTTGCGAATAGGACCGAGGATGCGGCGGCCGATCGTGTCATACGTGGTGGTGTCATGTTGACTACGAGACATATGGAAAACACATGGTTATGGAGGACCACATCGATAAAGGGGGTGTGTCCAGGGTTGGTTGCACCTAGAGGAGCAAACCAGCCAACATGTAGTAGGCCAGACTAGGTGAATCGTCCACTCTAGCAGCCTTGCAGACCACTGTCCAGTCAGCCCAGGGGGCTGCGGTCCAGTATTCCTAGTGGTCCATGGTTCATTATGCCTAGTGGGCCATGGACCAGTATGCCTAGGGGGCCCAGTCTTATGGTTCAGGCTAGTACAAGCCAGACATGACTGTTTTGGGTCAACCAGATTGGGTTGGGTTGGCTAGTGGTCCGGTTTAGGTCTGGTAGGTCGGGTCAGGACGGACTGGGCCAACCTGGATCGTGCTTTTCTCACTAAAATTGAAATATCCTTCAAACGAATCATTTTTTTGATGATCCATCTATGGAATTTGGATCCATAAAATGTGTCGGTCGTTTTCAGATGTATTGGTGGTTTTTTAGTATGATCAAAAGATATTGAGAGTGTACCCATTGTCTTTCCCTATGAGGGTTCGATGTAGGATATTGTTCCCATCATAGAGGATTGCCTTTATTATGAAGTGAGCTGTCTTTGCCTAGATTATATAGTTGACTCAAAGGGTGGAGAATGTATCAGATAGAGAGGCCCATTCAGTCCTTAATTATCTTCATGGAACCTTAGATAGGGTTTTTGGCTAAGGTATGAGAAATATTTACACGGGAACATATCCCCTATATAGGATGATGTTTCTATTAGGGCAAGGAGTCCCCCCAGTGACCCATGGGTATGGAGGACCCCTTATCTATGTATCAAGATAAAATTATGTCCATTCTACATCATTATTCTTAACGAGTGTGCTTCAATTAGTTTTTAGTGGTTTCAATTTGGATATGACTTGGTGACTACGTGACTTGGTGGTTGCATGACGTATCGATACTCTTTGTGTTACTAACACTTCGTGTGTTACCGACGCTCCATGTCCTAGTAGGATTGGATATCTCTGAGAAGCTACATAACATTTCTATACCTTAGTTCTTTCTTGGGGTACTTTTTATTAACCTATCCTATGTGCTTCTATCAGATAGCTCGAGGAGTGAGATATGCTGGGAAGAGAATGCTTCGAGCGGAGTTGCAGAGCTGGAATTTGAAGAGACTTGGTGTCTTGGAATTCTATATGAATATATATTTATGTTCCTATTATATGTTCTATATGCATGTAATTTTATTGAGCAACATATATATTCTTATTGGAGTTTTCCCCTTGTGGTATTTCTATGTAGTTTCTTCTTCGTGGTGTTTCATTTGTGATATTCATCTGTGTCTTAAGGTTTTCGTAGTGGGTATTTGTTTACTCACCCCTACATGGGATTTTAAAACACTTTTCTTATCTAGTGAATATGTTATAAATTATTCTAGTGTTATAGGTGGACCAAGACTAGATGGTTCTTGGTGAGTTTAGATAGACTAGGGTATGATCCGATGACTACATACAACAGTCCTATTACCTTTCTTTACAGGTTGGACTTTGTGGTTTGCAGACTGTTTTTGGTCAGCTAGTATTCTGGCCTAGTTGTACTTTACTGCACTTTGATTCCCTATCATACTCTTTGGATGGTATCTTAGTTTATGAATTCTTTGTCTATATAGATTTTTTACATTTTAGCATTTTGGTCTTGGATATGTGTGTGTGTATATAGGTACTTAGGAAAATACCTCCCATTTTTCGGATATTCCTACTTGGTGTTAATCGCCTCCCCTAGCCTATCAGAGGTGGGATTGTGGTAGTCATGACATGATCCCCTCTGAGATGGGTCATGATTGTGATCCTCTGGTCTCTATATAAACTGCTCCATCCTCAATTTCATCTTGCCTCAAATTGGGGGGGGGGTCTAATCACATTCAAATCCAACCCAAAATTTGAGTCATGATCACAAGGATCCAATATTGAAGAACTCTTAGAATGGGGGATAGAAAGCACAATAACGCATGGAGAATAAACCATGGCCTTTTTTGGGTCATCTTCAATTATTTTTCATTATAAGTATAAGCGAAGAGGATAAACTCTTCTCCAGATAATCCCAAAACAATAACTCATCCCGCAACAATGATCAAACTTTGAATCAATATATTGGTCAACTGTAGTAAATTAATCAAAGAAATAAGTAATGGGGAGTAGAAATGTGAAATCAAACCCCCTATTTTGGATATTGATCATTTTCTATCAAGTATTTACTTTCCTTTAAAGTTTGTCAAAATGAACTCTAATCTCGGTGTTTGTCATCGCTGCTAAGAGAATTATCTAAGGATTCTCTCCAGAGTCTCCGAGGATTTTCCATGTTTATGATCCTAACCTTGGGTCCCTTCCAAGATCTTAATTTAAAACAATCAACATTTTTTCATCGACCTAATGATAAAATAAAATAAACTCATAGTTTTTTTAATTCATTAAAATATCCAAAAACTATTTTTCACAGTCGACCTTTGCTGGAAGATGTTAAGCCTCACCTCAGGAAGACATCACATTTTGAACTCAATGGTTGTATGATATTTCCAATCTGATATACTATTCATGAGTTATTTGGATTTCAAAATAAAATAATTTTATTTTGTTATTTTATTTATGGTTATGTCCTTGGTGACATATTTTTCATGTTTCTCGTGCCGACCAAATTTAGGTCACACATTGGGTAAAGTTGTCATTCCATGGACAACCATATCATAAGATTTTTGATATGGGAAACCATTTAATAGAGATTCCAGTTTTTCATGAAATTCATGTGTCCCTATAACTAAAAACGTATCAGTTTTCAATGAATTTTTCTAGGTGGACTGGTCCTTGAAATCGCATGTCATCTCAGCACCTAATCTCAAGATTACCCCAAATAATTTCTGAAAATAAAATCAATAAAAACATGAGTAATTAAAGAACAAAACTACTATAAAAAATCAAAAACCCCTAGGATATGGGTTTTCCACAACTAAGGAGTATGTATCCATCTCAAGGAACAACACATGGTTTAATTATTTATTTTTTCTCTTTTTCATTCCATTTGGACCACTTCTTATTAATATTTTTATAATGGACATTGTTTTTGGAAAACAAAATCTCATAATTTGTAGTATATATGTCAACATCCTCATTGATTTAATATTCCATAGAGGTTGTATCTCTATATGATTATGGTCTAAGTCTTATATAAAATATATCAATTTAAATTCATAGCCTAAAATGGAATCAACTTTATACCTAGATAGTAAGGTGATATTTTTTTGTGAGGATTCCATTCACTCCACTTCCCAATGGTTGGATTCATAAAATTTCTTATGAATTATATGTCATAGTACATTAGGGGAATATTTTTCATGAAAATTCCCTTTTATAAATTCTAATCCAATTAATAAATTTAATTTATATCATCAAATTTAAAATTAAAGGGAATAACCACTAACATTAAGCTTTAAAATGTTAAATGGAATTATTTACCTTTATAAGATTTGAAACATCTAAATCATCTGAGATAATTTCCTCATTATAGAATCATTCATTATATCTCATTAGGTATAAAGATTATCCCAATAATATGGGTTATTTATCATGAATTTATCTACCTTTGAGATATTTTTTAATAGAGAATTTTATATCTCTCTTTCGTAGGTTGCAATATGTTTATACTTCATTTATTTTTTAGACACCCACAACCCGCACCTCACTGAATCAAACCATTATAGTTTGTAGATACAGAATGTTCTTATCCTATTAATTCATTAGTAAGTCAGTCTCTCTATTTTAATTTTTGGGAACTCATTATAAATTAAAATTTATGAGATGAAGAAAATTTAAAAGCCCATAATATTTATCTAATGATCATATAAACATAAATTGTAATTAACATTAAAATTTCTTTTTAAATCATCCCAATATAAAAAAATTCAAAACCATTGGTCTGAAATAGTATCATGGAACATAAAAATACCTGAATTAAATTTTAAATGAATGTATTTGACATTTATAATTTCCTATGATATTTTAGGTTTTTAGTTTTATATAATTTTTTAGTATATTACAAGAATAATTTAATAAAAAAACAATTTTTTATTCATCCAATAAAAAGTAGTTTTTTAAACATACAACCTTGTTTCAGTGAAGACACATTTCCTTCATTCAGGAAGATACACATTCTATAATAGAAAAATATATATATAAATCTAACATGTTCTTATATCCTATAAAAACATTTGAAAAAATTTGATGAGAAAAAATCTATATAAGGGATATAGAACAATATGAATACAGTTAGACAAATAAAAACATGAAAACAAAAAAAAATCTTATGTTCATCAAAATAAACATTTAAAAAAAAAATTTCATAATAACATGTTATAATCCACAATTAACTAAATAATATCCTTTATAGACAATAAAAATAATTAAAAACCCCATTTTGAAATAATGAGAAGACATGATAAAACATAATTATTATTTTTAATAAAAATAAATTGTTCACATTTAAATGTTTTTATACCTTATTCATGAAATAAAAATATTTTAGAGTAAAACTCCACATAAACATAGGAAAACCCATATGTAATGATGTTAATTAATATTCGTAAGTATTATAAAATCATTCATAAAATTATTCCAATATAATTTATTCAAATAGAAATCTCTTTGAATTTTCCTTCTATGAATTAATCACTAACAAATGCATTGGAGAGAAAAATCTTTGATAGGGATGCCATTATCTATAATTACTAGGTACTATATCAGGAAGGGAATGTGTATAATGTTTTACCTTTATATCATAAAACATTGAATAATATTAATATAACTAATATGAAATTAACATTCAATTTTAGCATATAAATAATGAAAATATACCTTTCTTTGGAAATTTTTTTTAATTAAACAATTACCAAAATAATGGGAGTAGGATATCAAATTAAAAAAATATTGAAATATATCGAGGAATAATTATTATTATAAATTTATACGATTATGTGAAATTACGTTCAAGAACTGTATTGTAAAAATCAATTATAAATTTAAAAAAACCCGAGTCAAAATAAATAGGTTTGGAAAATGTTATGAAGATACCCTGAAAAATATTTTAATGATTCAAGGTTAGTTGAAAATTAAATAAAATAAAAAGGTTATATATAAAAACATTATTTATTCATTTTTAAAATTGTGGATCATTAAGAGGATGATTTTTGGAAGGAAAACATTAATATTTGGTTTTAACAAAATACTTTTTACAATGAGTGATGTCTTGTTTCATATGTTACATAACACATAAATAGTATCATTATATATTTAATTTATTTTATTAAAACCATTTTCATTTCCATTCCAATATTATTATTCATTTTATTTCATTTATTATCAATTTTTTATTTTATAGCAAACTAGTTCTAATTACTGTAGCTTTTTTCCTTGTTTAGACTAAGAAGGATTTGGTTGGATGAATGTGGAAAAAGGGATGATGGTCTCATAATAATCATAAAAAAATATGAAAATTACCATGAGTAAATATTCAACATTTCCAAAAATTTATAATTTTCATGAAATAAAAAATTAATTTTTCCATAGATATTGTAGCCCACACATACACATGAGGAATATTTTAATTTTCCTAAGGTATGAAATATAAATAATTATAATATAGCTATACATTCAAATAAAATTAATAATATTATAAATATAATATAAATTCATTGAATTTGTTCTTATGATTGTCCATGTGAGGTTGGAATGAAAAATGAAGTACGTATTATTGTGTAGGTGGTAGTTCACACATACACTTGAGAGACAAAAACATTTTCTAATGAAAATATGGGTAGTTAAGTGTATAATATTTAATATTTATAGTATTATAATTTTTTGGTAAAAATAATATATACTAATTAAATCCATATTTATACCCATCCATGTGAGTGTGTGATGAAAAAGGATACACATCCCTTCATGGATGTGGTATTCCACTCAGATGGTTGCGTAATGTTTTGATTACCCATTGGATAAATATGATGTAAAAAATAATCATGACATCATCCAAATAAATTTTTTAACTATACCATTCCAATTATGTTTTGATATTTGGAATATATTTTTGGATCTTAGAAGTGGAAATAGTCTTGAAATAAATCATTTAATACTTATTTTTCCTCCTTTCGTAAATTATTTTTTGTAGAATGTTATGAAATCCTGCATTTGTCTTTTAGTGAGATTAATTCTTTTAAGATATCAACAATGTAGTTTGGAATTTATTTTCAACGAGAATGGTGCATATAGAGTGTGGTATTACTATATAAAAGTGAGATGAGTAGGTATGTGGACCCCTTATAAATAATATGAAATCTAAAATTTAATAAAATACTTTCTTATGGAATGTGAATTCAATTTTTATCATTTGATATTATAGGATAATTTAATGTCATTATCATAAAAAAATTCATATTTAAAATATTTTAATTAATTCTGAAACCATATCACATAATATTTCCCTTATTACCCTATTATAATTAAGCATCTAGACAAACTATTCTAATTATTACTATTCATTATCTCTAAAAAAATAATTAGAAGATTTTATAATTATGATTCACTATATGGTATCTGTTTTGTATGATTTAATTTCAAAAATTGATGAAATTAAAAAAAATTCATGTTTGAAATCACAAAAAAACCCATTTTTTGAAAAATTCCTTCTAAAAAAAATATTATTTTTACTAAAATAACGTTTACAAGTGATTCCCATGTAATTAAGTAGTTTATAGTAAATTGAAAAAAAATTATTTTCATTTATAATTAAATAAATACATAAACTAATCATGTTAAATAATTATTATATATAATAACCAAATGTATTTTTCATTTGAATAGAAATATTACATATCATTCCAAAATGTCAAACATAGATATATATGTTCAATATTATATATTAAAAATAAATATATTCCATCATGAATATATATATATATTATATAAAAAATTTATCATAAATTATTATTTCCTTATTATATCATTATAATATTATAAATATTTTTATTCTAGTAAAAAAAGTTATTTTAATTATTTACTAAATAATATTATAATTAAAAAAACAAAATACCTTAAGTAAAGTTTTACCTGGAGAATTTGAAAATGATTTCCATTATAAAAATTTCAATTTATAAAATTATCATATTTATCATTTATATAAAATATTTAATATATTGGAAAATGATTTTGATAAAATAAAATTATTCCTTTTTTCAATTTAATCATTATGTAAAATTATTTTATATGTATGATGAATATGAATCTATAAAATGATTACATATAATCCATAACATTCATTTAATTCTAGGAATACTAGTTTTTTCATATAATCTATTTGATAATGTGATATTTTCTATCAATTTGTTTGGGAAGAATATTTCATTATAAATTTTTTTATTATCTCCACCCTAGAGTAATAGATGCTTTACATCAGCCATGTTATCATCAAACTGAGTCATTATCCAAATCAACTATTTAATAACATTAGTAGAAGCAACATATTATATTTATGTATTACTCTAAGGAATAAAACAATAAATCCAAATATTCACACCTAAAAATATTTCATTAAAATTATGCATATGTATAGAGAAAACCATTATCTTTTCATCTATTTTCATATTTCACTCTATATACATTTTTTCATTTTAAATGCATGATAAATATTTTTGAAGCTATAATATACTTAACCTAATTTTGTTTATTTACTTTTTAGTTGAAATAATGAATACTTCCCAATAATATGAAAGGTATTGGGAGTGTCTCAGTTGTTTTGGAAAATAAAGAGATATAAAATATAGATTACAATGAATGTTTCAATGTTATAACATATTTAGTGCTATCTGTGATTCCTAACCATGAGGTAGAGTTTAGTGAAGAATAATGGTTATGTAAAATGTGTGTGGTATCATAGAAACCATATCGGTTGATTCCAGAGCCATTCTCATATCTTTCACATGTTTTTATAAACCATAATGTTCTATAAAAATCAATTTACTTCATTTTCATATATAAAGTGGTTCTTAGATTGTTGGGTAACAATATGGAAAACCATTTGGTCATACCATGAACCTTAATAAAAATATAAATATTTCTATTTTTCCATCTCGAGGATACATCTATCTCTTAAATGTTTCTGTCATATCACTTATAGTATCCAAGTGTATAATCAAAACCCTCTATCATCGCCCATGGGTTGATCTCCAATGATTAAATTTTGTTGGAATTCATATTTCATCATATTTTATGACCTAGGGAACTCTAAGAGTATATTTTTTGTCTATAATATTCAATTATCATTTATCTCTCATCAACATGGTCTCATGATCCACTTCTCTAGGGAGTTATTAATATTTTTTATGTAAACATTTTAGATTCAATCAACGGACTAAGATATATGAGTTTTTTCTACGAGTTTATAGTTGGTGGCCTACAATCCATTTACCACATTAATTATGTTGTTCATAATTTTTTATGTTCTATTTCACCAATGTGATACACAATTTCTTCTTGTATACTAATAATTTTTGAAATTTTACATTTTTTGTTAAAACCTCAATGGATAACATTGGGGCTATCATAGAATATATTTTTGGACATATTAAGGCCCATGGGGTGTTTCAATCCCTTAAAAATAGAAAAATGGGATATAAATAATGGAAACAAAGGTTTATGATGTTAAACTGATTATACATGGTTTTTTGTTTATTATTATAGAACAAGTTGTGGTTTTGGATTTGATTGAGAGTTTAGAAATTCATGACTTGATAAATGGATGAATTGGTTAATAGTTAAAGGGAGGTTAATTAATGTTGTTCAATGTTTATGAATGAACATTTTTATATTCAGTATATATAAACTAATTGTGAGATGGTTTAATTGTCATATTTTTTATTAAGTGAATTATTCGAAGTGTGGAGTATTTTCTTCCACATCCATAATTTATAATTTGTTACATGGCACTCCACAGTATTGATTTGAATTATTGGACATGACGCACTATGGTCATTAGCTTTGAATATAAAAAATTGAGCTCTATATAATTGATTTGGATAGTGACTATTACCATTCCATAACCTTGTTTTTGATACTAGCACATATTCTCTTTTTTTATAATATATTAAACAAAATATATATTTTTTAAATGAACAACATGGGATTATACAATGTTGTTTGGAAAGGGATTCTTTTAGAACCCTAGGGTCAATGTTTTTAATTGATGATAGCTTATTGAAAAAGTTATTTTTGTACTATTTATATGTATGTTATTCATTATTCATTAGTATAAACTATTTTTATGTTGTATATTGGTAACAAATGTTTTTTGGTGGCCTACTGTGTTTTCCTCACACCCTTCTCATGATGCTATTGGCACCCAATCATATTTCATGGATATTGTTGTTGATGAGGGAAAAAACCTATGATAGAAGGATTATATGGGACATGGGATGGAATATGGATATGTGGAACAAATATTATATATGAAAAAACATTTTATATAGTCAATATGTCTTTATTTTTTGGATATCCTTTGACACATGGAACTTCTATTAAATTTCATCATTAATGTATTTTTTATAAGAATGTACTATTTTTTGAATTATTAATTTGATATATGGTTATTTTTAGATATATATTTTTCCCATTGATTCATTGTATTTGGATTAGTGATTTAAACATATAAAGAGGGTACAGTCTTCTCATGGTCCTTATTAGGTCCTCCCTTTTAATTGGTTGCCTATAGAATATAGGAAGCCACGTATTAGGCCTTTTAGAAAATTATTATTATTTCTAGTTATATTAATCTAGGAAAGGATGTGACAAATTGGTATAAGATGTGTTTGGTTGTTTGCTATTTATTTATAATTTGTAAACTTTATATAGGAGATTATGATGTATCATACCATGGTAATGAGCATGTTAATCGGAGTGTCTATCACATGAGTGGGGGGAAACCCCATGTATCCTAGCCGGTTTTTTATTCTTGATTATATATTTTTAAAGTTTAAAAGTTGTTTCACCTTGAGTGATACACATGATTAATGATGCATATGATTTGTGATATTTCATTAAATGGATGAAATGGGATGATATTTGTTTAGTGATGCATCATTTTAGTCACCTATGGATTTATGTGGCTTGGATCATGTTAGAAACATAATGAAAATGATGTTGTGGTCTATTCCTTTGAAACAAGTCAATTGGGTGGTGGTAAATAAAATTATTTATTTTTTCTTTTATTTTATTAAATTATTAGTCATAATAAATGGTATGTTTTTAATTTGAATCATAAGATTTTAATTTAAATGGTTATAATGGTTTAAAATATAAAAAAACTATAATTTGGAAGTTAATTTTACTATGAGTTAGCCACTAGACCTTGATATTGATGGTTCGGTATTGTGATAGTGTAGTGTTTATGAAAATTTCAATAGTCTATATATATTAGGTTGTATATGGATATGAGTTTCCCTATTTTAGGTGACATTATAAATTTAATGATATTCTTTAAAAGAATTGTTCATATAATTGAAGGGGTATACCTACATGATGATGTTTGATGTAATGGAAATATGATAATTACAATGTGAATTGACATCTATAATAGAAAAATGATCCCCCTTTGGTTGTATGTTATTGGGAATAATAACAGTTCCTTGAAAATTCCCCTACATTATTATTTTTTAGAAATATGTAGTACAGGATATAAAGAGTATGATTGACCTAGCTAGGGATTTCTAGATTTAGTATCCAATGATGTTATCTGGATAGGGTGGACTTGGGGGATCAATGTATTGGATTGAGTATTTTTCAAATATTTTTAAATACTTGGAGACTCATCTAAATAATATGGAAATTTTGGAAACTTATGTGCTATATATAATAGAAAATAACTATTAGGATATTTGGGTTTGGGAAGAAAAGATAAATGGTGTGTATTAGATTGAATTGTATGATAATTTCATGGATCATATTGACAAAGAAACTAATATATTAGAGAAAACTATAAATAATCTGTGTTTTACCAAGGGAAATATGTTATTTAAATATTATAATAAAATATTTAATAATGTATATTTTTTTCCATGACATTGATGAGGGATGAGTCATCTAGAGAAAAAAAATTCAGGATGGACATATATGTTAGATCTTGTAATAAGATAATATATTTCATGTGTATAAGTTCTATGATGTGGTAAATTATTATATAATTTATAAGTGGAAACTAAATTAGGCTTCTATTAGTGGGTATCCACTTTATAATGGTAAATTTAGTGGTATGTCATTCGATAGTAGGAATAATCATTTTGAGATC
This sequence comes from Viscum album, assembly GCA_963277665.1. Classification (NCBI taxonomy): domain Eukaryota; kingdom Viridiplantae; phylum Streptophyta; class Magnoliopsida; order Santalales; family Viscaceae; genus Viscum; species Viscum album. The sequence continues at coordinate 54,630,277 of OY728138.1, read as the reverse complement.
ATATCCCATGGTGGTGGTGTAAAGAGTAGCTAGTGGTGAGGATAATCTTCTCAAAGTAGTGATTAGGTGTTCTATTACCATTTTGGAAAGCCTAGTCACATATTGTGTCTGGTTTTTGACAACTGATGGTGTCTTGAGCATTTGGTTGGATACTACGGATACAATGATTCTACAAAAATACTAGGTAGATGGGTTGAGATGGGGGGCCTTGGAAGATACATGACCTGATAAGGGGATCTTATAAACCTTATCAGTATTCAAGTTATATTTCCCCAATAATTATGATTCATGGTGAGAGTTGAGGTGATATAGGTCAGGAACATTCATATTGATAGAGTGGTATAGTGTAAGATACTTATTCATGAAATCAAAGTTCTTGGTCAGGTTGGTATTATGTACTTAATCCTTCAGATGTTAGTATTGTGGATGGGTCATCAACAATATAATATATGATTAATGTATCTTATACTCTTTATATATTTTTTTAATTTATATAGTATCATCAAATTATTTTATATTAAAATGAATTTCTAATATTGTGTGTGTTGAGGTTGGGTTATTATTTGGTGTACTATCGATCGACCTGCCTTTGGGGGTGTGATTTGTTGGGAATCTATCTTTGAAAAGGAATTTCTATGAGTTTGGTAAATACCATTTTATATGGAATTTATTTTTTCATAAGATTATTATTTTCTACATAATATTGGGTATTAATGGGTTCTATTCATATCAATTGAACATTTAATTTTAATTTAGGAGTTTAGATTCCAAATCTCTTTAGGGTTACATCTATGTTCATAATAGGGAATGTGATATCAAGGAAATACATGTAGGGATAGCTAAACAACCATTTGTTTTGCTGAAAACTGTAACACCCCAATCTTCTACGGTACACATCTCTTTGAATAATACAATAGCCTGTGTTGTACGCAACTTCAGGTTCTAACACACACCACAACCATCCAAATTAGATGTTATGAATAGTAATACCCACTTTTTGAAATTTTATAAATTTTACCTTTCAAAATGGACTTCATTTTGGGATTCTGAATATCAAAATTAGCTTAGGGTTAATTTTTGGTATTTTTCTGAAGATATTAAATTTTTGATGAATAGTGGAAAACATCGAGTTATAGTTTAAAACCAAAATTTTATTTAAATAAGTTTTTTTTATTTTAATTTAATTATGGTCAAAATAGATACATAATACCTATATAAGTTCAATTTAATTCATTAGAGTTAGTTTAGAATAATTTTAGATATATAAAACTTTTATTGAACTTTTCACCGTCTTTTACCCACCTCCTAGGAGAATTTAAAAATTCACATAAAACTTAATTTTTCCACTTCTGTGAATGGAATTACGAAAATTTGAGAGACACGGTTAATATCAAGGGGTAAAATGTGGGTCAATAAGATAAAAATAATTTTTTTTGTGAATAGTAACTTTTTGACTTTTATTTACAATGGTTAAAAGTAAATAGGATAATTAAGGGTAAATATGATATTAATATTACCCTAACACATGTCCTAATTCAATTGGACAAGTTTATATTGACCAAAAACAACCCTAGTAATAAAATATTATCATTTAGGTCCACTTGAATTAGATTAGGAAATTTATTATTATTTAATTCAAAGAAGAGTTAAAAGAGTTAAAATCAAAGTTTAATAAAGAAAATATTTTTAATATAGGGTTATACACAAGAAAAATTAGATTATAAATTTTCATTATAAAGATAAAAATATTTCCTACATAATGGTTTTTTATTTATAATTTTTAGACATTAAATAATTTAATTTATTTATGACACAATGATGATGCCATAATTACCTTATTAGTGAAATATTAAAATAATCTATATTATAAATATCAAAATAAATGTAATTTGAGACTTTTTATGAATTCCACTAATTTTATAAGTTAATATGACATATTATGATTGTTTAAATAAATTTTATTCGAAGTAATAATGCTATTATGAAATTATCAAAAGCAAAATACCCAATAGTGTCAAAATTGACATAAAAGCGTTTTTAATACAAATATTATATTATCAAATGATATTCTATTCTTAGAAATATAAGGTTCAATCAAAGTACTTATATCGTGATATATGTATTATTAATGGACCACTTGAGGGTCACTTGGATATATATAGTAAGTTTATTAACTATATAATATAAAAATATAAAGAGACATGGTAAATGTCAAACTATTTAATTAAGAGTTAAATATAAATGATAAGGTTTACATAGTGACCCAAACCTATCTAAAAGCTATTGGTTGAAAATATTTTGACCCATATCCACTTTAACCATTAAATAATCTACTTTTGAGCCATTAGAACTCGAATATTAATTTGTTATAATATAATATTTCTAGAGTTTTCAAAGGTGCCCCTCACCCCTCTTATACAAGGCACTCCCCCTTCTCTCTAATTTACACCATCAAATCCTTTTGGATCGGCTAAAAAATGCCCAAATACCCTATTAAATATCCTCCCTTAATCCTAGAGGCCTTCCTTTAATCAGAAATCCAACCTATGGGTCTCTTTTGATCAAATAAAAATAAAGAACCCGAAGAAGAGGTAATGTTTTCACCACCCTCTTTCAAGTTCCTTTCTTCTTCAACATATTATTTCTTTGTTATTCACATTATAAAATAATAACTCCAGTATCGTATGATGTTATTATAAATATGGTACAACCATATTCAGTATTCTATCCATCATTTGAATGACATGTCCCCAAACATGCGTACGTACGGGTTACCATCTCCACGTCGTGGTGTAATTGTTATTCAATAAATTATTATTTGGATGAGTATAATAATGATGTGTAATTATTGTAAATAATAAATAAAACGTTATAATGATTCTTTATATATGATATACCATCCAAATATATATTATTTTAATATCAAAATAATGATATTATCGCTCGGGCGTACGTACGGACTACCATCTATACGAATGCGATGAGATTCATTCCCCATCATATCCATTGAAGACTAATTATCATTTAATGATTAAAAATAATATTTAAGGACTTGATATCATTATATATATGAATAAGATACAACCTATCCATAATAAACACAGCTTATGTAACAAAACATATAAAAGAAAACAAGTAAGTTAACACCCGAAACAATGATAATACTAAGATATTATTAATAAAGCAATGTTAAAAGATCATATATGATATCATATTAATTTAAATTATTATTTTATAATTTAATAACAATTATTTCACCATTATACAGGATGTTAACCTACCCTCGACCAAGGAAAAGTATAAGGTAAGGGTTTATTTCCCAATCTCCTCATTACCCGAGATTGTTTATACATGATTATCTACTGGGACCTCTTTATCATCCTCATCCATGTTTCTTAAAAATGTATTCCAAAACATTTTTACTATTTACAAGAAAATGGGTTAAATTCATTTATACCCTTTTTTAACTTTTATAAAATGGTTTGAAAATAATCATTCCGTCATTTTCCAAATAAGGTCATTTTTAACCTTATCGACAAAATTAATGTAAGAATGACTTTTTTTTACTTATACGGAGGGTGCAGCTATTTTTCACTGTTGTAAAATAGTTGAAGCTTCCCTTAGAATCATATAAGAATATTTTCAATGTAAATGATTTATTTTATAATTATGTGACTTTTAAATGATTTAAAAAAATAGATATTTCTCTCAAATAGTTTTGATTTCATCTATGTCAACATTCTTTGATGGATTTTACACTTATTTGAAGTTGATTTCTTATGATACAAAACTTCCATATTGTATTGAAGGTTTTGTGATATGTTTGAATGTGTATGTGTTATTTTTATACCATTCATGGTTTATGGAGAATGTGTTGACATTTCGTATGCTAGTTTTAATACGAATGTTTATGTTATGTTTAAACTTGTTTATATGAGGAATGCATTGGACTTAATAAGTGACTGGCGGAGCCCGCTATAGCTCCTCGATTCATCGTTAGGTCTCATGAGAAAAACTAGTGTCTTCGCACAAGGCCATGACAAAATCTTATTTGTAGTCTTGGCACAAGGCCTTGACTATGTGGTTATGATAGTCTAACATTATTCATTCCATCATTATGAAAGTGGTTATTGATATTTCATGTGATTATTCAACTAGTAGAATAACCATGTGAATAAGTAAATGACATTATTTCATTTTATATCAGCCATATTATGATGAAGTTCAAGTTTAAGAGGCGTTTTCATTAGTTATACATTATCTTAAATTTTTATGCTTATTTATGAAATTTTCCGCTATATTGTTATCCTTACTGGGCATTTGAGCTCACCCCTTTCTATATTTTATTTTTCCCATGATGTGAATAAGTATTTTATGAATGACCTATAGGGATAGTATTAGGGTATATGAGTGTGGACTATGTATACTATGTTGTTGTAGTTTTCATTTTATGATGTAATGTAAACTTTATGAATGTATCTTGTTATTCCAAGGCTACTAAACTAATCAGTCTTTCGAGACTTGATCTTCTGTGATCATGACAATGTTATTTAATAATGCACCAACTATGGGTAACTGGGGTCAAGGTGTTACCAAAACATTTGTTTCAAGAAAAATTATATGTAACTAGTGATTGGAGTATTATTTTTTCCCTTATGTGGTGGATTAGTTGCACGGTTTTTTGGATGAGTTTTTAGGTATTCCATTAGAGAGATGAATTTAATTTAATATTGATCTGATTCTAAAATATGATCTAGTTTCTATTAAAAATTGTTAATTGAATAAATTATATCTTCATGAGATTACGACTTAGCTATAGGAATTATAGGATAAGGGGTTCATTCGGTACAGTATTCCACCACGAGGATATATAGTAATTTTTTCCAAGAAGGATGATGAAATGTTACATTTCTATTTAGATTAATAGAAGTTAAACTATATGAAAATTAATAAGAACTAAAATATTTCATGTATTATTGATATTTTTGAGAATATTAGGGGCTCATGTTTATTCTCTATGATCTTTTTATGATTAGGGAATCAGTAGTTGATGGTGAGGCTATATGGTAGACCATTAACCAATTTAAAATCAGATACAAAATGTATGTGTTTTTTTAATGTCATTTGGGATGATTAAATCTACATCAATGTTTTTGGCTTTATTGAATAGAATCATTCACCAATACTTGAAACAGTTTTCTTTTCTCTTTCCTTAGGACATCTTAATGTTCTCCCATAAATGAGAAGATCATTCCAATAATATTCAAATCATCCTATGTACACTAGGTGATAATATGATTTATAAAAATTCATCCAATTTTCATTTCATGATTGATATTGTGCATTATAGGGTCAATTAATCTAAAAAGGCTGTTTTTTAAGATCCTTAGAATCCTTAAGATATTGATTCTAGAGGTAAAGCCATTATTTTTTTTATATCTGATGCTTTTTTATTTGTTGTTTACAAATGAAGGTTCATTATAGACATTTTATACATGAAAATACCACTCTTAGGCCAAACAAATATGGTAATAATATTTGAGTGGTTTGGAGCATGTCAGAATTCCAACCATTAGATGAAGAGACTTTTGACCATACCACCGATTTTGAATTTATCTTAACCATGTAATGATTATACACTATATTTTGTGGCATATTGGTTTTGACATAGGGAAATATTGATGTAGATATATTGAGTCTTGGAATTTGGATCAAAATAATTGAGGAAACATTAATAGATATATTCATCAAATGATATTGTGTTATCCATTGTAGTTCATGCATAATAATGTTGGGGACAATATCTCCTAGGTTAGTGGTTCAATGTTTATATTGATCATAACATCCATTGATATATCTTATTTTAAAATAATATAAGTATCCATAAGTTTTGAAGAGTTTAGTATATGGAATCATTCAATATTTAAAAAACTTATACACATTGGAAAGTAAATAGTGGTTTTGATTCTTTGAGTAAAATTAAATAGACTCAAGTGGTTCAAGAGTCATTTCATTGTGCAAGATGATTTCTTTTTTTGATATCATAGTAGGTGTTTAAAAGGATTATAAACTAATAAAATTCATTAATTTATCTATTGTTCTCTCTCTTTTGATGTATATCAATAGGTGGAACTATGAGAATATTTAGTAGATAGTTTTGATGAATAAATTTGATGTAAGGGGTCTACTAAAAAATTTTTCATCGAAGGGGATGTGATTATTCCTATCCATTGTCATTTCTACAAGACTTATTGAATGTGGTAGAAGATTTTGTGTGTGCTTCATGGATCAAAGTCATTAGCGCACCCTAGATTAATTAAAATATATTGTAATCTTAGTGGGTGGTATTGGTGTCCCTAAATAATGATGGAATATAAATGTTTTTATATATTATGAAATATTTATTAGTAGGTGATGTCTATAAATTAGTTTATTAATGTTCTTTTACATCTATTAACCATTCTAAAATGGATGTTGGATGATTTATTCATTGAATTCATAGTGTTTATACATAGGAAACCTCCATTTAATGACACGTTATGTGAAATAATTTATTATTTGAGAAGTTATCACATTTTTAACAAATTCAAAAGACTTTAATCATTGACAAGTTAGGAGGCTCATATATTTGGGTGATAGTTTGATTATATAGATTATGTTAGATTATTTTTTAATATAATGATATTTAATTTACATCACACTTCTGTAAATGGTTAGTGAATACTTTGGTACTCACATATTTTCAGTACATTATACCACCTATAGATTGATGGGAAATCTAAATATTCTATACAGGTGTTAGAGGATATACTGAGATTGTGAATCCATGATTTTTTTGTAACATGGGGGGAATTTATTAGCACTTATTATTTTATCCTATAAAAAACATTATCATGTTAATATCTTGGTGGAGCCATATGATGTGTTGTATAGTAAGACCTTAATATCAACACTATATTAGAGGTAAGAAGTTGAATTAGATATATAGGGTCTTATAATATTGAATGATATGTTAGAAAATTCCATTTGATATAAAATCGTACTCTGATATATCTGATTAAACAAATTTCATTTTCTGATTGAAATCATCAAGCTAAGAGTCTCTACCCTATGTCCACGTTTTTTCAAGTGTTTCACTTAGACAGACACCATATAATATAGATTAAGGTTGTGTTATAACATAAGTATTCTATTCCATTTGAGATTGTTGTAAATATTACTCTAAAAGATTATTGATTGTTTCCTCAAATTTGGTACATGGTAATGAATTAATTTTCTCATGTGTCACAACTTCAGTTATATCACATAGAATCTTACCATGTGATTGATGTTGAGTATTTTATATCTTGAGGCATATGTGTCCTTTTATTATAATGTGATTTTTATTATTGATCACATTGAGAAGATTCTATAGGGTAACATCATACCATTATTTTGAGTACAAATTTACTGTATTCATGTTCATGTTTAATGTTTTTAGATGGAAACTAATATATGGGAAATGTGGACCAACCATTGTACATAAGTGGTTTAGTGATAAGGGGGAGAGAAGCATGATTATGATAAATTATATAGTGGGAATAATATATGATCATGATCATTTGATAGGGTATATTTTATTTTAATATTTGGTAAACATTTTTTAGTTGGATTTCGAAATTACTCCAAGAAATAGGGACGTATTTTGGACAATCTCTAAGGTTCAAGACATGGAAAATAATGAAAATTGGTATTATAGTTCATGATACATACGTAAATTTTATTTAGTTATTATATTTATCCATCACAATGTACAAGGATTCATGGGATACTATATTTGTGGTAATTGTATGAGGAGACATGGAAATCATTTAGGATGGGACCAGATCCATTGATATGGTTTCCACATAGTTTTACAGACCATGGGGGATGAATATAAAATAACAAGACATGAGTTTCCCATGGACAAAGGATCTGACATTTTTGCTGGATGGTTTTGAAAATGATTTATCCAAAACAAGTTTCTCATTAAATGTGGAAATTTTCTTATTTTTTACTCCATATAATATAAATATCTCCCCATATTTTCATCCCTCATTTGATTCTCAACATACTAGGGTTTGAACTAAACTCTCTCTCTACTATAATTATTGATATCCTTTGATACATGTCATTTTATGTAAAAGTAAATCCAATTTGAACCCTCAAGTATGTTGAAAAGTGTATTTCCTTCTATATTTTGGATGATTAATGGATCAATTATTCATATTCTATTATGTAGCGTGATCCATATTACCATGTATTAATTTTATTTTGTTATTGTGACAGTTTAAGATTTATCAACGATAGGGATTGGATGATTAGTTTACTGGAAGCTTGTGGTTGGAGGTCTGTAATATATTTCCCATAGATATATAGTGGTTCTTGTTTATATGCTTTATTATATTGTGACAATGTGATTCAAAATTTATTAATTGTTTAAGAATAATATATTTGTATTTTAAATTTTTGGTTTGGGCCTCTATGAATATTTTTGGGTTCAATGAATACAACAAGATGGGGGATATGACCATCCAACAGGTTTGACAATGCGTTTTAAATTTTAAAATCGGATGAATATTATCCAATTTATTGTTTAAAATTTTAAATCTATTAGACATGATGCATACCTAATTAGCACCGGTATAAGGGCCTGAATATATATTATTATCAATTAAATGGATTAAAAAAATCAAAAATGAGGAAATTGTATTAGGTTAAAAATGGTATTTTTTATTTTGTCAAATAATTTAAAATAAAATTTAACATACATGATATATAAATTAGTTAAAAAAATTTATAATTATAAAATTTGGTATTTATGGAATGGAAAATGTTTCAGAAATGGTTTTTCACTCCCCTTGGTTTATGATGTTAGATGTGGATCTCCAAATCATTAATTTAGATTGTTAAACATGAAACTCTATAACAGATATTGAAAAAATGTCAAAAATAACTCGAGTTTATTTATTATAATTATTGGAAATGAAATTAAATACCACTGATTTGGATACATTGACTAATTTTATTGAGTTAAAATATATTTATAATATGTTATATGATAAAGATAACAATAAATTCATGATTTATGTTTGATTGAATGTGGTGTATTTCGGAACCCGATCACCAAAGAGGTTAATTGAATACTATTTACTTAAAAATATTTCTAACTTTTAATTAATTATATTTTCTTCATTGTACATATACATAAAATTGTTTCCCTAGATGCTGATTTGGACACTATTATTGGTGGCCCAATGTATTGGACTCACTACCTCTTCTAGACACTATTAGTACCTTTGTAGATATAATAGTTGTGGGTCTAGATAATGGAAAAGGCCCTATTATAGATGAATGAATTTTGAAAAGTGATGGATCATGGAAAATGTGATTGTACATAGATTCAAAACCTTCTTTGGGAATTTATAAATTGTATTTATTTTGGGTGTTTCAATTTACACCTGACACTATTTGGACATATCCTATTTCAATATTTTGTTCTAGGAACATATAGTGTTTTTTTATTTTTCTTCATGCGATTTATGTAATTTTTTATAATTTCTTAACTATTTCATATTATTAATGAAATTTATTTTCAATAATATATCACTTAAATTATCCCCATGTTTCTTATTATACCATCATTGTACATTGGTATCCTCTTTCATTCATGGGGCACCTGAGGTCAGGTGGAGAACTGTCTTAGCTACTAGTTAGACTTACTACATATGGATGTTACATAAGCCATTGGATAAGAAGAAAATTTGATTTAAATTGATTCCTATAATATAATTTCAAAACATATATAATATTTCATAATTATTCTTTCATGTATAACAAACATCCATCTTGATTCCTAAATTATCCAGGGTTATATGATTTTCCAATGACAACATTTTACATTATATTTCCCAATAAAATAGTTATCAAATTTTTTTCCATGATGAATAAATTCATTAAAATATATTTTCTATATATTTATTGGTAATGTATTTTTGTGTCATCCTATTAAGAAAATTATAATCTAATAAAATATTTCATTAATCAAAAAATTGATATTTCAATTAGCTACTTTTTTATATAATACCTTAACAAGATCTTTCGTTATTTCATATAAAAAAAATATCCTTAAAATAAATAATAAAAATAATGTAAATCTCATTTCAATTATTAATGTAGGTATTAGAATACAATATTAATTTTCTAATAATTAAATTTTTGGGAAATTATTTTACTTTGAATATTTTTTTAAGGGGGGATATATTTTCCATGAATCTTAATCGATAACCTATATGCGTATCATTTAAATACTTTGAGAATGAAACAATGATATTTCTTTATATGATCCTCTTTATCTGATACTCCATTATTGATTTAATTATTATCATCCAATTTGGAAATAATATGTTTTCCTTTTTCTATTACATAAATAAATATCATTAGATTTCTAGACCAAGACATTGATGTGATGTTTTAATAACAATTAATTACTTCATTCTATAAGAAAAATTTTCATATAATTCCATCGTTTCTTCTTCTAATTTATCCTATGTCATTCAACATGTTTCGAAACATAAAATATATTCTATTAAAATTCTTGTTTCTTGTTTTGGTTTAAAATTCACATGATTAATTAGTGTCTATATAATCAATCTAATTATTCAAAACATTAACCCACTATTGATACCCTAAGTCCTCATAAAAGTATCTTCATTTTTCATTTGAAAATAATGAGTCATGTGTCACTATTATCAAAGTTTTTATAGTCCAAATGTGTTTCCCCTTATAAATTAATATTTTGGACAACACTTTATTTTCTTAACCATGGATGATATGAGTGAGGTTTCTCATTAACTAGCTGAATCATCATCTTTATACATCACTCAATTTCATGGAGAAATTGTTATTAATAATCATCCTATATAATATAAATGAGTTCATAATCATCATGTATAGAATATTACATTATATGAATTTATTCATTCATGGAGTGTTCCTTATAAAACTAATAATTATTTTCAGACGTATTTCATATCTCCATATTGTAATAATGATATTATATTTTATTTAAGAGTTAACTGAGGAATATTCAATCATATAAACTCTTCTAAAATATAAAAAGATGTTAACCATTAATATTGGTTAGAAACTGGATTCTAGGAACTCGTGAATATCAAAAAAATGGGTAATTATTATAAAAAAGTTTGAAGTGTAACATATCATAATTTGGCCCATAAATGTTTTTATTTATGTGAACAAAAAAAATTATTTTCTCAAAATGCTTGTAGAAGAATCATGACAGATCAAAATTTCACCACCCATATCAAATTAAAATCTATTATTCCTTTCATCAAATCCATTTTTCAATAGTCTGTATATTTTATTCAAACAAATAATATTACGATTATTCACAAGATAAAACTAAAACTGTTTCAATAATATATTATAAAATATTTTGATTCCAAATAATCTTCATGGAGAAAAAATATTGATTTTTAGCTCTAATTTTAAGACCCTAAAACATTTTGGGAGAGTAAATTTTATGACACATAGAATAAATACAATTGAAAAGTGTAATTTCATAAATAAATGAAACAATATACTTGAATATATATTTTTTATTTATTCCTTAGTGTTCCATAAATGAAAAAATAGATATGATATAATTTATATTATGTTGAAGTCTCAACTTTCATATGTTGAGTATTAATAATATTACCATTTTTTCAGGTAGAAAACATTTGGTTTCAACATAATATAAAATTTTCATATCGCAAACATTTTCTGATTGGGTAAATATATAGATTTTCTTTTATCCCTGATGAAAAAGTGATTAATGAAACAATTTAATTCCATATTCATGATTATGTAGCATGAATTTTTAGAATCACCATCCTAAAAAATATTCCTCTTTTTCTTTGACCTCTATAGGTAAAAATTATATTTTTATCATTTAAGTGAATCTTCTCCCAAATTATCCTTTTCCCTATATAATATTTTTTCCGGGACCATTGAATGTTATAATTCATAATCAATTTGGTTTTTATTATTTTGAGATAGTATTCCCTAATGAGACAAATTTTCAAAAATCTTTTTGAAATTTATTTCACTGTATGAAATATATATTCAACATCAATTTATTATTTTACTAGGTAAACCTAAAACATTCATCATTCCCATGCCACCTAGACTTATAGGAATATTGGTAATTAGCATAAAATTTAATTACTTTAAACTAAAACCTGAAAAATATGAACAATATCCATGATATAAATAACCATTATAATTACCAATAAGTCCAATTATAGAAAATTATATTCAATTTTTATCTATTTAATCATTATTTGTTCATTTTGTAAAAGATCAAACAGGAATAAATTTTTTGTTATTTGTTAAAAATATATATTTATCCTATTTTTCATAACAATTTGTTACTATTATTCATCATATTGATGTTATAATTTTTTTTAAATCCTGATAAATACACTATTTTTCATATTACATAGTCCTCTACATGGTTTTCTCTAACTAATAATCTCCATAAAAATTTCAACAATATCACCCCATTATTTATATTTTATATTTATTTTATTTCATGGGTATCATTTTTTTTGAATCTATAACATCATTCATAATGTTATTCATTGATCATTCATAGATATCTTAATCAAAATAATTATTTTTGATTTCATACATAACATGTTCTTTTTTAGTATTGATCAAATTCAATAAGATAGCCTCAAATGACTTATATATCATTTAACAACTTTATTATATTTCAAAATTTATTGAAATATTTTAAATAACTATTAGTGGTCATCAATCTATTTTGAAAATCACAATTCATCATTATCCTTAACATATTATTTTATATGGCATATTTGGTTTCATTATTTAAATTAACAATATTTTTTTCCTTAATTTTGATCCTTTAAGGAAACTATTTGATTTATTAATCATGCATAATCACTATTTTGGTTACGTTATCACTCAAAACATCACAATATTATTAACTACTAAATTATTCCCAATTTCCTATTGAAATTAGAAGTATTTCATGTACATCACTTATTGTTACAACCCCATCACCATCACCACTTCTCTAATCAACATCAATCATTCAAAAATAATTTCCCATTTTGTATTCATAACAAATAATGTCTTTCCACATATAAGAGATCATTAATGTACCAAATTTGGTTTTATTTTCAACTATATTATTTTATTCTACTCATCTTCCACATTATTGAAATCTTCTTCATTCATTATGTGACTATATTATATTGAATGGCTAATGTGGCCACATTTTGAACCCATTTGGGGATTATTCCACTTAAATATTATTTCCATCATTCAAAAACATCTAAATATGAGTGATATTTTTTTTCAAAAACATATATAATATAATATATTTTATTAAAATGTTCTTCTTCAATCAATGATTCATTGTTACATAATTAATATTTTGAGGGTTCAAATTAAATTATATTTTATCCTTACTATTTTTCATGAACACACTCCCCTTAAAAATATAATATCAAATAAAAATTATTTATAAATGATAGAATGAATTTTTAACTAGATCAATGTAATTATGTCTTGGTTCAATTCTATGAAACCTAACTATAATAATGTTAATATTAAATGTGATAGCCTTGTTAACATTTATAATTTCGCAAAACCTTCATATAATTTTTGGGTTTTAAATTTACTAAATGATGAACTAATATAACATTACATATTCCATCAATTTATGTTCATCTTAAGGAAAATATCAATCCTTTAGATTCTCCATTGTAATATTTTTATTAAATATATATATATATATATATATATATATTGGTTTATTTATTATTTATTTTGGTTTATTGATTACTAAAAATTTATGAAATTATATCTGTAAATGTGGTGGTGAAATTTATTTATGAGAACATCCATAAAAATATATATAATTATATTTATTATTACATAGAAAAACAGTCAAAATTAGGAATAAATCCATCAATTTTCACCTAAATGTTTTTTATCGAATATAGGAATACCCATTAGTATCACCGAATTGTGGTCATTGATATTATTGCCTAAAATTAATTGACAACATTTCAAAAATATTAAAATAAATTATCTCAAAAAACTAGATATATTAAAAAATTGGCTTTAATACAATAAGAAATTTCCCACATGATTAGTGGGGAATTACTATGAGGTTGGGTGAATTAGAGACCAAGATTAAATTTTTTGTTTTTAGTAGAAATAAAAACTATTCTATTTTAAATAATATAAATATGATAAATATTATACAAGAAAAGAAAAATTATAAATACAAATAATTATTTTTCATGTTTCATCCCTAAATGGATAATGTATAATAATTAGAATGATTAATGTTCACCAAATTTTATATGACCAACTTGTTTTATCAAAATGATTACAAATGAGTTGTGTTCATACATTATACAATGATATATATTATTCTCCAAACTATGTGAGGTTTTACTTCACAAATAAAGTGATAAATAAATATTTTTAGTTATATCATATCCTTTATATATATATGATAAATGAATCATGTTTATATTATGATACTTATCTTTCATATTAATCTATAAGAACAATTAATTATCATCATTGTTGGTGCCAAAATTTGGGAAGAACAATAACATGTAGAAAACATTAGGAGTTTCCTCGTGAAGCCCGTTCCCGGAGCCCCCATAGCGTGGCGGCCAACACCCAGCTCCCACTTCGTGATACTAATGCAGAGCAAGGAGGTGGGATGATCCAAGTATAGATTTGAAATTCAAGAAGCCACCACAGAGAAAAGAGGCAGGATGCCTTGTGAATCGATTGGATGTTTGTGAACCCATTGTGGAGCATGGAGGCAGAAGCTCCGCGAACTAATTTGATGTTAGCGTACAGCTGCGGAGAAACGAGGTAGGATGCACCACGAACCCATTTGACATTCATGAACTCACCGCGGAGAAACCTATATCTTCACACTGAGTGGGCTCTACTTCGTGGTGCCTCTCGCCTATAAATATCGGGCTCCCCTAGAGCCCAAAGGAAGGCTCCTATAATCTTTCACCTTCTTAGCTCCCACATCGTGAAGCTATTTCTGCTCTACCAACCATGAGCATTTCAAAGAACTTTTTCATAAAGAAGTGCCTCCACCTTTTCATGAATTCATCCCCTCTTCAAGGGGGGATTCTCTTCGCTGAGCCCATGGGTCTCTGCAAAGGTGGGAGTTCCCCAAAGGGACTCAGGTCTTTGCTGAGCACTTATGCTTCATGAAGTACCCTCCATGCACACGTGACCCGCACGCTAAGGAAGGGTCATTGTGCTTCTTTAAGCATATTGCTTCATAGTGATACACCTCTCAAATAACCCTTGATTCACGAAGCACTGCTCTACGAATTCCTTTACACGTCACAAAGAACCTTCCATATGCACCTATACCCTATGCCTAGGCTAGGAAATTTCACTTCGTGAAGCAGACCCCTTCACAAAGCCCCTCTTCTTCATGGGGCACCATAGCTTCACGAGTCTTCCACCCATGAAATCCTTTTCTCCACAACTCCTTTTCCCGTGTAGCCATACTGGTTTTCCCGAAGTCATTTCAATGTCCCTTGGGAAGTAATTCCCATTGAGTTGCTTCACCTCTTGCTTCTTCACATAATAACGCTAAAAACAACTACTTCTTTACAAAGCCACACTAACGTGGACTCCTCAATTGATCACACCATAACACCCCTTCACCACAACATTGCTAATTCTTTCCCTTCCACAAGGGGAAAGAGGTATTAGTTATGTATGTCCTAATGGGTGCGGAGTGAACCCACCTCATCCAAGATGCCGGACATTAAACTACCAACGTCATCGTCCTCAGCACATGACGTTAAACTGTGATCTCGCCCTGTGCGTCGTACGTGGGGTTACCCGCATTGGACATTCTACACTCCCACTGGTCTCCATGGGAGTGAAATCATTTTTCATATGGAATTACAACCTCTTCATCAAAGCGGGGTATGTTAGTGGGGATAGGGAAACCACCTTGGTGTAAGCCCCTATCCTTTATTAACGGAGGCATCACCCCAACTCCTCCTATCTTATTACTGAATAATTACCAGAGGGGGGGGGGGATGGAAAACAGAGCCCTCCATTATTCGGTGCTAAATCCCTCTCCCATTGGGCTTTGTCTCCACCTAGGCCTCCACCCTGGAGTAAGTCCCAGTCTTCATCTCCCTAGGCTGCTGACCACCCATAAGCCCCTGTTTTCTCTTTGGGCTGCTAACCACATGTAAGCCCCATTCCACTTCCCATGTATGCACCGTCCATGATGTGATAGTCAGGCCTTTTTAACCTCATGCTTCTCACACCGATCACAACTCATGTGGTCTTAGAGTAAGCATCGACCATGACATCTTCTCTGGGTATCCTAGAGTGTAATCCCCAAACACTCCTATTCTAAACTACGTGGTCTTTGGTCCTTGCTAAGGCAAGGTATGTAGGAATCCTCCTTGAGGTTCAAGCCCACCATCAATTGGTTCTGACCCCCCCCCCCCCTTCATGTTGGATCCCACTCCTTCTAAACTACATGGTATTTGATCCTTTCCAAGGCAAGGTACGTAGGAAGACTCACTGAGGTTGAATGGCACAATTCATACGTATCAACCATCTTCACGTTGGTTCATCAAAACCCATTCTAAACTACGTGGTATTTGATCATCGACATGGCAAGGTACATAGGAAGCCTCCCTGAGGTTAAATCCCAACAAACATTATATCTAACCACATTCATGTCGGACCACCTTGGTCCCACATAACATTAAACATCATGCCTCCTTTTCGTTATGTAGGACGTTAAACTGTATCCACTATCATAAAATATGTTTACTTTGATCCTTGTATACTATAAAAGGTATGTAGGAAGCCTCCCTGAGGTTCAACCCCATCCAGTGGTTAGACGTTGTGACCCCATCCCGTGGTTAGCTGGAGTGACCCCATTAAGCAATAAGCTATTGTTACCCCACCTAGCAGTAAGTCTGTATTCCTCCATCCAGTAGTAAGTTGTTGTTCCCTAATCCAATAGTAAGCCATTACGATCCCCAATCAACGGAAATCTGTTGTCAACCCAAACCCAGTGGTAAGACGCTATTGTCCATTCTATTGGGACCCATATCACTTGTCTTTCCCAATGGTGTAAGACCATCCTCGGGTTACTAACCACGTGTAAGAACCTGTATATCCTTAGGTCGTTGTCTTCTGCGTACACTATAATTCTATAACCCCCATCCGGAACTACATGGACTTTGATTTCCTACCAAGTGGATATGTATAGGAGGTCTCTTCAAGGATCAATCCCAACATCACTATCACCCTCGAGTCGACTCCATATCATTCTCCATCAACTTCACTTAACCATATATTATCCATATTAATTCTTACACGGGCCACCATATCCTGGTGATATCATTCCAATTCATCACTTCACTACTCCTAGCAGTAACTGGGTAACTAACAATGTGTTATCCCTGACATCAGTGTTCCCTCCAGGGGTTTCACCCATCTGATCCACTGTAGTCAGTGTTCTGATCAGTCCAATCCATCTTCGCTAGACATTAAACTTACAGAATACCCTATGTTAAACATGGGATGCTGAGGAAAACCTCCAATACATGCCTATGGAATTTAATTCCATGCATAGAATGAAACCCATACGCGCTAGTGTTCCAACTTCCAGACACGTCAGTGATGTCCAACATGACTACTCCCTAGACCGAAGGTTACATCCCTAACCGGACCCCTAGGAGTTTTCTAACATAAGCAATGTAATTAAAAGGAATCCATGAAGAAATGGAATAGGTAAGAGTTTTACAAACAAAATCTTAGTCTATAAGGTAGAATCAGACTAGGTGATGAGTTATGAGGAAGAATCCACGAAAGAAAGAACTGACATCCCATCATCCCGTTTTGATCCAGGATCAAATGTCCCTAAATAAGTGATGGATTCCTCCCTCCTTTGGAAAGATGGAATATAACAACCTTGTTATTTATTACACACAAAAACATGATTTATTATATAAACATCACTTGATAACCCATAGAAGATCGAGAGGTCTAGTGTATTTGGGGATTAGGATCATTACATAACAACTTAAAACATGAAATACAACATCTTTATTAAAAACATCCATTACATGACCTCTACATTCCCTCATACTTACCATTTCATTGAATAACCTGAGGGCATGAATAAGATAAGGGTGTGATATAAAGCCCGGCAAGGGAATAAACATGAAATAACATGAGGAATACAATACATGTCATAAAATATGCATATCAATGGAGTATAAGAGAAACATGAAGATAAAGGCTTGATAAAGCATGATAATCATAACATGGAAATGTAGCAACAACACTTAACATAGAATTATCATGAGCCAAGGATCATTGCACATGGTGCATGAGTCAACCCTCATTGCACGTGAAGTATGATTAAAACCTCATTTCACATGAATTATCATGATACAACACCCATTGTAGATGACTTATCCTGATACTATACCTTACCCAATGCATTGGAGTGATATCTAGGTGCAACCTTCTTAAACATTTCATTTCATTCATAAGAGTGCCACATGAATCATACAACATGGAATTAGTCAACATCATAAGTTTTTCCAAGATTATTTAATGTGGAAGAAATACTTGAAAGCACCATTTAATATGTATATGTGAATAAATTTGAATAACCTTGATAGAGACATGGCTATGGTATTCAATACACAATGATCTTGGATTGAAAAAATGAGGTGCAATTTCGGCAGCATAAAAGTGTGACATAAGGATTCATGAAAATGGTTGATGAGATAGGAAAGGGTATCTCATCATATGTAAATGAAATAGAAAATAAGAGTTTCATATATATAAATTTCCCAACAAACATAATTTAATTTAGATGCATAATACAAAATAATTACTTGGATGTAAAAGAGTATCGAGAAATCCCTCATGGAAGTTCAGCATGGTAACTAGTGTAAATGAGATGAATTAATGAGAGAGAAAGGGGTATCCCATCATCCAAAAATAAATATAGAAGTATGGGGAAGGTGATAAATCATACCCCATCATTTTTAATTGAAAACAAAAGGGTATAACAACTTAAATAAAATTAGAAAAAAATGAGAAAGGAAGAAATCCCTTAATTGGGTGTGTGATACCAAAGGCTTGGAAGAGGCTTGAGAGAGGCTTCTTGGGAGCTTGGGAAACCATGGGAGGATTCTAGAGAGAGGATTTTAGGGGGTTTAAGAACTCCAAAGGCTTTGAGTGAAGAGGAATTGGGAGATTGGGTGGGTTTATATAGGAAAGGAGAGGGAATTATTTATTATTGAGGTTTAGGTCACCACACATTAAACTAATCAATACCACAAACCATCCCATGGTTTTTTCCCATGGTTTTTTCCAATGTGGAGTGTAAAAAATTATTATATAAGTCCAATTTCGTAATGTTTCAAAATAAGAGGGTTTCTTGTGTGGAGGTGAGTCACACTCTCAAGGAAAACAATTTAAAAAGACAAAATGTTTTATAAGTCTTGGAGGGTCAACTAAAGCTTTGTAAAATAAATGAAACAAATCTAAAATAACATTATATTAATGATAAAACATATATTGGCAGAAAATAATGTTTATAGTATTTTATTACATCACTATTTTGTCATTATGATGTCATAAAACACATTATATATTTAAACGGTGTTTAATTTTTACCCAACAATTTAACTGTCTTGGAAAATTATGAAAATTTCATAGTTGGATAATTTTGACATCCTGGTTCCAAAAATAATATTTATTTTATCTAAATAATTTTATAAATATGAAAATTTCTGGTTTTAAAATAAAAACCGACATTTATCGAAAATTCATGTGTTTTGACAAAGAGAGCTTTAAATCCTTAATAAAAATTACAATGCCATTCATAAAAGTATATTATAATTTATATTTAATAAAAAGTAATTTAATATTAATAATATTTTATTAAAATATTTTTTAATTTAAATATCTTCAATTCATCAAAATAGATTTCTTAGTTGAATATTAACTACAAATACTATTGGTGCTTTAAAAACTATTTACAAAGTAAAAATAATAAAATGAATGCACATTCTTTATACAAAAAATAATTTACTTACTCATAGTGCAAGGGTAATGTTACATAACCCCTTATAAAACCTGCATAAGACTGAAGGTTAAGGTGTGCGATGGTGACAGACTCTTGGGGTGGCTCGGATAATATCACTTGGGTTGTAATATCTATTAACATCCACTTCTCTCGTAGTCAGTTCTACTCAAGCAAAATGTGTTCAATCTCGGCTTGGGCTTGGTCAAGAGCTAACCTCAATGACACCACCTCCTCTCCGAGATCTGAGAAATGGTCTTCGTATGTGGAAAGTCTACCGGATGATTCCATCACTTAATTTTTCTGAGTAAATTGGATTTTTTAAAGCCCTATATTTATACTAATCATGTGATCACTATTCAATGAATATATTAGAAAAAATCACAATTTATAATGGTATTTTAAAATCTAGAAACATAAAACAAATTATGTTCACATTTCATATAACCATAATAAGACATTAAATTAGTTCAATAGAAATTTCTATTAATTAAAGTTTGGGTCATTACAATCTTCCCCCCTTAATAAAATTTTCCCTCAAAATTTCATTTTTCCACTCTAAAATAAATGTGGGTAACTTTGATTCATCACTTCCTCCTATTCCCGGGTTTCTTCTTCAATCTTGTGGTTTCTCCAAAACACCTTGACTAGGGGTATTGCCTTATTTCATAGAACTTTTTCTCTACAATATAATATATTCTTTGGTTGCTTCTCGTAAGAAAGTTCATCCTCTGGATGTACTACCTATGAAGAGAGTACATGTGAAGGGTCTGGTATATACATCTTTAAGAGGGATACATGAAATACATCATGTAATTTGGCCGTGTTCGGTGGACGTTCTAGTCGTTAGGCCACATCCCCAACATGATCAAGAATCTCAAAGGGGTCGATGTACCTAGGACTTAACTTACCTTTATATCCAAACATCATGACCTTCTTCCATGGAGATATTCATAGAAATACTATGTATCCAACTTTAAACTCAAGGTCTCATCGACAGTTATCTGCATAACTCTTCTGTCAACTCTGGGCTGCCTTGATATGCTGCTAAATGGTTTTAACCTTCTCTACCATTTCTTCGACCATTTCTAGTCCTAGAAGTTTATGCTCACCGACTTCATCCCAAAATACTGGTGTTCTACACCTCTTCCCATACAGGGATTCATAAGGTTCCATTCGGATGCTCGAGTGGAAACTGTTTTTGTAGGAGAATTCAACTGGAGGAAGATGTTGATCTCATCCTCCTTTATAGTCCATTGAGAATGCTCTCAACATATCCTCAAGTGCATGGATAGTACACTCAGATTGGCCATAAGTTTTAGGATGATAGGCCATAATGAAGTTTAGTTCAGTATCCAGAACATGTTGAAGACTCTTCCAAAACATTGAGGTGAATCTTGGATCTCAATAGATACAATAGATAGTGGTACTCCATGTAGCCTTACCACATCTTTGATGTATATCCATTCCCGTTGATCCAATGAGAAATCCTCTCGAATTTGAATGATGTGTGTAGACTATTTAAGACGATCAAAAACAACCAATATTGCATTGTGGCCTTTGGATTTCTTCAGAAGTCCAGCGGCAAAGTCCATGGTTGTGTTCTCCCATTTCCATGCTGGTATGGGAAATGGTTGCATCACCCCCTTAGACTTATTCCTCTCTTCCTTCACTTGTTGACACACCTGGAACTTTGATGTATACTTAGCGATCTCCTTCTTTGTATTATCCCACCTATAATGCTCTTAGAGATCTTGATACATAATTGTGTTTCATGGGTGAATATGAAAATTTTAACTATGTGCATCGTCCAAAAGTTCATTCTTCAGAAATAGACTTGATAGAACACATAGTATTTTCCCAAATCTCACAATTCCTTATTAACTAACATTGAACTCCTAGGATTTCCCATTTATAATATCTTCCACTCAATTCTGAATTCCTACATCATCATTTTGATAATTCTTTAACCTTTACAAAAGAGACAGTTGAGAAATCATTTGTGAAAGGATTGATGATGTTTCCTTATTTATGATCCCCATGTCCATCTTCATCAAATCTAAGAAGATTGGATCCTTCTCAATTCTCATCAATGATAGAATCGACGGGTCCTTTCTACATAGAGCATATGCCACATTGTTTGTTTTCCCAGGGTGGTAATGGAGTGAGCAATCATAGTCTTTCATCAGCTCTATCCATCTTCATTGGTGCATGTTCAACTCTTTCAGTGTGAATATATACTTTAGGATTTTGTGGTCGGTATATATTTCACATTTCTCCCCAAAGAGATAATGATGCCAAAATTTTAAAGAAAATATCACCAAAGCCAACTCTAAATCATGTGTTGGATAATTCTGGTCATGTAATTTCATTTTCCATGAAGAATAGGCAATGACATTATCATTTTGCATCAACACACACCTCAGGACCTTCTTCGAAGCATCACTGAATACACAAAAAGTTCTCAACTTGTGGGTAATTTGAGCACGGGTGCAATGATAATCCTCCTTTTTAACTCCTTGAAGCTTTCTTTGAATTCATCACACCAAGAAAACTTTACTCCCTTCTGAGGTAGCATGGTAAAAGGGTTGGACAATCATGAGTAATTTCTCACAAATCATTGATAATATCCAACTAACCCCAAGAAGCTACGGATATCCATTACCGATGTTGGCCTCGACCATCCCTCAATTACATCTATTTTGGAGGGATCCACAGATATCCCATTACTTGTGATGATATGGCACAAGAATGAGACCTACTTAAACTAGAACCCATAATTTCTGTACATTGCATAGAGATTCTCCTTCCACAATGTCTCTAGTACAGTTCTTAGATGCTCCTCATGATCCTCCTCGGTTTTGGAGTATATCATAATATCATCTACAAATACTACCACAAATTTATCGAGGTAACCAATAAAGACTATATTCATCATGATTATGAATATTTATGGAGCATTAGGGAGTCTGAAATGCATTTCTATGAATTCATAGTGCCCGTATCTTGTACAAAAACTAGTCTTGGGGATATCATCTTTCTTCACCCTTGCATGATAATATCCCGACCACAAATCCACCTTGGAGAAGTATTGTTCTCAATGCACACTTGTGGGAAAATCATTTTTAGCGTCATCAATTTGACGTTAGTTTCTTATAAACCAACGTAAAATATTTTTGCGGAGAATTTTTGGCGTCGGGTTTTTAAAAACCGATGCCAGAAACTAAAAAAAATAGTTTTGGCGTTAGTTTTTATAAAAGTGACGTGAAAAAATAAAGAAAATACAATTTTTTGGCATCAGTTTTCATGAAAACCGATGCCAAAAATTAAATAAAAAATTACATTGTTTTAGATAATTTCCACGTATATGATTTGACTAGTTATGGAGAAAAAAAGGAGTTACAGATTAAAAGTTATGGATGTTGGAAGTTGATATTTTCTAAAAGAGGTCTTAATGAAGTCCAAATTTCAAAGGCCCTAACTTTTGATCCGTAACTCCATTTTAGCTCCACAACCATTCAAATCGAAGCTAAATAAATTCTCTAAAGCATGGTAATTTTTGTTTTTAAATTTTAGTGTTGGTTTTCATAAAAACAGACTCCAAATCCTTTTTTTGTTTTTCACGTCGGTTTTTAAAAAACCGATGCTAATTTTCTTTAAATTTTCGCATCGAATTTCATAAAAACATAGAAAAAAAATGTTTTTTTGTTTTTCACGTCGTTTTTTAAAAACACCGATGCTAAAAATAATTTTTTTTACTTTTCGGCACGGTTTTTAAAAAAACCTACACAAAATGAATATTTTTTACACTTTTTACCATCAATTTATTTAATAAACGACGCAAAACATGATATCGATTGGAATTTTTGGCATCAGTTTTCATAAAAAACTGAGGACAAATGATCAATGTATATCCTCTTCTGTGTCAGTTTCAAAGAAAATCGACGCCAAATAGTATTCACCAATACGCATGATCAGAATTTCAATCTTTTTCACAACACGCGTTTAACTTTTAAAAATCCCACCTACAATTTCATTAACTAAATCGAAAAAAAATTCACTTACTACATATAAATCCATTTATCATCCATCCATCATTTACAACCTCTTCGATTCAATCAAGTTTTCAACGTGGCATCAATCGGTAATTTGAATATGGTACATATTCTATACATTTATTTTCATTATTATTAATGTCCTTAATTTATAAACAACTTGATTAGATTTCAGATAATGATGATTTACTTTTTTTTATCAAGTTAAAAATATAAAACATTCAGATGAGATTTACCCACCATGGTGTAAATTTAATTATCGATCGCCTTCTTCATTATCGATTGAGTTCTACAATAAATATAATAGTTATGATGATAAATAACATATCATTTCAATAGACGCTCCAAAAACCATTGAAATATGATTGAAGTATTATGTATATTTTATAGCATTTGGTGTATATGATTTTAATTCATGTTTATCATGTTTTATTTAAAATGAGTTGTATTAATAAAAACATTGACAGGTTCAACTTCTGAAAGACATAACTTTTGATCTATAACTTCTTTTTAGCTCCATGACTAGTCAAATATAAGCTTAAAAAATGATCTAAAACATAGAAAAAATTACTTTTTTGCATCGTGTTTTGTAAAAACCAACACCAAAAATAAATTTTTTTCCATTTATGGCATCGGTTTTTTTCAAGAATCGATGCCGAAACTATTTTTTCAACTTTTGGCGTTGGTTTTTAAGGAAACCGGTCAAAAAAATGATGCGGATGAGTTTATTTGGCCTCATGTTTTTACAAATCCGATGATAGAAAATAAATTAAATTCTTTTTTGGCATCAGTTTACAAAAACAGATGCAAAAAATTCAAATTTTTTACGTCAGTGACTTCAATGTCGGTAAAACAATGACATAAAAATAAAAAAACTAACGTTAAAGGCATTTTCTTACTAGTGGCAGCTGATAGAACAAGTCATCAATTTGTGGGAGAGTATACTTGTTCTTTATCGAGATTTTGTTAACCTCACAATAATTGATGCAAAGGGGCATTGACCCATCCTTCTTGACGAAGAGTACTGGTACACCCCATGGTGAAGCACTTGGGCGTAAAAACCCTTTATCCAGATTTTTTTGTATTTGTTTTATCAGATCCTCATGCTCCACAACAGCCATTCCATACAGAGTCTTGGATATTGGCAATGCCTAGGGTATAAGTTAAATTGAGAATTCAACATCTCTTCTAGGAAGAAGACTATGAAATTCCTAGGGAAACACTTCAATTAATTATCTATCAATTGGAATATCTTCAAGGATGCTTGCCTCCTTAGACTCAATCATCTTAGCCAGATACGGGTGCTCATGGGGAAGTAATATCAATGCTTGAGATGATGGAGCTAAAGAAGATTCATCTTCCACCTTGAACTTGTAAAAATCAGGGGTTTATTCTCCACATGGAGAGTGATTTCTCTCTCATGGCATTTTATGTTGGATCTATATAAGGAAATCCAATCCATGCCATGAATTGCATCAAATTACACTCAAAGGGAGTATGCCAAGGTTTGCTGGGAAATTCAATCCACAGATTATGATAGTGGAGGAGTTATATATGTGGGATGCAATGATTGCCCCATTTTCAGTACTCACCAACATCATTAATTCCATGATTTTTGGTGGTGTTGGGATTGTTCTACTAAAATTTTGGGATATAAAAAAATGTGTATGACTAGAATAAAAATGTACATTCTCTGTTTTTTAATGAATAACTAGCATACCTGTCACCAATTCATTGTCGGGGTTCACTTCCGAAGTAGTGATGGAAAAATCACTCCCTTGCTTCCCTGTAGGTTGTTGGTTTCCTCCAAAAACCCTTGGCATAGGTTATTTAATTTCAAGATACCATGGTTCTGTGCAGTTTTAGCAATGAAAAACACATTGATGTTCGAAGGGAGTGTTCCTCTCTTTTGTTGTAGTCATCAGTTTTTCATGTCGGTAGTTAATAGTTAAGTTCCCTTCTCTTGCATACCTAAAGAATTTCCTTTTCCCCATTAGGAAATTTATGGGGTTCTTCACTCTGTACCTTTGGCAAGTGGGGTGCTGGATCTTCTTAGCACTATTGGATTTATCCATCGGATTGCCAGCAATGAAGTACACCTTACGCTTCTTATCCCCATGATACCCATGAGATTCTCTAATCTCCATTTTGACCTTGAGGGCACATCGGACAATTTACTCATAGCTGTTGAAGTCACGGATCACCAGCGCTTTCTGTAGGCTAGGTTTCTGCCCACCAAAGAAGTGGTCAATCTTGTATTTAGGGGTAATGACAAAGCTGGAGGGGTATCGTGAAAGCCTTGAGAGGTTTGCCTCGTATGATCCAATAGATTCATCATCTTTTTTCTTGAGGGCAAGGAAGTACCCTTCCATCTTAAGTCAGACAGTGCATGAAAAATATTTATAGAAAAACATCTTTCGGAAATCATTCCATTCCAATGCCTCGATATCTTCCTCGGGCTTCGAATTTTTTATCAACGTCCAACATTGATCGGCTTCACCCTCCATACTATAAGCAGCCCGAAGAACCTTCTCTTGTTATGAAAATTGAAGGATGGATAAGATCTTATAAATGGATTTTATCCATTGTCCGGCGATTGAGGGATAGGATGATTCCTTAAAAGTAGGAGTCCTTTGTCTCAGGAATCTCTCGATAGTGACTTGTTCTTTCATAGAGGGGTTGAAAGTTCCTCTTGATCCATGTTTCTATTCAAATCTTGAGTTAACTGAGAGAGAATTGTGACAATGTTCGCGATTCTTACTCCCATCTGATTGGGCATCTCATTAGTACAGTTATAACATTGATCTTCACATGGGTTGTTTGCTCGAGTCCTCCTATTACCAGGAATTGGATGGAATAAAATAAAATTTAGGGGTAATACATAAAGGTTAATCCAAGGACAAAACTAATGACATCTAAATTACTTTTATTTCCTTGAATTATGAATCCATATGCTTCAATCTATGTTATCCATGATCTACTTTCTAGCATATATTCTTAGGGGAATTTTTTTAATTTCCTTCATAAGGTTTCATATTAATCTTGTGAATTTACCAATTCATATCCCCAAGGTGGGCCATAACCAAGAGTGAAACAAGGCACATTTTTGTGCACCAGTGCCTGTTCGAGTCTATCTGAATGTGGTGTTTTCAGGTTTTACCCTTAGGATACGTATGTGCCAAAGCTGCCTCTACCTGTTCATATCCAGACCGGGATGTATTTTCTTGATAAACCACTTAATCAACACTCATAAATACTTAGAGATGTTTTTATTATACTTATTCTTTCCTCTAAGTCTTCAAAAGGGTTTTGTAATCCTAATCCCAAAAATAACGTAACCTGTCCTCTGATACCAACTATAACAACCATGTTCTTTATTACACACAAAAACATGATTTATTAGATAAACTTCATTTGATACAATGTAGAAGATCGAGAGTTCTAGTGTCTTTGGGTATTAGGATCATTAAATATCTACTTAAAACATGAAATACAACATCTTTATTGAAAACATCCATTACATGACCACTACAATCCCTCGTACTTAGCATTGCATGGAGTAACCTTGGGGCATGGATAAGAAAAGGGTGACCTATAAAGCCCAGTAACGGAATAAAAATGAAATAACATGAGTAATACAATACATGTTATAAAATAGGAATATCAATGGAGAATAAGAGAAACATGAACATAAAGGCATGATAAAGCATGATAATCATAACATTGGAATGTGGTAACAACACTTAACATGGAATTAGCATGAGCCAAGGCTCATTGCACATGGAGCATGAGTAAACCCTCATTGCACATGAAGAATGAGTAAAACCTTGTTACACTTGAATTATCATGAGTAAACACCCATTTCACATGATTTATCATGATACTATACTTTACCCAATGCATTAGAGCGCTATCAGGGCACACCCTTCTTAAACATTTAATTTCATGCATAAGTGTGCCACATGAATCATACATCATGGAATCAATCATCATCATAACTTATTACACGAATAAGTAATGTGGAATAAATACATTAATGTACCATTAAATATGTATATGTGCATAGACGTGAATACCCTTGATAGAGACATGGGTATGGTATTCACTACACAATGATCTAGGTTTGGAATAATGTGGTGCAATTTCGACAGCATAACGGCGTGACATAAGGATTCATGAAAATTATTGATGAGGTATAAAAGGGTGTTTCATAATATGTACACAAAATTTACAGAAATGGGGTAATATAGATATATTTCACAACAAACATAATGGAATTTAGATGCATAATAACAATGAATTACATGGATTTAAAGAGGAGGGATAAACCTCTCAAAGAATTTCGGCATGGAAATGGGTGTAAATGGGATGAATTAATGAGATATAAAGGGGTATCCAATCATCCAAAAATAAATATGGTAGTATGGGGAAGGTGAAAAATCATACCCCAAAATTTTTTATTTAGATCCAAAGGGAATAACAACTTAATGAAATTTGGACAAAAATGAGAACGGAAGAAATCAATTACATGGAAGTGTGATACCAAAGGCTTGGGAGAGCCTTGATAGAGGCTTATTGGGAGCTTGGGGCACCTTGTGAGGATTATAGAAAGAGGAGGGAAGGGGTTGGATTAACTCAAAAGGCATTGAGTGAAGAGGAAATGGGAGCTTGTGTCGGTTTATATAGGAAATGATAGGTAATTCTTTATTATTTATGGTTATGTTCACCAGACATTAAACTAATCAATACTACAAACCATCCCATGGTTTTTTCCCATGTTTTTTCCCAAAGCTTTGTGGAAAATAATATTTTATAAGTCCAATGTCCAAAATTGTTTAAATAATAGGGTTGCTTATGTGGAGTTGAGTCACACTCTCAAGGAAAACAACTTAAAAGGACAAAATGTATTATAAGTCTTGGAGGGTCCACTAAAGCTTTGTAAAATAAATCAAATAAATCGAAAATCACATTATTTTAATTTTAAAACATATATTTTCCGAAAAAATACATTTAGTATGATATAACATCACTATTGAGTCATTATGATGTCATAAAACACTATATATATTTAAACAGTATTTAATTTTTACCCAAAACATCGACTCTCTTGAAAAATTATGAAAAATTCACCGTGGTATAATTTAAATGTTCTGGTTCCAAAAATATTATTCATTTTATCTAAATAATTTTATAAATATGTGAATTTCTATTTTTAAAATAAATAAAGACATTTATCGATAATTCATGGATTTTGAAAAAAATAGATTTCAAGCCTTATTAAAATTTACAATTCCATTCATAAAATTATATGATCATTTATATTTAATAAAAATTGATTTAATAATAATAATATTTTATTAAAATATAATTTAATTCAAAAAACATAAATTCATCAAAATATATTTCTTAGTTGAATATTAACTTAAAATACTATTTGTGCTTTAAAAACTTTTTACAAAGTAACAATAATAAAATGAATGCACATTCTTTATGCAAGAAATAATGTATGTAGTCATAGTTCTATGGTCTTGTTACATAAACCCTTATAAAACCCACATAAGACCAAAAAGTAACGTGTGTGATGGTGATAGACTCTTGGGGTGGCTCGGATAATATCACTTGGGTGTTAATATCTATTAACTTTCACTTCTCCCGTAGTCGGTTCCACTCAAGTTTAATGTTTTCAAGCTCAGCTTAGGCATAGTCAATAAAGAAGCCCAATGACACCACATCCATTTTGAGCTTTGAAAAATGGGCTTCATACGGGGTAATTATACTGGATGAGTCCATCACTTCCTTTTTCTGAGTAAATTGGATTTGTTAAAGCCCTATATTTAAAGAAATCTTGTGATCACTATTCAATGACTATATTGTCAAGGGTAACAATTCATAATGGTATTTTAAAATCCAAAAATATAAGACCAATTAAGTTCACATTTTATATAACCATAATAATACATTTAATTAGATGAATAGGAATTTACATTAATGAATGTTTGGGTCATTATAGGGAATGCGGGGAAACAATTGTACATCCTCTACAGACAGATGCGTGTGCCCTAGAGAAATCGTCAGAAATAGAAATGGTGACCCCAACGTGAAATGTATTCTCCTCAATGAGGAGATTAGAAGAATTCGAGACATCAGTGGACTAGTGTGTCACCAGATCCTGTTATCTGGCATTGGGTCCCGCCATGGAAATAGCAGTCCTGGCGTGAAATACACCCGTAGTTGGGAAGTCAAAACATTGGACATCCCGGTCTGCGATGTTATTAGCGTTGATCCTTATTACCATCCATGGGGGATGGAATGGAGTTGGGGAAATGGACTTAGATTTTGTTGTTTTAGTACTAAGTGGAATAATCTCCCTGCTTTCAGAAACCAAGCTACTGCACTAGGAACCCAATCGATACTTCCCCACCGACGTAGGGGAAGGGACAACTCCAACGCAGCAATCCCGCGTGGCTCAACACCTTCTGTGACAGTTTCCACGCCCATAGTTGTTGGTTGCCTATGCCCCATCTCCCCTTCGTACTCATACAATGAATGGTGATAAGAAATATTATACGCCTATATGAGTAGGAGGATATTATACCAACTCGGGATATGGCCTGCCAGGATTTAGAGGTGTATGTGCCTCGTCGCCACTGTCGCCCCCAAGGGCCGCACATGGAGTCACTGCTCTTCACCCCAACATACAATCATTTCATGAGCCTCTCCCCAGAACATCACATCAACTCCCTACCCTATGCCGACGAGGTAGGGGATGTCTGGGCTAACCTAGTTGGGATCCCATTCCAAGAGCCCCCAAGGAGGGCCTCTACTTGGCCACGCCAGTGCCTCAACCAAGTCCCATGAGCTAAAGAGCAGGTAAGCTATGTACTTGCACCACTAGCCCCAGTCCGGCTGAACCAACGCCAGCATCGGGCATAGGCCAAGGAAGATTCCCACCAACGCGGGTTGAAATCAACAAATATTGTGGCCCATGGCACTACCGACATGTATCATCAGCCTCTTGTGTACACTGACCAAGGGAAATTATATACTCGGCCTGGATCAAGGCCCCAACTACCCCACGGGCTGGCTGGCACTGGCGTAGGTGGAACTCGCTGTGGACTGACCCGCAGCAGCGACACCTAGTATGGAGGCCCTCCCTATACCACCACTATGGAGAACACGGGTCCTACCCGCTTCTAAAAATGGCATGGAGGTCTGCCCCATGCAACCATCAATCTGAATGAGGGTCCTCCCCATGGCTATGACACTTAGTACGAATGGCTCTCCCATCCTCATTACATTGGGTATGGGGTCATTCCTTCTACAAAGGAATACCAATATGGAGATGTTACGCATCCAGTCAATCATTAGTATTGGGGGATTCCCCATGTCCTTGCAGCAGTTGGAAAAGGTCCTCCTCACAACATCAATCAGAGGAGTGAAGGCCAGCTTCGCTTCACCAGTAACCAGCACGGAGGTCCTACCAATGTTTGGCTTGACCAGTACAAGGACCCTCCTCACGTTGATGCTTCCAGGGAAAGAATTAATGGATGTCTTACCCTTGATCTTATAAACTCGAGTGGAGGTCCTACCTGCTCCATCATTTCCCATGGAGGTCCCCACTACACATCAGATGGTGGAAATGGAGGTCCTCCCCATGTTCCCTTTGATATCTTTCCAGGTTCTCCTCGCACCCCAGCTCACGCAGGCAGAATTCCACCCCGCAACATCCCTAGTACGGCCGAAGGACCTTCTAATTCCAAAAATATACACTATCTAGAAGAACCATCCAGGGGAAGGAGGGTGGTTTTTCACCTCCATAAAAATATTTCTGAGAATATTCTGGCTAAGTTCAAACCAGTACGTCTCTTAGATTCTGAAAAAGAATATTACTCAACGATGTAACCCTTACCTAAATCCACCATGTTATGGTCTGGGGTTGGAACAAGGTGCATCAACCTCATACTTCCAGAATGTGATGTCTATCGGATCCCTACATCCCTCCACAGGTACATCCAAGAGGATGAAAATTTGGCTACCTCATAGGTTCTATTCATGCAATCGTCAGAATCATCACCAAAAGCACTCTCTACATTAACATGAGATCAAAAAGAGCTATTATGGGGATCAATGGTGGATGTTCAGTAGCGTAACCCATAGCCAGTATCCATAGTCCATGCGCTAGAAACTGTGGTCGTCAGTCTGTCTTACTTCGATGTGGTGGTTAGTCACTACACTCTTCGTAGGATATCCCAAGATGTGGCATCTTGTCATCTCTCTCTCCATATTCTCCACCGTCCAGCCTTCCATCTTAGTGGTCTACATCGGTTCCACTACTATTTCCCTAGCCACCTATAGTAGATGAGTGGCGCAATGAAGGGCCATAACTTGAATCTGTACAAAGGAGCTTTTTGGATATCCTTGCAATAGACCATTTCCCTGAGATGTTCTAGCCAGTTGTAGCACCAAATATTAGGGCACCAAAATCGCTCACCCAGGAGGAGGTTGGATTCTTTCGCCAGACCGTCTAGGAGACTCATTTCCACCTACTGCATAGACGAGTTACCTACCCCATGAGTCAGGCACACCTCGAAGATATCAGCCTACAATGTCATTTTGTCTATTTCGCAGCACTCCCCATGGCACAGCACCCTAAGTCACCAGGAAACCACAAGACCCTCCAAAAATGATGCATACATAGCATTAAGATTCTCTATAGTATAATCAAGGAGGATTCTCCCCATGTTCAAATTTGTGGATGGGGGAAGTACGAAACCCTCTATTTTAGTTCCATATGGTGCCAGCCTGATTTTCCAGGTGACATAGAGGATATGACTCTAGGTGGGGTCTCGGTTAACATAGATGACCTATCAGAGAGAGAGAATGAGTTGGATATCCATGATGGGGAATCACACCATGAGGGAGTGCCGCCACTATTGGATCTGTTGGAAAGGGTCACTCACCAGTAGTGAAATATAATGGGTCTTCCCATGCCCACCGAGGCAATAGTCCTTAGCTGGAATCCCAGCAAGGGCATGGAGCTCCACAGAGCTGTCAAACCCTCCAAACCATCTGGCTCAGTACAAAATGTGGAAGACGACCCCGAAAAAGTTTTGTTGCATCATAAACTCACCGAACAGAAGTAGTTGGTCGATGACCTCATTTCTAAACACACTGTGAAGTGACAATCAGACTATGGTGATCCTCGACCATGGTAGTAGGAGCATGCACAACATCTCCTTGGAGAACTGACCCCAGGTGACCCTAACAATCCTACCCATACAGATAGGGTTGAGGCTAGAACCTATGTCAAGAGGGTGTGGTATGTGTCTCCAAATCCTCCTGAACTACATGAAAATCCTCGAGACCCATCTTGGATTCCCCCAGCTTCTCCCCAAGTCATTCCACTAGACACTCCATGAGCCACTGGGACACTTTATGACGTTGAAGAACCCGCCAATGCACTGATGGTTAGGGATCCCTATCAAGATAGAAATCTCCACCTGGATGATCCAATGGCGGCACTACTTGCCCGCCTTGAAGTCTTAGAGACTCGATAGGTGGAAATATCGTCGGATGGAATGAAATACCTGCCATGGGAAGATAATGTTCTAGCACACCCGAGTTTTGGGAATCCCACCTTTTCCCCCTCCAAATGGATAGGTGACCCTCCACATCACCTGGCCCACTTTATCTCAAGGTGTGGCCCCATGTTGGGAACTCCAGCGCAGTAGGAAGCCACCAAACATTGGTGTTTCATACAGACATTGGAAGGGCTGGCGTTCATATGGTACAACCAACTCCCCATCAGTTCAGTGTCAGATTGGGAGTACCTCCATAAGAAATTCCTCTACCACTTCAATTACACTACTCAGAAGACGAGTATCGCGGACCTCATCAAGTGCAAGAAGAGGCCTGATGAGTGTGTTTCCAAAATTTTCACCTGTTGGAAAGGACTCACATATTCTTTTGACATGCCCCTGACTCAGGAGGAATTACTGACATGTGCGTGGTGAATGTCAAGACAGAACTGGACCCCTCTCTGATAACCCCGAACTACCCTGGGGGATTCCAAGACTTCTCTGACAAGACCCAACACCTAGAGGAAGCCTTACAGCAAGCTAAGCAGGCATATCTATTGTTTCCTGAAATCACCGTGAGAAGGGCTTCTAGAACTGATCCCTCTATAGTGGCTCAAATAGAGGCCCCCATGAAACTAGAGTTGTTTCCAGTGAATCCACTGCCACAGCTTCATAGAGGCCCTCCACCTCAGGCGCAGCCTCCGGCCCAGCAGCTCCCACCTCAGAATCGGTAGGTGCCCCCACACAATGTGCCACCACTGCTTAGGCGAGATAACCAAGCTCCACCTCCTCTATAGACTCCTCCAGAACCTTGTTAGGGTTAGGCTCTAAGGGCCCCTTTATTGTACATGAGGAACCGAATCTACTCGTTTAGTGAGGCACAAGTCCTTGGATATTTATAAAGTGCTGTAGAGAAGGGGATTGTATGTCTTCTTGAATGAAAGTGGCCAGAAGAGGCGTACCTCACTGGTCTTCCTAATTAATACCCATACCACTAGATCCTCAGGCACACCCTCATAAAGTTCTATGTGTTTAAAGACTCGAATCATGACCAGGTGGATAAAAACATTGTCTGGTTAGGCCCAGCTCCGACACACATGGCATGTGTCTTCGTGAGGCAAGACATCAGCAGCGACAATGAAGGTGAGTGGCATCAAATTTCTAATCATGAGTCACAGAATTATGATGATGGGATAGCTCATAATGTAGTCTCCCAGGTCCATGGTGTTGTCCGTGCACACCTGAATTGGCCAGAGCCTTCAAAAGATGCAACAAATTCTTTTGCATCATCGTCTCAGTCGTCCTCTTCCCAGAAGAGAAAAAACTGGAGACGTAAGGGAAAGCAATGTCCCCCACCAATTCCCTCATCATCCCATAATCTTGAAACTTCATGCCCCTGGAGATATAAATCCCTCATAGAACTCATACAGTAGTGGAAAAATCTTTGAGTGACAATCAAGAGTACGCCTCTGTTAATACCATGGATTTGGTAAATACCTACATGATTACTAATGAAGAGGAGTGCCAGGAGGATCCTCCTAACATCCCCAGCATTCATCAGCATCGAAAAAGCTATGTAAATATGGGTCGTCAAGGTGCCTCAGTTAGTATTTCCAGCCAGGCTGTGCACGCGACCGAAACCAGGAAGCAGGCCTAGCGCAGAGCTCAATATATACATCCTTCTCATCTAGTGACATCAATCCCACCATTGTCATCGTTCATGCAGTTGGATCATGTAGAGCCACCTCAACCACGCTGTGACGAGCCACACATTACTACAGGCTAGTCCTAGTCATATGGACCCCATCAGGTAGTCCCTCTGCATGCTTTGACTAGTGAGCAGCAGGATATTCCTAGCACCAGGCAGTTTTCGGCCCAGTCGGCAGGGCCCACCATACCTCCTATCATAGAGCGACCTCCTATAAGCATAAGTTCATGCCTGACACATAATTATGATGTTCTGAAACATATTTTCAGAATTCCATCAAATCTATCCATCATGGAGTCCCTTTTCCTATCATCAGATATGCGTGAGGCCCTCACCGAGGCTTTAAGAATCCCCCTCCAATTTGAGACGGAGGTAGTAGCCACAGAAGTCTTTCATGCTAAGGTGGTCAAGAATGCTGAATTCCACGCCATCATCTTGTTAAATAGAGAAGATGAAGGCTCTCCCATATTGGGTCACATTCACTCAATGTACATCACTAACCAGTTCAATGTCATGGAGGTTCGTCATTGTCTTGTCGACACTGGCTTTGGAATCAACCTAATACCGACTCGGATACTGTGAAAACTGGGATTATATAAGGATTATCTGAGTCCATATGACCTATGAATCAAAGGTTGTGATAGGGAAAGGAACACATCGGTCGACAAGATCTATTTGAATACCTAGTTCAGTGGTCTAATTTCCAGCACTGAGTTTATGGTTGACTCAAAGAACAAGGCCTACAATGCATTGATGGTTAGGACGTGGCTCCACCTGCATGCATCAGTTCCTTCATCATATAACCAGTTCCTTAAAAACACTTTTAATGGTCAAGTGGGTGTGCTTCAAGGTGATGAATCCCCATTTTCCCTTTGTTAAGCCCACTATATGGATGCCGACTACTACAAGAACAAGGACAAGAAGATTCAGACTAAAGAGGTCGAGCATGCTACAGATGATACTGACTCGTGGGCAGATCTGGATGATGCATGCATATTTTCAGTCCATCAATTGGAGGATACAACTCTGAACATGAGACAATTCTTCATTGTTTCTAGAACAAGGGGTGAGGACATTCCCAAGTCTATGTAATGCCGAAAGATCACATCATACTATTACACAAACCAGGTTCAGGTGATCCCAGAGCCTTCTACTCCCATAAGGTATTGGGGTGTCTACCCCATGGAAACGACAATACATCATACTTTCTCAATTATCTAGTTTGGAATTAAACGGATCAAGACAAGGCACCAATTTTTCTTCGATATCATCAAGAATTGTCCCATGGGCCACGAATAGATGGTATTATATCAATAGTCTTCATCGATATGGTTGCAGCAGCACAGAAGTTCCCCAATGTAGTTTCCACTACCAATCAGGCTGGTAAAAACCTCCAATCCGGAGTTACCGACATAAATAAAGATCCTCCTGCCAAGGACTCCCCCCTCCATAATTGAAGAAGAATATTTAGAGGATTCTCCCTCGACCTTTGAAGAGGGAATCTCTTCCACAGTTGATGAGTTGGTACAGGTGAACCTCAATAGTGAGGAAGACCCAAAACCCACATTGATCAGTGCCTCCATGCCCCACGAGAAGCTACAAAAGTACATAGACTTCCTTAAACAACACCATGATGTACTCTCCAAGAGTTATGATGAGATTCTAGGACTTGATCCTCAAGTAGTCATCCACCGGCTCGGTCTCCCGGCAAATTATAGCGGGTTCAAGCATCCTCCTAGAAAGATGCACCCTTCTCACAGTGCCATGGTTGAGATAGATGTTGATAAGATCATCAGATCCAATTTCATTAAATATGACCAGTACCCTAAGTGTATTTCCAACATTTTTCTAGTACGAAAGTAGAACATACATATCAGAGTTTGCATCAGATTCTGGGATCTCAACCGTCACTACGTGAAGGATGATTTTCCCCTTCCTATGACGGAATAGTTGATCGAGGCTACAGCTGGGTTCAATGCCCTATCATTCATGGATGGGTAGTATGGGTATAACCAAATCTGAATGGCCACTGAGGGTGAGTAGTCTACAGCCCTCAAGGAACCACAAGGTAATTTATATTATCAAGTCATGCCCTTCGGTTTAAAGAATGTGGTTTGCACCTATCAGCAGGCTATACATCGCATATTTAATATGATCCTCGGAACATTGGTGGAATGCTATGTAGATGATCTGGTGGTCTGATCTCGCTAGTTTCATTCCCCTCACAAAGACATTGAGAAAGTGTTTGTCTTCCTCCGTTCCTGTCACCTCAAGATGAACCCACTAAAGTGTTCCTTCGGGGTCACCTCTAGAGAGTTTCTTGGCATCGTTGTCGGATAAAAGGGCATTGAGATCTACCCAGAGAAGATCAAATCCATTATCTAGATTTCTCCTCTAAGAATCATTCAGGAACATCAAGGCTTCCAAGGCCACTTATCCTATATATGGCGAATCATCGCAAATTTATCCAACAAGTGTAATCCCTTTTTCTTGGATCATGAAGAAAGGCACCATGTATGAGTGGGACGAAGATTTTCAGACTAATTTTGAGGAAATCAAGTATTATCTACTTCATCCTATATTCTTAATGAACTCCATCTCTAGAAAGCCCCAAGTCCTTTAGGTTACCACCCTAGAGCGATCTCTCGGTTCCCTTCTTGCCCATAAGAACAGCGTGGTAACGGAGAATAGCCTCTACGACCTCAGCTATGTGCTCCTCAATAAGAAGACCAGATACTCCCCTATCGGGAAGAGTTGTCTTGCTCTCATATTCATAGTACAGAATTTTTGACATTACTTCCATCACCATGAGGTATAGATGGTGTCCCAAGTAGATCCGTTGAAGTACAGCCTCAATTGGCCCATGTTGACAGGCCGTCTAGCTCGGTGGGAAGTGATTCTCTAGAAGTTCAACATTAGGTTTGTCCCTCATAAGGGTATTAAGAAGTAATCATTGGTAGACTTACTTTCTACCCATCCAGCTCCTGCGAACCAGTCCCTGGACCTTGATTTTCCAGATGAGGTAATCCCCTTTGTAGACCAAGATATCTCCTGTTGGAAAATTCACATTGATGGTGCTTCCCAGAGCCCCACTGGCAGAAGGATCAATGCCCCCATGCTCAATAGAGTAGGCCTAAGTATCGCTTTCATTACCCCACCATAAGTTGTTTTCCATACCCATTCCAATTTTCAGAAGGCTGCACCAACAATGAGGCTTTTTATCAGGCTCTCGTTACTTGCCTCGAGAAGGCACTTGAGATAGAAGTTCCCCATTTTCATGTGAAAGGGGACTCCGAACTAGTCAATAAGTAGATAAACGATGACTATGTCATCAGAAATCCAGAGATCATGCCATTTTTGAAACACACTCTCTTGGTAATGGCCCAATTCCCATCTCAACTAGAAGTTACTCATTTCCCTCGATCTCAGAATGGTCAAGCTGATGCCCGGGCCGACCTAGCTGCATCACTTATAGACCCAGAATGTGATGATCTTATTATCTATGTGGCACACTAAAGTGTCATTGCACCGGTCACTACAGATGATGATGATAGCCTATAGGTAAGCCACCTTACCATCGATAGCTCCACGTCAGGACCCCCAGACCCCCCATATGCAATTATTGAATTGAATCACTACAAGAGAACCAACCATGTTGATTATCTCTAGAATGGTAATCTCCCAGAATATTAGGTTGAGCGTGGGAGAATCTGACACCGCGTGCTATAGTTTACCCACCAAGGAATCCCTTTTCATGAGAAGATCCTTTACAAGTTTGGGTTTAATGGGTTCCTCATCCATTTCAGTCAATGAGCTGAGATTTCCCAATTCATGTAGGAGGTTCATGCTGGTTCCTGTGGGGCTCATCAGACTGGGCCGAAGTTAACTCACCAAATCCAGAGACTGGGGTATTTTTGGTCCTTCATAATCCACGACTGCATCTAGTTCGCCAAAAGGTGTCATGCGTGCCAGATTCAGGGTAACTTCATGTATCATCCACCAGAGCCTCTCTACTCCACCATGTACTCCTGGCCATTTGCGGTATGGGGACTCTATGTAATGGGACCATGTCCACCGGGGAAAGCTCCCCAGTGATGATACATCCAAACTGCTACATATTTCTTCTCCAAGTGGGAAGAGATAGTTGCCCTTAAAGAGGTCAATGGTCGTTCCATCATTGAATTTTTTGAGTTGAAACATCATCTACTAATTTAGAGTCCCCCACGCCGTCCTCACCGATAATGGAATGAACTTCCGAGTATCTAAGATGAATAAATTGAATACTAAGTACAACATCTGTTCTAACCATACACCCATCTATCATTTTCAAGAAAATGGTCCGATCGAGGCGTTCAAAAAAACAAATCTAACATTCAGTGGAAAATGGTTTGAAAGAATAAGAAGAGTTGGCCAGACATGCATCTCAATTCCCTATGGGATTATTGGATGATGACTTGTAATTCCACCCAAGTGACCCCATATTCCCTAGTGTACAAAATGAAAACTTCCTTGCCCATCAAGATTTAATTTCCCTCTTTGAGCACTGCTGTCTATGACCAGAAATCACCAGATAATGTAACTGAAATCCATCTATCTATGTTGGAGGTGCTCGATGAGAACAGGCTTTGTGCCCTTCACAATCTGTAAGGGCATCAGAACAATATATCTACAGTTTTCAACAAGAAATTTTTCCTCCACTCTTTTCAAGGTTACTTGGTATTGGATCTATGTCACCAATTATACCTTGTAGAAAACCAACCAAGTTGGAGCCCAAATGGGAAGGACATGACATCATTCACAAGGTTTACTCCAATGACGCATACTCACATGTTACCATGTATGGTGAGCGTATAACTCCCCCCACCAATTCCAAGTTCCTCAAGAAATACTTTTCCTGAGTCCCCATGGTCCTACATGACCTTAATCTATACGGTCCTACATGACCTTAAACTGTACGTTCCTACATGACCATAAACTGTATGGTCTTACATGACCTTAAACTGTACGGTCCAGCATGACCCCAAACTGCATAATGGTCCCGCACAAGAATAAACTACACTAGGGTCCTACATGACCTTAAACTGTCCAATATTACATGAACTTAAACTGTGAAATGTCCCTCATGACATTAAATTGTGTATCATCCTGCAAAACATAAAACAGCATCTCAAGAAGTACGTATGTCTTGATTCCCATCCTCAGGGGATATGTTGGAATTCTCGGACACCTCATCCTGAGTCCAGCACCATGCTCTTCTCATTTGGGTACCCCTCTTAGGTGTAGATCCCTTGGGGGATCTCATGTGATGCATCCCAAGATTCATTGGCCCCACTTGTGGAAATATTACAAAGGTCTATCCATGTTACCCTCCCCATTCTTCTAATCCTCCCACGTCCTTACCGCATGATAGTAAACTGCATAGGCCCTTTCAGAACTATGTATGGCTTGATTCCCATCCTCATGGGATACGTAGGACTGCCCAGACATTTAATCCGTCGGCCCAGCCCCAAACTTCAAGACCTCCCATTGGGTTGGTCCACATGGTGTGGTGAAATATTTTTCCCTAATTCATGACGAGTTCATCATGACCATATCATGTATCCCTCTCCCCAGAATATCTATACCTCTTCTGTTGTATAGATTTATTTGAATTGCACGGGCACAATTATGCTCCACTCTCCCCATAATTTGGGGTTCCATTATCTTTCACTTCCAA
Source organism: Viscum album (assembly GCA_963277665.1). Taxonomy (NCBI): domain Eukaryota; kingdom Viridiplantae; phylum Streptophyta; class Magnoliopsida; order Santalales; family Viscaceae; genus Viscum; species Viscum album. The sequence continues at coordinate 54,589,029 of OY728138.1, read as the reverse complement.
AAGGGCCCCGAATGATAAGGGTACTTAGCCTAATGTCTCTCCTATCATTTCAGGCTAATTCCCTCAAGGATTTTAAGCAACATATTGATGCAAGTCACGTGTTGTGAACATGGTCAGCAATAGTTACTCATTTTTTGTTCCCATTTTAGGCTACACGATGTGGATTATGTGTTTCTAACCGGGTCAATAGCTATCCTTTGTCATTGTAACCACCTCCATATGTCCCAAACATGGAGTGTAGTGGTTCATTTTTCCCAGCCGTCTCTCCAAACCTTGGTCTGCCTCGAGCAGTAGTGTAATTCCAGCTTTTGGACCCTTATGTGATAGGGAGATCCTAGTCCTATTCCTAGTTTTCCACAACGAGCATTTCCTACATGGGATTAGGAGCTATGATGAGGCAATTCCCGCATGAGAGGTCATATGGATATAGTTGGTCGGGACGCCCAACTTCAGGTCCTTCGACCCCTTTAGCCACTGGCCCAAGTTCTCATTTGGGATTGTGCAGTGTGGTTTGGAATCACTTTATTATTCACGTCGGGATATTTTACCACACCACACATGTACTCTTAAGATATCACTCCCTTCATTTATCATCTGTCCCGAGAGCAATGACCCTGCCATGATTCACAAGCCACATAATTTGGGTTTCCATCACCTTCTATATCCAAAATGACCCTAGATGGCATGAATGCTCAGCCCAAGGGTTATCATGCCATTATGGGCGTATACCCTCGATGATTGTGAGTGAAAAATTGATACAAGTCCCGTGTTGCAAATATGGTCGACAGTCGATGCTCAATTGTTCTCCCCAAGATCTGGTCACATAAGAGCGGGTATTGTGTTGACAACCTAGTCAATAGTTCTCTTTTATCATTGTTTCCACTGTGTGGTCTTCCATAGGTACGATGATTCTCCCTCTCCACTCACATGTCCCAGGCATATGACATTAAACTAGGAATCTATGGTGCAAGATCTATGACCTTAAACTGAGATCGCCATCATCCTTACTACAAGATGTTAAACTGTAAGCTGGCTATGACATTCTTCCCATGGCCCAACCTTAGGTCCCCTAGCCCGAGTTCACATTTAGTATTGTATGGTGTGGTGTGGTATTATGTTCTCATTCACTTCGGGTTACTCATCGTGTCGTACATGTCCCTCGTTGTGGTATCTTTCCCTTATTTTATTACTTGCTTCATGATGATAAATTTCCCATCATCCTTCTACTAGAAGTACATATAGCTCAAATCCCATCCTCATGGGATACATTAGACCACCTGAACATCTAGTCTTTGGGTCTAGCCCCATCTCTTTGAAACTTCCATATCATCTTGGCCCCTTGCATGCCTTTTTCTAGGATAGGGGTATACGGTGTGGTATAAACTCACATCATCATTCACATCGGGTTTATAAAAACCCTGACACATAAATTTTTCTCCTAAGTGGCCTTATCTCTATTTCCCTATACTCATATCATTGAGTCGGTTTCCCTTAAGTTGGTTCCCTCGAACCTCGTTGGTTATTCGCCAATATGCCCAAAAGTACTCTATTTTGGATCTCGGAGTGTCAGATTCTGTCTGGACATGCATTCAAAAAAAATTTACGGTTTGTGTTCCCCATCGTTCGGGATTCCATTATCTTTCTCATCCAAAGGGACCCCCAAATGGTGTGGATTCTCATCTTAAGGGCCCTCCTTCCATTACGGGCCAACATCCTTGAGGATTTCAGAAAACAAATCGATACAAGTCCCATGTTACGAAAATGGTTAGCTGCAGTCGCTCATTTGTTGTCCCCATTTCAGGTCACACGATATGGATACTGTGTTTCAAACATGGTCAATAGATATCCCCCATCGTCACGCCAACCCATCCAAGACATAAATGTCAGTTACATGATTCACATCATTTTCCACCCCATTATGTCCAAGTGGAATCTCAACACTCCTGGAACATACCTCAGGGCGCATTTGCACATTATGTGGACAAATCCATGGTAAGGTTTCATTTGTGGCTCCACACCAACTTCCCCTTGGCATTTATTCTAGGTATTGCAAAAACCTCTTCCACCCTTGTTTCCTATACGGAGTTTGATTCATGTGGTCTTAGGGACCAGATCGAGGTATGCGCTCTCTGGGAAGGGTTTCACTTCTCCAGTGTTCTGAGCTCTATGAACTTAAATTAATATCCCCTTATACCTCATATTATACAACTACGTCTAACTTGATTCTCAGTCTCATGGGATACATAGGAATTCCCAAACATCTCGTCTTTGGGTCCAGTCTGATTTCCACTAGTTTATATCTTATGTTCTGCCTTTTAGGCCCCAGATCTTATAAGACTGCGTGATGTGGTGTGTGTGGGATTCTGCCTTTGTTCACATCAAACATACAATTTCCACATCAGGTACTCCCCTTCATGGATATAGTCCCTCCTACCTCATGTCCCTTGTCCTGCATGATGATAAATTGCACTATATAGATCTATTTATGGCTTGATTCTTATCTTCATGGGATACATAGGAAATCCCTGTCATTTCGTCTTTAGGTCCATATCAATTGAGAGATACTCTCTCCTACCGCATATTTTCTAACCATTTCTGTCCCCCTCAGCCCGATGTTTCTTTCTTCGCATCGTGCGGGGTGTGATATGGGATTATGTCCTCATTTGCGTCAAGTATTCTTTATCACGACATGCACATTCCCTTTTGAACCTCATCTTTCATGTATATGTCTGATCCATATGACTTTAAACAATGCTACATAGTCCCACATGACTTTAAACTATTACATCTATACTGCACGACTTTAAAGTACATGGTTGGCCCCATCAAATGACCCTAAACTGTGACATTATCGTCCTGGATGCATGAAGAAAAATGGCACTGCATTGTGGTGTCCTCAATCGAGGGAACATCATTCTTGGTATCAGTCAGACACTATACCATTTGTTAATTCCTACATACGGCATGATTCTTGTGGTGATTCATGGAAATTATATCCTAGGTCCATCGCTTCACAATAAAACATACATTCATCCTAAATAATAAACAATATCTATCAAATGATGCTTCTTTTTGTCTGAGGGCTAGACCTGCAAGACCTTATTATATCTGGCACTGGAACATTGCCATGCCACCTTCAGAAATATGTACGACTTGATTACCATCCTCATGGGGTACGAAAGAATGGTCGCGCACTCTGCTTCGGGCCCAGTGTATCGTTCGTTTTCAGTACTTCGACTTAAAACCTCCCCAAGGAATACATAGTGATATGGACTATAGGTCCTCAATCACATTGGTTTTTATAATTACCTCACCATGCATCTCCCGGATTCCCTACCATATTTGGTTTGAGCTCTATGATCATAAACTACGACCACTCGGCGTCCTTGATGAAAGACGTTAAATTTTATTACATCTCCCAGAACTATGTATATCTTGATTTCTATCCTCATGGGATACATAAGAACACCCAGACATATTGTCCTCGGGTCTATCCCCATGAATCTAAAATCTTGTCCTCTCTCTTTCGGCCCCTAGGACCAACACCTTTTGGGAACATGTGGTGTGGTGAGTACCTCATGGGTTCTCATTCACTTCATGTTTTTCAATTGCCGTATCGTGTTCCTCCCATGCCTTTTCAGAACCTGGTCTGAGTTCTAAGACCCTAAACTACGATTTCTCTATTGTAACATCGTGTCATGTTTGGCTACATCACATCCCCGCACACAGTCCATTAAATAAAATCCCCTCTTAATGTCCCATCATGCAACTATTATGTTGGAAGTGTGCAACCTCAAGATTCATGTCCTTGGAGGGGGAATCAACTCCCTCTATCTGATATTCCTTGTTGGCATAGTTAGATGCATTGCAACAGTGCCTGAAGTGAGCAATTTTCAAAGGGACATTCCCGTGTTCCATGTCAATGCTTCTTGAGCCCATCATTTGGATCCACATCCTCTTCTATGTCTGAAGGGACCACCTTTACGGCCTGGTCTAATGTCATATTGTCTTACCTACCATCTTGGGACAATGTCCCTAATGACCTCAGACGATATTTTCAACAGGTCACGTGTTTTGAACATGGTTAGAGGTCGACCCTCATTTGTATTTCCCTATTCCAGGATAATGCGAAACAGATACTATGTTTCAAACATGGTCAACAGTTATCCCCTATCATCATGCCATCATCATTTTGGTCCAGATCTTGAGCATCATGATTCAAATATTTCCAATTCTTATGTTCAAGTGGAATTCCGACATACTCAACTTTACTCCTTCGTGCATCTAGGTGCGTTATATAGGTGGGTCAAAATAATTGGGATGTCATTAACCTAGAATCCCATCACCCCTAACATGTGCCATCCTGTGCTAGGAAAGTATCATCACTACTCCTTGTTTCCCATATCGAGCACGACTCATGTGGCCTTAGTAGTTCTTGTATGACATGTACTGGTGCAACAATGCAACACATGCCTTTCATTGTCCATCATGACTTTAAACTACGCACTAAGAACAGTGTATGGCTTGATTCCCATCCTCATGCGGTACGTAGCAATGCCCTGGAACATTGGCTCAGGCCCAACCTAACTTTCACTTTTGGTCCCTTGACCTAAGGGACTTACTCTAGGAATACGTGGTGTGGTGTAGAGTCCTTATGTCCTCATTCACGTCAGGTCTACAGCTTCTATACCACATTATCCCCTCCTGGGATATTCCTATTCACTTTTCTTCCTATTGTATAACATTGACCTGCATGAGTCCACATGTCCTTGACACATGAAACTAAACTGTGGTTCTACCCTGAACGGGTTTAGGATTCCCCATGTTAGTCATGTGATGCACCAGATCCCTTTCCAGAGAGGATTTCCCCTACCCGTTTTGGCCTCCAACCACATCATTCTTAATAACTACGTTTGGCTTGATTCTCGTCCTCATGAGATATGTAGCAACTCCCATTCATACCGCCTCAGGCCTAGACCCAGGGTCATTAACCCTCCTGGCCCCTCAGCCCTGATCATGGTCCAGTCTCTATGCCTTAAACTAGGTGCCTACTGTCCATGAAACATGACTCTAAACTGTTAAACTAGGTCCATGTAGTATGACCATAAAACTATGTGCACCTTCCTCACCATATGAAATTAAACTACATGTCTATCGTCCTCATTGGTATGGCATAAAAATACATGTCATTCTCGGTTCTCACTAGAGAAGTCCTGTTTAGAAGTAGGTATGATCCATAATCAGACCGATGTGCCCACCAAATGTGTCTTCACCACAGTGGCATAATTATAAGAGTGTTGGACTCCATTTGAACAACCAATCACTCCACCCTTCATGATTTGAATTCCCTTTATTCGAACCCTCGTCCTCTTTCACATCGAAATGAACCCCAAATAGTATGTATGCTTAGCCTATGGCTTGCCTACTGTCTTAGGACAACATTATAGAAGACTAATGGGAAGTATTTTGTGTTAGGCCCTGTATTTCAAACATGGTTAATGGTTGGCCCTCATTTGTTATCTCCATTTCAAGATAACTCAATAAAGATGTTGTTTTTCGAATGCAGTCAACAGTTATCCTTCATTGTCATACCACCCCCACAGTGTTCCAAATCTTGGGTATAATGATTCACACCTTTCATTCCCCTATGTTTAGATTAATTCCAATGCCCATGGACTTACTCTACTCATGCACTAGAGAACACTAGGAAAGTAATAATCCAACTATTATGAGAGCTTCATCCTCCAGTCGGTCCTCTGCCTTTCTTCTCAATAATTCAGATTGGTTATTCAAACCTCAAATTCCTGGAGCTCTGTTTGAACTCTTCTAATCGGGTGGAATGATAAGGTGGTCATCCCTTGTTTCTCCCATCGGGCCTGACCCACGTGAGCTTAGGGACTAATTTCTAGATGTTCCTTAAATATAATGAAAATAAAATAAACCAAAAATTAATAAAATAACTCATGCATGAATCTAGAATAAATAGTCAATGAATAAAAGTGTGTTCAAAATTTACATGCATCACAGTACCTGAGGATCGACCCCTCCCATGGATGGGTTCACCCTGTAAAAAGAACCTTGCAGCTCCGCCACCCTCTAGCATGTGGCATCCAGGACTCGCTATCGCTTGTTCTGTTCTTGTTCTTATTCAGTAGCGAGGGGGTGCAGTTCGTCAGTTGTGATCTAGGGCCGCTCCTCGTTTGTTCAGATAAAGGTCATCTCCTCAGAGGATTGCTCATGCGCTCTTAGGCCTACACCAGCTGGGCCTTTAGCCGTGATATAATCTCCAACTGCGTGTTCAGGGAAGCAAAATGTTTATCTGCCTGAATGTGCAGCCACTGAATCTCATTTTCATCCTCCTGGAGCCTCTTGATGTTCACTTCTTTTCTCCACTGTCAACCCACACCAAGGCCACAGTCATACTCTTGAATCGTATCCTCCATGATATCTCATACTAGCAAGTGGGGACGTTGGGTGTTCACTGCCACATCACATAGTTCACATAGTCGCGAATGAAGTCTCTCCATCTAGTCTATCCATTGTGCTTGAGGGTTGTCATCAATGAAGAGCTTCATCCGCTTCTATGACCAATGACAAACTATCTTGATATCCTCTTCATCAGAGGATATTTTGTCATATTTGGTAGGGTTGGAAGGCTCATATTCCGGGAATACCCACAGAAACTCATCAGTAGGGTCCACATCAGGTGTCTGATCAGGTATGGAAGGACTTGTGTTGTCCAATTGATCTTTATCATTGGATCCCACTTCAATAATTTTAGGACCAGCTCTGCTAACGGTCCCACCAGTGATCGGGAGCACTGTATCTTGATCAGTATGGATATCCACCTCCACGACAACTGAAATTCCCCTAAGAAAAGACCCACCAGAGTTACCAAGCATCCTCTCTAAGGAAGCCCATGCCATTTGATGAACTTTCCATACCAGGAAGTGCATGGATGTCAGTTAACCTGATTGATGGGTGGAATTCATCAATTTTGGTAGAAGATACTTACATAGATCAAATGCTTGGTCTCATTACTCATTTTTTCCATCAGAACCCCATGGTGTGGCCCTCATTATATCATCAGAAGGTCTGAAAACTCTGGAGGACCACATCGGGTGTTATAGGCCCAATGGATGCACTAATTTCCATAGTAGCGGGCGCTGATCCGGAAGGCCATTCATCTACATCTACTGTAGGGAGGTAATAGGTTCTGTGTATGAGGTCCTCCTGCACGGTTCAAATATTCATATGGAGTTCAAAATGACAGAGAAGTAGACCCTAAGAAAGGGGCTTCGGATGTTACCTCAAGGGCATATGAAAATTCTTCATGATGTGAGCCTTGGTCACTGTCTTTTCACTACTCCATAGGGATCCATCTATCATCCTCCTCCCCCCAGGAGGACTCATCTGATTCTATCAGAAAAGGGATTTTCTCCCTCAATTCAGTTGCTGGCAACTAAAGAGGGGTAGTTTGATCTAGAAAAAACTTCACCCAATCTGTCATTGGATGCAAGACACCCCGAGAGAGCACTAAGTCCTCCAACTCGGACAGGTATTGCTCTTCCTCTGCTTGAGATACTACAAAGCTGCCCCTGACAGGGCCGATTCCCGTCAAATCCATCCCAAGTCAGTTCAAGTGTTGCCACATCTCGGATGGGATGAGGAATTTCTGTTGACATCTCAGATGTCCCACGCCTCTCAGAAGACAACATTCTCCAGCATGTCTATATGTCACAACCACTTCCCTAGATCCTGAGTGGATATCCTACAAAATCTCCTTAGTGACCTCCCCTCTGGATAACTCTGCTCTTCTAGGACCAACGGGTCCGCTGTTGCAGAAGGATCTGCTGCCGCTGCCTCCCCCTCAACCAGTACGGGCCTCACTGTCATGGTAGCTCCACCACCATGGAAAGTCCTTACAACCTTCCGACCTTGGCCTCGAGGTTGGGGAGGCACACTATCACTGGCCTGAATAGTTGGCTTCTTTAGCATCTCTCCCGGGTAGGCTGCCTTAGAGATTTTGGCATAATCCTTCCCCACCCAGAAGATGGTTGTGGGTGGCGGCAGCTTCTCCACATTTTCCCATATTTTTGTGTGAACGCGTGCCACATTTGTCTGATCAAACATGAGTGCGCCTCGTGGCGCACCCCTAATTAGACCTATGGGGTCAGTCGCTGCATGCACTGAAATTTCATTGAAAATCGGTGCGGGGTGTATGGATCATAGAGGGGTTCACGGTCTACCTCTTCCACCAGGACTCCTCCTCGAAAATCTAGGAGGTAGTAATGATGCTCTTCCATTACCTAGACATCATTAGTGAATACACGTATTGGAAATGGAAATGGGTGAATTTTGAACTCCTCTACCTTCCAGACCCAGTTCAGTACCGATTGCATAGTCAGCTTGCTCAGAAATCTCCCTACGACATTCAGAATGGACGGGGGGAAGTTTGATCCTAGAGAGGAGATGGGGTTCAAAAAATTATATACCCCCTTGATGTGTGCCTATATCCATGCATACATGAGGTGGAATGGCCCGAATATTCTTTGGGGGCTTCTTCCCCTCATTGATATGCCACAACATCTTATATAGCTTGGCGAGCATTGGGATCCCAAGGTTGACTCGCCCTCCTATCACCAACATGGTCGCCATGATAAATGTTCTCAGATGCATGCCCATTTTTGTGTCCCTCACTGACAGGATCCAGCCGCAGATGAGCACAAAAATAAAAGCAACCAACCTGACTACCATTTGCAGCTCGATACTGACACAGAATCCCCACATCTTCCATTGGATATCCTCTAAGAGCCTCCAGTATGAGTTCTCCTTGCCTTGTTGATCCCCCTTCAGAAAACTTTGAGGCCTCACCAAAAACTACCCATCTTCCGAGAAGTTCAAGAACTGATTGAACCATCGCTGGAAATGGACATCCCTCACAGCTTCCTTGTCTTCTACCGACACTAGATTCATTAGCACCATTTTCAATGGTGGAATCTACTTTGGTTCTTCCCACATAGTCATATCAGTGATGAACACATCATACATTTCCCCCAATATTGGGACACCTGAGATCTATTGAAGATCCCATAGAATAATGTTGACCTCTCCCTAGTGAAAATTGAACGTATTGGTCCTCAATGAAAATCTTCTCAACAAATCCAGCATCAGCTACATCGACTGATAAATATGGAATTGGGAGACCCAAGACACCTCATATAGTCCCACTATTCTCAACTCTGACCCAAATTCCTCACACGAAGCACCTACCAAGTAGGCCCATGCCCAGTCATCTGTGAAGTTGTCACCCGGGTGCAGGTCCCACTCATCAGACCACCCCTTCCTCGGGTTCCTCAGGTATGCCTTCAAGATAGTCTGGTACAACAAGGGAGATGTATTTGGATACAGTTCCTTCCCGTCAATTTCGTTCAAATGGTTTTATATACCATCAACATTGATGGGTGTGAAGTCCTCCCAGGCATGGCTGTCAGCCACCCTGAACAGCTAGCCTTAACACAGTGTGCTTCTGAACCAGTAAACTGGTTCTTCCATGCTCACTTTAAGGATAAAGATGCCATGCCTCCATCCAAATCCATATATAGGCGTCCTCTTGCACATAAAATAGTTCTTTTGGATTTCTGACAGCAGCACCACCGGAGAATTATTGTCGAATTTCTTCGAACAGACTCCCCTAGACCCAAGATATTCTCCGTTTTCTCCCTCTAGACAGCAACCTCAAGGAACCCTAGGAAACCTATTGGTGAGACATTTAGTTTTTGAGATTTGGATTTTTTTTGTTCTGGATTGCCAATCTCTTTCATGAATCTCATTCGCAGAGCTCGGTCGCAAAGACAGATTGTAGAGTCCTACCTTAACATTCAGATGCAAGTCGCAAAGCGCACCGACACGAACTCAAAGACTAGCTATGAATTTTGAAGTAGAAGGACCGATTCACAGAGAGAAAGTGTAGAGTACACATAGAATTTTGAATTGAGAGTGCTAAAGGACAAAAAATGGATAAAATAAAGGAAAAAAGAGAGGTTACCTCCCATATTTATAGGCAAGGATGCATGGCGCTTCGCGGTGCATCCAACCGTGGCGAGCTTCCTGGCGTGCTCATCCCACACGTCGCCACTCCTCTTCGGGAACCTCCTTCGTGAGTTAGCATCACGATTGACCAAGGGATTTTGGTGATTGACCCACAGTCTTTAATCCTAACTTTTTCCTTGACTCCCACCCTAATGGGGGTCATTTGTTGGCGCTAAAATTTCGGAATAACAAGAAGAAATAGAAAACATTAGGAGCTTCCATGCGATGCCCGTTCGCGGAGCCCCTATATCCCCATGGATGGCACCCAACTCTTCCTTCGTAAAGCCATCGCGGATCAAGGAGGTGGGATGCTTCACAAACCAATTTTACATTCATGTAGCCCCCAATGAGAAAGGAGGCAGGATGCTCCGCGAACCGATTTGATGTTCATGAACCCGACATAAAGCAAGGAGGCAGGATGTTCTGTGGACTGATTTTACGTTCGAAAACCGATGCGGATCAACGTGGAAAGATATTTCACGAACCCATTTGTCCTTCACGAACCCTCCACAGAGCAATCTCTATCTTCACGCTGAGTGGGATGTGCTTCGCGGCACATCACACCTATAAATACTGGGATCCCCTCGAGCCCAAAGGATGTATCCCTTGACCTTTCGCCTTCTTAGAACTCACATCACGAAGCAATTTTTTCTCTATGAACCATGAGCTTTTCAAGTTACTTTTGCATCATGAGGTGTTCCCCCTTTGCATGAATTCAGCCCCCCTTCAAGGAGAGATGCCCTTGGCGGAGCCCACATGCCCCCGCAAAGGAAGGAGATATCCAAAGGGACTCGGGTCTTTATAGAGCACTTATGATTTGTGAAGTACCCTCCATGCACATGTGACCCACATGCTAAGGTTGGGTCACCATGCTTCACAAATCACATTACTTCGCAATTATATGATTCTCAAGGAACCCTTGCTTTGCAAATCACTACTCTACGAATGCCTTTCCACTTCATGAAGCGCATTTAATATGCCCCTATGCCCTATGCTTATGCTAGACCACCTCACTTCAGGATGCACACCCCTTCGTGATGGCCCTCCACATCATGGGGCACCTGAGATTCATGAGGCTTCCACTTATGAACTCCTTTGCTCTGAAACTCCTTTTCCCGTAAGACCCTCCCGGTTTGAACGAAGTGATTTCAATGTCCCATGGGATGTACTTCCTGTTGTGTTGCTTCGCTTAATGCTTCTTCCCATAGGCATGCTAATGGCTATTGCTTCATCTCATAGACACGCTAATGTGGACCCCTCAATGGATCACTCCATAGAACCCCTTCACTATTACATTACTGATGTCTTCACTTCCACAAGGGGTGAGAGGTACCAGTTATGTATTTCTTAAGTGGTGCGGAGTGAACCCACCTTGTCTGAGATAAAATTTGTTAAACTGCCAAGTGTCGTCTTCCTCAGCACATGAGGTTAAACTGTGACCTTGCCTCATGTGTCATATGCGGGGTTACCCACCTTGGGCATTCTTCATGCCTATTGGTCTCCATGGGAGTAAAATCATTACTCACATGGTATGTGATGCTCTTCATCGTAGCGGTGTCTGTCCATGGGAAAAGGGAAACCACCTTGGTGTATTCCCCTATCCTTTCTTACAGGAGGCACCACCCCTACTCCTCCTATCTTATTTAGGGATGAAGACTAAAGGTGGGATGGGCAATGGATCCCTCTTTTCTATGGTTCCAAATCCCTCTACCTTTGGTCTTTATCACCACCTGGGCCTCCACCCTGGTGTAAGTCACAATCTCCATCTCCTAGGGCCACTAACCACATGAAGTCCCATGTTTCCCCTTTGGGCCACTAACCATGTGTAAGCCCCATTCCACTTCCCACGGACAAACCTTCTGTAATGTGATTTCCTTTCCTTTTCTGCCTCTTGTTTCTCACACCGAGCATGACTCACGTGGGTATAGAGTAAGCAACGACCATGACATCCACTCTGGGCATCCTAGAGTGTAAGCCCTAAACACTCCGTTTCTAAACTAAGCGCTCTTTGATCCTTTCCATGGTAAGGTATGTAGGAAGCTTCCTTGAGGTTCAAGCCCACCATCCATTGGTTCCGACCCCCACTTCACGTCGGTTCCCACTCCTTCTGAACTATTTGGTCTTTGATCCCAGCCAAGGAAAGGTACGTAAGAAGAATCACTGAGGTTCAAACCCACCATTCATAGGTCCCAGCCATCTTCATGTCAATTCAACAAAACCCATTCTTAACTATGTGGTCATTGATCCTTTCCAAGTAAATGTCCGTAGGAATCCTTGCTGAGGTTCAAGCCAAAAAAACATTGGCTTCGACCCCCTTCACATCAAACCACCTTCGTCCTGCATAACCTTAAACTGCATGCCCCCTTTTCTCCTTGTACGATGTTAAACCGTATCCACCATCCCAAACTACATAGGCTTTGATTCGTGTCTCCTAGACAAGGTATGTAGGAAGCGTCCATGAGGTTCAACCCCATCAAGCGGTAAGCCGTTGTGACCCCATCCATCAGTAAGCCATTGTTCCCCATTCAGAAAGCCTCCTTGACGATAAACCCCATCCAGCGGTAAGTTGTTGTGACCCCATCCAGGGGTAAGTCGTTGTGCCCTCATCTAGAAGTAAGCTGTTTTGACCATATCTAGGGGTAATCCGTTGTGACCCCATCTAGCGGTAAGTCGTTGTGACCCCATCCAGTGGTAAGTCGTTGTGACCCCATCCAACGGTAAGGCCTTGTGCCTCCATACATTGATAAGACATTCTTCCCTAATCCAATGGTATGACATTGTGAACCCCATTCAGCGGTAAGCCGTTTTCAACCCAAACCCAGCGGTAAGTCGCTATCATCCCTTCTGTTGGGAACCGTATCTCTAGTCTGTCCCAGTGGAGTAAGACCAAACTCAGGCTGCTAACCACAGGTAAGCCCTAGTATATCATTGGTTCACTATCATCTGTGTACACCCCGATTCTAAACCCCCATCCTGAACTACATGGACTTTGATTCTCTGCCACAGGGATACGTAGGAGGTCTCTTTGAGGATCAATCCCAACATCACTATCACCCTTGAGCCAACGATATCTCATTCTCCATCCACTTCACATAACCATCCATTATCCATATTGACTATTACCCGGACCGCTACATCCCGGTGAAATCATTCCAATTCATCTCTTTACTGCTCCTTGTAGTAACCGGGTAACTAACCATGTGTTATCCCCGACATCAGTGTTCCCTCTTGGGGTTTCACCCATCTGATCCACTCTAGTCAGTGTTCTGATCAGTTCGATCGGCCTCCGCTAGACGTTAATCTTGTAGAATACCCTATGTTAAACATGGTAAGCTGGGAGAAACCTCATATACATGCCTATAAAATATAATTCCCTGCATTAGACATGGGATGCCTCAGGCTTACGCGCCCTTGAAAAGCCATATAATAAGGGAAAGAAACATAGACACACTAGGGTTCTAGCATCCAGACATGCCATTCATGTACAACGTGACTACTCCCCTGAATAAAGGTTTCTGCCTGGAGAATACCCCATGGAATTTCCTGACAAAAGTAGTGTATTTAGAGGGAGTCCATGAAGAAATGGCATTGGGAAGAGTTTCACGAACAATGTCTTCGTCTGTAAGGGAGACCCGAACTATGTGAGGAGTCTCGAGGAGGAATCCGTGGAATGAAGAACCAATATCCCATCATCTGGTTTTGATCAATGGGAAAACTTACCTGAATAAGCGATGGATGTCGGTCGCCTTTGGAAAGTGTGAATGTGGGGAAACTGTTGCATGCCCTCTATAGACAGATGTGTGTTCCCTGACAAAAGCGTCAGAAACAATATTCTTACTCTTTCATTATATCTCTTCAATATATGTGATTATTTTTTTTATAAATTTATGCAATATAACCTCTAATATTATAACAATATAAAAAATATATTATTATAGATTTTCAATTATCCTCCTACTAAAAATTAAAATTTAAAAAAATATTACAGGGAAATAAAAACCTTTCATCATCATCATTCACTTCCCTTATTCATACTTAATAATTATACTTCCTTCAAGTATACTCTAGGTCATTTTGGTAAAACAATACATGTTGAATTATCAATAAGTGTATTTTTATAACTACATCACACATCCAAGACACAATATATTTCTCCATGGATCAAATAATATTAATTCATCACAATATGAATAATAGACACCTAATTGGATTTTTAAGCACTAATAGTTTATATTAACCATGTATTGATTAATAAATTACTCTACAATTCATATATATGTTCCATAAGTCCATATTATGAATGTTTTATGTAATTTATATAAGATAATAAAATATTCTAGTAAAAAATGTATTTTTACATTGTTGAAATATAAAATACACAACCAAAATGGACATTATAGTTTTCCACTTCATAATATCTTAATTCTCTTTATCGTGAATAAAAATGATGTACATGTTTCACCACCTTGAATATTCTATGTTCTCCCCAAAATCACATGATAATGAACCTTATGCACTATTTGGAGCGAATATTGATTTTTTTAAATATAATACATCATTAAATTCATAATAATACATGATCCTTAAGGTGATTTATTCTACATTAAAAATCTTAAAGGTGTCTTTATTACATGTGAAATATTACATATAAACAAATGTATTTTAAATTTTAATTATATTTTAAATAATTTTTAACATTATGATGACTTCAATTTGATATTTCCATGTACAATAGAATAAATTAATATATTAACATTATCTCTTGAATGAACCATATAATTTCATGTCTAAAAAATATGAAATACATGTACCAAATATATAATGATCCCATTTCTATTTTTATATTGAATGTAACATTGTGGAATCTGAGTGAACTATGTAATGATCAAAATGGAACCATAAAATGTTTATTTACATATAATTTTCTTATTCTTATACATAGTGAATTCATTAAGGTGTTAGAAGATCGTTATAAATAAGTTATATATTTCTCAGTAAATTATTATACTCAATATATTCTAAAAATTCAATAATGTAACTACGAAAACTCTAATCTTCATTAAGAAATTTCCAAAAGACTATAAAACCCTAAAAAGTCTTAAAAAACATAGAAATCATTATTTAGTTTTAATATGGTTTATGTAATGACTAAAAACTATTCTAATAAATTTATCCATTCCTAAATCCCTAAAACAACTTTTCTATAAAAAATATAAACTAAAGAAGCAGTTACTACAAAATTGGATTTTAATAGACATACTAAGTTCCTTAAACCATCACCAAAAAGTGTAAAATTCATTAATAAAGTCTCTTGATAATAACCCTAATATGTGACCCTTAGAATAAGTTGTCAACATTATTCATTCATTGGAGTTGATAATTATACTAATACTAGATTGGTTATACCTCCTTATTACCCAAGAGGAGAAATTAAATATTTATAACATGGTCATACAATAATAAAATTCACATTTTGTATATTTTAATCTAATTTTAAATTTATAATATTAAATTTGAGAAGAGTTTTCTTCAAACATATACTTTTTTATATATTTTAGTGTTCTCCTTTCTTTATCTATCCTCTAAATGTTATTCTATCTCATTTTTGGAAGGATTAATGTATTGAATAACATGTTAATTCAATACGAGGATGGTTATCCTTACAAATATATAGATTTAATATAATTTTTTTTATATTAACATTTCATGGATATAGATAAATTTATGTCTTACTTAATGAGTTTTTATTACATGAATATCATAGTAAATTATTTTATGGTATTCAATAGGAATGAATCAACTGTGTTGATCTTGGTTGGATATATATTTTTGAAAATATTAATTAGTATTTTTAAATGTGTCATATGAGACTTAAGAAGCATAAAAGTTTTGTTACTTAATTATTATAATATTGAGCTATTTTCATGTCTAACTATGGAGATACTGGAATCCAATACGGTGATGAATCGTCTATATTAAGATATTTATTAGAAGCATAATCCCTGTTGAGCATGACCATAAATAAAGTGTTATTTAATGTTAGATGAAACTTTTATTAGGTGTTTTTTATTGAGTGATGTGTTCATAATAATAGTATAAGATTCAATGAAAGTCACTAGTAACTAAAATAGATGAGTGTGGATTTGGATATGAATTATATTTCAATATATTTTGACCTAGATTCTTTAGTGTGTAATTAACAACATTTAATTCATGGATATTTATGTGAAATTTGACAATATATCATAAATTTTACTATATATGTGAAAATTATATTATTTTTCATTAGTGATAATCCTACATCATAAAAAAATATTTTTTTGTTTTGTGTCTACCAAAACTGTAAGATGTTTAGAACATTTTTTGTGTCCCTCATCTATTGAAATAAATGAATTAGTTGTATGATATCCAAAAAATAATTTTTTATTGGTCATAGATCATTCTGTTTAGAGATGTACCATAGTTAAGATCATCCACTGAGTGGTTATGATTTTGTTATACATCAATCATTATTTAGATAGGATAGTGATAAATTTTAAAACTATCTTGTTTAATGGTGATTAACTATTCTCCATTTTCTCGGATGATAATACATTATTTGATGAAGATATGTAAGGTAAATAAATAAAACATAAGAAAAATATCATTTTCTATTTCTATTTTAATGGTTTATTTTCATTCATCCATTAGTTATAAAAAAGGTGATAACTAATTCACTATATCTTATGAGATGAGAGGGGATAGATAATTTTTCATTAATGGTTCTTTCAGTACCTGAGTGCATAATCCCAAATAAACACTAACTGAATCAGTAGTAATCATGCATTGTTTTAAGAGAGAGAAATTTATGTTTCAATTAATTATTGTTTAATATTATAATATAATATATAATATAATATATGAACTTATATTTAAGGGCTTCAATAAGTTATATTATTTTTGGTTGGGAATTGGGTTGTTCTCACACCCTACTATGGATCCCCATTTCACTAAAAAAAATTATGATCATAGACACAAATAAAGGAATGGTCACATTCATTAGATAAGATATTTGTTAATTAATGGATGTATAATGGAGGTGGAACATTTTAAGATATATATAAATTTTATTGTATTATTCTTAATTATTTTTTTACATTTATAAATTTTTTTCAGCATTATCTTATGGGCGAACATAAAATTTATGTATTATCATGTGACATTTTAGGATTTTTAATTTTTTAATAGCCTGTGTTGAATACATAGTCATATATATACCACAACAGTAATTAAAATTCCCTAATATTGCTCTTCAAATTTAGTACAAAAAAATGTTGTGTATTTATTATAAGAGATAATAAGAAAAATAAAACGTATATTGTGTATTTAACGAAATTTTATAGTCTAGGTTATGGAGAATTAGAAAAAAACTTAAATATATTGAATGAGAGTTTAAAAAATTAATTGCAATATAAATAATATTATTTATCTATATTAGCACCATAATTGTCCTTTGATCTTCTATGGAATGCTATGATTTTTTTTACAAACATGTGATGAGCACAAAACGCTCAGTAGGGGTTATAAAAATAAGGAAAGAGACCATTAGTCTATAAATACTTATAAAAAATTTTAAAACATAAACTTAATAAAATTAATTATGAAAACAACAAGTTCCCATAAAGGAATAAAAAGTATAAATAAAACTTATTGATAACATGGAGAATTAACTTACTATGATTGTAACCATAATGGATAATATATGATTTTTAACCCTCATGGATACCTTACAATTTAATCACCATGAATATCTTACTATGTAACCCACATGGCTACCTTACAATGTAACCCTCACGAATAGATTATGGTGTAACCATCACAGTTACACTTTGAGTAACCAAATGGTAGACCTCCAACATAATCATACCTAGTGAATTTGAGGGAGATATAAGACCCAAAATTCATCATAATCGATTCCCAAGAACTATAACATAATAATAAAACTTGAACACTTTAATAAAATCATTCCTTTCAAATTTTAAAAAATTAGAAATTTAAAATAGGGGCTTTAAAGAAGAGTCTCTTACATGTACCATATCATTGAATAAAGAATTAATAAAATTAGATGAATTTGTATAATCACTATAAATACATATAATAAAATATTTATTCACATCAAAAATAATCTTATAATGACAAAATAAATTAATTATAAGGATATCCTAAAGAATGAAAATTGGGTTAAGGATTCCCTTACCTTCGGTCTGTCTTATGTAAAACTTCTTTAAACCACCAATATAATGGTGAAAAGAGTGTTTTTAGTAATTTATAGAAGATTAATAATTTTTATATCACCTTATATGATTTTTTTATATCACCATTCCACACATTTATTTATAATCTATTTTTTAAAAATTGTTTTAGGTGCGTTCGTTACATGGTTTCCATGGTGGCTTCGTAATGGATTTTCATGTAGAATGGAAGAGAACCTTCATAAGTGGAATGAATTTTTATTAATATGTTTCTAGAATATTAAATGATACCCAAAATAATTTTTTATCATAAATTATGATGAATCATTAGATACAATATTAATGATATTTAGATCATTTTTGCAGTTCTTTGATAATCACAAACTTGTTTCATCATATATGATTAATATTATGCATATAAGTTAATTAAAATCCATAAAAGAGGTCATATAATAAAAATTTCAATATTTTTCAACTATAAAAATGGTTTTACAACCATCTTTGAATGAATCAAAGAATACTGAAGACACATCGCCCATGACACCGGTAAATCGACACATCACAGGCGGTGTTTTT
Source organism: Viscum album (assembly GCA_963277665.1). Taxonomy (NCBI): domain Eukaryota; kingdom Viridiplantae; phylum Streptophyta; class Magnoliopsida; order Santalales; family Viscaceae; genus Viscum; species Viscum album. The sequence goes on along the minus strand of OY728138.1, from coordinate 54,570,130 downwards.
ATTTTTATATTAAGAGGAAGATGAGAGGAATAATGATGATTAAATTTTCAATAAACATGATAAAAATCTAGAATATATATAATACTATATATTTCATGCCTCTTCGATAAGGGGAGGTTAATAAAGTTTAAGAAAATAAAATATTTAAAAATAAAACACTAGAAAATGAACGAGGATTTTTACCTCTTGATCTCTTCTCCTTGAGATCCTCGTTATCGAATTTGTTTTTATCCTTTTGGTGAGACCATAAGGTCTTAGAAGTTGGGAATATCCTTGGTAAATGTATTGGGAAAAATTTGTACAATTATTAAATCATGATAGGTGTGTGAGGAAGAGGGGTGAGGGTGGTATTTATAGTAGAGGAGAGGAGGGGTTTCCACTATTTTAATCATTAATCAAATATTTCTTCTCAATACTATGAATGGTCTTGATTCATGTGAACCAAAATAGTAAATAGAGAATGTGAGTTTTAACCAAGGGTTCTTACATCTACCATGATTCTAGGAATACTGTATTTATCATATAATGTATATTTACGGTAAATTATCATGTTTCACTATTCATAAAAAATTATAGTATTTCAGAAAAAACACAAACATTCACCCAAACCATTTATTAACATGTAGAATTAATATATTAAATATATATTATAATAATAATGTTATAAATATTAAAAATATAATTTTTTTTATTAAATTATAATTTATTCAAAAAATAACAATTTTAGTACTATAACTGATTTTATAACACCTTCAAAAATTAATCAAGGTCTCATAAATTATTAGAAATGAATTCATTAGTGATTATACTATTAATTTTTTCATATTAAAATTAATAAGTGTAAAATTAATATTCATAAGGGAAACATTAGTATTCATAAGTGTATGTTAATATTCACCAAAAAATTGGATTGTCTTATTAGACTACAAAAACATACTGATTGTAATTATATTTGTCTGTTTTTTGTAATTCAAAACAAAAAAGTGACAAAATTATGTTTAAAAAAATTCACATAGTATTTAGTAGTTCATTTAAGACCATCATGTTTTTTTAATCTCAAGACATTACATTCTACCTTATATGAATTGCGCCCTCACAATTGATTCAATGTACTTATAATTTTGAATTCACAAATCAATAATTATGAAAAAATAATTAATTTTTGTACTTAATTAACTATAATTTCAAAATTGAATTCTTTCACTAATTGTTTTTGAAATAAAATGTCTAATCTCCTAAGTTGTCTAGACCATTCCTCTGATTCCAATTGTAAATTCCTGAACCATCTCTTCCAGATTTAGTACTAAAATATGCTCTATAGTTTTTTATAAGAGATAACAAATAATTACATAGTACAACTTACATATTGTGACCTTTTTCAGTCTAGGTTATAGATAATTAGACAATAGCTTACACGGGTTGAAATAGATATTACAAAACCAATTGCAAAATAAGTAATTGGTTTTATCTACCTTGGCACCTTAACTATCCATTGATCTTCTAATGAATATTGTGAAAAAACATTTTATAAAAACTTAGGATGAGAAAAAAAATATTAGTAAGGGTTATAAAAATAAGGAAATAAATCATTAGTCCATAAATACTTATAAATAATTTTCCTTTGAATAGAAACTTAATAACACAACTTATGGAAACAAGAGGTTCCCATAAAATCATAAAAAGTATAAATAAAACTTATTATTATGGTGGTTAATTACATTCTTATGATTGTAACCCACATGGATAACATATTTTTTGTAACCCTTATAGATACCTTACAATTTAACCCTCATTTATACCTTGTAATGTAACCCTCATGGCTACATTACACTATAACCCGCATGGCTACCTTATGGTGTAACAATCACAGTAACACAAGGAGTAACCACATGGTCTACCTCCAACATAATCATACCCAATGAGTATAGAGAGATATGGGTCCCACACTTTATCATAAAAATTTTCCAAAACCATAACATAATCACAAAACATGAAAAATTGCATAAAAACATTCCTTTCTAATTTAAAAAAAATTAAAAGAGGATTTTTAAAGAAGGGTTCCTTATAGGTACCATATCATTGAATCAAGAATTAATAAATTGATATTAACATGTATACTAACTATAAATAAAAACATTAAAACATAATATAATATTAATTATTTTTAAAAATAATCTTATTATGACAAAATCAATGAAATACAAAGATAACCCAATGAATGGAAATAGGGTTAAGAATTCACATACCACAGGTCAGCCTTACTTTAAGCTTGTTTAAACCTCTTAAATAATGGTTAAAATAGTTTTAATAATACTTTAAAGAAAAATAACCATGTTTAAGACACCTTATATGGTTATTTTATGACATCATTCCACTCATTTATTAGTAATATTTTGTTATTTACATTGTTTTAGATGCGTTTGTTACATGGTTTCCATGGTGGGTTCATAATGGATTTTCTTTTCGAATGGAATTCAATCTTCAGAAGTTGGATGAGTTGTTATTAAAAATTTTCCAAAATATTAAATTATACCATTAATCATTTTTTATAAAATTTGACGATGAATTATTAGAAAAAACATTAATGATGTTTATATCATTTAAGCTGTTCTTCGATAATCACGACCTGGTTTCATCATATAACTTTATTATTATGAATATAATTTAATTCAAGAACATAAAATAAGATATATAATTCCCTTCGATATATTTTTTGACAAATAAAATGGTTTTAAAACCCTGTTTGTAGTATGTAATGGAAATAAAAGACACATCATCCAAGACATCAGTAAATCAACACATCACTGATGATGTTTTTTTAGAATAAGAGGAAGAGGAGAGGAATAATGATTAATAGTTAAAAACATGATAAAAATTTAGAATATATATAATAATTTATATTTCATTTATTTTGGATAATGGTAGGTGAATAGTGTATAATAAAAGAACATAATTGAAAAGAAAACACGGGAAAATGAAAGAGGATTTTTACCTGTTGATCTCTTCTCCTTGAGATCCACCATAAAGTCTTTGGTTTATGCATTTTTGTGAGACCATAAAGAATTTTATGTTAGGAAGACCCTTAGGAATGATATTTGATAGAATTTAACCATTATAAAAGAATGAGATGTGTGAGAGGATGAGGGGGGTGAGGGTGGTATTTATAGTGGATGAGTGGGGGTCCATTATTTTAATAATTAGTTTAATATTTTTTTCTCAAGACTATGGATATTTTTGATTCATGGAACCCAAAACAGTAAGGGTAGAATTATAATTTGATCCAAGGGATCATACATCATCCATGATTCTGGTAATAGTGTATATGACATATAATGTATATATACGGTAAATTATCGTATTTCACATTCATCAAAATTTCAAGTATTTTGAAAAAATACCCAAAATTCACTCTAATAATTATTCTACATATATATTTCAGAAATGAATAGAATTTTATCAAAATACTTTTCTAAATATTGGAAAAATAATTTTTATATAAAATCATAATTTATTCCAAAAAAAATTTAAAACTATAACTGATTTTGTAACACATTAAAAAATAAATCAAGACCTCATAAATTATGAGAAATAAATCCATTGGTTAGGTTACACTTAAATTAGTCATATTACTATTCAAAATTTTAACATTACTATTCATAGGGGTAACATTACTATTCATAAGTGTAGGTCACTATCCACCAAAAAATATGATTGTCCTATCAGACACCAAAAAACATACTGGTCCCAACTGTGTATATCTTCTTTTCAAAATTCAAACACAGAAGTGTATAATTTATGTTTAACTGTTATGTCACATACTAGTTTGTAGTTCCTTTAAGAATATAGTGTTTCCCTTTAAAATCTCAGGATTTTACAATAATTCCATGTTTTTGTATTTTAATAACGGTTATAAGATTTCTGTTTTGATACTTATATATATATAATTATGGGATTAGTCTCCCAATGATTTTTCCATCAAAATCAATGGATATTTTTAGACTAGAAAATATGAGTTGTAATTAATAATTTTATGTATGGACAAAAAATCTATAGCTACGTGGTAAGACAATCTGGAGATATTTTAAATTGGTATTAGATAATTGTTTATTATTTTTATCTATTTATTCATGTTATTTTTAGAAAATATATTTTTAGGTAAACTGATAGTTGTTATATCTAGTTCTATCTAGAACTATGATAAATAATGACCATGCTATAATGTATATTATTATTTTTCTTTTTTTATTATTAAAATGTTGGATATTGATTTCTCAAGGCTGATGTTTTAGAATTTTTTGATTAATAAAATAACTTTTGGACTATAGTGGAAGTTCATGTGTTAATGATTTATTTTAGGGATGTAAGACTCATAAGAAACATCAATATATGATTATTATTATTTAAGATTATGTTATGAAAATGGGTTCAATTATATAACGTCTCAAAAATATTATAAATATAGTCTCCCTTGGCTACATCATAATTCCACACTACTTTATAGACCCATGGATGTTCCATGGATTATTAATAATTTTGTTTGATGCCTAAATATTATAGTCCTTATAGTATTTAGATTATTCTAGTATAAAGTAAATATTGTGGGACTCTTAAAACATCATGAAGTTTGAGTTTATATGTTTTATAATGCAATGGGATATTTTTATTTGATATTGAATTAGGTACATTATGGTGGAAGAATTAACCCTAAAATTCATTGGTTTAACAAAATGTTTGTATATGTCATGGTGATTTATATTGTTCCTCGAGATACCTTGGTAAATAAGAATTGTTTTTAATAACATATATTATTAATGAATATGGGACATCCTTAGTAATTTTTCGACCAAATATATCCTGGAAAACAATATCATGAATTGGTATAGATGAGTTTCCACATTGTTTTTCTTATATTATAATGATATAAAAGAAAAAAAATATTAAAACAAAAAACTAATGATAAATAATAGAAAATTGTAGTTACATGTGAAACAATGTGGAACTCACATATTCTATTATTGATGATAGAATCTTGTTTTATAGGACAATAATAGTAGAGATATAACAAGATTATAAATATCAATTGAAAAAATATTTGTAGCTTCCTATATATTTATCAAATTTTCAACTAATAAATCATCCACTTCACAGAACTTATTATTTATATTTTAATTGTTTTATAATATCAAATTATTGAAAATTTAAAATTTAAGGGGAGACATATGGTGTCTGATTATATATGAGAAGAAACAATTAGTGTTGTTTGGGAGTGATAATTAGTGGCGACCCTATAGTTTATTTTCAATTTATCACATTATTTAAATTAATTGCGAGGTATCAAATATCACATGTTCTCAATTACTTAAAAAACACATAAATTTCACCTCCTCACTTTTAGTTCAATATATATTTTTATATCATTGAAACAACATTTTACCATCCTGTATTTTCTATTTGAGAAAGCTAGCTACCTAGAAACTCCATGGAAACTCACATGAACAAAAGGAACAAAAAATTGGAAAATCATATCCAATAGTACTTGTATTAATTTATAGTTAGGTATTTAAGATATGTTTCCATTTGAAATGTTAATACCCACATGAAATTTGACTCCAAAACTAACACAGATAAACTATAAATGGAATTATATAATGAATGTGAATGATAATTATAAAATTTATTCATATCCATAATGGAAAGAGAAAACAATATCAAAATATATACATTTTATACACAATCTAGTATTAATAATTTTTTTAAAAATGAGGATTAAAAATCTATAAGAATACCATATCATGGAGGATAAAAGATATCTATTAATTGAGATATGACAATAGTGACATTTGGTCTCCAGAGATATGGAATTACACATTGAAAGATATATTTAATACATTGAATAAAAAAATATAAAATACTTTATGTCTTCACATGATGTATCTATAATTCTATTCCACTATACATTTTTCTTCATGTTATATCTAATGATTTATCTTCTTATGAGTTCAAATTCCTAAGGGATAAATTTCATTACTAAATATGGATTTGGGGACTTTTTTTCAATGATAATCTTCAAAAATAGTTTGATTCAGTATATGCGGTTATCAGTTGTCCAAGATTAATCTTTATTTGTACTTTATACATAATATGATAAATAATTAGTTGATACAAGTCGTTTAACCAAATAATGTCTTCCACATGTATACTATATTGTATGTATTCTTTGGGAATATGTTTTATAATATTCTATAATGTTTTTGGTTTTATACCCTTGGTGTTTCTTACATGCATAATTGAATAATAGGCTGCCATGATTAATGATAATCATTATCCACATATCTGATTAATTCATCACTAGTAATAATCAGAAATAATATATTGTTTCATATGGTATGATAATATTTTAATCAATTTTTGTAGTCTAATCTTAGAATGTGTTCTACTAATATCATAAACCATAATTCATGCATTAAAACTATATAATTTGTTAGGAATCATAGTTTTATATATTATTAGAGATATCTTAATATCATAGGATATGATATAATGTCCTATATATATCATCTTATAGGGAATGTAATTTAATTCTCTTCCAAATTTTATATTAGATTATTCATGGTAAGTTATTACATTTGGGTATACTCATATATACCTTCCAGCCCATGGTGTTTACCATAAGTAGCATTTGGAAGGCTCTAGGTAAAAAGACATAGAATATTTACAGTGAATTTAATATTATATATAATTTAGAAATTTTCAGCCTATAACTACATGACTACATGCCCACACATGTTATCATTACTCTAGAGTTAAAATATGTATTCACACATGAGGAATTATTCATGAAAATTACTCCAATATTGCACATCTTGTGGCTAGGAAATACTATGTAGAAATAAAATTTTAGGATTTAATATTACATGAGAGAAATGGGATATTGAAAATATTATAAAGCATTTATTATATAATATTACACTTACATAACTATTTTTTGTTTTATTTAATTATACATATTCATTTGAATTTTTGATTTTCACACATAGAGCGTGGTTAAAAACTATTTGAACCATACATAGTGACTTCATTACCAATTCAACCACAGAAAACCTTATTGAGTTAATGAATATTCATACAAATATATATATATATATATAACATATAAAAAAACAAAAAGGTGAACAAATAAATGTTTTTTTCTAAAAATTATAAAATTTTAAGATTTTATCAGGTAAAATTATTAGATTTATACATCTACATATTAAATTAGAATTCGTTTTGATTTAAAAAAATTAATTCAAATTATTTATAATTTTTTTGGATACTTAACCCATAAAAATTAGAGTGAAAATGGAAAAATATTTTTCCATCACCATTATATCTCAATAATTTATTTAGATCATGAAAAAATTATGGTAAATGTCAATACTAGCATTCAATAATGTATTATAAATTTCTAATTTGATTCTATTTCTACCCACTACATCATATCATGACTCATTTATAAAATCATTTAGTTACAACTTTGTAAATTAGATATTGAATTATCTATATAAACACCAAGAGTTTTAATGATTTCATCTCTTTACTACAACTATTAGTTAATTTATTTTTATGGGTATAAGCTTCTAAAAAATACTTTTATTCTCAAATTAGTTGATTTTGATGTGATTTTGATCATAGATTTCATATCAATACTTATATAATACATCAATTTGTGTGGTCAATAAATTATATATCATATCCCAAATTATACTATGATAATTTATCGATCCTCAAATATTTATGATCTCTCTATGGGAATTAAATCCATTTTATGGGTCTTTATGTAGAAACAGATGAATATTTAGCCCCAAGGGTTGATGGAAAACTCAATATTGAGGATATACAAATTTTGAATGAATACGTTAATGTAATTCATAATGATTTTATAGTAATTTTTCTAAATAATTATATTTCCTTTTCCTTGAACTTTTAGATGCATAATTTTCAATATTAATGTGTTTTGTATAATATATGTAATTTATTTAGTTAAATTATTGACATAGCTACAAGGGAATCTGGACAAGGGAAAATTCATAATGTTCTTCACAAAGGGGTGAAAAATTCTATTTTTAAGAAGAAGTATGTATCACCGATTATATTCATAGATAAATATTAACATAAATCATCAAAATCAAGAATAAATGTAATCTACATTGTATTGGGGATTCCTCAAAATAACCTAATGATAATATTGAAGGAATGATAAATAAATCTATCCATTTATCATATAATCATAAATTAATGATTGAAAGGTTGGATATACCAACATATATAATTTATAAAATCTATTTATAGTATGAATTCATGAAGATTCATTTAATACTTATAAATTATTTAGTTTTCTTCAATAATTTTATAAATAGAGTAATTAGATATTAACTCAATTATTTTTTTGTAATCATTATAGAACATATATTTTATATTCTGAAACCAAATAAGAATTTATTTATTATTCATGATATCTTATGTAATGATATTCCATATAATAAATTTTTCAAGTGACATCTTGGAATACAATGATTCATTCAAGTATCATATAATCACAATAAAATATATATATATGTGGACGCTTTAATGAAAAAAAATTATGTAAACTTGTCTTTAAGAAAAAAATAAAATAAAGATTCATAATTTTATATAATTCTATTTATATAATTAATTCCTTGTAATACATTTATTGTATCATTAAAATATAATATATATGATAACTCTAATGAGATATTAGTTCATATGGATAGATGATTTGTGTGAGTTTGAGGGATAAAAATTGATATATCATAACTGAAAAATGTATTATTACAAGCCATTAATGATGAAGTGATTTTGATATAATGGGATGCATTATAGAAGGGGTTTGGATGTGTCCTAATGAAAAATGAAAATTTGGTATCATATTTTTTTAATATGATTTCCATGATGAAAATTACTCTATTTGTGATTTAGACCTTACATTCATTCATTTTTTCATAAACAATATAAAAGAATTATTTTTATTATTTTTTGTCATATATTATAATAAAAATAAATAAAATAAAATATTTTTAACATCCCGACTAGGGAGCCACTATATATTTTTCACCATGTCAGATCTCCATATAACCATAGTTTTAACTCCTCACATTGTAGGAGCTACCAACTAGCAATGAGGTTATAGTGATATATGTAGGGAGTCTCTGACATCTTTACCATTGTAGTAAAAAATTATATTATAATGAAACAAATGGAACCATATAAATAATTATTAAAATGAAAATAACCAAAAACACTAAATCATTTTACTAATTTCTAAAAATGTTTAAATTGTAAAAAAAATACAAATAAAGTGGCCATGCCATTATGGTTTCTACTATAAAAATTATCCCAAAATAAGACTTGGAAAAAAATCAAAAAAAAATGGTCTTGAAAAAGGGTTAGTTCTCTCATCAATACTCCATCCCAAATTTCTAATCAACCATCTATTATAGGGAATTATCCTATTTAATTAAATTAATCCATGATAAATTCTAGTGTACCCAATGACATCCTGAGAAGGATGCATGTACAAATCAGTAAGCCATCATTGATGTTATCTACAATAATTTCTTGTAAAAAATAGTGTATAATTAAATATTAATAAAAAAACTAAAAGAAATAATAATATGTACAGGTTCATCATTATGTAGTTTTCTATTAGCACATAGGGATCTTAGGTTCCAAAATAATACTATAAAGGGTTAAACACTTTGTGCAACAAGGGAAAACATTATAATTTTTATTCCTTTCACCTTGGGTTTTAGTCCCTGTATCCAAACTATAGTGTGGAAACCCATGACCTAAACCTATTCCCAGTAAGGAAATTCAGGACCAAAATCATTTCCATGGTGTGCAAATCACGAATAACACCATTACTATGGGATATAATTCCATCTCAAATGCCGATTCCTAAAATGGATTATTGTAAAAAATTTCATCACTATAATGTTGAATGATGTGACCAACACCCATATCCATTTCATCAACAAAACACTTTTATTGTAAACACACTTGGAAAAAAAAATTCCTCATTAATCCATCAAGGGGAGAACCACTCTCTTCAATAATGATTCCCATACTTCATCAAATTCATTAAAATTAATCCAAATTCATAATTAAAATATTTTTCCATTCATTCAAAACCACCACCAATAAGAAAAAATAATATTCCTTTTATTATAAGAACATACCTCCCATAAACTGTTTATCACATTTACCTCACATTCAAAACATAACTCATTTAATATATTCTAGTTTATCTAAAAAACCATTTTTCTCATGTTAGTATTCTATTTAAAATTACCACTGTTTTAATCCCACAAAGCCCTTAATTAGTTATTTATCAACAAAATTTATAGTTTCATGGGAATATCTCACCCCTAAGGTGATCATAAATCAAAAATTCCCTTAAAAATGATTCTTATATATTCTTTAAAAGGTATGATACATAATTTAAAAACCCAAGACATAATTTACTTCTAGGTATATAAATATGCATCTTAAAGTCACAATAATACCACTGCATAATCATGGATAAAAATATGACTATTGGATATAACTTGTATACCAGCTACCTCATGTTCATAGACAATACCCCACTCAACCATACCCTTCTTTAAAACTCAAAAAAAAATCAGTGATCAAATTCACAATCTATAGGTAAAAGGGTATAGGGGTTGTAAATGGAGAAGAATCATCCAACCAAGGATATTTATGAAAAAAGAAGATATAATTACGGGACACGCACATGGTGTTTTGATTGAAAACCAATAGTTCTTCAATATACCAATAATAGATAGAGAGTAGTCCTTATAATTGGTTTTATGAATTGGATCATCCCTCAAAATGATAGTGGTAGAACATGGATGAAAATTATCTAAGAACACTTAAATACTGATAGGTAAAATGAGAATTTATCCTCCTTAAATGAGGTGTATAGTTTTTCCACAATGTTTTCCAAACTATATATTAATCATTCATCACCCACTATCCATGATAGAAACAGGGTTAGACTATTTTCTAGGGATTTTACACGATTTTCAAAATTTTGTGGATCTTGTCCATTTGGTTCTACCTAAAGAAGAAATTTTTCTCTCCATTTATGATTTGGTAGTTGTTCACCCTTCCCCTACATGCGGAATTGTTATGTTACATAGTTAGTACGGACCATGCACTAAATGTGTTCCCGGAAAGTTATGTCTTATTTTCTTACTGATTTGTGTCCCAAACCCCCAAGTCACCACTGAGTCCCCTAATAATCTTAGGAATAATTTCATGACCAATTATAAAGGGAGTTAACTAAAAATATAATCCAGAATTTTCCTCATATAATGGATGGTTTCTTACAACCTCCCCTCCAATAATATATCTTCATCAAGATAAAATCCTATTTAATCATTATTCCTCTAAGGTAAAATGTCCAATACACTTTTCCCACATATTTTCCTCACCCTCTCATGTTTCCTCCAAAATATTACCATGCTACAACAAAACATGGACTAATGGCATAGTCTTAAACCACACCACATTCTCACTATAATCCAAAATTGTAATCATATGCTTTCTAAAGGACTCATTGGCATCAACATCCACATCATGAACAATTATCACATGATATGTTTTTTAGGGATACATTTAAAATTATGAAAAATAGAAAACTTTTTTCATACCACAATAAAGCTGTGGAAACTCAAATTGGTATACCACTTTTCTGAACCTCTCCAAAATTCCAAACGAACCTGTATACCTGGTAACTAAGATTCCCTATATCTGAATTAGATAGTGTCCCAATATTAGTGAAACTAGAATGAAATAATTTTCCCCACCGATAAACACTATGGGTCGAGTACTTAGATCAACAAATGGAATGTGTATACTTTAGGCTATATCCATATGTATCCACATCAACTTAACCTTCTTTGTTGTATCCAAAACAACAATCATTTCCAAAAAACTCTAATTCCCTTTCTTCTATCCAATATATAGTAGATCCACATGACCTACCATAAGGAACCCTGTATGGTTTCATTTTAATAGATATATGATTATTTTCGGTATTGGGGAACTCAACAAGAACTACATGTCTTTCCCAGTATCAAAAATATCCCAGGACACATTCCATTTAAATTTCTTATAGCACTTAAATATGATTTTCATCTTTCCTGTCCATCTATAGTTGAACATCCATTATAAAAAATACATGTGTACAAATTTCCTTATGTAAACTCTTCCAAAGTCATGAAGTGAAATGTGGATCATGACTGAAAAAGTACTCTAATGTACATCATTTAAACATTCAATCAACTAGATGTTTAGGTCACCCAACTAGTCTACAGTGAAGGTCTTTTGAATCCAAATGAAATGAGATACATTATTCAAAAAACCATTATCTTCTAAATTTTGTTTATTCAAAGGAATCGTCTGAAATAACACCCCAAAATCCATGGTAATAGTGTCACATGTATATTAGAAAATTTATAATAGAAATAAGAGTCTATCCTATCTCTTATAATTAGTCTTTAACTATTGAAAAAAGAATCATCATTTCATAAAACCTAAAATATAAATTTTTATTCCAAGGAACCAATACAATCTACGACGATCTTAGTACCTCTAAGTGAGTCCAAGGTTCACCACTAACATATAAGCATAAAAATAGTGTGTCATATCTTTCAATTAACACGTTGGAACAACAACCATACCACAAACATAAATTATCTCATCCTCATCAACATTCAAATTAGAAGGTCTCACCCCACCAGAAAAACATTATCTCAATTCTAGAAATTATGAATCCTCATACTACCTTATTTTAACATGTTTCAGAAGAGAGTTATTTAATTATATAAATATGATTATAACTAAATCATTTTACTTATAAATAGAAATATGAATCTCATAAAATTACACCATCATCCTCAACTCATAAATAGACTCCATAACCACCTGGGTCTAAATCATCTAGGTCTACAAGTATTCAATATATTTACCCACCCATGATGAGTAAGTTAGATAAAAATCAATATATATCATATAATCAATCAATTTTAGATTTTAATGATTCAAATACTACTAGAATAAACATTAATTTTATATTTTATGGCCTTGAAAAATAATAATCCTATCATCCAAAAGCTAATTCCAGTATATTTTTATGTTATAAACCGACAGACAATTTGAGCTCATTAATATGATATTTCCATTTATGTTTCCTCAACTACTATGATCTATACCCCATGAATAAATCTCTCAGCATCAATACTTTCCAATTTCCAATCCCATAAGTATTATAATAATATGTATACCACATAACCATATTGGGTAAGATCGTGATATGTTAAGTTTTTGAACACATCCACAGCTCCTGAAAATAATCCACACATGATTCATACCACTCAATACATAAAATATTCTCTGTAAGGACTAAATGTATAACTTCTAAACATGAAAATAATATGATGAACCTTTAACAACATCATTCCAAAACCAAGAATCTTATAATGTCAATAACATTCATGGGTTGATCACAAGATCCAACTCCATTATCCATCCTTTGGTCTAATAAGAGATGTTCCACTGAGATTATGTGACCCATGATATATACATTTTCAATCTATATGTAATCATTTGATATATAGTAATATAGTATATTCTCTTTCAATGTACTCCAGACGATGTCAAGATATTTGTCATGATCGTTATGATTTTGGGAGTACACCTTGATTCCATCTAGTAAAACAACTATTAAACAATATATATATATATATATACATTATAAATATTTGATTCATCAACTATATAAAAATTTAATGTGAATTCTTAAATCCAAATGCAATCACAACAAACTCATATAAATCATTAATTCTTCTAAAAGAAGTCCCTAGTATATCAGAAGGTATAACCCATATCTAATGATAAAATTATGGAAAATAGGTCATGGATAACACACAGGAACCACTCAGTTGATAAATGAGATCATAAATATTTAAATAGGATATCAGTTATTAACTCTCATTTAATTCAAATTCTGATAATTGACTAACAACCGCATCATTGCATCAACTTTAATAGAAAAAAACCAGGGAACCCCATGTTGACATAATCTAATGGATAATCCAATTATTCTAAAATTATTCCAAATGATATTTATGTGAATTTAGTTATCGGGGTTCCACTCAATGAGGTGGAATAAAATAGGCTTAGCTCGGGTAATTAGCACAATCATGAACCAACTTATCTCTTAGGTAGAAGAACCAAAAATTTCATAGGAAATAACTCCTCAGACCGATCTTGCACTGGAGGGAATAAATTATGACCCACTCACCAATAATTCAGTGAATGAATCAAAACATCTATTGTGAGGTAACCTATTTGGGCATGTATTGGCTCTACATGGCCTATAAAGATTTCTAATCCACCAAGAATGAGATAAGTATCCCATTCAGGAGGCATCACACTCACTCTACGATGGTAACAATCTATGTGATCATGGTATGTAACGAAACAGTATATCCATTGAATTATGTCAAGACCAATCATCTCATGAGTATAAAAGTCCAAATGTTTATGGAACCAACAAACATTGAGATCACACTCATTATATATATACCCTCAAATTTCACCACCAACAGTATGTTGATGGAAAACACCCAATAAAATATACTCTACTAACGGGACCATAACACATATAATATAAAAATATTCAAACTATTCTAAGGATATCTTGTCAAATAAAGCACTATAAATCATTGAATCTATAATATTTGTACCTAAAATCGTTCATGGTATGGCCTATCTACAAACCCGAGTATACAGAATAGCATGAAACAAACCTCTTCCCTAAAATTGGGATATGGTCTCAGTCCTCAATGCTTCATTGTACAATTTAGATGGGAAATATCATCTAGAGCTTCCAAATCCTCTACCCAGAACAATATGAAAGGTGGGAACCCAACTCAATGACTAGTAAGAGGTAGATGATCCCCATTTAGTGCACTATATTTGAATAGATCCTCCATCGCTACCCATCTTCTGAGTATCCTTTCATAATTACTGTATATTACTCTTCATACCACAACCTTATCAATTCATTAGGGGGATAAGGCAATAATTGTTCATGTGACTAGGTCCATCACACTATTTATGTAGTCTGAGTTACCATCTCTAAGAGGTTGATATGTCCCCTAACTACTCTATCCACCAACACCCTCATAGTGGTTCTCATAATGATGTTTGAAAATGGTTCAAATAATGATGTTTCCTCCTATTAAAAAACATACCAATAGATTTAAAAATTGAAACTGTATGTATGTTAATAAAATAGTACTTCATTTTCCCCTCAAAAATGAGATCCTAGTCCACTACCCTAGAAAAAATGTTTATATGAAATATATTTACCTTGTATGTGATATCAATCAAAAACCCATCCTCAAAATGTATAGTCATATCTTCCACATCTCTATTAAAATTTTGTGTAATACAAATAAAGTCACTGAAATGGGTATTATAATATTCTACCAACATGTTCCATTGGGTAAATTTCATAAACTCTTTATATTTTATTTTCTATAAGGACTCTAGGTAAAAAGATTTAAGAATTTATCATGGATATCCTTCCATGTCCTCCACTTTATCTACTAATATTGAGCATAGATATCCCACTATTGCTTTGCTAGTACTCATAACATGCGATCTTCCCAGTTTGATCGCATCATGGGAGGATTTTTAAAGTGGTCAATAGTCATCAGGATGGACTCAATCGATAACATAGCTTCCTCAGGTCCACCCTCTCTTCCAAACATTAGAGGTAGGTAAAACTAAAATTCTCTCTTGAGGTTAAACATAATTAATGCATCCCATCCTTTTTCTCTCACCAAAATTTGTATAAAATAAACAATATTATCATAGAATATATCTTCCACACCATCACAAGGAATTAATGGAGGTTACAGTCCGACTATGGGAGGATAATTTTTCTGTGATTTCATTATATCTCCCTACCTATAACGATTGTACCGATTTCCACTCTCGATAATTATAAATATGCATCTCAAAACAGATAATATATAATCTTCATAAATTACACTGACAATGGCTCACACCAATTCATAATTAAACCAATTTTTATAGACTACCCTAATAGGTTAAACCAGTCCCCTACAAAAACCTCAACTATCCCTATTTGGTTCTATGGTAAACTCATAGTGAACACAATTTAAATCATCACAATGTGTTTTGAATAAATCATTTTTAACAATTTCAGTTTCAAAAACTGAAATATCTCATATTTTAAGCACTGTATTTTTCCCTTTTCAATTAGAAATTTTTTTAACATCCTTATTAGTACCTTAATCTATAAACCCACTAGTAAACTAGATAATATTTTTCATTTCCCACAACCCAAACATTAAATTTTTTCAATGAGTGAAAATATGATGAATTCTACATAAATAATGAGTAATAAAAATAGTTCATGAATATAAAAATATTATTTTATGTTAGTACATGAATAAATCAATAGAAGATAATAACATCACACAATATTTGTATAACCCAATGGGGAAATATCATCAAACTATAACCACTAAATATCAAGAACAAATATCCCACCTTAGGTACTATGGTTTCCCCCCCAGAAATGGGTTAGCTACTCCCAAGTGAAAGAACATAATAAAGGCTCAAAAACTCCAAATCTCCCTTATAGAAGTCTACAGTAGTAAAAAAATAGAAATCAAAATCAGCTCCCGTAACCTATGGTAGCATTTAAAACTGAGAGCCACTATACACTATTGCTTGATCTGGATCAGCACATAACCCCGTGTATGCATCCTCTTATGGTAGAGTCTACAGAAAAGTGGAGAGGGTCTAATGAGATATGTAGGGATACTATTCACTCTTTATGAGTGTTAGACTAAATTAGATAATATTGAAATAAATGGGACCATATTCATAATAGAAAACATTATAATAGTCAATAATAATACATCATGTATAAAATTACAATTTTTATTTATATTTCCAACAACTATAAAAATAAACATTCCATGCCATAGTGGCTTTCAGTTTCAAAATAAAAACAAAATTAGAAATGATAAAAATCCCAAAAAATTGTCACAGATTATAGGATAGTTCCCTCATCCATGCTCTATACTTAACCCTAAATAACCTATATAGTAAAGGGCCTTTTACATTAACCTAAACTGAAACCCTAAAGTTTGATTTGGTACATAACGATGTCCCGAACCATGTATATATAGAACTCAGTATGCTACCACTATTATGGTATACATTAATATCCATTCTATACCAATGTATGTATAAGTATCAAAAAATATTGACATTCTGGGAAAATAAGATAGGTTTCTTATTAATAACGTTATCAATTAACACCTTGGGAACCCATCTTCCAAAATAATACAATGATGGGTTAAACACCTTGTATCACAAAGGAACTCATTATTCCATATAATTAATTTCCACATTGAGCAGTAGTTCATGTACCTAAATGGTGGTGTATACCACCATGACCAACACCCATTCCTAATGTGGATCTCCATAACCAACATCATTTTTAAAGTGTGGAACGCCCTAAAAAACACCAATACCACTGGGTGGAATTCTATTACTAGCCCCCATTCTCGGTGTGGAACACCATGACCAAAACACTTACCATTGTGTGGACCACCATGAACAACTACCATGTCCATTTCACCTAAAACACTTATTAGGGATTTTAAACCATATCCCTTTATTAACACATTAATACATTAAGGGAGAGCCTCTTCCATATATCAAAAGTTCTATGGTTCATCAGATTCATGATAGTTAAGCCCAATCAATAACTTTTAAACTTTTCCAATTAGTTAGAACCACCACTATAATATATTCTTCTTAAATATATTTTTTCATTACCATTCCACCTCAATCCATTTATTACATTTCACCACTTCCAAGCCATAGCCCATATAGATTATTCATGATAATAAAAGCACCCATTTATTTCACATTATCATGTTAAATAAAATTATAATTAGTTTAATCTCATTAATAATACAATTCATTATTTAACAACTCAATTACCAAGGTCAAGGGAGTGGCTCACCCCAGAGGTTAACATAGGCCTAGTATACAATTCAATAAGGGATCCCATGAGGCCCAAGAATGTTCCAATTGATTAATTTGATAGTGAATTAACCATTTCCTACAATGGAATTAAATATGTAGCACAAAGTAACACATATTCCACCTAATACACATTTATTAAATATGTATCACAAAGTAACACATATTTCACTAAAAATTATATAAGAATAAATTTTATTAATAATATTAAATTAAATTCATTACCTTCTTAAATTAACCCCTATAATACTTTCTTATCTACATGATAAATATTATAGTGTTTCGATGTCATATATCTTATTTCATTTATCCACCAACCCAATTACATATAGATTTTCATCAGGATTCTACAAATAATAACAATGTATGACTATTCCTCCCATATCATTTTTGATTTATCCTTTAGTATCATTAATTTTAATATACCATACAAACATAGTGGAATAGGGTTTGTGTTTCCAATCTTTTATGTAAGTATGTTATGAATCTAGTGCTTTTAATTTCTTCTTATAATCCTTCGCCCCTCTTCTAGTAGACTTAGATCAATGGATAGTGATTTTATCATTTTGTGGTTGGTAATACTATGATATTTTTATTGAATAAATATATTTGAAAAATATTTGAAAAAATATATACAAAGGGTTTTTTATGATTTTGTTACCATACTTAAAGATACAATATTTCTAACATTTTTTTATATTATTTTTTATATTATTAATAAATTTTGTTTTAAATACTGTTTTATATATAAAATTTTTTATTTCTTACTATTTGTTTTATGAAATTAATCTTTTCATGGAAATATCTATTTAATTAAAAATTAAATTATTTTAAATTATTATACTTCATGAGAAGTAATATTTATTTGGTATAGAATCCTATGATTTGTACTAGATCAGAATTAGTGATTCAATCCATAAGTTTTAATTATAATATGACGAATTTTTTATTTCTCCTCCAATGATATTAGGAGTTACTATACCTCTATGAATTTATGTTAATATACCTAGTGGCTTATGTTAACCATTAATATTATAGGATCTATTAATCACATAATATAAGGATCTTATTAGTCACATTATTGTCCACAACATAGAACAATAAATTTTGTGTTCATATAATGGTTATTATTCATGTATTTTTCATTAATTAAACACATTTTAAAACCCATGTTACATGTTTCATGGTTTCGAAATGTTAAAAAAACTATATTATTTATTTTTAAATAGAATGTTTCCATTTTTATAAAAATATCATTAATTAGTGTACAATTTATGGAATTGTACTCCTCTAGTAATGCTCATGACAGACATACCCCCATTTGGTTTATATAGTCTATGTTTTTTTGATATAGGTATATAGAAATAATCATATTGTGAGATTGGTTATTGATGTTATCTAATAATGGTTTTCAGTATGTTACATAGAGGTAGTGAGTCCAGATTTCACATAATGATGTGTAGTGGTCATCATTGATTATATGGTTTAAGTTTTCTGTTATAGAAATGTAATCTTATATCATAAAATATATTTCAATCTCATTTATAATTTATTTTATTTATGAAACATTTGAATATCATTCTTGTTCATTATCAATATTTTTGACGATCCTCTATTTCTAATTTTATATTTTTAGTTTCAATTTATTCATACTATGTATTTTAAACTTTTATTATAATAATTATTTATTTTAATTACATGAAATACTATAGGGGTAATGTCTAGTTCCAATTGGGAATGTACTTTATTTACAAAGTAGAAACCATTCCCAACAGTTATTATATAAAGAAAATGTAGTAGTTGAGAGTTTATTTTTATTTTTAAAAAACATTAGGCCTTTTCGTGGCCTACTTTTTGTGTTGTGTTAGTGAAATATTGGGTTATTTTGTAAAAAATGGTATCAAGGATTGGTTTTATTATTAGATTATAGCTGAATGGATAATAAATATAATGGATGATTATGAATTGATGTGTTTTATTCATGTTATTGTCTTCGTAACACTGACCGTAATGATAATAATATCTATAAAAAAAATATTAATATAAATATTTAATATATGTTCTATTATAATTTTGATTTGGAGGAATATTAGATTAATCAATACAGGACTATTTCTATTTTATAGGGACATAGTTGGGGTATAAGGGATGTGGAAAATTTGATAAATTTTATAATTTTAATGGAGTTTTTCTGGCATGTCCTTCTCCCTGGGAACACAATTTTTATAAGAGGGTGAACCATTTATGGAATCAGTCTTATGCATTGTATAAAACATGAACAGTTTATGTACACTTTGTAAAACCATGAAACCAAATCCCACCTAATGGTAGTTCTAATGATTTATTATGTTTAATTT
This sequence comes from Viscum album, assembly GCA_963277665.1. Lineage (NCBI taxonomy): Eukaryota > Viridiplantae > Streptophyta > Magnoliopsida > Santalales > Viscaceae > Viscum > Viscum album. The sequence goes on along the minus strand of OY728138.1, from coordinate 54,549,605 downwards.
TATTAAATTACATCATATAATTCTTATGGAAATTTAATTAATGTATATTATTTTAGATTATGTTATTTATGAGTAATTTTGATTATTTTATTCCTTATTTGATTTCATATAGTATCAATCCAAATCATTGAACACATGTCAACCATAGATATAGATCTGTGTAAATTTAGTAATTATTTAATAATTATTCATGTTTTAATATAAATTAGATGGTGTTGAGAACCAACCATTTGATGAACCAAGGAGTATTCCATTTCCATTAGAAGTGTAGGATGGTAGTTTTGTTTCTAGAAAAAATATAATAATTATTCTTAAAAATATACTCAACCAAAAAGACTATACATTTCATGAAGAAACCAATGTTAGGATGTAATGTGTTATGTAATAATTATAGAATATTTTTCAATTAATTGAGGTTCTAGATAGCAATGATAAATATTGTAATTTTATTATAATCAAAATCCATAATTATAAGTTGAGGGAGAAAATTTTTCAAGATAGAATACATGATGATCCCTATTTTATGGATTTCTTGTTCATTTTCACCTAGATGTTCTATATGAGCATGAAATACTTTTGGGTCTCTATGGAGATAATATTCCTCAAACTATGTAATCATATAGTCCTGGATTATGACAGTTGGTTCCACAAACAGATTCTTCTCCATCGATAGATGGTAATAAATTATAAGATTAATTTAGAAAGATTTGAAATTGGTCTCAAAAAATCACATGTTTATACATTTAATGAATTTTATAAAAGTGGAGGATGTAGATCCTAACATTGGGGAATGGATTTAACAATTTTGGATGTTTTGGTAGGTTAGTAATCCTATGGAAAGTGGAAGTGAATAGTTCTTCCTATAAATTATTAGTTAACATGATAATAATAATAAGGGAAGTAGGAGTGGCATTAGTTACACATCCTAGTTAGTTTGATGAATTTTAATGCAGAGTGGAAAACATATATATAATAAAAATGGAATGGTTAATAATTTGGGTCAATATTTTCAAAAATCCTATAATACGTGTAACTGTTTAGATTTTTAGTTCATCTTTTTGGGGTTTTTAGTGAAACTGTATTTTTTGAGGTGGTTCAATATCCTACCATCAATGTGTATTCTCACATCAATTATATTATAATATTGAAATTATTTCCAAAAGATATGGATGTTAAGTTTTAAAGTGTTATTTTTATATATAGAGTGAGTTTGGACCTAATACATAAGAATATAGTAAACCACATCAAAATTATAAATCAATACTAATGTATAGAAGGGAATGTATGTGAATGCGAATACCTCTATAGTCAATGATCATCCTTAACATGAACTTCATGAATGTGAATACCTCTATAGTCAGATGGTGTCTCTCCTTATAGATCGTATTCTTAATGACAGTATATTGGTATGTCAGATGGTGTCTCTCCTTATAGATAATGATTATTTGAACTTCATGAAAGTGAATAGCACTATAGTCAACGATCATCCTTACCTTTTCCAATATGATTTCATAGTATAGTCCCACGAGGTGAGGTAATTTATTCAATTAATGTCATTCCTAATAAAAATCCAATATCATTACCTTACTTTCAAAACATTATAGTTTAATTTATAGATTTTAGGGACTTGTTAAATGATTTAGATTTCTCTGATTTTATTCATACCACGTTTTCTCTATTGGATGGTCTTTTAATCATATTTATAAGAGATTATGGGACTCTATATCTTTTTCAATGATTAACATATGCTGAAATATTTGACCCTATATAAATAAATATTATTTTCTTTGAATTGATATAATTTTATATAAATTGAAATTGAAAATATTGTATCCAATTAATGAACATTATTCAGGGTATCACCATATCAAGGATTAGTTTTTGGATATTCCCAATATCACTTATAGAAGTATGTTTTTTATTTTTGAATATATGGTTATTTCATTTCACATATACAACGATACTTCTATGTTTTTATCCCTTATAAAATTGTACTTCAGTAATTTAATGAATACTTTATGTTTTTTTGGGTGATGTATTGATATATTTGAAAATTTATCTGGATAATTTGAATCACTTAAGTATTAATTTTGGAAATAACCATGAACGTTTTCATTATTAAAATTTTTAAAAAATTTATTTTTTGATTCTATATGTCATGTTCATGTGACATTTAATATCAGAAAAATTCACTTTTGATGATCTTGAGAAGGTGAAGGTTGTTATTCTATGGGAAGATTCAAGGAATAAAAATAATGTTTCTAACTTCTTGTGTTTTTAATGTTACTACTAGTGTTTTTTATATAAATTTGAATCTTCTAATTTCCATTAACTACGTACGATATGAAATATTTCATTCTTATAATATAACTTATATTCCATGTTTCTTTTGAAGGATTAAAACTTTTATTGAAGAAGGATCTGATCTTGACTTTACCTATGGTTGTGTAGGACCATTCCATTTACAATGATTCATCTTGTATAGAATGTAGATGTGTGATTTTGTAGGTTGATCAAGTTATGTAATATAGTTCTCATCGACAAAATATAAATAAAATGAATTACCAATCCCAAGTCCTTGAGATTAATGTAGTTATTCACGCTCTATAATATTAGTAATGGTAACTGATTAGTTTGAAATTTATGTGGTTACCTATAATTACATATTCCATTATATTTTCACTCAATAAATATAGATGGTTCATATAAATTTATAAAATTTAATTTTACATCCTTTATAAATATGGAATGGTGATTTCTTTAATTCATTATTCTTGTAAGAGTAAATGATCCAAAGAGTTGACTGGATATTGCAATGAGTGGATATGATTACCCACTTTTTGAAAAATCAGTTATAGATGGTGGATGAGAAAGAGAGTATATTTATTTAAAATGTTTAGATGAATATTTTTCTTATTGATCTTATAATATTTGAGAAACCAAGTAATAAATTTGTCAATAACATCCAAATAACCTCAAATGGTGTGTGGCCCATTAACGCGTGTTGTCAATCTTCTAAGAGAATTCATTTTTTGGGGACCTTTTTATAGTTCCCCTATTAATGGGTAGTTTAGTGATGAAATATTTCTATCATCCCTGGTAAGAAATTACAATATGATAAAACCATATTTATCACTATATTAGTCGATGAAATTGGAGCCCTTGGATGATGTATGCATTGGTATAAGTTGTATCAACATGTTATACCTATAATTTTGTTAAAGTGGTCAATTAGAAACCATATGTTATCCTATATCTTATTTTCATTCCATAATTTAAATTGGTTGATATTTCCATGGATTTCATCATTAGATTACCGTTTACCCCTTTGGTTATGAGTTCAATATGGATGTTAATTGATTAATTAATGAAATTTTCTCATTCCATTCTAATAGAGGACATAAGTAAGGTAGATAGTTATTTTTTTCATTATATGTATGATACTACTAAACATCATGGGGTTCATTTAAATATTACATCATGTAGAAATCATGGATTAAACATGTAAGAACCTTGATTTTCATGTGAGGTATTCCTCCTTTTAGTTTTGGTTTAATTTCCTTATTATTTTTTTATGTGAATTCTTAAGTTGATCACAGGTGTTTTGGAGGCGTCTGGAGATTTTTCAGATGCGAGAACCACGTCTTGGGATAAAAATGACTAGGTGAATGGTTTTAACATAACATGCACATGGTTAGAGAAAACCGTGTGAGAGGTCTGAAAAGTTGTAGGTTCTTAATAGATTCTTTCACATGGTTTGTTCATGGTTAGTCAAACCATTCTGGGTAACCGTGTGGAGTGACCCTTCCTAGGAAGATAGGTGTGCACTATTTTGGCATGGTTTGGGAAACCGTGCAGATATACTGTGTGCCCCTACTGTGTGTTTTTTTATATCTTTAATCAAAATTATTATTTTATATAAACCCAATTTGGGTTTTCTTCTTCCACACATAGATCCCCTACATGGAGCATCCTTTTGGCACCTAACATAGTCTTTGTTCCCTACTCTCCATTTTGTCTCCATTTCGATCGCGAATTGTCTCATTGAATCTGCAATGGTAATTCCTCAGTTCCATTTCAGTCATTTGCGATTCTTCTGAACAACAATTGCGCTATTTGGATTTGGGATCATATGATCTAATATTCCATTAATAACATGTTCTTCATATTTCTTCCAAACCAAGATGAATCTAGAATCAATGCTAGATGATATGTCTACTACCAAGGTGATGTAGTTGGCATTGTCCTTATTTCGGATTTTCTATGTGTTTTTCGAGTGTTTGGCCTTTACGCCGTCCGTCGGACTTTCAGAAGAAGTCTTGTTTTTGAGAGAGTAGCTTTTAGTAGTTTTAGTTGGACCGGGTGGGGTTGACCATATGTTACATTTAGGTGTGTTGGAACCCATTTTTTATTTTGAGGTCATCAAAGGGGTGAGACATAATGAAATAGCTTGTTTGGGCCAGTTTAAACCACCCAAGAGGTACATGATCATTCTTTACTAGTTAGATGTTTTCCTTAGTTGAGTTGATAGCTCAAGAATATTATTTAATGGATTTACTACCTCCTTGGTTAATGAATATAACATTATGACTTATTGTTTTTGATTGTTTGGAATGTTAAATGGATGTTGGGGGTGGGTATACCTAATGGAAGTGAATAATGTCATGTTAATGGAAAATATGGGGGGGGGGGGCATATTCTTGGTTAATGATAAATGTTTTGAATGAGGGGGTATACTCATGGATCATGCATGTTGATGTGAGTGGGTATACTCACATTTTTATGCATGTTTTATTTAAATGATTCAATGGTTGAATGAATGATTTGATAGTTTCCATGGACTTCTCTCCATAGATCTGTAATGCTTCAGTGGATTACTAGGGTTGACTCTTCCCATTGTGTCTTGATTCCGTGGGATGCCTCAAGCCTTTCTACCCCTGTGGATCCAGTTTGATTGGGCTCTCATAGGTCATTATATTTTTATTATCCTAGGACCCCAACTAGTGCCTAACCACATTTCCACCAGGGATTCCTATGGGATTCGATGGGTTTCCTTGGACATGATCCTTGAATCTGGCCCTCTGTGGTCTAAAATTAATCTATATGGATGCCTTGGTCTGCTGACACCTTGGATATGGCACTTGTGGTATCCACTTCTCTATACAATGAGGTCGTGGGATATTTTCCTTCACTATACAGTGTATCCATGGTTTACTTGAATTCTGTATACTATGTGGATGTTCGTTATAGGATATAGATGGATTTACAACATGGTTGTGTTACTTTCTTGTTTACTTGGTTATATCTTACTTTTTAAGAGAAGGCTCTCTTTTACAGGGAGCCTTTAAGGTTGCTTGGGTTTACTTATTATAATTGACTTAAGCCAGGGGCATACTCGCTTACTTACTAGTTTTTTACACTTTCTAGAACATTTGTATAATTGTTGTTAGAAATATTTAGAGTTGGGAGGTTTCCTACTGGGATGTTTATCTCAAACCCTATTTGGGCCTCCTCACAGACCCAGACAGATTATATGGTTGCATGGGATTATAGGGGAAAGCTCATTATTATAGGTTGTTGATTGTGTCTTTGGAGCTAGGGAGAATAAAACCAAGTTGAGGCTAGCAATGTTGAGATACATTTTTGGAATTTTGTTGTTTTTGGGACTTTTAATTTATTAAATATCCATATACCTATTTTGGATGCTATCTAGATACTTGTACCATATCCATCATTTTCAATATGAGACACTTCTGGATATTGATATGTATTCATTTCATATATTACTTTTAGTTGTCTTCTGTTTATTTATTTTCCTCTATTTATTGTTTGTTTCTGACTTCCACTTTGATACTCTGATAATGAGTGCATAGTCTCTCCATTGACTCACCTTGTCCCTCACTACTAGTCGGCATCCTCTGGCATTTGGGGAGATTTGTTTAAGGCCTTGTGACCAAATGGGCTCGGGGAACTATTTCGGGTGGAATCCGGGTTCAGGAAATTACAAAGTGGTATTAGGGGGAGGTTTTGATCCTCTTACCTGTGGGTTATGGGCCAACATTGATTCATAAATTGGTATACCAATGGTGGAAATTCATAAATAACTTAATGTGAAATGGACATGGAAACTTGAATAATGAATAGAGACTTAACCTAGATGCATATTTTTCGTGGGCTAGAGGAATAGTTTTATTGGTTTAATGGATATTCTTTACACAGTCCTAGCTTCAGAAGTAGCCTGTGGGTTAACATGGTTTCTTAGGAGTTTTTTGACGTATCCTACAATTTTTGAGATTTTTTCTTTTATGGTGTTCTTTCCTGAGGTGTGCATTTGGAATTGTAGAGACATTACACCACGACGACCTCCAGCGGTACGTCGTGATGGAGGTGATGACCATACAATAGAGATAGTGGGCCACGTGCTACCACTTGAACTTATTATAGTGAAATCTATGGAACCTAATGTTTTTCCAAACATAGGTGTTGAGGCACAGTTTCATGAGGGTTTCTTTCGGTGTATGGATATGATGCAGTGAGCACCACATCCAGCCTTGCTAGTGACTGGGCTAACAGAAGTGTTCCAGTTGCATCATCCTCTTACTTTTTCATGCGATGGAGGACCACATGTTGCAGAGTTTTGGCTTGAGACCATGATAGAAATATTTGATCATCTATAGATTCCTTTAGAGAGAATTCTCAAGTTTGTGAGTAATATTCTACTTGGATCGGAAAAGCGCTGGTGCGATGTTTTAAACCAGGATGATGGGCTGCAGAATATGGGATATTCCGAATTCCAAACCAACTTCTACAACTAATATTTCCTCATAACTCCATGAGCACCAAAACCTACAGAGTTTATGCATCTGGAGTAGGGTGAGATAATAGTTATGGAATACTCAGCATGCTTTATAGTGTTCTAGTGGTTTGAATTGATGTATCATATAGATGAGCTATCAAAGGACAGAAGCTTTGGGGAATGTATCATTCATGTTATCAGATCTCATGTCAATGAGTTATGATTTCCTTCTATCACTAAGATTGTGAATCAGGTGCAGATTACAGAGAAGAACCTACGGGAGGCTGGGGGTAAAGAACAGGGGAGTGTTGTTTCTTGCCCCAGTGGATCTAAGTCTTCAGGTAAGTAGTGCCATTTTGAGGATTACCCTAATGTGAGTGACAGTCAGGATATGGGTGCAATAATCTTGGGGTATTTCTATCATTTTGGTAAGTGAGGCCACCTGAAGAATAAATGTGACTGCGACCCATTTGAGTGTCGAGCTTGCTGCAGGATGGGGAACATGTGGATATTTTGTAGGATCTTTCTTCCAGCTGTGAGTGGTAGGGGTCATATTCAATGATAGGTTTGGGAGTAGGGTATTCAGCTCCATGTCAAGCTAGGATATAGAACAGCATAGGCTAGTCAGGCTAGGGAAGTGGTGTCATTGTTGAGGTAGCTAGACACTAGGATCTCATAGGTGGCAGGGCGAATCAGCTCGGGGTAGCCAGGTAGGGTCATTGGGGCGTGTTACAGGCCAGACTTCAGTAGTGAAATAGAACCAATAGAAGTAGGATCACATATCATCTATAGTGAATGGTATGATCTTAGTAGATTCTACTATTTCATCTGATCTTTTTGATATATGTTCCTCACATTTTTATCTTACACGAGTGGTTAAAATTCTCTATCTTGTGGTGTTTCTTTATAAGGGTGTTTTGATGATAGAAACATTGTTGGTAGTCCCAATAGGTTATGTGAACCAATTTATAGAGTTTCCCCTTAATATTGAAGGGTTTCACAATATCTGGGATCTTTATGTCCTTGAGATAATATGGTTTGACAACATTCTCACAATGGAGTAATTCTTAGCTTATCAAGCGTATGTTTAATGCTATCACTAAAGGATGACTTTCACATCACCATAGGGTGAAGTTTTTATTCAAAAGGATGAATGGGATTTCCATGTGAGTAGATAAGGACTGAATAATCATTGGTTGGGTGGGATAATAGCCTAGTTTTCTAGTTTGTTTCTTGATGATCCCAGAGTGAGTTAGGCGGACATTACTCTAGTGGTTGAGAACTTCAGGGACGTATTTCCCTATGACTTTTCTAGTTTACCACATGAGATAGAGGTGAATTTCTTCATCGATCTAGTTCTAGGAGATGAAATGATATCCATTCCTCCTTACCAGATAGCTACGACGGAGTTTCAAGAGATGAAGAGGTATCTAGGGGAGTTGGAGGCGAAGGGTTTTATCAGACCCCGTACTTCTCTATGGGGTTCTCTAGTCCTTTTGTGAAAAAAGGCAGATAAAAATCATAGGCTATACAAGGATTATTGAAAACTGAACCAGCTTACTATTAAAAACTGATATCCTTTTCCATGGATATATTACATGTTTTACCAAATTCGAGGAGCTTGAGTGTTCTCGATGATCGAATTGAGGTGAGGATATCACTAGGTGCATGTTCGACCAGTAAACATACCTCATAAAAGATTTTTTAGAAGGTATCGGATATATGAGTATCTGGTTATATCATTCAGTCTCATCCACGCACCAACAGATTTCATGGATTTGATGAAACGAGTGTTCCATCCTTACATTGATTCATTTTCGATGGTTTTTGGATGATATATTGGTGTATTATCACAATCTACATAACCATTCCAACCATCTTGAGATAATTTTGAATACACTAAGAGAGAACCAGTTATCTTCTAAGATCCCAATGTGCCACTTTAGGATGGATCAGATTCAAGTCCTAAGTAACATCATCTTAGAAATAGGATTATCAGTAGACCCAGAGAAGATGAGAGTTGTAGTTCCCTAGGAATATCCTCAGAACATTTTTGACATACAACGTTTCTAGGGGATTTCCTTCTACTATAGTAGTTTTATAAAGGTCTTCTTGTGCTTAGTAGCATCATTTACATGCTTGACTAAAAAGGGTGTGTGGTTTTTGTGGTATGAATCTTGTGAGACAACCTTTCAAGAGCTGAAATGGAGGCTAACATCTGCACCAGTCCTGATACTGCTAGAGTAGTTCCAGAGTTACACAGTCTACTATGATGCTTTAGGTATTGGTATGGGGAAGTGCTGTTGTAGGGGGATCAAGTCTTAGCATATAGGTCAACTATTCGAAGGCCTAATGAGAGGAATTACATTACACACGAACTTGAGTTAGTTGTGGTTGTTCATGCATTACATTGTTGGAGGCACTATTTACTGTGAGAGAGTTTTGTATTGTACATGGACAAAAAAAGCTTTGAGTATATCTTTACATACCGTGATCTAAATTGGAGGCAGCGATGGTGGGTGGAATATATACATTCCCTTTACATCGAGATTTCCTACACACATATTAAGGGGAATTCAGTAGCTGATGAACTGAGTAGAAGGACTTAGATACAGGTGCTGTAGCAGGCTAGTAGCGAGTGGAAACTTATGTCATTTTTTTGAGATGCATTTCGAGGTGCACGACATAACATGGAAAACTTCTCCATCTTCCTTAGCTACTAATTATACCCTACTATAAATAGTTTGGATGAGCTATCTTTTGGATTTAGAAGTCCTAGTTCAACAGAATGGTGTGGTATGTGAGGACCCTCCTCCTAGTTGGATGATAGGCAATGATTATGTCTTGTGTATCTGTGGACGTTTCTGTGTTCTAGTGGATATACATGATATGTTGATGTATGAGTTTCATGATTCAGATTGGGTAATGAATGCTGGGGTTACCAAGATGTATTGTGACATGTGACGTTAGTACTTGTGGATGGGAATGAAGCACGAGTTAGCCGGTTTTTTTATGAGGTGATCCACCTATAAGTAGGTGAAGGCAGAAAATCAACGACCAGTTGGAATTTTACAGCAGTTACCTATCATGAAGTGGAAATGGGATGATGTTGTGATGGATCTTGTGATGGGTTTTCGGAGTTCGCATCAAGGTAATGATGTGTAGTGGGTTATTGTGGATAGTCTTACAAAGGTCGTACATTTCTTGCTGATCCTGGAGACCATCATTGTTAATTATCTTTGAAAGTTGTACATCCAAGAGGTGGTACAACTACATGGGTTCCAATGCGTTGTCATTTCATATAGGGATTCCAAATTTACATCTCTTTTTTGGAAGATTTTTCAGAGGGTGTTGGGTACATAGGTTCTTTTGACTACAACATACCACCCTTAGACTAATGGCTAGTCAGAGCGTACGATACAGGTGTTAGAGGACATGCTATGAGCCTGCATCCTGGACTTTGGGGGCTCTTGGGAGAGGCACATTCCCCTAGTTGAATACTCCTATAATAACAGTTATCATGCGATGATACAAATGGAACCTTACATTGATTTATACGATAGTCCATGTCATTATCCCCTATGCCGGTTAGATGTAGCATTATTGGGATCATGTCTCATACAGGAGACATATGAGAAGGTCCATTTTGTTCATAATCAGATGGATACTGACCAGTATCTCCAGAAATCATACGCCAATCTCCATAGATGACCTCTAATGTTTGAGGATAGGGATCATGTTTTCTTACATTTTTCACCGAGGTTAGGACATAAGTGGATTTGGTGACAGGGTAATCTTTCCCAGAGATATGTTGGGCCATTTTAGATTCAAGAGAGAGTCAGTTTGAATGCCTATCGGTTGCAGTTACCTCATAGGTACCGAGAAATGCATGATGTCTTCCATGTGTCTCGGTTGCGCTTCTATCACTCAGGCTCATCTCACATTTTAAAGCCTGATTAGGTTGATTTCCATGTTGATGCATACTTTGAGGAACATCTGATTTTTATTGTTGACAAGAGAATGAAGGTTATATAAGGATGGCATGTTCATCTAATACGAGTGCTATGTTAGAACGACTTTTTATAGGAAGATACTTGGGAGAGGGAGGATGGTGTACATGCTCAGTGGAAAAAGTTGTTCTCAGACTAATCTTGACCACTCTTTAGAGAAAAATTCATTTATGAATTTCTATAAAGGGGAATATTGTAAGAACTTGAGTTTTTATATGATCTATTGTCACATTTCTTTTGGGTTTAATTTCCCTTTTATGGTCTTATGTGAATTATTAACTTGATCATGGGTGTTCTAGAGGTTCTCAGTGTTGTTTGGAGGCCAAAACCATGTTTTGGGCAAAAAATGACCTGACGCGTGGTTTGTGCATGGCCCGTGCATAGTTAAAAAACCCATCAGAGAGGTATGAGAACTTTTAGGATCTTGACAGATACTTTTTCACAGATTGTGAAAGGTTAGTCAAACTGTGCAGGGTAACCCTGCGAAGTTCCCCTTCCTAGGGAAAGAGGTGTGCACAGTCTCTACATGGTTTGGGAAATTGTGTGGGTAAACTGTGTGACCCTGCTCTGTGTTTTTATTAATTTTGGTTCAAAAATAATTGTTTTTACTTAAACCCAAATTGGGTTTTCTTCTTCCACGCACAGAGACCCTCCATGGAAACTACTTTTGGTTCCTAACATAGGCTTTCATCTCTACACTCTATCAGATATCCATTTCTATTTTCAATTGTCTCATTAGATCTGCAATGGTAATTCCTCGATTCCTTTTAGGTCATTCTTGATTCTTCATAAAAATGAATGCACTATTTGGATTTTGGCCTATATGCCTTAATATTCCATTTTTGTCCATTATATTCATTTCTTCCAAACTGGGACGAATTAGGACATGATACTAGATGAGATATCTACTATTGAGGTGGGGTAGGTGATATATACCTTATTTCAGTTTTTCATGGTGTTTATCAAGAATTTGGCCTTTATTCTATCCATTGGACTTTTCATTGAAGTCTCATTTTTGAGAGAGTAGCTTTCAGTAGGTGTAGTTGGACCTAGTGAGGTTGATCATATGTTCGGTTTACTTGTGATGGCACCCGTTTTTCATTTCAAGGTAATAGGAGGGGTGCTCCTTAAGGAAGTAGCTTATTTACTCTTATTTAAACCACCCAAGGGGTGTGTTGTCATGTATTCCTTTGTTAGAGGAAGACCATAGTTGAATTGATAGCTTGAGTAACTTTTTTTGTAGATGAAAAGCCTCCTTGGTTAATGAATATCATGTTATTCCTTAACTGTTTTTATAGTCTAGAATGTTAAATGGATTATGTGGGTGTGTGTACCTATACGAAGTGACTAATGTCATGTTAAGGGACTACATTGGAGGGTAGACCTATATTATTGGTTAATGATTAATGGTTTTCATGACTTCGTATAGTCATGGCTAGTGCATGTTGATGTGAGTGGGTATACTCACATGTTTATGAATGTTTAATTTGAATTCCTGAATTCTTGAATGAATTGTTTGATAAATGCCATGGACTGCTCTCTAAGGATCTAAAACATGGTATTGGACACCTTTTGTTGACTCTACCCCCTGGGTCTTGATTCTATGGGATGCATCGTGCCTTGCTACCCCATGGATCCATCTTTCTTGGGATCCATAGTAATTGCTATTGCTATACTCCGAGGACCCCAACCAGTGCCTAACTAAGTATCCACTAGGGATTCACATGGGACTCGATGGGATGCCTTATACATTCTACTTGGATCCATCCCTCTATGGTCTAGAATTATTCTACATGAATTCCTTGGACTGCTAACACCTTGGATCCCGACCTTGTGGTCTTAAATTCACTACATAGTGATGTCATGGGATATTTGACTTTACTATACGGAATGCTCAGGGTTTACATGAATTCTCTATGTAGAGTGGTTGTGGGTTATATGATACAGATGTATGAATGGTGTGTCTATATTACTTTCTTGTTTACTTGGTTATAACTACTTTACTAGAAGTTGAATCACTTTTGCAGGCTGCTTTGAGTGTTGTTTGGTTTTACTTATTACAGTAGACTTATGACATGGGCATACTGACTTACTTACTGATTATTTATACTTGAGAGCACATTTGTATTATTTTTGTTAAGACATTGTAGACATGGGTGCTTGCCTACTTGGAAATTTATATCACACCCTATTTGGGCCTCCTCGGGGACCCAAACAGATTTTATGGTTTCAGGTGATGCTAGGGGAACGTCCCCTAGTACATGTTGTTGATTGTGGATTTGGAGCAGGGGAGAATAAGACCAAGATAAGGCTTGTGATGCTGGGATTCCTTTTTGGTTATTTGTTCTTTATAGTAATTGTATTCTATTACCTTGGTGTGTACCTATTTTTTATGCTTTCTTGATACTTTTACCATATATATAATTTTGTATATGAGGCACTTCAGGTTATTGATATGTATTCATGTCTTGTCTTAATTTCAATTGTCTTCTGTTTATTTTACTTTCTTTATTTACATTATGTTTTTGACTTCTGCTATAATACTCTGGTAATGAGGGTATAGTCTCTCCCCTGACTCACCTAGGCCCTCACTACTAGTCAGAGGCCTATGGCATTTGAGGAGAAGCACTTGAGTCCTTGTGACCAACTGGGATCAGGGCACCATTTCAGGTGGCATCCATGTTAAGTATGTTATGAAACTCATTGTGTTTGGAGTATTCATGGAGAACCAAATTGAAATTACACAATTTGTATTATCTATAAGGTCATGAGATTATGGTGCATGAAATCTAAATTCTCATTATTATGGAATATTATTTTTTCGTGGATTTTAGAGTATTGAGGGATTCCCATCTATAATTTTTTGACTTCAAATGTAATAATATATTCTTTAATTTTATGATAAATGTCTTTAATTGATGTTTTATATGATCAGGCATTCATAAAATATACAGTTTTGATAGAGGTGGGATAGCATTTTTTGTGGTCTGACATTTTTAACGCGATATTGAGTAAGATTATAATTATCTGGGAGTGAATAGTGATTTATTAATATAAAAATACCTATTATTCCAATAATCATCAATGTCATATTGATATTTTTGTTCATGGACATTTTCTTTTTAATATAATGACTTCATATTGGTCTATTATAGCTAGGTAATCTACCAAATCCTACCCTGAGTTATGTGGTACCCTCAGAAATCAATGAATTAATAAAAAATACACATATCTATCAATTTACAACCTTATTTTCAATAAATTAGTAATATATTAAAAATATATAAGTTAAAATAATATCATCATTATCCAATCTTATCTATTTTATATGAAGAGATAGAATTAGATATGGATGTCTTAGTGAGTAATAAACCAGTCAAGAATATTTACTTCTACAGTAACGTGATTCCTTGGAAATACATTCCATTTCATCTTTTATTAACTATTCATAAGAATGATTCTCATGTGATGATATAGAGGATTTTATTTATGATAGTGTCTTATCCTTAACATTGTATTGATTTTTCATATATGATCATGAAATTTATGGCCTAGAAAGTTAAATGATGTAGAGAATTGTTACACACATGACATCATTTTCATTTTTGGGTTCATTTTTTGTTGTTTTTCATCGTTATATTCATTTTATAAAAATTTTAAATTTAAAACATTGAAAGGATTTTGAATTAATTTTGGGAACATGGTTGGAACATTATCAATGATAACTGAGAAGAAATACATGAAATGTGGATTGAGGTCTCTTATGGTGATGAAGTGTTGTGGAATTATATCATAGACCATGTTTCTAAACATTGTTAGTTACCTACCTATATAGTGAAATTCACATGGATTTAATACATAGTAAACCACACTCTCTAGATAAACTTTATAAGATCCATTGGATTATCCAATATAAATTTAATGATCAGTTCTTTGTTTACTACACCATGAAATGAAATCTTGTGTCTATACCAGTTTCAATAAAACTTTGAAATTACATTTATCTTCTATGAAAATTAAACACTCAATAAAACACATGTCTACTCATTCAAATATAATAAGGGTGATACATAGACTCTCTCATTTCATATTGTATTATAATTAATTTCCTTACATTTTCATCAATATTATTCTCAATTTTATAAAATATTTTTAATCCTCCTTTATGCTCTATATTTCATAGGGGTTTATTTTTATCATAGGGATATGATTGACTAGGGTTTTTCTAGTGGAAGTTTTTATGTAGGCTCTAATATTTAAGAATTTTTTCACTTCATATATAATAATCCAATATCATTGTTGATTGACATCACTAGATGTTAAATATGATTATTTATGTTATCTGGACCATGGTCTCCCTTTTTTTAAAAACAATATGATCATGATTTTCTAAAAATATGTCCAGAATATATTTTAATAATTTTATGAAATCATTTGTGGATATTATATGTGTGAAATTGTTAAAAATTGCATCCATTGGTATGAGTTGTTAATAAAATATTAAAATAATTATTTATTTATATAAATTAACATTTCCAAAAATGTGTATGATTAAATCCCTCCATTGTTACAAATGAATTTTTTATTTAAGATTAATTTTCATGACGATATTATTCCTCAAAATAAATTTGGTTTCGTTATTTGGGACTCATAGGAAATTTACTTACTATTAATTGAAAATTATCTTCCAACCCTTCTATGATGCTATTATAATTTATGTTTCACTTAAAATGTAAATATGTGTCACATCAAAAAAATTAATTATTGTTCACCCCAGAGTGTCATGTATGAAAATTAAAAAAGACCAAGATTGAAAATATATTAATATGTGGATGGTAGGAATTTTTAACTTTAGGCACATTAGGGAAAAAATAACTATTTCATGTAAATATATTTTATATGGATACTAAAAATATTTTCAAATTTTTAAAAATATTTTTACATGTAGCATATCTTAAAATTGATAAAATAATTACTAGATATGGTTTATTTTCCAACTATAAGTCATGGATTTAAAAAAAAATACATTTCTAATAGAACTCCTTATGTGATACTACTGATATAGTTATGACCATACCATATTTACAGATATTGGGTGTGTGTAGATCATATTTATAATCGTACAAGTAATTAAAAGACACTCCATGTAGGTATTGGGTATTCATTTTAGTATATCTGGGTTGGTGGAGGTTACATGGTGGGAGTGGGTCTTTATGTTTGATAAATATAAATTGTTTTCATTTTGTTATAATAAATTTTTCGGTTTTGGTTGTAGAATCATACTCTTACATAGTCTATATTTCATCTATCTGATTTTTATACTTTTCATCAATAAACTCTTGAAATATTCATGTTTTTTCATTCTTTTTATGCATATGTAATTTTATGGATTATTATGAAAAACAATTTTTTGATTCCTCTGATGTCCTATTGTTATGTTCTAATTAATTTAACTAATTGAATACTTATACTATAGTTGGGTCAATTCGGGTTCTAGTAAGAACACTTATTGTTGTATTAAATTTGTATAGACATTATAATTTCTTATTGAAATAATATCGAAGGATAGTTTCTATCCCACAATAATTGGGATTTCAATTATAATATTTTTATAGACCGAAATGACTATCATTTCTATTTAATCTCATGATGGTTCATGAAGAGAATTAAATTATACGTAATGTAAATGAATATTATTTTTCCCATTTTTTTCATCCATGAATCCATAATATTATCAATCAGACATACAAGGATGATGCAGTTCTCCTTAGAAAGGATGGAAATATTCTAACATTCAACCTTAATATTTATGGAATTTTATGACTTGAGGAATGAATATTTACCACATCATTATGATAAGTTTTTTGGAGTTTTTTTATTATAGTCATATAAAATCATTCATTAATTAAATTCAAATTCCTAATATCTATAGATATTACATGTTTTACTTATAATAAGCGCACATGAAGTGGGTGACTGTAGTGTAGACATATCAAACCATTCTCTACCAACAGTTTTTATATGGTTTTCTAAACTATATTGGTATGGTTTAACCAATACTCATTCATATAATATAATTGGACAACATCTAACTACATTTAATTTTAGGTCTCTTAAATATCATTAAATGATATCATTACATTTTCTTCAATGTTGATTGATATATAAAGTCAACAAGTATTAGTAATATTATGATGATGTCATATTTGATCAGCATTCAAGAATTTACTAAATTTATGTATAAATGAAACATATTGTAAAAATAATAACTACATTCGATCAAGATATGATATTTACCTCAATGTTATATTAGGTTATTTGTCAAGAATTCAATACATTTCAATTATTTATCCCCATATATCATCCTTAAAATAATTTTCAGTCTAAGAGATTAATTTATACTCTAAATGATATGTTTGGATCATGAATAGTGGATCTCAAAATTGGTTTTGATTAACATATTAAAATTTTAAAATTCACAAAAAAATATCTTCTTATAGTCAAAATACATATGCCGCCATTTGTAGAATTTTTTTGAGGTGGTGTGGAAATATAGAATGTTTTCATAATGTCAAAGAGAGGAAGAATCAAGGACATAACCTTGATTATGAAAGGATAAAAAATGTTTAAATTTTTTTTAAATATATTAATGACTAAAAAAAGAATACTGATGAGTTACACTGATTATCATTATAATTATTTGGAGTTTCAGGTCTGGAATAAAGCATTCTATTTTATTTAACTGATCCATAGTGTTATGAATTTTGGGAGGAAGGTAAAATGATTCCGTGATTTATCGTCCAATTTTAGATCCATTCTCACATGACTACCATAGATTGTCACCATTAACTATAACATAACTACACAAAATTCCATGATTTGTTTCTTGAATCACTATTGTGGAAATATATAATAGATCCATGAAATGAACTAGATTACAAGAATGTATAACTATAACAAGATCCTTCTTTTGATTGACTATCAATATAAGTATTTAGTTACATAGATAAATTAATAAAAATTAACATAACCCAATAGTTATTTGTCTGTAGAAAAATCATATGTTTAAATAATTATGGTGGAAACCTGATAATGTAATGAAATAAAATTTCCTTCATTGTTTTCCATCCTTTCCCTGAAATTCAATGGGAATATTTTTATAATGGGTTTGGAACATGGCATAGAATTTTTTTATCAAAAAATATTTGATGTAATCTTTCCCATATAAAAACTAATAAAAATGATCATTTCATTTTTTAAAAAAAAATTAATAACATTACATCATATTGAATATTTATGTATTATACAATATAATTAGAAAAAATAAATATGACAATTACATGTGGAATAATATCCCAAGAAAATAAATTCACTTTCAAATTAAAATCACCATCTACATGGTTTCCTTAATGATCATCACTCTATTTATTACTAAAATTATAAAGAATAATTTAGTAATATGAAATATTTTATTATATGGATATTAAAATGTTAGATAAATTAACATTATAAAGCTATTAAAGTTTCAATATACTAGTGAAAATGGGTATCTTGGGATTTAAATAATAGTGGGAAATAAATATAACCCTTACAAAAACATATATCCAATTGATATATTAGAAAAAATTATAATAGGTGTATAAATATTTTATTTAAATAAATAATATATATATTATCTTATATAGACATTATGTATAATAGGAATTTATCATCTATAAAATAAATGTGTATCAAAATGATGTTTATCATAATTAATCATTAATGATGAAATTATTTTTAATGAAGAAATATTTTTTTATATTGTATTGAATATTTTTATTTGTTATTATATATTTCTATTGTTATAGATTTAATTTTACAAATGAAATATTTTAATGAAGGTACTGAAATGAGAAAAGTGGGTTATTTTTATTTTTGGTGAAATTTTTTGTATTGGGATAAATGTTGTATGATGCGGGTAATAATAAATTGTAGAAAAATATAATATATATTTAAATTGACCTATAAAACATATTAAATTCTAATTAAAAGTATTAATTTAATTAAATATCCAACCCCTAAATTTTTCTACATTATAACCTACTTTTATTTTAATATGATCATCCATATACAATAAGAAAATGAGAAACTACAAATATTCCACTAGAAATAACATATATAATAATTTATATACAAAGCTATAAACTTCCTTTGATTTTATAATTAATCCTTACCAAAACTCCATTACCAAAATCTATGTTCAATGAGGTATATATTATGTTCCTAAGAATGAGGAAAAAATCTATCATTAAAAAGATTTCCATTAGGACCAATTGATATTCTATCATTGTAATTATATAAATCTTCGAAATATTTTCTAGTTAATATCCCCAATAGTTGATTAAAAACACTCATTATATTCTATAATGATTAAATATTATCATAATTATGGTTTTAAAAATTGATATTACTAAAATTTAACTCCACGAACACACACGTTTAATAGTATAACATGTTCTTTTTTGGGTAAGTTTAACTACATTAATTATGGATGGTATTATATGTTCACAATTTACATAATGGATTATCATAAATCCATAATTGATTGTAATATATGACATTTTTAAGTATGGTATGTAATTATTTTATTTATGGATAAAAGACATAAAAATGAAGGATCATAATTCTGTATTTTGTTTTTATTAGTAATGTTACCCAAGAATTATTCATTTTTGAATTAAATTCTATAGAATCATATTAATATAATTTTTAAAAGTAATGAATTATTTTTTTTCATTACAATAATATTATTTAACTAATTTAATAATTTTTAAAAAATTAACTTCTTATATATAAATGATGATTGACATCTACAAACAAAAACTAGTAATCAATAATAAGAACTATTAACATCAAATGATGAAAATAAATTATACAATTACTAACATATTATTAGAAATGAGTATATGTAATTATTATAATAGTTAAAATGTTATAATATTTATTCGAAATAAATGGTTTTGAAATCTGTATTGATTGTATAAGAGGTTACAATGCATTCATGCATGTAGGAAGTAATAGTTAGCATTTTTATTGTAATATCTCTTCAAAAAATGATTATCTATGTCAAAATATCCATTTATTTATATTTTATCATTATTCTATCTAATTAAAAATTTATCATATATTTTATTTTTATTTAATTTTTTTACATATATTTATAATATTCCACTCTCAGGGATATATAAATAATTTCAAAGGACATTAATTAGTTGAATTGTTTCCATAACCGCTTTTTGTTTGAAATCATTTTAAATTAATTTTAATATTCATTATTTATTTAAATAATGTCATTATATATATATATATATCAATAGTTTCTTATGGTTTATTTTCCATCATTTCTACTCATTTAAAAAGGTTTGAAATGAAGTATTTTACTTCACATATATTTTATTACATTTTGAGCCTCGTTGTCTAACTTCATTATCTAGTTTTTTTTAAATTAATCCATTCTAGGTTACCAGGATTCATAAAATTATCTTCTACTAATTTATTTCACAAAGAATAAGACTCTAAATTTTATAAATTATTTTTAACAAAAAACATGATCTAAATATAGGATAGACATTTCATTATATTCTAAATACTTTTATACTATAAAATCCTAGGTATTGTTAGGATATATCATTTCATTGCCTTCTTAATATTCAATAAATATAGTTTTTAGAGTTATCTTCATGAAAATAATATTATTTACTTTTCCATACAAAACAAATGATGCTTCATTTCTAAAAAACTATGGTCTTAGTCTTTTTATAGTATTATTTGAAAACATTATTTAAAAATCATTAATTTATAATTTAAAAAAATTAAAATTATCTCTCAACTTAGTAGGTAAAAATTATCTTTATATTAATCTTTATATTTCTCTGAAAATATCGATTTCTCAATGAATAGTGAAAACAATGAGCTTTATTGAAAATATCCCTCTCATTTCAAGTATTTAAAAATCCAATTTCAATTTTTTAGTATTTTTTAATTTTCATTAGTATATTTTTATTGATAAAAATCCAAAAAAAATCATTATATTCAACATTATACCTTAATATGGTATCAAAATATTGTTATACTTAATAGTTTTTTTATTAAAAATTAATTTCCTTCCCATTATTAATTTATTTGAAAATAAATTCTTTTACTCATATGAATTAAATTAGATAAAATTAATTCTATATGGAGAATTATTTTCAAGACCCCCTCCCCATAATGTGTAGCCCTCCTAGGCTGGAAATGTGAGAAGGGAGACAGTGACCCCGGAGTCCCGCCTCCAGTAGGCCCCGGGTTGGAGACTAGCACCGAGGGTTTAGTAAACTCACAAATAAGAGAAATTACCCTCTATGAGAACACATGTAGAAGAGAGAGATAAAACAAACACCAACAAAATAAAGCTCAGAATGAAATATAAAATAAAACCCAAGTACAAATATTTAATGTAATGAGAAACTACTACAACTGAAACAGAAAACTGCATGTACCAAAGGAAAGTAAAAATTGTAGCAACCAAAAAGCCTGAATAGCTCCTATAACCCCAATCTTGTAGTAACCAACCTGATCTCCAACCTTCTCCATGTTACCTGAAAAATAGTTTATATATACGTAGGGTGAGTATAACATAATACTCAGTAGGATCCTCCCTAGAGCCTCTCGTGCAAAATTAAAGAAAGCATGATAAAGAAAAGTGAACAATAAGTGAAACTATCTCATCAAATAAATAAGTATACTAATTTATCAACCACGCAGTAGTAACTCTAACCATGTATGAAAAAAAGTATTATTTAATATAATAAAGAATATCAAGGGTACCCTGCTACTACTTCCGCACATTTTTCTTCTTTTCCCCAATGTTGCACATCCTAAGACATCTCTCTCCAAAAAGGCCGAGCTGAAGACACCTCGTCCATCACTACCACATGTACCTCATGAAACACAAATATTTTCTACAAACACCTAGGAGAAGCACCATTCCATCCACACAACCAAATATGACCAGGTAGAATTTGGGTTCCACCACATCACGCATAACATGTATCATACATCAGGTATTATGCCTCAATCGATTACATCACATATGCCGAGTAAGGATCCTCAAGCCACAACAGCCTATACATGTAATACCTATAGTCTCAAAAAAGAAAATATATCCAGAATATATGTGTGTGAATATCCATAGGCCATTACATCCCTCTAAACGCATATATGGTGAAAACTAACTGATGTTCCTACCGTCACTAGTAACTACAAAGATAATAGAGCGGGGAAAGGGGGGAATTTTGTGATCCATCCACCCACTGGATTTTGGGAAAAACACCCACCAAGGATCAGAATCCTCATGGTGTCAGTTTCCCTAACTAACGTGGTAGAGTAGTGTATAAAAAAACAAAAAATATAGAATATACTATATCTCACAACCACAATATGGGACTAACCTAGTCTTAGACTCAACTATAGCTAATATCTCTCAGACTCTTGGATTCTACTAATAATACTACTTATCATATAAGAACCAAACCATTTCAATATCTTTATTACATTACTTAATTCCCTTTTTATTAGTTGCAATTTATGTTAATTAATTATTCAAACATTAATTAACCACTAAAAATTTCACATTATATTCCATTATCATAACACTAATGTTTCATTCCATCTAGGCATAACCAATCCAAGTCCACAACTTTTGAGAAATATTACCTCACCAATGCATCCCAGCAAGCACCAACCCCATGGGTCAACATCATTTATTCAATTGTTTGTTAACAACATTATTACATTACCATATTCCTAAGAATTCTTGAAAATAATTATAAGCTACTAAACACAAGGGGGCTCAACACTGTGAGTATTTAAACTACCCATCAAGTCTTTTCCACCTATAGAAAGTGTATAGGCCCATCCTCCCTTGAGAATCTAAACAGGAAAAGCATGTGGCATGCCCTGCACGTATTCACCCCTTTAGGAAAGAGGGTAATCAAGACTAGATAGCTTGAGTTGTGGGGAATGTAAATAATATAAACATCCAACAAGACTTTGAAAGCATCCAATCACTCACATCCAACCTATTTCATCATCTCTAGTGTCATCCCCGAAATGAATATGCCTAAACTATTTCATCTCCCTACTCTAGGCTTAAACTACATCCACAAATACTTGTCCTCCCTTCCCCCACATATCACAACATCCATCCAGGCTCACATCACAACACAAGAAGTAGGAATCAAGCAACATATCAACTAGAATCTTTCCCCTTAAAAAGGCATTATTTCTTCACACGCAATGAGCTCTCACATCTCTAAGCATAAGGCTCATGGCCTTTACATGAAATTAGGTAACTCATAACCCTATGAAGAATAATATTTTTTCAAACAAAAATTTCATTAATACATCATGAATTAATCAGTTCATTAATAATAGGTTCCAACTAGGGAAAACCTAAATATAGATCTATCATAGCTATCACAAATAATTAAATATGATTTCTACACCAATTTCATTAATATAAAATGAAAACAACAACCACCAAATTCATTTACATGCCTATTTATCATTATCCATTTAATTATCAATTAATTATGTTTTTGAATTCATAACCAATTTCATCAAGAAAACATGCTAACAAGAAAATCATAGATATCATGCTATCTAGAAAATCAATCCATAAACCATTATCATGGTACTAAGAAACAACATGCCATCATAATAATTATTTTAATCCTATTCAAATATTTAATTTGGTCAATTAAATTTCGATCCAAAGTGAAAAATCATGATAAATCTACAGTTACACATAAAATAATGTAGAAGTAATATATCCCCTACCTCGAAAGGTTTCTGACATTCTTTACTCGATAATGGGTCAAATTAATGGATCTCAATCCCCTTCCTCACAAAAACTACATCTACCTGAGGATTTCACGACACAAATGCAACAACAAAAACCAAAATAAAATCCCTTAGAACCATGGAGATCAAACGCCAAATCATGGAAATGAGAAATAGGAGTGAACTGAATGAATAAAACCCAAGAACATAGGTAGATATTTCCTTGGAATGAAGATGGATCGAAGAAAGGTATTGGGGAATTGATCAATGATGAAGGAATCCCCAAACGTTGAAGACGAAGTCATCCATGTCGTCTGGGGTTGATAGGGGGTGCTCAAGCCATAGGGAATGACAATCCAAATAGGTTGGGTGTCTTTAAAACACCCAACAAGAGGGAAGTACACAACGTGTACCTCCTTGTCATGTCGTTTACTTCCTCAAGGTAAATTACGCTGAAAAATGCATCACCTTAGCACTTTGTTTTATTTTTATGAAACCCAAATGGTACATGTCGTGTACCCCTTGGTAACGTCGTGTAGCCACCTTGTTTCCAGTTTCTCTTGACTGAACTCTTCCAAAGTTCCTCCAAACCTTCTTTGAGAAACTCATTCTTTGAAAACATGAAAAGTGTTGATCTACATGGATCCATTCCCTTACATCAGATACCTCTCAAAACATTATCATCCTCGAGAATTCAAAACCAACCCAGAGAGGAAACCAAAAAGGGGTTTTCCAAAATATCACCCCGCGAGATACCTCTCAAGGATATCCCCACCAGAGGAGCTCAAAGACATCAAAAGAACAATTTTACACCTTGTGACAACCAAAACAATATCCTAAATTCTATCCTTGGGGAGATACCTCACAAAAGAGAGCATTCCACAACAAAAAACAAAAGGAATTAATCTCATAGATTGGAAAGTCCTACAACTAAAAAACAAACTCCATCACTAGGAAAGACATAAACATCGAACATAATAGTATACTTGGTGTGTATCTATGACTTTCATTCCCATATACTCACCTCCATGCCCTTGTGTCACCACAGGACATGAACTCAGGGGATATCACACCCACGCCACACCTTTTACATGTATTCCTAAATCCCCACGGGTCATATCTCGAAGGTCAAATCATAATCAATGATGATCTCTCCACAATAAAGTATGTGAGATTCATCATGAATATAACTATTGATATGTGACACATGAAAAAATTCATGCGCCCTGATCATCTATGGGGGATGTGCTACCGATACGCCATGACTCCAATATCAGCCAACACCTTGAAAGGCCCAAAATCTGGGGAGAAAGCTTACTCCCCTGACCAAAACTTATATTCCCAAAACTTGGATTGACCTTCAGAAACATGTGATCCCTGAAATTAAAATCTTGATTTCTTCTATTATGATTAGTATTGGGATTCTAATGATCACGTACAACCTTCATCCCTTAATAATTACATGAACCATCTCTGTCGTATTCTTCACTAGTTCGGGTTTGAGTATTGATGACTCTCCAACCCCATTCTTGAATAATAAAGAAGGGTAAGGTTGGCTATATAAGGCCTAAAAATGTTCAATACCAATTGTGTAATGAAAACTATTATTGTAAGAGAACTCCACCAAGGGTAGGTGCCTCATAAAAAAAACCTCAAAAATCCACCACACAAGAGCTCAAAAGGTCTTCAAGAGTATGGATGGTTTGCTTTGTCTGACCATCTGTCTGTGGATGAAAAAGTTGTGCTATGGAATATCTAAGAACCAAAATCATGAAAGATACCTCTTCACACCCTGGTGGTAAAACTAGTATTTCGATCTGAAATGAACTTCCTCGGGACTCCATGAAGTCTCACCACCTCCTTGAGATATTGCCTTGAAAAAACATCCACTGAGCTTGACTCTTTGATCGCAATGAAGTTGTCTTATTTCTCCAAATGATCCACTACCACCCATATAGAATCATACCCTCCATGAGATCAAGGTAAACTAATAAAAAAGTCCATTGAGATTTCCTCCAACTTCCATTTAGAAACACCTAAAAGTTTGAGAAAACCACCAAGAAGACATTGCTCAGCCTTCAACTCCAAGCATACCAAACATCAGGATAGAAACTATGAAACAGAATGCATCAACCCTAGCCACCAAAACATACCTCTTAAGGATCGGTACATCATTGTCATGCCAGGATGCACCTCTAAAGGCATACATTGGAACTCTTTGAGAACCGTCTCACACATCAACAATGGAATAAAATCAATCCCTAATACAACACTCTCTATTTTTCATCCTCAAACCAACCATTAAGGGAATCTCCACAAACATCTCGGTCTCTCCATACCTCCACCTCTAGATCCCCCAAATGGGACATTTCCACTTACTGCACCAAATATGACCACACCATCATCTGAAAAATACAACCTCTTCCCCAACTTCTCCTATATCAAGATGTAATGCTGAATGTTCTTCCATCACTCTCCAGGAATAAACAGATTCCCACACTACATCACTACATGAGTTCTTGATTAGCGCATGAGCTATAAAATTCCCCTTTCCTAGTGTATATGATATTTTGAAGTTGTATTCCTATAAGAACTCCATGCATCGATGCTTCCTCAAGGTCAAGTCATGATGGGAGAAAACATACCTATACTCTTATGATTGGTGAAAACCACAAAGAACTCCTCGATGAGGTAATGTCTCAATAATATCATAGAAGACACTATAGCCGCCAACTTGAAATCATGGGTTGCATAGTTACATTCATTATGATGAAACTACCGAGACCCATAAGAAACAACTGATCTCTACTGCATTAGAATGCATCCTAACCCCAGACAAGAAGCATCACAGAAAACATCAAACTGAACTCTCTCTACTAGAAGACATAGAACTGGAGCACTAACCAAATTCTCCTTCAGATACTCAAAAGATGCATGAAATTTATTAGTCAACATGAACGCCTAATACTTCCCAGTCAATGATGTCAGAGGATTCATAACTCAAGAGAAATTGGCTACGAACATCCTATAGTATCCTACAATACTAAGGAATCTTCTCACCTCTACCACTGTCTTGGGGGATTCCCAAGACAAAACCACTTCTATCATCAATAGATCTACAACTTCTCCCTATTGGGACACCAAATTACCCAAGAGATGAACTTCTCGATCCCAAAACTCACACTTTGATGACATGCCAAATAGCTATTATTGACAAAGAACTCCCAAAATGGCGTGCAGATGATCTTCACGCTCCTCATCAGACATGGAGTATAAAAGGATGTCATCGATTAAAAACAACCAAAAAATTATCCATGAACTCACAGAACATAGTCTTCATCAACCCCATAAGCACAACTAGAGAATTCATCACACCAAACGACAATACAATGAACTCTTAATTCCCCTGACGACAAAGGAATGCAGTCTTCGGGATAGCCTCATACTTCAAATGCATATGATGATATCTTGACCACAAGTCAATCTTCGAGAACCAACATTCACCCTTCAGTTGATCGAATAAATCACCAATCCACAGAATAGGATAGATATTCCCCACTATCACTTTGTTTAAGGAACAATAATCGACACAAAACTGCAAATTGTTGTCAGCCTTCTTCCTGAAAGGAACTAGTACACCCCCTTGTGACAAACTTGGCCGAACAAAACCACACACTAACAGACTATTAAGATGTAAACGTAGCTCCTATAACTTAGAAGGCTCTATCCTATACTAAGACATTGAGATATGATATTATCCAAGCTATAGCATAACCCCAAACATGATCTATCATCGAGGGGTTAATGTCGCAACCTCTTATAAAAAGATATCAGGGTACTCTTCTATGATCCTAGGAAATGACAAATGTTGAATCTAATGAAAATAGCATCTACTCAACCACCATGGATGACAAGGACGAAATATGCCTTTGACGTATCTGAGGGTCTTGCTCGTCAAAAATCATTTTTTCCTCTCCAACATCATCGTAGAATACCACCTACCTTCTGAATTAGTCCATGATAGCCAAAACTAAATACAACCAAGCCATTACTAGGATGAAAACATATGGTTGTATCCATAATCATTGAAAATATCCCAAAGAGTGGTTTTGCACCAACACAAGCTCATAGTCTCTACATACTTCAAAAAAAATCATATCTACGTCCAACTAGCATAGTCAACGCCAAGGGTACTGTAAGCCTCTCTTACTCAAGTACCAAATCATTGACAAGGGAAATATATATAAATAAGTGTGTCACACTCCAATCAAACAAGTAAAACACCCAAATTGAAAATAAGAAAAGGGTACCTTGAACGACATCATTGTCAGCTGGCAGGGGAAACGCTAAATCATAAAGTCGACCACGACCTCCTTCAACACCTCTCCGACCCTGATGATGACCACCACCATGGCCACACTCTTCTCTCTATGGATAGGGAGTGTCATGGGGCTATCCCTTGCCTGCCCTATATGCTCTCTGCTGATCCAATGCATGTTCCACTTACTGCTGCTACCTCAGCTAGAACTGACTTAATAGAGAAACTGGGAGCAGAATACCTAGTGCATGATGACCGCTCTGAAATTTCAGTCACTCTCATTACTAATAGAATACACCTCTATAAGAAATACAAGAACCTAATCCCTTGTTATATGGATAAGATATTCAACCCCTAGTGAAACGAGACACTGAGGGTTGGGACCTACCCATGGAAAAATGGAAACTCTTTTTCCCTGAAAACTAGGAACTCTGGACCACAACTTTATATTTTTAGGAATCCTGAAAAATCCCATCCTTTGAAGATATATTTTTGGTTAACATCCCCATGATGGCCCCAACCCTAACCAACACCTCAAGATATATCTTCAGCATAAACAGGGTGACCTGGCGCTGAATCTATGGACGCAAAGCCTCCTCAAAATACCTCGCCATTGCATCCTAATTAGGAAAAAGGTCTTAAGTATATCCTAAAAGGTTCCTAAAATGGATTTCAAACTCTCTCACACTAGAGATCCCCAGTTAATGGGTAAGTACCTCTTGGCGACTGGACGCCTTCATGGTCGAAGTAAGAAACTTGACTCTGGACTTGTCTCGGAACTCATCCCCTGTGTTTGATGACTCCTCTTGATCCTTGAGGAACAATAACCACCTATCAATCACTTCCCCATGAAGCATCATCACAACCAAATACACCCAGTGCTCTTTCTAAGAGCGGATCGAAATGAATGTTGTCTCAAACACCTCCAACTAGTCTTCTATGACTGCATCTGAAATGGATCCCTCACACTTCTGTAGACTATTTCACTGAAACTCTTAGAGTGTCCTCCTCCAAGTGTAATATCCATCAACCTCTATCCTATTGAGATCCTATGGGACATCCTACTAGACACCTCATCCGCAAAACAGATGAGGATATCAACCTAGAGACATACCTCCAGAATAACAAATAGTTATGGCTCATAAACCTGTAATACAGAAGACTCAACTTTAAATAATTATTTGTTTTCTTTTTTTCATTTTATATTAACCTATCCTAATCTACCCATACAAACATATGAACAATGAAGAATGGTGCAAGATCCTTTCCTAGTTCACTACCCTAAAACTAGTATCACCTTATTTATTAGAAACTAAAAACCTAATGTTTTATGCATCAGATCACAGGTGGCCCTAAACGCCTAGGACTAAGTCAATCTCCAGTGTTTACGTCACTTTATAATCTTAACTAACACTGTTTACCTACCAACCCATCCATATTTGTAAAGACCTGTAAAATTCAAGGGATGTTTTTTCTTAATTTTCTTTGGGTTTTTACAAGAACACAGTTTTAGACGGAACTTGATTCTGAGGCTCGTAGTGCTCAGAATTTCAATCCGAAGTTTAGCTCTGGTATGTTCAGTGAACGAACGAGCGGGAATTTCAAACTTTTAAACCGGTGCCTGAAATCAAATTCTGAGGGCACCGATGGAACCACAACATCGATAATTGCTTAGGAACACCTGTTCCGGAGTTGCGTTTTCACGAGAGATGATGATAAAAATTGTGGATGTTTATTTTATAATTATTCTACAATTTTTATTATTTTTACTCTAAGTGTTTAGTTCTTGATGGAAGTTGGGTAACCACCCAACCTCCCTTGGGAGGTTATGAGGGTGGTGGGGCCCACACGAACCCCACCCCTTCATATCCTCTAACACCTCTCAACTCCCATTAAATGTTGATAACATAAGTTTATTAAACTTATGGAATTAATGTGGTATGTTTAATGTGGGTTTTTGAAATTCAAACTCTTGAATTTCAAAAGGCTTGTTGTGTTAATAAAATAATAAAGGAGCTTATTTTATTTTGTTGTTAGAGTTTTGCCTTTGAGAGGTTTTGGGAAGCGTGAAGATCTTCTTCATCTCCAATGAAGAACATCTTCGACGAAGAACGTGAAGAACACCTCGGACTTCGATGAAGAACATCGTTCTTCAACGAAGAACATCTCCGTTGAAGAACGCGGAGAACTTCTCCAACGACGTTTCCTCTTCGGACGCACCTCGACGAAAACGGAATCGACGTTCGTTTTCCCCGATGCTCGTTTTCCGCAGCTCGTCGACGAGCACCATTCTTGAGACCGAGGTAGGGGATTGTAATTAATTAATTTGTTCGTGTTTACATCCCTGAATTTCTTCGTGAAATTTTAACCAAATGATATCGATTAACGTGAGGGGGGCCGGACCTCACAAACAAGGCCGACCTACCTCCTTATTATTCTTGATGGATTCTTTTGGTTCGATATGGAAGTGGCGCGGTGTCGCCACACCGCGCGGGTTAATGCGACAAGAAATACACGGCGCCGTCGCGCCACGCCATGAATTAATACAAGGACGCGACGCCATCGTGCCGCATCGGAGACACCCAAAAAATACCGCGGCATGTACCGAGGCCGCAGCGGAGGGGCGCGGTGCCGTCGTGTCGCGCCAGACGACAAGGGTCGCGGCCAGTTCCGGGCCGCGGCAGAGCAAGGTGACCGGCGGCCGGACCGGATCGCCGGTGTCGGAGCTGGAAGGGGACCGGCCATTGCCGGTCCCGTTGAGCAGGAACCGGCCGGCCAGGTCGGGCCAGCCGGACAGGGAGGAGCCCGGGGAATTAATTCCCCCAGCCGGACATCAATGCGTCCCCAATTAAGTGGCCGCGGTTACAGAACACCGGGGGGGAGGGGGGCAGCGCCCCCCCCCCCCCCCCCCCCCCCCGCGCGAGCCAAAATGGCTCGGCCATTTTGGCCGAGCTGCCGACCAGCGCGCGGGTCGCCGGACCGGGCTGCACCAGGTCGGGCCGACCGGGGGGTCTCGAGCCGGGTCGGTTCGGGCCCGAAACCCCCGTTTTCAGACTGTTTGGGTTCAATTCCCCATAACTCGGGCTACAGACCTCCGATCAATGCGCCATCATCGGTGAGGTGATCCTTGGAACGAGATGGCCTTTTCAGTATATCGCACTAAAGGTTTCTAATTACTTTGAGTTTGGCCGGGTTGGTTCGTACACGAAACCAACCGGGCCATCGGAGCGGAAACGCTCATATCTTGAGCTTCGGACGTCCGATTGACATGTAGTCGGCTTTGTTGGATTCCCCTTAGTGAGACGGATCTTTTGGCTTACTCAGCCCGATGTTTGGACACAGGTGGAGTATGGTCGGATTGGTTTTTCCTTAGAAACCAACCGGGCCCCTGGGACGAAAAAGCCAATAACTCTCAGACCGGGCGTCCGATTGACGTGTCGTCTGCGACGTTGAGTTCCTGTTGTCGATACAAGAACTTTTGGATACATCAACTCTGGACTATGTGTCAGTTGATGTATCAGCCTCTCTGCTCATGGAGCGGACCCTCCCGAACGAGCTTGTTGTGTTTGGAAACCCTAGTGTTGGCTGGGACTGCTACTGTGACTGCGACGATGACTGTGCAGAGATCCTCAGTGGATTCGACGACGACGACTACAGCACTCAGCGATCCTGTTTGGATCTGTGCTATCGATCATGTGTGGGTCTGATCCTGTGTGGGTCAGCACTCAGCGGTTCTGTGTGAGCCAGCACCTACAGATCCTGTGTGGGTCCGATCCTGTGTGGGTCATTGCGGGGGTTAGTACCTATCGATCCTTTGTGGTTCCGACGACTTAGATGGATCAGTGATCATCTCTATCATCTTTCGAAGAAGTATACCTGTGTGAGATGAATCCTGTTTTCTTTCCTGTGTGGATAGTTTTGTGTTATCCTGTGTGGATTACGTTTTACTTTCTTGTGTGGAATACGTATGCTTTCCTGTGTGGACTGGGTTGTACATGGTCTCGGAGGTTGGAGCGTATTGGAATTGATGACTTTGGTATATGTATGGGAATATACCTAAGTAGTGTCAGTTGTTACTTCGTGATTGTTTCTTTTCTTTGTGGTTTATCCTTTGTGGATTTTAGGATACCTTCAGGGGTCTCGGGGTCCCTACTGAGTAGCTTATACTCACCCCTGCACGGGCTATGCCCGCACTATGTTGTGTTGGTTGCAGACGATGGACAACGTTGATCATGGTGGAGGCTTGCAGAGCAGGACGGTACCTGGAGGTGGACCACTAGGCAGGACGTACTCAGAGCGGTCGACTGGACCCGATGAGTAGTGGAGGATTTCTGTACCCACCCTTCAGGTGGGATTCCCAGTGGACAGCTCATCGTTGCGGCTTTACATTTCAGTTGTTGTTTTCCATTTCGAGTTGTACTTTACTTTCAGTTTGGGTTTGTATACTGGCCCACTTACTTTTCCGCACTTCACTCTTGTACCAGATTTTACTTAGTGTTTACTTTTACTACTTTCTTACTCTGTGGTGCATGTTTACATTACAAAGGAAATGCCTTCCCTTTACCGGGATTTATGCCTTGGTGCTAGTCGCCAGCCCCTGGCCTATGGAAGGCGGTCTTGGGGTAGTCACGGCACGGGCCCCGAGGACGGTCGTGACAAATTGGTATCACAGGAGTTCTGTTCTACCACGAACTCCGATCTTTTCTATGTGAAGAAATAGTGTTTAGCATATTGGGTGTGGTTATCAGTCCAGGGAGTCCAGTGTTGGTGCGGCGGCCGACGTATCCGTACACCAGGACCTCGACTTCTGATTTCCGAATTAATGCACGAAAACATTGATTGCATGTGTGTTTCAAGTTTTCTTTGTGATTACTTTGTGTCACCTCACCAGGTATACTGTTCTAACCGTGGAGCACCTGTTTCCTTTTCAGGATGGCCCCACGATGGTAGCCAGCTAGGGTTCTGAGAGTCGAGCGTGACAACATCCCACTAAGCGATGATGCCTCGGTACAGGGCCCTTTGTCAGCAGTAGCACCGGCGGTAGCTCTACCCGCCGAGACACCGATGCTTCCAGCACCAGCCGGTGATGATGCACGTCACCTCAGTGCACTGCATGAGTTCCATTGCCAGCGACCGCCCAGGTTCCGTGGGGAGACGGACCCCCAGGCAGTCGAGGACTGGCTGGAGGCAGTGGTACGAGTTTTCAGGCTAGTGAGGACACCAGCAGACCTCATGGTGATCCTCGCAACGAGCCTACTGCATGTAGCAGTGGCCGGATGGTGGAGCTTGATGCTCCAGGTGCACGATGAGGCATCTCTTCTCTAGACAGACGTTGAGATCCTCTTCCGCTCGGAGTTTGTCCTAGGCACCCTCCGTGCGGTACGCATTCAGGAGCTTCTTCAGCTGCGGCAGGGCAACTTGATTGTCGCCCAGTACTCGGCAAGATTTACCGATCTCTCGCACTACTTGACAGACATGGTACGATGCCCATTCTTCTGGGCCCAGACCTTTGAGCAGGGATTGAGACATGAGATCAGGGCATCGCTGATCTCCCTCAGCATTCTGACTCAGACAAGAGTACTAGAGTGGGACCTTTTGATCGAGAGATTCCTTGCTGAGTCTACACCAGTGCCGAGACCCACTACAGGGTGGCACGTAGCAGAGTCTTCTGTATCAGGTAGTCGACGGATGACTCATGGGTCCAGGCAGACCAGACCCTCAGGAAGATTACCTCAGGACACTGGCTCAGGAGTGCGGGACACACAGCACGAAGCTATTCTTTCGAGAGGCAGACAGTGCTACTCATGCGGCGGGCAGGGCCACATGGCTCGTGACTGCCCGACCCACCGTGCTGAGGAGCAGCACACTGTTGAGGGACCACTGAGGAAGAGGCAGAGGGTCGACTGTGGCGGTCCGCAGGGAGGAGGCGGACGAGGCAGAGGAGCTGGCCGAGAAGCAGGTGGTGGGAGACGCTTTGAGGCTATACCACCACCACCACTAGGAGGTCCACACCGACCACAGGGAGCTGGAGGGCAGAGACAGGCACAGCTCCAGGCAGCGGAGGCCTACAACCACAGCGCACCTGAGATGATTCGAGGTACTATCTGTGTCTATTCCACCCTTTCTGCAGTTTTTATAGACACAGGAGCGAGTCACTCTTTCATAGCCGCTACCCTTGTTCGGATCTCGGAGATTCCGACAGAGCAGTTGGCTCGATCCTTACGGCTACAGACTCTTACGAGAGTAGACTCGACGATTACGCACCGGTTCCTACAGTGTGAGCTTACTCTAGGAGGCGAGAGCTTCGACTGGGATCTTCTTGTAGCGGCATCGAGCCCTTACGACGTCATCTTGGGCATGGATTGGTTGTCTACAGTCCATGCACAGAATGACTGTTTTAGGCGCAAGGTGCGATGTGTACGCACCGACGGGAGCAGGTTCACCTTCACCGGCGAGAAGGGAGCCTTTACAGCACAGGATGGACTATCGTATAGGAGAGTAAAGCCCATCACTCCTCAGTTGGATAGCCTCATCCTAGGAGCAGTTGACGTGCGGAGTCCTGGTTTTCCTGCAGTGGTGGATCAGTTTGCGGATGTTTTTCCGGATGACGTTCCAGGGTTACCTCCTCGCAGAGAGGTAGACTTTTTTATTGACCTGTACACCGGAACATCCCCGATATTGACTCCAACATATTGGATGGCCCCCTCCGAGCTTCGAGAGCTATGGGTACAGTTGGAGAACTTTCAGGGCAAGGGGTTCATTCGACCCAGTGTTTCACCCTGGGCTTCCCCGATATTGTTCGCTAAGAAGGCGGACGGGAGCTTGAGACTTTGTGTCGACTATCGTCACCTGAATCAGGTGACACTGAGGAACAAGTATCCGCTACCAAGGATTCATGGCCTCTTTGATCAGCTCAAGGGAGCACGGTGGTTCTCGAAGATAGACCTCAGGTCAGGCTATCATCATCTCAGAGTTCGAGACGAGGACGTGCAGAAGACGGCCTTCAAGTGTCGTTATGGCCACAATGAGTTCTTGGTTATGCCATTCGGCGTAACCAATGCTCTAGAAGTGTTCATGGCCCTCATGAATAGGATCTTTCAGCCATACCTCGATCGATTTGTCGTGGTTTTCATCGACGACATTTTGATTTACTCGATGACTGAGGAGGAGCATGCCTACCACTTACGGGTTGTACTAGACACACTCCGAGAGCACCAGCTTTATGGAAAGCTTTTGAAGTGTCAGTTATGGATACGTGAGGTCCACTTCTTGGGTCACGTCATCTCTAAGGAGGGAGTTGCGGTGGATCCCGCTAAGATCATGGCAGTGCTTTCTTGGGAACCACCCAGGAGCGTGACAGGTGTGCGGAGTTTCTTGGGACTAGATGACTACTATCAGAGATTTGTGCCAGACATCTCCAGAGTTGCGGCACCACACTCAGCTTTGACGAAGAAGAGGAAACCCTTTGTGTGGTTAGAAAGATGTCAGCAGAGCTTCTAGGAGCTGAGATACAGATTGACCAGCGCACCTATCTTGAGGTTGCCTGAGGAGAGAGTAGGGTACGTAGTATACTGCGATGCATCAGGGACCGAACTCGGATGTGTCCTAATGCAGGAGCGGGAAATGATCGCCTATGGATCACGTCAGTTAAGGACGCATGAGCAGAACTACGCTACTCATGACCTGGAGTTAGCAGCAGTGGTCTTCGCTCTGAATACATGGCGACACTATTTTATGGGCGAGCGCTTTACAGTCTTTTATGACCACCAGAGTCTCAGGAACATCTTCTCGCAGAAGGACCTGAACCTGAGATAGCGATTATGGCTCGAGTTCCTCTAGGACTATGACTTTGAGATAGTATATACTCCTGGGAAGGGGAACGTGGTAGCCGATGCTCTCAGCAGGAGGATTGACATTCAGCTACTTGCGGAGGCGACATAGCAGCTAGCCGCTTTGCAGATATCCTTTGTGGATAGAGATGGAGCAACCTTCCTTTAGTCTCCCACAGTCACTCCTCCACTACTGCAGTGGTTCAGAGAGGCACAACGAGGGGATGCTGACTGTGGGACGCGGCGTGCACAGATATCCTCAGGACAGGCACTTGATGGTTTCTCCTTTGGAGCAGAGTATGACATCCTTTTCAGAGGACGTATCTTTGTACCAGTTGATTTACGGGAGGAGGTGCTGCGAGAGTTTCACACTTCTCCTTTGGCAGTACATCCTGGAGTGGCGAAGATGTACCAAGACCTTAGACGGCAGCACTGGTGCCCGGGCATGAAGAAGGTTGTGGTAGAGTACGTTTCATGATGCCTCACCTGCTAGTAGGTGAAGGCTGAGCACCAGGTTCTAGTAGGCTTGGTACAACCCTTGGAGGTCCCAGAGTGGAAGTGGGATGGGATATCTATGGACTTCGTGACTGGACTTCCACGCACTTCCAGAGGTCACGACTCCATTTGGGTGATTGTCGGCCGACTCACCAAGTCGTCTAACTTATTACCCATCAGAGAGCAGGGCTCAGTGGAGAGCTTGGGGGGACTTTACATTCAAGAGATTGTGCGGCTTCATAGAGTGCCATCATCTATCGTCTCTGATCGAGATGCTCGATTTACTTCCCGACTAGGGAAAGGATTGCAGGAGGTGTTCGGGACGCAGCTACGTCTGAGCACAGCCTTTCACCCTCAGACGGATGGTCAGACGGAGAGGACCATTCAGACTCTCGAGGACATGCTCCGCGCATGCGTCCTTGACTTTGGTCGCAGCTGGGAGGACCACCTTCCCTTGGTAGAGTTCGCGTACAACAACAGCTACCACTCCACCATCGGGATGGCACCATATGAGGCATTGTACGACCGACCTTGTAGATCTCCATTGTGCTGGACAGACCCTGGGGAGTCCACACTTGTGGGACCAGAGATGGTTTAGGCCACAACAGAGAAGGTCCAGGTCATCCAGGAGAAGATGAGGACAGCTCAGAGCTGGCAGAAGTCATATGCTGACAGGTGGCGGAGGCCACTAGAGTTAGAGGATGGCGACCAAGTCTTTTTGCGTGTCTCACCTCGACGTGGATTACGGAGATTTGGCTGAGGCAGCAAGTTGTCTCCACACTTTATCAGACCATTCCAGGTCCTCAGCAGGATTGGCGAGGTGGCTTATCGTCTGGCTCTAACACCTCAGTTGCACTGGGTGCATGACGTCTTCCACATATCTCAGCTGAGGAGATACGTGCATGACCCGACACACATCATTGACCATGGGGAGCTAGACGTTGATGATGGGGAGACTTTTGAAGAGGTCCCGGTGGAGATAGAGGATCGATAGGAGTGGTTCCTACATAGACGGTCGATTCCCCTAGTGCATATCAGATGGCAACATGGGAACCTCCAGGAGAGCACTTGGGAGCGGGAGCCTCAGATGCCTGCTCAGTACCCTCATTTTTTTCCCTAGTTATGATCTATCTTTACGGGGATGTAAATCCCTGAGGTGGGAGTAATGTAAAGACCTGTAAAATTCAAGGTAAATTTTTTCTTAATTTTCTTTGGGTTTTTACAAGAACGCAGTTTCATACGGCACTTAATTCCGAGGCCCGGAGTAACCGGAATTTCTATCCGAAGTTTAGCTCGGGTACGTTCAGTGAACGAACGAGCGGGAATTTCTAACTTTTAAACTGGTGCCCGAAATCGAATTCCGAGGGCACCGATGGAACCGCAGCGCTGGTAATTTCTTAGTAACACCTGTTCCGGAGTTGCGTTTTCATGAGAGTTTATGATAAAAATTTTGGAAGTTTATTTTATAATTATTCCACAATTTTTATTATTTTTACTCTAAGTGTTTAGTTATTGATGGAAGTTGGGTAACCACCCAACTTCCCTTGGGTGGTTATGAGGGTGGTGGGGCCCACATGAACCCCACCCCTTCATATCCTATAACCCCTCTCAACTCCCATTAAATTTTGATAAATTAAGTTTATTAAACTTACGGAATTAATGTGGTAAGTTTAATGTGAGTTTTTTAAAATCAAACTCTTGAATTTCAAAAGGCTTGTTGTGTTAATAAAATAAGAAAGGAGCTTATTTTATTTTGTTGTTAGAGTTTTGTTGTTGAGAGGTTTTGGGAAGTGTGAAGATCTTCTTCATCTCCAACGAAGAACATATTTGACGAAGAACGTGAAGAACACCTCGGACTCCGACGAAGAACACCGTTCTTCAACAAAGAACATCTCCGCTGAAGAACGCAGAGAAATTATCCAACGACGTTTCCTCTTCAAACGCACCTCGATGACAACGAAATCGACGTTTGTTTTCCGCAACGCCTGACCTATGCGACGCTCGTTTTCCACAGCTCGTTGACGAGAACCCTTCTTGAAACCGAGGTAGGGGATTGTAATTAATTAATTTGTTCGTGTTTAAATCCCTGAATTTCTTCGTGAAATTTTAACCAAATGCTATCGATTAACGTGAGGGGGGTCAGACCGCACAAACATGGCTGACCCACCTCCTTATTATTATTTTTGGAATCTTTTCGTTTGATATTGAAGTGGCGCAGTGTCGTCGCACCGCACGGGTTTATGCGGCACGAAATACGCAGCGCTGCTGCGCCGCGCAATGAATTAATACAAGGACGCGACGCCATCACGCTGCGTCGGAGAAACCTAAAAAATACCACGGCCGGTACCGGGGCTGCGGCAGAGGGGCGCGGCGCCGTCGCGCTATGCCAGACGACAAGGGCCACGGCCGGTTCCGGGCCGCGGTGGAGCAAGGTGACCGGCGGCCAGACCGGACCGCCGACGTCAGTGCTGGAAGGGGACCGACCATAGCCGGTCCCGTTGAGCAGGAACCGACTGGCCGGGTTGGGCCAGCCAGACAGGGAGGAGCCGGGGTAATTACTTCCCCCGGCCGGACATCAATGCGGCCCCAATTAAGGGGTCGCAGTTACAGAAAACCGGGGGGGGGGGCAGCCCCCCCCCCCCCCCCCCCCCCCCCCCGCGCGCGATCCAAAACGGCTCAACTGTTTTGGCCGAGCAGCCAACCAGCGCGTCCAGCCAGGACGGGCCGCTCCAGGCCGGGCCAACCTGGACCCGGGGCGGGTCGACCCGGTTCGGACCGACCGGGGGGTCTCGGGCCGGGTCGGTCCGGGCCCGAAACCCCCGTTTTCGGACCGTTTGGGTTCAATTTCCCATAACTCGGGCTACGGACCTCCGATCGACGCGCCATCAGCGGCGAGGTGATCCTTGAAACGAGACGGTCATTTCTCTATATCGCACTCAAGGTTTTGGATTACTTTTAGTTCGGTCGGGTTGGTTCGCACATGAAACCAACCGGGCCCTCGGAGCGGAAACACTCATATCTTGAGCTTCGGATGTCCGATTGACGTGCCCTCGGCTTTGATAGATTCCCCTTAGTGAGACGGATCTTTTGGCTTACTCCGCCCGAGGTTTGGTCATAGGTGGAGTACGGTCGGATTGGTTTTTTTCTTTAGAAACCAACCGGGCCTTTGGGACGAAAAGGCCAATAACTCTCAGATCCGTCTCACTAGGAGTTCGGAGTGGTCGACTGGACCCGAGGAGCAGTGGAGGCTTTCTGTACCCACCCTTATAGTGTGATTCCCAGTGGATAGCTCGTCGTTGCTGCTTTACCTTTCAGTTTCTGTTTTCTCTTTCGAGTTGTACATTACTTTCAGTTTGGGTTTGTATACTGGCCCACTTACTTTTCCGCACTTCACTCTTGTACTAGCTTTTACTTAGTGTTTACTTTTTCTGCTTTCTTACTCTGTGGTGCATGTTTACTTTACAAAGGCAATGCATTCCCTTTACCGGGATTTACGCCTTTGTGCTAGTCGCCAGACCCTGGCCTTTGGAAGACAGGATTGGGGTAGTCACGACACGGGCCCTGAGGACGGGTCGTGATAATCTTCATCTATTGCTAACAACAAAATTAATCATATCCCACATCCAAACCTATGATACCAAAATTTCATGACCCCCTCCCCCCAATGTGTAACCCTCAAGGGCCAGCAATGTGAAAAGTGAGATAGTGACCCCTGAGTCCCGCCTCTAGTAGGCGCTCGGTTAGCTGCTAGCACCGATGATATAAAAAACACACAAATGGGAGGCATTAACCTCTAAGAGAACACATGCGGAAGAGGGAGATAAAAAAGACACCAACCAAATCCAACTCAGACTGAAATATAAAATAAATCCAAAGTACGCATATATAATGTCATGAAAAACTGCTAAAACTGAAACGTAAAACTAAAAGTACCAAAGGAAAGTAAAAACTGTAGTGACAACGAAGCCAAAACAGCTCATGTAAACCAAATCTAGTAGTAACCAACCTAATCTCTAACCTTCTCCAAGTTACCTAAAAATAGTTTATATATACGTAGGGTGATTATAATAGTATACTTAGTAGGATCCTCTCAAGATCCTCTCTTGAAAAAGTAAATAAATCGTGCTAAAGAACAGTGAACAACAACTGAATGTGCCTCATCACCAAAACAGGTATACTAAGTTCTAAGACACACCATGGATACTGTCAACAGGTATCACATACAAGATTATATTATATGATAAATAATATCAAGTGTACCCAACTACTAATTCCCCATTGGTTATCAACTTTTCCCCAAAGTCGCACGTTCTAATCCATCTCTCTCCAAAAATACCGGCCTGAAGACCCCTAGGTGAGCACTACCACATACACATCGTTTAACAAAAAGCATTCCCATAGACACAATGGTGAAGCACAATGCCATCCACACAACG
The DNA here is from genome assembly GCA_963277665.1 of Viscum album. NCBI lineage: Eukaryota > Viridiplantae > Streptophyta > Magnoliopsida > Santalales > Viscaceae > Viscum > Viscum album. The sequence goes on along the minus strand of OY728138.1, from coordinate 54,508,860 downwards.
AAAAGTAAACAGGTAGTTTCTGGGTACCACCAAATACTGCATAACATGTATCATACATTGAGTATTATGAATCATGCCATTATAGCCCATATGGGGAGTAAGGATCCTCAATCCACCACAACCTATAGACGTTATACCTATAGTATCACAAAGGAAACTATATACAGAATATATGTTTGTGAATAACCACAAGCCATTACATCCTTCTGCCCACATATATGGGGAAAACAAACCATTGATCCTACCAGCATATGTAACGACAAATAGAAGAGGGTGGGGCCAAAGGGGCCAGTCAGTCTTCCATCCTCCCACCAGGATATTAGGGAACCGCCCCTCCCCCCCCCAGGGATCAAAATCCTTGTGTTGTTAGTTTACCTAACTAATGTGGTGGATTAGTATATAGAAACACAAAATGAAATAATATACTATATCGCACAAAAACACTATGGGCATAACCTAGTCTTATACTCAACTCTAGGTAACGTCTCTCAGACTCCCAGCTTCCACTGCTAAGACTATGTATCCTATAAGAACACAACCATTTAATGATCTTTAATATGTTATATAATTCCATTTTTATCAGTTTTACTTTAAATTAATAAATTATTTATACATTAATTAACCATTAATAAATCAAAATTATATTCTATAAGTCTCACAACAATGTTTTATGCCCTCTAGGTATAACCATACCATTTCCACAACTTCTTATAAATATTACCTTAGTATTGAATCCCATCATACTCTAGACCAATAGGTTAATATCATTTATTCAATTATTTATTAACATCATTATCACTTTCCCATATTCCCAGGTATTCTTGAAAAACATTCTATGCTACTAAACACAAGGGGGCTCAACACGGTGAGTAGTTGAACTACCCATCAAGACATTTCCACCTCTAGAAAGGGTATAGAACCATCCTCCATCGATAAGATAATCATGGAAATCACATGGCATAACCCACGTGAATTCTCCCATTCTGGAATGAGGTTAAGAAAGACCAGTTTCCTAGGGTAGTAGGGGAAGTAAAAAAGATAAACAAACAAGAATATTTAGTAATCATAAAATTATTCACACCGAACCCGTTTCATCATCTCTGGTGTCGTCCCCAACACCCACATGCATAAGCTGGCGCATCTTTCCACTCTAGGTGTCAAATGATGCCACAACCAATGGTCATCCCTTCCCAAATTTAACAAAATAACCTTCTAGGCTCACATATAAACACAAGAAGTAGGAAAAAATATCATATCAACTGGGCTCTTGTCCCTTAAACAAGGAATTCTTCCTTCACAAACAATGACCTCTCACATATCCAAACATAAGGCTGTTGGACTATAGAAGAAAGAGGGTTACTTATAACCCTGCATGGTATTATAATTTATCAAACAACAAGTTCTGTAATCCATCATGAAATAATCAGTTCATTAATGGTAGGTTACACCTATTGGAAACATAAAAAGAAATCTATCATAGCTATCAAAAATAATTAAACATGATTACTATACAAGTTTGATTAACATCAAATTATAACAACAACAACCAGATTCATTTACATGTCTCTTTATTTTTATCCATTTAATTATCAATTAATATCTTCTTTACTTTCTTTTCCAATTTCATCAAGAACAACATGCTATTAATCGAAGCATAGATATCACACTATCTAGAAAATCAAGAGGCTTAGCATTATCACGATAAAAGGCAACAACAAGCAATCAAACCAGTTATTTTAATCTAGTTCAAATATTTAATTATGTCAATTCCATTATGATCAAATGGGCTAAATCATGATTACTCTATGGTCGCACATAAATGAACATAGAAGCAATGAATCCACTGCCTTGAATGTTTTTTGACATTCTTTTCTCAAGAACAGATCAAAGAAACATATCATGATCATCGTTCTCCCCACAACTGCATCCATGTGAGGATGTCGCGATACACCCACATCAACAACAACCAAAAGAAACTCCCTAAGAACCATGGTAATAAAATGAAATTTTATTGAAAGGATAAACAGGAGAATACAGTTAGAAGAAACGTAGTGGGGAACCGATCCAAGAAAAAGTAATCCCCAAACATTGAAGAGGGAGTTGTCCAGATCATCGTAGGTTGAGAGGGGGTGCACTCAAGTCAGAGGGTTTGAAGAACCTAAGTGGCTGGGTGTCTTTAAAACACCCAGCAATGGGGTAGTGGATGACATGTTCCTCCCCGTCATGTCGTGTACTGCCTCAAGGCAACTAATGTTGAAAAACGCATCACGTCAGTGCTTTGTTTAATTTTTTTGAAACCTAATTGGTATACGTCGTGTGCCCCTTCTTCACATCGTATAGCCACCATGTTTCCAGCTTCCCACAACCAAACTCCTCTATACTTCCTCCAATCCTTCTATGAGCACCTCATACATCAAAAATAGGTAAAGGGTCGATCCATGTGGATTCAGGCCCTTAAAATTTTAATAATTAATATTATGTAATGAGTTCAAAATAATTCAACGTCCAAATTAATTGTAAAAAACTATAAGAAGTTGGTTTCTATGTTTATGGTTAAAACAAGTTTATAATCTATTAAATTAAAGGGATAATTGATTAAATGAAAATTATATCTATATTATTATTATTTAGAATATGGAATAATGAAAACATTGATCATAGTGAACATTGTTAATTCATTCTTGACATTTGAGTAAATAAATATCAGGACAATGACATGAAATTAATTGATTATGTATTTATATATAACATGGAAATAAATAAAATAAAATAAATATAAAATATAAAATATTTTTATAGAGTAAATGAATAACATTATTTTATTATTAAGTAATATAATGAATGCACATGACAAGTGATCCTCGAGATAAGAGAAAATATCTTTTCAAAACACTATTCTAATGTTTTAATGATTAAATTTATAATTATTTTTACTCCATATCTATATTTTGAAATTATTTAATTAGTGTATTTATATAGAAAATATTGATCTATAAAGGGAATTATATGTCACACTTTTCATTCATTGTATAGATTTAACAAGGATCCCATTTATATATTCTACACATAATGTTTTGATATAAAATAAAAAGTAATATTCTATTTTAAAATATATAACATTGAAATTTTTCTCACATTCATAATTTTTAATTTATGGTATTATTCATTTAAAAAATAATTTATATTCGAATATAATATTTATTACAGTGTTCTAAGTATTTTCAAAAAGGTTTTTATATAGAATGGATATTTTTGTATCTTAAATGGTTTTTCTTATGGGAACAAAGAATATTTTTTTGAGTTTCATGATGTAAGTTAAATATATCATGTTTTATGATTTTATTGTTTTTCGTGGTATTTTTCTGATGAAGGGTTTTCCCGATATAGATCATGATGATCATTGATTTTGATATAGATCTCCAATATATTAGGTGAAGGGATATATTTAACTAGTTTGGTTTCTATTAATAGATCATTATAATTTATAGGTAATGTTATTAAATATTTAAGAGTTATAGGTTTAGTGACAAAGAAATTATTCCCTAATTAATAATTATTATTTATCAATGAATTATATGGGTTTTTATGAAAAAAACAGGATTTCACAATGTATTATATTGAGAATAATTTCAATGGAATGTATATTCTACTTCTTAAGGTTGTAATTGTAACTTTTTTTAATAAAAATTTAGATTTTAATTTCTTCAACAAAATCATTTTGTGTTTTATTCTACTTTTAATATTTCTTATGAAATGTTCAATCAAAATGTATAAAAATAAATTTTTACTTCTAAGGTACTTTTTTTATTTTTAGAACAATGTTTTATTAAAAAAATGAAATTATTTATCTTTATTAATGGAATAAGTGTTTTTTTATTTCTATATATCCCATACATATCTTTTTATGCCCATCACACATTTTAAGAGTTTTAGACACAAGGTTTTAAGGGTGATTTGAGACCAAGATGTGGAAAATATGAAAATGGTGAGTTGTTACATGAAAATAAAACATTTCATATCTAAAATATTTTCTAATGTAAAAAATAGATATTGAGTGGAAGTTTTGAACATGAGACCTAGTCCAGTTAGTGAGGAATATTTAAATGCATCTAGATGACCTGATATCAAATCCAGGAGGAGGCTAATTTCTAGGGTACTGTAGTAGGTACTTTAGAAGGCACTGTAACAGGAACTATGAATTATTGTAGCAGGTACTGTAGTAACCACTGTAGAAGCCAAGAATATTCTCTTGTTTGGGACTTCGAGCCACCGATTTGGTCCCCGGGTCCTTTTAGGCCTTTGGGCCACCAAGGCCTTTGGGTTAGTAAGGCCATCGGGCCACCTCAAGTCCTTTGGGACACATTAAGTGTAGATGAAAACTAGAAAACCTACAAGGAATATGCTTCATAAAGAGAATGATCTAGGAGCTTTCAAAAGTGCAGAAGCTAAACAGATTGCAAGAATGAGAGGGTATGGAACCTTCCATCGGGATAATCCTATCCATGAATGGGAAAGCCAAGACATACAACCACAAAATGGTGGAGAGCTGATTTAATGATGAAGATGCTGGGTAGGAGCAGTTTCAAGTAGTTATTCTGGGTTGTATGTAATGTTTGAAGCGTACATCTGATGAATTCCTCTAAGGCCTATGGGCCATGTAATAATTACAACTACAGGCATTTTACGGGTTCCACCTCACCCATTGAAAGGTGTATTATCAAAATCAATAAAAAATGAAGGCCTTTAGGCAATTGGATGGAGTGGAAGAGTAAACCCAGTGATTAAATATTTAGTTACATAAGGGTGATTAATTAATACTATAATATAAAATTTAATGATCCTGAAAATTTATGTGAGTGAATTATTAATTTGAAACACATTATGTTTTAATGTTTATGGTCGGGTACGTATAATTAGTTTCAATGAAAAATTTTATAAAATTTTATATGTGTTGATGATGGAATCATATAGCCTGAAGAGGTACTGCTTTTTGGATTTCAAGATATATCAATGGAATATTACAAAAGTTCTTAATCTTAAATAAATATGTTCTGAATGGATTTATCTTGATTAAATATGGAAACTACAGTGGGAAGGCATAAAGTGGACAATGTACTTCAATATCTGCAATCCATACTAGTTGGTAGTTAATTTAAATAGTTTTTTTCTATGTTATCTTAATTGTAAAAGGATATAAATAGTAGTGGAATTAATGATAAAGAGGAACCATTTTCACCATAGATAAATAGGATTAGAGTGAAGCATTTAATGAGACATCAGTCTTAGGGATTTAGTGCATCATCTGACCCAATTTTCAGGTATGTGATAAAAAAATTATCTTCAAATTATATTCAAATTCGTGTGTTTTTATATAATGAAATGAGAAATAATTTAATTTAATATTTTGGATAAAAATATGAACAATGTTTGTGAATGGTTATGAATAACTTAGAAAAATAACTGATTGACACCTTGGAATGAGATATATTTTAAAATGTTTTCATAGGAAAATATTTTTGTAAATTTCTTTGACAAAGGATGGAAAATTAATTCATGGAATTTAGGTAATGAAATAACATTAAATATCCACATATGACATATACTTTAACCAATTTGAGTGGTATGAAATAAATTGTATTCATATTCTTCATGATAAATTTTTTAATCATGATTAATGCAAATATACTAAAGTTTACATGCCTCTCAAAAAATTAAAAATATTGAGAAACATGATCTCATTGATAAGAAGGTATAAATAGAGTTTTATAGTAAACAATTATTTTATGACCAGATTTTGAGAACGAGATTATGGTGGATGAAAAATTGGAAGAATACATAAAATAATTTTAGAGGTATGAAATTGATGTTTTTAGTTATGATAGGTGTGGTAAAAATCACCCTAGGGATTTTGTTATACAAAATAGAAAGTTATTTTTCTATGTTATGTTTTTGAATATGGAATGTGATTGAAAATAAAATGTACATGGAATATAAAAATAATATTTTGAAAAAATGAAGTGAAGTGTTTAAATTTAATGACATGTTTCATTATATGGATTCATGTATGAAGAAGAGCCTGAATAATGGGAAACAATAAGAATATTAGTAGATGTGTGTAATGAAATCCTTTACTACTAATTCGAAAAATGTTTTCCCATTGAAGGAACTTGTGATAGATAAATTACTTTTTTTAATATTGTAATAATGTCATATTTTATTCTCATTATAAATTTTATTTTTTATATGTGAAATATAAAGGTAATATAAAAACATCCACTATGGACATGACATAATGACTTTTTCTCAAGACACATGGTGTAGTATTGCTGAAAATATAATCTATAAATATAATCTGATTATCATCTCTAGAATATTTTTCCTACAAAACATGTTATATTTACCGTTGATGAATTTGATGTGTTTATGGGAATAGATTATCTTTCAGTTTATCATAATATGATTTATTATAGAGAAAATCACGTTACTATCAAATATAAATCTTTGATATATATAATAATCAATTCATAATATTCATAAAATTCATAAAATATCACGAAACTGAGAAAAAACAAAGATATATAAATGAATGATATCATTCTAATGTCATTATAATTATCGAAATAGTTCAGATTAATTTTTTTCATAGTAATAAAAGACTATTTAGATGTTTTTACTAAGGTGTTACCCATTATTATACCAAAAAGGGTATTACTATAGAGTGTTTACTTAGTGCATGGTGATATGAAAATATTAAAAATACACTATTTAATGGATCTCATTAATCTTCTAGAAGTAAATTAGTTATTGCAGGAGTTGTAGGATAATGGCTTCATTCCTCAGGGAACCTCACTATGAAGTTATCGTTTTTAATTTGTTAAAAATATTATAGTTCAATGTGGCTATTCATTTATTATACCAAGTAAGGCGTAGGTCCAGGAATACCTGGTCCCCAAAATTTATTAAAACAGAAAGTGTAGAGTGAAAAGAAGAAAATATATTAGAAAATAACACCTAAAAGTCAGCTACATATTTAAAATATTCAAATTACTCATAATACAAAAAGTTGGAGACTGCATCAAGATCAAATGACCACTATTCATATTTTTAATTGTATTGATTGAGTTCATTGATGTATCTCTCCCTTAGTTTCAGATGATGTGAGTGGATCTCTATAAGATTTATTGATGACCCGCCGTAGTTTGTGACAAGCATTTTTTCACTTTGAATCCTTAGAAGATGACCCAGTAGACACCATATTTTGTATATTGGAGTAACACTTTCTTGGATTTGTCTTTGGTGGAGATGTGAAAATCCCTATGTTGTTGTTTCTGTTTTCTCGGAATTGCTGAGAATATCACTAATAGATAACTTTCCATGACTCTTGGAAGTGAGACTATCATTTTCTTTATCCTCTTCAGAGAACCCCCCCCCCCCCCACACTTACTATAGATATTCAAAGAACCATACATCTTTTGAGACTTCTCTTTCACAAATCCATGTCCCATCAACTGAGGTTGTATTTTTGTGTCAACTAAGTCCAATCATTTAGATTTCTCCCCCACTGGGTTAATCTTCACATCTTGTCTAATTGTTTTTAACTTCATTGGGTGGTTTAGATGCACTCAATTGGATAACCATTTCAGGTAGCTAGGGTAGGTCAATCTAGGAATTCTCATGAGAAGCCTTCCTTGGTACAACTTTGCTTTCCTGATGCAAGACCGAGTCAGAAATCAAGATAACATCTTCCCTAACATTGTGACCTTCATGAAATTCAGTCCCAATTAATTGTTGTGAACCACTAATCTCATGATTTTATTCCTTATTGTCTAGTACTGCATACCAGTTGGCAAGTGAAACTTGTCTATAATCTTTTCAACAACATGTCCATTTGTTGCCTCAATAAGCACCACCTTATTAATGAAGACCTCTTCTTAGTAGAACCATCAGTGGAGAAAGGGGTCATGGTGTCACCTTCATGATCCATGTTCTTATATAGACCGCCTATATTCTAATATCATAGAATAGGTAGCGGCCAAACAGATTTCCAAGAATATGAAAAATTTATAGATTTTGGAAAGGTAATAGAAGTGGAAGGATGATTAACCAGATTTCAGTAGTTGGATAGTCATAACACAAATGAAAATCAATGATCTACCTAAACAGATAGAATAAAGACCCTCATTGTCATTGAAGATCCTTATACCAATCAATAATGAGATCGTCCATCGATTCAAACTGAATAATAACATGCCTTCAATCAAGATTTACAACAACTTCAGGCTCCTGAAGACCCCAGGACTCAAAAATAAAGTTGTCAAAGGCATCAATCATTGGGATACATTTCCATAATTGAGCAACTAGATTCAAGTGAAAATTATTTTTAAAGGTATAACTTAGGTCGTGGTACCATCAAAAAAATTTGAAAGGTGATTGAATCCATAAGGAAATGTTTCTTACTAGGAATGGGTGTTATGAAATATTGTTTATTCGCATTGGATTTATGAATTCTCCGGTTGTATTCATGGATTATATGAATATAATTTTCTTTGAATAATTGGATAAAATAATTTATATGTTTATCTATGAAATTATGTTTTTTAAATAGTTAGTAAGAACAAGGAAAACATTTATGGATTGTTCTCGAATTCAGAAGAAAATATCTATATGGAAAATTTACCAAATTGTTTTTTATAGAAGATAAAATTCGTTAGAAATATAGTAAGAAAATATGTAAAAACTATTTATCCTTTTAAAATTAAAAAGTTTTAGGAATAGATAATTCCTAAATATAAAATATAGTTTCATTTTTTTCTTGTATCTATAGGACATTATATATAGTTTTTTTAAAATATTTTATGATTATGCATCCCACTAACCATGTTTACATGAAAAATAGTTAGTTTGATTTAGATTAATTAATTTAATGAATTATTCTCAAAATTGTAAAGAAAAGATTAGTAAATGATCTATTTTTGGGTGAACCAGCCATTATTGATAACTTTTTGGTTATTTAGATACATCACTAACAGGAATTCGTTATGTTTTAATAAGAAATTATCTGATAATTACTTATATATGAATAAATTAAATCTTTATGACAAAAATAATCCTACAAAAGAATATTAAAATAAAGCTTAATTTTTTTAAAAAAATTTGGAGACAATATTTATATAGAGGAATATCTGAAATATATCATGTTTCTAAATGTCTGAAGAATATATTCATTCATAATGAGTTAAATAGGAGACATATGAGGCTTTGATAAATGATAAATGTTTACAACTACACAATTTATTACTATCAAATTAATGGAAATAGAGTTTCTGATTCTTATTTCCAATGATAATGAAATAGAAACTACAATATATAGAAATCATGATCCTATGGTTAGTGATTTGATGAATTTAAATATATAAATTGTGATTATAGGAAAATCCGCTTTTTTTGTTTTATGTGTTGTTATAATAATATTTTTCAAATTGAATTCAGTTTGATCATAAAGTGGAGCATGTTTTACATGAATAGGTATAGTTTTTCAAGATGTTTATGTTTATAGACATTAATGTGGATGATGATTGTATAGTCATATTTAGAGATAGATTATGTGTTCCATGTTATTCTCATATAAATATTCAAATGTTGGGTGAGTCTTATATTTCTCCTATTTATGTTCATATTAGTAAAATAAAATGGTATCGAGGTAATTGAGAGGATTTATAGTATGATGGAATAAATAAACATATGGTTGAATTTACCAAAAACCTATATGACTTCTTAAAAGGATAAATCTAAACTACAATTACAAAATGTGATGATTTATCCTTTTCTAGTTCCATAATAGAAATGAGAGAATATTTCCATGGAATTCATAGTTGTATTACTAAATACATCTTATGTTTATATTGTGATTTTTGTAATTGTTGATTGATTATATAAATATACTCACTTTCTTCCCTTGTTAGATAATACATATTTAGATCAACATTATACAAATTATGGTAACAATTAAAATTAGAAGAAATGGAGTCCCTATATCTATTGTATTTGGAAACGATCTATAGTTTACCTTTAATTTTTGTTAAACAGATTAGAATATATAGGGCAATGAATTAAATTTCTATACAATATTTCATCATCAGTATGATTTAATGTTATAGAGAATGATTTACACATTGGATTATATAATTTTATTTTATTAAATGAATTAAATGTAATTAGGTATTAACAACTATTTTTTTCATTTTTTATAATATTTATTTTTATTCTAGGATACAGATGGTGCCTTTTGAGGAATTATAAAGACAATGGTATACGACTCACTCTTGGTGGGATAAAGTAGGTGAAATGGTTTTTTCAAATATTATTGGTTGATGAAATGTTTTATATCGTAAATATGATTCATAAGAAAATATATATGGCTTAGAGAAGGAAGAAAAACTCTGCAGCTAACATGGGGATATATCATTCTTTTGAGATATGTGACCATGTATTTCTAATTGTATTACCATAGAAAAAGTGTTATGCATTTTGGTATGATGTTCGTAAAATTACATCGTTAATTAGAGCATATGAAATCCAAGATAATTTTATTATTATTTTCAAATAAATTATCAATTCCTTTGAGTATAGCTCAGGTACACAACATATTTCATGTTTCATTGTTTAGAAAACCTAAGTCATATATATCTCGTGAATTGAGACTTGAAATATATCAGTTAAAAGAAATCCATCTTTATTATGAACAACCAAAAATGACTATTGAAACCAGAGGGAATGTATTCTGGAATAAAGTGTCTTACCATGTTATATTTTTGTGGAAAAATCATGTGTTTGAGAAATAAAATTTGGAATTGCTATATTTTATGAATTATTAATATCATTAATGGTTTCTGTAATGAATTAAATTATGAGGAAATAATTTATAAATGCTGGAAAATATAAATACATAGTAAATGTTAATATGAATAACATTATACTGTTATTAATATTAATTTAATTTATATTATATAGTTATGTTTGTTAAATTATTATTTCCTAATTTTTTATTTCAAAAGGGAAGAAGAATAAATTATTTCCAAATTTTGTCTTCATGGATTATATGATTGAATTTAAAAGATTTGTTGATAAATTATAGAATTTATCTTAGAAAAAATGAAATTGATTTTTTAGTTGATCAAGTAAAATTTATCTTAGGATAATTTTTTATAGTATTAGTAAAATATAATTTTTTCAACTAATAGTGAAAAATAATATTTTTCATTGAAAACTAAATTTTATTTATCTTGAATTAAAAAGTTCACATTCAATTTTATATTATTTTTAATGTTTACGTATCTCATTTAAATTTATAATAATAATAAAAATCAACTGAATTAATATTATAATACAATTTTAAAAATTTACATATTTATAACTAAAAAATAATTTCTATGAAAAATGATTTTTCATCGAGTTTTGGTGGGTTAATTTTAAATTAATTAACATCACTTCTATAAGTTCAATTTTATAAAATAAATTCCTTATTTTAAAATTATGTAACATGGTCATTTTATTTTTCATCAAACTCAATATTAAAGTCATAATAATTTTTACCGTGGGTAAGGTTAAAACATGTCAACTAGGGGATAAACTAATGTGATAGTGAATAAAATAACCTAAAAACTGTTATAAATAATATTGTATTGTCTTATTTAGACCCTATATCAACCATGGTTAGAAATGGTCAATTTTGGATTCATGTTTCTTAATTAGGTAATTATTACACTTTAATTTATTAAAAATTTCAAGTGTGGCCTATTCCCTATTTATATATGATAACCTCCACTCCTCTCATATCCACATATAGAGAGCATTTTATTTCAGTCGATCTCAACTCAATTACATTTTTTACATCCATTAAAATTTCATAAATATCCTATTTTTATGAGAAAAAAATCCTTTAATTTCATTAGGTATAATGATAATGTGGTTTTATGAAGAAGAGTTATAGTTCTTAACAAATATTTCTTTTTTTACACCTCATTAAATTAATATTCAACCATGAGTAAATAATAACACCTATAAAATATATATAAATATATTTTTATGTAATGGGAATAATCTATATTCAACTTCTTATTTTATTTAATCGAATATAAATCCATCATTTCCATGTATGGCAGACAACGTCCTCCCAAGAAGCTGTATTTTTTCCCATAAATGCCTCCCACGGTTGGTTTTAATGATAGATTTAATGGGGTTATTTACACACACACACACACACACATATATATATATATATATATTCAGGAAATATTTATCATTCTCAAATGATATGATATAATAGTTTTTTTTACCTTTCTTTCCATTGAAAAATGATAACTTTGTTCATGAAAACATGTTTAGTACCACCTCCACAAAGTGATGAGATTGGTTTTTAAAAACCACATTAAATGAATGAGTTATAAAATTGTATTGATAATGTTTTTATGATATTTATTATATAATAATTTGGCTTGAAATTTAATATTATATATACCTTAATATCATTATGTTCTTAGGAAAATGGAAATGTTAGATATTCTTTTGTAAAGACTATAGGCTTCATGAATTTAACATAATTCATTATTCAAAACGATTATCCATTGTTACTTTTAAACGTTTAATTAAAGAATATTAATGATAATTATTTCATTAATATTACTCTATGGATGATGGTATATTTACCACTTTGACAATTGTCTTATTAACAAATCCATTTTTTGACATATGAGATGAATATTTTCAAAAACATCTAACATAAAAAAAATATTATGTAATTGTTTATAACATGGTCATAAAAATATGTATAATAATTATTAAAATTATTATTGAATATATATAATTAATAAAAATTCATTAATCAGTATGATAATGAAATTATATGATGAGTTGTACTCATGGAAATAGACACATTATATTAAAATTTTCATTTTAAATATTTGAATGATTTATCTTCTATAGTTTTATTTTCATCTATTTCCATATTCATATAATTATTTTATTGATTTTTCATGTAATTAAATTAATTATAAATATGTTTTGAATAACATTTGAAATTAATTCTATGATCTCCAAAATGAAAATTTTTATATATTTTATACATATCTTATTTGTATTTTAATAAAGTGAATATTCTATTGTAATGTTTAAAACATCAGTGGGGCTTGTAACCACAATAAATATTTTTTATGTTTGGACACCATTACATGATTTAATTCATTATTTAAATAAAATCCCTAATTCACTTGGTAATATATATTTTTTAAAATGGGTTTAAATAGAATGAATATTTAAATTTCAATAAATGTTATTACTTTTTTTGAAAATAATATATTTATGAATTTTATGAATAAAATGAATGTATTAATATTTTATGATTATTTTATTGTTATTTAGATTTTATTATGATGATAGGTGGGCCTGGAATATGTCATGATTATAGGTGAGCTTGATGTAACTCATGTTTATAGGTTATTCTAATATATATCATAAGGAAAGATGAGCCTGATATAGTTCTTGATTATAATCGATCTTCATATTTCTCATGAATAATGTTTATCCCAAAAAAAATATTAATTAATAGGGTCCCTAATATATCTCAGAGTGATATATGAGAAAAATATTTATCTTATTTAAGGTTGAAGACAATATAGATCTCTAATATATTATATATTGGGATGGAGTTAACCAGATTTTTTCCACCTAGGAGTTTATTAGAATTTAATTTGTGTATTATTCCTTTTTAAAAGTAATTCTATGAGTGATATATAATGTCATTCCATGTTACCCACATGGATTATAAATTTTTATACGTGTTTCTCTGAAAACCTTTTGATATCACATGTAATTTTATTTATATTTTTTTTAAAATGAATATATATTCTAACTCTTAATAGTGAAATGTACATATTTTAAAAAATAATATCATATGTTTTACATTATACCAAAGAAAAATTTGAAAATTATATATTCCATTATGATATCTTGTGAGTTTATTTACTAAATTTCATGGGTTGATAAGTTAATTTCTTGTATAAAATATTGTTTATTTTGAGCTAAATATTTCATTCTGATAAAGATTAATTTTACAAATATTCATGGACTAAAATGTTATTTTCATTATTTTTATAATTACCTTAAAAGGTATTTTTTCATCCCTTTTTGTAAAATATATTTTATAGGGTTTTAAGGATTAGTAGTGATAAGGATTATATCATGATGAAAATTTATATGGTATGTCATGAAAAGAAATATTGTTATACTGTTAATGTTGTGACTTGTAAAAATATCATACTGAGTAGTAGTTTCCACATTTTTATGTAATATTTTTTTAAAGGGTGATTGCCACATTATCCAAAACACTTAACAATAAATATCCTGAAATTTAAGATTTTGGAAAAGTGACTTAAAACTCTTGTTTTAAAAATTTTAAGTATTTTTCCTTATGTATACAATTTTTATTCATATACCCCAATATCCATAAAGAGTTATTATGTTTTTTGGGTATATATTTTAATTAATAATTCCTAATTTTTTATCTATATGATTTATTTCTATATATTATAATTATTGATATGAAACATATTTCATTATCATGAGTGATTTATTGTATGATATATTAATAAATACTTTCATGTTCAGACAACACACCTATGTATAGATTCTAATAAAGTAATGGGTGGTATAAAAATCATATAGTCCTCAAATTAATTCAGTAATTATTAGGTATCATGATGTTTTCTATTAATAGACATCAGATTTTATCAGATTTTATTATATTCTTTTCATATATTGCTGCCAGGTATTGATGACTTTAGAAGTGATCCTCCTAATATGGTATTATCTTATATACTTATATTTTTGTCACATTTTAATATCGTGAAACATTTTTGTTAATGATGTTATAATAATTATAAATATATATCTAATATATTTTTATCGTATTTAGTTATTTCATATATATAATTTTATTGTATGTCATCCATAAAGCAATGGAATATATTATGAATTTTTGGTATATAATTATTTATGATATATAGAAATCCTATTAATATATAATTTCTATGTGATATTTTATAACATGGATATATTTTAATTCATGGAATCATGTTATTTGATTCTGATGGATCTTTATGACTGGAAATTTTATTTAATCAAATTTACATCTTGGAATATTAAAAATTTCATAAAACACAATTATTATAATTTCATTGGATAAATTTAAAGGATATGAAATAATATATTAATTCAAAAATCCTGGTCAAACAATTATAAATTTTTTGATTGGATATAACTACTCAATGAATAATTAACACTCAACTAAATTACATACATTATTGGGAGTTTAACTAGCCCTATAAAAATAAGTCTAAGACATTGAATTATTTTTCGATCTAGGGTTGATCATCCCCATGATTCTTCATAAAAACTCTTTCTTCTCATTATTTTTTCATTGAGATAAACTAGTATAATATATTTCTTTTGGAGAATCATATATATTATTTTGGATATTTAGTTTAACTAATGGATATAAAATATAGAGAATATTTTTTCTAGTGTTCATAATAATCCATATATTGAACTAGATTAAAGAATATGTATTGGAAATTAATTGTAAATGGTAATTGTAATTTTATTTAATAATGGTATTTGTCACCATAGAGTGTGTTATATTTAACTTATGGGATCAATAGACGTCCAATATATGGAATATGTTTTATTAAATTTCATGAAACCATTTTTTAAATTAGTGTATGAATTTGTACTTGATTCTCAAAATCATGTTTGTTGATGAAGAAATATTTATATTGTATTGATTTCTTATTTTATAGCATAAAAATAATTAATAAATGAAACTATGGATCCATTTGATATTTTTTATATTATAACCCATGATAGGATTGAACTATGTGATATGTGATATCATAATGTAAAAAAAGTTTGATTTAGTTTATTATTCAAATATTATTTTATATAAGATGGTATATTATAGATGATGATGGTTCTAATTTGAAAATAACGAATAGATCAACATATCAATCTATGTGTATTTATTCCATCCATAAAATATGATTCCCTAACATCTAATTTCATTATCTCAATAGATGATAAATTATGTATATCTTAAAATATGATATATATTTATATATATAATAATACATAATATATTACAAGACATGATGTGAATAAAATAACCCATGATGTAGTGGATAATAGATTATGATATACACATATCATAGTATATGATATTCCCATCATATGGGAGAGATCAATATATAACAAAAACAAACATTTAGTAGTTATGATCAAGGATTAATGTATCATTTAAAAATTAATTAATTTATAAAGTGTTTATAAATTTAAAAAAGTAAAATATATAAAAGTGACTATATTTTCTTATTAATTTTTCATAAATATAAATATTAAATGTTTATAGTCTGTTTTTATTTATAAATTTATATAAAATGTTTTAAAATTAAATTTTTAAATGAATTGTCGAATGATTGGAAAAATTTAAATATTAGATAATAAATATATATATTTTTTAAGTAAAATACCAATATATATATATATATATTGATAATAAAACCACTAAAAAATATCAAAGTGGGAATATAATGGATGTAATATAAAAAACATATAATTATTCATATGATATGTTCATACTGGATAAAAAATAATTATTAATTTTTATTTATGCTTAAATAAAATATATATTATTAATATTTTATTTATGATTTCCTAAATATTTATATGAAATTTAGGTTTTGGAATCATTTATTTGTTTTTTATTCTATAGTATATTAATAATGAATATAATTTATATATTTTTAATTAATTTATGTATTAATTTAAAGTATTTTTTTACATCATTAGTATTATATATATTTATTTAAGGAGTTAATGCAAGTTATGACATTTGATTTAGTTTTATTCTACCTTATCAGTTGATGGATCATTAGTTTTTAAAATGTATAACATATCAATATGGTTCGGGAATATTAATTTTGAATAAAAATAAATATTCCAAACAAAATTATTACTATATTTAATAAATGTAAATATAATTACATTTGATAGTATAGTGATATTAAATCCCAATTAAAAATATTCTGTATTGTATTCCATCCAAAGAAAAAAAGTCATGACATTGATCATGCAACTAGTTAACTTCTTAATAAATATGTGTATATATGGATTATATTTTTTCTAGAAAAAATTCAATGATGTTATCATAATTTTTATGTTGTACTATTTTTAAATTCTTTTTGGGTTGCACGTATGTGGGAATCCAAATTAGTACACACTATAGTAATAATGTAATGATTAAATATTTTTGGTATTGGGTATTGTGTTTTCCCTGGAAGCATCAAAGATCCATATTTAATATTATATCTATTATGTCATACCTATGAAAATAAATTTATATGGATCATGCCAATTATTTTCATTACATAATTTATTGTGGATATTTTCAGACTAATTTTTATTAGGGAATCATTAATATAATGACGCATACTTTACATACATTGTTATTACATCATAAATTAATCAGACATTTTACAACATATAACAAAACCCTGACAGGACCATATAGGTATAGTGTCATTAGAAATCGGGAAGCATAAACAACTGGTTCATAAAGCATCTACATTATCTCCCTTTTATTTCCTCATATGTAGAGTCCCTTTTAGAATATCCAACTTAATACCCTTCTTCCTGACCTGGGGAAAAGAAAACATACAAAAAGGGGTGATCTCAAATGCTCAGTAAGGGTAAAAAAAGAAATATCAATTATATCATATTCATAAGAACATAACATTTTGAAAATCATTACCTGCAAAAGAGATCAAAATATCATAACATGTGACAAATCATAGTAGTGAAATTTAATCCCAATGATCATAACATATAACATGAAACTTTGTGGCCTACACACATAATACTAGAAAATCATTTATTGTTAGTCAAGACTCATTTCCAAGACTATCTTAGTGGACAAAGTCCATTTCTGAACCAAGTTCATTCCTCATTCCAGTCCTGTATCACTGAACCGGATTAACTTGATGTTCCAGCCATGTCTATCGCACGAGATATAAATCTTTACCCAATGCATTGGAGGGAGATATAGGTCCCACCCATCTCATAATTAAATTATTCTTATGTGTGCCACAAAATCATAAATCATACATCATAGCATAACCCATGTAATAAGAAATGGGATTCTTAAAAATCATGCCATCATAACATAATCCATATACGATAAAGGACTTCATAAAAATGATTCCCACATAGAGTAATCAAATAAATGTAATAATAGGGATAGAAAAATAACCCTATATTATCTTAGATGTAAAATAATTTTGATAAAACACTTGAACAACATTCTTGAGGAAAATATCCTTTTTACTTCGAAAACATTTTGCCTTTCTGAACATGTCATATAATTTTAAACTAACAGAAGTTAATTGAAAATAAACTTGAAAACTTGTAAAGAACATTCTTGGAAATAATGTTCTATGAAATCATAGACAATACAGTTATGTCATATAAGTTAAAAAATATTCTTCTTGTAATCTGGTCGGAAAAGTCAAAAAGTATCTCGTACTGAAAATGAAAAAAGGTTCCTTTCATATCTTTAAAAAAAATCACCCATAGGTAAAATTGGATTTAAAAAATTGTAGGAGGATAGAAATAATATTAAATATTGAGGAAACATGGATGTGGATGAAAAATATGACCCCAGTAAATACTTATGAATAAAAAATCTCAGATAGAATGAGACTAGAAGAGTTATCCCTTACCTTAGGTATAATATGCTTTGTACGAATCTGAACGTCCTGTATAATGATTTAAATAATGTCATTGACTTATTACAGGATCATATTCATTGTTATGATATCATATATGTTCATATTCTTATCTTCTTATTAGTAATATTTCTACTTGTTATTCGGGTGTTCATTGCTTTATGTTATTATGCATGTTTTGTCAAATAAATTTGTATTCCTCTTTTTAGGTTAAAGATACCTCGTATACAGAATGGTATTAGTGTAATATATATCATATTTATTAATTCATTTCATTTTTTTTATAAAATTGGTGACATGAGTTGGTCACACAATTCATGCCCCATGGAAAGTTATTCAAAACAAAAGTAGCATTACAAACATGAGGTGTACTGAATTTACACCAACCAGAATTTTGATAATTGCAAACAAAGAAACACCGTTGTAGATCTGGAGTGTTTCTTGACATTGCTTCTTTATCAACATGAAGTGCTTCTCTCACCCTTCTATACAGTTCTGAGTAAGGGAAAAAATGAAACATGAACAAGTCCTGAGCTTTTAAAGCCGGTAAAGACAATAAAAAATTAATGTATTCCATCCAAACTGGACCAGCTCCTATAACTGAGCCAACATACCTGAGCATAATTCATAAGCTTACCTTGTCTCTTCCAAGACTTATGTACGTTTCTTCTCATTTACCTTTCTGATGAATGGTATATAGTTTCACCAGGGCATGACAAACAGAATTTTCAATATTCTCATAGTCCCTCCAAAGCTGTTCAAGATGATGGGTGGGAGTGGTGATGGATTTATGGAATGCTTTTATAATAGCGGTCATCCGTTGTGATTCTTCCTTGAGACACTGAACCAGCATTAGAAAGAAGAAACCAGGAAAATTTGAATCAAAAATCATGATAGGGTTTCAACCAGCAGAACACATTCAAATTCCAATATAATCTCATTTAGTAGTGAAAAAATTCAGCAAGGAGAGGTCTCAGTTTATTGCAGACACAACCGACAGTCCTCAAATCCAGCAGTCAAATAGTAATAACTAACAAGAGTTTAAAAAAAGTATACTAGAGCATGAAACCGTCGATGCAAGTTACATGAAGCATATTTAAATAACATGTTGTGCACATGAATTTGAGACCAGAAACACATAAACTCAGGGTGTTTTCTTAGGTTCATGCACCAAACTCTGATTAAACCTTCTACGTCTAATATCCAGGAATGTATCTTCAGAAATTTCTCCATTTTTGAGTCTTTCGTAGTCTACTTCATCTCGTTCTTCTATTTGAGATTATAGATCTTCATTCACCTCTTCATTTGTCTAGGATGTCTCCTCATCAGTTGAGTGAATCATCACATCTTGGGATTTGGAGGGTCCAGTTATTTCCTTCTTAGAGGAATCTAAAGAACGTGTGACAATTGTTCTTTCCAGCTAAGATTAATCTCTACGCTTTTTAGTATTCTTAGTATTTGGAGCAATGAATGCATCGAAATCCACAATAGATTTTTTCCCTTTCTTGTCCATTGAGTTTAGATATCTTTCCCCAATCTGATTGGGATGATCATCCTTGCCATGTGAGTGCTCACTAGAATATGAGAGTTCACCTTTCTCATTGTCTCGTTCATCTTGTGATTCCAATTGATTACCCTAATCCTCCATCAAAGTATGTGGATCAGTGGTGTCACATGAAACAAGTAAGGAATCACTTCTCTTGGTTTCAACAGGATGCACAAAGTTGTCCGCCTTGCACACTGGAGTTTCCTCATTAGCAGATAGCATAGGTTGTCCAGCAACCATTTCGCTCACTTAGTCTCATCCTTCTTTTCCTTCGCAACCCAAATAGATTTGGCCTCTGGTATTACAGTCTTGTGGCCACAACCCTTTGGAGAATGTCCCAGCTTGAAGCATAAACGTAAGTATTCAGGTAGTCTCTCATACACAACCTCCTGAAAGAATCCACACTCTCCATTCTGAATCCATGTTTGAGAAGGCAGATTCTGAGAAACATTAACATCAATGAATATCCTAGCAAGTGATGGATTTAAAAGAATATTCGTTGTAGAATCAAGCTTCAATGGATTACCAATGAGCAAGGAGATTGGGAAAAGTGTAGGTTTCTTCAACTGATGTAACAGGAGTCCAGGGAATCCAATCCAAACTGGTGTGATTGGAGATTCAACATAGGGATCAAAATTGGGGGTCCATTTAAGGACTTTCATAGAGTAACCCCCAAAGAACCAAGAACACCTCTCCTATAATCTGTAGTAATCATCCTCGGAGGAAAGACGAAACATGAAATTGTAGGATTTCAAGAGACTGATATGAAAACCTGATAATCCAATGGTTTCAAGCGCATTTCTAAAGTATTTTACTGATGGTCTATGATAATCAAACTTCCCAACAAGAAAAAATTGAAGATCAGATGCAAGAGAAATTACCTCTTTTGCTGAGAAGGAAATCACTGGTTTTCCGCGGTGACAAAAATTTTTAGGGTTAATTCATGAGGGAGGTACCGCGACATCATTTGAGCGAGCTTCAAAATTCACGATTGTTCTCCTAGAAACAACTTTGGCGAAAGATCGAAAAGATGAATAATGTTTTTGATCATCCTGAGTAGGGTTTCGAACATCCTAAGTCGGGTATCTCTCTTGCTCCCCCAGAATCGGCCTCTCC
Source organism: Viscum album (assembly GCA_963277665.1). Lineage (NCBI taxonomy): Eukaryota > Viridiplantae > Streptophyta > Magnoliopsida > Santalales > Viscaceae > Viscum > Viscum album. The sequence continues at coordinate 54,487,368 of OY728138.1, read as the reverse complement.
ATCCCTATCCAAATTTTACACAACATTAATTCATTTCATTTATATAATCATTATTCAATGAAGATCATGTAGAATGAGTCGCATCACTTCGTGGAGACTGTAGGTCGTACGTATGCACGAGCGATGATATCATTCCCATTATTGTGGAATTGTATTGAAGTGTATGGTGTATAATATTTCAGAATCAATATTACATTAAAATAATCATAGGTAGTTATTTCTTCCATCACATACCCATACAAGTATATTAGTAATGAAATAAAAGATTACACCACGGTGTGGGGACGGTAGGTCGTACGTACGCACGCGTGGTGATTTCATTTCTTTCATAGGATGGATAGAACATAGACCATGGTTGTTTCATATTCATAATAATATATTAGTATAGAATTGATAATAGAGTTATTACATAATAATGAAACAACTCATATAGAGGATGTAGAAGAAGAAATAAGTTTGAAATAATCGGTAAAGGATATTACCTCTACTTCAACACGCCTCTTCTTAACCTCATCTTCGGGCACTAAAGTTGGTCTTTTAAGAAGAACAGGGCCTCTAGTATGTTTCTATGGAAGTGGAGAAGATAAATTGGAAGGGGTTGGTCGAGATTAAAGGCTCAAAATGGTTTTATGAGGGGAGAGAGGAGGGCCCTTTTATAAAGGAGGAGACAGACACCTTTGGTAACATAAGAAATATTAATTTATAATAAATTCAAAAACCACTTAAAAACCTCCAAAAATGAATTAAATCCGAATATTGGATGAGAGAGGGTTGTAATTTCATCATACAATAAAATTTAGACATGTTAGAAATTTATTTTAAACCTTATCAACTTGATTTATCTTTATTTAATCTATTTAATTTTATTTGTGGTAATAATATTCTAAACGTTAAATTGTTATAAATAATTACTTATGTATTGTGAATTTTCAATAATTGGATACATTATGACATTTTTTACCATATAAATTTCAATCTAAATTTTTTGAATATTTTTTGTGATTTCTAAACCATTGAATAATATGTTATTTTTATAAAATAACAATGTTGTCAATTTTGACACTATTAATTTATTTGAATTTAAATGAAATCCACATAGAATATATGTTCGAACCAAAATATTTAATAGATTTCAAAAATGTCATATTTATCTAGAAAATTAATGGAGCACATTAATTAGTTCATATAATATTTAATTTAAATTTTTTAAACCCATTTATTTGGTATTTCAATCAATAAAATAATTTCTACATCACTATTTTGTCATCATTAATGATAATTATTTTGTCCCTAAAAATTATAAATAAATTATAATGATGTAGATAATTTTATTATATTTTTGGAGACTATTTATATTCTATATTTTATGATGTTTATCACTAAATTAAAATTATTAAACTTATAAGAATTAAGAGAGTGACATGTTGTCACTTTCTTTGGTTTTAATAATAATTATTTCATTTTCATGGTCAAAAGTCCAGGAAACGAATCTATTCTGACCCTTAGGTGATATGGGTAGACTTTTATTCGTCCAATAGAATTTTTTCATGTGTTAGGGTAGTTTTATAATCTTATATTTACCCTTAATTACTCGATTTATCATTAACTGTAGTAAATTAAAATTACCGTAGTTACTATTCATAATATGAAAAAAATAAAAGTAAACTATTAACATAATTTGGACTCACTGAATCTAAATGTGGAATTCATTTTTCAAAATTCAAAACACATAAGTTTCAGTAATTAATTTAAAATTTATCCCATTGTTAAGAAAAATGGTTTTGAAAGTAAAAACATTTCCAATGATTGAAATGTTTTTACCTAGGAATTTAATGTAAAATTAATTGTAATGACATACATTATATTAAATGGAAAAAATATATTCTATTTATAATTTAAAACAATTCAATATTATAATTTAACCATATAAATTATCTTGATGAAAACATTATGTTTTTAATTAAAATTTAGCATATTTTTACTATTCATCAAAATAAGAAACTTATCAGAAAAATACCAAAAATATATCCAATGTAAATTTTTATAGCATGATTCAAAAGAAGAATTTTTATTTGTAAAATTTAACTTATAAACTTTTGAAAATTTATATTTATAAATGGTGCACCATCAAAAGGCGGTATAACTGCATTTTTTTTAAAAAAAATACTTTTTTTATCCGAAAAATAGATTTTGTTTTCACACATTATTCTTGAAAATATGTAAGATGAATTATAATGTTATAAAATTAAAAATTTAGTTAATACTATTCATAACGACTAGTTCATAATAATATAATAATATATCATTCTTTAGTGAAACAAGGCATTGTGTGCAACACAAGCTATCGAGGAAGGTTGATCTTGCGTGTAATGCAAGCCAATCCAGTGTTGTGTGTAGTGAATGATTCTCTTGGTGTTGGGTATAACATAAGACATAAAAAAATATTTCTCATAAAATATCAGGTTTTTACATTCTGCTCCCCCCCATTAAAATGAATTTCTCCATTGAAATTCATCACTTCGTAACAAACATATGAAAATAGATCTCACTCATCATATCCTCATGTCCCCATGTAGCTTCTTATAATTAGTGGTTCCTCCATAAAACTTTTACCAAGCGAGTGGTCTTGTTTCATAGAACTTTTTCGCTATGATCCAAAATCACTATCGGCTATTCTTCATAAGAAAAATCTTACTCTAGCGGTACAACTTCTGAGCTTAGTACATGTGAAGGATCGAGTATGTACTTTCTCAAGAGAGATACATGGAACACATCATGTGCTTGAGAGAGATTCGGTGGAAGCTGCAATCGATAAGCTACCTTCCCAACATGATCTAGTATTTCGAAAGGACCGATATACCTAGGGCTCAGCTTTCCCTTCTTTCCAAATCTCATTACTCTCTTCCAAGGAGATATTCGTAAGAACACTTTATCACCCACTTCAAACTCTAGGTATTTTCTTCAGTTTTGTCCATAACGTTTCTGCCAACTCTGAGATTCCCTTATGTGTTGTTGAATATATCTGACCTTTTCTGCCATTTCATCAATAAGATGATGTCCTAATAGCTTTCTTTCCGAAATTTAATCCCAGAAAGTTGGAGTTCTGCATTTCTTTCTATAGAGAGCTTCATAAGGATCCATCTGAATACTAGAGTGAAAGATATTATTATAAGAACATTTGACCGAACGTAGGTGTTGATCCCAACCACCTTTGAAATCCATAGAGAAATCTCTCAACATTTCTTCTAGATGTTGAATTTTCCTCTAAGATTGTCCATCTGTCTGAGGATGATAAGCAGTGATGAAACTCAACTCTGTATCTAGAGAATGCTGAAGACTTTACAAGAACTTTGAGGTAAACCTCCGATCCTGATCAGAAATAATGGAAAGTGGTACTCCATGCAATCTTACCACTTTCTTTACATATATCCTGGAAAGATGATCAAGAGAAAAAATCTTCTCTAATAGAAATGAAGTGTGCTGACTTCGTAATATGTTCAACTATAACCCAGATAGAATTATTGCCTTTGGATGTTTTAGAAAATCTGGTGACAAAGTCCATAGTGATGTTTTCCCATTTCCATTCTGGTATGGGTAATGGTTGTAACATCCTCATAGACTTATGTCTCTCACCATTAACCTGCTGACTAACCAAGCATCAAGAGACATATTCCGTGATATCTATTTAATGCCATCCAACCAGAAGTACTTTTTCGGATCCCTGTACATCTTTTTGATTCCAGGGTGAATAGAGAATGAAGAACTATGAGCTTCATCCAATATTTCCTTATTTAATTCTGGGATGGGAGGAACACAACCCCAATTTTTGAACCTTATTATTTTATCACAATCAATGTGAAATTCAGGAACATTTCTCACATTCTTTTGTAACTCTACATCTTTATTATGTGCCTCTTTAATATTAACATGTATAGATGGTTGAAAATTCATTTGAGAAAGATAACATTTTTCCCCATCCATTATAATTCCAAGGTTCATCCTTTCTAAATCCATAAATTTTGGATCTTTTTTTATTCTCGTCATGGATATGCTAGCATGGTCTTGTCCACTTAATGTGTCTTCCACCTTGTTTGCTTTCCCCGGGCGGTAATGAAATGAGAAGTCGTACTCCTTAATCAGCTCCAACCATCTTCTTTGGAACATATTGAGCTCATTTGTGTGAAAATATACTTTAAACTTTTATGGTCAGTATAAATATCATACCTTTCACCATAAAGATAATGACTCCAAATCTTTCATTTAAAGATTACCCTAGCTAATTACAAATCATGAGTTGGGTAATTTTGCTCATGGATTTTCAACTGTCATGAGGCATAAGCTATCACCATATAATTTTGTATGAGAACACACCCCAATCCCTTCTTGGATGCATCCCTGTAGATCACAAACCTTTCTCCACTACAAGGCAGTGTGAGCATAAGTGCACTAGATAACCTTATTTTTCACTCCTTGAAATTCTATTCGCACTCCTCTGTCCAAACGAACATAACCCCTTTTAGAATTAACCGGGTGAGTGGATTAGATAATTATGAAAAATCTTTGACAAAACAACGATAATATGCATCCAAACCAAGAAAACATCGGATCTCAGTTACTGTTGTTGGTCCTGACCATCTTTCGATAACCTCTGTTTTTGATGGATCCTCAGATATCCCCTATTTTGAGATTATGTGAACCAAAAATGAAACTTTTTAAATCCAAAATTCACACTTGGTAAATTTGGCATAAAGATTCTCCTATCTCGGGGTCTTTAATATAATTCTCAAGTGATATTCATGTTCTTCTTTTCTCTCTGAATAGACAAGAATATTGTCTATAAAGTCCACCAAAAACTGATTAAGATAGTCTCTAAAGAATCTATTCATTAGATCCATGAAGATAGCAGAGGCATTAGTAGTACCAAATGACATCACTATAAATTCATAGTGTCCATACCTTGTACGAAAAGTCGTGTTTGGTTTATCCTCCCTTTTGACCCTTAATTGATGATACCCTGAATGAAGATCAATCTTGGAAAATTATTGAGCTCCACATAGTTGGTCAAATAACTCATCAATGTGTGGGATAGAATATTTGTTCTTGATTGTGATCTTGTTAAGTTCTCGATAATCAATGTAGAGTCTCATTGATCCATCTTTCTTCTTAACAAATAGAACAGGTGCTCCCCAAGGTGATGCACTAGGGAGTATGAATCCCTTATCAAGATTCTCTTGTAGTTTCTTCTTCAATTCCTGCAACTAAATTAGATCCATTCTATAAGATGTCTCTGAAATGGTCATAACACTCGGTATGAGTTCAATTGAAAACTCAACTTCACTATTTTGTAGAAGACCTAGAAATTCCTCCGGAAAGACATCATCAAACTCTCGTACAATGGGTGTATTCTTAATCACGAGTTTCTATCCAACCATTTGAGATAAATAACCTTCATTTATTGGAATCAAGACCCATAATATGGAAAAAAATTCCACTGGAAGGTTATATTCATCCTTGCATCGATATATGATTATATATTGATCAAGAATATGAAATGTGACTTCCCTTCTTTGAAAATCGATATGAGCTCTGTATAAGGAAGGCCAATCCATAACAAGAATAACATAAAATTTTACAATAAGAAGGATCTCAAGATTTACAGGAAGCACTTTCTCACAAACATCAATAGGAGAAGAATTATAAACTTTTGATGCAACTGTTGTGCCTTTAAGAGTTGTCACAGCTAACTCAACAGATAATTGGTTGGATAGTATAACGATACCCTTATAAAGTTATTTAGAAATAAAAGAGTGGGTGGATCTAGAATCAAATAAAACATTTGAAACTTTAGAGTGGATGGTAAGTTTACCTTTCACCACTTTGTTATCACACTCCACATCACCCATAGAAATTGCATGTGTTTTTCCTTTGTCATTGTCCTTAAGAGTTTGTTGACGTCGATCATCATCAACAACCCTTGGATTAGGGAATTTATTATCATAACGCCCCATTTCCTTGCACTTGTAACATTGATGTGTAGGAGGTTCATTCTTTGTAGTATTTTATTTGTTCACATCACTAGACATATTTTCCTATCATTATAGCATTCAAATGCTCGATTACCATCTTTTCCACATTTAAAACATGTACTTGTCCCTTTAAGACAATTCCCTCCATGTTTCTTTCCACAATTTGAGCAGAAGGGAAAACTCATCTTCTTTTCAGTGTGGTCTTTATATTTCCCTTTGAATTCCATTTTTCTCTTCTTATCAAACCCATATGACTTATGGGATACTCTAATCTCCATATCAACCTTGAGAGCACATCGAACAATTTCCTCGTAGCTATTTAAGTCCTTTATGGATAACACCCTGTGAAGACTTGGTTTTAATCCACTAAAGAATCGATCGATCTTACTCTCAGGTTGGATAATAATTCCGGAAGCATACCTTTCAAGTCTTGTAAAATTTGCTTCGTAGGTACCAACAGTTTCATCATGATTTTGCTTTAGTTCAAGAAACTCCATCTGGGTCTTTGTTCGAAGAATACTAGGTAAGTACTTATTGAAAAATATGTTCTTTAACTCGTCCCATTCCATGGACTCAATTTCGTCTCTTTTCCTCATATTCTTGATAAGATTCCATCATTGATCAGTTTCACCTTCCAAATGATATACAGCTAAGATGAATTTATCATGTTCAGAACACTATAGAACTGAAAATATCTTTTCCTTGGTACTGATCCATTGTTCATCCACTAATGGATCAGTGGACCCTCTAAATGAGGGTGGATGTTACCTCATGAAGGATTCAACAGAATGTTGCTCCTTCATTTTCTCGTTTGGATGTCCTGCATGATTCATAGCTTGAGAAAGTTATGTGAGAATAGCTATATGATTTTTCATTCTAGCTCCCATAACGTTTGGTTGCTCAGGGGGACAATCATTGCATTGCCTCTCACATTCAGCATTAACATGGTTCTTCAGGTTCTAGCCATTAACTAAAACCAATAAGCATAGTGTGAGAAACACTAATCATAATAGGAAAACCACATAATAAAGAAAAAAATTTCATACTTTAGGTCTTAAGATAGGTTATTCATGGCCATTTCTAAAACACTAATATTGTGTTATATGCTTAGACATATCCTTAGGGTTCTTACTAAGGCTTTCACATCCTAGTTTCCAAAGGCTTACTATAACTTTCCTCTGATACCAACTATAATGACCCATACTTTACATACATTGTTATTACATCAAAATTGAAGCATACTTATTACAACATATAACAAAACCATGATGAGAACTTATAGGTATATTGTCTTTAGAAACTAAGAATCATAAACAACTGGTTCATAAATCATCTATATTCCCTCCCATTTATTTCCTAATATCTAGGTCCCTTTTGGAGTATTCTACTTCATACCCTTCTTCCTGACCTATGGAAAAGAAAAAATACAAAAATGGGTGACATAAAATGCTTAGTAAGGGTAAACAAAAAAAATATCAATCATATCATATTCATAAGAACATTACATTTTGAAAATATTAACCTGCAAAAGTGTTCATAATATCATAACATGGGATAAATAATAGTAGTGAAATGTAATCCCAATGATCATAATATATAACATGAAACTCTGTGGAATACAAAAATAATCATACAAAATCATTTCTTATTAGTCAATACTCATTTCTAAGACTATCTTAGTGGACAAAGTCCATTTCTGAACCGATTCCATTCCTCATTCCAGTCATGTATCACTGAACCAGATTAACTTGTCGTTCCAGCCATGTCAGTCTCATGAGATATAAATCTTTACTCAATGCATTGGAAGGAGATATAGGTCCCACCCAAATCATAATGAAACCATTCTTATGTGTGCCAGAAAATCATAAATCATACATCATATCATAAGCCATATAATAAACAATGGGATTCTTAAACATCATTCCATCATAACATAATCCATATACGATAAAGGACTTCATAAAAATAATTCCATCATAACATATTCAAAACAATGTAATAATAGGGATAGAAATAGAACCCTATATTATATTAGATAGAAAATATTTTTGATAAAACACTTGAACTCCATTCTTGATGAAAAATATCCTTTTTACTACAAAAATATTTTTCCTTTCTCAACATCTCATAAAATTTTAAACTAAAAGAAGTTCATAGAAAATAAAATTGAAAAATTGTAATGGAAGCTTCTTGGAAATAATTTTCTATGAAATCATAAACAATCCATTCATGCCTTGTAAGTTAAAAAAACATTTTTCTTGTACTTTGGTCGGAAAAGTCAAAAAGTATCTAGTACTGAAATCGACAAAAGGTTCCTTTCATATATTTTACTAAAAATTCACCAATTGGTAAAATTGGATTTAAAAAATTTTAGGAGGATAGAAATAATATTAAATATTGAGGAAACATGGATGTGGATGATAAATATGACCCTAGTAAATACTTACAAATAAACAATATCGAACAGAATGATATTGGAAGAGTTATCCGTTACCTTAGGTCCGATATGCTTTGTACGTAACCAAACCTCATGTATAATGATTTAGATATTGTCACTGACTTATTACAGAATCATATTCATTGTTGTGATATCTTATATGGACATATTCTTATCTTCTTATTAGTAATATTTCTACTTGTTATTCAGGTGTTCATGGCTTTATTTTCTTACACATGTTTGGTCAAATAAATTCTTATTCGTATTTTTAGGTTATAGATACCTCATTTTCAGAAAGCTATTAGTGTAATATATATAATATTTAATAATTAAATTCATTTATTTAATCATTATTTAATGAAGATCATGTAGAATGAGTCACATCACATCGTGGAGACGGTAGGTCGTACATACGCACGAGTGATGATATCATTCCAATGATTGTGGAATTGTATTGAACAGTATGGTTTGTAATATTTCAGAATCTATATTACTTTACAATAATCATATATAGTAATTTCTTCCATCATATACCCATCTAAGTTTGTTAGTAATGACATAAAAGATTACACCACGGCATGGAGATGGTAGGTCATACGTATGCACAGGTGGTGATTTCGTTTCTTTTATAGGATGGGTAGAAGATAGAACATGGTTGTTTCATATTCATAATAATATATTAGTATACGATTGATACTGTAGTTATTACTTAACAATGTAACAACTAATATAGATGAATTAGAAGATGAAATAAGTTTGAAAGAATCGGTAAAGGATATTACCTCTTCTTTGACGCGCCTCTTCTTAACCTCCTCTTAGGGTACTAAAGTTTGTCTTTAAAGAAGACCAGGATATATTTTATGTTTCTAGAGAAGTGTATAAGAGAAAATTTTAGGGTTTGGCAGAGCATGAAGGCTCAAAATGGTGTGAGGAGGAGAGGGAGGAGGATCCCTTTTATATGGGAGGAAAGGGCCACCTTTGGAAATATGAGAAATATTAATTTATAATAAATTCAAACCCCATTTAAAAACCTCCAAAAATGACTTAAATCTAAATATTAGATGAGATAGGGTTGTCATTTTATCGTCCAATAAAATTTTGACATGTTGGGAATTTATTTTAAACCTTATCAACTTTATTTATCCTTATTTAATCTATTTAATTTTATTTGTGGTAATAATATTCTAAATTTTAATTTGTTATAAATAATTACATTTGTGTTGTGAATTTTCAATAAATAGATAAATTATGACATTTTGGACCATATAAATTTCAATTTATAATTTTTAAATATTATTTGTGATTTTTAAACCATTTAATAATATGTTATTTTTATAAAATAACAATAGTGTTAATTTTGACACTATTCATTAATTTGAATTTAAATAAAATCCACACAAAAGATATGTTCAAACCAAAATATTTAATAGATTTTGAACATGTCATATATATCTATAAAATTAATGTAGCACAGTAATTAGTTCATATAGTATTTATTTTAATATTTTTAAAACCATTTATTTGATATTTCAATCAATAAAATAATTTCTACATCACTATTGTATCATCATTAATGATAATTATTTTATCCATAAAAATTATAAATAAATTATCATGATGTAGATAATTTAATTATATTTGTAGAGAATACTTATATTATAAGTTTTATTATGTTTATCACTAAATTAAAATAATTTCACTTATAAGAATTAAGAGAGTGACATGTTGTTACTTTATTTGATTTTAATAATAATTATTTCATTTTCATTGTCAAAAGTCCATGAAACTAATATATTATGACCCTTAGGGGATATGGTTCGACTTTTATTCATCCAATAGAATTTTGGCTTGTGTTATGGTAATTTTATATACCTAGTTTTACCCTTAATTACCTGATTTACCAGTAACTGTACTAAATAAAAATTACCATAGTTACTATTCATAATTTGAAAAAATAAAAGTAACATATTAACAAAATTTAGACCCACTGAATTCAAATATGGAATCCATTTTTCAAAATTCAACACCCATTATTTTCAGTAATTAATTTAAAATTTATCCAGTTGTTAAGAAAACAAGTTTTAAAATTAAAAACATTGCCAAAGATTGAAATGTTTTTACCTATGAATTTAATGTAAAATTCATGGTAATGACATACATTATATTAAATGGTAAAAATATATTCTCTTTATACTTTAAAAACAATCAATATTAGAATATAACAATATAAATTATCTTAATGAAAATAGTCATTTTTAATTAAAATTTAGCGTATTTTTACTATTCATCAAAATAAGAAACTTATAAGAAAAATACCAAAAATTTAACCAACGAAAATTTTTTATAGAGTGATTAAAAATAAGATATTTAATTTGTAAAATTTAACTTATAAACTTGTCCAAAATTATATTTATAAACGGTGCGCTATCAAAAGGTGGTAAAACTGCATTTTTTTGAAAAATACTTCTTTTATCCGAAAAATTGATTTTGTTTTCATACCTTAATCTTGAAAATATGTAAGATGAATTATAATGTTATAAAATTCAAAATTAATTTAATAATATTCATAATGGTTAGTTCATAATATTATAATAATATATCATTGTTTAGTGAAACTCGGCATTTCGTGCAACGCAAGATATCGAGGAAGGTTGCTCTTGTGTGTAATGCATGCCAAGCCAGTGTTGTGTGTAGTGAATGATTCTCTTGGTGTTGCATATAACATATGATAAAAAAAATATTTCTCATAAAATCTCATGGTGTTTCAATTAACATTGACATAATTTTTGGGTGAGTATTTGTAATATATGTCCTTATAATAAAAGAAAATAATAAAAATCATATGATAAATTAATAAATTAAAAATAAATAGAATCAATGCCATAATAAATTAAAATATGATAAATCCTTTCAAGTGTTATATTTTAATGTTATATACTTCTCAGAAAGTTAAAATACAAATAATTGTTCTCAATAATGGAATAAAATTCTTTGTGTTTGAGAAATACAGACTTGAATAAAAAACATTTAGAAAGTTTAGCAAGTGAATCTATATTTTTTAAAAAATATAAAATAATATACAAATAGTTTTTATGAAATAAATTATGAATGACCTAAATGAAATTAGTGTCTCTCATAAAAAAATTTATTGTTCATGCCTTTGAATTGATGAGACTAATTATATTTTCTAATTATTGAAAAATAAATGGAATTATTAAAATCATTATTTCTCTTGTGCATCTTATAACATGAATAATATCTGAAAATTATTACCCTATTTCCTTAAATTATTGATAATAGGTGAGAATTAAATGATATATATTAACTTGTCTAGCATGTTGATGTAATAAAATTGTAAAATTATAATCCTTAAACTATGAAGATATTTTTTTCAAAGTTTATCCTTATTTCTAATACAATGATTTTATAGGAAGGGATGGAAATGATCTAGTGTATAGAAATATTTAATATTCTTAATGGGGTTTTGAAAACATCATAGAGTTCCTTTTAAATATTTGTTTATTGACCCATTTCTTTAATATTGGTGGTAAAATGATATAAAATATATGTTATGGATTTTATATGTATACATGTATAATATTAGTGAAATAATTATTATTTTCTTTAGTTTGTTTTCATGACCATATTCAATGTGATGTAGAATCGTGAGTTAAAGGTTATTTAATTTTTCATTTTTATATTAATTTTTATAAATGATGTCTAGATTTATCACCTATATATTTTTCAGTAAGATTCATTCTTTATTAATGAAGGATTGCTTTGAATAAAATTACTATATATTTATATATACATGTTTTATGTAATATTAAATTCTATAATATATTTTAATTGATGTAATAGATTAAAATTAATTATATATGATAAAATACATTACCCATGATATTTTTTAAATATTAGGAATCGACATTCCACCACAAATAAATATCTTTTTTAAGGAATAAATTATTTTTATCATAATAATGATGTCTAAAAATGGAGTACTATGTATGATATAGATATAATGTTTTATATTTATAATATTAATAATAATGAAAATAAAATTTATCTCCAAACAATTTTTTTTACATCATATAATTATATTATAATGAGATTATAGTTTCTAATAGGTGTTTGTGTGTACCCATGGACATATTTTTCTTCCAATAAAAAAATATTAAAATTATGTTAATGAAAATTCAAATTGAATGTAACATAATATCAAAATATTCTTTCATGTACATTTATAAAATGTATGTAGTAACATTTATTTCATCATATATATGTAAAATAGAGAAAATATTACAATAAAAATGGCAAAGGATTTAAAAAATGGTGAAAATAAATGAGATTAACACCATAAATTTGGATAATGTGACATAATGATTTTTTAATATATTAATATAATTTATAATCCTCAAAAATATTCAAACATGTTTTCATTATATAATAATATTAATATGGAGTTTGTAAAGAGGTTATTATCAGACGGTCACATAGATATGTGACGTGAATTACAAAGTGATATACTGAGACAATAAAAACCAAACAACTGTATAAAATATAATGCCTACTTTAATATAAATAATATATGATATGAAATTATGTATTATTTATTATGGTATTTATAATTATATCAATTGATTTTATAAAATTAAAATATATCTTTTTTTATAATAGGAAATATCTACTTTATCTTTATTTCATGTTTGTTTCATATGTCGTGTAATATTTTAAAATATTAACCTCTCAACATAAGATACTGAATTATCTTTATAATTTATTCTTTATATTTTATTATATTTTATTATATTTTATTATATTTTATTATTATATTTTTAGGATAAAATGTTCATGATATTTAATATAGATATTGAATATGTTCGTGATGTAAAAATAATACTTTTGTATTAGATGACTCGGTAATTACACCACATGGAGTGTACTACTTGATGTATTATTTAATGGGATGAAATATTCATATTGAATCACTCTATCATTTTTAGACGATTAATGTTCATTGGATTAGGAATAACCTTGGTAAAATAATTCCACTCATTAAAGGAGTATGGAAATCTGGTCATTGATTAAGATTGGTCAAGGAAGTGTATTTCAATACCAGTATAATGTAAATGTGATGATCATGTTAAATGGGTGAGGGTTATGAAATATTTCTCCATTTATAGATTTATGAAATTATAATATATTCATCATCTTGGTTATTCTATCAGTAAATAATGTATAATATATGGTTGTCGTTAATTATAAAGGCGTGATTTTTTTATAGGGTTAGAAGGTTATTTTCCTGAGGAGTTTTTAAGAGCATATATATTCATATATGATATCACCTCTGGAAATAAATATATTCTTCTTTTTCATTAATAAAAATTATATTGTATATCTTTATATCATGGGAATAAGTGATTCATTATTAGTAGAAACTCATTAGATAAATTTATTAATTTTTCAATATACGTATTATTGTAACATTTAAAGGGAACACGGTGCCCAAAACTATCTTAAACTATACATATAATGGGCTATATGAAGCATATTCTCCCACTCTGAAATTTATTTATTCTTTATCCAATATAGTTTTGGGATGGATAATCACCAACAAATTCATAATATTTGATAGTGAGGAATTTAATGATAGTGTTCCAAAAGTATTGTTAAATTATCCAAAAGTAGCTTAGGATATATTTTTACTTGTGATTGGATATGGTGTAGTGTAAGTAGTAATTTAGAAAAACATTTTAAATGTAGATTAAATAAGATAATGGTATATTTAATTACTAAATCCATATATATATGTGTGTGTGTGTGTGAAATTTTATTTCTCATATTATATGAGAAAAAATGGGGATTGGATGTTGTAGGAAATATATAATGTAATGGAATATATAAAGAATTATAGGAATATTATGACCTATGATCTAGAGTTATCATAACACTACTGCCTCTTCCATTTATATTATATGAAATACAAATATTATATTGAATTAAAATATGTTATATGGAAAATTGTGGTCATTATAATTAGGTATAGAATATAAAAAATAGTTTTATCATTGTTTAATATTCCACATGTAAATGTATAAAATTTTAAACAATTTATAAGATAGAATATATGGGATATCTAAATTTTATAAATTTTAATTGTTTTATCAATAAATGTAAAACATTTTCAATATATTTAAATACTCAAAAGTATTGTAACATTATATTATCTTTAAATGAATTTTGGAGATTGTCATGAGGTATATATATATATAGATAGAAATTACCTCAGTAGAGATTTCATGCTTTTTTTCTTCATCCCCCTATTTATATTGATGTTATCTTCTTAATTATTCCTTTGGAATAAAGGTGAACTAACAAATTATTGGAATTTGGGAGAATCATATCCCAAAATCGAGTAATTATGACCATCTCAAGTATACACTTCATAGGGAAGTGTTTTTTATTATTCTCAATGATACTCATAAAACTGCTATTTAAATCCATTGATTCATCAATATATGGTTCAAAGAAATTTTTCATTATTTATTTATAAATTTTTTTGTTTTCCATATCTTATTAATATGGGAGTTTTTGTTTAAATTTAATTTTGTTTCATTGAAATTGTTAAAATTATTTCATAGAAACCCTTTACCAATGAATAATTTAATGTAACATTGGAATACTGATGTTACATATCATTTTTTTTATTAATAACACATTATATCATTTTTTTGAAAATTCAATCTACCTTGGTAAAATTATCATACAAACATTTTTAACTTATTAAAAATGGTGATATTCATTGTTGTTTCTTAGGTTTTTATAATTGATATAACAAAAGTGATCCTCCCCTAAGAATGTAAGATCTCACTTTTATTTTGTTTTCCTTCCCATAGTATTATAAGGAATATAAAAAATTATACATCATTAATAAATTCATATTTATTGAAATTATGGAAGAGATATTCCATATTCTTTTAAATATGTTTTCTATATTTATAATAATCATATACTGTAAAACTATAATTTCTATAGGAATGATTATTTTTGAGTAATTTTTCATAATTGTTTCACTGAGTGATTTTCATGAAATGATTTTTTAAAACAATTTTATTTATTTGATGTCTTGTGTACCATGGAACACCAGCTTAGCTTGTGTTACACACAATAATGAGTTTTTACAATACATAGTTTTACTAATATAATTAATTTAAAAAGAAAATCATAACTTATATATTATAATTTTGGGTATGAATAGGATTAATTAAACTTTGGATGTATGGTTTATATATGTAAAAACGTTTTGAAATTAAAATGAAATATTTTCTCAAAAAATATTTTATACATATAAGTGTGTTATATACCAAAAAAATAAAAACAAAATTATGGATGGATTATATAAATTATTTATATATATATAATATTTATTTTAAATTTTAAAAATAAATAATTATGTTTTATAGTCATGATATATTAAAATAAATATAGTTTTATATGTAAAAAATGTATTTTTCAAAAAAGTAGTTTTGTCAGATTTTAATGTCACACTTGTTTTGAATATATTTTATGAAACTTTTATAAATTATATTTGAAAAAATAAAATCCTTATTTTAAATAGGAATATAAAAATTTACTTTGGTTGATATTTTGGAATTTTTATGATATGTTTCATGTTTTGATGAATAGTGAAAAATACTGAATTTCAATTGAAAAAAGATTTTTCATTTAAATAATTTTTAATGATAAATTATATTTTTAGTTGGTTTTAAAGTATAATTAGATCAATTTTATATCTTTAAATTCAATTTAGGTCATGTCAATTCATTTTCCATTATATTTAGGTGTAAAAATATTTCAATAGTTTGAACTTTTATAATTTAAAACTCTGTTTTATCACCCTATATGCCTGTTTAATTATGAATTTATTTAAACCACTTTTATGTTAATAAATTTGAAAAATTGATTTGGTATTTTAAACTATACGGTTAAAATGTAATAAATAGTTAACATTTATTTTTGAAAAATATGAATAGTAACAATTGTAATTTTTATCATCGTAATTAAGGGTAAATATAATAATTAAGAATAAATATAAAAATATAAATATTATAAAATTACACTAACAGATAAAAACGTTTTATTGTAGGAATACAATTTGACCCTTAAAATTTAATTTCTGAAATTTAATTATTTAACGAACGCTTTTCCCATAAAATGACATAGACAATATTAAAATTAAAGAGAGAGATAAAATGTCACACTCTTACATTTAATAATTATAATATTTTTAATATGGGGTTATATAGAAGTTTTTCCTGACTATATTTATTATTAGGAAATATAATAGGTTTATCTAAATTATAGAAATTTATTTTTATATTTTAGCGAAGAAATATTTTTCATAAATAAATACACAATGATGATGTAGTAATTATTGAATTAATAGAACAATCAATTAAATGATATATGAAACATTAAAATATATATAATATGAGTTAATTAAGGTGATATAAAAAAATTTGGTGATTACGATAAATTGGGGATGTATTAAATTATTTTCTTTGAATATTACTTTTTGTCATGGGTTTATTATTGTCCAAATAATGAATATTTTCAAAATTGACATTAATAATATTTTAGGAAAATAATATTTTATTAAATTATTTTAAAATTGTTAAAATATTTAATAAGGAAAATGAGAATATAAATGGTTGAAAATATTATAATTTCCCATTTTTTTGCCTAATTTATGCTTTATATGTAAATATTCAATCTTATTAAAATTGAAAATGTTTCTACTATAGTTAATACTAAAATGGATTATCTAAGGGATAATAAAAATGACTTTGTTTAAAATAACACTAACAAGTGCCTAAAAAATCTTATATTATGGTATTACAAACATATCATTTCATCTAATTAATTCAGTTTAGAGGTATTTCAATTGATATATAATATAATATAAATTAATCTTATGAGAATTTCCAAAAGGGTCGCTCCTCTCTCTTATAAAAGAAAACCTCTTATTCCCTTTTTTCATATATAAACCCCCGTTTTTTCCTTACAAAACCAAACCAACTATCCCCAAAATTTTCCAATATTAATTCTATAATCCTTAATTTGGGAATAAATACATCCAATAAAATCAGTTGGGTAAAATCAAAAAGAGATACCCGAACAAGAGGAAATATTCCTGAAAAAATGTTTTTTATTTCACCATTAACCACATTCAATTTTTTTCTAGATTATATAATAACCTCATTATCATATATATTCTGAGATATTTTTATGTTACGTTTATGACCTAGAACATCACACACATATATCAAATGGGATACACAATCATCATTCGTGTGTATGGTGGACTACCACAGCATGAACATATGTCATTCATTCTTCCATTACCACTATTAATGGTGGGTAATAATGATGGATTTATAGTTTATGTAAGATGTATATTATTCTGGTGATTTTTTAATGAATCTGAATTTTATATATTATACAAAACATGGTGGTTTCAATTTTTTTAATACAATAATGCCATTCATCTATATAACAGAGTATTGCCTCATGAAGCAATGTTATTCATTCATGAATAATATTGATTGTGTTAAATATTTTTTTACAAAAAATGTGTGATACATTTGACATAAAAAATTAACTGATTTATAATATTTTATAAACTTTTCTTACTTTTTATCATAGAATAAAATGAAAATAACATTCACGTGTACGTACAACATATCGTATCCATGAATGATTTAGTTTGTTTTATACTTTTATTGAAACCACATAAATAACTATATGCGTAAAATATGGGCCATTTTTATAATTTTTAACCTTATTGAAATTATTTAATCATTATATAAGTGACATGAATAAAAATAATAAGTCAAATCATGTATGGAAAATGAAGCGTTTATTAACTAAAACATAACATTAACATGAAATTGTGAATTAATAAGTATTATAAAGTCATAAATAAATCATATATATTAATATATATATATATGAATATGTATCTTTTTTATAGTATTAATTAACATATATTTATTATACATGAGTTTTTATTCTGTACCAAGATGTCAATACTTAAGGTAAGTGGATTTTTACTCTCACAATTATTTCCGCAAAATTTATGCCATATGAAAGAATAATTTCATTTATGTGGTGTATATACTTCCCATGAATACAATATTTTATATTTATCTTTATTTTAAAGGTTAATTACATATCATTATGATGATATCTCTTTCATAGGGTTTATAGTGCAATAGTTACCAAATCGGTAATTTAATTTTGTCTCATTATTCTGTCTTTGAGGAACATGTTATGTTATGAACCAATAATTTTTTAAGTGGCGTATATAATTACCTTAAACATGTTTAATCATGAATCTCTTAATTTTAATGATATCATATGTTTCATATAATTTTATTTATTCTTTGGTTTGAAATTTTAGCTCCTTCAAAACAATGTTTTCTAAATTGTTTTTAAATATTTTATGAATGATATTTTCTTCATTTTCAATGAATGGATTTAAAAGATAATTAAAATGGTTTTCAAATTTTTCCTAAGAATTTCACAATCAAATTTTCTATGAAAATAATTTTCTAAATGATTTATTATTTAAAAAAAATTATTTAATGTGCAAAGTATTTTTTTATTAAGAAATGTTTTAAAAAGACATTTCAAATTATTTTTGATCTAAGATAACATTATTTGATATTAAATATTATTTAATAGGGATATTATTCAATGGTATTATCCTAATTTGTTGTATGATTGGTTAATTATTATGATAAATAATTTATGATTTTGTGGAACACATATGTACTGTTTTAATTATTTGATGGGTGGGACCTATATATCCTCTCCAATGCATTGGTTAATGATAAAAGATATATCAGATTAATGGGTACACACGAAAATATCCTAATCCCACTATAAGAGGGTAAATAATAATTTATCCTATGTCCCCGAAAAGAGGGTACATGTGAGGATATACAAAGACCACAACAAGAATGTTCCCAGGAGGTCATCCTAAGCCTGAAACTAGATGTTACATGAGAGGTCATCTCAGTCCTGATGTAGGTAGATGTGTGATTAGACTATTCCTATCATACTATCACTATCATGGTAGGTATAATTGATATAGGATATTATATGATTATTTTTATGCTATAAATTACAATTCTTATTCCATTGTTATAATTTCTGGATCATGGTTTTAATTATATTTTGATTCATGTCTTTTGAACTGGAAATCATTAATCTATGAATTCAATTATATGTTTTTTATATGTAGATATGCTTATCATATGTTATGATCCTATTTTCATTCCCTTAAAATCATTTTATTCATACATATCTTCCATGATTACCCTTACTGAGTATCTGAGGTCACCTTTTTTATGTTTCCTATCCCTAGATCATAAAGAATGATTTAATGTTGGATTACCAAAGGGGGATATCTTTGTGGAAAACATTAATGATATTTCACCGAACTAGAAGTTTGTGTTACAATTATCCAAAATCACATAACTATTATGTTCCTCAGTAATTATTTTTTTAGCCTAATTAATATTCATATAAAAATATATAATATCAATGTATGAAAATCCATGGTCATTATAATTGTTTTCATAGAAATTTTTTAGTCATCATTAGGAAACTATGATAAGAAAACATTAGTGATATCACTAGGGATACTTCTAAATAAATGTCTAGGGATATCTCTAAGGATACACCTAAGGTGTCTAATATTATATAAGGTTCCCTAATTTAGTCATCTTATAAGTGATTTTTAATGATTATGTTTTTTATTCAATGTTAAGTCATGCACACACTATTTATTTGGGTTTTTGTAACTGGTGGCGACCAAAAGGAACTGGCATAATGTTAAAGGTTAATGAATAGTTATCTGATGAGTAGTCAAATGGGATTATCATTAGAGTGAAGGAAATTTTGATCATTCCAAATATATATTCCTATAATATGATTATCAATGTGTATCATAATCAAATATCAGACCCACCAAAGATCAAGGGGAAAGAGTTTCCTGAGAATTCTGGTAATGGAGACTATAAAATAAATATGATTTTTTTTCAAATGTGTCAAGAATTTCGGTATAAAATCATAAATTTGTGTCTTAAAAGAACAAGAATATTTTTTGACTATGGATAATAATTCAACAATCAATGTAACTAAAAAATAGAAAATGAGAATCTTAGTTAATGAAGTGGTTGGGAATATTAGCTTCTCTAAGGTATAATCAATTGGGTAAAGCAATAAATATGGAATGAATGGCCATTATAAATAAAATGTACAATGTGGAAAGATTGTTATGTGAATCCAAATGGTGTTATGAGTAATGATTATATTGCTCCTGATGAGGAGAATATAGGTCAAATTTGATACAAAATATGTATTAATTAATAGGATAAGGAATGATAGTTAATGTATTAATGATGAAGAGGAATGATAAAAGTGTTTTTCTATTTGGATTGAACAATTATGTTATATGAATTTTGAAATACATATGGATTGTTTATTTTATAATTTTTTATAATAATTTAAAAAAACATTTTGAATGGTTTTGAATGGAAAATAAAGTTGATTTACAATGTGGTCCAGATATTGAGATAATTATGTTATAAAAAATATATATCAGATATAAATAAATAAATTAGACAATACTGAGTACCTTGAAACTAAAAAATAATAGGTTGAAATTTTTTTCTCTGATATCATGGACGGAGTTTAAATTTTTTGGATTGACATAATATATCCAATAGTCATTAGAATAATAAATCATGAATGTTATCAATAAGGTTTTTTGGTAATTCAGGTAATTACCATGTTTCAAGAGAATACATGTAGATTGTATTCACAATTTAACTATGTTAAGGGTAAATGATATGATGAATTTTAGAAATTTGGTGACCTTATTTATAATATATTAGACATTTATTATTTGAAAGGTTTATAAGGTTATCCATTTTTTAGAATAGTTTATGTTAAACTTAATATGGTGTTTTAGATATTATTGTATTATCTCTTCATACGAGGATTTATTTATATTGGATAACACGTGTTAACAATTTTGTTATGATACTATCTAAAGAAATATGGAATGAATTATAATTATATTTATGGATCGTATTTTATACTAATGCATCCTGATATAAAAATTAACCTTCATTTCTTGGAAAAATATATGAATTGGAAATTAATGAAGGAACAATGAATTCATGAGATTTTTCTTCTAAAATATAATTAAATAAAGTAATAATTTCATCTATTGAAAATTATTAAACATTATGTAAAGGATCTTGAAACAAAAAATATTATCCTAGTATCCTCTTTTTTGATGAATCAGATAGTTCCTTAGATCGTTATTTATTAATAGCTTTAGGATTTTAATATTCTCCTAACCATGTTCACATTAACTCTCCATAAAAACCTGATTATTATATTTTTCATCTATGTCCGTGTTTTGACATTCCACCTATGTTCTCCTAGGTATAAACCTGGTTACGGGGTAGTCTTTAAAATAAGAAAGTTTATAACTTTCCATTTTTGTTGATGTTTAGTATTCATTTTACAATGTTGGTTTCTATTAAATCATCTTCCATGTATTAAATTTTTTACAATAAAAAAACATTGAGGGAGAAATTCATTTTACTACGGGTATAATGTAACAACGTGAGATTTTTATAAAATAATTTTTCAAAAATAATTTGATTTCACTGATTTCATGTGTTACACGCAATACTGACTTAGCATGCATTACAAGAAACAGTGAGTTTTTATGAGACATTGTTTCATTATTATGATTATTTAAACATGAAAATTTTAAACAATCATTTATAATGGTGGTTATGAATCTGATTAACTAAATAATTGATTTGTGGCTTACATCTGTAAGACCCTTTTGAAATTAAAAGTAAATCATTTTATAAAAATAATATATAAATTCGAAAAGGTGTGATTTTTAAAATTAAAAAATAGTTACTTTAGGAATATATTAGTGACATATATATATTATTCAATATAATTTTTAAATTCATCCTTTGTGTTTTCTAGACATGAAATAAAAATAAATCAAGTAATATTCTAAAATTTTGCATTTTTCTATAAATAAGTTTGCTGATTTTTTATGCGAAACATTATTTAGATATAGTTTTTGAAACTTTTAACAATTATATTTGAAAAACTAAAATTATTATTTGAAATAAGAATTTCATTTTTTTTATTTTTCTATATTTTTCTGATGAGTTTCTTATTATTATGAATAATTAAAAATAAAAAATGTTTATTGAAAAAAACATTTTCTTCTAAATAATTTATAATGTTAAATTATATTATATATTGGTTTTAAAGTTTAATTAGATCAATTTTATGTCATTATATAAAATTTAGGTCAAATTAATAAATTTCAAATATATTTTGGACGTAAAAACAATTCAATCATCTAATCATTATCTCTTTTAAAATATGTTTTCTTTCCCTGACTGCAAGATTAATTTTTAATCAATTTAATCCACTTTTGTGTTAAGAAAAATTAAAAATAGATTTAATATTTTTAATCATATGTCTCATATTTATTAAATATCTCCCTTTTATTTGTTTAATTTATGAACATTTACATTTTTATTTTGTATTACTGGGGTTCAGGATAAATCTGTTAATTAACTGTAAAAATAATATTAAAAATTTTATAAAATTACCCTAACATTTCCATGGATTTTATTTTAGGATATTAATAAGATAATTAGAAACTATTTTTTGAAATCTAAATATTTAATTGTATCATTTCCATGAAAATAAGTAATACATTATTAAAATTAAATAGAATTAAAAAATGTCACACTTAATTTTAAGAAGTATGGTATTTTTAATATTGTGTTATATAAAATATTTGATCCACCATATTTATTCTTATTCAATTTAAAAGGATTATAAAAATAATGGAAATATATTTTTTAAATTTTATTTAAGAAATAGTTATATTAAATAACTACACAAAGATGATGTAGTAAATGTTCAATTAATGAAATAATAAATTAAATGATATTTGAAATATTAAAATAAATATAATTTCAATTAATTATGGCGATACACTAATTTTCTAGGTTATTATGACATATTACTGGTGTTTTAAATTATTTTTTATAAATATATCTTATTTACTTGGGATACATATAATTAATGTAATGAATAGTATCAAAATAGACACTTATGAAGTTTTATGAAAATTCTATTTTATTAAATTAATTATAAATTGAAAAAATATTAAATATAGACAAATCAGTAAATATATGGTATAAAATATAAAAAAATTTCCATTTATGGTCCAGTTTAAAATTTATATGTAAAAAACATAAATCCTTTTAATATTGGAAACATTGTTTCCATACTTAAAATAGAGATGGCTTAATAATGGGTTAATAGAAATGATATGGTTTAAATTAACTCAAAAACATGCATAAAATTTATTTTATTGTCATATTACAACATTGTAATATCATATATATTAATAAATGGTCTTTTGAGGTATTTGAGTTTATATTGAATTTATTATGAAATATTATTTTTTTGAAATTCCAAAAGTGCGCCTTCAATCTCTTATAAAAGGGATCCGCTTATTCTTTTTTCTTCACTCTTGAAAAAATATTTGGTTCCCCCAAACCCATTAAAAATATCAACCCAAATTCACTCCCTTAATTATAGAGTTCTTCTATTTTTCATAAAGAAAACTAAGGTAATCCTTTGGTGCAAATCAGATATAGATACCTGAAGAAGTGGTAATGTTGATCAACAGATGTTTTTATTTTATTTATTCCTTAAAACCCTTATATTATTTTTATATCATGCTTAAAAAATATATGTATCATAAATATACTAATATATATTTGGGTTAGGGTTATGATCTACACATCACACACTTATACCAAAGGAGATACACAATCATTATTAAAGTGTACGGTAGACTACCGCCTCACAAACTACTGTAATTCCTTCTCCCATTACAACATTTAAAGGTTGTAAATAACGATGGATTTATATTTTATCTATTATGGATATTATATTTTGTATTTTTTATTATTATTTAATTAATATATAACACATACCTTAATGGTTTTCATTTTTTGGGAATACGATAACGGTGTTAGTGTGTATTGAGGACTACCACCATGGGAAGAGTTGTGATTAATTCACACATTACATGGAATGTATTAAGGATGGTTTTAGTAAAAATATATTATATAAAAAAATTATGCAATGATAATATGTTATATACATTTCATTCATTTAATTTTACAATAAAATGAAAACATTGTTCATGCATATGTACGACCTACCATCTCAATAAAAGGTGTATTTTTTACTATTTTTGAAACACAATAAATATGTATATACTGAATATATATGATATTTATGTCTTTTTTCATTATGTATATTGTTAAATAATTATCAAATCAATACAACTAAAATTAAAAAGTCAAAACATGTACGAAAAACAAATCATTAATTACACGAAATGTAAATTTAACAAGGAATTGTTAATAAATGAGTATTGTAAATCCATAAATAAATAATATATTGTATTATATTTGAATATGGTTCTTTGGAAGATTTATAATAAAAATATATATATTATATATCAGATTTTAATGTGTATTAAGGATTTTAAGATTTAATGTAAGGGGATTTCAAGTCTTACTTTTATTTTTGATGACTTATCCCATATTCACTACTTGTTTATTTTGTTTGATTTATATACTGCCAAAGAATGTAATATATTATCTATATCATTAAAATTATTTTTATTTACATATAAATTTTAAGATATCCATTTCATGGGGGTTCTGTTTCAAATGTTACCAAATTAGTCGGGTAATTTTGTTTTAATTTTCCTTCATTGAGGGACATGTCATCTTATGCACCTACATTATTTTTTGAGGTGTATATAATTCACTTTCACATATTTTTTCATGAATATACTTCTTTAATTGATATTATATTTTTTATTCAATTTTATCCTCTCTTTGGTTGTAAATATGTTCTCTTTCAAAATAATTCTTCATAAAAATGTTCATAAAGTGTTTTTAATGATATTTATGTCTCTTAATGGAAAAGGATATAAAAGATGTCAAAAATGGTTATAAAATATTTACTAATATGTTATTAAGGTTATATTGAATTAAAATGGTCTGCTAAATAATTAATGATTAAAAAACTAATTTCTCAAATTGAAAGTATATTTTTCACAGGAATTGATTTCAAAATATCTTTCAAAATTATTTTCCATAAAAGGCAATATTATTTGATGTTAATATTTATTTACTAGGGTAACTATACTAGGATAATACCATTATTCATTCAATGGATTTTCAAAGTTTATGATGAATGATTTATATTCTTCTAGCACACATATATATGGTTTATCTTATTTTATAGGTGGGAACTATGACTCCCTTAAATTAATTGGTTAATGATAAATGATTTATGATTCAAAACAATACATGAAAGTTCATATTGTGACTGAAAAGATAGGATATATGGGAGGAAATATTAAGCCTTCTATAATAGGGAATATGGGGGTTCATATAAATCTCATAACTGGATGGTTCAAGGTAGGACATCCTAAGCCCAAAAATATAAGGTACACAAGAGTTCATCCCAATCCTAATTTTGGTACATTAGTGATTATCCCATTCCAAACACACTATGAGTTTCTTGGTTTGTATCATTAAAAAAAGATAATCTAATCTTATGTGTATTAAAAAAATTCTATTTCTTATTCCATTTTTATACTATAATGGATCATGTGAATTTATTATCTTATGATTTATGTTTTATTAAACTCCAATATTTATCTTTTTCATTCAAGGATATGATCTTTGATAATGAGTGTATGGTTTTAAAATGTGTTGCTCTTTTTTTCATCCACATATTCTCATGTTATTCCTATATATTTTCCACATATACCATTAATGAGAATCTAATATCACCCATTTTTATGTATCCTTTCACATTTATATAAAGAATTGGACTAATTAGGATTACATAAAAGGATGATCTTTGGGGGAAACATTAAAGAACATTCACTAGAATAAACATTTTAGTTCATTGTTTCTAAAGGCACTAAACAATTACGGTTCACAGGCATGTGTTTTTGTGATATAAAGAATATTCATATAAAAATAGGTAAAATCCACATATTAAAATCATGGGTTGTTACCGTTTGTATATGAGAAAAGGTTTTTTCATCCTCTGGAAACTAGGATGATTAGAAACTAGTGAGATCCCTAGGGATATTTATAAGGATATGTCTTGGGATTTCAATAAGGTTATTCCTAATGTGTTATATATTAAATAAGGTGTCACAATTTTTAAAAATATAAGTTATTTTTCATGATTATATGGATTTACTATATGTTAATCCTTTCTCACACATAGATCTATGGTTTTAGTCATTGGTGGGAACTATAAAAAAATTGGTTAACGTTGAAGTTGATGAAAAATTTAGTAATGAGAAGAAAAATGGGATGGTATTTTAAGTGAATGACATTGTGATCTTGTATAATAATTTTTCATGGGACATGAATAATAATATGTATGTTAATCAAATCTCAGACTCCCTAAGGATGATGAAAAAATATTTTCCTGAGAATTCATTGTAATGGATACAATAGAGGGAAGAGGATTTAGTTTACGTTGTGTCAATAATGTGGGAAGAAACATCCAAATAGATGTACTGGAGGATCATTAAGATGATTTGACTATAGAGAGTAAGGACACAATGAAATTAATTGAAATATAAAAAATTAAAATTTTAGTTAACACAATTAATGGGAATATTAGCCTCCATAAGGTATAGTCAATTAATGAATGCTTTAAATGTGGAAAGAATAGGATTATTAAAATAAATGTACATGGATGAAATATCATGAGGAGAATCAATATGGTCATATGATTAATGGTTATATTTTTTATGATTATGATACTTCATGCGAAATGTGAAAGGAAATGGGTATTAAGTAATATGATGAGGTATAATTATTAAGGGATTAAGGGTGAAGAGGATCCATTGATGTGTTTATGAATTGGGATTTAGGAATTGCATTATATTAGTTGTGAAATATATAAATATTGTTCATTTTATGTTTTTTCATAAGGATTTACAAGAACATTTTAAATGGTTTATATGGAAAAGAAAAGTGATTTAATATATTGTCTTTTTATAGATAATTATTTTTGAATAAATATATGTTGGATATGAATACATGATTTTTACGGTAATGATTACCATGGAACTGATTAATAAATCGACAAAAAATTTGTTTACATTATAATGGATGATGTTTAAAACATTTGGTATTTATGGAATATATAAAATTATTTATTGAATAAGAAATCATGCATGCTTTCAGTAATGTTTTATGGTAATTTTGGTTACTACCTTGTTTCAAAACAATACATGATGATGTTATTCACATTTTTTGTATGTGACAAATAATATTTACTTTAAGATATATGGAGGAATGATTTTAATCTTATTTTGAGAAATATAATGACTTTATTTCTATTTCTTTTGATATTTATCATTTGTAAGGTTTATAATGTTGACCATTTATGGAATTGTTTATGTTGAACATCAGTTGAGGTTTTAGAGACTAAAGTATTATCTCTCTATATAGGGTTTTATTCCCATTGGATAAATTGTGTAAATATTTTTTTGATGTTTCAAAAAAAATATGGAATGATCTATCATTTTATTTATGGATCTCATGATCTAGTAATGATTCAAGAATAAAAAATTCACCTTTATTTCTTGGAATAAGAAATTAAGTGGTAATTGTTCAAAGCACAATTAAAGGTTGAGATTTTGTAACAACTAAGGTAATGATATAATAATCCTTTTCACATTTAATAATTTTAATTATATTAATATTAACTAAAATAGACAATTTTTTCAATAGTGTATATGATAAATATATTTTTACGGTTAAAATAGTATTTTTCTAAAAAGTAATTTGATCCCCTTTTGATGGTGCACTTATTTTAAAACTATTTTCTTTGGATTTTATCAATTTTATTAAAAATATTAGACTTCTTTTTCAAAATATTAATATCAAACTTTACTTTGGTTGAATTTTTACTAGTTATATAATAAAATTCATATTTTTATGAACAGATAAAAATATTATTTTAATTAAAAACCACTTTTTCATAAAATTTATTTATAGTGGTAAATTATAAATTTTAATTGACTTAAAGTAAAATTAGAATATTTTTATAATTTAATCAAATATCGGTCATTGTAATTAATTTCACATTGAATTTGAATATACAAACATGTCAATATTTTGATGATTTTTCAATAAAAACTCATTTTCTCGTTCTATCAACATGATTAATTTTTAATTAATTTCTTCATTTTTAATTGAATTTTGAAAAATATAATATATATTTGGAATCATAAGGTCTAAATTATGTAAATATTTCACATTTTTGGACATTATGAATAATATCTGTAGTAATTATTTTTGTAAACAATGTTAAAGAAAAATTAGGTAATTAAGCATAAAAATAATATTATACATGATATAATATAAACCTTACACTTTTCCAAATATAATTGAATGATTTTATAACTATTAAAATCATCCTTATTCATAAATTATAACAATTTAATTTCTTTTGGGTAAGAGTATGGAATTTTTAATGTAATATTCCAAGATAAGTCAATTTTGACACACTTTTCTTTATATGTGAAATAATATTAATATTGGGTAATTTATGAGATAATTTAGACATTAAATAGTATCTTGAATAAAAATATTTATATATTTATACATATCATTTATTTTTAGTTTTTAGATAATAATTAATTAAATTTAATTCTTTCACAATGATGATGGTGTAATTGTTTAGTTAAATGAAATATCAAATAAATTTTCTTAGAAATATGTAGATAACTATATTATTAGATGATTAATGACGTAAACAAACTTTGATGATTAATTCCACATGTTAGTGATGTTTTAGAATTATTTTTTCTAATTTATCTTGTTTTATGATATTTTAAAAAATATATGTAATGAATAGTGTCAAAATTGACATTATTTATTATTTAAAATAAATAATATTGTATTAAATTATATAAAAATTATAAAAATCCTAATTTTCTCCAAAATATTAGGATAAGTCTAAAATATTCATCAGTGACACATTTATTTGACTTTTTTTATTTTATTGTTATTATATTAACCCTCAAATTGTAAATTACGTGATATCATAGTAAGAGTTAAAAGGGGTAATAAAAGGTAAAAACCAATATATAAGGATTATTAAATATTAAATACATGTCTAATTCTCATTGGATGAATGGATTTAGATCCACAATCTTCCAATATTCTTAATTATCCTCTTTGGATCCATCTTTATGTGAAAAATTAATTCATAATAATATAATATTTTGAAGAATTCCAAAAATTCCCCTACCCTCTCCCCTAAAAGGTTACCCATTATTTTATTTTAATAAAACCTAAAACCCTATTTTTCATCCTTTTTCTTACCAATTATCTTTATATAATCCCTCCCTTTATTATAGAGGCCTTATTTTAGCATTAACATCGTCCTTAGAGGTATTAAGTTGTTAATCAAAGGAGGTCGTCAAAATGAGATATATTATTTTTAATTATGTATTTCTATATTATTTCTTCAATAACTCTCCTATAAAACTTCCTCATTGATAAAATAAATAATATAGTATCATTGATATACATAGATGTTATTATGTTAACATCATCACCTAATTCCATACCCTATTTCATCAAATGGTAAATGATTTATTCATCTGTGTGTACGATAGGCTACCATCTCATTAACTGATAAAAGTAATTTTCTATTAATGTTTCTCAATAGGGGTTATAATGATGGAATTAATTTTTAAATATTATATTAATTACATATTTATCATTATTACATAATAATATATCTTTAATATTTATACCATTTCCTGAATATGAAAATGATAATGTCGTTCATGTGTACGTGGAAAATATCATCTCCACAAAGCGATTTGATTCATTTTTAATCACCCCATCACTTGGGTTATATATATACATATATTTAAATGATTAACAAGATATTTATTATATTATTATCATTCTAAAAAATAATAATATTTACCTTTATTACATAACAATCATTGAAGTATTGAAATGTAACTCATGCTTATGTACGTTTTACTATCTCCAATACTATAAAGTATTTTGTGTTTCATAACCATATATAATAGTTCGATTTAAAATTATAATTTATTTATATAAATGATTATCATGTCATGATTATTATTTTGGAGATGATGGAATTATCTCCACTATTATTATTAACATCATTCAAAATTAATTTTTGACTCAAGTATTGAATATATACAAAATGTACCACATGAAAATAAATAGTTAATTAATTATTCTAACAAGATAATAAGTTATATAAAATTAATAATAAACAATAAATCAATTCTCAAAAAATTAAAAAATAAAAATTAGTTTATTTTAAGGAATAAATTTTTTTTTTGCGACTAGTAGGACATAAGGAAAGGGTCTTTCTTTTAAACACACATTTAATGTTACTTTTACTAAAGTTAAAGGGAATGTTTCTTTAACCTATAAGGCATGACTCATTTATAAATATTTCATGAAATTTTATTAATTTAAGGTTTTCATTATATTTTTTCATATTTATTTTATATTTAATTTATTTTATTATTATGTGAGAGACTTCTATATTTTAAATGTGATTATTATCAATAAAATGGGATTTTGATATCAATAAGTTTTTTCCCATTTCTTTAAAATAGGTTGAAAGGGTTTTGTTGATGATATGTTCCATTGAAATTGTTTATTATGGTTTTATCCCATTATAGATCAAGATATTAATAATTTATACCCATTAATTATCAATATATAACAGGTTGAGCCCCCATAATAACTCAAGATAAGATGGTGAGGCCATTGTAGATCTTTAATGAATCGGGTACTCTAGAGATAGAATTCAACCATACTGTTATTCCATTTGTAGTGGTGAATATAATATTGATATGTTACTGATTTCCTAAATTCAATTGATTGATTTTTCTTTGCATGATAATTATTTTTTAATAAAAGGGTATTAATGGTTGTCATGTTTTCACTACACTAATGATTTCATTTCTTTGTGTCCCTTACAGAGCATTTTATACTCATCCCAATTTTTAAAATATTTTTCACTTGGTATAAGGATGTCTATGAGAAATAAGGAATTAATTTTCATATTAATGATGAATTTTCATGATAAATAATCATGTTTTATTTTAAATATTTTATATTTTTAAGAAATAGATACTAGTGTAGTAGTAGCCACTTCGTATGAACATAAGTTGTTATGTATGGATAAAGGCCTAATTCTTGAAAACAATAAACATATAATATCATAAATGTGAAAGAAATAAAATTATTGACTAAAACAACTGATTATATTGATTTTAAGGCTGGGGACTTATAGTTGGTATCAAATGATATGTTAGATAACATTAGAGGTTAGAGTAATATTAATAATAGTCCCATGTAATTGTTTACCTTATGGACATGTAAAAATCATATATAATTTAAATATTTGTATGATCATTAAAATAATATATGTCTATTGAGGAATTTTTTGTAGAGGAAACAAGAAAGCTATGGTGGGATGGAATCAAGAGGAAAGCATACATCATCATATGTATCTCAATATGGTCAGAATCAGAAATGGTCATTTTTTTCAATGATCGATTAATTGATGAAGGATATAAATTTTGGTGGAATATATGAATGATATCAATCAAATCAACCACATATGAATATGTTATTATTGGATCATTTTATGAGATAATATGGAAACTCAGTTCTTATGGTAGTCGGAGGATTGATCAATGATCTAGAAAAGACGATTGATGTCATGTGATGTTTGGAAATCCAAAACGTAAACCTACATGTTCATTATTTTGAATTTGAAGATTATAAATAGTGTTATATGGTTAAGAATACTAGATAAAAATATTATTTTGACAATCTTTTATGAGATTATTGTAAGATTACATTTTTATAAAAATGTTTTCATAAAACTGTATGAATCATAATGGATAAAAACTTATTGGAACCGAGGTTGAAATATGGTCATTTTCTATCTGTGTATGAATCCAATTTTTCAAGACAAGATAGGTACACAATAGAATTTATTTGGGACTTTGATAGTAAAATTTATATATTTTACTGTAGTTTTAAACTATTTTTATGAAGAGCATTGGTTGCACGACAGTTTCAAAGTTATGAGAAAATTATTCATTATGGTGAAATAGTTGAGATTGATTTTTCTAACATTTATGTGCCTCATGATTACAAGAATAAAAATTGGTGAGGTTTTCATTGATTTGGGGAGAATTCATTAAATAAATTTTGAGGTAATAAAATTAAAATTTTTCTTGAGAAAAAATTGTGGGAAAATTCATCCGGGAGAATTTAAGGTAAATTATTGTAAGTTCTACTGTTGTTGAATGTTTGGGAACATGTATCATGAGTACAAGGAATGTTATCATAAAAATAATGATAAATCAAGGGTGAGATTCATTAACTATATGGAATTGGTTCATTTTTCTAATTTTTTTCCAAAGATAGACACTCAAGGAGAAAATCAACATGATTTGATAGATATGGGTGTAGAAAAATCCATTTCAATTAATTGAGTAGATGTTTATCCATAAAATTATGTGCTATAAAGTACATTGTTTGTTTTTATATACTTTTCCAATGTGTTTTTTTATTCAATGTCTACGTATTCCTTCATTTATAATTAATTTTATGGTAAATTGGATATTCCACCTAAGGAAATGAATCCATAACTCATGGTAAAAACACCATTAAGAAATATTATTATAAAAATAAATTATAATAATACTCTTATCATTTTATATGGAAATAATATTCATGCAAGAATTATTGTTTTCATCTTATAGATTTTGATGTTATTATGGGAATTTATTTTCATTCTGTTTTTCAGGATAAGACATATTATAGAGAAAGGGATGTTTCTTTTCATAAATAGTTGAATTTTCTATAAAAAAAATAAAACCATTCCATTAATAAAATATAAATAATGTTAAGAAATTTTTCAAATATAGAAATGTATGTTATCGTTTAAAAAATTCTAAAAACAAAGGAACTGTTAAAATAAATGATTTATTAGTGGTAAATGAGTATCTGGATGTTTTTACTAATGATTTTTCTAGAATTATATGTAATAATGAACATGAATTTATTATAGACTTGGTTTCTTATGTTAAGATAAATTCTAATCCTCCTAAAAATTGATCATGTGGATATTTTATAGTTGAATAAGAGATGTCATGAGTTATTAGATACAGGATAAATCCAAACCAACAGATAACCATGTCATGATCGTGTCATGTTTTTTTATAAGAAATATGGTTCAATGATACATTGTGTTGATTATAGATCCTTGAATAACATCACTGTTATGAACAATTATCTTTTTCCTCAAATCGATGATTTTTTTATCAGCTTTAGGGAGAACAATATTAATTAAATCCTAACTTGATGTTATAGTATCATGAGTTTAAATTTTATAAAGTAATAATTTTAAAGACATAAATTCACACTAGATATAGTAATTATGAATTTTTAGTTATGCCATTTGGGTTGACTAATAAAACTTCTATATTCATTTCTTTTATGAATAGATAATTTCATGAGATATTGGATAAGTCTATGGTTGTGTATAAAAATGAAATTTTAGTGTCTTATAAAATTAAATAGGAACATGAAAGATATATAATGGTTTTTTTCAATATATAAAGAAAATATACAGCATTGGATATAAGAATGTATGAATTTAGGTAGCAAAAAATTTCTTCCAATATCCAAATAGTTTCTAATGATAAATCAACTGTTGGAACTTCAAAAATAGAAGTTGTTGAATAATTTCTAAGACCAAAAAATATAATTTATAATCACAGTTTTCTTGATTTAGTAGTCCAACTCTATAGGTTTGTTGAAAAAAATTCATATTCATCTATCCCACAGACTATGGTAGCATTAAAGGGTGTTAAGTTTGTTTGGATAGTAAAAAGTGATGATTTTTTCAGAAATTGAATAGAAGATTAGTGAATAATCTTGTTCTATCCCTTCCTTCTAGAAATGTTGAATTTGTATATATAGTGATTATTCATTGAAAGGACTTGGTTGTTTACTAATGATGAATGATATGGAAATTGATTGTGCTTTGTAACAATTAAAACAACATGAATTAAATTTTCCTATAGATGATTTGGAATTAGATGATTTCTTATTCATTAAAAATTTGGAGGCACCAATTGTATGGAGTAAAATATGAAATATATACGGATCCCAAAAGTTTTAAGTATATATTCACTTTGAAATAATTGAACACATTCTAGATAGGATTGATAAAAATAATCAAGTACTATGATTCCACAATTAATTAATAACTTAGAATAGGGGAAAAAGTGGATAATGAATTGAGTCTAAAGAATTTTTCAAAATTAATGACCGTATGTTTGGAATGTGACCTCTTTATAATGATGTTATAGATTCGGTCTTCAAAGATGTTGGTGGAGGAAATTCCTCATTTTTTATAGGTTCCATTGAAATCGTCCCTATTATACCGAATTAAGAAAGAAAAGAATGAATACCTTGAGTTACAGAAAAAGGTAGAATAGGTTAAAAAGGGTATGTTTCCTTACATTAACAGTAATAAATATTTTGTTTTTATATTTAAAAAGATACTATATTTTCCTAGTGATTCAAATTTTATGAAATATTTGTTATGTGAATCTCACAGTTCTCCATTTTTTATTCACCCTAGACACACTAAAATTCATAGTGACTTTTGAGAGTATTTCTGGTGGGATGTAATGAAAAGAGATATTTTTAAATTTACCATGAGGATTTTGATTTTGTTATTGGTTAAAGCAGAATGATAGTTTCTAGAGGGGATGCTTCAGACTTTTCTAGTTCTAATTTGAAAATGAGAAACAAATATCCATGTTTTTTGTAGTGGGATAACAAAATACTTCTCAAGAAAACAACACGATATAGGTTGCTTTTTACAAAATGTGTAAACATTATCTTTTTTACTTATTCGATACACTCAATATCTATATCAATTATCTTGGTTATATAATATAGAGATATTCTAGTTAAATATATTTCAATATCCATTGTATCTAATCATGATCCTAGGTTCACTTCTATATTTTTGGGAAGGCCTTTTAAAGTCATTGGGCACTGAATTATATTTTAGTACAACTATTCCCCCTCAATCAGAATGGTAATCCGAAAATATGGTTCAAAACATAGAAGATATGCTATGTTTTTATTAGATGGATTATTGGGAAATTTGGGATCAACAACTTTCTTTTGTTGAGTTTCTTATAATAACAGTTTTCATTCAGGTATACAAATGGGTCCTTTTGAGGCGTTATATGGAAGACATGTCAAACTATAACATTTTGGGTTAATGTAGGTGAAAAGAAGATGATGCTGCCAGAATTGGTAGAGAAAATGGAATACAAATTTTAGTTGATTCAACAATACATGATGGTAGCTCAAAGTAGACCGATATGTTATGCGGATAAACAGAAAAAGGATCTTTCTTTTGAGGTAGGCAATCAAGTATTTATTAAAGTTTATTTGTAGAAATGTGTGATGTGTCTTTCTATAAAATATAATCTGAGTCCACCATTCATTAGACCCTATAATTTCCTAACGAAATTTGGATAAAATCTCTATTAAGTTACTTTAAATCCATGTTTATCCTTGGTATACAATGTTTTTCATTTATCAATGTTCATAAAGTATATGTTGTATCCATATCATGTTTTGAGTCCAGAAGTAGTTTAGTTGGAAGATAATATTTTATATGAGGAATTAACATTTTAGGGTATTAACCATGTAGAGCATGTTTTTTAGATTAACATGATTCATCAGTTTAGGGTTTTATGGAAAACCGATATTTTTTAAGAAGAAGCATGAAAATATTAAAATGATATGAGGGAAAGATATCCCCACTTATTTAATAAGTGAATAAAATTAGGGAGGAATGAATTTCCATAATGTGGGAACAATGTAAAAATCCATGTAATGATATAATAATTCATTCACATTTAGTAATATTTGTGATTTAGATATTAATTAAAATAGACAATATGTTTAATAGCGTATATGATAAATCTATTTATATTGTTAAAAACATCATATTTCTAAAAAAAATACCCCTTTTTATAGAGAACTTATTTTAAATCTATTTTTGTCACTTTTGAAAATATAAACTTCTTCTTTCAATGTGTAATATTAGAACATAAATTGTTAAAATGTTTCATATATTTCTGATAAGTTTCATATTATTATGAATACAAAAAAAATAATGCATTTTAATTGAAAAAAGGGTATTCATAAAATTTATTTATAGTTTTAATTTATATATTTTAATTATTATAATATAAAATTAGATCATTTTATTATAATTTCAACAAATTTAGGTTATATTATTAAATTTATCATTGAATTGGTGTAGAAAAACATTTAAATTTTTTTATGTTTTTTATATTAAAACAATGTTTTCTAGTTCTGCCAACACGATTAATTTTTAATTAATTTCTAAAATTTAAAAGTTCATAATTTTTAAAAATGGAATCTTTATACTTAATATGAGGGTCCAAATTTTTTTAATTGTTTTTTTTATTTTCAGTTGTTATGAATGAAATATTTTGTAATTATTTTTATTAAACCAGTTAATGATAAATCAATGAATTAAGGGTAAAAAATAATATTATAAATATTATAAAATTACCATATAACTTCTCCTTATTTAATTGTGTGAGTTTGTGTCAACCAAAATCATACTTAGGAAAAAAGTATAACCTTTGGAAGCCAAATGGTTACTTTTATGACATTTAATATATTATATTCAAAGAAGAGTAAATTTTGTCACACTTTTTTTAACTAGTGAAATATTTTTAATATGAGGTTATTTATGAGATATTTCATACTATTAATATTTTTTTCAAAGGTAATGTTTTTATAGTTAACATGATGATTCATTTTTAATTTTTAGATAATAAAAATTTAAATTAAATAATTGAACAATAATAATGTAGTAATTGTTTTATTAAATGAAATATCAAATAAATGATATTAAAAATACTAAAAACAAAATTTTAGAAGATTAATGTCATATATGAAATTTTTAGATAAATTTTAAATTTTATTTATGTTATATAAGTACTGGATTGAATTTATATAGGTTTTATGAAATTTTTAAAAAGTCATGTAATGAATATTGTAAAAATAGACATTATTAATATTTTAAGACAATTAACATTTTATTAAATGTTTTAAAATTTATAAAAAACCAAATTTTGGCCAATTTATTCGTATATGTATCTAAATTTCCTAAAGGACTCATTAATAGTAGTTTTTCATTTTCTTGTATTTATATTAACCCCAAAATGAAAATAACGTGATATCATGGTAAGATTTTAAAGGGTTAATTAAAGGTTAAAAAATATGTGGTTAAAAATATTTAAAAGGTGTATAATTTTATATTATGAACTTATTTAAACCCATAATCTTTTTATATTCTAGTTTAATCCGTTTTTATCCATTTTTAAGAGAATTTTAATTTATACTAATTTAATATTTTAATAATTTCAAGAGTTCCCCTCCCCTCTCCTATAAAATTGTACCCTTTATTCCATTTTATAACACTGTACAACCTATTTGGTTCTGAAAATATATAAGTAAATACCTTTATTGAAAACTTCCCTACATTATAGTGTCCTTATTTTATATATAAAATCATCCTTAGAGGGTTTTAATTGTTAATCAAAGGAGGTCATCTGAAGGAGAGGTATTTTTTTAATTAAGTATTTCAGTGTTATTTATTATTCTAATCTATTAAATTCATCTTCAA
Source organism: Viscum album (assembly GCA_963277665.1). NCBI lineage: Eukaryota > Viridiplantae > Streptophyta > Magnoliopsida > Santalales > Viscaceae > Viscum > Viscum album. Next base: position 54,448,860 of record OY728138.1, on the reverse strand, counting down.
AAAATGGTTAAATAATTACTAAAGTATAATAAATATAATGATATGTTATTATTTTAAAATCATAGTCTAAATCCACCACCAATTTCATCAAATTTAAAATTAATTATTTGTTCATGTGTATGGCGGACCACCACCTCACAAATCGATATAATTTGTGTTCCATCACCATCACTCAAGAGTTGTTATAATTATAGAACTAATGATTATATATTATATTAATTGAATATTTATAATTATTAAATAATAATATATTATTCAAATTATTACCTTTCTAAGGACATCCAAATGATTAGGTCGTTTGTACGTACATGCGAACTATCTCCTCCACTAAGCGATATGATTCGTTTTTAATGACCCAAAACATACAAGGTATATATATATATATTTAAATTAATAATAATATCTAGATTATATAATGATACTTTTTTAAATTAATAATAATAATTAAATCTTTTCCATAATAATCACTTAAAAATGGAAATGTTAATCACACATAAATACTGATTACCGTCCCCATGATTATAACATATTTATTTTTTCATAATCATACATAAAGGATTTATTTAAAATTATAATTGAAGTATATAAATGTTAATAATTTCATAAATATTATTCTATATATTATGTACTTATGAACACTATGACTATTTACATCTTACCAAATTTTGTTTTGACTCAAGTACAAAATATCGAAAAAATGTCTTGCATGAACTTAAATAATTATGTAATTGTTATAAAATGATAACAAGTTATATAAAAGGAATAATAAAAATTAATAATGTTCTAAATTAATTAAATAAATAACATAAATTTATTATTAATGAAGATAAATATTGTACATTACAAGTCAGACATAGGGTAAGGGACTTTCATTTATACACTCATTCAATGATCCTTTTAAAAAAGTCAAAGGGAATGTTTTTTCAAATTATATGGCATGAGTGGTTTCTCCCACATTCATAATTCTTAATTAATTTAATTTTTGTGTATATTTATTAATATTTCTTTTTGAATAAAATTATTTCATTATTATGTGAATGGATTTTATAATTTAAAAATTATTTTTTATAAGAAAATGGTATTTTGGTATCTCTAAGTGTTTTCCTCCTTGGATAAAAAGGGATTTCACAGGTTTTATTTAGGATATGTTCCTGATACATTATTTATTATGGTTTTATACTATTATATATCAATATATGATGGGTTAATCCCCTTTATTTCATAAAATATGGTGGGTTGATCCACATTATAAATGACGATATGGTTGGTGGGACCCATTATAGCTCTCAAATGCATTGGGTACTCTAGAGATGGAAGTCAAAAATAAGGTTATTCCATTTTTAATGGTGAATATAATAATTATATGTTAATTATGTCCCAAATAACATGCATGATTTTTCTATGAATGTTACTGAGTTTTTAGAAATGTTTTTTAACGGTCTTTATATTTTAACTAGACTTACGATTTTCTTTCTATATGGCCCCTACATAGCATTTTGTTCTCATCCTAATTATTGAATTTAATTTCACAGTTTATAAGTATGGGTAAAAGAAATAACGAAGTAATGTTTTACATTATGAAGAATTTTCTTCAAAAATAATTTTTGTATTTATTTTTAATGTTCTATATTTTCTATGAAATGGATACTATTTTAGAAGTATACATTTTTTATGAATATGGAATATTATGTATGAATGATGGAATAATTCATTATAATTATAAACTAAATGACCCTCAATGTGAAATAAGATAAATTATTGACTAAAAAAATATATTATATACGATTTAAGGTCGTGGTCTTATAGATTGTTATTATGAAATGTAATGAAATCAAGTATTTATTTCTTCCCATGAAAATCCTTCAACAATAGGGAAATGATCTGGAAACCAAAAATGTTATCATAGTAACTTATTTTATTATTAATCAAAAGGTTCCTTGGATCATCATAGATTTATGGATATGTGATTATAAACATTATCTTCACCATTTTCTATAAAAATCTTCATTATAACTTGATCATTATATTTCTCATCCATGTCAATGTTTTTACTTTCCACATATGTTCTTCAATTTGGAAACCTAGTTATGAGTAACCTTGGAAAACCGTTATGTTTCTAACTTCTATTTTTTAAGGAATTTTTAGTATTAATTTTATGATATGGGTTTCTATAAAAGTACTATTAGTCTATTGAAATATTGAAGACCATGATTAATTTTGAGCGAAAAATAAATTTATGGGTGATTCAATATAACAACCCAATATATTTATGAAATAAATTAATTTCATTAATTAATTTTATTTCATTGAAGTCGTGTGTTACATGTAGTACCAGAATAACTTTTTTTACCTGAAATATTGAGTTTTTAAAAAACATCATTTTATTATTAAAATTATTAAATCAAGGAATTAATAACCTTATTGTTAAAACAGCAGATACAAACATGATTATCCAAATTATTGAAGTATTGTTCACACATGTAAAACCCTTTTGAAATTAAAAGGAAATATTTCTTTAAAAACTATATAAATGAACACATTTGTGTTTTACACAAATAAAATAAGGTAAACTCACATAATGGATTATATTAATAAAATCAAAAAAAATATTTAATATATTTTTTAACTTTTGTCCTATGTGTTTTATATATATGATATAAAAATTAATCAAGTTTTAAGCTTAAAATGGTATTTTTCTAAAAAAAATATTTTACCTTTTGATGGTGAACTTGATTTAATAATATTTTTTGAAATATTTATAAATTATATTTTAGTAAAATTACATTTTATTTGAAATAATAGTATAAAATTTTACTTTGTGTGATTTTGTTTTGTATTTTTGTGATTTTTTTAATGTTTTGATGAATAATAGAAAATATAGAATTTTAATTCAAAATAGATTTTTTGTATAATTAATTGATATTTTTAAATTATAATTTGGATGATTTTTAAATTATAATTAGATCAATTTTATATACTTTAATCCAAGTTAGGTCTTTTTAATTAGTTTCACATTTAAAAACATTTCAATCATTCGAATGTTTTCACATTAAAAACTCATTTTATATCCCTGACTATAAGATTTATTTTTAATTAAATATATCCACATCTATTTTATGATTTGTGAAAAATGGATTTCCTATTTGGAATCATATGGTATAAATATTGTAAATAGGACATTTTTTTGAAAATATAAATAGTAATATTGATAATTTTAATTACCATGGTGATGGGTAGATCGAGTAATTAAGTGTAAAAATTATATTATTAATATAAGAAAATTACCCTAACACATGACCTAATTTTAGATGATATTATACACTATATTTATTATTCATAACTATAAATGTTTTATCTAAATCATGAAAATTTATTATTAAATTTTAGGGAAGAAATAAATATCATAAATAATTACACAGTGTTGAGGAAGTAATTATTCAAATAATGAATCTACCAATGAAATGATATTATAATTATTAAAAAATTAACTTAATTGAGGTGATGTAGTAATTATATAGGTCATTATGTCATATTTTGGTTGTATTAAATGATTTTTCTGTAACATATCTTATTGTCATGGGAATCTTAATGTCAATGTAAAAAAGTGTCAAAATTGACACTTATTATATTTTATGAAAATAATATTTTATTAAATTAATTATAAATTCTAAAAAAAAAATAAGTATATAGGAGATGATATATTATCAAAAATATCATAAATATTTTAGTTATGGTCTAATTAAATCTTTGGAAGTAAAAATTAAAACCTCTTCAAATTGATACATTTGTTATCATAGTAAAAATTAAAATGGATTATATAAGGGTTGATAAAAATGATAATGTTTAAAATATCACCAAATAATGTATAATATATATTGGTTGATAATATTATAACATATAATCCTCTATTTGGGTAGAAATCCAATGATGTAAATACATTAGTGAAAATCAAAAGGATATACTTAAGGAAGAGGAAACGTTCATCAACAATTTGATTAATTTTGTTTCTTCCATAAAAACCATCAATTAATTTTATTTCATGTTTATATAATATCATAATTTTAATAAGTGTAATCATATTTTTTAAGTTAATTTTATTACCTACAAGTTCATACACATCCATCAGACGTGATACACAATCATTATTTGTGTGATCCATAGACTACCACCTTTCGTACCGATGTCGTTCGTTCTTCCACTACCACCTAAAAAGGTTTATAATAATTATGGATTTATAGTTTATATAAATATAAATATTTTCTAAGATTTGGTTATGATTATTTAATTTTTATATCATACCTAACATCATGTTTTCATTTTGTGGAAATACGATAACGTCGTCCGTGTGTGCAGGGGATTACCACCTCGCGAAGTGATGTGATTCATTCATAGTTTAAATGGAATTTATTAAGGTTGGTTTTAATAAATATATTTTCAATATAACTCATAAAAAAATTATATAATTATAATATATCATTTAATTTATTTATTTAAATCTCAAAAGAAAATGAAAATAGTGTTCATGTGTACGTACGACCTACAGTTTCCAAGAACGATGTATTTTATTTTTAGCATTTTTTTTGAAATACCATTAATACATATATAATTAATATATATAATATTTATATCATATTTATAATTATGTATATGTTTAAATCATGATATATATAAGACAAAAAATTAACAATTCAAAACATGTTTAAAAAACAAAGCTATTATTACCAGAAACATAAATTTATCATGGAATTATCAAAAAAATTATAAAGTTATAAATTAATAACATATGGTGTTATATAAATGAATATGGTTCATTGGTATATTAATAATAGAAATATTATATTTATTATACTATAGGTTTTATCATGTACAAAAGAAGTCACGAATTATGGCAAGGGTAACTCTTGTCTCTCTTTTATTTCATCGAGAAATATTCCTTATTCACCACTTCTTAATTTTATGTAGGGTATATACATACCTTGAATGTAATATAAGATCCATATACTTAAATTTATGATTTTTTTCATATCAAGTTGATTATAACTCTTTTAAGGGGTATATGGTTTAAAATTTACCAAACATTTATGTTACTTTTGTCCCAATTTTCATTATTTGAGGCAAATGTTATTTTCTGAAATTATATTCCGTTATGAGGTATATATACTTCCCTTTGAATGTTTCGATAATGAATCTCCATATTTTCATGCTATTATAGAATTCATGTAATTGAATTATATTTTTTGTAATAAATTTGTGTTCTTTCAAAACAATTATTTCTACAAAAGGTTTAAAAGTGTTGTAAATGATATTTTTTCATTTTCAAGAATAAGATTTCCATATTATTTAAAATGGATTTAAAATATTTTTATATAATAATTAATTTTTATTTTCTATTAATACTATTTGTTAAAATTTTTATAATTTAAAAAGTTTTTTTCAAATTGAAATGTATATTTTTCTTAAGAAATGTTTTAATAACATCATTCAAAGTTATTTTCCATCTAATATAAAATTATTTGATGTTATATATTCTTCACTATGGTTTTTATTCAAGGATATTATCTATATACTTATTATTTATATGTTATTTTTATTATTAAGGATCTATGTTCTTATGTCACACGTATATATTGTTTTCATTGTTTGATGGGTTGGACCTATATCTCTCATCAATGCATTAGGTAATGATACATCTTCTATGAGCTCAAACAGTATATGAGGGGTCATCCTATTCCCAAAACAATAGGTTATATGGGTTTTCATAATAATTATTCAAAAATAGGATACATGTGAGGTCATAATAAGAAAAAAACAAGGGTTTGGATGAGATTTCAACATAAGACCGAAACTAGAAGGTACATAGGAGGTCATCACAGGCCTAAAGTAGGTACATTGATAATTGTCCCAAGAATTAATTTAAATGATTTTCTTGGTAGGTATCATTGAAATATGTTATTCAATTATTATTTTCATTCCAAAAATGCCATATATTGTTCCACTATTAAACTCTAATAGCTAATATTCTTTTGATTATTTTATGATTCATGTATTATAAATATTCAATCATTAATAACTTTATTCAAGAATATGATCTTTGAAATGTTGGGTATGGTTATAAAATGTTATACTCCTATTATCATACACTTATGCTCATGTTACACTTATTTTTCTTCCATGTTTACCCTTAATAATAATACGATATCATTCTTTCTTAGTTTTCTTTTCTTTTGGCCATAATAAAATTGTTTCACTTGCATTAATCAAGGGGAAGATATTTACGGGAAACATTAAAGATCATTCACCAGAATAGAAGTTTATATTCCGTTATTACAAAGTAACTAATAAATAATAGTACTAATGAATTTTTTTAGTAATTTATTTTATATTCATATAGAAATATATAATATCCTTATATGAAAAGATATGGGTGTTAAAATATTCATGTATAATGATGTATTATGTTGGTATTTTGGGTTTGTGTGGAAATATAGTAAATTAATAAAAAGATATTGGGAAACCGTGGAGACTCAATACTACCAGGAAAATCCATTTATACCCTAAGGATGCCAATAGATTATATTCTGAATCCTAAAAACCCCTAGCCACATATAAACCATTACTGGATAGAAAAACCATAACTATCTGGATAAGAGAATTTATGAATTAAGAGTTCTATATTACCCATATTTCAATGAGATAGAAAATCCATATGAACACCTTGTAATTATGATTATTTATTTTTGAATCTATCACATTAATAAGAATATGAGCCCTCATATAATGGGAATATTATGAACCATTTTCTTGACTAGCATACATATCTATACAATATAATGAATCGTAATATTTTTTCTTTTGTAAACATGGGGATCAACACCCAAAACAAGAAAAGTGATGATAATAGATATAATATCTATCCTTTAATTTCTTCCTCCTCATAATATGGGATTTTTTCATATATTTAGAAAATGTATAATAGAAAAAAATTTCACCTATGCGTAAATCAAATGACAATAAATTCATAGAAAATGTAAAATTGTTATGGTATCATCCCTCTCTTATGAGTGTAAAAACCAATTAAACTATGTAAAATGGGTTATATATTCCATCACTAATATGGTCCACTGATCCAAAATCATAAAAAAATATAAAAATAATCATCCAATAACATAGGAATGGAATTTTCAATGAAATAATACTTGAGTCCCATATAAAAAACTAACATAATGATCTACCTGGACATGGAAATACCACTAGTACATCTCTTACCCTTGATCTATATAGTTATAAATACTCAACTACTTCAACAAGGGTGTCTTAAGATAATCTATTTTAGTTTTAAATAACTATTCCCATGTCAAATCATCCTTAGTTCTACCATCTCTAATAAAAAAATCAGATGTTGAAAATGGTTGTCTTATATAATATAATGTGGATGCTATAACTCTTAATTATCTTGGCCTCGTAGAATGAATAAACTAAAGTATATAATCTTAAATATATCAATTTAATATTGGTATAGGCTTTAAAAGGGGGTCTAGATCAATATATTATGGATATTTCCTATCCCTATCATCCAACATATGAACATGTGGTTATTATGGTATAATATCACTACGACTAAATGTAATTGAATTCAAAAACAATATCACAAATCATGATACTTCTTATAGGATTAAAAATTTGAATGAGAGAGTCCAGTTGTTTTATTCATTCACAAAATTAAACCACCCACATAGACACGTGGTGGACATTTTGGAATAGATTTGAATTTTTGGTTTGAGTGATGGTTTATTTTTTGTAACTAGTATTCAATTGGGGAACATAAGGTTTAGAATAGTTAAAAATAATAGTTTTGGTTGGGGATATATTTTTGAAGGATTTATAGGGATCTATGGAATATATCAGGGAAGTGATGAGTGGTTTTGATACTATAGTATTGTAGTAGTGAAAAATTGAAGGCTTAACCCTCCTAGTTAACTACATGGATTTTTGTGATATAGGGCTCGGATTATAATGAACGACTAGTTAATTGTATAAAATGGAGGTTCAATAATATAATGGTTTTTTAGTTTATTCTTAAGAATGTGGATATACCTCTTTCTCTTTATTCGGATGACACAAAGGCTGGTTAGGAGGGGGAATCTCAGCCGAGCCTACCAGTTTCCTTTCACATTTTTCTTATATAGTTTTTAGTGGAATTTATTGGTGGTTTTATGTGAATTCCTCCACCATTAAAATTTTATTTTATAATTTTACAGTCATCCATGTTTCTATTATGATTTTTGTTATGATTTTGATGATTTCCATCGGTGTATAGAGGAAATCATCCACATAGAGGGGATTTTACCCTACATGGATAGAGGATGACACAACATATAGTTTAAGAGAAGTTTTTCTTATTTTTTACAGGTAATTAAATACTAATTTTTAAAATATTTTGATGAAATTTTATAGATTTAGTGATCGATCAACTATAAGGTGATTTAGATTTTTAAAAATGACGGTTCTTGTTGTGTCACACATACCATATGGGATTCTCTTTTCATGTGAAAGTAGAAACTGGTGAATTTTTCATCAGTTATTACAAAATTTAATAAATAAAATAATTAATTATAATTATTAATTTATATATCATGATATAATAAAGGATCTTGTATTATTTTAATATATTATATGAGGCTCAAATGGGCTTGAACAAGGCTAAATAGAGTTGGAATGAGGTGGTGTGGATTATTAATTGGATATTAACCCAATATGAAAAGAGGTAACTCCCTTTAATTCAATTATTTAACTGTGTTTGTGCATATATGCATTCCATCTTGCATGTAATTTTTTCATAGATGATGGTATGGACTAGATGAGGAAAAATAAAAGATATAAGGTGATGTTGTGACTCATATTATCAAGTGAAGAACACTTTATCATTTAGTTGAATTGAGGTCCCATGAGGATTATTTTTTCAAAAGGGGAGATAGTTCTTATTGAGATGAAAAGTGTCCCAGGTGTGGTATCATTATTTCTGAAATGATGTGAGTACCCAATGTTTTTTCTCATGGTAATAGTGGAGTATATGAGAGAGAGATTTAGTCATGTGATGATGAAAGGGATAGGTGTATATCTAACAATAACTAGGAAAAAATCATGTCAGTGAGTGGGATATAGTTGATAATAATGAGTAGGATGATCACTATTGGGATGTATATTTCTTATGGAGAGGGAATTCATCAAATTGATTCCCTTAGATATCTCTCCTAGGAGACATGGTGAAACAACTATGTGTGTGTTAGTGGGAAATGATCCAGTCATGGAAATGAGTTTCCTGATTATTTTAAGTATGATGGCATGGGATGGACCCTGATTAGCATGAAAAAGAGTGTCAGGGTTCTTTTCCAGATTAGTGTAACATCCTCAACTGAACCCCCACATCTGATCAAGATGGTCACAAGACATTATGTGTGGTTCCCCTAATATAATAGGCTATCCAATAATACTTAGTATGTTAAAAACATTTATGTGATGTACTAGTTTATTTTATAGATAAAAAATCATAGAGAAATATAATAAATATAAATAAAGAGAATACATAATCTTAAGAATGAAATTGGGAATATATTTCATATAGGTAATTAATGTATCCCACATTATAATCCCATGAAATATTAATAAGTGTACATATATAAAATAATAATAATTATATCATCTAGTGTTATCCCTAGTCTTCATATATCTCTATACTACACTCCTAAACCATCCCCTATTAGAAAAATTCTCTTCTTTAGGGATCTATTTATAAATTCTACATGCTAACAAAAATGAATATGTAAGATAGAAGAAAAAACTTAGTAGGAGGCCACCAATGTGTCCTCAACAATGTTTTTTTAGGTATAATACTTTTATTCAATGAATATTAATTTCATAATAATATTAACATTATTAAATCCAATACCATGTTTTCATTCTCCAATAAATCTAACAAATACCAAATGTTGTACCTTCTTTGGTATAGTTCTAAATTGATGATAAATATTTAATAGAAATTATCATAATCTTGTAAAATTTACATCGATATTAAAATTAGAATCCACAAGTCCTCTAGTGGTAACTCTACACAGAATCCATAGGGGTTCGAGTTGACATGCTACGTGGAATCAGCAAGTTATCAATTAAATGGGATTCTCATAATCTACAAGGCATCAAGAATTAAAACGATTCCTCAAAATAAGTATGTAATTGAGTTATGTTTGAAAAAAAAAGAAGTTATGCTTCACCATTTTCAGCATCACACAATAATCACACTCCTACTTTGTGGTATAATCATTCAATGATTTAAACTTTTATTTTTTACCCTAAAAACCCTCTAAATGTAATATGACTCACAATATATTATAATATTATATTAAACATTTCATGATATCTTCATATAAATAATATAACCAAAGTAACTATTTATATCATATCAAACATGTAACCAAGTTATTTTTAAAATTCACATGGAATTAATATCATAATGAGCCTCACAAGATATACACACACCCACATACAATCACAATTAAAACATATAAATCAGTTTATACAATACATAAATTAAAATAATTTAACTTATTTTAAAAAATCACCATGAGAAAATGAAATTAATACTTCATATTCATCAATGTCAATGAAAAGGATAAACCACCTTATGTGTTTCAAAATATAAAGTGAAAAAACTAGTAATTAAGAACACGCACTCCAAGGCCTCATTATCATAGTAATTGAAACATCAATTTTGGAGGTTCATCATGGTTTCTAAGAACCGTATCTAGTTAATTTATATAAAAATAACTAAAATAGAACATGTGATTATAATTTCTATCTCTTAGATAATTTCTAAATTATCATTTTAGGCCAACACATATTCTTTTGGTGTTAATATAAATAATAATTATAATACCACATTATATAATTTTAGTCACTCTAGATTAATCCAATATTATACATGTTCATTTATTATAATTTATTTCATAAAACTATTTAATTATCCTTGATAATTATCATATTTATCCAATAAAAATTTGATAACATTTTCACAAGATAATTCCCTTATTGTTATTATTATATGATTTATATAATTATCCTTTGATAATATTCTATATAAATTTTCCAATAATAATAATCATATGATAATGCTTCATAAATTATAATTTAATAATTTAACAATCATATTTTAAAATTTTTAATAGATTGTACTTGGATAAATTTATGTGACCTTTTCTTTTTAATTTATTACAATTATCTTTGATAATTTCACACAATTATATTTTGATAATTTAATATACATTATACAGTCTCAATTTTTTTAATTATCTTTGAATAATTCTTAGAAATATTTTCCCTATATAATTCCACAAAACTACCCTTTAATAATTTTATAAATTATCCTATGATTATTTGGGGTTTTTATATATATTTAAACTAAAAAAATTATTTAATTGTTAAGAGGGAACATAGATAAATAAAATAAATAATTAACAAAATAAATCTAACCTTCCTTATTCACACATAACATAATAGAGGAAAATATTTACAATTGTACACAACTATAAATGTCATAAATAAGATTTATGGAGGTTTACGGAAAATGCATTATGAGTTCTATGGTCTCTCTAAATCATCTAGATAAACCAATAAGGAATATCATATCAATCAACTATTTTTTAAGATAATACATATACAAATTGAATACAAAACCCCCAAATTAAAACACCAAATTTAACGTATGATCCATTAGAAAATTGAATTCATGGTATTTATTTTCACCACATTAAGGCATTTTAATAATGACTGGGTCAAAAATGCGATGATCAATTCTCCTCAGAATCAAACCATAAGAATAATTCTTGTTACCGAAATGTGGTGTGGGTATATGGAAGAAGATGAAAATTAAAAATATATATAATATAATATAAGAATACGTGTTAAAAATTACCCTCATTTAGGATTTAACCAAACACCCATTGAACACAATGGTGATGTCAAGCCTATAGAAACATGCATTCCATACCAAATGGTGGTCTCTAATTTTATATCTAAATAAGAGTTGTATATATAAAACATTATTTTCTAAAAAAAATGTGCATGTTTAATGATTTGAAATAAATATTATTATTATATCATCATGAGAGCTCTATGGGCCCTAGAATCCCACACTAACTCCACAAATAACATCCCAATTTGTAAATAGAATATTCATTTTGTGTTTTTATGTATTTACCATTATTTTATGCCACTAAAAAATAATTTATATGTTATTATTATAGATTTATCATGTTAAACACAAAACACTTATAATTTTAGAAGAAGAAAGGGTATATTTATCAATTAAAAATTAAGGATATTACAATTCATCCACTCTAATTATCTATCATCTTTAACAGGAAGAATTAGTGGTCTTGATTGTAAACTAAGGATAGTTATCTCTAACACTGGACACACACTACCACATATCCTCCAGGTTTCATTCAATATACCTCCAAATATTAATAGGTGGTATTATGTTCTCTCAAATTACTTTATCTTAGTTGTCTATAATACAAACCAAATGTTCCTTATATGATTTATGAAGATAAAACTCCACATAAACATAGTTTATGACCTATGTATTATTGAAAATGAACTTCCAGAGCTATGAAACATGAAACAAATCATGAATATTTTGGTAGTTAGAATGAGGATAGCGAATATATTCCATAATGCCAATCTTTTTGGTGACCAAAACAAGTCCCAAAAACCATGGGTCTATATTGAATTTTTTTTAGATGTTGATGGACTAACAGAGGATAAACCCTAGAAAAATATGATCACCCATATTAAACTCCAATGGTCTCCTCCAATAGTTGAAATCTATTCTCTTTCTACTTTGAGTGGTTGTCAACCTTTTATGGATTGTTATCACTATCTCTAAGGTGTCTTGAACCATTGTAGGCCCCATAATCACTTCCTTTGTAGTTATAAACTAGAAAAGTAGTTTTGTACATGAACTCATATAATAATGGTCATAATTTTTAAATATGAATCAAATCCAGGTAACTTTTTCATACATGAACTCACATGATTCTATATGATCATACCATGCACCATAGAAGTCCAAAACTCAACATTAATGACACAATTCTACTATGTGTATCATCATCTTGGTTTTTCCATCTATCAGGGGATGGAATGTTGTGCTTAGCCTCAACTATGACCATCAAGATATCCATAATACCTTTAAAAATAATTATTTTAAATACATGTCAATATATGATAAAATTTTCAAGGGAACACCATGCTAGAATAAGATCTTACAGATGTAGATCGTTCTTAGCACAGCCACTAAGTGAGTCTATCAATCATTAAATTGTGAGAAATTTTGTCCAGGTGATCCAAAATCACCCAAACAACATAATAAAAACTTAGTTCCAAGGTAAAAATAACAACCCTTCTTTTATTTCACACTTAAACATAAATTATTACATGAAATTTGACATTATACAACTAAGAATATTAAGATGTATATTTATATTTGGGGATTAGGATCATTAAATAACAAATTAAAACATGAAATACAACATCTTTATTGAAAATGTTATTTACATGACAACAACATTCCTTCATACATAACATTGCATGGGATAACCTGACGACATATATAAGAAAGGGGTGGGCTATAAAGCCAAGTAAGGGAATAAAAATGGAATAACATGAGGAATATAATACATGTTAGTAAATAGGAATATGAATGGATCACAAGAGAAAAAATAACATAAAGTCATGATAAAGCATGATAATTATAACATGGATATGGGGCAACAACACTTAACAGGGAATTAGCATGATCCAAGGCTCATTGGACATGGAGGTGGAGTAAACCCTCATTGCACATGAAGCATGAGTAAAATATCATTGCAGTTGAATTAGAAAGATTAAACACCAATTTTACATGATTTTTCATGATACTATACTTTACCTAATGCATTGGAGTGCTATTAGGTCACACCCTTCATAGACATTTCATTTTATCTATAAGTGTGCCACATAGATCATACAACATGGATTCATTAACATCATAATTCATTCAATGAATAAGAGATTTGGAATATAAAAAATGTGAGTCTTCCATAAAAAAGTAAATGTGCATAAATGTGAATAAACTTGATAGAGGATTGGGTATGGTATTCACTACCCAATGATATTAGCGTGGAAATTTTGGTGTAATTTCGATAGCATAACGACATCAAATAGAAATTCATAAAATGTGATGATGAGATTGAAAGTGGTATAACATAATTTATACATTAAATTGAATGTAAAGTGATTATGGTACATAATATACCAACATATGTAATGGAATTTAGATGCATAATATAAAATAATTTCTTTATGTAAATGAAGACAGAGAAATTCCTTACGGAATTTCACCATGGTAACAGGTGTACATGGGAGGCACCGATGAGAGGGAAAGGGGTATATAATCACTCAAACATAAAGAGAAGAGTATTTTTGAGTTGATAAATCATACTCTAACATTTATAATTTAATATAAAATGTCATAACAATATTAATAAACATGGATAAAATGGGAAGGGTCGGAATCCCTTGCTAAAATTTGGCATAGTAATGGATTAGGTAAGGGTTAAAATGTGGAAGGATAAATAATTACTCATTCTAATAAAATCACATGGAAAGTAATAGACTTATTATAAAGAATTAAATTATAACCATTATAACATAAAAGAAATACTTTCAAATTAGATGCTTGAATTTGAAATGAGAGGAAAATGAGGATCCCTTACTTGGAAGTGTGATCCCAGAGGCTTGGGAGGGGCTTAAGAAAGGATTATTGAGAGATTAGGGAACCTTGGGATGATTCTAGAGAGAGGATAGAATTTTTTGGTTGAAATCAAATGATTTTTTGTGAAAAAGAAGTGGGATCTTGGGTGGGTTTATATAGAAAAAGAAAATGGAATTCTTTATTATTTAGGTTAGGGTCACCACACATTAAACTAATCAAAACAACTAACCAGTCCATTGTTTTTCCCATGATTTTTGATAAATGGGTGTGTAAAATAATATTTTATAAGTTCAATTGTCTAACATCTTAAAATAATAGGGTAGCTTATGTGGAGGTGAGTCACACTCTCAATGAAATCAATTTAAAAAGCTAAAATGTTGTATAAGTCTTGGAAGGTCCACTAAGGATTTGTAAAAATAAATAAAATAAACCTAAAATCACATTATATTAATTTTAAAACATATAATGGCATAAAATAGTGTTTATATTATTTTAATACATCACTTTTGGGTCATTTTGATGTCACAAAACACAATATATAATTAAACGGTATTTAAATTTAACCCAAAAATTTGATTGTCTTAGAAAATTATGAAAAATTCACCATTGGATAATTTAAACATCCTAAATACAAAAATAATATTCATTTTATCTAATTAATTTTATAAATATGTGAATTTCTAATTTTAAATGAAAACCTGACTTTTATTGAAAATTCATGGGTTTTGACAAAAACAACATTAAAACATTAATAAAAATTACAATTATATTCATAAAAATTATAAGATCATTTTTGATCAATAAAAAATTAAAATAATATATTATTAAAATATTATTTAATTCAAAAATACATTAATCTATCAAAATAGATTTCTTAATTTAATATTAACTAAAAATAAAATTAGTGCTTTAAAAACTATTTATAATGTAACAAGAATAATAAAATGAATATATATTATTTATTATATAAAAAAATAATGCACATAATCATAGTGTTATGGTCTTGTTAAATAACCCCTTATAACACCCACGTAAAACCTAAGGGTATGTTGTGTGATGGTGACAGACTCCTGGGATGGCTCGGATAACTTTTCTCGGGTGGTAATCTCTATCAACTTCCACTTCTCTTGGAGGCGGTTCCACTGGAGCTTAACTTGTGGAATCTCAACATGTGCTTGGTCAAGAGAGAAGCCCAATGAAACTAACTCCTTTATATGATCCGATAAATGGGATTCATACATGGAAATTCTACTGAATGAGGACATCACTTCCTTTATCTGAGTAAATTGGATTTGTTATTTCCCTATATATATTCTAATAATGTGATCACTGTTCATTGACTATATTATCAACGATAACAAATCTTAACGATATTTTGAAATCCAAAAACAAAAAACCAAGGATTTTTATACATTATATAACCATCTTACATAATAAGACAATTAATTATATCAACAGTAATTTTCATTAATGAATTTTTGGGTTGTTACAATCCCCCCCCCCCTAAAAAAATTGTGTCCTCCCAATTTGATTACATACAAAAAAACTCTAAAATTTAAACACGACTTCAAGGTTGTTTACCCAGCACTATTAATCATTCTCGAACCCTCTTTATCTTGTTGGTTAAGGAGAGAAAGGGTCCACTTAGTGCAACAATACCTCAATGCACATTCAAAGTCTTCCACGTCCTTAGTCCAGACGTAGATCATGAAACATGGATCATACCGATGGAAAATATGATGCACTTTTTGAAAAAACAAAAATTCTGATGTATTGTTTCAAGACATCACCATATACTAGGTTTTTTTAAAATAGTCTGACAGAGTCATATTTGTAATTTTTTAAATGTGGTTCTTTAAATATATTGTCTATGTTTCCAAAAAGACTAGAAGACAAGACTATATATATATATAGGCTTCTTTGAGGTCTCCCTCTTCAGTAGCTATTCTAAAATCAAATAGTTTATCATACTATCTGGATAGGTTGAAATATTTTAAGATACCCTAATGGTACCTCCCTCATCTTGAAAGGTGGGAGAGTTGGGAGCTTCATAATTGATCATAGTTGAGCCATGATCCCTGATGATTCTGTGTTATGGAGGAGGTGTTTGATATGTCGTATAGTGTCTTGCAAGAAATTTGGACATTGGAAAAGTTTCTGATGCTATGCGAGATTGACTTCACAATAATTATAGAATTTTAGTGCATAGGAAGGGACAAGAGTGTTGTATGATGTTCTTCACCTTCCATCTCTAAACAATCATTTATCTTGTTGACGAAACATATCAAATTCTGAGTTACCCTTTAGACATGATAAAATTTTTATATTAAACTACTTGAAGCCTAATGATTTATTATTCCTTAATGAAAAGAATGTTAGGGGTAACACATATGTGTAATCAAAATACAAAAAGGGATAACTTATAAATAACTTTTATTTCCATAACTTATAAATCTATAGGATTCAATCTATTATCCATGATCTACTTTCATACATATATTATTCATGGAAATTTTTTTAATTACCTTAATAATGGTTCATACTAATCTTGTTAATTGACCAAAGAATATCCCCTGGGAGTTTCGTATCCAAGAGTACTCCATGGCCTGTTTTTGTATACCAGGATACCCCGGGTCAGGCCTGAAACTCCTTGTCATAGTTGTGACTCTTAGGTACATCTATGCTAGAGCCGCCTCTACCTGCTTGCATCCAGATAGGGATGTATTTCATTGATAAACCACTTACTCAATACTCACAAAACATTGGAATGTTTTTATTATGCTTAGTCTTATCCCTAATTCTTTCACTAGGGTTTTCAAATCCTAATCCACAAAATAACTAAAACTATAAGGCCTCGGCCTTAAACCTTAATTAATATTGAATTAAATGAATAATTCACATTAAGGATCTTTTCAGGTTTAGAGTTTTAGAGAATTACGTCAAAACTATTACATCTCAAAAGATTACATAGTAGACACTTCTACTAAGTTTCCATAACATAAGAAAACATAAAAAGAAACATGTCTAGTTCCATGTTTTAGATAGAATTCCTTTACTTGATCCCATCCATGACCCTATTCATCTTTAAGCCTTGTGGAAAACATTTCATAATCTTGGGATGAGCATAAAAAGCCCAGTAAAGGATACACAAAGAAGGAAAACTGTTAGTTTTTCAAAACAACAAGTAAACCATGAATACTTTACCAAAGTAATAGTTTTCACCCTTGTGAAGTAGTAAAAACTCTTCACTGACTAAAAGACCATTACTTACCCTTTTGTAACCAAATGATTACCATAAAACCCATATAAAGAACACATAACATGTAAATGTAACTTGGGACATAAACATACTTAAATGGAATAACCATACGGTCGACTTCCACACATACTTAATGGAATATCCATACGGTCGACTTCCATACCCAATGCATTGAAGGTTATTATGTAACGACTCATCATAACATTCTTGGCACCACCCGTCATATTGTCCAAGTACCATTATAAAATCATAAGACATTAAACAAATATAATGGAAAGAAAACATTTCCACATTTCGATCACAATATATCACATAAATATATTTACATAAAAAATCCTTTATAAAAACCATTTTCAATACCAACATACATAAAAGAGTATATTGTATTTATTTCATTTTAAAAACATTACGGCTTCTTGAGGAAGCCAAAGACCAAATAATACTCGCGGTAGTAGAAAAGGACGTTGTCACCGCGTACGTTAAAAGAAAAATTCCTTTTTTTTTGTTTTGTAAAATGCTTCGTAGAAAAAGATTGATTTTGTATAAAAATAAAATTCAAAGGGGTTTATACACCATATAAAATAACGCCTTGTATTAGAACAAAATATGCCTGAATGAAAGGAGATTGAGACGAAGTCCCTTACAAAGTCGGTATCCTTAGATTAATGATAAATAAATTACATGATTATGTGTGAAAAATATGAATACACAAAATATAAGTGGATATTAAGTGTAAAACAATCATAGGTCATTCACACATAATCTTGGAAAAACAAAACCAATGACATAGATATTTAACTCAATGAAATGATATTGAGTTATGATCTCCGATACAAGTTCGTCTAAATGACATAAGAATTTATCAATGAGATGATAATTTGTAGAAATAGTATATCCACACAAAGGTTTGTGTAAACTACAAAATAGATATTACAAACATAATCTTGGAATTATAAAATCAAGAAGTATAGGTTTAACCCAAAAAATTGAATGTGGGTTAAAAAGATCCCTTACAGAAATTCGACAGCCTAATGGTGTCACTTCAAAATTCAGAAAATGAGTTGATGAGAGATAAAAAGGGTATATAATCACTTGGACATAAAATTTTCATCAATAAGGATATATAAGAGCATATCCCAACATAATAGTATGTGAATTAAAAGACATAACAAAATACGTCTTTTAAAAATAGGAGGGTGAAAGGTTCCCTTACCGACTTGGGTAACTTTCGAAACGTACACCCCATTGAAGAAGGGTCATACAATGAATATGTAAATACCCATAAATGAAATTATATTACGCAAAGAGTATAATAATGGGAAGTAAAAACACCACTCAAAGGAAATGGTGGCAAATGTATCATAAATCTCACGGGACTAAAAGTGAGATGAAAAATTCCTTACGAAAACTCGGCAGCCTAACGACGCCACTTAAAACTTCCAAAAATGGATTGATGAGTTAAAATAGTGTATCTCATCATATTAAAATAAAATTTACAAAATGAGGAATATAAAATAACATCCCAATCATAATAAATATGAGCTTAAAAGGAATGACATAAAAGAGTGTACTTAAAAAGAAAAAGAGGGGTGGGATCCCTTACCTCAAGTCCGACTTGTCTTGTTTGTTTCTTTATATTCTTGAATAATAAAAATTGGTAAATTTTTAATTTCATAAGGACATATTTAAATATTATTATTCATTTAATATAAAATATTATAATGTTATAATAATTGGTTAATAATGTGAGTTCATATCGGACGTTTTTGTCGATGTTTGGTACATGGGTCAAAAATGAACTTGTTTGAAAATGATTGTCCATGTAGTTATAAGTAAATCATCTCTAGAATAGTATTGATGATTTAAATATCATTTATATCCAGTAAATTTTCATTTTATACTACTCCATAACATTTTGAGATAAAAATAAATGAAATGCACCGTTCATGGAGACGGTAGGCCGTACGTATGCATGAACGCTGCTTTCATTTATTTGTCATATTAATGGAATTAAAAATAATTGAGAGATATATATATTATAATTACAGTATAATATATATGTTATATATGTCACATAAGTTCATTAATTTAATTCTTTATACATTCCATGTATTTCATGAACGAGTCACATCACTTGAGGGGGCGGTAGTCCACACTTCCTCGTATGGAATTATCGCATTTTCACAACATGAAAAGCATAAAGGCATGTTTTAAATATAAAATTCAGAATCATATAGAAAACATAAATAACATATATATAATATATAAAATATAATGACATAATAATGGCCACCATGAAAGGTGTTAAGAGAAGATTGAACAATCATCGTTTCGTGAGGCAGAAATTCGCCATCCACGGAAACAGTATGTTCTTTAACCATTAGACGAAGGTGTGTGTAAGTGTAGCTCTAATCCTTCACATAACAACATCCTAGTATATTTAAGATACTGGGGTTGTTACAAAATAAAGGAATAAAAATATTTTAGAGGCTTGGAGATAAAAAATAAAACATAAGAACACAAGAGATTACACTACCTTTAAATCGGGTAACTCTCATTGAGTTGAGATCAAAGGCTTCCTTGGAAAGGATTATGCCAAAAGTGAGGATTCAATGATGAAGATAGGGATGTTTAGATATGAAATGGGAAGGGTTTGGCCGAGACAAAGGCTTTAGAGGTCTGGGTCAAGTGGTAGAGGTGGGGGCCTTTTATAAAAGGAGAGGAGGGGCACTCTTGGAAAGTTATAAAATATTACTATATTATATAATGCTTTTGGGATTTTAAAGGTCCCAAAAGGATATATTTCGAGGATAATGTGATAATGTTTCTAAATCCACCCATCCAATAGGTTTTTGACAAGTTTAGGTCTTATAGTTTACATTATCGTTTCATTTTATTTAAATTGTTAAACAATGAGGAAATCGCTGCATCATCATGGTGTCATAAATAATTTAATTTATTTAATGTCTAAAAATTATAAAAAAATATATCATGATGTAGGAAATAAATTTATATTTCTAATTAATATTTATAGTCAAAAATATGACTTTTATAACCCCATGGTAATTTTTTTTAGTAAAACAACACATGTTTGTGACATTTTAATTTTAACTTTAAATAAAATGTTATTAATGTCATTTTCAAACCAAAGTGGCTCCATGGGGTCCCCAAGTTGAGCCATGGATTTTCTTGGTCGGACATGACTCATCCAATAAGGGTAGTACATGTTTCAAGGTCATTTCATATTATTAAAACATTATTTTTTCCTTAATATACACTAATTACCTCTAATCGTGATTAAAAACATAAAAGTTACTATTCACCAAAAAATTATTTTAATCCCATTGAAACACATTTTACATCCTAATGACAAAAATTTATGTAGGACTTTTAAAAATAAAATCACATAAGTGGTAAAGTTTCATTTAAACGAAAAATCAGTTTTTAAACTACCACTTAGTGGTTTCACTATTCATCTAAAATTGAAGTTTTTTAGAAAAATACCAAAAATTCACCCTAAGCTATATTTGATATTCCAAATTCAAAAATGATGTCTATTTTACAAAATTCAAAACATATAAGTTGCATTAATTAATTTAATAATTAATTCCTGTTGTCAAAACACATAGCGTGTTTTTAAGAAAAAATATCTATTAAAAGATTGACACTAATTTAAGTCCAATTTCAAAGTGAAAATAATTCCAATGACCACTATTGGATTAAATGGTAAAAATATATTCTAATTTCACTTTAAAACCAATTAAAAATATAATTTAATCATATAAATAAATTATATTAAAAAGAGTTTTTGAATTAAAATACAACATTTTTCACTATTCCATAAAAATGAGCTTTATCGGAAAAATACCAAAAATTTACACAAAGTAAATTTTGATGTCCCGATTCTAAAGAAGAATCTTATTTTGTCACATATAACACATAAAATTTTCAAAAAGTGGATTTAAAAGAGGTTCTCCATCAAAAGGCGGTTAATCGACCTTTTAAAGAATATTAGAATGTTTACGCTTAAAATTGGATTCATTCGCATTTTTAATCCACTAAAATTTATTGTAAAAAGTAAAAATATTTGACAAACATACATAATCATTTTTTAGTTAATTCTGTTCTTTACCGCCATTACAATGGCTAGGCGTTAACTACCATTTAAAATAATATTATTTTATTATTAGAGTGCAACGTAAGATTTCAAAAGAACTCGTTGTCACGTATTGGGTACGCCATCAAGCATAGAGTTCCCTTTAAAGTAATATTAATATTGTTTTTCGCAAATAGGGATAAATATAAAATTTTCATATTCTTTATTTACCTGTGGTGTTACATCCTCCCCCCTTTTGGGAATTGCATCCTCACAATTTTAAAATTGGGCTCGGAAACATCATTGAAAGTCCCACATCGGAAAAAGAGTCGGTAAAAAAATCACTTTAAAAGAAATAAAGAGAAGTACAAAGGTCACTCGAGCTAACCCATACTAGGATTCCATTTAGGAAAACATGGATATGGAAGAAAAATCAAAGGGTCATGTTCTGAGGGAGAGTGATAGAAAACATGTTTAGGAGAAAGTTAACCACAAGAAAATCACAAACTTGTGGTGGGTTAAACAGTATTTGATACCCCAATAGGAAAAGTTAATGGACAACCTTTTTTAAGTTACTTTTCATTGAAGAATTTATTTTTGATCTTAAGGAAACATACTTACTTTTCATGTTGACTTTCAACTTTTACTAGATTTATTACACAAACTCATAGTTTCCCCAAATGATGAGTATTTAGGAAGACTTGTTCACATTAAGAGTACTATAATAAACTTCTATAGAATCACCTAATCCACAAAAGAGAACTATATACTTCCCATGTTTTTAGACTTTAACCAAAACCAAAACCAAAAAGTTCAGTACAAGATCAGATAATCCAGAAAAGGATAACCCTTTATTAAAATAAAATCTATTCTTAATCTCCAAAATTTGTCCAAAAAAACACAAAGTTCAACGAAGACCATAAGTAAACCAAACATTGATTGAAACCCAAATATTTGAAGGATTTAATCAAAAAGTCTTCCAAGTTAAATCATATCATTTATCTCCAAACAACATCAATTTCTCTTAAATTCTCGTATTGAAAAGTAGTTAACCTAATCACATATCTTCCATGATAGGTTAATAATTTCCATAAATAACCCAAAATAAACTTATTATTCATTCATAAAATCATCTAACTAAAAATAAGTAGTCAAACTAACCAGGGACTTCACGTAGTCCAGTGGTAGGCGATAAATACCAGTCGCACTTTGGTTATGGGTTCGATTCCCGCAGCTTTGTCCGACGCGACGGGTTGTCACACGGTCTACGTGTTTTCCTTTTTCCAAACTATATAATTCTAAAATAATTCCCCAAAAATAGGTAAAACCATAAAAAATAACCATAACATAACTTAACCTCAATTTTATCTCATGCCTTTCACTTCCCATCGTAACATATAGTAGCCCATAATTACCTCAAAAGTAAGAATCATATAAACCCAAATGGTTCTTTATAACTATGTCCACCAAAGAACAGATAACTATTCCATGAATAAAATTTTCATATATCAAACATCAGGGTTACACATACTATAAAAAGTATTCTAATGTAACCCCAGCATCAAAAGAGACTTAATAATCTTAAGAATTTCACGATAACTCTTGAAGCCCTTATATGCTGACTTCTTACTCATTCAACATTCTTCATGATCCATTAACCATTCCTTTCCAACTTATTCTGAAATACTTCTTTCCTACAAACAAAATCATGAATCATATCTTAAGATTCCAAAAGAGGAAAACAAAAGTTAATAAATAAATCCATACCTTTGATTGGTCATCGTCAGTTTCTTCACCCTCAATCCGAATGGCATTAGGTATTGGTAAATGAATATTTGTATGATCCTGCTGATCCCATTCCCGAAACATCTTCATAGGACATGTGTTTTCATAATGACCATGCACACCACAATTAAAACATTCAATTGATCCCTCAAAAAGAACTTCTTTCCCTTTCCTCGAGTCAACTAGATGCTTCCTTTTTCTGTGGCAGGTTCTTGCATTATGACCTTCATTTCGACATCTATAGCATATTTCTGTCCCTTTGAAACATTTTCCTAGGTGTTTCTTTCCACATATTTGACACATAGGTTTTTGGACACACATACCTTTATGATTATTACTTGTAGTTCCGTAGGGATTTGTTTCTCGCATATATGATGCCCTATAGAAATCACCAAGGTTTATGTGGCCATTCATGACTCCAGATAGTTGGTTGAGGATAAACACAAGAGTTCTCATTGCCGCTCCCATATCATTCAGTTTCTCACTCAGAAAACTGTCACAGTTTCCTTCCCATCCACTGTTACATTGGTGCCTGCTAGATCCAGCCATTTACTAAAACCAAAAAGTTCAGTGTGAGTATATCAAAAAAACCATAATGTACTAATGAGGAAGATAAACACTAAGATATACTTACTCATTCACATTATCTAAAACTAGGACTCTTTCTGAAATCCAAACAATTATTTTAATGTCACATATGCTTAGATAATACCCTAACCTATAAAGTTATCTAAACCGACCTTTGATACCAACTATAAGGCCCCAGCCTTATACCTTACTTAATATTGAATTAAATGAATAATTCACATTGAGGATCTTTTTAGGTTTAGAGTTTTAGAGAATTAGTTCAAAACTATTACATCTCAAAAGATTACATGGTAGACACTTCTACTACGTCTCCATAACATAAAAAAACATAAAAAGAAACATGTCTAGTTCCATGTTTAAGATAGCTTGTCTTTCCTTGATCCCATCCTTGACCCTTTTCATCTTTAAGTCCTGTGGAAAACATTTCAAAAACTTGGGATGAGCATAAAAATCCCAGTAAAGGATACACAAAGAAGGAAAACTGTTAGTTTTTCAAAACAACAAGTAAACCACGAATAATTTACCAAAGTAATACTTTTCACCCTTGTGAAGTAGTAAAAACTCTTCACTGACTAAAAGATCATTACATATCCTTTTGTAACCAAACGATTACCATAAAACCCATATAAAGAACACATAACATATAAAGGTAACTTGGGACATAAACATACTTAAATGGAATAACCATACGGTCGACTTCCACACATACTTAATGGAATAGCCATACGGCCGACTTCCATACCCAATGCATTGGAGGTTATAACGTAACCACCCATCCTGGTATTCACGGCACCACCCGTCATATTGTCCAAGAACCATTATAAAATTACAAGACATTAAACAAATATAATATAAAGAAAACATTTCCACATTTCGATCACAATATATCACTTAAATATATTTACATAACAAATCCTTTATAAAAAACATTTTCAATACCAACATACATAAAAGATTATATGGTATTTATTTCATTTTAAAAACATTACATCTTGTTGAGGAAGCCAAAGATCAAATAATACTCGCGGCGGCGGAAAATGTCGTTGTCACCGCGTACGTTAAAAGAAAAATTCCTTTATGTCGTTTTGTAAAATGATTTGTAGAAAAAGAGTTCATTTCTATAAAAATAAAAGTCAAAGGGGTTTACACACCATATAAAATAAATCCTTGTATTAGAACAAAATATGCCTGAATGAAAGGAGATTGAGTTGAAGTCCCTTACAAAGTCGGTATCCTTAGATTAAGGATAAATCAATTACATGATTATGTGTGACAAATATGAATACAAAAAATATAAGTGGATATTAAGTGTAAAACAATCAGAGTTCATTCACAGATAATCTTGGAAAAACAAAACCAATGACATTGATATTTATCTCAATGAAATGAGATTGAGTTATGATCTCCGATACAAGTTCGTCTAAATGACATAGGAATTTATCAATGAGATGATTATGGGTTGAAATAGTATATCGACACAAAGTTTTGTGGAAACTAAAACATATATATTCCACACATAATCTTGGAATAATAAAATCATGATGTATAGGTTTAACCCAAATAATCTAAAGTTGGATAATAAGTTCCCTTACAGAAATTCGACAGCCTAACGGCGTCACTTCAAAATTCAGAAAATGAGTTGATGAGAGATAAAAAGGGTATCTCATCACTTGGACATAAAATTTTCATCAATAAGGATATATAATAACATATCCCAACATAATAGTATGTGAATTAAACGACATAACAAAATAAGTCTTTTAAAAAGAGGAGGGTGAAAGGTTCCCTTACAGACTTAGGTAACTTTCGAAACGTACACCCTATTGAAGAAGGGTCGTACAATGAATATGTGAATACCCATAAATGAAATTAAATTACAGAAAGTGTATAATAATGGGAAGTACATACACCACTCAAAGGAAATTGTGGAAAATGTACCATAAATCTCACGGGACTAAAAGTGAGATGAAAAATTCCTTACGAAAACTCCGCAGCCTACCAGCGCCACTTAAAACTTCCAAAAATTGATTGATGAGTTCAAATAGGGTCTCTCATCATATTAAAATAAAATTTCAATAATAGGAATATAAAATAACATCCCAATCATAAAAAATATGATCTTAAAAGGAATGACAAAAAAGAGTGTACTAAAAAAGAAAGAGGGGTGGGATCCCTTACCTCAAGTCCAACTTGTCTTGTTTGTCTCTTTATATTCATGAATAATAAACTTTGGTCAATTTATTATTTCATAAGGACCTCTTTTAAATATTATTATTCAGTTCATATCACATATTATAATGTTATAATAATTGGTTAATAATGTGAGTTCATATCAGACGTTTTTGTCGATGTTTGGTACATGAGTCAAAAATGAACTTGTTTGAAAATGATTGTCCATGTAGTTATAAGAAAATCATCTCCAGGATATTATTGATGATTTAAATATCATATATATCCAGTACATATTCATTTTATACTACTCTATAACATTTTGAGATAAACATAAATGAATTGCACCCTTCATGGAGACTATAGGTCGTACGTACGCATGAATGCTACTTTCATTTCGTTGTAATATTAATGAAATTAAAAATAATTGAGAGATATATATATTATAACTAAATTAAAATATATAAGTTATATAGGTCACATATTTTCATTAATTTCATTCTTTATACATTCCATGTATTGCATGAAGGAGTCACATCACTTGAGGGGGCGGTAGTCCACACTTTCTCGTATGAAATTATCGCATTTTCACAACACGAAAAGCATAAAGGCATGTTTTAAATATAAAATTCAGAAGAATATAGAAAACATAAATACCATATATATCATATTTAAAATATAGTGACATCAGAATGGCCACCATGAAAGGTGTTAAGAGAAGATTGAACAATCATCGTTTCGTGAGGCAGAAATCCGCCATCCACAGAAACAGTATGTTCTTTAACCATTAGATGAAGGTGTGTGGAAGTTTAGCTCGAATAATTCACATAACAACATCCTAATATATTTAAGATACTTTTATTGTTACAAAAGAAAAGAATAAAAAGAGTTTAGAGGGTTGTAGAAGAAAAATAATACATAAGAACACAAGAGAGGACACTACCTTTAAATCGGGTAACTCTCTTTGATTTGAGCTCACATGCTCCCTTGGAAAGGATTCTGCCCAAAGTGAGGCTTAAATGATGAAGAGAGGTATGTGGAGAGATACATGGGAAGGTTTTGGATGAGACAAAGGCTTGAGAGGTGTGGGTAAGGTGGTAGAGGTGGGGGCCTTTTATAAGAGGAGAGGAGGGGCACTCTTGGAAAGTTATAAAATATTACTTTATTATATAATGCTTTTCGGATTTTAAAGGTCCCAAAAGAATATATTTCGAGTATAAGGGGATAAGGTTTCGAAATCCACCAATCCAATAGGTTTGTGACAAGTTTAGGTCTTAGATTTTACATTAGCTTTTCATTTTATTTAAATCGTTAAACAATGAGGTAATCGCTGCATCATCATGGTGTCATAAATAATTTAATTTATTTAATGTCTAAAAATTATAAAACAAATATCATGATGTAGGAAATATATTTAGATTTCTAATTAATATTTATAGTCAAAAATATGACTTGTATAACCCCATGTAAAAATTATTTTAGTAAAACAACACATGTTTGTGACATTATAATGTTAACTTTAAATAAACTGTTATTAATATCATTTTCCAACCAAAGTAGCTCCATGGGTCCCCAAGTTGACCCATGGATTGTACTGGTCGGCCATGACTCATCCAATAATGGTAGGACATGTGTCAAGGTCATTTTATATTATTAAAACATTATTTTTTCCTTAATTTACACGAATTACCTCTAATCGCGATTAAAAACATAATAGTTACTATTCACCAAAAAAATATTTTAATCCCATTAAACCACATTTTACATCCTAATGACAACCATGTATTTAGGATTTTTAAAAATAAAATCACAGAAGTGGTAAAGTTTCATTTAAATGAAAAATCAGTTTTTAAACTACCACTTAGTGGTTTCACTATTCATCTAAAATTGAAGTTTTTCAGAAAAATACCAAAAATTCACCTTAAGCTATATTTTATATTCTGAATTCAAAAATGATTTATATTTTAAAAAATACAAAACATATAAGTTGCATTAATTAATTTAATAATTAATTCCTGCTGTCAAAACAAATATCCTATTTTTAAGAAACAATATCTATTAAAAGATTGACACTAGTTTAAGTCCAATTTCAAAGTGAAATTAATTCCAATGACCACTATTGGATTAAATGGTAACTATATATTCTAATTTCACTTTAAAACCGTTTAAAAAGATAATATAATCATATAAATAAATTAGATTAAAAAGAGGTTTTGAATAAAAATACAACATTTTTCACTATTCCATAAAAATGAACTTTATCGGAAAAATACCAAAAATTTACACAAAGTAAATTTTGATGACCCGATTCTAAATAAGAATTTTATTTTGTCAAATATAACACATAAAATTTTCAAAAGTGGATTTAAAAGAGGTTCACCATCAAATGGCGGTTAATCGACCTTTTAAAGAATATTAGAATGTTTACGCTTAAAATTGGATTCATTCTCATTTTTAATCCTATAAAATTTATTGTAAAAAGTAAAAATATTTGACAAAAATACATAATCATTTTATATTTAGTTCGTTTATTTACCGCCATTACAATGGCTATGCGTTAACTACCATTTAAAATAATATTATTTTATTATTAGAATGCAACGTAAGATTTCAAAGGAGCTCGTTGTCGCGTATTGGGTATGCCATCGAGCATAGCGTTCCCTTTAAAGTAATATTAATATTTTCTTCACAAATAGGTAAAAATATAAAAATTTCATATTATTTATTTGCCTGGGATGTTACAAAACCAATCCTATTATACCAACTATAACAACCCTGCTTTTATTTCACACTTAATCATAACTTATTACATGGAATTTAACTTAATACAACATAGAAGATCGGGAGGTCTAGTGTATTTGGGGACTAGTGAAATTACATAACAACTTAAAAATGAAATACAAAATCTTTATTGAAAACATGCTCTATATGAACACAACATTCCTTCGTACTTAACATTGCATGGGATAACCTGATAACATACATAAGAAAGGGGTGATCTATAATTCCCATTAAGGGAATAAACATGGAATAAAATGGGGAATACAATAAATGTTAGTAAATAGGAATATCAATGGATAATAATAGAAACATTCACATAAAGGCATGATAATGCATGATAATCATAACATGGATATGGGGCAACAACACTTAACATCAAATGAGAATGAGCCAAGGCTCATTGCCCATGGATCATAGGTAAACCCTTATTGCACATGAAGCGTGAGTAAAACCTCATTGAACTTTAGTTATCATGATTAAACACCCATTTAACATGACATATCATGATTTTATACATTACCCAATTCATAGGAGCACTATTAGGGTGCACCCTTCATAATCATTTCTTTTCATGCATAAGTGTGACACAAAGAACATACAACATGGATTCATTAACATCATAATTCATTACAAGAATAAGAGATTTAGAATATACAAATTTGAATACTAAATCAACGAGTAAATGTGCATAAAGTTAAATACTCTTTATAGAGTGGTGGTTATTGTATTCACTACACAAAGATTTTGGCATGGAAATTCTTGGTGTAATTTCGGTAGCCTAACGATGTCAAATATAAATTTGTAAAATGGGATGATAAGAGTGAATGGGGTATCTCATAATTTAAACAATTAATGGAAAATAATGGGATTATGGGACATAATATACCAATATGTGGAATGTAATTTTGATGCATAATATAAAACAATTGCTTGAATCTAAATGAGGAGAGAGAAATTTCTTATGAAATTTCAGCATGGTAATGAGTGTACATGGGAGGAACCAATCAGAGATAAAGGGGTATATCATCATTAAAACATAAATATTACAGTATATAAGAGTTTAAAAATAATAACCCAATATTTATAATTGAAAATAAAAGGGCATAAAAATATTAAGAAACATGGATAAAATGAGAAAAGAAGGAATCCCTTACGAAACTTCTGTATAGTAACGGCTTAGGTAAGGGTTAAAATGAGGAAGGATAAATAATTCCTCATTCAAATAACATCACATGGAAAGTTATATAATGATTATAAAATAAGGAAATTATTAACATTAAAACTTAAGAAAACTACTTTCAAATAAGATTCTTGAATTTGAAATGAGAGGAAAGTGTGGATCCCTTACTTGAATGTGTGATCCCAAAGGCTTGGGAGGGGCTTAAAAGAGGCTTATTGAGAGCTTGGGGCGCCTTGGGAGGATTATAGATATAGGAGGGAATGGTTTGGTATAACTCTAAAGTCTTTTATTGAAGAGGAATTGGGATCTTGTGTGTGTTTATATAGTAAAGGAGAGAAACTTCTTTATTATTTAGGTTTGGGACACCACACATTAAACTATTCAAAACCACAAACCATACCATGGTTTTTGCTCTTTTTTTGAAAAATGGGTGTGGAAAAAAATATATTATATGGTCAATGGACTAACTTCTTAAACTAATATGGTTGTTTATGTGCAGGTGAGTCACATTCTCAAGAAAATCAATTTAAAAAGCGAAAATGTCTTATAAGTCTTGGAGGGTCCATTAAGGCATTGTAAAATAACTCAAAAAACCTTCAATAAATTTTTTTAATGGGAAAAAATATAATGGACGATAATAGTGTTTATATTATTTTATTAAATCACTATTGGTTCATTATGATGTTATAAAAGACATTATATAATTAAGTGGTATTTAATTTCCACCAAAAAATTCGACTGTCTCGGAAAATTATGAAAAATTAATTGTTGGATAATTTCAACATCCTGATTTCAAAAATAATATTCATTTTATCTAAATAACTTTCTATATATGTGAATTTTTACTTTTAAAATAAAAACTGACTTTTATTGAAAATTAATAGGTTTTAAAAAAACAGATTTCAAACCATAATAAAAATTATAACAGTTTTCATAAAAATTATAAGATCATTTATACTTAATAAAAAGTAATTTAATAAAATTAATATTTAATTAAAATATTATTTAATTCACAAATATATTAATTTATCAAAATATATTTCTTTTTTGAATATTAACTAAAAATACTATTTGTTCTTTAAAAAAATTATAAAGTAACAACAATAATAAAATGAATGTATATTATTTATTATATAAAAAAATAATTCACATAATCATAGTGATAATTTATTGTCATATAAACCTTTATAACACCAACATAATATTGAAGGGTAATGTCTGCGATGGTGACATACTCCTAGGGTGTCTTAAATAAAATTGCTCGGGTTGTAATCTCTATCAACTACCACCTCTCTTGTTGGAAGATCCACTCGAGATTAATGCGTTGAATCTTAGCTTGGGTTTGGTCAATAGAGAAGCTCAATGATTCTACTTCATTTTCAATTCCAAAAAATAGGCTTCATATGGGGAAAGTCTTCGGGATGAGGCCATCGCTTCCTTTGTATGAGTAAAATGGATTTGTTAAAGCCCAATATTTATACTAATCATGTGATCACTGTTCAGCATCTATATTAGAAATGATAAGAATTCTTAATGGTATTTTGAAATCCAAAAACATAAAACCAAGGTACTTCATACTTTATATAACTATCTTACATAATAATACATTTAATTAGATCCAGATAATTTTCATTAATGAAAGTTTGTGTTGTTACAGTAAACCCATTAGAAATTCCATTATGAAGTAATAAAACTTCTACATGAGAATTGGATGTTTTTGGGGAAACCCTCAAATATGATGGAGCATAACATTTATACCCAAGAAGGTAAGGCATATGGACCCAAATCCAATGATCTACCCCTTTTTTACTTAGTATCTATACTTTTCTCATAATCATTCAGTACATTTTAATCACACTAGGATGTACCTTCCATCTCAATGTGTGAGTGTATCTGATTAGCTCCATCCTGATGGGAGATGGGGTGACCAATCTTGCATACCCATGGACCATAACTTCATTTCTAAAATTCTACCATGTTATCAGATCAACTCTATATGGAATTTCTCTTATCATACCAAACTCCGAATTTGATTCAATTCAATGCTTCTCCTGATCTAAAAGATAATATGTGACCACCATAGGGGAACAAGCCATATGTCTCATATCATCATATACATCCATCAACTAGTCATTCAACAAGCTCATAAAGAGAAACTTATCCTAAAAATTCTTCTCATCGTGTTCCTTCTCAGCATACATCTTATGAAAAAGAGTATTCACATCAAAATTATATTTCCATAGTGTATAAGTCATATCAATGTAGAACATCTAAAGGAAATCAACCCCACAACTCTTTTTATGATTTAGATCTCACTATTTGACAATATAACTAAGAAAATTCTATTTAGTGTAGACAATAAATCATTATCTAAAGAGATAATGTGTACAACACATTAGAGTCTATACCATCGATTATATATCTAAATAATGAGATGGGTATTTTCATTCATTGGATTATAGATGATTTAACCCATACACTACTCCATGATCCTACTGTATTACTACATCTCCCAAACTAAAAGAATATTAAACATGGTATCTGGAATATTTGATCTCTTTCTTAGTTATTATCAGTGCTGGAATTATAATAAACCTCCCCTTTAGATCATGAAATTCTTCTTCAAAATGGTCCATGAATTGGACCATTACTCATCACATCCTCGAAACTTTATTAGGTACTAATAGTCAATAAATTATCAATATATACAGTTAGTAATATACTATTAAACCTAACAATATTCTAATATCAAACGTGTTTTATGGGTGGTTCTATAAGATGGGTTTCACTACTTTCTCTTGGTCTATGGATATTTCTATCTCATTCACTAAATGTCCTTTGAAAATAACCTCCAAAATCCCAAATATTTACATTGAGAGCGTGTCCTAGAGTCTTTTATCTCATTGTGTGCTAGGGACTATCTCAATGTGGCTATCTTGATTATCTACATTCTGTTTGTAGATGAATACATTGTTAATGGACACTATGATGAATGTTTCTAGATATGAGTGGAAGGTCTGGTTCTTGTGGTCTATGTATACCGATGGTCTTTTCTTCATTTATAATGGAATCACTAGTTACTCATATATAGCATACATGCTAGAAAAATAGAATATAGCTATACGAAATTACTTATAGTCATAATTTATTTAATTAACATTGCTGTATTTTAGTTTTTAGAATTTTGGAAAATGATTATACCATAATACATTTCTAATAAACATAATACTTTATGACATTCATATAGTAATTTACCATGAAATTTTTTTAAATCTCATGGATGGAAAGAATGCGATTAAAAAAATTATAATTTCAAAGTGGAAAATAAATAATGACAATGTTTGAAATTATTTTGATGGAAAAAATCACCATAAAATAAATGTGATACAATATGTAATTTTATGATTGATGATATTTGAATTGATATAAGGTAATATCAAATTTATATATATTTTAAGAGACTTATTTAATTTTTAAATATATAGTTTATTCAATTGTATAATTACATTGAAATGAAATATGATGTCGCTTATACTAAAATAGTTGATCAAAAAATTACAATGTTTAATGTGAGTCAAGCTAGTTTTGATGAGGATATAAAATATAAAAGATGGAGGAGATAAATATTCTTTTTATATATGATTTCCTAATGAGGATATTAGAAAATCTTCATCTAGTGATAAAAATTTAGATTAATACAAATATTATTGTAACTAATTTAATGGTTAAGAAATAAAAAATAATATAATTATATACACAAAATTTTGTTAAGGAATAGTTGTGGTGTTATATGATAATAAGGATGCAAGTTAGAGATGTTGTTTACATTTCAGAGACACTTAAGTCACAAGAGAATGAGTTATTCAATGGATTTAAATGTTGTATGATTTGAATATAATAATTATAATTTTTTATCTATGGATTTATATGGTGATTGTTTTTAGATAAATATAGGAAACTCAACCCTAAAGTAAGAAATATCATGAATAAAAATTCAATTGAGATAAATAAAAAAAGGGTAATCTTAGAAATACATAGGAAATATTAGATAGGAGACAAAAAGAACAATGATATCATGGGAACTACCACATATGGGAATTGTGATTATGGAACATCGGAATAGATTTTGATGGGAGGTTTTATATTTTATAAATATATAAAATAATATTTTAGGATATCTATCTCTAAAAATAAAAAAAAAAGAAATATTAAGGGTGTTAAATATTTTACAAATGATAGATAGAGTTATAGAAAAGACCATACAACTGTAAAAGAATAAATATAGGGATCATATATAGTATTATGATGAATATATACATGGTAGAAAAACTAATGTAATACGGATAAGAAATTAACCATCAATATGATAACAATTTTGGTTTTCTGAACCTATGAGAACAATGAATAAGAAAAATAATGGAGAGATCAAATGAGTTGTGCTTAGATTTCTTCTTTATGTTAAGCCTTCCAATGACTGAGAACTGAGTTAAAAATTAGAGGTGGGGAGTTCCTTTAAATATCTTAAAATTTTAGTTGAGAATCATAGACTGAGTTCAATATTATTAATCCAAAAGATCATATATAATTAGAGGACTCTATCAAAGAGAAATTAAATCAGAGTTGTCGATGCAGAAGCATCCCATAGATATATGATAACCGAATTCATGAAGGTATTGAAAAAACACTTGAATATTCATGTTCTGAATCCATAAAACCAATGAGGATTAGGGTATATAGTGGGATCACATTGTAACTATGTGATTATAGTGAGAAGGTGCGGTAAATAGTTCCCATGAGAAGATGGAAAGAGTATTCATGGTGAGACTTTTTGAATATGTTGGATGTTACAAAAATTATAGTCATCATTTGATTATAGTAGAGAAACCCTGATTGGGATGAAAAAATCACAGAATAGAGTAGGAATTTATGGCCAATGACTATAAATATCGCATCCTCTATTTTTTTTTCTATTTATTCATTTTATGTGGTATGATCTATTTTTCAAACATAAAATAAATCCAACTATCTTAACTGGTAATATAAGATTTCAAATAATTGGTTTTAAATATTTAAATATGATTTATTAATTAGTAAAAACTATCGCACACCTAATTCATCCCCTGATTAAGTGTCTTCATCAATTTTATAGGGTATTTTATATCTGTATGGATTGAATTCTATGATTTTCGACACATAAAAGGTCATATAGATATATAGTAGTAACTTCAAAATATAAGTTAATTATAGAGGTGAATTATCTAAACAAAATACAAATTTTTATCTCTAATGATCAAAATAATGAACATAATATAAGGAAAATTTCTTCTAACTATTCTTAAAATGTATTCATGATCTACTAATAATCATATGAGAACAAAATAATTTTGTGATAAAATATAAGAAAAGTCCAAAATTTCTCACAAATATATAATGAAAAACCCAAATAATTTTTTTAAAATTACCCCACATATTCAAGAAATTAATCCACAAGAGGTATTAAAAAAATATACTCTATATAATCCTAAAAATCAGTACATACAAAAATATATAAAGACACTTAATTTCTATCAAATATTTATATTTCTACGTTATTACTTGTTCTAAAACATTCATAGTCATAATGAATACAATTTCAGTGGAAATATATATCTTACTATATATGAATGTGATTATAAATCATGTGGGAGATATATAAAATATGTGAAGAAAGTTACAATAATCAACAATATGAAAAGAAGTTAGTAATGAAATATAGATTAAATTTTTTTTTCAAGAATCCTACAAGATATGTGGTCAATAAGGACACATTTCAAGTTAATGTGTTTCATTTAAACTAACTCAATTTAATCGCCATCAGAAAACTCCAATGACTTAGAATAAAAAATGATAATTTCATGGAATTTTCATTAAAATCATGCAAAATTAAGAAGCCATAAATAATGGATATTGGTTATTATTATCACTTAACAAGAGTTTTGAGAAAACATAATGATGTAGTGAATTATGAAGGAGGAAATATTAATTTTTTGAATGAAATTTATGTAAAAATTAAATGAAACATATAATATTATGAAAAATATAATCATCCATAATAATCTTCTATTTTTTAATGTACTGAAAAAAAACCACCGAGTTTTTTTAAACATTGTAATGATTACGGTTTAGTTATCTTCAAGAAAAATGGATTCATTGTAATGAGACATAATGATAGTGTAACAATCTTTGTATTGTTAGAATAAGTCTTTTTAATGTCTTAATAATATTCATTAGTTGTATTTTATTGGTTTATATTCATTAAAGAAGGTTGGGTTATTTTTCAGTCGAAAGGAAAAGAAGATTGTTTTTTTCTAACCAAATTGGATTTTTATGCCTTATATGTTTTCATTTTAACAATTTCTTTATAAATTAAAAAAAAATTAATTTTAAAAAGTGAATTTAATTTTTAATTCATTATAAAAAATTATATTGGGGAGTTTTTTGGTGAACTTTCTAAAAAATATTTATTTTTCAATGAATAGTGAAAAAATATTGATTTTTATTGAAAAGTGTGTTTTAGTTGTAGGTTTTTACAAAGTAAAATTCTATATTGAATTAGATTTAAAATTTAAAAATTTTATATTAACATAATATAATTTAGTTATGGTTTTTAAATTATTTTTATATTGGAAATTAGAATAAAAATGTTATTCTAAAAGGTGTATATTTCATAAAAATCGTTTTTCTTTGAATTTTTCTTGATTAATTTTAAGTTAAATTCTTCATCTTATATGTTTTGAATATTGAAAAAGTCAATCAATATTTATAATTTATGGGCCTAAATATGGTTAATATATCCCTTTTATTTATCATACATTATGAATACTAAGCATAATAATTTGTTTATCACTATGAAGGGTAAATTAGGTAATTATGTTTAAAAATAAAATGATATGGGCTAAAAAATGACCCTAACAAATGATATAATTTTAATGGATGAGTCTATATTTCCCATAGTCATTCAAAAGTATAATATTTGGTTATAGAAGGTGATTTCATGGGAAATATAATGTTTATATTGACCCTAAAGTTTATTTTGAAATTGAAATTTTTTAAGTATTCATATAATAATGATATTTTGAATTTATTTTTATATCTATTACTAAGATTTTTTTCTCATGCAATGTTTTAAAATGTTTTTCAAATGGTTTTAATGATTTATAGGGATAAGTATGAGGTCACGATGAAAATTTTGGATATGTTTCTGGAAAATAAATCATGCTTTATTATAAAAGATTTGTTTTTTGTGAAAATAGATATTGAATAAATGTTTACACTTTATAATATATGGGGTTTTATATAAGAGTTATGACCTAAATCTATAAAATATTAAACCAAAAGATGTTTGGGAATGTAGAAAAGTGTAATCTACTATAAAGTCACTAGTATATGTCATGTACAATGATGGTATAATTTAGTTTTTATCAAAGAAAGGATTAGATAACTATAGGTGTTAGGATAATGTTAATAAAATACCATTAAAATATTTTACATTATGGTTATGTTTAAATGATATTGAATTTTATGATTACCATTTTGGTACGTCTAAAAAATATATGTTCTGAATGGATTTCTATATGAAAAATAAGGAATTTGATGTTGGATGGAATAGAGGGGATTTATCATTTTGAATTAAAAACCTAGAATAGTTCAAATTTAAATATTGTAGTTTGATTTAGTGATTGATTAGTTGAAATTGGATATAAATAGTTTTGATATCCCTGAGAGAGAGAGAAACCAAATCTACTATAGAGTAACATGATGATAGAGGAGCTTTTTCTGAGACAACATTCTCCAAAATTAAATGAATCTTCTGATCTTGTGATATCTGAAGGATTTATCAATAATTTGGATAATATAATCAGTTTCATGGGTTTTTCAAAGCATTAAAAGTTAATACTTTCCATTTAATGTTATTAAGGTGAATATGACCAATATTGGGTGATAGATAATAATAATTGATACTGTGAAGTGATTGATATCTTTCAATGGTATAAATTTAAGAATATTTTCCTCCAGTTATTTGAATCTAGATGAAAAACAATTCATGAAATTGAGATAGAAGTAAGAAGAATTTTTGGCCGCATAGAAAAAATTAACCTAATTTATAATGAAAACACTAATTATTATATGAGATTTTGATATTGAAATAAATCAATTTTATTCTAGATTAAATCCATGATATCAAAAGGAATTATATTCCAAAGAGATTAAATGTTATTATAAACTTGTTTGATATATTGAGAAGGTTGAAAAAATTATTTTAAAGATCATTAATTCTATGAAAACAAACAGAAGAAAATGTATGGACAATAGAAAATGGGGAGGAATTCATAAAATAAATCTTCTGGTAAGAAAATCAAGTTAACATATTTTGAAAACTAAAGTAAAAAGGAACATGGGAAATATATTACCAAATCCCTGATATGATTCTGATACGGAATGTTTAGGAACATGGCTCATGACTACAAAGGAAATTTTCAGAAAAATATTGGAAAGATGATAGTAAGTTACATTAATTTTAATGAGTTAGGAAATTAGGCTAACATATGTCCAATATTAGCCAATCCGGGTGGAAATAATCAATACTAAAAGTAGTAGGGTTAGGAAAAATATTTTACTAATACTATGGTTGATGTTGGGCCATTAATTAAAGTTTTAAAAATATTTTTCTGGTCTATTGGAATTATTCCAATCCTCTATTTTACTATGGATCGTTTCATTCATTGTTTTTTTAAAAAATTCATGTAAATTGGGAATATCACCTTCAAAAACTAAGATAGACCTTTTGGTAAAATATCCTAGTGGGAATATTAAAGAAAACAAAATTTATAATAATCTCGCTATTGTTATTATTGAGGTGGTGTTTCATATAAATCTTTTTGAACTCTCCATGTTATAGTTTTCTATTATTTTAGGTATGGATTGGATTTCAATTTATAATGATATGATAAAAAGGAGATCCCATAATGTTTTATTCAATGATTTGATGCCTTTGATAACCTAATAAGAAGCTGTGAAATTAGTTAGATATGGCTGGAAAAGTTACTTAGAACATGCTTTTGAGATTAAAGAAACTATTTTTACTAGTTATTTCTTAATATTATATTAATATATAGATTTATTTTCATATGATTTTCTGATTTTTATTCATGATGAAGTGGTCCATATTACAATTGACTTAGAACCTAAAGTTAATATTATTTCCAAACACCTTATCGAATGCCTAATGTAGAACATTTATTATTAAAAAATCATTGGATGAGCTTCTAGATATTTTTTTTTTCATATCCCTTCATGGGATTCTCTGGTTCATTTTTTTAATAATAAACTTGTTTAGGAGGCTTTACATTGATTATAGAGTATTGAATAACACTAATATTTAAAAAATTACCCTTTTCCTCACATTAATGATTTACTTGATCAAATATAAGGAGTGTAGTACCTTTCGAGGGTTTATATCAAGTTTGGGGACCGTTAGTTGAAGGTGAATGATGATATTCCAATTATACCATTTTACACTAGATAAGGGAATTATGAGTTTGTTTTATGCTCTTTGAGTTATCTACTGCAGAAACTATATTTATGGATCTTATGAATTGATATTTTAATGACTATTTAGACATATTTATGGTTGTTTATATTAATGAAATATTGGTATATTCTAAAATTCATACGGGTCATGAAATACACCTATGAATTTTTTTGAAAACCATAAATGAAAAGAATCCGTAGGGAAAATTTAGAAACTATAAATTTGGGTTGAAAAATAAATATTACCATGGACATATTATTTATTAATATGGAATAAATATTGAATTCGCTAAAAATATAGTTGTTTAAGAGTTTCTATGAATTATAAATGTCACATAGAATCTTAGTTTTTGTGCATTATTAGGTCACTACCATGGGTTTGTTCACCATTTTTATTGGTTTTCTAGCCCACTGATTAAGTTAACTTCAAAAGGAGATAAATTCATCTTGATGAAAGAATGTGATGATTGTATTCCTGACGTAAATATAATATTGGTGAATTCTCAAATTTTACCTTATCCTATAGAAATGATGAATTTTTCATCGATAACGGTGACTCCGTAAAAAGAATTGGTTGTGTCCTGATGAAGAATGATCAGGTAATTGTTTATTTTTTATTAAAATAAAAACCTCCGGAGTGAAATTATCTTATAAATGATATGAAATTATTGGTTTTTTTCATTATAAATTTAAAGGTATCATTTATATATAGTAAAGTGAGAATTATAGAATATTCATTAAATTTTTTTAAAGACCTAGAAATTTCACGGAAATTTTTTTCTTAAATTCTTTAAAATTTTAAGAGTCTGTAGTTTCTGACAGCACCTGATTCCAAGGACCGGTGTTCCCGGAATCATTTTCTGATGTTTTTTTCAGGTACATTTAGTAAATGTACATGTGGGTTTTTCTATATTTTGAACCAGTGCTCGGAATTGAAATCTGAGGACACTAATGAACTCGTAGCATCGGTATTTTCTTAAGGGGACTGTTACCATAGTTGCGTTTTGTACAGGATGGAAGTTATAATTTGAGGTTACTACTTAAGATTAAAAATTAAATAAAAATGTGTGAGTACACATTTTTATTTAGTTGGTGGTTATTATCTCTGATGGGAGGTTGGTGGTGGGGCATACCCCCCACATAACCTCTCATGAGAGGATTAAGTTTGGTGTGGCCCACATGAACTCAAAACCCTTCACCTCCCCCTTAAACTCCCATGAACCCCCTTTAACTCTTAAACCATTCACCTCCTTCCATTAAATATGCCACCACTCACTTAATTAATTATCAATTAATTAATTGGATCACAAAATTTGAATTATTTTGAAATTTATGTCAAGAATAAAAATAAAAGCCAAGCTATTATTTTTGGGGTTGGAAATTTTTGTTTTGGTGGAGCTTTGGAGAATAGGGAGAACATTCTTCCCACAAATAACGACGTACTCTCTCGACAAAGAACACAAGGCCCTCAAAAGTCTTCTTCTTTATTCTTACTCCATGTCAAGGGAGAAGACACCTCCCACGAAGAACATCACCAACAACAAATACTCTCCCTTTGACGATGATGGAACGATGTTGTCTTCCACAACACCGTCTTCCGCGATGCTGTTTTCCACGACTATGACAACCTACCTTGAATCGAGGTTGGGAGGATTGTGGATTATTTGTTTTTAAACATGTGATTTATACCCTCGTACATGGGAGATTTTATGTTGGAAAATTGATTGAGACTCTAACGCGGAGGGCACCTGCTAATGAACAAGTCTGAACCCTCCTCCATTTCGTTCTTGATGTGGGGTTTGTTGGGAAACAGATGAACAGAAGGGTAACCATGTATTGAGGTCGTCGCAGTGAAGAGAAGGACATGAGGAGTCCATAGGTGCAAGTGGGAGGAAAAACGGACCACCGGAATGACTCCAGTGGCCCGCGGAAAAGCACGGCGGCACGGGTCGCTAGCAGCCGGCCACCTGGGGGCAGCGGCACCCCTCGCGCGCTACCGGCGGAAGGCCGCCACGACATCAACCGGGGCAGTGGACCGGAACCCTCCTCGCGGGTTCCGGGAGGCACGGGCGGCGCCAGCCAGTGCCTCCATTACAAAAACCAGGAAGCTGGGGCCCCCCCTGCTCCGCGCTCGGCCAGCTAGCCGAGCCACGAATGGCCACTGGGTCGGGCCGCCCGCGGCGCAGGCCGGGCCGCCTGCCGCGCGGGCCAGGCCCCCTACCGCGCGGCCCAAGCCGCTGCGCGCGGTCAGGGCCACAGCTTCCTGGCCAAGTTTCACCCTCCCAGGCCTGACCTGGACCCGGGTGGTGTCGACCTGGTTCTGGCCGACCCAGGGCGGGTTGGGCCAGGTCAAACCGGACCCAGACCCCACTCTTCGGACCACTTTTTTGTTTTTTCACCCATAACATGAGCTACGGACCTCCAATCGATACACCGTCAGTTGCATAGGATTCCTTGGATCGAGATTGTCTTTTTGGTATATCACACACAAGGTTTCGGTGATGTTTGGGTACGACCGGGATGGTTCGATCCCAAAACCAACCGGGCCCTCAGAGCGGAAACGCTTATAACACTCAGATCGGGCGTCTGATTGACGCAGAATTTGTCGCGTTGGGTTCTTTATGATGAGACGGAACTTCAGAATACATCAACTCAAGACTTCATGGTAGTTGATGTATCAACCCCCATTGCTCGAGGAGCAGACCCTCCTGGAATCAAGCGTGTTGTGTGCGGGAACCCTAGAGCTGGCTGCAACTGTGATGATGACTACCATACTAGAATCCTACGGGGGTTCAATAACGATGAAAACTATACCAGAATACATTGTGGGTTTTACAGTTATAACAGATTAGTTGTTCCTGTATCCTGTGTGGGTCTGACATCTTAGATGAATCAGTAACTACATCTGATCATCTCTATTACTCAAGAATAGTTAGACTGTATCCTGTGTGGGTACGACAGCTTAGAAGAGATTGCTGGACTGTATCTTGTGTCGGTCTGAAAGCTTAGACGAGATAGTTGTACTGTATCCTGTGTGGGTCTGATAGCTTAAACGACATAGTTGGACTGTATACTGTGTGGGTCCGACAGCTTAGACGAGATAGTTGGACTGTATCTTGTGTGGGTCCGACAGATTGTATCCTGTGTGGGTCCAAAAAATTAGAAGAGATAGCTGGACTATATCATGTGTGGGTCTGACAGCTTAGATGAGATAGCTAGACTGTATCATGTGTGGGTCTGACAGCTTAGCTGTTCCTGTATCCTGTGTGGGTCCGACGGCTTAGATGATCTAGTGGCTACATCTAATCATCTAAATCTCTCTATTATTATGGCATACCTATGTGAGTTGAGTCATGTCTTTCAACCAATATCATCGTGGTGATTGAATTTACTTCGTTTGTGGAATTGGTTTGTTCTTGGGCTCAAGAGTTGGAGATGGATTGAGATTGGTAATTTAGGTATATGTATGGGAATATACCTATGTAGGGATGGTTGAAAATTCTTGATTGAATCTTTCTTCTTTTGATTATCCTTAGTGGATATTGTGAGACCTTGCAGGTCTTGGGGTCCCTACTGAGTATCTTTATACTCACCCCTACACGGGCTATGCCCGCACCTTGTTGTGTTGGATGTTGATGACGCATAGCACTGACGGAGGCTGAGAGCTCCAGGACTTGACAGTACCTGGAGGTGGACCTTGCGATGAGTTGGCACACAGAGGAGACTAACAGACATGAGTGTTCAGGTGGTCATCTGTACCTACCCTTTAGGTAGGAACCCTGGAGGAAGATCTAGGAGATACTCTTTA
Organism: Viscum album; assembly: GCA_963277665.1. Lineage (NCBI taxonomy): Eukaryota > Viridiplantae > Streptophyta > Magnoliopsida > Santalales > Viscaceae > Viscum > Viscum album. The sequence goes on along the minus strand of OY728138.1, from coordinate 54,404,815 downwards.
CTTTAATTTGTTTTTCCATTTTTACTTGTACTTGTTGTTCAGATGGGTTTGTATACTAACCCATTTACTTTCCAAGACACTCTTTTGTATTCAGTTTTACTTAGTATTTACTTCTTTTTGCATAATCTATTGTGTTTATTTACTTTTATAAAATAAATGTCTTCCCAGCTTAGGGATTTACGCCTTTGGTGCTAGTCGCCAGACCCTGGCCTACGGAAGGAGGGCATGGGGTAGTCATGGAACGGTCCCTGAGGACGGGTTGTGACAAATTGGTATCAGAGGAGTCACTTCTACATCGGAACGTAGGACTCTGATCTATCTTACTGTGAAGCAATAGTGTTAAGATTATTGAATGTGGTTTTTACTTCAGGGAGTCCAGGGTTGGTGCAGCGGCCGACGTATCTATACACAAGGACCTTGACTTCTGATTTCTGACTCAGTGCATGAAAACACTATATGTGAGTGTGTTTTCAAGAGTGTTCTTTGTGAACTATTTGAGTCAGCTCACCAGGTATAACTTATTTATTGTGGCACACTTGTTCCTTAATAGGATGTTGCTGCGAAGACATCTAGCTAGGGTTCCCGAGAGAGTACACAATGACGGCCCACTGAGTGACGAGGCTCCGGTGTAGGGCCGTTTTTCTATGTTGGCACCTTCGGGTGGTGTACCAGCCGCACCACCACCTGTTGGGAAGCATATACCACCAGTCGCATTGGCGGACGATGCACGCCGACTGAGTGTGTTTTACTAGTTCTATAAGAATAGGCCTCTGAGGTTTCAAGGCGAGACAGATTCCCTCACATCTTAGGGCTAGCTGGAGGAAATTCCTAGAGTGTTCTACCTAGTTGAGACCCTGGTAGAAAAGATGGTGATCTTAGCTACTAGTATTTTTTAATGAGTGACCATGAGGATGTTCCTCATAGTGATGAGACGTCAGTACATGGATTGTTGCCCAAGATTGTACCTTAGGGTAGTGTGTCAGATATATCACTACCTGTTGGTCAGCAGTTGCAACTAGCAGTACTGGTAGGGGACACTTGTAGGCTTAGTGCCTTACACGTGTTTCAGCATCAGATACCCCTCAGTTTATGAGGCGATCCTAACACACTGGTGGTTGAGTACTGGTTTGAGTTGGTGGTTGAGAATCCTCTAGAACTTATACATCTTCATCAGGATTACATGTCGGTAGTTTAGTATTCATCGAGGAATACCGATCATTCCAAGGACTCGATGAATACGATACAATCAGTGCTTTGGGATCGGACTACCGAACGAGGTGTGTTTAAAGGATATCTGAGCCAGAACATTTCTTCTATGCATTCATACTTATGCTAGGGTACTAGAGAGAACCTTTGTGGTTGAATGTTCTTGGTTGAACAGATAGAGTTAGTGAATGTTGACAGTTGGAAAGCCGAGAACTGACACCACTCTCAGAGATGTGGGCATGTAAAATGATTCATGAAGAGGAAGTGTTAAGGACTGATGAATCTGCAGAGCAGAAAATGTGGAATCAGAGCTAGGAGGGAAGCATGTGGTGATGTACATTTCTACATGTTACAACCACTCGTCTTTGTAGTCCTCGCCAGGATCATGGAGCAAGATGGAAGGGGAAGAGAGTAGCGGCATGCAGTTAAGGAGTGTGGCCCAAGGGATCAATGAATGATTAGAGGTATGGTGTGTGTCTACTACAAGCTGCTTTATCAATAGACATAGGTAACAACCATTCCATCCTTCCACGAATCTTGTCCCAGACAAATATTTTCCGGTTAAACCGTTGACTTGACCCTCGCGTCTGGAGATGCCTTTGGGAGGAGACTCGATAATCACACTTATGTCAATAGTGTGATCTGATCCTTAAGGCGAGAGTTTGGGTTGGAACCTCTTCGTGGAAGCATCGAGGCCTTATGATGTTAGTTTGGGTATGGACTGGGTAACCAATGTTCATACAAAAATTGACTGTATTAGGCAAAAGGGTTTTGGTTTATCTACAACATTGGGATGGATTTTCCTTGGTTGGAGAAAAGTAAAACCCAGGCAGCATAGGATGGAATCATGGAAAAGAGGGTGCGGTCGATCACTCATGATTCAGCCAGACTTACCTTTGTGCTAGACTTCTCTAGAGTTGTAGCACCACTATCAGCTTTGGCGAAGAAGGGGAAACCCTCCGTGTGGTCGGAAAGATACCAGCAGAGATTTCAGGAGCGGAGGTAGTGGTTGACTAGTGCCCCAATCTTGTGTCTACCTAATGAAGGATTAGGAAACGTAGTTTACTATGACGCATCAGGGATCGGACATTGATGTGTACTGATGCAGGAGCGAGTAGTGATCGTGTATGGTTCTCAGCAGTTGAGATAGCATGATTATAACTTTGCTATCGATGACCTGGAGTTTTAAGCAGTGGTCTTTTCCTTGAAGATGAGGTGGCACTATCTTATGGGAGAATGCTTTATAGTCTACTCAGATCACAAGAGTCACAAGAATATCTTTTCTCATGAGAACCTGAACCTGAGATAGCGACGATGGCTCGAGTTCCTCCAAGACAATGACTTTGATAAATTCTATACTCGTGGGAAGGAGAACGTTGTAGAAGATGCTCTAAGTATGAGATCTGGCATTCAAGTGCAAGGTGAGGCGATATAGCAGCTGGCCACGTTGTAGATATCCTTTTTGTATAGAGATGGAGTAGCCTTTCTGCAGTCCCTCCAATCACACCTACACTTCTTCAGTGAGTCAGAGAGGCGCTGCGTGGGGATGTTGAATGTGAGGCGTGATGTGCTCAGATATCCTTAGGGCAGACACCTAATTGGTTATCTGAAGGTGGGGAGCACCTCATCCTCTTCAGGGGACATACCCTGGTACCAGTTTCACTATAAGAGGGGGTGTTGAGGGATTTTCACACTTCCCCTATATCATTACATCCAGGAGTGGCGAAGATGTATCAGGACATCAGATGACAACACTGGTGGCCAGTAGTGAAGAAAGTAGTAGTAGGGTTTGTCTCGTGTTTCCTCACTTGTCAGCAAGTGAACGCGGTGCACCTGGTTCTAGTTGGCTTAGTTCATCCCTTATAGTTCCCAAAGTAGAAGTGGGATGGTATATCCATGGATTTCGTGATGGGACTACCATGTACATCCATAGGACATGACTCTATCTGGGTGATTGTTGACCGACTCACCAAGTCCGCCCACATCCTACTGATCGGAGAATAGGGCTCAGTAGATATCATGAGATGCTTATTCGTTTAGGAGATCGTATGGCTTTATGGTGTTCCATCGACTATCGTCTCCGATCGAGATGCTCATTTCACTTCCCGGTTTTGGAAGGGGTTACAGGAGTCTTTTGGGATGCAGCTTTGCTTGAGCACCGCCTTCCATCCTCAAACAGATGGTCAGATTGAGAGGACCATTTAGACTCTCAAGGAAAAGCTCTGTTTATGTATCCTAGACTTTGGTCGCAGCTGGGAGGATCACTTACCCTTTATGGAGTTTGGGTACAAAAACAGTTACCACTCCACCATCAGGATGGCCCCTTATGAGGTACTGTACGACCGACCTTGTAGATCACCTCTATGCTGGACTGACCCAAGGGAGTAAGCACTTATAGGTCTAGAGATGGTTCAGGCTATGATAGAGAAGGTGCGGATCATTAAGAAGCGGATGAAGGCTCCATAGAGCAGACAAAAGTCATATGCTGATAGGAGACAGATACCACTAGTGTTCGAGGATGGTGACCACATCTTCTTACGGGTATCACCTCAACGAGGTCTATGAACATTTGGCCGAGGTGGAAAGTTTTCTCCACGATTCATTGGACCATTCCAGGTCCTCAACAGAGTTGGCGAGGTGGCTTACCGTCTGGCCCTTCAACCTCAGTTGCACAGGTTTCACAACGTCTTCCATGTATCTTAGTTGTGGAGATACGTGCACGACCCATCCCAGATCATCGACTATGGGGAGATGGATATTGATGAAGGGGAGACTTTCACAGAGGTTTCAGTGGAGATTGAGTATCGAAAGGAGCGGGTCCTGTGTGGAAGGTCGATTCCTATGTTGCGCATTCGCTGGAAGCACGAGAATCTCCATGAGAGAACATGGGAGCAGAAGGATCAGATGCATGCTTAATACCCAAATTGTTTTCCCTATTGTGTGTTTTAGCTTTACGGGGACGTAAAGCCCTGAGGTGGGGGTAATGTAAAGACACGAAAATTTCAAGGAAATTTTTTTCTTATGACGGAACCTGATTCTGAGGCCCTGTGTGCCCGGAATCCTATTCTGAAGTTTTGTTTCGGTACATTCGGTAAACATACATGTGGGTTTTTTAATCTTTTGAACAAGGGTTCAGAATTAAAATCTGAGGACACCGATGAACTCGCAGCATCAGTATTCTTTTCAGGGGTCCTTTACCACAGTTGTGTTTTGTACAGGATGGAAGTAAAAATTTGGGGATACTACTTAAAATTAAAAATTAAATAAAAATGTGTGAGTACACATTTTTATTTAGTTCGTTGTTATTATCTCCAAAGGGAGTTTGGTGGTGGGGCCTAGCCCCACATAAACCCTCATGAGAGGATGAAGTGTGGTGGGGCCCACATGAACTCAAAACCCTTCACCTCCCCTTTAAACACCCATGAACCCCCTATAACTCTTAAACCTTTCACCTCATTCCATTAAAGATTCCAAAACTCACATAATTAATTAGAAATTAATTAATTGTCTGACCAAATTTGAATTATTTTTAAAATCATGTAAAAAATAAAAAAAATAGCCAAGCTATTATTTTTGGGGTTGGCACTTTTTGTTTTGGTGGAGCTTTGGAGAATAAGGAGAACATTCTTCCCACAAAGAACGACGTACTCTCTTGATGAAGAACATAAGGCCCTCAAACGTCTTCTTTTTTCTTCTTCCTCTTCATTAAGAGAGAAGAAACCGCTCGCGAAGAACGTCGCCAACGACAATGACTCTCCCTCTGACGTTGACAGAACGACACCGTCTTCTGCGACACCATCTTCCGCGATGCCGTTTTCCGTGACTATGAAAATGTACCTTGAATCGAGGTAGAGAGGATTATGGATTATTTGTTTTTAAACATGAGATTTATTACCTTGTACTTGGGAGATTGTATGTGGGATAATTTTTTGAGCCTCTAACGCGGAGGGCACAGGCTAACGAACAAGCCCGGACCCTATGCCCTTTTGTTCTTGATGTGCAGTTTTTTGGGAAACGTATGAACATAAGGGAAATCTTGTATTGAGGTCGTTGCAGTGAAGAGCTAGAACTGAGGAGTCTGTAGGTGCAAGCTGGAGGCAAAACGAACCACCAGAATGACTCTGGTGGCCCATAGAGAAGCACAAAAGTGCGGGTCGCCGGCACGGTGGCACTGGTGACTGGAGGCTATGGCCGGCACCAGCCAGCCGCCTTGGGGCAGCGGTGCCCCTTGCGTGCCGCTAGCAGAAGTTCGTCGCGGCATCAGTCGCAGTGGTGGTGCGGAGCCCGCCTCACAGGTTTCAGGAGGCATGGGAAGTGCCAGTTGGTGCCTTCATTACAGAAACTAGGGGACCATTCCCCCCCCCCCTCCCCCCCGCTCTGTGCTCGGCCAGCTGGCCGAGCCGCAACCAACCACCAGGCCGGGCCACCCGCCGTGCAGGCCGGGCCGCTTGTCGCGCGAGCCTGGACACCGCATGTGGGCTGGGTCACAATTGTCAGGTCGGGCAATTCCCTACCTTGCCGGACCTGGACCTGGTTCGGGCTGACCCAGGGCGGGTTGGGCCTGGTCGAACCAGACCCAGACCCCCCTCTTTGGACCACTTTTGTGTTTTCACCCATAACTTTAGATACAGACCTTAGATCGATGCACCATTAGTTGTGTAGGATTCCATGGAATGAGACCGTCGTTTAGGTATATCACACTCAAAGTTTTGGCAATGTTTGGGTATGGTCAGGTTGGTCCGATCCCGGAACCAATCGGGCCCTCAGAGCAGAAATGCTTATAACTCTCAGACCGGGCATCCAATTGACATGTAGCCTGTCAGGTTGGGTTCCTTATGATGGACAGAAATTCAGGATACATAAAATCAGGACTTCGTGATAGTTGATGTATCGGCCCACTTTGCTCAAGGAGCGGACCCTCCCAGAATCAAGCGTGCTATGTGCGGGAACCCTAGAGCTGCCTGCGACTGCGACGATGACTATCGTACTGGAATCCTCCATGGGTTCGACGATGATGACAACTATACAAGAATCATATGTGGGTTCGACAGTTATGATAGAGTATCTGGTCCTGTATTCTATGTGGGTCTGACAGCTTAGATGAATCAGTAACTACATCTGATCATCTCTATTACTCTAGAATAGCTTGACTATATCTTGTGTGGGTATGACAGCTTACACGAGATAGTTGGACTATATCTTGTGTGTGTCCGACAACTTAGATGAGATAGTTGGACTATATCCTATGTGGGTCTGACAGCATAGATGAGATAGCTAGACTGTATCCTATATTGCTCAGATTTCTTAGACGAGATAGCTAGAGTATATCATCTGTGGGTCTGACAGCTTAGAGGAGATAGATGGACTATATCATGTGTGGGTCCGACAGCTTAGACGAGATAGCTGGACTATATCATGTGTGGGTCCGACAGCTTAGACGAGATAACTATATTGTATCCTGTGTGGGTCTGACAGCTTAGATGAGATAGCTAGACTGTATCTTGTGTGCGTTCGATAGCTTAGCTGGTCCTATATCATGTGTGGGTCCGATAGCTTAGATGTTCTAGTGGCTACATCTGATCGTCTATATCTCTCTACTATTGTGGCATACCTATGTGAGCTGAGTCGTGTATTTCAACAAATATCACTATGGTGATTGACTTTACTTCATTTGTGGAATTGGTTTGTGCTTGGGCTCGAGAGTTGGAGTCGGACTGAGATTGGTAACTTAGGTATATGTATGGGCATATACCTATATAGGGATGGTTGAAACTTCGTTATTGTATCTTTTTATTATTCTTAGTGGATATTGTGAGACCTTTTGGGTATTGGGGTCCCTACAGAGTATTGTTATACTCACCCATGCACGGGCTATGCCCGCACCACGTTGTGTTAGATGCAGACGACGGACAACACTGACGGAGGCCGAGAGCGCCACGACTAGACGGTACCCAGATGTGGACCTTGCGAAGAGTTGGCACACAGAAGAGACTGACAGACATGTGTGTTGTGGTGTCCATCTATACCTAACCTTCAGGTAGGAACCCCGGAGTATGATCCAGGGTCTTCTCTTTACATTCATCTATTTGTCCCTTTTTACGTGTACTTGTTGTTTAGTTGGGTTTGTATACTGGCCCATTTACTTTCGAGAACACTCTTTTATATTTAGTTTTACTTAGTATTTAATTCCTATTGCATACTCTATTGTTTTTGTTTACTCTTTTAAAGGAAATTCTTTCCCAGCTTAGGGATTTATGCCTTTGGTGCTAGTCCCCAACCCCTGGCCTATGGATGGCAGGCTTGGGGTTGTCACGGCACGGGCCCTGAGGACGAGCTATGAAAATTTTGAAGTACATATCTTCCAATAAAGATTTGAGCATAAGGTAGATAATATTACTATAACTTATTAAATATTGTGATTCCATGATTCATTATCATCCAAGAAAAATTAAAAAAGTAGTTGATTCTTTGGGTGAGAAAAATAATGTTGCATTAAACATTAAATGTTTGGAACATGACACTTTGGTTGATGATTTGATGATTTTTGTCCTAGAAGTTATGAATATAAGAATATTATCTATTTTGTTTTAGTTTACATCAAAATAATAATGGTCAAAAATAATTAATAAATCTCTTAAAGAAGACCATAAGTCACATAAGAGTGTATAATTCATTAATAAGGGTTATTTGGTAGATTTTAATATTGAAAAAGGTTGTGTTATCACATTTCGAATGTCTGCCTTGTTATTTTCAAATGAATAACTAATTGTTGAGTGAATCTCATATTTCCAAATTTTACATTCATCATGGTAGCACTAAGATTTATAGAAACTTTCAGGACTATTACGGGAGGGAAGGAATCATAAATTATGTTGATTACCATACCAGAAATGTTTGATGTGTCAATAGATTAAATTATAATTGAAATTACTGAAAGGGATTCTTAAACCTTTTCCATTACTAGAGTGCAAATGAGAAAATATATCCATGGATTTCAAATTGGGATTTCCAAGAACATCTCAATGTAATAATTTCATTTGGTTTATTATTGATCGATTAATTAAATTATTGATTTTTTTCCCAATTCTATAAACTATTTCATTAGAAGAAATTTCAGGATTATATCTTTAGGAGAGAGTCAGTTCACATAGGGTTCTTCTCTACATTATATCTATATATGTACTTAGGTTCAATTTTAATATATGTATAGAACTTCCGAAGTCATTGGTTAATGAATTAAATTTTATTACATATTTTCATCCTCAATCTGATGGACAATCTAAGTGAATGATTCAAAACATAGAAGTCATTCATTTGTTATTTTTTAATGGATTACTAGAGTTTCTGGGATAAACATATTTCATTGGCTTAGTTTTCTTATAAAAAATATTCAATAAATTATATAGATGAAACATTTTAAATATTTATATTGAATGCGGTGTTAGACTAAAGCTTTTTGGGATAAAGATAGAGAAAGGAATTTAATGGGACTAGAGTTGGTCAAAGTAACAGTTGAGAAGGTGAATATCATTCACCAGTAAATGAGGAATTATCCAAGAAGGAATTATGTTTATGTGGATAATCATAGGAAGTATCTTTCTATCCCTCCTTCTCCACTGATTTCACTTTTCCCTAATGTTACGAATCTATTTGAAGGTCACCCATAGCTCTCGATTTCATTATCAGAGTTCACCAATGCTTTGTCCCTTTTGAATTTGACCTTGGTTTCATGGTTCAAGAATCTCCAACCTTCGGTGGACTTATTAGACAGGTTTTTTTTTACTCTTGGGTTTTATTTGAATGAGATACTATAGGGCTTCTCGACCACAGAAATATTATGCTTTGTTTTTCTTCAGATTCGAATTTAATCAATGCCTTGTCTAAACCACCTCGGGCCTGCAATGGATATCGCTTATTTCTTTTTCGGTGGTCCTATGATTTCTACATGAAGCGTGATTCTACAACAACAGTGATCTGGGTCTTCTTTTCAGAGCTTCCTCTTCCATTCTAGAACCCTTCGATAATCTTAATTCTAGGTAATATGATAGGTCATTTTCTTTGTTCATATAGTAGAAGTAACGCAATATGTCACCCGATTGATCCTCGTATATGTTTTTAAATTGATGTTTCAAGGATGTCGTTTGATTTTTTTTGGATTGAGGTTGAAAGATAATTTTGGTATAATCAAGTAGTTGTCTTCGAATCTTGGGTGGATTTCTATTCATTTATCCGGAAAATGGGTCATCGGCTATCAATGTGCCATCATGGGCTCATGGTCAGTCATCAGAGGGAGGTAGTGGTTCTGGAAACGGGCACTGGTGTGGTTATGGATAATGGTCCAGAATGGAAGGCCCTTGGTGGTGCTTCCTTAGAGGTTGATCCGAAGGTGATGGTTCCAGGTGGAGCATCCACTAATGCTCCTCCTATGAATAATGTTTTCCCAGTAAATCATAATCTGACTGTTGTAGATAACTTTGGAAGACTACTATGTGACATGAATCTTGAGGACAAAGGTCTGTCGGAATCCAGAGTGCCTGATGGGGTGTGTATTTTAGGAATTTTTTAGTAGAATACCACTTCTCCCAAGGTTTTGTCTTATACCGAGGCTATGCGCGCTGGAATCGAGAGGCCTTGGGAGACGATTCAAGGGGGTCTTGGTCATGAAAAGTTTTATTCCGATGCAAGGGATGGTGTAGAAACATGTTCAAATGGTCAGGAATTATATACTACAGGGGGTGGGGTGCACCCCATGTTAAAGAAAGTTCCAGATATCGAGCTTGTTAACCAATTTTATGGTTTAGCTAGGGAAGGTGTCGATCAAGACCATGATACATATTGGCCAGAGAACCTTAATGAAGAGTAGAGACTCCAAATGGAAGAGTATAGTGATGTATCTTCTATTTTTGTGGAAGATAGTGAAATTGAAATCTAGTGCAGAGGGAAACCCGGTTCATTGAGAAGAAGAGCCATAGATTGAATCAGGACTCAGGGAGGTGTATCCCGATTAAAGGGCACAATTCAAAGGGACTCAATGACTTCTTATACTTACCCCAACCTATAGATACAAGATTTTCCAAAAAGGAGAAGGCCAAGATGGTTGATTCTGATCCCAAGGTTATTAGTAATAACTTGCATGTTTCAGGAGACCATAAGGAACATGGGAAGGAAAATTTTTTCTTAGAGGATTTAAAGCAAACACAGGAAGTCTCGGTGAATATGTACTCACCTCCTAGCGAGGAATCTGGCTGGATTGAAGTTTTTGGTAATGGGGAGATATGGGAAATTATTATTCAATCTGAAGAAGAAATGTTGGGGGATTATTTTCTGATTAATTACTCGAAAGAGGATACGACTAAGATATCTGAGCGACTACTTAAGGTGTACACTAATAAAGTGTATTAAAGGTTGATTGACAAGAAATATCATATTCTAATAAGTGGTTTCAATGTAGAGAAGATTATATTGGAGGATTACATTCAGACATGGGACAAGATGGCCTATTGGTTTGAAGACATTATCAATGATGATCCAGCCTTAAAGGTAAATGGTCTCCATTGGAAATTATTTATGAATATAGTGTCTAACAAACATAAATTAGATTTCAATGGAACTTATATATCTTATGGTATTAGAAGTTTTGTATTCTGTACTGCACGATTTCTCACTTTTGTGTAAAAGTGTTGGTAAATAAAAAGATAAATTTTCAGTTCAGTGCCATGGATCACTGGATAATATGAATTTCTAGAGAAATTTGGATCAATTTTTTACCATGAAACCTTGACTTAAAGTTTATCAAATGTATAATTTTTTATATATATTTTGAAGTAAAAAAATATGTTCCATATTTCTCTCATGTTTTGAGCAATGAGGTAGTTGAGTTAAAAGTTAAAATTTCTTATGAGGAACAACATGTTCAGATTATTGACCATAGAAAGAAATTATTTTGGTGAAAGATAATATACTAGGTGAAGGTTTTGTGGAGAAATCAAATGGTTAATAAATCAACATGTGAATCTGAAAATGCTACAAGGGAAAGATAACCATTTTTGTTTATTAAGTATATAAAATTGAGAGGATTCAATTTAGGAAATGGGAGAAGAATGTAACAACCCATAAATTGAAAGAATACATATATTTCATGTCTTATTAATATTTACTATTTATATTTTATAGATTTATACTCATTATAAGAGCATTAGGTTATTTTCCATTCAAAAGGGAAAAAAGATTTATGTAAGAACCTGAATAATCATATCACGTATGGATCTTTATTTTGTGTTGTTTTTTAAAAAAGGTAGGAAATGTAAATTTTTTAATAAGACACCGTGTACTCTTAAGTACCTGTTGTGTACCCGGTTGCTTCCTGTAGCTATGTACTGGCCCAGTAACGGCTGAGTACATGGCCATGTAGGTGACCTGTCAGACGACCTAACGTGGGGTCCAGTTGAGGCTATTACACATCATGTACATAAAATAAACACACCATGTGCCATTATTTTTAATTGATGAATCAAAGTGGGGACACATATAATCTCTAGAATACTCTTTTTCTCCCCTTAGTTCGTACAAGAGTGCAATGAACTGCCGAAGAACTTTGACCTCTTCCCGTTCCACCGTCTGAGATCTGATTAAGACGTCGTTGGGTGCATTGGATTTCCACTGGTGAGTTCTATCTTTCCCTAGATCATTTCTTCATGAATCCTCTATTCCCATGGGTTATTCATCAGTGATCTTGGTTAAACTTTTTTTATATCTATGTCATTCTGGGCCAATTAAACGGTCGATGTTCATGGGTGTTGATCGTAAAACATCAATGTTGGTGGTTTGGGCCTTTCTGTGATTGCCTTTGTATTATATATGCTTAAAGTGTCGAATACCCATTTTTGGGGTATTTCATATTTTACAATTTCAACCTGTTAAATACCTTCTATTGTTTATTTTTTGAGAAAGTGTGATTTCTTATGTGTAAGGTTATATACCTTGTTATGGGACACCCTATTTGTGTGTTCCCCTATTTGACTATTTATGGCCCTTTGGCCTAGGTTTCCTATGAGGCAAACCTTGTTTCCATGCCTTGAATTTATTAGGATATATTTGATTTATTAATTGAATTGCATGTGTTATGTTTTATAATGTTAGACATGTTGTACTTATAGATTACATGTGAGGTCTTGTTATGATGTGCGCCTTGATCTTCTAATGAACCGTGAGAGCCTTGGACTAGGAAAACTATGAGGGATTTCATGTTTATTATAGAGGACCATGAGAGCCTTATTATAGTTTTTTATTGAGGGGGTATTGACTATGAGAGCTACCTGGAGGTCTTTTATGATTATTTATGCTATGTGGACCCACGGGGTATTGATCGGGAGAGATACCTGGAGGTTGTTCATAATTTATTGATTCTATGTTGACCCATGGTTATGGACCATGATAGATGCCTAGGTAGTCATTTTTTTTAATTACTGCAATGATTAACCAAAGGGGTTAGACTGTGAGAGTGTTCTTAGAGGGTTATTGTGAATAATCGAATGACTGTGATGATCCTGTGAAGCTAAAGCACAAGCTCGAAATTAGTCTTAATTGGTTGTTTATATGGTATTATGAGACATCTATTGTTACTATTATACTAGGGGATATAAGGAATATTCTAGATCCCAAAGCTATATTATTCAATGGATTTAATAATTAATAAATTTAAATGAATGTAATTGTAAACTTTAAGATTGTTTACTTTTGAGAAACTCATACCTTATTAATTCATTTATGCATATTTCCTGTTACATATATCTTCTAACTTTTAGGAATAGTTCATTAGGTGGATGCCTACTTGGATTTGTATCACACCCTATTTGGGTCATATTTTTTTACCCAAATAGATTATACATTTGTAGATATAGATAAGGGAAAGATCTCATCCTCATCAGGTATGTGAATACAGTTGGAGCTGGAGAGCATGAGACCAATATGAGGTTTATGATGCTACTTGAGTTTACTAATTTTCTATACTTTGGTTTGATATTTTATTTCCAGATTCTTTCCTAGTCACATGTGACATGCATCATTTATATATATGCTCTAGTTTTTTTATTTCTATCAGTGTTCTTCTGTTTAATTATTTTATATGGTTTTACTACTTTATCTAATGTTTACTACTTGTTTTCCTCTATGTATACTTTTCCAATGATATAATAGTTTCCCAAATATTAGACCTTGGAACTCGTTTCTAGTCGGCGGCCTCTAGAGTTTGAGGAAATGCACGTGACGTCATGTGACCAACCAGGTTCGGGGAACATTGGGGTGTAACCCGGGTCTGAGACATTACAAATTGGTATTGAAGGAGTGTATTTTTCTACTTTGTATTGTTGATTAGAGCCTATATATGGGGATAATAAGGAAAGGGTAGTTGGTTATAATTTATGCATGGGAGTAGATAACTCGTGTATAGGGAAAAGGAACGTTTCCTTGAATATTTAAAATTTTCTGGTTTTTAAATTGATATAACTGATTTGATTTTACCGTCGAGAGACCCACTTGTTTTGTGATATTATTATTGATATCATTGTGGATCTATTTATGTTTCATCCCTATGAGATAAGGGTATTCCATCTCATGCATCATATAGAAACTTTCTATAGATCACATGCCATGCATTCTTATCGTGCCATTTAGGGTGCATTGCCAATTGCATGCTGTTGTGATAGATGTTGTGCTTGATATGCATGATGTTTTGATAGATGTCGTGATAGAATACCTACTATTTTGATAGGGTATTTGAAATTTGAAATTTTCATTTGTATGGATGCCAAACATTTTTCCCTGAGGGGTTATGGGCCCTCTTGTATCGTAATTTGGTGGATCATGTTTGAAATTTATTTGAATTTTGTCAAGTTTTGATATTAATAATGATGGAAAACATTGATTCGTGGGAGTATGGGATCTCATGGGTCTGAATATGTCCTGAATTGGACAAAATACTATTCTTTTAGGGGTTCTAAATATGGTTCATAGGCTTACTATCTGGAAACCCAGAAAACATGACATGCATTATTATAAACAAACGCCATGTGTTCTTCTGTTCTTGAAGAACTGAATTTTCCTAAGTACACACCTTGTACTGGGAGTACATGTCATGTAGTTTTTTTCCATGTGACTGACTATGTGTATAGAGACACGGGGTTGGGAAATCTTTGGTAGAACATTCCATGTACAGGGAGTGCACGACGTGCCGTAAATACAGTGTGTATGGTTGTGTGACTAACGACACGGGTGGATGAAATTAGGTTGGTACATGTTGTGTCTCATTTTCGCACGTCATGTTGATTCAACCACATATCTGACCATGTGTCTAAAAAAACAGGTGTTTAGAACATTAATAGGACATGACATTTCTAGGGTGAACAAGTTGTGTAGTGTTACCCAGGAGAGAACCGTATTGTTCGAGCCACGTAGAAGTACTTGGGTGGGAGGGAAAATTCAAGTACAGACGATGTCTTAAAAGAAACTTGCCTTGTGTATAGTTTTTACACAACTAGGATTGGCATAGGGCAATTCCATTTTAAAAGCTTAAGGGAACATAACGTGTATAGTATATACACGCGGTTCAACCCTGTTCTGTAAAACTTGAATGTTTTCCTTATCATGTTTCTCTCTTGACCATATAAGTTGTTTCACATGATAATATTGTACTGAGGGGTGCTCTAGAACTTGCAGAGTTATTCTTCTATGACATCCTTTGGTGGTATTCCAGATACAGGGCCATGATCAGCCACCGGAAATGGTAGATTAGGGACTACCAAAAGATCCTCCTATTGTGCCTGTTTTGGAACCAGCTATTATACAAGATGTAGGTTCTAATACAAAGTTATGTGAAGGATTTTTTAGGATGAAAATGAATTTGTAGGGAGCACCACATCCTTCATCAACTATGGAAGAGTTTACATAGGTGTTCCAGTAGCACCATCCTCCCACTTTCTCACGGGATGGAGGACAACATGATACAGAGACATGGTTGGAGTCCATGCTTTCCATATTCATTCATCTGGAGATTCCTCTAGAGAGGAGGGTGAAGCTCATGACATATATGTTATTTGATTCTTCCAAGATATGATGGGATGTTTTCTCACATGTAGGACATCATAGGTCTATGGCTTGGGAAGAGTTTCAGAGGAACTTCTATGACTACATCTACCCCGAGACGTTGAGGGATGATTGAGCTTCAAAGGTCATACATTTGGAGTAGGTTGATATTTTAGTTATGGATTAATCTTGTCATTTTATAGAGATTCAGAACTTCACACCTGTTTTGTGAGGTGATGAGTTGTATTTGGCTTGGAGGTTTGAGGATGGTCTCAGGTATGACATCTAATTACAGTTGAATGGTTTCAGACTGACTTTCGTGATTTTATAGTGAACCAAGCATTGATTACCGAGCAAAATTTGAGTGATTTGGGAGCTCTGTGCTCGGTTGGTTCATAATCAAGGGTTGGTACTCCTTAATTTGACAGTAGGGAGTTCCTCAGGGATCCATCACGTTGTGATTCTAGTAGCAGGGATGTATCTACAGGTATCCTGGTGAGGTTCTACAAGTGCAGGAATAGTGGGAACACAATACCTCAGTGCTAGATAGACCTAGTAGAGTGCTGATCTTGTGTAATATTGGGTTATCTTCAGCATTTTTACGAGTTTTTCTCACCAAAATCTAGTGAGAGGGGATTATTTGTGACTCCACATTCAGGAGCAGGACCACCAATCTTTCCTCAGTTAGGGAACTGGAGTACTTCAGGCCATTCAGGTCCAGGATGTGGTTGTGGCCATAGTAGTCAGGCTTCAGGTTTTTAGTGATAGCAGGGTGGATCAGCTTTGGGTAGTCAGGCAGGGTCACCGGGCTGCAGTATAGGTCAGACTATTGCAGTGGACAAGACCCAACAAGAGTAGGATCCCAAACCCTCTATGTATAGAGGAAAAATTTTAGTTTCCCCTATATTGTCTTCTGGTCTTTTTTATACTAGGGATCCCATAGTTTTATATCGGTTTCCATTGTGGTTATCCTTGGGCTTTTCATATTTACTTTTGAGGATTTTATGACAATAGACACTCCGTTAGGGATTAGGAAGACTAGTGTACATCCGTGCAAGGAGTTCCTTCTAGAGTTTGGTGGGAGTCACTTATTATGGGACCTCTAGGTCTTAGAGATAATAGGCTTTGATTTCATTCTCATAATGGACTGGTTGGTATCCTTTCTAGATATATTGACTGTTATCACCACAGGTTGAGTTTAACGACACTGGAGGGTGTGTCTTTTCTACAAAAGGGAGAATGGGATGTCCAAGCACGAAGAGCTAGACCCATGCATCATGGGTTGGGAGGTGTTATGGCACAGATTACTAGTTTATATATTGATGAATAGGAGACTTCACAGATGTACTTTCCTTATGTTGTGGATCTTCTCATGGACGTATTTCTGGAGTACTTTACAGGTTTTCTTTTGGAGTGAGATGTATATTTCTCTATTTATCTTGTTCCTGGAGTGACACTGGTGTACATTCCTCCATATAGGATGGCTACACTAGAGATACAATATCTAGAGTAGCAGTTAGATGAGTTACATGTGAAGGGTTTCATCTGACCTAGTACTTATCCTTGGAATTTACTCGTCCTTTTGTGATGAAGGTTAAAGATTCCCTTAATCATTGTGTGGATTATAGGAAGTTGAACTAGTTGAAGGTCAAGAACCGATATCCCGTACTGAGTATTGGTGATCTCTTTGATCAGATTTGAGGAGACCGGGTGTTCACGACGATTGACTTGAGATCTAGTTATAATAATTTGTGCGTTAAACCATCATATATACCTCTTACATCATTTTAGAGCAGGTATGGTCTATACAATTATTTATTTATGTCCTTTGGTCTCATGAAAGTGATAATAATTTTCATGGAACTGATGAACTGAGTGTTCCATCCTTACCTAGATTCGTTTGTGGTAGTATTTATGGAAGATATCTTGGTGTACTCTCACACTCACCTAGACCATGCTACCCACCTTGAGATCATTTTGACTACACTGAGAGAGAATTAGTTATATTCTAATATCTCAAAATTTTAATTTTGGATGGATCAAATTCACTTCTAGGTCCATGTTATCTGAGAGACAAAAGTATCAGTAGACCCAAATAAAGTGAAATAATTTGTTTTTTGAGAGTATAAGAAGAACTTCTTTGAGGTACATAGTTTTCTGGGGATGTATGGTTACTAAAAATGCTTTATATATGACTTATTACACTTAGCGTCGCCATGTATAAGCCTGACTGAAAAGGGTGAAAAGTACTTGCGGACAGATTCCTGCTATTCGTCCTTTCTGGAGATGAAAGGGAGATTTAATTCAGCACTAATACTGATTTTTCAAAATCCAAGAAAGAGTTACATCATTTAATGTGATGCATTAGGTATCAGGCTAAGAGTAGTGCTTATGCAGGGGAATACATCTTTGAATATGGGTCTCAACATGTGAGGCCACATGCGAGGAATTACCCGATGCTCGATCTCAAGTTACATATAGTTGTGCATGCATTATGTTGTTGGAGACATTATCTTTTGGAAGAGAATTTTTAGGTATACACTTACCAAAAAAGTCACAAGTTTATCTTTACTCTGTGTGATATCAATTTGATATAGTGAAGGTGGTTTGAGTACCTTTAGTCTTTTAAATTCGAGCATGCCTATACACCTGGGAAAGGAAATGTTGTGGCTGATGTGTTGAGAAGGAGGACTCAGATATAGGTAGTTTAAGAGGCCAACAATTAGTGGTAGCTTATGGATTTGTTATTTGAGATGGATTTGGTGGTGCCAGACTGATAGGGGTAGGCCTTTATTTCTTTTGTAGCTATTACCTACACTCTTCTGTATTGAGTGAGAATGAGGAAGCTATGATATTATAAAGGCCTAGTCTTACAGGAGGGTGGGTCAGGAGAGGACCCTACGTCTGGTTTGACCATAATTGTGGATGAGATCTTGAATTTTCATGGAAGCGTATGGTTTTCTGTAACAACCCAAGATTTCATAGTATGGTATCTCTTCAATGTAATTCAATAACATGTGCTAGACGCAACATCGAGTTCGAGCGCACCACGACTTACCAAACTAGCCGTTCAAAAGTGGTTATGATTAGTATTAACTGATTTTTGAATTTTATAAACTCAATATAATTTTAGAATCCATATTATGTGTTTCTTAGACATATTTTAAAAACAAATACATTTATTTTAGATAAAAGAAGTATTTTTCAAAAAATGCAATTTCACTGCCTTTTAATGGTGAACCCTTTTTAAAACCAATATTTGGAACTTTTATATATTCAATTTAATGAAATTAAATTATTCTTTATAATCAAGATATAAAAATTTATTTTGGATAAAATTTTGGTACTTTTCGGATAACATTCACATTTTGATGAAAAGTGAAAAATACTAAATTTTAATTGAAAACAAATTTTTCGATCGAAATAATTTATAGTGTTAAATTATGAATTTGAATGGTTTTGAAATATAATTAGATCATATTTTTATCATCTAATACAATGTAGGTCATTATAGGTTATTTTACATTTAAATTTGACATAAACACATGTCAATATTTTGATAGTTTTTACTTCTAAAAAACCAGCTCTTTGGTTTTGACAAAGTGAATAAATTTTATATTAATTAATTCAACACATATATTTTTAATTTGGTAAAATATAAATCATTTTTTGATTCATAATATCAAAATTAACTTAGGGTGAATTTTTTGAATTTTTCTGAAAACATTCAATTTTTGATCAATAGGGAAAAACACTTCGTTATTGTTTAAAACCGACTTTTTATTTAAACAATTTTTTATTTTATTTAAATAAATTTTTGTCAAATTAGATATATAATAACTATATATGTTCAATGTAATTCATTGGAGTCATTTTATAATAAAATAATATGTATACAATTTTGTTGAACTTTTTAACGTCTTTTACCCAGCTTCTAGGTACATTTGCAAATTTGCATAAAACGTAATTTTACCACTTCTATGAATTGAATTTAAAAAATTCAAGAGACATGGTTGAAATCATTATGTGAAATTTGGTTCAATAAAATTAAAATAATTTTTAGTGAATAGTAACTTTTGAATTTTATTTACCACGATTAAAAGTAAACAAGTTTACTAAAGGGGAAAATGATGTTATAATTACCCTAACACATGTACTAATTCTATTGGATATTTTTTTTTGACAAAAATAAAGCTTAGAAATAAAATATGAACCTATTTTATCCACTTGGATTAGATTAGGACGATTATTATTATTTGATTTAAAGAATAGTTAAAAGTGTAAAATTCAAATTTTAATAACTAAACAATTTTTAATATAGGATTATACATAATATAAATTTGTCTATAAATATTCATTATAAAGAGAAAAATATTTCCTATATCATTGTATTTTATTTATAATTTTTAGACATTATATAAGTAAATTTATTAATGACACAATGACGATGCAATAATTACATAATTAATGAAATATTAAAATAATTGATGTTATAAATATCAAAATAAATGTAAATTGAGACTTATAATGAATTCCAGGAATTTTATAGGTTAATATGACTTTACAGGGTTGATAAAAGTAATTTTTTTGAAGTAATAACGTTGTTATGACTTTTAAAAAACCAAATACTAAATAGGGTCAAAATTGACATAAATGGGTTTTTTTGAAACACATCCTATTTTATTAAATGATAAAATACTCCTAAAAATATATGGTTAGGACAAAGGACTTATATAATATTAGATATGTCAATAATATAACACTTGGGGTTCTCTTTTATTTTTATACTATGTTTATTAACCATTTATTATAATAATACTAGATGACATGGTAAAATCTATACTATTTAACTAAGAGTTAAATCTAAAAAATTGGGTTAATATGGTGACCTAAACTTGTATAAAAACTATTTTTGAGAGTATTTATACCCATAAACACTTTATCTTAGAAATAAATCAATTTGTATCCATTAGAAACCGAAAATTATTTCATAATAAAATAATATTTTAAACTTTTTTAAAGTGACTCTCACCTCTCTTATAAAAGGGCACTTCCCCTTCTCTTAAAATCAAACCTAAAAATCTGTTTGGATCGTCCAAACCATACCCAAATCTCCTCCCTAATTCTATCACTTAATCCTAGGGTCCTTCCATTGAGTAGAAATCCAACCTAACGAGCCCTTCTATTCCAATCAAAAGGAAGCACCCAAAGAAGAGAAAATTATTTTATCACCTCTTTCAAAGTTTGTTTCTTGTTCCACATTCTTTTTCTTTGTTATTTCGATACCAAAATAATAAATCCAGTACCTTATACATATTTTTATTTTATTATAAATATGTTACAACCATATTCGTTATTATATCCCGTCTTATGAATGATAATCTCACCATGCGTGCGTACGTACGGATTACCGTCTCCACGCCTTGGTGTAATTTGATATTCAACACTGTTATATTTGGATGGATATAATGATGATTAATATGTATATAAATAATTAAAATAACATGATAATTTCTCTTTAAAATTAATATACCATCCAATTCCACACCTTTTAATCATTAATTAAATAATATCATCGCTTATGTGTACGTACGGCTTATCGTCTCCCTGACGCGAGGAGATTCATTTCCACGTTCACCATTCAATGCTGATTGTAAAAATATTTATTATTAATATGTATTTAATAAATTAAATAATATTTATAAGGTATATATATGTATATATGTACTTACATATATCTTATTCACTTACTTCCGTTCAATACGATATGAAAACGGAAACAGTGTTTAGGCGTATGTACGGCCTACCGTCTCCATAAATTGTGTTTTCCATTTCATATATCTATATATTATAAATATTTATATTCTAAATATATATGACATATAAATCATGTTTTATATTTTGGATGTATTTAAATTATGATCTAAATGATACGAACAAAAATAACAAGTTAAAACATGTACGATAACGAAAGCGATTACTACCTAAAATGTTAAATTATCATGGAAATAATTGTTAAATTGGTTGTATAATGTTGTAAATAAATAATGTATGATATAATAAATATTAATATGGTTCTGGAATAATTTAATAAAATACTATGGTCATTATACTGGAGGTCAAATGTTCCCTTGATCAATGGAAAGTACAAGGTAAGGGTTAATTTCTCAATCTCATTATTATCCAAGATTGTTTATGTGTAAGTATTTTCTGTGAAATATTTATTATCCATGTACATGTTTCATAAATGAATTTTCAAAATCATTCTTTTAAATAAATATTTTACTAAAACATCATTTTAAATTATTAAAAATTTAATCTTCTAAATCTTTCTCATTAATGTCCATATATTTAAAATGGATTTAAGGATTTATTTATATAAACATGATTGTTTTATAAAAAAAGTTTCAAATTTGTATGGGAAACATTGATTCAAAAATCTATTTTAAATGACTTCCTTCATAAATGTGTGACTTTTAAATGGTTTCATAAAATGTGATATTTCTCTCAAAAAGTTTTACTGATCATTTTCAACTATGTAAACATCCTCTACTGGATATTATTCTTGATTAAGGTTGATTTATTATAATAAAATCTTCTATATTGTATTGAATGAGTTATGATATGTTTGATTGTTGGTGTGCTATTTTTATAACCTTTATGGTTTATGGTTGAAGTATTGACATTTCGTATGCTTGTTTTAATACGAATTTTTATGTTGTGTGTCAACATTTTCATATGAGGAATGAAGTGGACTTAGTAAGTGACGGGTGGGGCTCGCTATATCCCCTCGATGCATCGGTAAGTATCCTAAGACAACATAGTTTCTTTCCATAAGGCCTTAAAAATATTTATTTGTAGTCTTGGCACGAGTCCTTAACTATGTTGTAATGATGTCTGGCGTTAGGCATTCTCTCATTATGAAATTAATTATTACATGTGATTATTTGACTAATATAATGTCTATGTGAATGTTTATATTGTAATGTTTGATTTATTTTTTCCATATTTTTTTCAATATTATGATTAAAATGGATGTTGTTTTTATTACAGATATTGCCTTTAAAATTTATAGCTTCCGCTGAATTAATTACCCTTACAGAGCATCTAATCTCTCCCCTTTCTTATCTTTTATTTTTCCCGGATTCCAAGAAGTATATTATGATTGATATGTGGGGTTAAGATAACAGAATAATGGCGTTCTCAAATGAGTTTTTATGCTATGTTATAGGTTATAAATTATAAAGTAACCTTCTTGTATCTAATCTATTTTCCAAGACTGCTAAATTGATCGGTCCTTCGGGACTTGATTCCGTGTAATCATGACAATGTTTTCAAATAATACACCAATTTTGGGCTTCTGGTGTCAGGGCGTTATAGTGTCAGTAGATATACAATAGAATTTGATGCGAGATTTTCATTCCTCAGCATGTGCAATTCATCCTGGTGTCATCAAGATGTGTTGAGATCTACACCATCTGTATTTGTGGCTATGTATGAAGAGTGATGTTGCTGGTTTTGTTATGAGATGTTCCACCTATTAACAGGTAAAGTCAAAGCATCAGCAACCAATAGGGATATTACAGTAGTTACCCATTCATGAGTGGAAGTGGAATGACATCATGATAGATTTCATGATGGGATTACTGAGGTCACCTTGATAGAATGAAGTGGTTTGGGTTATTATTGACAGACTCAAGAAGGTAGTACATTTTCTAACGATCAATTAAACCTTCAGCGTTGATTATCATAGAAGGTTATACATCAAATATTTTGTACATTTTTATGGGGTTCTGTACTCTATCGTTTCAAACAGGGATACCCAGTTTACTTCCCATATCTCGAAGGGACTGTAGATGGATTTCGGAACACACGTACTTATGAGTACAGATTACCATCTCCAAAAAAATGGCTAGTTCAAGTGCACGATTCATGTTTTGGATGACATGCTTCAAGCATGCATCTTCGATTTAGGGGTCTCTTGGGGGAGACACATAACACTAGTAGATTTTTCGTACAATATGAGTTTCCAGGAGATTATCGGTATGGAACCTTTGGAGGCTTTGTATGCTAGGTCATACCGATCACCCCTATATTGACTTGAGGTAGAAGTGGAAGCTATTATGGAACCTAATCTTTTTCATGAGACCACTAAGTAGGTGGAGTTGATTCGGAAGAGGATGGATACTGCATAGTCTCAGCAAAAATCATATGCTGGTCAACGGAGATGACCTATGGTGGACAGGGTTAGAGATTAGGTTTTCTTACGTGTCAAACTGAGGTTGGGACATAGGAGGATTAGGAGAAAAGGGAATATTTCACCGAGGTACATCGGGCCATTTGAGATTTTGGAGAGAGTCGGTCCTTTTTCATATCGGTTGTAGTTACCTTAGAGTTACCGGGATATGCACAACGACTTTCACATTTCTCAACTATGGAATTACTTTTCAGACCCATCTCATGTTTTTAAACCTGAGGAGGATGAGTTGGAGGTGGATACATCAATCAACGAGCACCCTATAAGGATTGTGGATTGCATCATGAAGGTTCTTTGTGGCTGATCTGTTCCTCTGGTATAGGTGTTATGGTAGCACAGGCAATTACAGAATGATAATTTGGAGAGGGAGTCTAACGTATGATCCCAGTGGCCATAGTTTTTCAAAGTTTCTTCTTCACCACCCTTAGAAGCGAAATTTTAGGGTGAATTTCTTTAAGGGGGAATTTTGTAAGAATTCAAATATTTTTTAGGTATGGATATTTATTTTTCATTGTTTTTTTGGGAAAAGGAAGAAATTAAAAATTTTAAGGTACACACTGTTTACTCCTAAGTACAATCTGTGTACACTATTTCGGTATGTAGTCGTGTACTGGTCCTGTAATGGCCAAGTACATGGCCATGTATGTGACCTGGAAGACCACCTAAATCGGGGGCCGATTTTGGCTAGTACACAACATGTAAATTAAATGAACATGACCTATACTTTTTTTTAATTGAAAAATCAGAGTAGGGTCATGTCTCATCACCAGAACGTGCTTCTTCTCCACACTATTGGTATAGGATTGCAACGAATGGCCGAAGAACTTTGATATCATCTCGTTTGTCTATCTGATTTCTGATAGAGATGATGTTGGGTGAATTAGATTCCCACCGGTGAGTTCTCTCTTTCCCTATATCCTCTCTTATTTTTTCCTCTTCTCTTACATGTTATTAAAGGATGCACATTTTTACCATTTTATAGGTTTATATCGTTCTGGGATTATTCAAGGGCCGATGTTCAAGAGTATTGATTGTAAAACATCAAGGTAGTTGGTTTTTTCCATTACATGATTATATTTTATTTATATATGCTTAAAGTTCCGAATACCTATGATTGGTGTGTTGTGTTTTTTTGGAATTTGACCCTATTTAATACCTTCTATGTTTTTTTGTTTAACAAAGGGTGATTTCTTATGGGTAAAGTTTTAGACCATGTTATGGGACACCCCATGGGTTTATTCCCCTGTTTGACTGTTTATGGTCGTTTGGCCTAGGTTTCCTATGAGGCATACCTTGTTTCCATGTCGTGAATTATTTAGTATGGATTTCATTTATTACATGAATTGCATGTGTTATTCTTGTGAATGTTATCTATATAGTAGTTATAGATTTCATGTGTTGTATTGTTATGATGTGCTTGATGATATTCTAATGGACTGTGAGAGCCTTGGACAAGGAAAACTATATGGTTTTCCATGTTTATTACACAGGACAGTGATATCCTTAGCGTCGGGTTTGACCCAGGGTTATTGACCGTAAGAGATACCCAGAGGTTATTCATAATTTATTGATTCGATGTTGACCTTGGGTTATTGACCATGAGATCTTCCTAGGTGGTCGTTTTTTTATTTGTGCTATGTTAATACAAAGGCGATAGACCGTGAGAGAATTTCCAAAGGGTTTTTTTGAATAATTGAATGAATATGATGAGTCTACCAAGCCAAACCACATTCTTGGACTCAGTCTTACTTGGTTGTTTTGATGGTCTTCTGAGACATCTGTTGTTACTATTATATAGGGCTGATACAGAGAACATGTTAGATCTTTTGGTTACATTATTCCATGTATTTAATAATTAATAAATTTAATTGAATTTAGTTGGACACTATAGTATCTTTTACTTTTGAGTAACTCCAAGTTTAATTCTTCATTTTTGTATATTGCCTGATACATATATTCACTGACTATTAGGCACAGATCTTTTGGTCATTGCCTATTATGATTTTTCACCCACCCTATTTGGTTTAGGATTTTGGACCCAAATAGATTATGTGGTTGCTAGTATGGATAAGGGAAAGCATCGTTCTTTATCTGTTATTTGATTGGTATTGGAGCTAGAGATCTTTGGACCAAGATCAGGCTTTGAATGCGGTTGGATTTTACTAATTTTCTATACATTGGTTTGGTATTGTATTTACAGCATTGTGACTTGTCTGGCTACTTTCTGAGTCACATGTGACATTCATCATTTATATATGTGCTCCATTTGTTTTATTTCTATCAATATTCCAATTTTTTACTTCTATTATATGGTATTACGGCTCCCACTATTGTTTACTACTTGTTTTCCACTGTGTATACTTTTCCAATGAGGGCATTGTTTCCACATTATTAGACCTTTTCCCTCACTGCTAGTCACTAGCCTCTGGAATTTGGGGAAATGAACTTGAGGTAATTTGATTAACCTTGTTCGGGGTACATTGGAGTGGCAAACAGGTCTGGGATATTAGAATTTATTTCTAACCAAATTGGATTTCCAACATTATATAGATTTATTTAAAAGAAAAATATCCAAATTTTAGAATTTTAATTTGAAATAATGAATTTAATTTTTTAATTCATCATTTCAAAATCATATTAGAACTAATTTTTCACAATTTTCAGATAAATAATGATTTTTAATGAATAGTGAAAAATATGAATTTTTATTAAAAATTATATTTTATTTTTGATTATTTACAAAGTAAGATTAAATTTTCTATTATTTTTAAATTTAAATTATCTCATTTTCATTTAAAATATTGTAATTATGGGTCTTAAATTTATTTTATTATTTAATTTACTATAATAACATTTTAAAAGAAAAAGGTGCATTTTCTTACAAAATATTTTTTCGTCTTGTTTTGTTGGTTTAATTTGAAATTAATTTTTTCCACGTATTTGTTTTGAATCATTGAAAACTAATTCCATTTGTGTATTTAGTGGACTCAAATTTGGTAAATATTTCCATTTTAAAAATTGAACACCATGAATATTAGCCTTAATAATCTTTATTATCTCAGTAAAGGGTATATTGAAATTATGGTTAGTAATAAAATGAGAAGGACTAAATAATGACTCTAACACTTTAATTAATTTAATTTTATGAGTATATATCATAAATAATCATTAACCCATCAAATATATTTCCTTTTTACATTTTCAAGGATTTTGAGTCTTTATATTATTTTATATAATGAAAAATAAAAAATGGAATCCTCTTTGTTTTTAATAACATTATATTTTTGACATAGGGATAAACATAGGTTGTTTTTAGTTTTAAATATTATTTTGAAACATAAAAAATTTTCTTCATCATATAAATTAATTTTTTTAATTTTTATTAATAAATCATTACTTTAAATTCTTATGAAACACTTACACAATGATTCTATGAGTAGTAAAAAATCGAAAAAAAAAATTATTTTGAAAACACTAAAAACAATATTAGTTGTGTTATTTTTTGTGTGAAATGATTTTTTAGATAAAAAAATTAAATTATAGTGATATTTATACATTTTATTCAAATTAAATTTTATTTTAATGTTTTTAAATTAAAATTAAATAAATAGTTCCAAAATTGAAATTAATGTTATTTTATAATAAATAATATTTTGTTAAATGATTTAAATTTTAAAAAAATATTATATTCGGAAAATATAATATGATATGGTTTATAAAATCAACCATGTCTTATTTATGGGGTTTTACATTCTATAGTAACTATATTAACCCCCTAAAAGTAAAAATCATTGATATCATTGTAATTATAAAAATGGTCAATAAAGGGTTAAAATAAATATATAAGGGTAGAAATGTGATAAAAACTTGTGAAAAAATAATTTTACGAGATTATTTTGAATAACCCTCATCTTAATTTTGAATATTATCATTTTGGATCCATTTTTACATCATAATTAATTTATTTTAATTTAATATTCTAAGAAATTCTATGAGTTCCCCTTCCCTCTTATAAAAGGAATCATCTTCTTCTCATTTCATAACACTTGAAAATATTTTTGGATGAAATAATACCTAACAAATTACCTTTATTAGATTACTATACATGTCATATAGGCCTTTTTTAGGTATTATAACAACCTTATAGGTCATAAGTTGTAATGTAATGGAGGTTTCTAGAAGAATAGGTGTAGCTCTTAATCAAGAATTTTCATTTTACTTCATTTATAACATCTTCAAATATTATTGAAAAATAAATAAATAATAACACTATTATCTAAAATATATTTATATGTAATTATTTTAATGTAATAACCTATATCCACCTCCAACTTACATCAAATGGGAAGGGAATCTATCATTCCTTTTTACAATAGACTACCGACTCATGAACTGATGTAATTCATTTTCCATATTTGTATCTAACATATGGTTGTAATGATTGATATAAATAATATATATGATATTAATTAAATAATTATCATTATTAAAATATAATATATCCTTTATTTTCTTACTTTTCCATTCATTGAAGAATGAAAATGTGGTTTGTGCATACGTGTGGAGTACCACCACCATGAAGTGGTGTGATTCATTTTTCATCACCACATCAAATTAATAATATATATATGTATTTTAAATGAAATTCTTTTCTATTTAATATATAATTTTAATTTGTGTAATTGAAGATAATCTTCATGATCTTTCTATAATGATTTTTCCAAAATGTTAATGTTACTTTTGCGTACGTATGGCATATCACTTGTTTGATTGTAATATAGTTCATTTTTCAAAATAATCATCAATAATTTGTTTTGAATGTATAATTTATGTATAAAAAATATAAATATTTCTTGATTATTTTTATGTATATGTTGTAGTAATGACCGTTTAGACTATATTCAATATACCGAAGTCATTTTGGTCTTTTGAACTTAATATCCACAAATTATCTAATTTGAATTTGATCAATTAAATAATCATATATAGCATGGTAAGAGATAAAATAAATGGATTAACAAAAATTATTTTTTATTATAGTTAATTATTTGAAATTTTTATTTTTTATAGAGATAAATAATGAACATGACAAGTCATACTTAAGGTAAGAGACCTTTTTTCAAAAAAATATCCACTTTTAAAGTTTCCCATATAATTTTTTCTCTTCTATGTATTTATTTTTTAAATTATTCTATATAGACATAAATATAAAATAACTATAAAGGAAATTTTGTGTGTCTTTTTTCTTTATTTCATTTTTTTAAAAGGAATATTTTTACGGAATATTTTGACATTACAAAAAATAAAAAATGAATGTCCTATTTTAACATATATATTGACAACATCTTTTCCCAACAGCATAACCATAATTTTATTATTATATTCCATTACAATAATCTATGTATTATTCAAATAAAACCATCACTCTCTATGTTTTGGTAATCTTAAAAAACGTTTTTAAAATAAAATGTATATTCCAATATCCAAAAATGCTTTCTTATGGGTGAAAATAATATTTTTATGATTTTAATGATGGAAAATAAATGTTCCTTTTTTATGATTATTTTATATTTATTGGGAATTAATTATGATGATGGTTGGTTTGGTTATAAACAATGCATGGTTGGTTCTGTGATAAACCAAGGGTTAGTAGTTATGTTATTTACCATGGATGGATGAAACCATTATAAATCATTGACAGGTGGGTATGTGATATCCCTCCAATGCATTGGGTTTTAAAGTCAACCAAATAATTATTCCATTGTTATGTGTGGTATGGAAAATGATGTCCCATGTTACCAACATGTTTTATCTATTATTTATTTAGGTTTTTATAGAAATTTTATTATTTCACAAGGTAAGGTAATTATCTTGTTTGTAAAAGAAACTATACACTACTTCTTAAGGGGGAGAATGATTACTAATTTGAAAACGTTTTCATAAGATTTTCATGATGGAAAAGAAAAAATTATGAGTTTTTTTTACATTTAATATTTCTTATTATATATTTGTTGAAAATATTTGGGCATAAAGAGTGATTTATTGTGTGGGAAAATGTTTACTTTGATAAAAAAAATTATTTTGAATAATTAAATTTTTTTAATTATTCATGGACTATATATTTTTTCTTTTTTTTCATACCTTACTAATATTTTTATGCTCATACAATGTTTGGAAATGTTTTTAATAATGTTTTAAGGATGAATAAGGAAGAATATTTGGTTAATATGAAAATTATGTAGACATTTCATGAAATAAAACATGTTACTTTTTAACAGTTATGTTTTTTGTGAAAAATGGATATGGAATATTAATGTCCACTTTATAATATATATTTTTGATGAACGATTTATGACATAAATATATAAAAATCTAAACTAATACAGGAAATTTAATTATATATCAAATTTAGTAAAATATGTCTTATATAAGAAAGATTACTTATAGATAGAGTTATTATCTCTAAGGGGGTAATAACTCATGGAAGCCTCTTTGTAATGTGATTGAAAAAAATAAAATTTTAACTATGAATATAATATAAAAATATATTATTGAATAGAATTATTATTCATATTGGTTAAAATAAAATAAGTAATTTAATCAAATAAATAGTGGTGAGAAACATTATTATCTAGAAAGAAGACACTACAATAGTTTTCAAAACATATAGGAAATAAATAATGGTGAAAAAAATCATGATAGAATTGATATTCAAATAGAGATACCATTGGAGGTAATATATGCTAATGTGTGTGATTTGATGATAAATATTTCACCAAGTGGATATAGAAATTTCATTACTTTTATTGATGATTTTTTGAAAATTTCATGTTTCAGTTTTATGTCCCAAAAGTCGCATTCTCTAGATAGATTTAACATATTTGTATGGATTTTTTTAAAAAAAGGTTTCCTTTAAGTAGTTCTTAGATCATATAATAGATCAAAATATGAAAAGATATATTTATTGGAGTATTTCATAAAAATGATACCAAACAAGGTTTTAGTACTCCTTACAACATAAAAAATGTGTAACTAAATAGACAAATATAATCCTTGTTTATATGGATATGACTATACTTAATGAGTATAAAAGATCATGATCCATATACATATATGATATCAGAACAATTGGTATTATATAATGTCGGTTCTTCTTGATTTTAAATTATTATATTACTCCTTATAATTTTTTTCAAAAAATACCAATTGTAATACACATTATTGTGCTTCTGAGTCCTTGGTTGATGATAAATAAAGGAATATAAGCATGTTTGGTGAAATATTTGATAATGTAATTTTCCTTATATATAAACCAAATTAGAAATCCTAAAAAAGTTAAAATAATAGTTTACATGAGATCATAGACTATGATGATGTTATTTTTTTAAATGAAGGATATTCCAATAGCCCAATCAACATGGATATAGAGGATTATGTTGTTAACACATGATCAATATAAGAAAGTGTAGAAACTATTTAATTTTAGGAAGATTATGAGGATTTCTCTTATATTAGTGATGATGGAAGAAAAAAATAAGTTTACATGGGCAAGTTATATGAAATGAAATCATTTAGATATTGATAATATCATTGGGGACATGAATCTAGAAGTAAAAACTAGAAGAAGATTTATTAGAACCAACCAGACCATTTTTATCTCTAATATTATACCATGAATTATTGAAGAGTAATTTTAAAATAATGAGTGGATTCATAAAATAAATGATGAGTTGAATAAAAATAGAAAAAATGAGAAATATGAACTTTTCCTAAGACCCATAAAGAGAAATATTTTGGGGAAAAAATGTGTTTTGAAGAAACAGTTAATGGAAAAGGGATATGTATCTAATAACAAATCCATACTTTTATGAAATTGGTTACCTCAAATTTAGGCTGTTGATTTTAATGAGCCATTTTCCCTAGTAGTATGTATTACTACAATCAGAATCATTCAAGTGATTCCATCTTAAATAAATTTTGAAATCCTTCAAATGAATGTGTTATCATTATTTCTCAATGTTTAATTATGTGAATATATATATATATATATATATATGAAATAACTTAAGTGTTTATTTCTTGTTGATGATGGTTATGGAATTTTTATGTTAATGAAAGTCTATCTCTGATCTAAATTAGGGTCTCATATCTTGGTACATCAAGATGGATGAGTATTTGAGAAATATAAAGATTCAAAAAGGAGTGGTTTGTCAAAAATATATAAATAAAAAAGTAATATACCCAAATAACATATTAAGAGAGTGTATGTTGATTATAATATAATAACTATGGAAGAGGAGAAGGTATGTAATGATTTTTGTACTCAAATAAAGAAGAAATTTGAAAATTCCCATCTTGGGGAAATGAAAATTGTATTTTTATTTCAAATAATTCATGATGATAATGATGTCTTAATTTAATAAGAAAAATATACCAAATAATAGTTAATAATGTAGTTTGTGGTGGATTCAAGATGATTATCAAATCCAACTCAATTTGGTACATTTTTTCCTAGGATTGTGGAGGGGAAAAGGTTTAGATGATAATTTCTAATGATATCTGATAGGAATTTCTTTGAAATTGAAATATTCTAGGACTGATGTTATATTTTGGATCACTCATTGTTCTATATTTCAGTATAATATGAAGGAATCTCATCAAATTTAAGTTAATATAATATTGAGATACATCTAAAATAAATTCAACATCAGTTAACTATAAAAAAAGGAAGGAGTATTGAACATATAATGGTTTATAAATACATATTTGGTAGGATATATTGATGATAATAAATCCATCTCTGGTGGAATTTTTTCATTTTTTATAAGTGTGTAACATAAAATATAATGAAAAAATATTCCATGTAATTAAGATCAATAATATATGAATATGTGGTTGTATCATAAGAAACTACACAGATGATGTGGATGAAAGCTGTACTCAAATATATGAGTGTTAAAACATGATACCCATTTGTTATTGATTGTGATAATATACATTTTTTAAATCTATCAAATAATCAACAGAATATTTTTTCATTCAAAAAACTTTAATATAATTTGTCATTTTATAAATTATAAGATGAATAAAGGGATCTTGAATTTGGAATTTTTTTTCATTGAAGGAATTTTTTTTGATATTATTATAAATCCCCTCATGAGTGAGCCTTATGAAATGTATAGTCCACAAATAGATGTGAAACCTACACATCAACATTAAGGTAATAAACTCATTGAGTTTACACCTATATTTTATCGTACATAAATTCTTGAAGATATTTTTCTGTAGGGGAAGAGAATTTTTCTTCTTATATGTGAACTTTTTTAATAGTTGTGTTGAGTTATACATGAAATAGTTACTAAATAATGTTAAAATTTACTATTTTGTATGATCATGAAGAATTTAAAATTATTAGATGGAATTTCAAGACTCTTTTCTTTGAGAATGTTGAGAAGATATAAAGAATGTATTCAGATTTATATTATTATTAACAAGGTGAAGAGGAATGTGTGGTATTGAAAAAAAATCAAAGATGGATATTGTTGAGCACTCCGAAATATGATGTTTTATTTATTTTCAGTACTAGTTACGCATGAATATTGATGAGTTGTTATAAAATGTAAAAGATAATTGAATAAAAGTTATGATGAAGACACATTTCCTGCAATAATTTGGATTGAAATTTGAAGGAATATGACTAAGGGAAATATTTAAGTGCTATTATACCAGAATATCGGAAAGCTAAGGAGAGAAGATTCCATAAATTAAGTGTAATATATGAGAGATTCTATTTTTGGTGATGAAAACTCTTTGGATAATGTTTTTAGTCTGGTTTAAGTTTTTTATAATGCTCTATATTAGTTTAATATGTTCTTCAATCTGATATGGGGAATTCTGGAAAACTAGTACTTAAGATACAAAATTGAATAAGTCTAAGTTTAGAAAAATATAAACTAAATTAAAAACAGTTAAATTTAACATTAATAGATTAAACATAACTTTATAAGAGTGACTTCCATTTTCTAAAGGGTAAATTTATATATTATATGAGTAATGATCTAATTAATAAGTGTAAATTTATAGTTCATAAGTTTAAAGTTGGACTATGGAATTGTCCTACCAAGACATCACAAGATAAATGGTACACATTTCCAATTAAACTTGAATTTCATAAGAGTATAAGAATACTTTATAAGAGTAAAATAATTCAGGAAATATTTTCATTTTTGATGTATAAAAGAATTGATATTTCCAAGATCAGTTATTATAAGGAATTTAATTTATGTGATTCTTGTAATGTGGTCATCATAGAATTAAAATCCCAATCCCTCAAGTTGATTGTTATTCAAGACTAGGAGTGTCCCAAACCTCGAAGAGGAAATCCATGTTGAAATGATTTATTATAACATCCATATGTCAAAACATTTAAAAAATTTTGTGCACTATAATTTTTATAGAATTAAAAATTTATGGTATTAAAATATTAATTTAGTTAATTGAGATAAGTTTTAAGGATAATTAAAATGGTGAACATGGCTCAATAATTTTATGAAATTAAAATTGAGCAATAGCCTAACACTATTCATAGAGTTTCAATATTATGATATGGAAATAATATACATGATAATATTATACGAATATAACTGTTCCAAAAATGAAAAAATATTGTTAAAGAGATAACCTTAAACATTGTGTGTGATAGTTATAAAAAAAATAAAATGAAATCAAAGTTAGAGAAAATTTTATTCTTAAGAAGAAATTATAGCCTATGATAGGAGATGATGTGATAATAATAAAGTGATCCTAATTTATTGAGTCCAAAAAGGTGATGATTTCATTTATCTATTTGTATTTAGAGATCTTTTGTTGTTGTTTTTCAATAACAATGTGTTTGGAATTCAATCGTTGGTACCATTATCATGTATTAGGTACAAGTTACTACCCATTCAATTAGTTTTCTATTAGTAGTGTGTGAGGGGTATAAAACCTAGAATAAATTAGTGATGCATTCATCCTTTAAGGAGGAAAACCTCATTAAAATACATTATGTGTTCGATATTTTATTCTATGTTATTTTTTGTAATGACATTGCTACTAAATGAGTATAAGGGAATATAGGTTTTCAAAAAAGTATACAAATAGTGATTCACCCCTCCCCCCTAAGTTTTTATCATTTCTTATTCAATCCATTCACATCCATGAGATCTTTATAGATCCTCTTAAGTAGTAGATTTGGTTTATATTGATGTGTTTAGACTTCTGAAACAAATGGGTAAATTGTATTAACATTTTTATATGTATAATTATAATATAATGTACTATATTTTTCCTATGTTTCATAATAAATAATACTTTTCTTGTTCTAATATTTATAAAATAATGGATGAAAATAAATAGTGATGAAAGATTAATATATTGGCATATGATAATGGGAGATAGTTCATAAACCTATCGGTGAAAAAATACCTAGAAAGGCCTGGAATTTTACATCATATGGTTTTAGTAAGAATAACCCAAAATAATTATATGGTTAAAAGGAGGATTGTAAATATCAACAATACTGAAAAAACGATGCTAATATCTAGTGGTGTTACATGATACTATTAAAAAGAGTCTATTAACACTATTGTAAACATTAGAAATAGAACTCTACTTTGAATAGGATAAAAATTGATTCTCTATAAACTATCTTATAAGAGGAGACCCAATTTGAAATATTTTATAGTTTTTTTTCATAACTAATATATATTTAATAAGTAATGGAATAGAGGGAAACAAGTAAATATAATAGAAAAAGGTATCACCTCTAGAAATATGGTATATACAGACAATCCTATAACAATGGTTTCAAGGAACCACTGGTATATTTTACCCCTATCCCAATGTGTATTTGAATCTATTGGTATAGGTTTTTTATAATAATGGATTTCATAAAACATTGGTATAGTTCAACCCTATTCGAATTGTCTTAAGAAACCCTTGTTATAGGGTATAATCCTAAACCAACACTACCTCCTTCCAAGAAATTATTTCTCACTTATCTATGATTGGTTTATATATTCCCTTTAATTAACCTAATTACACATGTATTATTGATAATCTTTTATTGATTTTTATGTGAAATCAGGATTGTATGTTGTACACCTTCACATTCTCTCTTTTCTTATTATATTATTATTTCTCTGTTTTTTAAGATATAGATCACAAAGGTGGGTGATAATTTATTGTTCATCAAATTTCAATTTTTTTTAAATTTTCTTATTTATAAACAATATCCAATTTCTTTTATAGTTTATTTTGGTGAAAAGACACTAGGCGACATTGGATTGATCATTTGGGGAGGTGATTCATCACACATCCATTGATTTATATAATAATAAATACATAAATAAATTTAAATATTTTATTCTTATAAATTAAATTCTTTCTATTCTTATTGGATAAATGGTGGTATTAATAACATGAATTTACTTTGGGTTTAGTATGTTATATTATTATTTTTTGAAAACAAATAATATATTGTTTAATATAATAACGCACAAAAGATTCATGAAGAATTTTAATTTTTAGGAAATAATTTATGTTTCTTCTATGAATTTATTTATGGCGTTTAATGAAAAACTAATTTCATCTTATTTTTATAGTTTTTTATAAATATAAAGAATTATTTTAATGAATATCAATGTTTTTGGTGTTTGTTAATATCAATAATTTTTATGTGTTTCGATATAATTGTAATATGGTGTTATCCAGATTTTTTTGGGATTGACATCATTATTATGGGGTTTTATTTATAAATTTGATAAATTTTTTATGGGATATTATAAACACTAAATTATTTTTGAATAATATGAATATTTTTTTATTAATGCAATTAATTTTGTTATAGGGTGTTTATTAATTTTATTTAATTCATGAATGGTTTTTTGGAAATGTTAGAGAGGGGATTTAAATTTCTGATTGTGAATATAATGTAAAATAGGTGACTTTTCTTATTTCATGGAATTATTTTCTTCTTTAATAAATATATTTCATGAGAAAAATATAATTGAGGAAGTGATTATTAAATATATGTCATGTTAGGTTATATAAAACCTTCGAGTTGTATTTTTTTCTATAATGATGATCTACGTGCTTTTGTTCATCTTAACCATCATATATGTACCTTGTTTATCAGCAAGTACTCCGCCTAAGCGATGCACGACACTATAAAATAATTCTTATTATTAACTATAGATTACTATTTATAAAAAATAATAGTTTATTATCTCTCTTCTTAAGAGTACTATTTGTAATAGTTGCGAAGAAACAGTAACGTTTACTATATTTTATTTACATATAAATGGTGAATAATTTGGAATTATAAGTAAATCTTTAAGAAGACATCAATACAAAATGTTAAATTGAGATACATAAATTGTAATGTGAAACTCTTTGGAATAGTCAAGGATGTAAACCTGACTTCAATATAAACTGAATATAAGAAAACAATATTGCATTCTATGAAAAACATAGTTGAAGAGGAGTTACTTATATAATAGTTTATCTAATAAAAAAATGAGATATGCCGAGGAATAATTATAATACAAAAAAACTGTTGTCCACAAATAGAGATGTTGTGATGTTTAGACATGGAGTAATTTTCTAGCAAGTAGAAGATGTTCCCAATTCATTTCATCTTTTCCTCACTAATATAAGATTGGTTGGAATCTTCCTTCTCTAACACATCATAAGAGTATCTGAATATGCAGCATAAGAATACAACATAAGAATATATAACAGATAAGTATACAACATAAGAAATGGATATGAATGAAATCTCCGACTGAAAAAGAACATTCATATAGACATGAAGCACACAACATAAGTGTATACATCATAATATATAAATGGATATGAATGAAAAAAACATTCAAAGTAGCATCCCCCTCCCCACTTTCCTCATCCTCCCCTCCCCTCCCCTCCCCCCTGCCAACCTTTTCCACCAGCACGCCCTCCCCCTGCCATCATCCACTGCTCCCCTCCCTCCCCTCCCCCTTGCCCAACCTTTTCCCCCTTCTATCACCGTCCACTCCCCTCCCCTCCCCTACAGCCTGCCTATCCCCTCCCCTCCCCTCCTCTCCAACCTGCCCAGCAACTGCCCCTCCCCTCCCCTCCATCCTATCCAGCCCCTCCCCTCCCCTCCCCTCCAACATGCCCAGCAACTGCCCCTCCCCCTGCCCAACCTTTTTCCCCTACCATCACCCTCCCCTCCCCTCCCCTCCTCTATATCCTACCCATCCACTCCCCTCCCCTCCCCTTTAATCTTCCCAACAACTGCCCCTCCCCTCCCCTCGCGTCCATCCTACCCAGCCCCTCCCCTCCCCTCCCCTCCAACCTGCCCAGCAACTTCCCATCCCCTCTGCCCAACCTTTTACCCCTTCCATGACCCTCTCCTCCCCTCCCCTCCCCCCTTTCCCAACCTTTTCCCCTTGCCATGACCCTCCCCTCTCCTCCCCTCCTCTCCATCCTGTCCAGCCCCTCCCCCCCTCCCCTCTAACCTTCCCAGCAACTGCCCCTCCCCTTCCCTCCCCCATACCCAACCTTTTCCCCCTTCCATGACATCCCATCCCCTCCCCTCCCCTCAAGCCTTCCCAGCCCCAGCCCCTCCCCTCCCCCATGCCCAACCTTTTCCCCTAGTATCCCCCTACCCCCTGCCATCATCCTCTCATCCCCTCCCCTCCCCTCCAACCTGCCCAGCCCCTCCCTTCGCCTCCCCTCCCCTCCAACCTGCCCAGCCCCTAACTATATGCTATAAAATTATAACAGAATCTCCCATATAGGTAATCCTCCAAAAAAAACACTATATTTTAATGGTCAGTTTAGGGAAAGAGGGCATCTAGTAGGAAATCAATGCAGTGTGCCAAAAAACTACTAAGAATATAGAACAAATTGCTTTAGGTTTGATCATAAATTCTGCAAGTGTAAGGGGAAAATTGGTGATCGTGCAAAGAAACCATTATCCCTCAGACATTTCTACATTATTTTTTGTTCTGGATTCTATGGTTAAAATTTTTAATGGAAATATACATGAGAAACATACATTGGTAGTGTAGTCTAAAAAAGTGTGAAATTGACACCAAAACAGTGATAAATGGGGTGTAATAGACCTCCATGGGCCTTCCTATTTATAAATGGGGGAAACCCCAATGTATAAACATGATTTTTTCATTATATTGACAAAATATGATGAAAACCCCTAAATCCCTCGATGGAAATGGAAGAATAAGAACATGGGAATACCTTATAATGGTATTTTGCAACACAATCGGACACTGAAAATCATTGAGGGTTGACCCCCCCCCCCCCAAATTTTCAGCATGTCCTGGTACCCCCACAACCCAGCATCCCCCTACCCAGCACCTTCCCCCACCAGTCCCCCCCTGTCAGATCCTTCCCCCAGCAATCCCCCCCACCCTTTCCAACCCCTTCCCCCATAATCACACCCCCTGGCGAACCTCTTCCCCCTCCAGGCCCTACTCTTTGCCCTCATCTTCCTCCACCATCCCCTCATCCACTCTGCAACCAGCCCAGATCCTCCCCTCCCCTCCCCACTAAACATAATCTCCTCCCACCCTTTCCAGCATTTCATGGTACCCCCTACCCAGATTCCCCTACCCAGCACCTTACCCCACCAGTCCCCCATGCCCATCCCCTTCCCCAAGAACTCCCCCCCTTTCTTGCCCCTTCCCAAGCACTCCCCCATTTCCATCCCCTTCCCCCAGAAATTCCCCCCCCCCCCTTTCCATCCCCTTCCCCCATAACCCCCCTAGCCAACCTCCTCCCCCACTAGTTCTGTCCCCCCTTCCAACTATAGAAGTAAGTAGTGCAGCACAGACTACCCATTCATGTGTTGTGTAATTTAATCCCTATAAACCATCCAATGAGCTAATAAAAATATAAAGTGTAACATTACATAGTCATGTACTTTGAATACCTGAATGGATATCCTTTCAATAGACCCCCACCCGAAGGTGTTGTTGAACCTATACAGAGAAGTTAAAATTACGTAATCCTAAAATTAATGGCTAACTGAACATCGTTCACTCTCAATAATAAAACAACACTACAGAGGGCCTCCCCCTACCCAGTACTACCCTCCACTAGTTCTATCCCCCCTTCCAACTTGTCCCCAATCCTACCATCACCACCCCCCCACCCATTCCCAGCCCCTCCCCTCCCCTCCCCTCCCCTCTCCCCTTGCCCAACCCCTTACCTCCCCTCCCCCCTGCTCGACCCCTTCCCTCCCCTCCCCCCTGCTCAACCCCTTCCCTACCCTCCTATATTAATATCCTCTACTACAACCCCATCCCAGCAAATCCCCCTTCCAACTCATCCTCCCTACTTCCAAGCAGAAACCCCACCAGGGCCCTCCTACCTGCCCAGCCCCTTTTCCACAAGCCCCCACCAGGCCCAACCTTCCTGCCCTGCCCCTTCTCCCACCATCACTGAAATACATCAACTAATGGTTTATATGTAATATAGTTAGAATAAACTAAGTAAGATGATAGAAAAGGAATTAGAACATACAATCACCTGATATCGTATTACCTTTCATACCTGCAGAACATATCAGTCATTCTTTTCTGTTTTGTCCTTCAATTTATCCTTCATTCGGATTCCCATATTTTTTGTTTGAATTGCTATACCGACACTTTTAGGTGGGATATGATGAGATTTA
This sequence comes from Viscum album, assembly GCA_963277665.1. NCBI lineage: Eukaryota > Viridiplantae > Streptophyta > Magnoliopsida > Santalales > Viscaceae > Viscum > Viscum album. The sequence continues at coordinate 54,364,553 of OY728138.1, read as the reverse complement.
TCAATAACATCTTTATTCAGAAAATCATTCAGCAGGATTTTCTACATATAGAACATAGTTGAAAGAAGCATCAGATCTAAGAGAAATTACAATGTAGGATAAAAATAATGGCATATAAAGCCAATTAAAAGGGAGAATATATATATATACCTGAATTCCTGATGATATCGCAGAATATGTTTCAAATATAGAGCCAGCCTTTGCACTGAGTCGAAACAATTCAACATTTTAATGTTACTATGATAGAAGAAGAAAGAATTAATACAGTGGCATGTTCTTTACACGCAGGGAAGTAAAAATGATGATAATGGATTATATTATATCTGAATATGATAATGCACACTACTTAAATTTGTACAGCCACTGCTCTAACGATGATTTATATAAATAATAAGACAAATAACTATTTGTAGTCTATCGATATTAATTAAAATAAGGATATGTAATAGAATCTACCTGAAATTCCGTGAAGCTATCATTGAAGTTGGTGATGTAGTTTTCATTGTCGGTGATGAATATTTCGTTTTATGAGTTTTATTCTACCGAAAAGTGATGATTTTGAATATTATAGCTTGACACTTAAATTGACAAGAGAACCGTTTTTTATTTGAAAACAGTCAATTCAGAAGGAAAATTGTGCTCATCATCAGCCTTATTTAAGGAACAAACTAAATGTTAATTTAAATGAAGAGAAAATATTTTGTCATAATGCTAGTTTATTATCTAGTAGTACCATAATCAAATAGTCTCACAGATGTGATGCAGTTTTGCTCACAAATTTCATTACTTGTTTATCAAATGGGACAACTGATAATGAGTCTGTGGAATCAGTCACAAGCAGCTGCACTCGAAATCTGTTGATTTATAAATATAATTTCAAAGGGATTTTGGATATGTAAAATCTACATTACTAATGATATATAAAGTAACTAATAAACTGTTAAGAAGAAGAAGAAATTAGAACCTGGGAATAGTGCAAGTTACAGATTTCTTGCAGTTGCTTCACCAAATTTTTCCATCAACATTATGCACTTTTTTCATGCAGGAATTGCACGAATCATAGAACCAATTGTGAGTTGTTTGAATTTTTGTTATGGTGACAGAAATAAATCACTTTATAGGCTTTCCAACATTGATAATAATGTAGATAATGACATTGTACAGTAATATATGGGTACAAGAGAATATTAAATGCATAATTAAATTTTTAAATTTGTCGTATACTACATACCTGATCACAATTCTTCACTTCAGAAATGGTTTTTTTACGTTCCCAATATAGCAATGGTGTATAGAATGATGATATGTTTATTGGTGCTGGACTTTGAATATCCAATGACATTATAAACATACATCTAAAAATTGAAAAATGCAACTAAAATGTCAAACATAACATCTACATCTATCATATAATAAAAAATGGACAACATATACAAAAATGACAATAAAATCAACTGTACAGAGCAACTTTTTCGGAATGATTCAACATCTTCAATATCAAGATTGAAAAGGATTTTCGTTGCATGAATGGCAGTTTTCAAAATAATAGAGTCTGAAAGTAGTTTTAAAGTGATTTCAGTTGGATTACTGGTTTTAAATTTTTAAAAGCATTGAATAAATGAAATGGCATTAAGGCATTGTGTTATTAGAGAGAATACTATTTAATTTCTTAACTCTAATGAGTTTCAATATTAACACAGTTGATGAACCGATGATTTCTTCCAAGTAAGAAGACATCTAGTTAGCATAGTCACCCCATAAACTACATTTAAGTTATAACCCACTACAGAATATCATTTACCCAATAATATTAGATATGAACAGCGGGTCAGACATTCTAAAATGATGTAATGACTAACCTTTCACCCTATAATACAATTTTCATTTTGAAATTGTTATTACCCAATGCTTCAAGAGGATGTGAGAAACGTAAATATCCAATAATTTCTAAAACATATAAGAAAGAATAAAATATTATGTACTGTAAGCTAATAAAATTGGACAATAATCCGTAAAATAAAACATTGATCAACAAACATAATGTACTAACAATAATAAAATGTTTCAGAAATCTCAAAAAACTTTTACCTATTAAATGTTGTTCTAGAACCTTTCATTGAATTATGTCTTCAAAGGAAGTAAAATCAAAATAGAAATGTGGCAGTGGTGCATCACATGGCCGCACATGCGTTGTTGAAGTGAATAGTACTCTACATGTATGTCTATTTCCTAAGTAGGTACCTTGATTTGCGGATATCTTCATGTTTTGTATGAAATAGCATATCCCTTACTGAAATATATTTTTGAACATAGATAGAATATGATGCCCACTAATAGTACAATGTATCATCGCATTCTGAAGAAATAAATTTATAACAATTTCAATAATTGAAAGACATATAAATTAACTTGACAAATATGTGGTATACTTAAATTGAGAAGAGAAATGAAATAGAAGAAAGATAATATGAACTCTATTATTTTTATGATTTTTCCTGTATATCTCCAAGAATCATATCAATCTCCACAACATCATTGGAGGACCTGGATGATGTGTTGCTCCACAAATTCAAAATACACACTTGTATCTTCAATGTATCATCGGTATCAGGTGTGATATCATTCAAAGGGGTAATTGATTGCGACATTTTGGTATGAATGTGACGTTTTATTTTTTTTAAAAGACATCGTAATCAGAAACATTGAAATTCATAAAATCAGGTATTAATAAATTCAGCAGAATCAAACATTGATAGTTTAACATAAAATTTAACATATACCTACCCCAATCTATGGAATAATTCTTTGTAGACAATATTTTGTGTCGATTAACGAGTTGTAGGATTATTATCACCAACTACTACTTTCAAACCTAATGGTGATGTGACTCTAGATAAACATATAATTGACCATGAAAAAACACAGGTTTTCGAAGATACAACACAACAGAAGACAGTGATTGTCCTTGACTTTTGTTAATAGTCATAGCATAAGAAACGGTCAAAGGATATTGTCTTATTTGTTGTTTGAAAGGCCACCGACTGTCGAATTGTGTCATATTTAATCTTGGAATGAAAGAAAGATATCCATAATTACAGCCACATATAATTCTTGCTCCGATGACATGATCCCCAAAGTGCGTAACAATCAAGCGAGTCCCATTACATAATCCCACAGACCGATCTAAATTGTGAAGCAGCATGACAGGAACACCAATTTTGAGTGTAATTTTATGGGAAGCCATCCCTAAAACATTAATCCCATTTAACATATCAGATGTGTAAATCTTTTCTGGCCTATCTGTATCAAAACTTGCATCACAAATTGAATCTGAGCTGAAATAATCTTTGAATTCAGAAGACGTGAGGGACATCATGCACACATTCACTTCTTCAACAATATCCTGAGTTAGAGCTAATATGGAATGGTCTTTATGATAACCAACATCAGAATGATTACATATGAAGTTGGGATAAGTATGTTAAAAAAATTTAGAAATAGGATCTTCAGTCGAAGCAAGAAAATATGCAGATGCAATTGGAATTGTAGCTTCGCCATCATTTGGTTTTGCAATGCGACCTTCACCAATATCTAAAGTCCATTTGGAAAATTCAAGAACCTCATCTATAATTGTAGAAGAATTGGAAAGTAATATCTTGTTCCTTGTAAGTGCTAGAATGCAACAATTTTGACACAAGTATGAAAAAGCTATACTTGAAGAAACTATTTCATTTCTGTTACCACTTGGTATGACTGGTAGTATTTTACTTAAATCCCCACCCAATACAAAAGTTATTCCACTGAAGGGAAAATTTGAGGCATTCTCATTTTTTATGGACATGATATATTTTAAAGTACGGTCGATAGCTTCAAAACAATGCTTATGAATCCTTGGTGCCTCATCACAAATAATAAGATTTGTTAACTGTAGAAGATCTGTGACATCACTACCTTATTGAATATTGTAAACAGAATTTTCCAAAATAGAAATCAGAATTCAAAATTTGGAATGTGCTATCCTCTCACCCGGTAGCAGTAATGATGCAATGCCACTGGATGCAACTACCAGAACAATTTTACCTTATGACCATAGTAATGATGTTAATACTTTCCAAATATAATTTTTACCTATGCCTCCATGACCATGCAAGAAAAAGAAACCTCCAGCGGATGTAGTAAATGAAGAAATAATGGTACTCATCATGTAATTATGTTCATCAGTAAACTTACTTTGGAAAGTCAGATACTCATTCTGAAGACTCTCTCTGTTATGATTTAGTTCATCAGCTACCAACTGATTTTGTTGAGGGAAAATTTCAGAATATGGAATGAGAATTGGTGGAAAAGATTGATAGATCTACCATTCCCTTGCAGTAGGTTTTCTATTTCAATCAAAGCATTCATCTTTTTGTGAAGATCTGTGAGTGTTAAATCTAAATGGAATCATGAAATATTGTTATTTAATTAGTTAAATGTATTAATAAAGAATAAAAAGTTACTGAATTAATACCTACACATTTCACATTATATAGATTGAGCAATAAGACAACATATACCTGGAATTTGTAGCCTATTTTGTTGTGTATTGAGAATGTCTTCATAGAGAAGCTCCCATGTTTTATGCCACACATTTTCTGGGCAAGAAATATTGTTTGAGAACAAAATGTTGGAAAAAATTCTATGCATAGACCGTCTCAGAGCCCAAGTCAACACCTCCTTTATTACATCAATAAATTCTCTTTCATCAGCAAGAAGTCCTGATGCAGATCATGCCTCGTGAAAAGTACCATGAATACTGTTGTTGATAGTTTTAATACTGTCAAAAGTGGTTGAACCTCTAATCTTTGTGAGCATTAACCAGAGGTAATATAGCTCTCCAGTTGTCGGTGGAACATAATAAAGTCCACCAATATTGAACCCTTGCTTTCATAGACACCATATTTATTCACGTTGGTGGAATACAAATCTAGTTAGAAATTCTACGAATGTGAGACATCTTCTTTTCGGGTAAGAAACATTAGCCTGAAACCATGTTGTAAGCATTGATTTAGAAATATTATCCTTACTCAAGACATCCTCAATATGATCATTGTCAGTGTACATAACACTATTTTGGCCTGGTAAATGAAAATTTAATCTCTCAACAAGAGGATATCTATAGGGGATACCAAAGGAAAATATCATCCAAGAGGCCTTGCAAGGAGAGATGTATCGGCAATCATAATACATTTTAATCTCATCGACATTATTTTCTGACAATGCAGTAGTGTTGGTTTCATAGAGAAATATTGTTACACGATCATTACCTTTTCTAATATACATGAACAGATACTTAATGGAATTTGATTTATTGCAAACTTCAATATTCATATAAGCTTGATAATTCATTAACAAGAAAGGATTATACGGTACAACAAACCGATTATCCAATGGGACACCATTTTGCACAATTGTGTTTCCATCATTTATTTGTTGGTATAGAACGTACCCATCATCATAAACTGTTGTATTTTTGACAAATTTTTTTGGAAAAAAATTTTACATTTTCCATTTTTATACAAGGTGATTTACGATTTGTATTGCCACAGGTCCATGCACTATAGACTTCTTAATAGCCCCATGAAGTTTTGGGAACTCACTTTATTCTAGACCTTCCGAAGAAACAAATTTTTAAATGCAAGTAGGAGTATCTATTTTTATATCTCTACATAAAAATAGTATAATGTGTATATGAGGTAGTCCACATTTCTAAAATTCCACTGTACGAACAACTGCACAGAATGTGAAAATATAAATGACACAGTTCAACAAAAGATTCAAAAAATAAGAAAAAGTATGTGCCATAAAATACTTCTTATTTAAAAAGTTACATGCTCGTGACTTTCCAAAAAAATGTCTCTCTCGTAAATCTTTCATTAACTGGTAAACCTTATTATTGAATATCTTGGATACAATGTGCGAACAGTCTGAAAGACGAATATTGTGACGTGATACAAATCAGGTGATTTCAGGCCATAGTGGATTGCATGTAAATGTTAAAAAAATACGGATATCCTGTCCAATTGCATATTGACATTGCATCTTGGTAGTTTTGAATCATATATCTGGGACCACCAGTAAATCTAGACAGTAAAGTGATTCTCTTCCAGCATGCATACCCATCGCGGTCACCTCGATGAAAAGCATCTTGCAGCCCATTGTACAACTAAACCCTCAAGCATTTTTTGATTGAAGTGTATGGGGTTTTATAATATGGTGTTATCCTGAATTTTTTGGGATTGACATCATTATTATGGGGTTTTATTTATAAATTTGATAAATTTTTTATGGGGTATTATGAACACTAAATTATTTTTGATTAATATGAATATTTTTTTTAATGAAATTAATTTTGTTATAGGGTGTTTGTTAATTTTATTTAATTCATGAATGGTTTTTTGGAAAAGTTAAAGAGGGGACTTATATTTCTGATTGTGAATATAATGTAAAATATGTCACTTTTCTTATTTCATGGAATTATTTTCTTCTTTAATAAATGTATTTCATGATAAAAATATAATTGAGGAAGTGATTATTAAATATATTTCATGTTAGGTTGTATTAAATCTACAAGTTGTATTTTTTTTCTATAATGATGATCTACGTGCTTTTTTCATCTTACCCCTCATATCCGTACCTTGTTTATCAATTTTTGTCACTTACATGATTTCTTTTTTGATGTATTATTTTATTTATTTTGGTATTTTATTTATCCCTTGGGTTCCCTATGTGTTTTGGGGGTAAAATGGAGATTTTGGGCTTGAAATAATGGGGTGAATGGTCATCACACGATTAGGTGAAACCATGTGCCCTTCTCAAGGTAAGAGTGCAACCAAATGACATTTTGGACAATGGTGACCGCATAGTTGGAACAGGGTTTTTAAAACTGTGAATTCTAACTATATATCCTATCCCTCTTAGAAAATGAGGGGTGCATAGGTTCGATATTTTTTGAAAAACCATGTGAGATAACCATACAACTTATCAAACACATTAAAAATTGGACATTTACTTTCCTTTACCCTTTGATTTTATCCTTATTTCCTCCCCATTTTCCATATTTAGGATTCTTCACATTAGGAACCTCTTATTATCTTCCTTTATCTATTAGAACTTTAATTTTAAGGTGGATTTGGTTTTTGTTCTTCAATAATAACCAAGAATGTTCCCTTCTCCCTTTATTTATACCACTTTCAAGGGTTTATATTCCCTCTTTATTGGGTTTTCTCTTTCTAATAGATTATTTAACCTATGTAGGGTTTGATCTTATGTTTTTTTGGTAATATTGATGTTTATTTCTCAATCTTTTCTTTATAGGCTCTTTTGGTGGTGTTGTTGTGGTTTAACATCAATTTATAGATGTTTTCAAGAGTGAGGTTGGTGGTTCCATACTTTTATATTATTATATGAGTTTGATATTCATTATTTATTTCATAAATTTGTTCTATGGTTTTTATTTGTGGTGATAAATTTGTTTTGGAAGGATTTTGTTATTCATATGTGTTGAAAATTGGTTTTTTCTAAAGAAAATTGAATATTTTTTATGTTTGATTCATTATAATGTCTCATAAATAAGTTATATTCCTTTTTTGAAATGTTTGAAATGTGTTTTCTAAAATATTTAATGGTGTAAATGAATTGGAAGTGTATTTTCCAAGTAAAATGGATTTTTTTCATGTTATATAATTTTTGGTGCACCTTAAATGCTTATTTAAATTATGAAGAATTCTATAAAAATTGTTTTTTTTTGTGATTGTGAATTTGAAAATGGGTTTTCCCATGAAATTTTTTAAATAATATATTTGTTTATATTATTATATTTCCAAATTGTTTTTGAAATTAATCAAGTGAAGATAAATGTATTTACAAATGGTTTTGGTGTGCATGTGAAATGGAATGTGGATTTTTTTATGGAAAGTGGTTATTTACTTGTGTTCTTATGATTCTTGAAATGTGTATGAGAATGTGTGGATATATTTGATATGTGAAACTAATTTTCAAAACAATTGGAATCTTTGTTATCTAGGTGGGAGAACTTGAACTAGTATGTTAGTTGATTCAGTAGTGTATGATGCCCAAATTAATCTAAAAGGATTGACGATTACACCACGAAATAAACATGTGATATGATCAGAGGCCACTAGACCTTGGGATGCATCACCCTCAAGTGGATCATGCACAGGAACACTATTGGTATTGGATTATTGATAAAGCTATTTTATATACATATTTTTATGTGTTTTTATATATATATTCATTTCATATTAATTGATATAATATAAGACATGTTCCTGATATTAATGTTTTTTTGAATTCTTATGCAATATTTACATTTGGAGAAATACCAAAGAAAATAATATAATTGTGGGAAAAAAATGCACTTTGTGCCATGATAGAAGTGAAGTAGTGTGACACCAGATTTTTAAGTATGATCTTGGAGAACATCTGGGGAATTTAAATAAAGAACCAAGGAAAAATGCTTATAGAGAAGAAAAATTGAATTAAATATTGTGCAATCTTTACATAACATGTACTGGAACATGTGGTGAAAAAATGCACACTAAATGAAGTAATTAAAAGAATCCATGGAATTTACATGAGGTATTACTGAGTTACACAAGGTGTAAATTCCCTATTGGAAAGTTACAAGTTGTGTAACCCAGTTACATGTGTTGTGTTTTCCAGATAGGAATTTTTTTCCAGATTCACAAATATATTAATTTTTTGACCAAATCATAAACATGGGACCCTCTCAGAATATTCATTTATAGAATTCATTAATAAGGGAGCCCATCTAGAGCCTATAAATAGATAGGCTAGGGCCCCACTCAAGGAGGCCATTCCACACTGGGGGATCGACCATCGAGATATTGTCGTAGGGTTCCAACTAAATTTCAGCATAGATAGGATTTTCTTTATGATATTATTTTCTGTATTTCATGTAATCATTCTATATTTTCTAGTTTTAATTATATCATATTTATTTTCTTCATCACATTATCTTTTTTTTTCTTTCATAATATCTTCCCTATGGATTTTGGATTAATTGTCTTTAGTGATCACCTGAAAATGGTTGGTTAAAACCCATATGGGAGAGAAGAATCTGGTAAAGGGGTTGTGTTCCATTATTGATTGATTTACCTTTTCTCATAAAGATTATTTCATTCTATAGAATCATATTTCACCTAAACTGTTACTTTATTCATCATTGATCCATTAACCTTATTTATTGAATAATGAATGATCCCCATCATGATTGAGATAATTTTTTCATGATACTTGCATTTAATTTCTATTCTGTATATGGAAATATGAACTAAATTTACTTTTTCTATTGTTATATATATGAAAATGATAAATTGAGACTCTATGGTTGTTTAATAGGAATTGAACATTTCACCTATCAATGAAAATATTTGATTGTAGGGCAATTTAATATAATTATTTTGTGCATTAAGTTAAATTTATTTAGAAAAAACATCCCTATAAACTGAATTCCATATCTTCTATTTCTCCATTTAAATGTATTTATTTGAATTAAACCGTTAGTTTACTATAATAAAATTACAATTGGAGCAACCTAACATTTATTCGACAGTTTTCATCGCTATATTCCCCTATCTTTGTGGGTTGAACCTTGAAATTAATATATACTACACCTTTTCATTTATTTTGGTTCGATTTAATATAAATTTAATATTTGACTCGCTCCCAAAAAATTAACGACACCTTATGACACTTTAAATTTGGGCATCATTTCCAGGGATTAGTAGAGCATTTTAGACAACTCAAGACTAATTATTTAGGTCAAATCCTTTTCTAATCCCATTTATGTTTATTGATCTTATTTTATTTAAATAATTTTGTAGAATTTTTTATCATATATTACTCTTTTGGTAGTGTTTTTTGGTTTGCATGATTATTTTTCAGATAACCAAATATTTTTCCACACCACCATCAGAACACTTTGAATATATAGAGTATCTGGCCACATGGGAAGAACTGAATTAAGAAGGGTGGATACAGTAGGATGATAGTTTGAATAATTCATATTCTCATGAGTATGATGAATTCCATCCACAATATTGGTATGTAATATACTATCATCCCAACAGAAGATCTCTTGACTATAAAATATATATATGCAATTACTGGGCTAAGCAGTACACTCATAATGAGTACAAAATTCAACATGATCAAGATCAGGACCAAGAATAAAGACTTACTAGATTAATATCTCAATGTATTGAAGTGATGGACAAGGGGATGGACTATAATGAGTCTGAACTCAATGAGTAGAGATAATTGACTACTCACTTAACCCAAATCATTTCAAATTCCAATTATCACCTACCTATAGTTTCTAATTTATATACAAGTGAATTTGAATATGGAGATCATCAAGAAGTGGAGAAATTCCAAGCTTTTGAAATAAAATATCCTCAATAGGATTATATTAAATAAATCCATTTCTTCTAACAACCTCAGGAGTATAACATAGATGATCAATTACCCACATTTCTCACATGGTTCCTTCCATTGTTGGATATGAGAATGGATGATAATAAATCCTGGAAAAATGAACAGTGATATTTAATAACTCTCCTTTATAATTTTATATCAAATATAAATAACCTAGAATAAAACATACTATTAAAATATAATACAGGGATTGATTGGATTGAATATGAAAAAGATCAAAAGGTGGATGAAGTCAATACCGCATAAACAGAAATAGAAGAAAAAAAAGAGGCAGAGAACAAAGAACACTACCTTTAGTGTGTTGGAGACATTGAAAAAAATGAAACTCTATAACAAGAAGAAGTATCAGAACCTATTTCATCCATTCTATGCATAAAAAAATACCAATAAGAACAATGGGAATTCCTTTCATAACTATGTGAATAAGAGGAAAACATTTTCATCGATTTTTGTGATTGGATGGTTGAAGTGGAATAAGAAGAGAAGGTAAACACAGTATAGTCAATAGAATCACATGTACATGTCAATGAATTTATAAAGGATTAAGAAAAGTTCAAGGATGAGGTTAATGAACAAACATGCAATTACCTCACTGGTATTATTGAGAGTAAAGAAGATTGGGACTCCCTCTAGAACATTCTATATGAAAAGATGAACACAATGGCTTTTATTAAACCATCCATTATAAAATTTAAACCAGAGTAAGAATAGGAAGAGTCTATTGTGGAGAATGTGATCTACAACATTTTCTCAAATTTCTATTTCCTATTATATTCATTACACCGGTCCTAAAATTACATCCCACCACTTGTCATGATAACCCAATAGAGGGGGAAGAGAAAGACTACCCTAGTTGCTCAATAATAATATATGTGGGTAAATACATCATGTTTAGCTCTATATCATGCCCAAATTATCTTAAAAATTTAAATGTTTGAGCTGAAAAACCTTAAAAGGGCATATACTGGGAGGCAAACTGGATGGTAAAAATTGAATTCTAGGACTTGGATTTATTGTATTGTACTAGTTTAAATAAATATACCCTTGGTTATCTTATGTACCTACTAGATAAAAATATATTAAATTCTCAATGGCATGTACTTTAGTTGTTTAGTTTTTTTATATTAGGTCCCTATGAGTCAGAAGCAAGAAGCGATTGAAGAAGCTAAAACATGAACATTGCACATCGTGTAACCAGATTACATGTTGTGAACCTCCCTAGACAAAATATAAGAGGCTCATTAAGAAGCATCAATTTAAAGTGATTACTATTTATTCTTTATAATATATTTTCACCCCTAGTTTTTTCTATCACATGATTTCATAAAGAAAATAATGAATTGAAATGTTTCATGAACTTAATTAGATTCACCCACAAAAATGCTTGAATTTATTGTCTTGTACCCACTGATCAAAGAGATATTAGAATCAAGGACAAATATTATTACATGTTAGAACATTTGAAATATGATTCCCATATATGAAAAATATATAAATGGAAATTTTAAAATTCACTTTCTTACTTTAATTTTTAATTTCTTGAAAATAATTTTTGATATAATTTCTTTTCATGATGTTGATTCCTAGAATAATGCGTTGAGTAAAATTATTATTGTTTTTAATTCCATGACCTGATTCACTCATATTTTCTTCCCATTCCCTAGAGGATTCAATACTAAATATTTTTTATTTTTCTATGCATATTTCTTGAGTGAATCATGGGGAATATAAATTGACTAGAACTTGCATTGATATTTTTTCAAATCTATAACTGAACAAATTCACTTTTGAAATGATTGAATAATTTTTTATGATCCCCTTTATCTTGAGACACACATTCACATTTATCTTTTGTATGAATATAGATACCATGGATGACATTGTAAGGATTAATCCATGTTATAGGGAATTATTTTCATTCCTACCATTCTCTACATATTTCTGAGGATATTCAATTAAATGAGTGTGAGGGATGGGTCATTTAAGGTGGATATGTAATTAGATATATTGAGGGGAGACTATATAGTTTTTCCACAATATTTTAGGTATGGTTCATATTTACATTCATTATATTCCACTATTTATTCCTCTTGTTGTTAAACAATATAAATGAATAAAAATATAAAAAAATGGGTAGTTTCTCTGGTAGGTCAAAAATCACCATTGTCAGACCAATGATCTCAAAATAATATGTGGTAATATGATTGATGTGAAACTTATCATAGGGTAGATTCTGAAAAAATTGATAAAAATGGGTTTTGAATTGGGAGATTAATAAATCACCATTTTTTAGACTAATTATTTTTATCATATGTGGTTAGGTGGTGGATGTGAGGTTTATTCCAATCACGATTTTTGAAAAAATAAAAAAAAAATTAAGGAAAAAACATGGCAATAAAAGAGGATTATATTTCCATATGATTACATTTTTTTGAGCCTTTACTATGATCTTTAGGGGTTGTGTGAGATGGAATCAAATTATTTGTGAGGATAATTTAATTGAGATTGTCTTTTGAATATCATGAATTATATGTTACATATTATCCTCTTCCAATAGCATTTTTTATTTTCAACATTTTACCTATCTACCCTCAACCACAGTGTCATTTGATCCTTATGATAAATCCCTTGTGATTAATTGAAATATTTTTCTTTACGTAGTATATAATATAGATTCAATAAAAGTATGTGGTTAGGAACATGTAATTGAGGTATTATCAAAACTTCATTAAATTTTTACCTTGACTGATGAGTTGAAAATTTAAATTGTTAGGTAAATCATAAATGGAATGAGTGTTAATGAAAAGTTTAAAACTGTGTGTGAAAAGGGAAAATTGTCATGAAATGAACTTTATAAATGAATCATGATTTTTGGATTCTTTAGTGGGTATGTGTTATGATTTTTCACTATTTAGTTATAACTTTTTTTAGCAACATAATTTGAAAATTCTCCTGTGGATTTATTCATCCTTGGTATTTTGATGTTGAGGTTTTACTTAAGGAGGAGAAAGGATTTGAGTGTGAGGGTATTTTATAACTCAGTTTTGTATACATATTTTGATGTGATTTTATATATGAATTTGTTTCATATTAATTGATATAATATAAGATGTGTTCCTGATATTTAGGTTTTTTGAATTATTATCTAATATTGGAATTTTGAGAAATAGAAAGGAAAATATGGAATTTAAGACCAATGAGTCACGTTGTGCCCTGATGGAAGTGAGGTGGCATGACACTATATTTTTATGGATGATCATTGATCAAATATAGAGAATAAAACTATTTAATTGAGGCTGAATAAGTCTTCTATAATAGAAAATTGAATTACACATTATGTAATCATTACACGACATGTACCAGCGCATGTGGTGAAAATAATGACATGATGTGAACCAATTAAAATAATTCAGGAAATTTACATGTGGTTTAATTGAGTTATACATGGTTTAAATTCATAGTATGGAATTTATATATGGTGTAACAATGTTACACATGATGTAATTTCCTAGACAGAAAATTTTCAACCATATTCACCAAATCATCATTTTTTGGCCATATCTTCAACATAGGACCTTTTAGAACAATTACTTTATGTAAATCATTAATAATTGAGACCATATAGAGACTATAAATGTAGATGACATGATTACACTCTAAGTGGCCACCTGGTGCTGTATGATCAACCACTGGGAGACTAACGTAGGGTTACGACCCAATTTCTTCATAGATAGGTTTTTTATTATTTTATTTTCATTATTTCATATAATCATTGAATAATTTATAGTTTTAATTCCAATTTATTTCTTTTATTCATCCCATTCTTATTATTTATTTCTTAATCTCTTTTTTATGGATTTTGATTTAATTTTTGATGGTGATCAACCAAATATGGTTGGCTAAAACCCATAGGGGAGAGCAGAATCAGTTAAAGGGGGTGTATCCCATCGTTGTATGATTTAATTTAACTTTTAAATATGATTTAATTCTAGATAATAATGTTTCTATTGAAAATTTACTTTACTATTCATTGAATCATTGACCATATGTTTTCAATAATGATGAAACCCTGGTAATATTGAGATAATTTATTTAAGATCATTGAATTAAATTACTCTTTTTCATGTGTCAATTTTAAATAAATGTACTCTAACTATTTTTATTAATCTGAACATAATGAATTCAGATTCTAGGTTTGTTTGATAAGGATGGAAAATTTCCCATATTGATGAAATTATTGGATTAAAAAACTATTTAATATAATTATTTTCTATTGAGGTTAAATTTATTTAAAAAACCCTCCCCTAGAAACTAAGTTCCCTCTCTTATATTTTCTCTATTTAACTTTATTTTTTTTCATTCCACCATCAGTTTAATAAAATCAAATATAAATTTGAGAAACCTAATTTTAATCTAGAGTTTTCATTTTTTGTGATCCCTTTTCTTTGTGGGTTCCACCCCGCACTTTTGATTTACTACACCTTTGTAGTTAGTATGGTTTAGGTTAATATATATTTCTTATTTGACTTATTCTCGAAGGAATTAACAACGCCTTCAGGAACATCAATTATAATATAGACACCATTGGACCTTGGGATGGGATACCCTATAATGTCTCATTCATGAGAACATTGTTTGTAGTTTATTGGAGGATATTGATCACTGAGGTATGAGTTTCACATTGTCCTACTTGTGCTAGTTTCCTATAAAGATTTTCTCATGTTTCTCTCTTGTAACATGATGATTACTATATATAGTTCAATCCATTGGTATAAGTTATACCTTATGTATATTTTTATTTCAATATATTTTATTTGTAAAATGGTATTTCTTTGAAAAGAGTTTTCTTGATAAATTTTTCTATAAAAAAAATTCTTAGAAATGATTGAAATATTATTATAGAAACGTGTATATTGATTTTTCATCTAATGTTATGTCATGGAATGTTTTCATTTGGGTGAAATTTTATTATGATTTAGATCATTCCTTTTATACAACCTTGGGTGTATGTAGGATTTTTTATGCAAGACCTAGGTGAAGGCATGATGTATCATGGTGGAGAAGGTGGATTTGGTTCTTAGTGTTTCACTTCTTGCAGGTGTTGGTGGTGGTGTGTTAAGGGAAAAGTCCCTCTTCTAAAATAGAGGCATATGGGATAGTTTTGTTGTTCCTATTATTTTTTACTATTTTTGGTTTTATTTAATGTTTTAAATCATTGAATCTGAAAAAATGGTGTACCTCCTTTTGTTATTCACATTAGTTATTGTGATATTTTTTCTTGGTTGGTTATTTATACTTATACAAATGGTTAAAATCATTCCCAAACTATATATTTGATCCCCAGGAACTGGTTTCCAACCCATTTGGATCAGGAACACCCATTGGGTTATGCCATGAATTGGGTTGGGTGTCTGTTTGGATGGAATCCCAGCTTTGTTCGTGACATTTTTCCACATTTACTTCCATAAATCATGAAATTAGAGCCTATATATTCATATTTGATTTATTCCAACCCTACCATATATTTGAAGTATCCGTAATGAATAATTTTTCCAAAAAATAGAAAAACATTATCACAAACCAAATATATATATGTATCTAGTTT
The DNA here is from genome assembly GCA_963277665.1 of Viscum album. Lineage (NCBI taxonomy): Eukaryota > Viridiplantae > Streptophyta > Magnoliopsida > Santalales > Viscaceae > Viscum > Viscum album. The sequence continues at coordinate 54,348,427 of OY728138.1, read as the reverse complement.
TCCAATTATTTTTTGTCATAATATGTATTCAAAATATTTATTTTTTCATGAATTATATAATTATAGTATGTATGTTTATTTAACTAAAAAAATATTTTTTATTATAAAATAGATAATTTGGTTGACATTTTATTCTCAACCTAATATCTCAAACATTTTTCAATTCACCGTTTCAACTTATATATTCATTCCCATGGGGCATCATGATTCTTGTGTCCTTGTAAATCACTTTCATAGTCACAAGGAAGAATTTATTTTTTTAGTTTTGTTTTTATTTCAATATACATTATCTCAATTTCCACATAGGGTTTTATTTTTTTATTTTTAGGATGGCTAACTATAGTTTTTTGTGGGTGAAGTAGATCCATTAGTGGTTGGTGTCTTTTCCTTACATGAGAGGGTGTTCAATGGATGCTGCAAGTGTTGGGTGCTTATTGTTGTTTCACTGCTATACTAGTTTTCAAAATAGGATTGTTGTTTATTTAATTTAATTTGGAATTGACGTTAGATGTATAGATAGATCATGCTAGAATTTAATTTTACATTCCCCAAAGTTTTTAATTAATTGTTTATGGGGAGGTGCAGATGTGGTCTCATAAAAAACCCTTTATGGACATGTGAGAGATTGTTGAAATCAGATGATATTACAAAGTGTCATCAGATCACACCATGTTTCCTTTCTATTTCATTACAATTTTGGAAATATAGAAATGACACTAGTATGTTCCTAGAGTTTGTAATAAAATTTTTCATGGGAGTAATTAACCCATTTATGTGGATAATCTAAGTTCATAGGGATGATATTGTTGTTTATACCGTTCTCTTGATACCATTTATTTTATTTCATCTTGGGTGATTCACATGTTGTGTGATATCATAATTTATTTATATTTATACTCATTTCCATGTATGGAATGAGATGAGAATTCATGCATCACGATAGGCACATAGGGATATATATATATATATAGACATTAATTTTTCATGATAAGGAAATATTTTTTTTCATGTTTAATATACTTTCCTATATGAATTATGGTATGAGATACCTATTATATATACTAAATAGAATGAAATGAACTAAAATTTCCTGATAAAACACTTTTAATCCACGTTTAAATAGTCCAAGAGTAGTGGTTCCCTGTTTTTGTCACTTGTTGGTGTTGAACTTGTTTTCATAGCCAGTGTTCTAAGTTGTATGATTGTCTTGGAGTGAAAATGATTCATTGACATAATTGAGTTGAGAGTCACGAGAGTAGAAATAATGACACCATAAACATATATTAGATGGATATTTATATGTACAATTAGCATCATATGGATTTTTATCTTTTCAATAGTTTTAGGGTCATGTGATTCATAGAAAGGGAGAATTTTTTCACCATGAATTCAATGTATGATATGATGAGAGTTTTATAACTAAAACATCTACCTACATTCAATGAGTGTGGAGGCATATTGGTGGAATAGTTCTATATAAATTCATTCTATATGATATTTAATCATATTAAGACACTCACTGATAGTAGGATGAGGGCTGATGCATATATTCTTCATAGAACTTCCAAGCATTGGTGCGATATTCTTGAGAAATATTGGTAGCAAGAGGAGTTATCTTGAAAGGGATTTGGGATGGTTTAAGGAGCCATTAATAACATGAGATGTTGTGGGATAATAAGGATCACGAATTCATGAACCTAACATTAAAGGTCATGTGAATGTTGGACTACACCATATGCTTCACCGACCTATATCACTTCATGTCATATTTGGCCACTTTTGAGATCTCTAGGGAGAGATTTTTCATGATGGATTTCACTATGAGATTAGGTAACAAGTGAATTTATTCTTTCTGAATAGTTTTTAGGATTTCATGAATTTTTCACTTATTTTGGAACACATTCTAATAGAGGCCCTGAGCAATGACCAAGTTATTCTAGTAGGGAAATCTGAGAAATCTTTCTTGAGTGGCATAAAGTATCATTGTGATAGTTCTTGCTAAGAGAATAGTGCTTAGATAATATAGGGAAGTGTGAACCATATCAACATTTCATTTCATTGTAGTTCTGTTAGTTTTTAAATTTGGGTCATAATGGGCCTCAGTGTCTGTACCCTACTTTGGAGTATCGTGTTTATGGTATGATGGGCCACCTACAAATTTTTTATAGGGGCATCTAGAAGCATAGAATTGGAAGCATATTAAGATAGGTACAGGAGTCTAGGAAGTAATTATCTACTCATCTGTAGGTAGGTATCTATAGTTCCACCTAAAATTCATGTTGATTTAGGGGATGTGGTACACCAGTGTAGAAATAGAAGTGCCATGTAAAGGAAATAGAGAAAGGGTGTCAGGTTGGAGCCTATGAAAGAGGGGATGGTCATTTTCATGTAATATAGACTACTCTGGCTATTTTGGATGTAGGACCTTCTACAATCAAAGGTATGAATCTCAGAAAATTTACCCTTAATTCTATTTTATGATATAGGGGAATCACATTCCTTTTTATCCGTTCATTTTGAAAATGGGTTGAGCTTGGATATGAAAATATTGGATGGTGCATTGACCATCGACACACCATTAGGAGTGAAATATGAGAATATAAAACATTTCAAGGTGTGTTCATAAGAGAATGGTGGTTATAGTTTCTTTTGGGAACTATTTGTGAGAGAATTGATAGGTTTTTACTTGATTCTTAGTATTTATTGACTATTTTTATATGAGGATCATAATGAGTTTTACAATAGAAGATATACCTTTCTATATTCATAATTAGTTGAATATTATCACTAGGGTGAGTGGAATATTTAGGCTAGTAGTTCCGGACAAAGTTAGTGTATATTTGATTATCGCATGGCTTAGATAGCTAGTTGTTGTCTAGATGATGGTGGAATGCAGCAATATTCATTTCCAATAATGGTAGATCATTTTTAGGATGTTTTTTCCTGATGAGTTATATAGTTTATTTCTTGATAGATAGATCAAGTTCCATATTCGGTTGCTTCCAAGAGTAGCGAATGTTTCTATCCCACCTTACAGAAATGCACCAGTAGATATCCATGAGTTGAAATATTAGTATGAAAATAAAGAAGATAAAGGTTTCATACGACCTAATAAGTATCCACATAGTTCTATAGTTATTTTACCAGGAATTATGATAGGTCTTTATTCTTATGATTTGATTATCAGAGATTGAACCAAATGAAAATCAAGAATAGTAATCCATAACGACATGTTGATGATATTTTCGATCAGTTGAGAGGTGGTAAGATAATATCCAAAATTAATCGTAGATCTAAATACCACTAGTTGAGGGTGACACCTTCAGACATACCTAATGCTTATTTTTCGTGTAGGTATTACTTTGATGAGATCACAATGATGTCATTTGGTTTGAAAAATTCAATGGCGGTATTCAAGGAAATAATGAATAAGTTCTTTCATGTTTTCATGGACCTATATTTTTTGGTTTTTAGTGACATCTTAGTGTACTCCCAGTTGGCTGATGATGCTTCCCATCAACTTGAGATCATATTCCTTAAATTGAGAGAGCATTAGCATTATGACCAACTGTCCAAAAAAATTTATTGTTTGATAAATCGATATTGTTGAACCATGTCATCTTTAAGAAAAGGGTGTCAGTGGACCCATATAAAGATTAATATATGGTATATTGGGAGCGTCCAAAGAATGTATTCATGATTCAGAGATCTATAGGTTTATATTTTTTTATCAATACTTTATCCAAGACATCTCCCATCATGTAGCACCTATGTCATGGATAACCTATAAAGGGGAGAAATTTTTTCCCATATGTTTGGGAGAGATATTTTCAGGAGTTAAAATAAAGGATGACCTCAATACCTATCATAAATTTACCCATGTTGGGTAAATAATATAATGTGTAGTATGACACATCTACATTTGGATCCAGAGTAGTTCTTATATAGGAGGATTGAGTGGTTTCATTTATCTCTAGAATACTGAGATTGAATGAGAGGAACTAACCTACTAAAAATATTGAGTTATATTTGGGGGTAACTTCTCTTTAATTATATATAAACTATATTATGGGAGAGAGTTTTGTGGTGTACATGTGTAATGGACCAACCAGATGCCTAGAGTTAGTGAATTTTTTCATTACAATGGAATGATTACAATGAATCAAATCCTTATGTACCAATCACTTTAATGGTTTTGAAAAAATGTATTACATACATGATACCCATAATATACTAGTAAAATTAAATAAAAAACCGATACATCGTAAAATTAAATCAATTTCATCCTTGTAACTAATTCATTAGAATATACTTCTATATACCTTAGGGGAAGGAAACATAATAAGGGTGATCTCAAATGCTCAATTGAGGTAATTAAAATGTAAACAATAATGAATCAATGACAATAAATCAACATGGGGAGGTAAATAACAGATAACACATGCCATTCAAATAACTAGATATAGAATAATCAATATGGAAAGATAGATAACCAAAATATAGGACACTTAATCAATAAGATGAGAATGAAACATACCCATAGATATTATAACTAATTTAACAATCACATGTAATTACAATAACTAAATAAATAATTAAGGAATGCATAATGATGGATATCTAAAACATATCATTGATGGTTCATGATTATAATATAATACTTCCATGTATTCATGCCAAGTATCTAATATTATCAATGCCTTACACTAAGTATCTAATAAACTAGTAAGGCCTAGTCAAATCCATATCTAGATTGTCCCATGAAACCTACCAATCCATAGAGGGGATATAGCAGGCCCCACCCATCACATATAAAATCCAATGATTTTTTCATATGTAGAACAATTGATTTAATTAATAAACAATGTCAATTTTCATGAAATTTACATATTTAATAAATAATAATCTTTTGACAATAATTCCCTAGTGGAGGATAAGTATCAACAATTTTTTTTATGTTGATGAATGGAAATTCCATTTAGATATCATTAAAACATTCTTGAGGAAAATAATCATTGAATATTACAATGTATCCCATGCCACATTAAAACATTTGAATGATACTACCCATGAAATAATAAAATCAAAAGGAACATATAATATATATTTAACAATTATATTCATTATATAACATGTAAAAGATTATTATATACAAAATATTAAATTGAATTGGTTCATAACAACAAATAAGTCTCAATGGAATGTAGATTGAGATGAAATCTCTTACATTGTGTTTCATTTTTGGTGATCATACTTTAAAATCATGTATAATGGTTTTAAGAGTGTTAATAACTTATTAAATAACCATATAAATATTTTTGATATCATATATTATCATAATATAATATCTTATTACCTATTTGTTAATATTATTTTGTTATTTTCACTATTTTGGCTATTAATATCCCAGCTTCAGAAGTAAGTATTGACTTGTTATATGTTATTACTATTAATTAAGTAATTGTTTAAAAATATACATAATTTAAAACATTATTAAATATTATATAAATTCATTATATATGTAATTATAATGATCTATAAAATTTCATGATAAGAAATAAAATGCAAAATTCATAGAGATAGCAGGTCGTTGGTATGCATGAATGCTATTTTAATTTATTTTTCATATTAAAAGAATAAAAGGTAAATTATATATATTTATATTTTAATTAAAGTAACATATTTATGTCATAAATATAATATATTATTATTAAAACCATCCTTTTTTACATTACATGTATAGCGTTAACGAATCGTGTCTCTTTAAGGAGGAGATAGTCCACACTTCCACAGAAGATATTATCATATTTATACAAAATGTAAAAACTAATGGTATGGATTATAAAAGAATTAAAGAATAATAAAAAACATAATAAATATATTATATAATATATATATATATATAGTGTTTTCATCATATTTATCAACCATGAAAGTTGTTAAAGGAAAAAAAGAACGATCAACTTTTCAAGAGACGGTAGTTCTCCATTCACATAAATAGTATGTTCAATACTCATAAAATGGAATTGTGTATAAGTGTAAGTATAAAAAATAGCCTAAAAATATCAATATATATTTGATAATGATGTTGATATATAATCAATAGATAAGTAGGTTTTATAGGGTGGATAATGGAAATAAAACTAATGAGTTTGAGGAAAGATGTTACCTATTCTTTTGGTAACTCCTTTTGGTTTTCACCAAAGGGATTCCTTGGAGTCCTTTATGACCAAATGGATTCATCTATTATGAATAGAGGTAATTTTGGAGATTATTTGGGAATGTTTTTGTTGAGATATAATTCTCAATGTGGCATGAGAAAGTGAGGGAGAAGCCAACGTTTTGTAATTGTGGTGACAGGTACATCTTGAAACTCTCAAAATATTAAATTAATATAATTAATTTCTATTAAAAATGTCTCCAAATTGATTTATTTATAATATAAGATGATTATGGGTATAAATATTCTAAATTAATAATTTTCAGACTTTTTCTGGTTATATTATTATAGTTATATTTTGGATTTATCCATTTTTAAACCCTTTAACTATCATCATGAAAACGTGGCGTTTTAATCAATAAGGGTTAATATATTTTTTAATAAAATTGAAAACTAACAATAAATAAGCCATGGATAAAATTTAAATCATTATTAAAATCCTTTCAATGAGTTTTATACTTTTATAATTTTTATATCATTTAATAGGATTTTATTTATTTTAAAATATCAGTAATGTCAATTTAAACACTACATTTTTCTTGACTTTTTAAAAATATCAATACATAAGATATCATCGAAAAAAATCATCAATAAATCACTAATATTTAAAAATAATATATGAAATTAATTTATGGCATCAATTATATCTAATTTTATTTATTTTAATATTTCTAAAAACATTTATTTCATATGTCTAATAATTAAACAAATACTGGTCTATCATTGTGCCAGACTTTATTTTAATCATTTATTTAAAAAAAATATAAAATATTATAATTAATATAAAAGTTTTATATTTCAATTTAATATTTATAGTGTAAAATATCTTCTAAATAACCATATATCAAAAATGTAATACTTATTAAAAAATATTGACATATTCGAGTTCCCTTAGAACAAAATACTATAAATAGCATAAAGTCATCCAAGTGCCTCTAATAAGCCATAAAAATGGAACCATGATGCTTCTAGTAAAAAAACTCATCCATGGAAACTAGTACAAGTTTTAGTGTAATTTTATGGTAATTATAATTTTAATTTTACCCATAATTACTTAATTTACCTTTAACCGAGGTAATTAAAATATTTCTAATTTTAATATTCATATGACCAAAAATAAAATAAATATATTCATATAATTTGGATCCACTATTTCAAAATAGGGAATACATTTTTCTTAACTCAAAACCCATAAGTATAAGTAATTAGTTTGAAATTAATCATGTTGGTGGATTGAGAAAATGAGTTATTAAAGTGGAAACAAACAAAAGATTGTAAAGAGTTTATATTCACATTCAATTTATATTTGATTAAAATATCCTATATTTAATTTAATGATAACAAAATTATATAATTATACATTAAAAATAATAAAAAATATAATTTAACACGATACATTATTTAGATGAAAAATTAGTTTTCAATTAAAATGTAATATTTTATATCAATTCATCAAAACATGAAACTTCTAAGAAAAATACCAAAAAAATCAACCAAAGAAATTTTTTATATTAATATTTAAAATAATATTTTTTTGAAATAAATTATATAAAACTTTCAGAAAAATTATTTATAGTTGGTTTTCTATTAAAAGGTTGAAAAATTTTCTTTTTAAAAATTTACAATTTTTAAGCATAAAATAAGATTTATTCTTTTCTTATGCATATCATGTCTATAATATGAATATAAAAAATATTTTATTAAATATATAACATATATATTTAATTAATATCATTAAATAATAATAATAATTAATTAAATTTATTTTATTTTTTTATAAAATGACTTTGTGAGCTGAAAGGTAATTCTTTATAAAAACATTTCATATATATTCAGTTGGTTTATATGTTAATTTATAATTAATTTGTAACCAAAAAATGGAACCATATAATTTTATAAGTTATTTAATAATATTCATAACCACCAACTTAATGGTTATCTTATTGTAAAAAGTTGTTAACTTGGTTATGTTTAAAAATGTTAATTATGGATTTAAACTCAATGGTAACTTTTAAAATATCCCATAAAATGTATATATTTTAATTTTTGAAAATATTTAGACCTTAACATATCATATATTAGAAAAAAAGAATTCACTTTGTTCCAATTTCACGGGAATATGTCGTTATTATATTTTAATGTTCTTAATATTTACAACAATGTTACACACATAACTTACAAAAGGGAACCTCCTATATTCACTTTTTTCACACATTAAACCATATATTTATGACAATACATACTCAAATGTATTTCCAAACTATCTCCCCATTTCCTAGAGCTTCTAGTCATCCCAAAATTCAATCCTTCAAAGGAAGAAGCTGTAATCTAAATGAGATTTCCCAATGAAGGGGTAATTGTCTTCACCAATATATTTCGAGTTTATTTTATCATCAAAATCTTTTAAATTTTATATAATGATATTAACATGAATAAATAATTATTATTAATATAATAAAATATTATTATTTTAATGGTACATCTATTTTCTATCTCATTTTCATCATTTGATATTTGATAATTTAGTTCATGTGTGCATGTGGACTACCACCTCCACAAAATGATATGATTTATTTTTTATTAGTTCCATAAATAAATGGTCATATGGATGGATTTAATGAATATATAAAATATTCATTATACTTTTATTATTTTTTATTATATATTATATGTCCCCATTTCTAGAAATTTTTTGGAAAAAAACAGTCGTGCGTAGGGATAGACTACTATCTCCGTTAAGTTATGTTATTAAATTTGCATGGAAACCCTATATAAAAGGTTATAAAATAGATATAATTTATAAATATTATACTTATAAAATTATTAATATTGTATATTTGATGAAACCATGATTTAAGTGCAAGGACTGGGACTTTCAAATCGAAACATGCATGGGAAACATGCCAGTTTTCTCCTTAATGATTATTTTAATGATTAATTGTTAGTAAATACATAATTGAAAATTATAAGTGAATGATATATTCTAAGATAATAATGAATATGGGGTTTTTATATAACTTATATGAAATCTAAATTCATTTTATTGTAATATATGATCATATAAGAAGAAACTCAAGAACTGGGGTAAGGGTTTCTCTTGTATTATCATTTTCAATTGGGCTGGTAAATTATTTAATGTAATTTAACATAATTTTATGATATTTATCACTTAATACTCATATATTTTCTTCTAATATTGTTATTTTAGGTTTTTAATGTTTTCATTTCATTATCCTCTCTTTAGAACCTAAAACGATTGAGAAATTTTTTTTCCACAATAGTCGATCTTATTTCATCTTTGATTGATAAACATTCAATTACATATCTATATACTTTAGAAGTTTATAAAAATTTATTTAAATTGGGAAAATTATTTTTTAAATTTATTTTCATCCATATTTGAATTTATTTTAAATTTATTAAAATTAATCTTCATCTAATTTTTTGAATGATGTATTTTTTGAATTTTTATTTACAATGTTAAAGGAATAATTTATTTTAACATTTAACTCATAAAAATATATTCCCATCGTTATTATAATCACAAAATCCGTATTCAACACATACTTTCATTTTTAAATATGAATTATTTTTATTTTAAACTATAATGACTTTTTTGGTTTATTATTTTTTATAATTACGTCATAATTATTATATAATAAACTCGCATATAAAAATTTGAACACTTACTATGGGTATCCAATTTCCCCATAATGATAAACATTTAAAATGAAACACATTTTTTCATGAAAAATATTCATTATTTTCAACTTCACATTATTAATGTTCATAACCATTGATAAAACCTATGAAAAACACTTGAAAATGTTGGATGAGCAAAAAATGTTTAGTAAGGTAAATATAAAAAGTATAAAAAAATTAGTCCATTTCAAAACCATTGAATAATGAAAGGGTGTTTTCATTTAACAAGATAAAATTTGATCTCAAATAATAATTTACTTACACATAAAATTATATTAAATAAAAACAATTTTTCATAAATAATTTAAAATAAAACATAAAGGAAAAAAATCACAATTGTGAGGGTTTTACAAAAAACATGATAATCCCTGAAGAGTGTTTTTTAGAAACATACATTTCCACCATTAAAGGGTATAATATTTCTTAAAGAACCCTTATGAAATAAAAATATTTCCAAGAAAAACAATTTTCATGCATATAAAATTAATATATGTTCCAGGTTATATCATATTAATATAAACCTGACCAGTGTAACAACCTACATAGTCAACTTTTAACATAATTATTCATAGAACATAATCATTACCCAATGCATTAGATGTCTATATCAAGATCATCCATCAATAAATCTATATCAGGCTCAAAAATCATTCATAAATAATTTTTAAGGAAAAATACATATATAATACACATATAGTCATTAATATCCATCATCAAACCCAAAAAACCTTCTTTTAATTCCAAAATTATAACATTTTTTAATATTGATATATTAGTTTCCTTTAAAACTAAATTTTCAAAAATAGTATACCTAGAATAAAGGGAAGTGGGTTTTTTTCTATGGATAAATAATGGAATATTATAAATGAATATAAGCATAAAATAGTTTTTATAACAGCAGGAAAATCCATCAATTTCACATATGATAAAATAGAACATTACTTTTCCCATTTCAAATTAAATTCAAAACATTGTGTATTGAATATATAAAACGACACCCTTTATAAAACATTTAATGATATTAAAAATTATATGTTAATTATTTAATTTATTAATAACCATTTTCATTTTCATTAAATTATCATTATCCCATTTAGATTATTTATTTTAATGATATATTTTATTATTTAATTGGTTAGGTCCACGATAGGTGTTTTGGTGATGTTTGGTTAATAATTTCAAAATGAATTTAGTATATTGATCATTTCCAAAAGTGGTAATTATTAAATGATATATATAATAATTATCATGAAATAAATCACATTTTTATACACTAATAATACTTTTAAAATCAACAATTAAATTTAGTTATGAAAAATAAGTTGTGTTACGACATTAGAGATGAAAGGTCATACATACACACAAGAAACGTTGCCACATTTCCATTTAAATGATTGAAGGATGTTATGTATTATTTTATATTTATATAATAATAATAATTATATTATAAATATCATATAATATCTTTAAATATACCATTTTATATCACCCATGTGATGTAGTGATGAAAAATGAAATGATCATTTTGTATAGGTGGTAATCCATGAATACAGGTGAATGACATTAAAATTTTTCAATGATAGAAAAGTAAGAAAATAGATTATATATTATCTTTATAAAATTATAATTATTTAATTAATATCATATATATACATTAAATCGATCATTATAACCTTTCATGAGTGGCACTGATGGAAAAAAAATATCATTGGTTCGTGAGGCAGTAGTTCACTGTACACATAAATGATGGTATCATTTCATATGTTATGGAAGAAGATATGGATATAGTTTATTCTATAAAAATATTAATCTATAATAATATTGGACATAAATAATTTATTTTTTTATAATGGATGATTCATATTTTAGGGGGGTAGATGAAGAAATAAAATGACAACACTCGATTAAGAATTATACCTCTTCTTCAGAAAACATCAATTTATTTACACCTTAATCTATATTAGGATTTAATTATTAAAAAAAATAAAACCTTTAGAACCTATTGAGTGATTTTGGAAAATTATTTTTGATGTTATTGACTAAATTTAATGTCTCTTTATGTGGGGATATTAGAGAAGTGGGGAATTCATTTTATAATTGTGTGATGGGAAACATATGGATTTTTTAGAAAGATTAAAATATATTAATGTATTACTCTAGTAAAATAGAAAAAATGGATAATTTATTAATATGAAATAATATTTGTTCGAAATATGTAAATAAAAAAGTATTTATACAACTTTATTGGTTGTTTGAACTATTATAAATTTATTCTAACCCCTTAGTAGACCTCTTTTAACCATAATCGTGCTAAAAAAAATAAAATATTAAGAATTCTATAATGACCTGGAAATTCCATAGAAATGTTTTTCTTAAATGCATGGGATTTTTACGAGTCCGCGAAAATTTCTGCCGTTTTATTCTGAGGCCTGGTGTGCCCTGAATCAATTTCTGAAGTTTTTTGGGGTACGTATAGTAAACGTAGAAGAGGGATTTTATAATTTTTGAACTGGTTCTCAGAACTGAAATCGGAGGGCACTGTTGAACTCACAGCGCTAGTATTCGCTTAAAAATAATTTCACCTTGACGGCAGATGGTCAGGAATAAAAGATTGTTTTTGGCTTTTTATAAAAAAAAGTACAACACATTATTTTATTTTTAAGCTGCCATGTGTTGAGTGTGTTGGTTAAAACCTCCCCTTTGGAGTTAGTGGTGGGACCGCCCCACCCTAACCTCCCATGAGTGGTTATGGTGGTGGGGCCCACCCGAGCATAACCTCCAATGGGAGGATAATTGAGGTGGGAACCACCCGAGCTGCATAACCTCCCTATTAATGATAGGGGTAGGGACCACCCGACCCCTATTGATTATGGAGGATGAAACCTCCCCACACTCCCTCATTAATGAGGTAGAGCCTCTTGACCTCCCCATGCAATTAATTGTGCCAATGCATGTGTTTATTAAGGAGAGCCTCTTGGCATCCTCCAAATTAATGAGACAACACTTGTGCATTTAATTTGCTGGAGTAAGGTTTTTAATTCTCCTTTTTGAATAGGTGTGCCAACATAATATTTGATGACTAATCTAATATTATTTCAATGGAATTTCTGTTTTGGTGGAACTGAGAGTATCTTGGGAGAAATGTACTCCCAACGAAAAACACTCATCCCAACGAAGAACGAAGAAGGCGAAGAATGCTGGATTTCATCTTCGACTTCTTTCATCGAATCCTACCGATGTAGAGCGCCTTTTGCAGCTGACACAACTAGGGATTCAGAGAGCGTGGAGGACACAACGAACGACGAATTCTTTCAACTTCTTCCTGTGACTTCAAACGACAATGAAAGATGAACGAAAAATAATAACGTTGGGGGTTATTGCATGTTGATGCTTCCCTTTTATTCCTCTCATCATCGAATGATAAATTGATACAAAGTGTAGTAATTAATTATTGAATTTCATTCTGATGAGCCAAATGTTATCATGTCTAAACGCGGAGGTTGTGGTCCAAACTAACATGGCACGACTCCCTCCGTCGTTCTTTCATAATGATTCTTCGGCATGGAGATGAGGCGACGACAACGATGGCGGCAACGACGAAGGCCGCGCTACCCGTGGCCTCTGTGAATCGCACCGCCCCCACGGCTCACCTATACTTTCAGACGAACACTGTCGTGCCCCGCCGCGCGAACCACGGATTACCCTCATAATGCTCGCGCGCCGTCATGCCCCGCACTGGCCCGCTCGAATACTCTGCCCTGCCCCGTGGCCTGCCTGGGTGTCGTTGCGCCCCCACCACCTACCTGCGTGTCTCCACGACCCGCTCCGCCTGCCCGCATGCCCCGAATGCTTCACGGATCTGTCGATGCCCCCGTTCACCCTACGGCCTTCCCACCCATATAAGCGGCCTACCCAACGCCCAAGCGCCCTGCCCGCCACCCCCGTGCGCTACCCGCACACCACTGTGGCCTGCCCGGCGAACCCGCAGCCTGGCCAACATCCAACCGGCCTTCCTGCACATCGTACGGCCTGTCCCTGGCCTCCCGACTGCCGACCTCACGAACCGTTCCCCTCATAGCACTAGCCGAACCGGCCCTGGCCTTCAGCCCAGGCTGCCAGTGTGGCAGCATCCGGGCCGAACAGCCCTCGCAGTCCGTTGGGCCAGACCCAGCAGAATGGGACTAACATAGTGGGTTTCCCCACCCAATGGGCTGGGTCAGACCCATTGGGTCTGTCCATGATGACCCAAACCAGGTTGACCCAGACTGGGTGGGGTCGATTTGGTCCGACCGAGTCAGACGAGACCCGGGCCCACTACCAACCCTTTTTTTTACTTTGGTCATATCTGTGGCACCGGACGTCCGTTTGATGAGCCATCAACGGCGCTGGTAATCTAGATGAGAGACGGTCACCTTTAGTATACCCCTCTATAGTTCGAGGTATAGTTGAGATATAGTCAGGTTGGGTTGTACACAAATCCAACCAGGCCCCCGGGAATAAAAGGATTATAAATCATAGACTGGGCGTCTGATTAACGCGTCGTCTATTACGTTGATACCTCTATAACATAGCGGTCCTTTGATATACTTCTACACAAGACTTTGTGAACCTTGGAGTATCAGCCAGTAGCTCATGGATCAGATCCTTATTGTAATGAGAAGAAAAAGTACGGAGACCTAGTAGTTGGCTGAGGCATGGTGACTGCTTGACTGATTCGACATGGAGTGACTCGACTAGCTCCGTGCGGAGTACCTCTATGTGACGTGGCAGACCCATGGTGGAGGAGCGCCTCTATGTGGGCACGGAAGACCCGCGATACTCGATAGGAGGAGTACCTCTGTAGGCTATTAGGGGGAGCGCCTTTGTGTGATGCGGAAGACCCACAGTGGGGAGCGCCTCTGTGTGACGCATCAAACCCACGACCCTTGACAGGAGGAGTTCCTCAGTAGTCCAAGGATAGTGGGAAGTGCCTCTGTGTGACGAGGCAGACCCACTGTACTCAATAGAGGAGTAGTACACCACCAGCCTTAGTTTCAATAATAAAAATCCTAGTTTGAGTTGAGTCAATGGCTTTTGGATTTTTTTCTCATGATTGAGATTGGTTAGTAGATAACTTAGGTATATGTATGGGCATATACTTAAGTAATGGTTATCCGTTGATTTCATAATTTTTGGTTTATCCTTGTTGGATTTTTGTGAGACCTTGAGGGTCTTGGGGTCTCTACTGAGTATCGTTATACTCACCCCTGCACTGGCTATGCCCACACCCTGTTGTGTCGGTTGGAGATGATGGATAACACTGACTAAGGCAGAGAGTAGCAGGACTGGACGGTACCTTGAGGTGGACCACTCGGTGTGATGGTACATGGAGGAGATGGAAGGATGTGGAGTGATGAGGATGGAATATGTACCTACCCTTTAGGTAGGAACCTAGGAGGATGACCCAGTAGCTTCTTTGCTTTTCTTCAGTTGTACTTGCATTCAGTTGTACTCGTACTTTCCTATTGAGCTTCTTTTTCCGACCCCTTTTACATTCCAGCACTTCTTTCTATACAGTTTCACTTAGTGTTTTGCTTCAAGTTGTGTGCTATGATGTGTTAGTTTATATTTACAAAGGAAATTCCTTCCCAGTTTAGGGATTTACGCCTTTGGTTCTAGTCACCAGCCCCTGGCCCATGGTAGGCAGTCTTGGGGTAGTCAAGATACGGGCCCCGGGGGATGAGTTGTGAGAAATTGGTATTAAAGGCACCGGTTCTACCACAGAACATCGGACCCTAATATTTCATTTCTGTGAAGAAATACTGTTAAGGGTACTAAGTGTGGTTTTTAGTTTAGGGAGTCCAGTGTTGGTGCGGGCGGCTGACGTATCCATACACCAGGACCCTTACTACTGATTTCCGACTTTGTGCACGAAAATACTGATTGCGTGTGTGTTTTAAAAAAGTTTTTCTTTAAGTAATATCAACTAGTTCATCTCACTAGATATAGTCTTTTGACTATTTCTCATTTGTTTTATTCAGGATGCTTCCCCACGGACGACCAGTTAGAGCCCCGAGATTCGTATGTAATGAATGCCCACTGAGAAATGAGGCCTCGGTGCAGGGCCCTCTTCCAGTTGAGGAACTAGCGGGGGCACCAGTGGTACCACTCCTCGTTGGGCCACCGATTCCACTAGCCCTAGTAGTAGAGATTGCACGCCTCTTAATCATGTTTCATGAGTTCCAGTGCTAGAGGCCACCCAGGTTTAGGGGAGAGACGGACCCATAGTTGGCTGAGGATTGGCTGGAGGCTATAGTGAGAGTCTTCAGGCTAGTAGGGACACCAACAAACTTTACTGTGATCCTTGATTTCATCCTCCTTCAGGTAGTATTAGGCAGATGGTGGAGCATCATTCTCTATGTTCATGATGAGGCGACACTTATTTGGGCAGACTTCGAGAGCCTGTTCCGGGCAGAGTTTGTCCCAGCCACCCTTCGAGCGGTGCAAATATAAAAGATACTACATCTACGGCATGGTAGCATGACGGTGGCGCTGTACTCAGCAAGGTTCACAGACTTCTCGCTCTACTCCATAGATATGGTACGAGACCCATTCTTTATGGCCTGGACCTTCGAGTTATGGATCAAGAGAGAGATCAAGGCATCGATGATCTCCCTCAGTATCCCGACGCAAGTGGGGATGTTAGAGACAGCCCTCCTATTATGGAGTTTTCTTACTGAGCAATCACCAACAGCGAGACCCACCAAAAGGAAACATGCAGCGGAGTCTTCTGTAGTTGGCAGTAGACAGATATCGCAGAGGTCCAAAAGGACCAAACCTACAGGTGGTCGGCCACATGACTTAGGGTCAATTGTGCGGGGGACTTAGAGTAGAGACACACATGATGGTAGGAGGAATTGTTACTCATGTGGCGGGCTTGGTCACATGGCTCGTGACTGTCCAACCCTCCATATGTATGATCAGAAGATAGTTTAGGGACCTCCCAGGAAGCGGAAAAGGTTCAATCGAGGTGTTCCACAGGGCTCAGGTAGACATGGTAGAGGAGCTGGTCGAGCAACTGGTGGTGGATGACGTTACCAGGCACTACCGTCACCACTACCAGGAGGTCCACCCCGACTGTAGGGATTAAGTGGACAGGGGAGATATCATCTTCAAGTAGCTAAAGCATATGAACATGGTGCTCCAGAGATGATTCGAGGTATGATCTATATCTACTCCACCTTAGTTGTAGTTCTTATAGGCAGAGGTTCTAGTCACTCTTTCATTGTCACTACCCTCATTCGGAGCTCGGAGATTCTGACAGAGCTGTTGGCTCAATATTTATGGTTATATACTCCTATGAGAGCAGACTCGATGATTATGCACTGGTTCCGGCAGTATGAGATTAATTTAAGAGGCGAGAGCTTCGGCTAGGATCTCATAGTAGCATCATTGAGGACTTACGACGTCATCTTGGGTATAGACTGGTTATCTACATTCCATGCTCAGATTGACTATATTTGGAAAAAAGTGCGGTGTTTCTACACATATGGGAGTAGTTTTACCTCCACAAACGAGAATGGAACCTTTGTAGAATAGGAAGGACTTACTCGGAGGAGGGTGCAGCTGATCACTCACTAGTTGGCTTTCCTTGCCCTTGGAGGAGTAGATGTGGAGAGTATGACTAATCCTATAGTGGTGGACTAGTACGCGGATGTTTTCTATGATGATGTTCTTAGACTACCTCCTCATAGAGAGGTGGAATTCTACATTGACTTGTACCCCAGGACAATACCGATATCTACTCCAGCGTATCTGTTGGCTCCCGCCAAGCTTTGCAAGATGCGAGTTTAGCTAGAGGACTTGTTGGGAATGGGATTCATTCGGCCCAGTGTTTCTCCCTGGGCAGCCCCGATTCTATTCTCTAAGAAGGTGGATGGGAGCTTGAGGCTCTGTGTTGAAAATAGTCACCAGAACCAGGTGACCATGAAGAACAAGTACCCACTTTCGAGGATTGATGACCTGTTTGATCAGATAAAGGGAGCTCAGGTGTTCTCTATGATAGACCTCTGATTAGGCTATCACAAGATTAGAGTTCGAGATGAAGATGTGCATAATATGACCTTTAGGTGTCGTTACGGACACTATGAGTTCTTGGTTATTCCCTTCGGCGTAACCAATGCTCCAGCAATGTTCATGAGTCTCATGAAATGGATCTTCCAGCCATACCTTGATCGCTTTGTCATGGTCTTGATCGACAACATTTTGATCTCCATGACTTCTAAGGAGAATCATTCCTACCATTTGTGAGTAGTACTGGACACACTCCGAGAGCACTAGATTTACAATAAGCTTTTGAAGTGCCAGTTCTAGATCCGAGAGGTGCACTTCTTGGGACACGTCATCTTGGAGGCTGGAGTTGTAGTGTATCTAACTAAGATCATGGAGGTACTTTCTTGGGAGCCACCCAGGACTGTGATGGAGGTACGGAGTTTCCTGGGTTTGGCTTGCTACTATCGGAGATTCATTTCAGACTTCCCTAGAGTTGCGACACAACTATCACTCTTAACGAAGAAGGGGCCACCCTTCATGTGGTCGGAGAGATTCCAGTAAAGCTTTCAGGATCTGAGGCAGAAGCTGACTAGTGTCCCCATCTAGAGGCTTCCAGAGAAGGGCGTAGGGTACATAGTTTACTGTGACACATCTGGGACCATACCTGGGTGTTTCCTGATGTAGAAGCGATCAGTGATCTCATATGGTTTTTGACAGCTAATACATCATGAGCAGAACTACACTACCCATGACCTAGATTTAGTAGCAGTGGTTTTCTCCTTGATGATGTGGTGGAACTATCTGATAGGAAAGCATTTTACCATGTACTCTGATCACAAGAGTCTCAGGTATAACTTCTCCCAGAAGACCTGAACCTTAGACAGAGGCATTTTCTTGAGTTCTTCTAGGATTATGACTTCGAGATAGTCTATACTCCTAGAAAGGGGAAAGTTGTTTTGGATGCACTTAGCAGGAGGACTGGTATTCCGCTTCTAGGAGAGGTGACAGATCAGCTGGCTCCCTTTAAGATATCCTTTGTAGATAAGGATGGAGAATAATTCCTACAGTATCTTATGGTCACTCCGCCACTCCTTCATCGAGTCAAGGAAGCATAGCATGGGGATGCTGACTGCGAGACCTGACGTGCTCAGATATCCACAGGGCAGCCACCTGATGGATTTTCTGAAGGTGGGGAGCATGTCATCCTCTTCAGAGGACATAACTTGGTACCAGTTGCACATCAGGAGGAGGTGATGAGGGATTTCCACACTTCCCCTCTTGCAGTACATCCATGAGTGGAGAAGATGTATCAGGACCTCTGACGATAGCACTGGTGTCCAGGTATGAAGAATGCAGTAGTAGATTTTGTCTCACGGTGCCTCACTTGTCAGTAATTGAAGGCATAGAACCAGGTACCAGCAGGCTTGGTTCATCCTTTAGAGGTCTCAAAGTGGAAGTGGGATGGGATATCCATTGACTTCGTGACTGGCCTTCCACGTACATCCAAGGGTCATGAATCAATTTGTGTTATTGTTGACCGACTCACCAAGTCGCCCCACTTCCTACTGATCAAAGAGAAGGGCTCAATAAAGAGATTGGGATGCCTCTATGTTAAGGAGATTATATGACTACCTGGAGTACCTTCCTATATTGTCTCTGACCATGAATCATGGTTTACTTCCCTGCTATGGAAGGGGTTGCAGGAGGCTTTTGAGACACAACTGCGCTTGACCACCACCTTCCATCCTCAGACAGATGGTCAGACTAAGTAGACCATTTATACCCTCAAGGACATGCTACGTGCATATGTCCTCAACTTCAGTCATAGCTAGTAGGATCACTTGACATTGATGGAGTTTGCTTAAAACAACAGTTATCACTCCACCATAGGGATGACACCTTTTGAGGCCTTGTACGGGTGACCTTGCAGATCACCCTTGTGCTAGACTGACCCTGGAGAGTCAGCACTAGTGGGACCAGAGATGGCACGAGCTACTATAGAGAAGGTTCTCATCATCTTGGTGTGGATGAAGACTGCATGGAGTAGGCATAATTCATATGCTGACAGGATACAGAGACTTATGGAGTTTGAGGATGGCGACCACGTTTTTCTATGGGTCACACCTCGATGAGGACTATAGAGATTTCACCAAGTCAGAAAGTTATCTCTGAGATTCATCGGACCTTTCTAAGTCCACAGTAGAGTAAGCGAGGTGGCATACTGTTTATCTCTTCAACCTCAATTTCATCGAGTGCACGACATCTTCCACGTATCTCAGCTGAGTAGATACGTGCAAGACCCTTCCCACATCATCGACCATGGAGAGATGGACGTCGACAATGGGGTGACTTTTATGGAGGATCCAGATATGATTAAAGATCAGCAGGTGCATTTCATATGTGGAAGGTCGATACCTCTGGTGTGTGTACTCTGGCAACATGGGAACCTCCAGAAGAGCACATAGGAGTGGGAGGCTCAGATGCGTGCTCAGTACCCCCATTTTTTCTCGTAGTTCAAGTTATAACTTATGGGGACGTAAAGCCCTAAGGTTGGGATAATTTAAAGACTAGTAAATTCAATGTAAATTTTTTACTTAAATACTTGGGATTTTTATGAGTCCGCAAAAATTTACAGCGCTTTATTCTGAGGCCCGGTGTGCCCGGAATAAATTTCTAATGTTTTGTTCGGGTACGTACAGTAAATGTACGAGCTGGATTTTATAATTTTTGAACGAATGCTCAGAACTAAAATACGAGGGCACCATTGAACTCACAACGATGGTATTCTCTTAATAATACTTTCACCTTGATGGAATATGGTCGGGAATAAAAGTTAGTTTTTGGATTTTTATAAAAAATAATATAATAAAGTACAACACTTTTTTTAACTTTTAAGTTGTCATGTATTTAGTGTGTTGGTTAAAACTTCCCCTAGGGAGTTGGTGGTTGGACAGACACACCCTAACCTCCCATGAGACGTTATAGTGGTGGGGCCCATCCTAGAATAACCTCCCATGGGAATATAATTGAGGTTGGGACCACCCAATCCGCATAACATCCCTTTTTAATGATAGGGGTGGGGACCACCCAACCCCTATTGATGGTGGAGGATGAAACCTCCCCACTCTCCCTCATTAATGTGGGAGATCCTCTTGACCTCCCTATTTAGTCAATTGCACCAACACATGTGTTTATTAAGGAGAGACTCTTGGAATCCTCCTAATTAATGAGACAACACTGTGCATTTAATTTGGTGGAGCTGGGTTTTTAATTCTCCTTTTTGAATTGATGTTCCAATGTAATATTAGATGAATAACCTAATATTATTTCGTTGGAATTTATCATTTGGTGGAATTGAGAGGATCTTGGGAGAAAAGTACTCCCAACGAAGAACGCTCCTCCCAACGATGAACGAAGAACGCGAAGAATGCCAGATTTCTTCTTCAACTTCTTTCATCGAATCCTAACGACGTGGAGCGCCTTCCATGACTGATTCATCTCAGGATTCAGATATCATGGCGGATGTGACAAATGAAAAATTCTTTCATCTTCTTCCCTCAACTTCAAACATCAAAAAACAATGAACGACAAATAATAAGGTAGGGGGTTATTGCATGTTGATGCTTCCCTTTTCTTCCTCTCATCATCGAATGATAAATTGATACAACATGTTTTAATTTATTTTTGAGCTTCATTCTGATGAGAAAAATGTAATTATCTCTAAATGCATAGGGTGCGGTCCAAACTAACATGGACCAACTCCCTCTATCGTTCTTTTGTAATGATTCTTTGGCATGGCGAAGAGGAGATAGCAGCGAAGGCGGCAACGATGAAGGCCACACTACATGCGGCCTCCGAAAATTGCACCGCCCCCATGGCGCACCTATACTTCTGGAAACCCATCGCCACGCCCCGCCGCACAAACCGCGGCTTACCCACGTGCTGCCCGTGCCCCGTCGCGTCGTGCCCCGGCCCGCGCACGCGCTCTTGCTTGCTTTGCGGCCTACCTGTGCACCACCACGCCCGTGCCACCTACCCACGTACCACCGCGTCCCATGCCACATACCGGTGCACTGTCGTGCCCCTCTCCTCTTCTTCGCATGCACCGTGTGCTGCCCAGCTCCGTCGGCGCCCCCACGAGCTACCGCGGCCTGCCTGGTCCTCCCGACGGCCTACCCGGTGCCCCCGTGCCCTACCTGGTGCCCCTGTGCACTGCCTGCAAGCCCCCGCGGCCTGCTTGGCGTCCAGCCGGCCTGCCCGCGCCCTGTGAGGCCTGCCGCTGACCTCTCGAGCCACACCCCTTGCGGCACTGGTCGAACCAGCCCCGACCTTCAGGCCAAGCTCCCTTTGTGGCGGCATCCGGGTCGAACTGCCCTCACAGTCCGCTGGGCCGGACCGAGCAGACCGGGCCTAACTTAGTGGGATGACCCGCCCAACGGGCTGGGACAAACCCATCGGGTCTATCCAGGTTGACCCAGACCGGGTCGGCCCAGACTGGGTTGGGATGAGTCGGTCTGACCAGGTCGGACCGAACCAAGGCCCACTACCAACCCTTTTCTTACTTTGTCCATATTTGTGGCATCGGACATCTGTTTGATAAGCCGTCAACAACACTGGAAATATCTATTAGAGATGGTCCCTTTGAGAATTCCCCTCTGGATTTCGGGGTATAGTTGAGATACGGTCGGGTTGGTTCGTACACGAATCCAACCAAGCCCCTGTGACTAAAAGGATAATAACTCACAGACCAGGTGTCTCATTGACGCATCGTCTGTTACGTTGAGACCCCTATGACGTGGAGGTCCTTTAAGATACTTCTACATGAGGCTTCGCAACACTTGGAGTATCGACCAGTAGTTCATGGAGCGGATCCTTCTAGTGATGAGCAGACAGAGTACAGAGACCTAGTAGCTGGCTTAGACCTAACGACTGTTTGACCGATTTGACTCGGAGTTACTAGACTAGCCCAGTAGGGAGCACCTCTATGTGACGCGGCATACCTATGGCAGAGGATCACCTCTGTGTGAGCACGAAAGGCCTGATGTACTCGACAATAGGAGTACCACTGTAGGCTATTAGGGGGAGCGCCTCTGTGTGACGCAGCTGACCCATGGTGGGGAGCGCTTATGTGTGATGCTGCAGACCTACGATACTCGATAAGAGGAGTCCCTCAGTAGTCCAAGGATAGAGGGAAGCACCTCTATCTAATGCAGCAAGCCCACTATACTCGATAGAGGAGGAGTACACCACCGGCCATGGTTTCGATAATACAAATCTTAGTTTGAGCTGAGTTAATGACTTTTGTGTTTTTTTCTCATGATTGAGATGGGTTACAAGATAACTTAGCTATATGTATGGGCGTATACCTATGTAATGGTTATCCGTTGATTTCATAATTTGTGGTTTATTCATTTCAGATTTTTGTGAGACCTTGAGGGTCTTGGGGTCTCTACTATGTATCATTATCCTCACCCCTGCACAGGCTATGCCCACACCTCATTGTGTTGGTTGCAAATGAAGTACAATGTTGAATGAGGTAGAGAGTAGCAGAACTGGATGGTACCCAGAGGTGGACCACTCGGTGCGACGGTACACGGAGGAGACGAACGGATGTGGAGTGCTGAGGAGGGCATTTGTACCTACCCTTAAGGTAGGAACCCCAATGTATGACCCAGTAGCTGCTTTACTTTTATTTAGTTGTAATTTCTTTCAGTTGTACTTGTACTTTCCTATTGGTCATGTATTTACGACCCATTATACTTTCCAGAACATCTTTTTTGTACAGTTTTACTTAGTGTTTGGCTTCCAGTTGTGTACTCTGATGTGTTTTTTTATAGTTATAAAGGCAATGCCTTCCCAGCTTAGTGATGTATGCCTTTGGTGCTAGTCACCAACCCTTCGCCTATGGAAGGCGAGTTTGGGGTAGGCACGACACGGGCCCTGGGGGACGGGTCGTGACAAATTCATTATGAAAACAAAATCATATAAATATGAACTAATATTAATAATTATTATTATAAATATAAAATTAATATTATAAAATTAAATTCATAGAGTATTTATAATTTAATTTAAAAATAAACTTGAAAAATACAACTAAAAGTGGTTTCCATGAAAAAGTGTATTCTTAAGAATAAAAATTTCTATGAAAAAAAAACAATAAACTTGATTAAAAAGAACATAAATATATTATTAATAATATAAATTAACTAATTTTACATTTAATCAATTTTTAAATAAAATTTCACATTGTAAATTCTTGAAAGGAAAATATAGATTTCAATAAAAACATTATTTTCTAATATTCAACTGAAGATAAAATATTTCATTAAATTCTCAAAATAAAAATTATTATATAATATTGAAATGAATATATCAAAAATTAAGTTCATTTATTCTAAATTAAAAATCAAAAATTGGGAGATTATGCTTTTTAATAAACCATAAAATGTAAAATAAAAAATTAGTAAGAATAAAAATTATTTCCTCTAAGATTTTTAAATTACTTAATATTATTATAGTGAATATAAATCATTAAAATATAATTAATTAATATTAATATTAATTAGGTATGAAAATTATTTAATTTTAAATTTAACTATATTTTTTCATTATTCTCCCCTTTTAGAAAATATGTCCTTGTAATTTTAAACCAATGGGGAAATTTTTCCTTTATATTATTTTTAGATTCTCATGTTCCTTATTTAATTATATTCTTTTTTCAAAAAACCCTAACGTGTTATAAAAATTTATTCCATAAAAATTTCCCTCTTCACTATAGAATCCAAATAGTTTGTTCGTTATAAGAACTTTTTCTTACAACTGGACAACTTCATGGATCAAAACATGAGATGCATCTAGAATATACTTCCTTAAAAATAAAACAAGAAACACACCATGTTCTTGGGATAAACTCAATGGAATAAAACACAGTAATAGGATGATCTAATATTATCTAGAATTTTATTTAGTCAAATAAACCATGTAATTAACTTTCCATTCTTACAAACCACATTATAATTTTCCAAGAAAACACCTTAGGAAAAATATGATCACCTACCTCAAATAAAAAATCTTTCCTATGGTTATATACATAAATTTTACCCTAGTATGATAAAAACTCATATGTTGTTGATTCATATTAACCTCATCAACCATTTAAGATATTAATTTTTCTCCTAAAACCTTTCATTCCCTGGTTCATCCCAAAAAGATGCAATCCGACATAGCTTTCCAAATAATTACTCAAAAGGTGTTATTTGTATACTAAAATAAAAAAATATTAAAAGAAAATTAAAAAATTAAATATGATGATCCCAAATTCCATAGTAATACATTTAATAAGATCAAATAATCTCTTATAAATTCTAAATTTTTCTATCCAACTATCCATCTAATTGAGGATGAAAAATTACATAGAAATTTAATTAGGTATGATATGACTTCTGATGATTTTTTGGAAAAATAAAGGTAAACCTGGGATCATGGTTAAATACAGTAGAGATAGGGATCCCATGTAACCTAACTATAACTTTGAGATAGATTTGATAATTCTAATATAGTTAAATGATATCTCAAATAGGAATAAAATTTATATATTAACAAAATCGATAAAAAATAATCCAAATTGTATTATTAACTCAGGATGTCTTCGGCAATCTTACATGAAACTCAAAGATATATTTTCCCATTTCTGCTCAAGAACTAGAAAAGTTTGAATAATCCCCTTGAGTTATTTTTATTCTACATTTACCAATTTATAATTCAAATATTTAATGGTAAATCCAGTAATGTCTCTTTTCATTCCAACCCACCAAAAATGTTCTAGAGTGTCTCTATACATCTTTGTGTGTCTAATATGAATGGGAAATAAATAACTATAAGATTCACTAGAAAACTATCTCTTCAACTAGGAATCCTTGGAAACACATAATAAATTTCCAAATCTGATAAGACATTCTTCATGACTATTTTAATTTGGTAACTTTTTCTTCATGAATGATTCAAAGTATTCATATAAAACTTGATCCCAATTATGATATTTCTTATTTAGGTCTCACAAATAGGACTGTATTGAAACCATAAACATAATAGTGGAAGTTTATGCAAGTATAATTTCTAGACCAACATTTATTAAATCAACTACCAATGGATCATGTTACAGACATAGCTTAGTTAATGATGTGTTATCTTTCTTTAGTAAAGAATCAGATACCCTTTTTGATTTTAATAGATGTTAATAAATCATGTAGTCTTAATCCTTAATCAGTTCCATCCATCACCTCTACCACATCTTCAACTATTTCTAAGTTAATATACACTTCAAACTTTTCATATGAGTATATATTTCACATATTACACCATATAAATTAAGTCAATATTTTTTAAAGAAAATAATGTAGTTTCTAGTTCAAGTTCATGTCTAGGATAGTTTATATCATGGGGGTCAATTGATGTGAATCATAATCAATTAC
This sequence comes from Viscum album, assembly GCA_963277665.1. Classification (NCBI taxonomy): domain Eukaryota; kingdom Viridiplantae; phylum Streptophyta; class Magnoliopsida; order Santalales; family Viscaceae; genus Viscum; species Viscum album. The sequence goes on along the minus strand of OY728138.1, from coordinate 54,322,000 downwards.
CAAATAATTTTTTATTATAACAAATCCTAGTACCTTCAAATAAGAATCATTATAGATTAAAAAGTCATCATTTCTAGAAAGTAAACCCAAAAATTGATTATTTATTTATCTTCTTTTAAATTTCTTAAATGATTCATCACATTCATTCATCAAGATTAATTTTACTCTTTTTCATGTTAACATTGCTATTGAAATAGATAACTGATAAAACTTTCCAAAAACCCATTAATAAAAACTTAATAAAAAATGAAAACTATGATTATTTATGTAATTTATATGTTATGGCCAGTCTTAATCCACTTTAGTTTTTATTGGATCCATAATTATCCATCTTTATTTACAATATTTCCAAGGAAATAAAGTTTCCTAAAAAATAATTCACATTTATGAATAATTACATAAAACTTATTTTATTTCAAGGTTTTCAAAATAACATTCAAATTTTTATCATGATCATCATAACCTTTTGAATATATTTGAATGTCTTCAATAAAATGACAACAAACTTTTCAAAGAAAAAAAGGAAGCACAGTTCATATTGTTTTTAAAAACAACTGTATCATTTTTTACCGAAAGGGAATATCCAAAAAATAATACTTATTATAATTTGTATTAAATTATATTTTTGAAATTTATTCATCCTTCATCATAATTTGATTGTACCAAAACCTAATACCATCCTTTAAAAAATAATTAAATCCCGGAGCTGATCAAACAAATCATTTATATTATGTAATGGATACTTATTCTTTAAAACAATATTTTTTAAATATCTATAATTAAACAAAATACTCATGGAACTATATTTTATTTTAATAAAAAAGATAAGATAACCCTATAATGTAGTGTTAAGATGAATAATGTCCTTATCAAGAAAGTATTGTAACTGATTTTATAATTCAAAAAGTTCTACATAATCTATTTCATAAGGAAGTTTTGATATTTTCTAGACATTAAGAACTAGGTAAATAGTAAATTCAAACTCCAAATCATGTATAATACTTGAATATTCTACATGTACTACATAAATATATTCATTTACTACATGATCATCCATAATTTTAATAGCCTCTTTTTTCCCAAAAATATATTAAAGATTAATTTAGTTTCCATCATTAATAAATTTATCATATTATTGATGTGTTATAAATGTTTTGAATTAATTATTATATACAAAAATGAAACCCATTCTGAAAATTACTTCTTTATCTTAAAAATATACTATAACATGATAAATAAAAATAAAATCCATTCATTGAATAACATAAAACTCTATAACGGGAAAGATAAAATGCTTTTCAAGTAAAACATTAGCACATAAAAAACAAATATTTTTATAATTTCTTTTTTACTTTAATTCTACTATAATGTGTTTTAACCCAAAGTTTTTGATTTAATTTTTGAGGTGAAAATTTTAATTTACCATCAAATTTCATAGAAATGAAGTAATGTCTAGACCCCAAATAAAACATGAATTTTTCATAATCTGAGTAAATTTATAATTTACCTAACACCTCATCACTCGATACTCAAGAATCTATCAAAGTATTAACAATTTATTTAGCTACACCTTTTTACTTTCTATCATGTAAAATTCTATCCTTTATTCATATCTTCAAACAAGTACTTTCATAATAACCCATTTCATTACAATTAATAAATAATACTCTATAGCATTCATTATTTATTTAGTCATTAATGTGATCCTTTTCATTGCATTCAAGAGAGAAAATTATAAAATAACCATATAAAAACAATTAATGGGTTTTATAATACATTCACCATGGTGAGTTTTACAATTCTTATGCCATGATGGAAACATTATTTTCTTACCATTGGATTTCCTTGATTAATGTTACCCATTCTCATACCCCCATTACCTCTTTTTGTACTTATTTTCAAAGGATACATGATCATCATAAAACTTTATTTCTACCTTCTTGACATATCAAATGAGTTTCTCATAACATTTAATTTTACAATAATACAAGTTCCTTCAATATCTTCGATTCAATCCAGAGTGAAACTAATTAATTTTACTATCAATATCTTGAATAAAATTTGGTTCATACTTTTCTAATCATGTGAATACTAATTTGTATGTTGTCATTGAATCATTATCCTTCTTCTTTGATTCCGAGAATTTATTTTCCATCATAAGTTGAATAGATTTAGGAAATTATTTCTCAAGAAAAATATTATTAATTTCATAAAATTCCAAGGTTTCAATCACTTCCCTTTATATTATTTTCTTAACCATTAAAAACCCACAATAAGCTTCACTATAAAAATGGTAAATAGTAAGAGTTATATTTTGATTATATTGCATCCAATGACTTAAAATATATTGTTCAGGTATTTAATCTATCATTCTTCTATCATTGGGTCAGATGATCCACTTAATGTTGGGCAGTTTTGTTTCATGAAATGATCCACTATATACATGTTATTCTATGGTGAACATAGTTGATCTCTCATATAAATACCACCTCCATTTATTGTCGGTTTCAAATAATCCATCATAACAAATAACATCTCTATTCCAATTCCAAACATTCATGGTTGTTTATTTCAAAGGATATTTTCCTCTTAATGTCTTCGAACATCAGACTCCCTATTTCCTCTATGGAAAACAATTCTTAACAGACATAGTTTAGATAAAAAAACATGGTAATATTAAAATTCTATATCATAATAAGCATAAATTAGAAAATATTAATGGTACCTGCATACATTATCCTAACCTCTAAATTTATCTGAGCCCTGTTATGATACTAACCGTAAGAGAATAATCCCTCTTCAACCTATAATTTCATTTTTAAATAAGAATACATTTTCTTTCATTCTGGAAGATCTGTTTAGGTTTAGATTTTTAGGGAATTAGTACATAATTCTTAAATAATAAACTCATATTCTATAATTTGTACACTTCCTCTTAGTATCCATTTTTCTCAAAATATAAATATTTTAAAATGAAAAATGCTTTCTTTTTGTAAAAAATCATTAAAATTTTCAATATAAATTTATTGTTATTCTTACCCATCCTTAAAACCTATGAAAAATATTTGAAATTTTACGATGAACACAAACATATCATTAAGGGATATATATAAAAATAATAAAGAAACTATTTTTTCTATTTCAAAAACATGATATCATAAAAGATATTTATTCTATTAACATAAAATATTTTGAAATAAAATAATCATTCTTGTACACACGAAATAATTTTTACTACCCAACTTTATTCATATACATATTAAAATAAAACCTAAAGAGAAAATAATAATCATGGTGTTTCTTAAAAAAATTATAACCTTTGAAAAAAATTCCATAAAAATGTACATATTACCATTAATGGGCATAATCATTAGCTTAAAACTTTATTTTCTTATAAAATAAAAAAATTTTCTAAAAACACATTCTTGAGAAAAGAAAAGGCTTGTATGCTCCTTGGGAAAAAAATTCATAAAACAAATTCAAATGGAATACAATCAACTTATAACATAATTCTTGGAAAAATGTAATCATTACTCAATCCATTGGAGAGCTATATCTGGATAACCCATCACCAAATATATATCAGGCTCACCCATCTTCAATAAAAACATAAAAGGACTATATAATACATTAAAAATTTAAAATCACTCATTTGAATCATAAAACTCATAAAATTAACAATTTAAACACATAATTAAATCTTTTTTAGATATTTATATATATTTTGCCTTAAAAACGAAATTTTCAAAAATAACATATCCAAAATTAATGGTAGGAGGTTTTATCTTTAAATAAAACATGGAATATTATAAATTAATCTGAAGATAAAATAATGATCATAGTTTTGGGAAAAAACTTCAAAGTTGTAAACATTAAAATAAAAAATTCATTTAGTATTTTTTAATGAAATTCAAAACATTCGAAATAAATTATATAAAAAGATTCATTTTGAAACCCTTTTAAAAAATTTAAAAAGAGGCTTAAAATTTCATTTTAAATATTTTATTTCAAGATATATATAGTCATAAAATATTTTTAATAATATGGAAATGGATTAAAAATATATAGAAAATAAATCTTTAAATATTTAAAATGTGGCTTTAAAGGTAATTTTTCCTTTACCTAAAGTCTAAATTTTCATGTAAATTATTTATCATAAAGATTAATAAAATTATGTTTATTATTTATTTATTAATAAAATATTTCATGTTTCTCCCATTACAATTTTTCCTTTTATATAATTTAGTTTAATGATATATTTAATTACCTAATTTTTTAAGTCTATACTGGGTGTTTTGATGATGTTTGGTTCATAATTTGAAAATTAATTTAGATTGTTGATCATGGTCAATGGTTTAATTATTACATAATAACCAAAATATTAATCATTATATAATTATCATTTTTTATATTATTTATAATTTTAAAAACGTCAATGAAATAATGTTATGATAAATGAATTTTTTTTATAATTATAGAGTTAGTTGGTCATACGTACGCATGAGTAACATTTTCAATTTTCAAAAAACTGAAGAAAAAGAAATTAAGTGTTATTTTTTATTTAGAAAGTAATAATATATAATATATATGATAATATATATTTAAATATACTTATATTTATTGGGCATCTGATTTGGTGCTGAAAATTGAATCGCGTCCCTTCATAGAGGGGATAATCCACATGTACATATGAACAAAGTGATCATTTTCCAATGGATAGAAATCTAAGAAAATAAAATATATATTATCTATAAATATATATTATTATTTCATTAATTTCATATAAATAAATTAAATCCATAATTATAACCCTCCAAGAGAGTTGGTGATGGAAAATGAATAACATAACTTCATGAGGTGATAACCCACCACACATATGAGCAATAAATTTAATTCCCATTTTATGTAAGGGGAAATTGATATATGTTATTACATTAAAATAATAAAATATAAATATATTTAATTTACAAATTAATTTATTTTTTAATATTTTAATAATATTTTATGGACGTAGAAGAAGAAATAAAATGAAAATGAACGGTTAATAATTATACCTTTTATTAAGAAAACATCATTTTCATTACACCTGAAGCCCAATAAGGTTGTTATTTAACCAAACATAACACAACTAATACATGGAAACATATTTTAGTAAGGGATTTTGTTAGTTATTGGATGAAATAAAAGGCTCTTGAGGTTTTTATAAGATATGATATGGGGTGTTCTTTTATAAGTGTGGTGGTGTCTAATATGAAATTTTAAAAAATATTAAAATAAAATTAATGTTTTACTCAATAAAAATCGATCAAAATTGCGTTGTTTCAAATATGAGATGATATAGATTCTAAATATGTCTATATAATAGTATTTATAAATGTTTCTAGGTTCTTTTAACCCTAATAAATTTAGTTTAACCCCTGGAAAACTTGTTTTAAACATACCTTTATTAATATATTTTTGAAATTTTTATTATTAATTATGTCAAAAAATTAAGATAAAATTATTGTTTCATATTTATTATTATTATTAAAAAAAATTAATTCATTTTATCAAGTTTAATTCATATATGTTAAAGAACATAATTTAAAAATAAAATTTCAAAACATGATGAAATGATATTTTCTTGAAAATGTGTCTTCTTCATTATGAAACATTTTTTACCAAAATCAATAATAAATTTTGTTCCAATTAACTTAAAATAATTATTAATAACATAATTGAATTAATTTTACATTAAATCAATAATGAAACAAAAATTTTAATTTTTGAATTCTTTAATAGATGAGACGCTTTTCAATAAAAATCAATATTTTCTACTATTCACTGAAAAATCAAAATTTTTATTAAATTAACAAAAGAAATATAAGATAATTTTTACATGATGATATAAAAAATTATGTTGGATTTTTTAATATTAAAATTCAATATCTTATAAATCAAACTTCTAAATAAACCATATAATATAGGTAAAAAAGTTTAGTAAGAATAAAAATTATTTCCTTTTTGATTGGAAAATTACATAATATATTTATAGTTAGTATAACTATATGAATTATTATTAATTAATATCAATAATATGTGAAATTTATTTTCTATTAATATAATATGGGTTGTTATATTCATGTATATTATTTTCATTGAATATTCCTTTATAATTTTTCATAGTAATTTTCTAAGAAATTTTTTTTTCTAAATATTATTGTAATTTATTGTATTTAAATATACCAAAAGAAGATAAAATTTTCCATATTTTCATAGATATGTTAAAATTCTCATTTAAAGGTAATTTTATTCTATGTCAACTTTCTTTGATGTTTCTTATGCCCCACTAAGGATATGTTATAAGGTTCCCTCCAAGTTCTTTCTTTGGATGCTTTTTAATTATGAGATGATTAAATTTGTATGAAACTATTTTGTTTTATAGATTGTTCTTAAGGAAGTGATTATTATTTTTATAAAATTATGTAAGACATATGTATAGTTATTATTATATTATGATTTTTTATTTTAAATCCATTCAATTCACTGGTTATGAATGATTTCTCAAAAGAATATATGAAGTGGAATGGGGAGTGAACTCAGTAAAATAAGGAACTATGTCCACTATGATAATATTGGGAGTGAAAATGAACTAATAAAATTATGGAATAGGTATTGAACCCAATCCACTATAGTAATTTAACCACTGATAGTCTTATAAGGGAACCTTGACTAATGAAATTATTTTTTATGCTAATAATTATGTCACAATTCCCATGAAATGTTCTTGTTCTTATGATATGCTCTCATGGATTATGATTTGATTAATGATGTTTATTTACTCTTAAGACTTCTGTGTTTTGAAATGTTAATGATTTATGTTGTGAATCATGATTTTTGATCTACTACTAATTGGGTAGGAACATCCTAAGTTATTATCATGCTAAAAACCGAGGTGTTTACAAAATACTTTCATGTAATCATTGATTGATAACTCCCATGTTTTCTCTTAAAAATATTTTATTGTCACCATTTATAATGTTTCTATTTTCTATATATTGTAAAAAAAGGTATTATGTAATAAATTTATAATAAGTTTTCAATGATATAAGAACATTATGAATGATATATAAGATATATAAATGTTTTGATTATGTATATATCCTTCAAAGACACTAAACTTTTACGGTAATGGGTGTGAATTTTGGTGTAAGATATTATGTTTTCCTCTAAAATGGAAAAAAATATATGTATGTTTTTCTCTGGTCACATAATTCAATAAGAATCCATCTGTTCCTTTGTATAATATCATGGGTAGCACCACTTTATCATTGGTGGGTTGATACTCTAACCCATCACCCAATTTATCCAAGTATTGATTTTCCTCCAAAAAATACATTGATGACAAATAAGATATAAGAATCAAAAATTCATCTCCTACTTGAGATTTATTTTCAATGACTATTTCATTACATAGTAAATTTATTTCAATCCCCCTTTTGATAATAAATGAAAAGTGGGGAATAATTCTATCACCCTTAAAAGGAAGGAAAACATGTAACCTCCCCTTATCTCAAATTAATTTATTATACCCTATGATATTTCACTATATTTAGAGACTTTAGGAACCATATATTAATTATCAATGAGCCTTAAGTAAGTTCTCTCTAAGTATTATTGGGATAACCCAATCTAAAAAAAGAGTTATTTTACCAAATCATCAATGTTATCCATTCACATTCCTCAAGGTCATACAAAATCTAATTTTTCTTCACATAGGTGAAGTATATTAAAATTTTACAACATATTCAGGAATCTACACACAAATCACAAATAATAGAAAATACATTCAATTTTATGTTTTTTACAATCCATTTTTATTATACAATCAATCCCCAATAATTACTATAGAATGAAAAAAATCTTAAAGATATTGGAGAGTGAGTATCATATCTTAAAATACATCATTTTTAGGCCTTTCCAAGTTCCAGAATATTTAGAAAATAAAAATTCTCTATAATATTTTATTACTTAAATAGTTACCCCTCAAGGTATACACTCTATATTTCATCATTGTGGTTAATTTCTTCTAAAAACAATCTATGAGTTTTCATGATACCCATTGAAACTTAATACTAATTTTAAATTAATAAAAATTGAAATTCCACTTTTCTATATTGGATTATTTATATATCTTCACCTTAAATTCATTCTTCAAGTCGCAATCATAAAGATATGGGAATAAGGTATTATTCTATTATTATTTATTTTTATCACTAGAGTAGATAATTTATTCTCAACATAAAAATTCCATTTTTCGAGGATCTAAAGTGGCCAGATTATTTCAATCTTTCTTTTCCTTATATTTATAGATATTTTCTACCTTTGGTAGCATGTAATCCTCTTACTTTTTATATTTCATCATATTTGGAATTCCTTTCATCACTTGACGAACTTGATAACACATATTTTTTAGTATTAAATAACTTCTTATCATCTTCCAACTGATCTGGTCTAATGATTAATAAATTAATAGTAACATTGTATTATTTACTATTATCGGTGGACTTATACTTTAAGTAATTAGTTTTATAACATGAAATCCATGGTTCTTTCCCTTTTAAATTTTCAAATCCTTTTTGTAGTAAGAGTCATGTAATTCATTTTTAGAAGCATGTCTAACTATCATTTACAATCTATACATAATTTCATTCATATTTGAGTTACCACTCTTTGGAAGGATTTTAAACTCATCATATATGGTGTCTTCCACTATTCCAGTATTCTTGTTCATCCCCTTTATTTACATTCCATTCAGTTCATTCTTTCACCCTTTAATTTTCTATATCTCCATAGCTATTTTAAAATTACCAATAATATATAATTTTATATCATAATTGAATAATATTCTACTTTATCATTTAGAATCATTATCATACTTTATCACTGTATGATTACATAAGAATGGTATGCCTTTATTTGCTTCACAATTCCTTAATTATAGCCTTATCTTTACTTCAGTATATGAAAAATGTCTAATTAGTATATAAAAATATTACTAAAAACAATAATTTGTACAATTTAAAAATTAATAAGGATTTTAAACCCATTAAAATATATTTCTAAGATACATATTTCAATTCATAGGTGAAATCAAATTTTTTCTTGTGGGTTTGTTCTTAGCTTGATCTTTTCTCCCCTTTTATTTTGGCCTTCTAAAAACTGTTTATGTTTAAATTTTTAGCTAATAATCTATGGAAATATTCCCCAACCTCCATAAGATTCAAAATTTTTGAACAAATTTTGTTATCTTTTCTTTGTTAACATGTCACCCTAATTTTATAGATTTACATGCTTACTGATTTTTTGTTTGTAGTACACTCTTTTAGGTTCCACGTGGGGAGATTAACGTCCCATACTTTTCCATGCTTACTGATTTTGGGATTGAAACCTTCCCTTTTGTGATCCACTTGGGGAGATTCAATTCTCACACATGATTAACTATTCCCATGATATATTGGTGGGTTTACCAATATTTTTTGTTACCCGAATTTAACAAAAATTTAAATTATATCAAGAAAATATAGATAAAATATCTTTATCACTTACTGTATTATCATGGTAGTGGGATAAATTATTCTAGGTGGATGATATATATCATTCTCTATATGTTATCACACTCATTTTACCGCTAATTTGATTCTGTTTTGAGGGGAAAAAATTGTGATGGTCTGAGCCATTCAATCTATTAACTTCTATTAATTATATTAATAGAGGTGTCTGGTGGATGTTTTTAGAGATTTTTAGGGAATAACTATGAGTTATAGTTGATAATCCAATTGAGAAAAATTATATTGGGTAGAATCTTGATTTGTGCTATAGAAGTGAGTTGTAGTGGAGTGGAGATGCCGATTACAATATAATATCTTAGGGTGAAGTTTTTTGGATCTATCATGTTTATAATTGTTGCGACATGGAGATCTAGGATATATTGTGGATTCATGTGGATAGTTTTTTGGTATCTAGAATTTTGTATTGGCTACATCATAGATAATAGATATGGAATAATACTTTTCTTGGTAATTGGGTTCTGTGGAATTTTGGTTTCTGATTCACCATAGTACCTTCTCTAGTTTCTTGAATTTTTAGCATAGACCTCACTGTGTTTTTTATACAACATTGACCATCCCATCTATGGTATGGTCTCTTACCATGAATCATGGTCCTTCCACATTTCATTAGTTCAATGGTTAGTTGGGTAGTGCTACACTAAGGTCTTATTTTTTCTAGATTACCTATAAATTATTGAACCCCCTTGAACACTAACATTCTTCCAAATTTTCTTTTGGTTCTTGGGAGGATCTTATGAGTCCTTAAGAGTTTGTTTAACATCTTCTTTTAGTATTTCCACCCTATCCTTAGGATATCCATCTTTCATTGTTCAATGTTCTTTCCATCTCCTATTTCTCTCACTGTTCTTTATTCGAAGAAAGATTCTTCCAGGAAAGTTGTTGGTTCGGGTGGTATTTTGATAACAGAATGATGTGGGCTATGGTTTTCCAAGTTTATCGGGGTGTTTTCTTCTTTGTGGTGTTTTTATGTATTCTAATTCCTAAATTTTTTTAATGTTTTTCATAAGGCTCTGTTTGAAGAAGGGGAACATTCATCTCTCTTCTAATTATGCATGTGGGAGGGATAAATATTTTGTTATCCTTTTGGAAGATATTATGCACCAATTTAATGAATATAATGATACAATTTAGTTTAAAATGAATATTATGTGTAATAAATATCATTTTCTATTCCTTTTCATGTTATCTATTTTTAGATTGTGAATTCTTGAAGTACCGTTGAAATTGATGGCTATATGAAGCCTTGTTTGTGTTGAAATTGATGTGTTTATGAAACCCTTTTTTGGGTAATTATTGATATATTTTTCAAAAAATGGATAACCACTTATATCCAGCTAATAAATTTTACACACATATAAATTTCATTTTTTTATAATTACCTTGTAATGTTAATTAAAATGTGATAATAAGCCCCTTTTTTAAATATGAAGTAAAATATGTGATGTGTGGTTTTTATGTGTATATGTGGTATGTGCGTATTATGTAAGGATAAGTGGATGTGATATGTGGAATTTGTGATGTTAAAATTATTTTTGGTGTGAAATTGTAGAAATTCAGGTCTTTACCATGAGGTGAAGGGTTTTTTTTATTTTAATGTGTTGTATTTGTTTCCCAGGTAGTAGTGGAATTAAATTCTAACATTGAAAGAGAAATAAATTGGGATGGAATGGAAAATTAATGCTTGAAATAATATAGGATGTTTGGTTATAATAGGTTGGTTCTTAATATGAAATGAATGGGATTAATAAAATATAATTAATTGGTAATAGGGAAATAAAAATAATTATTAACCCAAAAATAATGGTGGAATGTGTCTTGTGACTTGAGTCATGCTTGGGTAGTGTTATGAATTTAGTGATGAAATCTAAAGTGGTGGAGGTCATGAGTCTTTATAGTATTTTTGTGAGTTAGGATAATACATTTGTCGTGAACCCCTATGTTTGACTTTTGTGTATGTGTGGCTATTTTATATACAAGGTATTTCATTGTGATTTCTATATGAAACCCACCCATATGAGAGCAATGTGTCAATAACCAAATGATTTCGGGGTGTTTTCCTAATAACACAGTAGTGGTAATGAATTGTTGGATTCCATATATTTTCCTCTCTCTCACTCCCTCTCTTCTAAGTGAGTTTGATATGCACGGGTTGCAATGGGCAGAAGTAAAAAAGTAAAAAAGTGGTGATTTTTTATGAAAATATTGTGTGGCTATAGTGGGGGTCATTCATGGTAGGTTTTTATAATGAGGTTGATGTATTCAAGTCCATGATACCCTACTAATCTAGTTACGAATGTGGATGTGATGTGATTTCCCAAGTGTCCTCAAGTGAGATGTGATGTAATGGCCTATGTGTCTTCATGAGAGATGTGATGTAATGGATCAATTACCTTTATAAGAGATGTGATGTGATGTCCAGTTGCACGTATAGTTCTTTTCAAGATGTGATGAACATTGTTTTTTAATGAAATGGTACTATACAAAATAAATGAGAGTGTTAAGACATACCACATTGGATAATGAGAATGGTAAACTAGTGGGAATTTGGTGCAGGATACCCTTTAATATATAATATTATTATTATTATGTTATTATACTTGGATGCACTATTTAGTTTGAGTTCTTTGTTGATGAAGGTATTCGTTAGTTGACATAATCAGGTTTTTTTGGTCTTATTGTTTTATCACTAGTGCATCAGTATTCTCTCTTTTTCATATGTGCATGGGATATTTTTGGTTTTATCTTATTGATTATACTTGTATGATGACCCTATATATATTTATAAACTATTTTTTAGTTCTTTAGGAGGTCTATGTGGGTCATTTCTCACATTACTATCACAGAATATGGAATTTTTATTGTGCCACTGCCTTAGTTTTTTCTTTTGGGTAATTACTTTGAATATTTTATCTATATCTATTTACATTATTTTTGAATTATGGGATGTTTTTAGTTTAATTTATTTTATACTATGTACTTTAGTTTATTATTGGTTGTTCATCCTATCACATGATTCTATAACGTAGTGGTTAATTCCCTCCATATATCATATTTTTATACCCTCAGTACCTACTACAAACCTTGGTCCTACTAGAGATGGGACTCAGTTTCCTTATCTCTCTTCCTTTATATCTATTCTGGGAGCTATTCCTTTTGGATTAGGGGTTATGATTAAGGTATATCAATGGTTTTTTTAGGGATATGATGGATTTTGATGTAGGGAATACCGAGGATTTCATGGGTTAGTAGGGAAAAAATTCTAGTTTTTTTATGATGTGTGACATATCCAGAGGAATACATACTAGAAAATAAGATTTTATCAAACCTAATTATCCAATATAAAAACCATGACCTTACTAAATTAACAAATGTGGTGAAACCTATTGTAGGGTACAGACCTAGGAGAGGTACATTCATCATGATAACTAGAGTTATTATCTTAATTTGGGTTCAATTTGGATGTTAAAATGAATTAAATAAATCTTATTAAATTTAAAATACTTCCAATATTGGGATATCTTTGTTTTCTATTCAGTTATTGGTCTTGGGCACCATTAACAATTATATCAGATAGTGGAGGTTTAGTAGGATAATCTAATAGATCATTAGTGGATTGTCATGGAAGAATAAATTGGGGCATGGAAGAGGGCCTTTCATTCCTTTTGACATTATATATTGGGGAAGTGTTAGGGGAGATTCTCTGGTCTAGACACATATCACTGGTTGGAGGACTTCAATATTTCATTCGGTTTGATACGATCTTGGGTAGAGTTTTGGGTATTATTGTTGGTTAGCCAAAATATGATATTTTTGTGTCAATAGTGGAAATTTTATTTTTATGACAGGGGGTCTTTTGGTGTTTCATGGGTTTACATTCAAAATAAGTTTAAAGATAATTCCTCTTGTCAACCACAAAGTCAGTAAAATATTAATATCATATATATCTTCAATAGGGTAGCATGTCTATGTGGGAGATTTAGATTGGGTTAAAATATATTTTTTATTTCACCGTATATCTTTTTACTGATGAGGAGTCTTTGTGAGGTGTCTTTAAGAGGCACTCTGGCATTCTATCCAGTTTGGAGTTACTCCTTTATTGTTTCCAATGTAAATGGGTGTTAAAAATATTGTAGACGTGATTGAGCGTATGCACTCATGATGAGGTTTACTATAAGAGGGGAACTATCTGGTTTCTTCGAAGAGTGGGGTTTCCAATGGTAGATCTAAACTACTAGTGACTTTGAGGTTTCACCCTATGGGGATTCATCCTTTTTTCCTTCCATTCTGGAAATCTGGGGAAAGTAAGTTCCATGAATTACTTGGGGAGTATAGGCTAGTGTGAATTTTTTAAGGGATCATGGTCATTATATGAATTAGTACCCCATTGTTATCAAGGATCGGCATAGTATAGGTTTTCTGGTTCAGTGTCACCTTTAGAAGTAGCAACCAGTTTGGTCATTTCAGCAGTAGGGGAAGTAGGCTTATTCTCTATCAAGAGGAGGTGGCATAGGAAACGTTCGACCATAGGATTTTCCTCATCATCAAGTTTCTTTACCTAAGTGTGACCTAGGTGATGTATAATGTTTTTTCATAGGCCAATGAATCAATTTGGGGTGATCTGATGTTATTCTCTAAGACGGGGAAGGTATTTTAATGTTTGGTATAGACAACCAAAGGTTAAATCATTTGATGATCAAGAATCTCTACCCTCTCCTAGGGATTGATGATCTTTTTGACATGTTTAGATGAGATAATTAGTTCTCTATGATTGATTTGTGAGTTGGGTTTCACCAATTGAGTGTCATGGGTGAGGATATCCTGAATACTATTTATAGATGCAGGTATGGGCCCTTTGATTTTATGGTTATGTCGTTTTGGTGTCACAAATGTACCATATATGTTCCAAGGGCTCTTGAAATTTGTTTTTCATGAGTTCATGAACTAGGTTTTAGTCATTTTCATCAATGATTTATTAATCTACTTAATGTAAAATGAGGATCATTCCAATCATATTAGACTGGTCTTGCATATTCTTCAATGCCACTAACTCGAAGGAAAGTTGTCTAAGTGTAAGTTATGGACATCAAATGTGAATTTCATTAGTAATGTGGTTTCTTATCTAGGTATTCCCTTGTTCTAATAAAAGATCAAGGAAATTGTTTCTCTGGATAACTCAATAATGTGGCTGAGGTTCATAGATTCCTTAGTATTGTGGGATATTATGAGAGGTTCATATATGATTTATCATAGATTACAACCCTATTGAAATATTTTACCAAGTTATACCAAGATTATATCAAAAATAATCATTGTTAAGTATCTTTTGATTACCTGAAAGGGATATTGATTGTTGATTTGGTTCTCCATTTTCCAAAGGAGGGGTGATGTATAATGGGTTTTATGACTCTTCCTATTTGGGATTGGGATGCATGTTATAAATTATAAGGAAGTTATCTCTTATGGTCAAGTTATTTTTGTAACGACCCAAAGTTTCATTAATGCAAAATCCCTCTTGATCCAGTTAAATGTTTCTTTATGAAAAATGTTTTTATAAGATGTCAACTTCTTTAGTTTAACGTTAAGATTTGTGACCGTTACTTTTATAGCCGTTGAAGAGTGATCATCTGGGTAGTTTAAATATAAGGCTTTAACGAACCAATTTTCTACTCAGACAAAGGAAGCGATGGCCTCATCCAGTATAATTGCCCCTTACGAAGCCCATTTGTCGGAGCTCGGAAAGGAGGTGGCATCTTTGGGCTTTGCCCTTGACCAAGCCCAATCTGAGCTTCATCAAGTCAAGCTCGAACGTGATCGTCTACGGGAAAAATGGAAGTTGATAGAGATTACCACTCGAGCGATGTTATCCGAGCAGCCCCAAGAGTCTGTCACCATCGCGCACCTTACCCTTAGGTCTTATGCGGCTATTTTAAGGGGTTATATAACAAATAAGTAGCACCATGTTCATGTACATTATTTTTTGTATATAATAATAAATATAATTTCTAGTCATTTTTGATGCATTGTAATTAGTTTTTAAAGTACAAATGATGTTTTTAGTCATTATTTAATTAAGAATTATATTTTATTAAATTAAAGGATTTTTGAATTAAATAATATTTTAATAAAATATTATTATTAATATTAAATTAATTTTTATTAAATATAAATGATCTTATAATTTTATGAATGCAATTAAAATTTTTATTAAGGTTTGAAAGCCATTTCTGTCAAAACCCGTGAATTTTTTATAAATGTCGGTTTCTATTTTAAAAGTGAAAATTCACATATTTAGAAAATTATTTAGATAAAATAAATATTATTTTTGGAATCAGGACGTCGAAATTATCCAACGGTGAATTTTTCATAATTTTCTGAGACAGTCAAATTTTTGGGTAAAAATTAAATACCATTTAAATATATAATGTGTTTTATGACATCATAATGACCCAATGGTGATGTAATAAAATAACATAATCCTTATGTTCGGCCAATATGTGTTTTATCATTAAAATAATAAGGTTTTGGGTTTGTTTGACTTACTTTTCAAAGCATTAATGGAGCCCTCAAGACTTATTCAACACTTTGCCTTTTTAAATTAATTTCCATGGGAGTGTGACTCACCTCCACATAAGCAACCCTAATTTTTTAATAAGTTCGGACCTTGGACTTGTAAAATATTGTTTTCCTCTTTCCTTTTCCAGAAACCATGGGCAAATACCATGGGATGGTTTGTGTTTTGGATTATTTTAATATAAGGGGTCCCAAACCTAAATAATAAAGAATTCTCTCACCTTTCCTATATAAACCCACCCAAGCTCCCACTTCCTCCTCACTCAAAGCCCTTTAAGTTCGTCCAAACTCTGCCCCACTCTCTCTAGAATCCTCTCAAGGTGCCCCAAGCTCCCAAGAAGCCTCTCACAAGCCTCTCTCTAGCCTTTGGAAGCACACTTCCAAGTAAGGGTTTTTTCTTCCTTTCTCATTTTTGTCAATTTTCTTTAAGTTGTATTGCCCTTTTTAATTTCATTTATGAATGTTGGGGTATGGTTTCGCACCTCTCCCATACTGCCCTCTTATTTTTTGAATGATGGGAGACCCATTTCTCTCTCATTAAATGCCTCCCATGTACACCCGTTACTATGCCGAAATTCCGAAAGGAACCTTTTTCTCCTCTTTTATATTCAAGAAATACTTTTGTATCATGAATCTAAATTCCTTTTCAATTGTTGGGACATGTATCTATATGACCTTCTTACTGTCCATTACATGTAAATATGATGAGGAACCCCTTTCTCTCTCATCAACTTTTTTTATGAATTCTTATGTCACGCCGTTATGCTGCCGAAATCGCACCGATTTTCTAAGCCAATGTCTTTGTGTAGTGAATACCATGCCCATTTCTCCATCAAGGGTATTCACCTTTATGCACATTTACATTTTGATTGTAAAGTTTCATGTATTAATTCCACATTCCTTTATCGTGGAAGAAATGATTATGTTTTATGAATCCATGTTTTACGATCCATGTGGCACACTTATGCATGAAATGAAATGTTTAAGAAGGGTGCGCCCTTTATAGCGCTCCAATGCATTGGGTAAAGTATAGTATCATGATACGTCATGTGCAATGAGTGTTGACTCATGCTAATTCAAGTGAAACGAGGGTTTACTCGTGCTTCAAGTGCAATGAGGGTTTACTCATGCTCCATGTGCAATGAGCCTTGGCTCATGCTAATTCAATGTTAAGTGTTGTTGCCACATTTCCATGTTATGATTATCATGCTTCATCATGCCTTTATGTTCATGTCTCTCTTATGCTCTATTGATATGCCTATTGCCTAACATGTTTTGGACTCCTCATGTTATTCATTGTGTACTCCCTTACTGGGCTTTATAGCTCACCCTTTTCTTATGCATGTCCTCAGGTTATCCCATGCAATGCTAAGTACGAAGGAATGTAGTGGTCATGTAAAGGAAGTTTTCAATAAGGATGTTGTATTGCAAGTTTAAAGTTTTTATGTAATGATCCTAAGCCCCAAAGACACTAAACCTCTCGATCTTCTTTGTTGTATCAAGTGAAGTTTTATGTAATAAAGCATGTTTAAGTTGTAATAAAAAGCAGGGTTGTCATAGTTGGTATCAGAGGATAGGTTTAGTTATTTTTGGGATTAGGAAACCCTAGTAAAGCCTTAGATACAAGACTAAGCATAATAAAAACATCCCTAAGTTTTTGTAAATACTAAGTAAGTGGTTTATCAAACAAATACATCCCTGTCTGGATATGAGCAGGTAGAGGCGGCTCTGGCACAGATGTATCCTAGGGGTAAAACCCGAAAACACTGCTTTGAGCTAGACTCGAACGGGAACTGGTGCACGACAACGGGCCTTGCTGCACTCTTGGTTACGAAACTCCCGGGGGATATGTTTTGATAAATTCACAATCTTAGTATGAACCCTTATTAAGGGAAAAATGCCCCTAAGAATATATGTTAGAAGGAAGATCATGAAAAGCCTGGATTGAATCCTATAGACTCATGAGTTAAAGAGATTAAAGTTTATTTATAAGTCATCAACTTTTGTCTTTGGATTACCCTTTATGTGTTACCCCTAACTTTCCTTTTATTCCAGCCAATGGCCGGTAATAGGAGAACTCGGGCTAACAACTGTTGTGAAGATCAGTGTGATGATTGTACTAATGAGATGCCCAATCCGATGGGAGCGGGAATCGCGAACTTTGTCACGCTTCTCTCTCAGCTAACTCAAGTTTTGAATAGAAACACTGGTCAAGAGGAACGTTCAACCCCCCCTAAGAAAGAACAAGTCTCTATTGAAAGCTTCATGAGACAAAGGCCTCCTACGTTTAGTGGATAATCCGATCCCACGATTGCTGAACAATGGATCAACTCCATTGAAAAGATATTCTCCATCCTCCAATGCTCTGAAAAAGAGAAGGTTCTCCTGGCGGCTTATCGTATGGAGGGTGAAGCTGATCAATGGTGGACGTTGATCAAAAATACAAAGCCTGAGGAGGAGATCGAGGCTTTGGAATGGAAGGTATTCCGGAAGATGTTTTTCGATAAATATTTTCCACGCACCCTCCGTCTTAAGATGGAAAGGGACTTCCTTTCCCTCAAGCAGAAAGATGAGGAATCTGTGGGAGCGTACGAGGCAAACTTCACAAGGCTTGCACGATATGCTTCCGGCTTTGTCGTTACCCCCGAATGCAAGGTTGACCGCTTCTTTGGTGGGCTGAAGCCTAGCTTGCGGAAAGCTTTAGCGATCCGTGACTTCGACAGCTATGAGGAAATTGTCTGATGTGCCCTCAAGGTTGAAATGGAGATCGGAGAATCACAGGGGTATCATGGGGACAAGAAGCGGAAGGTGGACTTCAATGCTGGTGGTCCGATGGATAAATCCAACGGCGCTAAGAAATTCCAGCACCCCACTTGCCAAAAGTGTGGAAAGAAGCACCCTGGAAATTGCCTTAGGGGGACAAGAAAATGCTTCAAATGTGGAAGAGAAGGGCACCTAGCTGTTAACTGTCAGTAAGAAGGACCTGCGGCTGCGACGGAGGGGAGGAACGCTCCGTTCGAACCTCAACGCGTTGTTCAATGCTTCAAATGCAAAGAACCAGGTCATTTTTCGAATCAGTGCCCTAATCCAAGGGTTATCGGAGGCAATCAACAACCTCCAAGACAGCAAGGAAGAGCTTTTGCCATCACTTCTGCCGAAGTGAACCCCGACAACGAAGTGGTGACAGGTACGCTAGTTATTCATTCAAGAATAGCGAACGTACTTTTTGATTCAGGTTCTACGCATTCTTTTATATCTCAAAAGTTTAGTAGAACAATCCCTGCACCACCACAAATCATGGAAGTAAAGATGTCGGTGAGTACGGCAAATGGGGCAATCATTGCATCCCATGAGTATAAGTCCTCCCCTGTTATAATCTGTGGATTGAATTTCCCGGCGAACCTCGTCATACTCCCTTTGGTGGAATTTGATGCAATTCTTGGCATGGATTGGCTTTCCTTATATAGAGCCAACATAAATTGTCGGGAGAGGGAAATCACACTCCATATGGAGAATCGACCCCCGATTCTTTACAAGTGTCAGGAGGAAGATGAATCTCCTTTAGCTCCATCATCTCAAGCATGGATATTACTGCCTTATGAGCACGCATATCTGGCTCAGATGATTGAGTCCAAGGAAGAAACCACCCTTGGAGAAATGCCTATTGTGAGGGAATTCGTTGAAGTATTTCCCGAGGAACTTCCTGGTCTTCCTCCAAGAAGAGATGTTGAGTTCTCAATTGAACTTATACATGGGGCGCTACCAATATCCAAGACTCCATATAGAATGGCTGTGGTTGAGCTTGAAGAACTGAAGAAACAACTACAGGAGAATCTGGATAAAGGGTTTATACGCCCAAGTGCATCACCATGGGGTGCACCAGTCCTCTTCGTCAAGAAGAAGGATGGGTCAATGCGGCTTTGCATCGATTATCGTGAACTTAACAAAATCACGATAAAGAACAAGTATCCTCTCCCAAGAATCGATGACTTGTTTGATCAGCTGCGTGGTGCACAATACTTCTCCAAGGTCGACTTGCGGTCGGGATATTATCAAGTAAGGGTGAAGAAGGAAGATATCCCCAAGACTGCTTTTCGTACAAGGTATGGGCACTATGAATTCATAGTAATGCCTTTTGGACTCACCAATGCTCCAGCAATATTCATGGACTTGATGAATAGAGTCTTTAGAGATTACCTAGATAAATTTGTGGTAGTCTTTATAGATGATATTCTAATATACTCCAAAACCAAGGAGGACCATGAGGAGCATTTAAGAACTGTACTGGAGACTTTGCGCAAGGAGAAGCTCTATGCCAAGTACAGCAAGTGTGAGTTCTGGTTGAAGGAGGTCTCATTCTTGGGCCATATCATCACAAGCAATGGGATATCTGTGGACCCCTCCAAAACAGATGCAATTGAGGGATGGCCGAGGCCAACATCGGTAACTGATATCCGTAGCTTCTTGGGGTTAGCTGGATATTATCGACGATTTGTGAGAAACTTCTCACGATTGTCCAACCCTCTTACCAAGCTAACTCGAAAGGGAGTAAAGTTTGCTTGGAGTGATGAATGCGAAGAAAGCTTCAAGGAGTTGAAAAGGAGGCTTATCACTGCACCTGTGCTCACTTTACCCACAAGTGGGGAGCTTTTTGTGGTATTCAGTGATGCTTCGAAGAAGGGCTTAGGATGTGTGCTGATGCAGAATGATAAAGTGATATCTTATGCCTCAAGGCAGTTGAAAATCCATGAGCGAAACTATCCAACGCATGATCTGGAGTTGGCGGCGGTGATCTTTGCCTTGAAAATCTGGCGGCATTATCTCTATGGGGAGAAATGTGAGATATATACTGACCACAAGAGTCTTAAATATATATTCACACAGAAATAGCTTAATATGCGCCAGAGAAGATGGATAGAGCTCATCAAGGATTATGACTGTTCAATACATTACCACCCTGGGAAGGCGAACAAGGTGGCAGATGCCCTAAGTAGAAAGGATCCAGCAATTCTATCAATGATGAGAATTGAGAAGGATCCAATCTTCTTAGACTTGATGAAGATGGACGTGGGAATCATAAAGGAGGGAACATCATCAATCCTTTCACAAATGATTGCTCAACCATCTCTTTTGGAAAGGTTAAAGGATGATCAAAAGGATGATGCGAGAATCCAAGAAAAAGTGGAAGCTATCAAAAAGGGAAAATCCTCAGAGTTTAATGTTAATGAAGAAGGAATTGTGCGGTTTGGGAAAAGACTATGTATCCCATCATGTTCGGAGCTGAAGAAGGAACTTTTGGATGATGCACATAGTTCAAATTTCTCTATTCACCCAGGGAGCACAAAGATGTATCGAGATCTCCGAGAAAACTTTTGGTGGGATAATATGAAGAAGGAGATCGCCGAATATACATCAAAGTGCCTGGTGTGTCAGCAAGTGAAGGCAGAGAGGCATAAGACTAAGGGAATGATGCAACCATTGCCCATACCTGAATGGAAATGGGAGAACATCACCGTGGACTTCGTCACTAGACTTCCAAGGACATCCAAAGGAAACAATGCAATCTGGGTTGTTGTGGATCATCTTACAAAGACTGCACACTTCATTGCTATTCGAGAGGATTTCTCTTTGGATCAACTGGCACGGATATACATCAGAGAAGTGGTACGGTTTCATGGAGTACCACTATCTATTGTGTCTGACCGAGATCCAAGATTTACCTCTAAGTTTTGGAAGAGTCTTCAACATGCTCTAAATACTGAACTGAACTTTAGTACGGCCTATCATCCTCAAACTGATGGCCAATCCGAGCGGACTATCCAAACACTTGAGGATATGTTGAGAGCATGCTCAATGGACTTTAAAGGAGGATGGGATCAACATCTTCCTCTAGTTGAGTTCTCTTATAATAATAGTTTTCACTCGAGCATCCAAATGGCACCATATGAAGCCCTGTATGGGAAAAGGTGCAGAACACCGGCATGTTGGGATGAGGTCGTTGAATGTAAGCTGCTTGGACCAGAAATGGTCGAAGAAATGGTGGAGAAGGTGAAAACCATTCAGCAGCATATCAAGGCAGCCCAAAGTCGACAGAAGAGTTATGCAGATAATCGTCAACGAGACCTTGAGTTTAAAGTCGGAGACATGGTGTTTTTACGCATATCTCCGTGGAAGAAGGTCATGAGGTTTGGAAAGAAAGGGAAGTTAAGTCCAAGGTACATCGGCCCCTTCGAGATTCTTGATCGTGTTGGGGTTGTGGCCTATCGACTAGCACTTCCACCTACTATGGCCAAGGTGCATGATGTCTTCCATGTATCCCTCTTAAGGAAGTACATACCAGACCCTTCACATGTACTCTCTTCCGAGGTGGTACAATTAGAAGACGATCTTTCTTATGAGGAGCAACCAGTGAAGATCTTAGATCATAGAGAAAAAGTTCTACGAAATAAGACAATGCCCCTCGTCAAGGTGTTGTGGAGAAACCACAAGTTTGAAGAAGCAACTTGGGAGTCGGAGGATATGATGAAGCTAAGTTACCCACATTTGTTTTAGTGTGGGAAAAGGAAAATTTTGAGGGCGAAATTTCTTAAGGGGGGAATGTTGTAACGACCCAAAGTTTCATTAATGGAAAATCCCTCTTGATCCAGTTAAATGTTTCTTTATGAAAAATGTTTTTATAAGATGTCAACTTCTTTAGTTTAACGTTAAGATTTGTGACCGTTACTTTTATAGCCGTTGAACAGTGATCATCTGGGTAGTTTAAATATAAGGCTTTAACGAACCAATTTTCTACTCAGACAAAGGAAGCGATGGCCTCATCCAGTAGAATTGCCCCTTACGAAGCCCATTTGTCGGAGCTCGGAAAGGAGGTGGCGTCTTTGGGCTTTGCCCTTGACCAAGCCCAATCTGAGCTTCATCAAGTCAAGCTCGAACGTGATCGTCTACGGGAAAAATGGAAGTTGATAGAGATTACCACTCGAGCGATGTTATCCGAGCAGCCCCAAGAGTCTGTCACCATCGCGCACCTTACCCTTAGGTCTTATGCGGCTATTTTAAGGGGTTATGTAACAAATAAGTAGCACCATGTTCATGTACATTATTTTTTGTATATAATAATAAATATAATTTCTAGTCATTTTTGATGCATTGTAATTAGTTTTTAAAGTACAAATGATGTTTTTAGTCATTATTTAATTAAGAATTATATTTTATTAAATTAAAGGATTTTTGAATTAAATAATATTTTAATAAAATATTATTATTAATATTAAATTAATTTTTATTAAATATAAATGATCTTATAATTTTATGAATGCAATTAAAATTTTTATTAAGGTTTGAAAGCCATTTCTGTCAAAACCCGTGAATTTTTTATAAATGTCGGTTTTTATTTTAAAAGTGAAAATTCACATATTTAGAAAATTATTTAGATAAAATAAATATTATTTTTGGAATCAGGACGTCGAAATTATCCAACGGTGAATTTTTCATAATTTTCTGAGACAGTCAAATTTTTGGGTAAAAATTAAATACCATTTAAATATATAATGTGTTTTATGACATCATAATGACCCAATGGTGATGTAATAAAATACCATAATCCTTATTTTCGGCCAATATGTGTTTTATCATTAAAATAATAAGGTTTTGGGTTTGTTTGACTTACTTTTCAAATCATTAATGGAGCCCTCAAGACTTATTCAACACTTTGCCTTTTTAAATTAATTTCCATGGGAGTGTGACTCACCTCCACATAAGCAACCCTAATTTTTTAATAAGTTCGGACCTTGGCCTTGTAAAATATTGTTTTCCTCTTTCCTTTTCCAGAAACCATGGGCAAATACCATGGGATGGTTTGTGGTTTGGATTATTTTAATATAAGGGGTCCCAAACCTAAATAATAAAGAATTCTCTCACCTTTCCTATATAAACCCACCCAAGCTCCCACTTCCTCCTCACTCAAAGCCCTTGAAGTTCGTCCAAACTCTGCCCCACTCTCTCTAGAATCCTCTCAAGGTGCCCCAAGCTCCCAAGAAGCCTCTCACAAGCCTCTCTCTAGCCTTTGGAAGCACACTTCCAAGTAAGGGTTTTTTCTTCCTTTCTCATTTTTGTCAATTTTCTTTAAGTTGTATTGCCCTTTTTAATTTCATTTATGAATGTTGGGGTATGGTTTCGCACCTCTCCCATACTGCCCTATTATTGTTTTAATGATGGGAGACCCCTTTCTCTCTCATTAAATGCCTCCCATGTACACCCGTTACTATGCCGAAATTCCGAAAGGAACCTTTTTCTCCTCTTTTATATTCAAGCAATACTTTTGTATCATGAATCAAAATTCCTTTTCAATTGTTGGGACATGTATCTATATGAACTTCTTACTGTCCATTACATGTAAATATGATGAGGAACCCCTTTCTCTCTCATCAACTTTTTTTATGAATTCTTATGTCACGCCGTTATGCTGCCGAAATCGCACCGATTTTCTAAGCCAATGTCTTTGTGTAGTGAATATCATGCCCATTTCTCCATCAAGGGTATTCACCTTTATGCACATTTACATTTTGATTGTAAAGTTTCATGTATTAATTCCACATTCCTTTATCGTGGAAGAAATGATTATGTTTTATGAATCCATGTTTTATGATCCATGTGGCACACTTATGCATGAAATGAAATGTTTAAGAAGGGTGCGCCCTTTATAGCGCTCCAATGCATTGGGTAAGGTATAGTATCATGATACGTCATGTGAAATGAGTGTTGACTCATTCTAATTCAAGTGCAACGAGGGTTTACTCGTGCTTCAAGTGCAATGAGGGTTTACTCATGCTCCATGTGCAATGAGCCTTGGCTCATGCTAATTCAATGTTAAGTGTTGTTGCCACATTTCCATGTTATGATTATCATGCTTCATCATGCCTTTATGTTCATGTCTCTCTTATGCTCTATTGATATTCCTATTGCCTAACATTTTTTGGACTCCTCATGTTATTCATTGTGTACTCCTTTACTGGGCTTTATAGCTCACCCTTTTCTTATGCATGTCCTCAGGTTATCCCATGCAATGCTAAGTACGGAGGAATGTAGTGGTCATGTAAAGGAAGTTTTCAATAAGGATGTTGTATTGAAAGTTTAAAGTTTTTATGTAATGATCCTAAGCCCCAAAGACACTAAACCTCTCGATCTTCTTTGTTGTATCAAGTGAAGTTTTATGTAATAAAGCATGTTTAAGTTGTAATAAAAAGCAGGGTTGTCATAATTTTTATCCCCACAAGTGAAACTATATTATCCGTGATTTGGAGGTAGAAAATGTTTTGTCTTCACTAAAGTTATGGGGACAATACCTCCATGGGGAAAATATCATTTTCTTCATCGATTATAAGACCTTGAGTTATATCTTCTTTGAGTGTGATCTAAATATAATATAGATAAAGTGGATAATGATTCTTCAGAAATATGACTATGATATCTCTTACCACTTATAAAATGTGAAACCCCACTTCTAATCAATATTATTTATACTATGAGGTGTTTTATATATTTTCATATGAGTCAATGCCACCCAAAGTGGATAATATTTTTATATCAAAAGCGGTTTTCCTTGATTTGTGTGTATAGAGCCATGTTTTATAGTACTTTTGATTTTTTGTTTGGGATGTGTGTATGATTGAATAGTGGTGTGGATGGTTGTGTATAAAAATGTTCTTGAGGTTAGTGTGGTTTTATTTAGGCTGTAACAACATCCTCAAGATGTATCTCATGGGACGGTTTCTTCAACCATTATCTATTTTCCTTTTTAGGATTTTTTTGATTCTCAAGGATAAAGATAGTTTGATAGGTATCAGATGTAATTTTACATACCTTCTAACACCTTACATTGTTGGAATTATGGTGATAGTTTTTTAATGATGTTATAAGGGACAAGAAGGAATTGGTTGGAGTTACGACTGATAATATAATATATAAGGATTTTATGGCATAAAAGATTTGGTTGTACTATAGAGGTGAGTCATTAAACCGTGAAATAGATAGTTGTAATGTAATGGATCGAGGTGGTTTTTTTCCATGGTTCAATAATTTTTTTCTTAATTTCTATAGGGATATCTAACTTGTGTCATGGAATCATGGGGGTAATGTTTTTTGGTTCTTCTATATTTCTCCTGGAAATTCTATAGAGAAAGGCTTCAGCAAAAGCCTTTTCTTAGAGTATGGATTCTATAGTGTGGTGGTCTCAGCTACACTATTTTCCCTTCCCTATTTTCTGAGATCTATAGTGTATACAACACCCTATTTCTTAAAGGTATAATTGACTAGTTAAACTATAACATTCTTTCATACCTTAAATTGTTGTCCTTTCCCTTTTCATATATTTTGTGGTATGGTGGGTTGTGTTTCATCATGATCTTATATTTTCATTTTTTTGTTTAAATTCCTAAACCCCATGAACCCTATAAATTTTGTACATCTTCATTCGGGTATTAAGTACTTCCAATTAATATTTTGAATTACTTTTACCCTTTTCTTTTGGGATTTAAAAACTGGCCTTGGGTGATCAATCCTTTATGGTTCTAGGTGGGTTTATTTCATTCATTATACTAGTTTTTTTCTCTATTCATCATCGAGTAATGATTATATAAGGAGATTTATTATTTTAGTGTATCTTAAATAATGGGATGGTGTGGTATTTTGTGTTCTAGGTTGAACTTAATGTTTTCCCCCATTCTAGTGTTCTGTGGCTATCTCCCTCTTAATCCAACCGTCAGTAGTGGTTCGGAAAGCTTTGTTTGAGGTAGGAGATCCTTCTTCTCTATTATAGATATATATGCAAGACAGATGATACATTAATTATCCTTTTAGAATATATTATTCACCTATTTAACTAATACAATGATATATTTTAGTTGAAATTATAGGGTAAGTGGATTTAATTTCTTGTTTTATGCATTTTGATGTTATTCTTAATGAGATTAGTCATTCTTGTTATACCACGGATAATCATGGATTTTAGAAGACTTGTTTCTATTAAAATTGATGTGTTTATTAAAATCCTGCATTTTATTATTTATATCATCTTGAATAAATGGATAACCTCTAATATTCATCTAATTAATTATTATCACATGGAAATTATAGTTTGTGTGATAATTCCCTTCAAAAGTAAAGTAAAATGTGATAATAATTTACTAATTTGAATCTAAAATAAAATATGTGATGTGTGGCTATTGTGTGTGGGGTTGATGTGATGATATATTGATGTGGTATGTGTGGCTATGAGATAGAAATTGGTTGTTATTTGAAATAGTGGAAATGTGGGGCTTTATGTTATGAAGAGGATGAGTTGTTGTGTTGGGATTTGTTTTATTATCTTCCTAGATATATATAGAATTAAATGATAATGTGGAAGCTGAAATGGAATAGGTTAAACTGTAAAAGTAATTCTTTAAATAATATGGGACGTCTGGTTTGAATTGGTTAATGCTTAATAGGAAAAAAATGGGATTAATAAATGTATTTTTTTAGTAATTGGAAAATTTTAGAATTGGATTATCATGAAAATAATGTTGTAATATTTCTTGTGACTTTTAGATTTATTATGTGGTGTTGTTCATGTAGTGGTGGAAGAAATTATGGTAGAGTTAACAACGATTTTTGGTAATTTTTTTTTTCGAATAGTTCTTTTACCATGAATCCCTAAGTTGGGTTTGTGTGTGTGTGACTATTATATATACCCTTTATTTCACTGTAATATCTACATACACCCCACCCATGTCGATTACCATGACTTGGTAACCAAATACTTTGTCTATGTTTTTTTCCAATATCACGATGGTGAGGATGGATGACTAGGTACCCCCTATTTCTCAATCTCGCTACCAAATAAATTTGATATTCATGAGTTATGATGGCAAAAAGTAAAAATTTAAATAATGGTGATTGTTTGATGAGATGATGAGGTGGATATAGTGGAGTTCATGTGAGGTGGGAGGAGGGAACAAGGTTGACTTCCATCTTGTTCTTTATACCCAAACACTATTTTTTTGTTATGGATGTGATGTGATGTCTCATGTGTCTTTGGGTGATATGTAATGTGATGAACCAGATTTCATACGACAATATGTGATTTGATGGCCCAAGAGTCTTTGGGTGATATTTTATGTGATGGTCAGTTTTCAATGGGGTGGTTGGAATGATTTTATGGCCCTTGTATATTTGGGAAGGGTTACTATATGGAAGATATAGAAACTTCATGACGTATGATGCTGGGGTATGAGAATGAAAAACCAGTGGGAAAGTGGTGTGGGGTGACATTTAATAGATATAAATCTTATTATATTTCTATACATGGATGTATTATTAGAATATTTTGGCTTCATGAGGATGGGATTGGTTATTTTGTTTCCTCGTGTGTTGTTGGTTCTGCTATTTTCTCATGGGTTCCTTAGTATTATATCTTTTTCACATGTATTAATGATAAATTTACTATGATCCTACTAAGTATACACGTATGCTCACCATAAGTATATAAAAACATTTTTTCAGTTCCCTGGTAGGAATAAATAGATTATGGTGCACATTAATATCTCCAAATTTGTATTTTTTGTTCTGTTACTGCCTTCGTATTTTCTTTTGGGAATTCACTTGGAGACTTTTATCTGTATCTCTTTAATTGATTTAAGAACTAATAGTTTGATTTTGTTAACATTATATTATATTATTTGTTTTAGTTAGTTGGTGATTGGTTATCAGGTATTATAATCATATATTATAGAGGTTAATGTCTCCTATATGTTGGATATTTATACCCTCAGTGCTTGTTCCCAACACCGCACCTACTTTAGGTGGGACTCAGGAATCATTATCTATCGTCCATCATTGTATTTTCAAGAAGGGTTACCTTTTGAGGGATGGAACATGAAAAAACTCCTCTATAAAACATGTGTGTACTTATTATTTATTTCAATAGCTTAAGAATTTTAAGGTTATTTCACTTCTAGATTCTTTATCTTTACCTCCAGATCATACAAAAAAATGTTATGAGAATATTTCTATGGGTCAACTAACATCAATCTCTCTCCTCTATATCTCTTAAACATATGAATCTATTCTGTATGGATACTTTTTATTTCAATCATAATATGATCAATATCTTTCATTATTTTGGATTTAACTCCCACTTGGTTTTTCTTTACATACATAACATTTTTATATATTTCATTCAATGAATGGATCTTCTCCTCAATAATTATTCTCATCATGTATTTATCATAAATTTAGAATTTAAAATTTCATTCATCCATTGAAACTTTCTCTCTTCTAGTCTATAAGGATTTATCCTTATCTTTCATCTCTTTGGTGAGAGACTTTTATTTTTACAACTATCCTTCAAATTCATTTTTTGATGCATTAGAGTCTTTTATCAAATATAGTTTTTCATAGTCTATGTAATGAATAGACCTAAATAAATGAGTAAAAACACAACATGAACTTTCTTATCGTATTCCCCAATCTCATAATACATATTTTCTATAACATTAGTTCCATCAGTCACATCACATATTGAACTACTAGAACCACTCCATTTACCTTAATCTATGGTGGTTTTTCTCTCCTTCTTGACATTTTTCTCGACTTATTGGAATCCTAGTTTTTTTATTTTTATATAATTCCACACGAGTAAAAAAAGGAATAAAACATGTTTCTTAATTTGGAGGTTATTATTCAAACAACTATTTAAATCATCAATTCATCAACTATAATAAAAATAATCATTAAAATCCAAATATAGGGGACTTATACATTGGTAGAACTTGAAATTCACATTATGATTGGTTTAAACACCTGATAGGGGATTAATACAATGTTTAATAATTTTTACCAATTACCAAATCATCTTTAACTTTTTAACACCATTTCATTATAGAACTATGTTTTCTTGAGATAGATATATTTTATGTTTAACAAATAAATCATACCACATGAAATAAAAGTAATAAAATAAATAGGTAACATGGTATTTAAAATTTTATACCATAAATACCTACTTCTTTAAATGATTGGTTATTGTCCCAAATCATGCCTTCTCTAGTATATTAAAATGTTAACTACAATGGTTAGTGATTCCCACACCAACATATATTCTCACCATACATACACTTCCTAGCTTCTCATTTGACTTATTTAAAACATCTCCTCACTGTAGTCATATTGTTGTACAATGATCTATCTATATACCTATTATATTATAGGTTCTATAGATTTTAACCATGTATATATAAGTATTTATTTCATATACTTATTGAAATAGATCATCAGGATTCTACATGATGCTTCTACATCAATAATTATGATATTCTTCAATATAAAATTGTCTTAAAATTAAATATTTTCTTCAGAAATACCAACATGAAACTCAGACTGTAACACCATGGGATTTTAGAAGAACACTATATTTCATAGTGTATCCAAAATGTGACACTAATATTAAATGAACCATGACATGATATTAAAATATTATTAATTAAATATGATTTTTATAACCTATCCATTAAATAGATGAGTGGGAATAGGAATAACTACTCTATGAAATAGATATAAAGTTTCTAATCAATATAAATGTATTTATAAATTATTAGGAATAAAAGAACAAATATTTTAATAATTCATTTCTTTCAAAAATGATTTTTATTTATTTTTTAGGAGAAAATATTATAATTAATTTTTTTATTTATTATAAATATTATTTTATAAAATTAGCAACATTTTTGAAATCAGTATATCTGTAATAGCCCCAAAATCACACTCCCAGATATGGTGCTAAAAATTAAAATATATATTTCTGGCATGGATAAAAATAAATGTGTCCCAATTTTTTCACCAAAAAAATACAACATCCAAAGGAAATACTCTATCACTTACATACTCAAAGACATTTTAGGTTTACAATTTTAGAGAATTTGGAAAAAATATTACATAAACAATACCCATGTTGTCATGTGAATGTTCCTCCATCTAAACCAAGATTCTATTATTACACATTATGTAATCATCACAATCTATATGAAACCCTTATAGACATGATTTATTTAACAAAATTATTGATAACATATGTAAATTGAAACATAATAAAGTTTATATAAAATGATCAGTACGGGTAAACATAAGAATTATCAAATAAATCTCATCAGTGATAATGTAATGAGTATAAAGTTATTAGGAAATAATTAAATTGTATGTAAATAATATAAGGGAACTCACACCAACAAAACATGGATCATTAAACATGTGGTGATGCATAAATATTTAATAAATACAAGAGTCATGATAATAAATAACCATGATCCATGTGATGACAATCTTGATCAAGGAAAAAATTAATAAAAATACAATGTTAAAGATAACATATTGGTAACTTTTGTACATTATCATCATAGCCCATTCTCAAATTCTATTATAAATAACTGGACACAAGCTAAATCTATAGGAGTAAACCTCTTTTAAATCCCTTTTTCATTGCTTTGTTGATAAGGAACACTTCCAAATTAATTGGAGCACTATCTGGGAACACCCATTATATATGTTGTATCAGGCTCACCTGATGCTATATAGGTGCACCCAACATATAATATATATTGGGATAACTATATTCTATATGGGTGTACCCTTAATATATGCCATATCAGGCTCACCTAGCTTTATCTATTCATACCCATCGTATAATATATATTGATCTCACTTATAAGCAATAATGGGGATCAAACCTTTATTTAAAATGAACAGGTCTCACCTTTTAATCATCAGTAATTTCCATGTACAATTCAATAATATTAAATTTGGATTCCTTCACTTTTTAACCATAAAAATAATTAATGTTCTTTAATATCCCAGCTAACCGATGGGAATGAAATAGTTTTCAGGAAAATCTCATAATCCATCCAAATAAAGAATAAGGATGGTATGAATACAGCATATCCACAGTGGAGTGTAAGTAACATCAAGGTTTGTTGATATTGCTGAATGGAAATTCCATTAAAATCTCATTAAAATATTCTTGGGGAAAATAACATTTTCATATTGATTAGTATAAAAGGATGTCATCTTATATAGAAAATGAATTTGAAATATAACTTGAAACATTTATTGAGGAAAATGACTTTCAATTTTAGAAAACATTATTTAAAATATAAAACATTATAAATCATTATAGAAATAATTTCCATTAAAAATAAACATTGAAAAATGGAAACAATCTATGAAACATTGAGTGGTCTTGATGTCAGTAAAATCCATTCATGTTGTAAATGTTAAAAATAAACATTATTTTCAGGAATTTTGTTATGGGATTCAAAGTGACCGAATAAAAAAATATTATGAAATTATAAAACAATTTAGAAGATTGTAAAATTTCATGAAAAATAGCTTTAGTAAATCATTAATTATTATATAAGAATAATTATGGGAAAACAATTTAAAACATTCATATGGAAGAGAAAAATTCCCGATCTAAAATATGGACACATGATTAGTTTCAAATAAAAATAGCTTTCTTGATACTTCATCAATAACTAATGGAGGAAATTAAAATTTCACATTTGAAAAACATTTATAACCAAATGAGAAGAAAATAGAATATGTTTAATAAAATAATATCATATTATTTCCACCCAAATAAAATTCAACATAAATAATCCTAAAGAGAAATGATATTATTTCATAAATCCTTTTCTACTTTGGTAACTTTTCATCCATAATCCCCATGAAAAAATAAATTCAAACAAAAATTTAAATATCTTAAACATAACTATATTCATTACATACATGTAAAATTAGAATTATATACACCAAGAAACACTACTAGAAAATTGGGTTATAGTCATAGACCTATAGCTATATTTTCCCAAATCATGGATATTGGTATTTATTCCAAGGTTATAACAACATTTTTATATAAAACTGTGGATATAGGGTATATTTCCGAAGGCTATAGCCATGGTATATTGAAACCATGGCTATAGAGTTTTCTTCGATAGTTATAGACACATTTCTATAAAAATGTGGCTACAAAGTGTTTTTGATGTATATATCCATGGTTTGTGTAAACTAATTGTTATAGGGTCTTTTTCCTAGGCTTATATCCATGGTTTGTGTAAAAATGTGGCTATATGGTTTTTTCAAGGGATATAGCCATTGTTTTTTTAAAACCAGGGCTATAGAGTTTTTTCCAAGGTTTATAGAAATGGTTTGTGTAATACTATGGCTATAGAGTGTTTTTTGAGGGATATATCCATGGTTTTCTTAAGCCATGTCTATAGAGTATTTTTCAATTTTCTATACCAAGAGTTTCTCAAAACTTTAGTTATAGGTCTCCCACCCTTACGGCGGAAACAAAATAACCCCTATGTCAATGGTAAGAAGGGAAATAGACATTGTTTAGAAGTTATAACAATAGGTTTTAATAATATATTAAACAATATATATATATACACAATTTCATTTTTTGTGTAGTTGTTAGTAAGATGGTGCATATAAGAGAGGTACAAATATTGAATTTGGCTGGGCATATATTATTTTTGGGCTATAGCCATGGTTTACTTGGTCTATATCCATAGTTGTCCTCCATGGAAATAGATCTATTTACATGGTAGAAAACTATATATATATCCCAAGTCCCATGGTGGATATCTATTGGAGTAATTTCCATGGTTTGGGGAACTATGTCTATAACCTTTAGCTATATCCATGCCAATACATTCCACGACAATCTGGAACTATGGAAACAACTTATAGCCACATTTTTTACCCTTATAGCCATGATTTTGGGTTGTGGTTATAACCAAAATTTCTACTTGTATAAAAGAAAAACGCTTCATATAACATAACATATGTCCCCAAGATGACAATTTGAGATGAAAACCCATTTTAGTTATCATTACATTGATAAGATATTTAATCAATAGATAAATTACATGTATTAATTTTAAATTCATATAAAAAAGTATAAATATACCATAAGATAATAAAAATTCATTAAATACCTAATCATATAATATAAAATAAAATAATGTAGTAATATAATCCAATTGAAAGAAATTTAGTTATAAAATTCATTACCACTTAGAAACAATAATCTCAAGTCCCCTTCGACTAAATAATTAAATGTGAATCTTAAAATAACATGAACTATGAATTATTCATGATATTACATCAATAATTGGTATTATATACACTATATAAAATAAATTATTCACTTATCCTTAAAACTTTTCTCGATAAAGGAAAATTGAGATGAAGTCCCTTACCTCGAGTCCAGACTATTCATGTATGTCTTTTTAACTCCTTCGCTTAGAATAACAACACTAGGGTCTCTTATTAAGGACCCTTGTTTGGGTATTTTCGGAAGACCCATATCTCTAGAACATGGATATGGATTTTTTTGGAGGTATTCTAGTAGTTTTTTGGGAGATAAATTTCTTAGTAATTTTGAAGAAGTAAGGGAAGGAGGTGGCCTTTTATAATGGAGGATGAGTGGGATTTTTTAAATACCCAAAAATATACAATAATGGGATATCAATCTCACCGCAAGTACATAAAAAATTTATAATTAAAATATTTAAGGGATTATATGGTTGATACACACCTCTAAAACATATAATAACACATGTTTTAGACATTTTATTCTCAAACCTTTAAATTTACATAATTTTACCATTTCAGTTTTCAAAATGGTAACTAGTTTTTTATTTTCTTAACTGTGAGATTTATCTCATAAGAATAAAAATAAAATGATTCATATTATATTATTTTGACAAATTTTTTATAAATATAGATTAAATTTTATAATATAAAAATATTGTATGAGTTGAAAATTAATTTTAACACAAACCCATGTAATGTGGGAAACCTTGTTTTACCCTTTACCATGGTAATGACATTTTAACTTTTTTGGGTCAATATAATTATGATCAAAGTACCCTTGGTACATGAATGGGATATGGATGATACTTTTAAACATATTAAAATAAATTTTTAAAGGATATTATTTTTAGGAATTTTAAATTATTGAATAAAATATTAGTTTTTATAAAATAACATTAATGTTAATTTTGAAATTATAAAATTAATGTAACTTCCAAAGAAAAAAAGAGGTTAAATTAGATTATATTATTTTAAAACCTATATATAATGTTATATTTATCTACAAAAATAATTTAGTATACTAATTAATTCAATTTATATTATTTTTAACATTTTTAGTATCATTTATTTTATTTTTATACTAATTAAACAATTATTTTATTGGTGTTTCTTAAGAATTTAAACTAATTATATAATAAATAAAAATTAAAAATAAATTACCTTCATGAAATTAATTTTATTATTATCAAAATTAACATAATTATTACTTCATAAATTCATTTTTTAATTATCTGAACACATAATTGAAATTTAAAAGCCAGAGGTTGAAAATTTTCATTTTTTTACAGAAATTATTATATTGGTAAAATCCATGTCAAATTGTCCAAAACCTAATAAGTATAAACAATAAGTAAACTATGGTGTAAATATATCCATCAAAGTGTATTTATAAAAAAAATTGGGTCATTTTAACACTTATCTTTTTTGTTTAACCTCCGGTAAGCCTAATTTTACCTTAATTGTGGTAAAATATTTTTACTATTTTCATTATTCATTATGCCCAAAAATTAATTCAACCATA
The DNA here is from genome assembly GCA_963277665.1 of Viscum album. Taxonomy (NCBI): domain Eukaryota; kingdom Viridiplantae; phylum Streptophyta; class Magnoliopsida; order Santalales; family Viscaceae; genus Viscum; species Viscum album. The sequence continues at coordinate 54,286,108 of OY728138.1, read as the reverse complement.
TTAGATAATATAAATTATTATTATTACAAATATGGAATCCATTTTACCAAATTCAATTAATTAGAGTGTAAATATTAATTTAAAATTAGACTCACATATGTGAGTAAAAATATGTTTTTCATAAAACATATTTTACATGTAAAAGATGATTTTATAAGAAATACATGACCAATAACCATCATTATATAAATTTGAATTAATATTTATAAATATATAATATATGAATTTAATTTAAAACATTCTTAATTAGTTTTTTTGTTAATTAATTAAAACATAAAAACAATATACACTTTAAAATATTATTAAAAAATGTATTTTTAAACTCAAAAATAATATTATACTGAAATAAAGTATAAATATGATTTAAATTTATTTACTTGAATTAAATATTAATAAATTATTATTATTATTTTACATTAAGTGAAATTTATATTATAATTATGCTTTTAAATTACATAATTAAATGAAAATAAATAATAGTTTTAATAAAATATGTATTTTTCACTATTCATTGAAAAATAAATATTTTTGGAAAATCACAAAATTTCACCCTAAGATAATATTTATATCATGATTGCAAAATATAATTTAATTTTATCAAATATATCTTTTAAATTCTCTATAAATATATTATAATATTTTCTCAAAAAGGAAATGAAAATAATTTTTAAAGAAAAAAATATTTTCTATGAATAAAATTAATTTAATAAAAATTTATTATTTATATTATAATATTTTATCGAAAAATTAATGTTGATTTGGGAATTTACATAAATATATATCATAATGTATATAATACTATTCACACCCACTAATTTAAAGACTAGGTTATAACGGTCATGTATTTCAGGGGTCATTTTAGCTTTGTGTTGTGTGTCAAGTATGATATAAAACATACTGTTACTTTTTTATAATCTCAGTCTCATATGGTATCTATATTAAAATAGGGATAAATTTTGTTATTTTTTTGAAAATATTAATTTTTCATTGAATTGGGAAAAATAACATTTTTTTTGTAAAACTGTAGTTTCTTTTAAAAATTAAGTAATTCAAAATACCATTTATTATTTTAATTTGTATTCAAAGTTACATAAGTTTTATTTAGTTATATATGATATAATTAGTTAAATTTAAATAACCTTTATACTGTATTTTATTATAAGCTTTCATTTAGGATTACAAACGCAATTTTTAAACTATTTTAAAGTGCATAATGATTTTCCAATTTAATTAATTAATATATCCTATAATGAGAAATGATATAAATAAAATTCATAGTTTATATATTTATATTTTTTAAACTAAAATTAATATAATGATTATTTCTATTTATACAATTAATTTAAGATCATATTTATCTTGAAAAAGGTATATTTGGGAAAACCACTTTTTTGTGCTTGTGGGTTTTATTTTAAATTAAATTCCACCACTACTATGAATTGAACTTGATAAAAATAGACTAAATATTTTAAATCATCATAATTTATTTTATATAATAATATAAACTTAATTTTGGTCATAGTGAATAGTAAAAACACAAAAAAAATACATATCATGGTAAAAAGATTAAAATGGTAAATATGATTAACCTTAAAGGTAAAGAGGATATCAAGTTCAAAACAAGATTCATTTTAGTAGTAGAGGTTATTCATGGCATTATATATTCTACAATAAATTATTATTTTTTTAATTTTGGAGGCACTTTCCTTTGGATTGGCTTGCAATTATTTAATAGTTTTGGGCATTTACAAAGATGACACTTCTCCTCAATTATACAAGTGCACCCCATCCCATCACTTCCCATGACTGTCAATGAAATTTTCTTGACCAAAACTACCAATATAACTCCCAAAAATCCTTATACACATTAACTATCATCTGTTCTTCCCAAAAGACCAAACTTAGGTTTCTTAATAAGAGATCCAAAATATGTTCTTCTAAGGGAAGGTAATCCTCTTCACTAAGATCATTCTTTTTTACTTATTCTTTTTCTTACTTCAATTATGTCTTGAAAATTCATAAATAATAACCCATTTATCTCCAATAAAATTATATTTTATTATTTAATGTCATAATATTTATCCATCTCCACTTCTATAAAATGGGAAACAAAACCACCCTTCGTGTGTATGACAGAAAAAACCTTACAAACCGATGTAATTTGACTTCCATCATCACCTATCAGGAATTTTAATGAAGATGGATTTAATTTTTGATATATAATATTCTTGAAATATAAATAATTATTTATAATTAATATATCATATACCTTCTTACCTTTCCACCCCTTTCATATTGATAACATCGTTCGGGTATACAACTAACTAACACCTCACGAAGCGAGGTGATCCATATTTTATTATAGCATCACATGGATGATATATTTAAGTATATTTAAATAAATAATATTATATTTATTATATAATTATAATTTTTTAAATCTAAAATATCACATATCTTCATTAAATCATGATGGTTGAAAGATGGAAATGTTACTCATGCGTACATATGGCCTACATCTCCATGATTATAACATAGTTCATTTTTCAAAACCATGTTTCTTGGTTGGTTTTAAATCTATAATTGATGTATAAAAATGCTAATTACTTCAAGATTATTATTCTTAAAATTTTTGAATAGTTACCCCCTTAATCATGGTTAGTACACTCATTCCATTTAGAAATTATGAACTGATTTTCCTCAAAACACCAGATGTTGATAGAACTAATTAAGTTATTAAATACATCATTAAAATAAATAAAGTAAATGGTTTATGTATAACAACCCCTATATTTATTTCAAACATAAAAATAATTTATTACATAAAATATTAAATTGATTCAACATAGACGATTGAGATGTATAGTGTCTTTGGGGCTTATCAACATTACATAACAACTTAAAACAAGAAATAAACATCATTATTGGAAACTGCTTTTACATAACCACACACATTCCTTCACCCTTACAATTTCACGGGATAACCTGAGGATATGCAGAAGAAAAGAGTGAGATATAAATTCCATTATTGGAGTAAACAAGGAATAACATGAAGAATATAGTACTTGTTATGAAATAGGAATATCAATGGAGCACAAGAGAAACATGAACATAAAGTCATGATATAGCATGAGTATCAAAACATGGAAATGTGGCATCAACATTTAACATGATATTAGCATGAGCCAAGGCTCATTGAACATGGATCATGATTAAACCCTCATTTAAATTTAATTATCATGAGTAAACACTCATTTCACTTGACGTATCATGATACTAAGATTTACCCAATGCATTGGAGCACTGTCAAGGCGCACCATTCTTAATCATTTCATTTCATGCATAAGTGTGCCACATGGATCATACAACATAGATTCATTAAATATCATCATTTATTACACAATAAAGTAATGTGGAATTCCTACATAAAACTCAATAATTAATAAGTAAATGTGAATAAATTTGAATACCCTTGATAGATAAATGGGAATGGTATTCACTACACAATAACTTTAACATGGAGAATCATAGTTCAATTTCAGCCGCATAACAGTGTAACATGAGAATTCATAATAATGGTTGATGAAAATTAAATTAGTATATCATCGTATTTATATGAAATGGAAATTAAGAGGGTCATATAGATACATGAACCAATATATGTAATGGAATTTATATTCATAATATAAAATAATTTCTTGATTGTAAATGACAAGGGATTAATTCCTTACAGAATTTTGGCAAGGTAACGAGTGCATATTAGAGGAATTAATGATATAGAAAGAGGTCTCTCATCATTAAAACAAAAGGAAAATATTATAGGAGAGGTGAAAAATCATACCCCAACATTTTTAATTGAAAACCAAATGGTATAACAACATTATGAAATTTTTACAAAAATGAGAAAGGAAGAAAACCCTTACATGGATGTGTGATCCCAAAGGCTTGGGAGAGGCTTAAAATAGGCTTATTGGGAGATTTTGGTGTCTTGGAAATATTTTAGAGAGATGAGATCATTTTTTGGTCGAGATCCAAAGGTTTTTATTAAAGAGGAAGTGGGACCATGGGAGGGTTTGTATAGTAAAAGAGCAATAATTCTTTATTGGTTAGGTTTTTCACACCACTGAATAATCTTATGAAAACCACACAAAAAAACCCATAGTTTTTCTCATGGTTTTTGACATAGGGGAGTGGAAAAAATTATTTTATAAGGAAAATAGACGATCATCTTATATTATTAGGCCTTATTATGCGGAGGTGAGTGACACTCTCAAGGAAATCAATTAAAAAATTAAAATATTTTATTTGTCTTGAAGGGTCCACTAAGGCACCACGAAATTAATCAAAATAGCCTAAAATAACATAATATTAAATTTAAAACATATATTGGCCGAAAATACTTTTTATAGTATTTTATTAAATCACAGTTGGGTTATTATGATATCATAAAACACTATATATATTTAAATGTTATTTAATTTTTACCAAAAAATTTGATTGTCTTAGAAAATTATGAAAAACATCAGCATTGGATAATTTCAAAATCATGATTCCAAAAATAATATTCATTTTATCTAAAAAAATTTCTAAATATGTTCATTTTCATTTAAAAATAAAAACCAACATTTATTGAAAATTCAAGGGTTTTGATAAAAACAATTTTCAAACCTTAATAAAAAATATAGTTGTATTAATAAAAATTATTCGATCATTCATATTTAATAAAAAGTAAATTAATTAAAATATTGTTTTATTAAAATATTATTTAATTCTATAAATCCCTTAATTCATCAAAATATATTTCTTAATATAATATTAACTAAAAATATTGTTTCTTTTTTAAAACCCATTTACCAAGTAACAATAATGAAATTAATGTATATTATTTATACAGAAAATAAATCACATAATTATTGTTATAGGGTCATGTTACATAGCCCCTTATAACACCCATGTAATACCTAAGGGTAAGGTGTGCGATGGTGACAGACTCTTGGGTTGGCTCGGATAACATTTCTCAGGTGGAAACCTCTATCAACTTCCACTTTTCCCATAGGCAGTTTTGTTCAAGCATAACATGTTGAATCTCGTATTAGGTTTGGTCAAGAGAAAATCCTAGTGATGCCACCTCCTTTCTGATATCTAAAAATTGGGTTTCGTACTGATCAATTATATTGGATGAGGTCGTCACTTCCTTTATCTGAGTTAATTGGATTTTATAAATCCCAATTTTTGTACTAATCATGTGATCATTGATCAAAAGATATATTTGAAATAGTCACAATTATTATATTTATTTTAAAATCCAAAACCATTAAACTATTGATATTTATATATTATATAACCATTTTATATAATAATACATTTAATTAGATCAAGAATAATTTTCATTACTAAAAGTTTCGGTCATTCCAATCTTCCCCCTTTAAGAAATTTTTCCCTCAAAATTTACTTTTCCCATAAAAAAAATGCTGGTAACTCTTCTTCATCGCTTCCTCGGATTCCCGTGTTGCCTCTTCAAACTTTTGGTTCCACGACCACACCTTGATGAGGGGCGTTGTCTTATTTCGTAGAAACTTTTTTCCTATAATCTATGATCTTCACCGAATTCTCTTCATAAAAGAGGTCATTATCCAATGGTACCACCTTTGGGTTGAGTACATGAAATGGTACAGGTATGTACTTCTCAAGAGTGATACATGGAATACATAATGTACTTGAGATAAGTTTGATGGGAGTTCTAGTAAATAGGAGAGCTACTCCAATGCGATCAAGGATATCAAAAGGGTCGATGTACCTTAGACTAATCTTTACCATCTTCCGAAATCTGATAACTCTCTTCCACGGTGATATACGTAGGAATACCATGTCTCTGACATCAAACTCTAGGTCTCATCAATAATTATCAGTATATCTCTTTTTTCAACTCTGAGCAGCTTTAATGTGCTGCTGGATAGTCTTAACCATATCCACCATTTCATTGACCATTTCTAGTCCTAGGAGTTTTTTCTCCCCGACTTCATCCCAACATGCTGGTGTTCTGAACCTCTTCCCATATAGGGCTTTATAAGGATCCATTTGGATTTTTGAGTGTAAACTATTATTGTAAGATAACTAAACCATGGGAAGATTTAGACACCATCCTCTTTTGAAGTACATTGAGCATGTCTCAACATGTCCTCCAGTTTTGGATAGTCTTCTCAGATTAGCCACCTGTTTGATGATTATAAGTGGTACTGAAGTTCAGCTCAGTATTTAGAGAATGTTAAAGACTCTTCCAAAACATAGAGGTGAATGTTGGATCTCGATCGGATACAATCGATAGTGGTACTCCATGCAGCCTTACCACATATTTGATGTATATATTTGTCAATTCATCCAATGAGAAATCCCCTCGAATTGAAATGAAGTGTGCAATCTTTTTAAGATGATCTAAAATAACCTAGATAAAATTTTTTCAATTGGAGGTTGTCAAAATTCTGGTGACAAAGTCCATAGTGATGTTATCCCATTTCCACATTGGTATTGGTAATGGTTGCAACATCCCCTAAAACTTATTCCTATCATCCTTCACTTTATGACATACCAGGAACTTTGATGTATACTCAGATATCTCCTTCCTCATTTTATCTAACAAATAATGATCTCATATATCCCAATACATCTTTGTGTTTCCTGAGTGAATAGAGAAATTCGAACTATGTGCATCATCCAAAAGTTTTTTCTTTAACTCCAGATTTAATGGAACACATATTCTTGACCCAAATCTCAGAATTCATTATTCATTGACATTGAACTCTGAGGATTTCCCTTTTCTGATAGTTTACACTTTCTACTGAATTCCCACATCATCCTTTATTCTTTCCAAAAGTGATGGTTGAGCAATAATTTGTGAATGGATTGATAATGTTCCCTTCATTATGATTATCATATCCATCTTCATAAAATCTAATAAGATTGTATCTTTTTCCATTCTCATCAATGATTGAATAATTGTGTCCTTTATACATAGACAATTTTCCACCTTTTTCGATTTCCCATGGTGGTAATGGATTGAGTAGTCATAGTCTTTGATCAGCTCTAACTGTCTTTATTGGCACAGGTTCAACTTTTTCTGCATGAATATATACTTGAGGCTTTTGGGATCCGTATATATTTCACACTTCTCCCCAAAGAGGTAATGTCACCAAATTATTCAAGTGAAGATTACTATAGCCAACTCCAGATCATGTGTGGGATATTTTTTATCATGAAATTTTAATTTCATTGAAGCATAGGCAATGAATTTTTCATTTTTCATCAATACACATACCTGGACCTTCTTCAAAGCATCATTGAATTCCACAAAAATGTCTCCACTTGTGGGTAGTGTGATCATGAGTGCAGTGATAAGATTCCTTTTCAAATCCTTGAATCTATCTTCACATTCATCGTGCCTATAAAATTTTACTCCCATCCGAGTTATCTTGTTAATTGGGTTGGACAATCATGAGAAATTTCTCATAAATCGGTGATAACATCCAGATAACCCCTGAAAGCTACAAATATCTGTTAACTATATTGGCCTCGTCCATCTCCCAATTGTAGTTGTCTTGAAGGGATCCATAGTTATCCCATTTCTTATGATGATATGACCCATGAATGATACCTCCTTCAACCATAACACACAATTTCTGTACATTTCATAGATATTATCCTTTCTCAAGGTCTCTAGTATAGTGATTAGGTGCTCCTCATGATCCTCCTTAGATTTGGAGTATATTTGAATATATTATATAAGGTATAACAAAAATTAGTTGAAGAAATATCTAAATACACTATTCATCAAGTGAATAATGTTTGTTGGGGCATTAGTGAGTCTGAAAGGCATTACAATGAATTAATAGTGCTTGTATCTTTTACAAAGAGAAATATTAGGGATATCCTCCTTCTTCACCCTTACATGGTAATATTCCGACTGCAAATATACCCTGGAGAAGTATTGTGTTCCACATATCTTATCGAGAAAGTAAAAAAATTATTGGTATAGGATACTTGTTCTTTATCGTGATTTTGTTGAGCTCATGATAATCAATGAAAAAGTGCATTGTCCCATCCTTCTTCTTGATGAAGAGGACTGGTGCACCCCATGGTCTAGCACTTTGGCATATAAACCCTTTACCCAGATTCTCCTATAGTTTTTTTTTCAACCTCTCAAGCTCCACAACAACCATACTATATAGATTCTCGGATATTGGCAATGTCTCGGGTATAATATCAATTGATTATTCATTATCTTTACTAGGAGGAAGACCAGGAAATTCCTCAGGAAACACTTCAGAAAATTCCCCCAAAATAAGAATGTATTTATGGATGGTTGATTCCTTAGACTCAATCATCTGAGCGGGATAAACATGCTAATAGGGTAGTAATATCCATGCTTGCGATGATGGTGCTAAAGAAGATTCATCATCCTCCATGCACTGGTACAGATTCAGGGGTCGATTCTCCATATAAAGAGTGATTTCCCTCTCACAGAAATTTTTGTTGGTTGTATATAAGGAAAGAAAATCCATGCCCTTAATTTCAAAAAATCCCACCAGAGGGAGTATGAAGAGGTTCTCCATGAAGTTCAATCCACCAACTATGACAGGGGAGGATTTATATTCATGGGTTTCAATGATTTCCCCATTTTCTGATCTCACTGACATCTTTACTTTCATGATTTTTTGTGGTGTTAGGATTGTTCTACTAATCTATCAGGATATAAAATAATGCATAGAACCAAAATCAAAAATTACACTCTCAATTCTTGAATGAATAACTATATTACATATCACAACTTCGTTGTTGGGGTTCACTTTGGTGGTAGTGATGGAAAGAGCTCTCCCTTTCTTCCCTAGAGGATGTTATTTGCATACTAAAAGCCTTAGATTGGGGCATTGGATATATAAGTTCTTTGGTTCTTTGTATTTGAATAAATGAAAAGTGCATTGAGGGTAAAACGGAGCATTCATCTCCTCTATCACATATGTGGGTTTTTCTGGTTGGCAGTTAATGGACAGTTTCTCTTTTCTTCCTCATCTAAATCATTTCCTCGTCCGATTAAAGAAATTTCTAAGGTACTTTGTTCCGTACCTTTATCAAGTGGGGTGCTATATTTTCTTATCACCATTGGATTTATCCATCAGAACACCATAATTAAAGTCTACCTTACATTTTTTATCCCCATGATACCCCTGATATTCACCGGTCACCATTACAAATTTGAGGGAACATCACACAATTTACTCATATCTCTTGATGTCACAGATCTCTAGGGCTATCCATTAGCAAGGTTTTAGACCAAAAAATAAGCAATAAACCTAGAATTTTTGTGTAATGACAAATCCATAGGAATATCATACAAGCCTTGTGAAGTTTTCTTCATATGCTCTGATGGATTCATCTCCTTTTTTCTATAGGTAAAGGAATTCACTTTCCATCTTAAGTCAGGGAGTGGGAGGAAAATATTCATCGAAAAACATTTTATTGAAATCCTTCCATTCAAACGCCCTAATCTCCTCCTTAGGATTTTTATTTTTTATTAATGTCCACCATTGATCAACTTCTCCATCCATATGATAAGCATCAAGAAGAACCTTCTCTTTTTCAACATATTAAAGGATCGATAAGATCTTTTCAATGGAGTTAATACATTTTTTTTGGAAATTAAGAGTTCATTTGATCCATTAAAAATAGGAGGCCTTTGTCTTGTGAAGCTCTTGATTACGAAATTTTATTTCTTTGGGGGGTGAATTTTCCACTTGACCCATGTTACTATTTAAAACATGAGTTAACTGAGAGCGAATCGTGACAAAGTTCACGATTTCCGCTCCCATCGGATTGGGCATCTCATTAGATCAGTCATCACCTTGATCTTCGCATCAGTTGTTAGCATGAGTCCTCCTATTACTAGACATTAGCTGGAATAAAAGGAAAGTTAAGGGTAACACATAAAGGGGAATCCAAAGACAAAAAAATTACTTATAAGTTACTTTTATTTACTTAACATTGGATTATATAGGATTGGATCTATTTTATCCATGACCTACTTCCGAACATATATTCATCAAGGAATTTATTTAATTTCATTAATAATGATTCATACTAAGATTATGAATTTACCAAATCATATCCTTAGGGAGTGTCATAACTAAGAGTGCAGAAAGACCCATTGTTGTTCACTGGTTCCTATTCGAGTCTAGCTCAAAGCAGTGTTTTCGGGTTTTACCCCTATATAAATTTGTTCCAGAGCTCCCTCTACCAACTCGTATCTAGATAGGGATTTATTTTTTGATAAACCACTAACTCGATAATCACCGAAATTTAATGATGTTTTTATTATAAATAGTCTTTTCCCAATGGCTTTAACTAGGGTTTTCTAATATGAATCCCAAAAAATAACTAAACATATCCTTTGATACAAACTACAAAAAACCTTATATTTATTTACAACATAAAAATAATTTATTACATAAAATATTCACTTGATACAACATAGAATAAAGATATTTCTAGTGCCTTCGGGAAAAAGGAACATTATGTAACAATGTAAAACATGAAATAAACATCTTTATTGAAAACTTATTTTACATGACGACACACATTACTTCATACTTATCATTTCGTGGAAAAACCTAAGGACATGCGTAAGAAAATGGTGAGATATAAAGCCTAGTAAGGGAGTAAAAAGGCATAACATGAATAATATGGAACATGTTAGGAAAAAGGCATATCAATGGAGCACATGAGAAACATGAACAATAATGCATGATATATTATGACTATCATAACATGGAAATGTGGCATCAATATTTAACATTATATTATCATGATCCAAGGATCATTGCACATGGATCATGAGTAAACCCTTATTACACTTGAATTAACATGATTAAACCCTCATTGCACATAACGTATCGTGATATTAATCTTTACCCAAAGCATTAGATCGCTATCAGGGCTCACCCTTCTTAATCAATTCATTTCATGCATAAGTGTGCCACATGGATTTTACTACATAGAATCATTAAACATCATCATTTATTACAGAATAATGATAAGTGGAATTCATACATGAAAATATATAATCAATAAGTAAATGTTCATAAATGTGAATACCCTTTGTAGAGAAATGGGTGTGGTATTCACTACACAATGACATTGGCTTTGTGAATCGCGGTAATTTTTTTTCAACATAATGACGTGACATGAGAATTCATAACAATGGTTGATGAGACAGAAATGGGTATATCATCATATGTACCTGAAATTTACATTAAGGTTTTTATTAAAAATATATCCCAACATACGTAATGTAACTTATATGTATAATATAAAATAATTACTTGAATGTAAATGACAAGAGAGAAATTCCTTACGGGATTTCGGCAGGGTAATGGGTGTGCCTGGGAGGCATTAATGAAAGATAAAGAGGTCTATAATCACTAAAAAATATGTAGGGCAGTATGGTGGCGGTGTGAAATCATAGCCCTATAATTTTTCTTTGAAAACAAAATGGTATAACAACATAATGAAATTTGGACAAAAATTATAACGGAAAAATCCCTTACATGGAAGTTTGATCCCAAAGGCTTTGTAGAGGCTTGAGAGAGGCTTCTTGGGAGCTTGGGGAACCTTGGGAGGATTCTAGAGAGAGGAAAAAAGTGTTTGGTCATGCTCCAATGGTTTTTAGTGAAGAGTAAGTGGGATCCTGTGTGGTTTTATATAGGAAAATAGAGGGATTTATTTATTATTTAGGTTTTGGACACCACACATTAAACTAATCAAAACCACAAACCAACCCATGGATTTTCCAATAGTTTTTCTAAAGGGAAGTGGAAAAAAGATTGTTTTTAAGATCAATGGCCTAACTTATTAAAATATTTGTCTTGATTATGTGGAGGTGAGTCACATTCTCATGGAAATCAATTTAAAAAGTTAAAATGTTTTATATGTCTTGAAGGATCCACTAAGGCACCATAAAATTAATATAAAAATCTAAAATCACAATATTTTAATGTCAAACCATATTTTATCTGAACATCCCTTTTATATAATTTTATTACATCTCAATTGGTTCATTATGATGTCATAAAACACAATATATATTAGAACGATATTTAATTTTTACCCAAAATTTTGATTGTCCTAGAAAATATTGAAATATTCACCATTGTATAATTTTAAAATCTTGATTCCAAAAATAATGTTCATTTTATTTAAATAAGTTTCTAAATATGTTCATTTTCTCTTTTTAAATAAAAACCTATATTTATTAAAAATTCATGGGTTTTGAAAAAATAATTTTTCAAACAATAATAAAAATTACAATTGTATTCATAAAAATTTTACAATCATTTATATATTAAAAAATAAATTTAGTAAAAATTATTTTTTATTAAATAATATTTTATTCCAAAAATCCATTAAATCAAAAAAAAAATATTTATTAATTTAATATTAACTAAAAATACAATGTGTGATTTAAATTTTTTTACAAAGTGTCAATAATAAAATGAATGTATATTATTTATAAAAAAATAATGCACATAATTATAGTGCTAGGGTCTTGTTACCTAACCCCTTATAACACCTGCATAAGACCTAAGGGTATGGTTTGCGATGGTGACAGACTCTTGGGGTGGCTCGGATAATATCGCTTAGGTGGTAATCTCTATCAACTTTCACATATCATGTAGGTGGTTCCATTCAAGCTTAACATGTTGAATCTCAGATTGGACTTGGTCAAGAGCGAAGCCCAGTGACGCCAACTCCTTTCCGAGCTTCGAAAAATGGGATTCTTATGGAGAAATTCTATTTGATGAGGTCATTGCTTTCTTTTTATTAGTAAATAGGATTTGTTAAAGCCCTATATTTATCATAATCATGTGATAAATGTTCATTGGATATATTATAAATGGTCACCATTCATAATGGTATTTTAAAATCCAAAAATATAAAACCAAGGAAGTTCATAGGTTATATAACCATTTGACATAATAATACATTTAATTAGATCAATATGATTTTTCATTAATAAAATTTTGGGTTGTTAGATTATGTATAAGGGATTAAACCTATAAAATATTAATAAGAAAAAAATTATGATAATACGTTTATTATACCAAAGAATAATGTTCTCAAAGAGATATAGCACCACTATGATGGGGAGTTAAATAACCAGTGTTTTTTTACCATTTTTCTTTCTTTTGAAATTAACCTTCATTGACCCCTTAAAATCTGATCCAATCTTAATATTACTCAACCTATCACAATTATAGTAAAACAATATCATGAAAATATAATATTTTCATAACTTTTTGTCTCAAAGTGATCCTACTCCTAGATATGATTAGTTAGAAACACCAATCACAAATTCTTTATTATAATCACAAGAAATTACAACATACAATTCTTCTATATCATAGAATCAGACTCTGGTTTATCGAGTCCCACTGGAATAACTGAATCACACTAAATGAAACAAGAATTAACACTAATAACACAATAAATACGACTTATGATGGTTACATGCTCTTGAAACTATTGATGAAGTTTTTTCATTTGAGACTTTAAGATAATTCAATGAGAAAATAATCTCTTTATCAAGATTCCTGACATAAAATAGATTAAATCGTATAGACTATAATTTTTCTCACTATCTTTCAAAATTATCACAACTCAAATTCAATAAATTTTATTAGTGATATTTATTTTATGTGCTCTTTCATAAACAATTTTTTTCCAAAATGCTTTTTTAACTATCTTCCATCTCCATAAAATAATTCACTACATCATGTGAAGCACATGAACTTTTAAAGATTATGAAATAACATGATCCAAAATGATTCTTGCAAAAAAACAATTATTCACTGTCTCTCATGGTAACTAGTACTCCTTCGAGTAATTAGGTAGACATCATGTGAGTCTCTTCCAGTCTTCACGTGCTCAAAGATTACAGGACTGTATAAGACCAGTTTTTTAGAAACTTGTTCGCATAACCTCTAAGCTGGATTCATGATATCTATTTATGTGATTAATATTTTTTTCAGGAATTATGCTTATATACATTCTCAAAAACTAGAGTTTCTTCAAGAGATTTATCAAAATCCTTCATGTGATATAGGTAGTGTTCACGTTTTCCCTTTGCTTCGCCTAACCAAGTAGTCAATCCTTATGTTCTTCTTTTTTCCATCAAATAAAAAAAGTATGAAGGATTATACGAGATAATCCTTCTAAACTTTTCAAAAAACATTGGATCATATAATCTTATTAATGTGATTGTATTAGGAAGGTACTATGTTTTAGATATAATAGTTCTCTCTCCTCATATCTCAAACTTTCACAAACAACCACTATCGATTAAGAGTTGTTCTTTATAGAGGGGGATACACCACCTCTACTCCACTTTTAATTCCATGTATCAGACCCATTAAGTGAAATTAAGGATCACAAGATCTTGTTTATTTCAAAATATACAAATCCTTGGATTCCCCATGTGTTGTTGATGTGATTTTTTGATCTCCATGATTACTTCACATGATCACTTTTTTGATCATTAGACACCCTTGTTGATTTGCATATGTTCATACGATGGATTCTTGTTGCATAAAATATTGAAAAAAATATTATAATATCAAATAATTCATGTTAAACTATCTATAAAGATGAACGGATCGTGAGATTGAAAATTCAATCTTCTTCATGTCATGCCTTCCTTATTGTCTCCTTACTTCATATGATCCATAATACATAATGTAATGTCACTATGGGTTATCATTAATTCTTGTGATGTAATCATATGATGTTAGTGGCTCTCTTGATGGACTCATGTGACAATGTGATCATCCTCATCCAAATAAAGTTCTTTAAATAATTAAATCCATATAATTCATCAATTGTTTTCATGTGCTCGGTATGATCGATCATGTATCATTGTCTTGTCTTGATGACATGAAATGGTTGGTTTTCTCAATATCACATAGAAAAAATGCATTTTGATATGTTGAGGAAGATAGACTTATTTGAATACGAGTTTTTTAGGATCCAACGGATGACAGATATTAATTTTATTAGGTTTTCCTCATCATTTCTCCTTTTTTAATTGATAGTTGAATAGTGTGTAACAACCCTCATCCACCTAGAATGATTGACGCGGTGACACTAAGATTTATAAGAAATAGTGAATGCTTAGAATTTGATCTGTCAATAAGTTATAATAACATGTCACACCATTCACACACCACATGATTTAATACTAGTGATCTTATGGGATAATATATTCACCTTCAAGGCAAGCTCTCTATGGGCCTTATAAATAGGACCTCCCACACAATGTTGGAACTATGCATGTCCATTCTGTTTTACCACCCATGGGCTGGCCTTTGTTGTCTCCCTTTGGCATGGTTGGCCTCTGGTTCACACAGGGCTTTGGATGAACCTGGCCTTGGAAGGATAGCGGGTTTGGACCCGTTTTTTAATAAGGAAACCACTTAAAAATAATACTTATAAATATAAAGTTATGAATTTTAACTTTAATCCATTCTCAAATATACCCCTATAGTCATCAACCTCTTGAAATAAAATTTATTTCATGTTCCTCTCATTCTCCAACTTTTTAATAATCAATGTTCCCTCTTTAAAACATATATTTTACATTATATTCATTCAAAAATAGTCACTTTTAAATAAGGGTAATTGTTCAAGAGTGATATCTAATACAATTACATGAATCCATAACAATTTTTCAAGAATCACCACTCCATCCACCAACACATAATGAATTATTCATAAAAAACTCAACATAATATCAAAAATCACCCCTTTTTATTTTCTTGTCTATATCACCACATATCAATTGAGTCAACGTGGTGAAAATTTTATCACCATTATTTTCAATAAAATGAAAAGGTTGTGTGGGATCTTCTAAACTCAAATTTATTCTCAAAAACATGTTCTCATCAATTTGATGGTTATTTATAGAGCATTTGTAAAAGAGGTATTATAACAAATGTTTCTCTTATAAAAGAGCCTTTAGTTAACCATTATAAGTGAACATAGGCTAGAAATTTGTAGAAGACAAGATATATATAACCAGGGATATCTAACCTATCTATTAACAAACATGCTTGTGAAATTATACCCAGAAAATATCAAATTTTATTTTAGGGGTTGGAAATAATAAAACTAATCAATGAAATGATAAATAATTCAAACCATTAAACAAAAAAATTATAATTTTCAATTAAAAAAGATATATTTCCCCATTTTTCTCATACTTATCTCACAATAGACACCCCTTAAGGGAGGCACTCTTTTTTATTATCATGAACTTAATGAACACTATGATGAGAAACATGTCTCCTTCAATTTCCAAAATATATTCTCATGGATTTTAAAATGATATGGAATAATGAGGAAGCTTTTATTAGTCTTCCAGTGAGAGGAGAAGGTTGAACGTGAATTTTCAGCCTGATTTCCAATAATCAATCTCTTGGAATAGATTTTATGAAAATTTTTGTAACCTCATATTTTATAGAAATGTATTCTATTTTGAAATCTCCACCTTCCATCATTTATTTTATAAAGCTATATTTAATATCAATATTATTGGATCATTAATATTGAACTCTGTTTTAGACGACCCTATGGAACATTGATAATCACATGAAACTTTTAGAGGTCTATGGATTTCAATATTCAAATCATCTATCTGCACAAGAATCCAAATAATTTGTGTAAAAGCATGTTTATTTACAACATATTTTTCTTTAGTTGTTCTCAATGTCACAGAATTTTGTTTCTTGTTATATTAACTAACAAAGACATATACTAGAAGGAATGTTCAACATGAATTTGATCTTCTATCTATACAATCACCTTCTTAATCTACATCAGTAAAACCCAATAGTTTCATATTTGTATTGCATCTATATTGAAGCCCATAGCTCAATGTTCCTTTAAAATATATTAGAACTCAGTTAGAATCCATCAAGTGATATTCTTATAATTACTCTAAAATATGGAATTTAGAGTCACTTCAAAAGTTATATCTAGTCTTGATGTTTTTAAATAGAGAAAACATCCAATGATTCTTCTGGATAATTTTTAGTTAAAACTACTTCCATCTTAATCTTTTTATAACATGGTTCCAACTAAAAATGGAGTGGAAATTTATTTATTTTTTCTATTCCAAACTTTTTCAGAAATTATCTACCATAATTTTCTAAATATAGAAATATATAATTTGGTTTCTTATCAATATGAAATCCCAAAAAGTATTTCAACTGAAAAATATGGAAATATAATTATTTCTTTTTATATATTCATCGAACTCTTCAAATATTTATTCCTTATCACTGGTAAATATAATTTTATCCATATACACAATGACTAAAAGAGTACCACTGGAAATACCTCTCACAAAAAGGTTACTATCAACTTTTTATTTAATAAATTTCATATCCCTTAAACTAACATCCAATTTGGAATACCCATCTTTAGGGGAATATTGAAATTCGGATAAGGATTTATTAAATCTACATACCATGTTTTTGACATTCTCTATGATAAAACCATATGTTTGTCTAGTTTAGAATTATTCCTTAAGAAAAAATTTTATGAAGGTATATTTCATATCTAATGGATAAACTCAATAATGTTTTGGTGATTCAAATTACATGAAAATTATAATAGTTTCATGTATTTCCACCTATGAAAACATTTATTTAAATTCAATTCCTTTCATTTATGAATATCCTTTCTACAGCAGCCTAGATTTGTTCCTTGACTCCTCACCACTCTCATTCATCTCATTTATGAAGACCCACTTGGTGTCAATAACATTTTTTAGGTATTGTTACAACATCCCAAGTTTATTTCCTATCAATCTAATCAAGCTCCTCGTTCATATCTTGTATCCATTCCTCATGCTCAATAGATTATGATATTATACGAGGTTCAAATTGATAAATAAGTGTATTTTGATATTAAATTATTGATCTTATACTAGTTTGAACTATATCCTAGTGATTGTTATGATATTTTTTATTTCTTCATGTTTCTTCATTTTTTTACCATTTTCCCTTATTCCCATCAGTTTCATCTTCATCACTTGTTTATTCATAATCAATATCAGTAGTTTTTGGTTTTTTTCTCAATAACTTCATCATTATTTTTTCCATTAGAATTCCATTTTTTGTTGAATATTATGAATTTTTATTAACTGATATATCTGATTTCTTTTTTATTTAAATAACTTTGAAATCACTACATTCAAATAGATTTTGTGTCTTCTTATTCTAAAATATGTATTCACATCCATTAGATAGATGGTCTATAAAGGTTTTTTCCTCCTATTTTTATTCAAATTTTTTTATAATGATGTTCCTTATATTTATAATTCATGGAATTCCAAAAACTATAATGTATTTAACCATTGGATTTTTCTTATTCCACATTTCATATGATTTATTTTCCGTTTCAGGTCCTAGTAGAAAACTATTTTTTATATTTATGTAATTACATATTTCTTTTCTCCAGAAATACTTTGACATGTTCTATTTAGCTAATATAGTTTTTTCCATCTCTATAATTCTCATGTTCTTCCATTAAACTACCCCATTTTTCTAAGGAGTATTCATTATGCTATAATATTTCTTGATTCCATGCTTTGAAAGATAAGTTTTAAAATCATAATAAGTAAAATCTTTATCATTATATGGTGTTTGTTTCTTGATATGTAGTCCAATATCCTTCTTTTCTTGCCTTATAAAAATTTGGAACCTTTTAATTTCCACTAACTTGTGTTTGATAAACATGACATTGGTCAGCCGAGTATAGTCATTAATAAATGTAATGAAATATTGATCACATATTATATAATTATGTCTCATTTAACCACATAAGTTAGTATGAATAAGTTGATGGGGTCTAATAGATAGAATATCCACTCTTTTGTGTGAACATTAAGATAATTTTCTTTTTTTAGGTTTCAAATATATCATCCTTGTATTTATTTATCTTCATAAGATCTCTCATAATATCATGTGTAAATTTTTTTTCTTATACTCCTTTGGCCATGATAGCCAATCCTTTTATGCCAAAAGTTCTTTTTATCATTGTCACTCATGTAAAATGAATTAGTAAAATTACTAATTTTAAATATATTACCAATGGTTATTTTTCCTTAACTGATACTTTTTCCAAGAATTACACTTTTAATGATATATGAATATTTTTTTAACAACACCATATGTTCTTCATAACAATTTTGGTTGTAACTAAGAAAGGTTTTCTTTACCCCTTCAAAAAATAACACATTTTTAGACTTTAGATTTTGTGCATCAATCTATGGTTTTCTAACTCACTTAGTTTTTTGGGGGAAATTATTGCCAAAGGTTACCTATTATCCTTCATGATTCTAAAATTTTCTAAACAAATTTGTGTCACCATTCATGTGTGATGACAATACACTATCAATCATCCATGACTTGGTTCTTCTAATAGATTTCAAACCAACCTCAATGCAACATGATTTATATTCATCCATTTTTTGAACTACCTTTCATTTCTCAATATTGGATATTTTTTCAAGAATAAGAATCATGAACATTCCCACGATATGGCCTCACTAGTCACATCTTCCCCAAATTTATTCTAAAGAACCATTTTTTATGGATGATAAGATGAATTCCTAGAATCTTCTTGATTATGTTGGAAATTTTCTCTTCTTTTTGAAGAATGGCTCAGCCTTAATCCATGTCTCATCTCTGTTAGGGACATGATATAGTAGCATAAGTATGATTTGTGTCCAAACACTTCACAAATCCAGTAGTGTCGTTAGAACCTTAATCTTCCCGACTGATAATGGACCTATCTTGGGTATTTTTGGCGTTGTCTTTCCATATATTAATATAGTGTTTTCTCTCAAGGAAATCATATTCCTATATAATTTTGTTCTTCCTTTGAATTAGAATATTATTTATCACTGGTCTTAATTCTCTATAATTTTCTGGGATTTATTTTTGGACCTTCATTATTATTGATAATAGATTTATTATAAATTTCATAGAGTTTTGAATTGACCTAGTTCTTTGAACCACTCGTTTCACCAGTTTGTGATGTTTCTTCCTTGACCTCAAAACCTTGGTGAAATCTCCAATAATCATTTTCAAAAAATTCTATTCTTAAAGGCATTTAGAATAATTCATTTACTGTTATTATTAATTGAGGGAATTTTTTGATTCAAGGTCTTTTACTATCTTTTACATTTCATACACTTTCAGTTTGTGACTTCTAATTTCATCCATGTAATGAATCCCTTTCTTTATGCATTCTTCATTTCCATCAACTATCTTTTCTTTTTCTTTCAAAAACATTCTATTTTCATTCTTATGATTTTTTTATGAAGGCAGCCCTTTACTTCATTCTTAAACATTTTCTTTATATCTATTGTAACACCCCAATATTTTATAGTACTTTACCTCTTCAAAGTAATTCAATAACTTACGCAACACGCAACACCGAGTTCGAGCGCACCACGACTTACCAAACTAGGTGTTCAGAAAGTGGTTATGAATAGTATTAACTTAATTTTGAATTTTATATACTCTATATAATTTTAAAATCCTCATTATGTGTTTCTTAGAAATAATATAAGAACAAATTCAATTTTTAGATAAAGGAAGTATTTTTTAGAAAATGCAATATTACCGCCTTTTAATGAAGAACCCATTTTAAATCCAATATTTGATACTTTTATATATAAAATTTTACAAAATAAAATTCTTATTTAGAATCAAGAAATAAAAATTTATTATCAATAAATTTTTGGTGTGTTTCTCATAACTTTCATATTTTGGTGAATAGTGAAAAATACTAAATTTTAATTGAAAACAAGTTTTTTAATAAAAATAATTTATAGTTTTAAATTATAAATTTGAATGGTTTAGAAGTATAATTAGATTATATTTTTATCATTTAATACAATGTAGGTCATTATATGTAATTTAAAATTTAAATTTGACATAAACACATGTAAATCTTTTGATAATTTTTAATTTTAAAAAAACTCAGTTTTTTTTGTTTTGACAATGGGAATTAAATTTAAATTAATTAATTAAACTTATATGTTTTGAATTTAGTAAAATATAATTCATTTTTTAATTCTTAATATCTAAATTAACTTAGGGTGAATTTTTTGTATTTTTTTGAAAACTTTCAATTTTTTATGAATAGTGAAAAACATTGTGTTATTGTTTAAAACTGACTTCTTATTTAAATAATTAATTATTTAATTAAATTTTTTTATGTACAAATAGATATATAATACCTATATAAGTTCAATTTAATTCAATGGAGTTATTTTATAATAAAATTAGATGTATAAAATTGTATTGAACATTTTAACGTCTTTTACCCACCTTCTAGGCACATTTGCAAATTTGTATAAAATAGAATTTTACCACTTCAGTGAATTGAATTTCAAAAATTTGAGAGACAAAGTAGACATCAGTATGTAAAATTTGGTTCAATAAGATGAAAATAATTTTTGGTGAATAGCAACTTTTGACATTTATTTACCACTGTTGAAAGTAAACAGTGTAATTATTGGTAAAAAAAGATATTATAATTACCCTAACACATTTCTGAATTCTATTGAATAAGTGTATTTAGACAAAGAAAAACCTCAGGAATAAAATATGATCATTTTTGTTAACTTGGATTAGATTAGGACATTTATTATTATTTTATTTAAATAAGAGTTAAAAGTGTTAAATTCAAAGTTTAATAACTAAACAATTTTTAATATAGAGTTATACATAAGATAAATTAGACTATAAATATTCATTAAAAATATAAAAATATTTCCTACATAATTTTGTTTTATTTATATTTTTTAGATATTAAATAATTAATTTATTTATAATACAATGATGATGCAGTAATTACTTTATCAATGAATGATTAAAATAATTGATATTATAAATATAAAAATAAATGTAAATGGAGGCTTTTGAGGACATACAAGAGTTTTATATATTAATATGAAATTTTTGGGTTGATTAAAAGAATTTTTTTCGAAGTAATCATTCATTTATGACTTTCACAAAAACCAAATACTAAATAGTGTCAAAATTGACATAAATGAGTTTTTAAAACAAATACTAAATTATTAAATGATATAATTTTACTAAAATTCTATGGTTCATCCAATGGAATTATATAATGATCAATATGTCATTAATGAACCAATTGGGGTTCTCGTATCTTGTTTTAGTAATTTTATTATTCATTTATTATAATAATACAAGAATACATTGTAAAAGTTAAACTATTTAACTAAGAGTTAAATATAAAAGATAGGGTAAATATTTTGACCTAAACTTGTTTAAAACCAATTGGTTGAGTTTATTTAAACCCATGACCACCTTATATTTGATATAAATTAAATTTTATCCATTAGAAACTGAAAATAATTTTATAATAAAATAATATTTCAAACTTTTCCTAAAGTGACCATCACCTCTCTTATAAAAGTATACTTCCACGTCCCACAAAATCACACCTCCAAAGCCATTTTTCTCAGCCAAACCCTTCCCAAATCTCTTCACAACTTCTCTAAATTAATCCTAACAGCCTTCCCTTGAGAAAAATGCGAACCTAAGGATCCCTTTTGTTCAAATAAAAAAATACATCCATAGAAGAGGTAATTATTTTATCACCTCTTTCAAAGTTATTTTCTTCTTCCACTTTATCTTTATTTATTAATTATATACCAAAATAATAACTTCAGTACATTCTACATAATTTGATGTTATTATAAATATGTTATAACCATAATCATTATTTTATCCATCCTAAAAATGATAATGTCACCATGCATGCGTACATACGGCTTACCATCTCCACGTCGGGGTGTAATTTGTTATTCAATACTGTGTTATTTGGATAGATATAATAATGAGTAACATGTATATAAATAATTAAAATAACATGCTAATTTCTATGTATAATTAATATAGCATCCAATTCCACACCTTTTAATCATTAAGGAAATGATATTGTCGCTTGTGTGTTTGTACGGCTTCCCATCTCCACAATGCTATGAGATTCATTTCTAGGTTCACCATTCAACGATGATTATAAAAATATATATTATTAATAATTATGTAATATATTACATACTAATTATACTAGATATATATATGTGTGTGTGTTTGTGTACTTAAATATTTTTTATTCACTTACTTCCGTTCAATACAATATGAAAATGGAAACAACGTTTATGCGTACGTACGGCCTACCGTCTCCATAAACAGTGTTTTCCATTTCATATATCTATTTATTATACATATTTATATTCTAAATATATATTATATAAAAATAATGTTTTATATTCTCGAATTATTTATATCATGATCTAAATGATAAGATAAAAAATAACAAGTTAAAACTCATGCGATAATGAAAGTGTTTATTACCCGAAATGTTAATTTAACACGGAAGTCATTATTAAATGGTTAGTATAAAGTCATAAATGAATCATGTATTATATAATAAATATGAATACAATTATTTTATAATTTAATAACATACTATAGTCCTTATATAAGATGCTAAATGTACCCTCGACCAAAGGAATGTGCAAGGTAAGGGTTAATTCCTCAATCTCATTATTATCCAAGATTGTTTATGTGTAAATATATTCTGGGACATATTTTTTATCTATGTCCGTGTTTTATAAAATACATTTAAAAATGATTCTTTAAAGGTACTCTTTAATGAAAAAATTATTTTGAATGTTTTAAATATTTATTCTTACAAATATTTCTCATTAATGTCCATGTTTTCAAAATGGTTTTAAGAATTTATTTATATGGACATGATGGTTTTAAAATTTTTATTCCTTTCAAAAGTTTCAAAGTGGTATGGGACACTTTGATTCAAAAATATATTTTAAATGATTTTCTTTATAAATGTGATATTTTAAATTATTTCACAAAAAGAGATATTTCTCCCAAAAAGTTTTATTGATCATTTTCAACTATGTCAACATCCATTACTGTATATTGTTATTAATAAAGGTTGATTTATTATAATACAATATTCAGTTTTTTTTGAATGATTTGTGATATTTTATACTATGGATGTGCTATTTATATACCCTTCATGGTTTATGTATGAAGTATTGACATTTCTTATGATGTTTTTAATATGAATATTTAGGTTATGCTTCAACATTTTCATATGAGAAATGCAGTGGACTTAGTAAGTGAAGGGTGGGGCCCGCTATAGCCACTCGATGCATCAGTAGGTCTCATGAGACAAACTAGTGTCTTGTATCAGTAGGTGTTATTTGTATTATTGGCAAGATGCCTTGACAATGTGGTAATGATGTCCGGTGTTAGGCATTCCCTCATTATAAAATTAATTATTACATGTGATTATTCGACTAGTAGAATATACATGTGCATGTTTATATGGTAATGTAAGATTTATTTTCTCTATATTATGTTCATGTTTTTGTTTAAAAGGATTTTTTATTACACATATTTCCTTAAAAGATTATAGCTTCCACTAAATTATTTACCCTTGTTGAGCATCTATGCTCACCCCTTTCTTATGTTTTGTTTTCCCAAGATTCCAAGAAGTGTATTATGTTTGATATGTTGGGTTGATCTAAGGGAATTATGGAATTATCAATGTATTATTTATGTTTTGTTTTATGTTTGAATGTGTAATGCAATGCTCATGTATGTAATATATTTTTCAATACTACTAAACTGATAATTCCTTCGTGACTTGATTCCTTATAATCATAACAATGTATTAAAATAATGCACCGAATCTAGGATTTTGGGGTCAGGGAATTACAGTTGGTATCACATAAATTTTAGTAAAAACCTTGGAAACTATATTTAGAAAAACTCTGATTATATAACATTACCCAAAGATAGACTATGAATATTAGTATAGAAGAACTTCCAAGAATTTTGGTAATGTAGATATTTTGAGTATTTTCCAAAAATATATCCCTTTCTAGATACAAGTAGGTTGAGGCGGCTCTAGAACATATGTACCAGGGAGTGAAAACTCTGACAAGGATTTTTGGGCTTGACCCAGGGTATCCTGGTACATGAAAATTGGCCATGCTGCACTCTTGGTTACGACACTATCGGGGGATATTCTTAGGATAATTCAAATTTTTTTACAAGCCATTATGAAGGATTTAGGAGTAAATACTTCCTCATGGAAAACATTTTTTTATGATTATAAAT
This sequence comes from Viscum album, assembly GCA_963277665.1. Lineage (NCBI taxonomy): Eukaryota > Viridiplantae > Streptophyta > Magnoliopsida > Santalales > Viscaceae > Viscum > Viscum album. The sequence goes on along the minus strand of OY728138.1, from coordinate 54,260,804 downwards.
TATATGAATAATATTTTTAATTTATGGTAGTTATTTTACAAGTTTGGAATTATGAATTTCGATTCGTAAACTAACATAGTGTATGCCATTGTTTAGAACTGGTGCCCAATAGAAAGAATGAGAACTCCCGCAATACGCATGATCCAGATAGTAAAAAAAAGTCATATATTTCATGGTATTAATCCAACATTTAGAAAGGAAATAGTCTCCCATGTATTCTCATCATATCAAGACATAGTACTGTGTGTAAATGAGAAAAGTAAAGAATTATTTGTGTCCTGTGGCTTTGAAGGGAAGCAAGAGAAGAAAAGGATGGTATAGAGAAAGATGAATAAAGGGAAGAGGGGAAAGAAGAATTTTCCCATATGTGATAACATTGGAAAGAATCACCTTGGTAAATGTTTGAAGGGAATGTGAGTTTGTTATAAGTTTTGAGAAAAAGGAAACCAAGTACGTGATTTACAAGGTGAGAAAAATGTTTCAAATGTAAAATGATTCATCTGTAATGATTTGGGGCACAAATTAATGTCCAAATCATCAGATTATGCCCCAAATGATGCTATTGGATAATAATCATGTTATGATACTACCAAATATGAATAGTAATGACTAGTTTTATTATGTTGTTATTAAATAATTATTTCATTTGAGTGATGTATCAACGATGTATTGGTTATATAAATTATGGAAATAAATAAGGATTGTACTGCAGTACTATTTCATTGAGGACTTGAGATTATATGGTTCTAAGAAAAGTAACACAATAGCAATTTAATCTTTTTGGTAAATAAATGGATGAAGGAAATATAAATCTAAATATGGTTCTGATACTAAGGTAGTGATTTTGGAATAGGATATAATTGATTTGGATAAATTATATTCGATAGTCTTGACTAATTTGAATCTAATTAATTGTTTGTTTATTCCATTATTATTGGAGTTTACAACATTTTTTGATATAAAGTGTATATTTAGTATTCTATACGGAATAAGGGAGCATTAATGTAATAAATAATATTTCATGATAATTCAAGGTGTCGCCGTGTTTTAAAATAATACATGATGAAGGTATTTACATGTTATTACATGGAAAAATAGATCTTCATTGTGTTTACCTTCCTTATAAATTTTGGAATGTGAGTTTGGACAGAAGTATTTGGGATATGTTTAAAGTTTGGAATGGATTAATTTTTACATTGGGTACTATTGTAAAGGTTAAATAATTTTTTAAGATTATTTTTGGATTGTTATAAAAAGGAAAACATAGATGTTGGGCAACAACTCGTCACGTCCAATAATGGTGTGAGGCTTGAACCCGCAACTGAAGGCCGACAAGGGTGAATCACCTACTACTGGCCTGCGTGATGTCCTAGTTTGTATAATGTAGAATTTTTAAATATACTAACAAATGAATTATAAATTCATTATTTTTTTAACCCTATACGATTAGGATAAATATAATATTTTTAAATTCTATTATCTTTTGCAGTGAAAGATGAGTTTGTGGTAGGATTAATTGAAGGATGAATCTCTCCATGTCAAGTATGTTTTTTCCACTTATTCTATGAATAAATTATTTCTTAAAAATTTAGGTAAGGGATCTTAAAACCCGAAATTTATTATACAAATTTCTTATATTTTGAACCGATGATATTTTAAATCATCATTGATTGATATCATTGAGGCCCTCAATTTTAAACTTGTTTGTGATTGATGACAACAATCAATCCCTATAAATTTTTAAATATTTTTCTTCCAATTATATGTCTCTAATTGCCACCAATTTTCTCCTAATCAAGATCATAATTTGGTGGTGAATTTTTATTTCCTTTTCCCTCTAATTGAGACTAAATTTTGTTAACCCAATTTCTGATGTGGGTTTTCCACAAAGGTATTTTTTTATTTTTAACCATTTATCTCAAATTGAGAGGATTAAATTTATTGAAGGAGGTGATAATGTAACACACAATGATTTCATAGTATTTTATCTCTTTAAAGTAATTCAATAACCTGTGTTACATGCAACACTCATTTCGATGACACCACAACTTACCAAACATGCCCTTCAAAAAGTGGTTATTAATAGTATTAACTTAATTTTGAATTTTATATACTCCATATAATTTAAAAATCTATATTATCTGTTTCTTAGACATAATATAAGGACAAATTCAAATTTTAGATAAAGGAAGTATTTTTCAGTAAATGAAATTTTACCACCTTTTAATGGACAACCCTTTTTAAATCCTATATTTGACACTTTTATATATTCAATTGGACAAAATAAAACTTGTTTTTTAGAACCAAGAAATATGAATTTAGCTTAGAAAATTTTTTGGTGTTTTTTCGGATAACTTTATTATTTTGGTGAATAGTGAAAAATACTAAATTTTAATTGAAAACAACTTTTTTAATCAAAATAATTTATAGTGTTAAATTATATATCTGAATTTTTTGTAAGTATAATTATATTGTATTTTTATTATTTAATAAAATTTATGTCATTATAAGTAATTTCACATTTAAATTTGACATAAACACTTGTCAATCTTTTGATAGTTTTTAATTTTCTTTCAAAACCCGCTTTTTTTCTTTGGATAATGGGAATTAATTTTAAATTAATTAATGAAACTTATATGTATATAATTTAGTAAAGTAGAATTAATTTATGAATTTTTAATATCAAAATTATGTTACGGTGAGTTTTTGGTATTTTTCGTAAAACTTTCAATTTTTGATGAGTAGTGAAAAACACTGTGTTATTGTTAAAAACTATCTTTTTATTTAAATAAATATTTATTTTATTTAAATTTATTTTTAGTAAAAATATATATATAATACCTATATATTTTCAATTTAATTATTTTGAGTCATCTTGTAATTAAAAATTGATGTATAAAATTTTATTGAACTTTTTAACCCTTTTGCCCACCTTCTACGCACATTTACAAATTTGTGTTAAATGTAATTTTACCGATTCTATGAATTGAATTTGAAAAATAATAGAGACAAAGTTTACATCCATAAGTAAAATTTGGTTCAATAATATGAAAATAATTTTTGGTAAATAGTAACTTTTGACTTTTATTTACCAATGTTAAAAGTAAACAGGGTAATTAATGGTAAAAATGATATTATAATTAACCTAACACATTTCCTAATTATATTGGTTAAGTGTATTTCGAGAAAAACAAACCATATGAATAAAATATGTTCCTTTTCATCCATATGGAATATATTATGACATTTATTATTATTTTATTTAAAAAATATTTAAAAGTGTTAAATTCAAAGATTAATACCTAAACCGTTTTTAATATAGGGTTATACATAAGATAAATTATACTATAAATATCCATTATAAATATTAAAATATTTCCTACCTAATGATATTTTACTTATAATTTTTAGAGATTAAAAAATTAACTTTATTTATGACACTATGATGATGCAGTAATTACATTATCTATAAATGGTTAAATAATTGATATTTTAAATAAAACAATAAATGTAAATTGATGTTTTTGTGGCCAAAAAAGAATTTTCTAGATTAATATTACATTTTAGGGATTATTAAAAGAATTGTTTTATAAGTAATCATGCTTTTATGACTTTCTGAAAAACCAAATACTAAATAGTGTCAAAATTGAAATAAATGAGTTTTTAAAACAAATACTATATTATTAAATGATATAATATTCCAAAAAGTCTAATATTCTTCCAAAAGACTTATATAATAATCAATATGTCATTAATGAACCACTTGGTGTTCTATTGGATTTTTATGGTAATTTTATTAACCATTTATTATAATGATACAAAAGGACATGGTAAAAGTTAAACTATTTTACTAAGAGATAAATCTAAAAGATAGGGTTAATATGGTGACCTAAACTTGTTTAAAACCTATTGGTTGAGATTATTTCGACCCATACCCACATTATCTTAGAAATAAATAAATTTAGTGCTATTATAAACCGAAAATAATTTTATAATAAAATAATAATTATAACTTTTCCTAAAGTGACCCTGACCTCTTTTATAAAAAGGTACTTCCCCTTCTCTAAAAATTATACCTCCAAATCCATTTGGATTAGAAAATCCCACCCAAATATCCTCTTATCTTCCCTAACATCAACCTAGAGACCTTCCCTTGAGTATAAATCCAACCTAGGAGCCCTTTTGTTCAAATCAAAAGGAAACACCAATAGAAGAGATAAATATTTTATCACCTCTTTCAAAGTTCTTTTCTTCTTTCACTTTATCTTTATTTGTTATTTACGTACCAAAATAATAATTGTAGTACCTTCTATGTACTATGATGTTATTATAAATATGGTACAACCATACTCATCATTCTATCCATCCTATGAATTATAATGTCACCCTGCATGCATATGTACAGCTTACCATCCCCACGTTAATGTGTAATTTTTTATTCAACACTGTGTTATTTAGAGGGATATAATGATGAGTAATATGTATATAAATAGTTAAAATGACATTCTAATTTTTCATTATAATTAATATACCATCCAATTACACATATTTTAATCATTAAGTAAATGATATCATCACTCGTGTGTACGTAGGGCTTACCATCTCCATGACGCGATGAGATTCCTTTCTAGGTTCACCATTCAAAAATAATTACAAAAATATATATTATTAATAAGTACATAATATATGACATAATAATGCCACTAGATATATATGTATGTATGTGTGTGTGTATGTATTTATGTATGTCTGTATGTATGTATGTATGTATGTATGTATGTATGTATGTATGTATGTATGTATGTATGTATGTATGTATGTATGTATGTATGTATGTATGTATGTATGTATGTATGTATGTATGTATGTATGTATGTATGTATGTATGTATGTATGTATGTATGTATGTATGTATGTATGTATGTATGTATGTATGTATGTATGTATGTATGTATGTATGTATGTATGTATGTATGTATGTATGTATGTATGTATGTATGTATGTATGTATGTACTTACATATATTTTATTCACTTACATCTGTTCAATACGATATAAAAACGGAAACAGTGTTTATGCATACGTACGGCCTACCATCTCAATAAATGGTGTTTTCAATTTCAAATATCTATCTATAATACATATTTATATTATAAATATATATTATATGAAAATCAGGTTTTATATTCTGGAATTATTTAAATTATGATCTAAATGATATGATCAAGAATAACAAATTAATACACGTACAATAAAGAAAGTGATTTTTACCCGAAATGTAAATTTAACAAGGAAATCATTATTAAATGGGTTGTATAAAGTAATAAATGAATCTTATATGATATAATAAATATGAATATAGTTTTGGTATAATTTAATAACATACTATGGTCATTATACTGGAGGTTAAACTTACCCTCGACCAAAGGTACGTGCAAGGTAAGGGTTAATTCATCAATCTCATTATTATCTGAGATTGTTTATGTGTAAGTATTTTCTGGGAAATATTTATTATCCATGTCCATATTTCATAAAAAAACATTTCAAAATGATTATTTTAAGTTATTATTTAACTAAGACATCATTTTAAATGTTTCAAATATTTATTCTTCTAAATATTTCTCATTAATGTTCATATTTTCAAAATGGTTTTAAGTATTTATTTATATGGACATGATTGTTTTAAAATGTTAATTCCATTCAAAAGTTTCAATGTGGTATGGGACACATTGATTTAAAAATCTCGTTTAAATGAATTTCATTATAAATGTGTGACTTTTAAATGATTTCACAAAAGGGATATTTCTCTCAAAAAGTTTTAGTGATCACTTTCAACTATGTCAACATCCATTACTGGATATTATTCGGGATTAAAGATGATTTATTATAATAAAATATTCTATATTATATTTAATGAGTTATGATGTGTTTAACTATGGATGTGCTATTTTTATACCGAGCAACTGAGCCGACCTCTTTCTTATGTTTTGTTTTCCCAGGATTACAAAAAGTGTATTATGTTTGATATACATGGTTAATATTGGAGAATAATGGTATTCTCAATGGATTTTTTATGTTTTTTTTTATGTTTAAATTTTTAATTTAATGTTCATGTATGTAATCTATTTTCAAAGACTACTAAACTGATCGGTCCATTAGTACTTGATTCTTTGTAATCATGCCAATGTATTAAAATAATGCACCAGATTCGGGCTTCTAGGGTTGGGCCATTATATCTATGCATTCACTTTTTTCATCTTTGCAACCAAAGGTGTCAACCCTTTTATCACATGAACCATAAAGTTAGTTTCATCTTCTGATTGGTTTCCTGATGCAAAATCACCTTCTATTTATTTTTCTACTAAACCTCTTCTTTTAATATTAAAGAATTTATTCTTTCTTTAATAAAATTATCTTTTCCCTTTTGAACTATTTCCCAATTTAGTTACTTGTGGTTTCTCGTAATCTATATTATGTTCTATAGACTTTTTTTAAGATAATTTACATCAAAGTATCCAATTTCATTACAGTTGTAACACCATGGTGGTACTTTACCTTTACCCATAAAATTCACCTTCTAGAATACTTTTTTACAATATCAATTATTCTATTATAATCCTCATATTTATCTTCATCATCGTATTCTATTGATTCTTACATTTCAACATCTATGATTTTGAACTTTCACTAGCCTCATAGGATATCTCATATTTGATCGTATTTATAAATTTCAGGCTCTTTCACATTTCATATTATATGAAAATGTTACCTAACTCATCGAGATTAATATCATATATATCTTCCAAATATGATACATTAGGATCAAACCTCTCAAGAAAATTTCTCATCAGTTTTTTTATAATAGTTCAATCATCCAACATTTATCCAAACCCTTGATTATTATTGAAAATTTCATTGAATCTTGTGAATTGATTATCAATTTTTTCTTGTTCAACCATCTTGATATCTTCAAATTTTCTTCTCTATGGTTATAATTTTTCCTCCTTTATGTTCAAATTTATCTCATAGTTTTTTTCCAATTTATCCCAATTATCATTTTCATTTTTGAGTATTATAACCGTGGTGTAATATTTGTCAAAAAGAGACATCAAAATATAATTATGAACTCTGACATCAACATCTATATTTATTTTATCAGCAGGGTTCATAAGATCATATTCAATAATAGGTGGAAATTTTAAAGTTACTGCATTATTTACTTTAAGACTAGGAGTTTGAAGATAGTGAAACATCTTATTCTTCCAATTGTGATAGTTCTTCCCATTGAAATTACAAAACCCCTACTTTGAAAAAATTTAAACTATCTATCTTCAGTACATAATGGATATTTATAGTGGGAACCTATAACTCTAATAAAAATTAATGTTCCCAGGTAGATGTTTCACCGTAGAGAAGGGACGTTCAATGAGTGGTGTTTTTTAAAATTTTAATTTCTTTTAAAAATAATGTATGTTGAAATTTTAGAATCTGATCCACTCTTAGGATTAATCAACCTCTCTAAAATGATGTTAAACTAAATTAAAAAAGAAGATAATATTTTTTAAATATTTGGTTTTAGTTTGATCATACTCCTTTATTTGATTGTTTAGACACAAAAATCACAGATTATCTACTGTAATCACAAGTGGTCACAACAAACAATTCTTTGAAATCATAGATTCACACTTTTCTTTCCAAAGTCCCAATAGAAAAACATTTTCACTCTGTATAAAATAAATAAAAACACAAAAAACACAAGAAATACCACTTCTGAATGTTTCTTATTCCAAAAAGTATTGATGAAGATTATTATTTTGAGCCTTCAAGATAATTCAATTAGAGAATTCTCACATTATCAAGATTCCTAATAAGAATGATAATTTTTATTATAAACTACGTTCTTAATCACTGTCATGAAAAATTATCACAAATTATTTTCAATTAATTTGATAAGTGATATTTATTTTATGTTCTCTTTCATAAATTTTTTGTATCCCCAGTAATGCTTGGAATTTTGGTCAACTCCACACAAGAATTAACTACCTCCTGTGAAGCACATTACCTATTAAAGGTTATGAAATCACCTTCATAAGTATCCCTACTGACTTTTTTTTTTTTTTGGATAATCCTGTTTTTAACTATGTTAATAGGGAACACTTACATGACATGTAGGCCTAGTGTAGCAAGGCCTAATACATGACATTAAGTACCAGAAAATAATGCCCAAAACATGACCTGATGGCCTACCCAAACTACCTTAGAATAAACCCTATCCATCATATGCATAATTCATGGTTTCTAGCTCCCCACCTCACATTACAGATCAGCTAGAATTTTCCCATATGGAGATTCACATTTCCTGGTACCGATAGTAGTTCACATAACATCTAATTATTTCAATCATGTTATCTCTACTTTGGGGGTTGCTACTTTCTCTAAATCTAATTCTGGGCCAACTACTATGTGGTATTTCGGGACTACTTCTTGTCCTTTTTTCCTGAAGGCCCTATGGCCCAAAATTCAATGATTTCCTGAAATCCTTAGGTCCTAAAGGCCATTTTTCCCTAAAGGCCTAGCATCCCGAAGGCCTTTGTAACCTAAAGGCCCTAGAACCCATAGTCCCAAACTTGTGGCTTGAAGGCCCAAATAGAATAAAGAGTTCTAGCTAATATCGTACTGAATAGTACCTACTAAATTAGTTCTACAGTAACTCGATAATTCACTTATACTAGGATTTGATCATGTGTCTTTTGGATGCCAAGCAGGAGCTCCTACCACTAAGGTATAGGATCATTGGAAAAGGTTATGTGATAAATGGTCACAAATGGTTCATTTTAAAGAATAATGTTTTATTCCATGTATTATGGGGTAATGAGAACTCCTTCAAGAAATCATGTAGCCTACATGTGAGTCTCGTCCTTTCTTCACATGATCAAAGCATGCATGACCATATAAGACCATTTTTTAGTAACTCATTTATAAAACAATTGACTGGTCTTTTTGAAATCACTTTCACATGATTAAGAGTTTGTCTATAAATTATTAACAAATCCATTCGTGTAAAATTGATTTCTATCTATGGGTTTCCTAAAAAACTATTGTGTGACATAGGTTATGGCTGTGGTGCCTCCTCCTTTTCTTCTCATAAAAAATAAAGATATTTTTGGGAACTTATTTTTTCCATTACACGATCCAATTATATAGGATCACACGAGATAATCCTTCTATATTTCAAGAAGCTATTTTAGTTCATGGAATCTCCTTCACATGATTAGATCATGTGAGAACTCAATTTTAAATGAGGGAGTTCTCTCTCTCTTGACATCTCAAAGTTTTAGAAAAAAATATCTTAGTGGATCTTTAGTTTTTTTAGAGGAGGATACGCCACATCTTCTAATCCTTTAATTCCATGTTAAGGACCCTTTAAATTTTCTCAAGGATATTAGGATCCTGTTTATTTCAAAATTCCACAAACCATGACTTCTCCATGTGTAATATAGGTGATCATTTGATCCTTGTGATTATTTCTCCTGATAAATTAATTGATCATATGACACAATTGTTGATTTTCATTTGGTCACATGGTGTATTCTTTCTAAATATTCACAGGGAAAAAATTATAATCTCTAATATTTTATGGTAAAATATATGCAACTTGGGAGGGTTCTTGTGATCTAAGATTCACTCTTCTCCATGTGTTTTCTTTTTGGTTGTCTCAATAATTTGTGTGATCTATTGTACATCACATAATGTCACTATAGATTTTCATTCATTCATGTTATGTAATCATGTGATGTCAATGGTTCATGTAATGGCTTCATGAAAAAATATAATCATCCTCATCCAACTCAAGTTCTTTAAATAATTATATGAATGAAATCTATAGATTGAAAAACTTTTCTCCATATGATCAAGCACGTATCATTCTCATGGATTGATAACATGCTTTGGCTAGTTATCTCGAGCTCACAGGGACTAAACAAGCATTTACCGGTTGAAGATTATAGTTATATTTTAATATGTGCTATATGGGATCGAACAGATGGTGGAGACTTATCTGATTATAAGACCCTCATGATTTCAATATTTTTAATATATGGGTGAGAAGTAAATGACATCCCTCATCCCACATATAAATATTAAACTAGATAAGCTTCACTTTATAAATTAATCGGTATCTGGTCTATGTTTGATCTAGATATTGGAGATCATGACCTTTCACACATTTCATACACCATGGTAATTCAGCCCAATGTGCTTATGACCAAACATATATTTCTTTTGGGTCCACTCTCTATGGGGGCCTTATATGCGGCCTCAATCACACAATGTAGGTATTATGCTTTCCTATGCTCCTCTTCTTCCCATTGGTTGGACCATGCTGGCTCCCTTGGCAGTGATTGACCTCCATGTTCCATAGATCCTTGGTCGATTTTGGCCAAGGTTGGCTTGTGGTTTTGCACATATTTTTTAATAAGTACACCTCGTATAAATAATAGTTAGAAATACCTAATTATAATTATGAACTTAAAGAAATTATAAAATATAAACATCATGCCCTATACCTCATGAAATAATATATATATATATATATATCATGGACTTCTTCTCCTCCAACATTTTATTATACAATGTTTCATCCTTGACACTTGTCTTTGACATTAAAATCAGTCCTATATACATCACATTCAAACAAGGATAATTTTTCAAGCAAGATATCCAATTCAATTTAAATAATCCATAATAATCTTTCAATCATAAATAATTCATCCAACATTACATATTAACCTATTTCAAAAAAATATAACTTAATCTCAACAGATATAAAATTCATACATGAAAAATTCTGAACTCTAAGTAAGGGTTTCATCTCAAAACATCATTCTTTGAGACACTTGTTATTTTATGAACCTTATTTATTTTAAATGGTTTATATACATCTCCATTGCATATTATCTCATGAATAAATCATACTTCGTGATATTTGAAGTTAGAATTCATTTAATTCATTCATGGGAGTTATAATTGAATATTTACCAAAGTAGTAAGGGATTATATTTCAATCAAATTTTAATCAGGATTGTTTATGGTTGAATTTCTATTATTGTAAATTATATGATTGTTTTCTAATAAAAACCTTTTGTTTTATTTTCCTCCTTTTAATCATGAAATATTCAAATAATAGATCCATTATCCTCTATTTATTATATATTATGATTAATAATTATTCATTAGAAAATAATTTTTTTCTCTTTGGTCAAAAATCATTTTCCTTCCATAGAAATAATTTCTAAAAATAATTTCAAGACTAATTTTAACATTCCTCAAGTGATTACTAAATTATTTTTTAACATTTTTTGATTTTTTATGAAATATTTGGAAAATAATATTCTATTTGTTTTCTGAATGTGGAAATTTTTAACCTTTTTACAACAGTGTGAAATGAATGTTTCTTTTAAATTATACCACATGTATAGAATTTCCCATCATCATGAAAAATCAACACTTAAGATTCATTTATAATTTTCCATGTTTATATTTATTGAAAAAAATCTATACTATTTGAAAAAAATAGATTTTGAATAAGTGATATCAAAGTAAAGAGGTTATTTTCCTCAAGAAATATTCCTTATAATATTTTAAATACATCATCATGAACAACGAAAACCTTTAATGTTATGTGTTGGTTCTAAATTATATATATCTATATGTCACCCACATATATACCTAGATTATTCACCCTTAATATGATAGGGTAATAATTCCATCATGATCGTCTCTCAAATTACTTCATTGTCAAATTTACTTTTATTATAATATGAGATAAGATTATACAACTCATTTCTTTACATTGGTAATTATTATGTTATCCTTATGATTTATTTTCTTTATGTGGAGCACATATTCATGTACATGATATGAATGTGATGGGAGGGCCTAAAATTACATGTCCCTCCAATGTATTAGATATTGTTTGATTCTCATAAGACATCATTTATCAGATTAGGGATTGAACCTAATCCATTATGATACTTTTTACACCATGAAATGTTGTCTCAGTGGTTAACATTGACATATGTTTATGCCATGTTTTATTTTGTTTTGACATTTCCTATGTTACCAAGATCTAATGATACAATTTTATTTATGTTATGATTTCATTTTATTACTCATAATACTTCTCTTTTATTATATCAAGTAATATCACTGACTCACATGTTATACTTCCTAATCATGTTTATTACATTTCTTGTATTTTTATATTTCCCATTTAATGTATTTTCCAGGTAATCTTATGAAGATTTAGGATATCCAAATAACATAGGAGATCATTATGGAAAATAAAATAAATATTTTTTGTTTTATTCTCACTCTGATGTATTCTGAACATATTCATCCAATAAAACTAGGCCTCATTATCTTTTGATTTAAATTAATGTATTTTTATGCTAAAAATCATGTAACAATATGTGTAATATAATTAAGTCACTATATGGTCTTTACATATCATCTCAGCTTTATATATATTTATAAAAACTAACTCTCAACCCAATTATTAATTACTAAAAGGCTTCACAAAAAAATTAAGCACAACACAATCATTCTTTACTCTATTTCTATTTTTCCTTTTTTCATTGCTTTGGTACACATGATCTATTTTTAAAATAATGGTTAATTATTTCTTCTTCTTCCTTTAGATTCAATAAGATGTATATATTTTTCATAGTAAAGAATCATATCCTCTTATATCTTATTTTTTAATTTCAAGTTCATCTCTACATCTCTAGGTCTCATATTCATAATCTTTAAAACCCTCTAGATTTTCTATTTTCCTTTTTATTGGTAGGTTAATTAAAATATTATGTTATATATTTATAATTTATTAAATCTCCCTTAAAAATTGATTCTCATGATCTTAAAAAATCTTTTACATAACTTTAGGTGCCCATAGTCTCATTAAGATTTTTATCTCCCAACTATTTTTGACATTGTATTTATAATAGTGCCCATTATTTTTTTTATTTTTTATTTCTTATTGAATTTTCCTCTGATGAATAGTTCTTCTATATCCTTCTAAAATATTATTGATATTCTCATCATCTTCTCAAAATAATCTCCATTAAAATACATAGATAATTATTATTAATTTTTAGATTAAAAACATAGATCATTCAGATCAATAATATGCATTATTATCTTGCAGCATGAGTGTCTCTAAAATGGAAGTAATATCTCTAGATTGTATCTTGATTGTTAGATAAAACTATAGCTATTACTTCTAAAACCCATTCATATAACAATATATCTTTTGTGATATTTAAATCATTTATCATGCATAGGATCCTTTTGAATTATCTTTATTAAAATAACCATATGAAGATTTATAAATATCCTTTTTTTGAAAATCATATATAAATAGTGTAGTGATCTCCCCCATCTTTTAGCTTTTTCATCCTCATCAAACCCAACTTGAATCACATTTCACTTTTTTATTTTTAAATCAATTAATTTTTCTCATAATTTTTTTTTTCTTTTCATCAATATTAGAAAAACCCAAAACCATATTTTTAATACTTTAAAAAGTCTCTCAAAATCTATGTAATTTTTAATCTTTTGTAATTTCAATTCAAATATCAGTATCTCAATAATTTAGGCATATATAAAGTTTATTTTTTATTTTTTTCTTCCGTAAAAATTATTTCAAGAGTCATCCATATTGATCTCCCTATTCATAATTATAATTCTATAAATAACATTTTTTAGTCTGTAATATTTCAAAAAAAATAATTTAATTATCACATGTTGCTCCGAAATTCTTATGTGTCTTAAAAAATATATTATGGGTGCAACCATTACCATAATTCAAAAAATTAAAATATTGTATGAAACCTAAAATTACCTAAAGACTGATATAATATCTTGTATCCTTCTAAAATTTTTACATTGAAAATTTTATTATGATCAGAATAAATATATTACACCATCTGACATTTTCCTTTTTCAAATTTCAGAAAACTCAAATTTCATATGGGAATCATAAAATTTCTTATAGGTTAACCAGTATTTCTTCAACATAGATAAATACACTTTTTCATTTTTTATAATTCTTACACATGTCGAATATATTAAATGTTTTCTCGAGTCTCTTATATGTAGACAAAATTTCTACTATAAAATAAATAGTAAATAGGGGTGGTTACTAATATGTTTAGAGGTGTTTCAAACCACTTATAAAGTATTTCACATAATTTTTCAAGAACCTATGTAAAATTTTCTATTATCATAAATTTATCTATGTTCTTTCTTCTAATGGTTTAATTCAATTCTTATTATACCTATATTTAATGGAAAGTTTGACTTAATCCGTGTTGATTTTTATAGTATGGTTACAAAACACTTAGTGTTGGTTTTACTATATAGAAAATATTTAGTGGTGGTTTGAACTAATAATATATATGGAAACTTACCAAAATTTTAAGTAATTTTAAAATCCCATAAATTATTCTCGGCGGTTAAACCCACAAAATATTTATCTGTTTCCAAGAAACAGTTTCTCGATGTGTAGATTCAAAAATAAGATGCTTCATTTCCTTATCTACTAAAAAAGTACACAAAAAATATTTACAAAGAATTGAAAAAATATCATAGTTTATAAAAATAAATTTTATATAATAAAAGACCATTACATTACAAATAATAAAATACTAAAATATGTCATTATTTAAAAAATATTAATAAAAATATTAGTTATGAGTACATCTACTGAGATACATTTCTATCTTATTACTTTGGTCATTCATATTGTTTCTCATCACCTCTTTCACCACTTCCCACCTATGGGACCTTCATTTAATGCAGTTCTCAACATATCAAAAATGAGAATATTCAATGAATAAGAAATAAAGTACAATTCAAATGATATATGATTTTATCTAAATTTGGTTTATATATTGGTACAAAAATGAATAATCTTGTTTATATCTACAGAAATTATTTTATCAAATCTCTAAGTACATTAAGATCATTAAGATTATTGGAAAATAACAGTTTAATTGTTCATTGAAAAATATAGATTTAAATATATCCATTTCTCTCAAGGTCATCCAATTGAACCTCAATTATCATAACTACATCAATTATATTCTATTAATGTTTAAGAAAAATTCTAGTACAATGTAAAATGTAAATTGAAAATTTTCAATTCATGGTAAATTGTTTATTTAAAATTCATATTAATTTCCTCTAAAGATTCCTAAATTGGTCTCAATAACTTACTATAGATAGAATCAATATCTTAAATAATTGGTCTAGTCCCACTTAAACTAGGATCCAAATAATATTGTAATCTATTTATGGCTCTTCATAGAGAGAAAAAACTAAAACATTAACAATAATAGTTCATATTATCTTTGAATCTAAAAAACCAATTCATTGCGATGAAAAGGTCACCTGTTTTCATCTCAAGTATTATACAATACAATGATATTTCAACATCAACTAACATAATAGAGCGTGATGATAATTTTAAACCATTCTCACTCCCAAGTCCCATTGATTCTTTTATTGAATAAATGTGTTGGAAATATGTTTCATTCCATGGGAGGTCGGTTGGAATGATTTTTCAGGGAATACGGAATATTTTTAGCTTTGTTGTTTCAGTCATTATAGTTAATGATTCCATTATTTCATGGGAGGAAAGTTTTTCACAAATCATAATAGTTAGTCCCAGTATGTAAGGTTTTTAAATGAATTTGGTATGTATAAAATCCTTTTGTATATAGGAATGGACAATACATTAAAGTATTTAGGAAAACATATGGGTTAAAAACCCAATATATTACCTTTAGTGGTATTTTTGTTATAGTGTAGAAATGTTTGTTAGGTAGAAAAGGTATTTTATGAGATAATTATATATTATATAAGGTCTTTTATGGTGTGGCCAAATTTTCCCCAATATGGAGACCCTAGGAGCTGATTTATATGTTACACCATAATGGGATTCATTATTCCAAAGTTCTTTCGTCATGTCATGGATTCAATTTGATGTCATTTGATAATTTCAATGGATTATATTTCAAGGATAGGTTATATTTATTCACCATGATGTCCCTTTTTACATAAATTTAAAGAGGTTTTTTATGATGCTAATGTATGGAGATAATGGGACTCATGATGTAATTTTTATTGGTTATATGAAAATATCAACTTTGAAGAGTGACCATGATCTATCACACCGAGATGATTTAATTTATATTATTAGAATAAATTCATAATACCCTATCTTTTATTCTATTTTCTTTACATTCATTGACACGTTGGATACATTTGGGGAATCCGTAGACACCTGAATGTTACTGATGATTGTCATTGTTCATTAGCCTCAATAAATGGAATCGTTGAGATCGGTTGTGCATTTCTATTATTTAATTCTTTTTTTCTTATTTCATCTGAATCCTATTGAAAGATTTTTGTAATGATTTGTTATTAGTTTTTGGGGGCTTGGTTTGTGATAATAATAGTTATATATCTGTTCTAGATTTTTCATATTTCATTTCTTAGTATGTACCTTCTAATTAACTCATTTTTACCTTAGTGTTGTACTGCAATTGGTGAATCTTTAGTTAATGTGAGGGATTCATGAAAACACTTTTAGTTCATTTACAATATTAATGAAACATAATTTTTATTAATATATGGTGATCTTAAGTATTAACCTAATAAATATAATAAATTACACTAAAAATAAATTAATGGGAATAGGTTATTCACACGTGTTAACATAAATCATGATGTTGTTTGTGATTTTTGTCTCTTTATCATTGATTCTTAAAATATTGTCTTTTTTATTTATATTATACATTCATTGTGATTTTATGACAGAATCATGATTCAAAAGAGGATAATAATGTAAAGATGTAAATGTGATGAATTTATGAAATTTATAATTGAAATGAAATTACTTAAGAGACAGATATTGAATTAATATCATATAATTCTTAAAAAGGGTGAGTCGTGTTCTATTTTAGAAATTAAATATTGTTTTTATAACTATGATATTTTCCTTATTTTTATTATGTTATCACTATAGAAAAAGAGGATAGGATATTATGTTATGTGAAAGTGGTGTAATTTTACATTTAATAACAGCAACCACATAGGTTAATAAATTAAGAATTATACTCCTGGACTAAATCACTCATTAAAGCCTCATATAAATACTATGGTTCTTGATACATTCATTAGTTAACAACTCTGGTTTAAAATGAATGAGATCGAAAAAATAAGAACCTTAATCTATGATAGATAAACTCTCTTACTGTAAATCTAGAAATTTCTAATCTTTAATCAAAATTAAGAAAGTATATAAATAACTAATCATTGATCATATTTATAAAAAACCCCTAAGAAAATACCCTAATGAAACTTAACTTTTTCCTTAATATTCTTAAATAATTATTATTATATATTTTATAGTTTATGTTAATGGAAATGAAAATTACCACTCTTTCACTCCTGGTGAATGTTTCTATTCCTTCATGAATACTTTCAATCACCTTCTAAAAAATAATATCCAACACACTCTCCAATGTTTAGACTTAATCATTTTGTGTGTTAATATTTGATTTTTGATAATTAATGGTAATCTTTAATTCATCAATTTCCTTCTATTCACTAGGATAATAAAATCAAGAATTCTCCCCACCTTCTAAAAACATCCCAGAAGATATATTTAACCTACTAAACACTCTTGATGGAGATGTCCCACAACTAAAACACCAAATAAGACCAGAATGATCTTTTCTAAGAACATTATAAATATCAACCATTAAGGAAACTAAAACTAAAAATGTTGGGTAGTAATACCATACCTCTTTGAGTATATTCTATTAATTTAATAATATTTTTTTATAATGTAACTTATTAACACTAACTAATAATTAAAATTTATTACTCATATGTTTTCTATAGGGTTGATAACATAGTTCCCATCATTTTTCTATGAGCATGAAAACACAATTATATCCTTCCAATAGAATGACTTACCTACATCACCTGTTTGAAAAAATTATATAACTAATATCTAGAAAATATAAATTACTTGAGGTGTCATAGATATATATTGTAATAAATTGAACGAACCCTTTCCATGTTTTTTCCTCATGAAAATCATTAAGCCAGCAGTGGGGGGAATCCATTGCTTCTATAGATTAATAAAATTTCTAATAAAAATAAGTGTGATAAATTATATAAAAATAAAACATGAAATATTTTTTAAACATTTGTATTAATCTACTGATATTTAATAAAATTCCTTATGGGATTCAGTATGATGATGTTCAATAAATGTTTTCTATTGGTCCTTAGGCACACCTTTAGGGCCATTCTCATATATCCATGACATTGATAAAGATGTGTCATTAAATTCATGTCATAATCATCACTTTTAAATTTTTCTATTTTTTATATAATGTTTTTAGGGTTCTGGGACATGAAATGATATCATAAATTTCAAATTTAAAATCATCAAAAAGTAAATATATAAAAAATTCATTCAATTACATACACACTAAGTAAAAGTTTTTAATTTAATCATATATGAATGTATAATAATAATAGTACAATTATTTGAGAATCAAACAACTCATTTTTCTAGGATAATGTAATGTGTCTCCAGAATACATAACAAATATGGAGAGATGTCACTATACATGATAAATACCCAAGTAGCTACCCAAATATTCATATTATATTATCATTGAATTCCCCATATTCATTAAAAGGGAAAAGTAACTTTACTTTTGTAAAATTATAATAAAATTTGAATGTTTATGTTTGTCTCCCCTCTAATATTATTTTTAACAATTTGACATATAAAATAAATAATTTGAATCAATATTTAAAAAATTAATATGGTAAAATTGAATTGCATACCAATGATTATGACCCAAAAATAAACCCTCAATGGAAACTATCTATTGGACAAATTTCCAGAAGGATCCATCCTAGGTGTTATATCAGATTCCTAGAAATCATCAGTATAATTGATACATCTAGATAAAATCTTATTATCATAAGAAAAAATGGTATAATAAATTTTTAAAGTAATGTGATGAATTATACCTTATGTCATATAGGGATAATGATAAGCATGTGATGTTGAGAAGGTACTACCACTAAACCTCTTCTATAATGGCATACATTCCAAAAACAAAACATTCCATATATTCTATATTTTCTACACTATAAAATTTGAAATATTATTATATTCCAATATATAAAAATAAAATACATTTAATTCATAAAATAATGACATTTTATATTTTTAAATTAGGGTAAATAAATTAAGAAACATAGTTATGTTGTTCAAATGAATTTTTATTTATATAATTATAATAAAATATCATATAGTCAATATAACAAGAAATAAGTATATTTTTAGATTTTATATACACAATTATTACCCAAATAATTAATAAATATACTAAACTACAATCATTTAATGAGAATTATAAATGGAAAATTATTAAAAATGACTTTATTAAACAATTAAGCACTAAAATATATTCCAAAATCAACTACCTTTGATTAGAGTGAAACAAATATGATAATCCTTTCCAAAAATCTTGGCAAGGGTTCGGTGGTGTAGAGAAAAAGAGGGAACTAGTTAGTGAGAACTAGCATCGTGGTCAAGAGGGAAACCAATCTGACTTTGAGAAAAGTCAGGGGGAGGCTGAAAGGGGTTCCAAAATCTAGAAACAATGAGGGGAAGGTAAACACATGTCAGGTGTTGGTAGTGGAGATGGGGGTTCTAAGGCAAATCTAACATCCTAGGACCAACACCAAATGTAGGTGAGTGGGAGGAATCAATAGGCTCTGGTTAGCATCGAGTGGTGGTGAGGGAGGCCTCAATGTTTCTATGGGATGTGTTTTTATGGGGGGTCTAACCATATATATTTTAGTGAAAATATAGTGTTTTTTTAAGAAACCTTTTGATAATTACATTTAAAAATAATTTAGTGGTGGTTTCACAAAATCTGAAACTTTAAAAATAGTTATTACAAAATTGGTGTGTTATATTATATTTATGTTTAGTGGCATTTTATAGAACCAGAAAAAAATCATTGCAATTTAATAAATTAATTGTTGTAGTTTTACTAGTGGCACTTGTATTTTATGTGGGGATAAATTATTTTATACACCAGATGAATGAATTTTCTACTTCTTAGAACACCTTTCACATATGTCAAATCCCATATGAACTGGATAGAATCTATTACATGTATGATTAATCCATTTCCCTATTTTTCAAACTACATATCTAGAATAGTAATTCCATATTATCATAAAATTATCTATGAGAATAATCAAAATATATATACGAATTCTAAATCACATAAAATTACTTTAAAATGGTTCCAAATAATTATAGAAATTATTAAAATAACTCCAAACAAAATAAATATTTTTTTCAAAGACATGTACCATAATAAGTACTCAATATAGAGTATTTCCATAAGATCATATATCATATTATATCTATTGGTATTAAGTCTATTCAAAAAATACTCCATGTATTAATCAAAACATATTTCAATATTCAATAATATAATATCATTATGATGAATTCCTTACAACATATAGCCAACTTTTCTTATTTCATTAATTGATATTAAATCTCTCCAAGAATTAACCTAGACACTAAATTACATATATTCTAATTCTAATCCATTTTAGATACACTAGAACACTTATATTACTATTATATTTTTTTATCATGAATATTATAACATTTAATAGTCTAATTTTATGATTTTTTATATTTAAGTTTTAGATCAATATTCTTTAACAAAAACCCATCACTTCATTTTCCTTATATCATGACAGCACCATTTTAGAATTAGTGAGTGGTTACTCTAACCCATCACCCAAATTCCCCAAGTATTGATTGTCCAATAAAAAATCAATTGACAATAAATAAAATAAAATAACCACAAATACACATGGGAAATTCAATCTTTTTATCCATAAGTATAATAGAGGTGGTCATGCCATCAACAATCATCTTCTTCTCTTTGTTTTCATGTTTTCAATTTTTTATTTATTTAACCATATCTTATTTCTAAAAATTAGTTTTATTATATATATAACAGATTTTATTGATATGTAAATTATTATCTCTCATACTTCTAATTTCTATTAATAAAAAATTAAATTCCATCCTCAAGGGTTTTTTTGTTGATTCACCTTCATCAGTATCATTCTCAATATTTTCATTTGAATCATAATTTGATGAATCATTATTCTCTATATCATAATCCATGTGGACCTTAGAAAAATATTTCATATGTGTCTCCTCATCATATATTATATCATCACTATTAGTAAACCCTTTTTCAAATGATAATAAATTTCTTCTAAAAAAAATTTGTGTGGTTTGGTTTTTCCCTTTCAACTATGATTGAATTTTCCTTTGTGACCTTCCTTTATAGGAAGATACTTTGTCATTTACATTATATTCATTTTTTATTTTCATGTAAATTTTTTTAGAGAAATGAAAAAACTTATCATAGTTGAATAATTTAAAAGTAAACTTCCCTTTTTACTTACCTCTTCCTCTAGTGAAATTTCTTATCATGAAAGAATGATTCTATGAATAATTATTTATTTTATATTTTTTAATGGAGGAGATTTTTCTTATCTTTAATAATCAATTCCTTGAGATCCCTGAATGAAATTTCCTTATCCTTTTTTCCTTTTCAGTTGACATAAACTCCTCTTATCATATTATAATTGATGAGAGTGTTTTGCATTTCATAAATAGTTAATTAATCAAAAAATTAGACTTCTAAGGTACAAATCTTCTAATCAAATTTATTAATGTATTTTTATTAAATTTTTAAAAACATTGATATAAACTAATTTGTTTCAATATGATTTTGTATAATTTACAATAATATTGACTCTTATTAAAAAAATCGTCGATAGATTGTCCTTCCTGCATTGTTATATCCTTAAATTCCAATCTATAAATTCGTTTTTTTTTTCTATTTTAACTACTTATTACTTTTATAAATGTTCTGAATTTTTCCAAAATATCATTGGTAGTTTTACACCCCACTTATTTCATTAATTATTTATTTTTTAATGATAATATTAGTACATTCATATACATACAATCATTTTCTACATTTTTCTTTCAAGTTAGATACCATGAATAAATATTCATTTTCATCATATTACCTTAAATTATATCATCAAGAACGTCACATTCCATGCATAAAAGATAATGAATCATTATCTCATTAAATAAAAAAATTAGATTCAAAATTTGGAATACATTTCTTATTATATATGTTGTGATGTTCCATTTTAGACAAAAACTAGATAGTCAAGGGTGAAATTTTCTCTGATTCAAATTGAAATGATTTAAGATAGAATTATAAACACTAAGAGGGGATAGTTGAATCAATTTTTTTTATTTTATAAAAACATATATGTATTTCTACTTTTTCCGTGGTAATATCATCACAAAAAATAATATATAATAAAATATATAATGTAGTATATTTGTTAAAGAGTATTTCCACTATAAAGGTTGATTATATCACTAGTTTATGGTGGTTCCTCTCCCCCTTACACATAGATTTTATTTTATTATCAAGATATAAATACCATAAAGGCTATAAATTATCACCTTATACAAGATACTAGAACAAACTAGTGAATTATAAACACCTTCTACAAGATACCGACACCAACTAGTGAATTATAAACACATTCTAATTGAAAACAATCAAAAACAGATCTCTAAAATTAAATAAAAAATTAAATCATGAGTTTTGGTGGACTAAATGTATTTGGATATTCTTTTTCTTATTAAAAAACTCTTCCCATATGATACAATTTATTCCCAGTGATAATTTTTCTTCTTCTTTCATAATTTTTATTTTTCATAACTATAACACATAATTACAAATGTTCTCTCTTCATTGGAATATTTTTTTCACTTCCCACACATTTATATTCACATGGTAGTTTTATGATTATCAATAACATATAAAAATATATATACTCATTGAATAGAGATATAGTACTTCTAAATTTGATTATAATTAAATTTCTTAGTGAAGGTCACCATTTTAATCCCCCATAAATTCTATTTTTTACCAAAAGATAATTTAATATTGTATCTTTTCAATTCTACATGAAATATAATGCACCTAATTATTTCAATATTTAAATGTATGAATGGAATCAATAATAATTTCCACATGGATTTATTCTTTATGGAATGAAACACCTGTTAGTTTTAATCACAATCCAATTTTGTGATTATGATATTAATTTCGTGAAGACTAAATCATGAGCATTGTTTGAATTAAATTATTTGATAAAAATAATTCATGATGTATCAGAAGTTATATTATTTAGTTACATAAAAATTTATTAAATTATTTTACTATTTTGAAGAATTATTTCACTCTTAAAACATTCATTTTAAATTTATGAAGTGCACCGCGTATCTTTTGAAATTAAGGAATTAATATTCCAAATCCAGTTCTACTCTTCCAAACATGAACATTACACTTCCAAACATAAAATTTAGTCTTACAAACATTAAATTTACTCTTAAAAAGATTGGAGTCACTATTATAAATTTTAATTTAATCATCTAATATTTAAGATGACTCTTCTAATGAAATTTTTTACTATTCCAAACTCATACTGAGATAATTATCTAGATTTAGCATAGGAATTATAGACTTCTTCATATCAGATCATAGAATTTTATTTATCAATATCAAGAATTTTCAAACACTTAAAACTAACTCAAAACATTATCCAAATAATCTCCATCACATTATATATTAACTCATGTACTTGGTGTTATATGGATGGAAACTTTTCACCTTATCTATATTCTCTTCTTTAATAATAGCTCTTCAATATCACCTATATCTAGCTTCCTTTAAAAATTATTCTAAATTTATCAACCTAATGTTTCTTCATTATCACTTTACTTATATATATTTTTACATTGTAAAAATATCTCATCAATCATGAAATATAATAAGTGATGAAAGAAAATAACATTATATTCAATAAGATTCAAGGGTATGATACTAAACTTTTCCAGCGGTAGATTGAAAATGTTTTATGGATATTAAAGAATACAATAAATAATGTGACATCGTCAATATAGTATAATGTATGACACTGAGTGTTAATGTTATTTATAAAACAATAATCTATTGTATAATTTAGTATTTAGATTACTATCACATTAGAATAAGGATATTGACTAGTTTCTTGTGATAATTATTCATAAGTTATGAATTTTTTTATGTGTTGTATTTTATGTCAATATATTCATGAAATTTTTTCAGTTGCATTGAGTTTTCATAGATTGAAATGGAATACAATTTCCAAAAAATTAAAAACATCACATGGTGGAATACTTAAAATTCATAGTTATTTTTTGAGGAAATGTATGAGATTTTTATTAAGTGTAAAGAAATTAAATAATAGTGAATCTATAGGACTCTATAAAATTTCTAACACATAGTTGCAAGATTACATATTTTTAATGGATGATTTCCATAGGAATTTATATGGTTTATAGTTGAAGTATTGGATAATGTTATTTTATTGATAGAAAAAATGACTGATTATATCATAGTTTTCAGATACATATCACAATTTACATGAAAAAATCATAGTATTTTTTTTTTGAAAAATAATTCAATGTAGCTACTATATTTAAAGTATAAAACATATAATGATTTAAAAAAATATTTCATGCTTTAAAGATGGAGATCATATTTGAATTACACTAATTAAAATGTGAAGATAAACTTATCATGTTTACATATCATGGTTTTGTAAAAGGAAGTACCAAAAGATTCTATCTAGAAGTAAATATTCTGGTCATTTATTAAAAATAAAGAAAAATTACAAATAAGGAATGTGGGTTCAAACAAATGGAATTTCCCCCATCCATCAAACAATATATCTAGAGATTATAATATGACATATAATTTACATAATCAGAGTCATTGATAGTTTCCCACTCATATTGAGACTTACCCTAATTGATAATATTAAGAATTTTTTCATCTTCCTTCCTTGGAACCTTAGAAGAAGATCTGGTAGATATATTCCTACGTAGATTAGAATAATCTGTCCATAGGATCCTATTTCAAGGAATATAGGCATATCCCTCACTATCAGTCATATTTTCCTTACTACTTATGATTTCATCATTAAAAGAGGCATTTCCACCACTGCCCGAGGCCTGGATAGGGGTACTAATATTCATCCATTCATCATCAAAGTTATTTACCCATTTATCATATAATATAGATGAAATAATGTTTTTTTATTTCATGATGACTGTCAATATGATTTTATGCATCATTTTGATTGGAAACATCTTCATAAGAGGGATCAGAGGTCACCTGATGCATACATCCTTTCTCTAAATGAGACCTTGTAGAAGTTTTCTATATATATGGAAACTCCTTTTCATAATCTACCTTTGTGTTTGAGGTTCCACTATTAGCTCCCACTAAAGACTCATCCACCAACAGCCCCATGCCTTGAAAATTAGGTTCATGATAATCAGATTTCTTAGAAATCAACACATCAGCCATAATCGGTGATGGATTTTACAATATATCTCCATTATGATCAAAGGAATTTGATAAATTAATATACTTAATCTTTTCTTTCCTTCAATAGAAATTTTTTGGATGGATTATCATCCCACAACACTCACATGAGACCTTCCTCCAACATAACTCCAAAACGTACCCTATAGACATAAATTCATTGCAGAAAAGATAATTTCATTCATACTAAACATAAATTTGGATATTATCGGTAGGAGTATAAAGAGTTAACTTATCAATAATTATGGATATGATATAAATCTGCACCAAAATCCTTGAAAAGTGTCCAAAACAAACATCCTCAGTTCCCTCGTCAAGATGAATATGAGTCCGAATTTTCATGACAATGTCATAAAAATCATTCAATTAAAAAAGACCCAATTATGTCCCATAAAAAGAACTCAAACCTAAAAAAAGGAATACAATACACATGAGACATTAAATTCCAAAGATCATTCATGTAAAAAATCCATCTATGTTTTAACAACAGGGAACCAATGCTCCCTACTTGAAGCTTAGAGTCTTCTAAAAGAAAAAATATGGTGAAAAGGTCCTCAACCTAGAGAGGTACACTTCCAGTTAGAGAACCCAAAAAAATATAAATCTAGTGAACTAAATCAGATAGCTTCTAAGGTTTTTCACTTTTACGTAAAACAAGTCGTGCAATCTAAGATTTGTTTCTAATTTCCATTCTCTCAATGAGGGCTTCAAGATTCAATTTGACATGGATCCTTGAATACAGATAGTGACCAAAATCCATCAATCATCATTCCTACATTTTATAGTGAATAATTTACTATATCATAATAATATTTCTACTGAGATCAACAAAAATAATCAACTCCATACTGGATAGTATTTGTTTGAGATTCCTATAATGAAACATCTTCATAGATCATTACCACTTCAAGGTATTTCTGAATTTCTAACACCCTAAAATTGTGATCATTTGAATCATCATTCTAATTGAAAATGGTATGGACTTCACCCATAGATCTAAGGACCTCAAAACTTTGACAAGAAATTTTTATGGAAACCAAACACAAATTTGAGGCTAGTTGATTACAGGTCGTGATTATCATATTTTCCACAAAATTAATGGTACAGAAATCAATGGAAGTTTGAGGGTCATGATCCACCGACGATAGAGGGATAGATTTCAAAAATAAAGGAAATTCCGATTCAAATCCACTAGGAGGAAGAAGATCAAATTCGAGGAAGTTTTGAATCACTATGAGTATGCTAAAACCCTTAGAGGATGTAGAAAATTTCATATTTTTTTTAAAAAACATCATTTTTATTTTTAGATCTATGTAATTATTTAGTCAAATGACATATTGATTTAAAAGTGATATTTAATATATAATGTAATAGTTTTTTATCTTTTTTTGAGTAAAGAACTTATCATTGTTCCAAAAAAACATAAAATATTTGAGTGATCTCTATAATTATTTTTATATTCTCATTTAAATTAATAGTGGTACCAATTCCAATTTTTAAAGAAATTTATAAAATTAAAAGGGATATTTTTTTAATAGATAATTATTTTATATCTCAACGGTGGATCAAAATATATTTTAAAGAAATAGAAAAATATTATTTTTATTATCTATACATAATTATTACTTGTTTTTTAAATTTTTTAAAATTATTATTTTCTAAAATGTGGGAGGGTTGCTGTTATTTTAAGTAAAAAACATTGTAATGGGTTAAATTCCATCCCATTTCCCTAAATATTTTTCAATGATAAGAAAGAAAAGGTTGTGTGATTTTTTATAAAACTAACTAAATAAAAAGAACTGACCACTCATAAAGTTTTAATTAGACTTATATAAATCCTATTATTTTGGTGATTTATTTATTTATTTATTATTCAACATATTTAAATTGGATTATAGGTTGATATTATTAACTAATTGATAGTTATATCAAAGTTTATCTTGTGATTTATTTAAAACTAATTCATCCACCCCACCCCCATGATTGTTTCTCATATCCATCTGGGACCATAAATTATTTTAAAAGCCTCATATCACTCTATAAGATCGTTATTTTGTTCACTATTATTCATCTCATTATCTTGAATTATTTATGAAGTTTTGTAAGAATTATATCAAAAAATAGAATTTATATATTTGATATAATGGGATTTTATTAGCATAAATAAAGGAAAATTCAATAAGTTCAATCATTGGTATTTCATGGGATTGATATTAAAATCAACAAATTCATACTACTTTGAGAAGGTTTTATTTATTCATTAATAGATCATGAAAATATTGAAACTATGGAAGGTATCAAAAATAAATTTTTCATCTATCTTGGGAAAGTAACTAATAAAGGTGATGGGTTCCAAAATTTCTAAATCCATTTGAGAAAATCTTTATAGTATTTCTGAAGGTGGTAAAAAGGTAAAAATTTCTTAACTAATATTATTATATTCTCAATTTGAAGATATTTTAATTGTAACGGAAAAAAATATTGACTAACTCATGAAATGGGTGAATATGGATGTTGTTATAATGTATGGATACAAATAAACTCTTAAATATTCAACCCTCATAAATAAATTAATAAAAATTATTTAGGTAAATTTGATATGAAGAATGTGGTGCAAGAGGATAAATATTTGGATAAATTAATTATTGATAAATTAAACAATATATATATTAATTATGAGAATATATAAGTCTTTGAATTGAATAAAAAATGGAATAATAGATAAATAGATGATAGTTAATTATATAAAATTATCATGTATTATGATGAAACAAATCATGAGATATAATATAAAAATTAAGAGGATGACATGAATTTAAATATTTTTATTTCAATTCCCTCAAAATTATTAAGTAAATGAGAAGGTAAGTACAATATTAATTGTCTATTTAAATGTATCAATTATGGGAAGATTGGGTATTTTTCATCTAATTTCACATTGAACACCTATATAGAAGATGAGAATAATCAACCAAAAATATCATCTAAGTGGAATAATAACAAGGTTCTTAATGATCATAGTATAATAACTTATTATAAATATAAAGTTAGGTTTCCAAAATCATCAATGAAATATTTATTTTCTATCTAAAATGGTAAATTTATCTTGTGGTTAGTAATGTTATATAGAAGCACAAAATTCAAAGTATAAATGTGATCTTGATTTTACGATGTATTATAAAAACTCTAATGATTCATATAATAAAGAAGAAAATTATGAATAACTATAATAAAAATAATACACTTATAATGAGTAGGTATTTATTCTAGAGATAATGTTTTACATTAATAATACTTCAAAACTAGAGAATTGGAATATGTCACTAGAGAAAACAATTAATTAAAATGATGAAAAAATGAATACAAATAAGGAAAGAAAATTCTAAAGTAATATAAAAAACCTAAATGTGATTATTTTATAAAGATAAAATATCATTAATGACAAAAATACTCTCTTGGATATGAGATAATAATGGGTTCACTCACATGAATAATGTTAATCGAATAAAAAAATCTATTTTAAAATTTTAGTATAATTTTAATAATACTACTTAAGTGGTGATTGAATCATTTCAATCACAAAATATCATTTTAAAAGACTCCAAAAAACTTATTTATTGTAAAAATAATAATAGTTATCATGCCATATGGGCACCCAAGGAAGTTTAATGGTTATAGTAAATAATAATAAAAGTGGGAATGAAATATTTTATTCTTTAAACAAACGTAAGTTAAATATTTTTTCTTAAAGTTATGGTCATAATAATCCAAAAAAATAGTATGTTGTTGAAGATATAAGTAAAGAAAAAATGTAAAGTAAAATATAATTATAATAGAATCACTATGACACATGAGAAAGTATTGAAAAAATATTAAAGAAATAAACTCATGAAAAACAAAACATATATAATTTATTCCAAAAAATATATAATCCAATGAGAAAATTTAAATTATAATGTAGTTGTTAGTGTAGTTTATGTTTGGACATAAATAATATGTGTGTTGTAAAAATATGTCTCACTCTCTACAACCAATTTTAATTTAATAGAGGGAGAGAAAACCTGAAATATGATTAGAATATACCCACTTGAAAACAATGAAATAAATGGAATTATAGAACACTTTTGATGCACTTTAGAAGACTTACATAATATGAAATAAATAATGGAATAATGTTTATTATTATCCCATTATTCTGCAGAATCATATGAAGGAAATTTTAATCAGTAAATTTACAAACAATATATTTGATCAATAATAAGTGATGATGATTTTTATTACTTATAATTCATCAAGCATGAAAATTATTTAATTTTAGAGATTTTATTCTCATCACATATGACCAAAAATAAAAAATCTTGTAAATGGAATTAAAAATTTTGATGGATGTGCTATAAAGTTATATAATTTTATGTCCTAGAACATTAAAGCTATTGTAATCACTTAAATTGGTGAGAATGAAATTATATCTAAATACATTCTCCATTTTATGGGTTTATAAATAAATTATTGAATGTATCAAAATTTTAGGACAATGGGAATGATGTAATTTTTTTGAAAAAATGATGTTTCATTTGAATATATAATCGTGGAATTTTCATTAAGAGAGGATAGATTTATATCAAGGATATTTTTCAAATAATGGATCAGAATAATTATTACTTATTTAGTATAAAAGAATAAAATTGGTTGTTTTATAAAAGACATGTTCATTTGGTATAAATAAAAATGGAATAAATTTTTTACCATGATTTTATAAAAAATAATAAAAATATTATCTTGGAATGATTTAATTCTTTTGAAGTGTGTCATAATGAGAAAATGATAAATATATTTCATAAATAAGTTGAATGTAATAGATAAATACCACTTCAATTTTTTCACTAAGATGAGTTTGGTCCTATGATTATAGAATCAACCAATAGAGATAAGTATTTTTTAATTTTTATTTATTAATTTACCACTATGACTTAGGTTTTATTTATTTCCATTGAATCAAATGTTTTTAAAAAAATTGAATTCTATTGGAGATGTGATGTGAAGAAAATTGGATACTCAATCATTGAATATCGATTCAATAAAAGACCGTAATACATAAATTAGGAGTTTAAGAAAAATCATATGAAGCATGGGAAAAATATTTGATATATATCCCCGTATTCCACTTGAAATTTTTTTGCGGAGGACTATAAAAATAAAATTGTGGTTGATATAGGAAAAATGATGTTATAAGAGCATGAAACATAATTTTTTTTATAGATAATACACAAAAATGGTCATTTATATTCAAAATCGATGCTTAAATCAAAAAAAAATATAGTGAGTATGAATTATGAGTTTTGGTTAGAAAATAATATAAACACACAAGTTTTTAGAAACCCATTCCTTCTTAATATAAAAGGAATTCATTTGGGGATGTTTAATGAAAGTTTCATTAAGGATACTTTTATTGTTTATACACCAGGTGGAAGTAGTTATTAGTGTTATGACAAGGATCATTATAATATTATGGATAGATATGATTTTTTAAAGGAACATAGTAATCAAAGAATATAATTATAATTTAAATATGGGATTGAATTTTTTCATAGTGAAAACATATATCAATAAATATTTCTATAACAGAGTGAACAATAATCAGTTGAATTGAATGTTCATTACGATACTTCTAGTGGTGAGGATGGTATTTATCCAAGTGAATTATACACAAATTAGGAATATTTATAACCTGTAAACATTATTTGGGACAGTACTAATAAATTCCAAACAAGAAGTAATTTTATAAATTCTCATTACACATTATTACTTTCTCATATTGAACAAAAAAGAGTTGAAAATTATTTACAACATAAGGATTGGATTTTTTCCATATAAGATAAACTTAGTAAAATATAGAATAATAGAACTTGGGGGTCAGTTTTATATACCAAGGAGAATAATGTGACAAGGATAAAGGGGGTTTAAAAAATAAACTCAATCAGAAATTTAAAGTATCATGGAACAAGGATCATTTGGTTTATAAATGATATTATAAAATTTGGTTTATTGATTTTGATAATAAATTTACTTTTGTTTCAATTAATCAAATTATTTAATTTTTTATTTTAATGTGCTCTAAAATAAAATAAAATAGATTTTACATTGATGTAAAGTCTATATATTCAATGTGGGTTTAAATGAGGAGGTATACATTGAATATCCAAATAAATATATTCTTAATGGTGATGGAATCATGTATACTTACTAAATAA
This sequence comes from Viscum album, assembly GCA_963277665.1. Lineage (NCBI taxonomy): Eukaryota > Viridiplantae > Streptophyta > Magnoliopsida > Santalales > Viscaceae > Viscum > Viscum album. The sequence continues at coordinate 54,228,880 of OY728138.1, read as the reverse complement.
ATCACTTTATATTATTAAAAAATATCCTCAAGTATATTATTTTAATATTAAAAGTTTTTTGAATTTCCTTAGTTTTAAGAGAGGAAAGGTAGTTAGTAATATTTATGTTAAAGAAAATAACACAAAATTGGTAACTCTGAGAGTATATTTTGATGAAATATACTTTATAAATAATAAAATGTTCTAAAATATTTATACCTAAATTAATAAATAAATTTATATTTCGATTGTCGAATATATGATATTATTCTTGTATCTTCAAGTTATTCCTACAAAAAAATTATATTTTCTTATCATACGAAAAATATTCTCATGTGTTTTGGAAGTAGTTTAGAATTGAAATGTTAATGGAGGTATACTCCCATTTTAATTGTGATAAAATTTTCCAAGTATGGTGATGGAAAGTATTTAGATAAAAATGATTTCCAAATAATTATTGAAATATTTTTATAATTGGAAGCATCTAAACCAGATATTGTTTACTCTTTTTCTTTTGTGTATAATTATAATGAAACTAAATGGATACATAACATATAAAAAATTTATGGATATTATAATATTTCAAAGGAACATCTGAGTATATATTGAACTATGATAAAGATAAATCTACTCACCTTTATAGTTTTAGTGTTATAAATGGTAAAGTGACATCTTGGGAAGAAAGTATACTTCTATAAAATATTTCTTAATCTAAGTAAGATGATATTCATAAAAAATAAGAACAATAATTCAAATAATATTATCATAATAGTAGTTGGTTTTGTTATGTCACCACATTCAAAAAAACAAAATAAATTGTATGGAATCATAAAATGGGAATATGATAGTGTAAGTAATATAACCATTGGTGATTAGGTGTGATAATAAAATTCCAATTAATTTTTCAAAGAATTTTTGAAACACTAATGAGTAAATCATATCAATATCAAATACCATTTCACATAGGATAATGTGGAGGTAAATTCGACATATAGTAAGCTTCATAAAAATACTATGTTCTAGATATCTTTAAAAATCAATGAATTATGTATTGAAATTGATGAAAGAGTTTTTGGGACTGAATTACATTCAAGGAAATTTATGAAATCATTGTCTAAAAATTTTCACTTTTCATTCCATGGAGTTTTCTAAAAAAAATTGGTAGAATTACTTGCTAATAAATTGGAAGAATATAAAACTCTCTAATTGAATAATGGCTAAAATCAAAGTCTTTTAATGAATAGGGATTCATGGTTGTTGATATTAAAGGGGAGAAAAGTTTCATAATAATTATATTTTATATTTTAGGATTGGTTCATGGTTCTAAATTGGTTTGAATTATATTTTCAGTTGGTATCATTTTACAAATAAGTAGTAATTTGTATTGAAGATCCATTAGATGAGATTTAATTTTCCAAGGGGTGACAGGATAATTTTTTATAATATTGGGAAATCTTTGAGCTAATGAGACATGGTTCATGTAGTATTGTTATTTACACTAATATATGGATTTATCATAGAAAGATTACCCAATCTAGTGATGTTTTATTTAGATGACTCTTATGTTGGGAGAATACAATGGAATATTTTCTTGGGATTCATATTCATGAGTTATGAACTTGATTTCATATTGTGTATATTTCCAAAAAAATTAAAAATAATTTAATTTTATTATATTTACATAGGTTTCAAATTAATAAATATTTCATGGAATATTGAAAAATACCATTTGGTGGAATAGTTTCACATCATGGTTATTTCCTAAAGAGAACATATATGTTTTTTATAATCAATAATAAATAAATAAAAATAGAATAAAGAGTTTTTTTAATTTATATATATCAATTATATTGTCAGTATGTCATGGGGGTAGATTATGGTTTATGATTTTTGAGTTCCAGGGCTAATAAAAATCCCATTGGAGTGATTTTGGTGTTGTTTTTATTGAAATAGATTTTTAATGACTTCCAAAAGAGATTTTAAAGTCATTTAAAAGGATGAGGGAATTTTGGGGGAAGATAGAAGGATTTATATCAGTTCTATATACATGACATAAGGAACCTTATTACACCCTTATTGACTTTATTAGTAGTCTATTTTAGAATAATATGTTCTGTAGATTCTCATCATATATAGTGGTTTAAAAATTGAAGATAGCCCATGAAAATTAAGATTAAATAAATTTTGGTAAACATGTTGAGGAATCTAGAATCACAACATGATGTTAGATTTTATATATTTAAAAATGGAAATATACTAGGCTTGGTCAAATTTTTGTGGCTATTCCTATTTAGAGCTGTACACATTATGAAGGTATTAATATCATGTAAGGGAACCCCCTGATAGGTTGGATTTGGGCTGTTTGGAGATGGTTTTTTTCATGCAATGATGTGAAGTTTCATGTCACGATGTAATGGTTAAAGGATAATTCCTTTGTTTTCATGAATATGTATATTTTAGTAGTGAGATATTAAATTTATATATTAATAATTACATTCCATGATGAATAGTTTCACATTTAATAGATTCATGAGTTTGATATCATGGTTTTAGAAAAAATAGGATGTCACATCATGATGTTAATGATTTCCCAATGAAGGAGTTAGATCAAGAAATATTTAGATTCAAATATTATATTTTTAATTATTAATATCTAGTAATTGAATTTATGGTCGTGACTCTATTTTTAAGAGGGTTACTATATATTTTCTCCTATATTAATTAGATAAAAATGAATATTCTTTAATAGGGAAACCTAGATATTATCCCAATATTTAATAAATATCTTTCTCTTCATAAAAGTGGAATAAATGTTGTGGATCAAAAATGGACATGGATACATATATATTGAGATTGGATTATAGACATATACTAGAAATTCAAATAAGAATGGAGATCTATGTGATTATATAATTGTAGTATCATAGAGTTCATCAAGGAGGATGAATGTGAAATAGATCAATGCACCACTGCTGGTGTAGAATATCTTTTTGTTTATGGTGATCAATAAAAAACACTTGGAGATATAGTGAGTTATATGAGTGGTTGAGAGTAGTGAGTTATTTTTTCTATGATGGTTATAAACCTAGAGGATCTATTCAGTGACCCAAACAATAAAAATTCAGTTTTTTTAGAATTTGGGTGCATCAACACATATTCTTTGTATTCTGCATAGATTATCCTAGTTTTGGCAAACCCAGTAAGATTACTTGTGTCCCATTATTATTTTATTTATCTCTATATATAATTTTTAATTGAGAGGAATGTTCCTTATAATAATAAAATAAGAAATTTAGTGAGGGTTATTTTTGAAAGTTCGATATACCATGATTCACCAACCCCACCCACAAGGGTATTTACCTAGTTTAACTCCAATTAGTGATATTAGGGAAAAACATGGAAATAATTATTAATCATAAGAGAATTTTGGTCATTTATATAAGAAACTTACAATTATGTAAAAATCTAATACAATACCACTTCTAAACATTAGGAATGAATTTCTACATGTCTTTTATAAAAGGGATCATGGGTTTCATGGGCATTGGATCATTATCAAAGAATAGTGTCTCCATAATCTAAAATTTTGATGATTTATTGAAATATTTATGATCAAGAGAGACTTATAACTAACATTATGAAATTAGGGAATTAGAGTATATTAGTTATCAAATAATATATGGGTAATCATGAGGATTGAATAGAAAACATAGATTATTTCCAAAAAGATAATCATTTTTTTAATAAACAAAAATCTATTATGGGGCTCAATTATAAACAAAAATTGTTATCACTTGATGGGAGACCACATGAATCCACACCCTAGAGGAATTTTGAATTGGGTGATTCATAAAAAACCCAAAATTCCATAAGAAGATTAGCTAATACATACAATAAGACACAAAAAATATAAGTTTATGTTTATATACAGATATGTAAAACATAATAGGTGTGTTCGATAAAAAAAAATTTCTGGGCTCATTAAAAATAAAAAATATCATAATAAATTCCTACTATCATTATGTTTTTAGAGTCTATTGTCTTTTGTGTGATTTTTTTGGATGCAAAGTCATAAATGTTTCATCAAGGGTATAAAGAAATGTATTGATGGAGATCAAAAAAATAATATCTCATAAGATGTAAGCTTCATCAAATAGTTTGAAAAATCATAATAAATTTTCATCCATTTAATATTTGGATTATTATATAGAGTCAAAGGTGGAATAATCTCATTCACCATTAAAGGATGAGTGGCTATAAAAATGGATTAAGAAATGGAAAAAGGTTGTAATATTTTATAGGTGTTTATTTAAAATCAATGGATTGGTTCGAAGTGTGGATTCGTGATAGTATATGCACTTCACATATAATAGTAAACCAAAATCTAGTCACTAGAATAAAATAATACAAATATGTTTTCCTTAATTTTTAAAATAATGAAGGTTTGAATATCATTTTCTTATAAAAATATAATGTTGGAGATATAGACTTAAAGAACGTGGATGTCTTGGTGGTTGAAGGATATTTTTATAATTTTCTATGTGTTAAAAAACAACGTGAATTGGGAAATATTTTCACATTTTATGAAAAGTACTTCATCATCAAATTAATATATAATAAGATTGTGATGTTAGTAAATAACATAAAATGGAATCTATAACTCATTTGTGGAGGAGAAGATATTTAATTTAAATAATTTTAATAATAGAATAAGATACAACATAAAAGACTTATTTGCCTGAGCTAAAAAACATGGAAATCTTGATAATTAATAAACTAGTATGTTATGCTCATAAACATTCATGTGTTATCACTCACATGTGTGATACATTTAAGAAAATTTAAAATAATTTAGCATATATTCAATTTTAAGGGTAAAATGTTAGTGATATTTCTTGTCTTGATTCATATTGATGTGTGTGGGACAATATCACCCAACTCCATGGATGTAAGAAGTTATTATGTTTTCATAATTTATGATTATAGTAGTATTTCATAGATAATAATGACATATCGCAAATCTAAAGTGTACAAGTTTATTACATAATATTGGGGATTATCATAGATGATTCTTGGGGTATAAATTGAAAATTTATATATTGATGATGGTATAAAATTTATTAATAATTGGGTGTAATAATATCTCCTGAAGAATAGGATAATCTTATAACTCTCAACATTTAGGACTCCTCAACAAAAAAGTGTCACTGAGAGGAGGAATCAAATTAATAATAACATGGATAAAAAATATCTTATTGAGAAATATATAATTAAAACATATTAAATAGTTGTTTTTATTATATAATTTTATATCTCAAATAGGGAATTTATATGTCTTAATGAATAAAATACACTATATTGGATCTGAGAAAAAATAATCCAATGCTGTAATACATTCTAATTTCTGGAAATAAGGGAAATATTCTCAATAAAGAGAAGAACAAAATGATTGATTCTCCTGTGGATAATGATATTTTCATGGATATTCATATAAAATCCAAGCCTAAAAATTTTATAAAAAAGTATTGGGAAAATCATTGAAATACAACAAAAAATTGTAAATTGGGTAGTTATCACAACCCAATGAGTAGTTTTCATAATAAAATAATGATGGAATTTCATAAGATTGTGATATTGAAGTGATCAACCAAGGGAGAATGGGGAAATATAAAACAAATAATAAGACTCCAATGATGATATAATAATAGTATTTTCCACTACTATAAATATATTAGGAGTTAGGGATAAAATTAATGGTGTAAATATCATAGGTCTTCAAGGAGATCTGGTGAAAACATGGAGAATGTATACACTACAAAAAACATTTATATTATCTCTAGTAGAGCCTAGGTGTTTTGAAAATTCAATTAAGGATATCAATTAGGTCATATATATTCATGACTGGATTCACCAAATTAATAAAAATTCAAACATGGGAAGTTGTCTCGAGGCCATAAGATATATATTTAATCATAACTAAGTAAGTGTTCTATAATAAAATCAATGAAGATGGAATAGTGAATTGAAAAAAATCATAGCTGGTGTGAAAGGGATATTCAAAAAATTAATGGATTGATGTTAATTAAATATTAGAACATGATTCCTATTTAGAAATTATTATACTATTTATTTAAGAATAATTTTTTTTGGATGTAACAAGTTATAAGAGAATTAAATTCTAGGCTTCATAAATACTTGAAAAATCTTGGATTCTAATGAGGTGGAGTTGATCACAATATCTACATCAAGAAATAAAATGGTTAAATAATGTTTTTGATAATTTATATTGATTAAATAATTTTGGAGGATCAGAGGAAGATCAATTTAATATATTTAAGGAATATATGATATGAGAGTTTGAAAAGTCCATTATTTAAGAGTTAATAATTTTATATTTTTTACAAGCGTCTCAAATAAGGCATGGTATGTTTACCACTCCATAAAATTATTCCATATAGGAACTCAATAGGTTTTATATGTATGATTATAGGCTAGTTAAATCATTGTTTGTCAATCTTATGAATTTTTTAATATAAAATAATGGAAATAAGGTTGATGTTACATAAAAAAGGATATCGTTAGAAGCCTATTATACCTAAAAATTATATTACTCAACATTTTTTTCCACATATCAATCCATAGGTACCAAAATGATTTAATTAAATAAACATGATAGAAATTAATAGAATAATTATATTAATATCATGGTGTATTCTATAATATTTTCTCATGAAGCATCATAGTTGGACTGTGGTGATACACAAATAATAATTTGGTTGGTTTAATGGATGATCACAAGTCACCATTGGGTGGTGCATTTTGTCATAGAGGTTTTTAAATTTCATGGTTTAGTAAAAAGTAAGATATAATTTTTTTAGGAGGGGTGGAGGTTTAATTTATAGTTTATTCTCAGGTATGTAATAAATTTATATGAACGAAGCAATGGATTTTGGATTTTGGAGTGAGTGGGAAATATCTTATGGTAATCAGGTGTGATAACTTGAGTAATATTAATCTTAGAAAAAATAAATTTTCAAGGATAATTAAAATTGATATGAAGTGAAATATAATTAAGGATAAGTATGAATAATGAATATTGATTTTATATTATGTGTCAATATATAATCAATTTGTAGACATCATGATGAAGGTACTACCAAAGCCTGAGTCTGAGAGGTGTCGATAGGCTCGTGGACTCCAACTATCTCCATAAAACTAGGTGGTTTAGAGGAGGGACCCCTACTCACATGTATAATTTTTTTTTGTATAGAATTACGGTAACTAACTTTAATTAAATGTTTAAATTTTTATCCCTCTATGGTAATCTTTTACATATTTTCACTTTGGGTATGTTGACATGATGGGAGAATTATTCCATCAGTTGAGCTACTTGAGAGAAATTGTCCATAATTAAAAGTGAAAATGGTTAGGAATGTTCTTTCCTATTAATAATGGGGATATATCCTATAATTATGTATTAAAAATGGTAATTTATTATAATGCCTATTTTGGGAGTGAAACATTATGTAGAAGTGTTGAAAATCATAAAGATCAATGAAGTTATTTCTAGATGTATTTTTATTTAACACCTAACTATATCATTAGTATTATCTCATGTGGGATTAGATTTTATGATTATAAAATCCTTAATGAAGCATCTTAAAGAAGTAGGTTTCATCTTGTGTTTATGATAAATTGTAAATTTCTCAGATAGTGATGTCATAAATTAATTTTAATAAATATTTCATTAAATTAAAAGGAGGATTTTGTTGGAAATATCATAATGAGTATTTTGGGGGGCATATTTAGAATGTTTTCAAAGTAATTATAAAGGATATTAAAAATTAATTTCAAAGGATAATGTAATTTTTCAATAAGCTAAAAAGAGTAATAGTAGTTCTGTCAATAGGATTGATATCACTTTATAACACCCTTGGTTATTCCATTAGTAAGATGTGATAGTATAATTTATTCAGGATATTTTTTTAATGGGGAGTGGTTCACCCCATGAATATTACCCTGTGATAATTACACCTTGATTTGGGTTGGTTATCATTCCATGGAATTTGGAATCACTCCATGAGGAAAGATTATATATTTCTCAAAATTGAAAAGTCTTAAATTGAGGAACCTCCATCATGGTTTAAGCGGAAGGGTTGGGCCTTGAATGTTTGGTATAGATAATATGTAAGGTAATTTCCCTTTTATCCTTTCATAATACTATGGGGGTTACAATTTGGAAATTTAATTCCTTGAGATTTTATGAGAAATAATTTTTTTATGTCTTATGTTATACACAACACCAAAGAAATCTTTCACAACACACAATACTGACTTGGCTTGCATTAAACGCAATCGTGGCATTCCTCGATAGCGTGTGTAGTACGCAATACCGAGTTTTAGAAAACAATGATATATTATTATGGACAATCCGTTATGAATAATATTAACTACATTTTTAATTTTATAACATTATTATTCATCTTACACATTTTCTAGAACATGGTAAGAGAACAAAATAAATTTTTCGGGTAAAATAAGTATTTTTCAAAAAATGCAGTTTTTCCGCCTTTTGATGGCACACCCACATTAAATCTAGTTTTTGACATGTTTATAAGTTCAATTTCCCAAAATAAAATTCTTCTTTTGAATCAGGATATAAAAATTTACATTAGATAAATTTTTGATAACATTCATATTTTGATGAATAGTAAAAATACACTAATTTTTAATTAAAAACAACTTTTTTCATTGAGATAATTTATATGGTTACATTATAATATTTAATGGTTTTAAAGTATAAATAGAATATATTTTTACCATTTAATATAATTTATGTCATTATCATTAATTTTACATTGAATTCATAGGTAAAAACATTTCAATCTTTGGCAATGTTTTAACTTCTAAAACCTGTTTTCTTAACAACGGGATTAATTTTAAATTAATTAATGAAACTTATGTGTTTTGAATTTTAAAAAATGGATTCCATATTTGGAATCAGTGGGTCCAAATTATGTTAATAGGCTACTTTTTTTTTGGGCATTATGAATAGTAACTACGGTAAATTTTATTTACCATAGTTAAAGGTAAATCGAGTAATTAAGGTTAAATATAAGATTATAAAATTACTCTAACACCTGCCCAAATCCTAGTGGATGACTAAACGTAGACCCATATCACCTAAGGGTCTGATTAGATTCATTTAATGGACTTTGGTCCATGAAAATAATTTAATTGTTATTAAAACCAAAGAAAGTTACAACATGTCACTTTCTTAAATCTTATAAGTATAATAATTTTAATTTAGTGATAAACCAATTGAAACTTCAAACATGAATTGTATCCAGAAATCTAATACAATTATATACGTAATATGAATTTATTTAGAATTTTTAGGGATTAAATAATTATCATTAATTATGACACAATAGTGATGTTGAAATTATTTTATTAATTAAAATATCAAATAAATGGTTTTAAAAATATTAAAATAAATATTATATGAACTATTTAATGTGATCCACTAATTTTCTAGAAACGTATGAAATTTTATTAATCTATTAAAGCTTTTAGTTGGAACATATATTCTGTATATATTTTATTTAAAAAATAAATGAATAGTGTCAAAATTGACACTATTGTTATTTTATAAAAATAAAATAATATAAAATTGTTTAAAAATCACAAAAATATTTAAAAATTATAAAATAAAATTTATATGGTCGAAAACTTTATAAATTATCAAATTATGGAAAATTCACAACACATATGTAATTATTTATAATAATTTAAAATTTAGAATATTATTACCACAAATAAAATTAAATTGATAAATAAGGATAAATCAAGTTGATAATGTTTAAAATAAATTCCTAACATGTATATATTTTATTTTTTGATTATATTACAACCCTATCTCATCTAAGATTTTTATATGAGTCATTTTGGAAGTTTTTAAGTGGGGTTGGGATTTAATATAAACTAATATTTCTTATATTTCCAAAGGTGCCCCTCTCCTCCCTTATAAAAAGGCACCTCCTCCATATCCTCCTCACACCAATTTGAGCCATCAAGATCATACAATATCTGCCCATTTCACTTCCACAATTCCCTTGAAACATCCTAGAGGTCGTTTTCTTCTTCAAAACTAATTTTAGTGCCCTAAGAGGAGGTCTCAAAGAGGCGCTTCAAAGAAGAGGTAATGTCCGTTACCGATTATTTCAACTTTATTTCTTCTTCTACTTATTATTCATTAGTTGTTTCATTATGAAGTAATAACATCAATATCACTCATATACTGATATGTTATTATAAGTATGAAACAACCCTATTTCACTATTTATCCATCCTATGAAAAATGAAATCACCGCGCGTGCGTACGTACGAAATATCGTCTCCATGCCGTGGTGTAATCTATTTTCTACCATCTTACTTGGATGGGTATAATGGTGTAAATAATGACTATATATGATTATTTGAAAGTTATATTTATTCTGAAATAATATACATACAATCCAATACAATTCCACGATCATGGGAACGATATCATCGCTCGTGCGTACGTATGGAATACCGTCTCCACGATGTGATGCGACTCGTTCTACATTGCATAATGATTATATAAATGAATTTAATGAATAAATATGATATATATTACACTAATAACATTATGTAAATGAGGTATCTATAACCTAAAAATAAGAATGAGAATTTATTCGACTAAACACACATAAGAACAAAAAGTAATAATCACCCAAATAACAAGTAGCAATGAAATATTACTAATAAGAAGCTATGAATATGACCATATATGATATCATAACAATAAGTATGATTATTTAATAAGTAAATGACATTATTTAAATTATTATACAGGAGGTTCGGACACTTACGAAGCAAATTAGACCTAAGTAATGGAAAATCTCACAATCTCATTTTTATCCGAGATTGTTTATACTTCAGAATTTACTGGGGAATATTTATCATCCAAATCCATGTTTCCCCAATATGTAATATTATTTCCATCCACCTACAATTTTTTAAATCCAATTTTACCCTTCGGTGAGTTTTTAGTAAAATATATGAAAGGAATCTTTTGTCGTTTTTCGTACGAGGTACTTTTTGAAATTTCCATCCAAAGTACGGGAAGAATGTTTTTTTAACTTATACAGCATGAATGGATTTTTAGAACATTATTTCCATGAATCTTCCTTTACAAGTTTTCATGTTTATTTTTAATCAACTTCTTTTAGTTCAAAATTATATGACATGTAAAGAAAGGAAAATGTTTTTGAAGTAGAAAGGATATTTTCCTCAAGAATGGGGTTCTAGTGTTTTATCAAAATTATTTTCCATCTAAGATAATATAGGGTTTTGTTTATATCCCTATTTTTACATTGATTTGATTATGTTATGATGGAATTATTTTGACGATATCCTTTTATGGATTATGTTATGATAATGTGATGTTTAAGAATCCCATTTTTATTACATGGGTTATGCTATGATGTATGGTTTATGATTTTGTGGCTCACAGAAGAATGGTATCATTTTGAGATGGGTGGGACCAATATATACCTCCAATGCATTGTGTAAAAATTTATATCTCGTGAGATAGAAATGGCTGGAACGGCAAGTTTAATCGGTTCAGTGAAACGGGACTGAAAAGAGGAGTGAACTCGTTTCAGAAATGGACTTTGTCTGCTAAGATAGTCTTGGCAATGAGTCTTGACTACTAAGAAATGATTTTCTATGATTATGTGTGTATGCCACAAAGATTCATGTTTTAAGTTATGATTATTGGAATTAAATTTCACTTCTATGATTTATCCCATGTTATGATCTTTTTTTCAAGATAAGATTTTAAAAATGTTATGTTTTTATGAATATGATATGTTTGATATTTCTTTTGTTTACCCTTACTGAGCATTTGATCTCACCCTTTTGTATGTTTTCTTTTCCCCAGGTCAGGAAGAAGGATATTAAGTAGAATATTCCAAAAAAGGGACTCTAGATATGATGAAATAAATGGGAGACAACGTAGATGAATTATGAACCAGTTTTTTATGTTTCCCGGTTTCTAAAGACACTATACCTATATGGTCCTTTCATGGTTTTGGTTATATGTTGTAATAAGTATGCTTCAATTTTGATGTAATAACCATGTATTTAAATTATGGGTCATTATAGTTGGTATCAGAGGAATGGTATAGTCAACCTTTGGAAATTAGGATGTGAAAGCCTTAGTAAAAAACCTAAGGATATGTCTAAGCATAGAACACAATCTTAGTGTTTTAGAAATGGCCATGAAAAAAACTATGATAAGAACTTAAGTCTGAAATTTTATTCTTGATTATGTGGTTTTCCTACTATAATTAGTGTTGCTCACACTATTCTTCTTGGTTTTAGTAAATGTCTGGAACCTGAAGGAACCGTGTTAATGCAGAATGTGACGGGCAATGCAATGATTGTCCCCCTAAGCAACCAAATGTTATGGTAGATGGAATGAAAAATCTTGTAGCCATGCTTACAAAACTTTATCAAGATATGAATCATGCAGGACTTCCAAACGAGCAAAGGAAGGAGCAACATTCTGTTGAATCATTCATGAGGCAGCATCCACCTTCATTCAGTGGGTCTTCTGATCAATTAATGGCTGAACAATGGATTAGTACCACTGAAAAGATATTTTCAGTTCTTCAATGTTCTAAACATGATAAATTCATCTTAGCAGTGTATCGTTTGGAAGTTGATGGTGATCAGTGGTGGAATATTATTAAGAATACGAGGCAAAGGGATGAAATTGAGTCCATGGAATGGGACGAGTTAAAGAACTTATTTTTCAATAAGTATTTCCCCCATATTCTTTGAACAAAGATGGAGAAGGAGTTTCTTGATCTGAATCAAAAGGATGATGAATCCGTTGGTACCTATGAAGCAAGTTTTACAAGACTTGCAAGGTACGCTTCCAGAATTATTATCCAACCTGAGAGTAAGATCGATCGATTCTTTAGTGTCTTAAAACCAAAACTTTGAAGGGCATTAGCCATAAGGGACTTCAATAGCTACGAGAAAATTGTTTGATGTGCTCTCAAGGTTCATATGGAGATTGGTGTAACCCATCAGTCACATCGATTTGATAAGAAGAGGAAAATGGAATTCAAAGGAAAATCTAAAGACCACACTGAAAAGAAGATGAGTTTTCCCTTATGCTAAAAGTGTGGAAAGAAACATGGAGGAAATTGTCATAAGGGGACAGGAAAATGTTATAAGTGTGGAAAAGAAGGTCATCGGGCAATTGAATGTCGAAATAATGGAAAGAAGATGTCTAATGATGAAAACAAAGGAAGGAATACACAGAATGCACCTACTACACTTCAATGATTCAAGTGAAAGGAGATGGGCCATTATGCCAATCAATGCCCAAATCCAAGGGTTGATGGTGATGATCGACGTCAAAAAACTATTAAGGCCAAAGAAAAATAAATTCACATGCAATTACTATCGATGATGTGGATTACGACAACGAAGTGGTGAGAGGTACACTTACCATCCACTCTAAAGTATCAAATGTTTTATTTTATTTTGGATCCACCCGCTCTTTTATTTCTGAAGAATTTTCTAAGGGTATCACCGTATTACCTCAAAAATTAGATGTTGAGTTGGCTGTGACAACTCCAAATGGCACAACGGTTGCATCAAAAGATTACAATTCATCTCAGATTGAAGTTTGTGGGAAATTACTTCCTGAAAATCATGTGATCCTTCCTATTGTGGAATTTGATGTGATTCATGGCTTGGATTGGCTTTCTTTATATTGAGATCATATCAATTTCCAAAGAAGGGAAGTCACATTTCATATTCCAGATCAATCTATGATCATCTATCGATGCAAGTATGAACATAACCTTCCAGTGGAAATTTCTTCCATCTTATGGGTCTTGATTCCACTAAATGAAGGTTATTTATCTCAAATGGATGGAGAGAAACTCACGATTAATAATATTCCAATTGTATGGGAATTTGATGATGTCTTTCTGGAGGAATTTCTAGCTCTTCCACGAAATCGTGAAGTTGATTTTTCAATAGAACTCGTACCGGGTGCTTTGTCTATTTCAAAGACACCTTATAGAATGGACCCAATTGAGTTGAAGGAATTTAAGAAGCAACTCCAAGAGAATCTTGATAAAGTATTCATACGCCCTATTGCGTCACCTTGGGGAGCACCTGTTCTGTTTGTTAAGAAGAAAGATGGATCAATGAGACTCTGCATTGATTATAGAGAACTTAACAAGATCACTATCAAGAACAAATATCCTCTCCCATGCATTAATGACCTATTTGACCAACTACGTGGAGCTCAATTCTTTTCCAAGATTGATCTTTGTTCAGGGTATCATCAATTAGGTGTCAAAAGGGAGGATATAACAAAGAAATATTTCCATACAAGGTATGGAAACTATTAATTTATAGTGATTCCATTTGGTCTTACTAATTCCCCTGCTATCTTCATGGATCTGATGAATAGAGTCTTTAGAGACTATCTTGATCAGTCTGTTGTAGTCTTTATAGATGATATTCTTGTCTATTCAAAGAGCAAGGAAGAACATGAAGATCACTTGATAATTGTATTAAAGACCCTAAGAAAGAATAAGCTTTATGCCAAATTTACCAAGTGTGAATTTTGGCTTCAAAAAGTTGCATTTTTGGGTCACATAATCTCAAAAGAGGGGATATCTGTGGATCCAGCAAAAACAGAGGTTATCGAAAGATGGTCGAGACCAACAATAGTAACTGAGATCTGAAGTTTTCTTAGTTTGGCTGGATATTACCAACGTTTTGTGAAAGATTTTTCAATGTTATCTAACCCACTCACCAAGTTGACTCGGAAAAGAAGTTATGTTTATTTGGATGGAGTAATGTGAAGATAATTTCAAAGAGATGAAAAGAAGGTTTTCCAGTGCACCTGTACTCACACTACCTTGCAGTGGAGAAATGTTTGTGATCTACAGTGATTCATCCAAGAAGGGACTGGGGTGTTTTCTCTTGTAAAATGATATGGTGATAGCTTATGCCTCACGATAGTTGAAAATTCATGATAAAAATTACCGAACTCATGATTTGGAGTTAGATGCGGTGATCTTTGCATTAAAGATTTGGTGGAATTACCGTTATGGTGAAAGGTGTGATATTTATGCTAATCAAAAAAGTTTAAAGTATATTTTCACACAGAAGGAGATGAATATGTGTCAAAGAAGATGGTTGGATCTGATGAAGGATTACGACTGCTCAATTCATTACCACCCTAGGAATGAAAACAAGGTGGCAGATGAATTAAGCCGATAAGACCATGCTACCTTATCCATGATGAGGATCACAAAAGATCCAATATTTATGGATTTACAAAGGATAGATCTTGGAATTATAATGGAAGGGGAAAAATAGTATCTTTCTCAAATGAATGTTCAAACATCTATACATGTAAAGATTAAAGAGGCATAGAAATAAGATGTAGAGTTAAAAAAGAAGGTGAGAAATGTTCCTGAATTCAACCTTGATTGTGATGTGATAATAATATTCAGAAATCGGGTTTGTGTTCCTCCCATACCAGAATTAAAGAAGGAGCTGCTGGATGAGGCTCATAGTTCTTCATTCTCTATTCATCCTGGAAGCACGAAGATGTGTAGAGACCTGAAATAGTACTTATGGTGGGATGGCATGAAAAGATATGTTGCTGAATAAGTCTCCCGATGCTTGGTTTGTCAGCAAGTTAAAGCTTAGAGACATAAGTATAAGGGGATGTTACAACCATTACTCATACCCGAATGGAAATGGGAAAACATCACTATGTACTTTGTCACAGGACTTCCTAAAACATCCAAAAGCAATGATTCTATCTGGGTCGTAGTTGATCATCTTACAAAGTCGTCACACTTCATTGCTATTAGAGAAGATTTATCTCTGGATCAGCTTGTCAGGATATATGTAAAGGAAGAGGTAAGATTGCATGGGGTACCACTTTCTATTAAATCTGATCGGGATCTGAGGTTTACCTCAATGTTCTGGCGAAGTCATCAGCATACTCTGGATACAGAGTTCAGTTTCAGCACTGCTTATCATCCTCAGACAGACGGTCAGTCTGAGAGGACAATTAAAACTCTAGAAGATATGTTGAGATCTTTCTCTATAGATTTCAAAGGTTGTTGGGATCAACAATTACCTTTGGTGGAATTTTCTTATAATAATAGCTTTCACTCCAGTATTCTGATGGCTTCTTATGAAGCTCTCTATGGAAAGAAATGCATGACTCCAACTTGCTAGGATGAAGTTGGGGAAAGAAATCTATTAGGACCTGATCTTCTTGATGATATGGCAGAAAAGGTTAGATCTATTCAACAACACATAAGAGAAGCTCAGAGTCGACAGAAAAGTTATGTCGATAACCGAAAAAAGGCCTAGAGTTTGAAGTGGGTGATAAAGTGTTCTAACGAATATCTCCTTGGAATAGAGTAATGAGATTTGGAAAGAAGGGAAAGATGATCCCTAGGTATATCGGTCCTTCTGAAATCCTGGATCATTTTGGGAAGGTAGCTTATCGATTGGGGCTTCCACCTAATCTCTCCCAAGTTCACGATGTGTTCCATGTATCTCTCCTGAGAAAGTACAAACCCGATCCTTCACATGTACTCATCTCAGAAGTTGTACCGCTGGAGAAAAATATTTCTTATGAATAATAGCCGATAGAGATTCTGGATCATAGTGAAAAAGTCCTACGGAACAAGACCACTCGCTTGGTGAAAGTTTTATGGAGGAACTACACATTAGAACAAGCTACATGGGAACTTGAGGATATGATGAGGGAGAGGTATCCTCATCTGTTTGTAATGAAGTGATGAATTTTGAGGGAGAAATTCATTTTAAGGGGGTAGAATGTAAAACCGTGAGATATTATGAAAAATAATTTTTTTATGTCTTATGTTATACGCAACACCAAAGGAATCTTTCACAACACACAATACTGTCTTGGCTTGCATTACACGTAATCGCGACCTTCCTCAATAACGTGTGTAGTACACAATAATGGGTTTCACTAAACAACGATATATTATTATGGACTAGCCGTTATGAATAGTATTAACTACATTTTGAATTTTATAACATTATTATTCATCTTACACATTTTCTAGAACATGGTGAGAGAACAAAATAAATTTTTCAAGTAAAATAAATATTTTTCAAAAAATCTAGTTTTTCCCCCTTTTGATGGTGCACCCACATTAAATCTAGTTTTTGACATGTTTATAAGTTCAATTGGACAAAATAAAATTCCTATTTCGAATCAGGATATAAAAATTTACTTTGGATAAATTTTTGATAACTTTCATATTTTGATGAACAGTAAAAATACGCTAATTTTTAATTAAAAACGTCTTTTTTCATTGAGATAATTTATATGGTTAAATTATAATATTGAATGGTTTTAAAGTATAAATAGAATATATTTTTACCATTTAATATAATTTATGTCATTATCATTAATTTCACATTGAATTCATAGGTAAAAACATTTCAATCTTTGGCAATGTTTTAACTTCTAAAACTCATTTTCTTAACAACGGGATTAATTTTAAATTAATTAATGCAACTTATATGTTTTGAATTTTGAAAAATGGAATCTATATTTGGAATCAGTGGGTCCAAATTATGTTAATAGGCTACTTTTTATTTTTGGGCATTATGACTAGTAACTACGGTAAATTTTATTTACCATATTTAAATGTAAATCGGGTAATTAAGGGTAAATATAAGATTATAAAATTACCCTAACACCTGCCAAAATCCTATTTTATGACTAAAAGTCGACCCATATCACCTAAGGGTAATATTAGATTAATTTAATGGACTTTTTTCCAGGAAAATAATTTAATTATTATTAAAACCAAAGAAAGTGACAACATGTCACTTTCTTAAATCTTATAAGTATAATAATTTTAATTTAGTGATAAACCTAATGAAACATCGAAAATGAATAGTATCAAGAAATATAATACAATTATCTACATCATATGAATTTATTTATAATTTTTAAGGATTAAATAATTATCATTAATTATGACACAATAGTGATGTTGAAATTATTTTATTAATTAAAATATCAAATAAATGGTTTTAAACATATTAGATTAAATATTATATGAACTATTTAATGTGCTCCACCAACATTATCGATACATATGAAATTTATTTAATCTATTAAAGCTTTTATTTTGAACATATATTCTGTATATATTTTATTTAAATTCAAATAAATGAATAGTGTCAAAATTGACACTATTTTTATTTTATAAAAATAACATATTATAAAATTGTTTAAAAATCACAAAAATATTTAAAAATTATAAATTAAAATTTATATGGTATAAAATGTCATAAATCGTCAAATTATGGAAAATTCATAACACATATGTTATTATTTATAATAATTTAAAATTTAGAATATTATTACCACAAATAAAATTAAAATGATAAATAAAGATAAATCAAGTTGATAATGATTAAAATAGATTACTAACATGTCTAAATTTTATTGGTTGATGAGATTACAACCCTATATAATCTAATATTCGGATATGAGTCATTTTGGATGTTTTTATGTGGGGTTGGGATTTAATATAATCAAATATTTCTTATATTTCCAAAGGTGCCCCTCTCCTTCCTTATAATAGGGAACCTCCACCCTCTCCTCCTCACACCAATTTGAGCCTTCAATCTCATCCAATACCTGCCCATTTCACTTACCCACTTCCCTAGAAACATCCTAGAGGTCTCGGTCATCTTCAAAGACCAATTTTAGTTCCCTAAGAGGAGGTCTCAAAGAGGCGCTTCAAAGAAGAGGTAATGTTCGTTACCGATTCTTTCAACTTTATTTCTTCTTCTACTTATTCTTCTTTAGTTGTTTCATTATAAAGTAATAACATAAGTATCAATCATATACTTCTATGTTATTATAAGAATTAAACAACCCTATTTCACCATCTATCCATCCTATGTAAAATGAAATCCCCGCGCGTGCGTACGTACGAAATACCGTCTCCACGCCGTGGTGTAATCTATTTTCCACCACCACCTTACTTGGATGGGTATAATGGTGTAAATAATTACTATATAGGATTATTTTAAAGTGATATTGATTCTGAAATAATATAAATACACTCCAATACAATTCCACGATCATGAGAACGATATCATCGCTCATGCGTACGTACGGAATACCGTCTCCACAATGTGATGCGACTCGTTCTACATTACATAATGATTATATAAATGAATTGAATGAATAAATATGATATATATTACACTAATACCATTATGTAAATGAGGTATCAATAACCTAAAAATAAGAATGATAATTTATTCAACAAAACACGCATAAGAACAAAAAGTAATAAACACCCGAATAATAAGTAGCAATGAAA
Organism: Viscum album; assembly: GCA_963277665.1. Lineage (NCBI taxonomy): Eukaryota > Viridiplantae > Streptophyta > Magnoliopsida > Santalales > Viscaceae > Viscum > Viscum album. Next base: position 54,209,423 of record OY728138.1, on the reverse strand, counting down.
TATTACTAATAAGAAGCTAATAATATGACCATATATGATATCATAACATTAATTATGATTCTGTAATAAGTCAATTACCTTATTTAAATAATTATACAAGAGGTTCAGACACTTACGAAGCAAATTGGACCTAAGGTAATAGAAAATCTCAAAATCTCATTTTTATCCGACATTATTTATACATCAGAATTTACTGGGGAATATTTATCACCAAAATCCATGTTTCCTCAATATGTAATATTATTTCCATCCACCTAAAATTGTTTAAATACAATTTTACCCTTTTGAGTTTTTAGTAAAAGATATAAAAGGAATATTTTGTCATTTTTCGTACGAGGAACTTTATGACTTTTCCATCCAAAGTACGGGAAGAATGTTTTTTTAACTTATACGACATGAATGGATTTTTAGAAAATTATTTCCATGAATATTACTTTACAATTTTTCAAGTTTATTTTTAATCAACTTCTTTTAGATCAAAATTATATTACATGTTAATAAAGGAAAATGTTTTTGAAGTAGAAAGGATATTTTCCTCAAGAATGAAGTTCAAGTGTTTTATCAAAATTATTTTCCATCTAAGATAATATAGGGTTTTATTTATATATTTATTTTTACATTGATTTGATTATGTTATGATGGAATTATTTTTAAGATATCTTTTTATGGATTATATTATGATGACGTGATGTTTAAGAATCCCATTTTTATTACATGGGTTATGCTATGATGTATGGTTTATGATTTTGTGGCACACATAAGAATTATATCATTATGAGATGGGTGGGAACTATATCTCCCTCAAATTAATTGGGTAAATATTTATATCTCATGAGATAGACATGGCTGGAATGGAAGGTTTAACCGGTTCAGTGAAACAGGACTGGAACAAGGAGTGAACTCAGTTCAGAAATGGACTTTTTCCACAAAGATAGTCTTGGAAATGAGTCTTGACTACTAAGAAATGATTTTCTATGATTATGTGTGTATGGCACAAATCTTCATGTTTTATGTTATGATTATTGGAATTAAATTTCACTTCTACGATTTATCCCATGTTATGATCTCTTTTTTAGGATAATATTTTCAAAATGTTATGTTTTTATGAATATGATATGTTTGATATTTCTTTTGTTTACCCTTACTGAGAATTTCAGCTCACCCTTTTGTATGTTTTCCTTTCCCCAGGTCAGGAAGAAGGATATTATGTTGTATATGCCAAAAAAAGGGACTCTAGATATGATGAAATAAATGGGAGACAACGTAGATGATTCATGAACGAGTTGTTTATGTTTCCCAGTTTCTAAAGACACTATACCTATATGGTCCTTTCATGGTTTTGGTTATATGTTGTAATAATTATGCTCAAATATTTAAGTAATAACCATGTATTTAAAGTATGGGTCATTATAGGAATGTTTCAACACACTATATGGAGACTTTGGATCACTTTTTTGGCCCTACCTACTTGGAGATTTCAATATTATGATGAGATTCACAACTTGTAAGAGAACCCTATCAAATGTAATATCTGGGTAGTTTTGGATTGGTTTGACTTTCAAATCTTGTTGTTAAGTGACATTTTATAGTGAGCTGGTCTAATATAAATTATTTTTTTCAATGAAACTTGTTTTTCTAGTGTGAGCCATAAAATTTAGATGTGAAGAATTACATTACATGATAAATGGTTTCCCACCATAGATATAATTGAGTTTGAGTTCATGGTTTCCAATTTGATGTCACGTTGTGATGTTAATGGTAAAATAATAAAAGAGTCAACTTGGAAAATTCAATAATTTAATTATCATATACTTCAAGAGGAATATTGGGGAATTGAATGGGTTTTATTAACTCAGTTTTGAACAGTGTTTTTGGATTTTTTCCATATTAATTACAAAAAATTGATAATATGTAAAGATGGAAATCAGGATATTATCTTTATAGTGGATTGATATATTTCTGTTAATAAATTAGGAATAAGTATTATTAATCATACGTATACAGAGATTTATAGGTATATAAAATATATTACAAATTTGTGGTAAAAATTCATAGAAGAGAGGATATCAATATTTTTATCTCATTAGAGGTTCATGAATTTCATAAAATTTAAGGAATGTTATATAGATTGATATATAACCATTGGTGTATACACACATTTTGTTCATGGTGATCATGAAAACAATACATGGATAGGTAGTGAGATATATAATTGGTTAGTATTAGTGAAATATTTTTTTAATGGGGTTGTAAACTTGGTGGGTACTTGTAGATTCTATAAACTATAAAAAAATAACTTATCTTATTTTTTCAGATGCATCGGCATGTCATCATTGCATTATTCTTGAATTATCCCTATTCAAGTGACAAAAGAAAAATTTATTTTCTATCTTTTTTATTTCCGATATCACATTGTATTAGTTTTGAGGGAAATGAGTTTTCCTAATATCAGTGGAATAAGATCATTGGTGACAGTAATTGGTGAAATATCTATATACCATGATTCCCCCCACCTTGGGGTGTTCAAAATTCTTTAGACTAACATCTGAAAGTATTGAATATGTTTTGGAGTTAATTATTAGAGATAGAGTTGTTAATTTACTGATATGATAAATAAAATATATCATTGTTTTAAAAAACATCATAGTTCATAGGGAAATTTCATAGATTTTTATTTTGCTTTTAGAGAAATAATTCGAGTAAATACTGGATTTGATGTTAAGGAAGACACATCATGGCTTGAAGATAGAGATCACATGTAAAGTTTACTAGTCAATATGTGAAGATAACATGTCTTTTTTTAGATCGTAGTTTTATAGAAGTATAAAAAAATCACCATAGTTATATAAAACACATCTTGATTATTTTGAGATCTATGAAAAATTTTAAAGAAAAAAATAACTAATTTAAATGGATATTTAAGATAACATTTTGGTGTTTAATTTAGATTGAATAACACACTGTGGTTTGTATTAACATGTCATGGTTTTTTATCTCAATAAATATATACAGATTTATTTTTATGTTAAGGGAGATAGATGACTAATTTTTTTAAAAAATAATTCTTTAATGGGATAGAAATTGTTTAGTAGAGAATACGAGCATACATTAATACTAGATCAAAATAACTTTTCAATAAAAGAAAAAATATAATTATTATTCATGTATTTTTAATAATTGACCATTATACACTTACAATTATTATTATATAATATTCTGTAAGAATGTTGTGATTTTTGGGAGACATCATTTTAAAGGGTTTAAGGTAATCCGATCTCCCTAAATAGTTTCCATTATTAACATGAATAACTTCATTTGATATGGGAAAAATACCTTTGATCTCTATGTACCTTCCACTCTTATATATTTCATAATCCTAGAAAAAATTTGGCTGCTCAGGTGCATGATTTTTCTAGTTATTATTTATCATGATTAATAAGTATTAGAGGTTAATCTAAAAAATTATATAGAAATTAAATTAAATTGATTTATGGGAGATTTTTTTATGAGAATATATTTACACCGCATGCTTCTCATATCCTCCTGATCACATGACTCCCCCCATCTTGGGTTTATAATAATTCCTAATGATCTTTCTCTCCAGTTATTCTTGATATATATTCTCCTAAAATATTCTCAATTCTATCATATAATAGGATTAATTATACCTTTACACTTTTTCCATGATTCCTTGATTTAAATTCCCTGACCTCTTATATCATAAATCATTTTCATATTTCATGGATATAAAACTAGATCTATTATCTCCATTTATGTCATACAATTTTATTAGGTACTTTCCTCTTTCATAATGACATTTAAATAATTACATTTGATCAAGAATATACCTTTATTTAAGTTAATAGATGTGTTTAATCACATAGATTTATCAATCACAAAATACCATTTTTATACTTTCCACTAATAACACTTAAACATTTTATATCTCCAAGACACAATTATTTACAATTCATGTACAATTGAACGTTTCTTTCTTAAAATTATTTTTTTCACTTTGGATCTTATATTTTTCACCAGTTTTATGTTCCCATTAATATGTTATGAATACCCACTATATAATATCCATAACCTTTATTTTCTTTTTATTTTAAGGAAAATTAAACTAAGTAATCTCACTCCTTCCATTGTCTCAACTTCACTTATTTCTACTACACACCATTTTATTTGTATTTTTCAATGAACCTCTATATCTTGGTTTTATATTATATTTATTCAACATGAACTATCACATAAAACAAGTTATATAACTTTGAATGATTAGTGGATTAATTATTTACTCAAATTCATGATGAATAATCACTTTTTTATATTCATCTCACATATCCTCTTTGAAAAAAAAAGAAACTTTGTGATCAAACTATCCATAAAAAACAATTTTTATGAAATGAATGGATTTTGAATTATTATTACATTATTTGAATCCAAAATGATTCTACCGACTTCCTTATTCCCTCTCTATACTCATGATAACCCTATAAATACCAGATAAATGATATTTTTTCAATGTTTCTGAATTTATACAAACATAGGATATGTTTTTCAAATATCCACACATTTCTTCACAAGATTAAATCAAACAACATAATTCAGTATTTTTATGAGAATATGGATCATATACCAACCTATATTAATCCATTACACATTATATCTATTAGTTAATATATTCATCCAAATTATTAGAGGATTAACTTCATTTGGACTGAATTTTCTCATTTAATACACTCCAAAACTAGAGATACTTATTACTATTGAGGTTTTTTGTTCTAGTATCCATGCTTATTTTAGTATATACATCCTTAGCTTCAAACTATTCAATCCTTAGCCATCTCTCTTTGTTCATTACAGTTATACCATAAATGATATTAGATTGTTCTTCTATTTTTATCATGATATTAACAATGCATCAATCCCATGTGTTAGCTTTTAATGACCCCAATTTATCCTATAGATACTTTATCTCTTCCACCTTATATTGAAACTCATTCTTTTACTCCTTGGTAACAACATTATCATTTGTTAATTTATTTTTATGATTGTCAATCTCCTTAAGATAATATTCACACTTTGCCTCTAGGTCAACCACATAATCATCTAACTCTTCACCTTCACTATGATTAACAATGAGATTTTGTTGATCAAGTATTATAGGGAAAGCATCTTCTTTATAATTCATAATTAATTTCACATATTTTTTTATCTAAATCATCCTTGTCAAATTCATTATCCTTAGATAGTAAATTATATCATCAAAAATTTATTTTACTTCTATTTAAATTTTTCATGGAATATTTATTTATATCCATATTTGGAATGACTCCATCATATTATTATTATATCTAAATTATGAGACACATGGTATCTATGTGTATTACCTTCTTACAATTGTAACATGATAGAGTTATCTTCACATGGAACTTAAACTTACCTCTTTTGAGTATACTTAAAAAAATATTACTATTTCATTATATTCAACTCTTAATTCATCATTCATAGTGATATTATATGTGGATTTTAGAGAAATATCTCAAGGATATATTTAAATATTATTAACTCCCTCAAGAATTATTATTTCAAGAGACACCAGCATGCTTTCAAGGTTATCTAGTGAGATAGTTTTAAATTAATTTTATTATATAAAAAAATATTTTGACTGAAATTAGGAATAAATATTAGGTCTCAGAATATACAATACCCTTGCATTATTTTTTTTAGTCATTATGGGTGTGTGAGTGTTGGCGGTTGTTTGGAGAGAGAGGGTCTGAGTGTAAGATGATATTTTTATGGTAATATGTACATCATGATGACATATAATGCATTATATGGTGGTTTTTGGTCATATTGTGATGTTTTTTAATGGATTGGGTCATAAACCCTGAGAGTCTGTAGTTTCCCTATTTAAGTTGGGCTATTTTAATACATTGTGATTGTTTGAGTTATGGAATTGGGGTGTTTATTTTTTCTTTTCCATGATTATTTAGCCATGAAGATTATGTTATTAGTTTTATTTTTTGATATTTTATGAGGAATCATTATATAAAAAAATCCTTATATATCAGTGAACCTATATGTATGATTCTTCCGCACTATAATTTTGGGTGTCTCACTATGAAGTCCTGGATGATAAGTTCCTTTATGTTTTCCTTTTTGAATATCATTGTATTGTTTTCCTATTATTTCATTATGTAATGATAAGGATTCATGCCAAAATTTTTGGGGGGTCAACAATTGTGGAATGGTTATATTATTCACATATTTCTCGTCCTTATCTATAAAATATTTATAATTGTAAACCAGATTTTAAAATGGGGGTTCTTGAGAGGAATAAATTTTTATCCCTGAAATCACATTGAAGACTAAACTATCAATCTTTGACTTTATCCATAACTCCACAATTCTATGCATCTAATTTTTTATTATAAATATAATTTTTTCTATTCCTTTATTTTGATCTGTCTCATTTCTCTGAAACCCTAAATGAAATTGGGTCTTCCTTTGGAAATCTTTGGATTCACTTTTTAGGATTCTTGAATCCCAAGATTTAGAGGTTATGTATCCTTTTATTTGAGTTTCCCTTCTCATCTATTTTTCTTTTTTTATATCTTATTTGTTAATATATTAATAGATGTGTAAACTTGTTTTCTAGGTAACCTTCACGCTATCTCATCCTTTTAGAACACTGAGGTCTCTCACTTGGTCTGGGCGCTATCGGACCACTCCCCCCTCCTTCTTCTCATGATACAGGGCCACCCAAGATTGAGGCAGTTCTTTTTCTCAAAATCTTGGACTCAGAACCCAAGCTTTCTGGATACAATGGATCTTTCCTGGAACTCTCCTTGCCAACAAAGCAGCTGGGTTAGGCTTCACATGAAACTTTGTCATTTGAAACAGGCCCTTCTGTCTTGGTCCCCCTCCCTTGAACTCAACCATTCAGATAAAGATTCAATTTCCAATGACATCGAGAGTATTAAAGTTTCCTTGCAAAATAAATGGTATGATAATGCATTTGCTACCCTTTGCCTCAAGAAACAACATCTCAATGAGATCATTCTAGAACATGATCAGTGTCTTTGCAAAAGTGCCCGTGTATCCTGGCTGAGAGAGGGGGATCGAAACATTGCCTACCTCCATGCCAGCCTGAAGGAGAAGCTCCAGGATCAAGTGGCCAAAATTAGGCTCGAGGATGGGTCTTTGAAAAGAGACTCTATGGTTCTTGGAGATATAGTTTGTTCACACTTCAAAAACCTCTTATGTGATCCTATCCCATGCTTCCTGGATGGCTACCCCTCCGAGAAGGGAGAGATATTTGACTCAATCCCCCACATCATTACCAATCAAGCTAATGATACTCTTAGCGATATCCCAAATGAGAAGGAAATATGGGGAGCAGCGAATCTTCTCAATCCCGATAGCACTCTTGGCCCATATAGCTTTCCAGGCTCTTTCTTCACTTCCTCATAGAACATCATAAATAATGATATCTCTGAGGCCATCCAAGACTTTTTTATAGGTGTCTCTCTCCCATGGGTAGCCAGCGCAACCACCATGCTTTTGATCCCCAAGGTCATCTCTCCTTCCTCTATCTCGCAATACCGGCCCATCAGCTTGTTTAATTTTTCATACAAGGTTATGGCTACCATAATTAACAACAGGCTTGAAAACTTCACTAATCAATGGATCTTTGAGGAACAAAATGCTATTTTTAAAGGGAGATCAATCCAAGGGGATGTTGGGGTGGCCCATGAGATTATTCGGTACATCAACAGAAAGGTCATGGGTTCAAATTTAATCCTCAAGCATGACATGGACAAAGCATATGACAATATGGAGTGGAATTTTATCACTCCTACCATGAGGTTCATGGGGTTATCTGAGGTTTCTATTGATATCTACTTCTTCTTCTACATCTCGGTAAGGTTCAACGTCATTTTTACTGGGAAACAGTGTGGTTTCATCAAGTTAGTCCAGGGTTTACGTCAGGGGGACCCTCTCTCCCCGACCCTTTTCATTCTGGCCCAAGACACCCTTAGCATAAATTTCTCCCTATACATGCAACAAGGTGTTATTTGTCCTTTTCACTGTGGTTTTCATGTCCCCCATGTCTCCCACAATTTTTTTGCGGATGACCTAATGTTCTTCACAAATGGTCAGAGCCCCTCCATCAAAGGTTTCTTGAAGATTATGGATCCTTATGCGGAGTGGAGAGGACAATTAATCAACTATGAAAAAAGTGGCATCTTCCTCCCTTTAATATGCCCAAGAAGATGCAGGAGATCCACTGAAAACACTATTGGAATCCATGAGAAACTATTTCCCTTAACATACATGGGGGCTCCCCTTTGCCTGGGGAGGATTCAGTCCATTTCTTCGAGGATCTCTCCAACATAATCATAAACCGCATCAAAAACTGGAAGAACCAGTTTCTCTCCTTTGGGGTAGGATCACTATGATAAATTGTGTGTTGTCCTCTATTCTTATTCACATCTTGTCTGTGATTAAGGTTTCAAGGTCTGTCCTCAAACGGATGGAGTTTTATTTCACCTTGTTTCTTTGGGATGCTCATGGTGATGGAAAATGCTGATGTGCATCTTGGAATAAGCTGTCCAAACCCCTGTATCATGGAGGAATTAATGTGAGAAGCTTGGATGAGTCTATTATTCTTCTTCAAGGTAAACTGGACTGGGAGTCATTGAGGGACGGTCTGTATGGGGCCACTTCATTAGAGGGAAGTATGGTTTTGGCCTAAGGGAAAATGGTAGGTTGTCCTCTCCTATCTGGAGTTCTATCCGAGATCAGGTGTCCTCGCTCCATCATCACTCTCTTTGGATTCTTGGGTAGGGAGAGGTCAATTTCTGGGAATCCAACTCGGGCGGCGGTCTTCTTTATTTCCCAGGCTTCCTAACTCCTAATATTTCGGTCAGGAAGGCTTCCCTCCATCCCTAATTCCTTAGGGTTGTGTTGAGCCCAGCCCATGAACATCATTTCCTTGAAATCTGCATGGACGGATCTCCGGACATGTGCATTTTCAGGTGCTCTCCTTCGGGTAGATTTTCTGCAAAGGATTATAAGAAGATCATCTTTGTGAAACCAGTTAGCAACCCCTAGGTATGTACTCTATGGGGAAAATATATACCTCCCAAATTCAGTTTTCTCATCTTTATAGTCTAGTACAATTCCCTTCCAATGGAATTGGCCATCAAAGAAAAAGGTATCCCTATGTCCTCACGATGCATCTGTTGGCTTTAGGTGCATTTGGCAAGCGCAGAATCAGGCAAGGTACCACGGGTCTCATCCCTACCTCCGGGCTTTGGGTGTTAAGACTAGGATTCTTGCCTCCGATCTGGGCTCCCTCTATAAACACCATGAGTCGGCACCTTACCTTATAAATTTTATTGCAAAGCTACGACATGCTGACCCTCCATCCCACTCTCCCCCAGGGTTATGGGTCAAGTGGTTCCCTCCTCCTGATGGACTCAAAATCAACACAGATGGGGCTTGCGGCCAGGGCATCATGAGGGGAGGTGGGGTTAATAGGTCCAATACGGGTTCAGTCATCCTCGTTTTCAACATATACCTTGGGATGGGTGACTCTCTGGTTCCCGAAGCCAAGGCCATGCATATTGGATTGGAGCTCTTCCTATCTCGGGATATCCCTCTCACCATTGTGGAAGTAGACTCATAAATCATCTACAGATCCCTTAAAGGAGACTCCCCCCCACCTTGGAACATCACTTATCTCATTCTCAAGTGCATGGCTCTAATCCCTCATGATACTGAGATCCTCCACACGAGGCGTGAGGGTAACCAGCAGGCTGATTTTTTGGCTTCTTGGGAGAATCATGAATCTTCCCTCTCGACTTTCCTCTCCCTTGCATCCCTGCCCCCAAGTGGTATGGACGTCACTCTCGGAGATGCTCTTGGACTTCAATTTTTCAGACCTTAGGGATCCCATGTTTCTAGTGACAGTTTTGTGCCATAACAAGCTGTCATAATGTTTTTTCTATCTAAATAAAAAATATATTGTTTCTGGGATTTAAAAGGGAATTTAGGGAACAAAATTAATAATGAAGCATTGAGTATGATTAAAAATTCATAACATGATATATTAAAAGAAAAAGGTCAAAATTGATCATATGGAAGGATAACACAAAAACATGAAATCATAATATCATGGGAATATAGGAATCCAAAAACAAAATGAAACCTTATAAAAGCATAATTCAAGGATAACTTCCAAGAATCAATAACATGGTTAATAGAATCCAATCGTGGATTATGATTACTCCCTAATCCCATTCCTATCATCTAATAAGACGTAGATGTTACCAAATGGATTGGATAACAATTTGGGAGCACCCTTACTAACATTTACTTTCTTATGTGTTCCATATATGGAAATAAAATGTAATTCATAAACTTAAGAATTGCACATGGAAAGAAATGGGTTTCATAATCATTCCCAATATCACACTCAATGTAAATTGCATAAAGATTCAAAATATTGATAGGAATTAAAAATAAAATTTCATTAATATCTATATCAATATGTTTAGATATAAAATTTGGTATTAATTAAAAAAACATCATAATAAAAATAGGTAATTCGGTATAGAAATTAACTTTCAAAATGGTTTTTTAAGGAATCAATTAAATACTTATAAAGAAAAAAATTTCATTATGTTTTACATGAAAATCAGAAGTAAACTAGGGTGGTTATCTATAAAATATTCCTTTATTAAATGGAATCATAAATGGAAAAAAAATACTTTAAAATAGTGTTACATAAAAGGAATAAGGGGTATAAAAGTTCCCCTTAATTGGGTTTGATTTTAAAGAAGGCATTTTAAAAATGAACTAAAGGAATTTATGACCCCATAAAATGAAGGAATAGTAAGATAGGTATATATGTAATAGAAATATATATCAAATTAATAAAATTTGCGTAACATAAAAAATGGACAAAGTGAGTTTTAAAGAGAATGGTCGTAACCCAAAGAAAACATGGTGGTTTGGAGAGATCCCTTACCTTGTGTCCATAATCATTCTTCAATTGCTATTAACATAATGAATAACCAGATTAGATTTATTCATTACTTAATTAATTACATTATGCATATATATTTAATTTAATTTAATTTTTTTATGTTTATTTACAACCATTTAAATGAGTTACAATGTTTAATATTTTTTTTTGCAGATGTTTGTTTCATGGTTCTGAGGTTGGATAACTATAATTTGATTTCTTATCAAATGGGAATAAAACAACATAATTTAAATGAAATTATATTAATGTTCTTATAGGAATTATATTATTTCTAAATATACATATATGTGTTTTTTAATATAGGGTAGATTTATTTAGTATAAATGTGGTCATTATACAGCTATTTATTTTAAGTGGGTTTACCAAAAATCATGATCCAGATTTAATTATTTTTTATTAAAAGGTTTTTAATACATTATGGAATCAAAAATAAGTTATAATATAATTATTTCAAACATATTTAAGGATATGAAATTTTATAAAATTGTCTGTGAAGTACTTTTATAAAAACAAAGTACGTTGTTCGTGGAGGCGGACAATCCACCATAATATGAACAATGTTTTTGTTTTTAGACTGAGGAGAGAAGAGAATATAATGGATGATATATATTATATTGACATATTAAAGTTATAGTATATTTTTAATACTGGATTTATTTCATCTTTATGGATAGGGATGTGAGGATAAAGTAGAATAAGAATTAAATTTTATGGGATAGATTGAGAATATTAACTCTAAAACGTCGCCTCTTAAAATTCACCTTAAGGAACATTGGTTTTGTATTATGGGGAAAAAATCTATGGAAATGGGAGAGAGGTTTTTTAATATAATTGGATATAAATTCTTCAATATTAAAGGATTAGAAGGTGTGAGGAGAATGGGTGGTGACAGATGGTATTTATATGTGGGGAGAGGGGTGTTTTTGAATATTATAATCATTGTTTATTATTTTGGCTCAATAACACAAATAGTGATGAATATTGTGACCATATGTAATAAAAGGTGAATGTGAGTTTAAACTAATGGTTTCTTACATCACCCATGACTAATAAGGTCATGTATTTAGCTTATAATGTTAAATATCATAATTTTTGATATTTCACTATTCACAAAAAATACAACTTTTTTAGAAAAATAGGAAATTTCACTATATATGTTTTTAAACATTTTTCATCCAAAAATTTATTCTATTTAATAAAAAATATAAGTATTAAAATTTTAATTTTTAATTATAATTCTTATTTATTTAAAAAAACAGATTTTAATATTAGGATCAATTTTCTAACCCTATCAAAAATTAAATTTGGTGCCATTAAATTATATTCTAAGTGTAATTTAACTTAATATTGTTTTATAAAACAATTTTCTGAAAATAAATTTTATTTTAAATACTTTAATTTTTCATATAAATGAAAATAAAACATATATGTTTTAAGAAAATTCAAACACATATTTAATCATTTTTAAACATTTATTTACTTGTATGGTGATATAAATATCTCATATTTTAATTTTATTAGATTAAAAAAATATAATTTTACACTCCCATAGGTGAGGATACTATTATAATGGTCATGTTACTATTCTTAATAGTTAGATTACTATTCCCTCAGTCATACTAAAATTCTAACGGTTAGATTACTATTATAACTGTCTGATTTGAAGTGGTCATATGGGTTCTATACACTCTATAAATATATCATATTTCATTCATTATTCATTAAATTATATTTTCTCTCATGTATATATATATTTTCATTTTCAAGATTAATATTTCATTACTAATGTTATGCTTAATTATTATAGTGTTGTTCGTGTGTACGATTGTTTTGGGGGATCGAGCATATTAAAATTTTCAAATTTTTGTTATCTTGTTTTCCATTTTTTATTCCATTGTAATATTTTCAATTATTATGGACATATTTATTCTATAAATTTGATTTTTTAATTATTATAATAAAATTTTGTTGGTTTTATCACATGGGTCATGTGCTTTATATAACAGTACATTACTAAATATGACACATTTATATTAGAAGGTAAATTACATTGATAAAAATTGTTCTAATTGATTATACATTGAAATTGGATAATACTCATTGTTTATATTATAATATTCATGTGATTCAATTTTTATACTGACTGGCATTAGGGATTTTTACAATTTTAACTCTATATCTCTTCATTATTTCAATACTTGATTAAAATATACTAATAGTCAACACATTTTTCATTACATGGTTATACACATCCTATTTATAATTTTCTTTTTATATTGTATTAAAATTTCACACATATTTTTGGGATAATTATTATCTTTTGGATTAATAGGATATTGAATTGGGATGATGATCAAAGTGGGCCTTTAATCCCAAAAAGTGTGGTCGAAGTGAATTGGATACCAACCCACTAAATCCATTATAATAGACTTGACCCAAGCCCAATAAATATTAAATTTAGTATATGGATAGTTAAATACGTATGAAATATTAACAAAATAGATTAAAGATCTATTTCTAATGTTTTAATGGAGTTTCATGTAGACCATGTAGAAGTTGAAATTCTAGTCCAGATTCTGTGGCACTAAATAACAACCAACCATATCGATCATATATATGTAACCATAAGTTAAATTGGGAATATGTTTCATAGTATAATATATAAATTCATATTATTAAATTTCTTCTTCAATGTCCCACCCAAATTTTTCAATCAAGAATTACATTTTGGTGAATTTCATGGAGGCATGCAGGTTATCTCTAATTTTTTTGTCAAGAGTGGAAAAGTCCACTCTCCATTAAATTTTCTCCCACATATACCTACCCTTATTAATTTTTAATACTTGGAAGTTTTTTATATCAACCCAAGTATCCTATAATTAATTTTAATGTTAGTGGTGTTGAAATTATTTTCATGTAGTTCTGCATGTTTTCATTTTAATGTTATGATTCCAATTTGATGTTGTAATCATATTTCATCATTTGTTAGTTGTTGTATTTCACCTTAATTTATTTATTAAATTTATTATTATTATAATTTTGTGTTATTTTTGTTAAAAATATGGTACTATTTAATTAATGTGTAAATATATTCACAAATTTAAGAGAAATATACATCACACAACGAGGGGAGTGTTCATTTTTTTATCTTCTTTAATTTCATTCTTATGTGTCTACTCACATATTCCATTGAGATCATATCATCAATTTAAGTATGACCCTATAATGGGTTGATCTAAGGCATTATAATGGGATAATATTCTATTTTATTTCTCACTCCATAAATGTTTAATAACTTCTTTTAATTGATAATTCATTTCATTGATCGGCAGGTACTGTAGTAGCGGTACTGTAGCGGCGGCGGTATTGTTGATCGGCGGGTACTGTAGCAGTGGAAGGGCACTGTAGCGGCGGCGGTACTGTGCGAGTACTGTAGCAACCGGGTTACTATTCACAGAATAGGAATTTGGCCAAAAAAATTTGGCCTACGGGCTATGTAATGGGCTACAAGCCAACTGGTCCTTCGGGCTATGTAATGGGTCTTCATCTACCCAGTTAATAGAGGTCTTTTCATTGCTTTATTAATAAAAAAATGAGGCCTCGGCCCCAACCTTTAAAAAAAACTATTTGGTTTTTTAGTATTAAACCAATAAGTGATGAATTTGGTTTGATCTAGTTAAATAAATCACTGTCGAGTCTAATAAATTGATATCATTAAAATTAAAATTCATCCAATCCACCCATATCAACATCTATAATAAATACATTTAAATTAATTGATTCCACTAGATTATTTTAGTTTTTTAAAGCTACACTAAAATAAAAACTATAAGTTGTGCAATTTATAGAAAAAAAATACTCTATAGAATTTAAGTGTTTGTAGGTTTATTCTTTGGTTTGTGGTGATTTAATTACCCAATTTGCGCTATAAGGGACCGATCCAACCCAAAATATTGGTAAATTTGGGTGAGACCAAAATTTGCCACTATTTATGTGACCCCAATAAGTCAAATTAGGATCGCACCTTCTATCCCCTCCCCTATTCTCTATTCTTGTCATGTTTCTCTTAACTTTTACTTGTTATTTTTTATCATTTATTGGAGAATGTCCACCTATACACATGACCAATCAAACCTTATAGTTAGGGTGCATAGTTCTAGATAATAGAGTCAAGAACACCTAGGGGATTCTTTCCATAGGATTCCAATATTCTTAACACACCATACTATAAATTTTATTTAATTTCAATTGTTTTTATTCCATGAAACCTCATCATCAACCTGATCAGGAACAAAAATGTAAACCCTCTTTAGGTAGACCAAAACATGGTTAATCTCATCAATAAAACCAATAATGAATACCTCACATCTGGAAGGACCAATACACCCTCGTGCATTGAAAATACTACCCTCAGAGATTCCCACTATGTCTTTAAACCCTATGTTATAAAACAACTTCCAATATTTTATGGGATGGAGTTGTAAATATCATAAATTCATGTCAAAGAATTCAATGAGATTATTTAAGAAATACTTTCCCCATCACAAAAAAAAAATCACGTAAAAGGGCATCCAAATTTTTTTGATAAATAACGGGATTCCTTTTATGAAACATGGAAATGGTTCAAAGAAACATTGAATCCAAGGAAGAATGACCATTTAGGGTTCTGTTAGATAGATAACTAATAACTTAGTCATCTACAATGACCAAAACCCTTCCCTATATAGAATATTCTAATTCATAATGTTTTCCAACCACAATTGATATAATACCAACATCAACCAATCCAATTCTATTTACCCATTCTATAACCCATTTAATAATCAAGGTATCCACCTTGGATAAACCAAAAAATAAAAGACTACCCAATATGTCCCTCTAAAAATCCTTAAATAATTGTGAAATAAAATTAAAAAATTTATATTATTAGGGTTATTCACTAAAACATGAATTGAAAACCAACAAAACAAGAAAGGAACCAATTACTACTTAGGTAGTTCCTTCCTCAACATTAAAAGAAGAGACTTATTATAGAAAAACTTCTCAATAAAAACTTAATGCTACAAATATTTTAAGGACTAGTTAAACCATTGAAAAATTTAAACCAACCATCAAAAAATAATTTGAATCCTTAAAAACACTAGATAATGATGAAGAAATGGATTTTGAAACTAAAAAATATAATCAGAATGAAAAGTAACCCAAAACAAAAAAATATATCAACCTGATCCATTACCTCAATGAATGAATGGAAAACCCAAACCTGAATTGAATGAAAAACTAAAAGAAATGGTCTCACAAGTTATGTTTAATATAAACCATCTCATTGTAATCCATACCATACCATGAAACTCTAAGTACCTGAAGGGATTTTATGCATTCAAAAAGAAGTTCTTATACAAAAACAAAGTCCTTTTAGATTATAATGAGAGAAATTCCATCCATTTAACTGTTCCACCAATGTTAATGGACCTAGGTTTTCATTACGTCAATTTTAAACATGGGGGAAAATTTTTCAATGCATTTTGGGATCTAGGAGCTAGTGTAAACCTCATTCCATCTATAATTTACTATTATTTGGGACTCAAGGAAATATAAACCAGGCCAATAATTCTATAACTCATTGTTCAAAGTGTTTAGGTTACTAAAGGTATCTTGAAGGATTTTTTAGTGAATGTTGTAAATTCCTCTACCCTTCCAACTTTATAATACTTAAAAATAATCAAAATAGAAGCACATTAGAACAAACTAAAATAATCCTTGGTTATTCCTTTCTCAAAACTGTAAAATCGGTTATCTGATTTAGGAATGGGAACATGAAAATAACCTTAAAAACATGAGCATCAATCTCATCATATATAACCTAAGATCTAAATTTAGTGATGATGAGGATATTCATGAAGTCAATCAAATTTGTATTGTTGAAAATGAACCTAAGTATGATCAAGGAATTATTTATAGATATCTAAGTCAAGAGGAAAACAATTTTTTTATTCACATGAGTGGAAATTGTATCAATAGTTTGAATCACTTTTAGATGGCCCTACTAAATGGTTTTATGGATCACCACTGAATGGAAACTTTTGATAAATCATAAACATTGAGTCGATACCCATTTATGAAACAGATCTAGAAAATTTGGTTGATAAAACATATGTTTTGAATTGATCAATAATTTATGAAATTTTGGAAAATGAAACTGAGTTTGAATCAATGTACCTACCTTCTTATCAATTTCTTAACCAACATGATCTCAAATTCATGGTTCTTTTAGCCTTAGTTACGTATGAATTCTTAGGAGACAAAAAATCCTCTATTTTTTAATTTAATTTCCCCTAAAAGAAAATCAATATAAAATGATTCAATATATCATGATATGTAAAATGAAAGAAATTGGATGGACTATATCATAGATTCTTGGGATTAGCCCACTCCTCAAGACCCATAGTACTACTATTAGACAAGATTCCAAACCATAATCATAGCCTAATTGGTGTCTCAATCCCAATATATTTAATATGGTGGAAATCTTTGATATTTAAATATGGAATAAGATAGGTTCAAAATTCATGTAGAGATAACAACATTAAACAGAATAACGTTTTTGGATTCAAGGGATATTTTGGTCTATAGGATTCAAGGGATATTGTGGTTGATGCATTATTTGGAAAATTACATTACTTATAAGAGTTAAAACACAATATTTATTTCAAATTTAAATTTTTCAACTCCTCACCTCCAGCTCATCCCCATTCTAATATTTATTTTCTTTAAATAATGGGATAGTGATAATCTATGTTCGTGTAAAAAATAAAAAAAAATCATGTTTGGAAAATAATTTTTTTTGTACATATATGGTGAATAGAAAAAAATTATACACATAAATGGAAAACTAAATTATTTAACATTTATTGTGATAATACACTTTTTGAATTTTGAAAATAAATATCGAATAATTTTTCATTCCATGATTCTCATTATAATGAAATTTTATGCTCACGATAATCAATTTTGGAAAGTGTGGTTGTCTAATGTGATTTTTCACCATTTTTATTTTCACCCATTTAATAAAAATATCACTATGAAATTACTTTATATTATGGGGATCTAGTTTGAGTTCATGGGGTCCCTTAAAAAATATCATACCTTTAGTAATCATTTTAATTTTAACATGAGTATTCAAAGAAAAAGAAAATACAATATAAATAAAAAATAATGAATTTATGAATCGATAAATAGATTGACCTAATGTATATATTTGAGAACATGGTGGTCTAGAATCTATAGTTTTCTGGAGAATAATTGGCCATTTTATCTCTATTTTTGTTAATTTTAATTTTTTTTATGGATTTAACTTGCGATAATTCCCATGTATGTGAGTTTCACTTAGTTCCCTAATTTCCTTGAGTCTATGATTCATAGAAAGAGTCTTTCTATATATGTTTACTTGATTAAGTTCAATTTTAATGAACATGGAAAAATTAAAAAACTATAAACCCAAAAAAATACTCATATAATGTTGAAAATTTTATTCCAAATAGTGCTTCTATATTTCCCCATTGAAAAAAAGTCAACTCCAATGTCTATTGTGATGACAAAAACATCATTATGCATAATTGAAATTGGATAAAAGTTGATGAGGAATTTAAACAATGGAATGGGATTGGTATTGGGATCTTATTTTGAAACTATGTTTTTTGAAGTATTTTTATGTATTTCATGATTTTTTGATGTGAGGTCAAAATGGTAGGAATTTTATGTTGAATTGTTTTTGAAATAGGAACTTAATTTCCATAATTCTGAGAAGTTGTTTTCTCTGGACATCAAAACTCAAGTTGGCGGTGAAACGAGTCACTGAAAGAGGCACATATTCATTTATTATATTATAATATTCATGTGATTAAATTTTTATAAACATCATTTTTACTAAATTTTACAATTTGATACTATTTATCCTTAATATTGAAATTATTTCTTAAAATGAACTATTTTTTTTAAAAAAAAATAGATTGGTTAAACACATCCAATTCATAATTTTGTTATATTTGAGAAAACATTTACTCATATTTTATGTGAAATTATTTTATTCTAGTTAAATAAGTGATTGAATTCTAATGATGATGAATGTGGGCCTCAAATCCAGAAACTTTTAGGCAAAGTTAATTGGAAAACAATCCACTAAATCAACTTTATCGTCCATGATACATTCCCAACGAAGATCAAATATCATATTTGGATAGTGTAGATGCATAGGAAAATTTAATTAAATAGATTACATAGAATATTTTGATATTTTAATGGCGTTCTAGTTAGACCAAGTTAAAGATGAACTTTTATGCCATATTATGTAGAATAGAATGATATCCCACAATTTTGATCATTTTTCCACAACCATAAATTAATTTGGGATGAAATTATATGGGATGTTATATAAAATCATCGAATTTAATTTCATGTTATATTTTTCACCAAAATTATATAATATAGAATGTTTCATCCATTTCTTTTGGAGGCATGCAAGTTGGAACTGATTTTTTGGTCAAGGGTGGAAAAGTCCAATCACAATTAAATTTTCACACACATATTCAAATCCTTATAAATTTTTATCACCTAAACTATTGGGGGATCTACCCAAGGATTAAAACATTCATATTTATGGTATTTTTTTTAATTGATTTGTGATGAAGTTGTGTATGATTTTATTTTAATGTTATGATGATAATTTGATGTTGTATCAACATTTCTTCAGTTATAAGTTGTTATATTTTACCTTAGTTTCTTTATGAAGGTTCCTATGATTCTGATTTTTTATTATTTTAGACAACACATTAATACTATTTAATTATTTTTTAAATTTATTCGCACTTTGAAGATAGAAATCATTCATACAGTGGTTGAGTGTTATGTAAGATCATAGTTTTTCTCTTAAGGTAACAAAAAAAAACAAGTTTAAATATTAATTTTTAGCTTTATATATGGGATTAAATTATCCTGGATTATTTTGGGAGAATGAGGGTTTGGTTTCAAGATTGGAGCTCTAGTTTTTGGAGAAGAAAATTGAGGAGCACGATTGGGGAAAAGTTAGTAGTAATTATCGAACTTAGTCATATGACACATATTTAAAGGATCATGGTAGAAAACCCAAGAGAGGGAGGTCAGACACCCAAGTGAGAAAATGTAGACACATAGAATTGATAAAATTCACATTTGGAACATGGTTTGACTAACCATATTACTAACCGGGGAGGGGTTTATTTCTTGGACAATTATGGGGTAGAGTTTGGCATGCACCCCATTAAAGTTGGTTGAAAAGTTCATTTCCCCTTCTTCCACATAAAAATAAATCCAACCTTGCCTTTATTCTTTCTCCATTATTATCCCACCATGAGCACTTCCACTCCTTCCCTCTTAGTATTTGATCTAGACTCTCGGTACAGACTTAAATTCATTCACCAAATATCACATTGGAAAAATTCTAGTAAGTACTAAAATATATTACATCTATTGGATTATCATTCCATGTTTAGAACTAATTATATACAAGATAATATTCTATATTTTCATGGAATTTTTCTATTTACCATTTTCCTTTCATCCTATCCCAAATCAAAAGCTGATATTGGATGATGGTTTCTCAACCACCCTAAGTTATGTGGTCTATAACATTCACTCATGACTCATCATTTATATTTTTCATTATTGTTCCATGTATTGGTTCCACCTAATATTTTCCCCAAATGTTAATTTTACTTAATTTTAGTTGCCTAATTTGATAATTGAATTCCCTAATATTTTTCCCTTTTATCATTAGAGATCAGTGATCTCAGTGTGATCCACCCCTTTGGTGTTCCACATATATTCCTATGTGTCCCCCTTCATATTATTAACGAAAAAAATCCTTGGAATTTTTTGTTTGGAGTCCTTAATGTTTTTATTTAACTTTAGATGGATGAATCGGTTACTTATTAATTATCAAATTAATTTCAATTGGATCTTATTAATTTCCAATGAAATGTAAAATGGTAAGAAACCTACTTTGACCCTTTTCATTAGGAGTGGAAGTTTAATGTATTAAATTGAATGTAAAGGGTAAACTAGAATGGTTATCCAATGGAATTTGATTATTTTATAATTTTTAGGTTCATATTATTATTATGGATCTTTTTCATTTAATGTAGTAGTCATAATTGATCACTCCTTGGATTTTTTAGGGAATTCCTAGAACACTCAGAGGACATCATCCTGATTAATTGGGCTAGTTTTCAATGGATATATCGACGTTAAAATTCAGTCAATGTCTTATTTGAATGTAAATTCTTCATAATAGTAGTGATGTTTCACTAAATTCATATATATTAATTACAATGCCTTAAATACACATCCTGTATTTAGCTTGATTTCTTCAAACAAGAGGCACCATATATTCATCCCTTGGTCCCTAGTCATGCACAACCTTGGATTTACTATGGATGTTCTCTACAGACTCGGTTAAACATATTTCTAGTGGAATGACTCGGTTATACCCCATATATTACACTTATACCCCTATAACTAGGTGTCATGGTTTATTTTCATGAGCTATCTTAGCCTTCTAAGGTTATTAATGCCTTGGTTTCACCTAAGGTCATATCCTCTAATTTTCATTACTTAGACTCCATCGATACACCTTAGGTAACACGTTTTATCTTATTCTATTTAGAAACCATGGTTATTATCTTAGACTCTAACAATTTATAAGTCAACCATTCAGCCACATCCATATTAGCCTAAAGTATATATAGTCAGTAGAGAATCCCATGGAAATTTGAGCCCAACATATTTATTATTTGACATATTTTAGTCCCCTACTTATTATTATAGCTGTAAAAAATTAGATTTATATACACAGACTAGAATTGTTGTAGACAGTATTGGTGGTGGCCCACTGAGTATATCTCACACCCTATTTGGGATGTCTATTAATTCCCAAATAGACATGATGTATATAATTAGGGATAATGGAAATTTCCTAATCATGGATGATCGATTTTCATTTAGCAGGGGTGCTAGAGCACATGATTGAACATAGGCTCGTGATGTAGTTGCATATTGTTTTTATTCCTTTCTTATTATAATTGTATTATACATGTAGCTGATGTTTTGTCTTCCTTATTATTTTTTTATATAATCTTGAAATTGACATAATTTTGTATACAATGTGGATTATTATTGTTTTGAAAGTTTTTCATATATGGATTTTATTTATTCCAATAATTTATTTGATCATTATTATTAATCTATAATTATTATTACTAGTTTTAATTAATTTCTATTTTTTAAATATTTATTACTACTCTACTATGTTTCACTCTCACTAGAGGGAATATTCTCTACAATAACACACCATAGGACTTCTCTGCTAGTTTGTTTCCTTTGGAATATAGGGAGGTGTGATTGAGGTAATGTAACTACTCATCCAACTACTATTATCGAGTGAGTCGGGATGGAATGTCAAAAAGTGGTATCAAATATTCTTTTCATTTTTGTATTAATATTTGGGGTTGGTAGAAATAAGACTAATAAAGTGTTTGAATTTTTCAATTAGCTTATCCCTTAGAGTAGATGGACCGTGTATGGGGAAAAAACAAATTTCCTAGGATGAAATTTTAGATGTTTTTAAATATACCTATTACAGTTGTACTGATTTCACAATTAGGTGAAAAACATGATTTTTTTTTATTATAATCATTATTTTACCCTACGACCAGTATATCAAGGATATTGTGTCTCATACATCATTATAGCCACTTTCGGATATGAATGTCATGCATATGTCATGCCATATTTATTTTACTACATACATTGGTTGTAGTATGTTGTAGTGAAAGGATTTTTATATTTGATATCTGATTGCTATTAATTATAGGGATAAAATAAATAGATTAATTAATGTTTCTACTTCAACCTAAATATATTTCCCAAATATATTGATGATTTAACTATAATTAGTCACTCATATTGAGTTTGATCCATATATCATTGGTTTCATGAACTGAAACATTAGTTAATTACGATTACTTGGGTTTCAATTTCAAATTAAAGTGGGTGTGTACTTTTATAAATTGGGAATGCTCATCCAACTAATTGAATCATTGGAAAATTTTGGTTATAGTTAAATGTAGTACTATTTGCAACTTATAATGCGTAGGACATTATAATATGGGAATTATAAACTTATCTAACTAGACCATGATATATACATATAGATATTATTATGAATTGATAAGTTCTAAATTTAAATAGAAATGTTTACCATCAAATATTGATTTCAATTGAACCATAAAGGGTGTTTTCCTATGTAAATTTTAATTGACACACTGTATACCAAAACCTATAATGTGAAATTGATAACTTGACCCAGATCAGAACATATTAGGGGGAAGTAGGTAGTGTGTATTTTTATTTATCAGGGTTATATATGTCACCCACAACTAGCCTTGGGAGTCTAAAGTTGGGTTTTTATCTTATATTGGAAGTATTATACTTTTTCTAATCTTATATCAGTGTTTTTTATCACTATAAAAAAATATTTAGAAGTGTGTTCTTGAAATTTGATGAATTATGACACCATAATTTCCTTGGGTTAAACATTAGGATTGTGGCAATGACAATACTCCTGAGGTTGTATGAACTAACTCACTAGTAGTTACACCTATTTCAATTCTAGTTTTGCATAACCTAGGAACTGATTCCCACTTTTCAGAGGGTTCATATAGATTATACAGACAATATTGGGAGCCCGATGATTGGCCCCTACTATGGAAGAGATTATATGAGAATTCCAGTAGAAACACTTTCCCACATTTAAGGTGGATTTCAGCCCACAAGATGTTAATACACCGATTGAGTCTATTTTGTCTATATTTGATCATTTGGAGATGCCTCCATAGAGGAGGGTCAATCTCAATACGTATAAGTGTTTTGGTTCTACCAAATGATGGTGGTTAATTATCACTCAGGCATACCATCAACATGTTTTGGTTTAGAGAGATATCAATGTTTACTTCCATGAATATTTATTTTTTGAAGATGTTGACTGGTAAATGAGCCCGGGAGTTTATGCACATTGAGAAAGTATCCCGGATAGTTTTGTTTTATTTATCTCTTTTTACTAATATTTTTCTATTTTTTCCTCTTTTTTCACTTCTGATGATTTTTTTGAGTGGGACCCTTTAAGGTTGGGCTCGGGTATTCCATTTAGCCTCAAATAAAGTATTTCCATTTTTCTATAGGATCGGGAATTTTGAATTAATCCCTTATCACTAAGTGTAATTTGAGGGAAATTGATTGTAAAGGGTATAATAGTTCAACATCAAGGTATGGTAGTAGTTCTTCAAAGGTAGGAAATTTTGTTTGGAGGGTTCTATATAGAGTAGTGGAAACCATATTTCCTATACTTGTAGTACACTGATATGTCATTAGTGTATATTAATTTGTCACTTAAATCCTTAGTACGCCCAAGACACAATTGAGTGCCAATATTGTTGATGAATGGGGAATCCTTATAGGTTTTTTAGATGATTCCATCTATTCCAATTGGAATAGGATTCCCACCATATATTGCTTTATAAATTGGGATAAAAAGATCTACACTAAACTAGAAGTTGTAATACCACTAGTCGTATAGGCTAAGGTGGTGGACGTGGTCAAGGAGCTCAAACTCAAGATACAAAATTCTAGTTGAGTGGACCTACTCTGGGTATTTAGTTTTTGGATCAGTGTTGCGGATGATGTTGTATATTTGTAGTAAATTCTATACCTAATGATAAGGGTGTTGATCCGGCTACAATATGAGGTACTCTTTTGGTATCATCTACATCAATATATACCCTTTTTTATATTGGTGCATCACATTATTTTATCTATGTGACTACTGTGGAAAGACTTAGGATTGATATTAAATACTTCTCTGGTGTGATTAAACTCAATAATTCATTAGAAAATTGATTTTAAATTGTACGCCCATGAAAGGTGTTCTCCTTAGAGGTGGGAAATTGTTGTTTCTTTTAGGACCTCTTTGTCTCATGATAATATGATTTGATATCTATCTCAAGATATAGAGGTTCATTCGTTATCATGAATATGTAGGGTTTTATTTCCATAGGGTGTCATTTTCATCTCTATAGGGTGGAATTTATATTCACAAGGGTGAATGGGATGTCCATGAAATTATAGCCACATCCAAGAATCTTGAGCTGCATAGAGTGACAACCCAGATTTGTATCATTTATATGGATCATTAGGGAATGCATCAAGAAAATTTCACTCATGTAGTAGATTATTTAATGTTCTCTATACTTGATGAGTTTTCTATAATACCTTCTGGTAGAGAGGTAGAGTTTTCCATCAGGTGAGATTTAGTAGTAGCACCATTATTCATTCCTCCAAATAACATAACTACTACTAAGCATCTAGATATCAACTAGCAGTTAATGGGCTTGGAAGATATGGGTTTCATATGACCTAGCACTTATCCTTGGGATTCAGCTATGATTTTCACCAATAATCCTAATGTGACCCCCAGGCTTTGAATGGATTACTATCGGTTTTACTAGATTAAGGTTAAGAACAAGTATCCACTACCATGTATAGATTACATATTCAACCAACTCTAAGGAGCTCTGGTTATCTTGAAGATCGATATGAGGATAGGATGTCATCATGTGTGATTTATGACATTTTATATACCACATAAATAATTTCGAATTAGTTATGTACTTTGTTAGTATCAAGTTATGTTGTTTGGTTTGATGAATGCTCCCACTATTTTTATGGCTCTAGTGGATAGTGTTTTTCAGCAGTAGCTATATTTATTTGTGGTAGTTTTATTTGAATACATCTTGGTGTACTTTAACAATAGAAACAATCATTTCCAACATATTTATATAATTTTGAGTACATTGAGAGAAAAACATCTATTTTATAAGATCTCCAAATTCCACTTTTGGATTGAAATTATTCACTTCTAGGGTCATGTCATCTCAAAGACAAGAGTTCTATTTGACCCAGAGAATGGGAGTTTCATGTTTTATTGGAAGAATCCCAAGAATTCCTTTGACATACATAGTTTTGTTTGGCTAGTTGGATATTACATGCGCTATATTCAAGAAAATTCATGTGTGGAAGAACCACATACAAGATTTACAAATAAGGGCATGAAATTAATTTGGTATGAGTATATGATACATCCTTTTAGGATTTGAAAAGGATGTTTAACTTCAACATAGATCATGATTCTTTCATATCTAGGAATAATCTACATATATTATTATTATTTGTTGGGTATCGGTCTAAGATGAGCTACAGTACTGGAATACTGAGTTGTGGTGTACGAGTCTCATCAGTTGATGCCACATAAGATAAATTACCAAACCTATGATCTTGAGTTAGCAATTGTAGTTCTTACCTTGGTTGGTTGGTGACACTATATACTTAGAGAGAGTTTTGTGTTATATAGATACCAAAAAAGACTTTAATGTATATTCAATCATCATAACATAAATTTTATATGTAGAAGGTGGTTTGAATGACTTCAGAACATTTTATGTTTTTCTTTCTTATACACAAAGGAAAGGAAATGTTGTGGAGTATTTTATGAGTCAAATTAATTATAAGTAGGAAGTTTAGGAGTCCAATAGTGAGTGGTAGTTGATGGAACTATTTTCTAAGATACACTTAGAGGTCATGAATTTTGACATATAATATATCCTTATTGATTTAGCATTGAGCACTTCACTTATAGAAATAGTGAAGATGATACAACCATAAGACCCCGAGGGTGTAGTTCTATGATGGAGTGTTTTAGGTGAGGACCCTCCACCAGTATGGATCATTGACGAGGATGAGATATTTGATATTTAGGGATGTTCTTGAGTTGTTAGAGATGTGTGAGGGGAATTTATATGGGATTGTCATTCTTTTAATTGGGTGTTAAACCTGAGTATTACAATGATGTACCAATAATTGAACCACCAATATTGGTAGCCAAGAATGAAATGGCAGGTAGTGGGTTTTTTCACTCAATATTCCACCTATAAGTAGGTGATATTGGAACACTAGTGACTAGATGAGATTTTATAGTCTTTTCCCATTCCATAGTGGAAATGAGACGACGTCGCCAAGGAATTTTTCATGTGATACTGATATCACCTCAGGGAAGTGATGTTGAGTGGGTGATCATCAATAGACTAACAAAGGTCACTCACTTTTTACCCATACAGAGATACTATTTCAGTAGATAATATGGGTAGAATTTACATCCTTGTGGTTATAAAAATTCATGGTTCCCCTTATACTATTATATCAAACATAAATACTTACTTTAAATCATGGATATGGTAAGGACTATAGAGGCTTTGGGTTCACAGGTACATCTGAGTACTTCCTACCACACTCAAACTAGTTTTCATTCCGAGCATAAAATATAGGTTTTAGAGGGCCTTCTTCAAGAACGCATCCTCGATTTTAGAGGTTTTTTTGAGATACACAAACCTCCAAAATCATTCACCTATAATAATATATTTCTAGAGACAATACAGATGGATTGTTATGAGACCATATATAGTAGGTCATGTCATTCCCCACTATGTTGGTTAGAGGTAGGAGAGGTAGTACTACATGAACTTAATTTTATTCAAGAGTTGTTGGAGAAGGTTCATATTATCAGGAAGTGCATGGAATCAACTGAATCTATGAATAATTATTATGATGACTGACATTAAAGATATCTGGAATTTAAGGATGGAAATTATACTTTCTTTTTTATTTTCTCTATATTGGGGAATAGATGGATTTAAAGGCAAGGTAAGATTTCCCATTGTTATGTCAAACCTTATTAGATAATAGGGTGATTTAGGCTGGTAGGATATCAATTCCAGTTACCTCAAGGGTTCTGATCCATGCACGACATCTTCTATGTATCTTAACTTCACAAATATCATTCTAATCCATCTCATAATTTTGATCTTGACAAAGTTTAACTATAAATTGCGGCTTCTTTTTAGGAGAATCTATTCATATAGTTAGCTAGAGAAATAAGGATCTTTGAGGCAGTTTTGTTTCTATTATCCAAGTTTTATGGAATCATGTCCATTTATATGATGATACATGGGAGATGGATGATAACATACATGGTTAGTAACCATATTTATTCATAGATTATACTTTTCCACCCTTAGAAGTAAAAATAAAGGATGAGTTTTCTTATGTGGGGGATGTTTTAATATCCAGATTTTTCAATTTAGTTAAGAACACATAAATTTTAGTGTGGGAATTATTTTTTACCTTATACTAGGTATTAAATGATTAAAGAAGTTTTTGGGAGCATCAGGGGAGTTTTTGGAGTACATACCTCATGTTTTTGAATAATTAATATGAGGTACATGGTTAGTGCATGGTTAGTAGTAACCATGTATCTTAACCATGTGTCCCATATATAATGATGAATAGTTTTAAAACCCATGATAGGTAGGTTGAATAACCATGTGAGAAATGATTAACCATTAGTAGATGTGAAACAAATTATTAGGGAATGTTTTGACTGATCGTGCACCTAACCATGTGATGGGATTTCCTCCTTGGAAAGTGATGACACACGGTTTGGAAAAAGTTTGGCTAAATGTACGCCCAAACCATGTCCCCGTTAAATTTTGTGGAAGGTTCCACTCTTTCCATTTCACTTAAAACTAAACCCATCCTTTCATTTCATCATTATCCAGTAACCTCCCACCATGAGTGTTTCTTCTCTATACCTCCTAGGCTTTTAGCCAAACTATCTTTCCAGACTCTGATTCCGTTTTCGCTTATCATGTTAGAAGAATTCCAATAAGTTCTTAAATATATTACGCTACATTCTAAATTTATTTCACCATATTATATTCTTTTTCTATATAAGATAATATGCCCAATCTTCAAGGAATTTTTATATTTCTCTATTTTTCCATTCTAGTCGAAATTGGAATCTGATACTATATGAGGGTTCATCAACCATCATAAGGTAGGTATTCTATAACTTTACCTCAAGTCTTTTCATTTATATTTTTCACTATTTTTTCACTGGTTTTTTTACCCATTTTTTCCCAAAAATCAATCTTCATTAATTTTAGTTTTGTAATTTGACACCTAAACATCCTAATATTATTCCCTTCTATCATTGGATATCAATGGTCTCAACATGATCCACCACTTGGGTGTTCCATATATATTCATATGTGATCCCTTTCATATAAGTAACCAAAAAGGATATTGTAATATTTGGTTTAGATTACTCATGGGTTGTAATTATATTTAGATATATTAACTAGTTTCTTAATAATATTTAAAGTATTTTTCACTTGGCTCTTATTAATTTCCAAATAAATGTAAAATGGTATGACACTTCATTTACCCCTTATCATTGTGAATGAATGGGGAAGGGATTAAATTAAATGTAAATGGTAAATTGTATGGTTATCAAATAGAATTTTACTGTTTTATAATTTTAAGGTACCTATAATTATTATAGGACATTAATAAATAATGGAGTGATAAAACATGAGAAATACTTGGATTCAGGATGGAATTCCTTAAACACTCAGAGGATGCAACCCTGATTCATTTTGATTGTTTCCAAGGGAGGTACTCATCTTGAAATTCAGTTAATGGAATATTTTTATGTGAATTTCCTTCTTTATTTCCAATTATTTAGTTAATTAGAAACTAAAAATTAGAAATCCATCGATACACACCTTAGATTCAGCTTGATGTTTATAAATATGAAGAACCTTGGATTCTTCCCTTGGACCCCAACCATTATTAGTCCATTATTTACTATGTCCATGATTTATAGACTAGGTTAGAAATATTTCTAGAGGTATTCCATGGGGGTACCCCTTGGATTAAACAAATACCCCTATAGCTAGGTTGTATGGTTAATTGTTGTGAGCTTTCCAGGCCTTCTAAGGTCAATGGTGTCTTAGTTTCACCCTATTTCCCATAATCCTATTATTATTACTTTAATGAATTGGTTACACTATGGGTCTCACTTATTTATATTGTACTACATTGACTCCATGTTTTTACTATTATACTTTTTCCATTTAAAAGATAGTCATTTAGAAGCATGTGACTTAGGATGAACTAGGTATGCTTGGTCAAGAATCTCATGGGGAACTAATCTCAACATGGTTATTATTTAACATAATTTATTCCACTATTTATTCTTATACTAGAAAAATATTTCATTCATATACATATACTATATAATCTATTGACACCATTGGTAGTGGCCCACTGAGTATATCTCACACCATGTCCGGGCTTCTTATTAGTGCATGAACAGACATTATTGATACATATAGGGCCAAGGGCAGGTGCATGATCATGGATTCTTGATTTTCATTTATCATGAGAGATAGAGCATAGGAATAAGATTTGGATCATGAAGACAATGAATATATATTTTTGTCCTTTTATTGTGTTTTATACTTGTATTGTACATATACCTGATGTTTTTTATTACTTCCTATTTCAATAGTGCATAATGACATTGAAATCATTTTATATATAGTTCAGATTATTTTTGTTCATTCAATTTACCTTATATGGATGTTTATTTATTTATCTATTTTAGATGATCATTATTATTATTATTTGGTTATAATTATTAGTTGTTATTCATTTACCCTAATTATATATTTATATTTACTTCACTGTGTTACACTCTAACTAGAGGTAATAGTCACGCAATGGACACACCCTAGGCTCTCACTTCTAGTAGGTAGACTCTTACATATGGGGAGATGATATTGCGTCTATGTGGTCATAGTTTTGACTACCATTATCAATTGATTCAGGTTGGGAAATCACATGATCATTATTTCATTATTTTCTCCTATTTAATTACATACATATGATTTTAATACTATATTATATTGAGAGAATATCATCAATGGAAGGATAAAACATAAATGGTTTTATCTAAAGGAGTAGTAAGGGGTTGTATTGGATGTTATTTTTCCCTCAATAGATGATTAGTCACTTATTTTAATTGAGAATTTCATTTTTCGATTTTAATCGTTCTTCATACTTGTTTAATTTTAAGGTCTCGTACTTCAAGTGGTAATATGATCCATTACCTTGTAAAGATCATAAAAATGATCCTTTAAGTTTATGGTTTATTAGAATAAGGTTTTTGTTGGTATTAAAAAAAATAGGAAGTTGGTTTGGCCTAATTTAATGAATCACTCTCAAGTCTAAGAAATTGATATCATTAAAATTAAATTCATACAATCTTCCACTAAAAATATATAAGATCAAACCACTTATATTATATGATTTCACTTTAGTCTTTTAGTACATTAATGATCTAAAAAATCAAACCAAATTTCTCCACTTCATATCCAAAACATTACATAATATAATTTATCTGTCTATGTTTTCATTCTTAGTTATATAAATATTCAATAACCCAGGATACACTACATGATACACCTTCAACAATAAACTACAGAAATTTTCGGAAAGTCTAGTAATTACATTATTCCCCACTTAATAAATTTCATCCTTGAAATTTTTCATTACATACATAGGTAAAAATAGGTCAGGGTACTTATTCTTTATTCTTTCTTCTGGTTCCCATGTTGTATCCTCATACTTATAGTTCTTACATAGTACTTTGACATGTGAGTTTTCTTTTTGTGAATAAATTTTTCTCTATATTCCAATATCTTCACCATTTTATCCTCATAAGAGAGATAATTTTCTAGATATACCACCTTCAAATTCAATACATGTGAAGGATCTGGTGTGTATTTATTCAATAAGGATATGTGGAACATATCATGTACTTGATGTAGGGTCACTGGTAGTGCTTGTCGATAGGCTAAAACTCTAACGTGATCAAGAATATCAAAGGGTATGATGTGCATGGGAATTATCTTTCCCTTATTCCCAAGTATCGTGACTCTATTTCATGTATATATATAGGAACATTTTATCTTTGACCTCAAACTCTAGATCTCTCCTATAATTATTATTATATATTTTTTGTATATTATAAGATACCCTAGTGTGATACTAAAAAACATTAACCACATCTACAATTCCATTAACCATTTTAGGTCCAAGAAACTTGTGTCACTAACTTCATGACAACACAAAGGTTTTCTACATCTCTTACCATAAATAGACTCATATGGAGCCATTTGGATGCTTAAATGAAAGTTATTATTGTATAATAACATAATTTGAGGAATATATTTATCACATACACCTTTTAAGTCCATAGAGTATACTCACAAAATGTCCTTAAGTTTCTAGATATTCTACTCATATTGGGTATCATTTTGGGGGTGATAATATATTCTGAAGTCCAACTCAGTGTTTAGATGTTGGACACTCTACTAGAACACAGAGGTAAATCTCAAATCATTATTAGGTAAAATTAATAGTTATATTACATGTAGCCTCACCACTTCTCTAATGTATATACTTGTATGTAGATCAAGATATAAGTATTCTCTAACTTCTATATACTTATAATACTTTGTAATATGGTCCTCCAAAACACAAATAACGTTATTTCATTTTGATGTATTTGTAATACATGTGAAAAATCCGTAGTGATGTTATACCATTTACCTTTAGGTATGGTTTATGGTTGCATAATCCCCTTATACATTTTCCTTTCAACACTCACTTGCTGAAAATCCATTTACATTAATGTTTATTATATGATCTCATTTTCCTATTTTCCCACCAATAGTGTCTTGGAGATCTTGGTACATCTTCATGCTCCCTGGGTGGATGAAGGTTTATTTATCTTTATCATTTGAAAATTCCTTATTTATCTCATCATTTGATGGTTCAAATATTTTTGGACCGAATATTACAACTTTCTATTTATCAATTTTGAACTTTGAGGATTTCCCTTTTCTTATAACTTCCACCTTCTTCGATATTTCCATATCATCTCTAGGATCACCCTTTATCTTCTCTAATAGGGATTGTTGAGAAATCAATTTATATTGAATTAGTGATGTTCCTTCAATTATATATTCCATTTACATCCTTTAAATATCAAATATGATCATATCCTTCTCAATTATTCCCATGAATATGGTTGCTAGATATTTTCTACTTAGATATCCGCCACTTTTTTCACCTTCCTCAGGTGGTAGTGGATTGATCAGTCGTAATCCTTCATCAGATCTAACCATATTAGTTGGTGAATATTAATATCCTTCTATATGAATATATATTTGTGAATATTATGATCTGTATATATTTTATACTTCTCCCCATAGAGATAATACTTCAAAATATTCAATTTTAAGATCACTTCTTCCAACTCTAGAATATTCATTTGGTAGTTGTACTTATAAACTTATAACTACTTTGAGGCGTAGGCTATCACATTATCATTTTTCATTATTATATAGACCATGAAATTTTTTTATGAATCATTGTATACTATGAAAATTTCCACTCATGTGGGTACTGTGAGTACTGGTGTAGTGATAATCCATTGATTCAATTCCATAAATCCATATTCACATTAATTAGACTAGAAAAACTTCAATCCCTTATGATTTAACTTGGTTATAGGGTTTTAAAATCATTTTAAATTTCTTAAAAATTTTCATTAACACCCATATAGTCCATGGAAACTATATATCTTCAATATAGTTACAGGTTTAGTCCATCCCTCAATCACCCATATCTTATAGGGGTCTAAATATATTCATTTACTGGTGATAAAATTCCCCAAAAAATGATACTTCCTCCATCTAGGACTCAAATTTACTACGCATTTCATATAAATTATCCATTAACAAAGTATTTATAATAGTATTGAAATTCTCTTAATGATCCTCCTTTCTTTTAGAGTATATCAAAATTTCAAATATAAATAATACTATAAATTATTTAAGGTAATATAAAAATAATATATTCCTTAAGTAAATAAATATATTTGGAACATTATTGAGTTATAAGTGAGTCATTATGAACTAATAGTGTCTATACCTTGTTAAAAAGTAGACTTGGGAATATATTCCTTATTTACCTTTAATTAGTGATATCTGGACTGAAGGTCTTCCTTGGACAAGAATTGGGTCCCATGTAGTTGATCGAACAAGTCATCGATATTTTTGTTCGGTAAAATTATTCTTTATCATGATTTTTTTGATTTTGTGATAATCAATGTCGAGGTTCATTGACACAACCTTCTTCTTGATAAATAGGACTAATCCACCAATTAATGAAGCACTCGGGCATATAAAACCCTCTTCCAAATTCTCTTTTAACAACTTCTCCATTTATTCCAACTTAATAGTGTTCATTATGTAAGGATTCATGGATATGGTAAGAGATACAGGTATAAGTCCAATTGAGAAATGAACCTATCAATTATGAGGAAGACCAATAATCTCTTCAAGAAATAAATCAATATTGTCCCTCGTGATTAGAAAGTATTCAGGCTTGATTCTATCATTTATCTCAATTATTTGAGCTATATATAATTACTCTTAATGTTAAAATGTATTTTTTTGATAGTAATATTCCAAAGGATACTCATTCACCACCTTACACATATAAACAATTTGTGGATTAATCCGGATGAAAAGAGTAGTATACCTCTCTTGAAAGTTGATTTTATATTTATATTAGGGAAACCAATCCATACCCAATGTAGCATCAAATTCCACAAAAGTCAGTATGATAGTATTTTCTCACAGATTCAGTCCATGAAAATTGATTAGGGATAAATTATATACTTTATATGCAATATTTTCCCAATTTTTTGGTCATAAATATAACTCAACCTCCATGTTTTTAGGTGGGGTTTATATATTTCTACTAAACATGAAAGAAATGAAATAATGTGCATAACCATACTAAAAAATTTATTCTACTATTATTCAATGAATAACCATCATACATATCATCATGTCATTATCAGGATCCACCTCTGTAGCAGTTATTTCATTTTTCCTTTATTTCATTCTAGGAATAATATGTTTTTTTATTTTATTTTCATTAAAACCCTTATCTTTGGGTATTTTCTTACATAATTATCATTTTCCATCTATTTGAAACACTATACCATAGGGTATGTGTTGATCCAAACCTTTATTTATTCCATTTCATTAGTGGCCTTAATCATTTACCTCTTGAATTTATTGTCCTAATTCCCTTATTTTCTACACTTGAAGCATCTCCTGGTTCTCTAGTGATAGTTTTTGAGATTATTCTTCACACATTGTTTACATGTGTGAAGTTTGTATTTCTCTTCTTGATGGTATTTATTCGTTGATCCTCCTAGATTAATATTTTTTATGCTTTTTGTCTCCCACCCCATGAAACCAATGAGGATCACCGATCTTCATATCAGCCTTAAGGAAACAAAGGACAATCTATTCATATATTTAAAAGTCTCAAGTCATCAAAAAAATTCTAGAATCATCTTTAATATACTTAAAAACTGGTCCTCCTTACATCCTATGTTGTTGAAAAACAATAGGTGTACCATGAAATCCTTGTGAAGTTTTCCTCATATTCTACAATAGTATCATATTGCTTTTACTACAATTAAATAAAATGTATAACCATTTTAAGATATATAATTTTGGGAAATATTTATTGATTTTTTTCTTTAATCCTTAATATTCCATGAAATCAATTTCCTCTTTGTACATCATTTTCTTGAGTAGTTCCAACCACATATCAATATCCTCCTCCATGAGATAAATAACTGGTATGAATTTCTCTTGATTATAGAGTTATAGGATATATAATATATTCCCAATTGAGTTAATCCTTTGTTTCATGATGATGGGATTAGAATATCTAATAAAGGTAAGATACAGTTATCATATAAATTACTCGATCGCAACTTTCTCATTTTTAGGAGATTGAGGGAATTCCACATGATTCAAGATATTATTCACAACTTGAGTTAGATGAACTAGTAATTTCATGATGTTATCATCTCCCATTCTTATAAGGTTAGGATTCTTATTAGGTCAATCATCACATTTCCTAGAATATTGGTTGTTGGCATGATTCCTCTTATTTACTGCCAATAATGAAAATAAAGGAAATAATAAATAGGGATGATAATACAGAAACTAAAAACCAAATAAAGGAAAACTATTAACATAAATGGAATAAATTATAAATAAAAAATTATATCCTAAATTATAAGTCTCTAATATTTAATCTTGGTTATCCATGGTAATTTTTATTTTAAGTATTCTAACATAAGAATCTATTCAATTCCATCATAATGGTTCATAAAGAGATTGAAAAATTTAGGAATCATAACCCTAGGAGTGTCAAAAAATTTGTGTAGGAACAAACCTTTTTTTGAAACTAGGTACAATTTGAGTTAATAACCAATGATCCATTTCATGGTTATTACCCCTAACTACATCTGTGCTAGAGTCACATACACTTGTACTATCTAGATAGGGATGTAATTTCTTAGAAAACACATGCTCTATACTTCAAAAAAAATTGTATATTTTCCAATATTTAGACTTATCCCTATAGATATCACTAAATAATTCTTATCCTAGTCCACAAAAATTACTATACCTTTATCTGACACCAAATATAGTGTCCCATGTCTCTTATATATAATATATCCTTATTTTTAATATAAATATCTAGTAAATATACCCAAAGATGGAGAGACCTAATGTATTTAGAATACTATGTTCATAATATATCAAAGAAAAAATAAATAAAATGAATTTATTTTAATCTCTATTATTATATATTTAATACCATTAAGATCCTAAAACATTATAAGTTAAATTGAGGAATACATAAACAAAATGGGAGATCTAAAATGCTTATTAAGGGAATAAACATAAGAATAAAGCATAACGTATGAGTCAAAAGACATAACATTATACCAAACAATACAAGGCTCTTTAATAATAATATGGGAGAGTAATATAAATAATATGAAATTATAAGATTTTGGAAACATATGAATATAGAAACAATATGAAACATGAAATTGGTATATGTCAAGGATAACTACCATTAAAACAACAAATAGTGGATAGAATCTCATCATGGGTTAGTTTTACTACCTAATCCCACACATATCATCTCAAGACACGTATATTTCCCAAATTAATTATATTACTATCTATATTTGGCCACTATAACATGTACCTGAATCCGTATTTCAAAAATGGAATTCAAACATAAGGATTAAACATAATAATTACCCATGGAAAGAAATTGATTACATAATCTTTCCTCATATCACAGTAAAAGGATATTTCATAAATATTACAAAGAAAATTAGGAATGAAATATTTTATATGTTCATATCTGAATAAAGAAGTATAGATCTCAAATTTAGTGTTCATTTAAAAAAATTCATGAGGAAGGTTAAAGAATTGGTTATAGAAATGAACATTCAAAATAGTGTTATAAGGAATTTGTAAAAGTCTTTTGCAGAAAAAATGAAAATGAAATTTTATTTTTTAAAAAAAGGAATAACAAACTTTTTATATATAAAATATTAATTTATTTAATGAAATAATTAATTGTAATAAATACTTTAAAGTAGTTTTATAGAAAATTATTAATGGATAAAAAATTTAACCTTAATTGTGTTTGATTTTAAAGAAGTTATCAAAGAAATGAACTTAAGGCATGTATAACACAATAAAAGGAAGGTATAATAAGCTAGGTATATTTTTAGGAGACATATATACATGATTAATAAGTATTATATAACATAAAAGAGATGGATAAAGTGATTTATATAGAGAAAAAAGTAACTAAATAAAATTGAGTGGTTTAGAGAGATCCCTTACCTTATGTCAAGAATCACTCTGCACATTCTCTTAACAACCAAAATAATCAAATTTTATTCATTTATTAATTTATAATAAAAATTTACATCTATATTTTATTTAATATAATTCTTTGATGTTCATTTACAACCATTTTGATAAGATATATGTTTAATTTTTTTGTTCTGTGGGCATTCATTTCATGGTTCCAATATCAAATCACTTGTGGATAATTATTAGATTTCTTTAAAAATGGTACTATAAGTTTAAATGTGATATGAAATTATATTATTTTACTTCCAATAAATATAATAGTCTCATATATCCATATTTTTTCATGAAAATGGATGATTCATTTACTATAAATATTTTTGTTGTCCAGTTAGTTCAATTATGTGGTTTTAATGACCATCATGAACTAGATTTGTTTTATTTAATTTAATGGTTTTTAATACATTATAAAATCATTAAACAATATATAATATAATTATTATCATAATATTTAATATTTATAATATTTATCTAACCTTCCTTGATGGTAGTGGAGAAAAACTAAATATGTTGTTCATGGAGGCGGTGAATCCACCATAAGATGACCACCATTTTCATTCATTGAATAATTAGAGAAGAGAAGATAATGATTGATAGATATTCCCTATAAAAATTAATATTTTTTTCACTATAGTGATCACATAATGTTTTATGGGGAATTTGAGGATGAGGTAGAATAAAAATGAACTTAAAATGGATATATTTAGAATATTTCCTCTTAATGGTCGTCTCTTGGAATACACCTTAAGGCACTTTGGTTTTACTTTTTAGTGATTCCAGAACTATGTGAACATAGGGTAGAGGGCTGAGAATATAATTGGATAGAAATTTGGAAATCATAAAGGCTTAGAATGTATGTAAAGAAGAGGTGGTGAGGGGTTCTATTTATAAAGGGGATAGGGGTGTTTTTGAATATTATAATAATTAGTTTATTATTTCTTATCAAAACTACCAAAAGTGAATAATATTGTTACCATATAGAGTAAATGGTTAAAAATAGTACAAACTAATTGTTATAACATCATCCATAACTCATAAATTCATGTATTTATCTTATGTGTTAAATATCGTATTTTATCTTATTTCAATGTTCACCAAAAATTTAACTATTTTACAAAATTAAAAAAATTATAATCTAACTATTTTTGACACGTATATTTAAAAAATAAAATCTATTTTATGAAAGAAAAATCATAATATTAGTAATTTAATTTTTATTTAAAATCTATATTTATTTGAAAAATGAAATTTATAATATTATGATCAATTTTTTGGCCCTTTGAAAAAATATTTATGGTCTCATAAAATAATATAATCATTATAATTTAAATTAATATATTTATATAACCATTTTATGAAAATAATTTTATTTAATCATTATATTTATTATTAAAATGAAAATAAAATATATGTGTTTTAAAAAAATAAAAATTCTTATTTTTATCATTTTTAAAACATTTATTTACCTGTATCATGATATAAATATGTCAGGTTTTCATTTTATCAGATAAAAAATGTGATTTACACTCCCATAGGTGAGGATAATATTATAATGGTCATGTTACTATTTCTAATAGTCATATTACTATTCCAATGGTCAGATTAAAATTCAAATGTTCATATTACTAGTCCAATGGTCAGATTTGTAGTTGTCGCATGGGTTCCCAAAATTCAATATATACCTCATATTTCATTTATTCTTTGATATATCAAGGTTATATATATTTTCATTTTCAAGATGAATATTTAATTTCTAATATCTTGGTTCATTTCTATAGTGTTGTTCGTGAGTGTGATTATTCTAGGGGATCGAGTGTCATGACCCAACCCACCAGGGCCTGCCTGGACAATAGTAAGCCAATTGTGACACCTGAATCCTTCCTCCAATAGTCTCATGGCTTGTGAAAAACACTGAGTCGGCAATGCTGAAATGGGAGGCCTTATCCTAAAGTACCTATATACACTTACATAGAAAGCTTCATATAATGGGGTAGAGATAATAATAAAAGATTGTACATCTATAGTGTAAAACATGCATGAAACAACCTCTAGGAAAGTATCAATGTACAGAAATGTATTAAAAATTTATAAAGGAGAAAATACATTCTTATCCTAAAATGAGGTCCCAGCCGGACAATAAATAAAGAAAAAGAAATTTGAAGAGAACTCAGCACACAATATATGAGGGTAACTACCAAATATGGAAAATATCTACATGTAATCATATGATCCTTCAATGTTATGTCCACAAGAGTCACCACCAATATTACCGTTGACTACATAAGACACAACACTTGTGGGAAAATCCCATGTTGGGGTGAGTATATACATACCTATAATGACGCCCTATAAACCGAGAAGGGGAATTAAAATCAATATTAAACTCAACCCATAAAATAAGACGGTAAAGAAATACAACATCAAATATTCACATTAGAAACCCAAGTGAAGAGGGAAATAAGATATCTATAATCATATCTAGCTAAGAAAAAAAGTCTACCCAAATATTTAATGGTCCCATCACTGATTCCAAATAATCACGTAACCAAATAAGATATACATTATAGATCATACTCCTCGTTATCACATATCATAACTGAAGGATAACTAAATAAAATCTATGAATATTATTTAATCTCTCAACATAA
Organism: Viscum album; assembly: GCA_963277665.1. Classification (NCBI taxonomy): domain Eukaryota; kingdom Viridiplantae; phylum Streptophyta; class Magnoliopsida; order Santalales; family Viscaceae; genus Viscum; species Viscum album. Next base: position 54,168,822 of record OY728138.1, on the reverse strand, counting down.
TGTATTTACCACACCTTTTCACAACATATCATGGCTGAGGGAGTATAGCTCCAATGGCTTACCCACCCACTGTCAGTGCTCAATGATGGGGAGTCTACTCTATAGATAAAGGACGTGTACCCTCTATAATGTAGGTAAGAAATTTATCTACCTATATAAATGATAAGGTCAACCCACCACCAAGATAAAAATATTGGAGTACCCAGCCTGGTATCACTATGATGATTACACATGAACACTAACACAAGATAAGTATTGATAAGAGAAGTATTTATCTAGTATCACCTCATGTCATATATCTATGGAAAAAATGAAGGTCAAAACCATAGACTACAGTTAAGAGTACTCATATTAGGCTACTCACATGTCCAAATATGAATCATGTTAAAGCTTAATGAACACACAAGTGACCATTCATCAGGTCTAGGGTATAAACATAACTCCACCAAAATACCAATGAAAAGGTACATGAATGGAAAAATAGGTCATTTAATTGTGATCTACATAGAAAAATAATCATTATAGGTTATTTAGATTCCCAAAAAATACATTTATTAGAAAAACATTTCATATTATCTCATAGGAAAGTTACTTCATGGGCCTGAGCAATGAGATAGAATTAAATATTACATACAGGTCTTGAATTCTTTTCCTTGATGTTAACATTTCATCACCATATATGGTTCTTCGATATTACATAATTTGAAGAAGATATGGATATGATAAGATTCTAAAAAAATAATGATAATTAATAAAATAATTTTATTATGTAAACCATTATTTAGTTGAGAATTAGGGGCCTCTCTACGTAAATGAATATATTATAATTATTTATTTTTGAGAGACACAATAAACCCTACCCCCTTTGTGTCTAAAAGGATAATTAACTCCCTAGATTTCTATTTTTAAATAAGTACTCCAATAATATATATATATATATTGAAAAATGAAGTATGTTTTAATTCCTCCCATCAAACATGCAACCACCCAGCACCACATATCCATTCTTATTCTTTTATTTTACTTAATATATTCTTATTTTCATTTGTTTTCTTTTTTATTTTAATTTTAAAATTTCTTCTCCTTTGTATCATCTTCTTCTTATAAGATCTTTACACGATAAAACCCTAAATCCACACATGTATCACCTAACCACACGTACAATTCCACCCCTCACATGCAATTCCTATCATCTCACACAATGCCTCATGTTGGGCATAATTCCTCCTGTCATATGAATCTAATATAACACCCCCCCCCCCAATTCATCAGGACTCACCTACATAGCACTACCCAAGCCTGGGGTCATTGTGGCCACCACACCCTCACTGGGGACTTCATTTCCATAATTCACCGTAAGGATAGAGTCATCATCACACGTGAGTTCATAAAAGGGTATGATAGAGAAGAATAATATAAATTGTGGAGGGAGATAAATTGGACCTCATATTTTAATTGATCAAATTTCATTTAACCATAATTGATGATCAAAACTAACCTCATGATTAAATACATTCTATTATAAAAATTTCCTTCCTAGAAATATTAGGACCTGATAATAATAATTATAATAATTCAATAATCCCACTACTAAAATGAAGAACCTATAATTATTCTCAAGAGAATTGTGGAATCATGGATAATGGACAAACATGAAATAAAAAATATATACATCGATTTTGGATTGTTTTTTGTGATGAGAACATTCACTAGTGATGAAGGTTAAGATCTCATTTCATTTTTTATTTCTCATATGGATCCTTAAATTGTTTGTCATCGGTTCACATTATCAGGATTTCTCATCACCACAAATCTCTCCCTCTCTCTTCCTTCTTTATAATCTCATAGGTTTATGTAGATAACCCTAAGGATTTTCCATAATGGAACCTAAATAGAGGTGGGTAGTTTTTTTATCAATTAAATTAATTAATTAAAAAAATAAAATAATTCATAATGCACCTTCCAATAGTCTTCCTCAACTGAACACCCCATTTTTGACTTACTTTATGTCATCCCTAGGGTTAATATAACATTCTGAAAATAGCCTTGGACTCAAATTTCCTCTTTGAGTTATTTCTTAATGGGTTAACCATATATTTTGAAAATGTGATTGTGTGTGATTTAATATATTTAATATTTAAAAAATTTAAATATTGAGCCTCTCTAAGCCTCGAAATATTCATATGACTTAGTACCTGGCTCCAAAAATAATCCTTAAAATATTAAATTATATTAAAAGAAGAAAAAATATAGGCTTTAAATTATCCCCTATTTCAAGTATTTTTAACTCAAAATTACAAGATACAAAAAATTGTGGGGGTACTAGGCCACATCTATATCTCATGATCCCAAGAGATTTCCTACTCATTACCATGCTACCAAAGTACTTGAAACAAAGGACTGGTTATTCCATGCTGGATCATCTTCTATATATACTTGATCTCCACCAGGTACTTCAAAAATGTGGCTATTTCATTGTCATCTAGCTTACACCAGTTAATAACTTATGTTAATTTATACACATATCTCCTCAGTTTTTACACATAGAATACATCATGCACTCGATCCAATTGTGGGGGAAAATAAAAGTTATAAGAAACCTCGCTAACCCTATAGAGAATCTAGAATGACCTGATGAACCTCATAGATTGATTTCTTCTCCAACTAAATATCTACAACCCTATTCTTGAGGATAGTCTCAAAAAAAATATTCTCTCTACCTAAACTTTAATGGTCTATCACTACAGTTTGTGTAAGATATTTTTTGGCTTTAGGCTTTCCTCAAACACTCACAGATCAAATGAACCCCTCTATGAAATTTCTTACACTAGTTCTATCCTAATAAGAGATACATCACCAACCTCAATCCAACCCAAGGGTAACCTAGATGGTCTCTTGTTCAGTGATTTGAATGATTCCATGCCAATTGGAGAGTGATATCCATTATCATAAGAAAAATACATTAATGGAAAGGCATCCTCCCAACTATGGCCAAATTCCAACACACTGACTCTCAAAAAATACATATTGAACCTACTGGATACTAATGTTTAACCTATAACTATTTACATTTGAGAAATTGATAAACAAAATAAGTCATACTCCACCAAATTACCTCCCAAAAAAACTAACACTGAAGGTTCTTGTACATCTTTTCCACACATAGATACATATCCAAGGGGGATGTATGTAACTCATTCAAAACCTCCTTAGGCAAAGTGATTGGAACCACCACCCATCCCTAGGAAAAGACGATATTATACCCTCCTTAAAAAGATATATCTGGTGTATCTCATGGGGATATTTGTTCACATAAAAATCTCAAAGTTGACATATCCCAAATGAGGACCTCTCACACACTAAAGAAGTGGTGGAGTAATTACAATAGAATATATATATATAAGTTTCACCCCTCTCCTCTAGAAGGGATATATTAAATAAACCCAACTACTCATATCCCTCCTCAATCAAGTGATAAATGAAATTCTTATTAAGTTCATCTATCACAAACATCTGATAGTACCCTACTAAACCATGAAAACACCAAAAATATGCCACACTCTAGGGAGGATTGTGATAAATCACTCAATGAAACATCACTGTATCCACATATAAAACATACAATGATATTAAATGATCTAGAGGGTTAACCTAACTAATATAAAACTGACACTTAATGAAATTACCTTAAATATGTAGTCCCTGGAGTTACTCTAGGACCATCCAAAAAATATCTTCATGCTCCCCCTATAATGTAATGTATACTATCATGTTATCAATGAGGATAAATATAAAGTAGTCCAAGTAGGGATGGAAGTTCCAATTCATAAGACCCATGAATAGTGGAGTAATTAGTTATAGAAATAGAAATCACATGAAACTCATAGTGTCTGTAAAAACTTCAAAATGTCATCTCGGAAATATCATCCTCATGAAATCTCTCATCTGATGGTAATTGGACCTAAAATTGATCTTGTAGAACCAAATCACACTTTTTTAACTATTTAGAGAGGTCATAAATCCTCAAGAAGGGGTAATTATTCTTGACCATTACCTAAATTAGGAGATGATAGTCATTCTAAAGCCACAAACTCAAATCCCCTTTGTCATAAACAACTCTGTAGCTTCCCAGGGTGACACACAAGGTCAAAAATAACCCTACATATGAAGATCTTACAATTTAACACTCAAATATTACAGATTGATAAGGGGCCTCCAATATTCCATTAAAGATATTATTGCAATCCCAGGGTAAAATATGATACATAAATCAAACTCCCACCTCAAAGGTGGTCCTGGAACGTCTTTTGGAATGATTATTATAAAAATATTCACTGCCTCTATAAGAAAAAATCATAACGATCATGCTAAACTAAGGATTTAACTCACAAACTAATGGGTGAAAGGTTGGGGCTTTCTACTTGTAATACCCACTCACTCGGCCATAAAATTTCATTCAATCACATAATTAAATCTCATCCCATTAGTATGTAGGAATGTAACTCTCCTTCTTTGATAGTCAATCTAAAAACATGTAACAGACAACTAGTCCATAAAAACATTGTTTTCAAAAGTTATAATCATGATGAACAAAAGATCGGATGATAAACTCACTACAAAAAAACCATTAACATTTAATTCATAGAAACTAGTCCCTCACACCTTGATACATTCTGCTTTGGGAGACATTGACTCACCCACACAACTTTAAATCATGTCACACAATAAGAAATATTGGTGGGGTAAGGTCCCTCTTCCATGTATGATTGAATTCACAATAGATAACACCAACATATGGATAACATGAATCTTAGGGATATAGTAAAAAACAACGAAATAAAAAAAATGTATATATGCCATACCATGTACTATATTTGGAGTCCCTAGACTGGATTCTCATGTTTTCTATCCTATCACTTTAGCATGATGGGTCACAAAATCTCAAGAAATATGACCTTTCTTATCATAGGAATAGAATCACTCATACATGATATTTTTGGGCCTTCTACAAGAACCATGAGTTAAACAACCTTCATGTTGACTGATTCCACCTTATCACTGCTACACTGCAGATCCCCATGAATGAGTTTAAATGTGAGCATTCATATTATGTTGAGAGATTTAGGACCAATTCCTTCCTGATACAACATACATCTCAGTTACATGATGTCAACTACTAGATCTATCATCCTAATACTACCTTCCTAGGAAGCTCTATATAGCCTAAGCTTGCTTGGAAAACTCATGAACCTAAACTTGTGGTCTAGTATAGGGATAGAAATCACTATGAAATAACCACACAAAATCTATGCAAGAACTTTTCACCTCATCATTCACCCGGGAAACCAAACCAAAAATACTTCAAATTACTCCTTGGAAGAGGCTGATTACAAATGAATTCATCAAATCAGGTGGCATCTGCATAAAATAGAAATCCCAAACTATCTACTCCATCCAAGCCTCTACCTCTTGAGCATCCAACTCACCCCAAAATCTGGGTGGACCTTAATCCTAGATCACTATAAGAAATCTTAGTTTAAATAAAAATTCATATATAATAACTTGAACTAAAGGCTTTTGAAAGTAATAGAAAACATAAAATTGACCAACTTGGGGGGGTCCTTATATTGCTCAATCAACAAAACCACCAAATAAATTGGAACCCAAATTAGATCCTCAATACTATATTGACTATTATATAGAACCTAATTTGGGGAATCACCACTCAACTAGTAATCATCATGAACATGTATTTTTATCCTATCTAGGTTCTATCATGGTGATCTCCTGAAAGTTTCCTTGATGTACCGTGATTATATCGGCATATCTTCTGGTCTAACTCAAGAAGGACATGAAAATAAAAATATTAAATTATATATGATGCATGTACCATTGGTTCCCTACAATAGATTCCTAGTTATGATCACTCTATAAGTTGTAATTAAAAGACCTAGTGAAGGTATATATCTGTTTCCAAAAAATCATTGGGTTCCCCAACCAGATATCTGAACTTTAGACACTCTAACACCATTGTCCGAATTTCTCAAACCAATCCTTAGAATGAGTCCAAATCTATACATAGACTGGGGGAATGACCACCTTTGATATCACTCAATCATGAATCAAACCAATAGGTCCCATCTATTTGATTCTAAGATGAGTGTGAAACCTCAATAATTTCTTCAATATGCTTGTGTATAACAATAAGGATCAGTTATGCAATACTAAAATGGGGGGCCATTACCTAATGAACTTATACACACACACACACACACACAAATCTCCATGAAATATTACAAAGATAATAATAGAATAATGAACATATAGAGTGTAAACCATGAATGATACAACCTCTAGGAAAGCATCAAAGTACAACAACATAGTAAAAAAGTATAAAATAAAAAATACAACCCCATCCATAAATTATGTACCGACCTGATAACAACAATATAAAGGGAAAATGTAATATATCTCACCTCAAAATATTTGAGGATAACCATCAAACATGACAACAAACTCTAATTACCTCTATACTCCTCATATTTTGCGTCTACCAGATCCATATCCAATCTACTTTTTGACTACATCATACACAGCACTTGTAGGAAAAGACCATGTAGCGGTGAGTATATACATACCCAGTAGGATACCCTTAAAACCACGAAGGGGATTAAAATTTTATAGTTTCATAAACCCATAAATCAAGAGGTTAAAGAAACCCAATATCATATATTATCATAAGAAACTCATGAAAATAGTTAAGTGGGATCTGCATCATCCAAGCACGATAAGAATGATGATTCTTTCTGCAACACAAAAGGTCTCATCACTGATTCCAAACAGACATGTAACCACATAAGATCCATATTGGAGAACTTTCACCTCACTACTTTGTATCAAAAGGGATAAAGAAAATACTCTCACCTATGCATCCCTCATAACCTATCAAGAATATAGATTTCATATATCTCACTACTACATAGCACAACCAAGTGAGCACTACTCCAATGGAGGACCTGCCAATAGCCACAACTCAATGGCAAGGATTTTCACTCCAAAGATAAAGGACATGAGACAACTAGAATATGAGTGATCATTTTCACTCCAAATAAAAAGTATATAGGGGACCACCACTTTGAGAGAAAATGGGGTACTGACCGAGGTAATACTCTGATGATTGCACCTGAAAACTATTACCTTTTAAGAATTATTGAGCGAAGAATCCTGCCAGTATTACCTCATGTCATATATCTATATCTCAAACGAGGGCCACCATCATGTAATTCATAAATGACTACTTAGGTTTGGAAACTCACATGTCCAAATCTAAATCTCATAAATGATTTATGAACTCACAAGAGACTTTTCACCCTTCTAATGTATTAAAAAATTAATCTAATGAACTTCCACCATAAATGTCAATGAATTGACAAATGGATAATGTCTTTATGGTCTGTGGGGAAAAACACTCAGGGTAAGAAATTTAATTTCCCAAAATAGACACTAGTTGAATAAATCATATTTCATCATATCTTAGATGAAAGATGTTTCGTGGGCCCTAGATATGAGTTAGAATTAAATATAGCATATGGGTCTTGAATTGATTCCCTCAATGTTAGCATTACATCATCATAGTCAGTTAAATACTACATCGTTTGAAGAAGATATGGATGGAACAAAATTATAAACAAAAAGTAATAATATTAATAATAATTTTATTATCTAAATTATTATTTAAGAGAAAGGTAGGGATCACTATAAATATAAATATATTATAATTATTTATTTTTTAGATACAGGTTGAACCCCAACCCCTTAACACCTAAGGGAATAATTATCCCCCATTGGATTACCATTTCCTTAATATTTATTTAAATAATGTATATATATTAACAAAATGGATATGGGGTTTATGCCTCCCCTCAATCGTGTAGCCACCCATCACCACATGGGAATTCTTATTAATTTCTTTTAATTAATATATTATTTTTATATTTTGTTTCATTTTTATTTTTATTTTTATTTTAATATTTCCTCTCCCATGTATTATCTTCTTCTTTAATGATCTTATAACACTAAAACCCTAAAACCACACCTGTAATGCCTAACACAACGTATGGTTCCTCCCCTCACATGTAATGTCTCTAGTCACACATAAAGACACTCATCATATGCGGCTAATGTAACTTCTCCCCTTCACCAGGACTCGTCAGAAAAACCACACCCATTCTTGGGCTCATTACTACCACCATTTTGAAAAATATGACTTCTTTTTCATCGGTCATCCTATTTTCTGGGTCATTGTCGCACATGAGTTCATAAAAGGGGGTGATAGAGAATAATAATATAAAGAGTGGATGGAAATAAATCATTCATCACATTTTTATCGATCAAATTCCATCAAAACTTCATTGATGATAAAAACAAATGTTAGTATTAAATAGTATCTATTTGAAAAAAGTAAATTCCAAGATAGCTGAAAATCCAAGAACAATTATTATAACAATTCAATAATCTTGTTACTAACCTGAAGAGGAAATATTTATTCATTGGTGAAGAATGTAATCAAAAAGGATAAAGCTACATCGAATAACGAAGAACTACATTAATATTGGGTCATTAATTGGAGATGATAAAGTTATATGTTTATAAAGGTGAAGATTTCATTATTTTCATAATTTTTCTCATGGATACCTAAATCGTTCATCATAGGTTAACTTTCTCAGTTTTGTTAATTCCCATATAGATCCCCCTCTTCTATCTATATAATATCATAGTGTTATGTGGATAACCCTTAGTATTTCCCATAATGACACATATATAGAGGGAGGTAATAAGGTTTATACATTAAATAAATTAATTAAATTAATTAAATAATTTACTTAATGAACACTTCAATAGTCATCCTCATCTAAATGTTTTATATTAACTAACTTTAGGTCATGCCTAGGTTAAAACCTGCATTATATAAATAATAATTGTCTCATATTTCCCATATGACGTCCTGATAAATGAGAAAATAAATTCAAAAAATATATGTTCATGAATGATTTAATATATTTAATATTATAAATATATCAATTCTAAGCCTCTTCAGGCCCCATGATCTCTTGCTGACTCAACCTCTGGCTCTGAAAATATTTCATAAATTCTTCTAAATTCTGACAAGGAGAAATAGATTTTTTACATAAGTAATATCCAAATTTTCATATTTTAGATATCTTATATTATATTTTTTCCCTCATAATATTTTTAGTTCTTATAGATATGTTTATTCTATTAATGTAATGTTCAAATTCACATAATAATTATTTTGGTTTTATAATTATGTTCATGTTATTTATATAATACTATATTACTAAATATGAAAATTTTATTTAATAAGGATAATTCCATGGATAAAATATTGGGTTATTATATAAACCTTCTATGTAACCCCTTTTGATACATAAATCCTTCCATTGTTATCCCCTTAAAAATTAACTACTAGAACCCCATTAATTGGTCCCCTTCAACTTGATTTCTATCATTCCCTTTGATTATAACTCTTTCATTTGATCACAAAAGTCACAAATCTTTTTTTAAACCACTTAAACCTTTGATAACCTACCATTTTTTCAAATTTTAGAGATTCCTTTAAACATGGTAAGTTCATACTCCTCCCTTGGGCTTGGTGGGTATGGTTTCCTCTAGGTATATGGGTTGCCATTTACTTCATATATTAGATTATCAAACACTTTCCTTAAGCTCAGTGTTATGATTTTGTCTAGGGTAGGGGGAATTGTATGTTTTCTATTTTTATATATTTTAGATTAAAAATTATTTAGATTTTTTAAATCCTCCTTTACTTTTTTAACTTATGTACTAGTATAAAATTAATATATCATTATATTCAAACTTTTCTGTATGTTATTTTATAGAATACATGAACTCTATTATAAATATTAATAGGTAAGGTGATCATGATAATTGGATTCCTCTTTATTAAATGTGAATATGTTGATTTAGGTGATTTATATTTAAATATACTACTGCATTGATATTAAGAAAATTTTGTTGTAATATGTTTGGAAGATAGAAATGTGAATGAAAAATTAAACCTAGAATTTAAATTATGTGATTTAAAATACCTTAGTAATAGGAATATAAATAGAAAGTCAATTTACGATTAATATTCTTAAATGGTAATAATGAATTATTTATTGTAATTTATGTTAATATATATTTGGGTTGTATTACAGGTTTATCAAGTTTTTTTCTCATATAATGTCTTATTGTAGAGTTTGTAGTTGGTTTATAATTATAACATTATCTATTTCTTTTTCTATTTATCTATGTTAAATGGGAATGGTTATAATCATTAGGTTTGATGGAGAGTATGGTTGTTACTCTCTTTGAGTATTTTTTCCCTTGTAAGTGTTTAACTTATCTAAATGATGTCTTGATTATTGGGTTGAATGGTGTGAATTTATAGGTCCTTTAGAGTATGGGGTTTAGCATTTATTTCTAGGGTTGTGTTGCAAGTTTATTTTTTAAAATAAGTTGGTCAAGATGCTATAATAGAGGGAGGAATTTTAAGAGTGTTTTCATTATATTCAAGTAAGTTTTTACACTATATTTGAGAAGATTCAAAAGTAAATTTTGATTAGGGTTTCCTCTCAATACTAAATATGTTATGTGGTATTGGAATTTTTGTAGATACATATTTTGATTAGCGTTTTATTTGGGATAGTGTGGTAAGTCCTAAAGTTTAATTCATAATAGTATGGAGATGTAGATTGGAATTTAGATTTAAAAAATAAAAATAAAATTTGAATAATTAAATAGTTGTAATACTTAAAAAAAATTTATTCCTAAATAAATAAATTATGTGGAAAATCAAATTTGGGTAAGAATATCAGTAATTTATTTCATAATGAACTAATAAAAAGGATAGATTGATTAATATTATTAGATGATTAATTATATTTCTAAATAATAATGATATGGATTCTTTTAAATAATTATATATTGTAATGAAAAAAAATAAATTCTAAAGATGATAACTTTAATTGTTTTGGTGTATATTGCATTAGTTTTGATATCTTGTATGGTGTAGTGATGATTTTTGTTTCAATTATACTATCATGTTTCTCGATTATTAATTATTGTTTATCTATTTTTACAGTGATTGTATCATGTGTGTATTGATATTTTATATTATTCCTTGTTGGATAATATTTTTTGGTTTCAAGTGGAAATAGGTTGTGATGGTTCAAGATTATTTTTATGGTGATATAGATGTTGTGCAGATATTGATATAGTAGAGATTATTGAGATATTGTTTAGTAATGATGATATGACAGAGGATGTTTTGTTGATATGATTTTTATTTAATTATCTTCTTTTTGGTTGGTTTTTGAGGATTTTTTCTACCAACTCTCTACCAGTTTGAGTTGGAACAACTTTTAAAATAACAGGTAAGTGCAGTGGTAGCTTTTTATAGTCCCTTAATCTTATTATATTATTATGATATATCCCTAAATAAATTATTTGAATGGTTTATTTATATAAGGTGATGGTTTTATGAGGATTAGTTAATGGTAGTGGTTGTGATATCTTAAGAATTTGTGCATTTCCCTTGGTTATGGGTGTTTTTCTAAAAACTATTCTTGATTGCATCTTTTCATTTACTTTGTTTTTTTACTCAATTATATCTTGAAAAATTTATCACACATGGATATTGAACTATTTAGAAGTATTTCCTTTATGAATACTTCCAAGTTCTCACCCATATACATTTTTCTTAAGTTATTTTGGTAGACACTTCGAGGGAGATTAGGGATGCTATTTTTCGAGTAGTTAGAGTGGCGTTCTATGATGATGTTTATTCATTGTCCTTAAATTTATTATATACATTGGAATAAATATATAGTTTGGATAAATAATTTTTTTCATTTCAGATTATATATGGTGTTTATTATTGGACCATATTTTTTTTCTAGTAATTTTGAGGGTAATTCCTCCAATACATATGATATATACCATCGGTTCTAGTCACGAACTCAGGGATTATTATAAGTTGGCTTCGAGGGTAACTACCATTTTCATTTCTGGTCGAGCAGGGGTTTCAATGGGTATGGGTAATGAAAAAGTGTTATTAGATATTTTTCATAGATATATAGTAGAGTTTTGACTTACACCCAAGTGAGGATTTCATGGGTCTTGTAAAGAAATAGTGTGATTTAAATTTATCATGTTGGGTATAGAATTCTAGAATCGATAAAATTATATAATTCCCCTTGTGATCTAATACAAGGTACTTGATATTCTACTAAGAATATTCTAATGAATATGAACTAATTTGGTATAAAATATAGGAAGGGGCATTAACCATTATCATAGGTTGCAATTAGGTTAAAATTATGATTATTGAATTTGTTTGGTATGTTTATTTATGCTAAAGTATATTGATATTATGAATAGTTAATAATTATAGAGAATTAACTGTTAATAAATTTCCTCTTGATTTTATAAACATGTTTTCTTATAAAATAACGACATCATATGATGATTGGTTTTCTTATTGTACCATAATTTAAAGTTTAATATATTTTAATTAATTAACCAATAAAATTATGGTAAGAAAGGAAATTATTATTTAAGTTTTATTTATGTAGTTTTATAATATGTTCTCATTGATGATGAATCGTGTCTAAAAGATCATTATGTCAAAGAATATAATTAACTAAAAGATCAATTAATTAAGTATTTACATGATGATTAAATATAGATTAAGCTAAATGGGGTTTAAAAGAAATGATTTATTAGTATATTTTAAATTCTAACGTACAAGGATATGAAATGGCATTCAATGTGTTAATAAAAATTGATAAATCAATATTATTTTTGGAATAAAATGTGAGTTTCCAGAATGATTTTATTTAATTAATTTTCATTTTATATTTATTAATTATTGTTACTCAACATGTATAACTTAATGAAACGTTGTGATTCATTCATATTACATATAATAGTTAGAATAAATTAATTATACCAGGTTTAATTTGATATATATTATGATATACTTGAACTTATTTTTGATGATATCATATCCAAGATTGATAAATTCTATAATAGATTTATTTTGCAAGAATTATAAGTTATAGGACCTACTTATTTTTTTATGAAATGTTAAAGATTAACTGTTCAAAATATTATTAATATTTGATTATATAATCTAATAATCATTCCATATTTGATTTTAAATATGAATCCTGAAGTTAATGAATTTTTTAATCCAATAGTACTTTAAATAAGCATGGCATATTTTTATTATAAAATTAAAGTGCTTCAAATTTATAAATAATTCAATTTAAGAGGGAATCAATATGATTGTTCTATGAATACCCCATGAAATTTTAATAAAACAAGTTATATAGATAATCATTTCTACGATTAATTGTGATTTGGCATGCCCTATTAATAATATGTTTTCATAAAGATTCATTTCTGGATAACCTATTAATTTATTAATTGTACCTTGGTGAAGCTATGTGATATAAATTATAGTGATATTGTTGTTTATATCTCAGATATGATTTTGATATGGGGATATATGGTGAATATGGCTGATAGGAAAGAATTAATATTATGTGAGAATATGTTTTAGTGAAATATTTGTGCATTGGTAATGTGGGGGTGATGATTAATAATGGAAGTATTATGTTGATGGGTATTGTTGTCAATAGAATGTGTTTTCATACATGATATGATCTTCTACGTGGTTTTTTATGATTTATATTATATGTCGTCACCTAGTTGATTGATATTCTACCAAAGATATTCTATTGAGGCATTATTAAGATGTTTCCTATGGGAATAAGGAAGAGGGATCTTAGGATGATGAAATGTTGAAGTTTCATCTAAAAAAGGTAAAAAATTACACGATGGGGTATCTATTCATGTGGATGAGGAGTGGTTAAAATATATTTATGTTTCCTTTAATTTAGTGGGGACATTGGATTGATTTTTATTCACTTTTTTTATTGTATTATTTCAAAAAGTGGATCGAAGATGGTGGATTATAAAGTGTGGGGACTCAGATGGGATGAATTGGGTATATTTTCTTTAATTATTCAAGAAGTATTTTAATTATCATATATAAATTTATATCTATTTGAAGGAGATTAATGTGATCTATCATGGGGATATAGTTTATATAGCTTTGGGAATGTTTTTTTGGACCTAGTTGGATTGTTACTAAATTTTCTAGCCAATGAAAAATATCAAACGAAACATTTTGAGTATTCTTTTTGATTCAAGGTTCAATGATTTAATATAGACTTTAAAATAGAGTCTTTAAATAGTGTGAGTTATTGAGAAGAGATCATGGGGAGATTTTTTCCCTTGATATGAGGTTTTTTGTAAAAGACTTCTCAAGTTTCTAGTGGAGTTGAGATAAACACACTGAGTTGTGGGTCTCGAGGTATGAAAAAGAATAAAGTGATGTGATATTATAGAGGTAGAGAATTACGTTAATCCTTATGTTTAAGTATATTAGGGTTTCATGTGTAAATCAGGTTAATATGTTTTCATTTTAATTTTCTATGGAATCATTAGTATGAATTCCCTAGGGATCCACATTATTTTCTGTCTTGAGTGGGTAGTTAGTTATGGATTGAGTGGTAAATAATTCTATAGATGTTTTTCTAGTGTATCCATATTATTTAAGTGGTATCTACCCATGTATATTAACCTCTATGATTTTTTTATTTTAGTTTTATTTAGGACTCTCATGGATGATAATCATTTGAGATAAATTTAATGTGAAGAATTGGTTTTCACTATCCCTTTCTTGGATTTTTCTACCCTTTTGTTGTTATCTTGATTCCCAATGGTGAAATATTTTGAGAGGTGTCTAATTTGTGGGACCAAAACATCATGGACCGTTACTTTTTTGTTTATCAATTATTGAGGGTACCTAGGGTGATAGTGGTAGTTTAGAGGGAAAATGTTTGAGTTTAAGGTGAGATTCTACCTAGAATAGGTATGTCACGACATGATGGCATGCATCGTGGTGAAGTATTTATGGTCCTGGAATAATATTGTGTAACATTTTAGATCATAATCAATGAGATGTGGGGGTTTATCTATTTAATTGGATTGGTTTTTGTTTCGTCATTATTTTTTGGGATATGGAATGAGGGTGTTTCTCATTGTGTGCCCATGAATATTGCGCTATGAAGATTTAATTATCAGGTTTCTTTTTTGATAATTATAGATAAATACTTTTGTATTATTGGACCCTTATATATTATTTTTTCAATCCATGATCATAGGTTTCATTTCAAGAAATCTTAGAGGATGAGTTCCTTGGTTCTACCTTTTTTTATTATCATCGTGTCATGGTGCTCTTATTGATTTGTGTCTTATTATAGATTCATGTCATGATTTTTGTGGGATTAAAACGTTATATTGTTGTTATATTAATTTTTTTAAGACCTTCATTAGTTTTTTATAATTTAAGAGGGTTTAATAAAATATAAAAGGGGGATTACAAGGGGATAACATTGTGATCCTCAGAAACATGTTTGAAACCAACCTATCTTGATGTGACTTTATCCATCAGGTGATGATACTTCACATATGGTTTTAATTAAAAATTCATGATGTCACCTCCATTTGGTTGAATATTTATTATTTATCTCAAACTATAATCAGTGTAGGTCCTTACTTTGGATATCTTTTTATGCTCATTACATGGTTCTAAAAACCCTGTCTTTGAAGATTGTTCCTCCTTTGATCTGAGTTGCCATTGTTATTACATTTATTTCATTATTTCTTATTAAATCTTATATTAATGGTGGAAGTATAATTTTTGTTTGGTTATGGTGTATTATTTTTGATGGATTAGTGAAAGATGTGATGTTATAGGGTCAAGGAAACTTATTATAGATTCATTAGTTCTCAGCTATTATCCTTTCAGTTCATAATTTATCAGCTTCATTATGGTATGGGATTTCTTATCTCTTCTTATATATTATGTAATATTATATTTCTTAATATATTGTGAATCCTTCTAAGTAAACCTTATTGATCCAAAATTCCATCGATTATTATCCATTTTTAAATTAATGATTGGAACCCATTACATGGGTCCCCTTAAATTTTATTAACATCATTATCTTTAATTAAAACTTATCCATTTAATCCATAAGTTATGACTATTTAATTATAACACTTCGACCATTGATAACCCACCAATTTTAAAAACTCCTGATATACCTTATGAAATAGTAATTTCGCACTCTTCACATGGTCTGGATGGGATTTTTTAGTCCAAGGGAAGGGGTTTCTATTTCCCACAAACCAGCCCAAGACACCCCACATATGGGAACCTGATATAGCAATTAGAAAGTGACAATGGGAATTCCTAATCCCCAAAAGCTGAAAACTAGTGCTAAGGCATCTAGATACATAGTGGATAAAATTTGACCAAAGAATAAATATTTAATTATAAGAGAAATTCTTCTGGATTTCTGAATTGGGGTGTCCATATGTTGTATTTCCATGTGTAAAAAACTAAAAGGTCAAATATAAGATAGAAAAAACTAAAGAATAACTAAATCGTTATTAATCAGAGTTGGAAATAAAAATTTTAAGTTGGTTGAATTAGATAGAAAAAACTAATGCAAAGTAATACCAAATAACTATTTGTGATGTGATAGTGACCATGAGGTCTCTCTTTATGCATATACTCAAAACACACTCTATGTGAAAACCAAAATAAGGAGTCTATATAATCGCACTCCTTAGAACCATAAACCGAACATTCAAAAATCGAATTCATCTACAAACAAAGAGGGTTGTTAATAGGTTGTGAGTATAATGTAAAAGTATGATTTAAGTAAATATTACCCAAATTTTTTTCTTCATAATAATAAAAAAATATTATATTGAAATATGATATTTTTTAAAATAGGTTTTCAATATATTTTGGAAAACAAATCCATGAGTGTTCTATTAAAACTCTATTTTGAATTCTAAATGAGGCCTGAAACTAAATAAATATATTTTAGTTTAAAAATATATTTGAAACCATTATTTTCAAAAAATTATTCCAAACCTACCTTTATAAAAAACTGTGAAAGAAACTCTACCACAAATAAACATCAATCAAATAAACATAACTTGGTAGTAGAAATACCAAGTAAATAGGTAACAAGATATATCAAGGTCAAAAGTAGTGATAAACTATAGAAAGCATAAATGAATGGATAAAAAATGATAGAAATATTTAAATTAAATATTTAAGAGACAATGATAAAAAAATGTAGTATTCTAGAAAAATAATAAAAATAATGCAATAAAAGAATAATCAAACATGATAATAATGGAGTCAATTAAAGTGTACATAATCATGAAGAAATACGAAAAATGTTGGGAGATTATCTTTGATATACCTGGTTGGAACCTTATATCATCCAATAAACGCATTCCTAGTCTATAAATAGTCAAATAACTCTCATTTAGGCTCATTGGTGGCACCACTCTAGTTATTACTGGTCTGAGGCTAAAGGGTACAAGTCTGTCTCATTAAGACAAAATTAGTAACCATCTATCAATCCCTCTCTAAAAAACCATTGATTCCCAGGATACTATTAATAGATTTTGGGTAAGTATGTATGTTATACCATAGATAAAATAATAATAAAATACTTGGAAAACCATTCCCATGACAAACCATATCCCACCCATCTCACCAAATCCCACTTTCAAACAAAATAAAATAAATGTAAAAATTACATTAAACCATAAAACTCATATCTTCATAATTCCATGGGGATTTAGTTAATGGTGTATTTTATTATTCATAAATCATTCTTATAAATTTCCAACTAGGCCTTATATTTTTAAGCTATCATTATGATTTCAAAATTCCCTTTGAAAACCATTTTTGAGTCGATATCTTTTCAAAATGAACTTTTCATAATCTAATTCAAAAACAATTTTATTAATAAACACATTTTAAAGATAAAAAATAAGAATTTTGGCCATACATCAGATATTACACTTATTAATTCATTTTTGAATCCATTTTTGAAATCCAATAGCTTTTGGAAAATACTTTGAAACCAAGGGGAAATCCCACTTGAAAAGAAAAACCATCAAGGATAATAACCTGTTAAACCACAAGGAATAGTATAATTTAAAAATTATATTGACACAAAAATAATTTGTGATCAATAAAAAAATTATAAACAATTAAAAATATACATATAATTCTATTAAATGAAACTCCCAAACAATAACCCCTCAAAATGCATGAATTCCTATCTAAACACGATAAAAGGCGGAAATAACATTTTTAAGTAACAATCCATTGAAAACCCATCTAATTAATTTATAAAATACATATCATACATAATATAAAGGATAAGGAGTTTTTATGAACCAATTATAACATATATACTAGTAGAAAGGAAAAACATGTAAATGTCTAGCATAAACAAAGTGCAGATGGCATGAAACCCTCAAATATTGAAGAACAATGGCCAGAGAATTGATTTTAACACCTAAAATCATAGCAAATGAATAATTTCTTCGAATAACCTCTATAATATTCTATAAAGAGGTATATACAATAATATAAGAATAATAAACAAAAATAAATATGGAGAAATATAAGAAAAAAATCAATACCTTAATAAATAAAAAATAAATATATGGGGAAAAACTAAAACTCAAGGAGGATAATTGGGAGACAATTAATAGGGATCCTAAGGATGTCTCACATGAAATGGGGAAAAGAATACCAATTTTGGGTCTTAAAATTAAAAGGTGCAAGATATAATTTTTAAAATCTAAATTTATTCCCATGACCTGTCATGGTTTGATACTCATCATCACGGGGTAACTGATTTCAAAACATACATGGTTTCTATGTGATTCCCCACATCACGATGTGATGGAATTCATTATATAACTATGTAACTAGGGAAAATCACAGTCACAACATGGAACATGAGTCATTATATAAGCCATATGTATGAAACAAAGAAAAATGAAGGGACCACCATCTAGGATAGGCCATGGAACAAAGCCCTATTTCACAACGTGACACACCTCTATCCAAAATCTTCATGGAAAATAACTGATAAAATCATGATGAAACCTTAAGAGGTCACAATGTGACCTGTTATAGACTAAAACCAAATATTTTTTCCCCGGATCCTTGGAACATCCAAATGAATCAAAAAAAGAATATAAAAGTAGAAACATAAGAAATAAACAAATTATTCATTGTGGTAATGTTGAGGTGTGAGAACTCTCCCCAAAATACAATATATTCATCTATAAGGTCACTAGGCACATTAAGAAAGATTTGATAAGAAATGTTTTTGTCAATATTAAAGATCCATTCAAGATGAATTCTTCAAACCACACTAAAACCCAATGGAAACTATTCAATTTGAACACTTTTCTTAATTCATGAATGATACCCTATACTTATTCCTTATTATTAATAAATGGTCAGGGTCCAAAATAGGTCCCCCCCCCCACCACAATATAAAGATGATACTATAATGGGTTAATAATTAGACAAAATCACCACCCAAAAATCAAGAACTGAAGGCCCAAGATGGTACGATTACTCTAATAACACATCTATCGTCACACCAGATCAAATAAAATGCTCCAAATATCATAAGGTGTCAATAAATTCAAAAATAAAAAGTGTATATATTTTGAAAAAAAGTGGGAAAATTATTGACAATGGTAAGAATGACGTAGGTGCTTCAAAATTTCCTTTCAGGAAATAATCATAGTCTAAGACCAACAGTGCCCCCCCCCCCCCATAATATTTGGACAACACTAATATGGTTCGACAATAAAGAACATGTACATTTAATGTATCACTATAAAATAGAAGATGAATTTAAACAAAAATAACTTGATCAAGGATATATTTTTAGTCTCATATAATCAATCATTTATTAATCCCAATAAACATAAGACCTATAAAATCACCAAATAAAAGTCTATAAATCAAGAACCAAAACAAATCTATGAAAAAAATGGATAAAGAGAAGAATAATATTATAAAATAGGCCTAAAAATATTCTATTCTTAACACTCTATCATGAGTCATGGTAGATTTTAAATCTATAAGATCTATACTTGCACTCTGAGATACATCAATATAATGGGAATTCAATGACACAAACTTCTTATAATCCATCGTGGATTTTTTGGGAGAAAGAAACTAAATATAAAAGGTTATCAGAATACCCCATGGAAAAAAATTCAACACCCAAATAATCCTTAAACAAGAATAAATATAATCTGAAAGTAATAACTCAAGGGAGTAAATCATAAACACCACCTGAGAAAACCATAACACTAAAAAAATTAAACATTTCTATTTTAAACCATTTAAAAACCACATAATTATATATTAAACCTCAAAAAATCAATTGAAAGTCATTTTAAAAAATCAAATTTTCATCATTTTCAAATCCCCAAACATTATATTCATTATAATTATTTTTCGAAAACCACTTTTTAATTATCAAAACCAACTATCACATTTCAAAAATCCATCTTTTTATGTTAAAATGTCATCGTAATCGACCAAATAATACAAGAACATCATAAAAAACATAACACCAAATCCAACTAAAATTTATTATTATTATTTTCAAATCCAAGTGATTTTAGATTTGTAAATGAGTTTAATTAATCACATTATAAACTAAGTCTTAATAAAATTCATAATCACTTGCTTTGTTTTTTAGATCATAAAACCTAATTTTAAAACCATTTTAGAACTATATATGTTCTTTACTAAAAACATTATCACATTTAGAAACCCCATTTCAATTAAATTTTATTTTATGAAAACCAAAAAGTACATAAACATTTTAAAAATTCTATTTATAAATTTGAAAAGTAACTTTTTACACTAAAACACAAAATTTCCATTATTAACATTAACCAAAATGCAATCATGTAACATCTTATGAAACAAAACAAAATTATAAGAGGTTATTTATTGTGTATCACATTGCCACATAGTTTTTCATACCATATTCTAATTTTTCAACTAACACTAAGAGTCACATAGATTTATACACATGGTATTTACAAGGTTTTACATGTAGTTTGAGATAACCATACACCAATGGTTCATCTCCCATTTACACCCTAAAGAATAATAAACCATTAATTAATTCACATAACATCAATATAATTTATAAATTTATAAATATAGAAAAAAATATACTGGAAAATAATAAATAAAGATCAAAATTTATGCATCACAGCCCAACATCCCATTATAAATCATAGCATTGAACCAAATAGTGAAATCAATAATCTTCCAGAAATTACCTTATGAGTTTCAATATTTCTACATACAGTATATAAATATTCCAATGATATCATGGGGCTCTCTAATACCATTTATTTCATGAACTAAACTAGGACACCCCTACTTTGGGTACCTAATCCAGTATATGGAAAGGACCAAGGGGTATTCTTGGTATGTACATGCTATAAATAAGTATGAGGGAATAAATGGGAATGATTTCACCCAAGAAATAATATTAAATGAGTTCTGAAATTATAATGGAATTCTGGGATGGGGTCTCTAAATTTTTTATATTTATACATAAATAACTAATCATTCTAAAATAACATGGAAAAAACTAAAACATGACTGAATAAACATAAAAAAAATCTAAAAACTAAAATGTTAATAGGTATAACTTGTAAAAATAAATCATAATGAAAAATAAAACTAAATAATTCATCAATATCTATAATGGAATCGAATTTCACTCCCCAATCATAGACTTAAAACATACACAAAGATAAGACTGAAACAATATGTCCATATAAGTGATCTCCCTAGAACCAGATCTGGAACCGGAAAAATTCACTTGGTTTATAATCACAAAGTGGTGTAAGTATGGTGTGAGCATAACGGCCAAGTGGTTTTTCACAAAAGATTCCTTATATTTCCACTTTCATAACATTCTAGAAACACTAGTTTGAAATAAGATATTTGAAAATAGATTTTCTATAGCTTTTGGAAAACAAATACACAAGTGTTCCTTCAAAACGCTATTTTAAAGTCTAAATGTGGCTACAAACCAAATTAATAGCTTCCGTTTAAAAATTATTCTGAAAGATTACTTTTCAAAAATAATTTCCAAAACCGCCTTTAAAAAATAGGAATCAAACTCCCCTGAAAATAAATTCCAATCACCTAAATATAACTAGGATGAAAAAATACTAAATAAATGGGTAACCAGATATTTCCATATTAAATTTAGTGATAAACCGAAGGTAATTATCAATGAAAGGATCATAAATAAATAAATATTCATCCTACCCAAAAAATAATATGATCAATAACATATATTATTCTATAAAAATTATAAAATAATTCATAACAAGTATAGTACAACATAACAATAAGGAATTCAATTAATCTTTCGTAAACATCTAGGTATTTAAACCTAAACATCCTAAGGTGGAACCTTCTATAACACAATGAGATTTTATTATATTTTATATTTAGTAAATGTGATGTGATAGATAGATTTTCATGCACATAACACCCAAATTTACTGAGCAATTGTTTACTAATAGAAAAAATTATGGCCTTACAAGATATTTAAATGAAAATAATTTGTAAAAAGGGGTTAAATCCACTTAGGAAAATACAAGTAATTCTAAAGTTATGGTTCTAAAACATTTTGTTGAATTATGAATTCCATTAAATTTAATAATTTCCAGAAAATGGTATCAATAAAATATGTTGATAAAATTATAATAAATAGTATTGAAATAAATTAATAACATCCATATAGTGATTAATAAACTATAATGAATATTAATTTAATTATTCATAACTAAAAAATAATATTTAAAAAAAATTGTATTGTATATTATTTGTGTTTTATTTGAAATATATATTTTAAAATTATAAAATTTTTAATTTGAAAAAATGAGCTTCATTTTTGAAATCGGTACTTTAAAATTATCGTAAGGTGACTTTTTTGGATTTTTTCGATTTTTTGGTGAATAGTTAAAACATCTATCTATTAAAATTATATAATTTTTATAACATCATTAAGATATAATCATGACATAAAATGTATGAAATATATGTATGCGAATAAATTTAATTTAAGTGGTAAAATTAATCATTAAAAACTATTATGCTGATTTTGGAAACCAATGCTTGACTTTTTGGAACCAAAGTAAAATTATATACTAATAAAAAACTATTTTAGTCAATTTCCTTTTATTATGTAATCACAAAGAACCATTAAGAATTTTTTTTATTTTAAATTCATTAAAAAATTTATTCTATACATAATTCAATAAATTTAATTGATATAAATTATATATATGATATGTGTGTGAATTAGTTTTCTCTAAAAAAATACATTCTTCTAAAAACTATTTTTTGTTTCATCTTTCAAATGTATATTAAAAATTATTTATTCCAACTCTATGAATTGAATATTATGAAATGGATTTCATATTTTTAATCATCATATTTATATTAATTAATAATTTCAACTTAATTTTTATCCATAATGAATAGTTAGTATGGTAAATATTTTGTCACCATTATAAGGTTTAAAAGGGTTAAGGGGGTTGAACTAGGAGATGAGGCTTCAAATATAAATAAAAATTATCTAAATCATATTGTTTTATTGGAATTAAACATTATTTGCAAGGGCTTCATGCCCATCACTTATAAAAGGTCACCTCTTTTTCTCACTTCTCTAACCTAGTTGAGCACCATATATCTAAAAGGATATTTCTATATATCTTCACATCACCCTTATCCATGACCAATTGGTTATGTTCTTCCAAAAATATCTATTCAAGAATCACTAATGTGTTTTTCAAAGGAGAAATCCAAAGGAAGACCAATATGTTCTTACCATAATTTTTCACGTTTTATTCTTCTTAAACCTAGTTTAAATAATATATAACCATATTAAAATAAGTAAATAATTACATCTAATATAATAAAATGTTTTTATATTATTCGTATATCAATTATCAATCTCATTTTCTTCTAATGGAAAATTTGAACTTTTCTCATACATATATACGGACTACAACCACCATGAAGTGCTATTTTTCATATTTATTACCATATCTCATAGAAGGATAGATATATATAAGGTTTAATTTATATATAATTTAAAATATAATTATAATTATTTAAATATAAATTATTATTTACCTTTTATTCTTTCCATTCATTGAAAAATGAAAACATCGCTCTTGAGTATGTGCAGACCACTTCCTTCATAAATTAATAGGATAAATTTTTCGTCACTTCCTAAAATTTATGATTATAAAATATTGTATAATAAATAAATATTAAGTTTATGACATTATTAATCTTATTTAAAATTAATATTTCCTTTATAAAAATTATTTTCTTACTCATTCAATCACTATAACATGTTTTAGCTTTAGTATGTTTTACCACCATCATAAAAATTTTCATAATGATTATATCATGAATGATTTTGGAATTTTATATACTATTAATATTATGTAATAATTATTAATTTAATATGTTTTAATAATTATATAGTGGTAATATTCAAAATTATATATACCAATAAATTCAATTCTTTTGTTAAATTCAATAATCACTAAAAATGTTAATATTATAGTGTTTATACAAACCACTATAATAAGTTATATAAAGTAATTATAAAACTATATAAATAGATAAAATTAATTATTTAAATAGAAATTAAATTTCTAGATAATATTAATCCATGACCAAGGATCAAGGTCTGGAACCATCGAATTAGAACATGCATTGAGAACTAAATAGTTAACAAGAAAATATTGATTTTAACAAAGAATTTATAATAAATGTGTTATAAGAAATTATAATAGAATGATATATAAAAATATAAGTATGAATTATTTTATGTTATATATGTATAGAAAATTTAAATTTATTATAAAATAAGTAAGAACATTTTTGACCAAGTGAAAGTCCGGGGTAAGGTGATTTTCAACTCAATATCCTTTCATTGGGTTATATTACTTATCTGTTAATTTTATTTTTTCATGATTATATTTTTTTATATCCTATTTTTTTATGTTTTATTTGCACTTTTTATATGGATTAAATTTTGTCCACATATTCATTTAATTTATGGATTACTATTTCAATTGTTATGAATTTTAATAAGGGTTTCTTTTCACTATTTTCTTTTTTTAAAACATATTTCATTTTCACAACTTATTTTATATTGTATGGTTTATATAATAATAGTGAATTAATTTTATAATACTTATCAGGAAAATGTTATGGAATTAAAAATATAAATAAGTCTTGATCTTTAATGAGGTTTTGATTCATTTTTTAAAAAGGTTGAAAGTTTTAATCTCAAAATCATACTTTTACTGATATTATTTATGTTTCAATTTAAATTACAAAAAATAATATTTTTTTATTTTCTTAAAACCCATATAAATTATTTTCCTATTTTTTATATGTTTTATCAATTATTATTTACATAGTTCTCCAATTAGGTACTCAAAAATAACAAAAAAAAATTATTAAAAGACTACCTTATTTCTTCCACTATGTGTGGAATATTTTTCCTCCATATAAATTTTATTTAAATTTTTTTTTTAGAAATTTTTTTTCTAGATTTAAATTTTTGATAAAGGTATTCTATACTTCTTCTTAATTTATTTATAAATGATTAAAATTAATCTTTTAAAACATTTTCTGTATAACTCAGTTTTGAATTTCTTTAAAAATGTAAAAATAATAATTTTTTTGATGTATAGAGCATGAACTGATTTTTTCGATGTGATTTTATTAATTAATAATTTAATTTTATGTAAAAAATCATGGTTTTATTTATATAATACACTTTTTATTTTTTAGTAATTTTTAGTGTGTGAAAGTTATAAAAAGTAAGTGGGAATTTCTTCTTGTTTTCCAAAATAATCTTTCTAATGATTTTATAAAAAATTATTTTACATTTATATCAACAAAATTTAAATATTTTTATACTACATTGTGGACTTGATCATATGATACAATTAAAT
Organism: Viscum album; assembly: GCA_963277665.1. Classification (NCBI taxonomy): domain Eukaryota; kingdom Viridiplantae; phylum Streptophyta; class Magnoliopsida; order Santalales; family Viscaceae; genus Viscum; species Viscum album. The sequence continues at coordinate 54,142,716 of OY728138.1, read as the reverse complement.
TCCTTTCTATTAATTTCTTATGATGATGATGTTTTAATAATGTTTTCATGAAATCCATTTCCTTCCAATTTTTTGATTAAGTTATAATGAAATGATGACTATTATTGTGATCTTATAGCACAAATATCCATGGTTTGAATTATGATATGGGTGCTGGGAAATTATAAATCCCTCTAATTAATCTGTTAATGTTTTATACATCATGATCTCAAAATGGTATAAAGGAGGTTATCGAAATCTAAAGGGTACATGGGTGGTTGTCTAAATCCTAAGAGGGAACATGGGAATTTTTCCCAACCAAAATATATTATATAGCACATTTTTCAAGCTGATGAGGATATAAGAGAGTTTTTTCAATCCTGAGAGGGTACACAAGTAATTATTCCAATCCCAAGAGAGTATAAGGTTGTTATCCCAATCCGAAATAAGGTAAATGGGTGGTTATCCAAAGTATACTATGTATTGAGTGTCGTGGTGATAAGACTTTAAAAATGATTTCTATGATTATTTTAATTTCATGTTTTAATGGAATAAACTTATTTTTTATACTTAGGATATTCTCTCATTTTTTATTATTTATTATTAATGATTTCATACTCTTATTACCCATGTCATTTTTTATGATGAAGCCTTATTTCATGAATCGTGTTTCATGGTTTATGACTTCATACGTATGATATTTTATGTTTTAAAAATGTTCGCATACACTTAAAAATATATTATACTCATCAATGATCATCTATTAACATTTCCCATGTTTACCCTCACTGAGCATAAGACCTCACCCTTTCTTATATTATCATTTCTCCATGTTATAAAGAACGGTTTTATGTTGGAAAATTATCAGAAAGATACTATGTTTGGGTAATTTTATAGGAGATGTTAAAGAATTATTATGGAATAATAAGATCATTTTGTAATTGGAAATATTCCCATTTTATGAGAAAGGATTCACTTTTTCTAAGTTAATATTTTTCCTAATTCTCTACAACTGTAAACCTTAAACGGTTTTGGATATGTAGGTGACTCAATATTTTTTGTTTATGTGGTATTTATGGATATTAATTTAGAACCTTAGGTCTTAGGAAAAACTTTATTCTTTAAACTATATGCATATAATCATAAAAAAAAATTTAAATTATTTCAAAAAGCCTTAAACACTTATATTAAAAAAATCATTAAATATATAAAGAAAATTTTAATTGGGTATAGTACCGGTGAAGATAAAACTAGCTCAGTATTGTTAGTTTATATTTTATTTTTTAAAATATATTTATATTATAAAAACCATATTTCAAATATAATAAATCATTTATAAAATAAATTATGTTGGAATAAAATAAAATTTCACCAATTTATTAATCAAATAATTTTTATTCTAAAATATATTTTTTATGAATTACACCTTTTTTTATTATTTTCAATAAATTGTTTAAATTAAATATATTGATATAGAATATATTATTTTTAGAAATAATAACTGAATAAAATTTAATAAATAATAAAAGAACTATAAATAACATTAATTTAATTATTCAAGAGTAGACCCAAAAATGTCCAAACACATTATTTTATTATTATATTTTTTAAAAGATAAATATATCATATTTGGAATATTAAATATATTGAAATATATTTTGAATATATATATATAAACACATAAATTATAATACATATAATTAATAATACATTGTAGGTAATAACAATAAATTCGTTTTATAATCAAAACTACATTTTTTTCCTAAAAATGATTTTTTGATTTATGCACACATACATTAAAATTAACTTTTATCAGTTTTAGAAATTTAATATGATAAAATGGTCTTAATATTTTAAATCTTCCTATTTGAATTTAATAATTTGTAAATTTTAATATTTAGGCATAAAAATTAGTTGTTGAGGTAAAAAAAAATGAGTTGTCGCACTAAAGGTAAATTAAGGTAAAAATTGATATTAGATAGAAAAGTCCTAAAATACCTAAACAATTATACATTATTTCTATATATAAGATTTATTTAGACCCATCCACTTAAATTAACAATTTTTAGTGTCCTTCTTTGAAATAAGGCTTGGCCTCCAAGAGGATAAATTGTTATTCACAAAAAAAATCATCTCTTCCTCTTATAAAGGGAAATTTTTACCAAACCCTATAAACCTCATATAAAATTTGAATTAACCTCCAAAAATTATTTAATTTAATTCCCTAATAATCCTATTATACCTTTTTGTCCCCTGGTACCTTTATTTTTTTAAAAAAGTGGTGACATGAATTGGTCACCCAATTCATGCCCCAAGGGAATTTATTGAAATAAAGGGTTACAAAGAAAACACGAGGTGTAAATTGCTTACACCAACAGGGGATTGAGGGAAATACAAAATCAAAGACATAAATCCAGTGAGAAATTAACTAAATAAGAACTCATCATAAAAACTAAACCAATACAGTTGAACCCAAGTTGCACAACATTGGAAATGCCCAACATCCTTCACGTCATCTTCAAAAGAGTAAAAACAGGATGGGAAACAGAATGAAAATGAAATCCTTCTAGGCAGATCAGCAACAAAGGCAAGATATCACATGTCCAACAGGAATGAATAGAAAAAAAACATGAAAACCCAATAGAACAGATCAGGAAGATTCAAAACAAACAATCACAGAGTGAGAAAAAGATGAGGTGAACAGATCTAGAAGACATGTTGCAGTAGTCCGGAAGAGCATGTATATAGGGACGCATGAAGCAAGGAATATCCTCGTGTATTAAAACAAGGAGTCATAAATTCATCCTAAGTAGAAAAACTTCATTTCCATGGGATGTCATTGATGTTAAAGTCCGGATTCTGTTTTTATTCTTCCAATAACTTCTTGAACATATGCTTTCTGATTTGAAGATAAGTATCCGCAGAGATTTATCCATTCGTGTATTGATTAAAAACTATTGCATCTTTGTCTTCTATCCAAGCTTCTAATTCCTCACTGACCTCATCAAAATATTGATATACAACCCGCACCGTAGGGTCATCCTCATCGTTGTTTATGCTTGAATCATCAGAAGATGTCATTGAAGGTTCAGTAACCACCGGCTATGGTGGAATCACGAGATTTTCTTTTCGAGAGGCCTATAAGGCTCTAGTGACTATTGTTCTCTCGAGGGTGGAGTAGTCTTTATGTCTTCGAGTCTTTTTGTAGCTCAGAGTGATGAAGCCATCAAAATCAATCATGGGTTTCTTACCTTTATTTGCACTCAACTTCAAACAGTCTTCCTCAACCAAACAATCTTTCTCATAATCATCATGTGTGGGTTCACTAGAATCAGGGTGATCGTTCATATCCTCTTTATACAGGGATTGTGAGGCATTTATGAGATCGGGTTTCCCAAGCTTATTTAGGGGTGCCTTGTCCTCATCAAGTGGCTGAGCACTTGGGGAAGCATCCACTTCTCTAGGTATTTCATTGGGATGTGGATGAGGATTAGAAAGTTCAGTCAGGATCTGATCAATAGCCTTATAAGAAGAATCTCCAGACTGTCCAGTAGGAACATTGTTCAGCCCCCTGTGATCCCCATTTTCAACCCATATTGAGTTGAATCTTGTGAGGGGGGTGCATCATTAGATTTTATTCCGCAAGACATTATAGAATGACCAATATTAAGACAATCAGTGGAATAGTCTCGAAGATTTTCAAAAACAAACTCTTGGAGGAATCCAGTATCCCCATTTTGTATTTAGATTCGAGGTGTAAGGGACTGCAAAATGTCAATTTCAGCACAGATTCTAGCTACCGAAGTTCAAGAGAGGCTTCTTAGTAGTAGAGTCTAACTTGAGGGGATTCCCAATAAGACTAGCAATCGAAAAAAGTGATTCTTGCTTAAAAAGGTGAAGTGGAAGACTAGGAAACCCTAACCAAATAGGGGTGATACGATGCTCAAAGTCAGTGCGGAAATCATGGGACCATTTCAAAACCATCATGGAACAACCACCAAAGGACCATAAACCTCTCATCCATAGCCGATAGTAGTCATTTTCAGACAAGAAACAAAAAACCACATGCAAGGAATTTAAAAGGCCAACATGAAAGTTCGTAAAACCAAGAGCTTCCAAGGTGTTTCTTAGAAATAATAATGAAGGCCTACGCTTGATAAACTTTTCAAAAAGATCAAAGCATAAATAAAAATCCAAGAGCCTATGCTCTTCCTTTTAAATTGATATATCCGAGAGGCCCCAATGATGAAATATCTTCAGTTCAATATGTGTCGATGATTGTGAATCTCTGTGAAATTTCGATGATTGCTCGCACCCCGCAACGACGTTCACAAAGGATTTATGATCTGAGTTAGGATTTTTCCATTGAACTCCCAGAGGGGTGCCCTCCCATGGTTCCATATCTTCTCCGTAATCTACCCCTGGTACCTTTATTGTTAACTAAATCAGTAAAAAAATAAGGCTTCCAAGAGAAGACTCAATTTATTCTTTATGAGTAATTAATTATTATCCTTCATTTTCATTTATCATATTCTCTCACCTCTTAATAACTCTAATTTATGACATTAAAAAATCAAAAATATTATCTTTATACTTCTTTATTAATGATATTTTAACTAAATCACTTCATAATCATAATTATCCATTTAATATAGCATATTCTTGTCTATGTCGGTTTAACCTCATGCTATAAATTTTTATCATGGATTAATATTTAGACATAATTAATATTAATATTAAATATTAATGAGTAATAATTGATTTTTTATTATATAATGGTAATAATAATATTTAACATATTATTTATATACAATTTTTTCTTCTTTGAAAATTATCAAAATAACCTCATTATAGATTTCAACTTTATAAATTGTACCTAAAACTCCAATAGAAAAAACCTAGAACTTCATAAATCATGAATTATACTATATTGGAATATCATGACTATTATTTAGATTATAATATTAGTAAAATCGAATGATAACTAAAATATTTGTACTGGAAAAGATAACAAATGGTTAAAATCGCTAACTGATGGTCAATATTAACTAAAAACAAGTAATGACTATATAGTAAATGAATATAAAAGTATAATATAAATGGTAAAAAATATGAATATTGTTCTGAAATATATTTTTAATGAGTCTTAGCTTGTTAATAGGTTGATATATTATTTCTAAGCTAGCAGTAAATGAAGGTAAAGAAAATATTTAAAAAAATATTCATATTTTAAATTTTAAAAGAGTACTTCTATTTTTCTATGGTCTCTATAAACAAAATTATAGTTGTATATGATAATTTGTAAGTATTATTTTATATTAACAATCTTAATAAAATATTTTAATTTAATAAACACCAACTCCTTTCAAAATTATTAATTTGTGCTTTAAAATGTTTTATTTTAAAAACATACAACCTATAAGTTTTGATTAAATAATTTATTTTAATTAATTTATATTCATGAACTAAATAAATTCATTGATTTTGTATATATTTAAATTATTTTATACAATTTAATTATTTTTCTCTTTGATGTTTCATGACGGTTTTGAAAATTATATCTCTCTATGACTTGATTTAAAGATGTTTCTCCATGAATTTTTATGTACATCTAATCAATAATATTATTACTTTTCCATTAAGTTTATATTTCTTGAAAAATATTTTTCTTTTTGAGTTATAATTAAATAACCAAGATTTTATTTTTTTCCATTGAATATATTTTTTTACCCAATTGTTGATCATTTTAAAATAATTGTTTTCATGGAATTATTTAAAAAACTAAGCTATTAAAAAAATTAATTATACACTTGGGAATTGTAAATAATTATGAGGGATACGGATTTAACTTAAAACAAAAGGTATATTGAACACAATATTTTGGGTCAGACTTATATAGACCTTCAATTTTATAATTATATACAACTATTTTTCTAATCTCTCTTAAATAGATTGGTTTTCATAAAAAAAATTATATTTTTCTAAAGTAAAAGCATGATTATTTAAATGGATTATTGATTTTAAAAGGGGGTGTTATAAAGTTTTTATTTTTAAATAAATAGGTATAAAATATTTTATTTGTTCAAAGGTATGTTTTTAATGTATCTTGTTTATGAAATTATTTTCTAAAAAATATTTTAATTTTATAAGGTTACTTTTTAGAATGTTTTATAGAGATCAATGTTTTTCTTTTAAAGAAAAAAATTAATAAGTTTTGAAGTATTTAAAAAAAGAAGTATTAAAATTTGTTTTAAAAAATACTTGATAATATTTTTTCCCCTACCCCAAGTATTCAAAAAATTCTTTTCACATGGTTTATTAATGATCAGGATATATTATGGAGTTAGTTCTTGATAATGAGTTTTAACTAGAGTGAAACTGAAGTTTCTTTCCAATATTTTGTATTTATGGGAAATTAAAATTTAATAAAAAGAATGTTTTCAATTATTCATTCCATATTTCCCCTCTTTGTTACTAAATAATAATAAATGGATGTTTTTTCGAAAAGATAACCTTATCACTTTTTTAGTTCATGATTTTTACTCCTCAATATTTATTTTCTAAAAAATTTAATTATATAAGATTTTATCTACACTTAAATTTTTCATAAAGGCCTTGTTTAATATCTTTGACATTATTTACATGTTATGAAAATGAATCATTTCAAAAAAAATCCATACGAATCATTTTGGATTTATTTAAAAAAGTGTGAAAAAATATTTTTTTTTATATGACATGAAAAGATTTTCCATCCATCATTTAATTTTTTCTAGATTTAATATCCTTTACAAGTTTTATTGGTTTTACAAAGAAAATAGTGTTTCCATTTTTATAGGTTTTTAGTGTTTAAATGTTACAAAATGGAAAAAGAAATTTTTTTTAATTTTTCAAATCATTTTCTAATGCTTTAATAAAAGTATTCTTCATTTATGTCAACATAATTTAAGAATTTATATGTTTCATTATTTATATGATCTTATGATACCATAACTTTATTTCATTAGATATCTTATAATGGTGATGTTTTAATTATGTATCCTGAAACCCTTTTATTAATCATGGGTTAATTAACATATGATAAAATAATGAATGTTATTATAATATTGTTTATCACATATATATTGTTTTCATTATGTGATGGTTGGGCCTAAAATTAAATATCCCTCCAAATAATTGGGTAACAGTTTCTACCTCATTGGATGAAAAGGGTACATGGTAGGTTTTTTCAAACCCAATGGTACATAGTAGATTGTATCATGCCCAAGAGGGTATATAGGTGATTCTCCCAACCCCAATAGGGTACACGGGAGGTTTTCTCAAGATCAAGAGGGTACACGGAAGTTTTTTCCATTACTAATAGGATACACAAATGGTTTTTCCAAGCCTAATATAGTATAATGGTGATTATCCCAAACCCAGTATAGTACATAAGTGGTTGGGCCAATCCCAAATAAGGTATATAGGTGGTTATACTAAGCATGTAATGTGATTAATTTCATGGTGATAATCATTGACATGTGATTATTGTGATTATGTTTATGACATGATTTTATGCCACAGACATATATATTATGATTATTATATGATATAATTGATCAATATTTATTATTGATAATTCCTCCCTATTATGAATCATGTATTTTCTTCTGAGAAATATATATTCCGTTAATCCTTTTCAAGTTTTATGAATTATTGGGTTTGATCTCATAAGTTGTGATCATTTTATCAAAATATTTATCTTCTCTTGTCCTCATTTATGATCATAGATTAATATCTCCCATGGTTACCCTTGTACATATTAGCTAACCCTTTCTTATGATTTCATTTCACTAGGTTATGGAGATGTATTTTATGTAAGAAATCTTTAAAAATGGTACTACATAAAGATAATTTTGTTATAGATATTTATGATGTATTATGAAATAATAACTTCTTAGTATAATGGGAAAAATATAATTATATTATAAATATATAGTTTTTTCTATGTAAATGATTTTCCTAATTCTCTAAAGATATAAACCAAAAAATTCTTGGGTATATAAGTGACTCAATATTTTATTTTGAATTTTTAATTATGGATGGTTAAAGATGGTTCGTTATAATTAGTATTAATTCTAGTATGTAATGATTTTTTTTATACACAGGATCTATGAGGGTGGGTCTCGGGCTATCTAAGTTGGTATTAAATAAGATTTTCGACAAATCTAAGGATTATGAAGTTATCATATGAGTATATTCTAAGAGTTTTGGATACCATAAAGGGTTAATAAGTATATAATTGATCATAAGTTTAAATTCATAGAAACCCCTTTCAGTATTTATGTGAAGGGATTTTAAGGTGACTAATGATATTTTGGGAGATAATTATTAGGTTTTAATAGATCATTAATTTATATGTAACTGTTGTGTTAAACATTTCATTTAGTGTAAATGTTATTTGGGATAAATGGTACTATGTTTTTAGGATATAATATAAAAATTATTGATGACCTTTAGGGTTAATACAACACTTTATGTTAAAAAAATTGTGCTTCATTGGTACAATGGGTTATTTAATTTTTAGAATATATGACGAGTATTATAGATTACCTTGGGGATTGAATATTTATTTTTTTCTAGAAACTAATGTTATTTTGGGAGACGGTTAATATCTTTGCGAGTTATATATGATCAATATATATGTTTATTAGTATATAATTATTATTTTTTGGGATAATTTTTAGTTGAATTTTAAAAGTCAAGGATTCTGTGATTTTTGTGTTTAGAATATGGTAAGAAAGATCATGATAATTTTGGATTAGTTAATTTTAGGGATTAAATGATACAAATTAAGGAAATATGAGTTGAAATAAGGGAGAGGTATAGTGTCATAATTAAATTGAATATATAATGGATTGAAATGATGGTGTTATGGGATAAGGAATATTATTATTGAATTTTTTATGATATTCTTTCATGATTATCCCACATAAATTTTTTTGTTTTTATTATATAGTTGCAAACAAGGGAATTTCGTTATACCAGAATTTTACAAAAAAAGAAATGACTATACTCATGAGAAACTAAATGACATGGGAACTAGAATGAAAATGTTATGGTTAAGACTAACTATGTATCTATAGTAAAGAATAACAAATTGAACCATTTAAATCCTCCAGAAACGTTGAATCCAAGAAAAAATGTAGTTTCATTGAAGTTTAGATGATACAACCCTTGGAGGAATGAAAATTCATTATACAACAACACAAAAATGTGAGAATAACCATGGAGGAAACTATTTCCATGGAATAGAAAAATTATTCATGTGTGAAAAAAAGGTCATTGAGAACACCAAGGTTGAGGAGATATGAAGAGTCCAACTAATGAAATTGAAGGAGTAAAATATTGTATTAAGGTTCCACCGCTACTCCAATGCTTCAATTATAAGGACTATAAGTATTATGTCATAAGTATACCAAACCAAAGGTTATTAATAATAATCATCATAAAAAAACTCCCCTAAAACGAGTGAGAATTTATGAAATCATAGCTGTTAAGGGGGCTCTTGATAACAAAGTTGTGTAAGGTACACTCATCATCAACCAAAGAAATAAAAATTCCATATATGATTCTATATATACTGACTCATTTATATATGTATTTTTTATAAGGGAATAAAATCACCTCACCAATTATTAGATAAATAATTATCCATTAAATTACCTATTTTTATGATTATTTCATCCATTGACTATAACTTCTTTCTAATATAATTTTTTGCAAATGTGATTCATTAAAATCTTATTATTCTCCCTTGAGTAAAATTTTATGTGATTTTTGACATGGATTAGGTCTTTATAAAAGGATTATATATCAATTTATCAGATAGTCAAGTCAAATTTCAGATATTTTTCATCGATACAAGGATTAATATAAACTCCCAATGGAAGTTACATCCATTATATGAGCCTTAATACAACTTTATAATGGGTATTTAACTAAAATGGTTGGGGAGAAACATAATATTAGGGACGTCTTTATTTAACAGGTTAAATATGAGTTTTATAGTCTTACCAAAGATAGTAATATTGATATGTCATCTTGATTCTTAACTATTTTAGGGATACTTTAGATATTTTCATTAGTATGTGGTAATTAAAATTGTGAGGGACCAATTTATTTAAGAGTGTATAATGTTACTTTTATATATTTTTGAATATTATCTATTTAATAAATTTTATGTGCTCGATATATTGTGACCCAAAAAACACTGAACATAAGTGAATATTTTTTTTACTAATATATAAAATGTAAGGAATTATTAGATATTTAGATGAAATTTCAATCAAAAAATGGTTAGAATCCACTAATGAAAATACAATTGATTCCAAAGAGATTATTTTGAGTCATTTTGTTGAATTATGAATTTTTATTAAATTTAATACTTTTGAGAAAATTATATCAAAAAAATATATTGATAAAATTTTAATAATTATTAATAAAATAAATTAATAATAATCATAGAATTATTAATCAACTATAAAGAATGTTAACATAATTATTCATGACTAAACCAAAATGTTTTTTTAACATTATATTTATTCTATATTATATATGTTTTATTTTAAAGATAAGTTTCTCAATTTTATAATTTTAATTTGAAAAAATTAATTTCATTCTTTAATTCATAATGTTGAAGTTAGCTTACGATTAATTATTGTCATTTTTCTAAGATACTTGATTTTTTAATGAATAATGAAAAATATTATTTTCACAAATACTATAAATTCTATTGCATCATTATGATATAATAACGATATAAAAATATTTATGACTTTTTATTTACCGAATATGTATTTAAGAAGCAAAATAATTCATTTAAAACTGTTATGTTGAGTTTATAAATCTATAATTGACTTTTTAGTACCTAAGTTGTATTTTATTATAATAAAAATGTATTATAATCATTTTTCATTTAATTAAGTATTGACACTAATCCATTCAGTTTTTATGTTGGATTTAAAGTAATAAAACTCTAATTTATTGCCAATAATTAAATAAATTTCATGGTTATCGATTGTATATATAATTTTCATGTAAATTCATTTCTTTTTCTTGAAAACATATTTTTTGAAATAAATGTTTTTTATTGAATTTTTCATACTTATATTAAAATTAATAAATGGAACCAATAGAAATTAAATTTTGTAAAATGAATTATATATTTTTAATCTTAATAATAAATATTATTTAATAAGTTCAACTTATGTTTTATCTATAATTAATAGTTACCATGGTAAAAATATTATCACTATATTAAGGGTTATAAAGGTTAATGAGGGGGTCAAACTAAGAGAAAAAAATTTAAATGTAACTTAAACTTTTATAAATATAATTTTTATTGTATTTCAAAAATAAATTTTTCTATCTTTAAAAAATCCATTTGGTGCACATTCCCATGAAAATTACTTTATATTATTTTTAAGTTATAGGTATTTACAAGGGTGTCACTCCCCTAACTTATAAAATGGAAACTCCTCTACTCACTTATCCACACTACATGAGCACCTTATCTAAAAAATATCTACTCAAATAAATTTCTAGCACACTTTTCCATCTCCTATAGGTTTTTGTATTCCTAAAAGACGTATCCCAGAATTCTAAAGGTGTTTTTCAAAGGGTATTATCTAAGAAAAAGGTATATGTTCTTAATGAATTTTTTCAATTTTATTTTTTAAAATTTATTAGAAATATTATATAACCATATTAACTTAATTTGATAAGTATATTTAATATACTAAAATTTTTTATGTAATTATAAAACCATTTTCTATCTTAGTTCCATCTAACAGAAAATGTACACTTCACTCATGTGTACATGTAGATTACCTACTGTAGGAAGTGATATTTTTTATTTTTCATTATCCTATATCATATATGGTTATATAGATGAAATTTATGAATTTATATGATATTTAAAACATATTTATGATTCTATAATGATTAAAAAAATTAACTTCTTTTATATCCATCCATTGAAAAATAAAAACATTGCACATGCATACGTGCAGACTGCCACCTCCACGCAGTGATGCGGTTCATTTTTCATCACCACCTTAAATGGATAATTCCAAAAAATAATATATTTAATAAATATTATATTAATAATATTATTTATATTATTTATATGTGGTATTATCATTTTATAATAACATTTTCTTACTCATTTAATCATTATAACTTGTTTTTGTTTTGGTCTATTTTACTAACTTCATGAACATTATTATAATGTTTATGTCATGAATGGTTAATGATTGTTATGTACTAGTAGTATTATAAAATAATAATTAATTTAATTTTTTTTAATAATTATTTAGTGTTAATATTAAAAATTATATTTACTAACAAGTTCAATTCCTTTGTTAACTTCAATAATAACTGAAAAATTGAATATTAAAGCATTTCATGGGAACTGTTAACATAATTTCCATAAATTTGTTATGAAACTAAAATCAATATGTAAAAATATATCTTTAAAATTTTATTAAAATTAAATTTTTGATAAAATCATGAACAAAGTTAAAGGACTGAAATCGTTAAATCGAAACATGCATGGAAAACTGAAAAATTAACAAAAAAAAATATTTTAATAACGAAATACTATTATCTGAGTAAAAATAAATAATAATTGAATGAAATATAGTAATATAAGTATTAATATAGTCCTATTATAGATTTATAATAAGTCTAAAAATATTATAAATGATATTATAATGTGTTCGACCAATCAAATATCTGGGTTATGTGATTTTTAACTCATTTTCCTTTCATTTGATTATATCAATTATTTTTTAACTATGTTAGTCCAATATTATGTGTTTCATGAACTCTAATTTTTTATGTTTTATTTATGATTTTTTTCTTTATACTTAGATTTGTTCCACAAAACTGTTTCATTAATTGATTCATATTCCAAATTTTATGACTCTTCATAATGGTTTTTTATCCCACTTTCCATTATTTGGGACAAATTCCATATTCATAACTTATATCATATTTTATGGTATATATATTTCTTAGGAGATTATTATATGATTCTTCTCATGAAAATTACGGGGATTTAAAATTTCATTAATGGTTATTTCTTTCATAAGTTTTTTATTCAAATATTACCAAAGTTTTACGGGTTTATGTTACAACCTCAATTTTATCAGGAATATCCATGTTTCAATTTCCATTTTAGAAAATTATATATGATTCTTTTCTTAAACCATATATATTTTCTTCTTCTTATTTTATTCCAATTTTTTCAACTATTCTTTCCATAAATTTCTCTCTTTGGTACTCAAAAATCCCAAAAAAATATTTTTAAGAAAATTATACCTTATTTATTCCTTAAGGATGAGAATTTGTTTCCTCCATTACCGGGATCTTGAAAAATATTTTATGAAATATTTTATTTATACTTAAATTATTGATAAAATAATTTTCTACTACCTTTAATTTTATTTAAAAATTAATAATGTCACGACCCGTCCCCCGGGACTCATGCCATGACTATCCCAAGCCCACCTTTCATAAGCCAAGGGTTGGGGACTAGAATCAGAAAGATGTAACCCAAAAAAGGAAGGAATTGCCTTTAAACCTATATGCACAGAGACAGAGTACACACACAAAGTAGACCATAAGGCACCACTACTGAGAGTAAAAGTAAGTACTAAAAGTAAAAGGGTCGGTATACAATTTCAACTAAAAAAAATGTACAAAAAGGGAAAGAGAACAAGCTCTATATACTTTCTTCCAAGAATAAAACTTGAAGAGTAGGTACAGCTCACTTTCTAACATAATTTTAGCTCACCACGTCTAACAATCACCTTAGATCACCATCTAGCCCTGGCTCTGCAAGTCTCAGTCAAGATATATATCTTCTGCATAAGACACAACTAGTTCGGGAAAAACCCATGCAGCGGTGAGTATAATAATACTAAGTAGGGACCCTGAGACCCTTTAAGGTATCTCATAAATCCACAAAGGTAAACCAAAAATCAAGATCTCAATCACAAAGCAAAAAGTAAAAGATATCTCACGCCAGTTATACAACTTTAAGAACAAGAATAAAAATGATTAGTCATAAGATAGACAATCTTATTTTGTTGAGAGGATCAAATGATAATCTGATAAGTGTTTCTCCACTGTTAATCCACAAAGGGTCACTCTGTCACTGATCTACAATGGGTCACTCTACGGATGGTCCACGATGGGTCACTCTACTGTTTATCCATAAAGGGTCACTCTCATAATGATATACGGAGGTTTTTTCTCTTTCTTATCCACGGAAGGTCATGAAATTTCCAATCCATATAGGGTTTCTCTCATTCCAATCCACATAGGGTCATTCCATTACCAATCCATGAAGGGTCTCTCTCTTGTCGATCCACAGAGGGTCTCTCTTTACTTGACATTCATCCATTAGATTTCTGCACCTTGTACGTATGAGTCCCCAAGGTTCTTCTCATCAAGCCATCGGCCATATTTTAACCACCTAAAAGTCTCACTTTTAAGTTACCTAAATATTTATCTTGTTCTAAGGGTTCCAAATCAATAGACAGCGCCTCGATCGGACACCCAGTCTGTGAGTTAGAGGATTTTTAGTAAAAGGGGCTCAGTTGGTTTCGAGTTTGATCCCACATAGCCATAATCCAACTTCTTCCCGAACTCAAGTGGAGTATCTCAAAAGTACTGCCTCATGATGATGGTTCTTGAACCATAAACCGTGCGTTAATCAGACTCTTGGTCTGCAGGTTACGATCATTTTAGGGAAACATGGCCAGTCGGGTCCAAATCCAGTCTGACCCGATCGGCCAACCCACCCCAACCCTATTCGGGGGGTCTGATGTGGGTTTCGAAAGGGTCCAACCAATCCAGCCCATTGGGAATGTAGGTCTGGCATGATAGGACAGGACTGTCTCGGTGGCGGGTTAGGCCTGGCGTCACGGTCCGTCCCGGCGGCGCGGGTCCGGCCCGGGGGTGTGGGTCTGGCACGCATGTGGACCACCCTGCATGGTGGGATGTGGCCCACCATAAGAAGCCCATAATCCATGGTGGGGGCTTATTTTCCATCCCGGATTTGGGCGCATCCAGTATCCACTCAGCGGTGCCAGCTGGCACCACCCCTTCGCCAAGAACGGACGGCCAGAAATTTAGCCCGCGCATAGACGGGGTCCGCGTGCCTCCCACTCACCTGAGCAGCCTGAGTGGGCCGATTCTCTATGTGACACCAAAAAGTTTCATGCCTATTCTTTTTTGTGGCCTCTAGCCACCACTGCGCACCGACAGGCGCAATGCCACCCTCCGCCCGCGGCCTCCACCGTGGGTCGCCACAGTTGGCACCTTCTGCGGGCCACTGGAGCTACTCTAGTGGTCCAATTCTTGAGACACTTGTGCCTATGACCTCTGTAGAATTTCATCTTCACTAAAAAGTCCTTAGAATCACGTTTCTGACAACTAGAACATTCAAACTTGAATAATGCACAATAACAAATATGGAGGAGGGTATGGGCCTTGTCCGTCTTAGCCCGTACCATTTGTGTTAGAGTTCAAGCATGGGGGAATGTATTGACCACACAGAAAAAGTAAAACCCCAAGTCAAATCCCTACATTATAACCTCCCTAAAAAATAATAGATCGTGGATCAACCCATTATTTGGTTGATCCGTGTTCATTTTTAATTTCAAGAAGGAGGAAAAGATTATAAATTGCAAAGAACACATAAACCCCTATCTGAATATGTTGGATCCACTAAAGTTGAAGGAAGGGTTCCATATTTTTTTTAATCCATGTTTGTTGGAATTAATTACTACTCATCAAACTCCATATTTTATCCTCCAAAATTTGTCACTTTGTTCTTCATTCTTTGTTGAAGAGGGATTCTGGCAGCAGTTTGTGAGAGATTCCCTGTGTTCGTTAATCCACAAACTCCAACACGTCTGAATATTATAAAAACTAGAGTAGAAACGTTGTGATCATTAATAATTCTTATTAATGATCCACATTTAATTCGTCATTAAGATAACAGTGTCATGGTTAAAAACCAGCCATTAATTACCCTCTATTAATGATCCTCATTGTTGCATCATTGCGCCATCGTCCACTTCTCAATAGTGATAAAATAAATAAAATAATTCTTTTAAATTCATTAATAATTTTTATCAAAAAATTATAAAAAAAATTTTATCTCGGCCCTTACCTGCCAAAATTAAGTCATTTCTAGGCAAATATCATCATTCCGAGTTCAACAGTACCCTCATATTTTTTATCTAAGCACTGGTTAAAAAGTTAGAAAAAAACTCATCCGGACATTTATAGAATATAACTTAAAAAAAGTTTAAAATTACTTTCTAATCTATTCAGGCCTCGGAATCATGTGATGTTAGAGCACGTGATCTTAAAATAATTCTATATAATAAAAAATTTACATAAAATTTCTGTGATATTGCAATTAAATGGAATCTTTTCAATTGTTTTTCATAAAAATCATGTTGACTTTGTTTCAAAAGTGTAAAAATAACTTGTTTTAAAATATTCAACATAAACATATTTTATCAATGTCATGTCCTTTCATCATAATTTAACTTACTTTAGAAGTTTTATTTCTTTTACAAAGATGATATTATGTTTATATTTCTATAAATTTTTTGTTTTTTCTATTTACAAAAAGGAAATCGAAATTTCTTCATTTTTTCAATAAATAATTATAATTATTTTATAAAAGTATTTTTCAGCTATTTCATCATCATTTAAGTATTATTATGATTTATTAGGGATATTATCTTATGATACCATCAACATTCTTTCTCTAAATGGTTTATAATGATGATTTTTTAATGATGTTTTAATGAAATTAATTTCTTTACCATGGGTTAATCAATCTATGATGAAATGATGAATATTATTGTGATATTGTGGAACCCATATGTATGGTTTTCATTTCATGATGGGTGGTACCAGAATTACATATTATTCAAATTCATTAGACAATGTTTCATATCATATGAGCTCAAAAAGGTACACAATAGGTTTTCCCAAGCCCAAGGGTACATAAGAGGTTGCCCTAAGTCCAAGAGATTATATTGGTGATTATCCCACAGTGGTGGAAAAAACACATCTGATGTTGGTTTTCTTCAACTTTAGTTAAAAATTGATGTTAATTTAGATGATTTAAAAATTATTACCATTAAAATTAGTTTTTCTAAACTGATGTTGAAATACCTTCTAAATCATTTCATATAAAAGGAATTCAACATTGTTTTTATAAAAAATATTATAATTTATTATAATAATATTTACACCTTGATTTGGAATTACATTTAAACGATGATTTTAAGAAAATACAATAATAAAATCCATACTAGCCTGTCTTTCAACATAGTATGTTCCTAAAACCAATATAGAAAGTTAATAATTTTTTAAAATATATATTGTAAAATAAATAATTCATGAATTATAAACAAAAAATACATAAATAAATATTCTTAACAAATAGAAAAAATAGAATCAAAATAACTTGTTAAAAACATTCACAATATTTTTTACAAATATAAATTTGAATTAAACTATATCTATAAATTAGTCAAATATAGAAAATAATCTAAAAATAAATTTTTGAAGTGTTTCAAGTCATTTGGAATACATGGAGAAACATTATCAAAAACCTACAATATAAAGTGTTATTAATTTAAAAATACAACATAATTATATAACTTATAAGTGTCGTGATGAGACTAAAAATTTAAAAAAAAATGGTGTTATGGTTATGGTTATAACATAAATTATTTGTAAAACATAATACCAATATTCAATATTCCTTCATTGATGATGAAACTACATTTCTAAAACAATATCTTTAAAATATTAACATTAGATATTTAATAAGAAATAATTGTTCATTAGTATAACATTTATCTTCAAAAACATTCACATATTATATTTTTTCTAGTACCACTATTGAAAATTGAGCCATGTTGGACCCAATCCATCACTTGTTGTAAGTTAAAATAGTAATTATCAAAAATTATTTAAAATTAAAATATTAAGATTAAGGAACCAACAGAATAGAATAATACTTACTTCTTTAAAAACTTGTTAAATATTCTTCAACCACTACCCAATAAAGAACATAACCAATGTGATTTACATTTATTTTGAAAAAAAATATGTATAACATCAAATGTCCATTAAAATATATAAATATATAAATTAATAATTGTATAATGAATAGTATATCATAATTATATATGTTCTCTTACCAATTAATTAATGGAAAAACTTAACTTGTAATTTGTGTGTTAGTTAATATTTTATATATATATTCAATACCTGAATTTTGTCTCAAGTATTGCACATTGATCGAAATGTTCTCTTAATCTATAAAATCATAAATAGAAGTGAAAAAATATTTTATGACAATATTTTTTAGATACCTAGTTTGAAAATGAACTATCTAATTCATAATAACATATTTTTACTTAATGAAACTAAATTTATAAATGAAATTTATTTTCGTGGAAAATAACCACAACACAGGTACAATGATCTCTTCGCCTGTGTTAACATAAATGATGTTATTTTTAAATATATTTAATGTATAATCTCATCCACATATAATATAACTCATCATAAAAGTATAATAATAATATAATATAGAAAAAAATTACTTTAAAATTTTTACTTCATAAACATTCTAAGGATTATATAAAGGTGTTGGTTCCTAAAATTTTCTTTTCCTTTACATTGATTCCTTCAATTTTAGATAATTATATATAAGTTAAGTGTAATAAAAAATACTAACTATATCTAAATTTAATGAAAAAAAAGCAAAAATATTTAATAACTCATATATCATCTGATGACAATGTTTATCCATCCAAAGTAAAAAATGAATAATACCCTATCCAATTATGGATACCTCTTCAGTATGTAGTGACACTGGAGTAGTTGGATAAATAATATCATTTACCACTACCCTTACCAAACCTAACTTCATAAGCTGACAATGTACATAATATCTCATATGATGTTAAATTACATATTCCATAATATATACATGAGGATCACCAGTATGTCACTCATAACACACGGTCGGGTCTGAACATGGAGGGGGAAGATCTAGGAGGGTAAGATGGACAAGTTGTGTCTATATCATTACTTCTACAAGAATATCCACTACAGATGATTTAATTCTTTAATTTATCACCCCATTAAACTATCACATCTTATAATTCAAAATATATATTTATTTCGTATATTTTTTGCTCATTAATGTATCACTAGGGGAACTACATAAAACTCTTGTAAAACCAATACCCTCCTTATACCATTTAACAAAGCCCATGTGTTCTGGATTTCATACAGAATTTGTACGAATATATATCCTACCATTATAGATAAAGGTCCCCTATGTCATTTTCGCGTGAAGGGAATCTGAAAATAATATTTTCAAATGTTATATTAGTGAGATAAATTTTAAATTAAAAAAGTAATATTAAAAAAAATACCTAAAATATTAGCAGTTACTTCTTTTATTTTATGGGTAATATACTTCCCCTTTTTTCATTCCCTCCCTTTTCAATTTTTCATGATGAGGGGTGGTGGGTTGTATATAACCTCTTTGAATCCTTACATTGCTTGGATCTTAATACATTAAATTTTTCATAAATCATTTCCACCTATAAAAAATGATTCCCTCATCATTAAAATGTATGAGGGTATAAATTATGATACTTTTTATCATAGTGGTTTTTCCTAGAGGCTTATTAAATATAAAAAATTAAATAAGTTTTTAGGTAATTAAAATTAATTTATAAATAATTATTACATTTAAAAAACATACCATAAATGATTCTTTCCTTACACTAGAGACAAACCTCTACCATGTCTCTATATATATAAACTCATACTTAAGACATGGATCATGATTTTACTTTCTCCTAAAAATATAAAATAAATTCAAATTTAACTTAAAATATGTCCATAAAGTTTCCTCAAAGGACATATACTTTTCTTAATTTATTTCATCTCATAAAAGTTAACTGTAATTTTTAATTGAATGGATTAAATATTATTTATATGAAATGTATAATATTTAATCCATCAGAAAACAATAAATAATTTAAGAAATATTTCCATTATAGACACCCATAACATATATTTCAACAAATTTTCAATGTTCCATCATTTAGGGAATAAACTATCTATCCTATAATGAATTTCCATAGCCATGTAAGTACTAAACTATATTCTATATGGGCTAGTTGGGTGTTCATTATAATGAAATATAATATAAGGCCTCAGCCTTAAACCTTACTTAATCTTGAGTTATTACAAGATTACGCATTGAGGATCTTTTCGGGTTTAGAGTTTTAGAGAATTAGATCATAAAACTTTCATTACATTCCACATATAAACAATGTGGTTATATAAAGATACTATTCTTCATTCCCATCAATGGAAACATATTTAAAATAAACATGGATTCTTTCTTGACACTTCCTTGACACTATCACCATATCATGTACCTTTCCCTTGACCTGTGAAAAACATTTCAAAAAAACTTGGGATGAGCATAAAAAGCTTAGTAAGGGATATAAAAATATGGAAAGGAAACATGGGTAGATATATACATAAGGATGAGATCATACTTTACCCATAAAACATAATCACTTTAACATACCTCATCAAATCATGAATAAATCATAGAAATCATAAGACATAAAGGTAACTTGAAGCATTCATAACATTCTTACGTAGGGAGTAACCCTCTTGGTTACATTTGGAATACCCATCACAGCATATTCCCTAAATATCTTCGGAGAAACCATAATGTTTCACTCCTTTGCGTTACCCAATGCATTGGAGAGCTATATCGGGCTCACCCGCCCTTAGTTTATCACGGAACCACCCGTTTTCATAATAATGCCCAAGAACCTCAGCATAATCATATCACATAAAACATGCATAAAGGAAACATAACATTCCCACCTTTCAATCACAATATATCAATACAACACATTGATATAAAAACATTATGAAAACCATTTTCAATACCAAAATAAATAAAAGTAAAAAAATGGTATTTATTTTTCTTTTAAAAAGAAGGTATGGCTTGTAGAGGAAGCCGAAACTCAAATAACGGTCACGACGGTGGAGAAGTTGTTGTCGCCGCATACGTACGACAAAAACATTCCCTTTTGTCTTTTAGTGAACGCTTCGTATAAAAAAGAATCTTTTTGAATAAACGTAAAAGCCAATGGGGTTTATACACCGTATAAAAGAAAGTTGTGTATAAAACAAAATATGCCTCAATGAAAGGAGATTGAGACGAAGTCCTATACCTCGGGTCCGACTTGACTCGGTCGTTCTTTAATCTCCTAAATAATAAACTTGAGTTAATTTATACTTGTTTAATAACCTTTTTAAAGTTCATTATTCCTTTTATATCACTTATTGTCATGTCATGAACACTATGTAATTATTTAAGTTAATAACGGTCGTTTTAACGATCATTGGTACTTGAGTCAAAAATAAGACCTTTATAATTACATGTTGTTCATGTATCCCTTATATCCAGAATGGTATTCATGATGTATATATCATATATATCATATATATCCAGTATATACGTGCATTTATAATATTACATAATCATTTAGAGGTAAGAAATGAAATGCACCGTTCATGGAGACGGTAAGCCGTACGTACCCATGAACGCTACTTTCATTTCTATTTCGTATTTTATAGAATGGAATCATAATGATATAAAGGTATATTATAATTACATTATAATATCATATATAATATCATAGTTCCATCCTTTATATGTCCCACATATGGTATTTAACGAATCAAATCACTTTGAGGGGGCGGTAGTCCGCACTTCCTTAAATGAAGATATCGTGTTCACCCATAATGGAAACCATAAAGGTATGACCAAAAAGGAAAATACAGAAGCTTAAGGAAAACATAAACATATTATATATCATATATAAATATAGTGACATCTTAATGGCCACCTTTGAAGGTGTTAAAAGAATGTTGAACAATCATCGTTTCGGGAGACATAAATTCACCAACCACAGAAACCGTATGTTCTTTAACCATTAGATGTAGGTGTGTGTAAGTGTAGCTTGAATAATTTTTATAACAACATCCTAGTATATTTAATATACTGTATTTGTTACAAAAGAAATAAATAAAAAGAGTTTAGGGGCTTGGAGAAGCAAAATAATACAAACGGACTCAAGTGAAGACTTTACCTTAAAATCGGGTAACTCCCTTTGGTTTGAGCTCAAAGGCTTCCTTGGGAAGACTTCTGCCCAAAGTGAGTCTTCAAGGAGTAAGAGAGGGAAGTGGAGAGACAAAATGGGCAGGGTTTGGCCGATCTATAGGCTTTGGGAGTGTGGGAAAATAGGTAGAGGTGGGGGCCTTTTATAAGAGGAGAGGAGGGGCACTCTTGGAAAGTAAAGAAATATTACTTTATTTGAAAATGCGTTTCGGATTTAAATGGTCCCACATTGATATAATTCTAGTCTAAGGTGATAAGGGTTCTAAATCTACCCATACAATTGGTTTTGGCCATGTTTAGGTTTTATATTTTACATTATCTTTCCATTTTATTTAAATCCTTTATTAATGAGGTAATCGCTACATCATTATTATTTCATAAATAATTTAATTTATTTAAAGTATAAAAATTATAAAAAAAATACTATGATGTATTAAATCTTTTTATATTTCCAATGATTATTTATAATCAAAAATCTGATCTTTATAACCCCATGTAAAAATTGTTTTCGTAAAACATATGATGTTTGTGTCATTTTTACTTTTACATTAAATAAAAAGTTATTTATGTCATTTCCCAACCAAAGTGGCTCCATGGGGTCCCCAAGTTGACCCATGTCTTGTCTTGGTCGGCCATGACACAAACAATGAGGGTAGGATATGTGTCAAGCTCATCTTATTTTATTAAAGCATTATTTTTACCTTAAACTACACTAGTTACCACGAATCGCGATTAATGAAAAAAAGTTACTATTCACCAAAAAATTATTTTAATCCCATTGAACCACATTTTACATACTAATGACAACCATGTATGTCGGATTTTCAAAATTCAATACACATTAGTGGTAAACTTTCATTTAACTGAAAAATCAGTTTGCTTGATTACCACTTAGTGGTTTCACTATTCATCAAAAATTGGAGTTTTTCAGAAAATTTACAAAAATTCACTCTAAGCTATATTCGATATTCTGAATTCAAAAATGAAGTTTATATTACCTAATTCAAAGAATATAAGTAGAATTAATTAATTTAATAATTAACTCCCGCTGTCAAAACAAATAGCGTGTTTTTATGAAACATTAAGTATCAAAAGATGGACACCAGTTTAAGTCCAATTTCAAAGTGAAATTGACTCCAATGACCACCATTGGATTAAATGGTAAAAATATATTCTAATTTCACTTCAAATCCAATTCAAAAGAAAATATAATCATATAAATAAATTAGATTAAAAAGCAGTTTTGATGTAAAATGCAATATTTTTCACTATTCATTAAAAAATGAACATTGTCAGAAAAATACCAAAAATTAACACAAAGTAAATTTTGATGTCCCAATCATAAAGAATAAGTTTATTTTGACAAACATAGCTTATAAAATTGTCAAAAGATAGATTTAAAAATGGTTTTCCATCAAAAGGCAGTAAAACAATCTTTTAAAAATATTAGTGTATTCCATACTTAAGATTGGATTTATTTTCATTTTAAGCCTCTAAAACACTATATAATTCATTAATAGACATAGATAAAAAATATCTATTATTCATTACTTACTTGGGATGTTACATCCTTCCCCCCTTTAGAAAATTGTGTCCCCTCAATTTATTTACTTATCGAATAAATGGGGGTACTTATCCCTCATTGCATTTTCAGATATCCATGTTGCCTCTTCCATCATGTGGTTTTTTCACAAAACTTTTACCTGCTTAATCACCTTATTCTGTAACACTTTCTCCCTGTGGTAAAGAATCTGGACCGGTTGTTCCTCATAAGATAGTTTCTCTTCCAGCTGAACTACCTCTGGACTCAAAACATGAGATGGATCTGGCATGTACTTCCTTAACATTGAAACATGAAAAACATTGTGTACCTGAGATAAACTCGGATGTAAAGCCACCCGGTATGCAACTGATCCAACTCTCTCCAGAATTTCATATGGTCCAATAAACCTTGGACTCAGCTTTCCTTTCTTACCAAATCTCATCAGACTTTTCCAAGGAGAAACCTTGAGAAAAACATGATCACCTACCTCGAAAGATAGATCCTTCCTCCGGTTATCCGCATAACTCTTCTGCCTGCTCTGAGCTGTTCTCATGTGATTCTGAATCAGTTGAACTTTTTCTGCCATCTCTTCTACCAATTCTGGTCCCATCAACTTCCTTTCACCAACTTCATCCCAGAAAGATGGAGTTCGACACCGCTTCCCATATAATGCCTGAAATGGTTCCATATGTATACTGGAATAAAAACTGTTATTATATGAAAATTCAACCAAAGAAAGATGTTGGTCCCAACTTCCCTGATAATCCATAGAACAAGAACGTATCATATCCTCCAATGTCTGAATTGTTCGTTCTGACTGCCCATCTGATTGAGGATGAAAAGATGTACTAAAATTTAATTTAGTACCCAACGACTTATGAAGGCCTTTCCAAAAGTTAGAAGTGAACCTGGGATCACGATCAGATACAATGGAGAGAGGAACTCCATGTAACCTGACTACCTCTTTAAGATACAAACGGGAAATTTGATCTAGGGAAAACGTATCTCATATAGCAAGGAAATGAGAAGATTTAGTCAAGCGATCAACAATAACCCAGAGTGCATTATTACCTCGAGATGTCTTCGGTAATCCCACAACAAAGTCCATGGATATATTCTCCCATTTCCACTCTGGCACTGGTAAAGGCTGAAGCATCCCTTTCGGTAACTGCCACTCTGCTTTAACCTGTTGACATGTCAAACACTTCACAGTAAAATCAGCAATATCTCTTTTCATTCAATCCCACCAGTAATACTCCCGAAGATCTCTATACATCTTAGTACTGCCTGGATGAACTGAAAACGGAGAACTATGAGCTTCACATAACAACTCTCTCTTCAACTTTGAATCACAAGGCACACACAATCTCTTCCCAAATCTCAAAATGCAATCATTATCAATGTTGAATTCAGGCAACATACCTTTCTGAACCAGCTATACCTTATTCTGCAACTCATTGTCTCGCTTCTGTGCTTTCTTAATTCTGTCTAATAGAGAAGATTTCACTGATACCTAAAACAAAACAGAAGAACTTCCTACACCAACAAATTCTATTCCAAATTTCATCAAATCCTTAACCAAAGGATCACATTCCAAGCGCAACATTGCTAATGAAGCATTACTTTTTCGACTCAAAGCATCAGCCACTTTTTTTGCTTTTCCCGGATGGTAATGAATTGTACAATCATAATCCTTGATTAATTCTATCCATCTCCTTTGTCTCATGTTCAATTATTTCTGAGTGAATATATACTTTATAGTTTTTTGATCGGTATATATTTCACACTTTACTCCATACAAATGATGCCTCCAAATTTTTAAAGCAAAAACAACAGCAGCTAATTCCAAATCATGTGTAGGGTAATTTACCTCATGAGTTTTCAACTGTCGTGAAGCATAAGAAATTACCTGATCATTCTGCACTAGGACGCAACCAAGTCCTTTCAATGAAGCATCACTGTAGATAAAAAACTCACCATTCCTGGAAGGTAGGGACAAAACTAGAGCATTCACCAATCTTCTTTTCAATTCCTGAAAACAATCATCACATTCTTTTGTCCAGATAAACTTAACACCCTTCCGAGTTAGCTTAGTCATCGGACTAGATAACCATGAAAAATTTCTAACAAACCTTCGGTAATATCCTGCCAAACCAAGGAAGCTACGAATCTCAGTTACATTTGTGGGTCTTGGCCAGTCTTCCACAACTTTTGTTTTTGTAGAATCAACAGTTATCCCATCTTTAGAAACAATGTGACCAAGGAATGAAATTTGTTGCAACCAAAACTCACACTTGCTGAATTTCCCATACAATTTATTTTCTTTTAAGGTTTGCAAGATAAACCTTAAATGAATTTCATGCTCCTCTTTACTTTTAAAAAACACCAAAATATCATCAATAAAAACAACCAACATTTTTCACCTGAGTCAACTGAGCCATCACTGCAACAACCTGTTTAGTTCTGATTCTGACCATCTTAGGATACTGATTTGAAAGGTCATTTCCCTTTATATGCCTTCCCAGAAAAGTTTCTCTGTTTCCTCTATGGAAAACCATTATTATCACAGTAATACCATAGGTGAAGCAACATGGTAATCTTTAAATGCTATATCATTTCAATTTGACCATAAAAAATATTTTTGGATTATCATTTAATAAAATTCTAACTCCTAAAGTTATCTAAACCGACCATTGATACCTACTATAAGGCCACAGCCTTAAACCTTACTTAATCTTGAGTTATTACAAAATTACGCATTGAGGATCTTTTCGGGTTTAGAGTTTTAGAGAATTAGATCATAAAACTTGCATTACATTCCACATATAAACAATGTGGTTACATAAAGATAGTATTCTTCATTACCATCAATGGAAACATATTTAAAATAAACATGGATTCTTTCTTGACACTTCCTTGACCTTATCACCATATCATGTACCTTTCCCTTGACCTATGAAAAACATTTCAAAAAAACTTGTGATTAGCATAAAAAGCTTAGTAAGGGATATAAAAATATGGAAAGGAAACATGGGTACATATATACATAAGGATGAGATCATACATTACCCATAAAACATAAGCACTTTAACATACCTCATCAAATCATGAATAAATCATAGAAATCATAAGACATAAAGGTAACTTGAGGCATTCATAACATTCTTACGTAGGGAGTAACCCTCTTGGTTACATTTGGAATACTCATCACAGTATATTCCCTAAATCTCTTCGGATAAACCTTAACGTTTCACTCCTTCGCGTTACCCAATGCATTGGAGAGCTATATCGGGCTCACCCACCCTTAGATTATCACGAAACCACCCGTTTTCATAATAATGCCCAAGAACCTCAACATAATCATATCACATAAAACATGTATAAAGAAAACATAACATTCCCACCTTTCAATCACAAGATATCAATACAAAACATTGATATAAAAACATTATGAAAACCATTTTCGATACCAAAATAAAATAAAAGTAAAAAAATGGTATTTATTTTTCTTTTAAAAAGAAGGTATGTCTTGTAGAGGAAGTTGAAACTCAAATAACGGACACGACGGCGGAGAAGTCGTTGTCGACGCATACATACAACAAAAACATTCTCTTTTGTATTTTAGTAAACGCTTCGTATAAAAAAGATTCCTTTTGAATAAACGTAAAAGTCAAAGGGGTTTATACAACGTATAAAAGAAAGTTGTGTATAAAACAAAATATGCATCAATGAAAGGAGATTGAGACGAAGTCCCATACCTCGGGTCCGACTTGACTCGGTCGTTCTTTAATCTCCTGAATAATAAACTTGAGTTAGTTTCTACTTGTTTAAGAACCTTTTTAAAGTTCATTATTCCTTTTATATCACTTATTTCCATGTCATGAACACTATGTAATTATTTAAGTTAATAACGGTCGTTTAAACAATCATTGGTACTTGAGTCAAAAATAAGCCCTTTATAATTACATGTTGTTCATGTATCCATTATATCCAGAATGGTATTCATGATGTATATATCATATATATCATATATATCCAGTATATACGTGCATTTATAATATTACATAATCATTTAGAGGTAAGAAATGAAATGCACCGTTCATGGAGACGGTAAGCCGTACGTACGCATGAATGCTACTTTCATTTCTATTTCGTATTTTATAAAATGGAATCATAATGATATAAATGTATATTATAATTCCAGTATAATATAATATATAATATCATAGTTCCATCCTTCATATGTCCCACATATGGTATTTAACGAATCAAATCACTTTGAGGGGGCGGTAGTCTGCACTTCCTTAAATGAAGATATCGCGTTCACCCATAATGGAACCCATAAAGGTATGACCAGAAAGGAAAATAAAGAAGCTTAAGGAAAACATAAACATATTATATATCATATATAAATATAGTGACATCTTAATGGACACCTTTGAAGGTGTTAAAAGAATATTGAACAATCATCGTTTCGGGAGGCATAAATTCACCAACCACAGAAACTGTATGTTTTTTAACCATTAGATGTAGGTGTGTGTAAGTGTAGCTTGAATAATTATTATAACAACATCCTAGTATATTGAAGATACTGTATTTGTTACAAAAGAAATAAATAAAAACAGTTTAGGGGGTTGGAGATGCAAAATAAAACAAACGGACTCAAGTGAAGACTTTACCTTAAAATCGGGTAACTCCCTTTGGTTTGAGCTCAAAGGCTTCCTTGGGAAGACTTCTGCCCAAAGTGAGGCTTCAAGGAGTAAGAGAGGGAAGTGGAGAGACATAATGGGCCGGGTTTGGCTGATCCAAAGGCTTTGGGAGTGTGGGAAAAGAGGTAGAGGTGGGGGCCTTTTATAAGAGGAGAGGAGGGGCACTCTTGGAAAGTAAAGAAATATTACTTTATTTGAAAATGAGTTTCGGATTTAAATGGTCCCACATTGATATAAATCGAGTATAAGGTGATAAGGGTTCGAAATATACCCATCCAATTGGTTTTTTCCATGTGTAGGTTTTATATTTTACATTATCTTTCCATTTTATTTAAATCCTTTATTAATGAGGTAATCGCTACATCATTATTATGTCATAAATAATTTAATTTATTTAAAGTCTAAAAATTATAAAAAAAATACTATGATGTAGGAAATATTTTTATCTTTCCAATGACTATTTATAATCAAAAATATTATCTTTATAACCCCATGTAAAAATTGTTTTCGTAAAACATATGATGTTTGTGTCATTTTTACTTTTACATTAAATAAAAAGTTATTTATGTCATTTCCCAACCAAAGTGGCTCCATGGGGTCCCCAAGTTGACCCATGGCTTGTCTTGGTCGGCCATGACACAACCAATGAGTGTAGGACATGTGTCAAGCTCATCTTATTTTATTAAATCATTATTTTGACCTTAAACTACACTAATTACCACTAATCGTGATTAATGAAAAAAGTTACTATTCACCAAAAAAATATTTTCATCCCATTGAACCACATTTTACATACTAATGAAAACCATGTATGTCGGATTTTCAAAATTCAATACACATTAGTGGTAAACTTTCATTTAACTGAAAAATCAGTTTGCTTGATTACCACTTAGTGGTTTCACTATTCATCAAAAATTGGAGTTTTTCAGAAAATTTCCAAAAATTCACTCTAAGATAAATTCGATATTCCGAATTCAAAAATGAAGTTTATATTACCTAATTAAAAGAATATAAGTAGAATTAATTAATTTAATAATTAACTCCCTTTGTCAAAACAAATAGCGTGTTTTTATGAAACATTAAGTATCAAAAGATTGACACCAGTTTAAATCCAATTTCAAAGTGAAATTGATTCCAATGACCACCATTGGATTAAATGGTAAAAATATATTCTAATTTAACTTCAAAACCAATTCAAAAGATAATCTAATCATATAAATAAATTATATTAAAAAGCATTTTTTATGTAAAATGCAGTATTTTTCACTATTCATTAAAAAATGAACATTGTCAGAAAAATACCAAAAATTCACACAAAGTAAATTTTGATGTCCCAATCATACAGAATAAGTTTATTTTGACAAACATAGCTTATAAAATTTTCAAAAGATATATTTAAAAATGGTTTTCCATCAAAAGGAAGTAAAACAATCTTTTTAAAATATTAGTGTATTCCATGCTTAAGATTGGATTTATTTTCATTTTAAGCCTCTAAAACACTATATAATTCATTAATAGACATAGATAAAAAATATCTATTATTAATTACTTACTTGGGATGTTACATATAATTATTGACCTTTTCTCTCCACATGTGAGTGAAATTTATAGTAATTAATTAATTCCATTCATACCATATTTATGTATTATCAACTCTGTTGAAGAATAAGTGATGTACATAATTATAATAAATATATTTTTAAATTCATTAAATAATTTAATTACAATATATATACTTATTTGAACAAACGTGTATACCTCATTTCTCATACTAATGTGTTTTCCACATGAAAATATGTATTTTAATTTAAAAAAATTATATTAAATGTGTTTAATAAAAATTATATATTTGTAATAAATAAAACATTTCTTGTTTAAAATATAAAAAAACATTGAATTTTATACTTTTCAAAAAAAAAATTGTAACTAAAACTAATCAATATAAAAATTGACAATGATAAAATGACAGAAATGATTATTATTTGAAAATGTGTAATTTTGTGTACCCACACTTGATTATAAATTAATAAATTTTATAAGTAAATATGTGATTTTTCATAATAGGAATAAGATTATAAATATTTTATTGAATAAAATCATATACCAGAAAATGAAGAATATAAATTAAATAGCCATAAAAAATGACGTTGGAAAACTTTTTCAACCAAAAATGGATACATGATTCTATTTAATATAGAAAAATACTAGAAAATAGAAATAATGTTTAAAATATATATATTTAAATAAAAAATTTAAAAAATAAATCTGTTAACAGTATTTATTTCAAAAAAATTAAATATATTTACTTGATTGATTGTGAAATTAATATAGTGTTTTCCCATATCCCTTATATGTGATCATTTTTTGTTGCATAGACTATGTCGGCATTACAATCGCTTTTATCCTTAGGTAATCATGTAATAGATGGAGAAATTTCACATAAGTACTCAATATCATCAATATTATCATCACCCAAATAAATTTTTTCCCCATTAAAAATAGCATACCATTGATCATTTTATGGGTCAATAACATGAAATAGTTTTTTACATGTTTATTCATGAAACATTATTCCTCTATGTAGTGAAATATTTTAAGAAAAAAATTGTAAATCCATACTCATCAAGGGTTACAATAATGTTACTATCAACCTAGTTATACTCAAAAATTAGTACCTAGAATTTAGTATAGTCAATATCCCATATATCCTTAACAACTGTAAAATATGTTTTTGATGTCAAAATTGTGTTTTTTACTTTGGAACATGAAAAATGAAATACTTTAATGATGAAAATTAATCCACTATTTTGAATGGTATCATTATTATACTAGTTTTTATTAATTTGTAACCATAAATATCAAAACCAAACCACATGATCACATTAACATGTGTTCCCCCTAAAAACCATTTCAATGTTTTTGAAGTAGATAAATCCGTGTGGAAGTTCTCCATGAACCAAGAAACAAATTTATTTTTATGTTTATCAATCAAAATATTTTCATTATTTCTCAGATATTATACTTTCAATCCATCAATATGTGATGATATATATATTTTAACCTTGCTTATTCTGTTCAAAATTTATAAATGTGCACTCATAACTTCAACATGTGGAATTAATTTGACCTTTAAGATGCATAACCATTTACCTTCACTCTCAACTACCAAATATTGATATATTGGGAGACCGGTGTGCTCCACTTTAGAAAAATAATCAATACATAAATCAATCAACTCTTATAAAACACATTTCTGAATAATTGAACCCTCTCTACAATGTGAATTCTTAATATATCCCTTAAAATTTTCATATATATTTCAAAAGGATACATCCATCATAAATAAACATGCTCACATATTATTATCTCTCATACAAAATGCATCAATTGATGAACTCTTATATCAAAAATTGAAGGGGTAAAATAAATTTCTAGTTGACTCGGTATGATGAAAGATTCATTCTCTAATACATCTAGAAATTCGTGATCAATTAAGTTTCTATAAATGTAATTTAAAATATAATACCACTAGATGATATAATTTTTAATGGGATTTGGAAATATTTCATGCAATGAAACTGATAGAAATTGTTCCATCAATAAATTAATTTCATTATATTTAATAATTATTAACATTATATCCTAAAATGAAATCAACATTTTCACATTTTAAGAAAACCCACTAAGTTCTTTAATAAAATGAATACATTGAAAAAAAATTAAATTCTCATTTGTGCTTAATATGGGACAATATATAGTTAAATATGATCTATTTTATTTTATTGTGAGAACTAATTCAAAACATATTCTCATGGTTATTAATTCCATTCTTTAATTCAATCCATATTTTGTATTTCCTTATGTTCTTAACAATGTTTCAATTTTACTTCCATTAATTTTTTCTAAAGATTCATAATTTCAATGATATTTTTTACCATTAGAAATATCCAATAAATAATCATGAATAAAATTAACGTTTTTTCATGTATTTTTTTCATGACTAGAACTTCCTTTCTTTCTAAATGAGAAATCAATGTTTTCAAACTTTTCATAATATTCTTCAGTTGAAAATGGTTTATGGGAACAACCATACTCTTATAACAGTTAAATTCCTTTTTTTAATTTTTTTTATAAGAATGATCCTTTTACAAAAATCTCTAATTTTCTATATATTCTATTTTCCTTTCATTCAACATTTAATGATATGGAGTCTCATCTTCAAAAATTTGAAAAGTTGTGATTCATTTAGCACTATATAGAGATCTGTAGATATATGTAGGAAAGTAATTTATAGTGAGAATTATCATATCATATAAACGAAAATAATCATTCTTTTATGTGTCAAATATTATAACAATCATATCCCATATAAATTTCAAATCATCAATAAATGGTGATAGATAAACATCAACATCATTTCCAGTCTATTTTAGTCCATAAATCATAAATCTCATCATCATGTATTTCCTCTATACATATATATATATGGGGGTACGTTTTACAAAACTAACATAACAACAAAAAAACTATGTTGGCTTCTGAGCACCTGATATAGATTCATTACATCTATACATAGTCCCATTAGAAGATTTAAGTCTTTATTTCAAAAATCATAAGTTTGTGATCAAATATATTCTATAATGGTGAGTTAGCATAGAGATGTAGGTTTATATCAGATATGTGCTTATATGTATGCTTTCATAGCCTCTTTTCATAATTTGAATTTGGAAAGAGATGCTTCAAATGAGGAATTATTAGAATAGTTTAACTTTCTTTATAATGAGATTTAGTGTCTATTCTTGATAATAAATCATAGTTCTCTTTTTCATTCATATTATATCATTATGTCCCATTGTTAAGCCATTTTGATAAACTATGATATTTCTTTCTTAACAACACATAGTCATTGTGGAAATCATTTATCTTTTTGTACATCATTTCCATTGTAAATAATATTTTTTCTCTTATAATTTTAATTCGGAAGTATTTTGACTTCTAAAAGTAACCATTTTAAAATTTAAAGAAATTTAGTGAAATTTTTATCACTCCAACCATGTATTTCTATCCAGTAAACTAATCTCAATAATTCCAATAACACTGTAATTTTGTGTAACTAGAGAACATTAGTTTCTTATTATATACATACTATCATTCGACACTTTTTTCATTTCTTTCAATGCCTAAATCGTTAATTGATTCTTTAAGATGATCCTTTATCTCATGATGAACAACTTTTTCATCATTGTATCTTGACTTTTTTTCACAATGCCTGATCTAGCATCAATAATTGTTAATAAAACCGTATAAAATCAGATTCTCTTTGATTTCTCTATAGCCTAACTTACTCATATTGAAACATTTTATGCATGGATAGAAAATAAAGTATTTTTTTAATATTTAATAATGAGAACTCCATTAATTTTCAACCTCGTTCTCATATTCAACAGTAGTTCTTTGTGAATTTACCTAATTACAATCCATTAATTACCTAAATATTCAAAATAATAAATGAATATATTAATTCATATAAACATTTATATATATATATATAATTAAAACATATAATCATTTAAATATATAAACATACAATAAATTTTATCAAAAAATTATATTTTAAAAACAATTTACAACTAGAAAAGAAAATTATAACCAAAAGTATTTATGTTGACAAAAATAATTACGACTAAATTTTTATTTGAATATAAAAATTATTTCAACCATAAAAATTATAATGAAAAAAATTATAAATAAAAAAATTATAAATAAAAAAAAGGTAAAATAAAAAAAATTACAATCAAATAAAATTTATAATCCCAAAAAAATATTCTTAAACTAATTTTAATGAAACAAAATTATAATTGATAATAATATATATATAAACTAATAAATGTATGAATAAAACTTATAACTTATAAATAATTAAATAATCACCCAAAAATAATAATAATAATTTTAAAATATAAGGACAATAATGGAAAATCGTTATTGAATTTTGATGAATTCAGTCAGGGGAAATTGTTATAGGGTGAATGATGTAGTATTAAGAGGAAACTTTTACAAAAATGAAGTAAATAATAAATCAAACAAAAACCATGGTAATTAGTCATGATCTAAGTGAATTAGGGTTTCTATGGACCAAATGGTAGAATGAGATGTGTAATAAGGATGAACTATATAAGTTAAAGGATAAATAATTCACACAAAAAGTGTGAAAAATGAAATAAGGTAGATCGATCATAGCTTGAGTTTCATCGCAAGTCAAGAGAATGAGGGTTTCAGAAATATCGTATCTAAAAAATGAGGATAAGTATATACAAAATTATTATTTTTAAATAATATAACATCTTTTTTTGAAAAAAAACTAATGTTAAAAGATTTTTATGTCACATTTAACATCAGTTGTGAAAAAAATGTTAAAACATTAACTCTAAATCATATTTTTCAACTAGTGGCCAATCCCAAAAGGGTGAATATTAGATTTTACCAAGCCCATGATGTTACACCTGGGGGTTTCCCCAATACCAATTGGGTACACATAAGGTTTTACTAAGACCAATATGGTACTCAGGTGATTATACCAAGCCCAATAAAGAAAAAAGTCTATTAAACCAAGGCCAAATAAGGAAAATTTGTATCTATCCCAAGACTACAATGTGATTAATTCCCTTATTAGGAGCCTTGAAATATTATTTCTATACATATTTTTCTGTCACACTTTCATTCCACAAACTTATGTCTTATTCTTATGATATTCCCTTATTGTTCATGGTTGATTATTATTGGTTTCACACTTCTATGACTCAAGTCTTTTGTTATAAAAAAACCTTATTCCATTACTCTTGTTTTATGGTTTATGATTTTTTGGGTATGATATCATAATTTTTTGTCATGTTATTAAAACCTTAGGATTATCTTATTCTAATTTATGATCAGCAGCTGATATCTCTTTTTTTCCCTTAATGTGCATTTGAGATCAAAAATTCTTATTTTTTTCACTAACCCTTGTTATGAATAATGGATCTAAGTAGGAAATGTTTAGTAAGGGTACTACATGAGAAGAATATCAAGGTAAATATTTAAGAATTATTTTAAAATAAGAAGTTATTGTTATAAAAAGATTTTTTTTCTTTAGATGACAAATACATGGGTTTTTCTAAGTAAATGTTTTTATTTATTCTCTAGAGAACTTACCCTAAAAGGGTATTGGGAAAGTAATTGAATCAATATTTTATTTTTATATTGTAATTATAGATGTTTAATATTGGGTCACTATAGTTGTAATTAATGTTAGTTTGTAAAGAGTGATGTTTTTTTTCACTAGATCTAAGAGCTCAAGTATTGGGTTGTCTCACCTTCTGTCATCCTACCTAAGTATTCCCAATCTTTTACTACCCAAATTACTCTCAATTATCCTCACTGGGGGAACCCCACTAGTCAGTATAGGTCTTTGGATAGAGGTTACAAGTTAGTCTCATTGGGACAAGCATAGTAACCATATATCATACTCTCACTAATATTTATAATATCCCCACGGTACTGGTAATAGAGGTTGAGGAAGGAAGTGTTCCATACCAAAAACACACTGAGAAAATAATATAAGGAAAAATATTCCCATGAAAAACATCAACCCATACTGACAAACCTTTCTCACTAAACCCCTATTCCAACTCACCTAAATAACAACAACAATTTTATTCAACCATCAAACTCATATCACTAAAAGTACATGGGGATTTACTATAGGGTATAGTTTATTTTTTTTATAATAGTTCATAAAATTACAAACCAGGCCTTGAAATTTTTAAACTATTACTATGTTTTAAAAATCATCTTTGAAAAAAACATTAAATCTATATATTTTCATTATATACATTTTATATGCTAATTAAAAACCAATTTTATTAATGACCTCCCGTTCAAGGTATCATATGGACCTTTATATCATAATTTATATATTATATATTAAATTTCATTTTTAAAACCAATTTTTAAATCAAGTATTATTTTTAAAATACATTGAAAATATGGGGAAACCCCACTTGACAAAAAACCATCAAGTTTAATTACCCATAAAACCACAAGGAAAAATATCATTAAGAAATTATTTGTACACCATAATCATTTATAATAAAGAGAAAAAATTAAAAATATTAAAAATATTCATATAAATCCATTAAAATAAATTCCCAAATAATAACCCGCAAAACACAAGAATTTCCCTATATAAAATCAATTAAAGTTAAAAAAACAAACTCTTTAAATACCAAACCCCTTGAAAACAAATTTTTGAAATTTAATCAAACACATAAAATATATAATTTCCTAGAAAATGAGTTTATAAAACCCATTAATAACATGGATTACTATGAAAAATGAAAAAACATGAAAAAACATACCTCAATGAAGTGTTGATGGGAAAATCCCTCAAATATAGAAGAAGAAGGACCATAGAATCAATCTTCACACCCTAAAATCACAATCCGTGAAACATTATGTTAAACTATGTCCCTAAGGATCAGCCTACAAGGATCCATAGTAGTATTAGATGAATAAACAAGAATAAATAAGGTGAAATAGAAGAAAAATATGGAAATACCTTATGAAATCACCAAGAAATCGAAGGGGAAAACCAAAAACCAAAGGAGGGCTAAGGGGGACCATGCCTTGATCTCCATAGGACATATCTAATTAAATGGTGGAAAAGAAGACCCATTAGATTCTTAAAATCAAAATTTAAGGGATATAATTTCAGAAACAAAACCTAGGACTTATCATGGCATGATGCCATGTATCACTCCATGATTAATTATCAAAACCACATGGTCATAGTATGATACCCTGCATTTGGAATAGAGGGATACAGTCTAGAACTACATACTTTGGGAAATACCAATCACAACATGACGCATGATGCATAGTGTGTACCTTCCTTACTCAACCAAACATACACAAAGACCCCTTCTTGGAAGAGTACACAACATGAATTCCTATTTCATGAAACTATACAAATTCATCCAGAACTCCCAAATAATAGAACGTATTTATTTGTAGCTCAGCATCCTTAGTTCATGGCATAATCTGATGTATACTAAAACTATCAATTTTTTCCTTATATCCCCAAAACATTCAAATAACCTAGAAAATATAAATTAAAAATAATAACTCAATAAATAACTAAAATACTCATTTTGATAAGGTTGTAAAGTGACAATATATATACTATTAATTAAAATATTATTGTAATCTTTGTGTTTTGGGTCTCAGACCAGGGGACGGGGTTGTTTAATGTTTCCTAGTTCTACATTATTTTAATCTAAACATTCTTTACTTGTTAATAATTCTCTTTTTCTTTCTTCAATATTTTCACTAGTATATCAAAATTATTTCATTATATTCAAAATGTTTTGGAATTGTTTTTGGAATTCATGAACTAGATTAAATCCTTAAAATTGGTTAGGATATCATATTAATTATATTCGTATTTAATCCAATTTAAAATATTGATTTTTGATATTTATAATTATATATGCTACCGTATTTATATTAAAAAAAATATTCTAGAATATGCTTGTAATAAGGAAATGAGGATGAACATGTAAACTATGAAGTGAAATGATTTGATAGAAATTACATTGGGAATGGAAATAAAAATATTCACATAATTTGTTGTTAATATTAATTTATATTAATATTAAATAAAGTGATGTAATATAGGACCTTATAGAATTGATGTTTGGCTGAATTTTATTAGGTTCTCATCTCATGTAATTTCTTCTGGTAGAGTTTATGGTTTTGTTAATGTTTAAAAGGATAGATCTTCCATAATAATTTTTGGAATGCTAGCTGAGGATGGTTATGATATTTAAGTATGATGGGAAGTGTTGTTATTGATCTCTTTAGGTGTATCTATTTAATTAATGGTATTTATATTCCATATAATTATTTCTTCAGTCGTGGGTTGAATATTGAAAATTTAGAGGCCCTCTAAAGGGTGGGGTTTATAATTTCTATATAGGGTGGTGGTATAAGTAGTCTTTTAAGGATATGTTGATTGAGCTATAATAATATAGGGATAAATTATATGTGTTTTGTATGATATTTGGGTAAATTTAGTTTTTGGGTTTGGTATGTTTTATAGTTAATGTTTGACGAGGATTACATCTTGTTACTCAATTAGTTATGTGGGATTGGGAGTTTCATAGCTACAATCCTTGATATGAGTAGTCCTTGGGATAACATGGTATGTCCTAGAGCATATATAATACTCTTATAAAGATATTTTTTAATTTTTAAATTAAATAAATAAACATAGAAGTGCAATAATTAAATGAATTTACTACTTACCCTAATTTTATACCTATTTAAATAAATTAAGCGTAAAGTCAGATTTTGGTTGGAATATTTGTAATGTGTTTAAAAAAGAATTAATCAAAAGAAAGGATTGTTTAATATTATGTGTTTCTTAATGAGACACTTAAATGATAATGGGATATATTATGTTAAATGAGTACGTAATTTAATAAAAAAATAATTCAATGGTAAGATGATAACTTTCCTAGTAGTGATGAATATTTCATTGTTCATGATATCTTGTATGATATGGTGATGATTTTTATTTCACCTTTACCACGGTTTTACAAGATTATTAAATAATTTTTATCCATGGATATGATGACTATATCTTTTCTCGATTTATATTTTATATGATGTGTTTTAGTTCATATGATTTTGTGTTATGTGGAAATGGGTTGTGATGGCTCACGGTTCTGTTTCATATAGACATAGATGGTGCGAAGATAGTGATATGGGAGTGGATATCTTTATATATATTATTAATGATGATATGAAATAGTATTTTGTCTTTGTGTGTTTGATGTATTATTATTATCTTACTAATATGTTGGTGTGGTATTTTTCCTCTAACTTGATACTGATTTTGGTTGGAACAACCTATGAACTGACAGTTAAGAGTGGTGGTATCTTTTTTAGGCCCCTAATCGTATTTTATTTTTATGGTATATCCCTTGATGATTGGTGTATTTAATTTTTTTAATTATGGTTATGGATATGGGGAGAGAAGTTATTGTAATATGTTGTTATATCTAATATGTTATACACTTCCTTTGGTTATGGGTGTCTGGTTGAACCCCATTCTTGATTCCATCTTTTCCTTTGATGAGTTTTTTTAACACATTTTTTTCTTGGAAAATTTATCTAAAATGGATGTTTAACTATTTATAAGTATGATCATAGTGAGTACTCTTAATTACTAACCCATAAATAGTCTTCTTAAGTTGTTTTATGGGATAGCTTCAGGAAGATTTGGGATAATTTTTTTCTTGTAGCCGGAGTGGAGTTCTAGGAGGATGGTCATGAATTTTCCCTAATTGTATTATATATGTTGGAATGTAGAGATATTTTGGGTATGATAATTATTGTCTTCTAAATTTTTATAAAATTATGATTAGTGGACCCACTTTATTTTCCTGGGAACTATGAGGGTAATGTATTACATAAGTGAGGAAGATACCCTCATTTCTCTTATCTAACCCATGGATTATGGTAAATAATATATTATACTACTTCTCTAAGTGAATTAATAACATTATTATCACTCAAAATATACTTATTATTCTTTTAATCCATATTTGTACAAGTTTCTTCTAAAGTTGATAATCTATATAAATCTAAAGGGAATAACTCCATTACTATTGATCTCAACT
This sequence comes from Viscum album, assembly GCA_963277665.1. Taxonomy (NCBI): domain Eukaryota; kingdom Viridiplantae; phylum Streptophyta; class Magnoliopsida; order Santalales; family Viscaceae; genus Viscum; species Viscum album. Next base: position 54,102,444 of record OY728138.1, on the reverse strand, counting down.
AGAGTCATATACTACTCATCCACAATTTAAAATTCATTAAATTAAAAAAATTGTATCCCTTTGTGATTCATAAATATATAAATACTATAAAAATCATTAAAAATTGAAATAATATAATAAAATAGATCCTGAAATAATTTATATAATACTTATTTTCATTAAAAAAATAATTTTTTCTAAGAAACTAAAAGACCCAAGGGGGTGAATCAGGCCTTTAAATTTTAAACAAAATCTTCTTATTAAATATTTAATTCATTTTTAAGGAATTTTGTTTTTGTGAATACAGAATAACTACTCCACATCTGAATGATAATTTAAAAAATATATACAATAGTTCATAATGATTTACTAGTTTACGCAATGAAGTTTATATTCAATGAGTGAGGTATCTCACTACTCATCTCATAGCTTTATTATAATCACATTAATTACACATAAACATTATGTGGGATGACCCATTTTTAACAAAAATATGGATCAATGTCTTTACATTCAGCTAATTATGTTCACATAACACAGATATCAAAAAAATAGTAATAAACTGGATAACACTATCACATAAAAGATTTTTACTTATCATAGTTCTAGCTATATATGATTTTTATTCTTCGATATAAGGGTTCTATCGAGGATCAATATTGGGAAAAAAATCCCTCAAGGTAACATTGAAGTGTTTTTTGGTTGATTATGTTTGTTGAAAAATCAAGTTACAAATTTCATTTGTGGAGTTCCAGGGAAATTTTTTTAATTTTTATGTTAACAAAGATTCAATAAAAAGAAATGGATTCCCTGAAAGTATGATAGAAAATAGTTTATATAAGCTGAAGTTTTTTTCTAGTGCTTTCCAAATTCTTGGGGTCCAAAATTATGAGGTTGATTCAATAATCAGAATTTTTTTCATGAATTCCTCATAAAAATATGGAAAATTTTGGAATATCAAGAAGGTTTAGAGTTTCATGAAGGTCAACTTTTTCTTGAAATTTCAGTTTTTCATGATTTTTTTGAGCTTAATTATGGATGGAAGATTCATGAAGAAAATAGGATAATTTCCATGATTATGAAAATATTTATGAATAGAAAAAATCCCTTAATGCATTATTAATATAGGGAGGATCACAAATTAAAGTAAAAAATCCACAAAAAAAGGTAGTGGTGAGATTGAAAGTTTTAAAAAGGTGAAGAAAAATCTATAAATATGAGGTTACCCCCCTCATTTGAGAAATCAATCCTTAATAAAAATTTAAAGTCTCTAAATTCATGAAGTTTATTCATGAATGATTTTTCTTTCATGAATGTTTTCATAATATCATATATGTCATTAAGAAATGATTTTTTCAAAGGATGTGTGAGATTCACAAAATTGTTAATATTCGCAAAAGTAGTGATCTTCATAACAGTGTTGAGCTTCATGAAACTATTAAGTGTCGTACAAGTAGTGAAATTCAAGAAAGCAGTGAGATTCAAAAAAATTGTGAGCATCACATAAGTAGGATATTATTTTTATGAATTGGGTATTTTCATGAAGGTTGGAAAGAGGGTTTTTTGAAAAATTAAATCTTATGTGAACCAGAATGCATTCCATAGTAAATTTGTAGTAAAGTTTCATTTATCACATGGATGAAAGTGGAACTTACTGATGCATTAAAAGTGGTGTAAAACACATTGATACAAGTGAATAAAATATGAATCATATGTATGAGTAGTGAGAAACCATTAGCTGAGAGATCTATGAGCATTTAAATTATGATTTATTATAAACCTGGAGGGGTAGTGAGTCATATCCAATATTTGTAAAAGTAGTTCACTTTAGTGAATTTGGTGTAAAGGAACATTGTTCTTGTGTTCTCCTTGGACATATCCCTATTAGGGTGAACCATGTAAAATTGATATGTCTCGTTCATAATTTTATTTATATTCATACATTACTATGGGAAAATAAGAGAACAGTGTTTTGTTTAATTATGGAACAAGATCTGAAGGGGAAGTTGTTTTAATCTTTCGTACCCTGATTCACCCCCTGCCCCAGGGTATTAAACATAGTTGGCTAGAAATGGTATCAGGGAAAAAGGTTAATATCTATGTTTATTTATCAAGGGTTTCAATATAAGTTTTCAATCATAAATGGATTATTATTTTTGATGGAAAAAATTAAATTATGGAAGAATTATATGTTGATATACTTCCTATATTTTCATATTGATGTCTTTTATAATAGAAATTCATGGAATTTCAGCTAATTTGGATAGTGGTTCTTTATTTGAAGTTGAAAAAAGAGAATTTCATGATGACACTATAAGAATCAATGTATTAGGGGGATCCTTTTCCAATGAAATATACATAATGTTGATGTCTTTTAATTCAATGCATGTTATGTTAGAAAACTACAAAATATATATTAAGGTTCTTAAAATTTAAAAAAGAAAAATTATAGGTTATGTGTAACAAATATAAGGACCTAAGGATGAACCCTAATAAGTTTCTAGATGTTTTCTTTGACTAGGTGAATGTCATGGTGGAATACATGCATGGGCATGGAGAAATTATTAAAGTTGTAAAGATTGATAAACTCATCTTGAGAATACATCCATAATGATTAAATATTAAAGTTTTCGTATCAGAAGATAAATATACAAAGGAGCTAACATTGTATAGTATACACAGTACCCTTATCACATATGAGATAAGAAATGAAGATATTGAATTTTTTGGGAAAAGGGATATACAAAGAGGTGGAACTCAAGTCCATGAATAAGATAAATATTGATGATGGAAATGAAGAAGAATAGATAGACAAGTTCATATCATTTCATCCCAAATATATAAAAGGAAGAAAATGAAAGGTAAAAGGGAAACATCCACTTGCATGCTTTCTATATGGAATACTTGGTTATATTGAAACATGTGTTCCCTAAAAACATTCAATATGATGATGATAAGGAAGTATAAATTCCCATGATTAAGTCTTCAAACTATGTAAAAGGTATAAAAAATTTAAGAAAAATTTCTTCAAAAAGAAGAATCTTATTTCATAATAAAATGATAGTTCATGAGAATCTGAGATTTAGGATATGGAGAATTGCATGGAGCATGTAGAAAATGCTATGGTTTTAGTTGTATATAGCTCCTATATAAGGGAAAAAATGGGAAATGATGAATAAGAATTCAAAGGAAGATTTGATCTCTATGATAAATTAGAAGCCTATCTTTAAGTGATATATATTTCGAGAGCCAAAAAAATAAAATATAGTATTTCATGATTCAAAACATTATATATAGAAGTATGAAGAATAAATGTTTGATCTGGAGGAATAAATTAATAAAATTAAGTCCTCAATGTTAGAGAACTCAGAAAATGTCATTGAGTACAAGATCAAAGTTGAAGAACCTGAAAAAGTTATGGATAGTTTGACTATCACAGAGAAATATCAAATAACAAAATCAAATAACATGAAGAGAAATTTCTCAACATGTTAGGAAAATTGGAAGATTATGATAGAATCTTGACTCCAAGTATGACACCAGGAAAGCATATCACTCAGATGATTAAAAGTATTGAAGAGGATCATAGATATTCAGAAGGATAGAAGAAACATACATGTCTAAATTACAAGGTTGGTATGGGGATTAATTTCAAATAAAAATATATGGTGATTAATTTCTAACCACAGGTGCCCACTATGATATTGAAAATTGATTTGGGTATAATTGAAAATTAAAAGACTCATAGAAACCAAGAAAGAACAAGTCATACATTAATGTATAGGAATACATCTTGTATCATCTGTTATTTTTGCAGAATGATAGGACATTCTCAAAATGTATGTTCCATATCCAAAAGGTACTTAAGGGAATAAGAGAAATAAGGGATACCATATAGAATTAAATATTATGAGAATTATTTTGATGGTAATTACATCTGGTGTGGAGGATTTGGACATATTTCTTGATATTACACATCAAAAGTGTAGAGGAATTCACCAAAGAAGACTTAAAGTGGATGAAAGTAGTTTTTCAAAGAATCATTAAGTGTGATGAAAATGAAAATAGATTTGCATCTATACAAGTTGAAGTTTTTCCACCATACTCTGAGTAAGATCAAGAATATCAGTCCAAGACATGAATGAATTCAATGAAGTGGATCAAAAATAAAATATCTGATTGGGAAGTGGTTTTCGAGACTTCCCCTAATGCTTTAGATCATGCTGCTGTATTGATACTTTATAGTGGATGCACATACCATATGATAGGAAATAAGGATCTTGTTACATGCATCAAATATGACAATGAAGGTGTTATAAAATTTAAAAATTATGAATTAATGATATTATTGGCTCAAGGAAATCCAAATTTGGGGAAAAGATATGAGTTGTGATTATTTCTTGGTGATCAAAGGTCTCTATCTCAACTTTTTAAGTGTTATTCAATTGTGTGACTCGATTCATGTTATAATCTTTACAAATATTTTTTGTATAATCAAGGGAAAATATGGTACATTTTTTATAGGGAAATCACATGAAAGTAAATATCTACCTTTTGATTGGATAAGAAGATATTTTCTTTCTATTCGAAGATGAAGGAAAAAAATGATGACATAAACGGTTTTTCCATCTATGCCAACCATCCTCGGAAGATCTGGTCAAATGTTATGTAGCTTAAGATATCCCAAAATTATCATGTGATCATACTAAAACATGTGATTATTAAAAATAAGGGATGATTATCATAAATATATACAAGGAAAAAAGAACAAAATTCAACCATAGTGCCTAAATTAGTGAATGAAGATGTATATGGACCTATCTTACTAAGATCCATTGATGGGAAGAGGTGTTATGTACTTTTAACTGATGTCTTCAGTATAATGTAATTTTTATTTTTTATTTCCCTCAAGTTTAATGTTTTCAGTTGCATTGAACAATATCAGAGCTAATCTTAAAGTATTCTTTGAAAAGAGATTCTGAAATTTTGAAATGATAATGGTATGAATGTCACAAACATCTAATTAGAATATTATCTTGAAAAACATGTGATAAGGAATCAAAATTCTACAGTGATAAAACCTCAATAAAATACATTTTTTGAGAGGATAAATAAGATCATAAATAGAATGGTTCGAACAATTCTTATTGAAAAAAAAACTACCAAAGAATTTTCTGAAAGAAGCTATCTTGACATCATTTTACATATCATGTAGGGCACTGTTGTGTCTGAAGGAAGAAAATAATATTTATGAGATATGCTATAGAAATAGTCCAACATTGAAATACTTTTGAATATTTGGAAGTAATTGATTTAGTTAAAATATAGAATACATAAGAAATTTGAATCATGTGGGGATGAGTGGATATTCCTTAGATATTCTAAAAACATATAAATGATTCAAAAAGTTGTTTGGATAAGTAGTTAAATGTAAATATATCATTATGGTAGAAAATGAACCGAATATTCCACAACATAGTGAATAGGTCCCTGATGATGGTTATGAGGAGGTTATAAAATTAGGGGGATTCAAAGTGGAAAATGATAATTCATAAGAATATACTGATGATGAGAAAGAGAAATTCAAATTTGTATCTACACATAAGATGAAGATTCAAGAAAAAATTGATAAGAAAAATATCATTGTTAATCAAGAAGTTCTAGTTCAAACAAGTAGAATGACATATTTACGATATAAATATTTTTATCTCTATTAGGGCCTAAATTTTTGGAGTAAGCTACTGGAGATGATAATGGGGTTCATTCTATGAACGAAGATCTTGAAAAAATGATAATAATAAGACACAGGAGATTGTTTCGAAACAGGAATAAAAATTTCATTGGAACTAAATTAGTATTCTGAAGAAACTAAATGAATATGGATTGATAATTTGAAACTAATCATGACAATTGTGATGAGTATATTCCCAGATCAAGGTTATTGATTTTTATGAAACTTTTTAACCTATTGTGAGGCTTAAGACAATCAGATTATTCTTGGTCATAACAGTGAAAATAATGTTCAATGTTTTCTAGATGGACATAAAGTCATCAATTCAAAATGGGGTTCTAGAAGAAGAAGTGTATATAAGGAAACCAGATGGTTTTATTATTCAAGAATATGAGAATAGGTTTTCCTAACTAATAAAGGCACTATATGTGTTTAAGTAAGAATTGAGAGTGTGGTATTCAAGGCATGATTGGTTTTTGAAAAATATCTATTTTTGGCATGGTGGAGTTAATTATAATATCTAGTTTAATAATGATAGTAATCAAAAGATGATGGTTCTGGTGTATTTCAATGACATAAAATTTGGTCTATAAGAAGAAGCAATGTGTAAATTGTTCAAAAAATTCATATAAAGTGAAATTGAAATGTTAATGATTGGAGAATTGAACTTTTACCTTGGTTTACAGCTGACACAAGAAAGGAATTGAACATTTATTTATTGTTTATAATATTCCAAGTAGGTTCATAGAAGATTAACACAATATAATTCCAAGTATATGGTGAATCTAATGGCACCCTGATTAAACTATCATGTGATGATTAAGGAAAAGTGGTTAATGTCATGGAATATAGGTATATTATTAGTAGGTGTTATACTTAAAAGAGACATGAAATTATTATTTTTTACTGCATTCCAAGCATCATGGTATCAGATAAATCCCAAATAAATCCATATAATTTCAGTAAAAATAATACTTTGGTATATCAAGGGAATAGTGGGTTTTGGTTTTCTGTAGAATGAAAATTCCTAGCAATATTTATTAGGATATTAAAATGAAGACTCGGATGGTTCAACGGATGATAAAAAATCAACATCAAGTGGATCATTCTATCTTGGATGGTTGTGAATTTATTAGCTAAGAAAGAAACAAGATTATATTTCAATGAGCACTGTATAAGATGAATATATTGTAGCTACTCAAGATTTCACATAGTTATTGTGGATGAAGCGGAAACCTAAAGAAATAAAAGTTGATGTGAAGTCTCGAATCAGAATCTATTATGATAATTCAAGTTCTATAAACCTTAAAAAATACATTCCATCACTCGAGGATGAATCATGTAGAAATCAAGTATCATTTTATCAAGGAGAAGGTAGATCTTCGGATTTTGAAGTTGGAGTATGTGCGTACTTAACTATAGGTTTTGGACATTCTGATAAAGTCCTTACCCAAATAGGCATTTTAGTATCATCGATTAGCTCTTGTAGTTAAGTCAATACTCCATACATGAAAAAGTATAGATGTGGGACCCCCTCTCCCTGAGGTATGTTGTTTTTTTACCTTATGTTCTTATTGTGTTATTTACAATGATTCAGCCATAAATTAGTGAGATTTGGGTTCATTTACAAAGGGTAAAAACTATCTAGATCAAGATAGTGGGATAAGCTGCTAGGGGGAGTAGTGAAGTAGGGGGAGTTTTAAATCTAACAATGTTAAATAACTTTGATCAAAGGTTATATATCAAGAAATATGGGATTCATAGTGAAAGTAGTAAACTATTTAGAGAATGAATTGATTTAATGGTGAACATTTCATGCTACTCTTTTTTTCACACTGATAATGGATCATGTGGGATTAGAGTGTGTGTTGGGTAAATATTTGATCTCTATCTAGAATCACAAGAAGATAATTTTGGTTGAAAATGGTATAATATTTAAAGTGGTATCAAAATTTGAAGAGTTTTAAATAAACCTGAAAGGGGATATTGTTTGGAAAATAAATCATGGAAACATTTCAATTTTTATAGGATGATTGTGTTTGTTTATGGAGAAGGTTTTCAAGGTCGGTCGTAGAGTTCCAGAAATTTTTTTGACTATTTATGTTGACAAAGATTCAAAAAAAAGGAACATATTCTATGTAAGTGGTATAGAAAATTGTTTATACAAGGTGGCTCTGTTTCCTAGTGTTTTCAAATTTTTTGGGGAACAAAAATTGTAGGACGATGCCAGATTTGAAAAAAAAATATTTCAATGAATTCATCACAAAAATATGGAAAAGGCATAAATTTTTAATAGGTTTGGTATCTCATTAAGGTCTATTAGTTTGAAAAATTTCAATTTTTCATGAGTGTGTAGAGACTTCCAATAGAAGATAGAGTTTTTAAGGAAAGATGGAAAGTTCCATGATTATTATAAATTTTACATATGAAAAAAATACCCTGATTATTTTTGAATACTGTGAGTATCATGAACTAAAATGGATATCTTCACAAAAATGAAGGGGTGATATTGAAAGCTTCGCAAAGGGGAGACAATATCTATAAATATGAGGCTACCCCATCATTTGGTGAAGCAAGACTTAAAAGAAATAAAAGGATCTGAATTCATGAAGTTGAATCATGAATTATTTTTATTGCATGAAATTTTACATAAGATCATTTATTTCATGAAGAATGTGAAAGCAATGTGAGATTCTAGAAAGTGATTAGCTTCAAAAAATTAATGACCTTCGAGAAATTATTGTGATTCAAGAATTTAGTGATCTTTATGAATGTATTTACCTTCATAAAAGATGGGGACTTTGTGAAAATAGGATATCATTTTAAATAATTGGGCATTTTCACAATGTTTGGAAATAGGGTTTTTTTGCAAAAGTAAATTTTATGAGAACCAAAAGGGATTTCCCATTAAATATATAGTAAATTGGTATTCATCATGTGGATGAGATTAGAACTTAATTATGAACCAAATTATGTGTAAAACATATTTATTCAAGTGATCAAAATAATAATCATCTCAAGGATAATTGAGCACACTTTAGTTGAGTGAGAAATGAAATTTAAAATTAATATTGGTTGTAAACTAGGAAGGACAGTAATTATGCTTTGAAATTTGTAACAATAGTGAACTTTAGTGAATTTTTTACATGGGAACATTTCCTTTTTATGCCCCATGGACATATCCTAGTTCATATGAACCAATTGAAATTTTCAAACCTCATAGATGCTTTCATTTTGTTCATAAATTTCTATAGGAAAGGGAGAGAAGAGTGTTTTTTTTCAATTATGAAACAATATTTGAAGTGGTAGTTTTTTTATCTATCAAACCTTGATTCACCCCCCCCCCCCTCACTCATGTTATTTAACCTAGTTGGTCCAACAACCTCCTCTCTTATTTATATAATCTGCACAATCAAACCTTCCATGTAATTTACTCTTCCCAATTTCTCTCTTAATAATAATAAACATTATATTATACCATGAAAACACTCAATGTGTGATATAAGATTGTATCATAACATTAGGAAACCAAAATTTCCTTTAAATTAGCTAAAAATTATTTTATAGAACCACCTAATAGTTATTTAATTTTAATTAAACAAACAATCCATTATTTTCTCAAAACTACCTACCTCATGATATATATGATCTTTAAAATTGCTTGAGATGATCACTCCACAATTTTTCCATGTAAGTAAATATTTTATTTTACCTCTAAAATAATAATCATTCATCTTAATTATTATTATTCTTGAAGTAACCACTCAAATAATATAAAAAAATTGACATCAAAGAATAATTGTGAGCTTCTCATAATGTGGAGAGTGGTCTATTTAGACTGTCACCCATGTTGAGAATATAGATGGAAAACTCCCAATTATAATTTTTTTATTATCCCATTTTTCTATAGTTTTACTAAATATGAATTATAACAAACCCTTTACTCTTTATGTATTGAATATGAATCCAAAAATTAGCCCTTATCATTATCGAAAAATTTAATTCTTTCACTATCCATAAAAAAATATGTGCAAAAAAAGAGTTTTATATCCAAAATGTTATTTTCTCATGTCATGAACCAACATAAAGGATATATTAATCCCTAAAAATTTTATATAAACTATATAGGAAAATATACATTCAATAATATTTATTTTAATGTAGGAATAATTATTTTTTCTTTGTTATTCACACAAATTCTTCCCTTATGATATACACGACATGTACTTCTACCATGGTTAATGTTACTCTTAAAGAATTGCATGTGATTTTCATCTCTACCTTGATAATGGTTATTCCATGATCATTATGATACCTCTCATACATAATAATGTTTCTGAAAATTCCATCACATTCTCTACATATAGAATGCAGGGAGTGTTTTGATAATCATGTTTTCTACACAATTCCACTTTACTTCATTTTCAAACATAGTAATCTTTGTAAATATGTTAATCAATGTCATGTAGTATTCAATTAATTTATAGGTTAGAAAAAATAATCATAAAATACATCTTCAAAGAAGATCCAATATAGTTACTCATTATAATATACCACACTATTTAATATAATAAAAAACCTTTAACTTAATTATTGAACACTTTGATATAATTAAATATTTTGATATTATTTTCATATTGATTTTCAGAATAGTTTTTTAATTATTTAAACTTTTTAATGGGTTGAAAAAATTTCTCATAAAAAACACATAATCAAATATATTAAATTAATTATCAAATGTTATTAGGTATCTATACTCACGTTGAGATTATATGTTTATTGGTATACATACATCAGTTTTTATGAGATATGAAAAATATAACTATAATTATAAAATTAATGGATCTTTGGTCATTTTAATTGATAAAATATACTCTATTGATTCAAACAATTCATAATCAAATGAGTTGAAGACTTTATTTTTATAAGGTTATTATATATTATTCTCTTCTATTTCAATTGGGTGGCAGTGAAAAAAATGTGGTATTAGTACCATTCATTTTGACCCTTTTATTGTTTATCTACTAAATTTGGGATTATGAAATCTAGAATTTATAAACCATTTACAATGCTTCCTTTTCTATATTCAAATAAATATGAAATTTTTCCTTAATCATAAATAAGAAACCAATATTATCAAAATATTAAAATAAAATAAAATTATTGATTTTAGTAATAATGTAGTAGTTATATTCAAGATATGATAATAGTTTGGATGAAAAAGTAGGTCATATGTCCATGTAAATAATATATAAACATTTCATTTGTTTCCTATGTATAGATAAACCTATACTTTATCCAACTCTATTTTTATGTTGAGATGGTGAAGGTTAGAAATGAAATTGAAAAAAGTAAAGTTGATGTCTAATTCTGATGAACTAGAATCTAAGAATTTGACTTATATAACATAAATATGTATAGTGAATGCATTAAATTTATCATTATTTATAATATTCTCTTCGTAATTCATACAACATTACTTCTAATTCTGACTCTATTTTTAATGTATTTAGTTTCATTTTTCTCTTTGTTTTTTTCTTCAATTATTATAAAGAAGTTTTAAACTTTCTAATATTATTTTTTTGGACTTATCCCTATATTTACACTTATTTATCATTAGAGTGAACCTTATTATATATCGTTGAATGATTTTTTATGTATTACATATAGAGATAAGGTGTAAGATACCAACCTTTTCTAGAGATTTATCTGGCTCATTTATATGTACTCATTTTTTTATTTTATTTTTAGTATATCTTATTTGGGTTTTACATTGGGGAGTTTTTGGGTAAAATTAGAGAATTTTTGTATGGAAGTGGGGTAGTGCATGGTTGGCCCACGGTTTCCAAAAACCATATACCAAGACCATCAAACCATGAAAACCCAAATAGAGGGGATTTGTACGGATGACACATGGTTTGTAAAACTATTCACCCTTCTAATAGTATTTGTTTGACTCCCTGAGAGGAGTTAAATGGTTAGGTTCATAGTTATGGAAATTCATGCATCCCATACAGGAAACAGTGCATATGTAAATTTAATCACCCAAAAAATTAAAATAAAATCCCAAAACCCCAAGAACTAATGCCTAATAACCTCCACTCAGATCTAAACTGATTATTACAAATATTTGGGGCTCTTGAAGGATTTAGAAGGCATTGAAACCTCCATTCTTGATGAATCAAAGATCTTTTGACAAATTTTCACCTCTCGTTGTATGTATTTTCTTCCAGATTAGATTTCTATCTATCCTATCCATTCCCAAATAAAAAGGGTATGGTTTACCTCTATTGGTGATTGGTTTGGATCTAGGTTAGATGGATCTTGATTCTTTCAATATTGGATCTCAGTTTTGATTTTAGAATTCATTATCTGTCACAATCTTGGTTGTTCCGCTTCAAGTGAGGATTTCTATTAGTGAGCGTTCATAATCAATTCAAAGGTAGGTGGTATAAATTGTGAATCCCATAGTATTTATTTAATTATGTGTATGTAATTGTTAAATTTATATTTCAATGATTGGACAATTTCATTGTATATTGAATTTAATTAATTTAATTTTTATATGATAATGAATTATTATAAATTTGGGGTAATTGGAATTTTTGGAATTCGATTAATCAATTAGTTAATTAATTAATGGAATATTGTGTTTGGGGAATTTATGGGATGTTGGTATTGTGTAATTGAACAATTAATGTGATCATTGATTAATTGACAATGATAATTATGATATATTTGGCTTAATGTTAATGGGTTAAAGGGTTTATCATTTAAATAATGCAAAATGGTTTAATGGTGAATTGTTCATATTATTCCATGTGATTATATTGAGTAACCATGGTTGTTTAAAAATATTTAATAGTATAACATGATGTTAAATGGTGATAAAAATGCTTAATGTGGATTTTCCTTGAATGATATGATACATATGATATATGTGAGATTGATTGATAAATAATTGTGGGATGGGAACTCAGGTTCCAAATACCCATATGTGATAAATGAGGTGTGGGATAGAGACTGAGACTCCAAATACCCATATGTGATAAATGAGGTGTGGGATAGGTACTAAGGCTCCAAATACCCATATGAGATAGCGGGTATGGGATAGGGACTGAGGATCCAAATACACATGTGACATTGAGGTGTGGGATATAGATAGAGGATCCAAATACCCACAGGGTGTTAAACATGATGTTCTATGCCCAGGATATTGGCATTATAATATGGTTCCAAATGACTGTGATGTGAAATGGAATAAAATGGACAATGAAATTCTATGTGTTATTATTAATTTTTAATTACTTATGTGATATGGTTCAGACTTCAACACTGGACAAAGAAGGTATTCAGGGTTTGAGTTTCCTCATGAACCTGGGGGTTTATGTGGTTAATTAATGAATAATGGAATGTGATAATTGTTTACTTTATGAATTATAATCTATTATTTAAAAAAAATTATACACTTTTATTGAATGTATATTTATTTACACACCATTGGTGTTGGACTACTATGTTTTACTCCCACCCTTCCTGAGCATCATAATCAGTACTCAAATATATGTCATGGTTTCATGAAGGGATATGGGTAAGAGAACTATGTTAGATGGATAATTAAGGATAGAGCCTGGATGAGGTAACCATACATAGTTTCACTACCCACATGGGGAGTTTTTAGTGTATTTATTTTGGTTTTTCATTAGATACTTGATGCTTATTATGGATTGAAATATCTACTATTTAGTTGTTGATATTGTTTTCAGCTTTTGTACTTCATGTGATTCTGGTTTGTTCAAGTTATTGGATTATTCTGTTTGTTGGTTATTGTCTATTAGTTATTTATAGGTTATCTCAATTATTGTACTGATTTTATAAAGAGGCTATAGTATCCCCATGATTAATATTGGACCCTCACTACTAGTCAAAATCCTCTAGAGTACGGGGAGGTGTGCTTGAGGTTAAGTATCCGAATTGATTGGGGCATAGGTGTGTGGTAACAAGGTCAGGATGTTACAAAGTGGTATCAAAGTGATTTTTCATTTCATTTTCTTTTTTCTTTCTATTTTGTGAAAGGTAGGAAAAAGGATAGGATGTGTTGGTTCTTGGTTAAGATCCCATGCATGGGAGTATCCAACCCATGTATGAGCATAAAAGACATGTACCCATAGTGGGATTTATGTTAGTTATGTGTGTTGTTACAATTGGATGTTATTTCAACTCGGGTGATGCACTTGTTGTGTGATGTGATAATTTTTTATTATAATTTATAAGATCTTACTCGTGGTGTAGTATTTCACAAGATTTGAGTATGCATGCAACATTCTGGGCACTTAGGATTATTATGTGACAAACACCATTTTATGCACGCACATTGAAATATATGTTTTGAGTTTGTTGTTAAAATTGAACAAAAAAATATTACTTATTAAATTGAACTGAGAATGGTGCCTAATGCGAAATTAAAAATTGTGAAATGAGGAATGATTTGAATAATTGGGTATATAATTATAAATAATAAAATTAGAATGTGTTTACCCTTGTTAAGCATTACCCAGATATAGGATGGATAAGGTTAGTGTTAGAACCTTGGTTTTGAAAATGTGGTAGGGTTTTGGGGAATAACTAGTTGTGGATTATTATGAATCCATCTTACTTAAATATGTTAATATTGTGTAATTTTTCCTGAGTTGTATGTTTGGAATTGTAGAGATATTCCTCCATGAAGAAGCTTGCTAAGGGTATGGTAGGAGTATATTGCTAGAGATGATCCTCTAGTAGTGGATCCTGAGGCACCGATAGTGCTAGGTGATGGAGTTAGAGAGTAGTTTCGAGAGAAATTTTCTCACTTAATGCAGTTTATGGAGAGATACCCAAAAAGGGTTGTCAATAGTATGTTCGACCTCACACTGATGTTTCAGTTACAACACCTCCGAATTTCGTCAGAGAGGGTGGACCTGAGGCCGCTAAGTTCTTGATTGAGTCCATCCAGACTATACTTGACCATTTGGAGACTCTTGCTGAGAACAGTGTCAATTTTGGATGCTTGTATTTTATGAGTATCATCAAAGATTTCATCAGATTTTCAGGCCCATATTGAGCAGGGAAATTGTATGTTTGGATGGAATTTTCGGAGAAGTTCCTGGTGGACTTTTATACTGAGAAATTGAGACTATAGAGAGAAACTAAGTTCATGCAGTTGATTTAAGGGAGTGTGTCTTTGATGAAATATGATGGTTTATTTACTAAATTTTAGAAATTTTCTCCAGTGATGGTAGGGGATGAGATATCTAGGGAAAAGAATTTTCATGAGGGACATAAATATGAGATTGAGTCCTAAGTTAATATCTTTTTATTAAAGAATTGTTATTGAGGTTGTGGATCAAGATATCATATATGAGGGGAAGATGAAGGAGGCTTCCAGTGGAGGATAGTTGGTTTCTATTAGATGATTAGGTGGTAAATTTTATAATCATAGTAATAATAACTATTATAATGTTGAAAAAATATGTGTAAAGAATAATGACCAAGGGGTTTGATCAGTTATTCGGGATCTCACTCGAGTGATTTTCTTCCAGTGCGGCAGGACAGGTCACATTTTAAGAAATTTTCCTCAACCACTAGTAGAGCACTGATCTTACAGTAGGATGGGAGATCTACAAAGATTTCATAGGAACCCATGCCATATAGATAGTGATGGAGTGTCTTGGAAGAACCAGAGTGCTGGAAGGGGTTCTTAAACCCCATATAATTCTGGTAGTTTTAGTTCTACTGATCGTGGCTATAGAGGTAGTTCATGTGATTCTTTTAAGAAATAGTACATGTATTAGTAGAGTGGTGCAGCTCCAGGGACTTAGACAGCATCATGGGGATGAAGGTTAGGATATTTTCATGTATTTTAGTCTACACTTATGTATAGTGGGGTTGGACCATTGATAGTTATAATTATTATTATTGTATCTTCAATATTATATAGTTCCATATTTGATAATGGTGCCTCTCAATTTTTTTTTATCTGCTGGATTTTTTAATGGGGTGAGTCTGTCTGTAGAGTTTCTGAGTAGGGTTATGATCGTCAATACACCATTGGGAGTTATCTCAAGATACATATGTTTAGGAATGTGGTGTTCTCTTTAGGTTGGGGAGTATTTGGTTCTATGGGATATTTATATTCCTGATATGTTAGGATTTGACATAGTTAGGGGCATGGACTAGTTAGTAGAATACCAAGACCAAATTTATTTTTATCTATGTAGAGTGACCTTTACATATTCAGTGGGTAAAAATTATATACATTGTGGAGAATGGGATATCAAGGAATCCTATACAGGGACAATTCATCAAAAATTGCCGGAGCTCACTTCCCAAGATGCAATTCTGTTACTGGACATTGGGGATGTGAAAATGGATGTCTTTCCAACCATAGTAGAGTTGTTCTAGGACATGTTTTCTGAGGAATTATTAGGACTTCCACCTGAGATTGATATAGAATTTTCAATTGAGCTCATTTCAGGGGATGATCTAGTTTCTTTTCCACCGTAAATATGGAATGAACAGAGCTTCAAGAGATTAAGATTCAACTGGAAGAGGAGATTGATAAGGGTTTTGTCACGAACCAACCCAAGTCGTCCCAGAACCGGTCACACGAGCCGACCCACGGCAAGGCCCAAGAGACATTCCAGATTGTTCTGGACTGGCAAAAAGCTCCAGGGCATCAATAGAGGACAATTGGGAACGATTTTTCCTACTGAAATTAAATATAGTATTGGAAAAATTAGAATAACACAAGGTAAATAAATGACACGAAAAAGGAGGAACAACCAACAATAGCTAACTAACCTGACCACAACTAAAACTCCTTGCGACTCCGAGAGTCGCTCACTAGTCTCAAACCAACTCTCTCCCACAGCAAGAAATCTCAAGTCAAACCTGCAACAAAACTAAAAATAGGAGAAAACTATAGGCGTGAGTATTAAAACTCGGTAGGAATGCCCAACAAGCTATCCCCAATGCAAAACCTTTAAATAAAGAAATTTACTAATTCCAGGTTTGAACTATGTTTTACAAAATATGGGTTTCCACACACACACTTACATTTCTAAGGCAAGTAATAGTGCATTTCCCATTTTAATTTAAAAAAAGGTTAATATTTGAAATAAAAAAGTGCATTGCATTATAAAACATTTCTGTGAACAATTTAGAAATTCAAATTTCAGTTGTTAGTCAAATGGAAAACCACACACAACACACAACACACACTAAGGGAAATGGAAAAAAGAAGTGGCACACAGGTGCCAGAAACCTAACTAGACCTCTCAAACATCTGCCAAATAAAAATAAACACTAAATAAAACATGGTTCAAACCTAGGAGCTCATGAACAGTCCAAAACATATCATACATGTCACTCATCCTGAAGGCATGCCTACTCTCGATGACGTGATAACACCCTAACGCCCGGTGTTTCCCTACATGGACCAACCGAGGGGCCCAATCCCCTAGCAGAGTATAATCCGTACTATGGGCCACTAACTAGTGCGTAATCTAAACTAGTGCGGCAATCATTCTCAAAAAATTCACCCACTATGCTAGGTTCCCATGTCAACACGTATAATAAAAAGTAGAGGCGTGAGTCAACAAATTCAATAAAGTAGTAAAAATGTCACATAGAACTCATGCAGTCAACGTACACCGAAGATCACCCTTGAGTCACCCCAAAGAGATTTTTCCAAAATAATTTATTTTATTAAAGCGCCAAATGGGGCTTCACCAATTTTAAAGAAAATTATCATTTCTCAAGATAACCAAAACACTTGTTCGCGCTTCAAAATAAATAATTTATCAATAAACCAAAACTACATTTTAAATTCTGTGAATTATGATTAAAGGCCAAATGGGTATTCTTTCACTACTGGGTGTCCGTTCATCAAGAAACTATTTCATATGTCGTGTATAAAATAAACGTCTCTTTTTACACAAAATAATAATTTAAAATTTAATTATCTTATATTATTTATCATTTATTAAAATTAATAATATATAAAGAAATTAATAAATTCTAAATTTAAAGGTGAGTGCAGTGGAGGACCTACCTCAACTCGCAGCTCAGACATGACTACGCAACATGCCTCGCACTGGCGCGCAAGCGCGCGCAAGCCGATGATCGCGGTAACGTGGGGTTACCCTACTAACATGCTACAATAAATGTACAACAAAAAAGATACATAAACTCGGACTTAAAAAATCAAAATGAACAACCAGCGCAAAAGAACCACCTCATCATGTTTTCAAAACACATCTCCCACCATCAACACTATTTACTAACCCCTTTAAAAGCCACAAGTTGTTTCCAAAAACCACACAATGCCAAAAAAACTCATTAATCATTTTAAAGATCCAACAGACCATTTCAAGTAAACACTTAGAGTGCACAACCTGAAAAAAGCGCACAACACGGTGAGATCAACATTTAAAAACACATGTGCTTAAAAACTTTTTTAAAACTGGTCTCATAGCACCCAACCTTTTATAAACATAATTTTCACCGCTTCCCCAATCCAATAAATATTTTAATAAATTTATAAAATCATTTCAAGAACACATTAATGGTTTACACATTAAGTACACTCAATTTTTTTGTAACAATACTAATTTAGAACCAACACACATTAAACTTAAACATAGACCTTTTTACCACCATTTACAAAAAATCAAAGAACAAGAAGATTCAATTATATAAGAAAAATAATTTTTTTGATACCAAGGTTATCCCCAAAACTACCTAATTTATCCCAAACCGATTATTCAAAAAAATGAATAAATAATTATCATTCAAAGAGTGTGAAAAAAGGAATGAAAGAAATTGATATAAGATTAAATTTAAAGGAGAGATACAATAGGGTCCTACCTCAAAGTCGAAACCAGGACGAATGCTTGGCACTTTACACTTTTATTAGAAACAACCCAAAAATGCACTGTAAGGTTCAACACACTAAACTACAATTGAAAAAAGCCTTAAAACACCCATTAAACACAACTTAAAAGGTGTGAAACCAAACAACGGGTATAAGTCTATACCATGGATGTCGACAACGAACCAAAACGGAGTCAATCTGCTTTGCCATCGGCGGTGGATGTTGGAATAAGATAGAGTAAGACCTGAGGAAGTTTGTGCATACCCTATTCAAGAAAGAACACAAAAATCACATAATATCCCAACCTTGGGGTTCCGATTGAAGCCAAACCGGGTAACAAAAGAGAAATACATTTCCAATGCGAGGAAGGAGAAGGGGTCCAGGGACCATAACTCAATGAATAGTTTGTGAAATATAAAGATATTAGAAGAAAGATCGAGGAAGAGGGGTCGCATGCCATTGAAACTCAGTCAAGGGCTCGTGCGCACTATTGCAGGTCGCCTTCAAGAGGAGGTTGTGACCTTGATAAGTTACGTCCATGAGGAATTGAAGGGAGGGAAGGTCATGGTGACCGGTCGCATAGAAAACTAATGTCATGAGGGAAGGTGAGGTGCTATGAATAGGGGGAAAATAGTGGGGTCTTACATGTGAGAGGGAGAGATTAAGGGCCACCATCACTGGAAGAGGTCATGCTAGAAGTCACTAGAGTGTAAGGTTGTGAAGGTGGTGGTTGTGCAAACAGGAAGGTGAGAGGGAGGTCGTCGTGGGGGAGCTCGGCTCAGATCCTGATACGCACTGGAAGAGGCCACACGAGGGAGGCACATTGAGGCATGCCGGTCATGATGGGGGAAGACAATGAGGAGGCCAAGAGGTAGTGGTGGCCAGACAGCGGTTCGGAATCGAAGCCACTGTGGTCGGATAGCGCAGGGAGGAGCAAGGTAGAGCGTCTTCACCGGAGAAGGAGTATGGCATTGTGGTTCGGTCGGCGCACCAAGAGGGCGTCGCGGTAGGAGGTAGGTGCTGCGGAAGGGTGGTCGACCGCCTTGGGTGCAGCAGGATCCAATAGGGAAAGGGGGGCCACGTGAGAGAAGGGAGAAGGATGGGAGGCAGCTCAGGCAGGTCACAGGAAAGGGGTATCTTTAGGGTTTGAATAAAAATAATAATAATAATAATATAATAATATTAATAATAAAACCAATAAATTTAATTATTTCATATTTTTTTAAGTGGTAATAATAATATTAATTTTAATGCTACAATAATAATAATAGAAATAATGCTCTTATACATATTAAGATACAAACATTATTAATTATTTAGCATTCTTTTAATTTGTTATTTTATCCTTGTTTTATCGATATAAATATTTATTTCGATTCCAATTTAAATTATCTTAATTTATTTATTTAATTTATTATTTATTTGAAGTGTCGTGCCACCGAGCATTCACCAGGACCAAACGCACAGTCGCCGCTAACGGTGCGGTGACCGTACACCGGCCCAAGACCCACGAAAACATCAAACTTTTAAAATTTCAAACCGAGACCCAACCAAACCTCATCCAAATGATGCGGGACCGATTAAATAATAAAAATAAAATAAAATAAATAGGCTTCTGAGGTCGGGGTGTGATAATTCTCCCCCCCCCCCCCACAGACACTTTCTTCCCCTATAAAGTCATCAAGACAATAGTTTACACAACTAGAGTCAATGCCCAGAACAAACTAGAAGACACCGAGAGGCTCGGGGTGACCATTACCAACACACATCACACCCAACCAACTCAAGAATAGTCACTATTTGAGGTTGAGGGATGAACATGGGAGGGTTCTCCCCACCACAGGAATCTCATAACACGGAAACCTTTAAACCCGAACACACGACCCCCAGGGGGGTAATGCAGGAACTCCCAAACCAAACTCATTCATTTTCACCACGTGGACCGAACAACACACCTGAGACCTTAATGTAAGGATTTCTACGAAACAACCCAGCAACTTAAAGATGAGAAATTAACTCAACACCTCCCATCAATTTCACAAAATGAAACATCCCCCTAATGAACACCGATGAGACCAGCTCAAAATCAGAACGGGTATGTTTATTCACAGGCCTAACACCCTTCAAGGACAAATAACAATGTGGAAACCATGCTAAGAGCAGATAAGGCGGCTTAGATTATAGTGGAACGAGCTCATCACACAACCACAACAATAATGAGCTTACAATGGTGATGAGAATAGAACATGGAAATTTTGGATATTTCCATCCCAGAGATGAAGACATTATATGGACTGAGGTTCCACACACCCCTGAAAACTTCTGACTCACAGTCAAGCATTCGCATCCTTTGGTCCCTAACTCCTTCCCCCAGAATAATTCTTCTTTCATAACTTTTCCCAGTGGCCTGAACATTCTCATGGTACCAAGACTTAGGATACATGTGATGAGGAAGCTTAGAATTCTTGAACCAGCCAGACTAGCGGCATGCGAGAGAACGGTCCAACAAACTACGAGTCGGTACAGATAAAGATCTTTTCCAGACTGGGAACTTCCACAAGATCTGACCCCCACCAACTACACTCAGGACTCTAACGATGATGAGACATCCCACCTATACTAGTCCAGAAATAAACCTTAAAAAACTTTAGGACGGTACAAACCTTAACATCCCTAGGTTTTTTCAACAATCTGAAGACATGATATCTTTTTGAACTATGAAACTGCCTCTAGAAGACTTCAATTACCTTGATAAGCAGACAACACACAAAAAGAACTGGGAACTGGGCATAACTCATTAACAAATTTTGGAGGCTTTATGAGCGGCATACTCATAACAACATGAAGAACACCAGAAAACCCGGTCATCAAACAAAAACACAATAAAAGAAAAAACAAAATCCCAGGGAATCAGAAACATAAGCCAAACATATACAAACACGAATAAAAATCACTTTTCCAAAACCATTATTTTGTTAAAATTTAAAAAACTCATCTATGGAACCTTATGAACCATCACATGTGAGTTCATTCAATCTCACTCAAATCATCTATGAAAAATTTCCCCCCACCCCATGCACTCTCTGTACATACCCATGCACATGTGACCCCCCATAAAGAATGTCAAGGTTCAAAAATCTCTTTCCCTAATGAAACCCAAACACAGACCAAAATTTTCCAAATCAAAACACTTCTCTTTAAAAACCCACATTACTAATTTCAAAACAATTTGGAAGAAACCCACCTTTTTTAATTTCGAAATCACTTTCATTTTTAACACACACTCATATCAACTGAGTTGAAAATGATGCATAACCAACTATAAACCATCGGAATGAGGAACTAGTGTCTGTGCCGAACCCGGCGACATGGTGGTGAGCCATGACCTAAGTAAGGATTAACACTACGAGGACCTTAAACCAGGAACTTAGACTCCACATGGTTCACCACCCCATGTGAGGCTGCAATGTGATCCGATTCTCCCCCATTGTCAACCCTCAATCCAAAATAAGCAAAGGAAAAATACTCTAATCCCAGACTACCCCAGGTAACTTAGGTCTCATCACGAGCGGTGGTGATCAGGCACTAAACCATAACGTAGCTCCTGAGCCCCAAAAATACTAGTATCCTTCTACCGAACACCCCAAATAACAACAACCTTACTTTGATGGAATTTTTTCACAAACCAACCCAATTCGACCCTGAACCGGTCACCCGAGTCGACCCGTGGCAAGGCCCGAGAGGCGTTCCTGATCCTCCTGGGCTGGCGACAAGTTCCAGGGCATCAATAGAGGACAATTGGGAATGATTTCACCGAGTGAAAATAAATAAATAAGCAGAAAAGGTATAATAATGCAAGGTAAATAAATGACATGAAAAATTAGGAACAACCAACAACATCAAACTATCCTGACCATGACCAAAACTCCTCGTGACTCCGAGAGTCGCTCACCAGTACACAACCAACTCTTGCCCATAACGTGCAAGCTCAAATAAAACTTGCAACAAAACTAAAAACAGTAAAACAATATAGGTGTGAGTATTAAAACTCATTAGGAATTCCTAACAAGCTATCCCCAATTCACTACCTTTAAATAAATAAATTTACTAATTCCAGGTTTGAACTAAGTTTTAAAAAATATGGGTTTCCACACACACACTTCCATTTCTAAGACAAGTAACAGTCCATTTCCCTTTTTAATTTAAAAACAAGATTAATGTTTGAAAGCAATAGGTGCATTTCATTTTAAAACATTTCTATGAACAATTTATAAATTCAAATTTAAATTGTTTGTCAAATGGAAAACCACACACAACACACACTAAGGGAAATGGAAAAAGAAGTGGCACACAGGGGCCAGCAACCTAACTAGACCTCTCAAATGTCTGCCACATAAAAATAAACACGAAATAAAACTTTGGTTGAACCTAGTAGCTCGTGATCAATCCATAATATACCATACATGTGACTCATCTTTAAGGCATGCCTACTCTCAATGACGTCATAACGCCCTAATGCTCGGTGTTTCCCTACATGGCCTAACTGAGGGGCCCAATCCCCTAGTAGAGTATAATCCATACTAAGGGTTACTAGCCAGTGCGTAATCTAAACTAGTGCGGCAATCATTCTCAAAAAAAAATCACTCACTATTCTAGGTTCCCATGTCAACACGTTTAATAAAAAAGGAAAGAGGTGAGTCAACAAATTCAATCAAGTACCACAAACATCACATACAGATCATGCAGTCAACTTACACCAAAGATAACCCCAGAGTAACCCTGAAGAGAGTTTTCCAAAATAATTTATGTTATTAAAGTGCCAAACGGACCTTCACCAATTTTAAAGAAAGTGCTCATTTCTCAAGATAACCAAATCACTTGTTCATGCTTCAAAATAAATCATTTATCAATAAACCAAAACTACATTTGAAATTCAGAGAATTATTTTTAAAGTCCAAACAAGCATTCTTTCACTAATGGGTGTCTGTTCATCAAGAAAATATTTCAAGTGTCATGTATAAAATAAATGACTATTTTTAAACCAAATGATAATTTAAAATTTAATTATCTTATATTATTTCACATTTATTAAAATTAATAAAAAATAAAGCAATTAATAATTTCTGAATTTAAAGGTGAGTGCAGTGGGAGACCTACCTCAACTCATAGATCAAACATGACAATGCGACATGACTCTCACAAGCGCACAAGCACGCGCAAGCTGACGATCATGGAAATGCGGGGTTACACTACCAACATGTTGTAATAAACACGCAACAACAAAGGTACATAAACACGGACTTAAAACAATCCAAATGAACAACCATTGAAAAAGAACAACCTCGACATGTTTTCAAAACACAACTCACAACATAAACACTGTTTACTAACCCCTTTAAAAACCACAAGGTGTTTACAAAAACTACACAAGGCCAAAACAACTCATTAATCATTTTAAAGAGCCAACAGACCATTTCAAGTAAACACTTAGAGTGAAAAACCTGAAAAAAGCACATGAAACGGTGATATCAACATTTAAAAACATGTGCACCTAAATAAATTTTCAAAATTGGGCTCGCAACACCCAACCATTTATAAAAATAATTTTCACCACTTCCAGAATCCAATAAATATTTTAAGAAATTTATAAAATATTTTCCAGAACACAGTAAGGGTTTACACACTAAATACACTCAATTTTTGTGTAAAAATACCAATTTAGAACCAACACACATTAAACTTAAATATAGAACTTTTTCGCACCATTTACAAAAATCAAAGAACAAGCAGATTCAATTAAATAAGAAATTTAAATTTTTGCATACAAAGGTTATCCCCAAAACTACCTATTTAATCCCAAACCAATTATTTAAAACAAAATGAATAAATAATTATCATTCATAGAGTGTGGAAAAAAGAAATGTAAGAAATTGATATAACCTTAAATTTAAAGGAGACATGCAAGAGGATCCTACCTCAAAGGCGAAACCAGGACAAATGCTCAGTGCTTGACACTTTTATCAGAAACAACTGAAAAAATGCACTATAGGGTTCAACACACTACACAACAATTGACAGAAGCCTTAAAACACCTATTGATCACCACTTAAAATGTGTGAAACCAAACAACAGGTATACGAATATAACTTGGATATCAGCAATGAACCAAAATAGAGTCGATCTGCTTCTCCATCGGCGGAGCATGTTGGAACACGCAATAGAAAGACCTGAGGAGGTCTTCGCATAACCTATTCAAGAAAGAACACAAAAATTGCATAATATCCCAACCATGGGGTTCCAATTGAAGCCAAACTGGGTACTAAAAGAGAAATAGATTTCCAATGCGATAAAGGAGAAGGGGTCCAAGGACCATACCTCAATGAATTGTCAGTGCAACATGAGGAAATTGGAAGAGAGATCAAGGAATGGGGGTTGCATGCCACTGAAACTCAGTCGAGGGCATGTGTATTCCTGTTGTAGGTCGCCTTCAAGAGAAGGTTGCAACCTTGATAAGCTACAACCATGAGGCGTTTAAGGGAGGGTAGGACTTGGTGACCCATCACAGAAAAATAGGGTCATGAGGGGGGTGCTGCGAATAGGGGAAAACAGGGGGGTCCTTCATGTGAGAGGGAAAGAGTAGGGGCATCCAACACTAGAAGAAGGCATTACAGAAGTCACTGGAGAGGAATGATGTAAAGGTGGTCGCTGTGAAAGCAAGAAGGGAGAGAGGGAGTTTGTCACAGGGGAGCTCGGTTCAGAGCCTTCTGCGCACCGGAAGAGGCCGCATGAGGGAGGCACACCGAGGTGTGCCGATCGTGACGGGGGAAGATGGTGAGGAGGCCGAAAGGTGGTGGTGGCCAGACAGCGGTTCAGAATCGTAGCCACTGTGGTCAGACAATGCAGGGAGGATTAAGGGTGAGTGGCTTCACTGGAGTAGAAGTAGGGCGTCACGGTTCGGATGTGCACCAAGAGGGTGTCATGATAGGAGGTAGGTGCTACAGAATGGGGGTCAACCACCTTGGTTGCAGCGATATCCAATAGGGAAAGGGGG
The DNA here is from genome assembly GCA_963277665.1 of Viscum album. Lineage (NCBI taxonomy): Eukaryota > Viridiplantae > Streptophyta > Magnoliopsida > Santalales > Viscaceae > Viscum > Viscum album. The sequence continues at coordinate 54,076,770 of OY728138.1, read as the reverse complement.
GCCACATGAGATAAGGGAGAAGGATGGGAGGCGGCTCACGTGGGTCACATAAAAGGGGTATCTTTAGGGTTTGAAAATAATAATAATAAGAATAAGATAATAATAATAATAATAATAATAATACCAATAAATTTAATTATTTCATATCTATTTTATTTTAAGTGAAGATAATAATATTAATATCAATGATACAATAATAATAATAGTAATAATTCTCTTATACATATTAAGATATAAACATTATTAATTTTTTATCATTCTTTTAATTTGTTATTTCTTCCTTGTTTTATCGATATAAAATTTTATTTGGATTCAACTTTTAATTAACTTAATTAATTTATTTAATTTATTATTTATTTGAAGTGTTGTGCCACCGCACATTCACCAGGACTAAACGCACATTCGCCGCTAATGGTGCGGTGACCGTACATTATCCCAAGACCCACCAAAAACATCAAAATTCGAAAATTTTAAACTGAGACCCAACCAAACTTCGTTCAAATGATCCTGGACCGAATAAATAATAAAAATAAAATAAAATAAATAGGTTTCTGAGGCCGTGGTGTGACATGTTTTATCATTCTGAGTATGTCTACATTGAGTTCTCTAGTATTTTGTTAAGAAGGTTGGTAGGACTCTTTGTTTATGTGTTGATTAGAAGAATTTGAACCAAATGGTAGTGAAGAATTGGTATCCACTTCCACATATCAATTATTTATTTAACTAGTTGAGGGGAGCTTGTGTTTCCTATAAGATCGACTTGAGATTAGGGTATCATCAGTTAAGAGTTTGACCTTCTGAAAAAACATAGAATTCTTTTAGAAGTAGGTATAGTATTCATGATTTCTTCATGATGATGTTTGGGTTAAAGAATACACTAGTAGTGTTTATGTCCTTGATGAATATAATCTTCCACTCATACTAGGATTAATTTTTGTAGTGTTTTTTGATGACATCATGGTATACTCTAAGTCTCATGACAATCATTCCCAAAATCTTGAAATTATATCAAGTACACTGAAAAAGAATCATCTATACACGAATATATCTAAGTTTTAGATTTGGATTTATTAGGTAAATTTCTTAGGTCACATCATCTTAGAGGAAGGTGTGTTGGTGGGCCCAAAGAAAGTACATGTAGTGATTTTTTAGGAGCATTCCAAGGATGTTTTCTATATCCACATTTTTCTAGTATTGGTGGGTTATTATCGGAGGTTCATTCATGAATTTTCACCTTTGGTTGAACTACTTTTGGGGTAGACCAAGAATTTAATAGTGTTTGAATGGTCCAGATAATGTGATAATTATTTCAGGGAGTTGAAGAAGTGATTAACTACTGCACCGATATTGATCTTACAAAAACTAGGTAAGGAGTTAAGTATGTTTTTTATGCTTATGGGAACGGTCTTGGAGAAATATTGATTCATGGTAATCAATTTTTGGAATCTATGTCTCAGTAGTCGAGGCCCCAGGAATAGAATTACCCTACGCATGACCTAGAGTTGGTTGTAGTTTTTTATACCTGGAAGTGTTGGAAACATTATTTGTTGGGAATAAATTTACTATGTATACTAATCATAAGAGCTTAAAGTATGTCTTCTCAAAACAATATTTGAATCTCTAGGAGCCAATATGGTTTGAGCATATGGATTCATTTTACTTTAATCTAACATATATTACTAATAAGTGAAATAGTATTTCTGACACATTAAGTAGGAAAACTCAAAATCAGGAAGTTCAGGAATCCAGTTATAAGTGGAAAATAATGACCATACCAGTTGAGATGTATGTTATAGTTCATGAGGTCCAGGAGATGATGAATCTTGTATCAGTTTTAGTGGAGATTAATCTATTGATTTGAATCAGGTAAAGACAACATAATGATCAATATTGTTTATCCTTGAGGGAAATCCTTGAAGGTAGGGAGTCACCTTCATATTGGACCTTAGATGAGGATGAGATCATCTATGTTAGGAACTGGGTTGTTATTCCTACGAATATAAAGGAGGAGAAGATTTATGAATTTCATGCCTTTTTGTTGTCAGTGCATCAAGGTATGACCAAAATGTACCATGACCTGTGGAAAAAGTATTGGTGGTCAGGCACAAAAAAGAAGATAGGTGGGTTCGTGACATGATAATACACCGTTAAATAGATGAAGTTTGAGCATCAATAACCTTGTGGTTTACTACAGCCATTTCCCATTCTGGAATAGAAGTGGGATGAAGTTACCATGGACATCATGGTTGGTATCTTTAGGATTTCATGGATGAATGGTGTTATTTGGGTGATTATAGACCGACTAATGAAAGTCGCACATTTCTTGCTAATGCGATAGGTTGATAGTTCTTCTATATAGGGTTCCATAGAGTATAGTTTCAGAAAATAACTCATGTTCGACATTTCAAATCTAGAAATTGTTTTTGAAGGAACATGGTACAAAGGTTTTACTAAGTACATCATTACACCCACAGATAGATGGGCAGTCAGAACATACTATACATGGGTCTGAGGATATGCTTCGGGCATGTTTCCAAGAATTTTTTGGGTCTTTTACCTCATTTTGGTGGAGTTATCCTATATCAATAGTTGTCATGAAACTATAGATATGGTAACATATGAGGCTCTTTAAAGTAGGCCATGCATATCACCATTATGTTGGATCGAGGTAGGTGAATCAGAGCTATTGGGATCGAGTTTCATGCAGGAGACGTCAGAGCAGTTTTGGTTGATTCAAAAATGTATGTTTATGTATCAGAGTATAAAAAAGTCATATGTTGATAGATTTTGATGACCCCTTCAGTTTATAGTGGGTGATATAGTGTTCCTTTGGGTGTCACCTCAATTGGGTCACTATAGCATTTGGAGGCAGGGAAAGATGATGCCCAAGTTTTTTGGACCATTTGAGGTTGTGAAGAGAGTGGTACCAGCGTCATATCTATGGGATCTTCCATAAAGGTATAGTTATATGCATGATTTTTTTCATTTGTCTCAACTTTGGTGGTATCACCCTGACCCTTCTCATGTGATCAATGTGGATTATGATTAGCCTGAGACAGTTTCTTCCTTTTAGGAGCATCAAATATGTGTGTTTGATCATAGTGATAAGGTGTTCCAGGAAAATATTGTGTTGATAGTTCATGTATTGTGGCAACATGGATGTGTTCAAGAGGAAACTTGGGATAGATAAGAAGATATTTTGGATATGTTTCCCGGTCTTTTTAACTTGGAATATTAGAGATGATTGGGAGTAAATCTCAATAATGAGTTATTATAATGTGGGTAGATTACAAGATACTAACATTTTCTAGAGATGTCTAGGGATCACTTACAGGTACTATTTTTTTCATTTTATAAAGTATATCATTTTTGGTTTTTACCTTTTAGGGTTTTTGGATGAAACTAGATAATTTTGGAAGGAAGTGTGGAAATTCATGGTTGGTTCTTGTTTTTTTTCAAACAATGTGAACAGGCCATCAAACTATGTAAACCCAAAAAGAGGGGATTCGCATTGTTGGAACATGATTTTTCAAACCATGAACCCTTATAGTATTAACTATGAAACTCCCTTAGATAAGGCACATAATTAGTCGCACAGTTAGGGAAACCCATGAAACCCTTATAGGAAACCGTGCATGAGGAAATTTAATCTCCATTAAAATTAAAATAAACTCTCAAAACCCTTGGTATTAATCCATAATCACCCCCACTTAGACCTAAACTGATTACTATGATTTTTAAAGGCTCCCAAACGAGTTACAAGGAATTACAGCATCTGTTATTAATGAATTGAAGATCCGTTAACGGATATGAAAATCTCTCAGTATGTGTTTTCTTATCAATTAGTCCCTCACTCTCCCATCTCTTTTACCAAATAAAAATGGGATGGTTTTCCTTTATTGATGATGGATTTGGATCTAGTTTTAATGGATCTTTAATTTTTATCTTAAATCATATTTTTTATTTTACATCTGATTCTTAGTCAGGATATTGGTTGTTCTACTTCAAGTGGGTATTTCTATTGGTGAGTGTTCATCATTAATTTTGAGGTAGGTGGTCTAAATTGACAATCCTATAGTCTTGATTTAATTATGTATATGTAATTGTAAAATTTAAATTTCCATTATTCTACAATTTCATTGGATATTGAATTGAATTGATTTAATTTCCATGTGATAATGAGTTGGGATAAATTTGGGTCAATTATTATTGGTGGAATTAGATTATTTAATTAGTTAATTAATTAATGGAATATCTTGTTTGGGGAATTGATGGGATAATCGGATTGTGTAATTGGTCATTTAATGTGATTATGAATTAATTAATAATGATGATTGTGATATATTTTTATTAACCTTAGTGGGTTAATGGGATTATGATTTAAATAATGAAAAATGGTTTAATGTTTCATTGTTCATATTATTCCATGTGATTAAATTCTGGAACCTTGGTTGTTGTGATAAATTGTAATGGTATACCATGATGTAAAATGGTGATAAAAAGAGTTAATGTTGATTTACCTTGAATGATATGATCTATGTGATATATGTGTGATTGATTGAAATAAGAGTGTGGTACACAGACTAAGGCTCCAAATATCAATATGTGATTAATGAGGTGAGGGATGGGGATTGAGGATACAATTACCCAAATTTGATAAATGAGGTGTGGGACACTGACTAAGGCTCCAAATACCCATATAAGATTTCAAGTATGGGATAAGGAATGAGGCTCTAAATACCCATGTGACATTGAGGTGTGGGACAGAGAAAAAGGATTCATATACCCATGCAGTTTTAAACATTACATTCTACGCCCTTGAGATTGGTATTGTACTATAGTTCAAAATGATCGTGATGTGAAATGGAATTAAATGGATAGTCAAATCCCATGTGTTTAGTGAATTTTTAATTCCCACTGTGATATGGTTGAGACTCTGATATAGGAAAAAGCAGGTATTGAGGGTTTGGGTGTCCTAAAAAACTCAGGGGTTTATGTGGTTAATTAAAGAATAATGGAATGTGATTTTTTTTTATTTTATGCATTGTAATATAATATTTATACAACATTATACACTATTATTGACTGGATATTGTTTTATACACCATTGGTGATGGACTAATAATTTGAACCCACACCCTACTTGGCCTGCCGGATTGGTACTTGAGTACATTTCATGGTTTTGGTACATGATCAAGTCAATGTCTCTATGTTAGACTGCTGAGTTGGGATGGAGAATGGATGAGGGAACCAGATATGGTTTTGGTACCCTTTTGGATATTATTTAGTTTCTTTATTTTGTTTTTCTGACACTTGATACCTATTATGGCATAAAATATCAAATGTTTTGTGATGGGAGTTTTTTTCAGTTTTTGTCCATCATGTGATACTTGTTTTTCATAGTTATTTAATTATTATAGTTGTTGGTTATTGTATATTGTTTATTTCTTTATTATTTTCACAATTTTACTACTTTTAAAAATAAAGTATAGTATCCTCATGATCAATATTATTCCATCTCTACTAGTCAGCACCCTCTGGCATATGGGGAGGTCTACCTGAGGTCACATAACCGACTGGCTCGGGGCATTGGGGTGAGGCACTCAAGATGGGGTGTTACATCAGGAAAGTTTTTATACGTATCTTATATATTTTAATTAATTATAAATTGATTGTATGATCTAGGGTATGATTGAAGAATCAAATTTATAAGTAATTCCTTTTTGAATGGAAACCCAAGTCTCTCTAAACTATTTATATACATAATATTCTTGATAAAATGAGTATATATAGATGTTTATTCACTATTTTTTTTGTTAAAATAAAAATTTTAACACCCCAGTTTACTTAAAACTATCTTAATCATGATAATTTTTTAAGGCATTCGATCATATCAAAAACTTTCATGGATTCATGTTGATTTTGAATATCAAAATTCATGGTAACTAGTATATGTCATGTCACACCCAAAAAATATTTTTTATGTTTATAATAAGTATATTTATACCCTTAATAGACATTTTCAATATGATTGTAAGGAAGTATCATCCAGATAAAAAAACTTATTTTGATGTTGGAGAACTTTTCTCAAATATCAATAGCAACTGCCGAATTCCCTTCCATTTAAATTATCATTCTCAAGGAAAGATCTCAAATATAAATTGTATAATGTGATTAATTAAATAATGAAGTGTGTAAAATAATATTTAATAAAAATATCATCTTATTATTACATTTATTAAGTATTTTTATTGAATGTATTATCACTATAACAGTTTTTATTATTTCCAATGTCCCAATACCCGTATTTTAAGAATTCTTGAGATGGTTTTAAATTTCATATTTATTCATGTTTATTTTGGTGGGAAATTTTTTAAAATTTTCATTTTATAAAACTCTTGTATATATGGTTGTAAAAATAATGTTTCATTTTCATTTTAGGAATTATCTTAACTTTGTTTCTCTAGGAACCTATTTTTATTAGGGTTTACCTAGTTTAGTGAAATTTAATTATTTTAATCAAAAGATTTTTATTTTTCATGATTGACATGAGATAGTATATAAATGTTCATCCTAAGTATAAAAGAAAAATTTCTTAGTTAATTAGGGTTTTGAAGAGAACAACTAATGTAACGCACCATCCAATTTACATTTTTTAATGGATTTTGATAAATCACACCTTTAAAATAATAATCATCACATGTATTCAAAAAATGTGTTGATTTAATGTAACTTAATCTATAAATCATACGCACAACCCCCAATATTAAATATGTATCACTTTCATAATTCTATGTATTTAATTTATAGTGTTATTCTAAATATCATTCATATTGATATAATATTATATCATAATTTTGAATATCACATTTGTAAAATTAAGGATGCTTTATGGATTGGATCACATCATAACAAATCTCAAAAATTTGAGTTTATTTAGGTATGTAGTTAAATAAATATTAAAAAAATGAGTTCATCCTTATTAAAATTTTTATTATATTGAATCGTAGGTCACACCCCATTGTAAAGTAATCACAAAAAATTAGAAAATATATATTATTAAAAAATATTAAATTCTAAAAGTTCAATTGTATCACATAACTCTTAATTTATATTTATTTTCTAAAAAATTAATGAAATATCTCCTTGAAAAAATATTTTATAAATCTAAAAAAACTAGTAAAAAATATATCCTTGGCTTATGGGTTTTCCAATATTAATTTGTGCTTAAGACCTTAATATTTTTTAATCATTCTATTTTTTACTATTTAAAATTAGGTGTATTTTTTCTTAGTTTGGGCCACCCATTAAATATACATTGTCCTACTTAACCCACTGACTCAATACATATTTAGAATCCATTTTTAGAGTTGTAAGAATGACCATGAGATATTTGATTCAATCATAGATATTATTAATTCTCTTAGGTAAGTCAAAGAGTTTAATAACACCTTTAATAACTTAAACATCATCCTATAATTTTCATTTTTATACCAAAATATAATTTCTATAAATTAATAAACTTGAACTCTCTATGTATTGTTTTAATTTTGATTGATTTAATCTAACATGAAATCATATTCAATATTCTATTATTTTTTTAAATTGTCTAAAATTTTATTTTAAATATAAAAATACATAAGAATAAGCCTATTGATAGTTTTCATTATGAGATAAATGGACAAGGGGTTAATAAGAATATTGGTATACAAAAGAGGGTTCAGTGGTAGTAAATTTTATATATAGTTTTTAGATCTATCCATAGGGAAGAAAATATGTCGGTGTTATGTATGAGTGATTTCAACCTAATATTAGAGTGAAATATTAATGCAAGGATAAATAAAAAACAATAAAAAACTATTAATAACACATGGAAATTATCTGTGAAAATATAGTATAGATCCTTGATTTTTGAAATCACAATGATTATTAAGGATATTCTTTTTTATTTTATACCAAAGAAGTATGGATTGTGAGATTGAAATTTTTTTCTAGTATACATATGTATCTATAAACACATATAAATCACTAAAATTAATTGTTTAATAGATTTTATTGGTCACTTTGTCATGATAATAACTCTTACAGTTGTAAAAAGTGAGGAATCTAAGTAGAAGTTCTATATTAACTAAATAAAAAAATTCTACTAATATTTCATTTTCTATTTATAAAATTAAGTGATTCAAAAAAATATTAGGGATTCATTTTTTTTATCCCTTGATTGGTTTTTTTCATGATCTGTGGTTTTTGAGAACAGATAGAAGTGTATAAGTGGTTTTTGAGCTGATTTTGTAGGTGGAAGAGAGGGTTGCGGTGTAGTCCTTATTTTATAGTGTGGTATAGCTTAAAGATGGGACTTGTATCTTGATGTGGTTTTTTTAATATGTAGGATTATGACGAGGGGTTTTGTGGCTCTGTAATTATAGTGGTAGTTATAGCATGGGAATAGGTTGTGTCATGGAGCCCTAGGTATCTAGCTTCTTTTTTCCTACCATATGGGGAGTGTTGTTGAATGGTTCATGGTTTATATAATATCCTTACCCTAGGGTTATAAGATCTATGGAATATATGTGGGTATTTTGGTTTGGATTATATATATTTAAACTTTTATGGAGTTTAAACCCTTGTTACACCATAGTTTTAGTGAAAACACCTATAATTATGGTGTAGTTGGGTTAGGTTCATCATGGTGTATTAAAAGTATAGAATGTATAAATTTTAGATCCCACTTAAATTCCCATTATTTATTTCATTCTACTTTAATCCTCGGGATAATTAAGGGAATCTTTTAGAGACTTTAATTACCCTTTTCTAGTATTTATCCCTTGGATTCTAGAGATCATATGTTAGTGATTCGAGGTGAGTTTCTTATTATATGAATGGTTTTTCTACATCTAGTTCTATCTTTATAATATATGGTAGTTGTTTTCCTTTAGTTCTGAAATGGTTTCTGTTGGTGTTTATCGGTGTATCCATGGTGGGTTGTTCATTGAAAACATGAGTTCCCTGTGGGAGAGGTGATTAGAGATTTATGCTTTTCCTTTCATTTTTTATTATAGAATGTTAAATGTTACATCTCAAGGTTGGGGGTTTATTACTACTGATTTTATTTTATGTTTTTATTTGAAAGTTTCAATATTTAGTTTCTTTAGGTCATTATGGAATGGATCTAAAGAAATATAACTTCCAAAATTAAGAATGTATTGGAAAGGCATTATGATCAAATGTGGTGATGGTTTGTTAATGTTTCTCCATGATATTTGTTAGATATTGTTTTATATATATAGTTTTGATTTTTATTATTTCTTAACATGGGTGTTATGCTTGAAATATTTTATGTTGTGTAAATATGGTAATAATATAGTTATTAGTGGATGATTCATGTAAATTTTTTATCATTCTTACTTTAAAATATTTATTATAAATGTAATTCTTGAGTAATGTGTATAGTTAAAGCTTATATTTTGTTAGATTCTAGTGATAGGTTACTTGTTACTAAAACATATGTGTAATTAATCATTTAAGTCAAGAAATTAATAATAATAAAATCCCTAGAGATAAATGTTTAGAGATGATTGAGCCAATTAATGTTTGTTAAAGGCTTATATGCCTTGGTTTTATGGACAATGTTTCCCATAGAGTTTGTGTGATGAAAGTAATTTTATTTCCATGTATGTGTACTCAACGGCGGTATATCCTTGCTCTAATTTGATGTGTGGGGTTCAGTTTGAAAAATGGGTTGGATGGTACATGTTGAGAGTAGGACATGCTGGTTTCCTCTTTATTAGATAAGGTTCATGTTAGGATAGTTTATGCAGGTTGAGAGATAAGATTTCCTATTTTTTGGTCTATTGTGTTATTTTTTATTGGTTTCATTGTTGGGTATGGGTTTAGAGCTAGTATTTCCTCTCTTTCTTGGTTTTTACCTTTGATGTATGGTTTTTTGGATTGTTGTGCATTGTTGTATTCCAACTGCCAATTGAAGTTGGATTATAAACCATGAGTGTATTTCTTTATTGTATTATCATATATTTATTCCTATAACACTTTTATTTTTGATTGGTAAATTGGTTAATAATAAACAAATGGGATGTTTTTGGATGTTGGTAATTAAATGAGAACCATTTCATGGTTGGAAGGAATACTCTAATGATAATAAGATAAATATCTTGAAATTATTATGTGCAATATGAAATCATATTGGATTGTAATGAAATGAATTGATTAAACTAGAATTTTTTAATAAGTTTAATAAATTAATGGATATCAATTTATAATTACTAGTAAAGATGGTTAAATATGTTGAATTTCGATTCTTTTGTTCATGTAAGAGATCATGATTCTTAGGACTTAGTGGTGGTAGTTGGCTTTCATTTTGGGTGATAAACGTAGTTCGGTATAAAGGTATTTAATTTCCATTAGTGTGATTTTTTATGATATTATTATTTTATTTTATTATTTCATATTCACCACCACTATATTTTAGTGGGAATATGATGACCAAATTTTTTGGGTATGGGTGGTTTCCCCATCATCTTGGTTAGTGAGGAAAAATATCGAAAAATTTCCCCCCTTCCTCACTCTCCATTCAAAATTACATGATGTGTATCTGTATATAGGTTGTAACAGAATAATGGGTAGGCTACATGTCTACATGGGATTTGATGGATCCATGTTTTACTATACATTTATGTGTGTCCGTTAGGGACTTTAGTTTACCGCACATATATATGTTTTAGCTATAGTAATTGCAGTTTCCTGTAGGTGTACTTGCAAGGGTTGTGATATTTTGTTGTATAATGTGGGTAACGTAGGTTATAGTGTATTTTGAAATTACTACTTGGTTATAGATGAGATGATGGTGATGACGTTGTGACATACTGTATGGGATATTGGATGAGATGTGATGTGTATAGTTGAGGTGTATGATGACTTATGGAAGGGATGGGAGAACATGATTTTTTGTATTAGGAAATGAGATAGAAAAAATAATGAGGAAGTGGATGTATAGTACATTTCTTATGTATATTCTTTTCATATAGAATTGATTACTTCTATGAGTTACTTGGTTATTGATCTTTTGGAGGATACGATATCATTTTACCTTCTTAGGATATGATTTTGTTTCATTTTTTTATTCAAAAGGATTTAATATTCTTCTTTCACATTTTCATATGAGGACTTAGTGAGGATTCTAATGATTATACATGTATACTCACCCCATGTATATATATGAACTATTTTTTCGTGTCTACAGGAGATGGTTAGTGATTGATTTGGGAATTACTAGCTTGTAGTATTTGTTCAAGAACCATTAGATTTCATGATCACTTCCTAGGATTTGTTTTGTCACTTTTAGTTGCATTATATTTTTTATGATATTGCATTCGTATATTATGATGTTTTATTTATATATGTGATGATGTTGGTTAGGGGATATAATTTTTTATATTGTTCTAAAATTTGTATAAGAGGTTAATTCCTCCCATTTATATGTAATTTATATGATCAGTGTTCATTCCCAACCCATAGATTATTAGGGGCAGGATTCAAGGGTCATCCTCATCTTCAATTCTAACCCAGGAGGAGTACTAGTGGATGAGGGGTCATAACAGAGTGGTATTAGAGCTAATAGTTGATAGATAGGATAGATTTTGGAGATAGAAACTAGTTAGGGTTGCATGTGTTTATCAAGAAACATTAACAACTAGACTTAGTATGTGATATAAACAAGGGAGACCAACTAGTACATGGGTATTTAGGGTCCCCTTTGATCTTACATAATGACCTTCAAGTTTACTGCACATTCTAAGAGATTTGATGATGCTTTTAGGGTAGAGACCAAGGTAATTATCATGCATCATTATTTTTTGTCCCTATGTTTGAATTGGGTAGAATATGGGAATCAGGTCGAATTTTAATTAATTGAACTTAAATATTTCATATTTTTTGTTTAGGGGCCCTTAACGTTTATTATTTTATAGGAATGTATCCATGTAAATGTACTCATCGAGTTTATACTGATGATGTTTAGTAGGATTTCATGGAATATTTTTATAGTGTTTAGGTCAATGATGAAGATAATAAAAGAAGGAAACTTTAATTGTTTTAGAACCAGGATCTATAGAAATATTGGAGTTCATTTTGGGTTAGGATAACGAGGCCTAGTTAAAATAGATATATATTTTCATCAATTTGATCTATGATTGGATGAAGTATTGGGATTCATTATTGTTGGTGATTTTGCGTTGGGAAGATCAGAATGGTGGTTCTTATTCCTAAAGAATCATGAGTATATGACCATTATTAGAAAGAAGTCTCATGAAAAGTTTTAGTTTGGCTTTATCTTTTTGACCATGAAGGTGCTTTTTATACAAGGATTATTACTCTCTACAAGGGGAATTATAATGTGTGGGATTTCAGCATCATTTATAAGATTCTCTTATGGTATTATTTGAACCTTTTCTGATGTAATTATGTGAGGGGGAGTCATTACAAGGAATATTTTTATCCATGGATCCATATTCAGGTCACCTTGTTCATGTTGTTGATATATATTAAGGTGTTTGTGATGGAAGAGGTTGTTCGTAGGGTGTTGTATAAAATGGGGTCATTGTGGGAGGGAATTCTCTAGGAATCTCCATAGAGTAAACTTGTGGCTAAAGGTTCTCAGTTACTTGTTTGAAAAAATATTCAGACTAAAGGGAGTTGGTTTTAACATTCTTTATCTCATTTAACTAGGGATAGAAGTTATTTTCCTCATTTAAGTAGATCAAGAATTATTATTTTTACATGTAGAGGTTTTGGACATCAAAAGATTTGGTGTTCGAACTTCCTTGGCAGTCATTGTGTGGTTAGAAGCCCTATTTAGGCTTATCCACTACATCATTATCCACTAAAAAATATTATAAATAGGGAGTTCCATATTTTGATCAACATATAGGGGATAGGGTGGGAAGAGGAATTTTCTGTGATGCTCCTAGTCTTTAGGGATAGTGATTAAATCATGTATTTGGCGATGGTCTCCATTAGAGATAAAGAGGTTGTAACACTCCTTTCTTACTACAACCATATTCCATTCTTTGGTACATGAGGTGGAGAAGCATCTAGTGTCCTTGCAGTTTACTATGTCTATTGTAGGTTAATCTAGCATGTGTGATGTGTGTAGAGATTTTGAGTAGATTCTAGAGCAGTATCTCTATTAGGTAGATTTCCTCTTTATTCAAATACATCTATATGACATCATCCTCATCATGGATTGGTTATATTTAGTAGAGGGTATTATGGATTACTACATGAGGAATTTTATTTTCTATGATACTAATATGGATTACTCTATGTTTTTTTGTGAGAGATTACCTCTAATGAGTAAGATCTATATTGAGACCTAATCTTGTTTGATGATCAAGGTGATATTGATTTCATTATAAGAATAATCAGTGGTGTTTCACATGGTTATAAAAGAGTTCTCTGATGTATTTTAAGAAGATTATATGATGCTACTCACTTGATACAAGTGTTATTTTGGAATATATTCGTAATATGGAGTCACTCTAATGTAAATGTCCCCATATAGGTGGCCCTTTTGAGTTATCAGGTCTATGGATTCAGATTGATCATCTACTGTAGAGAGGTTTGATTCATCCTAGTGTATCATGATGGGGTGCTTAGTTTTGTTTACAAAGAAATAAAATGGTGTTCTATATTTGTATATCAATTAAAATAATTTAAATATTATGGTAGTAAAGAGTCGATATCTCCTTCTATGGATTGATTATTTATTAATCGATTGAAAGGATCTATCTTGTTCTTATATATTGATTTGAAGTAAGTATATCATCAGATGTAGGAGAAGGATAAGGATATTTGTAAGACTCATTTCATATTTCATTATGGTCATTATGAGTTTTTTTAATATTTTTGGTGATACAAACTCTCTATTCATGTTCATGGAACTGATGAATGTAGTGTTTCGTGAGTTTTTTGTATTAATTCACGGTGGTGTTTATCGACGACATCCTTGTGTTTTAAGTGTCTAAGCAGGATAATTAAAGGCATATGTGGGATATTTTGGGAGTTCTTTAACATCAAAATATATTTGTTAAGCTTTCAAAGTTTATTTTTTCATACTATGGGGTCTATTTCATGGGGGTATTTTGTGTCTTGATGTGGAGTGGTCATGGATCCTTGGAAGGTTAAGGTAATTATTTCTTGGTTGGCCCCCAAGAATATCTTGATCATATAAAGTTCCCTTTGTCTTATGGGTTATTATAAAAGGATCATTCCAAAATACTCTTGGATATAAATATGTATGATAGCTTTTACTAGAAATTATCAAACCACTGTGTGGATTGATTAGTGTCAGTATGCTTTCGAGTGTTTGAAGGAAAAGCTGTAGATTGCTCCTTTTCTTCTTTTATATAAAGAGGGTATTAAATTTAAGTTTTATTACGAATATTCACATATTATATTTGGTTGTTCTCAGATTTAGTAGATTTATTTTTTATAATATGGGTATTAGTAGTTCATCTGACATTAATTTAACTATGCTACCCATGATCTTAATATTTTCATAGTTGTGTTTTCCATGAAGTTTTGGTGGAATTACCTCATTGGTGAGTGAATTTTGATCTTTAAATATCATAAGAGTTTTAGGTATGTTTTATTCCAATGGGATATAAATTTATGTTAGTATAGGCAGATAGAATTATTTCAAGATATTGACTTCAAGATTTCCTACACACTGGTGAAATGTAATGCTGTGGTGGATTCTTGGTGTAACACCCTGATATTTTGAAATATTTTTTTAAAAAAAATTAAAACTATGTTCAATTGATTTATCCACACATGAAACCAAACTAAAACAAGATGTGACATATTATATGAACAATATAAATAAATTATAATATTGATAAAACCTCTAGTAAATAAAACATAGCAATCAATTAAAAAATTTATGTTTAGATGCTAAATAATTAATATGATTTAATTATTCTATCTTAAATAACTTTTAATGTGTTAAAACACTTTTAAATGATTATTATTATAATATATTATTTTAAAATATATCAAATAAAATATTTTTAGATTTATATGAAATGATATTAAGAACACTTAATGTTTAAAAATGCAAATTTTTAATAAAATTAGTTTTCCTTTCGATTTTGAATTTTCATTTTAAAGATAAATTATCTAATTTTATAATTTTAATTTTACAAAATTAAATTAATTTTATAATTCCATGTGTTAATATTATCGAAAGTTTTTTTTATATTTTTATGAAATAGGTTATTTTTAGGTGAATAATGAAAAATACAGTTTTTACTAAAAATATAGAGTTCATGACTATATAAAGTAATAAGTGCTATTTAAAAAATAAAAAAATCATGATAAAATATGTATTCAGGATTTAGCATATACATTTTTAAATACTATTATGAATTTATAAAACCATTTTTTAACAACATAAGAAATAATTTCTAATAAAATAATTTTTTTTAGTCTTTTCTTTTAATTAAATGTTATATTGGTAAAATTAGGTTTTGGATTTATTTGAAGGAAATATTAATTTTATTTGTTTTATAATAAAATAATTTATATCTTTTAAATCAAATTCATTGATAATTTTTCATATACATAAATTTTAATCTTAAACATACACTTTTTCAAAAATGGAGTTTTACATGTTATATGCACTGATGTTAAAATTAAGTTTTCTTACACATTAAAATTTGTTCTAATAAAATTAATTTCAAATTTTGAATAATTAGGTCCAAATTATTTAATAATTTTATTCATATTTTTAATAATTATTACTAAATTACATAGGTAAAAATTAGTTACCAAGGTAAAACCAAAAATAGTAAAAGTGGTAATTCTAAGAGAAAAAGACTTAAAATCATTTTTAAAACTTTTATAAAAATGAATTTATGAGAGATTATAGACTATATATAATACCAAACTACATTATTCTATATTTTTGAGTATTATTGACATGTAAAACCTATGATCTCTCTATATTATGTAAAAATATTTACAAAAATGTAATTCCCACAACTTATATAGGGGCCTTTCACCACACCTTCAATACCACTAAAAGAATTATATTTCCACATAAAAATATTATAATTATAATTAATTAATATTCTTATTCCTTTTAAGTTTTCCTTTTTTATAAATATATTGTATTATGACCTCCATTTCCAAGGAGTCTTCCATGGGAAATCCAAAGTCCCCAACGCAAGTACTTTTTCCCCAAATTATTTTATTTTATTTCTTACATTCCCAAATCTAATTTTATAATTGATATATAATGAAACCAGTGTTATTTATATACATTATGTAATTATTCTAAGGTTATAACTATTAACCACATTTCCCCTTTATTATTAAGAAAAACAAAATTTTCATTTGTGCATTGTGCCAACTACCACCTTCACAATGTGATGAATTCTATTATTCACCACCACCACTATTCGCTACTATTATGGGTTAAATTGAGTAATAAATGTGAAAACTATAATATAATTATTGTTATTAACATAAAAATTATAATACACCTTAATTCAATCTCATTATTAAATAAATGAAAATGTTAACCATACATTGTGCAGACTACCTCCTCCTTGAAGTAACATATTGTATTTTTCATCTAGTTTCCTTATAATTTATTAAAAATCCATAAAATATGATTAAATGAATTAAAATTTTCAGAATAATATCATTATTATTGGTTAATAGTGATACTATTCCCAAAATAAACCACTTTTATAATCATAATCATCCATTAATTTATCGTATGTTCAAGTTTGGGATGGTCAAACCTCAGACTCAAAAAATGCTATAAAATAATATCATGGATGACCATGAGAACATAATTAATAATAATATAGTACATAAATTGGTAAATAATGATTTTAGTTTTGTTTTTTAAATATAAAACTAATATTAAACTCATCAATTAAGATATTGTCATTAATTTGTTAAAGACCGTTGAAACATGTGTGTCACCAATTTCATCTACAAGAACCATGAATAAAACTCTCACTGAAAGAGATTATAATTTTATAAAATATCATTAAAAATAAATTATTATTCATTTTATTATTATTTCATGATCAAATTTTGGATAATATTGAGTAACAACACCATTATTATGAAACAGGTTCAAAATAATAAAGATTACTCCCACCTGATAATGAAAATTGATCAAAACTAATTAATATACTTGTTGTGAATGATTATAAATAATGTTTATAAAAGTGTATAGATATGAATAAGGTTAGAAAAAAATTTATTGATATATATATATATATATTATACATTATATTCAAAAACATTACTCAAATTCTGGAATTGATGTATGGGTGTTTTTTCACTCCAAATTAATTTATTAAGAAATTTATTTCTGTGCACCCTAACATATTAGATATTATTTGGTTTATAGAATTTTATATATTTGAATAATATTATAAAATAATTGATTAAGATATTTTTTATAAATTATATTCAAGTGAATTATTGGAAGTCGAGAACTGAGGTAAGTAGTTTTAATCTCAAAATTAATTTATTAAGACATATTTGTTTTTTTGCACCCTGACATATTTGATATGATGTCATTACTTGAAAATGAATTAATTTCCCCATATTAATTCAATTAATGGGGTTTTAAGATCCTTATTATATTATTTATTTAAATGGATTCTGATTCAAAGGATATCATGGTTGTAAGGGTTTCTGCGAACTCAACTCCCTTCATTGAGTTGTAATGATTCATCTTGAAATTATTTCTTCCAAGATTGGTTTCTTGTGCCTTAATATTTTATTTCATGGTTCTTTATCTTCCCTTCAAGGTAAAATGACACTTTTTATTCGAATATTTCTTCTCTATGAATTTGTTCCAAATAAAAAATATATCATTATTTAGAATAATTCTTATCCTATTTTACTATAGTTTCCCATATTTGTCTATATTTTCCTTTAATAACAATGTTATCCAATATAATTAGAAACCCAATTATGAGTTATCTCATGTGAACTTCCTATTTCATTTCTCTACTTTTCAAAATTAATTTTCATTTCTCTTTTCATGATGCATGTTTTCAGGAAAGGTATTTAAAAATATGTTCTCATCCTTTCAAAATAAAATGTTTTATCTTTTGGTATACATTTATTTTGATAACCTTTATTCAATTTCAAGAATCTATTAATGAATTTTATTTTTAAAAATTATGTTTTTTCTAAATCTATCACTTCAAATTTTGAAAAATTTATGTCTTTTTCAAGCCCCCATTATTGATGATTATTTTCCAAAATTAAAAGATTCCAAAAAAATAAGCATCACATTTTTGAATCCTTTATGTATTTTAGAGGCTTTATTATTGGTATTTTTTTCAAATATTTATTTTTAAAATTCCTCATTTTCAATTTCACAAAATTATTCTTTCTAAAAATAAATTTTTTAAATGATTTTAACACCATAATTTACTCTTAAAATGAAAACATTTTCTAAAACATATTTTATTATTTCACTTTAACTTTCATTTTATCGATATATTGAAAGTACTTATTTACATGGAAGTTATTTTCATGAATATACCTCTAAATATTCGTATAAAATACTCCTTTGGTGGGATTGAGTTTTGAGTATGAATTGTTTACCTTCTTAAGTTAAATTTTAGTCAAACAATCTATAAACGTTAAAAACTCCATTTTTCATTCCATGGGTTGTATATATTAAGTGATTAATAAATCCCATTTTCTCCCATGCTTTCTCATTATATATTGAATGAGTGATATCTTATGGAACACATATGTATTATTTTTCCTTAAGTGATAGTTTGACCCTATATACACCTCAAATTCACTGGGTAAATATTTGTATCTTATTTAATAAGGGGAAATGTGTAGTGATGCTAAATCAATAAAGGTAAATAGCTGAGTGAATCATGATCCACAAATAGAAATTGGTTGAGATTCTTGATCCACTATATTATGATTAATTTGCTCATATTTTTCTATATTCTTATGTTTTTATATGTACTTATGTAATGATTTATCATGTATTATAAACATTTTTTGATATATGTATGTTTTTCTAATGATATGTTCATGGATATTGATTAGGATCTTATACCCATATACTTATATTTTTCTCTTATGTGATCATCACTTATTATTTCATATGTTTCCCTTACTGATTAAATGATATCACCCTTTTTATGTGTTATTTCCCTAAGATATGAAGATGGGTATTACATATGATATGTTTAAAGGGGGGTTTAGAGTTAAGTAGTTATGAAGAAATGTTAATCATTATTGTAAAATAAGTTTTTTGTGTAGTTTTTATTCCAATACACTAAACCTTAAGTTCTATGGTTTTGGCACTATTTGTGATATAGAATTATTATTCATGTAAAATAATGAAATAAATGTGTTTAATTATCTTGGGTCACCATACATTGATTATAAATTCATGCAATGATTTTGTGCATAATTTTGGTAATGTTTTGAGTGTGATAAAGGATCTTTCCATGACTCACCTTGATATGGGAGTGGTTGATGTTAGAGGGTGTCTTTATTAGATAAATTTGCAGTCATATTTGTTGTATTAGGTGGAGTAATATCATCTGGGTGATTTTGTGGTGTAGGTTTGGAAATATAAGGTCTTTTAGAGTGATTACCCTAATGGATGGTCTGAGGATAGATAGCACAACATTCTATTTCAGGGGAGGATGTTTATTCTTTATTAACGCATGATGTGGCTCTTCATGAGTTATACTATTCTACCTTGGAATTATATCCTATTTTTTATAGGATAAATCATTCCTTAAAAGTTCATTGGTGGTGATCTGGCATGAAGTGATCAGTTGTAGAGTTTTTCTAATGATGTTTAGTTTTACAGAGGGTGACGGTTGAGCACTATGATTCAGGTGGGTTTCTTTAGCTACTTTATGTTCCCTAGTGGAAGTGGGAGGATATCTCTATTGAATTTATCACCAGTTTTCCTTGATCATAGGGAAGATATGATGTTATATGGGTGATCATGAACCTATTAATGATGTCAAATAACTATATAGCGATTAAGAAGTTATGTTTCATAGAGGTTTTTCAATGTAGTATTTTGGTGAGGTGGTAAAGATACATGGGGTCCCAAATATAATAATCTTTGTTCATGATCATTGGTTCAACTATACGATTTGGAGAGGCCTTTATCATGATTTTATAACTCATTTATTCCTTATAATTACTTTTTATATATTCATGGATAGTCAGATAAAGCCAACTATCCAAAATTTGGATGACATGTTGTGCACATTCATTCTAGAATTCATTGGTTTATGGGTGAGGCACCTACCCTTGGTGCAATTTTTATACAATAAAAATTATCACATCACCATTGGTATAAACAAATTAAAATTATTTTATGGTTGAATTTTTTGATATTCATTGTATTGGATCATGGTTATAGAGTCAAATATTCATGGACTAAAATTTTCACAGATTATAATAGGGAAGGTGTAAGTGATCTATGAGTGGATGAAGGAAACATCAGAACATAATAAGTCCTATGTTGATAATATGATGAGACCTTTGTATTTAGATGTTGGAAATAATGTTTTCTTGGTGGTATATTCTTATCATGGGTGGCAAAGGTTCAACCATGGGAGTAGGATCACTACCAAATTGGTTGGACCTTTTATGGTTTTTTCACTTGTTGGAGCTATTTTTTATTGATTATCACTTCCTCAATAGATTAGTTAGATTCGAGAAATCATTCATATTCCACATCTTCACCAGCACCTTTTTGATAATTACCATGTCCTTGACCTGGGTGAGTTGAAAGTTAACGACCATGCGTTCTTTAAGGAGAAACCTATTGAGATTCAAGACCATCTGGATAAGGTGTTGTGTGGGCATGTTATTCCTTTGGTTTGTGTCATTTGGAAATACGATGGCTTCAAGAAGTTTACTTGGGAGTGGAATTCATATATTCATTCTCAATATACTAAATTTTTCAATGTTTTATCTTTATTAAGATGTTATGTTTGACCTTTCTGTGATTTATAAATGGGTGGTGTTGTATGTTTATATTTTTTTTATTCTGATGTATTGGTGGTATCATATTTTAGTGTGACCCTTGAGAGGTATATCATTGGGTATTTGTTTATTTCCTTTATTTCCTTCTCTTATTTCAGTTTAAATTCTCGAGGAATAGAATTATTTGAGGGTTATTAGATGTATAGCCCCATTATTTTCTCAACTGTTCCTTTGTTTTTTTGGGTGTCTGAAGGTGTCCACTAATTTATGGATGTGTAGAAGTGGTTTTCAGGTATTTAGTCGGAAGAGATGATTATAGAATGTCCTTATTTTATAGTGTGACGTAGTTTAGATATGGTCCTTGAGACATTGTGTGGTGCTTGCGGTATGGAGTCTTGGGATGAGGGTTTTTAGTGTCTCTATCAATCCAGGGGTAGTTGTGGCATGGGAGAAGGTTTCATCATGGAGCCCTGAGGATTGGGCTTCCTTACCTATTCTATACGGGGTAATTTTTTGTCATGGTTCAAAGATTATTTCATAGCCCTACCCTAAGGTTGTAGGATTTTGGGGATATTTAATAGGATTATTTTATGGATTAAGAAGTTTTTAACGTTTTTTGGAGTGAGTATCTCAATAGAGGGTGAATTTAGTACTGAATAAATTTTTTTGGTCAAAATGGATTAATTTTAAATCCACCAATTAATTTAAAAAACCCATTTAATAAATATAGAAAATCATTATGAGTTCTAATAATTCAAAAGGTTTGTTAAAGATTGATTTGTTCTTGGGTAAGCAATATAAAATATTACTTAGTCCTTCTAAATCAATTTACTTAATTATAATCTTATAAAAACACTAATAAAGATTAACTATCCAAGTACTAGTTTTCTTCTAGTTAAAACTATTTCAGTTTTTAAATTAGAAATAAAGTAAATAAAAACACACAATGGAAATTTTGAACAAGAAGTTTAGAATTAAGATGAGACTTATTCTTCTTTACTTGGTGATCAACTGCCACCAAGTAGTGTATGTAAAATAAACAAGTTTATCCACAACATATATCATGTTTTAAAAAAATTATAAACTATCCAGGTCATACATTACCTCTTCCACTATTATTTATTGTAGTAAAAACAAATAGGTCACACATGGACCTATACCAAATTTATACATGGGAGTACAGGTGTGAAAAGAGTAAAGATAAGATATCAAGTATCTTCTAGTTCAGCATAAGAGACAGTGTTCGTGTGATAAAAAAGATTATGCACACACACTGCTCAATATGTAAGAATAAATAAACAGAACTGAGCAATCTAAAATTATAGGAATAAATATTTGTTGTCTCTTATAGCGCATCTCATGACTCCTTTATTTGATTCACAGTAAAGATCAAGTCAGGTTATCATGAAATCTTCTCAAGAATAGAGTTTTGAAGACTGTTGTTCTTGATTGGAGGAAATTAGCAGATGTGTTTGAGCTTTTGGCTTCTTCATTCAAGTGATTATAGACTTTCACAGCTCAGTACTTCAATGCTATGTTTGTTCTGTAAGTGAAAGCTCTCATCTTTCTTTCTACTTTTAATGATAATTCACTTATTGAAATTTTTCACAAGGTAGTCTACTTATTTTTTGTTTATACCATTAAAAATATCTAGATCCTCTCTACTTCCTCGTACTGTATTTATGACATCCTTTTCAATGTTTTATATCAATCATTCAAGAGAAAATAGTTAAAATATGAATCTGAATTAACTTCAATAATATCACCATTATAAAATATTTAAATTAAAAGGTTTAGTTTAGAAATAGTGGTTGTGATTCTAGGAATGGTGACTTAATACTAGTGATGTCTCATAGTCTGGAGGAATCTTATTCTAGCTATTTATTGGGCTGATGGTGTCTCATCTTGGTAGTATGAAACTAATGGTATCTTATACTTAGTCAGAAATTCATGCATGGATGGTGGTGTCTGGCTGGCGGTGTCTCATGTTTGGTAGTGTCTTGTACTTAGCCAAAATTTTACTTCATTGGTGTTGTGTTGTTTGATGGTATGTCTAGCTAGTGGTGAATCATACTTTACAAAAATTACACTCTTGTGGTGTTTCATCTGATGGTGTCTTAGACATAGCATTGTTGACATACTGATGGTGACTTATAGACAATGGTGACTCATATGCACCTATCTCTTAGACATTGTCCAATTTTTGACTTAGTGGTGACTCATTTACAATATTTTCAAGTGTGGCAGTGAGTCATTTTAGGATTTTTCCATTTTTACATTTTGATGGTGAGACATGAATAATGGTGACTCATACTAAGAAAAATCTTTATCTTAGCAGTGTCAGTATCAATGGAATCATGTCCATAATAGTGACTCGTACTTTTATAATTTCATCACCTATCTTAGATTATGAAATACTTACATAAAACATGAAATTCATTAATATCATTAGAAACATGATTTTTTTATCATTAAAATATGTTGGTCAACAATATCCCCCTTTTTTATGATCACAAATCTTGGCATAAAAGGTATCAAAAACATAAAACATGACATCCAAGGTAAGATCATAAATGAAAATCATGACATAGCATTCACAATATGTTTAGATGGTATCAATGATAAATAATAATAAAATAAAGTGCAATATGTTCTCTAAAAAAGATAAATATTATAGAATAATTCTAACCCTTTTGGGATTATCAAAAGGTAATCATAAGCCCAATAAAATAAGAAATTTAGAATAAAATAGGAATAACAGAAAAAGATTCATGAGTAAATTTGATCAAATATAATGGAGAAAGGTCCAAGAAAAAATTTGTTACAAAAATAGTGTCTCAAAAAAACATAATGTCTACTCCAAAAACCTCATGGTTGGATTGAATGATCCATTAGTTCTTTTCCTTTTGCCTTGGATTTCACTAGATATGAAACAGTAGGATCTGAAGGTGTTGTAGGTAAAGTAGAGGGAACACCAGCGGGTAATCCAGCTATAGATCTAGGAGGATGGTCCTATATAATAATAATTGGCCTGAGCTTCATTATAGCTTGTGTATGAGGTAGAATAAAAGGTTGGAAATGGGTAGATAAAGGTTAAT
This sequence comes from Viscum album, assembly GCA_963277665.1. Taxonomy (NCBI): domain Eukaryota; kingdom Viridiplantae; phylum Streptophyta; class Magnoliopsida; order Santalales; family Viscaceae; genus Viscum; species Viscum album. Next base: position 54,052,633 of record OY728138.1, on the reverse strand, counting down.
GAGGATCTCTGGTCACTCCTAGTTTGAAATATACTTTTGGAGTAATAGGAATGGCTTCTGGAGGAACAACTACAGTGTCATGAACATGAAGAAATTACTTCATCAGATTTATGAACTCTATAATGATTTATACACCTCATTCCATTTCAAAAAATAAGTTTCCTTTTTTCCTCCATAAACTAATCGATCATTGGGTTCATTTATTTTAATTGGCGAACTTACTCCTTGAAGTCCTGAGTAAGTGGTTTAAATCTCAAATTTTCTTCTAGGAACTTGAAATTTGAATCTATTTCATGTTCAGTGTAAATCCTTGAAATATAATAACTTATGGCCTTGGTAATTATCTCTCTTCCATATTTTAGATCACAATCATATGAGTTAATCGACTTAAGTACATTTTCATTGTTATATATTATTCAACTTAAAATTTATGGGGGATTATTAGGAATAAAACATAAAGCACTATTAAAGGTAGTCCTCAATTCTTTTTTAACAAAATATCTTGTCACCTCAACATCAAACACTAGAGGAGGAGGAGAAGAAACAAAAGTATCATAGGATATATCTTCAAGACTCTTGATAATATCATCCAAATAAGCATTGAAATTATATTACATCTCCTCAATTAAATACTTGCATACTCAATATCATTTCTTATCCTTTCATTTTCAATCTCAATTTTCTATATGTGATGAAACATTTTGGGTTGAATGTGTTAAATCACCAGCTCAAATAGATATTTGGAATCATTCTCGCTAAGCTTGGTTAGGAGTGGAGATTCATTATTTAAACACTTATCAAAATATGAAAGTAACTTTCTACCAAAATAATATAAGTCACTTTTCATGACTACATCAACTAGAACAAATGAGAGATGAGTAGAAGGTTCAGATTCATAAGGTTTAATAGAGGTAATATTTTCAAACATCCAATCAAAATCAAATTGATATATCATAGATCCCTTAGGATATCTTTTATTCTGAATCTCAAGTCCACCATCGTTTAGTGGAAACATACTGAATCTATCTCATTATTTAATCATAGGATCAACCCATTAGTTTGAAACATAAAAAAAACAGATCTAATGGTAGGAAGTACCATAATAGTAGGTAAAACCATAGCTATCTCAACATTGCTTTGATCATATGGACTCTATATAGCTAAATTCTATACAATAGAATTAGGTATATCAACTAACTTCTGATCATATGAGCTCTATGCAACTACACTGACAAGATCATTTTCTATCAATTTAACAATAGCATGTGTATCTTGCATCTGAATATCCTCTTTCTAAACATAAATAATGTATTCCGCTTCCATATTCCTATCCACTACAATTTCATGAGATTCTACATAAACTAAATGTTCATTACCATATTCTTCCTCAACAAGCTCATTTTTCTCCTATTCATTTATATGCTGCTCAGCAGCAACAATAAAAATCATATGCTCAACCATAGTAGAGTCAGAACAAGTCTAACCAAAAATAATAGAATTGGTTTCAACTCCATTAATAGCTATAATTTCTTTAAAAAATTCCATATATGGGGATTGATCCCCAGCAACAAGTTAGCCTTTATTTTTAAGCATTAAGTCCACTTATCTATTTAAATATGGTTTCTCAACTGAAATATTTTTTGAAGCAAGAATCTCTTGAATAATCTCTATATCACTCCTTCTGATTATTCCACATGAACCAACAAGGTCAAAATCATCATCATTATCTACAATACCATTTCTATCATCTCCATTTCCATTACCATTTACATTTCCATTTCCATTCACTTCTTCTTCTTCATTGTCACCATTATCTTCTTCACCATTAGATGTTGATCTACTTTTAAATTGATCTTCCATGAAAACCTCGATTTCATATTCATCACTCATCACAAACTTTTCTCTTTTTGGAAGCCACCTAGGTGGGCTAGGATCTCTATAAATAACTAGATAATATTTTGGAGATAATTCTAGATCACATCATTCATCAAAATAAGGTTCTTTATCTTCTACCTATTTTTAAACGTCTTTTACTTCCTCATCCAAATATATAACAACTTCATAAGGCTCTAATCCTGGTTCAACAATATCCCCTGGTCTTGTTGGACGATCAACCAGATTAAACTCATCATATAGCTTATCATTATCTCCAACCCACTATCACTTCTAGGGGTTCCATACAGTCTTTATCCTTGAGAAGATTGATTTTGATATGAAAAAACCCACCACAATCAACAATGGTTCCATCATCATCTAAGACAAATACTATTTCCTTTAGCATGGATAAAATAATATTTGGGTAATTCAAAGAGTTAAATCTTAAATAATACTTTATCATCTCTGATAGATGAACTATAAGATATCTACATAGATTGATCATAATTCCTCTTTTTTTAATAAGACTAAGAATGTAGGAATCTTGTTATCTCATAGTATAAAATTCATCCTTTCTTGGTAAAAGAATATATTGAATGAACTTAAAAAACAACATACATTTTCCATTAAGATCAGATTCAATAGGTCTTCTGGTGATACCATCACCTATTAGTTTTTTCAAACGATCTTCATAAATAAAGAACTCACTATCCTCAAGAATATATCCTTGGTAGTCATCATAAACACCTTCATTAAAATATTACAAGAATTTGGCCCACTGTATTAGAGAAAATATAATATGGTGACGTTTAACTTAGGTTATCATCCAATAAAATTCCTCATTATTAAATACAAACAAAACATATTTGAAAAAATTCTAAACAATATTAGGATAAAATAGTTTTTCATTAAAAGAAAACCAATTGAACCAAACTTGGTCTTGAAGAACATTTATCACTAGAGACCTTCTTGATAATATACATTTAGATCTAGCTTCCCTTTCAAAAACTAAAACTTTATTTTCATGCTTGAGGTTAACAGGTTCTATTGCATCAGACACACTTGACTTTCTCTTTTGATTCTTAGCTGATCTCAACTCATCTGTAGAAGTATTTTAAGGGAACTTCATTCTTGGCATGAAGATATGTTTGGAATGCTCATTAAAGGGTGAAATTCAAATTATTTGGAAGTCAAAGGGTTGAACTATGATCAAGAGAGAAAGATGGAAGAGGATAGATGTTTTAGAAATAGAAAAGGTTTCATTTTTATCATTTTGGATTAAGGTATTCCAAAAATCAAAATAACACTTGAAATTGAATTTATAATCCATGATAATATACCTATTGAGTTATAGGAATAAACCATAAAAATATAAAACTGGTCTATCAAAAACAAAGAATAAATAAATTGCAAAGGCATGAAACCAATTGTGTGACACCCAATGGTGTGTCACCACACGGTGTGTCACCACACGGTGTGTCACCCAACGGTGTATCACCCAAAAATTAAACTTAATAAAAATTAATATTTCCTAGTTAATGTTTTGATATTTTTTATTATCTTTGAATTCAAAGGGTTAGTAAAACTTTCATCTAAATGGTGTTTTGTATACATTAACTCAAGAGTGATATCACCCTTTTGAAAATGGTCTCTCAAAAATTGATGTATTATATCATTGTGCTTTGTTATAGAATGTGAAAATAGATTCTTAGACTTATTTATTGCACTTTTGTTGTCATAATTTATGGGTACATGTCTAAATTGATATCCATAGTATTTTAATGTGTGTTTCTTCCACAAAATTTGTGCACAACAAATACCTATAGCTATATATTAACCTTTAAAAAAGTAAAATGCAACAAATAAATCTTATTACACCATGAAGCTATAGACTTTACTAAAAAGTGAAATGTTCTAGAGGTTCTTTTTCCATCTAACTTGGATCCAACAAAATCATCATCAGAGTAACTCACTATATGAAATTTTCTTCTCAAGGGTAAAATAGTCATAAATTGGTTGTATACATGAGGTATTTTAAAATTATTTTAATATAATTTAATTGTAACTCTTTTGGATATTCTTAAATGTTATCACACATACACACACTAAAAATTATATTTGGTATGCTAGAAGTTAAGTAGAGAAGACATCCAATCATAACTATGTAGCTGGTTTGATCCACTGGTATCCTAGCTTCATCAAGATCCAACTTATAGGTAGTACTCTTAGGAGTCTCACTAATCTTAGTGATATCCAATTTAATATGTTTTAAAATATATTTTTAATATTTAAATTGATTCAAAATGATTAATTTTTATTTTGAAATATTTAAAATCCAAGAAATTATTTGATTTCACCCATTAAATTCATTTAAAATTAAATTTTCATCATTTTAGAAAATTCAGTAAAAAGAGAATTGCTGAAGATCCAAAAATAATATCCTCAACGTAGATTTTTAATAATAAAACTACATTTGAAATTATTTTTATAAAAAATTTAGGGTTTGATATTCATTTTGAAAACACTTTTGAAATTATAAGATGGATGAGCCTGTCATACCAAGTTCTTGAAACATATTTTAGACCATATAAATCATTTTCTAATTTTAGAACTTGATTTAGAAAATAGGGATTATGAAAACCTAGATGTTTTTCTACAAAAATATCCTCAACTATAAAACCATTCAATAATGCACTCTTGACATCCATTTTAAAAAACTTGAAATCTAGATTATTTTCATAAGCAAATAGGATTCTAAAGGACTTATGTATAGTTATAGGTGAAAAGTTTTCTTCACAGTCTATTCTTTCCTCATGACTATAACCTTATGCAACTATTCAATCCTTTTTTATAACTATATTTACTGACTCATCAATATTATTTATAAAATCCCATTTATTTCCAATATTCAAGGTTCTTGAGGGTCTATCTACAAGTTCCTACAATTTTTTCTATCAAATTTATTTAATTATTCTTGAATGACTATTAACCAAAATTCATCATTAATGGTCTCATTTATGTTCTTAGGTTCCAGATGAGACAAGAATTTTCTATGTTCAATATGATTTCTAAGAGAATCTCTAGTTTTAGTACCTCTATCTAGATCTCTTATGATATCTTCTAAGGGGTGGAACTTAAGATTTCTAACATCTCTAGAAAAAAGATACACTTGTTACTTTGGTTCTACTAGTTCAGATTAAGGAACTTCTAAAAATCCTTCAGAACAAGATGATTTTTATAACTGTTTGATAGCAAAGAGTTAAGGATTAAAATTTAGATTTAGAGAAGAGAAATGATCTTCAAGGTTTTCTAGGGAGTTCTTCAGCTTATGTGGATCATTATCATCAAATTTCACATTAATTGATTCTTCCACAATTCTAGTTCTCTTATTAAGCAAACTATAGGGTTTTATTGTGAATTAATAACCAAGGAAAATTACTTCATCACTTTCGGAGTCAAAGTTTTACAAATTATCCTTTATGTTAAAAATAATGACATTGAAAACAAAAATTATATATTACATTATGTTTCTTATTGTTCCAAATTTCATAATGGGTCTTCTTCATGATAGGTATGATCAAGACTCTATTGATAATATAGAAGGCTATATTAACAGCTTCTTCCCAAAAATAAATAGGTAGTTCATACTCATTTAACATGGTTCGGGCTATCTATTGTAAGGTTATATATCACCTTTAAATAACTCCATTCTACTTAGGGTCTCTAGGATCAAATAAGTTATGATTGTATCCATTTTGTGAGAAAAAAGATTCGAAATCATTATTTTAAAACACACATCCATGGTCACTTATTAAGGTCTTAATTAAAAGTCCACTATAATTTTTTCTGGAAATATCATTCTTGCTAAAGTATGAGTAAGCATCACTTTCGTGAGATAAAAAGTATACCCAATTATACCCAGAGAAATCATCTACAAGAACAAAAACTTATTGTTTTCCATTTAAGCTACAAATTTTAGAAGGTATAAACAAATCCATGTAAACCAACTTCAGATGTTTATAAGTTGAAACTTCTTTCTTTAATTTAAAATAAAATTTTTGTTGTTTCTCTTATTGAAAGGGGTTACATACTTTATCAGTAAGGAACTCAATCTTAGGTAGATCCCTAACTAACCCTTTCTTATTAAGCCTCATAAGTGAGTGCAATTTTAAATGGCCTAGCTCCTATTCTAAATCCATGATTCTTTGTGAATGGTACTTTAGTAGGGAAAATTTTGGAAAACTAAAGAGTTTAAATCAACTATATAAACATTGTCATTTATTAAAGCAGTAATGATTAAAAGAATTTTTAGAATCATAAACATTTCAAGAATAATTTTAAAATTTTAAATAAAAACCATCATCACATAAATATTAAATACTATGAAATTCATATTTCAAAATGTCAACAAATAATACTTTAGAAATCAAAACTGAATTTTTGTTACTGATTAGACCAAGGTTGATGATTTTACCTTTTTCATTGTCACCAAAGGTGACATTACCATAATCAACCTTAATAAGGTTCTTAAATCATAAATAATATCTTCTAATATGTCTTGAATAACCACTGTCCAAGTACCATAGACTTCTATTAGAGGCCTTCAATCATTTTTATTTCAAAACAAAATTTATGCAAGAAATTACATTGGTGCCCAGATGTGTTTGGTCCCAGAGATGTAATTAATTAAATATTTGGGAACCCATAATTGCTTTATGGGTTTCCTATAAACATATTGAAGGATTATTGAAATAAAGACTTCATTAGTTCCTTTATAAAAATAAATTTTGGAATAAATTTTCAGTTTGGACTTAGGAACAAATGTACTTTTTGTTACTCTCCTCTTTCCTAGCAGGTAACCTATTACAGTAGCATACATAGGTACAAATTGATTACCTAAAATCTAAGAAATATTTACATTAAAACTTGTAAACTTTTTATGTCCTTATTTAATTTCTCACTTGAAAGTTTAATCTCTATATTCTCTTTGAGAATTTGATCATTTTTCTCTTTTTCAACAAACAGTTCATATTTAATATTTATAGTTACAGAATGCTATCTTTTAATAAATTTTTATTTATCCTTAAGATCATTAAATTTTCCCTGAATCATTATAAAATATTCAAACATCTATTCTTGAGATATATCATCATCATCATTATTTTAATTTTTAGAAATATCATCATTATGAAATTATAAAATACTATAGACAGTAGGTACCTAATTTAATTTTGTCATAAATCCCATATTTTCTAGATCAATATTTTCCCCATGTGATGAATTAGAATTTTTGGAGCCATATTTAGAAGCACTCCATGTGGATTTCATCGTCTTTTTGTATCTTCTATGATTTTCCTCATATTTATTTGTATACTTCATCATCGGATAGTCTAATTTTATATGTCCTCTCATTTTACATTCATAAAAGATAACTTCTTTTGGATCATCATCCCTATTCAAGTCTTTCTTCTAGCTTACAGTGGAATCATAAATACCTTTGTATCTTGGATTCTTGAAAATTTTCTTTTTCCAATAAAATTTATTAAATCTTCTGGCAAGGTGATCCATTAACTCATCATTGTAATGCCCCGAACCCAGTTACCCAGAGTCGATGCATTATTACGTCACATTGGAATGATCACAAAAGATCATGTATCGAAAGACCGATTAGTTTAGTAGCCTTGGAAACACTAGATACATTCATAAATGTTACATTACATCATAAAGTGAAAAATCACAATAACATAGTCTCCATAGTCCACACGATATATCCCCTTCAAACTATCCCTGTAGGTCAGTCATAAAATATTTCTTTACATCCTGGGAAAATTAAACATAGAAAGGGGTGAGCTCAGATTCTTAGTAAGGATTACAATACATTGGAAACTTTCATAAATAAACATAAACATTTAAGGAAATGTATAACTAAAACAAAAGCCTTTTAAACTTGAACTTCAGCATAATATGGAAAAAATAAAATTAAGTAATTCCATTTACTTATTCACATGGATATTCTACTAGTCATATAATCACATTCAATATCAATAACCACTTTCATAATGATGGAATGCATAATGCCAGACTATCATAACCACGTAGCCAAGGCCTCGTGCCAAGACTAAAAATAAGATTTTGTTAATGCCTCAGGACAAGACACTAGTTTGTCTCATGAGACCTATCGATGCATCGAGGAGCTATACCGGGCTCCACCCATCACTTATTAAGTCCAATTCATTAATTATATGAAAAGGTTTAAACATATCATAAACCATAATGTAATCATATCACATAAAACATGCATAAAGGAAACAAAGCATCTCCACATTTCAATGAAAAGATATCAATACAACACATTGATATAATAAAAACATTATCAAACCCATTTTCAATACCTAAATAAAAGAAAAGTAAAACATGGTATTTATTTTTCTTTTAAAAAAATTTATTGCTTGTATAGGAAGCCAAAACTCAAATAATGGTCACGGTAGTGGAGAAATCGTCGTCGCCGCGTACGTAAGACAAAATATTCCTTTTTTTGTTTAGTAAAATGATTTGTATAAAAATATTTCTTTTGAAGAAAATTAAAAGTCAAAGGGGTTTATACACCGTATAAAAGAAAGTTGTGTATAAAACAAAATATGCCTCAATGAAAGAAGATTGAGACGAAGTTCCTTACAAAGAACATTTTTTTAAATAAAAAATATCTATTATGTGTATTCACTATAAGTACACATAAATAAAGTACAAATACAAGATAGTACATAATAATATCATGACATAATTTGAAAGTATGATATTAACCCAAAGAACGGAAATTGGGTTAAGAAGTTCCCTTACCTCGTGTTCAAATTGACTCGATCATTCTTTAATATCCTGAATAATAAACTAGAGTTAACTTAAACTTTCTTAAAAACCTTTTTCAATTTAATTATTCATTTTATATCACTTATTACCATGTTATGAACATTATGTAATTATTTAAGTTAATAACGGTCATTTTGTCGATCTTTGGTACTTGAGTCAAAAATAAACTTCTTATAATTACAAGTTGTTCATGTGGTGAAATACCCATTATATCCAAAATTATATTCATGATTTAGATATCATATATATCATATATATCCATTATCTACATGAATTTATAATATTACATAGCATTTTGAGGTAATAAATAAAATGCACCGTTCGTGGAGACGGTAAGCCACACGTACGCATTAACGCTACTTTCATTTCTATTTCTTATTTAATGGAATGAAATAATAATGATATAAAGGTATATTATAATTAGAGTATCATATCATATATAATATCATTTACTCCATCATTTATACATCCCACATATGGCATTAATGATTCAAATCAATTTGAGGGGGCGGTAGTCCGCACTTCCTAAAATGAAATTATTGCTTTTACTCATAATGGAAATCAAAAAGGTATGCCATAAATGAAAAATACAGAATCATAAGGAAACAATAAACATAATATATATCATATATAAATATAGTGAAATCTTAATGGACACCATGAGATGTGTTAAAAGAATATTGAACAATCATCGTTTCGTGAGGCAGTAATTCGCCACCCACAGAAACAGTATGTTTTATAACCATTAAACGAAGGTGTGTGTAAGTGTAAATCAATTAACTCTCGTAAAAAAATCCTATTATATTTAAGATACTGTTTTTTTTACAAAATAAATGATTAAAAATATTTTAAGGGGTTGGAGAAGCAAAATAATACAAAAGAACATAAGAGAAGACTTTACCTTAAAATCGGGTAACTCTTTTTGATTTGAGCAAAAGGCTTCCTTGAGAAGACTTCTGCCCAAAGTGAGGCTTCTAGGAGTAATAGAGGGAATTTTAGAGAGTATTTGGGTAGATTATGGCCGAGCCAAATGGCTTCAGAGGTGTGTGTAAGGTGGTAGAGGTGGGGGGCTTTATAAGAGGAGAGAAGGGGCACTCTTGGAATGTCATGAAATGTTACATTATTATGAAATCATTTTCGGATTTTAAAGCTCCCACAATGATATATTTCGAGGATAAGGTGATAATGGTTTTAAATACACCCATCCAATAGGCTTTATACAAGTGTATGTCTTATATTTTACCTTATCTTTTCATTTTATTTAAATCGTTCATTAATGAGGTAATCACTGCATCATCACGGTGTCATAAATAAATTTATTTATTTAATGCCTAAAAATTATAAAAAAATTACCATGATTTATGAAATCTTTTTATCATTCCAATTAATATTTATAGTAGAAAAGTTAACTTATATAACCCCATGTAATAATTGTTTTAGTAAAACAACACATGTTTGTGACAATTTTATTTTTACTTTAAATAAAAAGTTATTAATGTCATTTTCTTACCCAAGTGGCTCCATGGGGTCCCCAAGTTTACCCATGGATTTTATTGGTCTTCCATGACTCATCCAATAAGGGTATGACAATTTTAAAGGTAATTTCATATTATTATAACATTATATTTACCTTAAATTACACTAATTACCTTTAATTGTGATTAATAAAACTTAAAAGTTTCTATTCACCAAAAATTATTTTCATCCCATTTAACCAAATTTTACTTAATAACTATAGCCATGAACTTCGGATTTTTGAAATTCAATTAACATTAGTGGTAAAGATTCATTTAAACGAAAAATTTGTTTTTTAACTACCACTTAGTGGTTTCACTATTCATCAAAAAATTGATGTTTTTCAGAACAATGCCAAAAATTCACCCTAATCTATAATTGATATTCAAAATTACAAAATTATTTCTATTTTACAAAATTCCAAACATATAAGTTTAATTAATTAATTTAATAACTAATTCCCACTATCACATCAAATAGCGTGTTTTTAAGAAATAATATATATCAAAATATTGACAATTGTTTATGTCCAATTTCAAAGTGAAATTGATTCTAATGACCACCATTGGATAAAATTGTAAAAATATATTCCAATTATACTTTAAAACCTCTAAATGTTATAATTTATCACTATAAATTTTTATTATTAAAAAATTTGTTTTTACTTATTTTTCTACTATTCACGAAAATTGGAAGTTCTCAGAAAAATACCAAAATTTAAACATAGGCTAATTTCGATATTCTGAATCCATAAATGAAGTCCATTTTGAAATATAAAATTTATATAATTTCAAAAAATGGGTATTACTATTCATAAGTGCTACTTTGATTGGTCGTGGTGTGTTAAAATCTTGAACTTGAGTACAATGCAAGTTATTGCATTTTTGAAAAAGAAGAGTATCGTGAAAGCTTGGGGTGTTACATTATCCCCTCCTACAATAAATTGTGTCCTTGCAATTTGAAATAGTTCTTCGAAAATAAAAGGTTCAAAGTAGAAAATACCTTTGTGGAAAACCCATATCAGAAATAGGGTTAATAAAAATAAAACCTTAAGAGAAAGAAAGAGAAGTACAGAGGTCACCCGAGATAGCCAATACTAGGATTCTATGAAAACATGGATATAGAGGAAAAAAACCATCAAGGTCTGATGGAGAGTTTTATAAAACAGGATTAGGAGAAATTTAACTATAATAAAATCACAAACTTGTGATTGGTTAAATGATCATTGATTCCCCAGTAGGAAAAGTTAATCGACAACCTTTTTGTTTTAAGTTACCTTTCATAAAGTTGAGAAATTTATTTAGGAGATTTAATAAGAACATAAGGAAATATACATACTTTTCATGTATACTTTTAATTCTTTAATAAATTTTAACCACAAACCCATCTTTCACTCAAAAAGAAAATAGAACTCGAAAATATTATATTTATCTTAATCGTACAAGGTTACAAATATTAACACATACCATTTAGATCAGGAAACTATTTTGTAATAACTAGGGACTTCCTATATGCTAGTGGTAGGTAATAAAGGTTTGTTGCACTATGGTTGTGGGTTCGATTCATGCAGCTTTTTCTGACATGACTGGTTATCCCCCGACCTGCAGGTTGTCCTTTAAAACTATAGTATTATAATATTCCAAAAATAATATTCAGAAATGTTTTAACCGTAAACAATATTATCGAAGGTTCATCTTAATCCATTCCAACCTTTATAGTTATCCAAAATACCTCTATCCAAACAATCTCTAAAAGGTCTCTAAATTCCAAAATCAATTGTAACATCAAATTCCCCAAACAAAGTAAAGTTTCTCTTATTGTCACATACTAAAAATATGTTTACCTTTATCATATTAAAACCTTAATGAAAACAACATGTATTGAAGTACAATCCTTATATTTATCACATTATTCTTATAACCATAATATAGTTCTTGAGTCCAAAAACACAAATACAATAATTATTCATTCATTTATAGTAACAGAATAATCTTGGCCTTTCTCCCTTTTCCTTTCCTGAGGTAAGTTTCCTTGGATCTTAGGGTAATCATTTTCCTAATTCCCCATTTATCTACAATTGTAGCATTAAACATTGATAGCCTCTTTATTTCCCTTACAATCACGAGCCTAGTGACCTTTTTCGCCACACTTGTAACAGACTCTCATTCCCTTCAAAAAAGTACTGGGGTGATTCTTCCCACAATTATCACATAATGGAAAATCCTTCTTTCCCTTTTTCCCTTTATCTATCTCTTGTTCCACTGTTCTCTTCTTCTCTTGCTTTACTTTGTTGTCATAAGACTTAGGGAATTCTTTTTCTGTCTTGATAGCACATGATACAATATCTTCATACGATGAGAAGGATTGTGATACTAAAGCTCGATGGAGAAATGGTTTTAACCCATCAAAGAAACGATCAATATTACTTATTGGGTTATGTATATAATCTGTAGCATGTCTCGCTAACCTTGTAAAGTTGGCCTCATACTTTGCGACATTCTCATCCTTCTTTTGTCTCACACTCAGAAATTGTATTTCCATATCTGCTCGATGGTCAAAAGGATAGTATTTTTCTAATAAAAGCTCTTTGAACTCCCTCCATTCCATATTTTTTACTTCATCATATTCCTTTGTGTTTTGAATCAATGACCACCATTGATCAGCATCTCCAGTGAGGCAGTAAACTGCCATGATAACCTTTTCCCTTTCACTACTCCCCAAAGCCTGAAATATTTTCTCTAGGGAATTTATCCATTGCTCAGATACTAATGGATTTTTACTCCCATTGAATGTTGGTGTTTGTTTCCTCATGAAGCGGTCTAACATTGATCCTCCACGTTGTAGATCAGGGTGCTCCATACGAGTAAGGTTATTATTCATAACCTGAGTGAGTTGTCCCAGTGTGGTGATAAGCTGATTAGCACCAGTTGTATCACCAACTCCATTATAATTATCTTGAGCAGGATGGAAATCCCTAAATGGAGTTCATGTAATGATATGGTTTCCATTCCTTCCACTAGGAACCATTTCTAAATAATGGCATAAACTAGATCAGTTTATGAATCAAAATAAATAATTACATACTTGTAAAACACTTAACATAAATTGAACAGTTTATGGATATAATCCATAATCATAAAAATGTTTTCTTTGAGGAAGTATATACTCATAAACCCTTAATAATGTTTTGTAAGTAAAAAGAGAATTATCCTAAGAATATCCCTCGGGAGTGTCGTAACCAAGAGTGCAGCAAGGCCTATTGTCATGCACCAGTTCCCGTTCGATTCTAGCTCAAAGCAGTGTTTTCAGGTTTTACCCCTAGGTACATCTGTTCTAGAGCCGCCTCTACCTGCTCGTATCTAGACAAGGATGTATTGCTTGGAAAACTCACAAAATCTCTATAATACCAAAATTCTAGGAGTTTCTTATATACTAATCCTCAAAGTCTATCTTAGGTCTATGTTCTCTAATCAGAGTTTTTCTAAATCTAGCTTCCAAGGTTAGTACTAAACTTCCTCTGATACCAACTGTAACTCCCCCATCCCAGTTACCCAGAGTCGGTGCATTATTATGTAACATTGGCATGATCACAAAAGATCATGTCTCGAAAGACCAATTAGTTTAGTAGCCTTGGAAACACTAGATACATTCATAAATGTTACATTACATCATGAAGTGAAAAATCACAATAACATAGTCTCCATAGTCCACCCTCATATCCCCTTCAAACCATCCCTGTAGGTCAGTCATAAAATATTTCTTCACATCCTGGGAAAATAAAACATAGAAAGGGGTGAGCTCAGATACTCAGTAAGGATAACAATATAGCAGAAACTTTCATAAGTAAACATAAACATTTAAGGCAATGTATAACTAAAACAAAAGCCTTTTAAACTTGAAATTCATCATAATATGGAAAAAATAAAATGAATTAATGCCATTTACCTATTCACATGGATATTCTACTAGTCAAATAATCACATGCAATATCAATAACCACTTTCATAATGATGGAATACATAATGTCAGACTGTCATAACCATGTAGCCAAGGCCTCGTGCCAAGATTACAAATAAGATTTTGTCAAGTCTTCATGCCAAGAAACTAGTTTGTCTCATGAGACCTACCGATGCATCGAGGAGCTATAGCGGGCTCCACCCGTCACTCATTAAGTCCAATGCATTTCTTATATGAAAAGGTTTAAACATATCATAAACCATAACATAATCGTATCACATAAAACATGCATAAAGGAAACATAAAATTTCTACATTTCAATCACAAGATATCAATACAACACATTGATATAATAAAAACATTATCAAAACCGTTTTCAATACCAAAATTAAAGAAAAGTAAAACATGGTATTTATTTTTCTTGTAAATAAAGTTATGGATTGTAGAGGAATCCAAAACTCAAATAATGGTCACGGCGGTGGAGAAGTCGTCATCGCCATGTACGTAAGACAAAATATTCCTTTTTTCGTTTAGTAAAACGCTTCGTATAAAAATATTACTTTTGAATAAAAGTAAAAGTCAAAGGGGTTTATACACCGTAAAAAAGAAAGTTGTGTATAAAACAAAATATGCCTCAATGAAAGAAGATTGAGACGAAGTTCCTTACAAAGAACATTTTTTTAAATAAAAAATATCTATTATGTGTATTCACTATAAGTACACATAAATAAAGTACAAATACAAGATAGTACCTAATAATATCATGACATAATTTGAAAGTATGATATTAACCCAAAGAACGGAAATTGGGTTAAGAAGTTCCCTTACCTCGTGTTCAAATTGACTCGATCATTCTTTAATATCCTGAATAATAAACTAGAGTTAACTTAAACTTTCTTAAGAACCTTTTTCAATTTCATTATTCATTTTATATCACTTATTACCATGTTATTAACATTGTGTAATTATTTAAGTTAATAACGGTCATTTTGTCGATCTTTCGTACTTGAGTCAAAAATAAACTTCTTATAATTACAAGTTGGTCATGTGGTAAAATACCCATTATATCTAGAATTATATTCATTATTTAGATATCATATATATCATATATATCCAGTATATACATGTATTTATAATATTACATGACATTTAGAGGTAATAAATGAAATGCACCGTTCATGGAGACGATAAGTCGTGCGTACGCATGAACACTACTTTCATTTCTATTTCATATTTAATGGAATGAAATCATAATGATACAAAGGTATATTATAATTCCAATATAATATCATATATAATATCATTTACTCCAGCCTTTATACATTACACATATGGCATTAACGATTCAAATCACTTCGAGGGGGCGTTAGTCCGCACTTCCTAAAATGAAATTATCGCTTTTACCCATAATGGAAATCATAAAGGTATGCCATAAATGAAAAATACAGAAGCATAAGGAAAAAATAAACATAATATATATCATATATAAATATAGTGACATCTTAATGGCCACCATGAGAGGTGTTAAAAGAATATTGAACAATCATCATTTTGTGAGGCAGTAATTCGCCACCCACAGAAACAGTATGTTCTTTAACCATTAGACGAAGGTGTGTGTAAGTGTAAATCAAATACCTCACATAAAAACATCCTATTATATTGAAGATACTTTTTTTTACAAAATAAAGGAATAAAAATAGAATAAGGGGTTGGAGAATCAAAATAATACAAAAGAACATAAGAGAAGACATTACCTTAAAATCGGGTAACTCTTTCTGATTTGAGCCAAAGGCTTACTTGGGAAGACTTCTGCACAAAGTGAGGCTTCTAGGAGTAAGATAGGTAATTTGAGAGAGTATTTGGGTATAGTATGGCCGATCCAAATGGCTTGAGAGGTGTGAGTAAGGTGGTAGAGGTGGGGGCTTTTTATAAGAGGAGAGGAGGGGCACTCTTGGAAAGTCATGAAATGTTACATTATTATGAAATGATTTTCGGATTTTAAAGGTCCCACAATGATATATTTCTAGTATATGGTGATAAGGGTTTGACATCCACCCATAAAATAGGATTTAGTCAAGTTTATGTCTTAGAATTTACCTTATCTTTTCATTTTAATTAAATCGTTCATTAATGAGGTAATCACTGCATCATCATGGTGTCATAAATAAATTTATTTATTTAATGTATAAAAATTATAAAAAACTTACCATCATGTATGAAATCTTGTTATATTTCCAATTAATATTTATAGTCAAAAAGTTAACTTATATAACCCCATGAAATAATCATATTAGTAAAACAACACATGTTTGTGACAATTTTATTTTTACTTTAAATAAAAAGGTATTAATGTCATTTTCTTACCCAAGTGGCTCCATGGGGTCCCCAAGTTGACCCATGGATTTTATTGGTCGTCCATGACTCATACAATAAGGGTAGGACAAGTGTAAAGGTAATTTCATATTATTATAACATTATATTTACCTTAAATTACACTAATTACCTTTAATCGCGATTAATAAAACTTAAAAGTTACTATTCACCAAAAATTATTTTCATCCCATTGAACCACATTTTACTTAATAATGACAACCATTTATGTAGTATTTTTTAAATTCAATTCACATAAGTGTTAAAGTTTCATTTAAATGAAAAAATAGATTTTTAACTACCACTTAGCGGTTTCACTATTCATCAAAATTGAAGTTTTTCAGAACAGTCCCAAAAATTCACCCTAAGATATAATTGATAATATGAATTAAAAAATGACTTCAATTTTAAAAAATTAAAAACATATAAGTTGAATTAATTAATTTACTAATTAATTCCCATTGTCACAACAAATAGCGTGTTTTTAAGAAACAATATATATCAAAAGATTGACAATTGTTTATTTCCAATTTCAAAGTGAAATTGATTATAATGACTGCCATTAGATAAAATGGTAAAAATATATTCTAATTATACTTTAAAACCTCTCAATGGTATAATTTATCACTATAAATTATTTTTATTAAAAAAGTTGTTTTTAAGTATTTTCTACTATTCATCGAAAATTCAATGTTCTCAGAAAAATACCAAAATTTAAACCTAGGATAATTTCTATATTATGAATCCAAAAATGAAATCCATTTTGAAATATACAATTTATATAATTTCAAAAATTGGGTATTACTATTCATAACGGCTACTTTGATTGGTCACGGTGTGTTAGAATCTCGAACTTGCGTACAATGCAAGTTATTGCATTTTTGAAAGTAAAGCGTATCATGAAAGCATAGGGTGTTTTAATCACTATCTGGTAGAGATTCACTATCACTTCAATTAGAAACTTGAAATTTTTCCTTTTCCTTCCCTTTTTCGTTTTTTTAGATATTTTATTTTTAAAGGCTATGGATATTATTTGTGTCTCTTTATATTCTTTGTGTTTTATCTTTAGCTCTTCTTCAAACATCATAATCTTACCAATCTTCTCCATGACTGGAATCTTGCTAATATCACAAGACTCTTTGATGGATATAGATGTGCCTCTCCAACTTTCAGGTATACATCGTAACAGTAGCATGATCTATTTCATCATAGAAACAGTATTTTCAAGTGATATCATTATGTTGAAAATTTCATTTAACCTGATTTACATGTCATAAATGGGTTTATAATTCTTCATTTTAAGTCTGATCTTCATAACATTAGAAGTTCCCTCATATGAGACCAAAAATTATCCCAAATTTCATAAGCAGTTTTGCATGAAGAAATTATGTTAAACTCTTCATCTCCTAATGCACAGTAAAGGGAATTCATAGATTTACAATTTTTATTATAAGAAAGATTAGTAGGTTTATACCAATATTTTCTATTAGTATCAGGAATAATATATTGATCTTCAATAGCATACAAATTCAAAATCCCATTCTTTCTATATGAATTCTCATATTAATTTTCCATTGATAATAGTTGTAATCATTAAAGAAAGGAGGCTTGTTTGTAGAATATCCTTATTATATAGAATCCATTTAAAGAACAAAATTTAGAAATTAAAAAAATTAAGATCTTTGAAGCTTAATTAAAATAATAGTTAAAATTATTTGAAAACATTAATAATAAACAAAATAGCCTATGATACCAAATTTTGGTTAGAGTGAGTATCTCAAGAGGGGGTGAATCGAGTACCCAATAAAAATTTCTATTCAATATTTACTAATTTAAAATACCCAAATTAATTTAAAATGGCACAATTAATCAATATAGAAGATCATTTAAGTTATAATCTTTTAAAAGGTTTCTTAAAGATTGATTAGTTCTCAATTAATAAATATAAAATATTACTTAGTCCTTTGAAATCAATTTACTTAATTAAAATCAAATAAAAACACTAATAAAGATTAACTATATAAGTATTGGTTTTTGTTTTTTTAATAGTTTTACTTTTAAAAATGAAAATAAAGTAAACAAAAAAACATATCAAAAATTTGAAACAAGAGGTTCAGCCTCAAGATAAGACTTATTCCTCTCCACTTGGTGATCACTCGCTGCTAAGAAGTTTATATAAAATATACAAATTGATCTACAAACTGGATTGGGTTTTATAATAGTTTACAAACTCTCTAGGTCACACACAACCTATTCCACTGTTATCTATGGGAGTAGAAACAAATATGTCGCAAAGGGAGATCTACCATAGTTATACATGGGGGTACAGGTGTAAGAAGTGTAAAGAGAATATATAAAGTTTCTTTCAATTCGGCATAAGAGACAGTGTGCATGTAATAAAATTGATTACACACACACTGCCCAATATGTAATAATAAAAAAATATTATTGAGAAATCTAATAGTGTAGGGATAGATATTTTTAGTCTGTTGCAGTGCATCTCATGACTCCTTGATTTGAATCATGGTAAAGTTCCAATTAGTTTATCTTTAAATATTCTAAGGAATGGAGTTTTGTAGATTCTTGTTCTTTAATAGAGTAAAGAATCATATGTGTTTGACATTTTGGCTTCCTCAATCGAGTGATTGCATGATGTATCAGTTTAACACATCATTTCTATGTATGTTTTCTAGGAGTGATCTCTCATCTTTATATCTACTTTTATTGATAATTAACTTCTTATTTTTCATGAGGGGCTTTACATCTCTTTTTATTAGCAGTAGTAGGTATATCTTGATCACCTCTACTTCCTCATATTGCATGTCTGATGTCCATTTCAATGCATTTTGTCATGCATCTTAGATACAAACATTAAAATATTAATCAGCATTCACTAAAATAATATATCCATTAGAAAGTATTTAAATGAAAATGATATGTTTAGTAATAGTGGTGGTGAGTCTTGGAATGGTGACTCAATACTGGATTTGTATTAGAGTATATAGGTGTCTTGTTCTAGTGGTGTCTCGGGATGAATATTTCTTGTCTTAATAGTATGAAACTAGTGGTGTCTTATACTTAGCCAAAATTTCATGTCTGGTAGGCAGTGTCTAGATAACAATGTCTCATGTCTAGAAGTGTATTGTACTTATCCAAACTTTTACATTGCTATTGGTGTGTCTTCTAAAGGTAATTCTATCTAGAGTTTATTCATAATCTACCAATATTACACTCTAGTGGTGTGTCTTTTGACATTGTCTCAGACATAGCATTATTTCCATGCTAACTGTGATTCATAGAAAATGGTGTCTCATATGCGATGGTGTATTAGACTTTTTCGAACTTCGGACTTGGAGGTGAATCATCTACAGTGGTGTCATGTGTGATAGTGGGTCATTTTAGGACTTTTCCATTTTTCTTTTTTAACAGTTGGATATGAACAATGGTGACTCATACTTATAAAACTATCGATCTCAATGATGTTATACTCAATGGTGTCGCGTCCTTAGTAGTGACTAGCGGTAACTCTTACCTTTTCAATTTAATCACATGTCTCGGATTATGAAATACATACATAAAATATGAAATTCATTAATATCATTAGAAACAAAAATTTTTATCATTAAAAAAATGTGGCCAATATAACTTTTATGATATGGACACCCTTGATGCATTTTAGTTTGGGAAAAACCCTAGGTGTTAGAGCAAGGTCAAGTGGGTGGTTTCCTAGTCTATTGAAATTATAGCCTACATAAATTAGGAATCCGACTCAAATTCCTCATGTTTCTTATACTATACATCAAACCCTAGGTTTTATGAGGTCCTCCTTATAATATTTTTACTCCCATTTTCTAGGCTTCATCCCCTAGCTTCTATAGATCATCCATTGATGATTTTATGTGAGTTTCTTCTTCCCTGATTGTGTTTTCTCTCTCAGTTTTTCTATCATTCTAATATATTTAAGTTATAATCCTTTGTTTTCATGGGGTTTCTATTGGTGTTTGATATAATATCCATGGATAGGTTTTTATAGTGGTCATATGTTCCTTGTAGGAGAGTTGATTGGAGATCTGGTCATATTACACCATTCTTACTTAGAGAACATTGAAATTTATATATCAACGTATAGTATTTTTTACTTATCCTTTTATTTTATTTGTTAATGTGAAAGTTCCATGTTTTATTTTATTTTTTTAATGGTTGAACTAACCCAAATTAAGATAATAAATGGAATTGGGAATGGATCATAAGGGTGTTACGATCACATGTGTTGATGATTTGTTAATGATTAATTTTAATATTTTATTGATAGGGTGTTATATATATTTTAGTGATTTTTATTTTTATTTTTTTACATGGGTGATGTGTGTTAAATTGATTAATTAATGTATATACAGTAATGATAAAGTTTTTAAAGGAAGAGGTTTGAAAATTTTATTATCATTATTCCTTCAAAAATAATTAAATATGACAGTAATGCATGAAGAATTTTTATAGTTTGAGCATAAATATTATTGGATATTAATGATAGATTAAATATTGATGAAAAATATTCATAATGAATTGGTTCATTAATGACATTAATATAAATGATGTTTTCTAAAGATAAATGTTTTAAGCTAAGCGATCTTTTTCTTGTTTGTTAAAGGCTTATAGGACATAGAGTTATGTCCTTGATTACCCATTTATTTTCTGTGTTTAAAATAATTTTTTTATTTATATACATGCTTGAAGGTATAATGTACATGTTTTTATTTGATTTGTGGGGTTCTAGTTGACAAAAGGGGTGGATGGCACAAGTTGAGAGTAGGGATTTCTTATTGTCTCCTCATTGAGATGATGTTGATGTTGGTGTGGATGGAACATGTTAAGTGATATGATTGATTGTTTCATGGAATTTTGTTTTGGTAGTTGTTTGGATAGTTTATGGGAATGGGTTGGGATTTGTTAGTTTTCATATTTCTTTGTATTTTCATTATATGATTGGTTTTTTGGATGATTGTTTGTTGTGATATTCTGACTTCCTTTTGAATCTGTATTATATGACATGAGTGTATTAATTAATTATGGTGTCTTAGGTTTATTCCTAGAATACTTGTAATGTGTAATGATAAATGGAGTAATAATAAACTCATGGGATAGGTTTTTATGTTGTTAATTAAATGATAACCATTCAATTTTTAAAAGGAATTCTCTGTGGAGTATGGGATGAAAATATGGAAATTATTATGTAAAATATAAAAACATATTGGCTTTAAATGAATTGAATTGATTAAAAAGTAATTTTTTTATGTTTTCAATAAAATAATTGATATTAATTTTCAATTATAAGTTAATATTTTTAAAGATATTTAATCTTGATTCTTATGTACATGCATGAGATCTTATTTTATAGGCCTTAGGAGTGGTCGTTGGATTTCATGTGGGATGAAATTTGTAGTTGATTATAAGGCTTGGTAGTTTCCCTTATTGTGGTTGTGTATGATATTATTCTTATATTTATGACATCATATTCTCTTCAACTTAATTCAAGTAGGAATTTTACTCTTAATTGTGATGGGTATAGGTGATTACTCCAACATCCTGGTTTGTAAAGGAACAAATTGATCACTTATCCCCCTTCCCTACTCTCACTTAAACATTGAATAATGTGTTGGAATATTAAATATGTAATGGATTAATGGGTAGGTTTCATGTATACATGAGATTTTATAGATCCCAGTTTTACTATACATGTATGTGTGGACTGTAGTAGCTTGATTTTATAGCACCTAAATGTGCTTCTTCTAGAGTGACTATGGATTTCTACTAGTGTAATTCCATGTGTTGTGATGGGTTATTGTATAATACCTATTAAAAATGATATAGTGGATTTAAAAATTACAACATGGTTATATATGGTATTATGATTATGAGATTGTGATTAGTTTCATGGGATATATGATGAGATGCGGGGTGCATTCATGGGATGAAAGATAACTTATGGTGTGTAGGGGAACACATGATATTTTTTATTGGGGTGTGAGAGTAACAAACCATTGGGTAATGTTATGTGGGGTACCCTTATTTTATATATTATTTTTATATATAATTGACTACTTTTATGCATTACTTGTTGAGAGAGCTCTATGAGGATTGGATACATTTTTTCCAGCTTCAGTAACAAGTTGGTTTCATTTGTTTATTAATTGGGATTTAGTAATCTTATTTGACATCTAAATGAGAGGTTTCAGGGATGATCCTGATAGGTATACTTGTGTTCTCACCCCATGTATATATATAAATTGGTTTCTGGTCCTTATAAATTGGTTAGTGATCGAGTTGGGCATCACTAGTTCAGAGTGGTTGTTTAAGGGTCATTGGAATTCATGGTCACTTCCTAGGATTTATTTTGGTACTTTAAATTGTCTTCAATTTGGTATAACATTAAATATATATACTGAAATGGTTTATTTATCTCTGTGATGGTGTTTTTTAGGGGATATCATCTTATCTATTTTCCTTAAATTTATAAAATATGGAAATTCCTTTTGTTTGTATGTATCATATACCCTCATTCCATGTCTCCTACTCATTGCCTACTAGATCTTGGATTAGAGGGTCATCCCCTCCTTCACTACCAACCCAAAAGATATACCAATGGAAGGGGAGTTATGATATAAAACAAAAAAAGGCATAAATTATTATACATTCTCCTTTTTTATAAATATTTATTTGATAAAAATAATTCAATTCAAAAGTAATTTTTATTTAAGAATTAAAATTTTTTCATATAATTCAATATTTAAAATTTATCATGAGTATTTAATGTGTTTTTTTATAGTTAATTAAATATAATGTAAAGAAAATTAAATCCATACATTCCAATATTACTTGATGGCCATGAATATAATTATGCTCAATCATATGATTTATTGATTTAACTAAATTAAACTTAATGAATGGTTAATTTATAAAATATAAATTTTTATTTCTAATTAAACTTGAAAATATTTATGGTTATGAGACATGAATATGATGACATATTAATCTCAAGAATTGTTAAGTTTTTGAAAAAATATTTTTTTCCAAGTAATTTTAATAATTCAATATGGTTAAGTCATTCCAATTTAGAAAATGAAAAATAATAAAATATTACTTGAATATAAATTGAAATAATTTTATGATTTAAAAAGGAATTCATTTCAAGACTGTGAAAACTATTTTTATAGTTTTAGGATTTTTATAGCACCAATCAAATATTTTTGAGATGTATGAAATTAATGGTCCATCATTTTGTATTGATGACTTTTATATTGAATATAAATATTGTTTTCAATAATTTATAAATAAAAATTTAATTCCAGTACTCTAAAGTAATATAAAATTTAAAAAATAAATTATCATTGTTATAATTAGTAAAAAAATGGATACTCACCTAAAAACTCAAGTATTGTTTATGGAAATTCACTTACTTAAAAGTTTTATATTCTTATTTCATCATATATTCCAATAAATATAGAAAAAAATATGAAATCTATAAGATCTCAATTCATATAATATTTAAATAATGTTTTCATGTTCAATTTTTTAATAGAGTTTTTATGAGATTATGTAAATCATAAAAAATCATAAAAATTTATAAATTTTAGTTAGTGTTATACCCCTTTAGTGTCTATTTATATTTTTTTCATTTCTCTCCTTGTATTTTTGTAATTTCTCATTTTATAATTAAATAGTCTTGTAATTTTTTTATAATAAAAAAGTGTAAGATATAACATGAAAATAAAATCATATTTCTTAGTAGGGGATAGACTATATAAATATAATATTATTTTTAAAATATATAAAATTTTATTCAATTACAATGATTGTTATAGTTTTTATCCACTACATATTTTCTTAAAAACATCAGTTGGAAATTATTGCTTTTAAATTTATATAATTGTTACAATATTTTAAAAAGTTTTTCATGTAAATTTTATCTAAAAAAATTCACCATCATGAATTAATTTTTTTGATAATCCCATAATTTTATTGTTAAATATTTTACATTAATTGTTTTAGATATATAGGAGAAATAGTTATAAATTTTGGTTACATATAATTATTGTAATGAGTGGATCAAAAACTCAATTAGTTCATCACCTACATATTATATTAATTTTTTATGCCTGATAAAGATTTAATATCACCCACACATAACTATAGTACCATCTTTCAATAGCATGCACATGAAAACATGATCACCTGTGAACTTAAAGAATTATCATCTACCAGATTGGTTGATCTCTTTTACAATACAAAATATCTAAAACGATGGATGGAATGATGATTCAACAATAACATTTTGGGAAAAATTATAACAAATATTATGATGGAGATATTACCTAAATCCTTGTGTGTGTGTGTGTGAGATATATAGGATGTTTTCTATTGCTTGAAAATTATAATTTTCAGGCATAGTACATTTCTCCATGCAACTTGTAGAAAAAATTATCAATTTTTATCATTTGTTATTCTTCCATACAAGCCATCATTTATTATATCATTTATTGAGATGAAATTTTTTATAGAAAATTTATATGATGCATAATACATATATGGTATTTATTCATGTGTTTCAAAACATGAACAAATGAGAGGATAATAAAGGATCACCCTTGATTTCCTACATAACTTATTCTCTATGGTGGTAGTGTATGGGAATCCCACAATGCTTGTTCTAACCTCTCTTGAACCCAATATTATATTTCTTATTATTATTTTTTATGTAATGATTATATAATGGAATGGTGGAAAGGATAATCTCATATTTATGACTTGTGATTCAAATTATCCCATTAATACACCCTAGATATGGGATGCTTTTGTTTTCCACTCTGGTGATCTTTATCAAGCACATTCGAAGATGTTCAAAGGTGAAGGAGATGATACAGTGGATCATTAGTGTATGATATTATTATTTAAAGTTTTTATTTATTAAAATTATTTTTCAAAGTTTCATATTATCTTGTATTTATGTTCTCATATAGGGGTTTTTAATCACTTTTTCTTAATCTGATAAATTTTATTAAACTCTATAAAAACTCTATAATTGTAATACCATGAGATTTTTTGAAAAAAAAAATCAAAAAATTTTAATATTTTAAATATTTTACATTACAAGAGAAATATATTTTATCTTTAATTACATGAAATATTTATTTTATCTTGTGTTTCACATAACACTAAGGGTAGATTTCTTTACACATAACAATGAGTTTAAACGAAACATGGCAAACTATTAAAATATTTTTATCTAATATGATATTTATCACCTAGACATTGGAATGGAGGGTATGAATAGAATAAACTAAATTGGTAAAAATATATGGTTTACACATGTATATATAATTAATTAATTTTCTACCAATTAATTATAAATGAAAATAAAAACCATTTGAAAAAAAATAAATCAGTTTCTGAAAAACTATTTTTTTGACCACAACCGTGTTTTAAATCAATAAATTAAACATATAAATTTTGTTGAATCATTTTAATTAAATTTATATATTATTCATTCAATCATTTTTTAACATTTCTATTAGGTGATTTCTAGATAATATATTAGAATAAATAAAATTTATGCTTAAAATGTTTGTTTTTCAAAAGAATAGTTTTGTCACATTATGAACACTTATTTTAAAATCCATTTTTTATAATTTTAGAAATTATATTTGAAAAAATAAACTTTATTTTTTAAATATAAATTTAAAACTTATATCGGATTAAACATTTTATAATTTTATGAAAAGATAAAATTTTCAGTGAATGGTGAAAAATACTAGTTTTTATTAAAAAAAATGACTTTTATTTAAAGGCCTTTACATAGTAAATTTTATATTAATATAGTTTTAAAAGTAAAATTTTTTAAAGTATATATATATTAATCCAATTTATTTCATTTTAATCAATTTCATGTTGAATTTTTATATAAAACATTTTTAAACTTTTGAACCTTTTATCTTTGGAAAATCGTTTTTCATTGCCTCCGTGAGACTATTTTTAATTTAATTTTTTCAACTTATGTTAAAGAAATTGCAAAAAATGGATTCCATTTTTGTAATCATAAGAATTTTTTTTTATAATAGGTTTAAATTAATTTTTACCATTATTAATAGTGAAACAAGTAAATAATAATAATTACCAGAGTATAGGTGAAAATAGGTTTACTAGAGGGTTAAACTAAACAAATAGTGTGTGAGATGACCTAAATACTTGTACAAAACCCATTTTATAGACTTATTTAGAAATTATCACCTATAAATTTCTAAAATTAAACATTTTTATCCTTTTTTCCAGATAAAAACATGGGTACACCATTTTCTTTTCAAAAATTACAAGTGTGCCACTCACTGCACTTATAAAAGGCCACCCACTCCCATTTCTTATTCATACATACGAAATAATTTGGATTAGAAAATACCTAACAAAATTTATTCATAACATATCTACCAACATAATATAGTCATTTTTTAGATCATAAATCCAATATAGTTATTATTTATGTTAAACATAAAGAAGTTTTCTGAAGAAGAGGTGAAGTTTTTAACGATGCATTTTTGTTTTACTAATTATAATATCTCATTTAAACTTTTTAGAAATATTATAAAATAAAAAAATTTATCTTATATATACTTATATGTTATTTTATTAATGTAATAACCTATATATATCTCCACTTCCATCAAATGGGATACCAAATTATCATTCGTGTGTATGGCGGACTACCGCCTCGCGAAGCGATCTTATTCATTTTTCATAACCAACTATCATGGATGGATATAATGATTGATTTTGTTTTTATATAAGATATATATGATATTATTATAATTATTTAATTATAATATAATACCTACCTTCTTACCTTCTAACCCGTTGGAAAATAGAAACATCACTCGTGTGTATAGCGGACTACTACCTCGTGAACCGATGTGATATGTTTTTCTTATTTCAATTTTATTTTCATGGTAATAAGGATATATTAAATTAATATATATTATATTTTTATCATTATTATAAATATTTAATTGTTATATCATATAAACCTTCTTACTTTCCATTCTATGATACGATAACATCGTTCATGTGTACAGCGGACAACCACCTCAGGAAGTGATGTGATTCATTTTTCACTAACACATTTCATGGAAGTTCATTCTGGTAAATTTAATAAAAATATGATATAAAAATGATCCTATATTTTTAATATATTATTTAACTTTCTTTAATTTTATCTTTATAGAAAATAGAAATAATATTCACGCGTACGTATGGTCTACCATCTCTATGAATAGTCCATTTCATGTTCTATCTCTAAATTTTATGGATTACTATAAATATATATTATGAATATATAAAATATTTATATAATGTCTAAAATAACTAATATTTTTTAACCATGATCAAAGTAACATGATCAAAAATCTTAAATTAAAACATTCAAGAAAAACAAAGTCGTTATTACCAAAAACTGGAAATTAACATGGAATTTTTAACAAATGGTTGATAAAATTTCATAACTAAATAATATATGGTATTATATATTTAAGTATATTTATTTTGTAGATATATAAAAAATATTTATTATATTTTAGTTTCAAATGTGTATGAAGAAAGTCAGGACATAAGCTAAGGGATTTCAGTCTCACTTTTATTTTTTGTAAGAAAAATTACATATTAACCATATGTTTCTTTTATGTGTTGTATATATAGACCATGAATTCATTTTATTATTATTATCCAAAAATGTATGGGGATTTACATATCCATTTTAGGATATTTATTTAATGTTTCTTATGATTCAAAGTTACAAAAGCAATAAGGGTTTTCTGATATAATCTCATTGCTTATCGAGATTGTTTATGTTTATGATTCCAAGGATGAGATATTATGATACATAACTCAAGAAACAAATGGATTAAATTATCCTATGATAATTAAATGAGAATGAATTTTTTCCCTTCATTTTCCTCTCTTTATGTTCTCAAAATATAAAATATTATTTTAAGAAAAAATACATTTTTCTCTCTTTGGTCGAAAATCATTTTTCTTCCAAAATCACGTTTTATAAACATGTTTTCAATAATTTGTTTAAAATTATAAAAATTATTTATTAAATTCATATTTACCCAAGTTTAAATTTTTAGAACATTTTTTTAAAGGAATATTTTATTCTTTTTCAAACAATTACCATATGAATTTTTTCCAAAAATGTGAATAGAATCTTTATTTTAACATGTACAACATGAATGAAAAACTTTCCATCATGACCAATCAATGTTTTAAATATTACATCATAAGTTTCAAGGTTTATTTTTAAATAAAATGATTTTCACAATATTTTATGATTTTTAATATTTAAAAAGGATTTTTCAAAGTGGAAAGGATATTTTTCTCATAAATTTTTTAAATTTTTTTTAAATATTCTATTATAAGTTTCTAAAGTTATTTTCAAAGAAAAGGAATTTGAAATTTATTTATGTTTTAAAAAAGTTTTCATCAATTTTGAAATAATATTTTCCTCAAGAAATTTTTTAAATTATATATAAATATTTCTTTATAAGTTTAAAATTTTATTTTCAAAGAAAATTATTTTGAAAATGTTTTATGTTTTATAAATTTTTTTCAATTTAGAAACACTAACTTATCGCGAAATATTACAAGTGATCTTTAAAAATAATTTTTCCATCTATTATGATATCTTTTAAGGTTAATTATGCTTTACTAGGGATAATATTTAATGATACCATCCTTATTATTTATCTGTATAGATAATTTTTATATTGATTAAATGTTTATGAAACCCATTTATTTTCCATAGGTTATTCTATGGTGAATTTATGAAATTTTGATGAAACTGTTTTTCTTTACATAGGTTATGATGTGATGATATAATGATTTTTTAAAGATATTATGGGACACATAAGTATGTT
This sequence comes from Viscum album, assembly GCA_963277665.1. Taxonomy (NCBI): domain Eukaryota; kingdom Viridiplantae; phylum Streptophyta; class Magnoliopsida; order Santalales; family Viscaceae; genus Viscum; species Viscum album. Next base: position 54,023,096 of record OY728138.1, on the reverse strand, counting down.
TTTCATTATAAGATATTTTGGACCTATATCTTCCTCCAATATATTGGGTTAAGCTTTATATCTCATGAAATAACAATGGGAAACAAGTTTATATTTATGATTCACTATAAAAAACTGTTGAGTATTGATCCACTATGGGATATAGGTGTGTCATGATGTACAATGGGAAACAATTGATAAGTCTTGATCTACCATAATAATGGTGTTGGTATTTAACTTTGACATTGGAAATAGTTTTATATATTTATGACGGTGACACACTTTTATGACATGAGATTATGGTTCATGATTGATTTATGATGAGTTATCACTCTTATGGGCCATGTTATTTAAATGAAAAAATTTTATACCATGAATCATTTAGGTTTACGATCACATACACTTATGATTATATAATTATTTCATATGATCAACTATTGATATCTCCTATGTTTTCCCTCACAAATCATATGATCTCACCCTTTCTTATGTTTCCTTACTTAATTAATGAAGAAAGGTTTAGTTAGGGTATACCTAAGAGTACTATGTGAGAATATCATCATGTGAGATGTTGGATAACTTACATGAAAAAATATATTTTTTTACCTAGTCTCTAATGAAACTAAAAAATTACGGTCCTTGGGTGTGTTTTTGTAATGTACTCAATATTCATTAAAAAGGATGTGATATTTATGTATGAGAATATTGGGACTCTACATCAATGATATCAGAGCATGTTCATGATTTATATTTATAAAATCTTATAATGAAAAAAGGAAGAAAATAAAAACTGAGTAGTGTTTTGAGTTTCTATAAATTTAGTTTTCAAATTGGTTTACCCTTACGTAGATAGGCATTGTAAAGGTAATCGAGAAGTTACCTTTTTGTATATGGGTTTCACAAAGGTAACCAATTAATTCACCTTGTGCAATTTCATAAGTTTAAAATGGGTGACACCAATACATGAATTTTAATGTAAAGGTAACATGTAGTTTTCCTTTACATGAAGTGGTTCAAGTAAGGGTAAACATGATTTTCTAATGGATCTGAAATAGCACATTGCAACTTACCCTTATGTGGAAAATTGGTCATGTAAAGGTATCCAATATATTACCTATATGTGGGAACTTATGTAATGGAAATTATGGATTTAAAAGGTCTATTTAATGTTCATACCCTTACACAAGTTGGAAAACCTTATGCAAGGGTGTCTTAAGGCAACATAAATGTAGATTTGTATTTACCCTTACGTGAAGAGTTCACATAAAGTAAAGGCCTTTTGTACACTTATGTATGGTGTGATATGTAAGGGTTATGGAAATATACCCTTATTAAAGGACTCCAAAACTAGATTACCCTTATTCAGAGTGTTCACATAAGGGTAATGGGAGGATACCCTTATGTAGGAATGGATTCGAATGTAAGGGTTAAAATAAAAATATTTATTTTTTAAAAAAAGTTTTTGAAATATTTTTAATGTTTTATAAAGTGTTTATAAATCATTATAAAATTTATTTTGGGATATTTAAATTTATAAATGGTTTATAAATTAATTAATTATAAATAGTTTATAATTTTTTAAATTAATGTTTTTGAAACATTTTATTCCTAATTATGGAATGTTAATATATTGATATTCATTTTAAAAATTTTATGGAATGTCGTATGATATAGAAATAAAAGTGTTTATTTATAAATCCTGAAATATAATTTATAAAGGGTTATAAAATTTGAAATAATTCAAAAATATAAAAATTTTATTTTAAATTTTTGATTTTTCATAATTATTTATTTCAAATAGTTCAAAACCAACAGGGGATTTATTTGGATATTATTTAAGACTCATCAAAAATGGTTTGATGATTAATATGATCAATGATTAAATAATAATTGAGTATATGATATTTATATTATGTAAAATGTTTACATAATAGAAATTGAATTTTAATTTGTTTATAATTCATAAAATATCATATATTTGAAAAAGAAATTTCATATAATTATGAACATTAATGTGTTAATATTTGAATGAAAATAATTGGTTTTTATTCAATGTTATGGAATTTTGATAATGTTAGTGATAAATATTATAAATGGGTTTATAATTATATTTGATTTATGAATTATTCATAATTTTTATCTCATGTTTAAATATTTTAATTATTTATTTATTTAAAATTTATTACCTATTTTATTCATAATTATAAAAATTTTAATATAATGAATGATTTATTAATTAGTTTAAATTGATAATTTTTTCTTAGGATTGAGCCTTGCATTACATGATAAGATTGACTTCATAATGAATTTAGTTTTTCATCTACCTTGACCTCAATTTTTAATTGAATTTATTGGCATGAATCTCATTTTGAAATATATTTTTTCATATTAGGTGTTATAGTTATGATGAATTTGATTCTCTCTAGGTTAATGTATCCCTAGGTAGAGGGACTTGGGTTCAGACTACCTACCTACCTGGAGGTTTATGCCTTTTCTAGGATAGTTAATTGGGTTGGCAATCTATTTCTCTGAGCTTACTCATGTGTATATTTTCAATCTCATATTATTCTAAACCTTTACATGAATTGTTCATATAAATTTTTTGTATGATTCATTCGGGTCTGTATAAATATAATAAGTATCTAAATTTTGGAGAGTAACACAAACTTATTGGTTATGTAAAGAGTTATACATAAATATGGTTAGAACATATTATTTTTTGGATGGAATAGGATTCCAAAATAAATTACAAGAAGCATTCATACATAAAGTAAATAAAATGAGATAAGTTGGTGAGATAAAATTCCATTCAAATATGAAGTGTGAGATACCTTCCAAAGTGGCACTTGTCATGACCAGTATCATCCAATCCGGTTGTTTCATGCCATATTAGGTTTCCCCTGAATTATGTTGTGTGAGAAAATAAAGTAATGAGTGATCTTGGATCATCTTTGGGTTGTTTCATTCCATATAGGAGTGCCCTAGGATTTTATTGTGATTAGATCATTTTTTTAAATTTTCTTTGGGTTACACTTGTTGGGAAACACCAAGGGTTGGGATACCAAAAGAATATAGAAGGATCATATATGATATGATTGGGATGATTTCCTACCTAATAACTAAGAAGTGAGTTTCATGAAATAGAAAGGTCATTTTCAGTGTTAAATATAGATATTTCCCACTAATGGTAATGATAAATTTAAAAAAGGGGTCATCATTTTAGTGGGAATTGATTTAATAAAATTCATTATTAAATGTTTAATAATAAGTGATACTAATATGATCAAATAATAAATTGTATATAAATATCACCATTATCATCAAGTTGAAATTTTTATTTAATCCTTATAAGGAGGAGCTTAAAATAAGAAAATCTAAATACTAGTAACTTAATAAATTTTTATAATAAATATTTCTAATTTACACATAGTTCTTAATTAAAATTATATGTGTTAGAATAATATGAATTAAATATGATTGGATTTTCCAAGATATACCTAAAGGAGTGTTTAAATCTACATGGAATTTCTATGTCATGTATGTATTTTACATAAATTAATTCTTTTATTTTGAAAGGAATATGATACTTTTCAAAGTGTTATAAACATACAGGAGTACAAAATCAAAGGATTAATTGATTGAGCTTTTATTTTATTTTCATGAGATGTAGTAAATAGTTACTACATGAAGTATTTGAATATAAATGATTTTATCAAGATTAATTGAATCTAAGTAAATTATGTGTACCTTCATCTCATTTATCTTTGGTGATAAGAGGGTTTTTTCGGTTGAAAAGCACTTTTTGAACAAGTATGAGATTATTAATTATGTACACAAGGTTTATGATTCCAAAAAAATTATATAACGAGTATATATAAGAATATATGGATAAAATATTTGTTTCCAAGATATAAAAATTTATCCTAATATTTGTTAAAATATATGGAAATGTGTTCTCACAACCCATTGGTGATATATTTTAAAAAAGTACACTTTTCAAAAAGGAAAGGTTCTAAACACATAGAATACCACATATGATATGGAAATGATAGTTTATTTTTTTAATATTCCTACTAAAAGAAAATAAATGTTAATTTGTTAATATAATAGGTTTTTGTTTCTTAACAATATATTATAAGAAGAATATATTATATAAGAGTCTTGTGAGAGTAAGTTTGGAATTATATAAGTTTAAAATTAACAAATTAAGGATAAAAAATCTTAATTTACCAATATTTTCATTTAATATTATAAAATTTTTAATATATGTGATGGTGAAGAAAAATATAGAGTAGAAAATTTATATTCCATTTAAAAAGTAGAAACCGCTATTTTATAAAGTATTATAACTGTCTAAAATTAATATTAAAGTGTTTTTCACTCAATATTCTAAAATAGTTTAGGATATTTAATGATATAAAATGTAAATAGTTATATTTAGTTATCAAGAAAATGGAAGACAGTATTTCTTAAATGATCAGACTATTCAAAATGAAAAGTAAATTTCAATTGATATCCAAAAAGAGTTTAGGGTATAATGATAAATAGAAATGCAAATAGTAACAATAGTTACCATATAAAAGTGGTTTTCACTTTGTCCTAAAATATTTTACTAGGATTGGTAAAAAAATAATTTAAGTAGTTACATTCTTTTAAGTAAAATTTTTTAGGGAATAGGGTCCTAAATATATTTATTATGAACTTAAAAAGGGTTATTAGTAGAAAATATAAGTTTATATTGTAACAGTTTATGTTTTGAAATTAAGAGGTTTGAATTTGTTTAACAATTTTAACATTTAGTAATATGATTCCTAAATCTCACCAATATTAAAACTGGAATTAATTTAAAGATGTTTCTCACAAAAGAGTTCGTGGTAGTGTTTTATTGTAATTCCCTAGATCCCATTATCCTGGATTTAGTTCCTTATATTATTATATTGTCATAATATATGATCAATTTCATCATAAAGGACTGAATATTTTATTATTCTTAGTAAACAAGATACATATTTAAAATTGAAATTACATTTTGAATATAAAATTCAAAAATGTATTTTCTTTGAGAGCACCATTTCCCCAATTTTGTAACCCAACATATTAGTCTTAATATACTTATTGGAATAATTGGGGAAATAAAACATATTAATATGTTGAGCTCAATTTCTCAGTAAGGGTAATGTACAATGGAATCTAACTTGAATAAATTTTCATAATAAACATATCAAAGTAAATAACTGAACACACATTCCATGTAATCAATAAACTGAGAATGAAAATAAATCTATAGATTTTTTCATATTGAAAATACTATATATATTAACATAAAATTAAGGAAAATAATAATTTTGGACATGTTAACTATCATTACATATCCTCTGGATATTTACTGTCAATATCAATTCTCTTGCCAGTTTAAGTATGTGGGTAGAAACCCATCTGATTTTTCTTGGAAACAGACATGAATGGTTTTTCAACAACTTATTTTATCTCAAAATACTATCGATTCATCTAGTGAATTTCATTAACCAATACCAAACCCATGACTTTCATGTCCAAATAATTCTATCAGAGATTGAATAATCGATGTAAAAATATATTTTTAGATCAAAGTTTCCCATGCCACTTTGAAAAATTTGAATCATAATCCTTATAAAAGTAAATAAGTATCAAATTTAAAATTTAATACCATGATGAAAAATTGATTCATGATATGATATATCAAAGGGTTAGTACACCATTCCAAAATGAATAAGTGGTGAATAAGTCATATGTATCATAAAAATAAAAGTGATACGAGAAAAACTCTTACCTCATACTTCCTTTTTATTGTACATGTTTTAACCTCCTGTATAATGGTTTAAAACATTTTTTTAATCTATACCACAATATTAATATTATGTTATCATATATGATCCTATTATATCATATTATCTCTCATTTGTTAATAATATTTTTTTATTACCCTTGTTTTAGTTGTTAATTACTTCATTTTCCTATACATGTTTTGTCAAGTCTCAATTATTTTGAATAGGATATATACCGAACATCTATAGAATTATATTAATGTTATAAATAAAATATTTAATTATTAAATACATTTTTATATACATTCTTGAATTTTGTACAAGGAAAATGAATCGCATCTCATTGTGGAGACGGTAGGTCTTACGTACGCACGAGCAATGATATCATTCCCTTAATGAGTGAAATGATAAAGAAGGGTATGGTATATTCATTTTTATAGAATAAAAATAATATCATATTTATTATATATATATCCATTATTTCCATAATTATACCCATCCAAGTAAAGTGGTGGTTAAAAATAGATTACACCACGGTGTGAAGATGGTAAGTCATATATACGCACGCACGGTGCTTTTATTTTTCATAGGATGGATAAAAGGTAAAATATGGTGATACCATAATCATAATAACCTATTTTTATATATATGATACTAGATTTACTAGTTTATCATGTTAACAACACATTAATAGTATGTAAAATAATAAATTAACTTGAACGAGTCGATAAAGACTATTACCTCTTCTTCGGAGGACTTCCTTTAATATATTATAAATAGATCTAGGATAGGACTTTTGGAAGGAAAAGAACCTCTATAACTTAAATAAGTATGTTTATAAGAGAAATAGTAATGATTTGTTTTAGATATATGGCTCAAATTGGTGTGAGGAAGTGAGGGATGAGGTTCCCTTTTATAATTATAGTGAGGGAAACTTTCAGAAATCCTCAAAATATTAAAATATAATAAGGCTACTCTAGAGACAAAGACTACTAAATGGATTGTAAATGAATAGGGTAAGAAATATTCAACCATATACCATAAATTATCCTCTTTTTTATTATTTATAATTTGTGTGATTTTTAAATAATTTAATACGATATTAATTCAATAAAATATCATTATTGTCAAATTAGATATTATTCATTTAATTTGACTTCAAATACATCAATAAAAACTAGTATTTCAAATATAATACTTTTCAAAATCTCTAATATATCCTATTGTTTTATTGAATTAATTATACACATTAAATAATCCCAGATATGTAAAAAGTAATACTTTGAAAATAAATTATTTTATTTTTCTATTACTTAAATAAATATGGTATTAGCATTGCGAAAGGATTAAAAGTAATTATATAATTTATAAAAATTAAAAATAAATTTATATAATAAAAATAATTCCATTATTATCAATATAGACATTTATTTTTGTTAATAGCTTGATTTTTTTCACTATGTGGACACATAAATGGTATTAAATACAAAGAGAGTGACATTTTGTAAGTAAACTCAATTTAGATAAAATATAAGTTATTTTCATGGAAAAGTTTCTCTTAAACAACTCCAATTATTTATTAAGGTTATAAGAATCTAATAATCTTTATCCAATAATTTTTATACAATCTTATTTCAAATTATTACCCTTATCTTTTGGTTTTAACCGTTATTTATACCCTTTAACTCCTACCATGACAACATTTATTATTATTCTTTGAAGGATAATATAGTTATTATAAAATTAAAACAGACCATAAATGAGTAATGGATTGGATTTTAAACTTTATAAAAATAATTTTGAATAATTTTATATTTTCATAAATTTTATATCATTTAATAAAATATATTTTATTTCAAAGTATCATTATTTTCAATTCTGACACTATTCATTACTTGACTTTTAAAAAATATCAAAACTATAATATAACAATGACCAAAACCTTTAATACATCTCCAATATTTCATGTTTATATATAAAATTCAATTATTGCATCAACTATATCAAATTAAATTTATTTTAATATTTTTAATAAAATTTATTCAATAATTCCATTAATTAAACAATTATTTCATCATCATTGTGCAAGCCATTAATTTACTAATTTATTTCATAAAAATTAAAAATAAATTATCATGATGAATATAAAGAAATTATATTTCAAATATATATTTATAGTTGAATATATCTAATGAATAACCATATATAAAAATGTAACACTTATTAAAAACATCAATATGACATATTTGACTTTCCTTGGAATAAAATACTATAAAAGGCTTAAAGTCATAAAAGTGGATACAAGAGGCCATAAAATCATCCCAAGGATGATTTTTGTCGACATTCACTAATAAAATAAAAATATTAAAAAAATTAGGGTAATTTTATAATACTTATAATATTATGTTACCCTTAATTACTTAATTTACCTATAACTGTGGTAAATAAATTTACTAATATTACTATTAATATTGTCCAAAAATAAAATTAACCTATTTTCTAAATTTTAAACATATTATTAAAAATATTTAATTCATTTTTCAAAATTAAAAATCTATAATTGGCTAAAATTAATTTAAAATTAATCTAGTTGATGGGGTGAGAAAACTGCTTATTGAAGTGAAAATGTTCAAAAGATTGAAAAGTTATTATATCCTAATTCAATGTGTAATTGATTAAAAGGAACTAAATTTGATTAAATGATATAAAATTAACCTTATTATATATTTAAAATAATAAAATATATAATTTAAAACTATTAATTATTTAGATGAAAAAACCATTTTCAATTAAAGTTCAGTACTTTTTCTATTTGTCAAAACATGAAACTTTTCAGAAAACTACCTGAAATTTAAAAAATTTATATTTTAATATTCCACTTAAAGATAATAAGTTAATTTTTTCAAATATAATTTATATAATTTTCAAATATATATTTAAAATAAGTAAATCGTCAAAAGGGAGTGAAACTGCCTTTAGAAAAATATTTCTTTTTATGTGTAAAACTAGATTTATTTTTATATCGTGTCTAAAAAACACATAATAAGAGTCTTAAAAATTATATTTAACATATAATATATAAATTTCATAATGTGTTTAATACTATTCAATCCCACCAATTTAACGGAAAGATTATAATAGTATTTTATTGTTCGTTTAAGCTTGGTGTTCAGTGCAATATAATATTTCAAAGTGATTAAATTTAAAGAGGGGAATACCATAAAATATTGGGGTGTTTCATTCTCCCTTGATTTAATAAATTATTTCCTATGAATTTTAAATTTCACTTTAGAAATCAAAGGTTGATACTTCAAAATTCATTTGTGGGAAACCCACATCGAAAATAGGGTTAATAAAAATCCCCTAATAAGTGGAAATGGTAAATGTGAAGGTCACTACAAAATTAGGAATTTAAAAAGGATAACATTAGTGGGAAGGGAAATTAGGATATGAAAGAGAAATAAAACTATCAATTTCTCATGGAGAATGATAGGGAACATCTTCATTATAATGTATACCATCACAAAACCATAAATAATTGAAGGGTTAATGAGGCCTTTGATTTCTCCGTATAAAAATTAAATGAATAACATTTTGTTCTGAAATCATTTTCCTAGAGTTGAGGTATTATTTTACTATCTAGAAAAACAATTTAGAAAGTAAACAGACTTAATTATGTTCCATTTCATGGGCATAATCTCATCATTTGGTTTTTCTTTGATCTATTTTCACATCGTTTCATACACCTGGAGATGGATATTTATACATATTCACTTTTAATGAATGATCCATAATTTGTTCCTTTGAACTTTAAATATTATCAATGTGAGGACCCAACCCAATTTGGGGCTCCGTCCAAAACTACCCTAAGCTCTCCTCTATAGTCCAAGTGGTGGAGAAAAGCACTAAAGGCATAAAAATCTCAAGGAGACCATTTCCTAATGTACTTGTACACACGCACCCACAAAATTCCTCAATGCAATAATACAGAGACAGAAAAAACCTAGAAAATGAAAATACATGCATAAAACTATCCCAAAACAGGGTAAAATAGAAGTACTAAATGAAAAAAGAGAAAAACCTATTCCCACCAAAGGAAACAATAATAGTATCTGACCTACTCAAAAGGAGGGGATTTCTGTCAAAAGTAACTTCTAGAAAGCTCATCAGCCCAACTCTAGTAAACACCTTGGTCATTCTAGTCCTCTAAGATCTTCCTTCCTCCAGTCCTATTTGGACTCCATCAAAAGACCTATGGTCTAAAAAAGACACAACACATGTGGGAATATCTTGTGTAGGGTTTATTATAAGAATACTTAGTAGGCTCCCAAAAAACAAAAGAAAATGGAGAAACTTAAATATGATAGTCCACTGAACCTAGATAGAGGGCACCCCATCGATAGAGAAACTCCATCTCAATACATCCTTGGTTGTACATGACTAATCAGATAATTCAAAGAAATCCAAATGAAATATTAAGGGAAAAAACTCTCCCACAACTCAACCTAGAAATAAGTAACCTCATCCAAGCATAGGGGGCTCAACACGACAAGTAGATGAACAACATGTCGAACCTTTTCCACCCATAGTAGGAGAGTGATATCATACAACCATTAGAATCTAAATACATAAAGCACATGGAATTCCCTAAATGTCTTCACCTCTGACAGAAGGAGATAAACCAAAACTAAGTTTTGGGCACAAAAGAAGTACAAATACTCAATTCAAAAGGGGTGTCAACCCATACTATAAAAACACCACTAGGGATCCCAAAAAATCCCAGATATACTCATCTCAAACTCCAAGTCTTATGAGGTTATAACCTCATAGAAATAAACAAGATTTTACATGAGGCTCTAAATGTAACATAAAACTAGGAGAACACACTCCAAGAGCTCATCCATCCCAGATGGCACCCATCCGGGAGATACACTCCATAGGGAACAACTATAACATTAATAATGGTATGTTTGATATAATGTGCTCCATCAGGAACATCCTACATGGTCCACCTCTAGTGCCCAGCACCAGTGGTCCTGTCGTTGATATCCTATTCCCTCTACAAGGCTAAAGAAACCAATTGGAGAAGCTCTCTCCTCATCACTACCCTATAGTTGAGGGATCACTGCTCCAAACTATTAAAAATGTGTATCTTCTCTAAAGAGAGGCAATAGAAGGACCCTCACCTCACCAATGCCTTCCAGTTGAGGTAGTACTAGCTCCTAACCCAATAGGGGATCAATACTATTCAGCTAGAGGATCCACACTTCAGGTATGACATCGGAGTACCAACTCTACCATATTGTTTACTATAGGGGACCCACACCCTGGTACGAAAGGGAAGTTCCAACCCTAGGCTAGAGGACCCACTCCCTAGTATGATAGGGGACTACCAACTCTTATGAAAGAAAACATATGGATGACCTTCACCCTAACATGAAAGGGGAGTACCGAATCCATGGATAGAGGAACCACACCCTGGTCTAACAGGAGAGTTCCTACTCTATCTTACTAACTAGTATGGACGGCTAGTGTCCTAACATCAAAGGGGAGTACTATCCTACTATATGGGAATCCTAGGAAATATGTGCCCTAATCCATTAGGGGAGTAAAAACCACAAAATAACTACCCAAAGGTAAAAGAAACCACTCCCACACCGTAGGGAATCCCATATCTACCAATGTATAGAGGCAAGTAAAACTCATGTCCTGATGCCATAGAGGAGTACCAGTCTCACTGTCTCTCCTAAAGAACCACACAGATCTCCATGATTTGTTGAGTGTAAGTAAGAGGATAATCACACTTACCATACCTCATATAGTAATACCTCTATAGGTAGAGGACCCATGCCCTATTTCAATAGCAGAGAACCACTCTACCGATCTAATGTTTTTAGGATACCCACATCCAAAAGCTGGAGGGAAGGGTACAAACCCTAACGTCAACCCAGAGATTCACCCTGATCACTACCAAAGGATAGCACCGCTACACAATATTAATTATTGAAACATTCCACCACATAACTCTTCATCAAAAAAAGAGTCAACTATCGCTTTCTATGTGGAAAAACACTCAGGATAGACTACTTGAAATCCATAATCTGAGTCCCATAGAAAGATGTACGGAAGTCAGAATATCACTAGAAGAACTCATATGAGTACATGACATGAACTGGGGTCCAAAAGGTACGTGAACCCACATTATCACCTAGCCATGTATCTAGTCTACATATTTTTCTAACCCATGTAGGAGTGCACGACGTGTACAGAGAGTACATGACGTGAACTATTTCACCTGACCCCTGGCCTTGTACGTTTACTCATGTCTGCGTACCAAACCTAATGTTTGTTTACTTTGGCCATGTATTTGTACATGGCCATGTGTTTTCACATTGATTCCCATTCAATGTCCCATGGTCACATGGATTAGGTTCACTACATGGAATGTAACCATGGTACACAGCGTGTAGTCCCCAAAGTTCATCTTTCTCGAATTGGAAGGGCTACACAGCATGTGTTACTAAACTAAATGTTTAAGTACATAGTAATTATAGTCAATAATTACCTACAAAAATGCATGATTCTCCCCGGTTTAACACAAAAACTCAAAGATCTACCTACCAGGTATCATTAGCAATAAAATTTGGGCACTACAACCTTAAAACAAAGAAAAACTAATGGGTATCGAAACCAAAACTCAAACTACCTACCTCGAGGGTGAAATTTTGAAGCATCAAGTGAATAAATATACCCAGATCATGTTGTGTCTCGATCTGATGATGATATATGTCAGAAATAGGGATCGGTAACACCTCATTTCACTGATTCCACTTCATTTCTGTCATTATAAAAGGGATGAGAGAAGAGGATGGGGATCCTCTTTATGTCATGCGTATAAATTTTAGGAGAGGAGGAGAGGTATTAGGTTTAAGATTAATTAATTAATTAAATTATTATTTAATTATTCAATCCACCACTTAACGCCACATCATATTACCTCCAACCAAAACTCCCAATGTAGATGACTTTTGGTCGCGCCGAAGATAAACATGAAATCATGTTATGATCTAAGACTCTACTCGAGAGTTATTCACGATTTAAGTGAAATAGCGTGTTTATAAAAAAAATATTTAATAGTTTTTAAAATCACCACAATGAGGATCTTCGGGCCCCAGATTCCCACACGAACTCAGTTCCTGGATTCATAAATACTATCAAAAATATTTAAAAGTATTATAGGTCAAATCCCAATTATCTACATTACTATCACCTTCAAATCTTTTCATCCTTGAAAAGAAAAATACTCATCCTAGGGAAAAGAAATTGATCTCCATAGTGGATCTCCCACACTAGAAATCCTTCTAAGGGTTCTCATGCTACCTCCAAGAACGCACTCAAGGGAAACACACCAAGGCCAATCAATTATTATTTCCATCCCCAACTAGGAAAAAATCATGTGAGAAGCGGTAAAAGCTTCCCCAGTTATGACTGGTGAAAAATCACCAAGCACTATGAACATATGCGGTTATTGTGTCTAGTGGTACACAACCTTTCTAACCTAACATAGGTACTTATGTAATCTAAAAGTTCACATCCACCCCTGGATGAACTAATCCACTACCTCCTCAAGAATATTACATTCAAGGTTTACACTGAGCATATGAGGGTACCAAAAAACAAGAGGGGATGATAAAATCATCCAACAGTGAGGAGATAGATAAAGAAAGAACATAGCATACCTCTGGCATCTTTTCCCCTTCCAGAAGAAGAGTAACCCAAACCAAAACACTACCACACCCACTAGTAGAATACCTAATGAGTATTGATGGTAGAAAAATACCCACACTTTGATAACATCATAGGGTCTCACTCTTCCATTACAGAATGGTTTTATGAAAGGTATTACCTTCAGTATGAAATCCAAGTATAAGGGTCAAGCGAAAAAGCTCCACTGGTATGGCCAGGACCTACTTAGACACTTACCATGAAAACTTTCCGTAAAAACACAATTCTGAGAAACTCATACACTACACCTCAATAAAATTATCTTTGGGCAGCATTGAAACACCTGTATAGTTTTGATCGCGTCACAAAAAAATTTCTCGGTGGGGAAAGTGTCCCTCTTCCTCATGAGTCCAGAGTGAGGTCAAACTGTGCCTCATCATCCTGGAGCATCTCACATACTAGGATAGCTCCAAGTGTATGATGGTACTAATGAACTAAAAAATGGCTACCCAAATTCTCACACTAGATCATATATATCCCTTTGAAACCACCAATATGACACCCATCCTCAAACACACTAGTCAGAAAGATTCATCCACCATACCATGAAACTATCCACTTTGGGCGGCACTGAATCACCCTTGAGGTTTTGATCGCATCAAAAATACTTTTATTAGTGGGGTAAATAACTCTCTTCCTTAAGAATTCAGATAAATTTCTAATATCACTAACACAGGGTTACACCGACACCCCACACCACCCTGATTAAAACATGGGAAAGAAGAGGAAAGAGAAAGTGTAGATCGCTACATTGTCTATAAATTTCTACTATAGAAAGTAGAAAAGACATAAGGTGTACCTCTATTCATCCTTAGATATTTTGTGTCAAAGGAATCTATGTCTTGTAGCTATCCTTGCAAGTATCCTCCATCTCCCTGAGCCTAGTATGGACAACCTAGGGGTGGTGGTGGAAACACCTAGAACTATATGCCACCTCTTGATGTTATCCCACCTCCCCCAACACATCTGCAATCTTTCAGAACTCCTTAATACAAGTGCCTTCTCTAAAAAGGTGTACCACTATAAAACTCATTCTTAGTAGCGTGGAGGTTTGTAAAATCTCTATAAAGATGTCCCCAGCCATTGGAAGCATAACATTGCATCTCCTGTGGTTGACCTAGCCCACGACGTTGCTCTTGTTCTACAAGACAACATGCCTGAGTATGGGCATGAGTATGACTCATGTTTAGTGATCCTGTCACTTTCCATCTTCCAGCTACTGTAGACACCTCAGCCTCATGACCACCACCACAGGTCACATCCATCTGGCCCTCCATTAGGAAGATCTTTATGACTAGAGCTCACTCTATTACCCACGCATAATTGTGAAGGCATAAGGAGACCATACCTTCTATAAAGTCTCTATGAAGGCCTTAATAAATGTTTTGAGATCTAAAGAATGGGTCTCGAACCATGTTTAAGGATTAATAGGATAGGTATGTTAACCATTACAAGTAATCTTCCAGAGTCGTGCTACCCTACTAAAGCTATAAAATCTATTGGATATGCACTTATCTTAGCATGACTAGGTATAACTCTTCCTAAAAGAGTTTCTCAATCTCTACCCAAGTGACCATCACCTCGTTATGGGATTGTGTCACCAAACTCCACTATCTCCTTGTCAAACCATGCAGAAGGCTTTCCATTAGGACCACCATCTGATACAGAGGTGTCCTCATAAGGAGGATAACTCATGTGACTGCCTTAAGCTAGTCATCAGCTGTCTGGGAGTCTATATCACCCGGATACCTTAGAGGTCGCTACCTCTGTAACTCATGAACGATACTCAACCTTCCCACATCCTCATCCAAAACTGTTGGCATAACCAGCTGCTAAATGGGTAGTGGATCAAATGGTGGACCACCCAGTGGTAACGCCTCAGAACAAGTGCATTGTACTGAATCCTCATCATGGGGCATATTTTCATCACAATAACATCATTGAATCCTTCTTTTCTTTCATCACAGGAGAATCCTAAAATATAATTCAGGATGCGCCATGGTCAAAGAGTATATATGGGGAGCTTACTCAAGAAGGGAAAGTAAAAACCAAAACCTAGTCCTATATGATGTTTGTACCATTATTTCCCTATGAATAGTGCTTTAATGTACTGAGTTAAAAAAAAGGTTTTCAGATCCCTAGTGAAAAAATATGTCAGCTGCCACACCAACATTAGAATATTTGTCTTGAGAGTCAAACTAAAAACACTCTAACACTCTTGGTATAAAACCTAACCAAATCCTTTTTATGGAATGTTTGATAAAATTTCCAAGTAACGAACCACATTTTATACCAATATGTGACAACCCGACCCAAGGCGAGGCTCGAACTCAAACTATCCCAAGCCCACCTCAATAGGCCAGGGGTGGACATAAGAACTGAATGCATTACTAAACTCAGGGGGGACTTTACCTAACATACCTGTACACACGCACCCACAAAATGCTTCAATGAAACAACAGAGAGATAGAAAAAGATATAAAATGAAAATGAATGAATAAAACTATCCAAAACGAGGGTACAAAAAACTACTAAAAGTAAAAAAGTGAAAAACACATGCCCACAAAAGGAAACTGTAAAATCATCCATCCTTCTTAAAAGGAGGGGATCGCTAATAAAAATAATTATCAAAAATATCCTTGGACCAACTCTAGTAAACACCTCAGTCGGTCCAGCTCACTAATCTCCACCTACCTTGGGTCCTCTATAGACACTATTTAAAGTAAAATGTTCAACATAAGATATAACACGTGTGAGAAAATCCTGTGCATTTGTGATTATAAGAACGCTGAGTAGATTCCCCAAAACCCAAAAAGAAAACAGAGAAATTAAAAGCGGCATTCTGATTGACATAGCCAAGGGGAACCCCATCAAGAGAGAAACTCCATATCGAACCATCCTTAGTTGTACGGGACTATCCGTATAATTTAAAGAAACCCAAATGAAAGTGTAAGGAAAAACCTCATCCCACAACTCAACCCAAAAAGAAGAAACCTCATCCAAGCACAGGGGGATCAACACAGTGAGTAGGTAAACTAAACATTAAATAATTTCCACCCTCTATAGGAGGGTGATCTCATCCAACCATGAGAATCTAAACACATAAATCATGTGGTATACCCCATACATCTTTTCCTCCCATGGATGTAAATCAACCAAAACTAACGTGTGTTCGTAGAATATGTATAAATACTCAATCCACAATGGGTGTCAAACCAGACCATGAAAACCCCACTAGGGATCCCAGAAACACCCATATATACTTGTCTCAAACTCCAAGTATCGTGAGCTTCCGACCACATATCTAGCAATAGGATTCTACATAAGTCTTTAAAGGTAACACAAAACCAAAAGAACACAATCCATGAGCTTATCCAATTCAGATGGCACCCATATGAGATATACACTCCATCTAGAATAACTCTACCATTCCAAATGGTACATCCCAGAGAATGTTCTCCATTAGGAACAACCTACTTGGTCCATATCTAGTGCCCAACATTAAGGGTCATGTCGTCGCTAGATTTCACCATGCGCAAGGCTAAAGAAACCAAGTGGAGAGGCTCACTCCTCACTGTTTCCCTATATTTGAGGGATCACTCCTCCAAACTATGAACTACATGCATCTTATCTAATGAGAGGGAACAAAGGAACCAACACCTCACCATTGTCCTATAGTTGAGGGAGTATTAGCTCCTAACTAACCTGTGAAACCTTTTTCGCTACTGTGTGAAGGTTCTCATGCCTTAGTTCATCGAGGGAGTACTAAATTATAACTGGGTATCACAAATATCAAGTGGAGGGGACTGATCCTTTGAACTATACAAAATAGATGAGGGAACTCTTAGTCAAATGGAGGACCCACTCCCCACTGCTACATGAAAACTGTCACACCCTGACCAATGATATTATTTTATTTTAATTATTTTTCTACCTTCAAATATTTTTTATGGGGTCCAGCGTGAGTCCCGAATGAAGTTTATAAGGTTAATTAGAAAAGTGTGTGTTTTGGGTTCGATGTCATTGGACACACGGGTGGAGCGTGATGTCGTGTGTCTTCACCCAAGAAACTATATGGCATTTTTGTCTTTGAAGAAATAAAATGAATTAGTAAATGTTAATTTATTATGTTTATTAAAAATTTTGTGGTTATTATGAATTTTAATATTTTTATTTTAGGTGAAAATTGAAATTGCTATTTTTATTATTATGCATTATTATTAATGTTATTATATTAACTAAATCAATTGTTAGAAATTATTTTATTGTCGTATTGTTATTATTATTATTATTATTATTATTATTATTATTATTAGTATTATTATTTGATTACTTACTAATTAGTCAGTAGAAATGAAATTAAAAATATATATATATATCATTTCATTTTTATTTTTATTTTTATTATTTTTTATTTTAACCCTTTTTCTTTATGGTTTGTCATACTCTCTCTCTCTCATTCTTTTTTTCCTCTGTGTGTGATTATTTTCACCCATCCGCCTTCACATCGCACTCCTCAGCGCAGAAGACCACTGCCCTGGTTCCCTCATCCCCTATAGTGCATCACCACCCGACCTCCTTCCTGTCCAACCATCAAACCCCTTTGGTCCTTGGCTCTCCCTTGCAGCGTGTCTCCCTGCACACATTCATTGCAACTCCAACACATGCAACCTCCTTCTCCAATCATTCTAGCGTCGACCCCATCAAACCTCTACTCCAACCCAGTAGCAACCCAGACTTCTCCCTACCACCAAGCCTCTAACCAACCGGCCTCACAGCTGAAAGAACCCAGTTCTTATTCCTGAGGTACGAGTTTCTTCTTTTCTATTTTCCTTAATTTTTTTGAGAAAACAAGGGACATGTGGGAAACTCCCAAATTTATGGGTACACGTAATGTACGTTTGTACACACGTCATGTACTTTGGCTGTGTGGGATGATAATACAAAGAGTGTAGGCTTGTCGGCGATTAAGAGTGTAAAAACTAACTAAATGTCATGTACTTAGTAATACACGTTGTGTAATCAGTCAGCATGTGAATAGTAAGGTGGTGGAGAGTAGCCGCCAGATGAACAATTAAAAAAGATAATACACACCGTGTACTTAGTAATACACACTGTTTAATCAGTCGGCAGATGAACAATAAGGCAGCAGAAGTGGCCGCTAGTGAACATTTAAAAAAAGTAAAGTACACGCTGGGTACTTTAGAGTACACATCGTGTAGACATGTTTTTTTTAAAAAATTATAATTATCCTCCTCATTTGATAGAGAAGACATAGAACTCATTGGGAACCATGAGATAAGAGGAAAAGTCTTGGAGAATCTCTCGATCACTCACCGGGAATCTGATTCCTCTGCCATTGATCTCATTGGAACCACGCGAATCTATGTCGTTCTTGGTTGTTTCGGGAGGATCCTTTCATGTATATCGATGAGAGGATATCAAGATAATATTTCTGTAGTTTTTGATAAGGAAAAGGGTCCCTACACAGGTACATTATTTTTGTAGAGGATTAGGAGACCATGGGACTGATCTTAGGCTTGCGATGTTGATGCGTTATTGTTTCACTGCTTTCTTTTGTTTTGTTGTACTTTGTAACTTGTGTAGTATTATATTATAATGTAGTGTATCCTGTTTTGGATGATTTCTTAGAGTTAGAGACATTTTTCATCATCATATATTTGACTATTTAATATCTTTTACTTTGGTTGCGTTTTCCATTTTAGGTCCATATTGTTTACTGCTTCTGCTTTTGTATGTCTATATTTATTTCCGCTCTGCTACACTTTGAAAAATGGGGGCATAGTTTCCCCACTATTAGTACTAGGCCCTCGCTGCTAGTCAGCATCCTTTGGTGTTTGGTTAAATGAACTTGAGGTCATGTGACCAACCAGGTTCAGGGCACCCATTGTGTGGCACTTGGATCCGGGACATTACAAAGTGGTATCAGAGGAATTTATTTTTGACTTACTGTTTGGAGGTTATATCTAGGGATAGGATGGAATAAGTACTTTGTAATGAGTTGTACCTGGGAGTAGCTAACCCATGTACAGGTAAAATCCAATTTACCTCATGATACAATTTTACTAGTTTTGAAATTTTACAGTTGATTTGATTTTCACCGTTGGGTGACGCACTTGTGGTGTGCTGTTATATTTTTATACTTGGGTCCTATTTAGTTGCAACCCGATGAGATGAGGGTATGCCATCTCATGCATCATTTAGGATCCTGTTAAAATCACATGTCATGCATAGTTTCCATCCCATGTAGGTGCATTATAAATTGCATGTTGTTGTGATAGATGTTGTGCTAGAAAATGCATGCTTTTGTGATAGGTACCTTGATAGATACGTCTATTGTTGATCGGGTATTGGTACATGTTATGGTTGGGTTTATGGACACTAAACATTGGTTTCTGAGAAGTATGAGCTATCTTGGACCGGAATTTAATGGATCATGACCCATACTTTTTGTTGCGTTTTGTACTATAATGAGAAAGGTCGGGTGATAAACTTTAGTTCGTGGGGAGTATGGGCCCCCAAAAATCAGAATTTGGCATACTAATTCTTGAAATTAATTAAAAAGGGGATCTGGAGTACTTTCTAAGGTTTATTGTCCGGAAAACCAACCAACACGGCGTGTTGTTCTATGAACACATTCCATGAACTCTTTTTTGGGAAGAAATGGACATTTTTTAAGTACATTTCATGTACCTTATGTACACACTGTGTAGGTTCTAACTGTGTCATAGTCCGTGTGGGTAGAAACATGGGATATGGAAACTCTTGAGCGAATAGGTTGTGTACTGGTGGTACACATCGTGTCATGTTGGCCATGTGTATGTCGTGTGACTAACAACACGGACGGAGAAAGCTTAACTTAAACACACCGTGTCAATGCCAAACATGTCATGTAGTTTAATATGGGGATCCGACCGTGTAACTAACTACATGGGTTGGTGTTACCTCTTCTCATACACATCGTGTTTATCTAGAACACATCGTGTAGTGTGAGCTATGTATTCGGCCATGTCTCTAACAACATGAGTTGGTGGAGCTCGTCTAGTACACATTGTGTACCTGTGGGACACGCCGGGTAGTCTTGACTGGTGAGAGACCATGTGGACTCGGCCATGTGGCTAGGGAGATGGGGTGGTTTACACACCGTGTGTGAGTGTAACACGCCGTGTACCGAGGGTTGAGACACGCCCAGGCCAGAATCAGAACACGACCATGTAAGGGATTAACGGTACACACTGTGTAGAATTTATACACATTGTGTCGTCTCTTTTTGCCAGTTCTTATTTTTTTTGTTTTTCATTTTCATTAGCACTCTTAACTGGACAAAATAAACCTCAACAGTAAATTAAACTAAGTCGTATGTTTGACCTTGTAGAGTCATGCCGCCAAGACGACCACAAGTTGTTCGCCAAGAGAGTAGCAATGATTACACTCCATAGATGGTAGGCCATGGGCTACTGATGGATACTCTGTTAATGCCAGATGTGGCACCAGCCGTTATACCAGATGCAGGCGCGGATGCACAGTTCCATGAAGGCTTCATGCGGTTCATGCAGACCTTTCAGGGAGCACCTTCGGTTTCCATATCTATAGTAGAGATGACACATATATTCTAATAGCATCACCCGCCTACATTTTAAGAGGATGAAGGACCACAAGCTGCAAAGTCATGGCTGGATTTTGTGCAGACGATCTTTGAGCATATTGAGATGCCCCCTGAGAGGAGGGTCAAGCTCGCTACTTACATGTTTCATGATTCTGCCAAGAGATGGTGGGATGTTTCCACCAAGACTGAGCATCACCGAGACATGGAATGGGAAGTTTTTAGGTATTATTCTATGAATTTTTCTTTCCAAATATGAAAAGGGAAGATCTAGCTTGAGAGTTCATGAATCTGCAGCAGGGCGCCATGTCAGTGATGGACTATTCTTACCGCTTCATCGAGCTACAGCATTTTTCACTTGTTCTAGTGGGTGATGATACGTTGAAGGATATACGCTTTAAGGATGGTATTTGATATGACATCTAAGAGCTGTTGAATGTTTTTAGGTTACCTACAGCACATGATATTATTAACCAGGCATTGATTACTGAGCAGAACCTATGGGAAGCTAGTGTTGCGGACCAGGGCGGTTCGGCACCGGTTTCTGGTACTATTTCTACCAGTAAGAGGAAGAGGCAGATGGATTTCTCTCATAGTGGCAGTACTAGAAAGAAGAATTATGTAGGTGTTCAGGTAATGTGCTACCTGTGTGGTAAGAAGGGGCACAAGAGACCTTAGTTTCCATGTGACCCAGTGGAGTTTTGAGAATGCAGTAGGATTTGTCATCTCTAACATTTTTGCAGGGTGTTTCCACCAGCGACTAGTGAGAGGGGTTATTTGAAGACTCTATATGCAGAAGTAGAGCCAGCAGCTTCTTACCAGTCAGGAAATCGGAATGTGTCAGGACATTTAGGCTGAGGTGGTGTTTGTGGTCATGGTATCCAGACAATAGGATCTCAGAGATAGCAGGGCGGGTCCGCTTAGGGTAGTCAGGCTATGTTGCAGGGCCACGACACTGGGAAGACATATGCAGTGCAACAGACCCAACAGGATCAGGATCCCAGACCTTCCACTATCAGAGGTTCTATTCTAGTTGCTTCTATTTTATCTTTAATACTTTTTGATACTGGTACTACACATAGCTTTATATATGTTCCTATTGTGGAGATCCTTGGGCTCTATGTTTATTCTTCTTCTGATATCAGGACGCTAGACACTTAGTTGGGAATTAGAACAGTAGGTGTTTGTCAGTGCAAGAAGTTCCCCTAGAGGTTGGTGGTTGTCAATTTCTATGGGACCTCTATGTCTCATAGATGATGAGCTATGATTTCATTCTTGGGATGGACTGGTTGGTACCCTTTCGAGCCTTTGTATATTGATATCGTCATGGGGTGAGTTTCACATCACCAAAGGGCGGAGAGTTTCTATACAAAAGTGAATGGGATGTCAAGGTGAGCTGAGCTAGACCGAATCATCGTGGGCAAGGTGGAGTGACATCTTAGATTGCGAGTTTAAATCTGGATGACCAGAGAACTTATCAGAAGGATTTCCCTCTACTGGTTTATCATTTCAAGGATATATTCTTGGATGACATTTCAGGTCTACCTCTGGAGAGAGTGTTGGATTTCTCTATTGATCTTGTTCCAAGAGTAGCACCAGTGTCCATTCCTTCTTATAGGATGGCTACATCAGAATTGTAGGATCTCAAGAGGCAGTTAAAGGAGTTACAAGAAAAGGGTTTCATCTGACCCAGTACTTCTCTTTGGGGTTCGCCTATCTTGTTTATGAAGAATGTAGATGGTACCCTCAGACTCTGCGTGGATTATCAAAAATTGAACCATTTGACAGTTAAGAACTAATATCCCTTATCAAGGATTGATTATCTTTTTGATAATATTTGAGGATCACGAGTGTTCATGAAGATTGACTTGAGATCTGGATATCATCAATTGAGTGTTAGACCATCAAACATACCACATACAGCCTTTCGGAGAAGATGTTGTCTATATGAGTACTTGGTCATGCTGTTCAGACTCACAAATGTGCCAGCAGTTTTCATGGCTCTGATGAATCGTGTGTTCCACCCATATCAGGATTCTTTTGTGGTAGTATTTGTGGTCGATATCTTGGTGTTCTCCAACACTCGACACAACCATGCAACCCATCTTGAGATCGTACTGAGTACACTGAGAGAGCATTATTTATATTCTAAGCTCTCAAAGTGCCACTTTTGGATAGACCATATTCACTTCCTGGGTCATATTATCTCAGAGGCAGGAGTTGCAGTAGGCCCAGATAAAGTGAGAGTAGTAGTTTCCTAAGAGTAGCCTAAGAACGTGTTTGAAATATGATTTTTCTTGGGGTTGGCTAGTTACTATAGGTGCTTTATACAGGACTTATCCCGCTTAGAAGTTCTTTTGACAGGTTTTACTAAGAAGGGTATGAAGTTTGTTTGGTTAGAAGCTTGCGATATAGCCTTTCAGGAGTTGAAGGGAAGGTTGAGATCAGCACCAGTCCTGATACTTCCAGATCAAGGGAAGAGCTATAAAGTTTACTATGATACATCAAGTATTAGGCTGGGAGTAGTATTGATGTAGGTAGATTGAGTAGTTGCATAAGGGTCTCGACAGTTGAGGCCACATGAGAGGAATTACCCGACACATGATCTTGAGTTGGCTGTAGTTG
Source organism: Viscum album (assembly GCA_963277665.1). Lineage (NCBI taxonomy): Eukaryota > Viridiplantae > Streptophyta > Magnoliopsida > Santalales > Viscaceae > Viscum > Viscum album. The sequence goes on along the minus strand of OY728138.1, from coordinate 53,999,279 downwards.
TTCGTGTGTTACACTATTGGAGACATTATCTTTTAGGAGAACATTTTGTGGTTTTTACAGACCACAAAATTCTTCAATATATTTTTACCCAACGTGACTTGAATTTGAGACAGTGAAGGTGGGTTTAATACCTTCAGTCCTTCAATTTTGATCTTTCCTATACACCTGGTAAAGGTAATGCAGTAGCTGATGCATTAAGTAGGAGGACTCAGATATAGGCAGTGCAGGAGGCCAGTGGTGAGTGGTAGCTTATGGCATTGATCTCTAAGATGAATTTGGAGGTGGACGATAGTTAGGGGTGAAACTATCTTTCATCCTTATCTGTGACTTCTACCCTCCTAGATAGAGTGAGTATGAGACAACAATCAGATTCAGAAGGCTTAGTTTTACGGGAGCCGGTGGAAAGTGAGGACCCTTTTCCTGGTTGGATGATAGATGATGATGAGGTACTACGTATCCATGGACGAGTGTGGGTTCCAGGGGATATACACGAGAAGTTGATGCAGGAATTTCATGCTTTATCTTTGGGAGTGCATCTTGGAGTTACCAAAATGTACCATGACTTGAGACATCAGTATAGGTGGCTGGGTATGAAAAGAGACGTAGATGGTTTTATTACGAGATGTTCCACCTATCAGTAGGTGAAGGGGGATCATAAAAGGCTAGCTAGACTATTACATCAGTTACCCATCCCAGAGTGGAAATGGGATGAGGTCTCGATGGACTTCATGACCGGGTTGCTGAGGTCACCTCAAGGAAATGATGTCGTATGGGTTTTTCTGGACAGACTTATGAAGGTAGCTCACTTTTTTCCATTCAAGGAGACCTTCGGAGTTTATGAGCTTAGGATGTTGTATATCCGAGAAGTAGTACGTCTTCATTGGGTCTATAATGCCCCGACCCCAGTTACCCAGAGTCGGTGCATTATTACATAACATTGGCATGATCACAAGGAAATAATGTCTCAAAAGACCAATCATTTTAGTATTATTGGAAACAAGATTCATACATAAGTTCAACTTTACAACTTGAAAATAAATACAACACAAATTTACTTTATTGGAAACATCCAATCCTCCTAGATAGTTCCTGCAAGTCACTCATAACTAACTTCTTCATATCCTGGGTAAATGAATCATTCGAAAGGGGTGAGCTCAAATGCTCAGTAAGGGTAAGCAATACAGCAGAAGATAATATAAATATTAAGAATGATGAATAATTGAAACCTCATTCCTTTACCAATAATAAACATGAATACTTTTATGGCAGGAATATGAGATGAGTAAATAATTCCATAATAAAACACAATCATGGGTATTCTACTAGTCTAATGACCACATTAACCATCAATATCATTTCCAAAATGAGGGAATGTATAATTCCAGACATTCTGAGACATTTTGTCAAGGCCTCGGCCAAGACGTCAAAAAATGATTAAGGCCTTGGCCAAAACCATATATAAAAATTTGGAAATGGCCTCATCCAATTCCACATCTAGTTGTATCATAAGACCTACAGATGCATCGAGGTGCTATAGCGGGCTCCACCTGTCACTTACTAAGTCCAATATATTCCTCATATAAAAAGGTTTAAACATTTCATAAACATTCGTAATAAAACTAGCATACGAAATGTCAATACTTTAACCATAAACCATGAATGGTATAAAAATAGAACATCCACAGTCAAACATATCACCAAACCATCAATACAATATGGAAGTTTTGTATCATAATAAATCAACTTCAAATAAACTTAAAATCCATCAAAGGATGTTGACATAGATGAAATCAAAACCCTTTTTAGAGAAATATCTCTTTCTATTTTGAAATCATTTAAGTGTCAAGTAATTATAAAGAAAACATTTATTTTGAAAATATTGTTATAATCTTTTAATGGAAGCTTTGATGATGTTATAATGGCGGAAAATAGCCGCACCCGCCATATAAGTTAAAAAACATTCTTACCATAAATTTGTCGAAAAGGTCAAAAAGTACCTTGTTTAGAAAATGATGGAAATATTCCTTTCAAAACACATAAGGGTATAAATGACTTTAACCCATTGTCTAGTAAATAGTAAAAATATTTTGAAATACATTTTTAAGAAATATGGATGTGGATGATAAAGAGGTCTCAGTAGATAATTACATATAAACAACCTCGGATAAGGAAGAGATTGTAGAATTAATCCTTACCTTGTACTTTTTTTTGGTTGAGGGTAGTTTAACCTCATATATAATGGTGAAATAATTTTTATTAAATTATAAAAAAAATTATATACATTAATATGATATCATATATGATCTTTTAACATTTCTTCGTTAATAATATCTTAGTATTATTGTCATTTCGGGTGTTAACGGATTCGTTTTCCATTATATTATTTGTTATGTGAGTCATATTTGTTATGGATGGGATGTATCTTATTCATATCCATAATGATATCAAGTATTTAAAAATTATTTTTAATCATCTAATGAAAATTATTCTTTAATGGATATTATGGGGAAGGAATCTCATCGCGTTCGTGGAGATGGTAATCCATACGTACGCACGAGCGACGATATCATTCTTTTGATATTAAAATAATATATAATTGGATGGTATATCATATATACAGAATCATTATCATGTTATATTTATTATTTACATGAATTAAACATCATTATTATACCCATCCAAATAATAATGTATTGAATAACAATTACAACACGACGTGGAGACGGTAAGCCGTACGTACGCATGTATGGTGACATGTTATTCAAATGATGGATAGAATAATGAATTTGGTTTTACCATATTTATAAAAACATCACAGTATATAGAATATACTGGAGTTATTATTTTATAATGGTAATAACAAAGAAATAAGATGTGGAAGAAGAAAAGAACTTGAAAGAGGTGATGAAATATTTACCTCTTCTTCGGGTTCTTCTGTTTGATTTGATCAAAAGGGCTCCTTAAGTTGGATTTCTGACTAAATGAAGGCCTATAGGATTAATTTAGGGAAGTTTAGAGGATATTTGGGTAGGGGTTGGCTAAGACAATAGGATTTGAAGGTGTGAATTAGAGATAAGGGGGAGTTCCCTTATATAAGAGGGGTTAGGGGCACCTTAGGAAAAGCTAGAAATATTATTTTATAATAAAATAATTTTTGGTTTCTAATGGCTCAAAAATGGATTATTTAAATTATAAGGTGTGTATGGGTCGAAACACCACTCAACCAATAGTTTTTAGACTGGTTTGGGTCACTATGTTAACCTTATCTTTTAGATTTAACTCTTAGTTAAATAGTTTGACATTTACCATATCTCTTTGTATTTTTATATTATATTGTTATAAACTTACTATATAATTACAAGAGAAACCCAAGTGTTTCATTAATGGTACACCTATCATTATATAAGTCCTTTGGCCAAGCCTTATATTTTAAAAAATTTAATATAAATTAATAATACAATATTTGTTTTAAAAACTCTTTTATGTCAATTTTGACACTATTTGGTATTTTGTTTTTTCTAAATTCATAATAGCATTATTACTTTGAAAACAATTCATCTAACCAACTCTAATATGTCATATTAACCTAGAAAATTAGTGGAATTCAAAAAAAGTCTCAAATTACTTTTATTTGAATATTTATAATATCAATTATTTTAATATTTCATTAATTAGTTAATTACTGCATCAACATTGTGTCATAAATAAATTAAATTATTTAATGTATAAAAATTATAAATAAAATATCTTTATATAGGAAATCAATTTATCTTTCTAATTAATACTTATAATCGAATTTATCATAGGTATAACCATATATTAAAAATGTTTTAGTTATTAAACTTTTATTTTAACTCTTTTAACTCTTCTTTGAATTAAATAATAATAAATGTCCTAATCTAATCCAGGTGAACCAAAGAGGTTCATATTTTATTCCTAAGGTTGTTTTTGGTCGAATTATACTTATCCAATAGAATTAGGACATGTGTTAGGGTAATAATAATATCGTTTTTACCCATAATTACCCTATTTACTTTTAACCGTGGTAAATAAAAGTAAAAAATTACTATTCACCAAAAATTATTTTTATCTTATTGAACCACATTTTACTCCTTGATATTAACTGTGTCTCTTGGATTTTCGAAATTCTACTCATAGAAGAGGTAAAATTATGTTTTATGTGAATTTGCAAATTCTCCCAAGAGATTGGTAAAAGACAGTGAAAAGTTCAATAAAATCTTTATATATCTAAAATTATTAAAAAATGAATCCAATGAATTACATTGAACCTATATAGGTATTATTTATCTATTTTTACCTAAAATAAATTTAAATAAAATAAATAATTATTTAAATAAAAATTCAGTTTTAAACTATAACTCAGTGTTTTTCACTATTCATCAAAAATTGAAAGTTTTCAGAAAAATACCAATAATTCACCCTAAGATAATTTTGATATTCCGAATCCAAAAATGAAGTCCATTTTGAAAGATAAAATTTATAAAATTTCAAAAAGTTGGTATTACTATTCATATTGGCTAGTTTTATTGTGGTGTGTGTTAGAACCTCGAAGTTGTGTACAACCCACGCTACTATATTATTCAAAGAGAAGCGTACCATGGAAGCTTGGGGTGTTACATTCTCCCCTCCATCAAATAATTTCGTCCTCAAAATTTCTAGAATATTACTGCGTAAAAAGACTCGGGTGGTTCTTCATCATAAGTTCCTTGGGTTCCCATGTTGCCTCTTCCATCTTATGGTTTCTCCATAGAACTTTTACTAGACGAGTCGTCTGGTTTCTCAATACTTGTTCTCTTGTATCAAGAATCCTGACGGTCTCTTCGCAATAAGATAAATCGGGTTCATGTTTTAATTCCTCATAAGTGAGTACATGTGTTGGGTCAGGCATCTATTTTCTCAATAGTGATACGTGGAACACATCGTGAACTTTGGAGATATTTGGCAGCATTTCCAAATGGTAATCTACAACCCCAATTCGTTCTATAATTTTAAATGTCCCGATATACCTGTGACTCAATTTTCCCTTCTTACCAAAACGTATAACACCCTTCCATGGAGATACCTTCAAGAAAACATGATCTCCTACATGACATTCCAAATCCTTCCTTCGGTTACCGGCATAGCACTTCTTCCTACTTTGAGCTACTTTGATGTGGGTTTGGATTACCTTCACCTTTTCCATCGTTTCCTCCACAAGTTATGGGCCTACGAGTTTTCTTTCACCAACATCATCCCAACAGGTTAGTGTGCGACATCTCTTTCTGTATAACACTTCTTATGGTACCATCTGAATACTTGAATGAAAACTATATATTGTTATAGGAAAATTTTACCATAGGTAAATATTGATCCCGCATAAGTTGAAATTCAAGTGAGCATGTTCTCAACATGTCTTTTAAGGTTTGAATAGTTCATTCTGATTGTCCATCAATTTGAGGGTGGTAGGCAGTGCTCAAACAAAGTTTAGTATCCAGGGATTTCTAAAGACTTTTCCAAAATCTTGATGTAAAACGTGGATCGTGATCAGAAACAATCGATAGTGGTACTCCATGAAGTCTCGCAACTTTATTAATATATATTATTTCTATATTTTAAAGTGATAAATCTTCTCTTATAGCAATAAAATGTGATGACTGGGTAAGACGATCAATAATGACCCATATTACATAGTTCCTTCTAGGAGTCTTTGGTAGTCCCACGACAAAGTCCATCATAATATTATCCCATTTCCACTCTGGTATGGGAAGAGTTTGCATGACTCCTCCAGGCTGTTGCCTTCCAGCTTTCACTTGTTGAAAAACCATACATCTTGACACAAAATCATCAATCTCCCTCTTCATGTTGTCCCACCAAAAATTTTCCTTCAAATCTTTATACATTTTGGTGCTCCCATGGTTTATAGGGAAATTGGAACTATGAGAATCATCTAACAATTCACTTTTTAAATCAGGTATATTGGGAACACAAAGTCTCTTACCAAATTTCAATGTTCCTTATTCATACACAAAGTCACTCAATCACCCATCATTCACAGCTTTATTCTTCTTTTGAAACACTTCATCACTAGTCTGAGAACTCTTTATCCTTTCTAGTAAAGATGTTTTGGCAACCATTTGAAAAGGTATTAATGTTTCACCACCCATGGTGATTCCCATATCCATCTTTACTGGATCCATATATATAGGATCCTTTTCAACTCTCATCTTGTTCAAAAATCAATGATCCTTTCTACTCAAAGCATCTTCCACCTTATTTTCCTTTCCCGGTAGTGCAATCATAATCCTTGAGTAGTTCAAGCCATCTCTTTTACCTCATGTTGAGTTATTTTTGTGAGAAAATATACTTCAAACTCTTTTGATAAGTATAAATCTCACATTTTTCACCATAGAGATAGTGTCTACAAATATTCAAAGAAAATATTATAGTTTTTAACTCAAGATCATGAGTATGATAGTTTTGCTCATGAATTTTCAGCTTTCGTGATGCATAGGCAATAACCCTATCATTCTGTGTAAGGACACAACTAAGTCCTCTCTTTGATGCATCACTATAAATAACAAACCCATCATTTCCCAATGGTAGAGTCAAGATATGAGCATTGAATAATCTTCTATTCGGTTATTCAAAACATTCTTCACACTCTTTTATCCAAATGAATTTAACCACTTTTCGTGTGATCTTTGTCAATAGGTTATCCAATCGGGAAAAATTCTGGACGAAACGTCGATAATAACCTACTAAACTAATAAAACTATGTACCTTAATTATACTCGTTGGTGTTTTCCATTCTTGGATTGCTCTTGTTTAGAAGGGTCAACAGAGATTCCATACTTAGAGACAATATGTCCAAGAAAAGAAATCTTCTAAAGCAAGAATTCACACTTTCAAAACTTCTCATATAATTCATGTCTTCTAAGAGTCTTCAGGATAATGCGTAAGTGATTTTCATGATCTTCATAAATTTTTTAGTATACAAAGATATCATCAATAAATATCACTACAAAATCATCAATATACTCCTTGAAAACTCTGTTCATTAGATCCATGAAAATAGAGGGTGCATTAGTCAGCCCAAAAGGCATTACTGTAAACTCGTAATGCCCGTACCTAGTTCAAAATGATGTTTTCGGAATATCATCCTTCTTCACACACAACTGATGATATCCAGATCAAAGTTTAATCTTTGAAAATTATTGAGCTCCATGAAGTTGGTCAAATAAATCATCAATTCAAGGTAGGGGATACTTGTTCTTTATTTTTATAGCATTGATCTCCCTGTAGTCAATGCACAGCCTCATAGATCCATCTTTCTTCTTAACAAAAAGGACAGGGGCTCCCCATGGAGAAACACTAGGTAGAATACATACATTGTTACTCAATTCCTCTAGTTGTTTCTTTAGTTCAACTAATCCCACAGTGGACATTCTATAAGGGGTCTTCGATATGGGCCTTTATCCAGGAATTAAATCAATGGAAAACTCAATTTCTCGTTCTGGAGGATGTCCAGTTAAATCTTCCGGAAACACATCAACATATTCTTTCACAATAGATACATCCTCTATTTGAACATTACTTTCCTCACCCATAGTTATTTCATTCTCTTCCTCCATAATAATTGAATTTAGTTGAGCTACTGGGGGTGGATCTAGATAAGAATTAGGTGGTGACGATTCTGCTCTAAATATAAGGTGTTCCTTATCATCATCATCAAAAATAGTAACATCCTTCTTCTTACAATAAATTTTTGCATTATGGTCCGAAATCCATTCCATACTGAGGATTATATCAAATTAAATCATGGGTATGATGATGAGATCAGCAGATAAAGAACATTTATATGCCCTAATGGGAACTGATTCACAGAACATTTTAGCAATGATACTTCCCTTAGGATTTTTTACTCACAACTCCCTTGTTAAATCAAATTGGAAATATCTAATTTTCTTCAAAAACTGGGAAGATACGAAACAATACGATGATCCAGAATCAATTAAAGCATTGGCTGAACTTGAGGAAACCATTAAATTACCTGCCACCACGTCTTTCGGAGCTTCAACCTCAGTAGTAGTGATCACATAAGATTGGCCTTGATGCCTTTTCCTTTTCTGAGGTATGTTTCCCTGACACTTAGGACATTCATTTGAATAATGTCTCATCTCTCTACAATTGTAGCATTGAACATTGGTAGAATCTTTCTTTCCCTTATAATCGCCAGCAAGATGGCATTTCTGTCCACATTTGTAGCATACTCCTTTTCCTTTTAGACAGGAACCGGGGTGCTTCCTTCCAAAATTATCACATGGTAGAAATTCAAATCTTCCCTTTTTCCATATTTCCTTATTTCCTTTCCCAAAGTGTTCAACAGATCTCTTCTTCTCTTTATTTGCTTTAAAGTCGTAAGACTTAGAGAATTCCTTTTCTGTCTTGATAGCACATGATACAATATCTTCGTACGAATTGAAGGATTTCGATACTAAAGCTCGATGGAGAAATGGTTTTAACCCATCAAAGAAATGATCAATATTACTTATTGGGTTACTTATATAATCTACATCATGCCTTTCTATCCTTGTAAAGGTAGCCTCAAATTTTGCAACATTCTCATCCCCCTTTTGCCTCAGACTGAGAAATTGTCTTTCCAAATCCACTCGATGGTCATGAGGAAAGCATTTTCTAAGAAAATCTCTTTAAACTCCCTCCATTCCATGCTTGATACTTCGTCATCCTCCTTTGTGTTTTGAATCAATGACCACCATTGATCAGCATCTCTAGTGAGGTGATAAACTGCCATGACAACTTTTTCCCTTTCACTACCCCCCAAAGCCTGAAATATTTTCTCAAGGGAACTTATCCATTGCTCAGCTACCAATGGATTTGTATTCCCATTGAATTTGGGTGGTTTGTGCCTCATGAAGAAGTCTAACATTGATCGTCCACGCTGCAGATCTGGGTGATCTATATGGGTAAGTTTATTATTCATAACCTGGGTGAGTTGTCCCAGTATAGTGAGAAGATGATCAACACCAGTTGCATCACCAGCCCCACTATAATTATTTTGAGTAGGATGGAAATCCCTATATGGAGTGCATGAATTTATATGGTTTTCATTACTTCCACTAGGTGCAATTTCTAAACAATTTCACAAACTAGATTAGTTTATGAATCGAAATAAATAATTCTAGATATGTAAAACACTTAACATAAATTGAAAAGTTTATGGATATAATCCATAATCAGAAAAATGTTTTCTTTGAGTAAGTATATACTCATAAACCCTTCATAATGGTTTGTAACTAAAATGAGAATTATCCTAAGCATATCCCCTAGGAGTGTCGTAACCAATATTGTAGCAAGTCCTGTTGTCGTGCACCAGTTCCTGTTTAATTCTAGCTCAAAGCGGTGTTTTCGGGTATTACCCCTATGTACATCTGTTCCAGAGCCTCCTCTACCTGCTCGTATCCAGACATTGATTTATTTCTTGGAAAACTCACAAAATCTTCACAATACCAAAATTCTAGGATGTTCTTCTATACTTATCCTCAATGTATATCTTAGGGTTATGTGCTCTAATCAGATTTTATATAAATCTAGCTTTCAAGGTTTGTACTAAACTTCCTATAATACCAACTGTAATGCCCTGAACCCAGTTACCCAGAGTCGGTGCATTATTACATAACATTGGTATGATCACAAGGAAATAATTTCTTGAAAGACCGATCAATTTAGTATTATTGGAAACAAGATTCATACATAAGTTCAACTTTACAACTTGAAAAGAAATAAAACACAAGTTTATTCCATTGGAAACATCCAAGCCTCCAAGATAATGCATGAAATTCACTCATAACTAACTTCTTTATATCCTGGGAAAATGAAAAATTCGAAAGGGGTGAGATCAAATGCTCATTAAGGGTAAGCGATACAGTAGAAGATAACATAAATATTAAGAATGTTGAATAATTGAAACCTCATGCATTTACCAATAATAAACATGAATACTTTTATGTTAGGAATATGAGATGAGTAAATAATGCCATAATAATACATAATCATGGGTATTCTAATAGTATAATGACCACATGAACCATCAATATTATTTCCAAAATGAGAGAATGTATAATGTCGAACATTCTGAAACATTTTGTTAAGGCCTCGGCCAAGACATCTAAAAATGATTAAGGCCTCGACGAAAACCATATTTCAAAATTTGGAAAGGGAATCGGCCAATTCCACATCTAGTTGTCTCATGTGACCTACCGATGCATAGAGGAGCTATAGTGGGCTTCACCCATCACTTACTAAGTCCAATAAATTCCTCATATAAAAAAGGTTTAAAAATATCATAAACATTCGTAATAAAACTAGCATAATAAATGTCAATAATTTAACCATAAAACATGAATGGTTTAAAAATAGCACCTCCATAGTCAAACATATCACAAAAACTTCAATACAATATGGAAGTTTGGTATCATAATAAATCAACTTCAAATAAACTTAAAATCCATCAAAGGATGTTGACATAGATGAAATCAAAACCCTTTTTAGAGAAATATCTCTTTATATTTTGAAATCATTTAAGAGTCACATAATTATAAATAAAACATTTATTTTTAAAATATTCTTATAAGATTTTAAGGGAATATTTGATGATGTTATAACGGCAGAAAATATCTGCACCCGCCGTGTAAGTTAAAAAAACATTCTTACCTTAAATTTGTCGAAAAGGTCAACAAGTACCTTGTTTGGAAAACGAAAGAAATATTCCTTTAAAAAAATGTAAGGGTATAAATTACTTTAACCTATTTTATAGTAAATATTAAAAATGTTTTGAAATACATTTTTAAGAAACATGGATGTGGATGATAAAGAGGTCCTAGTAGATAATTACGTATAAAAACCTCGGATAATGAAGAGATTGTAGAATTGACCCTTACTTTGTAATTTTCCTTGGTCGAGAGTAGGATAACCTCCTCTATAATGGTGAAATAATTTTTATTAAATTATACAAGAATCATATACATTAATATGATATCATATATGATCTTTTAACATTACTTCGTTAATAATATCTTAGTATTATCGTCATTTCGGGTATTAATGGGTTTGTTTTCATTTATATTCCTTGTTATGTGAGTCATATTTGTTATGGATGGGATGTATATTATTAATATCCATAATTATTTCAAGTCTTTATACATTAACTTTAATCATCTAATGAAAATTAGTCTTGAATGGATACGATGGGGAATGAATCTCATCGCGTTCGTGGAGACGGTAATCCATACGTACGCATGATCGACAATATCATTCTTTTGATATTAAAATAATATATAATTGGATGGTATATCATATATACAGAATTATTATCTTGTTATATTTATTATTTAACTTTATTACACATCATTATTATACCCATCCAAATAATAATGTATTGTATAACAATTACACCACGACATGGAGACGGTAAGTCGTACGTACGTACGTATGGTGACATGTTATTCAAAGGATGGATAGAATAATGATTTCTTTTGTACCATATTTATAAAAACATCATGTTATATAGAATATACTAGAGTTATTATTTTAGAATGTTAGTAACAAATAAATAATAACTGGAAGAAGAAAAGAACTTGAAAGAGGTGATGAAATATTTACCTCTTCTTCGGGTTCTTCCTTTTGATTTGATCAAAAGGGATCCTTAATCTGGATTTCTGAATAAAGTAAGGCCTCTAGGGTGAAGTGATGGAAGTTTATAGGATATTTTGGAAGGGTTTGGATGAGCCAAAAGTCTTTGATGGTGTGAATTAGAGAGAAGGGGGAGTGTCCTTATATAAGAGGGGTGAGGGGCACCTTAAGAAAAGTTATAAATATTATTTTATAATAAAATCATGTTCTATTTATAGTGGCTTCTAAAATAGATTATTTAAAAGATAAGGTGGGGATGGGTCGAAAACCACTCAACCAATAGGTTTTAGACAGTTTTGGGTCACTATATTAACCTTAACATTTAGATATAACTCTTAGCTAAATAGTTTGACATTTACCATGTCCCTTTGTAGTTTTATATTATATGGTTAATAAACTTACTATATACTTCCACGAAAACCCATGTGGTTCATTAATGATTCACCCATAATTATATAAGTCATTTGGCTGAACTTTAGATTTTTAGGAATAAAATATCAATTAATAATATAATATTTGTTTTAAAAACTCTTTTATGTCAATTTTGACACTATTTTGTATTTTGTTTTTTCTAAATTCATAATAGAATTATTACTTAGAAAACAATTCATCTAAAAAACTCTAATATGAAATATTAACCTACAAAATTATTGTAATTCATAAAAAGTCTGAAATTACATTTATTTGGATATTTATAATATCAATTATCATAATATTTCATTAATTAGGTAATTATCGCATCACCATTGTGTCATATATAAATTAAATTATTTAATGTCTAAAAATTATAAATAAAATACCATTATGTAGGAAATAATTTTATCTTTCTAATTAAAATTTATAATTGAATTTATCTTATGTATGACCCTATATTAAAAAAAAAATTAGTTATTAAACATTGATTTTAACTCTTTTAACTCTTCTTTGTATTAAATAACAATAAATGTCCTAATCTAATCCATGTGGACCAAAGAGGTTCATATTTTATTCCTATAGTTTTTTTGGTAGAATTATACTTATCCAATAGAATTAGGACATGTGTTAAGGTAATAATAATATCATTTTTACCGTTAATTGCCCTATTTACTTTTAATCGTCGTAAATAAAAGTAAAAAGTTACTATTCACAAAAAAAAATTGTATCTTATCGAACCACATTTTACTCCTTTATATTAACTGTGTCTCTCGAATTTTCAAAATTCCACTTACAGAATTGGTAAAATTATGTTTTATGTGAATTTACACATTCTCCTAGGCAATGGGTAAAAGACGGTGAAAAGTTCAATAAAATTTTTATATATCTAAAATTATTATAAACTGACTCCAATGAATTACAGTGAATTTATATAGGTATTATGTATCTATTTTTACCAAAAATAAATTTAAATAAAATAAATATTTATTAAAATAAAAATTCAGTTTTAAACTACAACTCAGTGTTTTCACTATTCTTCAAAAAATTGAAAGTTTTCAGAAAGATACAAAAAATTCACCCTAAGATAATTTCGATATTCCAAATCCAAAGGACACAGGCGGATCATGAGACAGGGTAAACATTCACCAAGTTATGTAGGGCCATTTTAGATTCTGGAGAGATTCGGGCAGGTTGCCTATCTATTGCAGTTACTACAAAGGTACCGAATCATGCAAGATGTCTTCCCGGTATCTCAACTGTGTTGTTATCACTCAGACCCATCTCATGTTTTTTAGCCCGAGGAGTTTGAACTTTGAGTTGATGCATCCTTTGAGGAGAGTCTGATTCGTATTGTTGATAGGAGCACGAAGATTCTCTAAGGCCACTCAGTTCCTCTCATATAGGTGCTATGGAAACATGGATGAGTGCAAGACGAAACCTGGGATCAGGAGACCTAAGTATGTACTCAGTATCCATAGTTGATCTCATCTTTATCTTTACCACCCTAGGAAGGGAAATTCGGGAATGAATTGATTTAAGGGGAGAAGTTTGTAATAATTAGGTTCTTATTCTTGAGGTACGAGTTTCTTCTTTTCCTTTTTCATTAAGTGTTTTTGAAATAACAAGGGAAATGTGGGAAAAATCCAAAATTTATGGGTACACGCTATATACTAATGTATACACACCGTGTACTTTGGCCGTGTCGGATGAGAATATAGGGTGTGTTGGCATTTCGGTGATTAAGATAGTAAAAACTAACTACACATCATGTACTTAGTAATACATGTTGTGTAATCAGTCGATAGGTGAACAGTAAGGTGGTGGATAGTATCCACCAGAGGAACAATTAAAAAAATATAGTACACACTGTGTACTTAGTAATACACACCGTGTAATCTGTTGGCAGATGAACAGTAAGGCTGCAAAAGTGGCCGCCAGTGAAAAGTTAAAAAAAGGAAAGTACACACTGTGTACTTGAGAGTACACGTTGTGTAGTTATTTGTTCATTAAAAACAGGTAGTAGCCTCCTCATTCGACAGAGGAGGAAAAGAAATCACCAGGATCCGCGGGAGAGGAGGCCGAGATGTAGAGAAGCTCCTGATTACTCACTAGGACTCTGACTCATCCTTCGTCGATCTCGTTTGAACCGCGTAGATCTACATCATTCTTGGTTGTCTTGGGAGGCACCTTTCAAGTATATCAATCAAAGGAGATTGAGATTAAATTTTTGTAGTTATCGATAAGGGAAAGGGTCATTACACAGGTACATGATTGTTGCAGAGGAGTATGAGAGCATGGGATCGATCTTAGGCTTGTGATGTTGTTGTGTTCCTATTGCACTTCTTTGTTTTGTTTTGTTGTACTTTGTACCTTGGGCTGTATTGTATTATATTGTAGTATATCATGTTTTGGCTACTTTCATAGAATTACATACATGTTGTATCATCATATATTTGGTTCTTTATTATCTTTTACTTCATTTTCGTTGACCATTTCAGGTCCATATTGTTTACTGCTTCCGCTTTTGTATGTTTATATTTATTTCTATTGCGCTACACTTTGAAAAATGAGAGAATAGTTTCCCCACTATCAGTTATAGGCCCTCGCTACTAGTTGGAAGCCTCTAACATTTGGGGAAATGCGCTTGAGGTCATGTGACCAACCAGGTTCAGGGCACCCATTGTGTGGCACCCGGATCTGAGACGTTACAGCAACCACCGTCCAACCAGCCCTCCTACTGCAATGTTTTCTAGATGTTGTTGGCCACCCTGTTGCCCTCTTGTTGAAGCAGCTAGTGTCACTTCCCCCATCCCTACTTTATCCCGCCCGGCTTCCAACCGAATGGCACTCGGCCCCCCTGATTAATGTGTAGCAGTTATTCCCCCTTTTTCTAGGCCAGCGGCAGCCCCAGACGGCCTGCTTCGAGCTGCAAAAACCTCCTCCGACTGCCCCTCATCTCTTCCGACTAACGTGCAACCTCGCTGCTCGGTGCGCAGTAGCCCCATCCAATGATCCCACCTCTAGTGTGGCCTCTCTAGACAACCCAAAACCCCCAGTGCCCTTTTCTCCAGCACGTATAGTCTCTGGCGACCCTCCTTAGGTTGCTACTTCCCTCTGTCGGTGTGTTTCTCTCCCCGTCGGTATACCATTTTGTTTATTTTATTTTATCATTCTTTTTCCTTCATTTAATTTAGAGTTTACATTACTTTTGGGTTTTTTTTGGTAGCGCGGGGTTTGATTCGGCTTCTGGAGCGTGCGATTGAGGTGCGAACAATATCTCCCACCAGTTCTGAGTTTGCAGTGTCGTCTCAGTTAGGTTTTAAGGTAGGTTTCCCATGCGCTGAACTTCTAAATTTAAGAATAATTAATTTTATTTTTTCTTCACTTATATTCATGTTAAATATAGTTTATGACCCTCTTGGTTAAGATTTTATTGTGTGGATAATGTTGTAAGTCTTGGTTTTTGATAATTTGGTTTGTTCTTCAAAATTAGAACACACCGCGTGTTTGAAAAAAAATGCACAGTTGTCCTTTAGGATTGTTTTGTGACATTGAAATTATAGTGTGTGTTTTTAAAAACTTTTGGAATTTGAAATTTTGGTTTGAGGTTTCTTGAAATATATTTTTTAAAACATTTTTATGGTAAAGGATGTGCACTATGGTTTTTTTATGTTACTTTATTTTTTGAAAATTATTTTGTCTTTTTAAATTAGTTTGTCCTGTGATATTGAATTGTATCCCAGGTGGTGTTTCATAAAAGTTTATTTTGTTTGGAATTGTGTCAGAACTATCTTGAATGGGGTTTTATAAATGCTTTTGTATGGTAAACGGTGTGTCTTTCACCTCTTTAGAAATTGGTTTGCATCTTTGGTAAAGACTATTTTTATGGAATGTTTAAGGTCCCATTAGGACACTTTGTGAAAATAAGAGGAAGTTATTGTTATGAAAACCTCCATTGGTTTCTCCTCATGCCTTTACAACATGGAATGATATGGATGTCCTCGGTATGGGATCCCCGATTCCATTATGTAGGTCCTCGGTTGGGAACCATTGTAATCTATTTACTTAAAGGCGTGATAGTGTTCCTTGGGGAGACACAGGGTGAGACCTACTGTGAAATATTATTATAAATATAGTTTGTGATTTGATGCTCGGTAGAATCTGTTGGATCACCCACTTTTATACATGCGACATACAAACCTGACATATTTAGGGAATTTTCTGAGATGAGTATTGCACTGGTAGGTTATGGTACTGACCAGTGGCCCATAGTAGGAAGATATGTTTGGGTTTATTTCTATGAGATTTTCTCTCAGTCTGCCTAAGAAAGGATGACTGATCATTTTTTAGCATTAGATTTCATCGTATGTGGCATGCTACTATAGATGGAGTTGCAGGTATTAGTGTCATCTGGATTATTATTGATCTCTTGGGTTCACCTATGTCTTGTAGTTTTTAGCTATTGAACTATTTCTAAGATACTTGAATACCTATCTACATTTCCCTTTTTATATCTTCCTTGGTACCCTTGTGTGGTGTTTTTTATGAAAAGTGACATTTTGGTTTCTTAACTCTTATGAACATGTTTTTCAAAAGAAAATGTGTTTCAAACTCTCTTGTTCTAGTTTTTCAAATGATTAAGGGAAATTGTTTTTACTTTTTTTTTCAAGTAAAAATTGTATAAATGAATAATTTAATATATTGTAGTTCAAACATAGAATTGATGTTTCTTATTTTTAAAGGTAGTGCATTGGGAAGCGATATCGGGCTAGCCTACTGAGTTTTAATACTCATGTCTATAGTTATTTTTTTGTTTTTATTCCTTGTGCATATTCCATCTTGGGTGAGTTATCCTTGGGTGATGTTTTCTCATTGAGTCGGAGAGTGACCCGTAGGGTCACACGAATATAGTTCGGTCATCGAGTTCGTTTAGTGTTATCTTATTCAGTTCTTGTTTAGTTGTGTCTTCGATTTATTTATTATGCACTGCTCTTTATTATTTCCTCAGCTTTTATTTATTTGTATTGGGAGAAACTGTTCTCGTAGTCTTTTTTGATGCCTCGGTGCTTTTCACCAGCCTAGGAGGATCAGAAACACCTCTCGGGACTTTCCGCGGATCAGCTTGGGTAACCGGTTCAGGGTCAACCGAGGTTTGTTTGTGAAAAAAATTCTATCAGAGGGGGTTGTCTTTTAGTGCAAATCGCTTTTTAGAGTGCCTTTCGTTATTTGGGATGTCAATGTATATGGACCATTATTATCGGGGCTTGAGGGGTATGTACGGAAAGAGCGTCATGAACTCTTTCCCATTCTGATCCACGGGTTTCCATGGGAAGTCTGGTTTAATTAGTTTCTATGGGTTTTATGGAATGTTTTGTGATTGGGATATAACAAGGGGAGTGAGGATAATAGTCTTTGTCATCCTGTATGGTATAGAAAGCCATGTGGAGCTAGTGGAATAGTCCTAAAAGGCTCTCCATATTGGTGATGTGTTTGACATATGGCCGCCAACCATAGGGTCAAGTCACACACTGACACTAGTTCCCTGTTTTAGATATTTTGAGTCTCCTGTGACTTTTAAAAGTTGTTTGAATCAGGAAAATTGGTTTTGAAAAATGGTTATTTGAAATGAAATGTTTAATTTGTGGATTGTTTTAAAGGAAATGCGATGAATGATATGTTTTTGGTAAATGAATTTTCTTTGTTTTTCCTTGGTATTCCTATGGGTTCTCACATTCATAGTGGTATATTGGAATATGAACAGATGTATGGTATGGAGGATGGATCCCAAGGCAGCATGGATACATGCATGTGAGTGAGAATATAAAGAATACCAATGGAGAGGGTTCAACCTATTAAGGTATTTTTAAATTAAAGATGATTTCAAAGAGAAAAGTTTTGATGTTATGATAGCTTTTTTCTTATGTTTAGAGATTTTCACCTATGTGGTGTTTGATTTTGAGGATTTTTATTTATTGGGTTGTCCTTAATTGGGTTATTGGCTTTTCTTATCTAGTGGTTATCCCCTTGAAGCTTCGATGGGTGATCTTAGTATAGTTGATCAACCCTAGGATTTTATTCTTGAGTTTCAGAAGCTAGATCCAATTATCTTTTATGGGCAAGAAGACCCTTCCATAACGGAGGAGTGGATATGTAATATTGAAAGAGACTTTAACCTAGTGTATTTTCTTGAGTCATTGAAGTTCAAGTTTGAAACCTTCATGCTTGAAGGTTCACCATTTATGTGGTGGAAGTCAGTGTCTTGAGGAAAGCCCTTTCAAGATCTTTCTTGGGAGTTTTCCAAGACATTGTTCATTCGTCAGTATTTCTCTGAGGAATAAAGGGTAATAAAGGGGATGGAAATGTGTTATTTGCAGCAAGGGAATAGATTCGTGTTGGAATATTTCTAGCTCTTTGTGTAGCTAGTCCCTTATGATACAGGGTATGTCACAGATGACTCCATGAAGGCTCGATGATTTGAGGTGGGACTCTGCCCTGATCTATAGTCGAAGGTGTCAGAGTCCAACTTAACTTCATTTTCCGATGTAGTGAGACTGGATTTTAATGTCGAAGATGTGATGGAAGGAGTGCTCGAATTAGTCCTCCCTCCTTCGATCCCTATGAGCAATGGTGAAGATTCTGGAAAGGAGATGAGGAAGAAATTGAAATTAGATAGGGAAAGTCATGTAATCAAAAGGCCTTAGGATATTTCATTAACCTCTTTAGAGTGAAAGATCCTCATGTGTTATCAATGTGGCGATATGGGTCACAAGAAGCTGTCATTTCCAAGTACTCCTAAGCCCCGTCATGCATGTAGACGTTTGGGTCACTTAAGATGATTCTTTTGGGTCATTACTAGAAAACTTCGCGAATTAATTTATCAAAAGTGATGTGTTCTTGGGTTTTTTGTTTAATGTTTTATGTGTATGTTTCATTCCAATGTAAGGGTTCTCTTATCGTTACAGTGTACTGGTGGTGTTTTGGGTTTTGAAATGTATGAGAATGTCATGGGTCTGTTGATGAACTCTGGTTTTTGATGCCAGCATGATTTTTATTTCAAAATATTGTCCTTTATTTTTTCCAATCAAAAGATGTATGTTTCTTATTAGGATTATCAGAATCCAACTGTGAGGCAAGAGATGTTTCATCCATCAGAGCTCCAGCCAAAAGGCCTCAGAGTGAAGCCGGTGCATAGTCAGGAACCTCTGATAATTTTAAGAAGCTTCGTTAAGTTTGTGCCTCTATTGTGCGGTGAGACAGTTTTAGTGTTTCTATTGTGGTTTCCCTATCATTTTAAATTTCCTCTGGTCACAAAGAGCATTATGGACTTATCTCTAATGCAATGTTAGTAATTTTGCCTATTTGGATGTGAATTGTCGATCAGTATCCTGGTGTGGGCCACCCATGTGAATCAGTTGCATCTTTGGTTTGTGTTCATCCCAAAGTAATGAATCATGAGTAGTTATCTATCATAGTTTCATTGATCCAATCCTTGGAAACTCCCTCCCTGCCCATGGGGTTAGGGTTTTTGGTCTGTGTGGAGTTTTCAGTTCAAATCTTATCCCTTTCAGATGACAGTGAATGGTTTAAATGTTCTTGTTGTGTTCTTCCTAGCTTGATTAAGGCCCATTTCAGGCCTAATTCAATTTACCATTTGGTCACTTTTAGGTTGATTCTTTATAGTAGGGAGACCCACTATGAGTCTCTTTGGGTTTTATCTTAAGTTTTTATCAGATGCTAGTTGAGTTATTATTGCAAGGAGCCTGTTTAGGCCTCCCCTTTTCTGTTGATCTATTTCAGGCGTTGATGTTAAGTCTCATTTGTAGTCAATGAAATTTCCTTGGATTAAGAGTTTGGATCATGTTTATGTGGAATCCTTGGGTGTATATTGATTGGATAGTTAGTGTTGTGGCTTTCCAGGGATGGAAAACATTATGGTTGGGAGAATTTTCACACCAAAACTATTATATTATTTTATTTTATTTTTTTTCCTTTAAATATTTTTTTAGGGGTCCGAGATGAGTCATGTATGAAGTTTCTGTGGTTGGGTTAAAAAATGTGTGTTTTGGGTTCGACGTCGTTGGACGCACGGGCAGAGTGCGATAGCGTGCAGATTCTCCCAGGAAACTTTGTGGACTTTTCATCTTTGAAGAACTAAAATGAATAAGTAAATGTTATTTTATTATGTCTTTTAAAAAATTTTTGGTTATTAAGAATTTTAATATTTTTATTTTAGGTGAAAACTGAAATTGCTAATTTTATTATTATGCATTATTTTTAATGTTATTATATTAATTAAAGAAATTTTTAGAAATTTTTTATTATTATTATTATCATAATCATAATTAGTATTATTATTTGTATTATTATTTGATTAATTACTAATTAGTCATTAGAAGTGAAATATATAACAACCATGTTCTTTATTACTCACTAAAACATGATTTATTACATAAACTTCACTTGATAAAATATAGAAGATCGAGAGGTCTAGTGTATTTGGGGCTTAGAATCGTTAAATAACAACTTAAGACATGAAATACAACATCTTTATTGAAATATTCCTTTACATGAACACTAAATTCCCTCGTAAATTGCATTGCATGGAATAACCTGAGGGCATGCATAAGAAAAGGGTGATCTATAAATCTTAGTAAGGGAATAATCATGAAATAACATGAAAAACACAATACATGTTAGAAAATAGGCATATCAATGGATCAAAAGAGAAACATGAACATAAAGGCATGATAAAGCATGATAATCATGACATGTAAATGTGGCAACACCACTTAACATGGAATTAGCATGAGCCAAGGCTCATTGCACATGGAGCATGAGTAAACCCTTATTGCACATGAAGCATGTATAAAACCTCATTTCACTTTAATTAGAAGAATTCAACACCCATTTCGCATGATGTATCATGATACTATACTTTACCCAATGCATTGGAGTGCTATCAGGGCGCACCCTTCTTAAACATTTCATTTCATGCATAAGTGTGCCACATGAATCATACAACATGGAATCAATCAACATCATAAGTTATTCCATGATTAAGTAATGTGGAATAAATACATGAAAGTAACATTTGATATGTATATTTTCATAAACATTAATACCCTTGATAGAGACATGGGTATGGTATTCACTACACAATGATCTTGGCTTGGAAAAATGTTGTGCAATTTCGGCAGAAAAACGGCCTGACATAAGGATTCATGAAAATGGTTGATGAGATAGAAAAGGGTGTCTCATCATATGTACATGAAATGGACAGTAAGGGGTCATATAGATACATGTCCCAAAAAATGTAATATAATTTAGATTCATAATACAAAAGAATTACTTGGATGTAAAAGAGGAGAGAGAAATTCATCACGGAATTTCAGTATGGTAACGGGTGTAAATGGGAGGAATTAATGAGTGATAAAAAGATATCCCATCATAAAAACATAAATAGGGAATTATGGGGAAGGTGATAAATAATACCCACACATTTTTAATTTGAAAAAAAGTCATAACAACTTAAACAAAATTGGGCAAAAATGAGAAAGGAAGAAATCCCTTACTTGGAAGTGTGATCCCAAAGGCTTGGGAGAGGATGGAGAGAGGCTTATTGGGAGCTTGGGGAATCTTGGAAGGATTCTAGAGAGAGGATGTCTGGGGGTTGTACAAACTTCAAAGGCTTTTAGTGAAGAGGAAGTGGGAGATTGGGTGGGTTTATATAGGAAAGGAGAGGGAATTCTATATTATTTAGGTTTAGGTCACCACACATTAAACTAATCAATACCAAAAAACATCCCCTGGTTTTGCCCATGGTTTTTTCCAAAGGGGATTGGGAAACAATATTTTATAAGTATAATGTCTTAACGTCTTTAAATAATAGGGTTGCTTATGTGGAGGTTAGTCACACTCTCAAGAAAACAATTTAAAAACACAAAATGTTTTTTAAGTCTTGGAGGTTCCACTAAAGATTTGTAAAATAAATAAAAAATATCTAAAATAACATTATTTTAATTATAAAACATATATTTGACGAACATAATGTTTATATTATTTTATTACATCACTATTGGTTCATTATGATGTCATAAAACACATTATATATTTAAACGGTATTTAATTTTTACCCAAAAATTTGATTGTCTCG
Source organism: Viscum album (assembly GCA_963277665.1). Classification (NCBI taxonomy): domain Eukaryota; kingdom Viridiplantae; phylum Streptophyta; class Magnoliopsida; order Santalales; family Viscaceae; genus Viscum; species Viscum album. Next base: position 53,977,003 of record OY728138.1, on the reverse strand, counting down.
GAAAATTATGAAAAATTAACCGTTGGATAATTTTGATGTCCTGATTCAAAAAATAATATTCATTTTATCTAAATATTTTTATAAATAGGTGAATTTATACTTTTAAAAAAACTGACATTTATCGAAAATTCATGGGTTTTGACAAAAACAGCTTTCAAACCATAATAAAAATTACAATTGCATTCATAAAATTATATGATCATTTATATTTAATAAAAATTAATTTAATAATAATAATAATTTATTAAAATATTATTTAATTTAAAAATCATTAATTCATCAAAATAGATTTCTTAGTTAAATATTAACTAAAAATACAATTTGTGCTTTAAAAACTATTTACAAAGTAATAATAATAAAATGAATGAACATTATTTATGAAAAAAATAATGTACATAGTCATACTGATAGGGTCTTGTTACATAAATCCTTATAACACCCACATAAGACTGAAGGGTAAGGTGTGTGATGGTGACAGACTCTTGGGGTGGCTCGGAAAATATCACTTAGGTGGTGATCTTTATTAACTTCCACTTCTCCTGTAGTCTGTTCCGCTCAAGATTAACGTGTTCAATCTCGGATTGGGCTTGGTCAAGAGTGAATCCCAATTACTCCACCTCCTTTCCGAGCTCCGACAAATGGGCTTCGTACAGGGCAAGTCTACTGGATGATATCATTGCTTCCTTTGTCTGAGAAAATTGGATTTTTTAAAGCCCTATATTTATACTAATCATGTGATCACTATTCAATGGCTATATTCGCAATGGTCACAATTCATAATGGTATTTTAAAATATAGAAACATAAAACCAATTAATTTCACATTTTATATAACCATAATAAGACATTTAATTAGATCAAGATGAATTTCCATTAATGAAATTTTGGTTCATTACATTCTTCCCCCCTTAAGAAATTTCGCCCTCAAATTTTCCTTTTCCTACTCTAAAACAAATGTGGGAAACTTTGATTCATCACTTCCTCCGATTCCCATGTCACTTATTCAAACTTGTGGTTTCTCCACAACACCTTGACGAGGGGCATTGTCTTATTTCATAGAACTTATTCCCTACAATCTAAGAACTTCATTGGTTTCTCCTCGTAAGAAATGTCACGAACCGTCCTCGGGACCCGTGCCATGACTACCCCAATCCCGCCTCCCATAGGCCAGGGGCTGGTGACTAGCTCCAAAGGCGTAAATCCTGATAAAAAGGGAAGACATTGCCTTTATAAAGTAAACTAACACCACAGAGTAAGCCAGCCGAAGTAAACACTAAGTAAAACTGGGTACAAAAGTAAGTGCGGAAAAGTAACTGGGCCAGAATACAAACCCAAACAGAAAAGTGCAGTACAACGGAAGGTAAAGTACAACTGAAAGTGAGTACAACAGTAGAAAAGTAAGCAGAAAATCCAATCCGTCCTCTGGAAAATCCCACCGGAAGGCTGGGTACAGATTGTCTCCTCTGCTCCTCGGCTCTAGTCGTCCGCTCCAAGTATGTACCGCTCAGTGGTCCACCTCCAGGTACCGTCTTTCTCCACAAGCCTCAACCACGATCAGCATTGTCTGTCATATGTATCCAACACAATGTAGTGCGGGCATAACCCATGCAGGGGTGAGTATACGCTACTCAGTAGGGACCCCGAGACCCCGAAGGTCTCCCAGAATCCACATAGGATAATCCACAAAGGAAGTAAACAATCACGAAGTAACAACCAACACTACTTAGGTATATGCCCATACATATACCTAAGTCACCAATTCCAGTTCGGCTCCAACATCAGAGCCCAAGTTTGATCTAGTCCCCACAGGATAGCACAACCAACCCACGTAGGATAACACAACCTAATCCACATAGGAAAGAAAGTCAATCATATCGAAGATAATGATTGGAAGTCAAGACTCAGCTCACACATGTATACTTCTTCGTAAGGTGATAGAGATGATCAGATGTAGCCACTGATTCATCTAAGCTGGGACCCATGTAGGATACTAAACTAGCTAAGCTGTTGGACCACGTAGTATACAAGACCAGATACTCTGCCGAACCCACGTAGGATACAAGTACAGAGTAAAACACTATCGGACCCACGTAGGATACAAGAAAAGAAGTACTGCTGGACCCACATAGGATACAAGAACAGTAGTCATCACCATCGAACCCACAAAGTATTTCAGTACGGTCGTCATTGCTGCCGAACCCACGGAGGATTTCAGTGAAGTCGTCGTCGCTGCCAAACCCACGGAGGATTTCAGTGCAGTCGTCATCGTCATCGTAGTCGCAGCCAGCTCTAGTGTTCCCGCACACAACATGCTAGATTGTGGGAGGGTCCACTCCACGAGCCAAGGGGGTCGATACATCAACTAACATGCAGTCCAGAGTTGATGTATCACAAAGTTTTGTCTCGATGATAGGAAACTCAACGTGACAGATGACGCGTCAAACGGATGTCTGGTCTGAGAGTTATTGGATTTTTCGTTCTAGGGGCCCGGTTAGTTTTTAAGTCAAAACCAACTTGAACACACTCCAACTGCATCCAAACCTCGAGCGGAGTAATCCAAAAGTTCTGTCTCACCAAGAGGAATACAACAAAGTTGACGGCACGTCAATCGGACGTCCGGAGCTTAAGTTATAAGTGTTTCCACTCTGAGGGCCTAGTTGGTTTCGTGTTCGAACCAACCTATCCATACCGAAAGTTCTCTGAAACCTTGGGTGTAATATACCAAAACTACCGTCGCAATCCAAGGATCCCAACACAACTGACGGTGCGTCAATCGGAGGTCTGAAGCCCATGATATGAGAAAAAGAATGAAAACAGTCCGAAATGGGGGGTCTGGGCCCGGCCCAGCCTGGCCCAACCCCCCTGGGTCGGCCCACACTGGGTCGACCCGACCCGGGTCTGAGTCGAACCCGGCCCAGCGCGACCCGCCCTGGCCTGGCCGGGGGGGGGGGGCGCGTTGGCTCAGCCAGCGGGCCGAGCTGGGGGGGAGGACGCGGTCCCCCCCCTTTGCCCGTAGATGCGGCGCTGGTCGTCGCGTCTTCCCCGGATCCCGTGCGGTCGCGGGATCCGGTCTTCCCGCCGCCGTCGCGGCTTCAGCTGCGGTGGCTCCTACCGGCAGCGCCTTCCGCGGACCACCGGACGTGCTCCGGTGGTCCGTTTTTCCCGTCGTCTGCGCCTGTGGCTCTCCCGAGACCCATAGATTACTACAAAGGGTTCAAAACGCCTTTTTGGCCTACTTCATCATCTCCCGTAGATCCACACACCAATAAAAAAACTGTGGAGGGTTGTCGTGCCATGTTTGTTCGGTTCGCATCCTCTGCGTTAGGTGTTTTTCAAAGGCAATCTTTAAAAGACATGCTTTAGATGATGGTATATTTTATTCAAGGTAAATTATTCAAAACACCCTGAAATCAAAATACGCATGCACGAGGGGATAATTCACATATACTTTATACAAAAACCCCCTACCTGGAAGAAGTAGTCGAACGATGATCATCGCGGAGAAACAGCGTCACAAAAGACAGCATCGCGGAAAAAGGCTCTGTACGTCGTCAATGTTCGCTCGATGAAGGATGTGGCGCATCGTCGTTCTTCGAAGAAAGAGTCTCTCACCGAATGCGGAGAGGTAAGAAGACGGTACGGTGTTCTTCCCTTGCGGTGATGGAGTTCTCCATTGAAGCTTCGGTGTTCTTCGTGTTCTTCAATAAGGAAGGAAAAATCTTCGAGGGTTCTCTCCTCCACACAACGAATCACCCCAATAAAATAAGAAGTTGTCTTATTTAATTTACACACACAAAATCCATCATTAATTTGAAATTCATCAAATTAATTAACGCGCGTTATCCAATTAATTAGGCGTTTTATTGGCATGTAATTAATGTGGAATAAAAACTGCTTGAGTTGACTTAACATTAAAACGGGGGAGGTGCGGGTGTGTTACACAAAATTAAAATTGATAGGGTGATTAATGGGGAGTTAGAGAATTGAAAGGTGGGGGATCGTGTGGGACCCACCCCAACTCCCTCACATGGATGTTAACCACAAAGTAGAGAGAAATTAATTTGTTACACAACTTAATTTCACTTAAACCGCTTAGTAATGAAATAAAAACAAAACAATTATATTTTTATTCCTCACTTTTTTAACATCACCACCTGAGCAAACGCACCTTCGAAAAAGGTGTTCCTAATAAATTATCAGCACTGTGAAACCATTGGTGCCCTTGGATTTTGATTCTGAGCACCAATTCAAAAGTTAGAAAAACCCACTTGTTCGTTCACTGAACGTACCCGAGCTAAACTTTGGAAATTGATTCCGGGCACACCGGGCCTCGGAATCAGGTGCCGTCAGAAACTGCGTACTTGTAAAATCCCAAAGAAAATTAAGAAAAAAAAATTGCCTTGAATTTTACGGTTCTTTACATTACTCTCACCTCATGACTTTACGTCTCCATAAAGATACATCACAAAGTAGGGAAACAAATGAGGGTACTGAGCACGTATCTGAGCCTCCCGCTCCCAAGTGCTCTCCTGGAGGTTCCTGTGCTGCCATCTGATGCGCACTAGAGGAATTGACCACCCACGTAGGACCTGATCCTGTTGATCCTCAATCTCCATCGGGACCTCTACAAAAGTCTCCCCATCGTCAATATCCATCTCCCCATGGTCGATGATATGCTTCGGGTCATGCATGTACCTCCTCAGTTGAGATATGTGGAAGACGTCGTGCACCCAGTGCAACTGAGGTGGTAGAGCCAGGCGATAAGCCACCTCACCTATCCTATTGAGAACCTGGAATGGTTCGATGAAGCACGGAGATAACTTGCCGCCCCAGCCAAATCTCCATAATCCACGTCGAGGTGAGACCCGTAAGAAAACATGGTTCCCATCCTCTAACTCCATTGGTCTTCGCCTCCTGTCAGCATAAGACTTCTGTCGACTCTGAGATGTCCTCATCCGCTCCTGGATGACCTGGAACATCTCTGTCATGGCCTGGACCATCTCTGGTCCCACAAGTGCTGATTCCCCAGGGTCTGTCCAGCATAGAGGTGATCTACAATGTCGGACGTACAAAGCCTCGTATGGTGCCATCCCGATGGTAGAGTGGTATCTATTGTTGTACGCGAACTCGACCAAGGGTAGGTGGTCCTCCCAGCTGCGAACAAAGTCGAGGACACATGTACGAAGAATGTCCTCGAGAGTCTGAAAGGTCATCTCCGTCTAACCATCCGTTTGAGGGTGAAAGGCGGTGCTCAGACGTAGCTATGTCCCGAATGCCTCCTGAAACCCCTTCCAAAGCTGGGAAGTAAAGTGAGAATCTTGATCAGAGATGATAGATGATGGCATACCATGAATCCACACGACCTCCTAAACGTAAAGGCGTCCCAAGCTCTCCACTGAACCCTGCTCTCTGATGGGTAAGAAGTGGGCCGACTTGGTGAGTCGGTCGACAATCACCCAAATGGAGTCATGTCCTCTGGAAGTATGTGGTATTCCAGTCATGAAATCCATAGATATCCCGTCTCACTTCCACTCCGGGACCTCCAAGGGTTGTACCAAGCCTGCTGGTACCTAGTGCTCTGCCTTCACCTGCTGCCAGGTGAGGCATTGAGAAATGAACTCTGCCACAGCCTTCTTCATACCCTTCCATCAGTGCTGTCGTCTAAGATCCTGGTACATCTTCGTCACTCCTGGATGTAACGCTAAAGGGGAAGTGTGGAACTCTCTTAGAAACTCCTCCTGTAAAGCAACTGGTACCATGGTACGTCCTCTGAAAAGTACGACGTGCTCTCCCCCCATAAAAAACCATCAGGTTCCTATCCCGTGGAAATCTGTGCATGTCGTATCTCACAGTCAGCGTCCCCACGTTGTGCCTCTCTGACCCGCTGTAGTAGTGGAGTGGTGACTGTGAGTGACTGAAGAAAGGCTGCTCCATCTCTATCCACGAAGGATATCTTCAAAGCGGCTAGCTGCTCCGCCGCCTCCCCAAGTAGATGAATTCCCATCCTCCTGCTGAGAGAATCGTCTACTACGTTTCCCTTTACAGAAGTACAGACTATCTCAAAGTCATAGTCTTGGAGGAACTCGATCCATCGTCGTTGTCTCAGATTCAGGTCCTTCTACGAGAAGATATACCTGAGACTCTGGTGGTCAGAGTATACTGTAAAGTGCTCGCCCATCAGATAGTGTCGCCACATCTTCAAAGCGAAGACCACTGCTTCTAACTCCAGGTCATGGGTAGCGTAGTTCTTCTCATGATGCCTCAACTGGCATGATCCATAGGCGGTCACTGCCTGCTCCTGCATCAGGACACATCCGAGTCCGGTCCATGATGCATCGCAGTAGAATACGTACCCTAATCCCTCCTCTGGTAGCCTCAAGATAGGTGCGCTGTTCAACCTCTGTCTCAGCTCCTGGAAGCTCTGCTGACATCGGTCTGACCAATCGAAGGGTTTCCACTTCTTATTCAAAGCTAAGAGCGGTGCTACAACTCTGTAGAAGTTTGGCATGAATCTCCGGTAGTATCCAGCTAGCCCCAAGAAACTCTGCACCTCTGTCACACTCCTGGGTGGCTCCCAAGCTAGTACTGCCTCGATCTTCGCAGGGTCCACCACAACGCCCACCTCAGAGATGACGTGTCCCAAGAAGTGGACCTCACGCAACCAGAACTGACACTTTGAGAGCTTAAAATAAATCTGGTGCTCTCGGAGTGTGTCCAGTACAACCCGCAAGTGGTAGGCGTGCTCCTCCTCAGTGGTCAAGTATATCAATATGTCGTCGATGAAGACCACGGAAAATCGATCGAGGTATGGCTGAAAGATCCTATTCATGAGACTCATGAACACTGCTAGAGCGTTGGTTATGCCGAAAGGCATAACCAAGAACTCATAGTATCCATACCTACATCTGAACGTCATCTTCTGCACGTCCTCGTCCCGAACTCTGAGCTGATGATAGCCTGATCTGAGGTCTATCTTCGAGAACCACCGTGCTCCCTTGAGCTGATCGAAGAGGTTGTTAATCCTCGGTAGCGGATACTTGTTCCTCACGGTCACCTGGTTTAGGTGACGATAGTCGACACACAGTCGCAAGCTCCCGTCCGCCTTCTTGGCGAACAAAATCGGAGAAGCCCAAGGCGAAACATTGGGTCAGATGAATCCCTTGCCCTGCAAGTCCTCTAACTGTACCCACAGCTCTTAAAGCTCAGAGGGAGCCATCCGATATGCTAGAGTGGATATCAGGGTTGTCCCGGGGTACAGGTCAATATAAAAGTCTACCTCTCTACGAGGAGGTAGTCCTAGAACGTCATCAGGAAAAACATCCACATACTGATCCACCACTTCAGGAAAACTAGGACTCTGCACGTCAACTGATCCAAGGAAAGGCTATCCAACTGATGAGTTATGGGATGTACTCTCCTCTGTGTGAGTCCATCCTGCACTACAAAGGCTCCCTTCTCGTCGGTGAAGGTGAACCTGCTCCCGTCGGTGCGGACACACCGCACCTTGCGCCTAATATAGTCGATCTGACCATGGACTGTAGATAACCAATCCATGCCCAAGATGACGCCATAAGGCCTCGATGCCGCTATAAGAAGATCTCAGCCGAAGCTCTTACCTCCTAGAGTAAGATCACACTATAGTCACTAGTGTGTAATCATCGATTCTTCTCCTGTAAGAGTCTCTAGCCGTAAGGATCGAGCCAACGGCTCCATCGGAATCTCCGATCTCCAAACAAGGGCAGTGGTAATAAAATAATGACTCGCTCCTGTGTCTATAAGAACTGAAGAAAGGGTGGAGTAGACATAGATAGAACCTCGAATCATCTCTGGCGCACCATAGTCGTAGGCCTCCACTGCCTGAAGCTGAGCCTGTCTCTGCCCGCCAACTCCCTATGGACGGGGTGGGCCTCCTGGTGGTGGTGGTGGTAAAGCCTCAAAGCGTCTCCCACCACCTACTACCCGACCAACTCCTCTACCTCGTCCTCCTGCTCCCTGCAGACTGCCACGGTCGACCCTCTGCCTCTGTCTGGGTGGCACCTCAACCATCTGTTGCTCCTCTGCACGGCGGGTCGGGCAGTCACGAGCCATGTGGCCCTGCCCGCCGCATGCGTAGCACTTTCTGCTCCTCGGAAGGTTGGCTCTGCCCCGGGTGCCCCGCACCTCTGAGCCAATGTTCTGAGGTCGTCCGCCTGATAGCCTGGTCTGCTTGGACCCCTGTGACATCTGTTGACTGCCAACTGCAGACGACTCCGCTATGTGCCGCTCTGTGGTAGGTCTTGCTGCTGGTGTAGGCTCAGCAAGAAAGCTCTCTATGAGAAGGGCTCGCTCCAGTACTCCTACCTATGTCGGAATGCTGAGGGAGATCATCGATGCCCTGATCTCATGCCTCAGTCCCTGCTCGAAGGTCCGGGCCCAGAATAATGGGTCCCATACCATGTCCGTCAAATAGCGCGAGAGATCGGTAAATCTCACCTAGTACTAGGCTATCGTCCTATTGCCCTGCCGCAGCTGTAGTAGCTCCTGGATGCGCAGCACACGGAGGGTGGCTGGGAAGAACTCTGAGGGGATGAGGCTCTCAAAGTCTGTCCATAGAATAGATGCCTCGTCGTGCACATGGAGCATCAAGATCCACCATCTGCCTGCTGCCACGTGCAGGAGTTTCGCTGTAAGGATCAACATGAGGTCAGTTGTTGTCCCCACTAGCCTGAAAACTCGAACTACAACCTCCATCCAATCCTTGAGTACCTGAGGGTCCATCTCCCCACGGAACCTGGGCGGTCTCTGACGCTGAAACTCATGAAGTGCACTAAGGCAACGTGCACTCTCAGCGGCTGGTGCTAGGAGCATCGGTGGCTCGGCGGGTAGAGGTATCGCTGGTGCCTCCGCTGAAAAAGGGACCTGCACCGAGGCCTCATCGCTTGGTGGGATGTCGTCTCGCACAAAGCTCTGAACCCTAGCTGGCTGCCATCGTGGGGCCATCCAGAAAAGAAACAGGTTCACCATGGTCAAAATAGTATACCTGGTGAGCTGAAACAAGTAATCACAAAGAAAACTTTTGAAACACACATGCAATCAATGTTTTCGTGCATTAAGTTGAAAATCAGAAGTCAGGGTCCTGGTGTACAGATACGCCGGCTGCCGCACCAACACTAGAACCCCTGGACTGATAACCACACTCCATACCCTTAACACTATTGCTTCACATAGAAGAAAGATCAGATTCTTGAGTTATGTGGTAGAACCGAACTCCTCTGATACCAATTTGTCACAACCCGTCCTCGGGACCCGTGTCGTGACTACTCCAAGCCCGTCTCCCATAGGCCAGGGGCCGGCGACTAGCACCAAAGGCATAAATCCCGATAAAAAGGGAAGGAATTTCCTTTATAAAGTAAACTAACACCACAGAGTAAGCCAGCAGAAGTAAACACTAAGTAAAACTGGATACAAAAGTAAGTTCGGAAAAGTAAGTGGGCCAGAATACAAACCCAAACTGAAAAGTGCAGTACAACGGAAGGTAAAGTACAACTGAAAGTGAGTACAACAGCAGAAAAGTAAGCAGCAAGTTCAATCTGTCCTCTGGAAAATCTCACCTGAAGGGTGGGTACATATCATCTCCTCTGCTCCTCGGCTCCATTCATCCGCTCCAAGTACGTCCCGCTCAGTGGTCCACCTCCAGGTACCGTCTTGCTCCACAAGACTCAACCATGATCAGCATTGTCTGTCGTCTGCATCTAACACAATGTAGTGCGGGCATAACCCTTTCAGGGGTGAGTATACACTACTCAGTAGGGACCTCGAGACACCAAAGGTATCCCAGAATCCACATAGGATAATCCACAAAGGAAAGAAACAATCTCGAAGTAACAACCAACACTACTTAGGTATATGCCCATACATATACCTAAGTCACCAATTCCAGTTCGACTCCAACATCCGAGCCCAAGTTCGATCTAGTCCACACAGGATAGCAGAACCAACCCACACAGGATAACACAACCCAATCCACATAGGAAAACAAGTCAATCATATCGAAGATAATGATTGAAAGTCAAGACTCAGCTCACACGGGTATACTTCTTCGCAAGGTGATAGAGATGATCAGATGTAGCCACTGATTCATATAAGCTAGGACCCATGTAGGATATTAAACCAGCTAAGTTGTCGGACCCACATTGGATACAAGACCAGCTACACTGTCGGACCCACGTTGGATACAAGTACAGAGTCAAACACTACTGGACCCACGTAGGATACAAGAACAGTAGTACTTCCGGACCCATGTAGGGTACAAGAATAGTAGTCATCATCGTTGAACCCATGGAGGATTTCAATACGGTCATCATCGCTGTCGATCCCATGGAGGATTTCAGTGCAGTCGTCGTCACTGCCGAACCCACGGAGGATTTCAGTGCAGTCGTCATCGTCGTCGTAGTCGCAGCCAGCTCTAGGGTTCCCGCACACAACATGCTCGGTTCCGGGAGGGTCCGCTCCATGAGCCAAGGGGTTCGATACATCAACTGACACGCAGTCTAGAGTTGATGTATCCCAAAGTTTTGTCTCGACAATAGGAACTCAACGTGACAGACGGTGCGTCAAACGAACACCCGGTCTGAGAGTTATTGGCTTTTTCGTTCTAGGGGCCCGGTTGGGTTTTAAGTCAAAACCAACCTGACCGCACTCCAACTGCATCCAAACCTCGAACGGAGTAATCCAAAAGGTCTGTCTCACCAAGAGGAATCCAAAAAAGTCGACGGCACATCAATCAGACGTACGGAGCTTAAGTTATAAGTGTTTCCGCTCCGAGGGCCCGGTTGGTTTCGTGTTCGAACCAACCCGTCCATACAAAAAGTTCTCCTACACCTTGATTGTAATATACCGAAATGGCCATCTCAATACAAGGATCCCAACTCAACTGACAGTGCATTGATCAGAGGTCTGAAGCCCAAGATATGGGCAAAAGACTGAAAACAGTCTGAAATGGGGGGTCTGGGCCCGGCCCGGCCCAGCCCAACCCCCCTGGGTCGGCCCGAACTGGGTCGGCCCGAACTGGGTCGACCCGAACCGGGTCTGGGTCTGACCCGGCCTGGTGCGGCCCGGCCTGGCCCGGTTTGGCGTGGCCCGGCCCGGCCGGGCGCAACCCAGCCTGGTACGCGCGACCCGCCCCGGCCCGGTTGGGGGGGCGTGCTGGCTGGGCCAGTGGCTGAGCTGGGGGGGAGGAAGCGGTCCCCCCCTTTTTCAGTGTACGGGGTGCTGGTCACCACGTCCTCCCCGAATCATGCGCGGTCGTGGGATCCGATCTTCCCGCCGCCGCCTCCGGGAGGCCGGCCGCCGGTGTGGCGCGCCGGCAACGCCTTCCATGGACCACCGGATGTGCTCCGGTGGTCCATTTTTTCCGCCGTATGTTCTTGCACTCTCCCGGAACCTGTAGATTACTTCGAAGGATTCAAAACACCTTTTCAGACCACTTCATCATTAACTGTAGATCCACACACCAATAAACAAACTGCAAAGGGTTGTCGGGCCATGTTTGTTCGGCCCGCACCCTCCGCGTTAGGTGTTTTTCAAAGGCAATATTTAAAAGACATGCTTTAGACGATGGTATATTTTAGTCAAGGTAAATTATTCAAACACCCTGAAATCAATATATGCATTCCCGAGGGGATAATTCACATATACTTTATACGAAAACCCCCTACCTAGAAGAAGTCGTCGAATGAGGATCGTCGCAGAGAAACGGCGTCGCGGAAGACGGCGTCGCGGAAAGAGGCTTTGTACATCATCGATGTTCGCCCGATGAAGGATGTGGCGCATCGTCGTTCTTCAAAGAAGGCGTATCTCATCGGCTACGGAGATGTAAGAAGACGGTACGACGATCTTCCCTTGCGGTGACAGAGTTCTTCGTTGAAGCTTTTGTGTTCTTCACGTTCTTCAAGAAGGAAGGAGAAAATCTTTGAGGGTTCTCTCCTCTACAAAGCGAATCACCCCAATAAGATAAGACGTTGTCTTATTTAATTTACACAAACACAATCCATCATTAATTTGAAATTCAAAATGAATTCATCAAATTAATTAACGCGCGTTATCCAATTAATTAGGCGTTTCGCCTTCTTCGAAGAAGGAAGGAGAAAATCTTCAAGGGTTCTCTCTTCCACACAGCAAATCACCCCAATAAAATAAGACGTTGTCTTATTTAATTTACACACAGACAAGCCATCATTAATTTGAAATTCAAAATGAATTCATCAAATTAATTAACGCGCGTTATCCAATTAATTAGGCATTTTATTGGCATGTAATTAAAGTGGAAGAAAAACTACTTGAGTTGACTTGACATTAAAATGGGGGAGGTGCGGGTCTGTTACACAAAATTAATAGTGATAGGGTGATTAATGGGGAGTTAGAGAATTAAAAGGTGGGGGCTCATGTGGGCCCCACCCCAACTCCCTCACATGGATGTTAACCACAAAGTAGATAGAAATTAAGTTGTGACACAACTTAATTTCACTTAAACTACTTAGTAAAGAAATAAAAATAAAACAATTATATTTTTATTCCTCACTTTTTTTTAACATCACCACCCGAGGAAATGCACCTTCGGAAAAGGTGTTCCTAAGAAATTACCGGAGATGTGAAACCATCGGTGCCCTTGTATTTCGATTCCGAGCACCAGTTCAAAAGTTAGAAAAACCCGCTCGTTCGTTCACTGAATGTACCCGAGCTAAACTTCGAAAACCAATTCTGGGCACACTGGGCCTCAGAATCCGGTGCTCTCAGAAACTGCGTACTTGTAAAATCCCAAAGAAAATTAAGAAAAATAAATTTTCCCGTGAATTTTACGGGTCTTTACAAGAAATATCATCCTATAGTTGTACTAACTCTAAAGAGAGTACATGTGAATGGTCTGGTATATACTTCTTTAAGAGGTATACATGAAATACATCATGTACTTTGGCCATGGTAGGTGGAAGTGCTAGTTGATAGGCCACAACCCCAACACGATCAAGAATCTCAAAGGGGCTGATGTACCTAGGACTTAGCTTCCCTTTCTTTTCAAACCTCATGACCTTATTCCATGGAGATATGTGTAGAAATACCGTGTCTCCATATTTAAACACAAGGTCTCGTTGAAGGATATCTATATAACTCTTCTGTCAACTCTAGGCTTCCTTAATATGCTGCTGAATGGTTTTCACCTTCTCTACCATTTCTTCGACCATTTATGGTCCTAGAAGCTTACACCCATCGACTTCATCCCAACACACCGGTTTTCTACACTTTTTCCCATATAGGGATTCATAAGGTTCCATTCGGATGCTCGAGTGGAAAATGTTATTATAGGAGAATTCAACCATAGGAAGATGTTGATCACATCCTCCTTTAAAATCCATTGAGCATGCTCTCAACATATCCTCAATTGTTTAGATAGTCTGCTCAGATTGGCAATCAGTTTGAGGATGATAGGTCTTACTGAAGTTTAGTTCAGTATCCATAGCATGTTGAAGACTCTTCCAAAACATAGAGGTGAATCTTGGATCCCGATCGGATACAATAGATTGCGGTACTCCATGAAGACTTACCACTTCCTTGACGTATTTCTGTGCCAGTTGATCCAATGAGAAATCCTCCTAAATTTCAATGAAGTGTGCAGACTTTGTAAGACAATCCACAAAAACCCAGATTGCATTGTTTCCTTTGGATGTCTTCAGAAGTCTGATGACAATGTCCATGGTGGTGTTCACCCATTTTTATGCTGGTATGGGCAATGGTTGCATTGTCCCCTTAGACTTCTGCCTCTCTACCTTCACTTGCTGACACACCAGGCACTTTGATGTATACTCAACGATCTCCTTCTTCATATTATCCCACCAATAATTCTCTTGGATATCTCAATACATCTTTGTGTTTCCTGGGTGAATAGATAAATTTGAACTATGTGCATCATCCAAAAGGTCCTTCTTCAGCTCTAGACTTGATGGAACCTGTAGTCTTTTCCCAAAACTCAAAATTCTTTCTTCATTAACATTGAACTCCGAGGATTTCCCTTTTCTAGTAGCTTCCACTCCCTATTGAATTCCCACATCATCCTTTTGAGCATCTTTTAACCTTTCCAAAAAAGACAATTGAGAAACCATTTGTGAAAGGATTGATGATATTCCCTTCTTTATGATTCCCATGTCCATATTCATCAAATCTAAGAAGATTGGATCCCTCTCAATTCACATCATTGATAGAATCCCTGGGTTCTTTCTACATAGAGCATCTTCCACCTTGTTCACTTTCCCAGGGTGGTAATGGATTGAGCAGTTATAGTCTTTGATCAGCTCTATCCATCTTCATTGGCACATGTTCAACTCTTTTTGTTTGAATATATACTTAAGGATTTTGTGGTCCATATATATTTCACATTTCTCCCCAAATAGATAATGCTGCTAAATTTTTAAAACGAAGATCACCGCAGCCAAATCCAAATGATGTGTTGGATAATTCTGCTCATGAACATTCAGTTTCCTTAAAGCATAGGTAATGAATTTTTCATTTTGCATTAACACACAGCTCAAGATCTTCTTCAAAGAATCATTGAATACCATAAAAAGTTCTCCACTTGTGGGTAAAGTGATCACGGGTGCAGTGATAAGCCTCATTTTTAACTCCTTCAAATCTTTCTTCACATTCATCACTCCAATAAAACTTTACTCTCTTCTGGGTTAGCTTAGTAAGAGGGTTGGAAAATCATGAGAAATTTCTCACAAATCATCGATAATATACAACAAACCCCAAGAAGCTACGGATATCGGTTACCGATGTTGGCCTTGAACATCCCTCAATTGCATCTGTTTTGGAGGGATCCATAGATATCCCTTTGCTTGTGATGATATGGCCCATGAATGAGACCTCCTTCAACTAGAACTCACACTTTTTGTACTTTGAATAGAGATTATCCTTCTGCAAGGTCTCTGGTATAGTTCTTAGATGCTCCTCGTGATCCTCCATGGTTTTGGAGTATATCATAATATCATCTATAGACTACCACAAATTTTTTGAGGTAATCCCTAAAGACTCTATTCATCAATTCCATGAATATTATTGGAGCATTAGTGAGTCTGAAAGGCATTACTATGAATTCATAGTGCCCTTATCTTGTATGAAAAGTTGTCTTGGGGATATCTTCCTTTTTCACCCTTACATGATAATATCCCGACCACAAATCCACCTTATAGAAGTATTATTCTCCACACAGCTGATAGAACAAGTAATCAATTTGTAGGATAGGATATGTGTTCTTGATCAAGATTTTGTTAAGCTCATGATAATCGACGAAAAAGCACATTGACCCATACTTCTTCTTGACGAAGAGGACTGGTGAACCCCATGGTAAAGCACTTGGGCGTATAAAATATTTATCCATATTCTCATGTAGTTGTTTCTTCAGCTCCTCAAGCTCTACAATAGCCATTTTATATAGAGTCTTAGATATTTGGAACACCCTGGGTATAAGTTCAATTGATAATTCAACATCTCTTCTATGAGGAATACCATGCAATTCCTCAAGAAACACTTCAGCAAATTCCATCACAATAGGCATGTCTTCATGGATGGTTTGCTCCTTATACTCAATCATATGAGCGAGATATGCATGCTCATAGGATAGTAATATCCATTCTTGAGACGATTGAGCTAAGGAAGATTCTTCTTCCTCCTTGCACTTGTACAGAATCGGGGGTCGATTCTCCACATGGAGAGTGATTTTCCTATCACAGCAATTTATGTTGGATCTATATAATGAAATCCAATCCTTGCCAAGAATTACATCAAATTTCACTAGAGGGATTATGAAAAGTTTTTCTGAGAAATTAAATCCACATATTATGACAGGGGAGGAGTTATATTCATGGGATGCAATGATTTCCCCATTCCTCATACTCACCGACATCTTTACTTCTATGATTTGTGGTGGTGTAGGGATTGTTCTACTAAACTTTTGGGATATAAAATAATGCGTAGAACCTAAATAAAAAAGTCTGTTCACTATTATTGAATTAATAACTAGAATACCTATCAACACTTAGTTTTGGGGGTTCACTTTGGAAGTAGTGATGGAAAAAAGCTCTCTCTTTCTACCTTAGAGGTTGTTGGTTTCCTCTGAAAACACTTGGCATAGAGCACTGATTTTCAAGATGCCTTGGTTCTTTGCAGTTATAGAAATTAAAAACGCGTTGAGGTTCGAACAGAGCGTTACTCTCCTTTGTTGTATTCGCGGGTTTTTTCAGTAGTTAACATCTAGGTTCCCTTCTCTTACACACCTAAATCATTTCCACGTCCCCTTTAGGCAATTTTTGGGGTGCTTCTTTCCGCACCTTTGGAAAGTAGGGTGCTGGATCATCTTAGCACCATTGTATTTATCCATCGGACCACCAGCATTGAATTCCACCTTACACTTCTTATCCCAATGATTCCCATGAGATTCTATGATCTCCATTTAGACCTTGAGGGCACATCGGAAAATTTACTCATAGCTGTCAAAGTCACGGATCTCCAGTGCTTTCCATAGGATAGGTTTCATCCCACCAAAGAAGTGGTCAACCTTGCATTTGGGGGTAATGAAAAAGCTGAAGGTGTATCGTGCATGCCTTGTGATTTTTTCCTCATACGCTCTGATAGATTCGTTGCCCTTTTTCTTGAGGGCAAGGATGTCCATTTCCATCTTATGTCAGAGGGTGTGTAGAAAATATTTATCAAAAAACATATTCTGGAAATCCTTCCATTCCAACACTTCGATCTCTTCCTCAGGCTTTTTATTTTTGATCAACATACATCATTGATCAACTTCACCCTCTATATGATAATCAGTAAGAATAACCTTCTTGTTTTCGTAACATTAAAGGATGTGGAAGATCTTTTCAATGGAGCTGATCAATTGTTCGGCGATTGAGGGATCAGATGATCCATTAAAAGTATGAGACCTTTGTCTCATGAAGCTTTTAATAGCAACTTGTTATTTCTTAGGGGGGGTTTAACATTCCTCTTGACCCAAGTTTCTTTTCAAAGAATGAGTTAACTGAGAGAGAAGCATGACAAAGTTCATGATTCCCGATCCCATCGAATTGGGCATCTCATTAGCACAATCATCACATTGATCTTTACATCAGTCTTTAGCCTGAGTCCTACTATTACCGGTCATTGGATAGAATAAAAAGAAAGTTAGGGGTAACACATAAAGGTTAATCCAAGGAAAAAACTAATGACTTATAAATAAATTTTATTTCTTTTACTTATGAATCCATAGACTTCAGTCTATAATATCCATGGTCTACTTTACAACATATATTCTTAGAGGAATTTTTTGTAATTCCCTTAATAAGGGTTCATACTATGCTAGTGAATTTACTAATGCATATCCCCCGGGAGTGTCATAATCAAGAGTTCAACAAGGCCCGTTGTCATGCACCTATTCCCATTTGAGTCTAGCTCAAAGTGGTGATTTCGGGTTTTACCCCTAGGATACATCTGTGCCAGAGCTGCCTCTACCTGCTCGTATCTAGACATGGATATATTTTCTTGATAAACCACTTACTCAATAATCACCAACACTTAGGGATGTTTTTATTATACTTATTCTTGTCTCTAAGTATTCACTAGGGTTTTCTAATCTTAATCCCATAGATAACTAAACATGTCCTCTGATACCAACTATAACAACCCTATTCTTTATTACACACAAAACATGATTTATTACATAAACGTCACTTGATACAACATAGTAGATCAAGAGTACTAGTGTCTTTGGGACTTAAGATCATCACATAACAACTTAAAACATGAAATACAACATATTTATTGAAAAATTCCTATACCTTACCACTACATTCCCTCATACATAGCATTTCATGGAAGAACCTGAGGGAATGCATAAAAAACGGTGACCTATAAAGCCCAGTAAGGGAATAAACATGAAATAACATGAGGAATACAATACATGTTAGAAAATAGTTATATCAATGGATCACAAGAAAAACATGAACATAAAGGCATGATAAAGCATGATAATCATAACATGGAAATGTGGCAACAACACTTAACATGGAATTAGCATGAGCCAAGGCTCATTATACATGGATCATGAGTAAACCCTAATTCCACATGAATCATGAGTAAAACCTCCTTGAACATTAATTAGCATTAGTCAACACCCATTTCACATGATGTATCATGATACTATACTTTACCCAATGCATTGAAGCGCTATCAGGGCACACCCTTCTTAAACATTTCATTTCATGCATAAGTGTGACACATGAATCATAAAACATGGAATCAATCAACATCATAAGTTATTCCATGATTAAGTAATGTGTAATAAATGCATGAAATTACCATTCAATATTTATATGTGAATAAAGGTGAATACCCTTGATAAATACAAGGGTATGGTATTCACTACATAATGATCTTGGCTTGGAAAAACGCGGTGCACTTTTGGAAGTATAATGGTGTGAAATAAGGATTCATGAAAATTGTTGATGAGATAGAAAGGGGTTTCTCATCATATGTACATGAAATCTATAGTAAGGGGGTAATATAGATACATGTACCAACAAAATTAATGGAATTTAGATGCATAATAAAAAATAATTACTTGGATGTAAAAGAGGAGAGAGAAATCCCTCATGGAATTTCGGCATGATAACGGGTGTAAATGGGAGAAATTAATGAGAGATAAAAGGGTCTCCCATCATCCAAAAATAAATAGGGTAGTATGGGGAAGGTTATAAATCATACTCCAACATTTTTAATTGGAAACAGTAGGGAATAACAACTTAAATAAAATTGAACAAAAATGAGAAAGGAAGAAAACCCTTTCATGGAAGTGTGATCCCAAAGGCTTTGGAGAGGATTGAGAGAGGCTTATTGGGATCTTGGGGAACCTTGGGAGGATTTTAGAGAGAAGATGGAAGGGGGTTGGACGAACTCCAAAGGCTTTGAGTGAAGATTAAGTGGGATCATGGGTGCGTTTATATAGGAAAGGAGAGGGAATTCTTTATTATTTAGGTTTGGGTCACCACACGTTAAACTAATCAATACCACAAACCATCCCATGGTTTTTGCCCATGGTTTTTTACAAAGGGGAGTGGAAAAAAATATTTTATAAGTAAAATGGCCTAAATTATTAAAATAATAGGGTTTCTTATATGGAAGTGATTCACACTCTCAAGGAAAACAATTTAAAAATACAAAATGGTTTATATGTTTTGGAGGGTCCACTAAAGCCTTGAAAAATAAAATAAAAAATTAAAATATAATTATTTTAATGATAAAACATATATTAACCTAAAATAATGTTTATAGTATTTTATTAAATCACTAATGGGTCATTATGATGTCATAAAACACATTATATATTTAAACGGTATTTAATTTTTACCCGACAAGTCGACTGTCTTGGAAAATTATGAAAAATGCACCGTTGGATAATTTCAACATCCTGATTCAAAAAATAATATTCATTTTATCTAAATAATTTTATAAATATGTGAATTTATACTTTTAAAATAAAAACCAACATTTATCGAAAATTCATGGGTTTTGACAAAAATAACTTTCAAACCTTCATAAAAATTACAATTGCATTTATAAAATTATATGATCGTTTATATTTAATAAAATTTAATATAATAATAATAATATTTTATTAAAATATTATTTAATTCAAAAATAATTAATTCATCAAAATATATTTCTTAGTTGAATATTATCTAAAAATACTATTTGTGCTTTAAAAACTACTTACAAAGTAACTATAATAAAATGAATTCACATTATTTATACAATAAATAATGTATGCAGTCATAGTGCTAGTGTCGCATTACATAAACCCTTATAACACCCACATATGACTGAAGGGTAAGGTTTGTGATGGTGACAGACTCTTGGGGTGGCTCGGTTAACATCGCTCGGGTGGTAATATCTATTAACTTCCACTTATCCCGTAGTTGGTCCGCTCAAGCTTAATGTGTTCAATATCGGCTTGGGATGGGTCATGAGTGAAGCTCAATGTCACCACCTCCTTTCAGATCTCTGAAAAATGGGATTCATATGTGGCAAGTCTACTGGATGAGGCCATCGCTTCCTTTTTATGAGAAAATTGGATTTATTAAAGCCCTATATTTATATTAATCATGTGATCACTATTCAATGACTATATTAGCAATGGTCACAATTCATAACTGTATTTTAAAATCCACAAACATAAAACCAATTATGTTCACATTTTATATAAACATAATAAGATATTTAATTTGATCAAGAGGAATTTCCATTAATGAAAGTTTAGGTCATTACATTATTTAATATTTATTTATTTATTTATTTATTTATTTATTTTTATTTTTATTTTTATTAGTTTTTCTTTTAACCCTTTTTCTTTAGGGTTTTTCATACTCTCTCTATTACATTATTTTTTTCTCCTCTTCCTATGATTCTCTGCACCCAGCCTCCTTTACGTCTCCCTCCTCATCACGGAATCTTGTTGCCCCGGTTCCCTCCTCCCCTGCAGCGCCTCACCACCCAGCCTCCTGCATGTCCAGCTATCGAACCCCCTTGTCCCTCAGCTCTCCCTTGCAGCATATCACTCTGTGAAGCCTCACTGTAACTCTGGTGCACGTGACCTCCTTCTCCAACCGTTCCAGCATCGACCCCCTCAAACCTCAGCTTCGACCCAGTATCAACCCATCCTTCTCCCGATCACTGTGCCTCCAGCTTTCTGACCTCATAGCCGTAGTCCGACCATCCCCCCTACTGTAGTGTTTTCTAGATGCCACTGGCCTTCCTGTTTCCCTCCCATCACAGCATCTAGAGCCGCTTCCACCATCCCGATCCTCTCTTTCCTGGCTTTGGCCTAACCAGCCCTCATCCCCCTTCTTGGTGTGTAGTAGCAGTTCCCCCTTTTTCCTAGCTTTCCACAGCCTCAGACGACCTACTTCCAGCCGCAAAAAAACTTCCTATGACCGGCCCTCGGCTCTTTTTGATAATGGACAACCTCCCCGATTAGTGCGTAGTATCCCCATCCAGCGATCCCACCTCCAGCATGGCTTCTCTGGCAGACCTAAAACCCCCAACTCCCTTTTCTTCAGAATGTATATTCTCTGGCGACCATCCATAGGTTTCAACTTCCCTCTTTTGTAACGTTTCTCTCCCTGTTGGTATACCATATTTTTTATTTTACTTTATCCTTATTTTTACATTCATTTCAGTTTGAGTTTGCATTTATTTTGGGTTCGTTTGGTAGCATGGGGTTGGATTTAGCTTCTATAGTGTTCGGTTGGGGTGCGAATGATATCTCACACTAGTTCGGAGTTTGTGTTGTTGTTGTACCTCAGTTTTGAGGGAGGTTTCCCATGCTCCGACCATCTAAATTTAAGAATCATTAATTTTATGTTTTTCTCAACTTATATTCATGTTAAATATTGTTGAGTACCTTATTGTTTAAGCATTTATTGTGCAAATAATGTTTTAAGTCTGGGTTTTTGATAATTTGGTTTGTTCTGCTAAATTAGCACACACCGCGTGTTTGAAAAAGCAAATTGACTGATGGTCCTTCAAAATTGTTTTGTGACATTGAAAGTATAGTGTGGTTGTTTTTAACAAAATTTTTGAATTTGAAATATTGGTTGAGGTTTCTTGAAAGAGATTTTTTTAAACATTTTTATGGTAAATTAAGTGTTCTCTGGTTTTTTTAAGTTACTTTGTCTTTTGAAAATATGTTTGTCATTTTAAATTAGTTTGGCATGTGATATTGAATTGTAGCCTTGCTGGTATTTCTTAAAAGTTTGTTTTTTGGAAGTGTGTAGGAACTGTCTTGAAGGGGGTTTTACAAATTCTTTTGTATGCTAAATAGTGTGACTTTCACCTCTTTAGAAATTGGTTTTCATGTTTGATAAATAATGTTTTTATGGAATGTTTAAAGGCATGTTTGGTCAATTTGTAAAAATAAGAGGAAGTGTGTATTATGATAACCTCCATTGGTTGCTCCTCATGCCTTGCCAACATGGAATGGTAGGTATGTCCTCGATATGTGATCCATAGGATCCAATATGTAGGTTCCTTAGTTGGGAACCATTGTAATCTCTTTACTTAAAGGCATAAGAGTCGTTATTGCGGAGACTCGGGGTGAGCCCTACTGTGAAATATTATTATAAATATAGGTTGTGATTTGATGCTCGTCGGCATATGTTGGCTCACTCCCTTTTATAATTGCGACATAAAAACCTGACATATTGAGAGAATTGTCTGAGATGAGTACTGAATTAGTAGGTTATGGTACTGACTAGTGGCCCATAGTAGGAAGATATGTTTGGGTTTGTTACTATGGGATTTTCCCTCAGCCTTCTTGAGAAAGGATGACTGAGTATTTTGGAGTGTTATATTTCATCGTATGTGGCATCCTACTATAGATGGGGTCACAAGTATTAGTGTCGTCTGGATTATTCTCGATCTCTCAGGTTTTCCTATGTCTAGTGTTTTTTAGCTATTTAACTATTGCTGAGATATTTTCATACCTATCTACATTGACCTTGTTGTATCTTCATTAGTACCCTTGGTGGTGTTTTTCAAGAAAAGTGACATTTAGGTTTCTTAACTCTTAGGAAAATATTTTTCAAAAGAAAATGAATTTAAAAATCTCTTGTTATAGTATTTCAAATGATTAAGGGAATTTGTTTTTACTTTGTTTTCAAGTAAAAAATGTATAAATGAATACAATAATATGTTATAGTTCAAACTTAGAATTGATGTTTCTTATTTTTAAAGGTAGTGCTTTGGGAATAGATATCAGGCTAGCCTACTGAGTTTTAATACTCACGCCTAGAGTTATTTTCTATTATTATCCCTTGTTCAGGTTCCATCTTGGGTGCGTTCTCCTTGGGAGAAATTTTCTCATTGAGTCAGAGAGTGACATGTAGGGTCACACGAAGATAGTTCGATCATCAAGTTCAGTTAGTGTTATATTATTCAATTCTTGTTTAGTTTGTGCTTGATTTATTTATTTTGTGCTACTCTTTATTATTTCCTCTGCTTTTATTTATTTGTATTTGTTGAAACAATTCTCATAGTATTTGTCGATGCCCTGGCATTTGTCACTAGCCCTGGAGGATCGAGAATGCCTCTCGGGCCTTGCTACAGATCGGATCGGGTAACCGGTTCAGGGTCGACCCGAGATGGTTCGTCACAGAAACAGTGAGTAATTATTCATTGGTGAGGATCCACACCCTTGTAAAATAGAGGAGTACCACTCAATGGAAATAGAACCCACACCCTAACCCAGTAGGGGAGTAATAATTTGTATCTAGAGTACCCGCACCCTGGGTATGATAGGGGAGTACTGACTCATCCTTCTTGTTTATAATGGGGGACCTACACCCTGGTGTGACAAGGGAGTACCAACCCTGGCCTAGAGGACCCAATCCCTTGTACAATAGGTGATTACCAACTCTTCCAGAACAAAACGTATGGATGACCCACACCCTATAACAACAATGTAATACCAACTTCAAGAATATAGGAATCTCACCCTATCTCGGTAGGGGAGTACCCACTCTTCCTATACATTACATCTAGAGGACCTGTTCCCTACCACAGTAGGGTAACACCATCTTCACTAATAGAGGACATGAATCCTAGTCCAACAGGGGAGTGCCTACTCTATCTATCCAACTAATATAGAGGGCCCACACTTTGACATAACAGGGGAGAACTGTCCAGCTATACAAACATCACAGGGAATTTGTACCCTAATCCATTAGGGGATTAACAACCCCGAAAGAACTACCAAAAGGTAAAATAACATGCACCCATGACATGGGGAATCCCGTCTCTACCAAATTATATAATTAAGGGAAACTCACACCCTAATTCCAAATAAGAGTACCAGTCCTATCATATCTCCTCAAGAACAAAATTTTTCTCCAACATCAGTCGAGAATAACTAAGATGAGCATCGCACTTATCATACCTTGCAAGGTAACACCACTGTGGGAAGGGAACCACCTTCTGATTCAGTAGGGTAGAACTAATATACCAGTCTAAAGAGTCCAGGATACCCACATCCTAAAGTTGTAGGGAAGTGTACCACCCCAACGTCAACCTAGTGATTCAGTTTGATCACTACCCAAGGTTAGCACCACTACGTAAGCATTTTGATCAAAATATTCCACCTCATAACATGTAGGCTAAAACAGAAGCCACCATCATATTCTATGTGGAAAAAACTCAAGATGGTATACATGCAAACCAGAATCTGAGTCCCATAGAAGGAGGTATAGAAGTTTGAAGATCTCAAGAAGATCTTCTAGGAGTACACATTGTGCACTAGGGTCCACACTACATATGAACCCACCCAAGCACTAGGACCTATAACCATTCTATATATATTTTAAACCCATTTAGGGGTATATGGGGTGTACAGAGGGTACATGGAGTGCACTAACTGACCTTGTCCTTGGATATGTAGGTTTACTTGTGTCCATGTACTAGACCCCGTGTCAACATACATTGTCCATGTAGTTGTACACTACCATATTTTTTCACAAAACTTCCTAATCCATGTCCCATGGTCACATGGATTGGGGTCACTACATTTCGTATAAACCTTGTATATAGGGTGTAGTCCCCAAATTTCATCTTCCTATAATATGAAGGGATACATGGGATGTGTCACTAAACTACATGTCATTTAGATGATAATTCTAGTCAGGAATCACCTATAAAAATTCCTGATTCACCCTGGTTTAACCCAAACCCCACAGATCTACCTAGTGGGGATCATTAGAAATTGAATTTGGGCTCTATAACCTTAAAATAAAGAAAAATAAATGAATATCAGGACCAAAAGTAAAACCACCTACCTCGAGGGATAAATGTTTAAGCTTCAAGTGAAGAACGATGCTCAGATCATGCAACTTCTTAATGTAATAATGATATGTGTTCGAAATGAAGATCGAAATCACATCATTGCATTCATTCAGCTTCATTCCATCATCTCCAAAGGGATAATAGAAGAGGAGGGGGTCATATTTTTCCCATGTGAACCAACGTGATGGGAGGGGGAGAGGTATTAGGATTAGGTTTAATTAATGAATTAATCCACCACATAACACCCTATCATTTCGCCTCTGACCAAAAATCCTGATGCAGATGACTTTAGATCACACCTAGGGTAAACACGGTGTTTTGAACTCAATTTCGGTCTCCGAAATCCGATCTGAGACTTTGCTTGAGAGTTATTCATATTTTAATTAAAAATTCATGTACACAAAAAAAATATTTAATATTTTTAAAATAACTGTGTTGAGGCTCTCCATGCCCCAAATTCCTACGTTGACTCAATTTCTGGCTTCAGAAATGTTCTTAGGAATATTCCAATGTCATATAAGTCAAAACTTGAATCTTTATAATCAAAAATAAATAGGTTAAAAAATGATTTCCAATATAATACATCACACATTAAACTCAAATAATAATATCCAATGTTCAAATTAATCTATTCTAACCTTAAGACTCATCTAAAATATATCTGTCCAAATTCATAGTCCAAAAAATCCCCTAAATTCCCAAAATCAATATTAACATTAGATTCCCCAAATCACATATTATATCTCTTATTGTCACATAACACATATATCAATACCTTGATTAGCTTAAAAACCTTAACGAAAACTTTCATGCTTCCAAATACTTAAATAAAAAATTAACGTAGTGTAATCCTTATATACCTCATAATTCTTATAACTAGAGCACCATTGATGAAATAATTGTTGAATCTAAATACACAAGAACATTACTAATTATACTTCATTATTAAATCATTAACTACGCTTCAACATATTATTCCTTAATAGCTCATTCCTTTCATTTTTCTCTTGTATTGTCTTCATCATTAGTAGTATAACCATTACTTGTATAACTATGTTGATTCTAACCATTGACTAAATCCCAACCACAGTGTGAGAAACACTAATCATAGAGATAGTCATAAAGAATCATTTATATGGTGTACAAATCATGAAACTTTCTCAATCTATGAATCCTTAGGTTTAACCTGTTTTATCTATCATCACTACCAATCCATAAGATGATATCCAATTCATAGACTTATCCCTAGAGTCAGTAATAGGGTTATATTCCATAATCTATATTTTCTTAAATCTAGTTCCCAAAGTTTCTACTAAGATTTATGAGATACTAAATGTAAATTATCTAGACCCATGTAACCAAGATATAGTTCCTTAATTTATTACATTTCCATAAGATAGAAGCAATATCATCCCAAAGGACCGAATATTTTATTAGTCTTGGTAAACATGATACATATTTGAAATTGAAATTACATTTTTCACATATAACTAAAAATGTATTTTCTTTGAGAACACCATTATTCCCCCATTTTTAAACCCTATATATCAGTCTCAATATACTTATTGAAATCCTAGGAAAAAATAAAACGTATGAAATGGGTGTTCTCAAATTCTCTGGACGGGTAAAGTACAGTGGAAGCTAGCTTGAATCAATGAGCATAATCAACATAGCATGGTAAATAACTAAACAGACATGTCATGTAATAAATAAAATAAGAACAAAAATGAATCCATATATTTTTTCATAGTTAAAATCCTCTGGATACTAATAACTAAAATGAATGAAATTCATAAAGTTAGATGTTTGAACTTTCAAGATATATCCTCTAAATATTTACTGTCAAGATCAATCCTCTTACAAGTTACGTCTGTGGGTAGAAACTTTTCTAATTATACTTGGAATAAAACATGAAGGGTTTTTCTCTAACTAATTTCATCTCAAGAGACTATTGATGAATCTTAGTGCTTTTATTAACTGGTGTCTTTTATTTTCAATGCATTCCTCATATATTGAATAATTTATTTAAAATGATATTTTCACATCAACGTATCTCATACCACTTTGAAATATTTGAATTATAAGCCCCATAAAAGTAAATAATTATCAAATGAAACATTAAACACCATTAAGATAAAGATATTTGTGATATGGTATATCAAAGGTGAAGTGCAGCACATAAAAACGAATTAGTGGTAAATAAGATATATGTCTAACAGAAATAAAACCGAGACAAGAAAAACCCTTACCTCACACTTTCCTTTGGTTGTATGTGTTATAACCTCCTGTATAATGGTTTAATCATGTTATTAATTTATAAAATAACCATATTAATATTTATTTTATCATATATGATCCCATTATATCATCTTATCACCTTTTTGTTAATAATATTTCTTTATTACCCTCGTTTCGGGTGTTAACTGCTTCATTTTCCTATGAATGTTTTTTTATATAAGCATCAGTTATTTTTCATAGGATATATATCCAATATAATCATAATTATATTAATTTAATAAATATAATATTTAATCACTAAATACATTTTTATATCCATTATTTAGTGTTGGACATGGAAAATTAATCACATCGTGCTGTGGAGCTGGTAGGCCATACGTATGGACGAGTGACGATATCATTCCCCTAATGAGTGAAAGGATAAGGAATTTTTTGGTATATTAATTTTTAAAAAATAAATATCATGACATATTTATTATATTTATCCATTATTTTGATTATTATACTCATCCATGTAATGTGGTGATTAAAAATAGATTTCACCACAGCGTGGAGATTGTAAGTCGTACATGAGCACACGCAGTGCTTTTGTTTTTAATAGGATGGATAAAAGGTATAATATGGATGTACCATAATAATAATAACATATCATCATATATGATATATTTTATTTATTACTTTATCATGGAAACAATACATGAATATTAAGTAAAAGAATAAATGAACTTGAAGGAGTCGATAAAGATGATTACCTCTTCTTCGATGGACTTACTTTCATATATTCTAAAGTTATCTAGGGTAGATAATTTGTAAGGAACATTACCTCTATAAATTAACTAAATATTTTGAGAAGAGAAATGGTCAGGTTTTGGTTTATCTATATTTCTCAAATTGGTTTGAATAAGAGAATGAGGAGGTGACCTTTAATAATTGATGTGAGGGGAACTTTCTAAAGTCCTCAAAATACTTAAATATAATAAGGATATTCCAGAGAAAAAGACTTATAAATGACAAATAAATAAATATTTTAATACATTTTAGACAATATATTATTCACTTTGTGATTATTTATCATTTTTTTATTTTTAAATAATTTAATAAAATATCATTACTGTCAAATTTGATACTATTTGTTTAATTTTACATCAAACACATCATATATATAAGTGGTATTTAAAATATAATGATTTAAACCATCTCTAATATATCCTATAGATTTATAAAATTAATTATAAATATTAAATCATCTTAAATATATCAAAATTATTACTTTTAAAATCAATTATTTTATTTTTCTGTTAATTAAATAAATATCATATTTGGATTGCAGAAGCATTTAAGGTAATTATATAATCTATAAAAAATAAAAATAAATTTCTATAATAAAAATAATTTCATTAGGATCAAAATTGAAATATATTATTGTTTATATTTTTTTCACCATTTGGACACATAAATGTTAGTAAATACAAATAGAGTTACATTCTGTAACTATCTTCAATTTAAATAAAATATAAGTTATTTTCATGTAAAAGTGTTCATTAAACAACTTCAATTATATATTAATTTTATAAGTGTCCAATAATATTCATATACTAATTTTTAGAAAATCTTATGCCACATTCTTACCCTTATCTTTTAGTTTTAACCCTAATTTAAACTCGTTAACTCTTATCATGACAACATGTGTTTTTATTCTTTGAAGGTAAATATAGTTACTATAAAATGTCAAATATAACATTAATGAGTAATCTATGAAATTTTAAACTTAACGCCAATAATTTTGATTAATCTTTGATTTTATTAAACCTATATCACTTAATAAAATATTATTTATTTAAAAGTATCATTAATGTCAATTTTGACACTATTCATTACTTGACTTTTTAAAAATACAATAACAACAATATAACTTCAAACAAAAAACATTAATACATAACTAATATATCTCTTTTATCTATAAAATTTTTGGATGACATTAATTATATCAAATTAAATTTATTTTAATATTTTTTGAAACATTTAGTCGATATGTCCATTAATTAAAAAATTATTGGATCATCATTGTGCAAGCCATTAATTTAATTATTTATTGAATAAAATTAAAAAAAATGATGATTAATATAAACATATAATATTTATAATTACTATTTATAGTCAAATATATCTTCCAAATAACCATATATAAAAAATGTAAAACTTACTAAAAACATGAGTATGACATATTTGACTTTCCTTATAATAAAATACAAGGAAATACTTAAAGTCATATAAGTGGATACAAGATGCCATAAAATATGATAAAGGATTATTTTTTTCTACATTCACTCGTAAAATATAATTTGGAAAATTTTTAGGGTATTTTTATAATACTTATAATATTATTTTTACTATTAATTACCCAATTTACCCTTAACCATGGTAATACAAATTACTACAGTTATTATTCATATTGTCAAAAAATAAAGGGAACTATTTAATAAATTAAGACCTTTTGATTCCAAATATTTAATAAATTTTTTAAAATTCAAAACATATAATTAGCTAAAATTATTTTAAAATTAATCTTGTTGATGAGGTGAGAAAGTGGGTTATTAAAGTGAAATGTTCAAAAGATTGAAATGTTTTTATATTATAATTCAATGTGAAATTGATTCCAATGACCTAAATTGGTTTAAATGATATATAATTTATCTAATTATACATGAAAAATAATAAAAAAATTAATTTAAAAATATAAATTATTAAGAAAAAAATAAATATTTACATTTAAAATCCATTATTTTTTCACTATTCATCAAAATATGAAACTTGTTATGAAAATACCAAAAATTCAATAAATTTAAATTTTTATATTCCTATTTCATATAAAAAATTTATTTTTTCATGTGGAATTTATAAAAGTTTCAAAAACTATTTCTAAAACAAGTGGATCATCAAAAGAAAGTAGAAAAATATAGTTTTTTCTATGTAAAAGTGGATTTATTTTTATATCATGTTTATAAAACACATACAATGAATGTTAAATATTATATTTATCACATAATATATAAATTTCAAAATGTGATTAATATTATTCATTCCCATCAATTTAATATCTAGATTGTAATAATATTTAATTTTTCGTTTAAGTTGGGTGTTGCATGCAACGTATGCTTTCTAAAAGATTAAATTTAAAGAGGGGGATACCATAAAATCATGGTGTATGACATTTATCATATGGTCATATTTATATATTATGGGGATAATATATGATGTATTGTGTTAATATAATTCAGAAATTGTAGCAAACATAAGTTCGATCTGGTATTTTATCCTGTATGATATGTTAAACATGTGATTTTGTTGGTTTTATTAAATATTCTTAGAGATTTTAAGAATATTAAAATGTATCACATTAAAGGGAAAATAAATTTTATCATTATTTCATATTGGATACACAAACTTATGTATAGATATAAATTTCATGAAGTGAAATGTTAATTGACCTCTCAAAGTATGACTTTAAATTTATCCCAAAATGATGTTCATCATGTAGTATTATAGGTTAATATATTAAGGTTATTATGTGTAGTATTCTTGAATAGATATACAATATTTTCTCATGTGGAACAAGGTAAATAATATGATTCTTTTTGTGTTCAGTTTGACCCACTATGTATACCACATAGAGTGCTATATAGGTTTGTTTGGTATACTAGGGGTGCATAGATCATATTTTAGTCCCCACTACCTGAGATTAGTAAGAAACCTAGATTGAGAAACTTAATACATTAACACCCAAATTACACAAGTACACTTATTGAATTTGAAAATATGGATGTAGTTGGGTATGTTTTTGATCATGTCGTTGTTTGGAGCTTAACCCAGATAGGATTCTTCCTCTCATGTTACAATTATGACATCTAGTCCCTCGATTGATATAGATTGTGGGAGTATGTTTCCACAATTAGGTATTATATAAATATCTGGATAAGGGTAATGGGATGTTACTATCCAAAACTATGAATTAAATGTGATGTATTGATCAATTGGGCTATTCTATACATTAAGATTCAAGAAAAGATGAGTTGGTAAGATGGGATTGACATGCTTTATGTCCCATGGTCACTCAATGTATTATAAAAAGGGAAAATATTAGAATAAATGTTTTCTTATGATACAGACACATGGAAATAGGTATAGATATATGTTTCTTTTATGGAGATCATGCAAGATTCTTTTATATCTTCAGTAGTATTGATTCTTTAATAGAACTAAAACTTTTCTTACATGTATGGATCCAGATATGTGTATTTTTTTAAAA
This sequence comes from Viscum album, assembly GCA_963277665.1. Taxonomy (NCBI): domain Eukaryota; kingdom Viridiplantae; phylum Streptophyta; class Magnoliopsida; order Santalales; family Viscaceae; genus Viscum; species Viscum album. Next base: position 53,945,557 of record OY728138.1, on the reverse strand, counting down.
GATATAAAGTCTCATGGAATCACACTTTGTGGTTGACTAAATGGGGATTGATTTTGACTCAAATTACTACTATGAAAGAATTTTTATAACAGCCTCAAACCCACACTCCTGGATCTAGAATTGAAAACATAAAGTTTATATTTCTATTTTTGATTACAATAAAGGTGACCTAATTTTCACTATCCAAAACATACAACATCAGAAGGAAAATATTTGATCACTTACATTCTCAAGGAACACTTATGTTTAGAATTTTATATTATTGTTCTAAACTCTTAACATCATAGATTCATAAACAATTGGTTCATAAAGAGGAACATAATGTCCCACAATACCTATCTTTTCATATTCCACATTAGTTCATCAGAATCATCCATATGAAACCCTTATAGAAATAATTCATTCAAAATCAATCTTTATAACCTCGCAGAAAATAATCATAATAAGGGTGAACTCAAATCTTCAGTAAGGGTGAATGTAAGAATTAACAATTGAATGTCCTAAAGGATTATAAGAAGAGAATAAAGGTATGATTACATAATTAAATTTCATGAGTATGACATAAAAATATTCATACCCATCAATACCTGGATCATAAGACATAAAATAATGGAATAAGGATTTAATAATGGTAAGAGTCATTAGAATCAATAATCATGAACCATGTGATATCAATTAGATCATAAGAAACATTATAAACCCATTGAAATAATAGGTAAAACATATTAGTATCTTGTAATATTATCTTCACATCACTTCTTATAAATGGAATAACCAATATGGTCGACATCCATCTATGGAGTACTCAATTCATTGGAATGATATAATGGACCCACCCATCCTTGGTTTATCACAAAATCACTCTTCCTGGGTTAATAATGTAACCACCCATCCTTTGTTTATAAAAAAACCATTAATCCTTGGTTTATAAAAGAACCATCTATCATTATGAACAATTTCCAAGAACCATATCATCTATAAAGTACATAAATCATTCATTTAATCATAAACTAATTATCATAACCTTTATTATTTTTAGAACTTGATTAACCCATGGAAAATAAAAAGTTTACATAACAATATCTTTGAAACATGATTAACCCATATAAAATAAACAAGTTTCATAACAATCTATTTTAAACACGATCAATCCATAGAAAATAAAATTATTCCATAAAAATATCTTTGAGACAATCATAATCCATCTATATAAAGAATTATGATGGTATCATTAATAAGTATCTCCATTAGATAATACGTAACAACAACGTTTTTTGATGTTGATGAATGGAAATAATATTAAAATATCATTAAAACATTATTTTTAGGAAAATAACCTTTTAATTTTGAAAATCACTTTTTAAAATTGAAAATTTTCAAAATGTTATGAAAATAATTATCTTCAAAAATTAAATTTGAAACATATAATGGAAGGTTCAGAGAAAATGGTGGCCATAATGGCAGAAAAATCCATTCATGTTTAAAATGTTAAATATAAACAGTCTTTTCAAAATATTTTGTAAAAGAAATTGAAAAGTGACTCATTTGGAAATTGTTAAGAAATTTACTTTAAAAAATTCAAATAATTTCAAAGGCCATGTAAAATAGCTTTAATAAATCATTTATTTTTAGTAATAAAATTTTTGAAAAAAATAGAAAACATGGATATAAAAGTGAAAGATACCTGATCTAAAAGAAAATACAAGATTGGTATCACTTAGAAATTGATTTGTTGATGTTTATTAAATTAATAAGGGAGGGAATTGAAATTAAACATATGAACCACATTCATAACCATAGGAGAATAAAATATATGTGTTTTAAAGAAAATGATAACATATAATTTCCTCCAAAAGAAACTTGAACATAAACAATCTCAAAATGAAAGAGATTATAACATAATGACTTTTCCACTTTAGTAACTCTTTTATTGTAAGCCCCGTGAAATAATAACATAAAATTAAACATTAATTATCATGAAAAAAATTATATTAATGATATAACATTCCAAAAGTTCATTATGTACACCTCATATATAATATTCATGCATATCATAAACATATGTCCGAAAGAAAGGAATTTGGGATGATTAACCCTTACGAATATCCTATCACGGAATTGAGAGTTAATAAAATGATAGATTATATTTAAAAAAATAGTCCATACTAAACAAGTGAAAATACATAATAAAAAAAATTATATATCAATTCACAAAAAAATCAAGTCGTAATGGAGTCAATGAATTGTTTTATAGCCCAATGAAAGGAAATTGAGTTAAGAAACTCTTTACCACTTGGTATCTTTTATTTCAATAAATTGGATAAATTAATTAAAATTGAAACATAAAATACCATGATGTATGAATGATTCATAAAATTAAATATAAAATAGATATTATATACACCACACAATAAAAACAAGTGGTGAATATGGAAAATATATCCCGGATGTAAGAGCGAGATAAGAAACCCTAACCTCATGTCTATAGTTTCCTTGTATGTCCTTTAAATCCAATATAATAAGTTTAAATCTATTATTTTATTTCATAATAAAATATTCATAGATTTAATACCTTATAATTAAAAAAAATATCACATATTAAAATATTTTATTAGTTAATTCCAAACCATGTGTTTTGAGGACATCCAAATCATTATTTCAAAAAAAAACTTTAGTGTGTTGATTGTGGTCAAAGACATCATTATTTAAACATATTGAGAATAATTATCATGACGTAATTATCACATTTATTCACCAATTATACTTTTAAGACAAATTATAAAAGTTTTTTATGAAAAATGAACTAAGTTACTATTGACTGTCACAAAATGAGAAATGAAAAATATATAAGGGAAGAAATACCTAAATTATGGGTATTACTTTCTCCACAAAACAGAGGAGAGGAAGGTATCTAAAACATATGGATTGCATGATCTTCCAAAATGCATGTGATTTTATGACCTTCATAAGGTCATGAGAATGGGTTAGGTATAACATATGATATGTTGGAGATCATAAGGAGGCCCTTTGACAAGACTGTTTGCTTTTTAATGTCATCCAAGACACTTCCTGATCACACGGAAGCTACTAGATGAGTTCTACCAAGTCACGAGACTTATCATCTGGTAGGATCCTGAAAACTATCTAAAAATAATTGTAAAATAAAGGATAAAAATTTGTAAAAGATGAAAGCCTCTTGCAGTCATTGATATTCTTGAGACTTGATCATCCAGTCCATAAGATACCATAGAATCTTGGAGATATAATCACTTTGTCACATGAAATCATGATAACATGTCATGTTCATCTTTTTAAGGGTCTATGACATGTCCATTCAATTGTATGCTACTCCTCTAACATCATAAGTAAAGAAGAAAATTTCTCCATGACAATTCTTACACATCTATGCAAGATCCAACATGAATTGGACGATGCTCCATCAACGAGCAGAGAAACTGACTGGGAAAAGGTGTGTACACCATCGCAAGATCCCATATTGATCATGTCGTTCCCTCACAGGCAACCCATGTGCAATGGTTGAAAAACCTTGTAAAATGAATCAAAAAAATATACAAAATTAGGAATCCTTTTTTTGTCATTGATTTTAATGTTACGCACTTACGTGGTTCTCAAGACACCATGAATCCCCTGGTGACTTGTCTTCCTTGTAATCCGAAGTCATTTCAGTGTCACTATCATCGTGTGAATGGATTTGGACACATCTTTGAGTCATATGATTCCCCTTAAACTCCAAATAAAAATAATATGGGTTTCCGTAACAATGATTTTGCATTACAACAAGAACCATTATGGTTCATAAAATACATCACAGGTAGGGAGAGTGTTTTTTTCAAAAAAACTCATAAAACATCACACTGTACCCACCGCTTGAAAAATAAAAAAGTAAATAAAAGGGGGAAATATGGAAGCTTCTTGAGAATTGAGGAAATAATGTCTTATACCTGAAAGGGTCCATATGCCTTGGGTTATCAAAATCGATCATGCAGACCCTACTCGGTAATCCAGCATGATCTCACAAAGGCTTCTAGACATTTCATCCTAATCTCATGAAGGACCCCCCAAAAGACACCTTTTTCACACAACAGACCGTAGAAAAATAATCTTTGATCATGAGAAATACTTTACACAGGCTTTCTAATCTCATGAATACCCCTAGACTTGTCGATCAAACCTTATGAAATCCCCTTGACATGTCATCGTGGTCATGAGAAATACCTTTGATCAGTCTAGGTCTAATAAAATGTAAAAGTTGAAACATTCTCATCGTCATTGAATTTCACGCGGTGCCCTGGATGACCCACGGTAGGATCATGTAAATTGAGAGACACTAAATCACTCCACCGACTCTATCTAAAATCTATGAGATATGCATCATGAAATTATGCATACAATTGGGAGGTGAGGCCTATAAATCCCCCCCCCCCATTATCACAAAAAAATGACCGATTGATAAAACATGGGATCCCAGGAGAGGACTTCTCAGAGTATCCATTCACACCATCTCAAAGGTCTTCCATTATGTAATAATCAAGGAATGATTTAATGGATCATGAGGTATGAATATTCACTTTATGTGATCATCTATGATCACATGAAGAACTTCTGGTATATTTTTTAGATTATTCAAAGGATGTCCCACATGTCGTCTAGGTCTCGTGAAAACAGAAAATAAGCTAACATTAGAAAAACCTGAGGCACATAGGCAATAAAGGTTAAAATAAAGATAAAAAAGATAGGATGCTTATGTGAAGAACATATATTCTAATCCTCATGCACCTCGCAAGAATCAAGAATATCATGCAATAGCACTAGAACATGTCTCTCAAATCATGGGATGCTCCCTAGATATACAATTTTGATCTTGTGAAGTCCCTTTAAAATGTAAAAAACAAGTCACACGATGCCCATCAGGCATTCTACCCTAGTCTTATGAAGTCCCCTGATCTTACCAACCAAATCCCATAATATCTTCCATACATGTATCCCAAGTTATGTGGTGACACCAGGACAAGTAATCTAGTTCCCACATTGACACCAATACATGTCATCATAGGTCATGGGATTTACTCCAAACATGTCAGTCTATATTATGTGATTTCATCCAAACATGTCATCCTGGATCATGCGACATCCTTTAGACTAGTCATTCAAGTCATGTGACACCCTCCAAACGTATCATCTTGGGTCATGTGACGTCCTCCATATATGTCATCTCGAATCATGTGACATCCTCTAGACATGTCATCCTGAATCATGTGACATCCTCTAGAAATGTCATCCAAGCCATGTGACACCCTCCATATATGTCAGGTTGGGTCATGTGATGTCCTTAGTACATGTCATCATGGATCATCCGACGTCCTTTATACAAGTTAGTCAGGCCATGTGACAACCTCCAGACATGTCAACCTAGATAATATGATGTTCTCCAGAAAAATCATCCCAACCATGTGACACCCTCTAGACAAGTCAGCTTGGGTCATGTGACTTCCTCTATACATGTCATCCTGGATCATGTGATATCTTTCGGACAAGACATCTAGGCAATTTGATACCCTACAGACATGTCAACCTTGATCATGCAATGTCCTCTATAAAATCCATTAATATCATGGAATTTCCCTCAAATAAGTCAACTAGATCATGAAATTGTCTTCAAACATTTTTTTTGGTCAATCAGGACCTATTTAGATGTCCTCAAGCATGTCAGAAAAATGATCATAGAATGTTAGGAATACAATCAGGAGGCATTGAGCTGGCATCCTAAGACATCATAACCTTGTCAAATGGATATATTAGGGAAGCCTTGGTGTGTAAGCCATGATCAGTGGCATGATATGGCTACCCCCATATTAGGGTAGCCTTAGTGTGTAATCCCTAATCAGTGGAGTGATATGACTACCCCCCATGTTAGGTCATACTTAATGTGTAAGACCAAATCAGTGGCATGATATGACCGCCCCCAAATTAGGGTAGCCTCGTTGTGTAAGCTCTAGTTAGTGGAATGATATGGATACCTCCATATTATAGCATCCTCAGTATGTAATAACAATCAGTGGAATGATATAATTGCCCCCATATTAGGTCATCCTCTTTTTACAAGCCTTGATTAGTGGTATGATATGAATTCCCCCATATTAGGGAAGCCTCAATGTGTAACTCCTAATATATGAAATGATATTACTACCCCCATATTAGGGAATCCTCAATGTGTAAGCCTTGATCAGTGGAATGATATGATTTCCCCATATTAGGGAAACCTCAGTGTGTAAGCCCAGATCAGAACTAAACTATGAGACCCCTGATTCCTAACATAACTAGGATACGTAGGATGCCTTCATAAGGCCCGAGATCCATATCAAATATCCAAATGGAAACCTCAATGTCTAATCCCTGATTATTTGAATGATATTACTATACCCATATTAAGAAAAATTCAGTGTGTAAGCCCTGATCAGAACTAAACTATGATGACTCTGATTCCATCCATAACCAGGATACATAGGATGTTTTCTTAAGGCCCAAGATCAAATGGGAATCCACCTTAGTGTAAGTCTATCCATGTCTCTGACATTACAACCATCGGGAACAAATCTCTCTCATGGGCTTATCATTCTTCTTAATATACTAGTGGATTGAGAAATAAACGAAACTATGAAAACTATGATTGCTAATATAACCAAGATATGTAGGATGTCTTTCTAAGTCCTAATATCTACATCAAAAATATAAAGGGTTCCACTAATATATAATTCATGTATCCATATGTAGTGAGAATGATTATTTTTTATCCCTTTTTTATCACACTGAGCATAAATCATATGGTATTAGGGATTTGAAATGGACATATCATTCACAACATGAATCCCCACCATCCAGTGCATCTTTAGTGTGTAAGACCCAATCAGTAGCATGATATAACTACTCTTATAAAATGGAATCTACCTCTGGGAAAGTCCCAAGGGTATGATCAAAATATAATGACTCTAATTCCTACCATAACTAGGATATATAGGACACAACCCTGAGGTTTGAGATCAATACCTAGTGCCTATGTTCCCTTATATATGTCATTTTCGCATGACATTGAACTAAATGGTTTTAACAAAAAAATGTGAGTTTTTATTCTTTTTATAAACATAATATATAGGTTTCCTCATAATGGCTCAATATCATCCTCAAGTTATCAATTTCCTTCTTGTATTATAGAAAATTTTTAAGTTCATGGTTCTGTGTCTTTAAAATAAAAGAATATACCCATTAATGGGAAATGGATGAAGAACCTTGGATACATAGAGATAGATTCATTAGTTGACCCACCTTTTTCCATAGAGGGACTCAACACTTGATCATTTTTTAGGGTAAATGGACCCATATTGGAAATAGGAAGAGATTCTAAAACATATCTAAAATCTATAAGAGAGTATCTGAGGAGGAAAAAATTCTCCCAAAAGGGTGTGATGAGCCTGACCTTCAATCCTCTTGACCAAAGTGAGTTCTTAATCATCACTCAGTCTGAAACCCAAAAGGGCCATGTATCGTTGGAAAGTAGGTTTTTACTTGGTTATAAATGTGGGAGACAATGTGATTCTTCTTTAGAGATAAAAATTGTAAACCAAACATGAATTATTTTATAAGACATTGAACCACCCACAATCAAACCATCAGTTCTATCCATTAATATCTTTCTGACAAAACAAAAATGGTGAACCTGCCATGAATCTCTCCAATAACAAAATTATCAGTTGACCATGCATCAGGCCATTTTTTTCATACCCTATGAAAAAAATTGTGAACCTCAAATGAAACTATAAAATAGTTAAATGATTAGTTTACCATGAGTTGGGTCATTTTGTTCACATATCCGATGCTAACAGAAGTGGGAACCTGACATGATTCTTCCAAATGATGGAAATGATCGATTTATCCTCTATAACTAGGGTTATCATAAAATAAGTCAATCCTCATTATGATATGTCCACCTGAGAAGAATGGTCATACATGGAATAAGAAAGGATGATTTTTTTACCCATGAATATCTGATTGAGAATGTATCATGCCTACGATGATGCACTAGTCGGTGACCTTGTTTCTTGTAATAATCGTGACTTCATATATTTATCTCCCAAATAACACCCTGACCTAAGATAATTTCTCCATCTGGTGATACTTTGGGAAAATCTGATTCGGCTGAAACCCCTGTGGGTTTTAGGTAGAACTCACCTACCTGACACCTGCCACATTAGGTGGTGAATACAATAGTCTGGGAATACCATTGACATGGTATGATCCCAACAGAGTTCTTCATATATTACTATAATGTAATGGTATATTCTAGTAAAGTATGAGATGATGGATTGGGCTCATATTGTTGTTCCAACATGGGATCACCAAGTGAGAGAAGCACATGCCTCAGTATAGGCTCATATTCCTATTGAAAAAGAATAGTGGAATATTCCAAATCCCAAGGATAAGGCTCATATCCTGATTTTGGTTGGGACTCACCAAGTGAGAGTGACACATGCCTCGACACAAGCTCGTATTCCTTTATCAAATGATCAGAGGCATACTCCAAAGGCCTATGATCAGACTCATACATATGTTCTGGTCAGGGCTCCCAAAATGAGAGTGGAACATGCCTTAGGACATGATAATATCTATTTTAGTGAAGACACTTTTAATATTCCAATATCTCATGGAATTCGAGATCATAACCCTACTTACATTGACAAATGACAACACCATCATCCTTATCAGGCCATAGAAGATGAGTATCATATCCTTTATCAAATTCTAGAGGTTTGTCGGCATAGTCTGGTAGGTAATGCATACTCAGACTAGGCTCATATTCATGTTCCATCTTGGTCTCACTAAGTGAGAGTGGAAAATTTCTTGGTATAGGCTCATATTCTTGCTGAAAAATATTTCTTGCATACTCCAAAGGGTCAAGATTTAGATCATATAATCATTCTAACTAAGTCTCTCAAAGTAAGAGAAACACATGCCTAGGGAAATTCTCATATTTCTATCATTGAATATACTGGTCATTTTCTAACAGCTTCTTAGTAGGAGGCTCATACTCCTACAACACTATATGGTTATCAATACATCCTGAAATAATTCATACAGGAGGATCATATCCCTTCACAATTCTAAAAAGAAGTTTGGAATATTCCATTCATGATGTATAATGAGGCTTTTATTACTAATCATCTCAATTATAGTGTCCTTGAGGTTGTTAAATACATAGTCTCAATAACCCAATGGTCCATCTATTCTTCAACCGAATCAGAAGGAAATCATTATCGTGATATTACTCCTCATGGTAGTGGAGAGATGGATCATAGGGACTCTAATCATGACATATGTCATGGTCAACCTACCCATGGTGATATCTCCCATGGAAAAGGAAATCATCCCCTTGACCTAAAACCTCTACATATAGAGGTTCTTAAACTCAAATGTCTTCATATAGAGAGGTGCTCAAAAAAATGAGGTCAACCACATATAGTTCCCATAAACTACCAGAAACACTCCACTTTGGTCAACAGACAACCCTAAGAAACACCTTATATGGTTTTGCCAGATGGAGGTGTTTAAGTCAGATAAAGAGGAAGCTAACATTTACATATGGATAGAATTACCTAGAAAAAACTTCCCCACCGTGTTCTGAATACATTACACTTTTTACTATGAGATTTCATGCCATACCTATATCAAAAATATGTAGGAAACTCATCAATGACTAAAGTCAGGACACATCACTTATCCATGATATGAGGGTCACCTTCAGACCATCATGATACTCTATTGTCAGCTAGAAACGTCTGTTATCTCCATGGACCAGGATCTAAAACCATAAAAGTGAAGTTTAAATCTAAAACATTCTTACCACCATTGCGTCAAAACTGTTTAAAATCTAATAGCTGATTCTGTGTCATGTATTTGTATTTGAGGATGGGGAAATTATGGAGTGTTACACTTAACTGTGCCTCTAGAATAGCATATCCCCTCAGATAAGGCAGCCTCCAATATCATAGACTCTAGTGAAATTAGGGGACTAGGTAATGCGTGATCCAATTGGACACTAAAATGTAATTACCCTGCATTAATGGTTCAAATACATCATGAACAAATGGAGAGAACAAATAATAGTTCCTTGAACTGGGACCCATGAAGCAACGGGAATTCATTTTAGACATGAAAGCCAAAGTTGAAATCAACCAGAAAACTTCCACTAAAGAATGAATCCCATCATAGACTACTATTGAACCCAACTCTTACATGATCACAACTACACCACATCAAATAGGTCATAATAGCAATTTACATCATAGTTTTCCGGGAGAGAATCTAGCCCAATGGGTTAGGGGAATATCTACCACCACCTCCACCCCTTGAATCATCAATCCCTGAGAGGATTTAGGACATATCGATAGCATCTTAAAATAAACCCCATCCCACTAGTCAGGGGAATTTATATCTCTATCCCCATCACAAGGTTTATCATCCCCCAAGAGGGTCCTAGTAAAATCAATGGCAGTTCTAGATCAACCTCATCTTTCTTGGGTGGGGGAATTAACATATCTCAATACCCATCCCAAGACTCATAAAATCCATGACTAGAATCATTGAATCCTGAACATCAGGATCAACCAATGTCAATTATGGACCCAGATAGTCCCTGGACCACAGGTCTAGGAGAATTTTTATCATCACCATTACCATAGAGGGAATCAGACTTTTCTAGTTTGGAAGGTAAATATTGATGGTTTGTATCCCATCCATTCCTCCCGCTACAAGACAAACATATACTATTTATGAAATTTTAGATAATCATAACTGGAAACTCTCTCAATTTCACCACTCACATGTTGAGAAAGGAGGAGCATCTAGTGACGTTAATCAAACCTCACTAGGTTCGCAAGCTAAAATGTCCCAATATGGAAAAGTGTTTGAGAAAAGAACCTAATATAGGTAGTAAAAAATCATATTGTTGCGTTGAGAGTAATGGGACTACTACAATTTCATGATACACCTATTTGAATTTATTCACCATAAACATAACAAATATTGTGGATCAATATGCGGATATAGAGGGATGAAATATAGAAAATATACCTCGAGAGGGGGATCTGGATGCACCCACAAAGGCTTCATATTCCTAGAACCATAGGAGGATCCAAAACATGGAACCTCTGAATATCAATTTTCTACCTCTCTAGAAGAACACTACCAAGGATAAAGGGAAAGTGGTGTCTACAACCCAATCACCACCTAGAAAAACTAAAATTCATTCTATGGATGAATGAATGGAATGATATGAGAATGAAATAAAAAATCTTAGAAAAATAAATGAGGAGATACTCTAGGGAAAAATTACCACTAGGTATCATCTTCATATAGAGAAGATTATCCCTACTCCCATACATCTAGAAAGAGTTAATTATCCTATAAGAGTGTTATTTGTGCATCAGAACAACTCTGATTCTAGGTAGTCGGTCTACATAAATGAGGAAGCTAAAAATGATTGTGAATTCCCTCCATTACAGCAATATCCTCTTTATCATGATGGAAATCATTCAATCTTATAATGAATTCAGAATTAGAAAGAGATGAAAATTGGGCCACCTCATCAAGCCCTATTTTCTCCTTATAGATGGGAGGCGGCTCAGAAAGCAGTACCTCTAGAATAGATCAACTCCATTTAGTGACTAGCTACTCTAATGGAATCCATGTAAGATAAATACACACCTATGAATCCTAAGAAGAATCTAGATCCTAAATGGGTGGATGACACATTTTCCCCACCAAATTTAAGTAATCCTACCTTCTCCAACTTTGATGACACGTGAGTCCCTGAATAATACTCACTCACTTCATATCCTAATGTGGTATGATGATGGGCCCTTGAGATTAGTAGGATATGACCAAGATAATTTGTTTTATACTAAATTTGTTAGGTACAACTTTTTTTAGTATAATAGCCTTTCAGTAGTATCTATTGTAGATTAGTAATCCCTTTATCATTAATTCTTTTACCAATCAGCTTCACACTGAGGAAAATAAATATTGACCTGATGAAATAAAAGCAACATGAAAATGAGATGGTGTTTGACTTAATATATAAATAGAAAGGATTAACCTATTCACTCAGTCCTCTCTTGTATGAGAAACTGCTAAAACTCTATGTTGAAAATATATGAGATGAGCTGTAGAAAACACTCTTACAAATGAAATATCTGGGTGGGTCCCATGAGTTTTCAGAAATGGAAAAATGTTTGGAAAATTCCATCCATTGTACCCGAGCTAATTCTTTACTCATTCCCTCATCATAGAAAAAAAATACTTAGTAAGGATGAGATTGTCACTGTTACCCAAAAACCAATAACAATGCCCATTCAAGCACCTAGGTAGTACCTAAACCACTAAACACCTCCCATCAGGTGGTAAAAATAAAAAAATCTCCATAGTAAATCAGGGAAAAGAGATCAGGGTTTCATGGGATTTGAGGAATGGATGAATAAAACATACTCTTTCCAAAATGAGAAAGTCCTTGGTTATTTCCTTATAACTATAGAAAATAACCTTCTTAAGCTAATGAAGCCCAGAACTTCCAATGAGGTTAACCTCATTATCCATCTAGACTATTTCCCTTTCCATAAAATGTTGGGTCACAATATCCATGATTGCTTCATCTTAAAATATTTCCTCTAAAGCATGGTCGATTCTATATAGGTGATGTTGGATTACTACCTGGCATAGGTGACCTGCATAACTATTTCCTAGTCATAAGAAGAGGGTGATTAGCAGAAATTTCTGTCCTAGTGTGGATATAGTTTCAATAGCTATATGACTTGAAATATAGTTAACCGAGGACATGCCACCCTGTGATCATAGGTTCTCAAACCCATAATGGTTTCATTTCCTAGGGAGGTCATAGAAAATATGCCTCTTGAAGGTGGATGTAATTATAAAACATTGGAATATATAGAAGAGGAAGATTCGTATTCATCTTCAATGGAAGATCTAACCCTTTTAGATTTCCTCACTGCAACATCTGAAGCATGAGAACTGCCCCACCAAACAAAACCCACGTCAGAAAAAGAGATAATATTTGGGTCTATTAATGTGATAAACTTAGTATAATTATTATTTTATGATGAATATACCTTTGAGTATGATTTCCTTATACCATACTAAAGATCTGGAGGCCACAGGTGGAGGATCCAAGGATACAGGGGACAACATGGGCATGGTTGGACATAATATTGTGGTTTCACCCCACAGAGGATATATATGCAGAAAATATGCATGGGAAAACACTCTAGTGAGATAAAAAAAAGGTTCCTCAAATCCCTATAAAAGTCGATCCATCCTAGTAATCTTTAATGACCTCTTGTTGGGGATTCCATTGTATGATCTGCCCAGATATCAGGGAAGGCCGAATCGACCTACCCCACTAGAAAATGATGCTCCCTCGACCTATAAACATGTACCAAACCCATATAACTCAAATTCTTCAGCTCATAAACCACTTAATAATGATAAACCCCACCATAGTAAAATTTTACCTATGGAATAAAATTAATACATTATAAAATTGCTTTTGGTTGTCCAATCCAATCTCTAAATCGTGGATGTTATCCATCTTTTAAAATAACATAGGGAGGCACTCATTGAATCCATCCATAGCCCACAAGAGTTCAATAGAGAAGTCATTGTGGCCTAGGATTATATATTGGAGACTATACCATAAAAATTCCAAGTTTCTATCTTGTTAACAAAGAAGAATCAATAGGAGATTATCCGGGGAAACATCAAACCCGTGTATGTTTCAGGTAGACTTGATAATGTCAACATTTACGGGTTCTGATTGAAAATATTTCCAAGATAAATTTCATCCTAATTAATACCCTCAAACATTTGGAATATAGATAAGGGGATATATCTCCCACAAAGATGACCATTCAAGGGTATGATAAGTGTGAGAAAATACCTCTTAGTAAGATCAATCTCAAAGCTTAGTTTGGGGATCTCACATCTAACACTAAGTTTATGGTTATATAGTAAGAAAAAGCCTACAATTTCTTGATCAGAAGGCCTTGGCTCCATAACCTTGTGTTGGTAACTTGAAAATTCTATTAGTGTTTGAAATACCCCATTGATGGAAAGGTCATCATACTACATGGTGATAGTGTCCCATTTAATTATTTTGAAGACACATATCTCAAGGAAAGTTTCTATGAAAGGAAAGTCAAACAACCAATGGCGGATGAAAATATACAGGTTTCAGTCCCCAATGTATTGGGGATCTCCCCTATGAATCCCTGGAGTATTCTCAACAATGACAATGTGTTTCCCATAAACCTGATTAAAGTAGTATAACCAAACCCATATGTCCAATATCCTTTTGTCCCCAGTAACAATATGAAATAAAATTTGCTCTGGAATCTCTCTACAATGACTAGGTAAGTAGGGAATGGAAATGTATCTTACCGTGGATAATATCATCACAATAGTGATAGAGATGCCCTTATATTTTCTACCTCATATAATAATGCCTTCATGGACTCATAAATGGAAGAGGAAGAGGATAACATTAGGAACACTCCTACCACATTTTAGGAAGGCATATCCACAACCACTGATGAGCTCGAAAAAATAAATTTGGGAATATAAAATACCCACAAATTATATTGATTAGAACTTCCATGCCTCTCAAGGATCAAGATATGTAAATTTCTTTTCTAAAGTAACACTGATATATTTTCCTTTGGAATTTTATAGAAATTCCTAGACTAAATCATAATGTGTCCACACACCATCTTTGATTACCTGATGACCATCAAGATTTCAAGAAGGCATCCAAGAGGATGAAATCATCTTATGCTACAAATGTAGAGGGGGAAGTTTTCAAATTGAACAAAACCAATTTTATTTGATAAGTACAATACCCAAAATGGATCGCCAACATCATCCATATCAAGAAAAATAGCATGCATATTAGAGTCTACATTGATTTTAGAGATCTTAACTGAAACTTTTAAAATGATGATTTCCCATTTTCAATCACAAAAATACCGATCTATGAAACCACTAGCTTTCAATCCCTTTACTTTAGGGATGGGTACTTGGGGTATAATCAGATATAGATGGAACATGAGGATGAGTAATCCACTACCTTCAGATCACTACTGGTGATGTTTTTCTATCATGGCATTCTCCTTGTATTAAATAATGTTGTCTCTACTTATCAAAGTGTCATTCATCACATATTTAAAACCATATTAGAATGAATATCATAATTTTATGTCAATAATATGGTTATCAAATATCTACAATGATGCGATCACTTCACAGATCTTTAAATAGTCTTTAACAAGTTGTGACAACATATCCTCTAGATGAATCTGACCAAATGTACTTTAGGGTTAATGTCATAGAAATTCCTTAGATTTTTTTTATTCCACCATAGCATTGAGGTTGACCCTAATAATACAAGTACAATTCTAGTAATTTCACACACACCCCTCCCCCTCGAAATATCAAATAACTGAGGGGGTTCAAAGGGAACCTTCCCTACATTCAACATTTCATAGCCAACTTGGTCTGAAAATTTCTCCCCTTAACCAATATAATGAAGAAGGGAATCACCTATAAATGAGACAATGACTTCCAATAATCATTTGATAGCCTAAACCAATACCTTTTCACCCAATGGTTCTGATGTTTCTAGTGGAAGTAAAGCTATTAATCTAATGTGGGTCCTTCATGGAATGGTCACTTAGCTCTCTCCTCACACAGAAAAAATGATGTGGGGAATGTGAAGTGTCTCTACTACCTCATCCAAATGATTCTAGGAACTGTGACCCGATATTCATATATTGAGAATAACTTCCTTTCACTCTTATTTGTGGTGCAAAAGATGAGGCATTACTTGTAGCACCATGAATTACACTTAATCTCTCATATAGACACACTCAAGTACATCCTTTGTCATCCCATAATGAATGGGTGCTTGTCCTAATGGGAATTCATTCTATAATAGTAATACATTCAATTTGTGTCATGGAATTAAGTGAAAGGACATACCATAGCTGATTTCATCGTGTCACTTACCACCTCAAAAAGTAAACTAATCAATATAAACCTCTCAGATGATGAGGTTTTCTATCCCCATGACACTCCCTAGATATGGAAGATGTATTTTGATGGTGCCTCTCAGAGTATTATCATAAAAATACTTTTAAAATCCAAAGTTCAATCAAGTTCGCATAGGGATTTCATTTTTTTCTCTACGAAAATAAATTTCTTCATACTCTTTCTCACTATCCGAAGGTTACATTTATAATGAGGGTGAGTAATAATCCCTCGTCACTAGCTTAAAACTATCCCTACAGTTGTAAATATCTAAGCTAGACATCAAATGGGATTTAGATCTAGTGATAAATCATAATAATGGTTAATATTTTATAAAAAGGAATAATTGGAACCTCTAATCGACTACATCAGATGACTAGTGGTATAATTCTGTTATGAGCCCTCACTTTATCATGCCCCCCGATCATAGAATATTTATGCCAATGCATTGGCTAATGCAGCCCTAGTCTTGGCCAACCCTGATCAAGAGCATGTAATATTCTACATCATGCAATAGAGGATGGTCTCATCAATAATTATCTATGATATGGAAGAATTATATAAGGTTATATTTACCACAGAGTGTAATGAACTCATATCCATAGTTAGATAGATAGATCCCAAAATTTATTATCTCCAAAATGGGACTCTCCAAGAATATTGATCAAGATGGTAATAAATTTGGTGTTGAGTAATGAACTTTACCCTATGGGATGGTGAACATGAGAAAAAAATCACTCTACAAGAGAGGCATCAATGGGATTCTCTTCATATGCATAGAAAAAAAGAGATATTCCCTCCATAATGGATGAATTATATGCAATTTCTTGTGGAACTCATTGATCTAGGATCAGGATCTCCCACAAAATTAAGATGCTAGGTTACTACTGGAAAACCATGATATATGAAAATTTAGAATTCACAAGGTAATTTAATTCATTCTAGATCCAAGAAAACATCATCCATCAATCCCCATAATTTCTACATACCTCTAAATATTCCTGGTTGTTTTCGGTATGGGGAATGCATGTTTTGGGGCCATATCCACTATCCAAAAAAACAAGTTTAAGTACATTCATACTACTACTAACTTAATTTACAAGTGGGATAAGGTGATTCTCATCAAGGAAGTAGAGATAAATAATATCATCAACCTCTTAGAGTCCTATATCATGACCAAGTTCGGAGTCCCTCGCACAATATTGATGGAAAAAGGCACCAAATTCTATTCTAAAAAGATGATGAAATTGTACCAAGAGTATAACATTTATTCCAATTACTCATCCCACTATCACGAAGTGGAAAATAGAAAAATATAGGGTTTCAATAAGACTCAATCAAATATACTTCAGAATATGGTGAATAAGGTTAAGAAGTCTTAGATAGATAAGATCATCCATGCTTTATGAGCCTACCATACCATAATGTGTACTACTACACAAGAAACACCATATTCATTATTGTATAGAACCAAGTAATTTTATCCCACAGAATTCTAGTTTCCCTTACTTCGAATAGCTATTTTTGAAAAACTCTCAAATGATGATAAATTTTGGATGAGGTTGGATGAATTGGATCAGATCGATGAGGAAAGGTTTCATACATTGCAAAACCTCAAAGTCCACCAGAATCAGATCACACGATCCTTCAATAAATATTTTCATCTCCATTCATTCCTACAATGAGAACTACTGTTGGATCTCAGGACCCCAATGATACCAAGCAAGGAACCTCTGAAGCTAGAACACAAATGGGAAGGGCCTCAAATCATAAATAAGGTCTATAATAATAAATCATATTCACTAGCTATAATGGATTGAAAACCTGTCACCTCCCCACCAATGAAAGGTTTCTTAAGAAATACTTTTCATAGATTCCATCAATAATTCTACATATTTATTTCAATATTTTAAACTTCAAAAACACATCCTAGTCACATGACGTTAAACTACACAAACTCATCCTGACCAAATGACATTAATTGTATCGAAGCAGTCCTAGAATCAAGAATTTAAACTGTATAACATCTTACATCCTGACCGCATGACATTAAACTAAAAAGAAGGCATCCTCACTTCATTATATAAAACTACATGGATCCTCATCATTCTTCTTATTTCACATTGACCCACTTTCATCTTTATCGCATGATCTTAAACTACACGGCTAATGTCCATGCTGAATGGCACTAAACTGTATAGTTTATCCAAAAATATATATAGCTTTATTCTCATTTCAATGAGATGCATAGGGATTCCTAGATCCAATATCATGGACCAGACACCACATAATAAAAAATTCCTATATCCTTTCTCTAATTTCCCCCAATTCATGAAAGGAACCTATATCATTCCTTTTTCTCACACCGAGCATAGATTACACGATCTTTGAAATATTGGTGAGGGATTCCCCACATGACCAAGAAATATCAATTCACGATAGGGATATTGTGGTCTTGAATGCAAGAAATAATATATCACACCACAATTCCATGTTGTATGATCTTAAACTGCACAGTTGATGTCTCTTGCATGACATAAAACTGTGCATTACCATGGGCATCGCCTGAGAGGACCACTCTCTTAGTTGTTGGTCTCCCACTTCAACTCTATTCCAGAACTACATGTGACTTGGTACCTGCCATCATAGTATATGATGGCCAGACCTCTAATATTGGGTCCATTCACAATTTACCTTATTCACATCAAGGATCCTATGTCCTTGTCACATGATATTAAACTACATGGTTTCTCAATAACTACATGTATCTTGATTCATGACATCACAAGATATGTAGTTATGCCCGGATCTCTAATACTAGGCCCATGTACAATAATAAATGAGAACAATACCACCCTTTGTACATAGTTCAGTCCAACATAGAGTGTTTCCCATTCAAGAACTATGTATGGATTGATTCATGTCATTACAGGATATGTAGTACTTCCCAAATCTCCAATACTGATCCCAACTAAAAAAATCAATGGGAATAATCCCCCTACATACGGGTCAGACTTGTGTAGATTGATTCCTATTCAATAACTATGTATAGCTTGATTCCTATATTCATAAGATACGTAGTGACACATAGATATCTGATTCATGGGTACATCCACAATAAAACAAAAATCCCATCATCTCTATATATGATTCAGACCTACATAGGGAATATGCATACAATAACTATGTATGTCTTGATTCCTGACATCAAAGGATACATAACAACACCCAGATCTGCAATCATGTGTTCAGCTACAACATATAAAATCATAGAAATTAACACATAAATGCATATGGGATGGACCTATGCAATAAATGTCCTAGCAATATGAAATTAAACTATATAAAAAAATAGTTTAAATGACTTTTTTAAAAGTGTTTGAGCCATACAAGATCATTTTTCATATTCATGAGTTAGATATATGTATGGATGGAATGCTCATGTGATATATCTATGAAAAAGGGGATCAGGAATATAGCCACCCACAAATAATCCTAAGCATGGATAAAATATTCCCCTAGAATCAAAATTCCTCCGACCAGTGCAAATTCTTCCCCAAATACATATTGTAAAATGTAACATATTGGTTCCCATGTCCTTACCACATGACGTTAAACAACAATAAAGGGAATGTATTTACTGCATGATGTTAAACTACAATGAAAATGTACAGATCACATGGTATTAATATTTCATAACAAATGAAGCCCTACTATATGATTTTAAAAGGTTTATACCATCACCTGTCATTATCCCTTATCATAGGACCAAAATATCTTTACCCTGGTCAATTAGAGTATAGGGTGCCTATGTCATCTTTTAATCCCCTAATCCCATAAATCAAACTTCATGATTTGAGCACATCAGATCACAACAAGCCTTTCATGTCCCTTTGAAATGAAAATATGTCTCTCTTTTTTTAATATGATATCAACACATAAGGGCTCAGACTTACCAACCAGATACATCTTGGTCCTGTGGGAAGGGATTTTTTATCCCTGTAAGCTCGATGTCTCCATGGTGGAACTTGGAACCTGAGGGTGATCTAGTCCATCCCCATCAAGATTGTCTCATATCATTACTCATGAATTTTGAACCTCAAGTCATGATTTAAAACATTTCCATCTCCCTGTTATATGAATGTTGGAGTTCCCTTGACTCTGGGAATCTTAATTAGGCTCTTTTGTAAGATTTACCTCTTATTAGGCCCATGAACATCATGAACTTAAACTACCTACACTTTGTTCAAATCTATATGTCCTTAAATTCAAGCCTTTGATGGTCCAGATCACAAGACCCAAAACTAATAGTGAAAGAGACACAAAACTTTTTATTTTGTAAACCTATAAAGGGTGTCCTAAGAAAAAATCAAATCTTTGATCACTAAAATATTCATCTCCAGAGTTTAAGAAATAGATAGAGTGAAAATAAACGATTCTTAAATATCATAGGGCCCACTTTATAGCCCACGTAAAAGACAAGCTACGCTTGTTGGAGCTCGTGGTCTAGGAAAATGTTAGATTAATAATTTTTCACATCTCCTCACCATGATAATTTGTTCACTAGGAAATGTCACATATTTTAGGTTTCTCAAACCCGTCTTGAATATTAAATTTTCCATAAATTAAAATTCATGATTTGAGCACCTTGGTTTTCTGCAAACCTTCCATGGCCCTTAAGGAAACGAGATCTCTCTTTTTGAGCTAAATATTAACGTATAAGGTCTTCGACTTACTAACTAAAGAAATATTGTCTCTATAGGAATGTATTTTTTATTCTTGTGCTTTTTATGTCATTGTGGTAGAACTGAGAACCTAAGAGTGTTTTGGTCCACCCATTAAATGATTTTCCCATACCATCTTAATGGACTGATCACTTTGGACCATAATTTAAAATCTTCATAATCAAAATATGCAAGCAGATTCGACATCCTCAATATTAAGTCACCATGTATTATACCCTTTCTCAATGCAAGGATGAAAAACTCCATTCCTAGATGTTTTAATGGTCCACAATGCATGGCTTAAGACAACATGGTGTAGGTCCCTAGCCTCCCTATGAAAAGAAAAACCACTATAGGGTTCCATAACCCTTCCAAGATAGTCCTTTTCTCTATAACCCACTTAATTGATATGACTTTTGAGTCTTTGAAAATCTTTCCTGGTCCTTAGAGAAGAGTGGGGATCAACTATACTTAACTATGAATGTAATCCCTATAGACTCATGCATAAGGACTTTGACCTACCAATTTGACGCATATACTCTTTTAAAGAAAGGAAATCCAATCCTTTTGAGCCCTAGTGACATCGTGGGGGAACTCAAAAACTAATAGTGTTTTGGTTATCCCTTGGTATGTATGTCACATTCCATGATTCATCGATTCATGCTCTTGGGAACACGGTTTACGTTACCCATCCTCCAACTATCCACATGGACTCTAGATTTCCCTATATTTTAACCATACACCCATAAAATTCCCAAAATATTTCATAGACGTTGTCAAATAGTGAGGAATACTCTGTTTGACCATGCTATCAACACATAAGGGCTTTCACCTATCAACCAGAGGCATCTCCTCCTTAGAGGAAAGGAACTCTAATCCTCGCCAGCCTTAGAAACACCACGGTAGAACTCAGAACCTTAGGGTATTTTGGTTTATACCTAGTATTCCTAACCCATATTCAATATTAATCAATCAATTCCTAGAAACAATACATTAAAACATATAGAATCTCAAGTTTGCATCCAGAAGACCCTAAAAAACAGAAATATGAGGTATGGCCAAGAAGACCCTAAACTACAAAAATAAAAGTTTCAAGCTAGAAGACCCTAAAATATAGCAATAAAAAGTATGATCTAGAAAGATCTTAAACTACATAAATAGAAGGTATGTTCTAGAGGACTCTAAACTATGGGAATATAAGTTCTAAGATAAAAAAAATTAAACTATGGAAATATAAGGTATGATCCAAAATACCCTAAACGACAGCAATAGAAGGTCCAAGCCAAAAGACCTTAAACTATAGCAATAGAAGGTCCGATCCAAAAAACCCTAAACTAAAATAATAAAAGGTATGATCCTGAAGACCCTAAAATACATAAATAGAAGGTCTAAGTGAAAATAACTTAAACTACAAAAAAATAAGGTATAAGCTAGAAGACCCTACATTATATAAATATAAGGTCCAATCTCGAAGACCCTAAACTACAACAAAATAAGGCATGAATCAAAAGACCTTAAATTACACTAATATTAGGTCCAATCTGAAAGGACTTAAAATAATGAATCAAAAGGTACAAGACAAAAGACCCTAAACTTCATAAAAAGAATGTATGTTCCAGAAGACCCTAAACTACAGTAACAAAATGTTTGAGCTAAAAGACCCTAAACTACAGTAATAGAATGTCCAAGCCAGAAGAACCTAAACTAAAGTGATAGAATGTTCTAGATAAAATACCCAAAACTATAGAAATATAAGTTTTGATAAAGAAGAAACTAAACTATAGCAATATAAGGTTCAATCCAAAATACCCTAAACTAAAACACATCAATGATTTAGTTTTCAAGACTGAAAAAGGCATAAAACTTATCATGACAAAAAAACTGCAAGAGGGTGGCCTAATAAAAAGTTGAGTCCACACCTGTTAAGCCTTATTATATATAAATATTAGTAAAAAATTAGGGAAATATGAATAAAACAATACAAATCTTATAAGTCCCATCATATGGACTTAGAACACACACACATTTCTTGAGAAAAAATATCTATTGTTTAAATAGTCAAATCTAGGAATTTAGATTTAATTGATTTTATAAAAATTATGGGTATCATTGATAATTCATTTAACATAAAATCCATTAAATTTAATGCACGCATTGAATGAAAAAAAATATGGGCAAAGACATATAATGTTCAAAAGATCTATTCATCAATAGAATTCTAGAGGAGGGACTACCACATTTCAGAGCCTCTCTAGGGATTCAATCAAAACAAAAAAAACAAACACATAAATGATAAAATTGTAATAATATTTCATCATCTATGTTCGATACGTTGGAAAGAGCCTAATGAGAAGCATCGATTGACTGTCGAAGTGCCACTCACTCCACTTCTTCTACTTATGACCTAGGACAAAGGGTTTCAATAATAGTAGATAGCTCTGAAACTCTTTTATAATTATTTTATAATTATTATAAAGATGTTGGAGGATCAAAATTTGAGTAAGCTAGTATCTCCTCATATCTCGCTATCTATATGTTCAATTCATCCATTTGGGAATGTAGGTCAAATATGAACTGATGGATTTGTTCAAATTCCTCTAAATAATACCTTATCAGTTTATCCAAGGGAGTCCCATCATTAAGATCACACCACCACCTCTCACTAGTATCCAACTCCTTCCACATCATGATAATTTGGTACATTATTTTATATAATGGTTGGCGGTCAAATCCACCCACCCCCATTTTTGAAAGTAATAGAGAAGAAGTTTTCTTGATCGAGAAATGGTTCTAAGGGTGTTTTAGTGATCAAGTTATAAATATGCTTCCAGATTACACTAATCTATACCTGGTCCTCTGAAACTACTGGAGTACATACATTAAAAGGGGAAAAGTGGATGAGAAGATGAAGAAGTGAAGGAGGATGCCCCATATACTCTTCTATCATAAAATGAATCATCTAAGGGACTATCTTCCTAAAAAAATTATGACCCACTAATGGGATGGTCATATCTTGGACAGTGACACTTTATTAGAGACTTTCTTGAATTAGCTCCATTGATGTTATGGAAAAGGAGTCGGTAAGGCACATGGTCTATCCACTTGACGGACCAGTCTATTCAGGACACCACCTGGATAGGCTTTTTCCCAAGCCTAGGCATAAATATAATCCAGGAAGGAAAGGATGGCAGTAGATAGAAAGATAATATTATATTTTTTATCCTCACATTCCAATATAATCCAATACTAGTGGATAATCCCATGATGTTGTTCTCCCTATATGCCAGCTGAGGGGGAGAGAAATACTTTGAATTTATCCTAATTCATGATAAAATTGGTAAGGGATATACGGCTCTCAAATAATAAACTCATCCATCCTAGTGATGAGAACCCCATCCCGAAGGGACATCTTGTATGATCACTCATCAAGAGAGCCACTACCATTGTTGAAAATTATCTCAGACAATGCATGAAAAGGTATAAAATTAAAATGGTCAAATCGGATTAGAATAACATTTCCTTAACCCATATTTTTTTTACCATCGTGGGTTAGGATGAGGCTCTAGGGATCCTGGTAGTTTTTGGAACTTATTATATTGAAAATAATCCCCTCTCCAACTAAATAAAAACTGGAAAGGACAACCAATTATATAAGGGATGTTTCCCTACTAAATATAACCCAAAAGTTGATAATGAAATATAAGGGTTGGAAAAACTAAATTGAGGATTCATCCCTCTACTAACCAAGTATCCATCACCAGTGTGATAACTCAAATTCATCCAGATGGTAAAATCCACCCATTCAAGAACATGGCCATGAAAACCACCACCCTAGTGCTTGGGGATATCTATGGCCTCACCCAATAGCCTTATGATTTACATTCTATGGCTTCTAGGATTTCCTAATATGATCTAGTGCTATCATGGAACTGCTGAAAAGGATACTACTGAGGGTCTATAGCCGTTATTCAAGCTCCACTATGATAAAGTAAAATACTAATTAAGTATTTAAATGAGATGAGTAAGAATATATTTAGCTCCTTCCTTAAATTTTATTTCACAATGTTGAGTATATACTTCACCAAAACTAGAGACTATGAAAGGTCATCCTAGACATCCACAGCAGGAAGGAACTCATCATACATTTCCCTAAGGGGGATATCCCACCATGTCGATAGATATCCCAGATTTTGATTCCTTTTTCCCTATGTGACATATGGAATGAATTGGTACCAGGGCACCAATGACTAAAACGTTATCTGAGAAGGTCTGACTGATGGTAGACAATGAACTAAGAGGTCCATAATTCTTCATAAATATGGATAGCATGTAGCTGGTTGAAAAATTCTAAGTATATCTGATTAACCCATATTGGCCATGGTCATTTATCATAAATGGTTCCACCTAGACTCATGTCTCATTTTGATCTCTAATTGATGCTTCAGTTGTTCAAAGAAGAGATTAAAATGCTCCTATAGCATTGATCAATGGGATGATGGGAAAAATCATATCCAATTGAACCCTTAGGGGAGTTCTCTAGCATATTGGATAACCCTTGAGACTATGATGTGACCAGTTCTCCATCCTCAAAAACTATCGTATGAATACAATCATGATATTTTGACACCCATCAAGATGGAAGATTGTAGTTCGGAGAAGGGATGGCAATGTCATCTAGTACGTCAAACCCATACTATGGAATCTTGTGTGATAAAGGGTTGCTTTAAAGTTAGGATGATAAAATACTATTCAAAACATCATTTTCAGAATGCACATGATATCAAGGGTTACCATTACAAATCTCACCAATCATGGCCCTTTGGTTAGCCTTGGTGAAATAACTGTGGCAGGAGCTGGAATCTATTTATATAGAAGCAATAAGCATGAGTCAAATGAGTGATAAACCCCATAAAAATAAATATATAACTCTATAAACATCATGAAAATTGTATGAACCCTAAAGGAATTTATTATCACATTACCTAATAAAGGTCTTGTGGACCACATGACCCAAGGAGATCCCGCAAACTGCATAACTCACAAGACATCTCATGACCACACTACCTGCAATGAGACTCATGATCATATGAACCTAACATAGTCACACGCTTCGTATAATAGTTAATAGATCATGAAACCAAACAATAAGATCCTAATAAACCTATAAATACAACCATAAAGCCAAGGACTTAGGTCGAGTACTCAAAAAAGATTTTTGAGATTTAACTTGTTGTTTGCTAAAAAAAATGATAAGGCAAGGAAGTTCTTGCAACAAAATCTTGTGAAAATATTTCCTGTGAAAAATCCTTGTGAAATAGACCCAACGATCAATTCTTATTGATAGGTCTCCTGATTGGTTCTTGTAAAAGATCTCGTGAAGGGTTCATGTGAATGCGGTAGATCACAAGAGCTCTAAAGAGTTGGAGTAGTCGGTGAATGATCTCCTCTACACTCCCCTATTTATAGGGAACATAGAGGAATACCAATAGTCACCCAAAATACTAAATTTTACCCAAGACAGCGATTATCGATAGCCCCAAATACTTAGGTAGGAATTTACTTTCTTCATAACTGATCCCTTGTCCCCACAGATATTTCTAATGAGGGGGAAATTTGTTGAAACCCACTAAATGAGAATAAAAAATATAAAAGGGGAAAATAACCAAATTATGATTATTATTTTATCCATAAAACAATGGAGGGAAAGGTCGATAAAACACGCAGATAACGTGATCTTCCAAATGACATGGGATCACTTGACATTTGTAAGGTCATGTGCATTGGTCATATATAGCATATGATCTATAGAGGTCAACTGGATCCCATTTTACAAGCCCCCTTATTCTTGTGAAGGTTTCCAAGACACTTTATAGTCACATGAAAGATAGTATATGAGTTCCCCCAAGTCACGCGACTTGTCAGCTAGCAGGCACCTGACAACCACCCAAAAATTCTTGTAAAATAAAGGATAAAAATATGAAAAATATGGAAGCCACTAGTGTTCATTGATATTCTTGACACATGATCATTTAGTCTGCAAGACTCCACATAACCTTGGATACATAATCACCTTGTCACGTGAAATCATGATGACACATTACCTTCATCATGTGAAGGGTCTTGGACATGTCCATGCAATTGTGTGCTACCCCTCAAGCTACATAAGGAAATAAGAGGAGTTTTCCATGAAAATAATCACATGCTAGTGCAAGATACAACATTGATCATGAAATTCACTATGGATGAGAATAGTGACTAATCGGGACAAGGTGTGTGTGCCATGTCAATATCTCATATTGATCATGCGGTGCCCTTATGGAAAACCCATGGGAAAGGGTAAAAAAACCTTGTAAATTTAGGAACAAAAATACACAAAAGGTGGAATAATTTTTTTGTCTTCTATTTTTATGTACCTACCTTAAGCGATTCGAAAGACACCATGAATCCCCTAGTGCAATGCATTCCTTATCACCCGAAGTCATTCAGGTGTCACATTCATCATGGAAAAGTATTCGGACACATTCATGACTCATATGATGCCCCTTCAACTCCAAATAAAAATATAGGGGGTGTCCAGGACAATTCTCATGCATCACCACAAGACCCATTATGGGTCACATGACATATCACATGTAGGGAGAGTTATTTTTTCTGATGAAAATTACATAAATTCATGAGAAAACTAGCCCTTGAAAAATAAATAAGTTAATAAAGGGGTAAAAGTTAAAAGCTTCTTATAGAGTGAGGATTTGTTGGCCTTCACATGAAATGGTCTATATGCCCTGGGAGGTCATAATTGATCATGTGCGGCCCCCTTCGACAATCCAGCAAGATCTCATAAAGGCCCTTAGACATATCGGCGTAATCTCAGGAAGGACCCCCAGAAAGATTCCTTTATCTCACAAAAAGACCCTAGAAAATTAATCTTTGATCATGAGAAATCCTTTACATATTAATATTGATCTCACAAAGACCACTAAAAATGTTGGCCTAAACTTGAGGAATCACCTTGACATGTCCACATGGTCAGGATAAATCCATTTGATTGGACTGGGTCCAATAAAAATGGTGAAGGGGAAATATTTTGGTGGTTGTTGAATATCATGTGACACCACAAATGACCCATAGTAGGATCATGATAAGTGAGAGACACTAAATCCAACCACTTACGCTATCTAAAATATAAGATATATGTTCCATAAGGAAGAATATAATTGGGGTAGAGAGGCCAATAAATGCACCCACCCCCCCCCCATCACAAAAAAAATTATAGATTGATTGCACAGAGGATAACAAGAGTGCACTTATCATATTGGACAATAATGCAATCACTAAGACCTTATACTAGGTAAAAATCAGGTAACGATCTAAGAGATCACAAGGTATGCATAGGAACTTCATGTGATCATTGGAAATCACATGAAGGACTTCTGGAGTATCGATTAGATTATATCAACGAGGTCTCGTATGTTTTTTGAGTCATGAGAAACCTAAAACTAAGATAACACTGGAAAAACCTGAGGAACATATACAATAAATGTTATAAAAAAGATAAAAAATATGGGTTAATTGTGTGAAGAAAATATATGTGGATCCTTATGTGCTTCACATGACTCATCAAGATCATGCGATAGCGCTGAGACATGTCACTAAAATCATGAGACACTCCCTTGATATACTATTTAGATCACATGAAGTCCGTTGTACATTTCAAAAAAAGATGAATGATTCCCTCGGGGTATACTAACCAAGTCTTGAAAAGTTCCCTAGGATTTCAATACAAATCTTTTGATGTCCTCTAGACTTGTCTCCCAAGTTATACCGCAACACTAGGACAAGTCAGCTATGTATCACATTGACACCAATACATGTCATCTTGGGTCATGCTAAATCCTCTAGAAATGTCAACCTCGATCATGTAACATCCTTAATAAAAGTCAGTTAGTTCATGTGACGCCCTCCATACAAGTCAACTTGGGTCATTCGACATCTTCCAGACATTTCAGCCAAGATCATGTGGTGTCCTCCAGACATGTCAACTTAGATCATGTGATGTACACTAAAAAAATCAGCTATTCCATGTGATAACCTCTAGAAATGTCATCTTAGGTCATTTTATGTTCTCCAGAAATGTAATCTTGGGTCATGAAATTCCTTCTAGACCTTTCATTCAGTTTATATGACACCCTCTATACATGTCAGCCTAGATCTTGCGACGTCCTCCAGACAAATTAGCCAGGCCATGTGAAACCCTCCAGAAATGTCATCTTGGGTCATGAAAATTCCATTGGATGTTTCATCCTGTATCATCCAATGTCCTCTAAAAAATTCATATATTCCATGTTATAACCTCCATACAGTTCAACCTTGATCATGCAATGTCTTCTAGATAAAACATTCATATCATGAAATTTCCCTTGGACAAGTCAACTGGATTATGCGATTATCTTCTAACATGTCTGTTGGTCAACCAAGATGTGTCTAGATATCCTTAGGCATGTTAAGAAAAAAATTAGATATTATTGTGAAGATAATTATTACATATTGAGCTATCATCCCAACATTATAACCTTTTCTATTGGATATTTTTGGATAGCCACAGTGAGTAATCCTTGATCAGTGGCATGATATGACTACCCCCATATTAGGGAAGCCTCATTGTGTAAACCTAGATCAATTTCATGATATAACTGCCCCCATATTAGGGATACATCATTGTATAAGCTTCTATTAGTACCATGATATTGTTTACATCATATTAGGCCATCCTTAGTGCGTAATCCCTGATTAGTGGCATGAGATGACTACCCCATATTAGGGAAGCCTCAGTGTGAAATCCCCGATCAGTGGCATGATATGACTTCCCCCATATTAGTGAAGCCTAAGTGTGTAATCCTTGATCATTGGAATGATATTATTGCCCACATAATAGGGAATCCTTAGTGTGTAAGACTCGATCAATGGCATGATATGATTGGCACCATATTAGGGTACCCTCTATGTGTAAGCTCCGATCAGTGGCATGATATGACTGCCCATATATTAGGGAAAACATAGTGTGTAAGCCACAATCAGAACTAAAGTAAAATAAATATAATTCCAAATTTAACTAGGATATGTTATATTTCTTCCTAAGGCCCAATATCCATATCAAATATTCAAACAGAAACCTTAGTGTGTAATCATCGATTAGTCCCATGATATGGTTTCCCCCATATTAAGGCAACCTCAGTGTGATGTACTGATATGAACTAGACTATAGTAACTCTAATACCTACCAGAACCAGGATTCATAGGATTCCTTATTAAGGTTTGATGTCAAATGGGCATCAACCTCAATTTATGTCCCACCATATCTCCGACATTCCAACCATCCGGACCCAATCTCTCCCATGGACTGATCATTCTTCCTCATCCAACTATGGATTGAGAAGGAAACTGAACTATGAGAAATTAGATTCCTTAAATAATAGGATATGTAGGACACCTTCCTATGGCCCAAGCTCCATATCAAATATCCAAAGGGTTTTCCTAGTAAATAATTCATATATCCATATGTAGTGAGATTGATTACTTTTTATCCCTTTTTTCCCACACCGATCATGAATCACATGGGATCAGGGATTTAAATAGTCATATAATTCATATAATGAATCTCAACCATCCATGGAAGCCTCATTTTGTAATCCCTTATCAGTATCATGATATAACTACTCTCTTATAAGGGTATCTTCCTCGGGGAAAGTCCCAAGGTAGTGATAAAATGACGATGAATCTGATTCCTTCCATAACTAGGATACATAGGATGCCTCCCTAATGTTCAAGATAAATACCTACCCTAATATATTTCTTTTCCATATGAGGTTAAACTACATGGGTTTAATGAACTATGTGTGTTTTTATTCCTGTTATAAATAGGATACGTAGGATTCCTCACAAGAACTCAATCCCATCCACAAAATATTA
This sequence comes from Viscum album, assembly GCA_963277665.1. Taxonomy (NCBI): domain Eukaryota; kingdom Viridiplantae; phylum Streptophyta; class Magnoliopsida; order Santalales; family Viscaceae; genus Viscum; species Viscum album. The sequence continues at coordinate 53,914,703 of OY728138.1, read as the reverse complement.
ATTACCTTCTTGGATGACAATGCATTATAAAGTTCTTGGTTATTTGGATTTAAAATATAAGCATCTAAAAATTAATGGAAAATATATTAATAACCTCAAATATATATGGTTGGATTCATTACCAGACAATCCTTTACACAAGGAGGGACTTAACACTTGATCATTTTGTTAGGGTAATTGGTCATGTATCTAGATTAGGAAATTATTCTCAAACATATCTTAAATATATAAGATAGTCCTGGAGTAAGAAAAAATTCCCACCAAAATGGTGTGATAATCCTAACCTCCCATCCACTCGACTAATTTTGGTTCCTAAGCGTTTTTGTGTCTGAAAGCCCAATGGACCACCTACCTTTGGAAAGAAGGTCTATACTCAGTTACGGATGTGGGATAAATTAGGAGTTCCCATTAAAGATAAAAATGGTAAACCTGGATTGAATAATTATAAAAGGTATTAAACCCCCTAAAATCAAACTATTTTTCCTAGACATAAATATCTTTCTAACAAAATACTTTTGATCATGGAGATGGTAGGTCATATATACACATGAGTAACATTTCTATTTTTTAATGATCATTATAGAAAAGATGTTTTTATTATTTTATCTTTAAATAATGATCATAATATCATAAATACCATATTATATTTTTAAAAACATATATATATCATTCTTTTTATATGGTGATGAAAAAACAATTACATCACTTCATAGAGGCGATATTCCAAACACAGACGAACAACATTATCATATTTTTGTGTGAGAAGTAAAATGATATATTAAATTTTAATGATGATAAATATATCATGAATATAATAATTATTTCTTTTATATCACATATATTAATTATATTTATGCTTATTACTTTCCAAGTAAATCATTAGTGAAAAATGAATCACATCGCTTTACGAGGTGGTAGTCCACTATACACCTGAGAAACATTAACCTATCACCTACGAATTGTAGTGTAAAAATGTTATATATGATATAATGAATCTAGAGATATAATTATATTATTAATATTATATATACACTTAGGTCCATTATCATACCCAACCATGATAGGTTTCGATGTAAAAAATTTCACATTTGATCTCGAGGCGACAGTCTTCCATACACACGAATGATGTTATTGTTTCCCATTTGAGGGGAGAGAAGATGGATATAGGTAATTAACATAACATAATAACATTTAAGTATATTTTAGATACTAGTTTTATTATATAATAATAAATTAATAATATATTAATGAGGTGTAAGAAGATATAAAATAAAAACTCATACTTAGGAATTTTACCTCTTCTAAAACCACCTCTTTAGGATTATACCTAAACTATTCTTAGAATAGATTTTATGAATGAAACAAGGAATATATGATAAGGAGATGGAATTTTTTAAGTTATTTGGGTATGTATTTTCTAAACCAAAATTGTTTTATGGTGTGAATAATAGAGGAGAGGGGTGACCTTTTATAAGTGAGGTGAGGGGCACACTTTTATTTTTTGAAAATAAAAATGTGTACCCATGTTTTTTACATGACACAACAATAAAAATAGTGATATATCAGAAATTAAACATTATATGGATGATATATGTCCACAAAATATTTTTTAGACAAGTTTTTAGTTCATTTTAACCCTTATATTCTTAGTTTAACCCCCCGGTAAACCCGTTTTTACCTTAACTGTGATAATTTATTTTTACTATTTTCACTATTCATTATAGAAAAAAAATTAATTTACCTTATTATATAATATAATTTATAATGATTAAAAATATTGAATCCATTTTACCAAATGAAATTCAAAAAATTAGAATATTTTAATTTAAAATTAAACCTGTAGACGTGATAAACAAGCGGGTTTTCAAGAAGTGTATTTTTCAAGGAAAAATGATTTTATATTAACTTTAAGAATAATAATTATTATTGTATGAATATAAATTAAAATTTATTTATATATAATCTATAAATTTCATTTAAATCATTCCTAATTAATATTTTTTTAATTAATTAAAAAGTATAAACATTATGCACTTTAAAACAGTTTTCAAAAAAATCCCATTTTTAAACCCAAAGAAAGGAAAATACTTAAATCTAATATAAAGTTGATTATAAGTAAATTAATTAAATTAAATAAAACTAAATAATAATTATGTTACTTAAAATAATTTTCACAAAATAATGGTACTTTTAAAATTCTTAATTTATTGAAAAGAAATGACATTTTTACAAAAAACAGTATTTTTCATTATTCAATGAAAAATCAATATTTTCTGAAAAAAACCCAAACTTTAAACAAAATTAAATTTTCATGTTATAATTTAAAAAATAAATTTCATTTTATCAAATAAATTTTCTAAAAGTTCAAAAAATTAATTATAATATTTTTTCATGAAAATTAATAAAAAAAAATTTTTTTAAAAACATATTTTTGAAAAATAAAATTACTTTACTAAAAATTGATTGATTATTTATTAAAAATTTATCAATAAGTTATATTGAGTAGTTCATATATATATATATATATTATAAATTAGTTAATATTATTCATACCATCCAATTTAATGTCTAGGTTATAATGATTATATGTTTTTTTGGGTAGTTTAAGCTCAATGTTGGGTGTCAAATATGCTATCAAACACAGTTTTATTTTCTAAAATTTCAGGGGGTTATAGTTTTAGAGTTAATATATAAGTATTTTCATAAGGTATTTAATATTATGTGATTAAAGGTAAATTTATTTATAGCTTTCCAAAATTGTTTTGGAAGATATCCAAAAAGAGTTTTGGATATTGTTTCACAAGTTATTATATACAATACAATATAAGGTGAAATGGAACAAAGTATATTAGGATTTAGTGAAAGTGGGATATTTATGGATATATGATATAAATAATTTTGTACATATATATTATATATAGGTAGTTTTTGTTTCATGGAAATTATTATTTTCATGCACGGTATATTTGTCTATGCAATATGAAGTAAAAATGATAAACTATTGCTATTTATTATTATCCCAAATTAGATATAATTTATTATATCATTTATTGAGATGGAAGTTTTATGAGAAAATGTATACGATTCATGAACCAATCATGATATTTATTCATGAATTTCATCACATGAATTATAGAGATGATAATTAAAGAGCATCATTGATTTCCTATTTAACTTATTCCATGCAATGAAAGTGTGTGGGAATCACATAATTCTTAAAAGAACCTCTATTGAAGTCAATTATCTCTTTATTATTCTTACTTTTCATGTTGATATTAAAGAACATCATGGTAGAAAATATAATCTATCAGGTATGACATGCGGTTCATATTAGCAAATGGATACACCCTGAACGTCGGATGCTTTTTTTTCCACTCATATGATCTTTATCAATCACATTCAAATATTTTTGAAGGTGAAGAAGATGAAATTGTGAATATTTTTTGTAATGTATTCTTATTTATAGTATTTCATGAATTTGGTATTATTTTATTTTCATATTATCTTTTATAGAGATCCTCTAACAAGGTTTTTTAATCATTTCTACTTGATCTAATAAATGTTGTTAGACTCTAACAAAACCCTTCATCTTCATGGTGTTGGGTCATTAAGTGATAATAAGATGAATGATAATTGTTGATTTGAATCACCAAGACTATTAATAAAGATAAGATAAACTATAACATGGACAACTGAATAAAATAATCAAAAAATACCAAAGTAATAAAATAATGAATAAAATAATATATTTAGTGATAAGGATCAACACTATTGATATTCTTGATCCAAAGTAATAAAATAATGAATAAAATAATCAAAAAATACCCCTCTCCTCCCCTACAAATTCCAACCCTCACCACATCTTATACTCACACCTTAAAAGAATTTTATCTTGTCTAAATTATACCAAATTACCTTATAAAGGCTCTTCCCCACATCCAAGTTCTTCTGTTCATAGAAAAAGACCCAACCTAAGTGCCATAGGGAGGTTCTCAAGGAGAAGAAATTAAAGAAGTAAAATACTCTTTCGTTCTCTTTTAATTTCATTTATTTTCTTATTATCTTCTAAAATATCCTACAAAAAGATGAATTATAACTTCATTGTAAAATAATCTTTCATTCTCTTTGATTAAGATTGATGAATCTTATACCAAATATTTTTTTACCTTTTCATTCAGGAACCACAATTTTATTCATGATTGATTAAATCCTTATAAAACCTATACCTTTATATGGGTTACTTCATGAATTTGATTGATATATGTCATGTGTGACATGCATGATTATGTAAATTTTATGTTGTGGCAGGGTGCTCCTATAATTATATAATGATCGAATGCACTGGGTAATGAGGTGTATCTCATTAGATGATGTGTATTATGCATGAACATGATGATATTTTTTTCACAATGATGATGTTATGATTATGGGAATATGTTATATGTGAACATGATGTTAGATTTGTTGTCAACTATGTGCGGTATTTTACCACTAAGACGTGGTGTTTCATTTTTATGAATTACCACATCCCATGCCTTTATCTAATTCTTCCTCTTAGGTTTATTAACATGATTATATTCTTATGTTATAAGGATGACTATTTTTTCTCACTCGTGTTATATTGATTCATGTTCCTTATTTATTCCCTTACTAGGATTTTGTGTCACCCCTTTCTTTGATGTATATCTTCATTTGAATACTTGTACTAAGGGTAATGTGATATTTAAATTGATAAAGAAGAATATTTTAAATAATTTTTTATGTTTTATTATGTTTGAATTTTCTATGGTCCTAATTTTTCCAAGATATAAAACCTTTGAATCCTGGTTTTGTAACTTTTTTTTTGTTTAGCATAAAAATGATGTAATAGTTATGTAATAAAAAATCAAGGTCTATATATTGACACTTATAAAAGTTTAACCTTATTATTATTTATCATGATAATTTTATTAATATTTCTTTTTAGGATTCTTACTAAGATATTGACAGAAGTGTACCCTTTTATGGAACATCAAAGAATGAATAATTTACATCATGCGGTATGGGTAATTTTTGGGATTATAAATATAATTAATGTCGGGCGTGGTGATTTTATATGAATGAAAAATATTTTTTGGAGATGAAAATTAGAAATTAGATAATTATAAAAAATGTTTGGTATTCCCCTAGAGGTTTCTGTTAGTCATATTTCTACCAATTTTCTTGATGATAATAGTTTTTTTCATTAAATTTAGAAATGAAAAATGGAAACTTCAAAGGGTTATTTGGTTTTATCATGAGAAAATAATCCTTTAGTTTTGTACTAAATTAGAGATTATATTTATTTTGATGTTATTTGTGTTGTTGATATCAGGAATCTGACTCACCATATAATCACCAGATGATGTCCTTAGACCAATGGAATAAAACCACTGGATGATATAATCTGTAGAATATAGTTTTAGAAACTACAATGATTGGATGATCCCCCAAAACCTCGATTTCAAAAACTGGTAAGACCAGGAACCCAAGGCATTATATCACATTACTTTCCCCTTGATTTCATCCTCCTCGTGGTTTTCATTCAAGAGATCCATTTTGGATAATGAACAACTAATAACAAACACATGATATAACAAATGAATCATGAAAGAAATACATAGAGGGGATAACATATTTTTGGAAATATATTCTATATCCAAGAGACAATTGGAAACATATTTCATTACATGGAAACAATATTCATCTAAGTTACAAGGAAAATACCATTCCCTACCTAGATTCATAGAACTTAGTATACCCATTCCTTCCCATTAAAATATTATTCCACTATCTTTCCAACTATTAAACCTATGAATGGAGGGGTGTAATCCCTCTGGTAGAACCTCCTTTTATTATCACTCCTTCCATTAATTCTCATTTTTCTGGCTACAACCATCTACCTTAAGCCCTTATCTTTGGGGACTTCAATATATAATTCTTTGATGCATGTGATTCCTTCTCATACTGACAGTAGTATACTAAAATCAAAATATATAGTGAATTCATTTGTCTCATCCATTCACCACTCACCTATTGATCATTCTGAAGAAACATACAATTCACTCTAAGATTCAAGATAAACCTCCCATATAGTCAATGCAATTCACCACTTCAACTAGTGTAACCATTAAACAATGTAAGTATGCACTTCCATCATCACCTCTGGAACTCCAAGATTCTTATGGAAGCTTTCTCTTATATTTACATCACATCGCCCTCTAGAACATAAATACTACCACCAAGAACATGCATTGGAAAACCCTTGTATGCATTCCCATTCTTGGTCACCAATATTCTTCTATGTCAAATGATTTTTTTTATTTAGTTACATCATTCAAGAATTGTCCACTTAGACACATCACCCATATTTCACTGAGCTGACTAAAATTGTGTCTATTAAACATTATTAATTTAGTTTTGTAGGGTGAAAAATATCTACTATCAGGATTCCAAACATCCCATGGTGTTGGTGAACTATCACTATCTAGGTTTCCAAATGTGACTTATGGAGAACAAATTTCTAGATCTTCTAAGTCTTAACCCATAAAACAATTATCGCACAAAAATTAAATAGTCTCCCACTTGATAATAGTTGTTCAAGTTAATTCTAATAATCTATCACTCAAAGATTATTCACATACTTACACCAAGGACCCATCATATCATCTTTAATTCACCCTTATTGTGCCTGAAAGGTTCTTCTCCATGAAACTTATAATAATTCAAGCTCCCACTGAAGATGAACCCCCTCATTTCTCTAGAACCATGATATCATTGGAATTATTCCATGATATTTTCCTCCTAAAGAAAACAAACAAGAGTTATCATACTTATAATATATTGAAGACCAAAAAATGGATTAATTTGTGTAGCATGACCATGGTATTTATCCTTATAGAAATATGATTTTAAAGACTCTTCAACTACTCTTATGAACCATTTTAGGTATTTATAATACACCACACACCATAAATACCTTATAAAATTACCTCAATTGATAATATAATCTCTTGAAAGTCTGACACCATTAGAATGATGAACTCCCACTGAAACGTTTATTCAGTAAAACCAAGGAATTAACTAGTCCATTTCTCCCACTAAAATCTTGCTCAGTTCAAAACCTTTCAAAGATCACCTCTGTTATAGATGTCTTTATGATACTCTGGAATATTCCAATTATCATTTCCACTAATTCTGAATTTACAAAGTCTTTATCACCACCCTTTTAAAATAAACAAGTATAGACTTGGGGGTTCCATGTTCTGAAATAAATATGGTTATGATCAATTTCATCAAATAATTTTAAAATCAGAGAGAAAAAAACTACCCATTATTAAAATTTAGAGTATATCTAGAATATCAACTCCATGGAACCTTCAGGTATTCCAAGTCAATCTCCTAAAACTATAGGTCATCTCATCTATCAGTACTTTTAGAACTCCCAATTGCTCCATATCTCACATCCCATACATATCTTAAGATGACTTCCACATCCCATGGTTCTCCCTTATAAAGGATCCTTATATCAACCTAAGTCTCATACACATATTATTATAATATTTTTAATATAAAAATCCATAAAACACAACCTATAAATCTAGAAGCCTTGTGTTTTTCAGGGATTAGATACATAAAAAATCAAATTAAACATAAAACACATCATTTTAATCTAAATATATATAATATGATCTTAAATTAAATTGATATCTTATTACTAAATATTATACCCTGGTGAAATATATTATGAAAAGGGTTGAGCTATAAATCCTAGTAAGAGAATAAACATGAACTGTAACATAAAAATCAAGAGGTGTGACATGATATTATACAAAAGGATAGTTACATGAAAATGTTTCCAAAATAAGGAGATATAATAATAACATGGAATCATAATAATATGAAAACAACATAAAATGTTAAATCATACTCATAATTCAAGGCTGGCTACTAATAAAACAAAACATAATGTTCTAGTCTTACAACCCATGAATCATACATAGTATCTCATGAGATGTAAAAATTACCCAATGGATTGGGGGATATATAACTCCAATAACACCCATAACATCATAATATGTTCTTGAATATGTTAAACATATAAAGAAAAGAAATCATACCCAAATAAAAATCATGATATACCCCATGTGAAAGAAATGGGTTACATAGTCTTGTCCTAAAGCATAACCAAAAGACAGATCATAAAGGCTTATAATAAAATAAGGTATTGAATAACCTTGAATGTTAATAATTAAATAAGGAATAATAGTTCATAATTATGCAGTTCATGTGAATAAAAAATCATTATAATGGGTGGATAAGTATAAAATTGAACCTCTTAAATAAAGTTTTAAGAAATGAGTAAAGGAGCTTTAAAGACGGTATCTCATAGTGATTTTTATAAAACTAGTGATGAAACATAATTTTTTTTCCATAAAAATGAGTATTTTTAGAAATCATAGAGAATGAAAAAAAATAGACTGTTTCATGAAAGAAAATAATATGTGGAGAAGTTCCCTTTAGTCACATTTTCTTAAAATAAGGAATTGTGAAGGAAACTTGATAAGTATGTATAACCATAGAAAAGAAAGGTAAAATAATATATTAATATATATAATATGATTATATATAGAATATAAAAAAAATAGAAATATATATATATATAAGGTTATGTTGATTAAGAGATAGAGAGAGAGTATCCCAAAAGAAAAAGAGTTGTTTAGATGTTCCCTTACCTCGGGTCCTGACTCACTTGGTGGATGTGTTGAACATCCAAAATAAATAAATAAATTTCCTTAAATACTTGATTGAGAACCTTTTTCATTTATATTTGATATTTTATTGATATTTAATTTTCATTTATTATATATAATTATGACCATATGTACATATCCACTATTTTGATGATATTCGTTTCATTATTCTGAGGTTGCAACAATTTCTTAGTAACTATGGTTGTTCTTGTAACATGGGTCCATAAATCAAGAAGTATAATGTTATTTATTTCATATATTTATAGAAGTTAAAATAGTTTGAAATATCAATTATACATTAAAAATAATCTTGATTATAAATTATAAATGTTATTGTTTAATGGTTAGTTTATTTTGGAGGTTTTCGGACTATATTAAACTTAATCAATTTAATTCAATCATTATGATTATTTACTCCTTAAATAATATGTAATGGAATATAATATAGTTATTATAATAATATTTGAACATGATATTGTTTATATAACTAGATATGAAGGTGGTGACGAAAATTCAAATATGTTGTTCATGAAGGCGATGAACCAACCATAATATGGGTGACATTTTCATTAATAATTAATGAGAGGAAGGTAGTAAATGGTTATTAGATAAATATAATAACATTTAAGAATATTTAATATATATATATATATATATAATTATATTAGTATGTTTGAGTATATTATTATGAATTTAAATAGTAAAAGAACATCAGAGACTCGTTGCATAAAATTACATCTTCCTTTGGATGTCCTCCTTTGACACACTACTAGGTCTTTAAGGGGTGGTATTATATAAAGACCAGAACCTCAAAGTCATGGTTAGGAGATTAATGGAATTATTTTATAAAATTTTAGTAAATAAAATAATCTTATTTTGTGAGTATAAGTGGGGTGGTGATAAGTGGTATTTATAAGGGTTTGAGAGAGGTGTTTTTTAATATAAATTTCATTGGTTTTGTAATGAACTACCAATTATCATTGGATTAAGAGTAAAACAATTCATTACTAGGCCTTAAAAGACATCCCCAAGATGCCAAAGGCTATAAATAAATGCAGAAGGTTTTCAAATACAAGTGGGGGATGATTTACCGTTAAATAAATAAATCAGTAAACCTACCAACCATAACCAAAAATTCACTATATGATTCATGAACAAATGAAAGACAACTCAATAAATTCATGTATCTCAAAATCACATCAAATTAAGCAACAACAGAAGAATAACCAAGTATCAAAGTACACAGTGGATATACTGTACAAGACTCTCCAAACACCTCAAGACTCCATGATCCATAAGCTCCAAGATCCAAAATCTCCGAACAGCCCAAACATCACGAGGTAGTATTAAACACGTGTGAAACATTACCTTTTCTCCTGTCCTAGAAGATAGAATATGCAAAAGCACCCAAGTGAAAAAGTAGGGGTGAGTATAAAACTCAGTAGGTTTTCTCCAATGACTTCCCTACTCATGCCACTAGGATAGAAGAGTTAGAAAAAATTTTATAAAATCATTTATATAATAAAAATTCTCAAAAATGGTTTATAACTAAATATAAACAAGTTTCCAAAACCATTCATTACTAAAATCTTACAAGTGAAATTGAAACCAATTTTCCCAACAAGATATTTTTTCCAAAAAATAACTAAACAATCTTTACAACCATTTCAAAATATCCATTTATCATCATAACCAACCATTTATCAAACCCATGAAACCAACCATTCATGATATGTTATGATAGTTCCATAATCATGAGCAGTTTCTCATGGATCTACCAAGTCGTCACAAGGTAATTGTTTCCCATGTGCCATTAACTCTTTGGCACCGAGCACAAGGTCATATTTTAACCAAGCCCCGTGTATGAAATTCCAATGTTCCATTAAACCTTTAGAACCAAGAACAAGGTCATATTTCAACCAATCCCCATATATGAATCATGAAAACACACCACATATTCCCAACGATCATTCCAAAACAACCCTTTGAATAAAAACAACTTTTTATTGAAAACCATATCCGTCAAAACAATTGCAATGCCAAACCATTTAAATTCCAAACCATTTCAATAAAACTCCACTTTTATTGAAAACTATTTATATTGAAAACATATTTTTCTTCAACCAATTATAAATTCTATAAAATCCATAATTTAAAATCATCATTTTAAATTAATGAAACTAAACCCTGTTTTCACAACTATTCACCAATATCACGCAATTTCAAAAAAAACTATAAATCATCACAAACGAAGATTTTTACATGAATTTAAAAATCAACAGAACAATTTTAATATAATCCAATCAATTATAGCAAGAGGATTTGAGAGAGAATCCTCCTACCTCGAAGGTTTTGACGAAACTCGACAACAGACAAGGAACGCACAAGAAGACTGGTCGATTCTCCAATAACGGCCTTAGTTATCTTATACTAGCAAGATAAAGAATAAAAAATGAATTATTTGGAATCCCAAAACGTAGATCTACCAAATATAGGTTCAGATCTGAAAAATATTGGAGATCAGAGAAGTATATCTAAGAAGATCTAAGAAAACGTGACAAATCAGGAAAGAATGGTGATATACCTCAAGAATCGGATCAAGATTCCAAGAAAGCAGCTTAGATCTCTTCCTCTATCATGAAAAAACAATATTTATCCTTTATTTATGTTAACATACTTTTATCTACCCATGGTAGGTGTAGATATAAGAAAACTAGAAGGAGAGAAGGAGGAGTTTGTAAAAAACAGAAAAGAACCAAGAAGATTGGCACTTACCCCAAGAATCGGGCTTGAAATCACCAAGGGAAGACTCTAGGTTGGCTCCAACTCATGTGGAGAGAGTTATCTAGAATTATAGGGAGAGTAATATAAAAATCGGGGAATTTTTATGCCAAAAAAAATATATAGATAAAAAACGAGTAAACTCCTAGAAAATAGGATCTAGATTTGACCTTTACGCAAGGTTTGACCACAGGGTTTGGGCCAACCATGTATGGATTGTGTGACCTTACTTTTAGTCACAACACTCCTTATAAAACCCCCAAACTCTACCATACTTTACCTTTACCCTTTTTATGGAATCAAATTTTTTATGGAAACATCTCACTTTATAGAAACACCCCACTTTATGGAAATAACCCACCATATGGAAACACCCCACTTTATGGAAACAACCCACTTTATGGAAACAATCAACATTATGGAAACACACAAAATTATAGAAACTCTACATATTATAGAAACTCTCTATTTTATAGAAATTCTAAATTTTATAGAAACTCTCTATTTTATGGAAACTCACTATATTATGGAAACCCTAATTAAAGACACACCAAATAAAAAAAATATGAGGAATGAGGTTATGTACCCAAAATAGGGGGTACTACAGGTTTATTGTTTTTTTCTCAAGAATACCAATAGTAAAGATTATTGTGGTTGTATATAGTAATTAGTGAATTTTATTTTGATATAATTGTTTCTTAGATCATCCCATATGTAATTAATAATATATTCAACTCATAATATAAAAATACTATATTCTGTCATATTTCTATATTAACCAAAAATTTAAATTCTCCAGAAAAATACCAAAAAATCACCCCAAGATAATTTCGATTCACTAATTAAAAATATTAAATTCATTATATAAAAATAAATTCCTAAATATAATAAATTTAATTTTTAAAATAAAGTCGTTATTAATTGAAAAATGGGAATTTTTATTATGATAACAGATTTTTGATCCATATAAAAATTTCTTATGATTATATAAAACTATTTTATTATTTATATGGAAATAAATATTTTTGTTTTAAACCATTTTATAAAAAAACAATTATTTCAAATCATTAAAATTTATAAAAATCGTATTTTACTAAAAATAAAACATATATGTTTTCCAAAATATACAATAACGGTTTCTTTGAATCAAATATTTATTTTTTTCATATTTAACACTTTTTAAATTTTTATTATCATATAAATTTATAATATTTTTATTTTATATGATACACATCCATTATTTTATTATTCCAATGGTATTATTATTATTCGAACGGTTTATTCCTAATGATCGTGACATTTTTCCAAAAGTCATATAGGTTTACTAAGTGCTATAAATACCTCCAATTTACACCATTCATCATTAACTTCAATTTACCTGAAGGTTTTATTCTTTAATTTCAAAAATATAGATTCCATTAATAATTTTTTTTTCTTTTTATAGTATTTTTCATGAGTGTGCTTATCTTAGGAGTCCAAAGTGATCCAAATTTCCTTATTTTAGTTTTTTTGTCTTTATTATTCTAATGTATTATATTCAAATTTATTGGGTAAATTTATATACTAAATATAATATTCTAAATTAAAATAATAATATTTTTTCATTTTTTACTATATTTTTCATGATTTTTATATTATACTCCATTATTAAAAATGGAACATGTTTATTTAGAAATAATTTTAAGACATAAAAGTTTGGGTCACTACATTCTTCCCCCTTTAGAAGTTTCTTCCTCAAAATTTTACTTCACACACAAATATGAAAAAATCTGAGTGTACTTATTCTTCATTACTTCTTCAGGTTCCAAAATTACTTCATTTTACTTATGGTTTATCCAAAGTACTTTTACAACGTGAGTTATCTTATTCTGTATAACTTTGTCTCTTCGGTCCAAGATCTTCACTGATGAATGTTCATAAGAAATATCATTCTTCCACTTTACCAAATAATTATTTACTATATGTTAGGGATTTGGTACATACTTTATTAATAGGGTTATTTGGAACATGTTATAAACTTGATATTTGTGGGAGTGTTAGTTGATATGCCATAACTACAATGCGATCAAGAATCACAAAAGGGGGATTGTATATGTGACTTAAATTTCCTTTTTTCTAAAAAACAATTACTCTATTATATGAGGATATATAAAGTAACACCTTATATATAACCTAAAGTTATAGGTCTCATAAATTATTATCATTATATCTCTTTTTTCGACTTTATTCTACTCTGATGTATTATGGAATGTATTTTACCTTCTCTATTATTTATACAAATAGTTCAAGTCCTAATAGATTACATTATCTAACATCATCCCAACATGTTAGAGTTAAATATTTTTTCCATAGAGGGATTCATAAAGATTTGTCTTAATGCTCAAGTGGAAGATATTTTAATATGATAATTCATACAAAAGAATATGGCAATCCCAACCTTTATTAAATTCAATATATAATCATCTTAAAATATCTTCAAGTGTTAAGATATTCCTTTTATATTGGACACTATTCTGTAGGTGATAGGTCATACTAAAGTTAACATATATTTCTATGGAATTTTAAATACATTTCTAGAATTGTGAGATCAACCTTGGATATAAATTAGATGCAATCGATAGTGGTTTTACATGGACCATCACTCTTTATCTAATTTATATCTTTTCTAGTTGATCAATTTTGAAGTCTACTAAAATGGTGATGAAGTGATCATTATTCATAATACATTGCACTATAACCCATATCACATTATATAAATTAGATTTATTTTGGTGACCAATGATAAAATCCATAGTTATATTCTCTAATTTTTATGTAGGAGAGGGTAATGGTTGCTTCAACCCCATGTAATTTTTCCTTTATACATTCACTTGTTAGAATACAAACCAATTTGATGTATATTGAGCAATATTATTCTTCATATTGTCCCTATATAAGTTTACTCAATGATAATTTTATATATTTTTACTCCCACTATGGATAAATAATGTTAAACTATGAGCATCATTAAATATCCCCTTCCTTATCTCAGGATTCGATAGTACACATAATCATGTACCAAATCACACAAATCCATATTTATCCATTTTAAAATCTAAGTATTTACCATTTAATATAGAATATTTCTTCATTTGTATCTTTGTATCATTCCGTTGAGCTTCATTAATCTTTTACAGAAGGTATGGTTGAGAAATAATTTGAGCAATGTGGTATGTTTCTCTCTCCTTTATGATTACCTTATCTATAATTTGTATGTATAAAAATATTGTACCATTATCAATTCTCATGATGGATAAATTTTCAGGATTTTTTATAACTAAAGAATCTCCCCCTATATTCTCCTTCCCATGATGGCACTATATTGGGTAGTCATAGTCCTTAATTAGCTCTAACCATATTCATTAGAGCATGTTGAGCTCCTATATGGGAATATATACTTGAGGAATATTGTGATCAATATATATGTCATGCCTCTCTACATATAAATAATTAATCTAAATTTTCATTTTGAAGATTATTACATACAACTCTGGGTTATTCTTCGAGTAGTTATGTTCATGCATCTTCTATTTTTTAGATTGATAGGCTATCATGTTATAATTTTTCATTAGTATACACCTCATGACTTTCTTTGAAGCATCACTGTAGATCATAAAACATTCCCCATGTGATGGAATTGTGAGTATAGGTTCAGTTATTAGTTTATTCTTCAACTCTTTAAAGATATATTCAAATTTATTAGTCCATAAAAAATTCACTACCATGTGAGTTATCTAGGTTAGTGGGTTTGAAAATCATGAGAAGTTACTCAAAAATCATTTATAATACCGAATTAACCCAAGGAAAAAATATATTTATATTAAATGTGTTTCTCTAGGTCATTACTCAATCATATTTTTCTATGAAGGATCCACAAATAACCCCTTTCTTATGATAATATTCCCTAAGAATGTTACTTTATATATTAAAATCTAATATTTATTATAATTGACATATAATTTATCCCTTCTCAATATATTTAGCACAGTAATCAAATTATTCTCATGTTCCACCTATATTCTAGACTATAGGAGAATATCGTCTATGAATACCACCACATATTTTTCGAGGTAATCACTAAAGTCCCTATTAATAAATTCTATAAAAATTTATATAGAATTTGTGAGTGTGAATAGAATCATTATGAACTCATAGTGTCCATCCTTCGTAAAAAATGTAGTATTTGGAATATCTTCTTTATTTTCCTTCAATTGATGATATATCGATCAAAGATCCACCATATAGATGTATTAATCCCCTCATATGTAAAATTCTATCCAAAACCACAAGGTCTGAACTGGGGTTCCATAAGACCTCATGTGATCCTCCCCATAAGCAAGATGCTTCCATCTATTATCGGGGGTCTAAGTCCATCAGTGGGGAGACTATACCCCCAGTATCATTTCATAGTATGAATAATAATAATATAAGAAATAATAAAATTACATATATAAAATTAATGGATGGCATACATGTCCCAAAATTACTAAAATGGGATCCCAAGTATAAATCCAATAAGTGAAAATAAATACTGATAAATAAATATATGAACAGCAGGATCCATTGAAGCCTTTCTCGGTCTTCTAGTACCTCCATAATACACTACCCTACAATCCACCATAGTGACCTTTCCATTCAAATGGTCTCTAGACATTAAATTTACAAGTACATTGAAATGCCTGAGTTGGGTATGAGTACAATACTCGGTAGGACACCAACAATGCATCCATAACCTAGTGTTCTCAAGTATAACAAGTTTATACCATAATAATAATAAATGTCTAATAAGAAAATAAAAATAAAATCAAAAATTGAGCAATTTTGCACTTTCCAAGATACCGCAGACCCTCGATTGAACTTGATTCAACTCCATGCTTGAAGGATAATCATGGACTGTCATAAAAGAGTAAGGACCATCCACTAATATTGAAATCCCATATCTCAGTGGTCTCAAGGCATCGATTATGGTCAGGACCCTAGACCATTGTATAATAGCTCCACCATGTGTCAGGGATCCAGTCTGTCATAGCCCATTTGTTCCTTATGAAAATCCCACATACCATCATACCCCAAACACACTACCTTGGGTTTGACCCCCAGACTGTCATGCCCCTTCCCTATGCTCAGGTCCATCAACTTCATCATCTCATGTTCTGTGTACTCCCCCTCTATGGGATTCACATCATAAGATGATCCACCTATCTCAAGTACCAATTACAACCTCTAAGGAAATGGTAAAACACATCCTAGGGTAAATAATAAAGGAAGGAATATCATATAATCATGGGAAAAATAGTACCAATGCATAATAATATGTGATCATAATCAAACATGGAACAAGCTACTATATAAATACTCATGGAATCAAATATCACAATGGGTCTCATGGGATACACACACACCCAAATGTGGTTGAAGTAAATAATAGTTATTAATTATTACAAACACAATTTATACCAAAGAAACATGTGTAACAAAATCCTAAATAGGTATGGAACTTCCTACCTTAGGAGAAATAATGATTTGAATGCAAGGGTTAGAGTCTTAGTTAGATTTCACCACTGAATCTTATAACCATTCAAATTCAAAATCATTTATAATTATCACAATCTTCAATAATTAAAATGTTAAAAAAATATTAAATTACATATTAATAAAACAAATCATTGCCTTCAAAAAAACATAGGATTTGATTTTTATTTTTCAAGATGAACCCAAAAACACTAACAGCACGTCAATCTAAATAGTATCGACAAATATATCAAAGAAATAATTTTTTAATAATAATAAAATAAAATAATAGAGAGTGATAGAAAAAGAGAGAGGCTTGAGGGAGGTATTCTCACCCATTAAACATTGTGCTACTCCCCCCTTTCCATTTTATATAATTTTTTTCATTATTTCATTTAATTCTTAATTACTTTATTACACTTTCACTTACCCTTCCTCTTTAATTCATGTGATACACCCCACAAGCCTCTCATTAAATTAAAATTTTAATTTTTACCCATCAATATATATATACATGTGTATACATAAATATGTTATGAAAAATACATATCATGTGTTTATATATTTCAAAACCACTTTAAATGAATTTTATTATTCATTAAATATATTTTAAAAGTCATCCACATATATATAAACATTATATACATACACGCTTGCATATACATATATACACATGCATGTTCACACACACACACACACACACATATATATATATATATATATTTAACACACACATATATATATATTCACATTATATATATATATACACACCCTCATATACATATATATATATAACCCAAATATACATAGAAACCCATATATATATATATATATTTATTTAACACACACATATATATATATATTTTCTCACCCGCTTTTGGGTGGTTTCTAACAGGGCTTATTAGTGGAATTGAAAACACCTAATGGTTCATGCATCCATGATATGGACCTGCTTTCAAAATGAAGGTGATGACTTGGAATTTTTACAATGATTATTAGGGACTCCTGTTGGTCAAAATGATGGGAGTTCAGGCTCATCACACCCTATTAGGGTAATTATTGCCTCCTTCAAGACACTCTTTTAGATTTAAGATGTACTCATGAATCCTTATCAAATCCCAGTGTGGGAAATATTATCCCTATGTAAATGATATGATCAAAACTATGTGGATATGTGAACACCCCTATGTATTAGAGGTTTCATATCATTCTATTATTAATTCATTATTTTTTGGTTTAAATATGACTAGTTGGGATCTCTGGGGTTTATTACCATCTAGGGAGGCAGTTGGAGTTCTAGATTTGGGATTGAACCTCAAAGAGGCTTCCTATGTATCCTGTGAAAATATAAATCATAACCTACATAGTTTGATTAAATGGTTAGGGATTACACCTAAATAGAAGGCCAAAATGGAGCCACATTCACTATGATAATGGGATGATCATCACATATCTATAAACCCATGTGAGTCATGCTCAGTGTGAGAAAAAAGATATAGTATAAGATCAATCACTTTTCATGAGAGCATACCAGTATATTCAAAAGGAGGGATTACGCACTATGGATACCCAAATAAGACTCATGTTCCATTAAAGGGGTGACAACCAAATTTAATGTAGGGATTACACATGATCCACCCTGAGATACCTGACCTAGTAGGTGTGTTAAGTGAGAGTTTGTTTGGAGGATTACACCTAGGAGGATTCCCGTAGAGTTGAAACCAAGATGAGTATCTTAATTCAAGGTGAATAATGATAACCATAAGGAGTATCTTGAATCAATTTTAATTTAAGGTTTAGTTGCGGCTTACTCTTAAGAGGATGATCATGTATCTGGAACCAACATAAGTATCTTTACTCGAGATGAATAATAATAACCATGAGGAGTATCTAAATTGAATGGTAATTGAATATTTGATGGGGGATTACACTAAGTAGGATTCCCAATTATGATCCCCCCCCCCATCTGTTGGTAATAGGATGAGGAAGGGATGCAGTTATTTTTGGGGATTACACCTAGAAGGATGCCCAGTAATAATACTCCCCCAACATCCATTGGAAACATAATGAGAAATAGAGATTGTAAAGGTTGGGGATTACACAAAAGGAGGCCCATGTATAAAGATGTTTCTGAAGGATCACATGCTCTACTAGGAGTGTCTTCCTGGTCCTTCATGGCGGGGTGTCTATACAGGACTTTGCAAAGGGAAACCACATGGAATTGTATAAATATTATCTTCACATAGGATCATCCCCATTATGCTTCACGAAGGGGGTCTATATAGGATCTTTTCATAGGGGTGTTCGTATAGTGCTTCAAGAAGGGGGGCCTTGTAGGAGCTCCTCATAGAGGAATATTCATGGAATTGGATATATAGAGTCCTTAAAAATGAATTCCACATATGGATGGGTATATATTATTTCATGAAGTTTCCTTGTAGAGGGATTGCTTTATAGAGGGATTTCGTTAAGGATGGATTTCATGGGATAACATATCAAAGGTCCTATCCAGAATGGAACTCAATAATTTTACATGAGTAGTTCTAGGAGAGTGATTTTAGTTCGAATATCATAGGTATACCTCTATTTCTCTTATCTAGTCCTAAATTGGGTGTTGGTATTTATAGGCATTGGTGAGTAACTACTTTCCTGAAACAAATGTCCACATTAAAATAGCTATAGAAAAACATGTGGATACATAAAAGTAAGCATATGTATAGTATTTGTTTGGTCCATATTAGAGGCCAAAATTCAACACCTTGTGAAAAAGACAACTTTAGTTTGTGATTGGATGAAATGTATCAACATAGACCACAATCGACTTCATTTCACTGAATGAATGTTTTTAAAACTATGTGAATCACTACACGGTCATAGCAAATCACTATTTGGTAGAAAAAACCATTTCCTTCAAAAAAACAATAATGGATCTGGAAACTAATTAAAGTGATACATGGTCCGAGAAAAGCACTATGTAATGAAAAATTCATTGCCTCTGAGAAATAAATGAATGTGGATCCAAAAACTAATTGAATTGTTACACAGTCATAGAAAAGAAATATGTGGTAGAAAAAATAACTACTTACAAGACAAAAAAGACATTAGATCCATGAAATTATTGAATTATTATGTGAAATGAGAAAAAAATACCATTTGGGATATTAGACTTTGTCAATTTTCCTTTGGGGTAAAATTTTACCCAACTTATAATGGTCAAAACATTTAATATATAAGTGTATTTGGGCTCTGCGAGAAGTCAAATTAATTTATAGTGATATGAACCCTTATTTATGGTGTATACACAATATTAATATTTTTTTTGATACCAAAAAGTTATCTAAATACCCTAAAATTTTTTGATTCATCAACACATTTTTATTAGCAATTTGAAAAATACATAGCCTACATCCTAAGGGAGGTTATCACCACTACAAAATCATACTGGGAAACATTTATAAGGAATATTCACCACTCAATGCGTGATAATTCTTAAAATGCATGGAAATATAATGTTCTCTTTCTTTTAGCATAGAGACATATTTTTACTTAAACTACACATTTCTTGTTTAAGTGGGGATAGTATCATGGATCATATAGAAAATTATGTGGTATTAATTTTTCGATGCTAAAAAAATTCCCACCCCCATTAGAATTATTATTTTTTGAATAAAAATAATTGGATTCTAAGGTAAATATAGGGAAATTTGATGAATTACCAAATCATATGGTGGGATTTGGAGCTATCTCATCAATGGAAGGATGTTTTCCAAAAGGAGGATCTTAACCCAAGTCTTTTGGATGTCACCAAGAGGAGAATATCAAGTCAAGGTGTAGATTTCCTAAATCAAGAAAAGTCCTGATTCTAAGATTGAAAAAAGGTAGTTGAATTAAATTTTATTTATAGCTGGATCCAGGATGGGATATTTGGATGTCACTATGTATCTCATGAAAAAAGGAATCATGTCACATGTTTTTCTTATAATGGGTCTCCTATGTAGATCAATCTCATACATAGAGGGATGAATTTTTCATCACAGTTTCATTGATGAAAAATCTATGATGAAATATCCTATGTAGTTCTAGATCATATGTTTGAAGGGTGAATATTATCACTTTACCCTGGATTCATGGGTATGGGGCCATGATTGTATGAGGATGTTTCACATATCTGACTCTCATGCTAAAATTACAGGCGACATGGGGTAATATACTCTAAGAAGTTTAATTTCATATTGTATAAACCATAAATAATGTAGTATTTAGTCATGAAACTGGCGACATGTTTCCTTTACATAGGATATGAGGAGAAAGGGTGTGATTTAATTTTTTCGTAGGTCAATAGACCTAGTGAGAATAGCTTAATTTTTTTCTAGGGCTAAATTATGGACCCTATGAGTTTTACATATTTTTATTTTCACCATAGCATTTTTCTAAGAAATTAATGGGGTTGTATATAGGGTAGGAAATCAGCTTTTACTCAGGCTTCCCTTTGTGAATTTCTAAATAAAATGGTTTATGACTTTTTCTTATATTTGAAATTCTTAATTTCTCTTAGGTTGAACCTAGTGCATACCTAGAAAGTATACACTCTTCTTTTTTATAAGGCTACCTTTATAGGTTTAACACTAGTGAGTAGTATCTCTCTATCCATTAGCATTTTAATATCTTTCAAGATGGACCAATGTAGTTAGTGTGTAAGTTTTTATAGTCATGACCAAATGTTTCTGATGATTAAGGTCACATAGATTAGAAAAGATGGTGGGTGTGATGGTCTATACAACAAGGTAAAGGGGAAATGTGATGTGAATAGAGAGTTCAATTCTAGTATAGACAATATCATTGATAAAAACACTTAACTTAATGTCATAGTTCTCATAAATATTGGTGTATAGAGTTTAATGCCCCAAATCTTTGACTAATGAGTGGGTAATTCTATGTATCAAGGTTAAGGAAACACCCAATGTAAATAAGGGCTTGATGATATCATAAAATACCTTGGAAAAAGTATCCATTCATTTTATTGTCATAAATATTATACCCTTATGTATGATATTATTTTCCCAAAGGAGAATCAAAACATGATTCTTCAGGATCTCTATAGGAGAGGCATGCCCAAATTGGAGAAGGAAAAAGAATTTCATTTCATAATCTTTCTTTGAAATTGAGAAAAATTAAATAATGTGTAACATCAAGGGTATTTGAATCCTTATGAATATTTGGGTAATGGAAGGTTTAAATCATGACCTATCAATTTATAAATCAATTAGAAATGAATACTGGTATGAATAGTAATACTATTAGTAATGGAAGAAAAAAAATTCCACGTTCAGTCAATGGAAACTAGTGGGAGTACACTAGTCATTTCCACTCTTGGTAAATGGATATTATTTAGGATCCAAATTGAGATTGTGGGAGTTTAATGACCATTATTAATAGTGTAAAACTAATTCCATGATCATTCAATGGAAACTTGTGGGAGTTGGATGATCATTAACAAACTCACTCCATCCCTATTAACAATTTTACTATGAAAGAGAGAACCAAGAGGGTTGATCAACTCATGGTTGATGGATTCCAAGAGTAGTATCTCAACTTAAATAATTGGTTTTTGTTTAATAATACATCAGAAATATGAAGTGGTGTCATTGAGAATGGTAATATTCAAGAAGAGTTTAAGCACCAAAAATATTATTCTACCATGTATTGAACACATTTTTAGCATTAAGGGATAAACCTCATATTTATGGGTACAAAATTACTTAAATGGGTGGTATACTCAATATGAAGAGGTAATATTTTAAAGAATGACAAGGTACCTATGGTATAAATAAGGTTCACTTGTGAAGGGAAATGAAAATATGCTATAACTTTTTCTTAGTCTAGGGGTCTAGAGAGCATCACCGGGATTTTTCTAGGGTCATGCGGTGAACTCCATAAGAACTGTGCCTTTTTTATTCTAAATATTTTGAAAAAAACAAAAAATGTATTAGTTAAAGAAGACTCGACCTTTTTTCTCAAAATTCTCTTTATGATTTTCAAACTAGAAATCCTTTGTAACTCTTTTGATTTTTCATTTAAGGTCCTATAATTAATACCATGAAGGGATAAAATTTAAGGTCATGTAGCTTGGACCAAATGTTTCTGATGTTTAAGTTAACACAGCTTGTAAAAAATGTTGATGATTTTTAAGGTCATGCAACATTGACCAAATGTTTATGATGTTTAACATCACACATCTTGGACAACAAGTTTATAGTTAGTCCTAGGATATAATATCCTAGTGTCACTATATATATCATTGGAATGAAAATAAATCCATATATAATTATTATAATTAAAAGGTCCTCAGAACATATTTGATTCATATATAGGTAAATATAAAATTTATTCACTATACGAGTCTATAAAGAGAGAACCCACATTAGAATCTCCTGCGTAGACCCAACTTTTATTAAGGAGGGGGAATGTTCATATTTTTATTGATGATGGTGGTTGGGTTCACAATATAGTACTTGGACACCATTGATTATCCTAGAGTGATTAGAATCAAGCTTGCACATAGTTCTTTTAATTGATGATTCCTTACATTGATCTATCTCATATATAAGGAATAAGTGCATTAATGTTCTTAGGAAAAGTACAAACATGTTCCAATGAATTATACATGTAATAAGATATTGTGTAGGGAAGAAAATTTCCACAAGAAATAGGCCAAAATGAACAATTTAGAGTTGTGTGGGATATACTTCTGACTCATAGTTTAATGTCATGTTGTGGGATGGGATGGGATGTAGTAAAAGCCTTACCACCATGATTGAAACTACGTAGTTTAAATTCAAGTACCCTTGACTTTAGTTCCCTATATTTGAATAAATTTATTCTCAATTTTTTTATTTATAGTGACTCTCCATGTCATTTAAGCTCACATGATTTGTGATCAACATGATAAAAAAGAGAAAACATACAAAAGCATTTGAACCATGAAAGAGTACATGATAGGAACATGTGGGGGGATTTTCATTTCACTGTAAGAAGGGATATATACATAGATTTTGATCTCATGGAGGGACATGGATAAAAGTGATGAAAATTAATAGATCAACATAAAATATAATATCTTGGAATCAGTATGTTTCCCCATGAAAAGAAAAGGGATCCCTATATAGATCAAACTTTTACATCGGGGGGAATCATTTTCATATTTCATCCTAGTATATTATTTCGACATAGTGAATCTTTATATATAGTTCCCAAGATAGAAGACATGGTTTTATTTATAAATATTGTATCCAACCCTATTATTTATTTATATATAGGGATCTCATACCTAGTACCTTTAGACATATCTAACTCTCATTTAGGTAGTGGGTAATATAGAATAGGTTGTGTGTCATGCAGTTTATTGTCATACTACAAGGACTCAGATGTTTTATAGTTTAGGGACATGATATGTGGACATTAATCCATAATTTAAGGTCATGAAGCTAGTAATAATTGAAAAGTCACAATTAATATAATCATTGAGATGGGGAGGGGTGAATTAGTGATATATTTTCTTTTATGTTATCTTTATTGAATAACAACCTTGACCTCCTGTTAAATATTTTTCACTTTTTTTAAAACTAAACATTCAAAAATCCATAGAAACACAAGTATTTAAAATAATCACTACTCAGTAAGAGTATCTAGTACTTTTCAGGGTTTGTAAATAATAAAATACAACAAAATCCACTAGAAAACAATATATTCTTATGGATGCATGTAGGAAATACCCTTACACTTATGTAGCACTATAATCAATACAATATTGCATGTACTTATTCTAGAATGAATGATGTAAATAAATTTTTGTTACAAGTTTAGAAACCTTCACCATTTAATTCTAAATAGTTCACTATTATTTTTAACAACTTTTACATTTTTAATTATTCAAAACACAATTCTTCACTTTCTTAACTAGTAACAGGTAGGAACATATTCTCTAGATTTCATATAAAAATTCAGTCTGATAGCTCACTCTGATTCTTCATTCCAATTATTTAGTCCAAAAACATGTATGAACCATTATTCTAGAAAAAAATCTAAATCACTTCTATCTTTTATTAGAATAGTCAAACTAATTTATCAATATGATCTAGAAAACCCTGAATATAACTTCTTCTGAAAACTTATTCTATCTGAAAATTTTTCTCATGAATATTACATTTGGAAATATTCCTCTATCAATTAAAAACTCTAGTGTTATATCTCTCACCCACACATGAATAGTTTCAGTGTACATTATACTTTTACATCTATTTATAAGTGCCTCAGAAGTTCCAAAGGACCGGAAACCAATTTTGTTTTCCCAGTCACACGAATTCAAAAATTCTGAATTTCAAATTTATTTCAACTTAATTTTTTACCCATTCAATAATTATATAATTTTATTTATTATTATAGAATATTATTTAATATTCTCAGAACTTAAACCTAATTTTAATTTACAAAAAATTCTTTAGACTGATGCAATTTTTCATTCTGATACTTTATTTAACTATGAATCCCTTGATCTGATCGAAAAATTGAAATAAAAAAGTCTTATCATCCAGATGGTTCAAACCAATTTAACATATTATTCCATAAACATTGTTTCAGCTTCTATAGACTTCATAACCTACCAATACTATGGTATAAACTTTAACATGTTTCACCTTTTAAACTATTTTTTTCATTTTTTCAACAATTCCTCAAACCAATGAAAATGGAATCAGATGAAAGTCATCCTCTAATGATTTATCAATGTCAAATCTTATCCAAATAGTATTGACCCAATTTAAAATACTTCATAACAATTTATCATGACCAACTAAAAATGAAAAAAGTTTAGTACACACCCTAGTAATTTAATTTTCTTGAAAATATATGACTACATTGTTGTATATAATCTGATTGAACGGTCTCATATCCCATATTAGGGATCAGTATATGTTGATCATCTAATTTATCAGTCCCAAAAATTCAAAAAATTGACCGATGTCAACAAATTATATGCTTAGTATCACTCCAAAACTCTAGTCTACCACTGATAGAACAGTGCATTTGATGTCATATCAATACCAATAATTTGTCTGATGAATCATTGGAAGACGCTCCTATAATGGATAGGTGTATGGAATCTTCTGATAGATCAGGGGAACACGTTTTTGATAGATCATTCATTCATCCCTTTTTCAAAATCTATAACTTCAACAAATTCAAACTCCCAACCTTTATACAACTTCTGCATTCATGAATCTCAAACTGATGATCTGCGGCCATAAGAATTCAACTTTAAAATATCATCTCCTCCAAAAACTCATACTTATATCATGAATTCTTCATGATGTTAATAACATAAATATCATAAAATGATTTTCTGAATTGTTTTTCATAACTTCTCAAAGATAAAATTTGTATGACCAAATGTATTTTCTCCCCCTTTCTTTCAAAATGCTTGGATATGATTTTTTTAGATAAATTATGATGCTGAGAACATTTTTCAGAGAAAATAATCATCAAATTATGTATAAAATGTCCGAAATATATTCATATTTTTATAAAACTTCCCACTCTATTTGAAAAACTCATTCTACAAAACATTTGATCCCAAAAAACTAGTTTTCCAGAAAAACATTTTCTGAACATAAAACCTAAATTCATGGACTTTATTAAGGAAATCAAATCCAGTATTCTGAGTTCAAAACTCCTTTCACCTGATCACCCACACTTAAAAAGTAAGTTGATTTAATGTAATGATAATAAAATACAAAACTAATAACATCAACTTATTCCAGCATCTGAAAACCACTTCTAACTATCTTGGTCCCAATAATCCCCCACTTTGGATTTTGTAGTCAACTAAGGTTCATAAATCACTAAGACATTGTAACTCAATCTATGGATCACTAATTAATAATTATAAGACTATGTGAGTGAACTCATTATATAAAAGAAAACTCATTGACAGAAAAGACCATGTTGTCCATAAATACTAACTTACAAAACTTATTTTCAACTTCAAACTTTTCACCTCCTCACAACTTCTTTCTTCCTAAAAAAAGTTTCATACAACCACTTAAAAAAACTATTAGATGTTGAATTCACAACTTATCCACAAATCCCCCGTAATATAGTATTCCTTAAAGGCTTAGCACATACTAATGGATAGATTTATGAAACATCATTTATCTCCCCCTTGACAACACTATCCAAATATAAGATGAGAGATGGGATAGAAACACATACCTCAACCTTGGAGAGAAATAGTTTGGATACCCATGTTAAACCTCAACTTGAAAAATTCTTCCTTTGGTATAGTTTTTGTGAATATTTCACCAACTTGTTCCATTATAGGAACATTTTCTATCTTTATTTCATTCTTCTCTACATGATCTTTGATGAAGTGATATTTTATATCAATATTTTTTTGAACAATAATATTTTCACCAGATTTCAAGTAAGATTAGTAGAAGTCTGATTATCATATCCCAAGAGAAGTGGTCACTTTAATTTTACTAAGTACTCTTAAAACTGAGTTTTCATCCACATAAGTTGTGTTGCAACTTGAGTGGGAAAAACATATTTATCTTCAGCCGTATAAAGATCTAAAGAATTTTTCTTTTTTGTATACTAACTCACAAAAAATTCCCACATAAAGAAAACTCAACCATATGGGGATCTTTTATCATTTATATTTCCTATCCAATCAGCATCCTTATAACCAAATAAGTTAATTCTTCCTGATCTATCACATTTCAAACCAAAATATATTATTCCCCTAATATATCTAAGAATTATTTTTCCTTCCAAGAGATGTTTCTCCTTTGGATCCCTTTTGAATCTTGTACATAAGGTAATAGAATAAACAATATATGGTCTTCAAGTAATTAAATATAATAACCTTCTGATTAGAATTAATAACTCTTTAGGATCCACTTAATTTCCTTATCCATATTTAGACAACATGGTTCCAACGGAAATTGGTGTGGAAATTAGTTTCAAATTTTCCATTCCAAACATAATAATAATTTCTTTAACACTATTATACTAATATATAAAAATATATTTCTTATTTTTTGATATTTTTAAGCCAATAAAGTATTTCATTTCACCAAGAATGGACATTTAAAATAGATTCTTCATATCTTCAGTAAACTTTTCACAAGTTATTTCACCATTCTCATTGAATATAATATCATAATCGAACATAAAAAATTATATAAATATCTATTTTTTCTTTGATTTAGAGACTAATATTATCTATTGAACTCTTAAAATTCATCTTCCCTAAGAAGGTATCAAATTTGGAATACCATACTCTCGAAGCTTAATTTAACCCATAAAAATATTTCGTCAAATTGTACACATAAATTTCATATTTTCAAATTAAAAAGTCACATGGTTGTTAAACATAAACTTCTTCCTCAATTTATCCACTAAGAAATACTAATTTCACATCCATATAAAGAATTATATAACTTCATTGCACAGTGATTGAAATAAAGATCCTGATAGTTTCTAACCTTTACATAATAGAAAAAGTCTCATCTAAATTAATACCTTCAAGTTGTGAGTAAACTTAGAAAAAAAATCATGCCTTGTTTATTATCACTTTTCCATCTTCTTTCAAATTGTTTCAGAAAATCCACTTTGTACTAATAACATTTTAATCATTTGGTTTGGGTACAAGTTCCCAAGTATCATTCTTCTCAATTTGATCTAAATATTAATTCACATAATGAATCCATTCTTTCTACTCAAAATATTTATCAACATATTTTGGATAAACTTTTTATTACAAGTAATTATGTGTAACAAACTTTGATGTTATTCTTGATTAAACATTTTTTTGATCACTTATAATTATTTGAACTAACACCTTTTTCCTCATCCTATGATGAGATGTATGAGGTTCTTCCTCATTACTAGATATATATTAGTTTTATTTCTTTATATACATGGAATCTCCATTTTTGGAATCCTTTTCATGTTTCTCAATAACAAATATTTCATCTTCTCCATATAAATTATCTACATGTGATTATGAAACATATTCCTTGTCTTTTTCAAGAACTTTTACATCAATAGAATAAATTATTATTCATGTTTCTTTATTTAAATATCTATATCCTCTACTATATAGATAATAGCTAAAGAAAATTCCATCTTTACCACTTTGATCAAAATTTCAATGATTTCCACCTTTGTTCTTTATGATGAAGGGACTCCCAAAAACTCTTAAGAATTTCAAACATAGAGTTTTATCATAGAAAATTTCATAAGGATTCATATCAAAACTTGGCCTTTAGAAACTATGATTCTTAATATAAAATATTATAGTCATATCCTACCTATATAAGTAGTGATAAAGACCATGTTCATGTAACATTGTGCACCCCATCTCAACTAAACTTCTATTCATCCTTTTAGAAACTCTATTCTATTATGGTATATATGGTACAACAAACTAATGATGAATTCCATGTTTTTAAACATAAAATTTAAATTCTAAATTCATATATTCACCACAATTATCATTTCATAACTTCTTCATAGAATATCCATATTCTTTTTCCAATATTCTCTTGAAATTTTTAAAAACATTCAAAACATTTGTTTTACATATCAATTACATAACACAAGTAATTCAAGTAGAATCATAACTGAAAGAAATAAATTACAAATCTATAAATTTTTTTATTTTACTCATTTTCCCACAAATATCAAAATGAATTAAATTTAGGGGTCGATTGGAACAAATTTCAACTTTCTTATGCAATGAATTTGTAATCTTACCTTTCTAACAAAGTGAACAACACCGATCTCTTCTTATTGACATATTAGGAATATAATGGACACTTATCACTTTTATAACTTACTCATGTTTATTTGACACATATTTCCCAATATTTTATGCCAAAATTTATTTTATTCTATTATATTCAGGTAACATAGATTATGTACTTCACTAACATGAAACATGTTACCCTTTGTATGTTGGCCTATTGTAAAAAATTTTCCATCTCCAACTCTTTTCATAAAAAAAATATTTTCCAAAAAAAATATTTCCTTTATCACAATGTTGTGAAACACTCAAAAAAATTTCAACCCATCAACAAATGTGGCTTTCTTGGATTTCAACTTTTCTTCCCAAATTATGTCATATCCAACACCTTTGATTCAAAGTGGTTAATCATTTCCATACATCATTGCTCCGTCTTTAAAGTCTCTTAGATCCTTCAATAGATTTAAATATTCTATAATATGTGAGGACCACCCACAATCCAAAATCCGTGGTCATTCTCATTTTGTATCTTTGAGTTCAATTTCTACAATAAGATATTTTTCTTTCCCTTTTTTTCCTTCACATATGTCTTTTGAGAATTGTTATAAACATGGATTTATACTGGTAGCAAAATAATCCCTTATTTAGAAATATTTACCAGATGTTCACATAATTCAAAAATAGTTCCCAAAAGTTTTGACATATTTTCAACTTTCAAAACAACATTATCATAATTAATTCTTCGAGAGGATCGAATCCCCCTAAAACATTTCTTTCTGTTACTCATGAGAAAATTTTAGTTTTTTTATTGAACCAACCCTTGTTTGTTGTATTCCAAAATCCCCAAAAATAATAGCAATAACCATATAAAGAATATATTTTTCTGTGACTTCCATACTACCTAGATTTTTGAACATATGTTTCAAAAAATTTCTTACCTTCCATATCAGAATATTGTTGAGCCCCAAACTATCTATTATCTCCTGAAATCTTCTTCTTTAATTCAGATTTCTTCTCAAATTTAATGGAATCAGAAGTAGTAGTAACCTTTTTTCATACTTTATAATTTTAGAAACTTCTAAATTATAAAATTTGTTATTTTTGAAGACATACATGATTTTATCATATTTCTTCCTCTTAGAAACATATTCAATATTCTTTTAAACCTTTAAATATAACTTTTTTTTTCTATTTCCTAGGTTTGAAATTTTAAAATCTTTCACCAACTTTAGAGACAGAGTTATTGAAACTTATAACTCCCTGCACTTCTTTAGATAATATTTTTTGAAAAAATTCCAAATCTTATTACTTTGAATTTATCTTCACTTAAAGATATCCATTCTGATTCTTTTCTTTCTCAATATATTTCTTTATGAAATAAATCTCTTCCACCAACTTGGATTTGACTTCAAGAAAAAATTCTTAATTGTTTTCTATAGAAATTTCCTTTTTCAAATTCTTGATTTCTCATTCATGTATTAAAATATTTCTAAGATATTATTTCAACTCCATTTTCAGTTGAAATTCTAATTGGGTCTCTTATTCTTCAGAACTGTAGCTTTAAACTTCTTCATCAATGACTGTAGCAATAAACATGTTTTCTCCAGAAACCTTAATGAACTTTTTAGTTTGAAATCCACTACCCTAATCTTCATCATCTTTATACAAAAAACTTCTAATTTTGGATTTAGAGAACTTTTCATCTTTTCCCTTGGTATAGAATTTTGAATTTTCAACATGTTTCTCCCAATATCTTTTTAGACATCTAAAATCTTTATCCATTTCTTCTCCATTCTTTATTTGATGAAAATCCGTAGTAAATTTCCCAAAAAATACATATTCAAAAAAATTAGGAGATAGTTTTCTTTTATATTTTCATGTACCTTTTTTCATAATTTTAGAAAATATGGACAAGAATTCATCAAGATTATTACTAACCTATTTTTTGGGTTTTGATTTAATATATGCTTTATCTTCATGAAATTTATTGTATTTCAATTTCTTGATAGATTTGGATAAAATATCGCGATCATATTTTTATTTTATTTTCAAAAATTTCTCCCTTCTCATTTCATATGTAATTAGAGTACTATGAAAATCATCCAAAGATAGAGTTTCAACATCTCTATCTTCCAAATATGAAACCATGGAATCAAACTTACCTAGAATAATTTGTAATATCTTTTCAAAAAAAGGTAAATCTTCTAGATTCTCACAAAGAAATATTTTGGTTCTCACAATATAATTCACCCTTGTAAAGAAGTCACCAATAGATTCATACTCACCTATTTTTAGATCTCCATACTTCAAAATCTATATTTTTAGCTTGGATTTTTTCACTACATATTATTTTCATTGATAATTTTATAATTTTCATAGATACCTTTAGTAGTTCCAACTCCCTTCAATCTAAGAAATTCAATTTCAAAAAGTGATGGGAGTAAATCATTCTTAGATCTTCCATCATTTTCAATATTTATCTTATCAACCGATATAAGAGGAAAATTTTCAATAAGAGGAGAAAATACATTTATAATAGCATCCAAAACATCATTACCAAGAGACAAAATATATGGAATCATTCTATATTTCTAGATATAATAGTTCCTTCCATCTAAGACTATAATCCCCTAACTATTAACACAAATAAAATTCATCATATAAACTTCTCTTCAAATACATCATCAAAGAGTAAATGAAGGTAATGTTTTCTCTAATACAAATTGTATATGTCCAACCAGGATCAATGTAATCACTGACAGGGGGTAGTGAATCAGTGGTATCTTTTATTTTATGTTATATTTCTTGAATAACAACTTCACATCCTATTAAATATTTATCACTTTACTGAAAACTAAACATTCACACATCGACCAGAATACATGAATTTATAAGCTTCACTACTCAATAAGAGTATTTTTTCCTTGGAAGGGTTTTGAAATAATCCAATACCACATAATACACTAGAAAAAAGTCCTTTTATGTGGATAAAACAAGTAGTAAATACCCTTACACTTGTGTATCATTATGATCAATACAATAGTACATGTACTTATTTTATCACGAATAATGTAAATATGTTTTTGTAACATGTTTAAAAATATTCACCACTTGGTTCTGAAAATTTCATTATGATACTTTAACAACTTCCACTTTTTTAAGTCTTTAAAATACAATTTCTCAATTCGTTAACCAGTAGTAGGTAGGAATGGATTATATGGACTTTATAAGAAAAATAATTATGAAATATCACTCTACCTATTCTATCTGATGCTTTTATCAATAAATATGTCATATTTTCTAGTCTATAATCAAATCTAAATCCCTTTTTTATTTTCACAGAATGGCCAGTCTGATTTCTTGATAAGATCTAGAAAAACCTGACCACAAAGTCTTTTGAACAATTATTATGTCTGGAAATTTTTCTCAAAATTTTTTTTTCTAGAAACCTTACACTACTAATTAAAAACTCTAGTTCTCTCAATTTCATCCAAAAATGAACAGTTTTGTTATATGTTGTACTTTAGCATCACCTTATAGGTGCCTCATAAGTAAAAAGGGGTGGGAAAACAATTTATTTTTCCTTCTTAGACTAATTATAGAATTTCAAATTTCAAATTCATTTTAAATTCATTTTTTCCAATTTGTTACTTCTCAAATATTCTATATTCTTCTATAATCTTCTTGAATATTATCACAACTTTAGCCAACTTTGAATTTAAAAATAGTTATTTAGCCAGATAAAATTTTTCATTATGATAATTTCTATCACTCGGATTCCCTTGATTTTATTAAAAACATGATAGAAAGAATACTTATGATCCCAATGTTTCAAACCAACTGATCCTATTCTACCATAAACATTGTTAAAACTTCTATATATTTCAAAACCCAGTAACTTTTTGGTAGAAACTTCAAAATGGTTCACCTTTTGAACTACTTCTTTTATTTGTTCAACAAATCATTAGACCAATGAAAACAAAATCAATTAAAATTCAGACTCTGATGATTTTTTGGTGTAAAATCATTTTTTTTGAGTCTTAACCCAATTTAAAACACATTATAACTTTTTCTCATGACTGGCTGAAAAAACAAATTGATTACTCACTCTGATACTTTGAGATTAATGAAAATGGTTGACTACATTATTGTGCATCATCAGAATGATTAGTATCATAACCTATCTAGTGGATCAGTCTCTGTATTTCATCTAATTCATTGGTCCCAAAAATTCAAACAAATTGATTAGTGTAAAAAAAATCTCTTTTTATTCACACTCCATAACTCTGGTATGCCTCTGATAAAATTCTACAGCTGATTTCATATTGATACCAAAAATTTTCCTGACAAATCATCATCATAATCTACTTGGATAGATCAGTTTCTTAACCCTTCTGATGGATCAGTGGAACACCTTATCTGATGGACTATTCGATGATAACTTTCTAAAAACATCTAACTTTATGAAATTCAAACTCCCAATGTTTAGACAATATCTATGTCTGGTGAATCTAAAACCAATGATTTACAACTAGAAGACTTCAAATTTGAAATATTTTCTCTTTCATAAACTCCTACTTGTATCTTGACTTCTTGATGATGTTAAGAAAATAAATATTGAGAAATAATCATCTGAATTATTTTTCATAACTACTTAGATAGACACTTTATACACCCAAACATATTTTCTTCCCCTTTCTTTCACAAAGATTGGATCATAATTTTTTAGAAAAATTATGATTTTAAGAACTTTTTTCATAGTAATAAATCATCATATTAAGTATCAAATGTATAAAATACATTCATAGTTTGATACAACTTTCCACTCCATCCAGAAAACTCATTTTGAAAAACACGTGAGTCTGAATAGAAAGATTTCCCAAAAAACATCTTTGGAATGGAAAACTGAAATTCGTGGACTTTCATAAGGAAATTACATCTGGTCTACTAATTCTGGAACTCCTTTAACCTGATCACCAATATTTGAAAAGTAAGGTGATTTCACATAATGATAAAAAAAATACATAAAAAACATAAAAAACTTCTTCCATCATCTAAAAACAACTTCTAGACAACTTGGTCCCAACAAGAATGTGTTAATGTTTAACATATTGTAAGCTATATCTTTTCTATGTAGTTTAACATCTTGTTGTGGGGATGTATGATTGATATATTTTATGTTCTCATATATTTGAACATTTTTTTACTTTTAAGGTCTTTTATATAGGACCATTAGGGGTGTTGTGGTTTAAGTTGATGTATCCAATACAACGGGGTGATAATATTTAAGGTCATAGAGCTTGAACTATAGGGATATGAGAATACTATCCAAGGAAAAACAAACTTTATATGAATGGAGGGACCATGGTGGATTCAATTATAGCATAAGAAACATAATCAGTGGGTGGAGTTCGTAACTAGGCCCAATACAGAAGACCATCACTAGATGAAGACTAGAACCAGATGGATACCAGCATGAGATAGAGACCAGAAAAAAATTGAGGTCCTATTGGGTGAGGTACAAAGAATTGTACAGTTTTATGTCATGTGATTAAGATATTAACCATGTATTTTAACATCTAATTAAAAGGACATTTGAGATTTAGTTTATTCTTTTATAGTATGCCTGAGGTTCCATAAAAATTAAAATATTATGACCAGGATATTGTCTTGTATTTTAATGTCGTGAAAATAGGATGAGTGTCATGATGTTTATAGTCATGCTTCTTGGAGTATGGTTTCATGAAGTTTTATGTATTGTGACAAATACTAGTGCTAGGTAGTTTAATTCAAGAAAATCAGACTACGATTTTAGGCAGTTTCAGGTCATACAACTAGGACCTTAGTATCTTTTAGTTTATGGACTTATTACAAGGACTAGTTCTAGGTAGTTTAAATTCATGTATCTCAGACTATGGTGTCATACATTTTTGGGTTATATAACTAGAGCCTTGGTGCCTTGTATTTTAGGGTCTTATGCATAATACCATAAGTGACATAACTCATCATGCATGGTTATCTTATGGTGGAGTGAGAATAACCTAAATGCATGTAGAATGAGTCTTAGGATTCTCTAACTCTACCAGAACCTCATATACTTGCTTCTAGAGACAATATTTTAAGAAAAATCAATCCCTAATTTTATTTCCTATAAATTGGTGATAGTGATTGTAATCAAAATGATCTTTCATGACTACCTTTATGGGTCTTTTGGTCCTTGGGAGCTCGATATATTTTTTCTCTAGTGAACATTTAAAGTATGTATCCACATCCTCAAATGTAAAGGAATAAACCTTAATTCATCTATCTCTGAGAGATATGTGGCCTAGAGGATGTCCATTTTGTGTGTGTTTTTCAAGATTCCCACATGGATAAAGTATAAAATTAGGTATCATGATCTCCAATATCCCTTATTCTATTTGTTTCAGAATCCAATACTTTAATACAAAAAACATATTGATTTTATATCCTAACAATTTATGGTAGGTGTATTATTTTGGATGTTCTCTCAAATATACCTCTCCCAGTCAATTAATATAAGGGATCATAGTCAAATTATTTTTTGTGGTATAGGTGAAATTCTTAGGAACTTACTCCAATTTTAAGGAATACAATTTCCTTTTCCAATTATTAGAAGATGGACTACTACACTTCTTCCCCATTATGTTGCATATTACTTTTTTCATATGGGAATGTTTCTAAATTTGGGATATGGGAGGTAGTTCCCTGATCTCAATCAATTTGGGGGTAGAAGTTAAATCATTTTAGTCCATGGATACTAATGATGTCTACCCTATATTGTGGAATTTTGACTCTCTTGAAATCTCTAAGGAAACTGCTATGTTTGGACAATGTTAAGAGTGCACCCGATAACGAGGTATAAAATAGAGAAATTCCACCATCCTAGTGGGCTAGGGGACCTTAAAATATGAAAACACCCCCAGCCTTGAGGGTTGGATGAGGTGAGATGTAGTCCATGTGGGATAGGGTTCTTCACTACAAAGATGACATATATAAGAGGATGACGATATTATATGGTTAAAATATCTATGAAGTATATTTATAATTACTTTATAGAGATCCTTATTTTATTTCTTCAACTGGGTGATTTTTTCTTTGTAAAAGATAGCTCTGTTATTCTCGAAGGGTTGACATGCAGAAGAATTATCTACACACTTTCCTTTTAAAATGGTAGGATGGATGGATGATGATTGGAGTCTCAATGTGGAACCTGGATATTAGATCTTACATTAATATTAGGCATATTATCCATTAACCTTTCACTCTAAATCATGAAAAAGGTCGATAACACCTTTTTTACAAATTAAAAGGGTATCACTGAGCCCTTACTCAAAAATGATTAGAGTAGATGGTAATATATCATGTTAGGGCTTAGAAGATTGTAAGATTGTAAAATCATCCTCATATATAATTTTCTCATCATAACTAGTTGGAAAGTATTCAAACATGTATGATACCATTTTTATAGAGACATAGGAGAAGTTGTGTTCATATTTATTTGAATATCATGTTTTGTGAGATGATTCCCATTCTCTAGTTTTGTGGGTAGTTTCAAATTGGCTCATTTGGGGGGTCAGTACCTATGACACCATTTGGTGGGATGGTTCATGTGATACCGTTTGGTGAGATGATTCCCCTTTTCTAATTTTTTGGTATGGTTCCCATTGGATTATATGGTGGGTCGGTTCCCACTAGACCATTTGTTGGGATGGTTATATTTATATCATTTAGTGGGATGGTTCCTCTTTGTTCATTTTTTCAGGATAGTGCACATTGGATTGTTTAGTGTGTCAGCACCTATTGGACAATTTTATGGGATGTAACATGTGATACCATTTGGTTGGATGGTTTACCTAACCATTCTTATTCTTCATTAGGGATAATGAATGAAACATAGGTTTCTTGTTCCATAGAATTTTCCATTTGAATTTGACCCTCATAAATCATCTTTTGTTGTAGATATTTGAAGATTAATCATTCTCATATCGTGTGGACCAATATGTGATGGTAAGGGTAGAAATTTGGATAGTCATTTTCCCCTACTTAATTTGAATTCATAATTTCTATAAGCATGATCAGGTTTTCTTCCAAAGAAAAGGTAAAGTTATTAGGAACCTAATCATTATAGAAGGTATAAATTTTATCCTTCCTGATTCCAAGGTCACATATCTTCTAAATTTTATACTTGAGGGGAATATTGGTAGCCTCATATTTCCCTAGATTCCATATTTGTGCTGGTGTTTCTTAATAATCTCTTTCTTGGGTTCAGAGTATAAATTCTTATGTACGTTGTGTTATAGTTACAAACTCTCAAAACCAACAAGGGTACTTCAAAGGAATAAGTTTATTTGAAAACTCACCCTGCAAGTTTTACACATGAATATATAGTAATTTTTCTTGGAGAATATTTTTTTACATTGAATATTTCATACTCTTATATCATGGAATTAAATCCATGGATCTTTCATTTTTCTATTGCTTTTAATTACAAAGGTCGTGGATTTCCTTTTCCTTTGTGTAGAGATGAATTGGAAGATGAATTTTTAATGGAGATATTTCTAGATTAAGATAGACCTAGGTACAAGGTTATTATACTAGTAAAGGTAGGGGATTTAAAGGTTTTAACAAAGAATCTGATCTTGGAAGCCTCTTTTTATTCTAGGTTTCCCAACATTGGGCCCCACTGGGAAGAGAAATGGGTGAGATTCTATTCTGGATCACCCATTCCATCAAATTTTATGAAATTTTGTTTCCCAAATTTGGGAGGGGAGTTAAATACACCCACTAGAGATATATATTCATCTATGGTTTTACCAATCCACATAATTCTTCAAGAGAATCCATATGAGAAATGTGGGAAACCAGTAATTCCTGGGATATACTCATCTTATTTAAACTCAAATGATTTTCTTAAACTAGTAGCTTATACTTTCATAGTAGTGGTAAAAGTAAGTAATCAATTTAAACTATAGTATAATTGGATAATGATGTAATATTAGTTTAATGGGGTGGCTTGATTTTACCATTATGGGTTGAGAAACATTCTTTCATTGAATAGGTTTGGTTGAAAGAAGAAAAAAATATTCAATATGGTGACTGTACTCAAAAGATGTGCTTCACCCGATCAACTTCTTATTACCCTACTAAAGTTCAAATATTTTAGCTTAAAGTAAGTATAGATTCCCTTAGAGGATAATTTGGAATCATGGTTCCTTCCCAATAACTTTATAACACTAGACGTGATTGCAGGTTTATAAATGATAAAAATGATCCCATCCCTATGGGATGGGGTTTTCCTTGGGATCCTACTATCATCGGGGCAAGCTGCATAGATATTTAAAGATTTTGGCTAGAAGTAACTTGGAATTGTCCCTGAGCAATTATTGATATACACTGATGGGCCTCATAAGTATTGTATGTGGTGGGTACATGGACCTACTCAAGAGTTAATGTGGCTAGCTTCACCTAGTGGGCTCTGTTTTTGGATTCCAAAATCTAGATAGCTATATAAACACTATTTCCTGAGTATTTTATTATAGAATTGGGGTTATACATCAGTGATGATGACCATGGTGGGTAGGGTCCCTCTTGGTTATCTCCTAGGTAATTTTCTTGATGTGGTGTATGTCATCCTTCACCTCTACAAGATAGGGATGGAATGGGTTTCTACACTTTTGGGATAGGATCCTAAAATTATTGGATGTGTCGATGGATTCCACATGTTTCCCAACAACCCATCATTGATAGGATGTACTATGAGGCTTCATCCTCTAGAGTCATTAATGTGCTGATTCCAGAGTTAGGATGAATCCATTTCAATGATACTGTCACACTAAGTTATTCACTATCTAGTGTCAGAGGTGTTGCGTTGGTGATAGTGTACATAGAGGCCATAGGGCTATGGTCTCCATGAAATTTGAGGCATATGGTTGGAATGGCTGCTGGTTGTGAATGGTTGATTGGGGTGTCCTGTAGATATTACCATCTTGTCTAAGGATTTTTGAATTTTTTGGAACATTTGGAGATTCCATTTAGATTGTAATGAATCATGATTTTCCTAGAAAGGAAGAAAAAATACACTCTTCAGTGTAGCATCAAAAATAAGAGTGCATCATTAACCAATGACCTTCACTTAAATAATGGAAACATGGTACTTTTTCATATGTGAGAGTTTTGATATTGTTAAAGGATTCATATTAGGTTCACTATTTTTTTCACACCCGCTTTCAGGGTTATTTCCAATGTGGTTTATTCGTGGAACTTGAAACACCTAATGGTTCTTAAATCCATTATATGGACATAACTTACAAAGGAAAGTGATCACTAAGAAGTTTTCTAATAATACTTAGGGACTCGCGTTTGTCAATAGGATGGGAGGTCAGCCTCATCACACCCTACTGGGGGAAAATTATTTCCTACTCCAGGGCTCTCTTATATATTTAAGATGTATTCATGAATCCATCCCAAACCTTAGTATGGTAATGGTTACCCCATGTTCCAATGATATGATCAAAAACATGTGGATTTGTGAGCACCTATGTGTATTATAGGTTTTATGTCTTCCTTTTATTAATTCATGATGTTTTGTTTTAAATATAACTAGCTAGGTTCTCCAAGGTTAATTTCCATCCAGGGAGGTGGATAGTGTTTTAGAGTTGGGATTAAACCTCAAAGAGGTTTCCTATGTATCCTGTGAAAACTATAATCAAAACCTATGTAGTTTAAATAAATGGTTGGGTCTTACACCTAAATAGGAGACTTAAAATAGTGGCACTTTCTCCATGCTAAGGGGATGATCATTGCAGATCTCTAATCCCATGTGAGTCATACTTGGTGTCAGAAACAAGATATCCCATAAGATCAATCACATTGAATGAGATCACACCATTATATTTCAAATGAGGACTTACACATTGAGGCTACCCTGAGAAGATTCTTATTCTGTGAAAAGGGAAATAATAGGAAATATGATAGGGATTGCACATGAGCCACCCTGAGATACCTAACCTATTAGATGTATCAGGTGAGAGTATGCTTAGGTATTACTCCTAGGAGGATTACCATGTATTGGAGACAAAGAGGAATATCTTGACTCATGGTGAATAATGGTATCAATGAGGAGTATCTCAAATCAATGGCAATTGAATATTTAGTTGGAGTATACACCTAGGATGATGATTGTGTATCTAGAAGCATAGGAGTATCTCAACTCAAGGTGAATAATGATAACCATGAAGAGTATATAGGACTTTTCAAAGGGGTATCCAATGGGTCCATTTGTATAGGGGTGTCCACATGGTGCTTCATAAAGGGGGTCCACATAAGATCTCTGCATAGGGGTGTCTACATAAAACATCAAGAAGGGGGTATACATAGGAACTCTATATAGGGTCATCTTCAAGGTATTATCCATATAGGGTCCTTGAAAAGGAAATACACATAGGGCTAGCCACATATAATTTTATAAAGATTCCTTGTAAAGGTATTTCTTGGAAGAGTGATTTAATTGTGGAGAGACTTCATGGGTTTACATTGAAAATCCTTCCCCATTTTAAAAATTATTAATTTTTGATGAGTGGTTTCAGGAGAGTGAGTCCATTCTGAGCCTCATGTAAAGTACTTTGTTTATATCTTCTAGTCCCAAATTTGGTGTCAGATTTTATAGGAAGTGATGATTAAATTCTTTCTAGAAATAGCCATCAACATAGAAATACTCACATACCAACAACAAATCACATAGAAATTGGAAGGTGTATAAACTTTTTTTCTCCATATAGGAATCCAAAATTTACCTCCTCAGACCGAAAAAAGATTCAGTTTGTGGGAATCCAAAATATATTTCCTTGGATTGCAAAT
This sequence comes from Viscum album, assembly GCA_963277665.1. Lineage (NCBI taxonomy): Eukaryota > Viridiplantae > Streptophyta > Magnoliopsida > Santalales > Viscaceae > Viscum > Viscum album. The sequence continues at coordinate 53,872,919 of OY728138.1, read as the reverse complement.
GACTTAGGTTTGTGGGATGAGTGTTTCAAAAACTATGTGAAGCACTACACGGTCAAAATATAGAACTATGTGGTAGAAAAAAAATATTTTTTTAGGTAGAAAATAAAAATGGATCCACAAACTGATTGAAGTGCTATATGGTCAAAGAAAAGTACTATGTTGCGGACAAAATCACCACCTACGAGCAACAAATGACTGTGGATTTATGAAATTATTGAAGCACTATGTGGCAGAAAAATCACAACCTATGCGCCACAAATGATAGTGTACCCATGAACTGATTTAAGTGATATGTGAACTGAGAAAAATGTCATGTGGGATAATAGACTATCAATTTTCCTTCAGGCTAAAATTAAATCCAACTTGTAACGGTCAAAACATTTGATCTGTAAGTATATTTGGGCTCAACAAGCAGTAAAATTGAAGCATGTGAAGAAAACTAAGCCCATTTATATTATGTAATACCTAGAAGGATGTTTTTAATGCTAAAAGGTACTCCAAATACCCTTAAAATTTTATTTTAAGGCATGGATACCTTTTTATTAGCAATTTAAAAAAATCATGGCCTACTCCCTAAGGGAGGTTCTCACCACCATGCTATTATATTGGGAAAAAATTTTGGTTAATATCCATCCCTTGGTGTGTGATAATTCTTGTGAGACATGGAAATCGAATTCTCTTCTAATGTTTCATGGAAAAACATTTATATTCAAACATGAAATGTGTTGTCTAAGTGAGGATAATATCTTGGGTCAAGCGAAAAAGTGTGTAGCATGAATTTTTCGATGCCAACATATATATATATATACATATTTTAATTTTATCGCCTGAAAATGTTATATTTAAAATTTAATAATAATAATAATAATTTTTATTATTTAATCTCAGGAAACATTTCCACTCTAAAATTAAAAATATACATTAAATTCCAAAAATATTAATTTCTTAATTAATAATCCCACATACTAGTATTTATTTAACACAAGTAATAATAACATTATTATTACGAGACCTTATAATAAATACTCACCCATGGAAAAACATTACTCATAAATTTAGATGATTTAGAATAATTTAATTACATATATATATATTTCTATATTTTTTTCTTCGATAAAAAAATTATTATTATAATTATTATTATTATTATTTTAACTATTCAAACAAAATATTCAGTTACTAAATAATTTTATGAGTCAAAAAAATAAATATAATTTGATAAATTTATTTACAAACATATATTTTATCTTTTTAATAAAATCACTTAAATTAAAAATTAAAAACCAATGATACGGGAAAGAAATTTCAACAAACACTGAATGCGCACAAAGGTTATGTCACAACCAGAGTAAAACCCGCATTCTAAGACTAATGGAAGTTTCATATTATCTATTTGAAACACTTTTTGAGGGATATTTAATTATTTTGGAAAAATAGTGCATGCGTAATAGAAATATATTTACCCTTACATGTTATCTAACAAAACATCAAACACATATAATGGTTATACTATATATAGGGAAAACCCCACATTCTAGGTTTAATGTCAGCCTCAACTTTCATGTCTAAGACACTGTTCAGGATATATTCCATTATTTATAAAAATATTGTGTATGTGATATAATATATTTTTTATTTTTTATTCTATCAGCACCAAATCTTTATGGGCTTCGTAATCCCATACTAACCCATATTCTAACTTCAAAAATATACTATAGAATATTTCAAGGTTTTAATGAAGATTTTACCCTTATGTATGGACTTTAAATCATTTTTAAAGTGTTTTTTTAAAAAAAAATATTTTTAGATAAAAATAATCATAAATTATGAACAAAATATGGTTTTATTATAATTAAAAATTGATAATATTACAATTATAATCCCTTATCGACTTCTCATTCCTGAGAAGTAACTCTAGTGGTCTTGTTTGAACAAATTTTTCCACTAAGCATGACCATCAGACTCCGTATCTCATGTCTCCGAGGAAGAATATCCCAAAAAAAGATAATATTAGGAACATAAAAAGACATTCTCTATTATATGGGATCACACAAGGTTCTCCTAGGAGTCTACCCTCAACCCATGATATATCCCTCCTAGTACTAACTCTACTCTCCATCCCTACATGTTATATATAATCATCATATATATATAGTAACATAATAGCATTCCTAGTTCAAATAATTAATACTAATAAAGATATTTCATAACAGCATGGAAATATATATATATATATTCATACATATATATATATATATCTAAAAATAGAGAAACTATCTTGAACAAATATCACAAATCAAGTAATTTAATTAAAGAACTAATTATGTTGTGCAACAACTTCTATATATATGGCATGTGAACCTATATGAATAGTCATTATACATAAATGCACCCAAAATCTCATAAATCACACATAAACATCATGTATATCACCCAAGGTGGATTTCATAAATGGTAACAACAAAACATAATTTCTCTCACTTTATGAAAACTCATAGGTCCACTATAAAGTGTTAATCAGGCACTGTCACAATTCCCCTACTCGAGTCCCAAATATCATATCTCTTGTCTAACATATCTTAAATAAATTCAAAGAGGAGATAGAATTAGTGAATACTAGTGCTTTGATACCATTTTCTAGAATCCTAGGCTGAACCACCAGGCCTAAACCAAAGTTCCACACTACCTCATGTGCACCTCCCCGTATGAAAGTGGTTTTCAACTAGAAGTGAGGGTCTAAGTTTTTAAATCGAGAGACTATACCCTCAGTATCATTTTATAAGATAAATAAAAAAAATAATAAATAATATAATAAATAATCATAGTACATGTGGAAACCAAAAGGATGACATACATATCACATAAGTACTAAAATAGGCTCCCAAGTAGAAAGCTAATAAGAGTAAATAAATGAAGATAAATAAGTAAATAAACATGTAGATATACTATATTATATCTCATACGGCTAGTATCTCTATACTCCTCGACTTTTCCATCCACCATAGGGCCATTTACATTCACTAGGTCTCTAGCCATAAATCTACAAGTGCACCAAAATGCTTGAGTAGGGTGTGAGTACAAGACTCGATAGGACACCACTAGTGTTTATTTAACCTATTGTACTCAAGTATAAAAAGTGTATTCCATATTAATAATAATAATAAATGTGTAACAAGTAAATAAACTTGAAATACAAAACTAAGTGGTCTTTCACTAACCAAACTGCAACAGAACTCTGGTTGTACCTGCTACGGCTCCATTCTAGAAGAATAATCAGGGAATGTAATAAAAAAGAAAGGACCAACTACTAAGCTTGAAATCCCATATATCGTCAGTATCAAGGCATCAAGTAAGATCATGTCTATAGACTATCATATCTCGACTCCATCATGGGTCATCCCCCAGACCTTCATAACCCATCTGTTCCTCAGGTCAGGCCCCCAGACTTCCATTCCCCTAGAATGATGCCTCAAGTCAGGCCCCAAGACTATCATTCCACTACCATGTGATCAGGTCCATCTTCATCATCATTACAAGTCATGTGTACTCTCCTATTGGGTATTCACATCACATGATGATCCATCTATCTTATGTATTAATAACAACCTCCAAGGTGATGGTAATACACATCACAGGGTAAATAAAACAAGATCGGAATAGCATATCATCATGAGAATAAATAGTAGCAATGCATAAAAATGTGTGATCATAATAAAACATGGAAACTATCTATTATAGAAATATTCATGGAAACAAATATAACAATGGGTATTATGGGCTATACACACACCCATATGTGATAAAAGTCAAGAATAAGTATCAATTATGCTAAAAATATTTATATCAAGGAAACATGTGTAAAAAAATCTACATGAGGTAAGGAACTTCTTACCTTAGGTGATACAATGATTTGATGACAAGGGTTGGAATCCGAGTTTGATTGCACCACTGAATCCTAGAACCATTCCAATTTGGTAAGATTTAGAAGTATTGACATATTTGATATTTAAAATGTTTAAAAAATATTAAATTACATCCAAATAAAATATCATGTTACCTTAAAAACATAGGATTTAATTTCTACTCGTTGATATGAACCCAATGGCATCGATGGTGTATGAATCTGATTAGTATCGAAGAAGATATCGAAGAAATAAGTTTAGAATAGTAATAAAATAAAATTAAATTAAATTAAGAGGGATGGAGAGAAAGAGAGAATCTTGAGGGATGGATTCTCACCCATTACACATTGTGAAACTCCATACTTTTCCCTTTTATATATATATATATATTCTTATTATTTCATTTAATTCTTAGTTCCTTTATCACACATTCACTTTTTATTCCTCTTCAATTCATGTGATACACCCCTCATGCCTCTCATAAAATCAAAAATTAAAATTTTACCCATCAATATATATATACATGTGTATATATAAATATTGTATGAAATATAAATTTCATACATTTCTATATTTTAAAACCTTTATTAAATACATTTAATTATTCATTAAATAAATTTTAAAAAACATCTATATATATACACGTTATATATATGCACAAGCATGCATATACATATATACACCTGCACACACACATATATATAACCAATATATACATATATATATATATATATATTATACACACACCCACATATACATATATACACCCACATATATATATATAACCCATATTTATATATTCACATTATAAATATATTTATATATATACACCTACACATATATACACATATATATTTAACCCACATATGCATATATATATATATATACATATACATTTTAATTTTATCACACACAGATATTATTTTTCTATTTTCATAATAATAATAACAAAAAAAATTATTATTAAATCTCATGAAAAATTTCCACCATAAAAATCAAAATATACATTAAATTCCAACAATATTATTAAATAAATAATAATAATACAAAATAAAATTTATTTATCATAAGTAATAATAACACTAATATTACCTGGCATTCAAATAAATATTCACCCATGAAGAAACTTCCCTTATAAATTTAGTGAATTCAAAATTATTTGAACAACATGTGTATATTTCCATTTTTTCGTCAAGAAAAATAATAATAATAATAATACAATTATTCTTATTATTTTAACAACCCAACCAAATTTTTTTAAAACTAAATAATTTTATCAGTTCAAAAAAATAAAAAAAATTGATAAATTTCTTCATATACGTATATTCTATCTTTTTAATAAAAACACTTAAAAAATTAAAATCCAATGACACGGGCATACGATTTAACCAAACTCCTTACATGCACAAATGTTATATCGTGCCCAGGGTAAAACTTTCATTCCAAACATAGTGGCAGAATCCTATTTCTAATTGAAACACCACTCATGAGATATTTCCTTATTTTGGAAAAATCGTAAGTGCATAATAAAATATATTTACCCATACAAGAGATAAATCAAAACACACGACACACACCTTGGTTATATCGCACCTAATGTAAAACCCATGTTTCGGATTTAATTGAGGCATAATATTTTCTATTTGAGGAACCATTCATATGATATTCCATTATTTTGGTAAAAAATATGTATGCATGATATAATATATTTAATATTATTATTGTATCAGCATCATGCCTCTATGGGCCCTGAAATAGCCTGCTAAATTAGCATTTAACTAAGAAAATATTCCATAGAATATTACAAGGTGTAAATAAGGATTTGACCCATATGTAAATCTATTAAATTATTTATAAAGTGATTTTTGTTGGAATATAAAATTTTCACATAAAAATACTCTTAAATTACAAACAAAACATGGGTTTTATTATTATTAAAATTGAGGATATTAAAATCCACCCCCCATCAACTTTTCTTCCCTGATTAGTAATACCAGCAGTCTTTTTTGAATAACTCAAACCACTTAGCTTGAATATCAGACTCTTGCTCCTATATATATGAGGTGACATCTCTCAAAAAAATATAGTATTAGGAATATAAATAATCCTTGTTTATTTTATGAGATCACACAAGGTTCTCCTAGGATCCTACCATCTACTCATGGTATACCCCACCTAGCAATAACTATGGTCTCTATCTCTACATGTTAGTCACATTCATCAGATATATACTAACATTACATATATCATCCCATACTTTTCATACATATATATTACATCTTAATAGATGAATATTCATTACATTACCTAATGATCCATGCTAGAATCGTATAAGTTTAGTGCCTTTAAAAACTTAGAGACATAAATAATGAGTTCATAAAAGATATACATCATCTCTGAATAAGTTCTTAATAATTATAACCCTTATTAAACACATCATACTTAATACCTTTCATCATAACCAGAGGAAATTAAACATAATAAATGGTGATCTCATATGCTTAATAAAGGTAAACAACTAAGATATCAATGATCACTTGATAAAAACATGAACATAAGTGTATGAGAACGTGAGAATTACATTTAAAAATAATAAAATGTATATCACATACCATAATATTGATCCATGGAATAAATATTAAAAGTTTATAAGACTTGAATCATAAAGGAATCAAAGAACACGAGACATGAGAGAATAAAATTTGCATAAGAAATAAGTTTGTATCGTATATATAATCATATAAAATTATTTCCTTAATAGGAAATAATCATTTCCAATACTATCATAGTTGAATGGGTTCACTTCAAAAACTATCTTAGTGGTTAAGGTCCACTCTCAATACTATCATAGTGGACAAACTCTCTTACTAAACTGGGGTCACTCCCCATTTCATTCTTACTTATCTCATGAGATGTCAATCTTTACCTAATAAATTAGAGGTAGATATAGGTCCCACCAATCACATAATGAAAAATAATACATATGTGTGTCACAAGATCATAAAAAATTAATTATATCAGAACCTATGAAATGAAATTGGTTTCATAAACATTTTATCGTAGCATAACCCACAGAAAAAAAGTATGTTTCATGATCATTTAATCATTTCATCATAGTTAAACTTTTGGAAAAGGAATGGGTTTTATAAAAATATTTTCATCATAAACATAAACCATATAGAGAAATAATAAGAATAGTATCCTTGGATAATATCTCTAAAAAATTATAATCAACATTGAAGGTTGTTGTTGTTGATGAATCAAAAGATCATTAAAACATTCTTGGGGAAAACAACCTTTCCAATTTGAAATCACTTCTTCAAAATCTAAAAATTTCTAAATTATTATGGAATATATTTTCATTGAAATTAACTATCGAAATATGTGAATATTAAAAATATTTCTATTCCATGATAGTGGGAGATTTCATTCATGTCGTATAAGTTAAAAAATTTCCATTCATACTTTTGTGAGAAAAGTCACAAAGTGCCTAGTTTGGAAAATTAAAAGATGATTCCCTTAAAATAATTTTGTAAAAAGTAAAACATGGGCAAAATGAATTTAAAAAATTATAGTATAATAGTAAAAAAACTTCTTTTAAAATATTTTTAGAAAACATGGATATGTAAGAAAAAGGGTTTTCGACTGAAGAGAAAAATGAATTTGATTTTCCTTAAAGACATATTTTTGATATCTTAAGTAATTATGGTGATGAAAATGAAATTTAAAAATTTATATTAAAGAAATAAATATAATATAATAAAATTCATGGGTTTTTTGACAGGTAGATCATAGTTTTTCATTATTAAAAGTTAATCATAAACAATCCTTATAAACCATAGATTGTAACATAAAAGCCCTTACCTCAAGTCCAACATCCTTCATATGTTTTCAAACCTCTTATATAATAAATATAGGTTTATTATATATATCATTATATAAAAATAATATATATATATATAACTATATATGATTTACTTTTAACCTTTTATCACCCTTTTATTAACAATTCTTTATTAAAATCATTATTTCATGGGATAATTGCTTCATTTTTTATGTAATTTTTTATTTGGTAGTTTCAGTTCCTATAATTTTATCATAGTTCCATAATATAAATAAATTTAATCAAGGTATAAATATAATATATATTCATTATATATGTATTTATATTCATCCATAAAATTTAGGGATAGAAAAATAAATCACATTGTTCATGGAGATTGTAATTCATATGTATTCATGAGCGTTGTTTTCATTTTTCAAAATATGGAACAAAAGAAAGTTAAATATTATTTAAACATTAAAATATCATTATTATATCATATATATCATATATATTCATCAAATTCATCTTCATTACCATCAAATTAAAATAAAAATAAAAAATGAATCCATCACTTCATGGAGGTGGTAGTCCACACATACGCGTGAGTGACATTATCATTTTCCAAAGGATTGAATGGTAAGAAGTTGTAGATGATATTATCATTAAAAAATTATAATTGTTCCATAAATATGATATATAAATATTATACCCATCATAATACTAATCCATAAAATATGGTGATGAAAAATGAATTTTATCACTACGTAGAGACGATGAGTCATACGTATACACGAGAAATGATTTCACTTACCATTTGTGGTAAATAGAGTGTATGATGGTGTTTTCATAATAATACTAAAATTTAAGTGCATTTAATATAATTAAGATTTTATTTGGGAATAATATAATAGATTTAGAGGAGTTTAAATGATATTTTAAAACAAAGTGACCGGTTATGGAGATTGTCTCTTCTTTGAAATAACTTCTTTATATTTACTCTAAAGAACTCTAGGGTTGGTCTTTTGGGAAGAAAAAAACCTATAATATGTGTCTAGGGAATTTTATAAGGTAAATTGGTAAAGTTTGGTCGAGTTATAAGGCACAAAGTGGTGTCAATAAGAGAACTGAGGGGTTCCCTTTTATAATTGAGGTGAGGGTTACTTTTGGAATTTTAAAAAATATTAAATTAATATAAATTATGTTTCAAGTCCAAATGGATAAAAATTGATAATGCTCAAATATAAGATAATCATGTTTCTAAATTCTATAATCCAATAAAATTTAGCAAGTTTGGAACACATTATTAGCCATATCTTTTTGTTTCAAACTTTTCTTAACCCTTTTGTCAATCACCAAAATGTTAAATTTTTCTACCCTTTAATGGTTCATAATGTTACTATAAAATGATCAATGACTCATAAAGATACCATGGTTGATTTTTAAAACCATTTCCCATTAATTTGTGTGAATATAATATTTTTATGAAATTTATATCATTTAATAAAATATTATTTATTATAAAAAATCAATAATGTCATTCCTAACACAACTCATTGAATTTGAATTTAAATACATCAATAAAAAGATGGAATTATAATATAATTATTTAAAATAACACTAATAATTAATATTCATCTAAAAAATAATTTTCATGCATTAAATCGGACAAATTATATTACTTTAAATATTTTTATAAAATTTTTATAAACATTTTATTAATTAGAGAAATATTGCATCGATGTTGCATAAGAATTTAAGGCAATTATATAATTACTAAAACTTATAAATATGTTTATATATTGAAAATAACTTAATTAATATCAAAATAGACACTTATATTCATTCATAAATTTCTTTTTTTCTTTATGTGGTTACATAAGAAATATTTAAAACTAAGATGGTGATATCTTATAACATTCATTGCTTTAAATATTATATAGGTCAATTTCATGGGAAAGTGTTCATTAAATAAGTAAAGTTAAAGAATAAGGTGATAATTTTATAATTATATTCATCCAATAATAATTAGGATGATAAATATGGCCTTATCACATAGTTTTAACCTATATTATCATGATTTACCCTTTACCGAGGTGATAAATTTTATTATGGTCACTATTCATATTGACAAAAAATAAAAGGGACCTATTTACCAAATTTAAACCAATCTATTCTAAATATCGAATAAATTTTATCAAATTCAATTGCTATAATTGGTAGATAATTATTTTAAAATAAGTGTACAGTAGGTGATGAAAATCTCTTTTTGAAAAATACATTTTTAAGCATAAAACTTAGTTTATTATTATCTCATTCCTATAAACAGAATATTAAATAAATTTTAAAAAATATATATAATATATAATATATTAATTTCATTAAAATAATTCACCAATAAATATTAATTTAAAGTATTAATGTAAAAATACATTGTCCGCATAAAAAAGTTTTTTAGGAAAAAAAATCTCTTTTACTTTTAAATGTTCTTTTATTTATAATTAATTGATTGAAAAATAATTAATTTAAACATATGTAGACACACATTTTTTTTGTAATTTAGTTAGTATTATTAATAATTTTTTATCTAATGACTATGTGATAACTATAATTTAATAGTATATTGTTGTTTTTTTAAACTCGGTGTTGCGTGTAATGCAATATTTCCAAAAAATTAAATTTATTTGAAAAAATTACTTCATAAAATCTCGGAGTGTTATATTATTCCCCCATTAAAATTAATTTATCCCTAAAAAATATATTCATCTAATATAAAAAATATGATGATACTTATGCCTCATCATATCCTTAGGTTCCCACATTTCTTCCTCAAATTGGTGGTTTCACCATAAAACTTTAACCAGGTGAGTGGTCTTGTTTAGTAGAAATTTATCTCTATGATCTATAACCTCCACTGTATATTCCTCATAATAAAGATATTTCTCCAATGGTATGACCTATGAGTTCAGTACAAGTTATGTATCATTTATGTACTTCTTCATGAGATATATATAGAACACATCATGAACTTGAGAGAGAATCAGTGGGATGGAAAATCGATAAGCTACCGTCTTAATATGATCAAGAATTTCAAAAGGATAGATATACCTAGGGATTATATTTCACTTCTTTATAAATATGATCACCCTATTCCATTTATATATTTATAGGAATACATTATCACCAAATTTAAACTCTAGATCTTTTTGAATATTTTCAGCATAAATTTTTTGTCAACTCTAATATGCTCTTGTGTGGTGATGAATGACTCTAACCTTATCTACCATTTCCTCAATTATACTTGGTACCAATATCATTCTTTTTCAAACTTCATTATTGTATGTTGGATTTCTGAACTTTCTAACATAGAGGTATTTATCAAAAATCCATCTGAATATTATAGTGAAAGGTATTTTTGTAATAAAATTTCACCAAAGGAAGGTGTTAATCCAGACCACCTTTGAAAACCATAATGAAATCTATCAACATGTATTATAGATTTTTAATGTTCCTATCAAACCAAACATCTATCTGGGGATTATAAGACATATTAAAACTCAACTTTGTATCTAGATCTAGCTGAAGACTTTTTTATAACTTCGAGGTAAACCTATGATCCTAATCAGATACAATAGAATGCGGTACTCAATGAAACTATACCACTTTCTTAATATAAATTATGGTAATTTGATCCAAAGATAAATCTTACATAATGGAAATAAAGTGTTCAGAATTTTTAATTTTAATAACTAAAAACCATATATCATTATTCCCTTTTGATGTTTTGGGGAGTCTGATGACAAAATTCATAGTGATGTTTTCACATTTACATTCTAGTATAGGTAATGGTTATAAAATTATCTTAAACATTTATCTCTTAGTCTTAACTTGTTGAAATACCATGCACTGATAAAAATACTCTTTAATATCTCTCTTCATGTTATCCCTCCAAAAATACTCTTTAAAATCCCTATACATATTTTTTCTTCCAAGATGAATAGAGAATGATGAACTGTGAGCCTCATTAGATAACTCCTTCTTCAAATCTGGTATTTATGTAACACATACATGTTTCTTGAACCATATCGTTCCACTACAATAAATTTTAAACTTGGGAACATTTCTCACCTTCTTCTTTAGTTCCATATCTTCCTTATGCACCTCTTTAATCTTCACTTAGATAAGTGGTTGAACACACATTTGAGAAAGATAATATTTCTCTAATTAGTTCAATATTTCAAGATCTATACTTTTTAAATATATATCTTTTTGATATTTTGTGATCCTAATCATAGGTAATATATTATGGTCCATTCATCTCAAAGAATCTTCCACCTTTCTTTATTTCCTAGGGTGATAATGTATTGAGTAGTCATAATATTTAATCATCTCCAACCATATTCTCTAACATATATTCAAATATTTATATCTAAAAATATACTTTAAAATTTTATGATCAATATATATATATATTACTCTTTCTTATATAAAGATAATTCCTATATATCTTTAATGAAAAACTTTTCGCAGCTAACTCTAAATCATTAGTTGGGTAGTTTTTCTCATAAACCTTCAATTAGCAATAGGCATAACCTATAACCATATCATTTTTCCTTAGAATTCATCCAAATCCCTTTTTTATGCAACACTAAAGATTACAAACCCTTCTCCATAATAGGATAATGTAAGCATAGGTGAACTGACTACCCTTCTCTTTAGTTCCTTGAAATTTTATTCATATTTACCTTTCTAAAGGAACTCTGCACCCTTCTATGTTAACTTGGTGAGTGGATTAGTAAATCATGAGAAATTATCCACAAATATCCAATAATATCCAATAAAACCAAGAAAACTATGAATCTCTATTATAGTGGTTATTCTGGGAAAACTTTTAATAACTTTTTTCTTTGAAGTATCTACTGATATACCCTCACTTGAGATTATATGACCTATGAATGAAACTTTTTGAAACCAAAATTCAAACTTGGTAAACATTTAATAAATATTATACTTCATGAGGGTCTTCAGTATAATTATCAAGTGATCTTCAGAATCTTCCTTTCTATTTTATTATATAATAATATCATCTATAATGACTATGAGAAACTGATCAAGGTATTCTATGAAGACTCAATTCATTAAATCCATGAAGATGGTGGGGTAATTGATAAGACTAAATGAAATAACTACAAATTCACAGTGTCCATAACTTTTATGGAATTTTTTCTTGGGTATATCCTCCTTATTAACCCTCAATTAATGATATAAAAAATGAAGATCAATCTTCTAAAAGAATTAATATTGTTACAGTTGATCAAAAAGCTGTCAATACGGGGTAGAGGATACTTGTTCTTGATAATGATATTGTTAAGTTCATGATAATAAATGTATATTAATATTGATCCATATTTATTATTATCAAATGGAATAGGTTCACCCCAAGGTGATGTAATTTTCTAAATGAATCCCTTATCCAGATTATCCAAGATTTTATTCTTTAATTATCTCAACTCAATCAAAGATATTCTATATAGAATATTGAAAATTGGTGCATCTCTGAGTATGTGTTCTATTTAAAAATAAACTTCATGATTTGGTGAAAGACCAGACAATTATTATGTAAATACATCAATAAAGTCCCACACAATTGGAATGTATTCTATGTTTAGTTTTTTCCCAAACATTTGAGATAAATTTCTCTTTTGAATAGAAATCATGACCTATATTAGAGGTTAAATTTTTTTTATCACACTAATAGAGGATCCTAGGTTGGTTTGAAATATAAAATATAACTTTACTACCCTAAAAATTGATATGGGATTTATTTCAAAAACGATAATCAATGCCCAAAATAACATTGAATTCATGTATAGAAATAATGACAATATTTGTGGGAAAAACATTCCCACATACTTCAACCAAAGAATAATCATAGTCTTGGTATGTGATCAGTATACCATTATGTGATTTTAATGATAACTCAATATCTAATTTTTAATGTGGTATTTTGATACCGTTACAAAATTATTTATATATAAAAGAGTAGATATATCTAGAATAAAATAAGACATTAGTAGTTCTAGAGGGGATGGTAAGTATAACTTTCACTACGTCGTTATTCTACCCCCTCATCAGAAATAGTGATCACATGATATTTCCTTTTAAATCTAGGCTTAATAGGTTATTTAAATTGATCTTCATAATTAACCATAGTATTTTAGTATTGTTTAGAATAATTACCATACTCCTTGCATTTAAAACACTGGATTTTGGGTGATACATTCAGTGGTGTTTTCTATCTATTCGCATCATTATATTAATTCATCCCATCACTTTATAATTTTACTTCCTGATGACCTTTCTTTAAAAACATGAAACATTTTTCAGTTCCCTTAACATAATTTACCCCATGTTTCCTTCCACATTCTGAGCATAAAGGAAATATCATATTCGTTTCTCCATGGTTTTTATAATTTCCTTTGAATTTAATTTTTATTTTCTTGTCAAAACCATGAGATTGATTAGTAAATCCAATCTTAATATCCAACTTAATAACACAACAAACTACTTATTTATAACTACTAAATTCCTTTGTGACTAATTCCCTTCAAAGACTTGGTTTTAAGACACTAAATAATTCATCAACCTGACTTTCAAGTACGATGATAATACCAAAATCTTACCTCATAATCCTTGTTAAATATACCTCATAGGTACCAATATATTCATCATACTTCAGTTTAAACTCAAGTAATTCCTTATCCATTTTGAAATGAATAATATGAGTGAAATACTTATTGATAAATAATCTCTTAAACTCATTCCACTCTAAAAAGTCAATTTATTCCTATTGATTCATTTTATTGATAAGAGTCAACTATTGATTTGCTTCACCATATAAATGATAAATATAAAGAATAAATTTATCATGTTCCAAACACTAGATAATGTAAAATATATTTTCAATGGTTCTGATCTATTTCTCAACAACTAATGGATCAGTGAACCCACTAAAAGATGGTGTATGATGCCTTATAAAAAAAATAAAAAAAATGTTGTCATCACTTTTTATTGTTTGAAATATTAGTGTGATTTATAGAATGAATTTTTTTTGATAATAAAAATGATATTTTTCATTCTAAATCCCATAACATTTAGTTTCTCTAGAGGAAAATCATTACACTATTCACTGAATTCATCATTACCATGATTCCTTTGGGTTCCAGCGACTGATTAAAACTATGAATAATAGTGTGAGAAATAATAATCATATGGAAAACCACATAATCATGAAAATAATTTATAGTATGTCTAAATCATGACACCTTATTCTATGAAACCTTAGATTTAACTTAGGAAATCCATGATCATTACCAAAACTTTATTATTTTATCTTATACTTAGACATATCCCCAGGGTTCTCACTAAATTTTTATCATCCTAGTTTCTAAAGGTTAACTAATTTTTTTTTTAAATATCAACTATAGTGATCCATAATTTTCATACACAAATATCACTTCATAATATAGGAATATTAATTAAATTATATTAAATAACAATCCACACCATAATCATATAGGTTTAGTGCCTTTGGAAACTTGGACACATGGACACATAAAAAACTGGTGCCTAGAATATCTACATCATCTCCCACTAAGTTATTCATAATTAGAACTTTTCTTAGATATATCATATTCAATACATATTTTTATAAATTTGGGAAATTAAACATAATAAAGGGTGAGTTATGATTCATAGTAAGGGTAAGCAAGAGATATATCAATGATCACTTGATCATAACATAAACATAAGGGTATAAGAACATGAGCATAGCATTTTAAAATAATAACTTGTATATCAAATATCATAATCTTGATTCATGGAATAAATATTGATATTTAATAATACATTATTCATAAAGGAATCAAATAACATCATCCATGAGAGCATAAAATTTCCATAATACATAAGTTAGTGGCATGCATTATGCATATAAAATCATTTTCTTAGAATTCAAGGCTCATTGAAAATACTATCATAGTAGAATAGTTTAACTCCCCAAACCATTTTAGTATATGTGGTATACTCATAATACTATCCTAGTGGAAAAATCCACTACTGAACTGGGCTTACTCCCCATTCTAGTCATGTTTATCTCATGAGATATAAATCTTTACCTAATGCATTGGATGTAGATATAAGTCCCACCAATCACATAATCAAAATCATAAATATTTTTCCAACAAGGTCATAAAACATTAATTATATCAAAAACCATGAAAAGAAATGTATTTCAAAAACATTTCATAATATTATAACCCATGTAAAACAAAGAGGTTTCCTAAACATTTCATCATAGTATAACCCATGAAAAAAGGAAAAGGTATTATAGAAATATTTTCATCACAAACATAAACCATCTAGATAAAGAATAAGTATGGTATACTTATATAATATACCCTATAAATCATAATAAAAATTGAATGTTTTTGTCATTTATGAATCAAAATATCATTAAAACATTCTTGAGGAAAATAACCTTTCCATTTTGAATCCACTACTTCAAAACCTAAAAATTTACAAAATATTATGGAAATAAATTTTATTTAAAATAACCATGGAAACCTATAAATTAATCTTAAAAACATTGAGTTTCCATGATTTTAGGAAATTTCATTCATGTTTTATAAGTTAAAAAAACATTCATTCTATACTTTTTTCAGAAAAGTCTCAAAGTACCTCATTTAGAAAATGAAAAGAGGATTCCTTTGAAACCATTTTTTTTAAAAGTAAAACACACATAAAATGGATTTAAAAAATCATAGTATAATAGTAAAACAAACTTCTTTTAAAACATTTTTAGAAAATAGGATATGGAAGAACAATATTTTTTGACTGAAGAGAGAAATGAATTCAGTTTTCCTTTAAAACATGTTTTCAATATCTTGAGTAATTAAGGTAAGTAAAATGAAAGGAAAACATTTATTTTAATGAAATAACCATATTAGAAGAAATTTCAGGATTTTATTGAGAGTAATATCATAATTTTTATTCATTATAAACTTAATCATAAATAATATTGATAAACGATGAGATTGTAATAGAAAACCCCTTACCTCAGGTTCGACTTCCATCGTATGATTTCAAACCTCCTGTATAATAAATATAGTTTTATTATATATATTATTCCATAACCATACTCTTATATATATCAAAACTATATAGTATTTATTTTCAACCTTTTATCACCTTTTTATTAATAATTCTTTATTAAAATTGTTATTCCGGGTGATAATTGCTTCATTTTCATGGGATTTTTAATTTTGTAGTTTTAGTACTTATTCTTAGATAATAGTTAAGTCATATAAAAAATTAATCATGTTATAAATATCATATATATATTAATTTTATATATATTTATATTCATCCATGAAATTTAGGGATATAAAAATGAATTCCATTGTTTATGGATATGGTAAGTCATATATATGTATGAATGTTATTTTTGTTTTTTAAAGGATTGAATCAAAGAAAGGAAAATATTTATTCACATTTAAAAGATAATTAATATATCGTATATATCTTATATATTCATAAAATTCATCCTCATTAATATACAAGTAAAATATAAATGAAAAATAAATCACATTGCCCTGTGGAGGTGGTAGTCCACACATACGCATGAGCTCCGTTATCGTTTCCCAAAATATTGGATGGTAAGAAGGTAGACATGACATTATCATTTTAGAAGTATAATTGTGGAATAAATATCATATATAAATATTAAAACAATAATAATACCCATCCATAAAATATAATAATGAAAAATGATTTGTATCACTACATGGAGATGGTAAGTCATATGTACGCACGAGTGATACTTTCACTTCCTATTTGATGGGAAAGAGGGTTTATAATGTTATTTTAATTATCATAATAACATTAAATTATATTTAGGATACTTATTTTATTATTTTATAAATAATATAATATATTTAAAGGAATTTTTTAAAAAAAACTGATCAGTTATGGCAATAACATTTTCTTTAAAATGACTCATTTAGATCTCCTCTAAAGGATTGTGGGGTTGGTCTTTTGGGAAGAAAAAACCTCTAGGATGTGTCTAGGGAATTTAATAAAATAAATTTTAAGATTTTGGGTTATATATAAGGCTTAATGTGGTGTGAAGAAGAGAAAGTAGAGGAGACCTTTTATAATTGAGGTGAGGTTCACTTTTAGAATTTCATAAAATATTAAATTAATATAAATTAATTTTTTTATAAAAATAGATCAAAATTGATAATATCAAAATATAAGATGACTATGAGTCTATATAATGTCATAAAATAAAATTTTAACACGTTTGGATCACATTTTTACCCTTATCTTTTAGTTTTAACCATTGGTTAACCCTTTCGACAATTATCATAATATTAAGTGTTTCTACCCTTTAAGGGTTAATAATGTAACTATAAAATGAAAACAAACCCCATAAATGGATGATGATTGATTTTTTAAACCATATCCCATTAAATTTTATTAAAATAATATTTTTATGAATTTTATATCATTTAATAATATATTATTCATTATAAAATATGATTAATGTCATTTGTAACACTATTCATTTAATTTGACTTTTAATACAACAAGAAAAAGGTTTAATTTGAATATAAATATTTAAAATAATACTAATATTTCATATTCATCTAAAAAATACATGGTACACATTAAATTACTCAAATTATATTACTTTTTATATTTTTAAAATGTTTTTTATATATTTTTTTATTAATTGGAGAAATAATTCGTCGGTGTTTCATAAGAATTTAAGACAATTATATAATTACTAAAACTTAGAAATAAATTTATATCATGAAACTAATTTCATTAATCTCAAAATAGACACTTATATTCATTCATTACTTTCTTTTTTCTCTATGTGGACACATGAGAGATATTTAAAACTAAGAGAGTGACATTTTGTAGCTTTTTTTACTTTAAACATTATATAGGTCATTTTCATGGGAAAGTTTCCATTAAAAAACTAAATTACATGAATAAGGTAATAAGGGTATACTTAATTTCATAAAATAATTATTATAATTAAAAATTATACTCTTATCACTTAGTTTTAACCAAGATTAACCTGATTCACCCTTTACTGTTGTAATAAATTTTACCAAGTTACTATTCACTTTGACCCAAACTAAAGGTGACCTATTTTCCAAATTAGAACCTAAGAGTTAAAAATATGTAATGAATTTTATCAAATTACATTTTTATAAGTTTTATAAATAAATTTTAAAATAATCATGCAAGACGCGATGAAAACCACGTTTTATAAAAATGTATTTTTAAGCACAGAACCTAGTTTATTCTTATCTCATGCCTAGAAAAAATATTTAATGAATATTAAAAAAGTCTTTGATATATAACATATTAATTTAACTAAAATCATTCAAAAATAGTCATTAATTTTATTTATTAGGATAAAAATACATTTTTCGCATAAAAACATTTTTTTGATAAAAATATCTCTTTTACTTTCTAAGGTTTTTTATTTTTTTTATAATTAATTGATACGAAAGTAATTAAATTATAAATATGTAACCATGCATTTTTCACAATTTAGTTAGTCCTATTAATAACTTTAAATCCAAGTTAAAGTCAATAACTATAATTTAATAGTATATTGTGGTTTGTTTAAATTCGGTGTTGTGTGTAACGCATGTTATCAAAAAAATTAAATTTATTTAAAAAAATATATTTCATAAAATCTCAAGATTATACCTTATTGAATTAAAAAATAATATAATTAATGAAAATAAAGATATATCATAATATCATGGAAAACAGATATATCACACGATAGAGAAACTATCCCAAATAGATGGCACAAATCGAGACATTTAAATAAAAAAATAAGTATATGGCACAACAACTTGTATAAACATGGAATGTGAACCTACATGCCAATTCATGATGCATGAATGAATCTAAAATCTCATAAATCACGTATCAAAATCATTTTTATTTCCAACGGTTAATTTAATCAATGGTAACAGCAAAACATAATTTCCCCCACATTATGGAAACTCAGAGGTCTACTATACAATATCGGCAAGGTACTATCACGGTTCCCTTGTTCAAGTGTCAATAATCCCATATCTTGTATACCCTATCTCAAATCAATGAAAAGAGAAGAAAAATTTAGTGAAACATTGTGCTCCTATTCCATTTTTTAACATCTCATCCTAAACCACCGGGCCTGAATCAAAGTGCCACATGACCTCATGCGCGCCTCCCCTTATACAAGATGTTTCCAAATGCCAGCAATGGTATAAGTCCATCAGTGGGGATATTATACCCTCAGTATCACATTATATGATTAATAACAATAATAATAAACAATATAATATCAATATAGTAAATAATTAATGTATTTTGGGAAACTGAAAGGATGGAATACATGTTACACAAGTTCTAAAATGGGATCCTAAGTAGAAATATAATAAGAGTAAATAAATGTACATAAATAAATAAACAAACATTGGGATCCAATGTAGTATATCCTAGTCCACTAGTAGATATATGTTTATCCACTCAACTATCCACCATAGGACCATTGCCCTTCACCGGGTCTCCAGCCATAAAATCTACACGCGCACTGAAATGCCCGAATAGGGTGTGAGTATAAGACTCAGTAGGACATCACCAATGCATCCTTAACCTATTTTACTCAAGTATAACAAGTTTAGTTAAGAACAATAATAAATATGTAATAATAAAATAAACATGAAATTCAAAAATGGGTGTTCAAGATCTAACCAAGCTGCCATAGACCCCTGACTATACCTGCTTTGGCTCTATACCAGAAGGATGGTCATGGAATTTCATAAAAGAGAAAGGACCATCAACTAAGATCAAAATCGCATATCTCATTAATATCAATGCATTGAGTCGGATTAGGCCAGTAGATTTTTGTATCCCAACTCCATCATGGTTCAGGACCCCAGACTGTCATACCCCATATATGCCTCGGGTCAGGCCCCTAACGCATTGCCTCATATCGGGCCCCCAGACCATCATGCCCCTACCCTTTACTCTGGTCCATCTTCATTGGTGTCAAAACCCGTGCACACTCCCCCTCTAAGGGATGCACACCAAAAAATGATCTAACTGTCAAAATTACCAATCACAACTTCCATAGAAGTTGTAATAAACATCATTGGGTAAAACATACAAGGCAAACATGGAATATCATTATGAGAAAAATAGCAGCATCACATAACAACATGTGATCATAATCAAACATTCCAAACAGCTACTCTGGAAATACTCATGGAATAAGATATCAAAATGGGACTCATGGGTTATACACACACCCACATGAAATAAAATTCAGATATAGTTATCAATTATGCCTACACATGATTTATATCAAGGAAACATGTGTAAAAAAATCTCCAAGAGGTAAGGAACTTCCTACCTTATGTGAAATAATGATCTGATGAATAGGGTTAGCGTTTGAGTTTGATTGCATCATCAAATCATAGAACCATTCTAATTGAACATGATTTAGAATTATTTAAATATTTTAAATTTAAAATGTTAAAAAAATACTAAATAACATGTGAATAAAATGTCCCATAACCATTAAAAACAATATTAATATTTAATTTATACTTGTTGAGATGAACCTAATGGTATCAATAGTGAATCAATATGATCAGTATCAAAGAACATATACAAGAAATAAGTTTGGAAAAATAATAAAATTAAATTAAATAAAAATGATATAGATAGAGAGAGAGTGTGAGAGGCTTGAGGGAGGGATTATCACCCATTACACACTTCCCAACTTCCCCCCCCCCCTTCACTTTTATATATATATTTTCTGATTATTTCATTTATTTCCTAATTCCTTTATTACGCTTTAACATTCCCTTCCTCTTTAATTCTTGTGATACACCCCACATTTCTCTTATTGAATACAAAATTAAATTTTTACACATCGATATATATATACATGTGTGTATATAAATATATTATAAAACATACATATCATGTGTTTCTCTTTTTTAAAACCTATTTTAAAAACATTTGATTATTCATTAAATATATTTTAAAATTTATCCATATACGTGTGTGTGTGTGTGTGTGTTTATATTTATATTTATATTTATACAGATTATATATATATATATACAACTCCTCATATATATATATATATATATATACACTCGAACACACACAGATATATATATATATATATATATTACATATATATACATATTATATACACATATACACACCTGTATATACATATATACATCAGTATATATACACACACACATTATAAATATATATATCCACACACCTGTACACACAGACACACACACACACATATATATATATACATATATATTTAACCCATATATATATATATATATATATTGATTTTATTACACTCAAATATTATTTTTCCAATTTAATAATAATAATTTCTTTATTATTAAATCACCATAAAATTCAAAATATATATTTAATTCCAAAAATATTAATTAAATAATTAATAATCACACATGCTAGAATTTATTTAGCATAAGTAATAATATCACTATTATTACCTTGCCATCCAATAAATATTCAGTCATGGCGAAACGTCTCTCATCAATTTAGTGGATTAAAAATTATTTAATTACACATGTGTATTTTTATTTTTTTCTTTGACATAAAGAATAATAATAATACAATTGTTATTCTTTTTTTAAATTCCCAACCAAAATATTTGGATACCAAATAATTTAATCAGTTCAAATACATAAAAATAATTTGATAATTTTTTTTGGAAACATATATTCTATATTTAATAAAATCATATAAGCTAAAAATTAAAAACCAATGACACGATTATACTATTTAACCAATCACTCAATGTGCACAAAATTTATGTCACATCCAGGGTAAAACCCCTACTCTATAACTAATGGAGGTCTCATATTTTTCATCTAAAACACTATTCATGATATATTCCATTATTTTGTAAAAGTTACGCATGTGTAATATAATATATTTACCCCTACATGTGATCTAACTAAACATCCGATGCACACAATTGTTATATTTTTTTAAGGTAAAACCCATGTTTCATATTTAATAGCGGTCTTGGATTTCTCATCTAAGATACCATTTCAGGTATATTCTATTATTTTGGAAAAATAATGTACACCTGATATAATATAATTAATATTTTTATTTTATTGGCACTGAGGATTTATAGGCCCTAGAATTTCATGCTAACTCATCTTCTAACTTCAAAAATATTTCATAAAATATTACAAGGTTTTAATAGGTATTTTACCATTATTTAAATCCTTTAGATCATTTATAAAGTTATTTTTATTGAAATTTTACTTTTTCACATAAAAAACTCATAAAATATAAAAAAATAGGGTTTTATTATCATACAAATTTGAGGATATTACATAATTGTTTATTTAACAATTCATCAATTCATGGAGGGGGGTATATAAACATTATTATGATATTATTAAGTTAATTATAATAAATGAAGAGACATATTGTCCCATCCCTCTTCTTGATAAAGTAGGTTGGTTCACCACATAGTTATGCACTTGGGAATATAAATCCTTTGTTCAAATTTTCCTATAGTTTCTTCTTCAATTCTTATGGATCAATGGGGTCCATTCGGTAGGGAATATTGGATATAAGTAGAGATTTGGGTATAAGTTCAATTGAGAACTCAACCTCTCAATCATTAGGAAGACTTGAAAACTCTTTAGTAAATACATCAGTATACTCCCTCATAATGTGGATGTCCTAAATGTTAATTTTTTCCTTTGCCTCAATCATTTGAGCAATATATGATTCTTCATTGGGTATCAATACCGATTCAATTGAGGGGTTTGATCAAAGGGATTCATAATCTTCCTTGTAATTATATAGGAGCATGGGATAGTTATGGATATGAAAAGTGATCTCTTTTTCCTAGTATTTTATAAGATATATGTATAATGAGACTCAATCCATGACTAATATAGAATCAAATTATACTAAATGAATGATTATGAGAGTCCAACACTTGGGTTGTAGTTATAAAACCATAATGTGTTTTCATATATATATCTACTTCAAGGTATGAGGGAGGTGATTAAAGAGTTTTATAAAACATACAGGATATAAAGGAAGGCATATAACTATAATCCTATATGACATTTATTTATCATTAATAGACATTATGTGTACCTATTTATATTTTATATGGGTTATAATAATTCACTAAAATCCTAATAATATTAGGTATGATAATATTCAAATTAATATTCATATAAAAAATGAACTACGAATATAGAAAGAATAACACTTAAATGACATGTATACCCGTATAAATTTCTATGTATCAATCTAGGTAATTCATGGTGTATCTCCTATTGGATTTTCTAACCTAATACCCAAAAATCTTATCCTTTCTCTGATACCAACTATAGAAACTAGAGTCACATAAACATATTATTACATAATTTTTAATATAAAAATCCATAAAATAAAACCCACAAATCTAGAGTTCGGGTGCTTTTGAGGGATTCGATACATAAAAAATCAACTTAAACATAAATTGAAGCATATTTATTCAAATCTCCATAATGTGAACCTAAATACTGTTAATATTTTGTTACTTAATTGGATTACCTAGGGAAATATATAAATAAAATGGGTGAGATATAAATTTGTGTAAGGGAATAATCATGAAGTCTAACATAAAAATAAAGAGGAATAACATAATATCATAAAAGAGGATAGTCACATGAAAACATGGCATAAAAAAGGATATATCATAAGAACAGGGATAGAAAAAAGATCAGGTAGAGCCCTATTATTAAAAAAGTAAAAGACAGTACATAAAGGTAAAAAGATGGGGTCATACAAGCATCATGCCCTCATGCCAAGAAGTCCCAAAATAGATCAAACATCATATTCAAACTCATATGAATCATCATAATCACCATACCAATCATAATCAAATTCTGTGGGACTGTGAGACCGGGTGACCATAGTTGTCTTCAAATAAGAATAATCTTTCTTACTTCTGATTTTCTTGGGAGGAAGAGATTGAAACACATCATCATCCACAATGACATTTGTCCCTTTGGACAAAACCTGACTATAGGATTGTTTTTTTAGGGAGTCATCCTTGATGTCACCCCACATTCCATGGGCTCCCTGAGTTTCCCTTAATTTATTAATTTTCTCTTGGATATTTGAAAGATTACCTTCATTACTCGGGTTTTGCTGCACCTCCATAAGGCCACACTCTATTTGAACACTCTCATTGAGTCCGGAAATTATCATCAGTTCCATATTCTCTGGCTCATGAGTCACCGGTGTCAAATCCCTAACCGACTGTGAGGAACCATCTATGACCTACACATTGTCTTTGTCATGAGTGAATTGTCGTGCATTATTTTTTGAGGCTTGTTTCCTCACTTTTTTCCTACAAGAGGATTCATGATTCCCTTTTGAAGAACAAAAAGATCAAACCAAATTCTGATGAAATTTCGTCTTATAATGACCAATAACTTGGCACTCTGAACAAAAGTTAGGAAGACTTTCATGTTCTATTTTTAAAGTAATATCATCACCCAGTGTAGCCAAAACAACATTGTGAATCAGTAAAGAGCACATATCAACCTCCAACAGTACCCATGCAAAGTCACCAAATTTGAAAATCTCAGTTTTTCTGTACATTTTAATAGGAATTACCATAGCATATGCAATATCAAATAATATTTTAGGATGCCACAAAATCCAATTGAGGCCAATAATTTTAATCCAGACTTGTGCTCGAGTATTTTTTATGGAAAAAGGATTAAAACAAAAATCTCACTCCTGAAAGCAGATCATACCTGGATTCAAGGTGATTGAACTGATTCCCCACGCCCTCTTCTTAAGAGCCTATAATGGAAAAACAATATGAAAGAAACCCTGACCCAGGGGAATACATCTCCACCCAGAAGAACCCTATATAGAACATAGCTTCTGAACTAAGTCAACAACTTTCCAAGGCTTCCCTCTACTGGGAAGAACAATCCTAGAAATTATGGAATATTCACAAATTTTAAACCTATTAAGAATTGACTCTTTGTTATAAGTAACATGATCAGTATCTCCTTTCTTGATTGTTCGCTCCGGAATAGAATCCTTGACCTACGCAAAATACCTTCTATCGAAATTCCTACTATCAGCCTTCAAATCTCCATTAACCTCACCTTGGCAAGGCATCTCGGTTGCTGCAACCTTGCTATCCAAATTGTGCATTTGATCCCCAACCAAATCCCCTCTAGTTAAATCTGTGCTAGTAATTTCATCCACTATAGTGGATATGCTCACCGCGCAACCCAAACCATTCACCGCCGCTGTAGTCACTCCACCCATAACCGTGTTGCCTGCACTACCCGGACCGGTCATCACCACCGCCTTATTCACAATTCTTGCACCACATGGATCAGTCATCACAGCTGTAGATGAAACACCACCCTCAATTGGTGATTTAACTGTAGATTTGTGTTCTCCAACCACCACCACACTGCCAACCGCAGATCGATTATCTGAATCGCTCACACCGACCACCCTATTCACAGATCCGTTCACCGGATTACTCACACCAGCCATAGCCATCGATCGGATCATCGTCATTGTGCTCACACCGACCAAATCATCCGCTTCTACACTCACACCACCCATTTCGATGCTCTTACCACCTAAAATAGATCCCACCATGATCGAGGTATACCGCTCCACCATAGGTCTGCAATTCAGACCATATCGATAGTTATCAAATCACCCAAGAAGAAAATCAGTCGAAGATGCCATCAAACCCTAATCTGCCACTAGAGAGAGAGAGTCCCACCCCATAGTATAATAACGGGAATAATAATGTTTATAAAATAATAAATCATTCTATAGTCATAATTCAGGGCTCGCTAATAATACAACATAACATAATGTTCTAGGTTAATGGACCATACACCATACATTGTATCTATTGAGATGAAAACATTACCCAATTAATTAGGGGGATATATAATTCTAGGACCACCCATCACATCATAATATACACATTAATATTTGTTCCACATAGTTAAAATAATCCATACATAAATCATAAGATTCATAAAACCCATGACACGGAAATGGGTTACATAGAACTCTCTCAAATCCTAACAAAATGAAATATCATAAATACTTAAAAGAAAAGAAGATATTAAATATTTTTTGACTTTCATAATTTAATAAGGAATAATAGTTCATTATTATGTATTTCAATCAAATAAAAAATTTCATAAGAATGGGTGGATAGGTTTGTATAGAATTGAACATCTTAAACAGAGTTTTAAGAAATGAGTAAAGAACCTTTCAAGAAGGTTACTCAAAATATTTTCCATAAAACCAAAGATGAACTAGAATATTATTCCATAAAACAATGATAATTTTTAGAAATCATATAATATTAAAATAATTAATGGATTCATACATGAAATAAAGTAAGAGATAGAGAAGATCCCTTTAATCTAGTTTTCTTAAAAGAAGGAATTAGGAAAGAAACTTGAAAGGAATGTATAACCCAATAAAAAAAATTAAAATAAAATAGGTATATATATAATTTAAATATATATATATATATATATATAAATATATGAGAAAAATATAGAGATAAAGTGAGGTAGAGTTATAAAACAAATATCCCAAAGGAAAGATAGTTGTTCAGAAGTTCCCTTACCTCAGGTCTCAAATCTCTTTGTATGTGCATCTAACTTCACGAATAAAAAAATTAAGTTTATTAAATAATTGATTTATAAAAAAAATTAATTTATATTTGATGTATTTTTTATCTTTTATGTTCATTTAAGATCATCTCATTATAACCTTATTTTCATGTACACCGTTCTAGGGATGATCAATTCATGGTTCCAAGGTTGCATCCATTTCTTAGTAATTATGGATGTTCTTGTAAAATGTTTCCATAAATATATAAGCTTAATGTTATAAATTTAATAACTTTAAATAAGTTTAAAATGTATTAAATATTAATTAAACATTATAAATAATCAAGATTCATAAATTATAAATGTTAGCATTTAATGGTTTGTTTATTTAAGTGTTTTCCCAACCATGATGAACTTAATTTGTTTAAATTAATTATTATGATTATTTTACCATTATAGAATATATAATGGAATATAATATAATTTTTGTGATAATATTTAACCATAATTTTATTTTTATAACTAGTCATTAAGGCAGTGATGAAAAATAAAATATGTCATCCATGGAGGTGGTGAATAGAACATAATATAGACGATGTTTTCATTTAGAATGAATTAGAGGAAGGTAGATAATTTTTATTACATAAATATAATAACATTTAAGTATATTTAAGATATTTATGTCACTGTATTATTATTTATAATATATTTATATCATTTAAAAGAATAAAATAATATAAGATAACTCAGTTGAGAGAATTACTTCTTCCTTTGGATGTCCTCCTTTGAAAAAATATTAGGGAATTAAGGGGTGGTATTTTTTTAATAATAGAAACTATAAGATGTCTTAATGATATTTTGAGATTGATTTTGGTATATTTTTTTCAAGATAATAAGTTTATTTTTTGAGGATAAGTTGGGTGGTGAAGGGTAAATTTTTAAGGGTAGGAGAGGGGTGTTTTTTAATATAATATTCAATAGTATTGTGACAAGGTTTTTTTGGTTGCATTTATTATCAATATTTCAATATGTGTTTTAATGGGAAGTTTATTTTTTTTTTTGTTCATATTTCAATATGTATTTGTATGAGAAGATACCTTGAAAATTTTTAGCTAATAGTTGTTGCTTAGTTTAGAGAAACATTAATCAGTCAAATGATGCATTACTAATCCTCGAAGTTTCTAACATCATTTTAATGTTCTATGTTTTGGACTGGGTTGAATAATCTAAATAAGTTTTAACTTTTAATTTGTTTTATAGGATAAATCTTAAACTGATCTTTTGATTGTAAATCTAAGAGTTTAATCACCTAAATGTGATGTTTCTAGATGGGGTATAAGGGGAAATAGGTGTCTTGGATAATCAGTTGGGTTTTTAAAGTGTTTGGATATGAAACTTATTTTAAGTAAGTAATAGGATAAGTTTTATGATTGGGATTAATTGTGCGGCTCAACTGTGTGGCCCCTAACTAGAGAAGCATAATTTGATAAACTGTTCAAGGTGGGGTTCACGATCATGAGGTTTATCTGCAGAAAATTATGGAGGTGGGTACATGGGTTTTTCAAGGTTTTTCAAAATGTGTGCCTAACCATGTGAAAGGGTTTCTATTCAGAAATTAGCACCATTTGGTAGGTGCATGATTATCCAAACCATGTAGCTAAACCATGTTTCTCATTAAAAGGGGAAAATGTCAATTTTCTTCCTCTAATCCTTAAAAATTTTTTACCCGTATTTCCTTCCTTATTCACCCAAGAGGCCTCCTGCACATGCACCCTTACTCCTCTTCCCATGAATTAATCTCCCTAGTTATTGGTTCAAATCAAATGATGTTGGGTGAATTGGAAGTATACCAGTAATATTATAATTATTCTTATTTATTTTCTTCATTTATATTTTCTTATTTGATGTTCTTTCCATGTGATCTCATATTCCTTATTTTCAGTGTGTTTAATGATTATTATTATTTCTCTCATTTTGACTCAAATCAACGTTCGATATTGGATGAGTGGAGAATCCTAAGCACAAGATATATGGTATCATGATTTTCTCTTATATTATATAATTTTTATATAATTTTTTTTATGACTCATGCCAAACTTTCCACAGGTTTATCCTTAATTATGAAATGTATTAAATTAAATTCATTGACCTTTACCTCTATGTTCTTTACACCCCCCCCCCCAACTTGGTTTGAGGGATGTGACCTCAATTTTATCCACCCCTTTGAGTTTCCCCTTTAATTTCTACATTGGTCATTGTTTTAATGTTGATGAATGAATGGGTTGAACTACAATAGGGTATATATACTGATCCTTATTTATTTATGAAATGTTCCTTAGTTTTAAAAGGTATTTGAACTAAATTTGATGTTCATGTAATTTATTTTATAATATCAATCTTTACCTATGTGACCAAACACCCTCCTAATGTGGTTCGGTTTAACACTAAAGAATAAACAGCTTGTGAACTTAAAAATAAATAATTTTAATTATGTTATATCATGGGTGTTTTCCATGTCCCTCTTATTTGTTATAAACAAAATTCTTTGATGTTATAGTTTTCATTGGTAATAGATTAGTGTGTACTCCTTGTCCTTCATTTATATTATGGCATGGATGATCTGATGGACAACTTAAAATATCAAAGGAATTATGATAATGAAAGTACACAACTCTATGAGTTAGCCTTGGTTTCCTAAGTAAGAATTACTTTGATGGTATCATTGGATAGATGAATCTGTATTATACCTTGAATAACACTCACATTCCACATGTGGAACTCCTTAGATGGGCTCATTGGCTAATTGAGATTATAATTTTGATGAGTTATAACTGGTTCCCTAGTGGATTACCTTGGATGAGCTTAGAGATAAATGTTATTGTACCATGCCACTAGTGATACCTAGTTACCTTTGTGGTATATCATGGAAGGGTTGAGAGGTTTATTCCTTTATACAATGTCATGAGTTATATCTTGGTTCTTATGGACTTCTAATCACTGGCACATAGGTTTAATAGAATTATGACATACCTTGGTCGATATTAGGGTTCCTAATATGAAATTCCTAAGATGGTCTAAAAGGTCAAATGAATTATATCTCATTTAATTTATAATTGGATTAACCATGCTTCTTAAGTCTTAAATATCATGAAATAAGTATAACCATATATGATATTATCATGATTATTCATGGACGCATGAGTTACACCTTGGATCATAGCTAGTACTACATGTATGTGTGTGTGTGTGTCTATATATGATATTAAATATATAGTTCATATATATACATACATGATTACATATACATATACCTATACCTATATATATGGTGACACTTATTCACAGGTATTCTAGCATGGGTCAAAGTTGGTATGGTTGGCCAGGTGTCCTTGAGGAACTGGATCCCAACTCATTTATAGTTATTTATTTTATCAGTTTATTATTATACATGAACTTCTTTATTTTATATTCATATACTGGATTAAATTAGACACCATTGGTGGTGGCCTACTAAGTTTCTCTTACACTCTTTTTAGGTCATCGTTCCGTACTTGAACAGACCTCATGTTTACATGTTCAAGATCATGGATTTTGTTATGTGTTGTTACTCATGTACATAGGATCTTAGAAGCATAGGATTTATCTAGTTATTAGGATGATCATGGAGATATAATTTAGGTATTTTATTAATTTCTTTATTCATGCTTATTTATTACCTGTTTTATATCTATTTTTGTACATTATAACTTGTTTATTCATGATTATTAATTCATTTAGTATTGATTGTTGTTATTATTATCACCGCTTATCTGTTATTAATTTACTTTTTACTTTTATTTATTTTATATTCCATTATGCTAATATGACCAATAGGGTATGGTCTCCCCCACCATGTCACCATTAGAAATCCATTGCTAGTTAGGAGCCTCTAGCATATGGGTAGGTGCGCTTGAGTCCAAGTACCAAACTGGATCGGGCACCATTTTAATAAATCCTGGGTTATGATGTTAAAAGGTGGTATCATAGACCTTTTCATTTTTTTCTCACTATTTTTGGATGGGATACAGAATACTAGGGATGTTTTGGAACTTGTAAAATAGCTTGTGTCTTGGTCCATCCAACCCATGCTTGAGGTAAATATCAAGTCTCCAAGTATGGTAATGGTGTTTATGTCGTTCTATATTGTAGATGATTATTATTTCACCTTGGGTGATTATTGTACTTTCACTGGTTATCGATTTATTTATTTTCATGATTTTTACCCTTGGCCTGATATATTAAGAAATTATTCTAACATGAATCATTGTCAACACATAGGGATTCAAATGTCATGCATATTTCATTCCATATAGATTTCATTGTAGATTTATTAATTCATGATGATTTGTATACAATTCTTGTGAGAAAATTTATCATACTTACCAATAATCCTTGTTTGATAGCATGTTAATTATAGTTATGATAAAATAATTGGTTATTAAAGTTTCTACACTAAACTAAATTGTATTTTTATATATAGCTTGATGGTGGCACCTTAATTAACCAATTATGAAATGTTTGGGTCATTTACCATTGGTTGCATGGGATGAAACATTTATGATTGTGATTAAGTAGGTTCTACAAACAATGTAAAAATGTGGGTATTTATAAATTTGTAAGGGTATCCCATATAATCAAACTAGTATACATGAACTTGATATATTCTAACAATAATGGTAAAAAAAAACCCAGTTGTTGTTTCATGAAATCAAATTTTAATTTATAAAGAAAAGTACCTTTATAATTTGGGAATGGTATTGCATCTAACTAAACCATGATATATACAAAATTGAAATAATTATAGATAATAGTTTCCATTATAAAGTATAGTATCTCTATAAATTGGTCATGATGACTTGTATGACTAAATTTTCCTAAATTCAAAACTAAACCCAAGTGGTCAGTTGGATCATGTTGCTTGTGATATAGACCTGCTAAGGGTGTGATTAAAAATTAAAATAAAACAATTGTTATTAGGTTACACTTAGATGGTCCTAAGTTGGTATAACGAGACCCTTATAGGTATTTTTTATTCTTATATTTCCTTAGTTCCTAACCCCATGTGGGTATGATCATGATAAATAGGGATGGTTATTTAAAGTTCCAGTAGACACTTATACTGGTTATGTATAAATGTATGGTGGAATATTCTTTAGATGATTCACTTTAATTAATAAAGAGCTCTTATATTCTTTTGATTTGTAATTATATGAGGCATTAGTTCATTAAAATTAAAATTAAAACCTAAAGGTTGTTTTCCTCTATAGATTTGAAATGAAATTTTCTTTTATCAGGACCATTTGTAAGAACTTATGGATAAATAAAGTAGTTTAAAAGTATGAGAAAATTTTCCTATTATGTTACATGGAATTATCTAAATAAAGTGATTAATATAGTTTTCTTTATATATCCTATTTTATATCACTTGTACATGAGCTACTTTATATGTTGTGAGAACCCTTTTAGATGTGTTTATAGCATGATCCCTCATGTAAGTTTATCTTTGGTTTACCTTGAGAGATGATTTGAATGGGACCATGAGTCTTTCCAATAGATATCGATTGGCTTATTTCATGTTGTTTCCTGGACTTAATTGATATGAGTTAAATCTTAGTGGCCTTTACCATGACTCTAGTTTCTAAGTTTGACGCCTTATGTTAAATTAAGGGTTATCCATTGAGGTATTGCGCTTGTGAATTAGAAATCGGTATACTTTAATCCAAATTCCTAATCATGATAAGTCTCATTCCTTGACCATTTGAGTCAAGTAATACTCATAAATAATTAAACAAAAACCCCAGGTTGGTGGGTGTCTATCTAGTGAGTAAACCTTGAGGGGTTATTAGTGTATGTTAATATCTGGAGAGTTTCAGTTCTTAATTTCATTACATCAACATTGTGACTCTTATAGGTCAATGACCTTCCTTCCTGTTTCAATTTTACCTCTATTAAAGAGATTTATAGGTGTTTTGGATGTTTTCTAATTAAATACATAAAGTTGGATGTGGTTCTCATGCAATAAACCTTAAGTATAGGTGGTCATTCCAAGTGGAAATGTTTTGAGCTTGATAGATGGGGTTTGGTGGGAGACCATGATTCCCTTACTTTCGATTTGGACCCTAGTAAGTCAACTTAATTTCTTTGAATAAGGGTAACCTATGAGAAAGTTTTTCATGTGTTTATATTTTTATTAAGGGTTGTGATCTTAGTTTTATGCTCCTATTGAGACTGATGCATATGAGGTGCTCGGGTTTTATGATATAGCTAGGGTCATGACTGAGTTTTCAAGGAAGCACCTAGGGTGCTTGGATATTGAACTGGCTTCAATGGGTAGGACCATTTAGGTTCATGGACCATTTTATCAGTTTTTGTGTTTTAGATGCTTTAGTTTTTTAAATTACACCCTAAGGTGGGTGGTCATTCGATAAATAATAGCACATATAGGTACCTGATTTTGAAGAGGAGTTCCAAGGTATCTCAAAGAGTGTTATAAATTGATGTGTTTTATTTGACATTCAACATGGATTTTTTAATAGATGGCACATGGGAGTATGATTCAAGTCTCAAATTGGGTGGTACGGGATAGTACACCCACTACGAATGATAAGATATCTCACTCTGGTTGTGTGTAGAAATTTTTTAAATTTGAACATCAGTGAACTACTGAGTGCGATCTAGTGATTGATGGTTGTAAATAGGTGACCCCTAAGGGAATTTTTACCCAAATCCTAAGGGTAAATTATATAAATCACTATATGATAAGGAATAATAAACTAGATACTATGAGTCTGTTGACCCCAAGGAGGATTGTGACACACATCATTGGGAGACGTGGTGTCTTATATTGGTAAAGAAAAATATAGATTTGTTTTATGTGATCATAGATCGAAGGGACCTATACACGCATATCAGTAAAAATATTAATGTAATTCTAGTTTAGTGGATAGCATTCCCTTTATCTTGACATCATCCAAAGTATGTTGAGAGAGTGTCAGTTATACACTTATCTATCTAATCCAATAACTTTTATGGGTTGAGATAATAATTCCTTTGGAGAATTCTCTAAGAGTGGGAACTATTCATGCGAGATATTTATGTTTGTCCTTAGGATGAGTGGGTTCTTATACATTCCATCCATTATACCTAATCATGGGTTGTATTGACTAGGAAATCATTTCATTAAGTGATGAAAAGTATACTCTTAAGGTGGTGATTGAGGATTCAGTTGTTAATGGATGATCCTCATGTGAGAAGGGTGATAGAATCCTGATATCGGTCATTGGATGGTTATTTTGGATCTTTTATTTCATTTAATAAGTTGATCAACATGTGTATAGAATCCTTGTTAAAATTATAGGTGTGTGTTTGATTATGGATTTGGGGGAAATATTGATATAGGATTTAATCCTATGGTAGCTTATGATGATCCATGGATTATGGATCAATAATGTTCCTATGCCTATGTTATAGCATGGTGGAAATTTTGATCAAGTTTGGTTCAGGCAGTAGACATCATTAGATGTTAGTTATAGAATTCGGTGAGCATGATCAAAAAGACCTTGGTGGACCTTGGAATAAAGGTGTTGGAATCAGATTTTTGTAACGTGTCGGTAGTTAAAGTTGATCATTTTTTAAAATAATTGGTTGGAGGTTGTCTATCCTGAACTTTTATGGATTAGATGAATTTGGACAGTAATTAATCTCATTAAATGTGTCATCGAATGAGATGAGTGTAATGTAAGAGTCGTCTAGGTAATTTCAAGGAAAAGCTGGCATGACTAGTTTTAGCTTAGTTGATTGGAGTTTGATTATTTTGATCAAATTGAGGATCGGGGGTAGTTTCATCATGGGAATTGTAATTAATGTACCGAGTATGTTTCTAAAACACTAAATATGTTATTTAATAGCCAATTCTATTGGTTTAAGTACCATGGCTCAAAATTATCCATGGAAACTTAGATCCTATGGTGGGGAGTGGCATAGGCCAAATAAAGGAAGAGACTATGACATGGTCATTTCTAAGGTTAGATGGATTTTTGTAAGCATCATCTTGAAATTTATGTTTTGAATATGAGAATTGTATTTATTTTGATCTACTTGAGTATCATGTTATTAAATTATTACTTTTAGGTGTGTTAGGCATGGGAAATGCAATGTAGCCATTTAAGTAGGAATTAATGACCCTAGTAGGTCAGGTAATGTTTTCATTGTTTCCCCAAGTCTTATCAGGGGTGAGAAGTTCTAATGTGGGGAGATTTTAATGTCATGTGTTTTGAACTGGTTAACAATTCTGAAGGAGTTTGATCATTTTGTTTGGTTGAAAAGATGAATCTTAAACTGATATTAAGAATATAAATATGAGAGTTAGATCACTTAAATGTAATTTTTTAGATAGGGTATAAAGACCAAGAGGTTTATTGGGTTTTCAATTGGGTTTTATAAGGTTTGGGCTTCGAAACTTCTTTTAAGGAACAAGATAAGTTGCACGGTTGGTGCATGGTTAGGAGTAACTATATGGATCAACCATGTGGCCCCTAAATAGAGAAACATGGTTTAATAAACCGTGTAAATTGGATCATATGGTTGTGTGGTTTATATGAAAAAAATTGTAGAGTTTCGTATATGATATGTGCACGTTTTTTCAAATTGGGTGCTTATCCATGCGAAGGGGTGTCCCTTTGGACAGTAGCATCGCATGATTGGTGTACAGTTAGCCAAACCATGTGGCTCATTAAAAGGGTAAAAATTACCATTTCCCCTCCAGTAATTAAATATTTTTACCCGTTTCCCTTTCTCATTTTCCCAAGAGGCCTCCTGTGTGTGTACCCTTCATCCTCCTCTTCCCATAGGTGACTCTCCCTCATTATTGGTCTGAATAGAATGTTGTCAAGTGTGTTGGAATGGTATGACTATGATTCCTTTTATTTATTTTCTTCATTTATATCCAAATATTTGATACTATTTTCATGTGAGCTCATATTCCCTATTTTTATGTAATTTGACTATTAATCTAATTTCTCTCATTCTAGATCAAATCAAGGCAAGGTATTGGATGAGTGGATAATTATAAGCATAAGGTATGTGGTCCCATAATTTTCCTTTAAATTATAGAATGTTTATATAATATTATCATTTTGACACACATTATACTTATTGTGTGTTGTCTTTAACTATAAAATGTATTAAATTAAATGCCTAGACAATTCCCTTGATCTTCTGAAGACCCCCCCCCCACCAATAAGGTTTGAGGGTTTTGACCTTAATTTGGGCCCCCTATTTGGTTGTTCCCTTTAATTTTCAGGTTTTTAATTGTTTGAATATTGATAAATGAAAGGGTTAAACTACACAAGGTTATGTATAATTGACCCTTATTTAGGAATGAACTATAACTTGGTTTTAAAAGGTATTTGAACTAAATGTGAGATTCATATAATTAACTTGCTATGATCACGCTTTACCTATGAAACCAAACACTCTCCTAAGGTTTTTTAGTTTATCACTAAGGAATAAACTCCTTGGGAACATATAACGTAATAATTGTAATTTTTTTATATCATAGGTCTTTTTACCATACCTCTTTTTTTTATAAACAAAATTGGTCAATTTTATTATTTTCACAGATAATGGATGGGTATGTACTCCTTATCATTGATTTATATTATGGAATGGATGATCTCATGGATATATTAAAATATAAAATAAATTATGATAATTAAAGTACACTCTTCCATGAGCGAACCTTGGTTTAATAAGTAGGAATTACTTGGATAGGCTCATTGGTTATATGAATTTGTACTACACTTTGAGCGACACCCGAGTTCCTCAAGTAGAACACCTTGAACAAGATCATAGGTCGATTGATATTATAATGCCCATGAGTGATACCTAGTCCCCTAGTAGATTACCCTATGTATTCCTAGAGGGAAATGTTATTATACCATTCAAAGAGAGATACCTAGTTCCTTATGTGGTATACCATAGATAGGATCAGAGGGTTATACTTTTATACCATGTTGTGAGAGATAACTGGGTTATTATGAACTACTAGGGATGGGATCATAGGTTCAATATAATTGTAACATCCCATTGATGATACTAGGGTTCCAAATGCATAATTCATTGGATAGGCTCATGGGTCAAATTAATTATATCGAATTTAATTACTAATTGGATTATCTATTCTTACTAAGTTGTAAATATCATGAAACAAGTATAATATTATATGATATTATCATGATTATGCATGGACGCTTGAGTTATGCCTCAGGTCCGGGATAATACTACATATATTAAAATATATGATATTACATATAAAGTTAATACATAGACATAAATTATTACATATACAGATACCTATAAATAGGGGAAAACTTATTAAGAGGTATTTTGGTTTGGTTAGAAGTAGGTATGGTCAACCAAGTGTCTTTAAGTTTATCTAATACCTTTTCATACACTCTTTGGTACCCAAACAAATTTCTTGGTTGCAGGTTCATGATCATGTATTCTTCTATGTGTTTTTACTCATGTACATGGGAGATTAGGAGCACAGGATTGACCCAGTGCTCAAGCTTCTCATAGAGATAGCCTTTGGGGATTTTATTTATTTCATAATTCATGATTATGTATTACCTACCATGTTTCTATTATTTAACATTATAATAATTTAATGCATGATTATTTATTCATTTATTATTTATTTTTGTTATTATTATATTCTACCACTCTATTATTCATTTTATTCTCTTATTGATTTATTGTATATACGGGTTCACTAATCTAATCATGAGGGTATATCCTCCCCCCAACCACCGTTAGACCCTCGTTTTTAGTCATCTGCCTCTGGTGTACAGGGATCCATGCATGAGGCCATGTGGAAAACCATCTTAAGGTACTGTTTTAATGGCTCTCAGGTTGGGACATTGCAATCATGATTACCCAATGTATTTCTGATTCAAGCTGAGTTTTTTAAAAGGTATAATGTTGTTAAAAATGATTTTTTATTGAACTAATTTTATCTAATGGATTAAGTTAATAAGTTTTGTAAGTTTACTGAAAAGATAAATTTAAGAAGATTTGTAATTTTTCCATATGGTCAAATATGAGAATACTAAACGAATAATTTTTAATAAATATTTACAAACTATACCAGAATGAATTTTTTATGTCACATGATTTATATGAGTTTATACTTAAATTTTCTATATAGATATTGTTTTTACAAATTCCAGTATATAAATTCATGGAGTTTCAACTGTATGAAGTTTGATATCTGAAGTTATGATGAGATTATCATATATAGAATGATTGGATAGATAAGTTTATGATGTTATTGGAATCAATTAAATTAATTTAGTTAATCAAACAAATATGATCAAATAGAGGAAAGTTTTGGGATGTAATGGATAAATAAATTTAGTTTTATCAGATGAAATTTTGTAAAATTTACATTTGAAAGATCTTTACAAGTTCATTGAATATATAAGATTAGAAAAACTTTTGAGTGATCATAATATAGATGAGAAAAAAATATAAAAATCCTATGAGGTTACCATACAAACATTATTTAATATAAAATATGGATAAAAATGAAAATATATACCAGATGGAGAAAGATATAATGTTATATCAGATGGAAAAATATACAAATTTGTATCAGATAAATAAATATACATAGTTATATTGGATAGAGAAAAATAAAAAGTTGTATTGAATAGAGAAAAATAAAAATTTTCATCATACAGATAAAATAAATAAGTTATATGTAATGGATAAAAATAAAAATTTGTACTAGAATGACAGAAATGTAAATTTTTACTAGATGGAGAAAAATATAAAGTTATACTAGATAGAGGAATCTATGAAGTTAAAAATTTGAGCTATATATATTTTGAGTTATAAATTGAGCTATAAATTTTTAATTATAAAGTTGAGTTTTATGAATTTCAAGTTATGAAGTCATGGAGAAATTTTTTACATCAGACATAGGTTTGATGAGATTTAAACAAATATTAAAATCAAACATAGTGATGAAACAAAGATATAATTTCAATACTTGTAAATATATCCAACATTTGAGGAATATTTGAAGAGATAGTTAACATTGTTATTTAAGTAAACTTTGAAAAATAATGTTGACTTTGATTTATGTGGAGGCTTTGAATGTGGTCAAATGAAATTTGAATTAAGTGGGAAAAATAAAATTTGGACCATCTGCCTCTTCTTTAATTTGTAGAGAAAATATGAGTATATAAAAGGGATTAAGCTCATTGTGAAGTGTTATTGTTGATGTGTAGAGTGAAATTGATGAAGTTTTTTAGAGATTACATCATGAATTTATAACCAAGTATCAACTTGTTTGAAGAAGAGTTGTATTGGATATAAGGAATACCAAACAAAGGTGCAATGGACTAAGGGGTACCAAAACAATTATATCAAATGAAGTATTATAGAATGGACTTTTGTGGAGGAATATTTCTAGATAATGTTTTAGAATATTGAAATGTGAGTATATAAAAGTCTTTCAAAGATAAATAGTAAGTTTCAATGCCATTTGAATCTTTAGAGAGATGTTTAATATCTTGAAGTGGTTTTACATGGGCAAAGGCAATCCCAATTTCTTATAGAAGATGACCTATTGTTAGATATTTGTGATTGGGTGGTATAATAAATCACTTAAGAATTTTGTAACTACGGGGTATAAATAGTTACAAAAGTTTGTAATTTTGGGGGGTATAACTATTTACTATTGAATTTAATGGATAATTGAAGTTAGAGGTATAAAAAACATAGACAATAGTAGATAACATTTTTTAAACCATGTTAATATCATATTTTAATCGCTCTCTTTATATTTACTACATATGTGGTGAGGTTGATAGATATGTTTGAGTGGATCGAGAACTCCAAGAAATTTTATAAGTACTGTTTTTAGAAGAATTCATAAAATAAAGAGATCATTGATTCACCCTCTCCCCATATAAGTGATCAGACAATGATTAGGGCACTTTAATTAGTGTCATAAAAATGGCCACCTTTGAAATATCCAACTATCTATTGAGTATGGAGAATATACATTTAGTCAACAATAGGGTATTCCTATATTTTATGGAAAGAACTATCACAGTTGGAGGAATAGTATGT
The DNA here is from genome assembly GCA_963277665.1 of Viscum album. NCBI lineage: Eukaryota > Viridiplantae > Streptophyta > Magnoliopsida > Santalales > Viscaceae > Viscum > Viscum album. The sequence goes on along the minus strand of OY728138.1, from coordinate 53,832,225 downwards.
TACTCTACCTTCTATCTCTTGTCTTATAAGTTATATATGCTTCTACAATGGGATGTACTTAGCTTAATGTGGTTGTTATGATAGTTTCTAATAAGAGAAATCTGAAATTTGATAGAAAATTTCAAAATTACATTTCGATGGATCTCTATAAGAAGGTTTATATAAAGGTTTTGGGGTTTATAACTACTAAATAAATGTGGGATAAGTTGAAAAGTAGTAATGAAGGAAACATGAAATTCAAGGATTCTAAGTTATAAATTTGGATCAGTGAGTTTGAAGATATTAAGATAATGATGAAAATTTAGATGATTGATATAAAATAGTAAATGAAATTTTCAGAAATAGTATCGGTTTTGGTGAGAAGATAGAATATTACACTATCCTTAATAAAATTTTGAGAAACCTACCATATAGGTTTGATCCCATGGATTCAACTCTAAAAAATTGGAATGATCTATCATTTAATTAACTTCATAATATTCTCATAGTATATGAAATAATAAAATAAATCGTCTTTAATAATAAGGCTAAGGTAAAAAATAGATTTGGAAGCAATATTAAAATGAAAGATTAGAGACAAAGAAATAGAAGAATAGTAAAGTGACTTGGATGATGAGGAGGATGAATAGGGTATCAAAAAAATCACTTCTCTTATTTATAATATATTAAAAAGGGAAATAGAAAATGAAATGGTAATAAAAAATTTAAGTTCTTTAATTGTAATAATAGAAGCCAATTTATAGTAAATTACCAAAAGAAAAAAATTATTGATTCTAAGTCATATGAATAATATAAGAATCCCTGGAAAAATATATTAAAGAAACACAACAAAAGGTTATCAAGAAAGAAGAAGAATTTATTGATTAGAAAATAGCAATATAATACATCATCTAGTAATGAATCTAAAAGTAAATTTAACTTCTATGGTCATGTTAAATGGGAATTTTTTTATCAAAAGGTTTAGATAATAGAGAAAATATAAAATAATTGTAATGAATTCTAAAATAAAATTTGGACGAAGCTCTGGTACCATTACACAACTCAATATGGACAAGAAAAAGTTTAATAAAAAATATGGGGATAACTAATGATAATGATGAGAATATGAAAAAGGAGAAGACATTACTTGATGAGATTGTCGAATATAATGTGAAAGTGGATGAGATATAAAATAAGTTAAATGTTCATGAAGAAGAACCATCCAGACAGAAGGATATCATTAATGAAAAAATGACACTTGTTAAGGAAAGTAAGGAAAATAGACTGAAGTTAGATTAATTTGAGAAAATGGTAAAAGATTTTGAGGAAATATTAACTAAAAAAAATTAATACCTATTTTTTAAATAATAATTATGATTTATGATACAAATTTAGTTAAATAAGATTATATAATACTTCACTAAATTATTCTAGGTTATAGGTGAATCATCTTGAGAAGGTAAACAGAATGTTCCATAGAGTCAAATTGATTTTATCCCCAAAGAATCTAAATACAAATAAACCTTTACTAATAAATAAGATTAAAAATATAATATTAAATAAACTAATACCAATAAGGTTAGTAATAAATCATCTTCTATAATGAAAGAGTATAATACATCAAGAATATTTCCCCCTAGAAAAATATTTCCATAGTTTGTAAATAGACAACAACAACAACAACAACAACAATCTTTGATGCAAAAATACTATCAATCTAAAATATTAAATGGTAATTTATAGTATTTTGGATTATTCAGGAAAAAATCCTACTCATGTTGGTACAATATTTCTCTACCAAAAAAGATGTATGAATCAAGGTGGAGTTCTAATAATAAGGATAGAAAAAACTTCTCAATAAGACAATATAAGGAAGAAGATAAAGTTAAGAGGGTGAAGAATGATAAAGTTTCAAGTGATTCATTTGAGGAACTCAAAAAAGTTGAGAAATGAAAGAAATATTGATTAATTATTTAGACAGATCAAGTATCCAAGGATATAAGGATTAAGGAATCCCAAAATACTACTAAAGAAAAAGTTAAGATACAGTCTTCAGAATATGAGAAAAAATTTGATGACAATTTGTCTACATACGGTGGTTTGAAGATTCAGAATAAATGTAAGAGGTGTGAGAAAAATGGTAATGGTAATAAAGACTGTGTGACTATCCCATAAAACCAAAAGGAAAGTATAAAAATGGGGTTTCAAAATCTAGGGAATGGTGATATTTTGAAAAATGAAGAGAATGTTGTTGGGACCACTTTGAGTATGAAGATTGAATTTTTTGTTAACAGTTGTCAATACAGGTCAAAATGAAGAAGGAGATGAATAAGAACTCCATGGTTGATGTAGAATGCAATTTAGACGATTGTTGAACTGATCCTAAGTTCAAAGAACTTGTTTCAAAGGTGACACATTGTTTACAACAATTAATAATGGAGAAGTATCATCTATTTGAGTATGATTGGAGCAGAATAGTGAAGTATTATCTATATGAATATGATTGAAGAAGAGTGATGATTTTTAGTAGATAATGATGGTTAAAGAAGAAGAGATATTATGGAAGGTCTTGGAATTCTAATATGTTCATGCATTACACATTTCCCTGAAATCAGATGATTGTTGCACTATTCTTAAAGTTCCAAATACATGTATCAAAGGTGATACATTGTCTACAACATTGAAGGTGTTTGAAAAAGCCTCAAGCCTCCACTTTTGGATGAAGATAGATGATTGGAGTCATTTGGAATTAACACTCCCAAATCAATTGATTATTTTAAGTGAGGATGAAGAAGTAATTTTTAATTCATATTCCAAAGAGTATAAGAAGAAAGAAGGATGATTGTTGAAGATGAAGAGAAGATAAGAGGTAATGCATGGGCTTGGAACTATGAGAATGGTCATAACTATAACAATGCTTTACTGATTTTTATTTCACAAATATCATAAGATTAGAAAACTTATGATGAAAGACTTATGATGGATAGGGGGATAAAATAAGTGTTTGTGTAAAAGGAAATAAAGTGGTTCACAAGTCCAAAGTGGCGCGCAAGTTAAAAAGTGGCACGTAAGTATAAGTGGAATTGTATTTTGTGCGCAAGTCATGTTTCAGGATCATCACATCAAAATATGACAAAGGAAATAAAGTGACACAAAAGTCAAAAGAGGCACGCAAGTCAAAAAGTGGGGCATAAGTATAAGCAGCGCTCAACTATATGTGGAGCGCAAGTGATATTTCAACATCTTCATATCAAAATATGACAATGAAGAGAAATTGGTGTGTAAGTGATGGAGCATCGTGCAAGAGATGTATCAGCGTACAAGTGATGGAGTAGTGCACAAGTGTATGTTGCGTGCAGGGTCACCAAAATGCCTATAAATAGACGGCTACCCTCATCATTTTTTGTAGCTCAACACTTACGAGAAAATTTGAGCTATGATTGTGCAAGTAGTATAAAGTGGCATGCAAGATGAAGTGACATTCAAGTCGAGTCTTATTCATAAGGTGTGCAAGTAACAAGGAACGCAAGTATATTGGCACGCAAGCATAGTGTCACACAAGTAGAAGGGAGCGCAAGTTATAAGAGGCATGAAAGAAGTAAGTTGTGTGAAATAGGTGTGTTGTTTATAATCCAAAAGTGGTGTACAAGTTGTGAGTTGTGCACAATTGTGGCGTGTAAGTATTTGGTGGCGTGAAAGCAGGGAGGCGCGCAAGTTGTGAGTTGTGAATAATTGTGGCGTGCAAGTATTTGGTGGCGTGCAAGCAGGGAGGCATGAAAGCAGGGTGGCATGAAAGTAGGTATTATTGCGCAAGCTGTGATTTATGCTAGAAGTTATTACCAGCTTCTGGTCAACTGTGATGATGCTAATTTGAGATGAAATACATTAATATAACAATCAAAATGAAAACTTTTGATTCTAGAAAGAATAATAAGAAGATTTTAGTGTAGTTAGTTTTTCACTGAAAGAGATATCATGAAGAAGAGAAAGTTTCAGTGCAACTGATTTTTCATTGAAGAAACAGAAAAATAAGAGTGTGCAGCTTATAGGTTTTCTATAGAGAAATAAGAGGTTGGTTACTTTCATTATGTTAAGTAAGTAACAAGGAGAATAAGAAGGTTGTATAAGAACAAAGTATCACTATAACATCCAACAGGTCTCAACAGGTGGAATATTCTTTTGGTGTTGCAAACTCTTTTAACAGATAAAGGACTATCTTCAGAGGTAGTATAAAGAACCATCTAGAGGCTGCAAGAGACTATCTACACTAGCAGTTTAAAGAACCAGTGAGTGTAAGGGTATATCCTACTCATTGCAAGTTGGAAGAGTATTGTTTCCCTTCCACCTCCAAGTGTAGGGAGAAACTCTAGGAAGATATTATTTACTTCCCTCCTCCAAGTGTAGGGAGCCACACTAACTAGAAAATTTTTTTCCTAGTCAACCACTGTAATAGTTACTACATTATTGTGGAGAATCCATGCACTAGTCATTAACATACACGGCAAGGATATAGCTTCTCATATTGAGTGGTGAACCTTGTAAAAATATCATGTGCATATTTTTACTTCTTTCATATTATTTTATGTGACAGGGAAAAGAGAATAAGAGAATCAAGATCTCAACCAGACAAGAGGTATAGGGATAAAAAGAATAAATTATTTTAAAAAGTCCCTAACACTGATCCCCCCTCTCAGTGTTAGGCATATCCCAAACCGGTCCTCTCAATTGGTATCATAGGGATAGGTTCACCTCTGTTGGATTCTCTACATTGAAGATGTTCTCTTTTGAATACTTGAGATTCTTTCCTGAGTTAACAATGAAGTGCAGTTTTGATGAAGAGTCTGATATCTCTGAGCAGAATTTTGTATCTACCAAAACCTTGATGAACAGAAAAAATAAGGAGAAAAGAAGGCTAAAGAATAATTCCATGTTATCTAAAGAAGAGGAAGCATCTGGTTCTCTATATCTAGATTATATTAAAGACACACCAGAAGTACTTGCATCCTAAATCCAAGAAGTTGATAGGTTGTGCATCAAAAAGAATAATCAAGAAGGATGAAACTCTGAAGAAGACATGTGGAAATTAAAAACATGCTACCACAGTTCCTAAAAACATAATGGTTATCTGGCCTAAAGATTTGGAAAGAATGAGAAAGGAGGAAGATGAATAGGATAATGAAAGTTCAAAAAGTAATAAGAAGATTCCATGTGATGAAGAAAAGGTTAATAAGAGGTTGAAAACAAAAGGCAACTCTCATGTTCAAGAAGTTCTATGTGTGAGGTGAAACAAGTCTAGTTACACTATTAAAAATTGAATTTAACTTATTCCATCACAAGAAGAATTTATCAAAATGATGAAAGTTGCACCAGGATATTATAATTCTTGGAAATATCTTGAAGAAATAATATTCTCACACAAACAAATGGAAGAATTATGGATCTCCACACAACCACAATCAGAATTGAATATTATATGTGCAAGTGTCGGGAGTAGAGAAAATGGAGCATCTTGGTTGAGAAAATCATCCTAGCCTTCCTGCTCACATTGAAGAAGCAAGGTGGATCCACCTTATTCCCTTAAATCTTTTTGTATTGTATTTTTTCTGATAATATAGGGAATTTAAGGTGAATTAATCTCTCAGGGGGAGAATCTGAGAAGAATTTATTACTATTAACTCTTGATATAAAAGCTAAAGAATTTATCATCCGTGGAATATTTTCAATTGATATTCAAATATTAATATGATGAGGGATCACCATTGATGAATTTGATGAGGAGTGTTCTCTTAAGGGGAGACATATGAATAAGTTTCCATAGTTATTATTTCAATCAGTATAAACTTTAGTAGGTATCAGATTCAATTACTCTAGAAATTTCTTGAATATCATGTCATAGGTGAAGATATGTATTTTCTTAATATCTCATTCATGGTTACTCAAAATGAAGAAATTTTTACAAAGGGGAAGTAACTAAGTCAATCAGTGACATAAGAAGAATGAAAGTGTAGCAAGGCCACTTATCCTGCCAATTTCACTTGAATGTTTTTGATCCGTTTGTTGAAGTGAGTGCAAAAATTTTAGGTTGATTATTTTCAATCACATTCAATATCCTCATCTTGGAATGAAAGTGGAAAACCATTTAAGATAAGTGTATGAGATCTCATCTCATGAGGTATCATGATTATTGGATAATGGATAGCTTTGTTGTCAAAAATAAAATCCTCTTGTTTTCTACATCGAGCTTTGCTCAAGTATACTTAGAGTGAAATGATTGATGGCACATTGCTTAAGTAAGGATTGATACCCTCTCTACCAGGAACTTTTTATTTCTTTTCAATAAGGGGGATAGAAAGTGAAATGAACGTTTTAAAAGTAAAGGGGAGAAATAATATTCTCATTTTTACATTGAAACATTCATTTTAGGATAATTTAAGGTATTGACAAAAAAAATATTAAGGGGGAGATTTTTGGGACTACTTTTTGTATTAAGATTGTATTTTTTGCCAGTAGTTGTCAATACAGGTCAAAATGAAGAAGGAGATGAAGAATAACTCCATAGATAATGGAGAATTCAATTTAGATGATTGTTGAACTGATACTAATTTCAAATAACTTGTGTCAAGGGTGACACATTGTTTAAAAAAATGAATAATGGAGAAGTATCATCCATTTGAGGATGATTTGATAAGAATAGTGAAGTATAATCTATCTAAAGATGATTGAAGAGGAATTATGATTTGAATTAGAGAATGATGGTTGAAGAAGAAAAGAGATTGTATAAGGGCTTGGCATTCTAAGATGGTCATGCATTATACATTTCCTTGAAATTAGATGATTGTTTCACTATTTTTAAAGTTCCAAATAATTGTATCAAAGGTGATACGTTGTATACAACATTGAAGGTGTTTAAAAATCCTCAAGCCTCCACTTTTGGATGAAGAGAGATGATTGGAGTTCTTTGGAATTAACACTCCCAAAGGAATTGAGTATTTTAATTGAGTATGAATAAGTACTTTGGAATTCATATTCCAAAGAGTATAAGAAGAAAGAAGGGTGGTTATTAAAGATGAAGAGAAGATAGGAAGTAGTGCATGGGCTTGGAACTATTAGAATTTCCATAACTATGATGATTATTTTCTGATTTGTATTTCACAAATATCATATGTTTGGAAAACTTGTGATGAAAGCCTTATGATGGATAGGGGGAGTAAAGAAGTGTTTTTGTGAAAGGAAAGAATGTGGCGTGCAAGTCCAAAGTGGCATGCAAGTTAAAAAGTGGCATGTAGGTATAAGTGGTGTGCAAGTTTATATTGAATGCATGTCATGTTTCAAGATCATCACATCAAAATATGAAAAAGGAAAGAAAGTGGCGTGCAATTCAAAAGAGGCGTGCAAGTCAAAAAAGTGGCGTGCAAGTGTATGTTACACGCAAGTAATATTTCAACATCCTCATATCAAAATATAACAAAGGAAAGAAAGTGGTGTGAAAGTGATGGAGCAGCACGCAAGTGATGGATCAGTATGCAAGTGATGGAGTGGCGCACAAGTAGGAACGGCGCACAAGTGTATGTCACGTGCAAGGTCACTAAAATGCCTATAAATAGATGGATACCCTACTCATTTTTTGTATCTCAACAATATAGAGAAAATTTGAGATTTTATCGTGCAATTAGTAGAAAGTGACGCGCAAGATGAAGTGTCGCGCAAGTCAAGAGGTATTCATAAGGTGCACAAGTAGGAAGGCGTGCAAGTAGATTGGCACACAAGCATAGTGGCGCGCGAGCAGAAGTGGCGCACAAGTTATAAGAGGCGTTCAAGTAGGGAGTTGTGTGAAAAAAGTGTGTTGTGTCTAATCCCAAAGTGGCGCGCAAGTTTTGAGTTGTGAACAATTATGGTGCACAAGTAGTTGGTGACGCTCAAACAGGGAGGCATGCAAGCAGGGTGGCGCACAAGTAGGGATTGGCGCGCAAGTTGTGATTTGTGCTAAAAGTTCTTACCAGTTTCTGGTCAACTTTGATGATGCTAAGTTGAGATGAACTTAATTTATATAACAATCACTAAGATAACTTGTGATTCTAGAAAGAATAAGAATAAGAGTTCAATGTAGTTAGTTTTTCCCTGAAAGAGAAAGTGTGAAGAAGATCAGGTTTCAGTGCAGCTGATTATTCATTGAATGAGTAGACGAAGAAGAGTGTGCAGCTTACATAGTTGATGTAGATAAAGAAGATTTTGGTTACTTGAATACTTATAAGTAAGTAACAAGGAGGAGACGAAGGTTGTTGAAGAATAGATTAGCATTGTATCATCCAATAGGTCTCAACAGGTGGAATATTATTTTGGTGTTGCAAACTCTTTTAACAGAGTGAAGACTGTCTTCAGAGGAAATATAAAGAACCATCTAGAGGATGTAAGAGACTATCTACACTGGCAGTATAAAGAACCAGTGAGTGTAAGAGTATATCCTACTCGTTGAAACTTGGAAGAGGATTGTTTCCCTTCCCCCCTCCAAGTGTAGGGAGAAACACTAGGAATCGATTATTTCCTTCCCTCCTCCAAGTGTAGGGAGCCACAATGACTAGCGAATTATTTTCCTAGTCAACCACTATAACAGTTACTTCATTATAGTGGATAATTTTTGCACTGTTCATTACCATACATGGTAAAGACGTAGCTGCTCTTATTGACTGGTGAACCTTATAAAAATATTATGTGTATATTTTTACTTCTTTCATATTATTGCATGCGGTGGTGAAAAGAGAATAAGAGAATCAAGATCTCAATAGGTCAAGAGGTACAGGTATAAAAAGAAGAAATTGGTTAAAAATTCCCCAACACTGATTCACCCCCCCCCCCTCAGGGTTAGGTATATCCTAAACTGGTCCTCTCAAATGTGACAACTTATTATGAAGAATAAATAGATGATAATAACACCATTGCAAAATCTATGAAGGCTTATTACAAGGAAGAAATAAGATCCCATTCTATGTCTAAAAAGAACAGTAAGAATAAAAAAATTCATGACTAAGAGAAGACTCTCAGTATAAATATTAATTCTAAGGAAAATTTTGGTTCCTTCTTATTCCCATTATACTTGTTTATTTAAACTAACATGCATGTAATTAAGGGAGAATAAGTAGAGGACTTGGATAAGTGTTTTAATAGCTATATAGTAATAACATATGTCCATCATGGAACATTTTTATGACCATGATGAAGTAATTAGTACAACTCTTTAGGGAGAGAAATGGTAAAGTTGAGGTATGACTATCACACATCTTGGTTGTATCAAACTGATCTTTAAATAAGAGCAATGATTGTTGAGAAATATGAGATTTTCAAGGTCATGTTTATACACTGGAATTGTTTTGATGTGTTTATTGATATGGGTGTAGGTTCTATATTAACAAACTTACTTTGATTTCCCCTGATATAAGGATGATGTAATAAGAGAGAGGAAATTATTATATAAAATAATTGTTATGGAAAACATTGATCACCTTGGTCATACACTCTTGTCTTCTATGTTATATTTTTCCACATAGATTTATATTTATATAATTAAATTCCCTTTGTTCATAGATTAATGTGAGACTATTATTCTCTCTAGGAAGGTTTTCATAATTTTGAGATGAAATAATACGATTTGAGATGAACCTTGTGTTTTCCTTTTCATTTTATTTTCAATGAGGGGGAGAAATAAAATGCACACACATATATGGGTGAAATAATTTAGCACACATATTGACTTAAAATATGTGTGGGGATATTGAAAACAAAAAAAGGGGGTTTTGAACCAAAATTATTTTGGTTAAATTTGTTTTCAATATTATAATATGTGTTTATAGGAGAAGTTGGTTACATTTGTTTTAAACATGTCAAAATGTGTCTGTAGGATAATTTACCTTAAGAATATTGATAGAAGATATATTTATTAGTTTAGGGAACATTAATCAGTCATATAATGATTTAATTATCCTCAAAGTTTTTAACATAATTATTAATCAATGGATTCCTGATTCTAGTTAATTTTATTCAAAGGAATAATATTAAGAAAAATATAGTTGTAACAAATTGAGGTTAATGGAATGATTTTATCATAATAATGAATTTAATAATATTTTAAAGTTTATCATATAGAGAAATTTAAGGATATTTTTAAGTTTACAAGACAATAAAATTTGATAATAGAAGATAAAGAATTTTCATTGGAGCTTTACAAAGTTTACCAGATGAAATTATTCATAATGAATTTGTAGCATTACAAGGTTCAAGAATAGTTTATTTGTGAATTTTTCAAATAGATGATATTTTTATAATGTCAAGGATATGAATTCATGGATTTATGACTGTATGAAGTTTTATATCAAAATTTATGATGAGATGATCATACACAAAAATATTAGATAGATAATTTCATTAGGCTACCGAACTAATTTTAACGAACAGAGTTTATTAGATGAAGATGATTAGATGGAGAAAAGTCCCAGTGTGTACTACACAAAGAAATCCAGTTTTTAGAATAAATTTTTTTAGATTTTTCATTCGACATAACTTTTCTAATTCATTAAACAAATAATACTGAACTGAACATTATGTGATCATCATAGAGATGATAACGTTATGGATAAATCTTATGAAGTTATCGGATGAACATTCTTGAATCTACTTAATGGAGTGAAGTGAAAATTTAAACCAGATGGAGAAATATACAAAGATGTATCAATTGGAGAAAGATACAAAGTTGTGTCAGAAGGAGAAAACTATGGAGTTATATTAGATGGAGAAAAATATATAAATTTGTACCAGACAAAGAAAAGTATAAGTTTGTGTCAGACTAAGAAAAATAAAAATTTGCATCAAATGAAAGTATAAAGTTACACTATATTGAGAAAAATAAAAAGTCGTATCAGATGGAGAGAAATATGAAGTTATACTGAATAGAGAAAAATATGAATTTATACTAGATGGAGAAATATAGGGATAAATAAATTTGATCTATAAAAATTTTGAGTTATAAATTTGAGTTGTAAAAGTTCAAAATATAAAGTTTCTTTTTATAAAGTTTGAGTTATGAATTCATGGAGAGATTTTATACACCAGAAAAGGTTTTGAGGAGATTTAAAAAAATTGTAAAGTTAAACATTGTGAAAATGTTGAGTTTCACTTTTAATTATTTTAAATCTAACCAGTATTTTAGGAAAAATTTAAGAGTTTATTGACATCTGATTTGAGAAAACTTTGATGAAAAAATTTGACTTTGATTTATATGTGGGTTTTGAATGAGATAAAATGAAATTATAATTAAGATGTAAAATAAAATTTTGAGTTCATTATTATTCCTTGATTTTTGAATTAAGTATGATTATATAAAGGGTTGTGGGCTCATTAGGAAATGTTTATGTTGATGTTTCTATACAGTTTGAAATTGATAAAGATTTTGAGAAAGTGTAGTGCGAGTTGTCGTCCAAGTATCAACATGGTTGAAGGAGAGTTGAATCAAATAGAAGAAGTACTAGAAAAATGTCTAACGGACTGAGGGGTAACAAATAAATCATATTATATGGATGATTACCAAATGAAATTTTACTGAGGAATATTTCTAGAAAAAATATTTTGAAGGTTGAGATGTGAGTCTATCTAGGCCTTTCAAAGATCCGGAGGAGGTTTTGAGAAAAAACAAATATTTTGAGATCTATTGAATATCTTGAATAAGTTGTACAAAAAAAAGAATTCTGACTTTATTTTTGAGGAAGACCATATGAAGAATACGAATTTTCTACACTGAATCAACACTGAATAAGGAGCTTGTGGCTAGAGGGTATAACCAGCTGCAAGGGGATTGTGATTGGGGGTATAACCAATCCCTAAAGAAGTTTGTAACTGGGGGTTATAACTGGTTATATAATTTTATAATTTGGGGGAATAACCAATTAATATTTAATTTAATAGAGAATATGTGTTGGGGGTATAACCAACAAGTCAAAGAGTAGGTCACATTGGCCAAACCTTGTAAATATTGAGTGTTGATCTCTCTCTTTATATTTACTACATATGAGGTGAGGCTAATAGATATCTTTGAGTATATTGATAACTCTAATACATTTTATATTTTGAGTTTTGATAATAATTCCTAAAAGAAAGAGGTCTCTTTTTCACCCCCTCTCAATGATCATACATTGATCTGGGTACTTCAAATAATTTATTATTTTTTCTCATGACTATCAATAGTGATTATTTTTGTGTATATATATAGTTAATGGTGCATGTGAAGATGATATAATGGTTTCTTACATAATCCCATATGAAATTAATCGAGTATTTAACTTATAATGTAAACTACCATATTTTTCATATTTTACTATTCCCCAAATTTTAATTTTTAAAATAAAATCCTTCTTATTTAAAAAATGAAAATTTTTATGATATGACCAAATTTATGATGCATTTGAAAATTACTTATGATTGAATAAAACTATTTTATAATTGATATAAAAATAAATTTTCTAGTTTAAAGTGATTTTATAAAAATAAACTCTAATTTCAGATCTTTTAGATTTATAAAAATTGTATTTTAACAAAAATAAAACATATATATTTTCCAAAATATATAGTAATAGTTTCTTTACAAAAAATAATTATTTTATCATATTTATCACTTTTTTTAAATTTCTTATGATATAAATCCCTTTTATTTTCATTTCATAAGATATAAAACTAATATTTTAATATTCAAATGGTCTGGATAATATTCTAATAACCAAGTTATTATTCATAACAGTTGGTTTATTATTCCAACAATCCTATTTTTAATGGTCATATAGGTTTCTTAAGTCCTGTAAATACCTCTCATTTCCTTAATTAATCATTGACTTCAATTTCCCTCAATTTTATATTATTTATCTTAAAAATATAGATTACATTACTAATTTTATCTTTCTTTTTTACAGTATTATTCACGTGTGGTATTATTCTAGGAGACCAAAGTGATCCTAATTTCCTTGTTCTGGTTATTTTATTTTATTTTTTGTTTATTATATCATGTTATTATTATCAGTTTTATGGGGTATATTTATCCTCTAAATATAATATTATAAATCAATATAATAAAGTGTTTTTTATCATGTTTTTCCTGAGTTTTATAGTACACTAAATTAATAAATATGAAAAATGATTATTTAAAATGAAAATTATATATATAAAAGTATATTTCGTTATAATCTAAAGATTCATCAAACTTATGATCTTAAGGACAAACACCCACACTTTCATGCCACTTCATCGAAGAAGGTACTTTGTAAGTACCAATAGAACCATAAGAGAATAACATGAACTAACTAGGTCTAGATCAAAGATTCTTAATACTTCCAAAATAACACCTCCAGTTACTCTCAAATATTTCACTCTACAAAATTTTCATACTCCCTGCATCTAAGTTCCAGTGAACCTTCAAGAAACCATTGGGTTTTCAACCCCTTCTCACATGTGTGGTCAATACACCATTCTAGAGATATCACTACTCTAGATAGGAAATCATCTCAGAAGTAACTCCATAAAAAACTATTTTTTACACTTATCTACAACCATAATCCTCATATTTTAATCCCACACCATTCTCAAATATTAATACAAAAACTTTCTCTTCCACTAAATATCATAATCACCTTCCAATAAATCGGGTTCATGCCACAAACATTCTTTCCATTCTTATTTTAGATGGAACAACCCCATCTTGGAGTTTTATAGAACATACCACCTACTCCCTATTAAATTTTTATCAATGTACCCTAGATTCACTTATCTCAACTTAGAATTAGGATGGAAACACTTGATAACTTTAATAGCCACCCCTTCAGCAATAAGATTTATGAATCCTTTGGATGTTACCTTTCAAACCTAAACTTTTGGTCACATTAGTCCTTATGAAATGTCCTTTTATTACTTAAACAATTAAAATCATGAAAAAAAATGTAAAATGACCACGTTACATGAAATTATTACTTAACTAAATCAAGTGAGCCCTTTAACTTTACAGATGAAGCCTCCTTCAAGGAAATTCCATCATTTCTGATTAAAACTTTCAGAACATCCCTTCTCTTGTAATTGTGGATCTCCATTCTATTAAAAAATTTTCTTCTACCTAATTCACCATCCATTGGAACATATAAACCCTTTAGGAGTGATAACACTATCATCCTCCAAAAACTATAGTTTTCACCATTGAATCATTATATTTAACCTTACCCAAGAAATTTTTTCCTCTAGAAATAGAACTCCCACTGAATCTGAATAGAATAGGGATAGGGAATATACATGAAAGTATTATATAGTCTCTCTCCAAATGAAAATTTAATGAACAAAAAATACCACCAGAGTTGAAATGGTAATATACATTCTTTTGGAAAACCCAGATACCCTAGAGTTATCATCATCTACAATGGTGAATATACTTCTGGAAACTGAACAACTATTTAACCATGGGATACCAATAATATTCCAACAAATATCATCATGTTTCCTCTATAAAAAATCATTCTTAAAGACTCAATATAGTTTTTATGACTTTCAATATCCTAGAATCATCACTGCTACCACTGCAATTTTTTGAGTGACACTACACTAAGTCCTTTGTAAACTTTTAACCAGATGCTCTCTAACCAAGATCTAATACCACTTTTTGGGAATCATCCTCAATGTATGACCAATAAAATCACCCCATAATACACTAAAATTTTTTAAACATAGCATCAGTCACTTCAATGATTGAATGATCCCCAATAGCCTTAGTGTCCGGAGTTAGGAAGACCAGTCATCCTAGCCACCACATTGAGTGTCTCTCCCACGATTTTGGTCCTCATATTACTTTTTATTAAATAAATTTCTTCTAAACAATAAAAAAGTGATAATAATCACATGATATAAAAAACATTACATGCAAGAATTACTCGCAAGGGATAATTCGGTTCAGACAATGTCTCTATCTATAGAAGAAAACGAAGCATCTTCTTTTTCATGAAAACAACATTCATCTGAGTTATAAGGACAAGATCATTCCCTACCCAGATTCATGGAATATAATATACCAATGTATTCCCATGTAAATATCATAACTCTAGTGATCCCATTATAGAACCCATGAGTGAGATAATTTAATCCCTCTGGTAGTAACTCAATTCATTGCTGTTAATTTCTGTCATTTGCACTTTTTTGGTTGTGACCATCTTCATTCGAGCATAAGGCCTCTAGACTTTGACTTCTAATGCATTAATTATTTATATTACTTCAAAAACATAGTAATAGTGTCTTAAATTCACTATATATAATTAATTCCTTCCAGTCATCCATTCCTCACTCACCTATCAATCCTTTCGGATAATGTGACACTTCACTCTGATCTTCACTAGCGACCTCCCACATAAGAAAAGGCATTCACTACCTCAACTAGTGAAACTGGTAAACAATTCAATTCCGTACCTCCATAAATTATATCACCACCTATGGAATTATATAATAATTATGGAATATTCCCCTTCCATCCACATCACTTCTTCCTCTGTAATATGACGAGTGAATAAATTTGTTATGGGAAATCTAAAATGATGTGTATTTTTAGTAAATAGGTGTGAAAAAGTGGCTGAAAAATATCACTCTCTCAATGAGGTTGTACCTAATACAATCTATCAAAATTATTTTTCTTTAAAAAAATTCTAAAAATATGGGGAGTTTTTTTGATATTTTCAAACAAAAAAAAGGCACTGAGAATATATTTTTTTAGAAAATATTTTAGAATAAATAATTTCTCTAACTCTACCACTTAAATTATATATTAATCATTATAATTTTAATTAAAATTAATTAAATTATAATCCTTTCATTCATAAACTTCCAAACCCTACGTAAATTGACATAACTAATATGATAAAATTAATTAAACCCTAGGTTAACTTCAAAGCATGAAATCTTAGAACAATTCCTTGATTATTATTCCTAGGAAAACATATGTTTAGTGTTGAATTATGGGAAAAAATAAAAAACTATAAATGATAGTTAATTTGTTTTATGGATTATACTTGAACCTTAAAAATCATTCACACTTGATTCAATTTTATCGATTAAGATTTCACTCTCACAATTCACACATTACTTGACCTTTCATGTAAAATGATTATCATTTGAATGAATTTTTTATTTAAAACCAAATTAATAGCTTATAATTATTTGAATTAAATTAATATTTTGGATTTAAAAAAATTATTAAATGAGGTTAGAAATAGATCAAATACTAATGTGTTATTCTTCAATGGGTAGATTAATCATCATAGAAACGACTTTCATATACAAATATTTAGTAAAGATATAACACGATCGCGTTTATAATCTTGATTTATAGCCCAAATAAGTGAATTAAAGAAGAATAAAATTTAATAAAATAATTGAAATAGAATATAAACATATAATTCAATTATAATAAATGAAAGTTACAATGTGAATAAGAAGAAGAAACAGGCATTGGTGAAGGGATCATTACTTCAAGAGATATAACTCTTCCAATGCATATAGAAATGGTTTGAAAACACTTATCCTCTTCCTTTAATCTATTAATACATGGAAAATAAATATAAATTATACAAATAATAATTTAAATATTGTATGGGAGTCTAGGGTTACAAGATTTTACAAGTTTCAATGGAAGATTTTGTTAAATATTTTAATCCCACTTGCACCAATAGGTTGACCTCTAAAACGAATGAACCATCTATCCTTACAGAAGTATGATTTTTGTAGAAGTATTTCCTATATATACTTTACTATTTTTATCCCAATAAAATACTTAATTAAGAAGATATTTTCTAAATGGTGAAGTGGTGTCCATGTTGATGAGTCCAGTCTAGCTTTGAATTAATTGCCCATGTTCTCCCATAAAATGTATGATCTGGAAAAGATGGTCTAAATAAACATACTATACCATAGAGTGGATAATAATTTAATGAAATTTCAATTCCAAATAAGGCCTCAAAAAATAGTAATGTAAAAAATACTATAATGTACTTTAAAGGGTTAAAATTTAAATTTTCATCAAATTTTATAATGCCCAAATTAATATCATATTTTCCATAAATAAACATATTTACAATAATGTGGGTAAAATATATCATTTATTATCAAAAAAATATTCAATAAAAATTTGATTTATCAACTCCCCCACACTTACCCTTTTTCACTCCTAGGAAAAGTCACATGTAATGTATTCCAAAAAATGATGATAAGATATGCATGTTTACATTTCTTAATCCATGATAGAAATATAAGAAAAGAAATAATCACATCAGGAAGTAAATATCAATAAATTTTAATGTAATTACCTCATAAATTGTATTTCCATACTTTATTTGGTATATCTAGGTCTATATACTTGGTTATTTTCCATAAAAACTAATCTATATCCTTTGCAACCAAATTTTAAAACTCACTCACTTAAGCATTACCAAAGTAAAAAATTTAATCTACTGTCCTAAATATCATCATATATTGAACATTTCATCACTCATATAGATAAATTCGGTACATTGATGAAATTGATTAGAAGAGAAATGAACATATGGAATTACTATATTGTAAACTAAAAAAAATACTTCACTTGATTATACCTTCAATTTAATAGGAAAAATATCACAATTCATGGTCTTGTGTAATGTTGTGTGGAGAAATCAAAAGATATAATTTACAATAAACCAATATAAAAAATATTAGTATTAAAATGTATAAAATATATATATTTATACAACCAAACATATCATTGAAAACTTCAATTTTTTTATAAAAAAATAACCATTAATGAAAAAACATTTCTCATGCTTAACATGATATAAATTATATTTATAAAATAAAAATTATACCTTATATAAATTTTTCACTAAAATTATCATGTGACATGATTCTATTTTTTTGTTTTTTTTTGTTTTTTGGAAAAATAACACAAAACACATAAATAAAAATCATAAATAAGATACCTAAATTTTTTTCCTACCCCCCCCCCACACACACTCAATTAAAAGGCTACATTTTTTTCAATAAATCATTGTGAATCAATATATTCTCATAAAATATATAATTTTAAATAGTATAAATAATATAAAAGTGAGAGTGTTAGAGATAGCATGATGTTCTCAAGTGATGATTAGGTCATATAGTGTGATGGCATTGACTACATGTATGGAAATTCCATGAAAGTATTTCTTTAACCACTTAACATTATATTAAAATATCATTCTTGTTGCCTCTTTTGTGATCAATGCTACAATATAAGGGAAAAGGGAGATATAACATAAGCACATAACCATCTATAACACAAATTACTAGGAATCAACTTCAATTGTGAACTATAGAGAAATAATTTTTCTAAATAATGAAACTCTATTTTATGTATCATCCTACCATTGGGATGATTTTTATCAATATTTTTAAATCCTTGAGTTCTCATGTGATGATAGTTTTTTCCCCTTAAGCTCTGGAAGTTACAACTTCCTTCGATCTCCTGCTTGGGATAAATAAATTTTGTATTTATTTATGGACCAAAATGAATGATGACAAACCTCTATTGGGAGATGAAATTAATTACCAAATAAAATATGATATGGGAAAATACTGATGGTATTCTTTTACACCATCCTATAATCCCAAATTTCATTATCCAAGGACTTGTTCCAATCCTTTCTATTCAGCTGCATAATTTTTTTCAATATCTGCTTCAACTCTGAATTTGAAACATCATCCTAGCCATTTATTTAGGGGTGTTAAGAAGTATATATTTTTTCTTTAACCACATTATTTTTAAAGAGTTAATATAAATTTCAAATAGAAAAGTGTAAAACTTTCTCACTGATGTTCACTTTCTATTTTCCAAACCTACAACAAAAATATTATCTTTAAAGCAAACATTATAACATGAGAATCATCCGTCCAAGCAGTCTTGGAATACACCCATTTTATAAAATAATCAACAATAACCATAATTTATAATGAGCCAAATTATCTAGTAAGTGTACTAATAAAATCATTTCTCTATACATTAAAATTTTAACATAATAATATGGATTGTTGAGGCATCTCATGTCTCCGAGAAATGTTACCAGTGTTTTGGAAATGTGGGCATGAAATAAAAAAACATTGGAATCATTGAATAAACTAGTCCAATATAATATATATTCTAAGACTTTCCTAGCTATACTTTAGTGTCCAAAGTCTCCACTACAAGCAAGTGTATGACAAAAATATAAAACAAACTCAAAATCATGATCATGAACACACATTTAAATGACTTAATCGCTACACATGAACCAAAATTGGGGATCTTCTCACACATAAAAACTAGAGTCACTCTTCTACTTTTAAACTTAGTATTTATTAATATTTGGAGGTATTTCAGATTTTTTCAGATATGCATACTAAGGATATGTACATGAGAGTGTATAAATATTCTCAGTGGTAAATGTGACTTGAAGTGGTACCTAATCCAAGGTGTTGTCCTCTAGTGTGTGATTAATCCTACTCATGTGGTATACTACCAAATTTTATGAACCCTTCTTTTACTTTATTTTGATGTTAAACTCTTGAAGGAGGATCATCCAATAGGTAATTTTGGTCTTTGCATTTATCTTCTTCAAGAGGTACCTTAAAGCCACATGGTCAAAAAACAACTACTTTAAATCCTGATAAATAAGAATGAAATTTATAAAAAGAAAATATTATTCAAATAAAATACCTTTTTAATGTTTTGTAGTTCATTTGGGATGAATCCAATTTCCTTGAATCATAGTAAATCCCATGTGGACATCCCTCCACCCTTTGTGATAAGACCGCTCTAACTCTAACAGCATCACATATAGGCTCGAATGGAAGCTCCCACTATGGAGGTTTCTTATCAGTATAGTGGTGAGATGTTTATTTATCTCATAAATTGATACCCTATAAGAATTATTGAAAATTAATTCAGTTTCCTTTTTAAGTAATTAGGATTAGGGGAAAGTGTTCTTACTGAAATCTCTAATCATTGATAAAAAAACATCATGTCCGAGGAATAATAAACCATCTTGCACATATGTAGGATATGGAATGGATTAAATAATTTCTACCTTAGATGTATAAACCTCAAATTCGTGTTATGACACTACATGACCTGTGATAATTATCTTCTCTACCATGAAATGAAATTTTTCAAAATTTAAAACCATATTATTTTAAATATATATACACAAAAAATATCCAAATCAAGATAAACACTGGTCAAATGAAGATTAATATATAGTAAATTCATCCATAAATACCTTTAATAAATTATCAAGTAAATCATAAAAGATACTCATCGTGCATCTATGGAAGGTAATTATAGCATTAAAAAGTCTAAATGGAATCCTTCAATAATAAAATGTACCAAATGGATAAGTGAATGTCATTTTATCTCGGTCCTTTATTGGAATGGGAACCCAAAAATAACTAGAGAAACCATCCAAGAAATTGTTAGTACCAAGCTGATGATGAAGGTGATGAAGGTTTCAAGAGTTATCTTTTGTTGTCAAGGTTTGTTTTTAAGAAAATAAATCACTTAAAATTGTTTTGGAAACAATTGTTTTGAGATTTTGTTTTATAAAAGTATTGATCAGTTTTAGGAAGAATCAGTTTCACAGAAGAATGTATCATATTGGAAGAGAATTTTCATCGGTTTCACACTAGAACTGATGTAAAAATTGTGTTTTAATTTTAATGATGCTTTTCTGATTTTTATTTCATATAAATCATGAGTTTTATTGAGAACTCGGGACGCAATCCTGATATAAGGAAAGGGGAGTGAAAGAGGTGCTTCTAATTGTAGAATAATTGTATTCAGATTGTTTTACGAAACAATCAGAAAATAATAGTCTTCAGATTGTTTTTCAAAACAATAAGAAAAGAATTGTATTCAGATTGTTTTTTAAAACAATCATAAATTAAGTGGTACTGATTATTTTTCAAAATAATCAAAAAACAATTGTATCCAGATTGAAGAGGCGGTTATGATTGTGTTTCAAAACTATCGAAGTGGTATTGATAGAAATGTGGTGTCGATGAAAGTGGTTCCAATGGAAAGGCGGTTCCCGTGAAAGTGATACTGATGGAAAGGTGATGCCGATGAAAGTGGTACCAATGGAAAGGTGGTTCCAGTGAAAGTGGTACCGATGGAAAGTTGGTGTCGGTGAAATTGGTACTGATGGAAAGGTGATGCCAATGAAAGTGGTGCAGATGGGAAAGGTGGTGCTGATAGAAATTGGTGTCGATCGAAGTGGTGCCAATGGAAGAGGTGATACTGATGGAAGATGAGACACTGATTGTTTTTCAACACAATCATATTTAGGTAGAATAAAAAGAAAGAGATGGTGTTTATTGATGAATGGATTTTCAAGGGGGGGATTTTATTTAAAAGAGTGATTGTATCTCAAGTGGATAAGTTCATTTATTCAAACACATTCAATTGGTATGGTATCAATGATTGTTTTGAAGAAATCATCATGAGAAAATCGGATACAGACCCATGTATTTCTCATCATTTTTAATCTATTGAAATTTGAAATAAGATTATAGAAAAGAAGAGATGAATATTATAGAAGATTATAGAAGAATCGAGAAGCATTGAAAAAGTCATAATTGCTTTGAGATTTCATGTGAAATTCATATTTGGGTGAATTTAAGTGAGTGGGAAAGGGTTTTTTGATTCTAGCCTAAACATGTTTTGGGTCACCTATAAAAGGGAAATAGGTACATTGTACTTTGGGTACACTTTCACCATTCACTACAAAAGAGAGAGAGGCTCCGGGTTTCTAGATATAAGAGATCAATTCTGTTCGGATTGATAATTGTCTTGGGTGGTGCTGATTCGTTTGTTTTCTTTCATCTTAACAATTGTATTCAGGAATTGAAGTGGTGTTGATTCTACTCTATTGTTTTCTATCAGAAAATCATACTAGGAGTGTTGTTTATAAAATTTTACTAGGAGATTTGTTTTGAAAATTGGACTGGGAGTTTCTTTTTGAAAGAATCGTACTTGGAGGAATTCTACTTAGTGTTTCATAACAATTTCCAGTTATTTATTTTCATTATTCTAGGTGAGGAATTGATATATTGTATTACAATTAGAATAAATTTGTTGAATTGAAAAGAAGCATAGGTAACATGGGTTGTTACAAAATAATTTTATTACCCTATTTTGCTAAGAGGGTGCACACACACTAGCGAGATTGTTTCATAGTGATACACAAGTGAAAGGTTACATCCTACTCATTGTAATACAAGGATTAATTTCTAGAGGTTGTACAGTCTTGGATCATTTCTAAACCATATAAAGGACGTAGCTATTCTTATTGAATAGTGGACCTTGTAAATCATTGTGTGCCTTTATATGAGTGTTGAGTTTGTTTCTCTGTAGGTAATTGAAGTATCTAATAGGAGGTGAAGGTTGTTTCAATTGAAAAGAAACATAAAACAAAAAGAGTATCACTAATTCACCCCCTCCCCCTCTTAGTGAAACAATACTCTGGCTAGTCACTTTCAATTGGTATCAGAGAAGGTTTCCTTCATTATTCTTTGCTGATAGAGAATGTGAACTGTGTGAAAAGTAAAGTTTTTATGGGATTTGATGGAAAAAAATATCATATCTGGAAATATAGAATGTTTCCATATCTTATTTCTATCAGTTATGATGTTCTTTAAGCTGCAACAGTTGGGTTTCCTCCCACTGAGGATAGTTCTCCACTTACACCTGTTGACAAGAAGTGTCTTAAGAATGATGGAAGGGCCAATAATACTATATTATCATCACTTTTTAAAGTGAATTCTTGAGATTTAATGGTGTTTCCACAACTAAAGGTATATGGGATAAATTGAAAAATATATACGAAGGAAATAAAAAAGTGAATAATGAAAAGTTACAAATATGGAGATTAAAGTATGAATATTTGAAGATGGGTGAGCATGAATCTGTTGGGGAATTATTTTCCAAGTTGAATGAAATTGTGAGTACTATCAGATTTCTTAGTGAAAATATGAAATATTCTATAGTTTTTGAAAATATCTTGATAATCCTACCTAAAAATTCAATGCAAAAATTTCTTTATTGGAAGATAGAGATCCTGAAACAGTATCTCTTGATGATTTACATAGCACTATTATCACTTATGAAATGAGAAGAGAGAATTATATGAAGTAAAAACAATGGATGATAGAGAAATGTTTTCAAGGATGTGAATAAAGAAATTTCAAATAATATTGTTACTTAGAATGGATCTGGTTATTCTGAATCTGAAAATGAGTTATATAAAAATCTCAATGAAATCTTATCCTTGTTTTCTAATAATGTGAAAAGTGGTACAGGGAAATACAACGGAAAACTTACCTTGAAATGTTTTGAATGTGTAGGTTTTGGTAACTTTGAAGCTAATTCTCCTCGAAGAAAGAAATGAGAGGATAGTGATATAGAAGAAAGAAACACAAGAATATCGTGGAAGAAAAATGGAGACAATGGAAAAGAAAAGAAATTATTAAAATCAAAAAGAAGAAGGTTCTTTAACAAAGATGATGAAGAAGAAGAGAGTGATGTTGAATCCAAAAAAATCCATTGAGTATGGTAATGAAAATACTTACATTGAAATAGTTAATTATGAATAATTCGGAAGTAGTAGTTCTAAAGAAGAAGAAACTCATCTTGAAATGAATTTGAAAGAAGAGTTGAAAAAATGTCTCAGAAAGATCAGAAGGCTTGAAAATAAAAAAAATTGAAGATGAATGCTCAAGAAACCAATAATGTTTTGCTGGTGAGAAAGAAAATATGTTTAAAGAGATTGATGACTTGAATAAATATCTTGAAGAAGAAAATAATCGTAATGATCATTTAGAGGTAATGTTGAAAGTAAAAGAAAAATAGTTGGAACTTGTACAAAAAAATCTCTCTGAAGCTGAAAAGAAAAGTCTTTGTTTCCAAAACTCTATCACTAAAGTTGGTGAGTGTTATCATAATGAGAAACTTGATAATGTTCAACAAAATATACCTTCAAAGGGTGAGAATAATAATGGAATTGTGTCTGGAAATAAGGATTTGGGGATGGTTATGTTTGTGGTAAAAGTGAATAATTCAGAAGTTATAAAACATCCTAAGTCCAAAAAAGTTTTATCTATATCTGGAAAAGGTTTAAATACTTCTAATCCTATCAAGTCTTAAAATAATAAGAAGAACCTGATTAAAAGTGAAAAAAATATGGTTGATAAATTTTTTCACAATTTTGATCAGTATGGAGGTTTCAGAGGTAAATAATTTTTGTATGGGTATTGCTAGTATTGTGGGGGATTCAGTCACATAGTAAGTATGTTTTGGTTCAATCAACAACATTACTATTATACCACATGTTATGAAAGGAATATATTGAGGTGGAGTTAATCTCCTCAAAGAAAGAAAAATGAGAAGGTTATCTTAAAAAAATCTTAAAATAATTAAGTGAAGATTGAAAATACTTTTGAAATATGTGAACAACCTGGAAACCTTTCAAGAGGATGTCTTGTTTTGTTACAAACTCAACAAAAGATTATCAATTCTCAAAATCTGAAGGTGAAGAATGAAAAGAATGGAAAAAAGGTACTTGTTGTTGAAACTGAATTAAAATCCATGAAAGGAGAACGACCCTGGATACTTGATAGTGGGTGTTCTTCTCACATGACATGAGACGTGAAATTTTTGAAGCATGTGAAGGATTATAAAAAATTTACAGTGACATTTGGAAATGATGAATCATTTAAAATCAAAGGTGTTGGGTCAGCCATTATTGGAAAAGAAAAGATAAAATCTAAGAAAAAATTGTAGGTTGATGGGATGAAACACAACCTTCTAAGTGTCTCACAATTGTGTGATGAGGGTAACAAGGTTATCTTCAAGAAAGATGGATTTGTTTTAAAGAGTGAATAATATGGAAAGATTATTATAAGAGGCCAATGTATGAAAAGAAATTTGTTTCAAGTTGGTGATTCACAAAAATATTATTACATAAGTATGGTGGAAGAGAATAAGTTATGGAATAAAAGTCTCAGTCATATGTGTCAGAGAAACATGAGAAATTTATCTAAAAGAGACAATTTTTGAGACATTCCTGATTTACCAAGAAGAATATATTGGTGTTGCGCTATCATCCAGAAAGGAAAAATTACAAATTTTGTGCATAAGAAAGTTGATATTTGTTCAAAACAACCCCTAGATCTGATCCATTCTGATATATGTGGGACAATGAAAAAAAATAAACACATAGAGATAAGTACTTCATTAATTTCATTTATGACTTTACTTTCATTACTTGTGTGATGTATATGAAACACAAATCAAATGCTTTAAAAATGTTTAAAAGTTTCATAAGAAAAACTGAGAAAGAATGTGAGTACTCTGTGAAGAAGTTGAGAACTGATAATGGTTGTGAATACAAAATTGAAGAGGTTTAAGACTATCTTGAGAAGCATGGAATTCAACATGAGTATAGCTCTCCATACACTCCCCAACAAAATGGGGTTACTGAATGAAATAATAGAATCCTGGTAGAAATGGGAAGAACCATGTTACTTGAGTATGTCCTTTCTCATTACTTTTGGAGGCAAGCCATGAGTACTGCTATTTATATTAAGAAATGTTGTTTCTATAAGCCTCAATCAGGTATGATTCCATTTGAATTGTTTTATGGAAAAACTCCAAGTTTGAAGCACTTTATAGGTTTTAGGATTCCTTTTATTGTAAATATGAAAGGTAGAAACTATGGTAAGTTTGAGTAGAATGGTGAGGATAGAATCTTTCTCGGCTACACTCTAAAGGAATATGATATAGATTCTTCAATAAAGAAATGAGAAGAATTATTGATATAATTGATGTAAAAAAATATTGAAAGCTCTGAGAAAGATAAACATGTTCAAGCACACAAAGAAGTTGAGCAAGATTAAGAAGATAATTCTGATAAAGATACAAATGATTGTAATCCTAATAAAGGTAAATAATCAGACTCAGTTATTTCCAGTGATAAGGAAGACAATTGAAATATTATCCAAGGCTGAGGAAACATGTAGAAGCTTAGAATATAATTGGTGATCAACATCCAAATTTTTAAACAATAAGAACAGCCAATTCCATTACACACACTTCTTTGTATTCAAAAGTGTAACTGAATGATGTGAAAAAATATTTTGTGCATCCGGAATGGGTTCAATCCATCAATGAAGAATAGGATCAGATTGAAAATAATAATTCATGGAAACTCGTTCCCACACCTGAAAACAAAAACATCATTGGCACAAAATGGGTTTTCCGGAACAATATGAATGAAAAAGGTGAAGTCATAGGAAACAAAGAAAGATTGGTTTGCAAAGTTTATTCATAGATTTAGGGTATTGATTTTGAGGAAACATTTTTTTCCAGTGTCAAGACTTGAAACAATCAGAATCTTTCTTTCTATTTCTTCACAACAAGGCTACAAGATCTTTCAAATGGATGTTAAATCTGCATTCTTAAATAGTGATCTTAAAGAAGAGGTTTATATTGAACAACCTTGTGTCTTTGTTATTGGAAAGATGAAAGTTATGTGTGCAAATTGAAAAATGATTTGTATAACCTAAAACAAGATATGAGGGATTGGTATTCCAATTGGATACATGCTTAAGAAATATGAGTTTTAATAAAGGAAGGGTGAATAGAAATATTTACATCAAATAAAGTCAAGAGTATTCCCTCATTGTAATTGTTTATGTTGATGATATTATCTTTGCTGGTAATGATAAAGGAAGTGGTGGAATATTTTCAAAAGAAATGAAGAATGTATTTGAAATTTCCATGATGGGAGAAATGAAATACTTTCTTGGGTTATAAATATATAAAAATAAATAATACATTTTCTTTTCCCAAGAAAAGTATGCAAAATAACTTATCAGGAGGTTTGGCATGGAAAATTTAAAACCTATTTCCACACCCATTTTAGTGGGAATAAATCTGAGTAAAGATGGAGAAGGAAAACAAGTTGATCAAAAAGAGTATTGGAAGATGATTAGAAGCTATTGTATTTGACTACCTCAATACCTGACATTGTTTATGTCGTTACCTTATGTGTAAGATTTCATAGTTCTCCAATAAAATCAGATCTTATTGAGGGAAAAGAATTCTCAGATACGTCAGAGGCACAACAGAATTTGGAATCAGGTATTACATCTCACATAGTATTGATTTATTTGGGTGTTATGATGCAGATTGGGTAGGTAATGTTGATGATAGAAGATCCACATCTGGTGGTGTATTATTTTTGGGAAAGAATTGTATTAGTTGGCATTAAAAAAAACAAAATTTAGTAACTCTCAGTATGGACAAAGCTGAGTATGTTGCTGCTACTCAAGATACTACTCAACTTATGTAGATGAAAACACAAATTGGAAGATTTACTTGTAGAATTAAAGTTACCCTTGCTCTTGGGTTGTGAAAATAAAAGTACAATAAATCTTACCAGGAATCTAGTGCAATACACTCTTTGGTACCCAAACAAATTTCTTGGTTGCAGGTTCATGATCATGTATTCTTCTATGTGTTTTTACTCATGTACATGGGAGATTAAGAGCACAGGATTGACCCAGTGCTCAAGATTCTCATAGAGATAGCCTTTGGGGATTTTATTTACTTCATAATTCATGATTATGTATTACCTACCATGTTTCTATTATTTAACATTATAATAATTTAATTCATGATTATTTATTCATTTATTATTTATTTTTGTTATTATTATATTCTACCACTCTATTATTCATTTTATTCTCTTATTGATTTATTGTATATACGGGTTCACTAATCTAATCATGAGGGTATATCCTCCCCCCAACCACCGTTAGACCCTCGTTTTTAGTCATCTGCCTCTGGTGTACAGGGATCCATGCATGAGGCCATGTGGAAAACCATCTTAAGGCACTGTTTTAATGGCTCTCAGTTTGGGACATTGCAATCATGATTACCCAATGTATTTCTGATTCAAGCTGAGTTTTTTAAAAGGAATAATGTTGTTAAAAATGATTTTTTATTGAACTAATTTTATTTAATGGAGTAAGTTAATAAGTTTTGTAAGTTTACTGAAAAGATAAATTTAAGAAGATTTGTAATTTTTCCATATGGTCAAATATGAGAATACTAAACGAATAATTTTTAATAAATATTTACAAACTATACCAGAATGAATTTTTTATGTCACATGATTTATATGAGTTTATACTTAAATTTTCTATATAGATATTGTTTTTACAAATTCCAGTATATAAATTCATGGAGTTTCAACTGTATGAAGTTTGATATCTGAAGTTATGATGAGATTATCATATATAGAATGATTGGATAGATAAGTTTATGATGTTATTGGAATCAATTAAATTAATTTAGTTAATCAAACAAATATGATCAAATAGAGGAAAGTTTTGGGATGTAATGGATAAATAAATTTAGTTTTATCAGATGAAATTTTGTAAAATTTACATTTGAAAGATCTTTACAAGTTCATTGAATATATAAGACTAGAAAAACTTTTGAGTAATCATAATATAGATGAGAAAAAAATATAAAAATCCTATGAGGTTACCATACAAACATTATTTAATATAAAATATGGATAAAAATGAAAATATATACCAGATGGAGAAAGATATAATGTTATATCAGATGGAAAAATATACAAATTTGTATCAGATAAAGAAATATACACAGTTATATTGGATAGAGAAAAATAAAAAGTTGTACTGAATAGAGAAAAATAAAAATTTTCATCATACAGATAAAATAAATAAGTTATATGTAACGGATAAAAATAAAAATTTGTACTAGAATGACAGAAATGTAAATTTTTACTAGATGGAGAAAAATATAAAGTTATACTAGATAGAGGAATCTATGAAGTTAAAAATTTGAGCTATATATATTTTGAGTTATAAATTGAGCTATAAATTTTTAATTATAAAGTTGAGTTTTATGAATTTCAAGTTATGAAGTCATGGATAAATTTTTTACATCAGACATAGGTTTGATGAGATTTAAACAAATATTAAAATCAAACATAGTGATGAAACAAAGATATAATTTCAATACTTGTAAATATATCCAACATTTGAGGAATATTTGAAGAGATAGTTAACATTGTGATTTAAGTAAACTTTGAAAAATAATGTTGACTTTGATTTATGTGGAGGCTTTGAATGTGGTCAAATGAAATTTGAATTAAGTGGGAAAAATAAAATTTGGACCATCTGCCTCTTCTTTAATTTGTAGAGAAAAATATGAGTATATAAAAGGGATTAAGCTCATTGTGAAGTGTTATTGTTGATGTGTAGAGTGAAATTGATGAAGTTTTTTAGAGATTACATCATGAATTTATAACCAAGTATCAACTTGTTTGAAGAAGAGTTGTATTGGATATAAGGAATACCAAACAAAGGTGCAATGGACTAAGGGGTACCAAAACAATTATATCAAATGAAGTATTATAGAATGGACTTTTGTGGAGGAATATTTCTAGATAATGTTTTAGAATATTGAAATGTGAGTATATAAAAGTCTTTCAAAGATAAATAGTAAGTTTCAATGCCATTTGAATCTTTAGAGAGATGTTTAAGATCTTGAAGTGGTTTTACATGGGCAAAGGCAATCCCAATTTCTTATAGAAGATGGCCTATTGTTAGATATTTGTGATTGGGTGGTATAATAAATCACTTAAGAATTTTGTAACTACGGGGTATAAATAGTTACAAAAGTTTGTAATTTTGGGGGGTATAACTATTTACTATTGAATTTAATGGATAATTGAAGTTAGAGGTATAAAAAACATAGACAATAGTAGATCACATTTTTTAAACCATGTTAATATCATATTCTAATCGCTCTCTTTATATTTACTACATATGTGGTGAGGTTGATAGATATGTTTGAGTGGATCGAGAACTCCAAGAAATTTTATAGGTACTGGTTTTAGAAGAATTCATAAAATAAAGAGATCATTGATTCACCCTCTCCCCATATAAGTGATCAGACAATGATTAGGGCACTTTAATTAGTGTCATAAAAATGGCCACCTTTGAAATATCCAACTATCTATTGAGTATGGAGAATATAAATT
Organism: Viscum album; assembly: GCA_963277665.1. NCBI lineage: Eukaryota > Viridiplantae > Streptophyta > Magnoliopsida > Santalales > Viscaceae > Viscum > Viscum album. The sequence goes on along the minus strand of OY728138.1, from coordinate 53,802,067 downwards.
TAGTCAACAATAGGGTATTCCTATATTTTATGGAAAGAACTATCACAGTTGGAGGAATAGTATGTTACTCTACCTTCTATCTCTTGTCTTATAAGTTATATATGCTTCTACAATGGGATGTACTTAGCTTAATGTGGTTGTTATGATAGTTTCTAATAAGAGAAATCTGAAATTTGATAGAAAATTTCAAAATTACATTTTGATGGATATCTATAAGAAGGTTTATATAAAGGTTTTGGGGTTTATAACTACTAAATAAATGTGGGATAAGTTGAAAAGTAGTAATGAAGGAAACATGAAATTCAAGGATTCTAAGTTATAAATTAGGATCAGTGAGTTTGAAGATATTAAGATAATGATGAAAATTTAGATGATTGATATAAAATAGTAAATGAAATTTTCAGAAATAGTATCGGTTTTGGTGAGAAGATAGAATATTACACTATCCTTAATAAAATTTTGAGAAACCTACCATATAGGTTTGATCCCATGGCTTCAACTCTAAAAAATTGGAATGATCTATCATTTAATTAACTTCATAATATTCTCATAGTATATGAAATAATAAAATAAATAGTCTTTAATAATAAGGCTAAGGTAAAAAATAGATTTGGAAGAAATATTAAAATGAAAGATTAGAGACAAAGAAATAGAAGAATAATAAAGTGACTTGGATGATGAGGAGGATGAATAGGGTATCAAAAAAATCACTTCTCTTATTTATAATATATTAAAAAGGGAAATATAAAAGGAAATGGTAATAAAAAATTTAAGTTCTTTAATTGTAATAATAGCAGCCAATTTATAGTAAATTACCAAAAGAAAAAAATTATTGATTCTAAGTCATATGAATAATATAAGAATCCCTGGAAAAATATATTAAAGAAACATAACAAAAGGTTATCAAGAAAGAAGAAAAATTTATTGATTAGAAAATAGCAATATAATACATCATCTAGTAATGAATCTAAAAGTAAATTTAACTTCTATGGTCATGTTAAATGGGAATTTTTTTATCAAAAGGTTTAGATAATAGATAAAATATAAAATAATTGTAATGAATTCTAAAATAAAATTTGGATGAAGCTCTGGTGCCATTACACAACTCAATATGGACAAGAAAAAGTTTAATAAAAAAATAAGGGGATAACTTTTGAGAATGATGAGAATATGAAAAAGGAGAAGACATTACTTGATGAGATTGTCGAATATAATGTGAAAGTGGATGAGATATAAAATAAGTTAAATGTTCATGAAGAAGAACCATCCAGACAGAAGGATATCATTAATGAAAAAATGACACTTGTTAAGGAAAGTAAGGAAAATAGACTGAAGTTGGATTAATTTGAGAAAATGGTAAAAGATATTGAGGAAATATTAACTAAAAAAGATTAATACCTATTTTTTAAATAATAAATATGATTTATGGTACAAATTTAGTTAAATAAGATTATATAATACTTCACTAAATTATTCTAGGTTATAGGTGAATCATCTTGAGAAGGTAAACAGAAGGTTCCATAGAGTCAAATTGATTTTATCCCCAAAAAATCTAAATACAAATAAACCTTTACTAATAAATAAGATTAAAAATATAATATTAAATAAACTAATACCAATAAGGTTAGTAATAAATCATCTTCTATAATGAAAGAGTATAATACATCAAGAATATTTCCCCCTAGAAAAATATTTCCATAGTTTGTAAATAGACAACAACAACAACAACAACAATCTTTGATTCAAAAATACTATCAATCTAAAATATTCAATGGTAATTTATAGTATTTTGGATTATTCAGGAAAAAATCCTACTCATGTTGGTACAATATTTCTCTACCAAAAAAGATGTATGAATCAAGGTGGAGTTCTAATAATAAGGATAGAAAAAATTTCTCAATAAGACAATATAAGGAAGAAGATAAAGTTAAGAGGGTGAAGAATGATAAAGTTTCAAGTGATTCATTTGAGGAACTCAAAAAAGTTGAGAAATGAAAGAAATATTGATTAATTATTTAGACAGATCAAGTATCCAAGGATATAAGGATTAAGGAATCCCAAAATACTACTAAAGAAAAAGTGAAGATACAGTCTTCAGAATATGAGAAAAAATTTGATGACAATTTGTCTACATACGGTGGTTTGAAGATTCAGAATAAATGTAAGAGGTGTGAGAAAAATGGTAATGGTAATAAAGACTGTGTGACTATCCCATAAAACCAAAAGGAAAGTATAAAAATGGGGTTTCAAAATCTAGGGAATGGTGATATTTTGAAAAATGAAGAGAATGTTGTTGGGACCACTTTGAGTATGAAGATTGAATTTTTTGTTAACAGTTGTCAATACAGGTCAAAATGAAGAAGGAGATGAATAAGAACTCCATGGTTGATGGAGAATGCAATTTAGACGATTTTTGAACTGATCCTAAGTTCAAAGAACTTGTTTCAAAGGTGACACAGTGTTTACAACAATGAATAATGTAGAAGTATCATCCATTTGAGTATGATTGGAGCAGAATAGTGAAGTATTATCTATATGAATATGATTGAAGAAGAGTGATGATTTTTAGTAGATAATGATGGTTAAAGAAGAAGAGATATTATGGAAGGGCTTGGAATTCTAATATGTTCATGCATTACACATTTCCCTGAAATCAGATGATTGTTGCACTATTCTTAAAGTTCCAAATACATGTATCAAAGGTGATACATTGTCTACAACATTGAAGGTGTTTGAAAAAGCCTCAAGCCTCCACTTTTGGATGAAGATAGATGATTGGATTCATTTGGAATTAACACTCCCAAATCAATTGATTATTTTAAGTGAGGATGAAGAAGTACTTTTTAATTCATATTCCAAAGAGTATAAGAAGAAAGAAGGATGATTGTTGAAGATGAAGAGAAGATAGGAAGTAATGCATCGGCTTGGAACTATGAGAATGGTCATAACTATAACAATGCTTTACTGATTTTTATTTCAAAAATATCATAAGATTGGAAAACTTATGATGAAAGACTTATGATGGATAGGGGGATAAAATAAGTGTTTGTGTAAAAGGAAATAAAGTGGTTCACAAGTCCAAAGTGGCGTGCAAGTTAAAAAGTGGCACGTAAGTATAAGTGGAATTGTATTTTGTGCGCAAGTCATGTTTCAGGATCATCACATCAAAATATGACAAAGGAAATAAAGTGACACACAAGTCAAAAGAGGCACGCAAGTCAAAAAGTGGGGCATAAGTATAAGCAGCGCTCAACTATATGTGGAGCGCAAGTCATATTTCAACATCTTCATATCAAAATATGACAATGAAAATAAATTGGTGTGTAAGTGATGGAGCATCGTGCAAGTGATGTATCAGCGTACAAGTGATGGAGCAGTGCACAAGTGTATGTTGCGTGCAGGGTCACCAAAATGCCTATAAATAGACGGCTACCCTCATCATTTTTTGTAGCTCAACACTTATGAGAAAATTTGAGCTATGATTGTGCAAGTAGTATAAAGTGGCATGCAAGATGAAGTGACATTCAAGTCGAGTCTTATTCATAAGGTGTGCAAGTAACAAGGAGCGCAAGTATATTGTCACGCAAGCATAGTGTCACACAAGTAGAAGGGAGCACAAGTTATAAGAGGCATGAAAGAAGTAAGTTGTGTGAAACAGGTGTGTTGTTTATAATCCAAAAGTGGTGTACAAGTTGTGAGTTGTGCACAATTGTGGCGTGTAAGTATTTGGTGGCGTGAAAGCAGGGAGGCGCGCAAGTTGTGAGTTGTGAATAATTGTGGCGTGCAAGTATTTGGTGGCGTGCAAGAAGGGAGGCATGAAAGCAGGGTGGCATGAAAGTAGGTATTATTGCGCAAGCTGTGATTTATGCTAGAAGTTATTACCATCTTCTGGTCAACTGTGATGATGCTAATTTGAAATGAAATTCATTAATATAACAATCAAAATGAAAACTTTTGATTCTAGAAAGAATAATAATAAGATTTTAGTGTAGTTAGTTTTTTACTGAAAGAGATATCGTGAAGAAGAGAAAGTTTCAGTGCAACTGATTTTTCATTGAAGAAACAGAAAAATAAGAGTGTGCAGCTTATAGGTTTTCTATAGAGAAATAAGAGGTTGGTTACTTTCATTATGTTAAGTAAGTAACAAGGAGAAGAAGAAGGTTGTAGAAGAACAAAGTATCACTATAGCATCCAACAGGTCTCAACAGGTGGAATATTCTTTTGGTGTTGCAAACTCTTTTAACAGATAAAGGACTATCTTCAGAGGTAGTATAAAGAACCATCTAGAGGCTGCAAGAGACTATCTACACTAGCAGTTTAAAGAACCAGTGAGTGTAAGGGTATATCCTACTCATAGCAAGTTGGAAGAGTATTGTTTCCCTTCCACCTCTAAGTGTAGGGAGAAACACTAGGAAGAGATTATTTACTTCCCTCCTCCAAGTGTAGGGAGCCACACTAACTAGAAAATTTTTTTCCTAGTCAACCACTGTAATAGTTACTACATTATTGTGGAGAATGCATGCACTAGTCATTACCATACACGGCAAGGATATAGCTTCTCATATTGAGTGGTGAACCTTGTAAAAATATCATGTGCATATTTTTACTGCTTTCATATTATTTTATGTGACAGGGAAAAGAGAATAAGAGAATCAAGATCTCAACCAGACAAGAGGTATAGGGATAAAAAGAATAAATTATTTTAAAAAGTCCCTAACACTGATCCCCCCTCTCAGTGTTAGGTATATCCCAAACCGGTCCTCTCAATTGGTATCATAGGGATAGGTTCACCTCTATTGGACTCTCTACATTGAAGATGTTCTCTTTTGAAGACTTGAGATTCTTTCCTGAGTTAACAATGAAGTGCAGTTTTGATGAAGAGTCTGATATCTCTGAGCAGAATTTTGTATCTACCAAAACCTTTATGAACAGAAAAAATAAGGAGAAAAGAAGGCTAAAGAATAATTCCATGTTATCTAAAGAAGAGGAAGCATCTGGTTCTCTATATCTAGATTATATTAAAGACACACCAGACTTAGAATGAGAAAAATGAGAAGTACTTGCATCCTAAATCCAATAAGTACTTGCATCTTATTAGTTTTTAATACATTCCGAGATAAGCATGCACCATTCCATGTTATCTAAAGAAGAGGATGCATCCTAAATCCAAGAAGTTGATAGGTTGTGCATCAAAAAGAATAATCAAGAAGGATGAAACTCTGAAGAAGACATGTGGAAATTAAAAACATGCTACCACAGTTCCTAAAAACATAATGGTTATCTGGCCTAAAGATTTGGAAAGAATGAGAAAGGAGGAAGATGAATAGGATAATGAAAGTTCAAAAAGTAATAAGAAGATTCCACGTGATGAAGAAAAGGTTAATAAGAGGTTGAAAACAAAAGGCAACTCTCATGTTCAAGAAGTTCTATGTGTGAGGTGAAACAAGTCTAGTCACACTATTAAAAATTGAATTTAACTTATTCCATCACAAGAAGAATTTATCAAAATGATGAAAGTTGCACCAGGATATTATAATACTTGGAAATATCTTGAAGAAATAATATTCTCACACAAACAAATGGAAGAATTATGGATATCCACACAACCACAATCAGAATTGAATATTATATGTGCAAGTGTCGGGAGTAGAGAAAATGGAGCATCTTGGTTGAGAAAATCATCCTAGCCTTCCTGCTCACATTGAAGAAGCAAGGTGGATCCACCTTATTCCCTTAAATCTTTGTGTATTGTATTTTTTCTGAAAATATAGGGAATTGAAGGTGAATTAATCTCTCAGGGGGAGAATCTGAGAAGAATTTATTACTATTAACTCTTGATATAAAAGCTAAAGAATTTATCATCCGTGGAATATTTTTCAATTGATATTCAAATATTAATATGATGAGGGATCATCATTGATGAATTTGATGAGGAGTGTTCTCTTAAGGGGAGACATATGAATAAGTTTCCATAGTTATTATTTCAATCAGTATAAACTTTAGTAGGTATCAAATTCAATTACTCTAGAAATTTCTTGAATATCATGTCATAGGTGAAGATATGTATTTTCTTAATATCTCATTCATGGTTACTCAAAATGAAGATATTTTTACAAAGGGGAAGTAACTAAGTCAATCAGTGACATAAGAAGAATGAAAGTGTAGCAAGGCCACTTATCCTGCCAATTTCACTTGAATGTTTTTGATCCGTTTGTTGAAGTGAGTGCAAAAATTTTAGGTTGATTATTTTCAATCACATTCAATATCCTCATATTGGAATGAAAGTGGAACACCATTTAAGATAAGTGTATGAGATCTCATCTCATGAGGTATCATGATTATTGGATAATGGATAGCTTTGTTGTCAAAATAAAATCCTCTTGTTTTCTACATCGAGCTTTGCTCAAGTATACTTAGAGTGAAATGATTGATGGCACATTGCATAAGTAAGGATTGATACCCTCTCTACCAGGAACTTTTTATTTCTTTTCAATAAGGGGATAGAAAGTGAAATGAACGTTTTAAAAGTAAAGTGGAGAAAGAATATTCTCATTTTTACATTGAAACATTCATTTTAGGATAATTTAAGGTATTGACAAAAAAAATATTAAGGGGGAGATTTTTGGGACTACTTTTTGTATTAAGATTGTATTTTTTGTCAGTAGTTGTCAATACAGGTCAAAATGAAGAAGTAGATGAAGAATAACTCCATAGATAATGGAGAATTCAATTTAGATGATGGTTGAACTGATACTAATTTCAAATAACTTGTGTCAAGGGTGACACGTTGTTTAAAAAAATGAATAATGGAGAAGTATCATCCATTTGAGGATGATTTTAGAAGAATAGTGAAGTATAATCTATCTAAAGATGATTGAAGAGGAATGGTGATTTGAATTAGAGAATGATGGTTGAAGAAGAAAAGAGATTCTATAAGGGCTTGGCATTCTAAGATGGTCATGCATAATACATTTCCTTGAAATTAGATGATTGTTTCACTATTTTTAAAGTTCCAAATAATTGTATCACAGGTGATACGTTGTATACAACATTGAAGGTGTTTAAAAAATCCTCAAGCCTCCACTTTTGGATGAAGAGAGATGATTGGAGTTCTTTGGAATTAACACTCCCAAAGGAATTGAGTATTTTAATTGAGTATGAATAAGTACTTTGGAATTCATATTCCAAAGAGTATAAGAAGAAAGAAGGGTGGTTATTAAAGATGAAGAGAAGATAGGAAGTAGTGCATGGGCTTGGAACTATTAGAATTTCCATAACTATGATGATTATTTTCTGATTTGTATTTCACAAATATCATATGTTTGGAAAACTTGTGATGAAAGCCTTATGATGGATAGGGGGAGTAAAGAAGTGTTTTTGTGAAAGGAAAGAATGTGGCGTGCAAGTCCAAAGTGGCATGCAAGTTAAAAAGTGGCATGTAGGTATAAGTGGTGTGCAAGTGTATATTGAATGCATGTCATGTTTCAAGATCATCACATCAAAATATGAAAAAGGAAAGAAAGTGCCGTGCAATTCATAAGAGGCGTGCAAGTCAAAAAAGTGGTGTGCAAGTGTATGTTACGCGTAAGTAATATTTCAACATCATCATATCAAAATATAACAAAGGAAAGAAAGTGGTGTGAAAGTGATGGAGCAGCACGCAAGTGATGGATCAGTATGCAAGTGATGGAGTGGCGCGCAAGTAGGAACGGCGCACAAGTGTATGTCACGTGCAAGGTCACTAAAATGACTATAAATAGATGGATACCCTACTCATTTTTTGTATCTCAACAATATAGAGAAAATTTGAGATTTTATCGTGCAATTAGTAGAAAGTGACGCGCAAGATGAAGTGTCGCGCAAGTCAAGAGGTATTCATAAGGTGCACAAGTAGGAAGGCGTGCAAGTAGATTGGCACACAAGCATAGTGGCGCGCGAGCAGAAGTGGCGCACAAGTTATAAGAGGCGTTCAAGTAGGGAGTTGTGTGAAAAAATTGTGTTGTGTCTAATCCCAAAGTGGCGCGCAAGTTTTGAGTTGTGAACAATTATGGCGTACAAGTAGTTGGTGACGCTCTAACAGGAAGGCATGCAAGCAGGGTGGCGCACAAGTAGGGATTGGCGCGCAAGTTGTGATTTGTTATAGAAGTTCTTACCAGTTTCTGGTCAACTTTGATGATGCTAAGTTGAGATGAACTTAATTTATATAACAATCACTAAGATAACTTGTGATTCTAGAAAGAATAAGAATAAGAGTTCAATGTAGTTAGTTTTTCCCTGAAAGAGAAAGTGTGAAGAAGATCAGGTTTCAGTGCAGCTGATTATTCATTGAATGAGTAGACGAAGAAGAGTGTGCAGCTTACATAGTTGATGTAGATAAAGAAGATTTTGGTTACTTGAATACTTATAAGTAAGTAACAAGGAGGAGACGAAGGTTGTTGAAGAATAGATTAGCATTGTATCATCCAATAGGTCTCAACAGGTGGAAGATTACTTTGGTGTTGCAAACTCTTTTAACAGAGTGAAGACTGTCTTCAGAGGCAATATAAAGAACCATCTAGAGGATGTAAGAGACTATCTACACTGGCAGTATAAAGAACCAGTGATTGTAAGAGTATATCCTACTCGTTGAAACTTGGAAGAGGATTGTTTCCCTTCCCCCCTCCAAGTGTAGGGAGAAACACTAGGAATCGATTATTTCCTTCCCTCCTCCAAGTGTAGGGAGCCACAATGACTAGCGAATTATTTTCCTAGTCAACCACTATAACAGTTACTTCATTATAGTGGATAATTTTTGCACTATTCATTACCATACATGGTAAAGACGTAGCTGCTCTTATTGACTGGTGAACCTTATAAAAATATTATGTGTATATTTTTACTTATTTCATATTATTGCATGCGGTGGTGAAAAGAGAATAAGAGAATCAAGATCTCAATAGGTTAATAGGTACAGGTATAAAAAGAAGAAATTGGTTTAAAATTCCCCAACACTGATTCACCCCCCCCCCCTCAGGGTTAGGTATATCCTAAACTGGTCCTCTCAAATGTGACAACTTATTATGAAGAATAAATAGATGATAATAACACCATTGAAAAATCTATGAAGGCTTATTACAAGAAAGAAATAACATCCCATTCTATGTCTAAAAAGAACTGTAAGAATAAAAAAATTCATGACTAAGAGAAGACTCTCAGTATAAATATTAATTCTAAGGAAAATTTTGGTTCCTTATTATTCCCATTATACTTGTTTATTTAAACTAACATGCATGTAATTAAGGGAGAATAAGTAGAGGACTTGGATAAGTGTTTTAATAGCTATATAGTAATAAGATATGTCCATCATGGAACATTTTTATGACCATGATGAAGTAATTATTACAACTCTTTAGGGAGAGAAATGGTAAAGTTGAGGTATGACTATCACACATCTTGGTTGTATCAAACTGATCTTTAAATAAGAGCAATGATTGTTGAGAAATATGAGATTTTCAAGGTCATTATTTATACACTGGAATTGTTTTGATGTGTTTATTGATATGGGTATAGGTTCTATATTAACAAGCTTACTTGGATTTCCCCTGATATAAGGATGATGTAATAAGAGAGAGGAAATTATTATATAAAATAATTGTTATGGAAAACATTGATCACCTTGGTCATACACTCTTGTCTTCTATGTTATATTTTTCCACATAGATTTATATTTATATAATTAAATTCCCTTTGTTCATAGATTAATGTGAGAGTATTATTCTCTCTAGGAAGGTTTTCATAATTTTGAGATGAAATAATACGATTTGAGATGACCCCTGTGTTTTCCTTTTCATTTTATTTTCAATGAGGGGGAGAAATAAAATGCACACACATATATGGGTGAAATAATTTAGCACTCATATTGACTTAAAATATGTGTGGGGATATTGAAAACAAAAAAAGGGGGTTTTGAACCAAAATTATTTTGGTTTAATTTGTTTTCAATATTATAATATGTGTTTATAGGAGAAGTTGGTTACATTTGTTTTAAACATGTCAAAATGTGTCTGTAGGATAATTTACCTTGAGAATATTGATAGAAGATATATTTATTAGTTTAGGGAACATTAATCAGTCATATAATGATTTAATTATCCTCAAAGTTTTTAACATAATTATTAATCAATGTATTCCTGATTCTAGTTAATTTTATTCAAAGGAATAATATTAAGAAAAATATAGCTGTAACAAAATGAGGTTAATGGAATGATTTTATCATAATAATGAATTTAATAATATTTTAAAGTTTATCATATAGAGAAATTTAAGGATATTTTTAAGTTTACAAGACAATAAACTTTGATGATAGAAGATAAAGAATTTTCATTGGAGCTTTACAAAGTTTACCAGATGAAATTATTCATAATGAATTTGTAGCATTACAAGGTTCAAGAATAGTTTATTTGTGAATTTTTCAAATAGATGATGTTTTTATAATGTCAAGGATATGAATTCATGGATTTATGACTGTATGAAGTTTTATATCAAAATTTATGATGAGATGATCATACACAAAAATATTAGATAGATAATTTCATTAGGCTACCAAACTAATTTTAACGAACAGAGTTTATTAGATGAAGATGATTAGATGGAGAAAAGTCCCAGTGTGTACTACACAAAGAAATCCAGTTTTTAGAATAAATTTTTTTATATTTTTCATTCGATATATCTTTTCTAATTCATTAAACAAATAATACTGAACTGAACATTATGTGATCATCATAGAGATGATAACTTTATGGATAAATCTTATGAAGTTATCGGATGAACATTCTTGAATCTACTTAATGGAGTGAAGTGAAAATTTATACCAGATGGAGAAATATACAAAGATGTATCAATTGGAGAAAGATACAAAGTTGTGTCAGAAGGAGAAAACTATGGAGTTATATTAGATGGAGAAAAAAATATAAATTTGTACCAGACAAAGAAAAGTATATGTTTGTGTCAGACTAAGAAAAATAAAAAGTTGCATCAAATGAAAGTATAAAGTTACACTATATTGAGAAAAATAAAAAGTCATATCAGATGGAGAGAAATATTAAGTTATACTGAATAGAGAAAAATATGAATTTATACTAGATGGAGAAATATAGGGATAAATCAATTTGATCTATAAAAATTTTGAGTTATAAATTTGAGTTGTAAAAGTTCAAAATATAAAGTTTCTTTTTATAAAGTTTGAGTTATGAATTCATGGAGAGATTTTATACACCGGAAAAGGTTTTGAGGAGATTTAAAAAAAATTGTAAAGTTAAACATTGTGAAAATGTTGAGTTTCACTTTTAATTATTTTAAATATAACCAGTATTTTAGGAAAAATTTAAGAGTTTATTGACACTCTGATTTGAGAAAACTTTGATGAAAAATTTTGACTTTGATTTATATGTGCGTTTTGAATGAGATAAAATGAAATTATAATTAAGATGTAAAATAAAATTTTGAGTTCATTATTCTTCCTTGATTTGTGAATTAAGTATGATTATATAAAGGGTTGTGGGCTCATTAGGAAATGTTTATGTTGATGTTTCTATACAGTTTGAAATTGATAAAGATTTTGAGAAAGTGTAGTGCGAGTTGTCGTCCAAGTATCAACATGGTTGAAGGAGAGTTGCATCAAATAGAAGAAGTACTAGAAAAAGGTCTAACGGACTGAGGGGTAACAAATAAATCATATTATATGGATGATTACCAAATGAAATTTTACTGAGGAATATTTCTAGAAAAAATATTTTGATGGTTGAGATGTGAGTCTATCTAGGCCTTTCAAAGATCCGGAGGAGGTTTTGAGAAAAAAAAATCTTTTGAGATCTATTGAAGATCTTGAATAAGTTGTACAAAAAAAAGAATTCTGACTTTATTTTTGAGGAAGACCATATGAAGAATACGAATTTTCTACACTGAATCAACACTGAATAAGGAGCTTGTGGCTAGAGGGTATAACCAGCTGCAAGGGGATTGTGATTGGGGGTATAACCAATCCCTAAAGAAGTTTGTAACTGGGGGTTATAACTGGTTATATAATTTTATAATTTGGGGGAATAACCAATTAATATTTAATTTAATGGAGAATATGTGTTGGGGGTATAACCAACAAGTCAAAGAGCAGGTCACATTGGCCAAACCTTGTAAATATTGAGTGTTGATCTCTCTCTTTATATTTACTACATATGAGGTGAGGCTAATAGATATCTTTGAGTATATTGATAACTCTAATACATTTTATATTTTGAGTTTTGATAATAATTCCTAAAAGAAAGAGGTCTCTTTTTCACCACCTCTCAATGATCATACATTGATCTGGGCACTTCAAATAATTTATTATTTTTTCTCATGACTATCAATAGTGATTATTTTTGTGTATATATATAGTTAATGGTGCATGTGAAGATGATATAATGGTTTCTTACATAATCCCATATGAAATTAATAGAGTAATTAACTTATAATGTAAACTACCATATTTTTCATATTTTACTATTCCCCAAAAATTCAACTTTTTTAGAAAAATGTCAAAAAAACCCTAATATAATTATGATTTGTTGATTTTAAAAGTGGAATTTATTTTATCAAAAGATATTTTTAAATATGAAAATTTTAATTTTTAAAATAAAATCCTTATTATTTAAAAAATGAAAATTTTTATGATATGACCAAATTTATGATGCATTTGAAAATTACTTATGATTGAATAAAACTATTTTATAATTGATATAAAAATAAATTTTCTAGTTTAAAGTGATTTTATAAAAATAAACTCTAATTTCAGATCTTTTAGATTTATAAAAATTGTATTTTAACAAAAATAAAACATATATATTTTCCAAAATATACAGTAATAGTTTCTTTACAAAAAATAATTATTTTATCATATTTATCACTTTTTTTAATTTTCTTATGATATAAATCCCTTTTATTTTCATTTCATAAGATATAAAACTAATATTTTAATATTCAAATGGTCTGGATAATATTCTAATAACCAAGTTATTGTTTATAACAGTTGGTTTATTATTCCAACAATCCTATTTTTAATGGTCATATAGGTTTCTTAAGTCCTGTAAATACCTCTCATTTCCTTAATTAATCATTGACTTCAATTTCCCTCAATTTTATATTATTTATCTTAAAAATATAGATTACATTACTAATTTTATCTTTCTTTTTTACAGTATTATTCACGTGTGTTATTATTCTAGGAGACCAAAGTGATCCTAATTTCCTTGTTCTGGTTATTTTATTTTATTTTTTGTTTATTATATCATGTTATTATTATCAGTTTTATGGGGTATATTTATCCTCTAAATATAATATTATAAATCAATATAATAAAGTGTTTTTTATCATGTTTTTCCTGAGTTTTATAGTATACTAAATTAATAAATATGAAAAATGATTATTTAAAATGAAAATTATATATATAAAAGTATATTTCGTTATAATCTAAAGATTCCTCAAACTTATGATCTTAAGGACCAACACCCACACTTTCATGCCACTTCATTGAAGAAGGTACTTTGTAAGTACCAATATAACCATAAGAGAATAACATGAACTAACTAGGTCTAGATCAAAGATTCTTAATACTTCCAAAATAACACCTCCAGTTACTCTCAAATATTTCACTCTACAAAATTTTCATACTCCCTGCATCTAAGTTCTAGTGAACCTTCAAGAAACCATTGGGTTTTCAACCCCTTATCACATGTGTGGTCAATACACCATTCCAGATATATCACTACTCTAGACAGGAAATCATCTCAGAAGTAACTCCATAAAAAACTATTTTTTACACTTATCTACAACCATAATCCTCATATTTTAATCCCACACCATTCTCAAATATTAATACAAAAACTTTCTCTTCCACTAAATATCATAATCACCTTCCAATAAATCGGGTTCATGCCACAAACCTTCTTTCCATTCTTATTTTAGATGGAACAACCCCATCTTGGAGTTTTATAGAACATACCACCTACTCCCTATTAAATTTTTATCAATGTACCCTAGATTCACTTATCTCAACTTATAATTAGGATGGAAACACTTGATAACTTTAATAGCCACCCCCTTCAGCAATAAGATTTATGAATCCTTTGGATGTTACCTTTCAAACCTAAAATTTTGGTCACAGTAGTCCTTATGAAATGTCCTTTTATTACTTAAACAATTAAAATCATGAAAAAAAATGTAGAATGACCACGTTACATGAAATTATTACTTAACTAAATCAAGTGAGCCCTTTAACATTACAGATGAAGCCTCCTTCAAGGAAATTGCATCATTTCTGATTAAAACTTTCAGAACATCCCTTCTCTTGTAATTGTGGATCTCCATTCTATTAAAAAAAATTCTTCTACCTAATTCACCATCCATTGGAACATATAAACCCTTTAAGAGTGATAACACTATCATCCTCCAAAAACTATAGTTTTCACCATTGAATCATTATATTTAACCTTACCCAAGAAATTTTTTCCTCTAGAAATAGAACTCCCACTGAATATGAATAGAATAGGGATAGGGATTTACATGAAAGTATTATATAGTCTCTCTCCAAATGAAAATTTAATGAACAAAAAATACCACCAGAGTTGAAATGGTAATATACATTCTTTTGGAAAACCCAGATACCCTAGAGTTATCATCATCTACACTAGTGAATATACTTCTGGAAACTGAAAAACTATTTAACCATGGGATACCAATAATATTCCAACAAATATCATAATGTTTCCTCTATAAAAAATAATTCTTCAAGACTCAATATAGTTTTTATGACTTTCAATATCCTAGAATCATCCCTGGTACCACTGCAATTTTTTGAGTGACACTACACTAAGTCCTTTGTAAACTTTTAACCATATGCTCTCTAACCAAGATCTAATACCACTTTTTGGGAATCATCCTCAATGTATGACCAATAAAATCACCCCATAATACACTAAAATTTTTTAAACATAGCATCAGTCACTTCAATGATTGAATGATCCCCAATAGCCTTAGTGTCCGGAGTTAGGAAGACCAACCATCCTAGCCACCACACTGAGTGTCTCTCCCACGATTTTGGTCCTCATATTACTTTTTATTAAATAAATTTCTTCTAAACAATAAACAAGTGATAATAATCACATGATATAAAAAACATTACATGCAAGAATTACTCGCAAGGGATAATTCGGTTCAGACAATGTCTCTATCTATAGTAGAAAACGAAGCATCTTCTTTTTCATGAAAACAACATTCATCTGAGTTACAAGGACAAGACCATTCCCTACCCAGATTCATGGAATATAATATACCAATGTATTCCCATGTAAATATCATAACTCTAGGGATCCCATTATAGAACCCATGAGTGAGATAATTTAATCCCTCTGGTAGTAACTCAATTCATTACTGTTAATTTCTGTCATTTGCACTTTTTTGGTTGTGACCATCTTCATTCGAGCATAAGGCCTCTAGACTTTGACTTCTAATGCATTAATTATTTCTATTACTTAAAAAACATAGTAATAGTGTCTTAAATTCACTATATATAATTAATTCCTTCCAGTTATCCATTCCTCACTCACCTATCAATCCTTTCGGATAATGTGACACTTCACTCTGATCTTCACTAGCGACCTCCCACATAAGAAAAGGCATTCACTACCTCAACTAGTGAAACTGGTAAACAATTCAATTCCGTACCTCCATAAATTATATCACCACCTATGGAACTATATAATAATTATGGAATATTCCCCTTCCATCCCCATCACTTCTTCCTCTGTAATATGACGAGTGAATAACTTTGTTATGGGAAATCTAAAATGATATATATTTTTAGTAAATAGGTGTGAAAAAGTGGCTGAAAAATATCACTCTCTTAATGAGGTTGTACCTAATACAATCTATCAAAATTATTTTTCTTTAAAAAAATTCTAAAAATATGGGGAGTTTTTTTGATATTTTCAAACAAAAAAAAGGCACTGAGAATATATTTTTTTAGAAAATATTTTAGAATAAATAATTTGTCTAACTCTACCACTTAAATTTTATATTAATCATTATAATTTTAATTAAAATTAATTAAATTATAATCCTTTCATTCATAAACTTCCAAACCCTACGTAAATTGACATAACTAATATGATAAAATTAATTAAACCCTGGGTTAACTTCAAAGCATGAAATCTTAGAACAATTCCTTGATTATTATTCCTAGGAAAACATATGTTTAGTGGTGAATTATGGGAAAAAATAAAAAACTATAAATGATAGTTAATTTGTTTTATGGATTATACTTGAACCTTAAAAATCATTCACACTTGATTCAATTTTATCGATTAAGATTTCACTCTCACAATTCACACATTACTTGACCTTTCATGTAAAATGATTATCATTTGAATGAATTTTTTATTTAAAACCAAATTAATAGCTTATAATTATTTGAATTAAATTAATATTTTGGATTTAAAAAAATTATTAAATGAGGTTAGAAATAGATCAAATACTAATGTGTTATTCTTCCATGGGTAGATTAATCATCATAGAAACGACTTTCATATACAAATATTTAGTAAAGATATAACACGATCGCATTTATAATCTTGATTTATAGCCCAAATAAGTGAATTAAAGAAGTATAAAATTTAATAAAATAATTGAAATAGAATATAAACATATAATTCAATTATAATAAACGAAATTTACAATGTGAATAAGAAGAAGAAACAGGCATTGGTGAAGGGATCATTACTTCAAGAGATATAACTCTTCCAATGCATATAAAAATGGTTTGAAAACACTTATCCTCTTCCGTTAATCTATTAATACATGGAAAATCAATATAAATTATACAAATAATAATTTAAATATTGTATGGGAGTCTAGGGTTACAAGATTTTACAAGTTTCAATGGAAGATTTTGTTAAATATTTTAATCCCACTTGCACCAATAGGTTGACCTCTAAAACGAATGAACCATCTATCCTTACAGAAGTATGATTTTTTTAGAAGTATTTACAATATATACTTTACCATTTTTATCCCAATCAAATACTTAATTAAGAAGATATTTTCTAAATGGTGAAGTGGTGTCCATGTTGATGAGTCCAGTCTAGCTTTGAATTAATGGCCCATGTTCTCCCATAAAATGTATGATCTGGAAAAGATGGTCTAAATAAACATACTATACCATAGAGTGGATAATAATTTAATGAAATTTCAATTCCAAATAAGGCCTCAAAAAATAGTAATGTAAAAAATACTATAATGTACTTTAAAGGGTTAAAATTTAAATTTTCATCAAATTTTATAATGCCCAAATTAATATCATATTTTCCATAAATAAACATATTTACAATAATGTGGTTAAAATATATCATTTATTATCAAAAAAATATTCAATAAAAATTTGATTTATCAACTCCCCCACACTTACCCTTTTTCACTCCTAGGAAAAGTCACATGTAATGTATTCCAAAAAATGATGATAAGATTTGCATGTTTACATTTTTTAATCCATGATAGAAATATAAGAAAAGAAATAATCACATCAGGAAGTAAATATCAATAAATTTTAATGTAATTACCTCATAAATTGTATTTCCATACTTTATTTGGAATATCTAGGTCTATATACTTGGTTATACCTTCAATTTAATAGGAAAAATATCACAATTCATGGTCTTGTAAAATTTTGTGTGGAGAAATCAAAAGATATAATTTACAATAAACCAATATAAAAAATATTAGTATTAAAATGTAAAAAATATATATATTTATACAACCAAACATATCATTGAAAACTTCAATTTTTTTATAAAAAAATAACCATTAATGAAAAAACATTTCTCATGCTTAACATGATATAAATTATATTTATAAAATAAAAATTATACCTTATATAAATTTTTCACTAAAATTATCATGTGACATGATTCTATTTTTTTTTTTGTTTTTTGGAAAAATAACACAAAACACATAAATAAAAATCATAAAGAAGATACCTAAATTTTTTTCCTACCCCCCCCCCCCCACACACACACACTCAATTAAAAGGCTACATTTTTTTCAATAAATCATTGTGAATCAATATATTCTCATAAAATATATAATTTTAAATAGGATAAATAATATAAAAGTGAGAGTGTTAGAGATAGCATGATGTTCTCAAGTGATGATTAGGTCATATAGTGTGATGGCATTGACTACATGTATGGAAATTCCATGAAAGTATTTCTTTAAACACTTAAAATTATATTTAAATATCATTCTTGTTGCCTCTTGTGTGATCAATGCTACAATATAAGGAAAAAGGGAGATATAACATAAGCACATAACCATCTATAACACAAATTACTAGGAATCAACTTCAATTGTGAACTATAGAGAAATAATTTTTCTAAATAATGAAACTCTATTTTATGGATCATCCTACCATTGGGATGATTTTTATCAATATTTTTAAATCCTTGAGTTCTCATGTGATGATAGTTTTTTCCCCTTAAGCTCTGGAAGTTACAACTTCCTTCGATCTCCTGCTTGGGATAAATAAATTTTGTATTTATTTATGGACCAAAATGAATGATGAAAAACCTCTATTGGGATATGAAATTAATTACCAAATACAATATGATATGGGAAAATACTGATGGTATTCTTTTACACCATCCTATAATCCCAAATTTCATTATCCAAGGACTTGTTCCAATCCTTTCTATTCAGCTTCATAATTTTTTTCAATATCTGCTTCAACTCTAAATTTGAAACTTCATCCTGGCCATTTATTTAGGGGTGTTAAGAAGTAGATATTTTTTCTTTAACCACATTATTTTTAAGGAGTTAATATAAATTTCAAATAGTAAAGTGTAAAACTTTCTCACTGATGTTCACTTTCTATATTCCAAACCTACAACAAAAATATTATATTTAAAGCAAACATTATAACATGAGAATCATCCGTCCAAGCAGTCTTGGAATACACCCATTTTATAAAATAATCAACAATAACCATAATTTATAATGATCCAAATTATCTAGTAAGTGTACTAATAAAATCATTTCTCTATACATTAAAATTTTAACATAATAATATGGATTGTTGAGGCATCTCATGTCTCCGAGAAATGTTACCAGTGTATTGGAAATGTGGGCATGAAATAAAAAAACATTGGAATCATTGAATAAACTAGTCCAATATAATATATATTCTAAGACTTTCCTAGCTATACTTTAGTGTCCAAAGTCTCCACTACAAGCAAGTGTATGACAAAAATATAAAACAAACTCAAAATCATGATCATGAACACACATTTTAATGACTTAATCGCTACACATGAACCAAAATTGGGGATCTTCTCACACATAAAAACTAGAGTCACTCTTCTACTTTTAAACTTAGTAATTATTAATATTTGGAGGTATTTCAGATTTTTCCAGATATGCATACTAAGGATATGTACATGAGAGTGTATAAATATTCTCAGTGGTAAATGTGACTTGAAGTGGTACCTAATCCAAGGTGTTGTCCTCTAGTGTGTGATTAATCCTACTCATGTGGTATACTACCCAATTTTATGAACCCTTATTTTACTTTATTTTGATGTTAAACTCTTGAAGGAGGATCATACAATAGGTAATTTTGGTCTTTGCATTTATCTTATTCAAGAGGTACCTTAAAGCCACATGGTCAAAAAACAACTACTTTAAATCCTGATAAATAAGAATGAAATTTATAAAAAGAAAATATTATTCAAATAAAATACTTTTTTAGTGTTTTGTAGTTCATTTGGGATGAATCCAATTTCCTTGAATCATAGTAAATCACATGTGGACATCCCTCCACCCTTTGTGATAAGACCGCTCTAACTCTAACAGCATCACATATAGGCTCGAATGGAAGCTCCCACTATGGAGGTTTCTTATCAGTAGAGTGGTGAGATGTTTATTTATCTCATAAATTGATACCCTATAAGAATTATTGAAAATTAATTCAGTTTCATTTTTAAGTAATTAGGATTAGGGGAAAGTGTTCTTACTGAAATCTCTAATCATTGATAAAAAAACATCATGTCCAAGGAATAATAAACCATCTTGCACATATGTAGGATATGGAATGGATTAAATAATTTCTACCTTAGATGTATAAACCTCAAATTCGTGTTATGAAACTACATGACCTGTGATAATTATCTTCTCTACCATGAAATGAAATTTTTCAAAATTTAAAACCATATTATTTTAAATATATCTACACAAAAAATATCCCAATCAAGATAAACACTGGTCAAATGAAGATTAATATATATTAAATTCATCCATAAATACCTTTAATAAATTATCAAGTAAATCATAAAAGATACTCATCGTGCATCTATGGAAGGTAATTATAGCATTAAAAAGTCTAAACAGAATCCTTCAATAATAAAATGTACCAAATGGATAAGTGAATGTCATTTTATCTCGGTCCTTTATTGGAATGGGAACCCAAAAATAACTAGAGAAACCATCCAAGATATTGTTAGTACCAAGCTGATGATGAAGGTGATGAAGGTTTCAAGAGTTATCTTTTGTTGTCAAGGTTTGTTTTTAAGAAAATAAATCACTTCAATTTGTTTTGGAAACAATTGTTTTGAGATTTTGTTTTATAAAAGTATTGATCAGTTTTAGGAAGAATCAGTTTCACAGAAGAATGTATCATATTGGAAGAGAATTTTCATCGGTTTCACACTAGAACTGATGTAAAACTTGTGTTTTAATTTTAATGATGCTTTTCTGATTTTTATTTCATATAAATCATGAGTTTTATTGAGAACTCGGGACGCAATCCTGATATAAGGAAAGGGGAGTGAAAGAGGTGCTTCTAATTGGAGAATAATTGTATTCAGATTGTTTTACGAAACAATCAGAAAATAATAGTCTTCAGATTGTTTTTCAAAACAATAAGAAAAGAATTGTATTCATATTGTTTTTTAAAACAATCATAAATGAAGTGGTACTGATTATTTTTCAAAATAATCAAAAAACAATTGTATCCAGATTGAAGAGGCGGTTATGATTGTGTTTCAAAACTATCGAAGTGGTATTGATAGAAATGTGGTGCCGATGAAAGTGGTTCAATGGAAAGGCGGTTCCCGTGAAAGTGATACTAATGGAAAGGTGATGTCGATGAAAGTGGTACCAATGGATAGGTGGTTCCAGTGAAAGTGGTACTGATGGAAAGTTGGTGTCGGTGAAATTGGTACTGATGGAAAGGTGATGCCAATGAAACTGGTGCAGATGGGAAAGGTGGTGCTAATAGAAATTGGTGTTGATCGAAGTGGTGCCAATGGAAGAGGTGATACTGATGGAAGATGAGACACTGATTTTTTTTCAACACAATGATATTTAGGTAGAATAAAAAGAAATAGATGGTGTTTATTGATGAATGGATTTTCAAGGGGGGGCTTTTATTTAAAAGAGTGATTGTATCTCAAGTGGATAAGTGCATTTATTCAAACACATTCAATTGGTATGGTATCAATGATTGTTTTGAAGAAATAATCATGAGAAAATTGGATACAGACCCATGTATTTCTCATCATTTTTAATCTATTGAAATTTTAAATGAGATTATAGAAAAGAAGAGATGAAGATTATAGAAGATTATAGAAGAATCGAGAAGCATTGAAAAAGTCATAATTGCTTCGAGATTTCATGTGAAATTCATATTTGGGTGAATTTAAGTGAGTGGGAAAGGGTTTTTTGATTCTAGCCTAAACATGTTTTGGGTCACCTATAAAAGGGAAATAGGTACATTGTACTTTGGGTACACTTTCACCATTCACTACAAAAGAGAGAGAGGATCTGGGTTTCTAGATATAAGAGATCAATTCTGTTCGAATTGATAATTGTCTTGGGTGGTGCTGATTCGTTTGTTTTCTTTCATCTTAACAATTGTATTCAGGAATTGAAGTGGTGTTGATTCTACTCTATTGTTTTCTATCAGAAAATCATACTAGGAGTGTTGTTTTTAAAATTTTACTAGGAGATTTGTTTTGAAAATTGGACTGGGAGTTTCTTTTTGAAAGAATCGTACTTGGAGGAATTCTACTCAGTGTTTCATAACAATTTCCAGTTATTTATTTTCATTATTCTAGGTGAGGAATTGATGAATTGTATTACAATTAGAATAAATTTGTTGAATTGAAAAGAAGCATAGGTAACATGGGTTGTTACAAAACAATTTTATTACCCTATTTTGCTAAGAGGGTGCACACACACTAGTGAGATTGTTTCATAGTGATACACAAGTGAAAGGTTACATCCTACTCATTGTAATACAAGGATTAATTTTTAGAGGTTGTACAGTCTTGGATCATTTCTAAACCATATAAAGGACGTAGCTATTCTTATTGAATAGTGGACCTTGTAAATCATTGTGTGCCTTTATATGAGTGTTGAGTTTGTTTCTCTGTAGGTAATTGAAGTATCTAATAGGAGGTGAAGGTTGTTTCAATTAAAAAGAAACATAAAACAAAAAGAGTATCACTAATTCACCCCCTACCCCTCTTAGTGAAACAATACTCTGGCTAGTCACTTTCAATTGGTATTAGAGAAGGTTCCCTTCATTATTCTTTGCTGATAGAGAATGTGAACTGTGTGAAAAGTAAAGTTTTTATGGGATTTGATGGAAAAAAAATATCATATCTGGAAATATAGAATGTTTCCATATCTTATTTCTATCAGTTATGATGTTCTTTAAGCTGCAACAGTTGGGTTTCCTCCCACTGAGGATAGTTCTCCACTTACACCTGTTGACAAGAAGTGTCTTAAGAATGATGGAAGGGCCAATAATACTATATTATCATCACTTTTTAAAGTGAATTCTTGAGAGTTAATGGTGTTTCCACAACTAAAGGTATATGGGATAAATTGAAAAATATATACGAAGGAAATAAAAAAGTGAATAATGAAAAGTTACAAATATGGAGATTAAAGTATGAATATTTGAAGATGGGTGAGCATGAATCTGTTGGGGAATTATTTTCCAAGTTGAATGAAATTGTGAGTACTATCAGATTTCTTAGTGAAAATATGAAATATTCTATAGTTTTTTAAAATATCTTGTTAATCCTACCTAAAAATTCAATGCAAAAATTTCTTTATTGGAAGATAGAGATCCTGAAACAGTATCTCTTAATGATTTACATAGCACTATTATCACTTATGAAATGAGAAGAGAGAATTATATGAAGGAAAAACAAAGGATGATAGAGAAATGTTTTCAAGGATGTGAATAAAGAAATGTCAAATAATATTGTTACTTAGAATGGATCTGGTTATTCTGAATCTGAAAATGAGTTATATAAAAATCTCAACGAAATCTTATCCTTGTTTTCTAATAATGTGAAAAGTGGTACAGGGAAATACAACGGAAAACTTACCTTGAAATGTTTTGAATGTGTAGGTTTTGGTAACTTTGCAGCTAATTCTCCTCGAAGAAAGAAATGAGAGGATAGTGATATAGAAGAAAGAAACACAAGAATATTGTGGAAGAAAAATGGAGACAATGGAAAAGAAAAGAAATTATTAAAATCAAAAAGAAGAAGGTTCTTTTACAAAGATGATGAAGAAGAAGAGAGTGATGTTGAATCCAAAAAATCCATTGAGTATGGTAATGAAAATACTTACATTGAAATAGTTAATGATGAATAATTCGGAAGTAGTAGTTCTAAAGAAGAAGAAACTCATCTTGAAATGAATTTGAAAGAAGAGTTGAAAAAATGTCTCAGAAAGATCAGAAGGCTTGAAAATAAAAAAAATTGAAGATGAATGCTCAAGAAACCAATAATGTTTTGCTGGTGAGAAAGAAAATATGTTTAAAGAGATTGATGACTTGAATAAATATCTTGAAGAAGAAAATAATCGTAATGATCATTTAGAGGTAAAGTTGAAAGTAAAAGAAGAATAGTTGGAACTTGTACAAAAAAATCTCTCTGAAGCTGAAAAGAAAAGTCTTTGTTTCCAAAACTCTATCACTAAAGTTGGTGAGTGTTATCATAATGAGAAACTTGATAATGTTCAACAAAATATACCTTCAAAGGGTGAGAATAATAATGGAATTGTGTCTGGAAATAAGGATTTGGGGATGGTTATGTTTGTGTTAAAAGTGAATAATTCAGAAGTTATAAAACATCCTAAGTCCAAAAAAGTTTTATCTATATCTGGAAAAGGTTTAAATACTTCTAATCCTATCAAGGCTTAAAAGAATAAGATGAACCTGATTAAAAGTGAAAAAAATATGGTTGATAAATTTTTTCACAATTTTGATCAGTATGGAGGTTTCAGAGGTAAATAATTTTTGTATGGGTATTGCTAGTATTGTGGGGGATTCGGTCACATAGTAAGTATGTTTTGGTTCAATCAACAGCATTACTATTATACCACATGTTATGAAAGGAATATATTGAGGTGGAGTTAATCTCCTCAAAGAAAGAAAAATGAGAAGGTTATCTTAAAAAATCTTAAAATAATTAAGTGAAGATTGAAAATAGGTTCCAAACCATGGAAACTACTTTTGAAATATGTGAACAACCTGGAAACCTTGCAAGAGGATGTCTTGTTTTGTTACAAACTCAACAAAAGATTATCAATTCTCAAAATCTGAAGGTGAAGAATGAAAAGAATGGAAAAAAGGTACTTGTTGTTGAAACTGCATTAAAATCCATGAAAGGAGAACGATCCTGGATACTTGATAGTGGGTGTTCTTCTCACATGACATGAGACGTGAAATTTTTGAAGCATGTGAAGGATTATAAAAAATTTACAGTGACATTTGGCAATGATGAATCATTTAAAATCAAAGGTGTTGGGTCAGCCATTATTGGAAAAGAAAAGAAAAAATCTAAGAAAAAATTGTAGGTTGATGGGATGAAACACAACCTTCTAAGTGTCTCACAATTGTGTGATGAGGGTAACAAGGTTATCTTCAAGAAAGATGGATTTGTTTTAAAGAGTGAAGAATATGGAAAGATTATTATAAGAGGCCAATGTATGAAAAGAAATTTGTTTCAAGTTGGTGATTCACAAAAATATTATTACATAAGTATGGTGGAAGAGAATAAGTTATGGAATAAAAGTCTCAGTCATATGTGTCAGAGAAACATGAGAAATTTATCTAAAAGAGACAATTTTTGAGACATTCCTGATTTACCAAGAAGAATATATTGGTGTTGCGCTATCATCCAGAAAGGAAAAATTACAAATGTTGTGCATAAGAAAGTTGATATTTGTTCTAAACAACCCCTAGATCTGATCCATTCTGATATATGTGGGACAATGAAAAAAAATAAACACATAGAGATAAGTACTTCATTAATTTCATTTATGACTTTACTTTCATTACTTGTGTGATGTATATGAAACACAAATCAAATGATTTAAAAATGTTTAAAAGTTTCATAAGAAAAACTGAGAAAGAATGTGAGTACTCTGTGAAGAAGTTGAGAACTGATAATGGTTGTGAATACAAAATTGAAGAGGTTTAAGACTATCTTGAGAAGCATGGAATTCAACATGAGTATAGCTCTCCATACACTCCCCAACAAAATGGGGTTACTGAATGAAATAATAGAATCCTGGTAGAAATGGGAAGAACCATGTTACTTGAGTATGTCCTTTCTCATTACTTTTGGAGGCAAGCCATGAGTACTGCTATTTATATTAAGAAATGTTGTTTCTATAAGCCTCAATCAGGTATGATTCCATTTGAATTGTTTTATGGAAAAACTCCAAGTTTGAAGCACTTTATAGGTTTTAAGATTCCTTTTATTATAAATATGAAAGGTATAAACTATGGTAAGTTTGAGTAGAATGGTGAGGATAGAATCTTTCTCGGCTACACTCTAAAGGAATAGGATATAGATTCTTCAATAAAGAAATGAGAAGAATTATTGATATAATTGATGTAAAAAAATATTGAAAGCTCTGAGAAAGATAAACATGTTCAAGCACACAAAGAAGTTGAGCAAGTTTAAGAAGATAATTCTGATAAGGATACAAATGATTGTAATCCTAATAAAGGTAAAGAATCAGACTCAGATATTTCCAGTGATAAGGAAGGCAATTGAAATATTATCCAAGGCTGAGGAAACATGTAGAAGCTTAGAATATAATTGGTGATCAACATCCAAATTTTTAAACAATAAGAACAGCCAATTCCATTACACACACTTCTTTGTATTCAAAAGTGTAACTGAATGATGTGAAAAAATATTTTGTGCATCTGGAATGGGTTCAAGCCATCAATGAAGAATAGGATCAGATTGAAAATAATAATTCATGGAAACTCTTTCCCACACCTGAAAACAAAAACATCATTGGCACAAAATGGGTTTTCCGGAACAATATGAATGAAAAAGGTGAAGTCATAGGAAACAAAGAAAGATTGGTTTGCAAAGGTTATTCATAGATTGAGGGTATTGATTTTGAGGAAACATTTTCTCCAGTGTCAAGACTTGAAACAATCAGAATCTTTCTTTCTATTTCTTCACAACAAGGCTACAAGATATTTCAAATGGATGTTAAATCTGCATTCTTAAATAGTGATCTTAAAGAAGAGGTTTATATTGAACAACCTTGTGTCTTTGTTATTGGAAAGATGAAAGTTATGTGTGCAAATTGAAAAATGATTTGTATAACCTAAAATAAGATATGAGGGATTGGTATTCCAATTGGATACATGCTTAAGAAATATGAGTTTTAATAAAGGAAGGGTGAATAGAAATATTTACATCAAATAAAGTCAAGAGTATTCCCTCATTGTAATTGTTTATGTTGATGATATTATCTTTGCTGGTAATGATAAAGGAAGTGGTGGAATATTTTCAAAAGAAATGAAGAATGTATTTGAAATTTCCATGATGGGAGAAATGAAATACTTTCTTGGGTTATAAATATATAAAAATAAATAATACATTTTCTTTTCCCAAGAAAAGTATGCAAAATAACTTATCAGGAGGTTTGGCATGGAAAATTTAAAACCTATTTCCACACCCATTTTAGTGGGAACAAATCTGAGTAAAGATGGAGAAGGAAAACAAGTTGATCAAAAAGAGTATTGGAAGATGATTAGAAGCTATTGTATTTGACTACCTCAATACCTGACATTGTTTATGTCGTTACCTTATGTGTAAGATTTCATAGTTCCCCAATAAAATCAGATCTTATTGAGGGAAAATAATTCTCAGATACGTCAGAGGCACAACAGAATTTGGAATCAGGTATTACATCTCACATAGTATTGATTTATTTGGGTGTTATGATGCAGATTGGGTAGGTAATGTTGATGATAGAAGATCCACATCTGGTGGTGTATTATTTTTGGGAAAGAATTGTATTAGTTGGCATTAAAAAAACAAAATTTAGTATTTCTCAGTATGGACAAAGCTGAGTATGTTGCTGCTACTCAAGATACTACTCAACTTATGTAGATGAAAACACAAATTGGAAGATTTACTTGTAGAATTAAAGTTACCCTTGCTCTTGGGTTGTGAAAATAAAAGTACAATAAATCTTACCAGGAATCTAGTGCAACATTCTATTTCAAAAAATATTGATATCAAATATCTTTTCATCAAAGATCATGTGGAGAAGAATGAATTGAAGTTGGAGTATGTTCCATCATCGGAACAAGTTACTAATATTTTCACAAAACATTTATCGAAGGAATCATTCTCAAATATGAGGTTGAACATGGGTGTCTAAATTCTTTCTCTTCAAGTTTGAGGTATGTGTATATGTCCCCTGTCTTATCTTACCTTTTCATTGTTTTGTCTAGGGGGATAATTGTTTTGTTTCATAAATCTATTTCACAAAAGAGATAGTTGTGGGTAAGATATGAATTTAGCATTGTTTTGTGTATGAACTATTCTATTTGTTTGTTGGATTGGTTGTAGGAATATAAATTGAATTGTTTTCCATGAATAATGAAGAAAATAAATAGAAAATAAAGTGTTTGTCATGATATTTTTGGATAGCATGGTTTTTCTATTAATGATTCTTATTTCCTACAATGATTTAGCTTATATATTCTTAGAATTATTTATATATAATCCATTACTTGAGGTTAAAATGTTCAATGATTTATGAAACTTTTTTGACAAAAAAAATCCAAAGGGGGAGATTGTTGGGACCAAGCTGATGATAAAGGTGATAAAGGTTTCAAGAGTTGTCATCTATTTTCAAGTTTTTTTTTTGAAGAAAATAAATCACTTCACTTTTTTTTGAAACAATTGTTTTGAGATTTTGTTTTATAAGAGGATTGATTGGTTTCAGGGAGAATTTTTTTCATAGAATAATGTATCATGTTGGAGGTAAATTTTCATCTATTTCACACTGGAACAGATGTAAAACTTGTGTTTTAATTGTGATGATGACTTAATGATTTATATTTCATATAAATCAAGAAATATATTGAGAACTTGGGGTGCAATCCAAATAGAAGGAAAGGGGAGTGAAATAGATGCTTCCAGTCAGAAAATAATTGTATTCATATTGTTTTTCAAAACAATTAAAAAAGAATCATATGCAGTTTTGTTTTCAAAAAATCAAAAAAAAATAATTGTATTCAGATTGTTTTTCAAAACAATCAGAAACGAAGTGGTACTGATTTTTTTTAAAAACAATAAGAAAACAATATTATCCATATTGAATAGGAGGTATTTATTGTATTCCGAAAGAATCAAAGTGGTACTGATAGAAAGGTGGCTCCAGTGAAAGTGGTGTTGATGGAAAGGTGGTGCTAGTGAAAGTGGAACTGATGGAAAGGTGTTATCGATGAAAGTGGTACCAATGGAAATTTGGTTCTGGTGAAAGTGGTACTGATGGAAAGGTGGTGTCGGTGAATGTGGTATCGATGTAAAGTTGATGTCTCTGAAAGTGGTGTCGATGGGAAAGGTGGTGTCGATGGAAATTGGTTCCGATTGAAGTGGTGCTGATGGAAGAGGTGATACCGATGTAAGATGGGACACCAATTGTTTTTCAAAACAATCATATTTGAGTAGAATAAAAGTAAAGATATGGTTTTGATTGATGAATGAATTTTCAATGGGGATACTTTAATTTGAAAGAGTGATTGTATCTCAAGTGGAGAAGTTTATTTCTTCAAAAACATTCATTTAGTATGGTATCAATGATTGTTTTGAAAAAAATCAGCATGAGAGAATCAGATTCAGACCCATGTATTTCTCATCATTTGTAATTGTATTGACATTTGAAATGGGAGACTGGAAAAGAAGAGATGAAGATTATAGAATATTTGAGAAGAATCGAGAAGCATTGACAAAGTCATAATTGCTCTAAGATTTCAGGTGAAATTCGTATTTGGGTGAATTTAAGTGAATGGGAAAGTGTTTTGGGATTCCTACCTAAACATATTTTTGGTCACCTATAAAAGGAAAAATGTACATTGTACTTTGGGTGTGCTTGCACTGTTTACTACATAAGAGAGAGATGCTCTGGGTTTCTAGAGAGAAGAAGAGATCAATTCTGTTCAGATTGACAATTGTCTTGGGTGGTGTCGATTCATTCATATTCTTTCAGTATAACAATTTTATTCTGGAATTTAAGTGGTTTTGATTCTACCATATTGCTTTCTATCAAAAAATCGGACTGGGAGATTTGTTTTGAAAATAAGACAGGGAGTTTTTGAAAATCAGACTGGGAGCTTTGTTTTTAAAGAATCAGACTTGGAGGAATCAGACTCAGTGTTTCATAACAAAGTCCAGGTAGTTAGTACTATTCTTATGGGTAAGGAATTGATGAATTGTATTAAAATTTGAATACATTTTTTGAATTTAGAATAAGCGCATGTAACATGAGTTCTTACAAAACAATTGTATTTCCCTATTGTTCTAAGAGGGTGCACACGCACTAGTGGGATTGTTTCATAGTGCTACATGAGTGAAATGGTACATCCTACTCGTTGTAATCTAAGGATTGATTTCTAGTGGATTTTATGGTCTTGGATCATTTCCAAAACATACCAAGGACGTATCTATTCTTATTGAATAGTGAACCTTGTAAATATTTGTGTGACTTTAGATGTGTGTTGAGTTTGTTTCTCAGTAGGTAATTGAAATATCTAATAGGAGGTGAATTTTGTTTCAATTGAAAAGAAACATAAAATAAAAAGATTATCACTAATTCACCCCCTCCCCCTCTCAGTGATACAATACTCCGACTGAGCACTTTCAGAAACAATAATATATCCTACCCATAAGTATTTCAAGTAATTTTTCAATAAAGGGAAAGGGTAATGGTCTTTATAATAGAACTGATTCAGTTTCCTATAATCTATACACAATCATCATCTGTTTTTCACTCTCACGAGAACTAACTTATCATTTTCATTTTTAACAATAGTGAAACCAATTTTAATTTTTACAACATAGATAGGTCTAACCCACTATGAATTAGATATGGGATAAATGATGCTTGCATCAGGTAATTTTCCACCTATTTCTTTACAAATTATAATA
Organism: Viscum album; assembly: GCA_963277665.1. Lineage (NCBI taxonomy): Eukaryota > Viridiplantae > Streptophyta > Magnoliopsida > Santalales > Viscaceae > Viscum > Viscum album. Next base: position 53,771,513 of record OY728138.1, on the reverse strand, counting down.
ATGTGGGATTAAGTCGCTTTTTGGCTTTTTAATCTATTTAGCCTCATCCTCTATAAGAATATTATGTATGAAAATAGAGAGGCTAATAACTTGTATATCTACTAATTTCCACCCAATTTACCCAATATTCTCCTGCAACAAATTTAAAAGATGTTTTTCTTGTTTAGGAAAGTTATTATTATCAATAATTTCTTGAAAATTTTCATCATTCAATGGGTATGAATATTTTAAATTTGGGGGTAATGGATTGAGTTCCAATTTGGGTGGGTGATTTATTGATGGAAATTCCATCATAAATGTAATATGTGCACAATATATATTGTTTTATAAATATAAATCATTAAAATTAGGTAATAACTTATCAAATCCATCTGAAAAATTAATAGTCATGTCATAATCAAAAATTTCATGCCTAGAATTTGTATAAGATTCTATAAAAGAATCGGAATTGGGGGTGGGTTTATCAAAAGAAATAGGTGTGGAAATATTTTGAGACATAAAACTATCCCCAATACTCAAAATCTCTATAATAGAATGGTGTCCAATTGGAAAATATTGAAAATAAAAATTTGGAGAGTCGTTGTAAGATGGATAATAACGGGAGATAAAAAAAGAATAATTTTCTTATAAAGGGTACTTCATAGAATCCAAAAGATTAAATTTTATGATCTCATCTCTGAACTCCATAGAAAGTGTACCCTTATGTACCTTTATAATTTTCATGAAATTTTTTAGGAAGGAATTACTAGGAATGATGGTATCATGAGAATTTACCTGTTCATCATCCATATTCATCACATAAAAAAAGAAAAAAATATAATATCTCTCACATGAACAAGTACATCCTCAAGGAATCCCACTAGGTATGTCATGGAATTATTTCCAATTACACCTCCACCCACATTGGATTCAGCTCACCAGCCTATAAATAAGAGAAAATATAGTAAGTCATGACATTAATAAAGTCACCCAAATCACATAAAGCAACAGAGAAATGAAACTCCCATGTGGTATAAGGTATGGTGAATGTCCTAGAGTATTTCCAATCTATATCCATTAACATGGTGTGTGTGATGAGTGTAGATACATTCCTACTAATTTTTATCTACTCATTTCCCTTTATCCCTCTTCTTTTTTATACATTTCTTATAAATCCCTGCTTCCCCAAGCCTCTAACTGGCACCCGAACTAACAAAACATTACATGACCTCAAGTGTGCCTCCCTATATTCCAGAGTTTTCCGACTAGCAGTGAGGGCCTAAGAGGTTTCTATAGAGAGAGTATAACTTCATTATCAGAGTATAATAATATAAAAATTAAAATTAAATAGACAACATCTATATATAAACATTATAACTAAGGAATATTTCAATAAATAACCCAACATCATAAGTGATAACAATGAATGAGTCAGGCGTAATGGATTCCCTATGGATGGATTATACATAAGAAAGAATAAAATAATAAAATAAAATAAAGGCTCACAGCCTATCCCTTATCTGGTGTTATTTACTTCTAGGTCCCATCATCCAACTCTAACCTAGATAGCCAAATAATAAGCATCAACGTTGGGCCTCACCTAAAATATGAATAAAAGGAAAATAACGGTATCTGCTCTGGTACTAAAGTTCCCTATAATCCTATAAAGGGTGTGAGTAAAAATTAGTTTTACACTGCAAATGAAATCCCTAAATATAACCAATATGACAATAAGTTTATGAATAGGTTCTCAAAGTAAATAGTTATAACTATTTTTAAAAATATTTTAACTGAAAGCATAACATAAAGGCGGAAATATGGTGGCCATGTTCACCTCGGGAGTGGTACATACCTACTTCCACCCATTTCTAGGTTTTTCTGAGCATGTCACATATACCATTCCAACCATCTCAATCCCAACCCAAGGTAATATACTCATCCCTAGTCCAAATCGGCATCTGGGGGAAATATACCCATCCCCAAATCCATGTGTCCCTTGGGGAATAAGTTCACTCTAGGTTAACCATAATCACCAGTATACCCTAGGGAAATATTTCACCCCAGTTTAACCATTAATACCAATATACCCTAGGGAAGTAATTCACCTAGGGTTAACCATTAATACCAATGTCCCCTAGGGGTAGCATTCACCCCGGGTTAACCATTAATACCAACTTCACCCGAGGGTAGCATTCACCCTGGGTTAACCATTACCACTAGAATCCCCCAGGGGAAGTGTTCACCCAATTTCAACCATTAAAAGAAAAGTAAACAAAACAAAATAATAAATCTATATCATAAAATAAGAAAAAAAGGTAAAGGATCACCCATAATATCGTTCTAAAAATGTATACAATTTATGTTAGCCAAAACTATTTCAAAACCCATTTCTAATTTGAATCCAAAAACCATTTAAAACATTTCTTATAAAAATATTATTCTCATTAAAATTTCAAAATACTATTTCAAATAGAACATTACTCACACCTTCAATGCATTTCAAATTTCAATACCAAAATCCAAACTGATTAACCAATTTAAACCCAAAATTCTATTTCTATTTAAAACATCATTTAGTTATCCAATTATAAAGGCCAACATGCTACAAAATAATTCCACTATAAGGATCAATATTTAAAAGGGTTCTAAAAAAGATAATTTTTAACTCAAAACATTTAATAAATTTTCAGGGTCCTCACTTAGAAACTGGTGACATATCCACCACATGCACTGAAAGTGTAAATAAGAATATGATTAAATTTTGTGACCACATACCTCATATAGAGCTTGAAAATTTTATTTAAAAGGTCCATAAACTTGATAAGGCCCCGCCTAATCTCTCTTCATCAACTGGGTACCTAACTCAATTCACAATACCAAAACAATTAATTATGACTAATTATAATTAATTAAAAAACAAACTATAATCGATTATAATTAATTAGACACAATACTGAAATAGGTATAAGAGTAAAAACACCTACCAAAATCTCTTGCAGTAATAGAACCAAGACCAATTTATTTTCAAAGAACTGTTGTGTATTATTGACCACATTCTGGGAAAATCCCTATGAGTTTTCACCCATTCATTGGTCAATTAGAAAAATTATAATTAACAAAATAAAACTCAGTATGACCTCATACCTTAATTAAATGTCTAGAAAAATGTGCATGTGTGATCTTGGGATCTTCTCTACACAATCCAACCAAAAACCCCAATAGAAATGGAAAATTCCAGTATAATCCAGTAGAATCACTAATAACATATTAACTAAAAAATTTATAAATTATAGAGGGATAAACATGGGAAAGGATACCACTAGAGAAAGGAGAATCAACTAAAATGATAATGAAACAAATCAGAACCACCCAAAATTGAAGACAATTTAAGGGGATAAGAGGAACCTAGTTGGCTAATAGGGGTGTGTGTATGAGGGAGAAGGAAAGGGGAGGTATGAGGATTAAAATATCAAAGGGTAAAATCAATTATTTCTCTATTTTTAAGGGGTTTATTTTTTGGTTTCATGTTTATATAAACCATGCACCAATTGTGCATCTTGCATGTTCAAGGAATAGAGTTTATTAAATCGGACACATGTCTCTATAATTTACTACAGACCTTGCATGATTATCTAACCCCCTCCACATGGTTTAAACAAATTGTACCAATTTTGAAACTAAGATACATGGTTAGGGTGTAGGTTTAACACTGACTATGTGATAACTATGTTCCCTAGGATAAAACTCTAAAAAACACAAACTTTGAGCCCCAAGACCCTAGGAAACTCCCCAAACCTACAAACCCTTAATTAAATTCTCTTAAAAACCAAATTGGGTCTTTTAATTAGTTTAAATATAGTTACCCAATCCTTTTACACATATTATTAAATTATTTTTAAAATAAAAACCCAATAACTACATCCCAAAGATCATGAAGCATGGTGTATTTGGAAAACTAGGTTCATAATACATCAAAGTGAGAATAAAAAAACTTCTTTATTTTTCTCTCCATAATGGTCTCTTGAATACTTTTGATCTCCTAAAACTACATTTGATAAACTAGTGAATACATATAAAAAAGGTGTGAGTTAAAAAAATCCATTAAGGTAATAAACATGATAAGGAAGTATAACTTATGAGTAAAAGGAATAACATTCTATAATAAAATATAATACTCAAGAGTAGTCATATGGGATTATAACATAAAGAAAATGGTATCATAAGATCATGTAATCATATAAATTGTGATAAAAACATATAACATGCCATAAAATTGAGTAAAGGATAACTTTTTAAACAATATCACATAGTGGAAAAAGTCCCATAATGGATTAGGTTTACTCCTTAATCCCATACATGACACCTCAAGAGACTAAAGTTTTACCAAATACATTAGAGTGATATCTGGGAACACCAATTATAACATGTTCATGATTATTTGTTCCACAAAATGGAAGGAAATCATAAAGAATAGACATAATAATTACCCATGGAAAGAAAATGGGTTTCATAATCCCGTCTCATATCATAATCAAGGGAAATTTCATAATGAAGGCATTTGGGAGATGAACATAATACATGTATTACCCCATAAAATTAATGGATAATAAGATAGGTATATATGTGAGATACATATATACATAATTTAGAATAAATCCATAACATCAAAGGCTATCATCATTAGTTAAAATTTATTTAAAAGATTAAATGGAATATTTCTTGAGCAAAATACCATTTTCACTTTGAAATCACTTCTTCAAAATCTAAAAATTTCCAAAATATTATAGAAAATATTTTATTTAAAAATATTCATGTAAAAGTATAAAGTAAACTTCAAATAATTTATTGGTCATGATATTATTAAATTCCATACATGTCCTATAAGTTAAAAGAAAATATTTATTTCACAATTTTTTAAAAAAGGTCAAAAAGTAATTTATTCTTAAGATGATAGAAATATTCAGTTATAACCATTTGGTTAAAAGAAATACATGGGTAAATTTTTATTTAATAAATAATTGGAGAATATTAAAAACATTCCTTAAATATTTTAAAGAAAATATATACATGGAAAAGAATGGTTCAAGATTTAAATGAATATATGAGATCGATATTACTTATAAAAAATTCCTTGGTGTTTCTTTATTCAATAAGAGAGGAAATAGAAACCATAAAATTTAAACCATAGTCATGACCAAATTATAATAAAATGGGTGTGTTTTAATAAAAAATTGTATATGATTTTCCCCAATGGAACCTTGAACATAAACAATCTCGAAAAGAAAGGAGACTATAGAATAAAGCATTTACCACATTGGTAACTTTCAAATCAAATCCCCTTGGATGAAGTAAAATTAATCATAAATTAAAATACCATAAATTGTGAATTTTTAATGATGTAACATGTAATAGTGTAAATACATGAACCATATAAAATAAATTGGTGCATAATATTAAAATAAGCCTCAATGAAAGGAAATTGAAATTGAATCCCTTAGAAAGAACATGTCATTGAAGTGAGAGTTAATAGATGAAGTTACCATGTGTTTCAAATATAATTCCATATGAAACAAGATTAAATAAAACATAAAATAATAAATTTCCATTACACACATAATCATAGTATATAAAAGACAATGAATAAGTAATTTAACCCAATGAAATAAATTGAATTATAAAATCCTTTATCTGGAGTTTGACTCATCACGTACATAATTTATCTTTATAAATAATAAAATTATGTTGATTATTTAATTTATTAATAAAATTTTTCATGTTTAATATTCCTTTCATTTTATTTATTATCATTTTATACATATTTACTTAATCCATTAAGTTCATGTCATACATGTTCATGGTATTCAGTTCATGTGTCTAAAATTACTTCGGTGTGTTGAATATGGTAAAATGATTCATTATTCCATAATATCCAGAATAATAATCATGTAATAATTATAATTTTTATACATCAATTATATTTTTAAAATAAACCATGAAATATGGTTGTGAAAAATGAACTACGTTATAATCATGGATATGGTGAGTCATACGTACGCATGAGTAACGTTTCAATTATTCAAATATCATGATGGAAAGAAGGTGAGTGTTATTTTATATTTACATAATGATAATTATATCATAAATATAATATTATTTCTTTAAATACACTTACATGTACAATCTATATGGTAGGGTAAAAAAACAAATCACATCGTTTCGTAAGGCTGTGATCCGCCATATAAACAAATGATGTTAACATTTTTCAACGGATGGTAAAGTAATAAGGTATATGATATATTACTGATTATACATTGAAATAGGATAATATTCATTGTTTATATTATAATATTCATGTGCTTTATTAATCATAAACACCATTTTCAGTACATTTTACACTTTGAACATCATTTCACATTATGATTGTAATTCTTTATTAAAGTGCACTATTACTTGGTACATATTTGAACGCCTCCTAAAACACAAATTGTTATTTTTTATATTTTAATATTTTATTTTCAGTTATCCCATGATATAAGGAAAAATTCATGATTTTTTGTCACTTTAATATTCACATTAGAAGACCACCAATGTTGTCCTTGAACCAACAACATTTTGGTAAAAGTAAACTGCACAAAATCTCAATAAAGAGACTATAGAGGCCACTATATAAGCCCAATAATTATTAAAATTGAACTAAAGATATAGGACATAAATGGTAACATTTCATCCAGTAGTGAAAAGAGCTAATTCATAGTGTTAAAGGTAGTTTCATGCGGTCCAATTTGGAGATAAAATGTTGGACTAGATTCTGTAGTCCAAAAAAACATCCCACCATTTTACACATATCTCGCAAACCAAATATCCATTTTGGATGAAATTTTATAGATATTAAGGGGAAATCCATATATTAATATTTTTATTCTACTTACCAGAAAAATTCTGTCATTTTGATGCTCTTTCTGACACACCTGTAAAAGGAATGCAAGTTGGCTCAGATTTTTTGTCAAGGGTGGAAAAGTCCACTCTCCCTCAACTTTCCACCCACCTTGGCCTATCACCATTAATTGAGGAGAATTTTACTATTGGAGGCTCGACCCAAGGATTCCTACATTCCAATTTAATGTATTTGTGGTGGATTATTTGAGGATATTTATTGCCTTGTTTCATTTAAATGTTATGTTTCCCATTTGATGTTGTATTGTTATTCTCCATTTGTAAGTTGTTCTAATCACCTCAGTTTTCAATACAAATTCTTAATCTTATCTTATTACATTATTATTATTATCTCATTGATGTTGTTGTTTCATATTTTGAATTTATTCAAACCAAACCTTGTGAAATTATTCACACAACGGTGGAGTGATTGTTTTCTTTTTATTATTTTCTTAACTTTTTCAATTCCTCCCTCATGAGTCTACTTCCCGCTTCCATTGAAACCATAGAATCAATATATTCCTAACCCCTATCATGGGTTGATCCAAGGGATTATAAATTGGATGTATTGGATATTATATCTCACTTTATTGATTTCTAATCAATTCTTTTAATTGAGAATTTCATTTGACGATTTTAAAACTTCTTCGCCCTTTTTGAATTTTAAGGCCGCAAACTTCAAGTGCTAATACGAACCTTTACCTTGGAGTTATCAAACCTTTGATCCTCCAAGTTTATAGGTGATTCATATTATGGTGTTTAGGTATTAAAATAGTAATTTATTATGTTGTTTGATCTTAATAAATGAACCCATATCAAATATAAAAAATTGAAATAGTTGAAAAAAGAATGCATCAAATCCACCCCAAGTTATAACCTAGGATCAAATCATTATATTAATTTGAATTCACTTAAGTATATCAGTGTTCTCTTAAACCCATATAAAATGAACCTAAGTTTTACACTTCATATCCAAAAACAATCCATATAATTTATGTGTCTCTAGGTTACTTCTTAGGTCTTTGAGGATTAAACAACCCAAGCTAAACTACAAGCGACCACTTACCCTTAAAATCTTGGGTAAATTTGGGCGAGAAAAAATTTTGGTGACATTGATGGGGACTCAAGTAATTAATCTCAACACCCATTATATTCTCCCCCATTTATCTTTTCTCACCCCAAATTCTCTTATCTTTTTCCTTTATTGTTTTTTTTTCTTTTGGCGCATGTCCGCCTACACTCGCAATAACTCAAACACATTAGTTCAAGTGGAAAGTCCTGGAGTTGGGGAATAAATTACACCAAGGTAACTCTTTTAATTAGATACTAATTTTTATAATACTCCAGAGTCGAAAAATGATCCCACTTCAATGGAAGTTCTTCAAAGAAACCAACTCATAAACCTGGGTGGGAACCAAAATGGAAATCCAAATGAGGCAGCCCCAAACATGGGGAATGCAGTCGATTAGACCATGAATGAATACCTCACACCTACTAATAACAATGCACCCTCTTACATTAGACATGATACCCTAGGATAATTCCACTATATCTTCGAGCCTCATGTCCTAAACCACCTTCCAACCTTCCACGGGATGGAGTCATAAATGCCATACCTTCATGTCAAAGAGTTCAAAAACGTTGTTGAAACCATGTGCCCACCACATCAACTTGAGTAAGCTAAGATGAGAGACTTTCCTTTATCACTTAAGGATTGAAAAAATAATTGGTTAAATAATCTGAGACCTACATCAATCCACTCTTGGGACCAATTACAAGTAGAATTATATAAAAAATACTTCCCCCATCACAAAACAATTGCACTTAAAAAGAGCATACATAAGTTTTCTGAAATAGAAGGGGAGTCATTTTATGAAACGTGGGAAAGGTTCAAAGACACACTCAACATGGTACCTCACCATGGATTTTCAATCCCAGAACTAGTTCAAATTTTCTTTAAATGGTTGGGTCTGGGAAACAAACAATTCATTGACATGATGTGTAATGGAACCTTCAAAAACAAATCTCGAAATGATGCTTAAGAGTATCTAGAAAGACTTTCTGAACAAAATCAAACATGGGGAACATCACCTTACTCTGATAATACACCCAAATCTGGTGGAATTAAAACACTTAGGGAGGAGGAAGGCCTTAAGGTGAAACTTGTTTCCCTCACTAGGAATATCGAGGAGATCGATCTTAGGAAGGTCCATGAAATTCAAAATATTGACCCAGTTTGAAAATTTTGTGAAAAACATAACCAAAAGACTGAAAACTTCCCTACCATCCTTTACATTAAAGATGTTATTCTAGGAGGACCACCAGCGGAGGTCAATGCTCTGAACTTTTAGTTGCCACTGTACCAAAACACTTTCAATCCAAGGTACAATGATCATCCTGGATTTTGTTGGAAAGATAACCAACAACCCAACCAACAACCTAGTCATACATAAGGACCAAACCCCTACCCTACATAAAAGTTTCAAAACCATAACCAATTCTAACCACAACCAGTCCAATACCAACACCCTTTTATCCAATACTAATGTTGGGAAAAAATCCCTCATGGTAACATTGCAGCATTTTTGGGTTGATTTTGTTTGTCAAAAAAGCACGTTTCCATGGTGAATAGTTGTGTTCCAAAGATTTTGTTGAAAACAAATGTTGAAAAATAACCATGACAAAGTAATGGATGATCTAGAGGTGGTATAAAAGAATAGATACAATGTGGAATCGTTTTCCAATGTTTTCCAAATTTTTGGGATCCAAAATTTGGAGTTTGGTGAGCATCGTGAAAAGTGGATATCCTTGAAGGTCTCGTTTAAATATGGAAAAGGCATTAGTTTCATGAAGATAGGATTCATGGATTAGATTTCGTGAAGACCAGAAGAATGTTGACGGTGATGCTTCACGATTACGACGAGCTTCGCGAACAGAAGCGTCGAAGAGCATTGCGGTGGTGAAGGGAATTGCGAGTGGAGCTTCGCGGATAAGGGCATTGCGAGTGGAGATTCACGAAGAAGGCGTGAAGGAATTGACATTGATGATCCGCAATTATAACGAGCTTCGTGATCGAAAAATTTCCGTGGTGCTTCACGATTTTGACAAAATTTCGGCAGAATCTTCAAAGCATCATGATTTGAGATGACATGGCATTGACTTTACATGGAAAGTTAGAGGGTCATTGGAATTGCCTATAAATAGACCTCGGCCCCCTCGAGTGAAGCATAGATAATTTTTAAAGAAAATCTTTTGATCTCGGTTCGTGAAGGAGGTTTTCGAAAGCAGCATGCTTCATGAAAGAAGAGCATTGTGACGGCTAATCTAACTCCACTAAAGTTTCGAGCTCCATGTTGGATTAGTGAGCTTCGCGAGGGAATTCTCTCTGTGACGACTTGAGCTTTGTGAGAGTGCTTCACGATAGTTCTTCATGAGAGTTCTTCGCGAAAAGGCAGGAGCTTCATGAAGTCTTGTTTGAGCTTCACGAAATTGGGAGTTTCGTGAAGTAGGGTGCTTTGCAAAGGTGTTTCCAAAGTGAGTTGCCCAGTATTCAGGGTCACAGAGGTATTCATAAGTGGATGAACTTTGAAATTCAATATAGCATCTACATACAGTGGAGGATGCATTAATTAGTGATAATGAAGAGACCTATAAGTCTATAAATTGTGAGTGGATCTTATGAAGAAGCAGTGATCTCACTTTAGTGGAGAGAGCAGTGTGTTCTCAAATTGTTAGTGGTTGTAAACCAGGAGGGACAATGAGTCCACTTAGAACTTGTAAATAGCATTGCACTTATAGTGGAATTGGCACATCGGCACACTGTCGGTGTATGCTCCTTGGACGTAGCCTAGTGAGGGTGAACCAAGTAAAAATCGTTGTATCATGTGCATGCCTTAAGGTTTGTTCATACTCTGCATCAGGAAGGAGAGAGAAGAGAGTTTTGTCTAATATCAAACCAAGATCAAAAGAGGTAGTCATTTTAATCTGTCATACCCTGATTCGCACCCCCCCCCTCAGGGTATCTAGCCTAGTGGACCAAACAACTAACAACCCATCTATAAACCATTGCAACAACCAATACAACAACCAAAGTATCCTCCTGGGATAAACCAACCAGCACAATCCCCTACTCAATCTTCTCCTCTTCCAATCCTTGAGCAGTTGTGTAAAAAAATGGAGAAACTGAACTCGGAAGTCTTATCCCTTAAACATGAACTACAAAAAATTAAAACTGGAAAGGCATCCATTTCTACTCAGGCGGTACCATCTTCAACTTTAAGGGGAGAATCTAGTTACATAAAAACCTCTCATGAACAACTCAAAGAAGTTACTATTTTAAAAAGTTGTAAATCCATTGAGAAACCTAAACAAGACATTCCAAAACCATTAAAAGATTCAAAAACACATGAAAATGATGAATAACCACCCACATATTCTGAAAAAAAACCTAATGAGAATGTGAAGGAACTACAACCACACCAAAAAATCAAACAACCTGCTCCCTTCCCTCAACACATGAGAGGTAAATCTAAACCAGAAGTGAATGAAACTTTGAGGTAAATCTTCTCTGATGTTAAGTTGAACATTCCACTTCTTGATGCAATCCAAACCATTCCTGCCTACTCAAAGTACCTTAAGGACTTGTGCACTTTTAAAAGGAAATGTTCACATAAAAACCAAGTCCTTTTGGATGCTAATGTGAGTACCACCATTCAAGGGACCATTCCTACAAAGTTGAAATATCTCGGATGTCCATACATCAATGTTGAGTTAGGAGAGAAAAAAGTTTTCAAATAACTTTTTAATCTGGGAGCTATTGTGAACCTTATTCCTTATTCCATGTATTGTTAGTTAGGGCTCAAAGAACTCCAACCCACATCTGTCACTCTTGAACTTGTTTATCGTAGTGTTCAAGTTCCTACAGAGATCTTAAAGGATGTTTTGGTGAAAGTTAAAATTTTCATTTACCCAGCTAAATTCATTGTCCTTGACAGTCACCCAATATTAGGTCCTAGGGAGCAAACCCTAATCATCCTTGGTTGTCCCTTCCTTGCAACAATCAACTCTGTTATCTGAGTCCAAAATGGGAACATGACCATCACCTTTGGAAACATGAGTCTAGACTTGAACATCTACAATGAAAACTCTCAAATTGGGGATGATGAAGAGATCCATGAGGTTAATTGGATTAGTAGTGTTCATAGTGAACTCAAAGAACATCAAGGGATTACTGAAGGATGTTTAATTCAAGAATAGGTTGATTTTCTTTGTTCATATGAGGTAAATTTGTCTCCTTTGCTTAAATCTCTTTCAAATAGTTCTATTGATGATTTTATCAAATCATAAATAAATGATAAAATTGGTGAAATAAATAACATTGAGTCCATACCCATTTATTACACTGATCTAGATAATTTAGTGGGTGAAAATTTTGTTCACAAGGAACCAATTCAGTCAAGAAATATGAACAAAGAAGCTCAATTAAATACAAATTCCCATCATTTCTTGGAAAGTGATAACCAATATGATCTCAAATTTAAGTTCCTAACTTAATCAGTAAATTATGAATTATTATGGTACAATTGATCCTTTACTGTTGTCATTTTTTCCTCTCTCGAATCCAATCAAGAGATGATGCTTTTGGATGTCGTAAGAAAGAATAAGAAAGAAATTGGATGGACCCTTTCTGATATTCCTAGGATTATCCCACACATTTGAACTCATATGATTGTTCTTGAATCTGAATCCAAACCATGTCTTCAACCTTAGTATAGAATCAATCCAAATTATATGGATGTGGTAAGGAAAGAACTTCTTAATTTGTTGAAATCGGGTATCATCTACCCCATTATTGAGAGTGAGTGGGTAATCCCAATTCAAGTTGTCTGAAAAAAAGCTAGAATCACTATGATCACCAATGAGGATGGTGACCTTCTCCCCACAAGGGTTAGTAGTGGATGGAGAGTCTTCATTGACTATAGGAAGCTCAAATATTATACCAAGAAATACCATTTCCCCTTGCCTTTTATTTATCAAGTCCTCGAGCGAGTAGTGGGTCATCAATTATATTGCTTCCTATATTGATTATCATGGTATAATAAAATTGAGGTGTCCTTATAGGATCAAGGAAAAACAACCCTCACTTTTCCATTCGGCACTTTTTCCTTCAAGCGAAATCCCTTTGGGTTATGTAATGCCCCATGTACCTTCCAGCGGTGCATGATGGGAATCTTCTCAGACATGGTATGGGATTGTTTAGAGGTCTTCATGGATGACTTATCTATCTTTGAGTATATTTTTTAGGGATGAATTTTGAATGTTTAAAGGGTTTTTTCAAGATTTGAGGATAATAATATCATCCTAAATTGGGAAAAATGACATTTCATGGTAAATTAAGGACTTTTTTTAGGCCATCTGGTCTCTGGTAGAGGGATTAAAGTTGATAAATCTAAGTTTGACATCATTCTTCACCTTCCCTCTCCTAAAACTTTAAAGGAATTGAGGTCCTTATTAGGATATTATGGTTTCTATAGAAGGTTAATTGGGAATTTAATCTATATTTCTCAACCACTTTGTGCTCTCTTGGTGAAATATGCTTCATTTTTTTGGATAGAAAGTTGTGAGGAATTATTCTCTAAACTCAAGTTAGCTCTTATCTCTCCACCTATCATGAAATATAAAAATTGGAAACTTACTTTTGAGATCATTTGTGATGCGAGTGACTTTGTTGTAGGAGTAGTCTTAGGACAACAGTGTGAGAAAAATCCATGTGTCATTGATTATGAAAGAAAATCTTTAAATGATACATAAATCAACTACACCACCATTGAGAAAGAGTTTCTTACTTTTGTATTTTCCTTAGAGAAATTTAGGTCCTATCTATTAGGGTCACCCATCATTGTATTCACAAACCATTCATCCCTAAAATATCTTTTGTAACACCCCAAGCTTCCACGGTATGCTTCTCTTTGAATAATACAGTAGCGTATGTTATACGCAACTTCAAGGTTCTAACACACACCTCAACCAATCAAAGTAGCTGTTATGAATAGTAATACCCACTTTTTGAAATTTTATAAGTTTTATTATTAAAATTGGACTTAATTTTTAGATTTTTAATATCAAAATTATATTAGGGTGAGTTTTATGGTATTTTTTTGAGAACATCCAATTTTTTATGAATAGTGAAAAATACTAAACTTTAATTAAAAACAACCTTTTTAATAAAAATAATTTATAGTGATAAATTATACTATTGAGTGGTTTTAAAGTATATTTATAATATATTTTTAACATTTAGTCCAATGTTGGTCATTTTATGTAATTTCACATTTAAACTAGACATAAACAAGTGTCAATCTTTTGATAGTTATTATTTCTTAAAAAACACGCTTTTTGTTTTAAAAACGAAAATTAATTTTAAATTAATTTCTACCTCTTCTGTGTTTTGAATTTAGAAAAACAGATTCAATATTTAGAATCAGTAGGTCCAAATTGTGTAAATAGGTAACTTTCATTTTTAGATATTTGGAATAATTACTTCGGTAAATATTTTATTTACCATGGTTAAAGGGTAAATCCGGTAAATAAGGGTAAAAAAATTATATTATAATAATATTAAATTACCCTAAAACATGTCCTAACCCTATTGGATGATACATGTCTGACCATGGGCATATTTGGGTCTATTTTGGGACCCCATGGAGCCACTTGTAAGTGATAATGACACTTTATATTAATTAAGTTAAAGTAAATACAAAAATGACATAAGAAAATATATTTTAGAAAAAAAAAATTACATAGGGTTATATATGTTATCTTTTAGACTATAAATATTAATTAGAAATCTCAAATTATTTCATACATGATGGTATTTTATTTATAATTTTTAGAAATTTAATAATGAAATTTATTTATGACACAATAATGATGCATTATTTTCCTTATTAATGAAAGAATCAAATAAATGGTATTATAAATGTTAAAATAAATACAATTTAAAAGTTTTGATGCCATCCACAAATTTTATAGGTTAATATGACATTTTTGTATTGATTAAATTAATTTATTTCTAATTAATAAAGTTTTTAGGACTTTAAAAAAATTAATTATTAAATATTGTCAAAATTGACATAAAGGAATTTTTAAAACAAATATCATATTATTAAATTATATAATATTCATAAAAATATAAGGTTCAGACAAAAGACTTATATAATTATATTTTTATCATTAATTAACCACTGGGGGTTATCTTGGATGTATATAGTAAGTTTATTAACAATATAATATAAAAATACAAAGAGACTTGGTAAATGTCAAACTATTTAACTAAGAGTTAAATCTAAAATTTAAGGTTAATATAGTGACCAAAACTGGTCTAAAACATATTGGTTGAGTGGTTTTAGGCCCATACCCACATTATACTGTAAATAATCCATTTTTGAGCCATTAAAAACCGAAAATTATTTTATTATAAAATAATATTTCTAGATTTTTCTAAGGTGCCCCTCACCCATCTTATAAAAGGGCACTCCCCATTCTCTCTAATTCACACCTTCAAAGCCATTTGGATCGTCCAACCCCTGACCAAATACCCTATCAACTATCCTCCCTTCATCCTATAGGCCTTAATTTAGTCATAAAGCCAATCTAAGGATCCCTTTTGATCAAATCAAAAGGAAGAACCCGAAGAAGAGGTAAATATCTCACCACCTCTTTCAAGTTTCTTCCTTATTCCACTTTATTTTTCTTTGTTGTTTCCATTATAAAATAATAACTCCAATATATTCTATATAATGTGATGTTATTATAAATATGTTACAACCAAATTCATTATTCTATCCATCCTTTGAATGAAATTTCACCATACGTGCGTACGTACGGCTTACCGTCTCCACGTCGTGGTGTAATCGTTATTCAATACATTATTATTTAGATGGGTATAATAATGATGTGTAATTGATGTAAATAATAAATATAAAATGATAATTATTCTGTATATATTATATACCATCCAATTATATATTATTTTAATATCAAAAGAATGATATTGTCGCTCGTGCGTACGTATGGATTACCATCTCCACGAACACGATGAGATTCATTCCCCATCGTATCCATTCAAGACTGATTTTTATTTTATGATTAAAATAGTGTTTAAAGACTTGATATTATTATGAATATGGATATGATACATCCCATCCATAACAAATATGACTCACATAACAAATAATACAAAGGAAAGTGAATCCATTAACACCTGAAACAACGATAATACTAAGATATTATTAACAAAGAAATGTTAAAATATCATATATGATATCATATTAATGTATATGATTATTTTATAATTTAATAAAAATTATTTCACCATTATACAGGAGGTTAACCTACCCTCTACCAAGGAAAAGTACAAGGTAAGGGTTAATTTCAAAATCTCATTATTATCTGAGGTTATTTTCATGTAAGTATCTACTGGGACCTCTTTATCATCCACATCCATGTTTCTTAAAATGTATTTCAAAACATTCTTAATATTTTATAGACTATGGGTTAAAGTCATTTATACCCTTGTTTTACTTTTTATAATATTTTTATAAAGGAATCTTTCTGTCGTTTTCTAAACAATGTCCTTTTTAACCTTTTCGACAAAATTAAGGTAAGAATGTCTTTTTTAACTTATACGGTGGGTGAAGCTATTTTCCACCATTATAAAATTGTTGAAGCTTCCCTTACAAGCTTATAAGAATATTTTCAAAGTAAATTTTTTCTTTTATAATTATTTGACTTTTAAATGATTTCAAAAAAGAGAGATATTTCTCTCAAATAGTTTTGATTTCATCTATGTCAACATCATTTGGTAGATTTTAAGCTTATTTGAAGTTGATTTATTATGATAAAAAACTTCCATATTGTATTGAATGTTTTGTGATATGTTTGACTATGTATGTGTTATTTTTATACCATTCATGGTTTATGGAGAAATTATTGACATTTCGTATACTAGTTTTAATACGACTGTTTATGTTATGTTTAAACCTGTTCATATGAGGAATGTATTGGAATTAGTAAGTGGCGGGTAGAGCCCGCTATAGCTCCTCAATGCATCAGTAGGTCTCATGAGACAAACTAGTGTCCTAGAACAAGGCCTTGACAAAATCTTATTTGTAGTCTTGGAACAAGGTCTTGACTATGTGGTTATGATAGTCTGGCATTATGCATTCCATCATTATGAAAGTGGTTACTGATATTGAATTTGATTATTCGACTAGTAGAATATCCATGTGAATAAGTAAATGGAATTATTTCATTTTATTTTTTCCATATTATACTGAAGTTGAATTTTAAAAGGCTTTTGATTTATTTATACATTGCCTTAAATGTTTATGCTTATTTATGAAAGTTTCCGCTATATTGTTATCCTTACTGAGCATCTAAGCTTACCCCTTTCTATGTTTTATTTTTTCCAGGATGTGAAGAAGTATTTTATGACTGACCTGCAGGGAAAGTCTGAGGGGATATGATTGTGGAATATGGAGACTATTTTATTGTAGTTTTTCACTTTATGATGTAATGTAAGACTTATGAATGTATCTAGTGTTTCCAAGGCTACTAAACTAATCGGTCTTTCGAGACTTGATCTTTTGTGATCATTACAATGTTATATAATAATGCACCGATTCTGGGTAACTGGGGTTGGGGCGTTATAGTTGGTATCATAGGAAGTTTAGTACAAACCTTGGAAACTAGATTTATATAAACTCTGATTAGAGAACATAGCCCTAAGATATACTTTTAGGATTAGTATAGAAGAACTTCCTAGAATTTTGGTATTGTAGAGATTTTGTGAGTTTTCCAAAAAAATACATCTCTGTCTGGATACGAGCAGGTAGAGGCAGCTCTGGCATAGATATACCTAGGGGTAAAACCCGAAAACACTACTTTGAGCTAGACTCGAATGAAAACTGGTGCACGACAGCAGGCCTTATTGCACTCTTGGTTAGGACACTCCTAGGGGATAGGCTTAGGATAATTCTCATTTTTTTACAAACCATTATGAAGGGCTTATGAGTATATACTTCATCAAAGAAAACATTTTTATTATTATGGATTATATCCATAAACTGTTCAATTTATGTTAAGTGTTTTACAAGTTTGGATTTATGTATTATGATTCATAAACTAATCTAGTGTATGGCATTGTTTAGAAATGGAGCCTAGTGGAAGGAATGGGAACTGTATCAATGCATGCACTCCATGTAGGGATTTCCCTCCTACTCAAGATAATTATACTGGAGCTAATGATACAACTGGTGCTGATCAACTTATCACCATACTGGGACAACTCACTCAGGTTATGAATAATAACCTTACCCGTATGGAGTACCCCAATCCACAACATGGAGGATCAATGTTAGATCACTTCATGAGGCAACAACCACCAAAATTCAATGGGATTACAAATACATAGGTAGTTGAACAATGGATAAGTTCTTTAGAGAAAATATTCCACGCCTTGGGGAGTAGGGAAAGGGAAAAAGTTGTCATGGAAGTTTACAACCTCACTAGAGATGTTGATCAATGGTGGTCATTGATTCAAAACAAAAAGGAAGAATATTAAGTATCAAATATGTAATAGAGGGGGTTTAAAGAGCTTTTATTAGAAAAATACTTTCCTTGTGACCATCGAGCAGATATAGAAAGGAAATTTCTGAGTCTGAGGCAAAAGGATGATGAGAATGTTGCAAAGTATGAGTCTAACTTTACAAGGTTATCAAGGCATGCTATAGATTATATACGTAACCCAAGAAGTAAGATTGATCATTTATTTGATGGGTTAAAACCATTTCTCTATAAATCATTAGTCTCACATTCCTTCTCGTCATACGAAGATATTGTCGCATGTGCTATCAAGAAATAAAATGAATTCTCTAAGTCTTACGACTTTAAAGAAAAGCAAGAGAAGAAGAGATATGTTGATCACTTTGGAAATGGAAATAATGGGAAGAAGGGAAAATTTGAATATCTATCCTGTAGTAAATGTGGGAAGGAAAACACCGGTACTTTCCTGAAGGGAATGGGAGTCTGTTATAAGTGTGGTTAAAAAGGCCACCAAGCTCGTGATTGGAAGGAGAAGAAAGAATCTACTGATGTTCAATGCTACAATTACAGGGAGATGGTACATTATGAAAATGAATGTCCTAAGCATTTTGGGAACTTACCTCAGAAAAGGACAAGGGATCAAGACCAAGCTTATGCTATCACTACTGCTGAGGTAGAAGCTCTGAAAGACGTGGTGGCAGGTAATTTAATGGCTTCCTCGAGTTTAGAAAATGCTTTATTTGATTTTGGATCATTGCATTGTTTCATATCTACCCAGTTTGCTAAGAAAATTAGATATTTCCAATTTGATTTAACAAGGGAGTTTTCAAATAAA
This sequence comes from Viscum album, assembly GCA_963277665.1. NCBI lineage: Eukaryota > Viridiplantae > Streptophyta > Magnoliopsida > Santalales > Viscaceae > Viscum > Viscum album. Next base: position 53,752,162 of record OY728138.1, on the reverse strand, counting down.
ACTCTTAAGGGAAGTATCATCATAACAAAGTTTTGTGAATCTGTCCCCATTAGAGCATATAAATGTACTTTATCTGTTGATCTCATCATCAAACCCATGATTGAGTTTGATATAATCCGCGTTATGGATTTTCTTTCAGACCATGATGTGAAGATTTATTGAAAGAAGAATGAGGTTATGATTTCTGATGATGATGATAAAGAACACCTTATCTTTAGAGAAAAATCATCACCACCTAATTCTTAACTATATCCACCCCCAGTAGGTTAACTAAATTCAATTATTGTGGAGGAAGAGAATGAAATAATTTTGGGTGAGGAAAGGAATGTTAAAATAAAGGATGTCCCTATTGTGAAAGAATATGTTGATGTTTTTCCAAAGGATTTTCCTGGAAATCCTCCAGAATGAGAAATTGAGTTTTCCATTGACCTAATTTCTGGTTCAAGGCCCATATCAAAGACCCCTTATAGAATGGCCACTGTGGAATTAGTGTAACTAAATAAACAACTAGAGGGATTGAGTAATAAGGTATTTATTCTCCCTATTATTTCTCCATGGGGAGCCCCTGTTCTTTTTGTTAAGAAGAAATATGGATCTATGGGGTTATGTATCGACTATAGGGAGATCAATACTATAACAATAAAGAACAAGTATCCCCTACCTCACATTGATGATTTATTCGACCAACTTCATAGAGTTCAATACTTTTCAAAGATTAAACTTTGATCTGGATATCATCAATTGTGTTAGAATAAGGAAGACATTCTGAAAACAGCATTTCGAACCAGGTATGGGCATTACAAGTTTACAGTAATTCCTTTTGGGATGATTAATGCACCCTCTGTTTTCATGGATCTAATGAATAGAGTTTTCAAGGAATATCTTGATGAATTTTTAGTGGTATTTATTAATTATACCTTGGTATACTCCAAAATCTACAAAGATCATGAAAATCACTTGTGCATTATCCTGAAGACTCTGAGAAGACATGAATTATATGGGAATTCTAGCAAGTGTGAATTCTGGCTTTAGGAGATTTCTTTTCTTGGCCATATTGTCTCTAAGGATGGAATCTTTGTTGATCCTTATAAGAAAAGAGAAATCCATGAATGGCCAGAACCAATGAATATAACTGAGGTATGAAGTTTTATTGGTTTCGCAGGTTATTATCGACCTTTCGGCCAGAATTTTTCCCGGTTAGCTAACCCATTAACAAAGCTCACACGAAAATGGGTTGAATTTGTTTGGACAAAAGAGTGTGAAGAATTTTTTGAAGAACTGAAGAGAAGATTAGTCAATGATCCTATCTTGACTCTACCATTGGGGAATGATCGGTTTTTTATTTATAGTGATGCTTCAAAGAAAGGACTTGGTTTTGTCCTTATGCAGAATGGTAGGGTTATTGCCTATGCATCACGACAGCTAAAAATTCATGAGAAAAACTATCCTACTCATGATCTTGAGTTAACATCTGTAATATTTTCTTTGAAGATGTGGAGACACTATCTATATGGTGAAAATGTGAGATTTATACTGATCACAAGAGTTTGAAGTATATTTTCTCACAGAAAGAACTCAACTTGGGGAAAAGGAGATGGCTTGAACTACTCAAGGATTATGATTGCATGATACACTACCACTTAGGGAAGGAAAATAAGTTGTCAGATGCTTTGAGTAGAAAGGATCATGGAGTTTTGAACAAGATGAGAGTTGAAAGGGATCCTATTTACATGGATCTAGTAAATATGGACATGGGAATAACCATGGAAGGTGAGACATCAATTCCTTTTCAAATGGTTGCCAAACCATATTTACTATAAAGGATTAAGAGTTCTCATAATGATGATGAAGAGTTTCAAAAGAAGATAAAGTTATTAATGATGGGAGATTGAGTGACTTTGTGTATGAAGATGGAATTTTGAAATTTGTGAAGAGACTTTATGTTCCCAATATGCCTGATCTAAAAATGGAATTGTTGTATGATGCTCATAGTTCCAATTTCTCTATACACCATAGTAGCACTAAGATGTATAAAGATTTGAAGGATTATTTTTGGTGGGACAACATGAAGAGGGAGATTGCTGATTTTTGGTCAAGATGTATGGTTTGTAAACAAGTGAAAGATGGAAAGAAACAGCCTAGTGGAGTCTTGAAACCTCTTCCCATAAGTGAGTGTAAATGGGATAATATCACGATGGACTTTTTCATGGGACTACCAAAGACTCCTAGAAGGAATGATGCAATATGGGTCATTGTTGATCGTCTTACCAAGTCAGCACATTTTCTTACTATAAAAGAAGATCTACCACTTGAACATCTAGCAAGGATATATATTAATGAAGTTGTGAGACTTCATGGAGTACCCCTATCAATTTTTTATGATCTTGATCCACGTTTTACATCAAGATTCTAGAAGAGTCTTCAGAAGACCTTGGATACTGAACTTCATTTGAGCACTGCCTACCACCCCCAAACTGATGGACAATCAGAACGGATTATTCAAACCCTAGAAGACATGTTGATATCATGCTCACATGACTTTCAGGATATGTGGGATCAATATTTACCTCTGGTGGAATTTTCTTATAACAATAGCTTCTATTCAAGTATTCAGATGGCACTATATGAAGTGTTATATGGAAATAGATGTCGCACACCAACCTGTTGGGATGATGTTGGTGAAATAAAACTCGTAGGCCTAGAACTTGTGGAGGAAACGATGGAAAAGGTGAAGGTTATCCAAACCCACATCAAAGCAGCTCAAAGTAGGCAGAAGAGATATGCCGATAATCGAAGAAAGGATTTGGAATTTCAGGTAGGAGATCATGTTTTCTTGAAGGTATCTCCATGGAAGGGTGTTATACGTTTCAGTAAGAAGGAAAAACTGATTCCTAGGTACATCAAACCTTTCAAAATTCTTGAATGAATTGGGGTTTTAACTTACCGGTTGTCAATGCCACCAAGTCTCTCTAAAGTTCACGATGTGTTCCACGTATCACTATTGAGAAAATACATGCCTAACCCAATGCATGTACTCACTTATGAGGAAGTAGAACTAGAACTGGGTCTGTCTTATTGTGAAGAGCCCATCAGGATTCTTGATACCAGAGAACAAGTGATGAGAAACCGAACGACTCGTCTGGTAAAAGTTCTATGGAGAAACCATAAGATGGAAGAGGCAAAGTGGGAACCTGAGGAACTTATGATGAAGTACCACCTGAGTCTTTTTACGCAGTAATATTAAAGAAATTTTGAGGATGAAATTATTTGAAGGATGGTATAATGTAACACCCCAAGCTTCCATGGTACGCTTCTCTTTTAATAATACAGTAGTGTGTGTTGTATGCAACTTCGAGGTTCTAACACACACTTCAACCAATCAAAGTAGTTGTTATGAATAGTAATACCCACTTTTTGAAATTTTATAAATTTTATTATTCAAATTGGACTTCATTTTTGGATTAGGAATATCAAAATTATCTTAGGGTGAGTTTTTGGTATTTTTCTGAGAACTTCTAATTTTTTATGAATAGTGAAAAATACTAAACATTAACTAAAAATAACTTTTTTAATACAAATAATTTATAGTGATAAATTATAAAATTGGGTGGTTTTAAAGTATAGTTAGAATATATTTTTACCATTTAGTCCAATTTTGGTCATTGGACATAATTTCACATTTAAACTATACATAAACAAGTGTCAATATTTTGATAGTTATTATTTCTTAAAAAATACACTTTTTATTTTGACAACGGGGATTAATTTTAAATTAATTTCTGCCACTTCTATGTTTTGAATTTAGAAAAATGGATTACATATTTAGAATTAGGAAGTCCAAATTGTGTAAATAGTTAACTTTTATTTTTCGACATTTTGAGTAATTACTTTGGTAAATATTTTATTTACCATGGTTAAAGGGTAAATCCGGTAAATAAGGGTAAAAAAATAATATTATAATAATATTAAATTACCATAACACGTTTCCTAACCCTATTGGATGATACATGTCTGACCATGGGCATCTTTGGGTCTATTTTGGGACCTCATGGAGCCACTTGTAAGTGATAATGACACTTTATATTAATTAAGTTAAAGTAAATACAAAAATGACTTAAGCATATATCTTTTAGAAAAATAATTTTTACATAGGGTTATATATGTTATATTTTCAACTATAAATATTAATTATAAGGATAAAAATATTTCCTAAATAATTGTATTTAATTTATAAATTTTAGACATTGAATAATTAAATTTATTTATGACACAATAATGATGCTGTATTTTCCTTATTAATGAAAGAATCAAATAAATAGTATTATAAATGTTACAATAAATACAATTTTAAAGTTTTGATTCCATCCACAAATTTTATAGGTTAATATGACATGATATTATTGATTTAATGAATTTATTTTTAATTAATAAAGTTTTTAGGACTTTAACAAAAATCAATTATTAAATTGTGTCAAAATTGACATAAAGGAATTTTTAAAACAAATATTATATTATTAATTTATATAATATTCCTAAAAAACTTATGTTCTGCCAAAAGACTTATATAATGATATTTCTATCATTAATGAACCACTTGTGGTTCGATTTTAGGTATATAGTAAGTTTATTAACCATATAATATAAAAATACAAAGATACATGGTAAATGTCAAACTATTTAACTAAGAGTTAAATCTAAAAGTTAAGGTTTATATAGTGAACCAAACCTATCTAAAACCTATTGGTTGAGAGTTTTTCGACCCATTCCTACCTTATACTTTAAATAATCTATTTTGGAGCCATTATAAACTGATAATGATTTTATTATAAAATCATATTTCTAGCTTTTCCTAAGGTGCCCCTCACCCCTCTTATAAAAGGTCACTCCCCCTTATCTCTAATTCATACCTTCAAAACCATTTGGATCGTCCAAAACCTTCCAAAATACCCTATAAAATATCCTACCTTCATTCTAGAGGCCTTACTTTAGTCATAAATCCAACCTAAGGAACCCTTTTGATCAAATAAAAAGGAAGAACTTGAAGAAGAGGTAAATATCTCACCACCTCTTGCAAGTTTCTTTCTTCTTCCACTTCCTTTTTATTTGTTGTTTCCATTATAAAATAATAACTCCTATATATTCTATATACTGTGATTTTATTATAAATATGGTACAACCAAGTTCATTATTCTATCCATCCTTTGAATAAAATTTCACCATACGTGTGTACGTACGGCTTACTGTCTCCACATCATGGTGTAATTGTTATTCAATACATTATTATTTGGATGGGTATAATAATGATGTGTAATTGATGTAAATAACAAATATAACATGATAATTATTCTTTATATATGATATACCATCCAATTATATATTATTTTAATATCAAAATAATTATATTGTCTCTCGTGCGTACATATGGATTACTGTCTCCACGAATGAAATGAGATTCATTCCCCATCATATCCATTCAAGACTAATTTTAATTTGATGATTAAAAATAATGTTTAAAGACTTGTTACTATTATGTGTATGGATAATATACATCCCATCCATATCAAATATTACTCACATAACAAAGAATATAAAGAAAAATGAATCTGTTAACACCTGAAACAATCATAATACTAAGATATTATTAACAAAGAAATGTTAAAAGATCATATATGATATTGTATTAATGTATATGATTATTGTATAATTTAATAACAATTATTTCACCATTATACAGGAGTTTAACCTACCCTATACCAAGGAAAAGTACAAGGTAATGGTTAATTTCACAATCTCTTTATTATCTGAGGTTGTTTTTACGTAAGTATCTATTGGGACCTCTTTATCATCCACATCCATGTTTCTTAAAAAGGTATTTCAAAATATTCTTAATATTTTATATACTATGGGTTAAAGTAATTTATACCCTTGTTTTACTTTTTATAAGATTTTTATAAAGGAATCTTTTTTTCATTTTCCAAACAAGGTCCTTTTTAACCTTTTCGACAAAATTAAGGTAAGAATGTCTTTTTTAACTTATACGGCGGGTGTGGCTATTTTCTGCCATTATAAAATCGTTGAATCTTCCATTACAATCTTATAAGAATATTTTCAAAGTAAATTTTTTCTTTTATAATCATGTGACTTTTAAATTATTTCAAAAAAAAGAAATATTTCTCTCAAATAGTTTTGATTTCATCTATGTCAACATCCTTTGGTGGATTTTAAGCTTATTTGAAGTTGATTTATTATGATAAAAAACTTACATATTGTATTTAAGGTTTTGTGATATGTTTTACTGTTTATGTGTTATTTTTATACCATTCATGGTTTATGGAGAAAGTATTGACATTTCTTATGTTAGTTTTAATACGAATGTTTATGTTATGTTTAAACCTGTTCATATGAGGAATGCATTGGAATTAGTAAGTGATGGGTGGAGACCGCTATAGCTCTTCGATGCATCGGTAGGTCTCATGAGATAAACTAGTATCTTGGCACAAGGCCTTAACAAAATCTTATTTGTAGTCTTGGCACAAGTCCTTGACTATGTGGTTATGATAGTCTATCATTATGCATTCCATCATTATAAAAGTGGTTATTGATATTGTATTTGATTATTCGACTAGTAGAATATCCATGTGAATAAGTAAATGTCATTATTTCATTTTATTTTTCCCATATTATGCTGAAGTTCAAGTTAAAAAGGATTTTCTTTTAGTTATACATTTCCTTAAATGTTTATTCTTATTTATTAAAGTTTCCGCTATATTGTTATCCTTACTGAGCATCTGAGCTCACACCTTTATATGTTTTATTTTTTCCAGGATGTGAAGAATTATTTTATGACTGTCGTGTAGGGATAGTATGAGGGAATATGAGTGTGGACTATGGAGACTATGTTGTTGTAGTTTTTCACTTTATGATGTAATGTAAAACTTATGAATGTATCTAGTGTTTCCAAGGCTTCTAAACTAATTAGTCTTTCGAGACTTGATCTTTTGTGATCATGCCAATGTTATGTAATAATGCACCAACTCTGGGTAACTGGGGTCGGGGTGTTACACCTTTTCCAAAAACATGATTCTAAGGATAGATTGATTAGATGGGTCCTTCTTCTTCAAGAGTTAGATTTACCCATTAAGGATAAAAAGGGTATTCAAAATTTTGTAGTTGATCACCTCTCTATGATGGAATTCAAAGACAACTCACATCACCTTTCTGTGTCTAATTCATTTCCTGATGAGAAACTCTATTCTTTGAGTGATTTCTCATGGTATGCTGACATAGAAAATCATTTGGTGATAGGTGAAATTATAAAATTAATAGGGACCCAAGATAAGATTAAATTTATTTCTTATGTCACACACTATGTGTTAATGATCTTTACCTCTTCAAGTTCTGTCCTGATCAAATCATTAGGAGATGTGTTCCCGAGTTTGAGGAAGAGTCCATTATAAAAAAATTTCATGGAGAGGCATGAGGATTCCACTTTTCCACAAAGAAAGTTCCTCCAAATTGGTTTCTACTGGCCTAACCTCACTAAATATTCCTTCTAATTTTGAAAAAAAAATCCTCAATGTCAAAAATTAGGATCCATTACCAAAAGGAATCAAATTTACCTCACTCCTATTCTAGTCATTGAAATATTTGATTATTGAGGAATTCATTTCATGGGAACCTTCCCAAAATCTAGGGGATAGATATACATCCTCTTGTCTATTTATTATGCCTCGGAATGGGTTGAGTCCATTCCCACAAAGCCCAATGATCATCATGTTGTGATCCGACTTCTGAAAGAGAATATATTTTCTCGATTAGGAATTCCTAGGGCTATAATCAATAATCAAGAAATCCATTTCTGCAATCGCCAATTCTCTTCACTCATGTTTAAGTATTGGATTTCTCATAAATTTTCCACTTTGTACCATACTCAAACCAATGGTCATGTTGAGTTAGCGAATAGGGAGATTAAGAAAATTCTTGAAAAAATTGTCAGTCCCTCTAAGAAATATTAGTCTGAGAAACTCTTGGATGCCCTTGGGGAATATCATAAAATATTCAAAACCATCCTCGGAATTTCACCATATAGGTTGGTTTATGGAAAATTATTCCATTTACCTATTGAAATTGAGCATAAGGCATTTTAGGAAATTCAAAAAATGAACTTTGACATTTTTTGGCCGAAGAAAAGAGGAAATTAGATCTTAATGAACTTGAGAAACTTAGGATGGAGGCTTATAAAAATTCAAGGATAAATAAAGCTACAGTTCAAGCCTACCAATATAGTAATATCAAAGTTAAACACTTTGAATTGGGAAAATTTGTGCTATTGAATAGTTCAAAACTTGATTTACACCCAGGAAAGTTAAGGTTTAAATGGTCAGGTTCATTCATAGTGCATCATGTGTACCCCCATGGGGCAGTAGAGATTTAGGATCCCACATGTTGTAACATTTTTAAGTCCAATGGTTATAGGTTAAAACCATTCATTGAATCATTTAATAAACAGGGAACAGAGGTTGAGTTAACTGAGCTAATCTATGAACCAGGAAAAAATTGATAGATTTTTCATTCATGTCAGGATAACGATGTTAAACAAAACCCCTACATGGGAGGAAACCCATGGTTTTCATGTTTCCAATCATTGTGAATCATATTTATTTTTCAAATAGGATTAATGAATAATTTTGATATTTTTTAAAAAATATACTTAATTAGACAACTCTGAATATGATAGTACCATAGACTGTTGAGTTTTTCTTCTATTATGAGTATGGATGGGTATGAAATGGGAGGGATATATTTATCTGTGTCATGTGGTGTGATCCTTGAGTAATACCTTACCCAGAAATTTAAAAAGAATAAAATATATCATTAGTTTATTTTATTTTATTTTTATGTGTTTTTAGGTTAAAAGAAAATAAAAATTATAATTATAATTATTAAAAAAATAAAAGGACATGTCGTGGGTTGTGGGTCAAACCCCGTCACAACCGATGAATCCATGAGGACACAAACCCGAGACTGAAGGGAGACGGGGGAGTTCTCCTACCATTAACCTACGGCTTATACTGTTTCCTTATTCTATTTTATTTATATATATATATACTTATATTTTAAATTTTATATATCCACATATATATATTATTTTAATTTTTACTTGTTCCTAGTATCAGTCTTTAGTATGCTTAAATAAACAGGTTCATTTTTTTCCATTTCCTTTTGTTTTGTTTATTTAAAGGGACCTCAAGGGGTTTTCATTGTGTTCCAATTGTGTTGGTGTTAGAGATTCAAGGTATGATTAGTTGATGGATTTTATATACAAGTCACAGATATATATTCACAAACTATAATCATTAATGAGGCTTCTCTGAGTGACATGGAGATCAAAGGATGAAAAATGAGCGGAAAGAACTTCAACTTCAACCACCAGGTGACATCATTCCATGATCCTAATTTTCAATTTCCTTTTTGAACTCCCCTTCTCTTCATCTACCCCATTCTAAATTTTCTTTTCTTCAAACACTATGGACAGTGTTATTTTAAGTTAGGGGTGAAAAGAAAGAAAAAAATTACTTTTTTGTGCAAAAAAATGTCTGGAAGGAAATTTTTCTTTAACCTTGAACATGATAATAAACATTGCACTCTTTCAAATTGAATATCAAATAATTTTTCATGCCTTGATTCTAATTTTAATCCATGTATAATTTCATGAGCATAGATTTTTGAAATTTTGGTTGTCTAATGTGATATTTCATCGTTTATATTTTCATCCAAATAAAAAAATTCACAATACACATCCTTTGGATAGTGGGGTATTAGTTTGAGTTCTTGGGGTACCCCAAATAAATATCATAGTTTTGGTGATCATTTTATTTTTAATATGAGTATTCAATAAAAATATCAAAAAAAATAAAAAAACAATAAATTTATGCGTAGAGCAATGAAATAACCTAATGCATGGCTTTCAGCACTTGGGGATCATGAATCCATAGTTGGATGGACCAAAGTTAGTAATTTTATCTCTATTTGTTGTATTTTTACTTTATTTTTGACTTAGTTAACTTGAGATTATTCCCAAGTATGTGGGCTTCACTTTGTGCCCTAAGGTATTTGAGCCTGGGAGTCATCAGCAAAGTCTCGCTACATGGGTTGACTCTATTGAGTGCAATTTCAATTACAATGGAAAAATTGAAAAAAAACAACAACAAAAACACACAAAGAAAATATAAAATAAAAAAATTAAATAATCCCCTTAATATTGAAATGTGATTCCATCTAGCACTTCCATCATTTCCCCCTTCAATAAAGATGAACCCCCATGTCTATTATGATGCACAACACATCATCACTCTTAATTGATATTAGATAAAATATGGAAATGAATTTGAACAAAGTAATGGGATTGGTATTGGGATATTCTTATTAAACTATCTTGTATTAAAATATTTTTATGGGTTTCATGATTTTTTGGTATAAGGATTTTTTGTGATCATTGTGTATTAAAATGTTTTTGGAAAAAGAAATTTGAATATCATATTGTTGATATATATTTTTCTCGAAACTAGAAAAACTCAAGTTTGTGGGTGTGATTAGACACGGAAATATGATAATATTCATTGTTTATATTATAATATTCATGTGCCTTATTAATCATAAACACCAATTTTAGTTCATTTTACACTTTTAACATCATTTCACATTATGATTGTAATTCATTGTTAAAGTGAACTATTACTTGGTATATATTTGAACACCTACTAAAAAATATTCTTGATTATATTTTCATATTTTATTTTTAGGTATCCCATGATATAAGAAACAATTCGTTCTTTTTTAGCACTTGAATATCCACATTAGAAGACCACCAAAGTTGGCCTTGAACCAACAACATTCTCAGCAAAAAAACTGAACAACCATCTAATAAAGAGACTGTAGAGGCCACAGTAAAAGCACAATAATTATTAAAATTTAATTGAAGATAGATTAAATCAAGTGGGACATTTCATATAACATTTAAAAGATCTAATTCATAGTTTTAATGGGAGTTTCATGTGGCCTAATTTGGAGATAAAATTCTGATCCAGATTTTATGGCCCCGAAAAACATACCACCATTTTAGACATATCTCTCAAAAAAATATCTATTTTGGATTAAATTTTACATACAGTCAGAGGAAATAAATATATTCATATTTTTTATATATGTACCACCAAGATTATTTCATTTTGATACTCTTTTTTACACACCTGTAAAAGGCATGCAAGTTGGCCTGGATTTTTTGTCAATGGTGGAAAATTCCACTCTCCCTCAACTTTCCACCCACATTGGCCTATAAAAATTAATTTAGAAGACATGAAATATTGTTATATTGACCCAAGTCTTCATAAACTACCATTTAAGGAAGTTTTGGTGGAGGATTTTAGGATATTTTGTGATTTGTTTCATTTAAATGTTATGTTTCCCATTTGATGTTGTATTGTTCTTCTTCATTTGTAAGTTGTTCGAATCACCTTAGTTTTCAATAAAAATTCTTCATATTCTCTTATTATGTTCATATTATTATCACATTGATACTGTTGTTTCAGGGTGTGAATTTATTCACTCTGAACCTTGTGAAATTATTCACACAATGGTGGAGTGATTGTTTTCTTTTTATTGCTTTTTTTACTTCTTTAATTCCTCCCTCATGAGTTTACTTCTCGCTTCCATTGAAAACATAGAATAAATAGAGGGCCAAAAATATTATGGGTTGATCCAATGGAGTATAAAGGGTCTATATTGTATGTTATTTCTCACTCTATTAATTTCTAATCAATTATTTTAATTGATAATTTCATTTGATGATTTTAAAACTTCTTCGTCCTTTTTTAATTTTAAGGCTGCACACTTCAAGTGCTAATACAAACCTTTACCTTGGAGTGATCAAAAATTTGATCCTATAATTGTATAGGTGATTAGTATTAGGGTGTGTAGGTATTAAACCAAGAATTTTTGATGTTGTTTGATCTTATTAAATGAACTCATCTCAAATATAAAAAATTGAAACAGTTGAAAAAGGAATGCTTCAAATCCACCCCAAGTGATAACTTAGGATCAACTCATTATATTAATTTTAATTCACATAAGTATATTATAATTAACTTAAACCCATCTAAAATAAACCCAATTTTTCCACTTAATATCCAAAAAAATCCATATAATGTATGTGTCTGTAGGTTACTTCTTAGGTCTCTGAGGATTCGACAACCCAAGCCAAACAACAAGTGACTGCTTAACCCTAAAATCTTGGGTAAATTTGGGTGAGACCAATTACTTATTAAGAATTTTTAATATGTCAGGAATATATTATATAAAAATTAAATTCATCATCATGGACATCCATGATCTTCAATTATGAATAACGAATTGCATCGGTTCCTGAGGCAGTAGTTCGTCGTACACACGAATGATGGTTTCATTTCCCATTTTATTGAAGAGTAGATAGATGTAGGTTATTAAATTAACATAATAACATGTAAGTATATGGGATATAATAAGTTTATTATATCAGCATTATTTAGTAATATTTTAATGAGGTGTAAGAATAAATAAAACAATGTTTCTCAGTTAAGAATGATAACTCTTCATCAGAACACCTCTTAGGATTATACCTAAAGCCTCTCTATATTGGATTTATGATCAAACCAAGTAATTGATGAAAATTTTAGGGTAGTAAGTAATGTATTTGGGTAGTTATTTTCAAAATAAAAATTCTTTTTTTATGTGTTTAATGGTTATGATAGTAGGTACCCTTTTATAATTGAGAGGGTGTGTCATTTTTATAAATACCCAAAACTATTCAATAATGGGAAGTCACTCTCATGAGAAGTGCCTAAAAATTGATAAATAATGTATTGGAGAGGTTATATGTTTTATTTAAACTTAAATTAATTAAAAATAAATATATTTTAAAAATTTTATTCCATTTACCTCTAAGGTTACACACTTTTACCATTTTAGTTTTTTCACCATCGTAAGTTTTTTTACTATTTTTACTATTCATTATGACCAAAATTAAGTTTTCATTATTACCTAATATTAATTATTTTGATTAATAATATTTACTATATTTTATAAAATTCAAATCACATAATTGGTAGAATTTATATTAAAATTAAACTCATAAAATGTGTCGAAAAATGTTTTTTCAATAAATGCATTTTTTCAAACAATAGATGATCTTATATTAACTCTATGACTAGAAATAATAATTATATAAATTTAAATTCATATAAATATATGTATGATATATAAATTTAATTTAAATATTTCCTTACTAAGTTTTATTTTAATTAATTAAAATGGATAAACATTATGCACTTAAAAATAGTTTGTAGAAAACCATATTTTTTAAGCATAAAAATAAAATTATGCCAAAATCATTAAAATTGGTGATTAAAAAGAAACTAATTACATTATTATAAATAAAATATTTCATATTTCACTTTAAGATAAAATAAAAAATATAATGTAACTTTTAAATTAATTTATTTAATGAAAAAAATGACAGTATTTGAAAAATCAGTAATTTTCACTATTCGCTAAAAAATCAAAAAATTTAGAAAAATCCCAAAATTTAATCCTAAGATAAATTTTATATTCTAGTTTAAAAAATTATTTTCATTTTATAAAATAAAATTTCTTAATGTTCCATAAATTATTTATAATATTTTCTTGTAAAAAGAAATAAAAATCATTTCTGAAGGAAATGTATTTTTTGTAGAATAAAATATCTTTATTAAAAGTTGGGTTATTATTTATTAAAAAATTATCAAAAAAAATGTCGAGTAATGACTTTATATATATTTCTTAAATCTATTAACACTATACATACCATATAATTCAATGGTTGGGTTATAATGGTCGAATTTAAATAATAATATTTTGTGGTTTGTTTATGCTCGGTATTGTGTGTTGTATACGATATTGAACATAATGTTATTTTAAAATATTTAGGTGTTACATTAATACACATTAAAAAAATTTATCCCTCGTAATTTTAACTTTTCCTCAGTAATTAAGGGTTTGAAATTTAAAAAAATACTTTTTTTGAAAACCCACATCGCAAAAAGGGTTAATAAAACATCCTTTTAAAAAGAGGGAAAAAGAAATAAGATGGTTATCTCATAAATAGGTTTCCAAATAGAAAAATTTTGGTGGAAAGTGAAAAATGTATTTGTAAGAAACATCCATTTAAGGGATAACGTTATACTTTTTTTAAGAGAGAATATACCATCGATTTTTCAAAAGTGAATAACATTTCTATTTAAATATACTTTTCCTAAATTTTAGGGATTGTTTTACCATCTAGAATAAGAATATATAGAAATACACTTAAAATTTATAATTTCATCCTTTAATAATTTTTCACCACAATATCATATATTGTTATAATGATAAGTACTCAAGATGAATTTTCAATCCTAAAGCATTGAAATAAAATTATAATAGATCACATAATACAAAAAAAGAATAATAATATATTCCTCTTGTCTTTAAATATTAACCAAAACTAAAATATTTACCAAAAGGTAATATAACATCTGAAATGTATAAACCTTCATATTAATCTTCGAATTCAATGTTCAACTTATATCATTCCATAAATAATCCTAAAAAACTACAACATTCAAAAATTTAATTGTGTTATTCCCAAACAATATTTCATGTTAAATCACATGTTAGGACTAAGGGTTACGAATAACTCAACCCAATAAATCATTTCCAAAAATATCATTAATGACCTCAAAATCCTAAAAATTCAAAAATAATTGATCCTATAATATGTTTCCCAAAATCAAATTAATGTTTATCTATCAAATAATTTAATCAAAAACAATTTCATACTAATCAGTACATCACATCGGCTAGTTGTAAGCCTTATAACCTTATTTCCTTTTGATTGTGGGTTCAAGCCTTGCAGACTTACTATATATGATGGGTTTTTATCCAGATTGTAGGTTTTCCTTATTCTAAGACTATATAAATACAAATGTCATAATCATATTCATATTTAACCTTGATCCTATAACATTCCCAAGAATATGATGAACATATTAAAAAATAACATTATTCATCAAATCACTTCTTTTACCTTTAAGGTTTCCAATATAGATCATTCTTTTCCAAAAAATTAAATAATTTTAATTGACTATAATTACCTCGACATCAATCACATATTAAAGATTATATTTTCATCAATCATGTGTTGTTCCATAAAATATCATTGTACCATTAAATCACCTTTCTAGTTAATTAGTACAATTCTGAATATTCTTGAAAATCCTTGAATAAAAACTACATCAAAATAACCCTTATAAGTTTCATGATTCTTAAAAATAGAATACCATTGATAAAAATACTTCAACAACATGATTCTCAAGTTTCAATACCTCAACACTTCAATCATTCAACTTCAATGATTGTCATAACATAGTCCCTGAGGAATTAATCCTTGGATTAGGGAATTACCTTAAATATTGACCAAGTTCCCCACATTTACAACATTAAAATGTTAGTGGTTCCTTAGGTTGAACTTTATTTCCATTCATCTTGTTAACTAGACTCTTCATTTTTCTTTGTAAATTAGTCGCTTTGTGCCCTCATTTTCAACACATAAAGAATATTCTAATTCCTTTATGTTTTTTTACATAGATCTTCTTCCCACATGTTTAACATGTTAAAAATGAATATTCTTTTATTTATTATCTTTAACAATTTAACTTCCATGATAAATTATCTTTCTCTTATCTAATGTGTTTGATAATTCAAATATATTCTATTTATTAACCATGATTTGATATATCTCATTTGGAATGAACATAATATTTCTAACTTCCATTCCCATTAGATTGGGCATCTCATTATGTAAGTCATTACATTTCCCATCACATGGTTGTTAGCATGATTTCTCCTATTTCCCTCCATTAACTGAAAATAATAAAAGAAACAATATGAAAATGTGTTATCATACAAAAGGAAAAGTTATAAACCTATAATGAATAAATTATAAATTATAAGTATATACTGACTTATGAGTCTCTAGGTTTCAATATAGTTTATCCATGGTAACATTTCCTATTAGTTTTTATATCCTAACAATTTTTTCAAGTCCTTCATAATGTTTTGTAAAGAGTTTTTGTATTTAAAAAAAAATTCCCTCAAGAGTTTCAAACCAGGTGTGTGGTGAGGCCTATTGTTATAAACCAAGTGATTATCAATTCAATCCCAATATATTTTTTTAGAGATTATTACCCCTAGGTACAACTATGAAAGAGGAAAATCCACTTGTAGTATCTAGATAGGGATGTATTTTCTTGGAATCTACTCACTCTAAACTTCACCAAAATTCTAGGATATTTTTCTATACTTAGACTTATCCTTACACTTTTCTATAGGTTTTTCACTAAAGTATTCTATTAATAATACCTAAAAATAACTAGACCATTCTTTGATATAAACTATAGTGATAGAACCTTTCACACATATTATTCCATAATTTTTAACAAAATATCCAATAATTAATACCCAATGATCATAAGGCCCAGTGTCTCTTGAAGATTAGGTTTATAATAGATCGAAGTGAGACTAAAATAAATTCTTTATATTTTTATCCATAATGAGATTCTAAATCCTTTATATCTTCTAAAAATTCATGGGATAACCTAGAGAATACATAGAAAAAAATGTGATATAAAAACCTGGTAAGGGAATAAACATGATAAGAAAGTATAACTTGTAAGTCAGATGTATAACATGATATCATAAAAGAGAAGGATCAAGATTAATCACATGGGATCATAACATAAATAATATGGTATCATAAGATCATGTAATCATATTAAATTTCGAAACAACATATAACATGACATAAACATGAGTCATTCTAGACAATATCACAAGGTGGAAAAAGTCTTATAATCGATTAGGATTACTCCCTAATCCCATAAATAATTCCTCGTGAGACTAAATCTTTACCAATTAATTAGATAACTATCTAGGAACACCCATCATAACATGTTCATGATTGTGTGTGTCATATAGTGTAAATCAATCATAATTTATAGACATAATAGTTACCTATAGAAAGAAAATGATTTGCATAATCTTGTCTCATATCATAATCAAAGGAATTTTCCTAATGAAGTCATTTGAGAGATGAACATAAGGAATGTATTACCCCCATAAAATTAAGAGATAATAATCTTGGTATATATGTGAGAGACATATATACATAATTTAAAATTATTACATAAACTCAAAGTTTGTCTTCATTGGTGTAAATGTCTTTAAAAGATCAAATGGAATATTTCATAATAAAAATACTCTTTTCACTTTGAAATCACTTCCTAAAAGTCTAAAAATTTCCAAAATATTAGAGAAAAAAATTTCTTTAAAAAGAAACAAAAAATATTATAAATTAAGATTCAAAAAATTGAGTGGTTGTGGTGGTAGGAAATTCAGTACAAGCTATATAATTTAAAAGATAACATTGCTTTCAAACTTTTAAAAAAATTAAAAAGTAACTTACTCGGAAAATGATAGAAATATTCATTTTAAAACATTTAGTAAAAAATCAAACATGGGTAAGAAATTTATTTTATAAATAATTTTAAAATATTAAAAACATTATTTTATGATTTTAAATAAAATATAGACATTAAATAGAAACATTCAATATCTAAATGAAGATATAAGATCAGTATTACTTACAAACAATTTTTTGATGTTTATTTATTCAATAAGGGAGGAAAAAGAAACCAAAAAATGAAAACCAAATTCATGAATAGAGGAGAATAAGAGGTATTTGGTTCAAGAAAATAATTTTATATGATTTCCCCCAAAGAAACCTTGAACATAAACAATCTCGAGAAGGAAAGAGATTGTAACATAAATCATTTACCCCTTTGGTAAATTTAAAATCAAATCCCCTTGGATGATGTAAAATGAATTGTAACTTAACATACCATGAATTATGAAGGATCCATAATATTACATGAAATATTATAAGTATATACACTATAGAAAATAAATTGGTGCATATCATTAAAATAATCCTCGATAAAAGGAAATTGATACAGAATCCCTTGAAAATATCATGTCATTGAAGTGAGAATTAATTGATAAATTTATTATGTGTGTACAATTTAAGTCCTCATAAAACAAGTGGAAATAGAACATAAAATAATAAATGGTAATTATACATATAATCTTATCATATCAAATACAACGAAGAAGTAATTTAACCTAACGAAATAAATTGTGTTATAAAATCCCCTACCTTGAGTTGGACTTATCAAGTACGTACATTATCTTTCTATATAATAAATTTTGGTTAATTATTTAATTTATTAATAACATTTTCAATTTTATTATTACATTTATTTTATTTATTACCATGTTATTTATATTTACTTAATCAATTAGTTCATTTCAAACATTTTGATGGTATTTGGTTCATGTGTCTAAAATGACTTTGGTAGGTTGGCTATAGTAAAAGACTTAGTTGTTCAATAATATCCTAAATAATAAACATGAAATAATTATCATTTTTATAAATAAATTATATTTTTAAAACCAATAATTAAATATATTTATGAAAAATTAACTATGTTACAATCATGGAGACGGTAGGTCATACGTACGTATGAGTAAAATTTCCATTTTTCAACAATTATAGTGTAAATAATTTAAGTTTTATTTTATCTTTACATAATTATAATTATATCATAAATATCATATTATTTATTTAAATACACTTAAATATACCATCAATGTGGTGAATTAATAAAAAAAATGAATTTCATCACTTTGTGAGGTGATAGTCTACTGTACACACAAACGACGTTATCATTTTTAAATGGATAGTAAGGTAAGAAGGTATATGATATATTAATTTTAAAAAATTATTAATATGTAATTAATATCATATATAAGTATTAAATAGATAATCATGGTCATCCATGAGATTCGATTATGGAAAATGAATTACATCATCTCACGAAGCGGTAATCTGCCGTACACATGAATGACAGTTTCATTTACCATTTAATGGAAGAGGATATGGATTTAGGTTATTAAATTAATAAAATAATATATCAGTATATGGTAGATACTTATTTTATTATATATAAAAAATTATTAAGATTTTAAGTATTTTTAAGAAGAAATAAAACAAAGATGTTCAATTAAGAACGATACCTCATCTTCAAACCACCTCTTTCAGATTATACCTAAGGCCTCCCAATTTGGATTTATGATCAAACCAAGGTGTAATGAAACAATTTGGGTTTCCATGTAGCCTGACACCTGACCCAGTTTGCGGCATGGCCCGAAGGGAATTCTTGATCCCCACAAGCTGTAAACAAGTGCCTAGGTATCAACCATAAAACTTGGGAACAATTTCACCCATGTAAACAATCATAAACATCCAACCAAAACAAATAATACAAAACTGAATAAACACAATCAAACATGGCATAAAAAATTTAGATTTAAGTTTACAAAATTTTAAACAAAAACCATAATGGGATACAAACAAAAAGGAAACAATAACTATCCTAAAAGCACCATGAAACAAGAGGAGCATCATCCTCAAGCCACTGCCACAACACCTGTAAGGGGAAACTACTAGACTCCCAAAACACCATCATCAAACACCTTTACCTTACTTGTGTCAAACATAACCAAGTATACTTACACCCAAAGGTGTAAGTAGGGCGTGAGCAAAATCCTAGTAGGATGCCACCGAATAAAGAGATTCCATGCTATAAACATTATAAGACAAATAAACTTGAAAGTTTTATAAAATATATATGAGGAACATTTCATTGAAAACGAATTTAAAGAAAACATTATTTCTTTTTAAATATCCAAAAATTATACCATATCCTGATGGTAAGTATGATATCCCAAGAGAGCACCATGTCACAAGAGATCCCTATAGGAACTAGCTAAGAGTGGGATCCTAGAGACGTCATATCTCGATGTAAATTGGTATAGAAACAAAAACCATAAAAATCCTCATGCATGATCCACTATAGAGGAGAAACATTAAAAATTATAGTGGTATCTAATCATCATCAATATTTAGTTATTATTTTCAACGTCAATCCTGCTAAGTGAATTAGGGCCAAATCTACTTCTGAATCACTAGAAAATTAGTCTTAGTTTACCCACCTAGTGACCTAGGATTTACTTTTTGATAAATTCACAATCCATATGTCACATAAACCACCACTTTAACTCACATAAGCAATAAAAATATAAAAAAATTTAATAAATCACCACCTTCACAACCAAAAAAAAATTAAAAACAAAAAAAACACCAAAACTATTTTATACCATTATTTTCATCACTTGAATAATTTAATAAACACCTTACACAATTTATAAAACATATAAAAGAATCAGAAAAAAGTTTTACACATGAAAAACACCCAATTTCCTTTAAGAAAACCATTTTCAATCCACTCGCCCATGAAAACCCTTCAAAAACACCTTTTTAAAGACACATAAATTGTAGAAAATATTTAAATATTCTATAAAGCGTATTAAATTCATAAAATTTTGTTTAATCATGGAATAACCTACCTTAGGTGTAAAAACTTAGGAAATCTGGTGAAAACTCCAACCATTCCTTAAAGATTCAATATTGAACCTATAACATTAAGAATAAACCCTAAAAACAAAGATATAACCCTAAAATAAGCATCCAACCCACTTGAGGAGAGAAACCCCAAGGAAAGAGGGAAAAACCCTAGAATAGAGAAATAAATCAAGATAGAGGCACTTAAATGAATAATTAAGGAGGAATCGCACCAAATATGGTACAAAAAATGGAGCTCTAAGGGAGGGGAAAGGAAAGGGAGGCATATCTGGGAGGAGGAATCCCAAAGGGGGTAAGAAAATGAAGGTTTTAGGGTTAAAATTAGGGAGAGATAAAATATAAAACCCAATTTTTTATAACCTGGATAGGACACATGGTTTTTCAAATCATGTGGCAACAATGTGGTTTCCACTGTTTGCCTAGTAAATTCTGTATGGCTAGCCCAAACAGTTTATAAACCATGCATTGGCTGTGCAATATGCCTCCACCCGAATATACCATTTGGTCACATGGTTACCTAGGAAAGGGCGCATGGTTTGACAAACCATGTGCCACCTACTGTTTGCTCAAAATTTTTCACTTTTCTTTAAAACTAAAAAAAATCCAAAAAGGAAAAAGGTAGACCAAAAAAATAGAAAAATACCTAAAAAAATCATGGGTTTGATAATTCTACCCACCATGAAAACTTTCCAGCCTCATAAAGTTAACATGATGCTTGATCAGAAAATAAGGATGGGTATTCTTTCTCAACCCATGGCTCTCAATCCCAAGTATCTTGAATATCATTACCATGATTCCATAGAACCTGGACTAGTGGAATAGAATTCCCACAAATCACTTTATCCTAGGAATCTATAATCCTTACTGGCTACTCCAACATAGACAAATCAGGATCCAACTTGAATTCTTCCCAATTCAACACATAAGATGGATCTGAATTCTACTTCTTCAATTATGAGATAGGAAGTATGTCATGAATTGATGTCAACTAAGACAGAAAATATATATTGTATTAAACATTTCAAATCCTCTCAATAGTCCTAAAATATCTGATATACCCCATCATTATCTTTCCTTGCTTTCCTAAACGATGATGACCCAAATGAGGTGCCACTTTTAGGAACACCTAGTCACCTATAGATAACTCAATATCTAAGCACCTCTAATTAACATAAGATTTTTGGCAACTCTAAGCTATTAATAACCACTGGATGATCAACTTGACCTTCTTAGAAATCTCTTTCACTAAAATCAATCCCAAAGGTAAGGTTCCACCCACATCATCCCAACACAAAGGTGACCGACACAGCCGACCATAGAGCGCTTCAAAAGGAGCCATTCAAATCAAGGATTGGTATCTATTTTTATATAAAAAATCAACCAATCCCAAATTTATATCCCATAAGCATCAGAAATCCAATACACATACCTGAATAAAGATTTCCAGAATCTGGTTTTCCCACTCCATCTAACCATCCGTTTGAGGGGGGTATGCCATGCTCAATTTCACCTATAACCCCTATGAATTTTTGAAGGACTTACCAAAATTGAGAGGTAAAATGAGGTTATATATTATAAATTATTGTCTATGGTACACCATGAAGCCTCATTATCTCTTGAACATATAATCAGCCCAACTCATCCACTTTTACTGAATCTTTGATCGGAATGAAATGGGCTGATTTGGTCAAACGATCAATTACCACCCAAATAGTGTTCCTTCCCCAAGGTGTATGAGGAAATCCAATAATAAAATCCATGTAAATATCATCCCATTTCTAGGTAGGAATAGGTAGTGGTCAAAGAAAACTAGAGATCCTTTGGTGATCTGCTTTCACCTTTTGACATGTATAACACATAGATATGAAGTCAGCTACATCTTGCCTCATGCATGTCCACCGGAACTACCAAAATAATCATAGTACATATTGGTAGCACTAGGATGAACAACCCACTAAGACCAGTGGATATCCTAAATCACCACCTTCCTCAAAGAAAACAGCTTCATAAAGAATCCCTTAAAACATAAAACTCCCTTGGGAGATAATGACCAATCACGAGGTGTCTCCCCACCATGATGAAACTGTGCAGACTGCTAGCACAACTCGTTGATAAGTTTTTCCCATTGAATCATCTATAGAAGGTAAGGATCCAACTGAACACAATACAAGAATTCACCTGCACTGTACTCCTTGGTTTCCAAGTGCAGCTAGGAAAAAATCCCCATTAAGGTGTATTCATCATTGGACTTCCTAAATGCCTACACTGGAACTTTTTTTCTGAAGTCATTATCCATGAAATTACCCTTTCCTGGGGTATAGTTGATATTGAATTCAAACCCTTACAAATACACAATCCAACACCATTTCATCAAGTTAAAATCCTTTTAGGAGAAGATATAAGCTAATATTTTATGATTAGAGTAGACCGTAAATTTATCCCCAAAAAGATAATGATGCCACATCTTCAGGGTATAAATCACTACTGCTAACACTAGTTCATGGGTTGGGTAGTTCTTTTCATGTGGTCAGAGTTTCTGGGATCCATATTCCACCACATGTTCATCTTGCATAAGCACACATCTGAGGCCTATACCTAAAGCATTATAATAAACTACATAGCCCTTTCCATATTCTGGAAAGATCAAAATAAGAGCAGTATTAAACCACCTCTTAATCTCCTCGAAGGACACCTAAAATTTAGGGCTCCATTCAAACTTTACCCCTTTTGGGTGTGTGACATCATGGGCGAATCATGCTAAGAGAAGTCCCGAACAAAATGCTTGTAATATCTAGCTAGGCCCAGAAAGCTTCTGATCTCAACCACATTTCTTAGTTTCTCTCATTACATAATTGCATTGATCTTCTTAGGTTCCACTAAAACCCCTTTTTCTGAAATAATGTGGCCCAGAAACTTCACCTCTTTAATACAGAAGGTGCGCATTTAGAACTTCACATAGAGATCATGGTCTCAAAGAGTTCCCAAGACAATCCTGATGTTCCTCTCATGTTCCTCCTCAGATTCAAAATAGAATAAGATGTAATCCATGAATACCATGGAAAAATAATCGAGATACTATTGGAACACGTGATTCATAATCACCATAAATACTGTTGGAGCATTCTTTAACCCAAAAGGTATGACCAAGTACTCAAAATAGCCATACCTTCTTCATAAATCTATTTTCAGAACATCCACCTATCTAACTCTGACTTGGTGATGACCAGAATGCTAGTAAATCTTAGCGAAACACCTTTCCCCTTATAACAGATCAAACAATTCATCAATTCAGAGAAAATGATATTTTTTCTTGATGGTTACCATGTTTATCTTCCTATAATCGATACACAACTGAAGAGACTCATCGACCTTATTTGAAAACAAGAATAGGGTGGACCAAGGAGAGATTCTTGGGAAAATGAATCCTTTGGATTCCAAATAGTTTAGTTTTATCTTTAATTCACTAAACTTGGTGGGGGCCATACGATATGATGGAATATATATAGGCTATGTCCCTAGGGCCAAATCAATCAAGAACTCCACATCCCACTCTATAGGTAGACCTGAAAATTCATATATAAATAACTCTTGGAATTCATCCACTACAGGAGGTAATCTGAACATGGAATAGTCCCCATCATCCTCTATCATGAATAGAAATAACTAAAAAACAAGGTTTCTCAATTCTGAGAGTGGAGGTCCAGCACGACCTGACAAAGAATCCCACTCTCTAGGGAAAACCTGATTAATCCCATCAGGTTCCATGAAACTTACCTGATGCCTATAATAATAAATATGTTCTTGAAAGCACACCATCCTATACATGACTAGTATTACATCAAAGAGGTCCATATTTAAGACCAGGAAATCCCATTCTAGCTCGAACCCTGACACGGTGAGTGAACAAGATGGAAACCTGAGACCCTTCTCTCACTTCTTACCAAGATGCATTACCAAATCCATCACAAAAGACATGAGCTTAGTTGGAATATTCAATAAGTTCACAAGATGGTCATAGATAAAAGAAACAGAAGCACCAATATCAAACAAAATGAGAGTTTGGTATGATGCAATCAAAATTGTACCTCGAACTATTGAGGATCTTTCATCTGATCCTACTAGTGCCTAATCCACTATATGAAGATGCTTCACCTCATCCTTTTTTTGAGAAAAAACAATCACATGAGGTGCTACACTGAATTGGATCTTCCTAAAAGATTACCAAAACCTACTTCCATGGCCTCCAAACCAAGATCCCACTACCCTAGATAGTTTTGACTGGGATTAAATCCCCCTAGAAGGCATGAATCCTTCTCTGCTCTGATAAGAGCACGTGGCTCTGTAGAATCGTTGAAATTTCCCCATCACTCCATTTTGGTGAAATGATTTGGGAGGAGATGTGAAAGTATTTCGAATGTGTAACACCATTCCAAAATGGTGGCACACAACAGACCCTGCATCAGAATCCATGGATGAAGAATACTAGGAAGGATGGCTTGAACTACCACTTCCCTTTTTCCTCTGCTCGTCTTTCTTCCTCTTTTTCTCTAATGATCTACCATTGTCCACAGCTGACACAACTCCAGAGAACCCAGAACTTTCTTTCTGTTCAATCTAGACCATGCAGCCATGATCAACCACTTCATCATAGGTATTAATCTTGATCAAGAATACTTGATAATAAATCTCTGGTCGTAGTCTGGTCTCAAAACTCTGAGCTTTCATCTGCTCATTGGAAACAATTTCATGTGTGTATTGTACTAGATTTTCAAATAGATTGGCATAATCCATCACTGACTAGTCTCCCTAGGAAAGATCCATGAATTACCAGGATATAGAATAGGACAATGCCTCTGGATAATACTTCTCATTGAAGATGATCTTGACATCCTTCCAAATCATATGCTTAGTCTTCCTAGTTTGAACCACTGAGTCCCACCATCTCTAACTGGGACCTTCTAACAAGAATGAAGTGAATTTCACTTTGAAAGCATCATAATTTTCAAGAAATTAAAACATCCTCTTGATCTTATCAATCCACTCCTCTTATTCCTAAGGCTTATAATTGCCCTAAAATGAAGGAGTCTTGTTCTTAAGAAACTCCTGAGCTTTTTCCTTACCAAGGATTGGTTCAACTTCTCTAACTAGAGAAAGACCAGGACCCACTCCCTATCCCAAGGTATGAATAGCCTAGACCATAGCTTCCACTAGTCTCTAATAAATTGGTGAGGTAGAACCCTCTTCGGCCTCTTCCTTTGGCTACACAAGAAGTCTCTAGGGAGGAATTTTTCTACAAAAATAAATTGTCACAAAAAAACATTAATACCATCATCCTGAAAATTTTCAACAATAACCAAAAACACCAACATTTCATAAATCCAAAAAAATAAGAACCAGAATAATAAAATAATAACCAAACTAATACAACTATGCCCAGTGTCCACATATAGTCTGCAGCTTGTACGTCCCACTTGGAAGAAAATCCAAACATAAATCCCAACATCTCTTGGAGAAGTGAGTTATATCACAAGGTGTGATGGCCAGACACCCTACTCACAACTATAACATCAAGTTATGACAATCCTAACTTTAGTCTATCCAGACTCAACCCAAATAACTTGATCCAAAATAGTAAACCTCCTCTGATGCCATTTTCCATGAACCAATTTGGGTTTCCATGTAACCCGACACCCAACCTGGTTTGTGGCAAGGCCCAAAGGGCGTTCCAGATCCCCACGGGCTGACAAAAAGTTCCTAAGAATAAACCATACAACTTGGGAATGATTTAACCCATGTAAATATTCATAAACATACTACCAAAATAAATAATACAAAACTGAATAAACATAACCAAACCTGGAATAATAATTTCATATTTAAGTTTACATCATTTTAAATAAAAACCATAATGGGATACAAACAAAAAAGGAAACAAGAAATGTCTCCAAAACCACCATGAAATAAGAGGAGCACCATCCTCAAGCCACCGTTACAACACTTGCAAGGGAACACCACTAGCATTCAAAAACACCATCAGTAAACACTTTTCCCTTACCTATTTCAAACATAACCAAGTCTACTTACACCCAAAGGTGTATGTAGGGTGTGAGCCAAAGCCCGGTAGGATTCCACCCAATAAATATATTCCATACTATAAACATTATAATAAAAATAAACTTTCATGTTTTATAAAAGAAATATGAGGAACATTTAATGGAAAACATATTTAAGGAAAACATGCATGCTTTTGAAATAACCACAAAGTATATCATATGTTGACGGTAAGTACGATGTCCCAAGAGAGAACCCAGACACGGGAGATCCCTGTAGGCACTAGATAAGAGTGGGACCCTAGAGACATTGTATCTTTGTGTAAAGTGGTATAGAAACAAAAACCATCCACTTCCTCATCCACGAGACACTGGATAGGAGAAACATCTAAAATTCTAGTGTTTTTCAATCATCATAAATATTTTATTAGTGCTCTCATTATCAAACCCACTAAGAGAATATGAGTCAAATCCAATTTTGAATCACTAGAATACTAGTCCTAGTCTTCCCACCTTGTCACCTAGGATTCCCTTTGTGCTAAGTTCACAATTCATATGTCACATAAACCACCACTTTCACTCACACAAGGCTGAAAAATATAAACATGCTTAATAAATCACCACCTTCACAACCAAAACCACTTTTAAAACCAAAATCACATCAAAACTATTTTATACCTTGATTTTCATCACTCGAATAATTAAATAACCACCTTGAAAAATTTATAAAACATCTTCAATAAGCATAAAAAAGGTTTACACATTAAAAACACCCAATTTCATTTAAGAAAACAATTTTCAAGCCATACACCCACAAAAACCATTTAAAAACAACTTTCACACCACAAACATAAAACTTAGAAAAATTTAAATATTCAAGAAATCATATTAAATTCTTAAAATTGTGTTTGATAATGGAATCACATAACTTGGTTGTATAAACTTTTGGAATCTGGTGTGAAACTCCAACTGCACCTTAAAGATGAAAGATCGAACCTATAATATCAATAATAAACCCAAAAAAAACCAAGATATAAATCTAAAATCATCACCCAACCCACTAGATGAGATAAAACACAAATAAAGAGGGAAGAAACCCTAGAATATAGAATTAAATCAAGAGAGAAGGCACTTACTTTAAAAATCGAGGAGCAATCACACCAAATCTGGTATAAAAATGGATCTCCAAGGGAGGGGAAAGGAGAGGTAGGTGCGCATATGGGGGAGGAATCTCAAAGGGGATAGAAAATGATATTTTTAGAGTTAAAATTGGGGAGAAATAAAATATAAAACCCAATTTTTAATGACCTGGAAAGGCCACACGGTTAGTCTTTATGGTTTGTCAAATTGTGCGATGATTGTGTGATTGCCACGGTTTACCCAGGACATGTCACATGGTTTATAAACTGTGTGATGGTCGTACAATATGCCTCTGCCCAAATATACCATTTGGTTACATAGTTACTTGGGAAGGGGAACATGATTTGAAAAACTATGTGCTAATCGTGTGCCACCTGTTGTTTTCTCAAAATTTCCCATTTTACTCCAAAACTCAAAATAAATCCATAAAGGGAAAAAGTGGACAAAAAAACAGAAAAATACCTAAAAATAAATCACAGGTGTGACACAAGGCCTCTAAGAAATGGAGAGGGTGGTAAGGAAGGGATTTTTTAGGTATTTTATAAAAAAAAATTAAGTGTGTAAAGGAGAGGATAAAAGGTTCTCTTTTATAAGTGAGAGGGAGTGTCATTTTTTTAAATACCAAAAACTATTCAATAATGGGAAGTCACTCTCATGAAAAATACCTCGAAAATTGATAAATAATTTATTAAATTAATGATATGGTTGAGAAACACTTCAAAAGTTCAAAAATAAACATTTTTTTAACATTTTATTCTATTTAACTCTAATGTTTCCTACTTTTACCGTTTTAGTAAATTCACCAAGGTAACTTGTTTTTTATTGTTTTTACTATTAATTATGACCAAAATTAAGTTTAAATTATTACCTAATATTAATTATGATGATTAAAAATATGTAATAAATTTCATTAATATCAAATCATGGAATTGGAAGAATTCAATTTAAAATTAAACCCACAAAACATGTTGAAAAACATTTTTTCAAGAAATGTGTTTTCCAATCGAATGATGATATTATGTTAATTATATGACTATCAATAATCATTATATGAATTTAAATTTATATAAATAGATTTATAATATAATAATTTAATTTAAATCCTTCATTAATTGGGGTTATTTTAATTAATAAAAATGAATAAACTTTAAGCACTTAAAAATAGTTTATAGAAAACTGTATTTTTTCAGCATAAAAATAAACTAATATAAAAATGAAGAAAATTATTGATTAAAAAGAAATTAATAAGTTTCTTATAAATAAAATATTGTATATGTCACTTTAAGACCAAATCTAAAATATAATGGAACTTTTAAATTACTTTATTTAATGAAAAGGAATGACAGTATTTGAAAAATTGATAATTTTCACTGTTCACTAAAAAATAAAACATTTTAGAAAATCCCCAAATTTCAACCTAAGTTAATTTTTATATGATGGTTTCAAAAATTATGTTCATTTTATAAAATAAAATTTCTAAAATTTACATAAATTATTTATAATTTTTTATCAAAAAAATAAATAAAAACGTTTTTGAAGGAAATATATTTTCTGTAGAATAAAATATCTTTATTAAAAGTAGAGTTCTTATTTATTTATAATTTATCAATATATTTATATTTATTAGGGACTTTATATATATTTCATAAATTATATAATGTAATTAATACCCTCAAATTTAATAGTTAGGCTATAATAATCATATTTAAATAATAATATTTTGTTGTTCGTTTAAGCTTGGTGTTTCATGTTATATATAATATTGAACACGGTGTTTTTTTAAAATATCTGGGTTTTACATCCAACCCTCAAAAAAAATCCAATATCCTCTTTATAATCTATCCTATCCACCAAACCAATGGATCAAATTCCTTTTGAATTTGAACCACTCGTATGAACACAAGATCTTATAACATCCCTAACATAGTTCTTCTAATCCTTGAGAAGTATCATTGGTCATAAAAAAACACCACGTGACCTAAATCAATCATAAATTTAAATACAAAAGTATTCATACCAACCCTAAACTCCTAAACCATGTTGAAGTCATGACCTTCAACTCAAGGCACTCAAACCATCAGAACTTGATCTAATGCTCATTATCAATACTGAAACTCCAAGATGGAACTTATAGAGACCATATATCCCAAAACATAAATGGTGTTGTCATATAAAAACCTATCAGACCTATGATTCTCCCCACTAAAAACATCATATTGTGACCACTAATTTCTGATATTTGGAACTTCTACCATCAGAATATATTATTGAAACACAACTCCCACGTTCCAACAATGTGACTAGTGTGGTTTTCATCTCACTGCAGCTGAACAACCATGAGAACATTAGTTAACACTAGTACCCATCTTCATTACCAAAATCCAAATGAGGATATATTCATAACTTCCATAATTACCCAAGATATAGATACACCATGTAACTCCCCTAATCTGGAACTCTCTCACAAGGCCAGAAATGGTTGGTTATAAGACCTCAAGCACACCTCCCCCTATGCAAGAGGCTACCGAATAGTAGTGACAGAGTGATAAGTATAGTGGCGAGACTATACCCCCTAGTTACAGAGTTACAACATATAAGAATAATCATATAAAAATAAAAAATAAATATTATATTTTAGAAATAATGAATACAATACAATACAATGGAAAACCAATAATAAAATCCAACAAAACAATATGATAAATAATAAAGGAATAATGTAATGTCATGTTGGAATGTCACTAAATTTCATGTTATAAGTAATACAAATAAAATACTATAAGACTCAGTAATGACTCAAAAGTACCTGGTTCTGAACCCCATGTTAGTCTATCTCCAAACTCTAGCCCATCCAATAAGCAAACAATCATTAGCATGGTCCCTTACCCTTATCCCATCATGTTTCCATGTAATATTCTCGGGTACTAAATGGTGGCCTGAATAGGGTGTGAGTATAACTCAGTAGTTCAAAACCACCATGTCTAAACATAACTTATTCTGATGATATTTTCATGAAATAATACAATTAAAAGTGTATTATTTTGTTAAAAAATTAAATTAATACAACATAAACCTACTTTGGGACTATGTAGAAATATCTCTGAGCATCTATTCTAACCAAAACCTTATAACCAAGGTAAAACATAACCTGGATCAGAACCAAGTTGAAATGTCTCTAAGCATGTCCTACAACCATTCCAACTATTACCTTATAACCAAGGTATAAATCACACAAATCTGGGTCAAAACCATCTATATAATCATTTCAGAAATCAATCAGGGCCAATCCCATTATATAATAATTTCAACATATGCCAGGACCAAGCCTAGTAAATAATCATTCCATTATGTCTCAGGTCCAATCCTAGAATATAATCATTTCAGTATGTGTCACTAGGAATAGCCCTCAATATAAGGATTTCAACATTTCTTGGGGCATAGCCTGATATATGAGTATTTTATCATGTAAATCGGGTCATCACCCCACATGATAATTTCAATAATCAAACTTTTCCAACACCCCATATAAGAATTTCTGCATAGAAATCATAACACGTGTTATAGAAATAAGGATATCAAAATATCACATCATAAGGTTCAATGGTTAATTATGAAAATTAACATTTATCTTTCAATTACACATTTTATATATCAATTGTTCATAACCAATAACATACCATTTATCTCAATAAACAAGAAAAGACAAGGTGAATCTATATCAAGCAATCACCAAAAATCCATGTCATGCTAAACACACTTTAATCTATTAAGAATTTAATTTATAATCAAGGGTTTGATCACATGAATGGTAGCCATAAACCAAGTCAATAACCAATTAGATTCAAATGTAATCCAAGTAATAATAAAATTAACCATTTAATTTATTTTTAACTCTATATATTGTTGCAATTATAATATTTCACATGATTGAAAAAAAAATCAAACCATAGGGTTAAGTTTTAGACACCCTACCTGTAACTGATGATCAACCAACTCTTCCTGCAAAATTTCCCACAATAATGAAGGTGAAGATGATCACAAGAAGGTTCCTAGATCATAATAGATAAAGATCAAAACCAAAAATTCTCACAGTCAAGATAATACACTGCAATGGATGGAGAACAAAGAGAGAGAAGTGAAAACCCAACCAAAACCACTTACTAGGGATTATATTCAAGATCAGGATGTCTAGAATCAAGATAGGTGATCCAAAATTTCTTGTAAGGTTCCATAGGGTCAAGAGGAAGAGGTTTCATGAAGTAATGAGAAATAAATCATCCACATGGCACCTTTAAATTTTATACTCAAAACATTACACGATGTGTAACTCCTTTGCACATCATGAATTTCTTTTTAGAGGAATATGATGAAAAGATAATTGCCTTATATCTTTATTTAATTATACAAAACATTACATGATGTGTATTTCTTACATGGTGTGTAATCAGTTCATGCCCTATATTTGTTTCACAACATGTGTCTGGAAAAGTTTATGTGGTATGTAATACCTTTACACGGTGTTTACTTCTCTTACAGAAAAATTTCATCCCCATTTATCTTGCACAAGGATTCTAAACACCTCAAAATTATTTCAAAAATATAAAACCCTCATAAAACAATTTAACACATTTACACCCAAACTCTATTAATTCAAACAACATACATCCCCAAACTTTAATTCATTTTCCCCAATAAAGGCTCTCTATATCTGAACAAGACTTGACCACCAAGGCTCAAACTAAAAACTCAAAGAGGGATGTACCTTTAAAAATATGGGATCTTATAACCTCCCCACCATATAACATCTCATCCTAGAGCTACTCCAAGCATAATTGTGGGGCCTCGGTGAACAAGTTTGGTCAATATGCTCACATATTAGACTCCCTCTCCTAGGTCTCCTCTTGTACTCACTCATGCTTCCACTACAATCGAACCAAAGGAATTTTTCTACCCTAGAGATACTTCTCACTACTGTCCACAATTCATATGGGATGCCACTCAAAGGATGAATAAACACTATGATTGATATTTTTTATGTTTATCAAATGAGAAGGGTTCAAATAATATCTTCAAATCTACAACATGTGAAATCATCATTCGTAGAAGGGATAATTAGTACACCATTAGACTGGCCCTATCCACTATCTCAAACAGCCTGAAATACATGGGTGTTAGCTTTCCTTGTTTCCTGATATGAAATTTCCCCAACCTAGGAGACACTTGAAGGAAAACATGATGACCAACCACAAACTTCAAAATCCATATATGATGGTCAACATAGAATTTTTTTCTGTTCTGGGTGGTCACCAACTACTTCCTAATCAATTGAACTTTCTCAAAAATCTCCTACATAAGACTAGGCCCAACAAGAACTAACTCGCCTTCCTCAAACCAACAAAGAGGTTATTGAAATATATTTCCATACAAGGCCTCTAAAAGTTCCATCAATATTAATTCCTAGAATCTGTTATTATATGAAAACTCCACAAGTGCCATATACTGATCCCACAAACCATTGAGATCCAAGACATAACATCATAAAATATCCTACAGAACCTGAATACTCCTCTCATATTAACCATCGGTCTAAGGATGATAGGCCATACTCAAAATGATATGTGATCCCATAGCCTTTTGAATAGCTTTTCATAACCATGATATGAAACAAGGATCTCAGTCTAAAATGATACTCCTCGGAACACCATGTAACTGAACTACCTTTTTCACTTTAATAATACCCATATCATCAACTATGAAGGTCTCCATGATAGAAAAGAATTTTTCCAACTTCATTAGTTGATCCAAAATCACTCATACAACATCCTTATTATGGGTTTTCCTAGTTAATCTTGACACAAAATCCATAGTGATGTCATCCCACTTCCACTCGAGAATGGGAAAAGGCTAAAAAATCCTAGTTTTCATCTGATGTGCTTATTTCACCATCTAAAAAGTGATACATATCACCACAAATCCTAATTCCTCTTTCATTCTTGACCACTATATTGTCTATGGATATCAAAATACATCTTTGTCAAGTTGGGATGCACCAACCATCTAGAATCATGAAACTCTCTCATCAACCCCTCATGCAAGACTATAAGAAACCATACTCAGCCACAGAAAATAAAAATATTTAAACTACCAAGATACCATCATAATGCTTTCTACCCACTTTATAAGTTGTCTCTCCGAACTAATCCCTCCAGATCAAAAAAATTCTCTGACTTGATATGGTCCAAAATCATGAGTATAAAAAATGTCTAAGTCATAAATACTTATCCTTAAGACTCATGGACATATAGATACATGTATGAAAATAAGGAAATTGTTTGATACTCATCACAAGACTCGTGTACTGCCTATGCTTATATATTTCAAATCAATTCCCAGTGCATAATCCAACTTGAAGTTGTAAGACTGCAGATACTCAACCCACCTCCTCTACCGAAGTTTCAAGTCCCACTGATAAAAAATGTACCTAAGGCACTTATGATCCATGTACACCACAAACCTCTCATCCATGAGATAATGTCTCCAACATATCAGGGAATGTACCACTACTGATAACTCCATATCATGAGTAGGTTAATTCCTCTCATGTGGTCTCATTTGTCTGGAGCCATAAAAAACCACTTGATCTTATTGAATCAAAACTACTTTGAGTCAAACTTGAAATTCATAACAGTACATGGTATATGATTTACCCAACATAAGTAAAGTGAGGATTTTTGTTGAGGTCATCATTCCTTTAAACACCTGAAAAGATATCTCAAAATCATATTAACAAACAAATTTCACTCCTTTCTTGGTCTTCCTAGACATTGGTGATTCCAAATTGGAAAAGACCTAGATAAAGCACAGATAATAACCTACTAGACCCAGAAAGCTCTAAATCTTGAATACATTCTTGGGTTTATTATAAGATATCATGGTTGCAGCTTTCTCCAGGTCCAATGAAACTCCTACCTCTGAGATAACTTGTCCCAAGAAGTTTACTCTATCAAACTATAAACTGCATTTGGTAAGCTTAGAATAAATATTATGCTCTCTCAATGTAGTCTGGATGATGTCAAGATGTTTGGCATGATCATCTAATAACTGGGAGTACACTAAAATATCATCAATAAAAACTAGCACAAACCAATCCAAAAAAGGATGACATATCATATTTATCAAGGTCATGGATACCACTAGTGAATTAGTCAAAAAAAGAATCACTATGTACTAATACAAGCCATACCTACTCTTAAAAGTCGTATGAGGTGTGTCCAATGGTTTCTCCATAAATTGTAGTATTCAAATCTTATTTTGATCTTGGATAAGATCTTAGCACCTCTTAAATGATCGAAAACATCATCGAGGCATGGAAGGGGATACTGGTTTTTTACCATCACCTAGTTCAATATTTGATAATCCGTACACAAGTGCTAAGTCCCATAAACCTTTTGGTGAAGAGAACTATAGAATCCCAAGGAGATGTACTTGTCCATATGAAACCTTTAACTTCTAGATCTCCCAATTAAACTTTCAACTCCTAAAGCTCTAATGGTACTATTCTATAAGGAGGAATAGAAATTGTCTCTAATCCTAGCACCAACTCGATCATAAAATCGATCTATTTATCAAGTGTTAAGCCATATAACTTATTAGGAAAGACATCCTAAGAATTATCCAGCACTGGAGGAAAAGAATAAGGTTGAATTCCACTATTATTTAAATAAATATTGTCTATCTGAGCCATGAAACAATCTAATCAACACTAATTGGTCTTATATGACTATATTGAAGGTCCCACTCACCTTGGTGAGAATAGATTCATCATTCTAGAGATAAAAAATGTAACTCTCCTTCGGTATTAATCGATACAAAACTATTGTAGAACCAACCAAACCATACCAAGAATCAAATTGAAGCATGCCATCTCCATCATGAATGGTTCCTAAAAGAAATGGTAACCACCAGTATCTAGAGAACACATCTTGAAATGTTTGATATTCTCTGACCACACTCCCAACAGTATGTTGATGGTCAAAACATGATCCAATATTTCCAAATATAATCCCAAAACTTTTAAAAAACATCAGATAAAAAGGAATGTGATTATCTTGTATCAAAAAACACAAGAAAGAGTATATGATACAATAATCATACCTCTAATAGTATATGGTCATGTATCCACACTCGCTATATTAGTCTACATAACATGCAGCTGACCAGCCACTCTACCATGGGCTCTATCTTGACTCCCATGTGCTATACCCTTTGCCTATTACTTTCATTCCTACACTGGGGTACCATGTCTCCTACCTCAATCATGACATCCTATGGAACTCCAACTACCTTCCTGTTGAGTATTAGCTGATTAATTCCAAAATTCCAGTACCTATCATGTTCCCCTTCTATTGATCAACTACTACATGCTCATACAAAACCTCTATAGGTGGCCTAATATGCCACAATCATGACACTCCAAAGTAGGGTATGGACACTGAGGTAGTTTGTGGCCCTAATTTCCACACTAATTTCAAAACAATGTAACATAGTTTTAATATGGATACCTAATTCCCTGACTACTCAAAATTCTACTACCTTGGTGAATACTATCATAGCAATACTTCTTTCCACTATAAGAAGATTTTACATTTTTTCCTACTGAAATATTATGGCCGCTGCTTGGGGCCTCTCTTATATTCCCTTCTGTGATGAGTTCATGATTCATCACATCTGCTAAACTGGTCAAATAGAACACATTATTTTATGACCTGATCTCATAGAAAAGACCATATGAATAACCTCTCACCCTGGAGATAACATCAGCTTCCAAGTATGGCATAATGCAGTTTAGGTCAGTGAAACATTCAACATAGTCCAGTACTAACATTCCCTCCTATATAGGGTGCATGAACTCATGATTCTTCTCATCCCTCAATGTATCAAGATAGAAATAGATTAGGAACTTCATCTTTAATTCCTTCCAAGATAACTCCCCCAACTTACCTACCTACTCCATAATGTCCCACCAATGCTTGGATGGTCTACGAAGAATATATGCATCAAGATTCACCATCCTATCTACAAGTGTATAAATATTCTTAAAGATCATTTGGACTAACTCGATCTAGAACTTGAATTCCTAGGATCCAAACTCTTTAGTGAACATAGGTGAATGTTTTTGCTAAAACTCTCTTTTCATCTTATACATCGAAGGTATGGAGAAAATGGTCTCTCTTTCCATGGATTGCATGACACTCAGGAAGTTTTCATGAAGCTGAACAAACATCTGATCCTCAAGATCTAAAGGAACCTTTGGATCAACTACATTAGGAGCATTCTAATTTCCACTCTCTTAAATATCAACTTGAAGATGTTCAGGAGTAATTTTCTCTACAAGATAAACACACTCCTTAGAACACTAGCTATAACAAATTCAACATAAACAGGTGTCAAAAATAGAGAATCACTGACTCATGGTCTCTCTAAACATGTCTTATAAGTGTTTTAGCATGAAATACTAGTTCATTTATTTCATTTCTCAGATATAAAAAGTATCTCATATCATAGATCAAATAATAAATTATATATTACATGAAATAAATATGTCCATATGTTCCTATCATGATGCATTCATACTCATCCTATTCCATACTGGTCCATGAGTATAAATATCAAGAACCAAAAGAATCATGAAATAATAACCACATACAATATGTGAATCACTTAGGTTGAAATAACATAAACCGTAACAAGAAAATATTATAAATAGATAATACGCACATGAACGCATCGTTGGTTTTGTACGGGTGGTGGTAAAATTAGAATTTATATATCCCAAACTTTACCCACTACAAAATAATAGTATAGTAGAATCAAGGGTTTGATCCCACAAAGATGAAGTTATTTCAAAGGGGGGTCACTGGTTTTAAACCCTAAGAGGAGTCCTTTAAAATTACCTTAGTGTTTGGGAACTTTACTAAATCTATGGTTGAGAGTGACTGCAAGTAATTAATGGGGGTTCATGATCAATTTTGAGTATTTGGGTAAAGGATGATATTTTATTCTAATCTTGGAAGGGTCTTAAGGCATAGGTTGTGAAGAAAACGGTGGTAGCTATCTTACTTTGGTCAAGTCACCTAGTTTTATCCAGTAAGTGATTATTCTATGATTTGAAGATAGTAACAAGCTAGGTGCATTAATTTTATCTTCTTTTGCAGAAAGTTTCCTAGCATAATGATCGTAGCCTAGTCTAATTTCATTTGGATAGGGTCATTCGTTTGAATATCCTATGGTCAGGGATGCTCGTATAAATGGGGTAGACTTTGGTTGTTTATCCTGATATCTAATCCCTTAGGGTTTTCAATATTTGAATTAAAGACTAATTAATAATATAGATACATATACTCTTGATCCCAACCCCTAAAATGTTTAGATACTCATAGTGGGTGGAGAAGCAATTGAATAAACAAAGGAAATCATGATTAACATGTTGTTTAAATTTAATTGAATTAAAATCATACAAGGGGTTTAGGATTTGTAAACGATATGAACATGCACAAGATAAATCACAACTTTTTCAATAAATTACTTACTTGAATTATGAAATGGAAATGAATCTAACACGTGGATTTGGAAATTGAATATGAGTGACGGGGATTGAAAAGTGATAAAGAACAATAGATCCATGGTTATATAATTCATTAAAAATAAAAAACATGAAGAATTTTAGAATTTAGAAGAAGAAGGGGTGATGAAATTCGAAGGGGAGAGAAAATAGAGAAGAAGCCTATCCATAATTGTTGTGAAATGATTTTCTGTTTCCTTGTAAATATAGTCAAATTTCATCATGATGTGTACTGGAGGTACATTTCATATACTGTTGATCCGCGTGGATCTCTGAAAATTTTGGATCTCCTATTTTCCTTGTGAGTATTTGTCATATTTATGAGGTTTGACTAAATACATGTCGTGTACTGGGTGTTCATGACATGTATGGGCCTCCAACTGTTCCTTTGTGTGGATTTCTTGTGGATTTCTCACTGAACTATTTTGACTAGAGTCACGATGTGTATTGAACCTTCATGAAATGTACTGGATTTTTCCTTTACTAGGCTCACAGATTGGTCATGACTTGGGCATGTTGTGAACCACCAGTACACAATGTGTACTGAAAAGTCACGATGTGTACTAG
The DNA here is from genome assembly GCA_963277665.1 of Viscum album. Classification (NCBI taxonomy): domain Eukaryota; kingdom Viridiplantae; phylum Streptophyta; class Magnoliopsida; order Santalales; family Viscaceae; genus Viscum; species Viscum album. Next base: position 53,713,134 of record OY728138.1, on the reverse strand, counting down.
CCAAAATATGCATTTTTTCATTTCTTCCTTTGAATCTTGTGAAGCCCTATTCCTTTAAAATTTTATCATATACCAAATTCATTATCAAGTAAATCAATAAAATTCTATAAATAAACAACATAAAGGAATTTATATAAATTGGGATTATCAAATCCCTCCACACTTGAACAATTGATTATCCTCAAGAAAAAAGGTCTCAACAATTATTTCAACAATAAATAAGTAATTTTTAAAAAGATAAAAATTAATTATGTCTAAGAAATTAAAATTAGGTGCAAGCAGAAAAAGTAATCCTCTAAAATTATCCTTTCATAGAAAATCAGTCATGTATCCTCTTCAAAACAAATTCTAATCTTTTAATTAGAACATCTCAATTGTTTCTAGAATTATATACACATTTGTAATTTACCTCTCAATGAATTTTCTCTCATTACTCAGGGTAAAATGAAATTAGAGGTCTGCTCATACCCTGAGTGCATGTTTCTAACCATAGACTTTTATTAGTTCTATCATCTCTAATGTGAAAAGACAAGTACAACTTTAATCATGAGGGCTTTAGTAGTTAGGTTCAAATGGATCTGAGGTTATAGGTAGGTAGGTAAGAAGTAAAAATTAAGCATAAAATTAGGGTAATCTCTGAATAGTAATGCATAAGTTTCAAGAAAAGTGTAATAAAATCCCTCCTTCCAGCTAATCAAGTCCATACTCCAACAGCTCCGGTTAGATCTATAAATGTCAAGTAAGTACACAATGATGATTATGTTCCTTTATTTTTTATTTTTTATTTTCTATTTATTGAAATTCATGTCTAGTCTAAATCTCACATCCATCTCCTAACCACATATGATCCTTCATGGGATTCATCATTCTGGAAAATGGTGATTTTTGACCTTCTTATTACATAACCCATTATGAATTTTCTTTTATTTTGTATTTTTCAAAGGAACAGAATGAATAAGAAATGCATAAAAATATATATGGATCACAACTTAATAGTATCATAATAACACCATACATCACTGAAGATAGAAACATCCCATGTTGTCTGAATGCCTCCCCCATACTTGTTCAAAGGTAGAATCATGTATTACACCAGGATCAGGGTAGGAAGGGAAAAGATCCTTGGAATAGCTTCATCCTAAAAGGTATTTCATGGAAACTATGGGAAAAATGAAGGATATATATAAGGTGTGTCTTAGGGAAAATGGAAAACAAATAGTTCCTCAATCATTTTAAATTTGTACTTGTTTAGTCATCGCCTTGATAAGATATCAATGAAAGTTCTGATAGGTTGACACATCCCAGGTATCTCTCAAGAAATATTCTCAAAAAAGAATGTACAATTGAAGGCTTAAAATCCTATCAGGTAGTGATAATAAAATAGAAACTGGAAATTACAATGTGTATAAAACTATGTAATGGGCCAATTAATTATAATTTTAAAGGTGTTGAATTTGAATCAATTTTATAAACTTTGAAATCATTATAAAATTTCTAAATAGGAATAAAATGTGGTTCTTGACAATTTTACACAAAACTTTTTCTTTAATTTACATGTTCATAACGATTTTCAAGTTTAAAGCCTGCTTAAAATTGAAAAAAATGTCTCTTAGATAGGTGAGAACAAACAAAATTAAAGTGTATCATCAGTGAAAATTATGAGAAACCCCACACACACACACACACTTATAAAGATACAGTGTCCTCACTATCCATGAAATTTTTGTGGGAGTGGTATAGAAAGGTAAAATTAATGAATTTGAAATGAAATTTTTGAAAATGTAAATGAGAGAATTGAGCACCCCCTAGATGAAGTGGTATTCCATTAGAGAATTTGAGTTGTCAGTATGTTAAGTCCATGTCACCTTCAAAATGGGTTAGAAAAAAAATCGTGCACTAGAGTAAGCATTAGTCCCCAGGTTTAAACATTGTGATAGAAAATTGTTAGGCAGGTGCATAGAGTAATAAACAAAGATAAACATTTTTATTGAAATTTTTGAATTTTCTACAAGGAAGTTCCATGATAGACTCAAAATGAAAAATGAAAAAGATGCATCAATGATGAATCAAACTAAACATGAGGTCAAATATGGGTTTCCTCCCATAAAGTTCTAACTATACATTGTCAACTAGGCGGGTGGTCCGAAATTTCTTTTAGTGGGTCCACCCGCTCAGTTGCTCCTTCACCACTTACAGTTGCTAGAGGTTGTATCTTCTATTAATCATGGTAGCCTTGGTGGGTTGATTAATTCTAGTGTAGCCTCATGAGAATGAATGAGATGAGGTAAGAATGGAATCATGGGCCAAGACACCTGCTTCTATTGGTGGATCTCTATGGAGTGGTTGTGAAGTTGTTGTGCGATATCAATGACCTGTTGGAGTACCTATTTTTCTAATGTAGTTGGGGGAACTGGACCATCAAGAATTGTGGATGATTCAGAGGATCTAGAAATTATGCTATGTGAAACAAAAGAGAAAATAAATAACAAGTAAGCTTAAAATAGATACAAAAGTGAAGTCCCATAAATATAGAAATGAAAATCAGTACAAATTGGGAAAAACATATATCACAAGAAATTCCTAACCCAATCACAAAAAAGTACAAAAATCACAAAAGATATAAAACTAAAAGATCATGTATCTAGGACAAATACTTATTCTATATTAACCCCGCCATTAGGTAGTGAGATAAGATGTCCAACTAGGTAAACATCTACATCAATAGCAGCAGTAGTTAGTGGGGTGGCAGTTGTAGTGGATGGTGGGGTAGTAGAGGTAGGTAGCTGGGCTGGGGTGAGTGGTGGATAGGTCCAGATATGTATGGAGGTCATGTGTCTAAAAACTAGATCTACAAAGGGTACCTCGATGATTGAATTAGTGGCTAGACCCTTGCCTCGATGGGCCTACTCATCTAAGAACTCGCATTGTGCAGTGGGGTTAGTAAGGTCTGTGGGGAGGTCCAACTGGGCAATGGGGGTTGTGGGGATGGTAGAGGATGAGGGGATGGCAAGATGGGTGGTGGTGGTGGGGTAAAATTTTTGGTCTCTATGAAGGGGAGTTGGAGATGAGTGAATAACTAGAACAAGTTTGTGAGGATGAAAAGATGGTTCATCCAGATATCAGAAAGGGTGGGTAGGGTGGATGTCAGAATGGTGGTGGAGGTAGAAGTAGGGGAGGAATGGGTTGTACAGACGTGATTGTAGAGTGTAGCTAGACAGGTGGGTTTACTGCTACTACAACGGATGGTGGTGGTTTCTGTGGTGCTGGGTCTTGGACGCATGGTGCCCAAAAATACATGTCATCCTCCCTCACTAAAATTTTCATCTTTTGTAGCATCACAATATCGATCAACTCAATAGGTCCTAATGAGTTTGGGGTTATGAGACATCGAATATGTCAAGGTATCCAGATAGTTGTGTGATGAAGGAGTATGCCATAAAAGTGCAACACTGCCTCTGGGTCTGAGTCGTGTAGTACTGTGCAAACTGGTCATCCGTGTTGATGGGTGGACCACCCATGGATGCTACAAGAATGAGAACATACACCTAGATAATGTTTTTATGAGTCTCGCCCTGAGAAAACCAGCCATGTGCCATGGATCTATGCATGATATGCAGTGTCAAGCCCTATAACCAAGTAGACTTCATGATGCGAGGGTCATGGTATGACTTTGGGTCGTAGGATATCACCAGCCACAACTAGGGAACATATCTTTGAGGTGTCTAAATGTAGAGTGTGAGATATACATCGAAGGTGACAAACTCTTTAGTGTAGATTCCCTACCTGACCCCTAATTCAAAAATAGAAATCTCGTGGGGTCTTCCACCCAAGAAAAAGCGTAGACAGACAATATCCATTTAAAATTTGGAAAAGAACACTAGAAATAACTCCTAAAAGGTCTCCTCCTGGACTTGAATAATGTTTTCAACATGTAGTGTCTCCAAGAGGTCCATAATAGCATCGGTGATGTTCAGCTGGGCTAGGATGCACATGGCTAGTGTTTTTTTGGTACGCATGGGATTTTCCTGTGACTTGATAAGATTAACCTGATGATGCAGGTTGGTGAAACAAAGAACTAGGTGCAGGTGTATGTTTTCATCACTGGATGTGGAGGTTATCTCTTTCTAAAGAGTAGGGGTCGTGAAGGCTGCAGGTGGTGGAGAAGCATTGGCATGTGCATCACAAGGATTCTTGGTGGCTAGTTGTTCCTCTGAAGCTGAGAATGAAGAGGACTATGAATAGGATGAGGATGAGGAGGGATGAGGCCTTTTGGTGCAATCAATGTTTGTGGGAGGAAGGGTGAACGGGTCGGGTTCATTGTGCGAGAGAGGAGAAGAGAGGGACTGGGTGTTCGTGTGAGATAGGGTAGGGTATGAATGGGGTGAAAGTATAGGAATAGGGGGATTCATAGGAGATGAAGGGTAGGGGGTGGGGTGTGCAGGTCATGACCTATGGTTTTGTGACCTGCAACTGTTTTTAAAAACATACCCAACCTAGTACATGATTTTTACTAACGGTTAACGTTGTGTATGGGTAAAAGAAAATGGAAAATCGGTAAAAGGATACATGTTGTTAACCATAGGTAAATGATGTGTACTTGAACTATTTTGGATCTAAATGGTGCCCCTTACTTTTCTTCGGCTCCTGGCCTAAACGAGACTCTTCTAGGATGATCCTACTCTAACATAGTCTAATATTTCCTACCCTGGGTTGCCTCCCAATTAGTGCTTCCTTTTAAGTTGGGAGCTTGACTCCATTTAATCTTAAGTGAACTTGAGGCTGATGACACAACCTTCACAAAATATTTCTTGAAAAATCTTCATCATTTTACCATTTACTTTAAATGTTGGTCCTCCTTCTCTTTGGATTTTAATAGTTCCATACAAAAAGACTTGAGTGACTTCGAATGGACTTGACCATCACGAATTCATTTTTCCCAGAAATAGATTCAACCTTGGATTAAACAACATGACTTTATTTCTAGTGATGAAGTTGTGCCTTGCAATGCACTAGTAATGACACTTCTTTGTCTTCTCCTTATAAATCCTTGCATTTCCGTATGCATCTCTCCTGATTTCTTCTAACAAAGTTAATTGTAATAACCTAGCTTCTCCATCCTTCTCTGAGTCCAAATTCATTTTCTTGATTTCCTACAATTAATGATGTTCCACTTCCACTAGAAAATGACATGGTTTTCTATAAACTAATCTAAATGGGGTGGTTTCTATGGGTGTCTTGTAGGAAGTTCTGTATGCCCATAGTTTATCATCCAGCTTGAGGCTCTAGTCACTGTGACTTGTACTCACAATCTTCTCCAAGATTTGTTTGACCTCCTTATTAGATAGTTCTAATTTTTCACTTGTTTGTGGGTGGTAGGGAGTTCCAGTATTGTATCAAATTTCATACCTTTATATAATTCCTCTCATATATCGGTTTTTGAAATGTGTGTCGTGTTCACTAATGAGTAATCTTGGAAACCCAAATCGGGAAAACACATTCTTCCTTACAAATTTCATGACAACTCATGTTGTTTCATGTGTCATACCTATAGCTTCAACCCATTTTGATATGTAATCAACTACAACCAGAATGTAATTTTTTCCATTTTATATAGGGAATGTTCTTATTAAGTTAATTCCCCAAATTTCAAAAACTTTTGATTCTATTATGGGGTTTTGTGTCATCTCATTCCTTTTACTCATATTTCTCATTCGTTGGAATCTGTCACATTTTTGGAAAAATCCCCTTGCATCTTGATGCAATGTGGGCCAGAAAAATCTTCTTTATAGAATCTTGGACATGGTACGCTTGGGTCCATGATGTCCACCAGTTGGAAACGTGTGAAACATATCAATCACATTATGGATTTTTTCTTCTAGGGTGTAGCATATTAAAATTCCATCAGCACAATGCTTGAATAACATAGGCTCGTCCTAGTAGTAGTGTTTGGAATCTAACAAAAAATTATTTCACTACTGGTATGAGATGTCTTGATGTAGGAATCCCATTACAAGATAATTATCCATATCTGAAAACCACATATGGTCCTTGATATTGAATATGGTCTCATATAGAAAGTCTACTTCGATATTAACCTCATCATCTTCTTTAATGATGGAGAGAGGGAGTCTAGAGAGATAATCTGAAATTAATTTTTCTGTCACTTTTGTATCTTTGATCACAACATCAAATTCTTTTAGAATAAGGATCCAATGTATCAACCTTAGTTTGGAATCCTTTTTGTTTAATAGGTACCTGAGTTCAGCTTGATCAGTGTGAACAATTTCTTTAGATATAACAAGATAAGAATGTAACTTTTAAAAGGCATATACAATGTCTAATAGTTCTTTCTCTATAGTTTTGTAATTTACCTGAGATTCATTCATCATATGACTCTCATAATAAATTAGATATAATATGTTTCCAATGTGATGTCATAGTACATCTCCCACAACAAGGTCTCTAGCATCACATATTAATTTGAATTATTTTTCCTAATTCAGTGCAATAATGATTGGTGATGCCATTAGACTATTCTTCAATGTGTTGAAAGCTTACTAACAGTCCTTAGTGAATTTTAAGGGAACATATTTCAATAATAAGTATGTAAATGGATGGGATACTTTAGAAAAATCCTTCACATATAGTCTGTAAAATCCATCATGCCCTAGAAAACCTCTGATCCCCTTGACAGTTGAGGGTTCTTGTAGATCTTTGATGACTTCGATCTTGGAGGTATCAACTTCAATGCCTTCCTTGGAAAATTTTTAAACAAGGAATATTCCTCCTCTACCGTAAAATGAAATTTAACCTATTTTATGACTAGGAATTTCTACTCACATTGTTGGAGAACTAAATCCAGATTGCTTAAAAACATCAAATGATCTCCCATAAACTGAGAAATCATCCCTGAAGATTTCGAGGAACTCCTCGACAATGTCATAGAAAATGTGTGTCGTGTATCTCTAAAAAAAATTTAGATAATTTCACATTCTAAATGAAATACTTTTGTAAGAAAAGGTACTGAATGGGCATGTGAATGTGGTTTTTGGGTAATCGGTAGTGTCAATAGTAATTTGATTATATCCTAAATATCCATCTAGGAAATAGTAAAATTCATTCTCTTACAGTCTCTCTAGAACTCGGTCCATGAAAGGTAAGGGAAAATGGTCCTTTATTATTTCTGAATTTAGACATCTGTAATCCATGAAGACTCTCCATCTAGTGATGGTGTGTGTTGAAATCAATTCATTTTCATATGTCTTTTCTACTGTGATTCCTCCTTTCTTTAAAATAGCTTAGAGGGGGCTCACCCATTAACTATAAAAAATTGGAAAAGTTATTCCTGTATCCATGAGATTCATCACTTCCTTATTGACTTCCTCCTTCATTGGTGTCGTGATCCACCTATAAGAGTGTCATTTTGGTTTTTATCCTCTTCAATTAAGATCCAATGAGTTCATTTCGTAGGATTTATCCCTTTAATGTCTATCACTCCCCAAGTAATTGATTAGCTGTGTATTTTTAGAACATCAACCAATTTTTATTCTTGTACCTGATACATTTATGAGTTGATAATTATTGTCAAAGAGGATGTATTTTTTAAGTATGAGTACTTTAGTGTGCTGGGAAGAGGTTTTGGTTATAACTAGGGTGGATGAATGATGGAGGTAATAAAAGGTGGAATGGTGTCGCTTGTGAGTGGTTCAATGAAGCTTACTTCTTAAAATTTATACTCTTCTTCCTTCTCTAAGAAAAAAATCTCCACTCTCTTCCTTGATGGTCGTGTAATCATTTCCTTTCTGAGCAAGAGATATGGTATTAAAATCCATAGTATCATCTGAGTTTTGGTAATCTTTAATCAGGTTAAACACTACTTGTTCTTATCCAACTATAAAAGATCATATGTCCTTGATTTACATCTATCAAATAATTTCATGTTTCTAGGAATGGTCTTCCAAGAATTATGGGGATGTATCCTTCTTATTCCATGTCTAGCACTAGAAAGTCTTCTAGGAAGATAAATTTTCTGAATTTGACCAAAACATCTTAGATAATTCCTCTGGGATATTTCACTAAACGATTGGCTAGCTGCAATGATACACTTTTTTATTTAAGTTCTTGGAGTTAGAGATTGTGGAAAACACTCATTAGAATTAAGTTAATGTTGGCTCTAAGATTTCATAGTTCTCTTCCAAACTTGCACTCTCCTATAGCATAGGGAATTGAGAAACTTCTAGGATCTCTCATCTTCGGGGGGATTTTCTACTTCATGACAGTATAGAATTGCTCATTCAAGGAGATTACTCCAAAATATTCTATTTTACTTTTGTTTCATAACATTTCCTTGAGAAATTTGGAATAAATTGGCATATGGGCAATGGATTTTGCAAATGGTATGTTGATGTGCAGTTTCTTGAACATCTCTAGGAACTTTTTGTATTATGCCTCATTCCAACCTTGTCATGATATTTATGTAAAGAGGATAGGTGGATTATATAGAGGTGGGGAAACATAGACAGTTTCCTTTTTCTCTTCAGGTTTTTGGTTATTCTTGGCAGGAATTTCTTCTTGAGGTGAGGTGGGAATGGCTGCATTAACTTATTCATCTACTACCGGTTTCTTCTTAGTCTCTTCCTGAAGATTTTTTATTTTGGTTGTTGAAAGTCCAAAACTTTTCCTCTTTTTAGCACTACTTCCTTGGATTCATATTTTGGGTATGTCTTAGTACTACCAGGTAGAGTTCCTAATAATATATCAAATAAGGTCTTTGATATTTAACTCATTTAAAGCACTAGGTTCCTCAAAGTGGCTCTGTGATTTTTCATTTCTGTTTCCTAGGTTTTCATTCTTTGATCATACTTTTGGAAAAAAGTAGCTAGGAGATTTTATAGGTTACTTTGAGGTGGTGGAGTTGGTTTCTAAGGTCTTGGATAAGGTGGCTGAAATTATTGTTGAGTTATTGTTTGGAAGGGTTGTTGTTAAACTTTTTATTGTGGTATGGGCACGGGGTTTATTGTTGGATAACCTGGTGGTCCTTCATTATGGAATTGTGCTTGACCACTTTGTGGTTTAAAGTATCCTTGATTACTCTAATTTTGATGCTAAGTATTAATATGCTGGTAATACTGTTGTTTCTATTTAAATGTCTAGTTCTATTGATTGAAATTTTCATAATTACAATCCTGATGGTCTTCAAATCCTACCTTTCAATCCTGATAAAGTTAAAGGCCATCGCACATCTCGTATTATTGGATTTCCATGATGGGATCATGAGGGGTTGTAGTTGAGGTTGTGTAGCTGGTATTTGAAAAGATTCAAGTTTCTTTGTGAGTGCCTCAACTTGTGCTTCTAATTGGGTGCTCTCATTAATATGGTGTATTCCACACCGCGGTAGCCACGATCACTCATCCATATGTTGTAATTGTGATAGACTATATATATTATTTCTTTTTTGGCTTTGAGGGTTTGGGATATCAAACCTCCATCAGCAGAAACATCTAAAACTATTTTTTTTTTGCTGGTTAGAATCCTTGATAAAAAATTTGCAACTGTATCCATGTATTGAGTCCATAATGTGGAAAATTCCTCATAATATCCTTAAATCTGTCCCATGCATCCCATGTAGATTCTCCGTCCATTCGAGAAAAGTTTTGAATGCCATTCTAGAGCTTCTAGGTTTGGATTCGTGGGAAATACGTGTCTAAAAACATCTTGTCAAGATCGTCCCGAGTCATGATTGACTTGGGAGAATGGCTTTTGAGCCAGTCCTAAGCTCTATTTCCTTGAAATAATGGGAATACACATAGTATTATAGTATCTGAAGATACTACCTAGTTGTGAAAGGTGTCTCAAACTTCCAGGAAGTTGGAAATATGTTCATGGAGGTCTTCGCTTTGGAGACCACTGAATTGTCCCATATTCTAGATCATGTGAATGATTCTAGGATTGATCTTAAAGGTGTGGGCTTGAATTGGGGGATGAATGATGCTTAGTGTCACACCATAAATTTATGGAAGTCCATAATCCATGATGGTATTTTTAGGGTTCATTAGGTATTCTCCCAGAATTATTTGATGGGGGTTCGGTGGGTTGGGTCCCGCAGGATAATGTTTCTCAGCCATTTTTGACCAGTGATGTTTAAACAAATACCTTTAGATCTCAGGAGCAAAGACTAAGGGTTATTTAGACTCAAGGTTCCTTGAATAATCCAATGGACCTTGTTACATGTACTAATGTCTAAAATTAGTATTCAAGGTAGTATTTTAAAATAGAATAAAAAGGGGGTGAGGGAAAGATAATCCTAGATCTTGGACTAGAGTTCTTCAAAAAGAAACAGTGTTGCTCCCTATAAACAGTGCCAACATTAATCCACCCCTGGGCACTTATATTTTCTCCTATACATGGGTTATCAACTCCCATGAACAAGCTAATTACCAAGTTCTAACACATCCTAGTCTCCTTTATACCTTTCCTAAATAGTAAAGAAATATATAAGAAACATATGGATCTGATACCACTTTGTAACATCCCTAATCCAAAACTCTCTCACATGGCTAGAAATGGTTGGTTACGAAACCTCAAGCATGAATCTTCATACTCTAGAGGATACAGACTAGTATAGGAGTTTGATAAGTATATTAGGGAGACTATACCCCCTAGTTACAGAGTTACAACATAGCATAATGATCATATAATAATAATAAACAAATATCAGACTGTGGAAATAATAGAAAAAATACAATACAATAGAAAACCAATAGTGAAATCCAACTGAAAAATATAACAAATAATAAAGTAATAATGTAATGTTGTTCTAGAATGTAACTAAATTTCATTTAAGAATTAATAAAAATAAAAGACTAGTAGACTCAAAAAAAATACTCAAAATTCCCTAGTTCCAAACCCCATGTCGGTCTGTCTCCAAACTCCATCCCATCTAACAAGAAAAAAATCATCAGCAAGGTCCCTTACCCTTATCCAATCCTACATTCATTTAATATTCCTAGGTACAAAACAGTGGCCTGAATAGGGTGTGAGTATAACACAGTAGTTGACGCCATTGTGTCTAAACATAACCTAGTCTGATAATAAGTGAATTCAATAATTCAATAAAAAGTATATTAATTTACTAAACAATTAAATTAATAAAACATAGAACTACTTAAAAACCATGTCGTAATGTATCTGATCATATCTCATAACCATTCCAACCATAACCTTATAACCAAGGAAAAATATAACCTACCTTGGCGTCATACCAGAATGTCTTTGAGAATGTCTCACAACCATGACAACCATAACCTTATAACCAAGGTATAAATCACACAACTTTGGGTCAAAAATTTCTACATAATCATTTCATAAATCAATTAGGGTCAATCCCGGTATATAAATATTTCAGTATGTGTGAGGGTAAATATCTATATATAATAATTTCAGCATGTCTCAAGGCCAAGCCTGGTATATAATCATTTCAACGTGTGTCACTAGGCATATACCACTATATAAACATTTCATCATGTCTCAGGGAATATCCCATTATATACTAATTTCATCATGTAAATTGGTCCATCACCCCTCATAATCATTCCAACAATCAAACTAGACCAACACCCCATACAATCATTATAGCATAGAAATTACAACACATGTTTTAGCAACAAGGATATCACAACATCACATCATAAGGATTAATGGTTAATTATGTATATTACCATTTATCTTTCAATTACACATTTCATATATCAATTGGTCATAACCAATAACATTCTAGTTATCTCAATAAACAACCCAATCCATGGTGAATCTATGTCAAGCAATCGCCCAAAATACATTTCATGTTAAACACAATTTAAGCCATTAAAAATTTCATTTATAATTAAGGGTTCACTCAACAAAATAGTATACATAATCTAATTAAATAACCAATTATATCCAAAGGGAATATAAGTAATTATCCAATTCACCATTTAATTTTTTCAGCACTCGATATGTTGGCACAATTTCAATATTGCACATACTTAACAAAAATCAAAACTTAGGGTTAAGTTTTAGACCCCATACCTTTAACCAATGATCAACCAACACTTTCCTCAAGATTATACATAATAACGAAGGTGAAGATGATCGCAAGAAGTTTCCTATATAATAACCAATCAATATCAAAACCAAAAACACTCACGATCAATAGATTACACCACAATGGATAGTGAACAAAGGGAGAGAAGGGAAAAACTAACCAAAACCACTTATCAGGGATCAAATATGTGATTGGGACATCTAGAATCAACAGAGACACTCCAAAATCACCTAGAAGGTGCCATAGGTTTTAGAGGAATAGGCTTCCTAAAGTAATGAGAAAAAATCATCCATACAGAACCTTTAAAATTGCTTCTTGGGAAATTACACAGTGTGTAACTCTTTTACACGTCATTAATGTTTTTTAGAGGGATACACTGAAAAATTCATCACCTCATATTATTGTTTAATTATACTAATATTACATTATTATTATTTATTACATGACATGTAACTAGTTCACGAACTATACTTGTTTCATGAAATGTATCCAGTAGAGTTTACACGGCGTGTAATTCTCCTACAGAAAACTTTCAGCCCCATTTTCTCTGCATAAGGATTTTAAACACCTCCAAAACCTTCCAAGCATGGAAAATAATAATAAACCCATTTAACACATTTATACCTAAACTCCGTTAATTAAAAAAAATATCCCAATACTTTAAGTCATTTTCCCCAACAAAGGCTCTCCATCTCTGAACAAGACTCGGCCACCGAGGCTCAAATGAAAAACTCAAAGAGGGACGTACCTGAAAATAGATGGGATCTTACACACTAACCTTTACTTGAATACCCAATTTTATTCATAAAAAACATTTGTTCCATCCAATAATACATTCCATATGTGATTTATAACTCACTACATCCAACTTCATGCCAAAAGCCTGATTAGACCTCCCATGGCCGACCCTTCTCAAAAATGCTCAACTACACTGGTTAACACTTAACTAACTTACACGATCTATCCTAAAGGAATCATGTTACCACCTAAACATAGTCACTAGAGTCTATACCTAACTCTCAATGAGACTCCATGGTTAGAGCCTTGACTACCCAAAAAAATCATCATGATCTTCCCCACAGAACGCAGCTCTAGCCCAAGCACCCTTGGATCACTTTAAAACCACCCCAAATCTAGAGCTAAATCCCAGCCTTGACCCACCACCAAATATAATTTTTTATTTTAATTCCCATAAAAATCTAAGTATGAATCCCACTAGTTCTACATTGGTATCCTGATGCCTCTACAAATGCTCCATAACCCACTCCACATTCTTGTAAACCTTTTGGTACAAGGGTCATACACTGTAACATCCTAACTTGTGTACCACATGTCGGTGCTCCATGCTAGTTCACTACATGACCTCAAGTGTTCCTCCCTATATTCTAGAGGCTACTGAATAGAAGCGAGATTCAAATATATAACATGAGGAGACTATACCCACTTCATCAAAGCAGAAAAATAGTGGAAATAAATAAATGATAATCGAATGATAACAACCATAACAATAATAATACCAGTATCACATGAAAACCAAAATATAAATACAATATCCAAACCAAAATAGTATATATTTCATTCCATATATGTATCAAGTTTCTAAATAAAACCCAAACATAAATACATATTGATAACTCCCCAAATGGGTCCTAACATCACGGTGGGTTCCCTTGTCCATGCTCCATCCTAAATCATCCATCAAACATAGGGATATTTCCTTTATCCTATCCTGCAAACATGAAGTTTATTCGGGTACCGATCAGGCATCCTTAGTAAGGTGAAAGTACAATTTAGTAATCCACCACTAACAGCATCTAAAATATTATCCAGTTAATAATAGTGTATTCTATTTTATAAATAATAAATTATAAGTGATAAAATAATCAGTTTACCAATTCAATTATTCTTTAATTAACCACATAAATATCTCGAGTTCATTATGACACCCAAACCATCAATATATTCTTTGGCCCGTGCCAAATTTTGAACTATCCCAAAGGGATATCACATATCACATAACTCATGGGTTTTTATTTATCATTTCAATTTGATATCATGGAAACTTCGAACCATAATCAAATTCCAACATTTTTTCCTATAACACCATGTCTATAACCCCATTGTCATTTTAAGCATCGGTCCCTATCCCACACCCCTTTTATTATTCAATCACATGTGATATTTTGAAGCATTGGTTCATGTACCACACATGTATACCAGTCGATCACATATGGTATTTTGAAGCATCGGTCCATGTCCCACACACATATATCATATATATCACAATATCACATTTATCATAATTTCATATGCATCAAGGTTAAGCATTATTAACCTTCTTATCAAACATTATCATCAAAGTTTCCCATTTCTATTATTAATTTAATCGTGGTTATTTACTTAAATCACATGGAATAATATGAAAATTCACCATTGTGCCATTTATCATCATTTAATCATATAAACCATTAACCTTTAAAGGTTAATACATCTATACCTTAGTTAATATTAATAAATCAATTTCATATCCCATCAATTAAACAATTACATAATCCCATTAATTGAAAATTTTAATAATCCCAATATCCCATCAATTTCATAATCACATCATTCCATTAATTAATTGACTAATTAATTAATCCAATTTAAGATGTGATTGCTAAACATGGAAATTTTTATTTCAAAATTCAATACACACAATTATAATCAAGAATATGGGACTTTCAATTTATACCACCTACCTCAAGATTTTTGATGATCATTCTCCAAACTGAACATCCCTAAATTGAAGTGAAACGTTCAATTTCACAACAAAGAATGAGATCTAAAATCAAAACCTAGATCCAAGATCAAACAAATTGTATCCATAAAAACCTAGATCTAAACCATTACCGATGGAATAAATAATCCCTTCAAATATGAGAGAAATATGGGAGAGTGGGAGTAAACTAATCAGGAAGAGATTACATATAGGAAGATGTGTAGATTCGTCAATTGGATCATCGATTCATCAAGAACGGAGTTCAAAAGGCCTAGAAATCTGTTCGGGAGCTTCCAAAAATTAGGGGGAATTATTTAGGTCAAGCTGGGGTGAATGAGGATAAAATCCATAGGGTTCATAAATTTTAAAACAAAAAAATCAAGGAAAATATTTTTGTGCACACGGCTTCCTGGTCTAGGGCGCACCATTTTTCAAATCGTGCACCCTAACTGCGTACATATTCTAGGGATATCACTCTTACTACTAAGAGGGTTCAGGGCCTAAAAAAATATGTTTCAACCATTAAAATACTCTCTACCTATATTTTCATGGTTTTCTTGGGTGGTTTCACGGTTTGGGGAAACCGTACGCCAACTATGAATTGCCCCTCTTTGTTCCAAAATTCCCAATTTTTACCCTAAACAACCCTAAGAAAATCCCAAATAAGATATACCAAAACAGGGGTAAAATAGTACTTGTAAATGATCATGATACATATTCATAAAATTTGAAGATCTTATCATCTCCCATCCGTATAACATCTCTTCCTCGACCTATACTCCCAAGAATCTCTAAGATTCTATGGTAAAAATATCGGACCACTGAACCTGCATATCTATTTCTATATCCCATGCTTCTTCCTAAACACAGTCATGTTTCTTGAATACACAAACTATTGGCATGGAATTTTCTTGTAACACTTTCTCACTACAATCCACAATAAGAATCAAATGCTCCTCAAAGGACGCATTGGTCTCAATCTCAAAATCATTAACATTGATCACATGAGAAGGGTCGGGGTGATACCTCTGAAGTTGTGACACATGAAAAACATAATTCATAGAACTATACCTCTATTAAATAGCCAATTGGTATGCCACTAGTCTGATTCTATCCATAACCTCAAAAGTTCTGACAAACCTAGGTGCAAACATGCCCTTCCTTTGAATCCTATGTTGACCCAGCCTAGGAAACACCTAAAGAAACACATTGATAACCCAAAATAAAATAAAGGGGTCTTTGATATATATCAGCATACAAATTATTCCTACTTCTATTCATATCCATGCATTTTTAAATTAGCTAAACCTGTTTTGATGCCTCCTATACAAGACTCAGACCCAACAGCTTCAACTCATCTACCTCCATCTAGTATAGAGGTGAACTACATGGCCTACCATAAAGATCCTCATATAGTTCCATATAAATATTTTCCTGATAACTATTGTTATAGGTTAACTCAATGAGTGATAATTGATATTATAAGACCCACTAAATTCTAGGACATGCACTCATAGCATATCCTCCGAAACTTGTATGGTATGTTCTGACTTCCCATCTATATATGGGTGGAAATTCATACTCAAAAAAATTATGTACTAAGCACCTTCTACAATCCATTCTAGAAGTGCAAAGTGAAATGTGAGTCACATTCAGAAATAATAATCTATGGCATGTCACGTAGATGGATTATCTCTTAAATGTAAAAGTCTCCAAACTAGTCCACTAATAAAGTATCACGTACAGGAAAGAAATGTGCTACTTTCATCAATCGGTCTACAACCAACCAAATAAAATAATTCTTATAAGGATTACTTAGGAGACCAACCAGGAAATCCATGGTAATGTCATCCCACTTCCATTTCAGAATGGGAAAAGGTTGTAGTAAACCACAAGATTGTTGATTCTCTTCCTTTACTTATTGATGGGTGTAGCATCGTGTCACAAACCCTACAATTTCATTTTTCATGCCCATCCATCAATAATATCAACATGTGTCATGGGAAATTTTAGTCAACCCCAGATGCATTTCCCACTGAGGCATGAAATTCATGAATCAGGTCCTCCTGCATACATATAGGCACAACAATTTGGTTTCTGACATAGTTGATCATGTCCTCATCTATTGTCCAATCAGAAGGTGACTCTCCACCTTTAAGGCTTTCCCTCAAGGACAGACATTTTATATCTTCATACTGCCTCTCTCTAATCCAGTTTATAAGTGTATACTCTATTGACAATGATACAAGGGTTATATGCTCTTGGATATCTTGAACCACAGCATGCATCTTGGTTATAAAATTCATCATCTTCCACTCAATTCTAGACTCTTGAACTACCTAAGTCTGAGTTTTCCTGCTTAAATAATCAGCAACACTATTTTCCTTCTATGTCATATATTATAGATCAAAATAAAATGACTACATATACTCAACCCATATACGTTTCAATAAATTCAAATCTCATTGAGAAAAGATATACTTTAAGCTCTTATAGTCAGTATATATAGTAAAATTTTATCCCAATGGATAATGCCACCAACACTTCAAAGAATAAACCACTTCCTCTAACTTGAGGTCATGTATAGGGTAGTTCCATTCATATGGTCTCAACTGTCAAGACCCATACACCACAAATCAATCCCCCTGAATCAACACTACCCCAAGTCCTATCTCAGAAGCATCATAAAACACCATATACTACTCACCCAAATACGGTTGGATCAATATTGATGTAGTTTTCAAATTCTTCTTCAACTACTGTAAAGAATTATCACATGATCTAGACCATTAAAAATTAACTCCCTTGTTGGTAAATCCCAAAAGTAGTTCTACTAAGCAGGAGAAGTCCTAGATGAACCTCCAATAATAGCCTGTTAAGACTAAAAAATTGTGGATATCAAAGAAATTCTTGGGCTGATCCCAAGAAAACACTGCCTACACCTTCTCTGGGTCCACTAACACACCTTCCTCTAAGATTATGTGACCCAAGAAATGTACCTGATTAATCCATAATTGGAAGTTATATATCATGGTGTATAACCGATTATCTCTTAGTATACTTAGGATGATGTCAAGATGTTGGGCATGATCATCATCAGTCTTGGAGTACGCAAATATTTAATCAACAAAAACAACCAAAAATTAATCCAAGTATGGGTGTGAGATTTGGTTCATCAAGTCCATAAACACAAAAAGAGTGTTCGTCAGCTCGAACAACATGAAGACAAACTCATAAAGGCCATACCTGCTTCTAAATTCTATCTATGGTATATCAGAAAGTCAAAATTTCAACTAATTATACCCTAATCTTAAGTCAATATTAGAGAACACACAAGCTCCCCTCAAATGGTAAAATAGATCATCAATGTGTGGAAAAGGATATCAGTTCTTCATTATCATCTGATTTAACTTCCAGTAATCAACACATAATCATAAAGTACCATCAACCTTCTTAGAAAACAAGACTGGGGAACCCCAAGGCGACATACTTGAATGGATACACCCCTTATCCATCAACTCTTCTAGTTGATTATTAATCTCCTAAATATCTTTTGGTACCATTCTATATGGTGGAATAGAAACTGGATCATCTCTAAGAATGATCTCAATAGTAAACTCTACATCTCTCTCAGGTAGAGATCCTGAGAATTATTTAGGAAACACATCCTATAACTGGCCTACAATGGTTGGAAATACACCATTATTTACACCCCATTAATCTAATAAAAGAATTAAAACCTGGTTAGTGATATCCCCTAGTTATTGATGAGTTGGGCCTAAATAGCCCACCTAGATATCCCACTCTCCATGATGAACATAATTGTCACCATCAAGAGATGTAAAATTTAGTCTCCTATGATAACAATCAATGTGGTCTCTATATAATACCAAACAGCCCATATCCAAAATTAAGTTAAAGCCTAACATATAAAGAATTTAGAGATCTCATAGGAAAAGATACTCCCCAATGTCGAGAGAACACCCCTTGCATGAACAGGTGTTTCCCGACCATACTCCCAAAGGTGTATTAATCATCATAAACCTGCTCATAAACTCCAATTCTAGTATCAACCCATTCTCAAGTTGTGTAGGTATAAAATAATGAGAGGTATCAGTATTAAATAAGGCACTAGAAAGTGTAGAATCTACAAGAATGGTACTTCTAACTATCAATGGTCCAATCTCGCTATCTAAAAGTATAGGTTGAACTGCATGCAAATACCATACCCCTCTTCCCTATGATGTAGTCTAAATCCCCTAAGATGAACCACTTTTTTGATATGGGAACTCTTTCATATAAGTACCACATACACTTCCTCAACTATCAAGGCTAGGAGAACTCCAACTGGCCAACTGGAATGATGTAGAAGACCCCCTTCCTATACTATGGTTTTACCTAGCTGCTCTCTCACTAACCATCTTTCAAGGGTTCCTGCAGAACCATTATAGATGTACCATCCAGCCACAATCTCAGCATTATACTAGGGGTCATGGAAACTATCTATGAATGTGACCTGGCCTACTGCACTGGTGGAAGATCACATGGGTAATGTCTTGAGTAACTGACCCTTCCCCTAGTCACAATTATTTCCACTGCTCTAGTTAACATTTCTATAGCATTGATTCCTACTCACAAAATACTTGCCACCTGGTCATCTATTAGAAACCACATATGTCTCACTAGAAGCCTCCTTTAGGTTCCCCTCATATATGAGATCCTGATTCACCACCTCTAAAAACTTCTTCAGCCTAAAGATGTTAACCTGTGACTTAATTTCACATTTAGTCCCATCATGAAACTATTTCACTACATTAGCCTCATCACCTACTAACTGTATAACAAATAAATACAAATTTGTAAAACATACTACATAATCCATCATGGACATGCTCCCCTAGTTCAGCCTCATGAACTATGCTTCCCTCTCCTACCTGAGAGTATTAGGGTAAAATTGCTACAAGAACTTCTCCAGAAATTCATTCCACACCATATTCTCTATCTTTACATATCAAGTCTGTATGTCCCACCAACACTTCACATGGCCACATAATATATAAGAATACAATTTGACTCTCTCCTCAGTAGGAGTCTCTAAGTGGTCAAGTATCATCTGGATAGACTCAATCCAAAACTCAACTGCCTCAGGCCCACCATCTCTATTGAACTTCAAAGGGTGATGCAACTAGAACTCCCTTTTGGGTCATATATTCTCTTCACAAACCTCCTTGGGTCTCTTTCTATAAACTTCATAAACCTATCATATTTATCACATAACTTATATCTAGATTCCTCACCTGGAACTATCGGAGCCTCTAGATCCACTACTAGGGGATCATTTCTTGCCATGTCCTCTTACCATATAATCAATAATAATCATCATGGATACATATCCTTACAATTCAAAATACACATCTTAGGACACATTACACAATATTATCACATTTAACAATAGGGGTTCACATTATTCCATAATAATTTATTCCCCCATACCACACTAAACATTCAAAATCAAGTCATTATCACTATCCTTAACCATCCCTCATCATGGTCATGGTTCACATAGGGTAATACATTTTCACATTTCAAGTTCCTATTTAGACACCCATTTATCCATTTCATTTACCATATTTATCATCATTTTATAATTTATCAATTTCATATTAGGCACCATTTTCATTTAAATTACACAAAAAATAAAAGAATTTCCATTTTACAATTCACCCAAAACCCTACTCTTCCATGCATCCCTAAAATTATTCATGTCACATAAAAATCCTAATTTCGTAGAATGATGCATGTATACACAATTTTTGTGCCATAATAATCCATGAAGAAAATATCAAATAATAACAATAACATCACACAATAAGTTCATCACTTGAGGTGTAACAACATATAACTATAAAAACAAACATCAATAATTATAATACCACCATGGGTACTTAGATTTTACCCCCATACATGGGTTATCTACTCCCATGAATGATCTCTTAACCAAGGACAAAATCATCCTAATATCTTGTCTATATTTACAAAATAATAAGTCAAAATAAAATAAAATAATATCCTAGGTTCCACATGTTGGATCCCCAAGCCAGTTCAGAACATGACCTCAGATGCACCTCCCCATATTCAATTGTTTTCTGACTAGCACCAAGGTTTAAATATATATCATAGTGATACTATGCACTATTTATCAAAGTAACACAATAAAAAAAATAAAAAATAACCAAATGATAAAAACCATAACTAGAATAATACCAGTATCACATGATGACCAAAATATAAATACAATATCCAAACCAAAATAGTATATATGGCATGCCAAATATGTTTTAAGTGTCTAAAAAAACCCAAAAATAATGACACACTGAAAACTCCCCAAATGGGTCCTGATATCATGTTTAGTTCCATCATCCATGCTCCACCCCAAATCATCCATCTTACATAGGTCTCTTGTCGTTATCCTATCCTGCAAATATTAATTATTTTTTGGTACTGATTAAGAAGCCTAAGTATGGTGTGAGTAAAACTCAGCATGCCACCACCAAAATCATATAAAACAATATCCATTCAATAATAGTGTATTAATTTGTATAAATAATAAAGTACATGTGAAAAAATTATCAGTTTACTAATTCAATTATCCTTTAATCAACTACATAAATATCTCGGGTTCATGATGACACCCAAACCATCAATACCTACTTTGGACCATGGAAGATTCTGAACTATCACTAAGGGATATCACATATCACATAACTCATGGTTTTTAATTTATCATTTCAATTTAATATCATGGATACTTATAACCATAGTGTAATGCCAAAATTTTGGGCCTAAAACGCCATGTCTAGAACCCCATGGGCATTTGAAGCATCAGTCCCTATAACACACCCCTTTTATTAGTCAATCACATTTGGGATTTTGAAGCATCAGTCCATGCTGCACACACGTATATTAACCAATCACATATGGGATTTTGAAGCACCAGTCTATCTCCCACACACATATATCACATATATCATAATATCACATTTATCACAATTTCATATAATTCACAGTTAAGCATCATTAACCTTATTATCAAACATTCTCATCAAAGTACCCATTTTAATTATCGATTTAATTGTGTTTCTTTATTTTAATCTCATGGAATAATATGAAAATTCACCACTATACCATTTATCAATATTTAATCATGTAAATCATTAACCTTTAAAGGTTAATCCGATGTTAGGGTGTCTTTGAGCATTCCATGTTGACCTTTCCAAACATCTCACCCCTGACTAGGGGTAATATACCCATCTTTGATCCAAACTGGTATCCAGGGGAAATATACCTATCACCGCATCCCTGTGTCCCCCAAGGATCATGTTCACCCTGATCTAACCATAACCACAAGTGTACCCCATAGGTGGAATTCTCTGTGGGTCAAACATTAATACCAGCAGCACCTTGGGTCAATGTTTACCCTAGGTTGACCATTAATACCAGCATCTCATAGAGGAAGCATTCTACTCAGGTTAACCATTAATATCAATGTACCATGGGGTAGTATTCACCATGGGTTAACCATTATCACCAATGTCCCATGGGGGAAGCATTCACCCTGAGATATCCATTATAATTAAAATAACCAAAATACAAGCATCATGTCATATCATAAAATAAACAAAAAAAGGAAAAGGATCATCCACAATATGTCTTCGAAAACATATAGAATTTATGTTAGCCAAAAATATTTCAAAAAATATTTCCAATTTAAATCCAAAAACCATTTCCAATATTTATTCCAAAAATACTATTTTGATTCATATTTTAGAATACCAATTCAAATATAACATAAAACATTCCTTCAATCCATTTCACATTTCCGTACCAAAATCCCAACTGCATAACCAATTTCAAACCAAAATTTCATTTCTATTTAAAACAACATTTAATTATCCAATTATCAAGTTCAACATAAAAACAAGGTGTTACAATGTGAAAATATTTCCCATATGGCTCAACGTGTCTAAGGGTGCTAAATAAGGACAATTTTCAATTCAAAACATTTAATTAATTTCCAAGTTCATCACTTGGTAATCGGTGAGAACTCCACCACATAAACTAAAATGATAAACAAGACTATGGATGAATTTAGGGACCACCTAACTCATAAAATGCTTCCATAATTTATTTACAAGTTCTAATAGTTTTCCAAGGCCCCTCCCAAGTTCTTATCATTAATAAGGTACTTAACTCAAGCCAAGATACTAAAAAAATTAATTATAATTAAATATTATTAATTGAAAAAATAAATATAATTAATTATAATTAATTATAAAAAATCCCCAAATAGAAATAATAGGTTAAAAATCTATTGTGATATCTTATTACAATGGAACCAAGACAAACCCCTCACCAAAGACCTGTGACATACCCACGACCACATTATGGGACATAGTCCTATGAGGTTTCACCCATTCCATGGTTAATTTAAAATAATTTTGATAAAAAAACCAAAAAAAAATCAACACACCCTCATAAATTAATTAAACAACAAGAAATGGCATGCATAATCCATCTTGAGATCTTCTTTATGTAAGCAAACTGAAAATCTGAAGAGAAATGAGTGACTACACGATGCTTCAGTGGAATTTCTAACAAAACCTAAACTGGAGAAATTAGAAATTAGAGAGTAGGAACAAGGAGGGGAAATGAAACCACTATATGAAGGATAATCACTTAAAATAATGAATAAAAAATCCAAAACAACCCAAAATAGAAGGTGGTTAAAGGGGAGAAGAGGTGCTCGACCGGTTGGGATGGGCGCATGATGGAGAAGAAAAAAAGGGGGATGAGGCTTAAAAGATCAAAGGGTTAAATTGGTCATTTTTTATATTTTAAATTGGTTCATGGTTTGACCACACAGTTGGAAAAATAGTGCATCAATCACTATCCAATTCCTTCCACCTCGCACATTCAAGGAGCATGGTTTATCAAACTGTACACCAATCATATGACAATCCATATATTTTATACAATTTATTTCATGATATGTTACATTATAATACACATAATACAATCCCAAAAGATAAATAGACCTATTGTATTAGGGTAATTATATATATATATAACAATAACATGAAATGGGTATACAAAAACATTATTTAAAAAATCCATAACAAACCCTTAAATTTCCATTGATCTTTTAAAGTTTCATGGAATTACCAAGATACATACATAAGAAATGGGTGATCTATAAGGCCTAGTAAGAGAATAATCAAATAATATGATGATGAAAGTAATACATGTGAGTTAAGAGTCATATCAAGTTGTCATGAAGGGCTACAATCATAAACAGGAACATCATAGAATGATATAATATGATAACATCAAGGCAATGTAGAAAAGGGGAAACAACATAAAATATGACATCATAAACATAAGTCAAGGATAAATTCCAAGAAATCATAACATAGTGTTCTTAAGATAACCACCATTGTACCATAAATGGTATCTCATGAGATAAAAACTTCACCAAATGTGTTTGAGGGCTATATAATTCTTTTTCCACCCATCACATTCATAATATGTATATAAATTTGTGCACCACATAAATCATACAACATAAGAACATATTTAATCGATTTTAATCCCAAAATTAAGAAATGTGCATTAAATACATGAAATTAACCAATAAATAAAGCATAATTACATCTAGTTGAATACCCTTGAGTGTAAATGGGGATGGATATTCACAACACAAAAGTTTTCCTTGGAAAATCAGAGGATAATTTTGAAATCATAATGGGTGTACATTAGGGTTAGAGGAAGGAATTAATGAGAGTGATAGGTGGTATCTCATTACTTGGAAATTATAAGTACATTAAAGGGACGTGTAAAAATACATTACAACATAAAAAATTGGAAATAAAAAAGCTTAGTACAAAAAAGTACTTGAATAAAAAGGAAGAGGAAGAGAATCCCTTACCTTAAGAGGGTGATTCTAAAAGCTTGGGGAAGCTTATTAAGAGCTTAGGAACACATTAAAAGGGATTTGTAGAGAAAAGTGAGATTAAATTAATTCTCAATGGGTTTGGAGTGAAGAGGGGGTAGGATGGGTGGGTATTTATAGAAAAAGAGATGATAATTCTTTATTAATTTCTAAACTTAGGTTTTGGACTCTGAGTGATAAAATAATCAAAACCACAAACTTTACCATGGTTTTTCCCCATTATTTATACCAAGGAGTTTTTTTCAATATTTTATTAGTATAAAAACCTAATTCTTTAAATTATACCATTCATGGTGTGGAAGTGATCTATGTTCATAAAGAATTATTTTTAAAATATTATAATATAATACATGTTTTGAAGGATTCATTATAGGTTTTTAAAATTTATAAAATAATTTTAAAATATAATATTTTAAATTATAAATGTATTTTTGGTTGTGGATAACATTTATAGTATTTATTACATCACTTTTGTTCTATTATGATGTCATAATACATACCGTATATTTATATTATAATTAATTTTTACCCAAAAATTCAGTTGTCTTATAAAATTATGAAAAATTGTCCATTGGATACTTTTGATGTGATAATTTCAAAAATAATATTTATTTTATCAAAATAATTTTATAAATATTATATATTTCTCTATTAAATAAAAAAAATATTTACTGGAAAATATTAGTTTTCACAACACTAACCACTTTTTGATCCTTATAAAAATTAAATTGGACGTCGTTAAATTATATTATATTTTATACTTAAATAAATATTTTTTAATAAGAATATATCTTGAAAATAAAATTTATTTCGAAAATTATAGAATTTATAAAAAATAATGTTTTAATTGAAAATATATATTTCCCAAAAATAAAATTTTGATTTCTTCATATCAAAATATAATTTTCATAAAACTCATTATATAATCATATATATCAAAATTTATAAATAAAAAGGGGAAACTATAATAATTATTTTCTCAAAAAAATATAAAAATTCATACTATTAGTGTATAGATACATAAACCCTTATGAAACCAATGTATGCTTTGAGGGTAAGGTGTGTGATAGTGGTACTTTCTTGGGATAGTTCAACGAACATGGTTTGGGAAGTGATATCGATATGATTAACCTTCTCTTGTAAATGGTTTCACTTGAGTTTATATTATTGAATCTTATCTTGGGCGTTCTCAAGGGAAAATCTTAGTGATGTTATCTCCCTCAAAAGCTCCAATAAATGGTCTTCATAAGGTACTATCCTACTGGTTTAGGCCATTGATTATTCCTTTTGTGTCAATTACACTTTTCCATAACCTTTAATATATAATAATCTTAATGGTCACTGTATAATGGTTATATTATAAATTTTTATGATGCTTAATAGCCTTTTAAGCCTGACTGAAAAATTATGTCTATATTTTATAATGGCCCAAAATAGAAAAATGAAAAGCATTGTATGTGTTTTCTATAACTATATTTATTAATAAGTAATTTATTCATTTAAAATGTAATTCTATTTATAAAATTTTGGTTCATTACATTCTTCCCTCCTTTAAAAATTCCTACATTGAAATTTTATTTCATACACTAAAATAGATGAGGTACTTTTGTTTCATCACCACTTCATATTCCCTTATTTTCTCCCAAAACTTTTGATTACTACACAGTAATTTGACCAGGTGAGTAGTACTATTTAAAAGAACATTGTGTCTATGGTATAATATCTACATCATCTTCATCTCATTTGAAATATCATTTCCCAATGGTACCACCTATGGATTTAGTTCATGTGAGGGTTCTAGTATTACTTTCTTAAGAGGTATACAGGGAACCCATCATGTAATTTAGATAGTTTAGGTGGTAGTTCTAGTCAATAGTCTAAAACTATTATGTAATAAATAATATCAAAGGGGGTGATGTATCTTGGAATAATCTTTCCCTTCTTCCCAAACTTCATGAATTCATTTCATGGTGATATAATAAAGAACACCTTATCTCTAACCTCAAACTTCGAGTCTCATTGATGATTGTATGTATAGATTTTATGTAGATTTCTTTTGGATTTCATGTGACATTTAATGTTTTGAACCTTGTATATAAACTCTTTTATAAGATCAGGTCCCATCAGCTTCTTCTCTCTAATTCCATCCTAGCATGTTGAAGTTCAAAAACTCTTCCTATACATAGTCCCATAATGTTCAATTTGAAAGTTATAGTTTAAACTATTGTTATATGAGAACTCCACTAGGATAAGTCACTGATCCCGACATCCTTAGAAATCCATCAAACAAGATATAATAATATCCTCTAGAGTTTAGATGTTTCTATTAGACTAGAAATCCATTTGAGGGTGACGAGAAGTATGGAAACTCAGCTCTGTATCTGATTCTTATTAAAGGATTCTCCTAAACCTCAAGGTAAAAATCATATCTTGATTAGATACAATATATATTGGTACTCCATGAAATATTACCACTTATCTTATATATATATATATATATTGTGAAGTTTTTCAAGAGATAAATCTTCCTTGATGGCACTAAAAAGCATAGAATTAGTAAGGCAGTTGACAACTACCCAAATGGTGTTATTTCCTTTAGATGTCTTGGGGAGTCCCCTAATGAAATCCATGATTATGGTTTCCCATTTCTATACTCGTATGGGAAATTTTTGCATCATACCCAGTGATCTATCTCTCTCTTCATTTTACCACACTAAAAGTTTTGCTTAAAATATCTATATATTTTAGTTCTTCATGAATGACTAGAGAATAATAATCAATGTGTATCATACAAAAGTCCCCTCTTTAGTTATATTTTTTATGGGACATATATATATTTTCCAAAACATATAACTCCATATTTTAAAATTTTGAACTTTAAAATATTTACCATCTTTTTCTACAGATCCTTATCATCTTTTTGGGCCTCCATGATCCTATCAAGAATGGATGGTTGAGCAGTAATTTGATCAAGGTAGGATAAAGTTCATTTTATCATTCCCATGTCCATAATTTTCATGTCCAATAATATAGGATCCCTTGAAATCCTCATCATGGATAGGGTTTCAAGATAATTTCTACTCAGAGTATATTTCACTTTATTTTACTTCATTTGATGCTAATGGATTGAATAGTCATAATCTTTGATCATCTCTTACCACATTCATTGGATTATATTTTCTCATTTTTTGTGAATATATACTTGAGGATTTTATGATCTATATATATTTCACACTTCTCTCCATAGTGATAATATTTAATAATCTTCAATGTGAAGATCACTACAGCCAATTCTAGATCATGGGTTGGGTAGTTCTGCTCATAGATATTAGGAATAATAGGATATAACTTTTTTCATCTTGTATAAGTACACAACTCAATCCTTTTTTAGATTCATCATTGTAGATCATAAATTATACCCAACTGGGTGTAATTTCAGCATAGGTGTGGAGATTGTCCTCTTATTTAGCTCTTTAAGTCTCTCATTATATTCATCATTCTAGAAAGACGTCACTCCCTTATGATTTATCTTGGTTAGTGGGATTTAAAATCATGAAAATTTTCTCAAAAATAGATGATAGTACTCAGCTAATCCAAGGAAACTATAGATATTCATCACATATGTTTGTATATTCCATCCTTCAATTTCCTCTATCTTTGAAGAATCCATAGATATCCCTTTACTGGTGATAATAGGCTATAGGAATTTTACTTGATCCATTAAAAACTTCCATTTATTTTAATTTTATATAACTTTTATTTTTGAAAGGTCATAAACACAGCATTCAAATGCTCCTCATGTTCCTCCTTGATTTTGGAGTTATTAATAATATCGTCAATAAAGGATACCATAAATTTATTGAGGTAATCCCTAAATAATAAATTCATAAATTCAATAAAGATAGTTGGAGAATTATTTATTCTAGATGAAACCACTATAAACATGTAGTACTTTTACCTTATATGAAAAGCAGTCTTGGGGATATCCACAGTCTTTACCTTTACTTGATATTATCTCGAATGAAGATCCACATTAGATAAGTACTAGGATCCATGTAGATAATTTAAAAAGTACTAAATATGTAGTATAGGACACTTGTTATTTATCATGATCTTGTTGAGCTCACGATAATCAATGTAGAGGCACATTGACCCATCCTTATTTCTGATGAAAAGTACTGGCACACCCCATGGTGAAGTACTTGGAAATATAAACCATTTATCTAGATTCTTCTATAGTTTCTTCTTCATCTCTTCAAGTTAAATAGTATCAATTTAATATGGATTATTGGATATTTGAAAAGAAACTGGTATAAGTTTTATTGAGAAATCAACTTCTCTATTTAGAGGAAGACTAGGGAATTATGCAGGGAACACATCAGTATATTCCCTCACAATGGGCATGTCATCAAGGATGCTCATTTCCTTAGTCTCAATCATTTTATCTAGATATTTTTTCTCATAAAGAAATAATATCCATGCTTGATATGATGATTCCAAAGTAGATCCATCATCCTCCTTACACTTGTATAGAATTAGAGGGTGATTCTCAATATAGAGGGTGATTTCCTTCCCTCAGTAGTTTATATTGGCTTTATACATGGTAATCAAATCCATTCCAAGAATTGCATCAAATTTTTATAAAGGGAGTATCACAAGGTTATTTGGGAAATTAATCCTACAAATATTAACATAGGATAAGTTATATACTTGGGATACAATAATTTCCCCATTTTCTATTTTCACCAATATCTCAACTTCCATGTTTTGAGGTGGTATCTGAATAGTTTTATTAAAATTAAGTGATATGAAAGAATATGTAGAACCATTATCACATAGGATATTTAAAATTCATGAATGGACAAAAATATGACCTGTCAATATTTGATTTCGGTTATAATCATTTACTTCATCCAAAATAAGAAACTGTGATAATTTAAGGGATGGCCCATAAATGACATATATTTCTTACACTATGAATTTCTAGGTTTCAATCTAAGTGATCCATATTCTATTTTCTAACATAAAATTTCATAGTCACTTTTATTCCCTATATAATAGTTCGTAAAGAGATTTTGAATTTACTAAAGTATATCCCATGGGAGTATAAAATTGGTGTGAAATAAGGCCTCTTGTTCGTGCACTAGGTGACTATATATTTAATACTAGATCCACTCTTTTTAGGTTCATTACCCCATATACAACTATGCTAGAGCCACATCCACTTGTAGTATCAAGATAAGAATTTTGTTTCTTAGAAACCACTCTCTATAAACTTCACAAAAATTTTTGGTATGTTTTCCTATGTTTAGACTTATCCCTATGGTTTCCACTATGTTTTTTAAATCCTGATCCCCAAAAAAACTAGACCTTGTTCTAATACCAACTTTTACAAACCATATATTTTATACACTCTATTTCATGATTTATTATATTATTATACACATAATACAATCCCAAAATATCAAGAGTCCAAGTTTATTTGTGAAATTAAATTCATATAATAATAAATTGAAATAGGTATACAACAACATTATTTAAAAAAATCCAAAAAATTCCCTTAAATTTCCATTGATCTTCTAAAGTTGCATGGGATAACATGGGGATATACATAAGAAATGGGTGAGCTATAAATCCTAGTAAGTGAATAATAAAATAATAGCATGATGAAATAAATAAATTTTATTTATGAGTCATATCAAGGTGACATAAAGGGTAAGAATAATAAACATGAGCATCAAATCATGAGATAATATGATAACATCAAGGTACATAGAAAAGTGGAAACAATATAAAACATGATATCACGAGAATAAGTTAAGGATAAATTTGAATACATAATAACATAGTGTTATTATGATAAATAGCTATGCACCATACATGGTATATCATGAGATAAAAACATTACAAAATGCGTTGGAGGGTAATATAACTCTAGTTACACCCATCACATTCATAATATGTACATGCATTTGTGTGCCACATAGATCATACAACATAACAACATATTTATCACCTTTAATCCTACAAATAAGGAGTGTGGGTTACATAAATGGAATTATCAAATAAATTAAGGATAGGCATATATAGGTTAATACCCTTTAGTGGAAATGGGGATGGGTATTCATAACACAAAAGTTTGTCTAATAAAATCACAGGATAATTTTGGAAGTATAATGGGTGTACATAAAGGTTCAAGGAAGGATTTAACAAGAGTGATAGGTGGTCTCTAATTACTTATAAATTATAATGATAGTAAAGGTATGTGTAAAAACACATTAAAACATAAAAAAGTAGAAATCAAAAGTCTTAGTACAAAAAAAGTACTTGAATAAAAAGGAAGAGGAAGGGAATCCCTTACCTTGAGAGGGTGCTTCTAAAATCTTAGGAGGAGATTATTAAGAGATTAGTAACACCTTTAGAGGGATTTAGGTATGTAAAGGGATAGGAAATTTATTTTCAATGGGTTTTGAGTTAAGAGGAATGGGAGTATGAGTGGGTATTTATAGAAAAAGAGAGGTGAATTCTTTATTAATTTCTAAACATAGGTTTTGGACTCTTGGTGATAAAATAATCAAAACCACAAAATTTTCGATGGTTTTTCCCATTTTTCTACCAAGCATGATTTTTTTCAATATTTTATTACTATAAGAACCTAATTATTTAAATTAAATCATTCATGATGTGGAATTGAGTAATTTTCATAAATAATTGTTTTTAAAACATTAAAATATAATATAGGTTTTTTAGGATTCATTATAGGTTTGTAAAATTAATCAAATAACATCAAAACATATTATTTAAAAGGATTAATATATTTTTGGTTGTTTAAAACCTTTATAGTATTTATTACATCACTTTTGGACTATTATGTTCTCATAATACATACCATATATTTATACCATATTTAATTTTTACCCAAAAATTTGACTATCTTAGAAAATTATGAAAAATTAACCATTGGATAATTTTGATGTACTGATTTAAAAAATAATATTTATTTTACCCAAATAACTTTATAAATATGAAATTTTTAATTTTTAAATAAAAAAATATCATTTACTATAAAATACTAGTTCTGATGACACTAACCACTTTTTGATCCTTATAAAATTACATTGGACATCATTAAATTATATTATATTTTATATTTAAATAAATATTATTTAGTAATAATATATCTTAAAAATAAAATTTATTTAAAAAATTTCTTGAATTTAACAAAAATAGTGTTTTAATTGAAATTATATATTTCCCAAAAATATAATTTTGATTTCTTCATATCAGAATCAAATTTTTACCAAACTCATTATACAATCATATATATATATAAATTAATAAAGAAAAAGGGAAAAATATAACCATTATTTTCTTAAAAAGAAAATATAAAAAATCATTCTACTAGTGTATAGATATATAACCCCTTATGACACTAATGTATGCCTTAAGGGTAAGGTGTGTGATGGTGCTACATTCTTTAGGGTAGTTTAGTAAACATTATTTGGGAAGTGATCTCGATAAAATTAACCTTATCCCATAAACCATTTCACTTGAGTTTTTATTGTTTAATCTTATCTTGGTCGTTCTCAAGGGAAAATCCCAGTGATATCATCTCCCTAAAAATCTCTGATAAATGGGCTTTATAGGGTAAAATCCTACTAGTTGAGGCCATCGATTCTTCCTTCTGTGTAAATTAGACTTTAACATAACCCTCAATATATACTAATCTTAATGGTAACTTTAGAATAGTTATATTATCAATGTTTATGATTCTTAATGGACTTTTAATCCTAACTGAAAGATTGTGGCCATATTTTATAATAGTCCAAAATAAAAAAAATGGAAATTAGTGTATGTGTTTTCTATAACTACATTTCTTAATAAGGAATCTATTCATTTCAAAGGAAATTTCATTTATAAAATATTAGGTCAGTACAATATTCCCTCCTTCATAAACTCCTCCCTTAAATTTTCATTTCATTCACTAAAATAGATTATGGTACTTTTATTTCATCGTCACTTTTAGTTCCCTTAATTCCACCCCAAACTTTTGGTTCCTCCATAGTACTTTGATCATGTTAGTTGTCTTGTTTCATAGAAATTTTCCGCTATGATCTAATATCTACATCATGTTCTCCTCATATGAAATATAATTCTCCAATGGTACCACCTCTGAATTCAGTACATGTGAGGGGTCTGGTATGTACTTCCTTAATAGGGATACGAGGAACACATCATGTACTTGAGATAGGTTAGGTGTTAGTGCTAGTTTATAGGCCATAAATCTGATGAAATAAAGAATATAAAAGGTTAAGATGTATCTTGGACCAATATTTCACTTCTTACCAAACTTATGACTCCCTTTCATGGTGATATATGAAGGAACATCTTATCTCTAACCCCAAGCTCTAGGTCTCGTTGATGATTTTATGTATAGATTTTTTTTACTTTTTGAAAATTTGATGTGACACTAAATATAAAAACCCATACCCTAATATCTCAGATCTAATGCCTTAATTTATTAAATTGGTATAGATATAAGGAATTGCATCCCAAAGGCTAAATAGTTTAATAGTCTTGGAAAACTAGATACAAACATGAATTTCACAAACATTTGAAAACTCAAAATACAACATATTTTTTAGGATTTTTAAAGAATAAATTTATTCTCTCTATCATATCCTTTCATAAAAATCATATTACACTTCATGTACTCTATAGTAAAATAAAACATAAGAAATGGGTGAGCACAAATGCTTAGTAGGGGTTAAGTACAGTGAAAGCTATTATAAATAATAATAAATGATTATAGTAAGGTAATTAACTAAAACACATGTAAATTAATCAATAACTTGACCATTGTATAGAAGGAATAAAATATGATCAAATAATACCACATAACTAATAAGATGATCTTGACCATGTATATTCAATGAAATATCAATAATGATGGAATGCATAATATTGGACATTTGAACTATCAATATATAACCTCTAGATAGTTTCTATCAAGATCAATATTATTTATAGTTAAAGTATGTGGGTATAAACTTGTCTGATCATATAAACTATCAAGATATATCCTCTATATAGTTACTGTCAAGATCATTCCTCTTTACAGTTTAATTCAGTGGGCAAAAACTCTTCTGATTTGGAAACCTGAATTGTCTCATGAATGAATAACATTTAACAAAACTTTAAATATCATTATAATAAATAAATTTATGATATAAAATGTTAAATGGGTATTATATACACCTATTAAAATAATATAGGTTCATAACATCAAAATATGACTCAAAGAATGCAAATTGAGATGAAGTCCCTTACAAAGATCGTGCCATTGATGCGATCATTAATCAAATAAATAGATTATGTGTATCCACTGTAAATCCACATAAAATAAGTGGAAATACAATGAAAGTTAATAAAAAGTCATTTTTTACATAATAATTTCATGAAATAATCAATTAAGTTCAATTTTAACTCAATTAATGGAAATTGAGTTAAGAAATATCATACCACTTTATAATCAATCGAATCATATGCCTCATAAAAGTAAAAATCATCAAATGAAACATTCAGTAACATTAATATAAATATATTCATGATATGATATACCAAAGTTATGTACACCATAAAAAATAAATAAGTGTTTAATATGTAATATCTCATTGAAATAAAAGTGAGATGAGAAAAACCCCTTACCTTGCACTTTCCTTTCCTTGAACGTGTTTTAACCTCCTCTTCTTTGGCAGGCTTCCTTCATAACCTCTCTTAAGGGACCTAGGGTAGATATTTTGGAAGAACCATAACCTCCATAACTTGTATAGGGATTTTTCTAAGATAAATGAATAAAAATTTTCCGAGATATAAAGCTCAAATTGGTTTGAAGAAGTGAGGGAGGAGGTTCCCTTTTATAATTGAGTTGAGGGGAACTTTCGAAAATCCTCTAAATATTAAAATATAATAAGGCTATTATAGAGATAAAGAATTTAAAATGGACTATAAATGAATATAATAATTAATTTTAGACCATATGTTATCACCTTTTTTATAATTTAACGTTTTTATGATTTTTAAATAACTTAATAAAATATTAATTCAATAAAATATCATTATTGTCAAATTTGATACTATTCATTTAATTTGACTTCAAATACATCAAGAAAAAGTGGGAATTATAATATAATTATTTAAAACATCTCTAATATATCCTATCAATCTATAAAATTCATTATACACATTAAACCATCCCAAATATATCAAAAGTAATACTTTTAAAATCAATTGTTTTATTTTTCAGTTAAATAAGTAAATACTATATTAGCATTACAGAAGTATCTTAGGTAATTATATAATTTATAAAAAACAAATATAAATTTATATAATTAAAATAATTTCATTAATATCAAAATAGATATTTATTTTTATTCTCATCTTCATTTTTTCCCTATTTAGACACATGAAAGATATTAAAAACAAAGAGAGTGTCATTTTTAACTATATTTGATTTAAATAATATATAAGTTATTTTTATGTAAAAATGTCTATTAAAAAATAAATTTTTTTCTTAAAGTAATAATGGTATAATTATTTTAATTCAATAATTTTTAAACAACTTTATTTCACATTCTTACCCTTATCTTTTGGTTTTAACCCTTATTTAATCTCTTCAACTCTTACCGTGACAACATGGGTTTTTACACTTTGAGGGTCAATATAGTTATTATAAAATATCAAACGAAACATAAATGGATAATTTATAAAATTCTATATCTTATCCAAATAATTTTTCCAAATTTGATATTTTTAAAAAAATTATATCATTTAATAAAATATTATTTATTTTAAAATATTATTAATACCAATTTTGACACTATTTATTACTTGACTTTTTGAAAATATCATAACAACAAGATAAATTTAAAACAATTATTATAATACATCACTAAAATTTCAAATTAATCTGTAAAATTATTGTATTACATAAATGATTTCAACTTATATTTATTTTAATGTTCTTTATATCATTTATTTGATATTTCCATTAATTAAAAAATTAATGCATCATCATTTTGTCAGCATTAAAGGTAATTATTTTATCACTTAACAAATATAAATAAATTTTCATGATGTGGATTAATATTTTATATTTAAAATTACAATTCAAATTTGAATATATATTCCAAATAATCCTATATTAAGAAATTTATAGTTAATAAAACATAAGTATGACATCTTTAACGTTTCTTTAAAATAAAATACTATAAAGGGATTAAAGTCATCCAAGTGCCTTCAAGATGTCATTAAATTATCCCAAGGATTATTTTGGTCTAAAATCACTCATAAAATAAAATTATTACAAGTTTTAGGGAAATTTTATAACATTTATAATATTATTTTTACCCTTAATTACTTGATTTACCCATAACCGTGTTAATAAAAATTACTAAAGTTACTATTACTATTTTCAAAAAAAGAAAAATATTTAATAAATATGGTCCATATGATTCCAAATATGGAATAAATTTTTCAAAATTCAAAACACATGATAGGATAAAATTATTTTAAAATTAATCTCGTTGACGGAATGAGAAAACGGGTTTTTAAAGTGAAAACGTTCAGAAGATTGAAATGTTTTTATATCCAAATTCATTGTGTAATTGATTCCAATGAGCTAAATTGGATTAAAATTATATATAATTTAACTATTTATACTTTAAAACCTATTTAAAATATAATCTTACTATATAAATAAATTATATGAAAACGTAATTTTTAATTAAAATGCAGTGTTTTTCACTATTTATCAACAAATGAAACTTATCAGAAAAATACCAAAAATTCAACCAAAGTAAATTTTTATATTATTATTTCAAAAATTAATTTTATTTTGTCAAATATAATTTATAAAAGTTTCAAATCTTATTTTTAAAACAAGTTCGTCATTAAAAGGTGGTATAATTGCCTTTTAAAAAATATAGAACTCATTATGCTTAAAATTTGATTTATTATTATCTTAATCCTATGAAAATTATTGGATGAAATTAAAAACATTTTATTAAATTAATAAAATATAAATTTAATTGATATCTTTCACTAATAGTGATTAATTATGATAAAATACCATTATAGTCATAAAAAAAATTTCCATAAAAAACATCCATTATATTCAATTAGATTTTTTATTTTTATTTCTAATTAATTGTTAATAAATGAATTCATTCTATAAAAATGTGTAAACTATAATATTATAATTTGGTTAATCTTTTTCATAATCTCTATTCAAACAAATAGGTTATAATGGTAATATTTAAATAATAATATTCAGTTGTTCGTCTAAGCATGATGTGGCATATCATGTATGCTATTGAACATAGTGCTTCCTTTTAAAAACTTAGGGTGTTACATTCTACCCCCCCCCCCCCACCCCCTAATAAATTTCATCTTCACAATTTGAACTCAGGCTTGGTAACTAGGGTTTTACTTTTCAAAGTACCTTTATTGAAATCCCACATCAAAAAAGGATTAATAAAACTTCCACTTTAAAAGAAAAAAGGGAAGTACGAAGGTCACCTAAGATAACACATACTAGGGTTTAATGTAGGAAAACATAGACATGTAAGAGAAAAAAACTATAAAGTTATGATAGAGAGTGATAGATAATAGGGTCATTATAAAGTTGACCATCACAAAACTGTAAATCTATGACGAGTTAAAAGGTCATTTATTTCTTGGTAATAAAAGTAAATAAATAATGTTTTTGTTTTAAGATCCATTTAATAGAGTTGAGTAATTCTATTACTACCTGTACTAAGAACATAATAAAATATACTTACTTGAAAATTATAGTTTCATATTTTAATCGATTTCCACAACAAACTCATCTTTTTCTCCAAATGATGAGTATTTAAGATGAATTTTTCATGCCTGGAGATTTCGAATCAACTTCTACAGATCACAGAATCCAAAAAAGTATAATTATATATTCCTCCTATATATATACATTAACCAAAACCAAAATTATTAGGATAAGATAAGATAATTTCTAAAAAATAATAAACCTTTATATGATGAAAAATAACTTTAATATAAAAAATTAAATAGTAATACACAAATTTCAACATAGATCATTTATAAAATAACTATCCTTCCTCAAAAATATTCTAGACTAAGATTGAATCCCAAAAATAATAATTATTCGATCACATAGTCTTTAAAATAACATCAACCACTCTTTATGTCTGATACCAAAAATAATTATTTCCTAAATCACATAATCTCTACAATATGACAATCATTTTCATAAATAACCTGAATCACCCTAAGTCCACAATAAAATAATATTTTACTTCCAAAATACAATTAAACCTTTATTCTTCATAATATTATATTTACCTTAATCTTATAGGATTCCAAAAATAGTGAACTTATTCTGAAATAACATTAATTATAAGGACCCAGCCTTAAACATTACTTAATCTTGAGTTATTTCAAGAATACACATTGAGGATATTTTCAAGTTTAGAGTTTTATAGAATTAGATCATAAATCATGCATTACATTCCACATTTAAACAAAGTGGTTACATAAAAGATAGTACTCATTTTTTCCATTAACATAAACATATTTAAAATAAAACATAGATTCTTTCTTGACACTTCCTTGACACTATCATCACATCATGTACCTTTCCATTGACCTTTGAAAAACATTTCAAAAACTTGGGATAAGCATAAAAATCTCAGTAAGGGATATAAAAGTACGAAATGAAAACATTATTCCATGTGTGAAATCATACTTTACTCATAAAACATAAGCATTTTAACATACCTCATCAAATCATGAATAAATCATAGAAATCATAAGACATAAAGGTAACTTTAGGCATTCATAAAATTCTTACGTAGGTAGTAAACCTCATGGTTACATTTGTAATACCCATCACATTATATTCCACAAATCTCTTCGAATAAACCTTAACTTTAAACCCCTTCGCGTTACCCAATGCATTGGAGAGCTATATTGGGCTCACCCGCCTTTAGTTTATCATGGAACCACCCGTCTTCATAAATAATGCCCAAGAACCATAACATAATCATAGCACATAACTTAAGAATAAAGGAAAGATAACATTCCCACATTTCAATAACAATATAACATTTTAAGATATTGAAATAATGAATCTATTCTAAAAACCATTTTCAAAACCATTTAAAACATTTAATAAAGAGATTTTTTAATCAAAGTGTCACATACCACTTTGAATATTTTAACATTTTATACCATTAATATACATATAAGTATATCCTTAAAACCATTTTGAAGACATGTATATTAATGAGAAATATTTATAAGAATAAATCATTAAAACATTTAAAACGATATTTTAGTTAAAGGGTTTTTAACAAAATGAGAGACACTTGAATACAATAATTGAGGAATAACATTTAATAAAAACTTTATAATATCATGAGAATAAAGGGATTCATGATATAATATTACAAAGGATAGTATATACACCATATAAGAGTGAATTGGTTCATAACAACAATGAAGTCTCAATAGAAATGTAAAATGATATGAAATCCCTTATAAAGAAGGTATCCTTAAATTATGGATAAATCAATCTCATAAGTATGTGTGAAAAATATAAATACACCCAATATAAGTAGATATTAAGTGTAAAATAATCAAAGGTCATTCACACATATTCAAAGGATGAAATATTCAATAACTACATGTTGAACCCAAAGAAATCGAAATTGGGTTAAGAAGTTCCCTTGTTGAAATTCGACAGCCTAACGATGTCACTTTAAAATTCATAAAATTAGTTGATGAGAGAGAAGACAGTATCTCATCACTTGGACATAAAATTTACATCAATAAGGAAATATAATAACATATCCCAACATAAAAATATGTAAATTAAAAGACATAACAAAATAAGTCTTTTTAAAAGAGGAGTGTGAAAGGTTCCCTTACCGATTTGGGCAACTTTCGAAATGTACACCCCATGAAAGAAGGGTCATACAATGAAGATGTAACTACCCATAAATTAGATTATATTATAAAAATAGTAAAATAATGGGTAGTTCATACACCACACAAAGTTAAATAGTGTCCAATGTAGCATGAATCTCGTGGGAATAAAAAGTGTGATGAAAATCCCCTTATGAAAATTCGGTAGCATAACGGCGCCACATAAAACATCCAAAAATGGATTGATGAGATCAAATAGGGTATCTAATCGTATTAACATAAAATTTACATAAATATTAATATAAAATAACATCCCCCAACATAATAAAGAGGAGATTAAAGTAAGTTACATAAAAAAGAGTACTTAAAAAGAAAGAGAGAGGTAGGATCCCTTACGTCAAGTCCGACTTGTCTTGTTCGTTTCTTTATATTCCTGAATAAAAAACTTTTTTCAATTTATAATTTCTTAAGGACCTCCTTTAAAGTTTATTATTCAATTCATATCACATATTATAATTTTATAATAATTAGTTAATTATGTGAGTTCATATCAGATGTTTTTGTCGATGTTTGGTACATGAGTCAAAAATGAACTTGTTTGAAAATAATTGTCCATGTAGTTATAAGTACATCATCTACAGAATAGTATTAATGATTTAAATATCATATATATCCCGTAAATATTTATTTTATACTATTCCATAACATTTGGAGATAAAAATAAATGAAATGCACCATTCATGGAGACGGTAGGTCGTACGTACGCATGAATGCTACTTTCATTTCTTTTTCATATTAATGGAATTAAAAATAATTGATAGATATATATATTAAAATTCAAGTATAATATATATGTTATATAGGTCACATAATTTCATTAATTTCATTCTTTATACATTCCATGTATTTCATGAACGAGTCACATCACTTGAGGGGGCGGTAGTCCACACTTCCTCAAATGAAATTATCACATTTGCACAACATGAAAAGCATAAAGGTATGTTTTAAATGTAAAATAAAGAAGCATAGAGAGGAAATAAATATAATATATATCATAAATAAATATAGTTCCATCATAATGGCCACCATGAGATGTGGTAGGATAAGATAGAACAATCATCGTTTTGTGAGGCAGTAATTCGTCATCCACGGAAACAGTATGTTCTTTAACCATTAGACAGAGGTGTGTGTAAGTGTAGCTCAAATAATTCTCATAACAAATACTAGTATATTTAAGATACTTTTTTTGTTACAAAATAAAGGTATAAAATATTTTAGGGGGTTGGAGAATCAAAATAAAACAAAAGAACATAAGAGAAGACATTACCTTTAAATCGGGTAACTCCCTTTGGTTTGAACCAAAAGGGTTTCTTGAAGAGATTTCTACCTAAGGTGAGGCTTAAATGATGAAGAGAGGGATGTGGAGAGATTAAATAGTCAGGTTTTGACCGAGAAAATGGATTGAGAGGTGTCGGTAAGGTGGTAGAGGTGGGGGCCTTTTATAAGAGGGAGGAGGGGAACTCTTGGAAAGTCAAGAAATGTTACTTTATATTAAAATGAGTTTCGGATTTTAAAGGTCCCACATTGATATATTTAGAGGATAATGTGATAAGGGTTCTAAATATACTCATACAATAGGTTTTTTCCAAGTTTAAGTATTATATTTTACATTATCTTTTCATTTTATTTAAATCGTTCATTAATGAGGTAATTGCTGCATCATCATGGTGTCATAAATAAATTAATTTATTTAATGTATAAAAATTATAAAAAAAATACTATGATGTAGGAAATATTTTTATATTTCCAATTAATATTTATAGTCTAAGATATAATTTACATATACAAAACTAAAAATGTTTTATTGGGGTGATAAATTCTTTAGTGATATTCTCCTTTCTTTAAAAAATAAAATGATAAAGTGTCACTTTCACCCAAAAGTGATTCCATGGGGTCCCAAAGTTTGGCACAAGGCATCCCATGGTCTTACATGACATAACCAGTAGTATTAGGAAACATGTTGGGGTAATTTTTTATTATTATGATATTATTTTATTATCCTTAACTACTCGATTACTAATTAATCACGATAATTAAAGATAATTACCGTCATTACTATTCATAATGTCCAAAAACAAGAGTCTTAATTACATAATTTGGACCTTATGATTCTAAATATGGAATCCATTTTAACAAATTCCAAACACAGAAATTTCAATAATTAATTTAAAAATAATTCACGTTGTCAAAACAAATAGCGGGTTTTTTTAAGCAATATTTATAAAAAGTTTGGAACTTGTTTATGTCCATTTTCAAAGTTAAATTAATTATAATGACCACCATTTAATTAAATGGTAAAAATATATTCTTATTACACTTTAAAACAAATTAAAAAGATAATCTAACAATATATTTAAATTAGATGAAAAAGCAGTTTTGATGTAAAATGCAGTATTTTTCACTATTCATTAAAAAAAGAATATTGTTAGAAAAATACGAAAAATTTAACCAAAGTAAATTTCAATGTAAAAATAATAAAGAATAAATTTATTTTTACAAATATATCTTATAAAATTGTCAAAAGTTAGATTTAAAAAAAGTTCGCCATCAAAAGGCGGTAAAACAATCTTTTAAAAATATTAGAGTATTTATTCTTAAAATTGGATTCATTTGGATTTTAAGCCTATAACATTTATTGGATAAATGTAAAAATATTTAACAAACATATGTAATCATTTTGTAGTTATTTCTGTTCATTCCCACCATTACAACGGCTAGGAATTAACTATTATAATATTATTATATTATTAGTGTGCAGCGTAAGATTTCAAAGAAACTCGTTGTTGCATATTGGGTACGTCATCGAGCATAGCATTCCCTTTAAATTAATATTAACATTTTATTCAAAAATATTGATAAATATAAAAAGGTAATATTATTTATTTACCTGGGGTGTTATATCCTTCCCCCCTTTTGGGAATTGCATCCTTGCAATTTTAACATTGGGCTTGGAAACTTCATTGAAAGCCCCACATCGGAAAAAGAGTCAGCAAAACTATCACTTTAAAATAAAGAAAGAGAAGTAAAGAGGTCACCCGAGTTAACCCATACTAGGATTCCATATTGTAAAACATGGATATGGAAGAAAAAACAAAGGGTCTTGTTCTGAGGGAGAGTGATAGAAAACATATTTAGGAGAAAGTTAACACCAGAAAATCACAAACTTGTGATGGGTTAAACGGTATTCGATTCCCCAGTAGGAAAAGTTAATAGAAAAAATTTTTGTTTTAAGTTACTTTTCATTGAGGAATTTATTTTTGAGCTTAACTAAATCGTAATTAAACATACTTAATTGTTATGTAGACTTTCAACTTTTACTAGATTCCTTACTCAAACTCATATTTTCTCCAAAAGACAAGTATTTAGGAAGACTTGTTCACATTAAGAGTACTATACTCATCTTATTGAGAATCACCTAATCCAAAAAATAGAACTATATATTTCCCATTTCTTTAGACCTTAACCAAAATCAAAACCAAAAAGGTTAGTATAAGATCAGATAATACCCAAAAAGGATAATCCTTTATAAAAAAAATCTATTCTTAATCTCCAAAATTTGTCAAACAATACCCAAAGTTCAACAAAGACCATTCAATAAACATCTATCCATAAAATTTTTTAAAGTAATAAAAACTAAGATTGAAACCCAAATCTATGAAGGATTTAATCACATAGTCTTCCAAGATAAACCTTAACATTTATCTTCAAATAACATCAGTTACTCTTAAAGTATCATACTGAAAAGTAATTAACCTAATCACATATCCTCCATTATAGGTTAATAATTTCCATAGATAACCCAAAATCAACCTATTCTAGATTCATAAGATCATCTAACTAAAAAGAATTAGTCAAACTAACCAGGGACTTCACGTATTCCAGTGGTAGGTGATAAATACTAGTCGCACTTTGGTTGTGGGTTCGATTCCCGCAACTTCATCCGATGCGACAGGTTGTCACACGGTCTATGTGTTGTCCTTTTTCCAAAACTACATAATTCTTATAACATTCCCCAAAAAGCGATAAAATCTTCAAAAATAACCATAACATAATTTAACCTTAAGTTTATCTCATGTCGTTCACATTCCATCATAACATATAGTAGCGCATAATTACCTCAAAAGTAAGGATCATATAAACCCTAATCATTACCTTCATAATTATTACCTGAACATCCACATCGAGTTGGTTCTCATGTACATGATTCATTAGAGAACTCACCAAGGTTCAAGTGGTTGATCATGACTCCTGATAGTTGGTTTAGAATAACCACGAGATTTCTCATTGAATCCCCCATTTCATTCAGTCTCTTAATCAGAGAACCACCAAAGTTTCCTTCAAACCCATTGTCACTTTGGTTCCTGCTAGATCTATCCATTTAATAAAACCAAAAAGGTCAGTCTGAGTATATCAACAAAATCATCATGTACTAAAGAGGAAGATAAACACTAAGATATAATTATCCAAGTTATCTCAAACTCATTCCAACTTTCATAAATAACAATGAATCTATATAATATAAAAACCATTGTGGTTAT
Organism: Viscum album; assembly: GCA_963277665.1. Taxonomy (NCBI): domain Eukaryota; kingdom Viridiplantae; phylum Streptophyta; class Magnoliopsida; order Santalales; family Viscaceae; genus Viscum; species Viscum album. The sequence goes on along the minus strand of OY728138.1, from coordinate 53,668,699 downwards.
ACACAACTTGTCACTTATGCTTAAACAACACTCTAACCTCTAAAGTTATCTAAACCGACCTCTGATACCAACTATAAGGACTCGACCTTAAACATTACTTAATCTTGAGTTATTTCAATAATACACGTTGAGGATCTTTTTAGGTTTAGAGTTTTAGATAATTAGATCATAAATCATGCATTATATTCCACATTTACACAAAGTGGTTACATAAAATATAGTACTCATTTTTCCCATTAACGGAAACATATTTAAAATAAAACAAGGATTCTTTCTTGACACTTCCTTGACACTATCATCACATCATGTACCTTTACCTTGACCTATGAAAAACATTTCAAAAAATTGGTATGAGCATAAAAAGCTTAGTAAGGGATATAAAAGTACAAAATGAAAACATTAGTCCATGTATGAAATCATACTTTACTCATAAAACATAAGCATTTAAACATACCTCATCAAATCATGAATAAATCATAGAAATCATAAGACATAAAGGTAACTTTAGGCATTCATAACATTCTTACGTAGGGAGTAACCATCGTGATTATGTTTGGAATTCCCATCACAGTATATTCCCTAAATCTCTTCGGAGAAACCTTAATGTTAAACCCCTTCGTGTTACCCAATGCATTGGAGAACTATATCGGGCTCACCCGCCCTTATTTTATCACGGAACCACCCGTCTTCATAAACAATGCCCAAGAACCATAACATAATCATAGCACATAACTTAATCATAAAGTAAATATAACATTCCCACATTTAAATAACAATATAACATTTTAAGATATTGAAATAATGAATCCATTCTAAAAACCATTTTCAAAACCATTTAAAACATTTAATAAAGATATTTTTGAATCAAAGTGTCCCATACCACTTTGAAGATTTTAACATTTTAAACCATTAATATACATATAAATAAATCCTTAAGACCATTTTGAAAACATGGATATTAATGAGAAATATTTATAAGAATAAATCATTAAAACATTTAAAACAATATTTTAGTTATAGGGTTTTTAACAAAATGAGAGACACTTGAATACAATAATTGAGGAATAAAATTTAATCAGAACTTTATAATATCATGAGAATAAAGGGATTCATGATATAATATTCCAAAGGACAGTATATACACCATATAATAGTGAATTGGTGCATAACAACAAAGAAGTCTCAATATAAATGTAAAATGATATGAAATCCCTTATAAAGAAGGTATCTTTAAATTATGGATAAATCAATCTCATAATTATGTGTGACAAATATAAATACACCCAATATAAAGGGATATTAAGTGTAAAAAAATCAAAGTTCATTCACACATATTCAAAGGATGAAATATTCAATAACTACATGTTGAACCCAAAGAAATCGAAATTGGGTTAAGAAGTTCCCTTGGTAAAATTCGATAGCCAAACGGCGTCACTTTAAAATTCATAAAATTAGTTGATGAGAGAGAAAATGGTATCTCATGACTTGGAAAAAAATTTCATCAATAAGGACATATAAGAACATATCCCAACATAAAAAAGATGTAAATTAAAAGACATAACAAAATAAGTCTTTTTAAAAGAGGAGTGTGAAAGGTTCCCTTACCGATTTGGGCAACTTTCGAAACGTACACCCCATGAAAGAAGGGTCACACAATGAAGATGTAACTACCCATAAATGAGATTATATTATAAAAATAGTAAAATAATGGGCAGTACATACACCACACAAAAGGAAATAGTTCCCAATGTAGCATGAATCTCACGGGAATAAAAAGTGAGATGAAAATCCCCTTATGAAAATTCGGCAGCCCAACGGCGCCACATAAAACATCCAAAAATGGATTGATGAGATAAAATAGGGTATCTCATCATATTAACATAAAATTTACATAAAGATTAATATAAAAGAACATCCCCCAACATAATAAAGAGGATATTAAAGTAAGTTACATAAAAAAGAGTACTTAAAAAGAAAGAGAGAGGTAGGATCCCTTACCTCAAGTCCGACTTGTCTTGTTCGTTTCTTTATATTCCTGAATAATAAACTTTTGTCAATTTATAATTTCTTAATGAACTCCTTTAAAGTTTATTATTCAATTCATATCACATATTATAATGTTATAATAATTAGTTAATTATGTGAGTTCATATCAGATGTTTTTGTCGATGTTTGATACATGAGTCAAAAATGAACTTGTTTGAAAAGAATTGTCCATGTAGTTATAAGTACATCATCTCCAGAATAGTATTAATGATTTAAATATCATATATATCCAGTAAATATTCATTTTATACTATTCCATAACATTTGGAGATAAAAATAAATGAAATGCACCGCTCATGGAGAATATCACTAAAGAATGTATCACCCTAATAAAACATTTTTATTTTTTTCTGTGTAAATGATCTCTTAGACTATAAATATTCATTGGAAAGATAAAAAGATTTCCTACATCATAGTATTTTTTTATAATATTTAGACATTAAATAAATTAATTTATTTATGACACCATGATGATGCAGAGATTACCTCATTTGTTATTATTATGATATTATTTTATTATCCATAACTACCCGATCACTAATTAATCACGATAATTAAAGATAATTACCGTCGTTACTATTCATAATGTCCAAATATAAAAGAGTCTTAATTACATAATTTGGACCTTTTGATTCCAAATATGGAATCAATTTTACCAAATTCCAAACACAGAAATTTCAATAATTAATTTAAAAATAATTCCCGTTGTCAAAACAAATAGCGGGTTTTTTGAAGCAATATCTATAAAAAGTTTGGCACTTTTTTATGTCCATTTTTAATGTGAAATTAATTATAATGACCACCATTGAATTAAATGGTAAAAATATATTCTAATTACACTTTAAAACCAATTAAAAAGATAATATAACCATATATTTAAATTAGATGAAAAAGCAGTTTTGATGTAAAATGCAGTATTGTTCACTATTCATTAAAAAAAGAACATTGTTAGAAAAATACCAAAAATTTAACCAAAGTAAATTTCAATGTCCCAATAATAAAGAATAAGTTTGTTTTGAAAAATAGAGCTTATAAAATTTTCAAAAGTTAGATTTAAAAAAATTTCACCATCAAAAGGCGGTAAAACAATCTTTTAAAAATATTAGAGTATTTATTCTTAAAATTGGATTTATTTGGATTTTAAGCCTCTAACATTTATTGGATAAATGTAAAAATATTTAACAAACATATGTAATAATTTTGTAGTTATTTCTGTTCATTCCCTCCATTACAACGGCTAGGCGTTAACTATTATAATATTATTATATTATTGGTGTGCAACGTAAGATTTCAAAGAAACTCATTGTTGCGTATTGGGTACGCCATCAAGCATAGAATTCCCTTTAAATTAATATTAACATTTTATTCACAAATATTTATAAATATGAAAAGTTAATATTATTTATTTACCTGGGGTGTTACATTAATCACTTAATCACTAAATCATTTTCCAATCCCAAGGTTAACTATTTGATAAACAAATGTCCCAAAAATCAAAATAACTTGTATTTATTAGATATTTTAACTATAAAAAATTTATTCTAACCAGGAATTCATGTAGGATAGTGGTTAGATTTTCACCCTCTCTCCCTTTGGTTGTGGGTTCAACCCCTACGGATTTGTTGGACGTGATGGGTTGTCACCCAGCCTATGGGTTTTCCTTTTTCTAAAACTATATTAATATTATCCAAAAATGTGATAATAATCCTCAAAAATAACCTAAATATATTCAACATTAAATAAATGTTTTAACCCAAAAGGTTATCTCATACATTTTATTTCATATTCCCAATAATATATATACCCATAATTACCTTAAATTCAAAGATAATATAAACCCTAAATGTTATCATTACCTTTAAACATATGTCCATGAAATGAAAAGGAATTATTCGTTAAATAATTTTTTCAAACATACTAAACCAATGGGTTGTGTTCCCTAGTCTATGTTTTCCTAAATCTAATTCCAAAGGTTTCTACTAAACTTAATCCGATGCCAACTGTAAATTCCTTGACCCAAGTAGCCCAAATTCGGTGGTTACTTAATTATATTGGAAGAGATGCAAGGAATCACATTCCAAAGGACCAAATAGTTTAGTAGTCTTGGAAAACTAGATAAAACATGAATTTAATAAACATTTTAAAACTCAAATTGCAACATTTTTTTATTTTTCAAGAATAAATTTATTCTCTCTAGAGTATACTTTCATAAAAATCATATTACAATTCATGGATTTCATAGGAAAATAAAATATAAGAAATAGGTGAGCTCAAATGCTCAGTAAGGGTTAATTATAGCGGAAGCTATCATAAATAAGAATAAATTATTATATAAAGGTAATTAAATAAAACACATGTCAATTAATCAGTAACTTGAGAATTGTATGGAAGGAATAAAAGATGATAAAATAATTCTATATAACTTATAATATGATCTTGACCATGGATATTCTAACTAATCAAATGATCACATGGAATATCAATAATGATGGAATGCATAATATTGGACGTCTAGACTATCAAAATATATCTTCTAGATAGTTTCTATCAAGATAAATCCTCTTTCCAATTTAATTATGTGGGTATAAGCACATATAATCATCTTAACTATCAATATATATCCTATAGATAGTTACTATTAAGATCATTTCTCTTTTCAGTTTAAGTCTATGGGAAAAAACCCATCTAATTTGGACAACTGATTTGTCCCTTGATTGAATACCATTTAATAAAACTTTAAATATCATGAGAATAAATGAATTTATGATATAACTTGTTAAAGGGGATTTATATGAACCTCGTAAAAGAATATATGTGTATGAAATCAAAATATGACACAACGAATGAAAATTGAGACAAAGTCCCTTATAAAGATCATATCATTGAAGTGAGCATTAATAAAATTAATAGATTATGTGTATCCACTGTAAATACACATAAAATAAGTTTAAATACAATTTAAGTTAATAAAAATTAATTTATCACATAATCTTCACATGAAATAATCAATGAAGTGTAATTTTAACCCAATAAATGGAAATTGAGTTAAGAAATCTCATACCACTTTGTAATCAATCAAATCATATACCCCATAAAAGTAAAAATCATCAAATAGAACATTTAATACCATGAATATAAATAGATTCGTGATATGATATACAAAAGGGAAGTCCATCACATAAAATAAATAAGTTGTGAATAAGTAATATCTCACATAACTAAAAGTGAGATGAGAAAAACTCTTACCTTGCACTTTCATTTAATTAAATGTGATTTAACCTCCTCTTTTCGAGAGGGATTCCTTTATAACTTCTCTTAAGGGACCTATGGTAGGTATTTTGGAAGAAAAAAAACCTCCATAACTTGGATAAGGATGTTTTAAAGATATATTTTCAGGACTTGGTCAAGATATAGGACTCAATGTGGTGTGAATAAGTGAGGTAGGAGGTTCCCTTTTATAATTAAGGTGAGGGTCACTTTCATAAATCTTCAAAATATTAAAATATAATAAGGCTATTCTAGAGCCAAATACTTTCAAACAGCCTATAAATGAATAGGGTAATACATTTTATAATATATCTTATCACCTTTGTGATTATTTAACATTTTTTTATTTTTAAATAATTTAATAGAATATTAATTCAATAAAATATCATTATTTCCAAATTTGAAACTATTAATTTAATTTAACTTCAAATACATCAAGAAAAAGTTAGAATTATAATATAATGATTTCACACATAACTAATATATCATATATATCTATAAAATTCACTATACATGTTAAATCATCCCAAATATGTTAAAATTAATACTTTTAAAATAAATTAATTTATTTTTATACTAATTAAATAAATATTGTATTAGCATTACAAAATAATTTAAGGTAATTATATAATTTAAAAAAATATATATATAAATTTATATAATAAAAATAATTTTAATAAGATCAAAATAGACATTTATTTTTATCCATATCTTTATTTTTTCCTTATTTGGTCACATAACTGATATTAAATACAAAGAGAGTGATATTTTGTAACTATATTTGATTTAAATAATATATATAAGTTATTTTTATAATAAAGTGTCCAACAAACAACTCCAATTAAATTTTACGATGATAAGGGTCGAATAATTTTCATCCAATAATTTTTAGACAAATTCATGTCACATTATTTCCCTTATCTTTTGGTTTTAACCATTATTTAATCCTTTTAACTCTTACCGTGATAACAAGAAGTTTTACACTTTGAGGGTTAATATAGTTATTATAAAATTAAACAAAACCATAAATGGATCATTGATGAAATTTTATACTTCATCAAAATAATTTGGATGAATTTGAAATTTTTAGAAAATTTATATCATTTAATGAAATATTATTTATTTTAAAATATCATTAATATCAATTTTGACACAATTCATTACGTGACTTTTTAAAAATATCATAGCAACAAGATAAATTTAAAAAAAAATCTTAAAAAACACTAACATTTCAAATAAATCTATAAAATTATTTTGTGACATTAATTATTTCAACTTATATTTATTTTAATATTTTTAATATCATTTATTTGATATTTCCATTAATTAAACAATTACTGCATCATCATTGTGTCAGCATTTAAGGTAATTATTTTGCCACTTAAAAATTATAAATAAATTACCATGATATATATAAATATTTTATCTTTAAAATTAATATTTATAGTCAAATATAACTTCCAAATATCCCTATATTGTGAATGTTATAGTTATTAAAACATAAGTATGACATCTTTGACTTTTCTTCAAAATAAAATACTATAAAGGGATTAAAGTCATCCAAGTGGATCCAAGAGGTCAAAAAATCGGCCCAAGGATGATTTTGGTTAATAATCACTCATCTAATAAAATTGGGACAAGTTTTAGGGTAATTTTATAATATTTATAATATTATTTTTACCTTTAATTACCTGATTTACCCTCAACTGTGGTAATAAAAATTACTAAAGTTACTATTCATATTGTCAAAAAATAAAAGGTTCATTTTTAATAAATTTCATCCTTATGATTAAAAATATGGAATCCATTATTAAAAATTCAAAACCCATAATTGGCTAAAATTCATTTAAAATTTATCTCGTTGAAGTAATGAGAAAACGAATTTTTAAGTCTTCCAACCATCATAATTATGTTCTGAATCTCAGTTCAAAGAACAACACATCCAGTAAATGCCAAAATTCAAATTCCTTTGGATTGTCGTACATTTTTAAAACGCAGGTCATTAAAAAAGTAATAAGGATAAATTTAATGAATATATGTAATATATATAAAATTATATTTATTCTATAAAATTAATATATTACCCACTTTCTTATCCTTTCACTCATTAATGGAATGATATTGATGCTCGTGCATACGTACGACCTACCGTCTCCTCGAAGCGATGCAATTTATTTTCCATGTACAAACTTCAAGAATGATTCTAAAAATGTATATAATGAGTAAATATTATATTTATAATATTAATATAATTCTTTATATGATTTATCTATATCCAATTCCCAAGAACTATAACTTTCATGACAAAACATGCTTGAGAAAACAAGACAATTAACACCCGAAACAATGAAAATAATGAAAGATTATTAATGAACAGGTGATAAGATGTTATAATAGGATAATATATGATATTATAAATATGAATATGGTTATTTTATAAATTAATAACATGATTAAAACCATTATACATGAGGTTAAATCATGTTCAACCAAAAGTAAGTGTGAGGTAAGGCACTTCATCTCAATTTCCCTTCAATGAATCATATTATAATGTTATGAATTTAATTTCTTTTATATGGAGTATATACTACCCCTTTGACATGTAATATAATGATTCCTTAATAATTCGTGGAATTTTAAGTTTTAATTTTAATTATTTAATGGAATTGACTTAAAATTTATAAGGTGGTAAAGAATTTCATAACTCAATTTCTTTTCACTGGGTTATATTACTTCTTTATTATATTTGATATTCTAAGATTATGTGTGTAATTAATTTTGAATATATTATGTTGTATATCCAATTTATTTATGTGTATTTAAATTTTAAGCACATAATCAATTCATTGTTTAATTATCACATCAACATTATGATCCTTGTAAGGGTTTATTTCACAATCTCATTTTAATTGGGATAGTTTATGATTGAATTTCAATTGAAATAAATTATTTGATCATTGGATAATAAAACCTTTTAATTTTATTATAATTTGGTTATTAATGATTTTTTAAAGTAATAGTACCATTTTTTTCACTCTTTGGTACTTAAAATGATTGATACTTTTTTAATAATATCCAACTTTATTTCTTTCTTCGGTTGAAAATCCTTTTCATCCAAAACCATGTTTTATAAAAATGTTTTCAAAAATGTTTTCAAAAATTTTCTAAATGATTAATTAAATTATTTTTACCAATTTTTTACTTTTTATAAAAAAATGAAAGGAATCTTCATTTCATTTTTCAAACAAGCCTCTTTTGGATTTTACTGAAAACATGAAAGGAATATTTGTTTTAACATGTACGACATGTATAGAATTTTATGACTTCATGACCAATAAATGTTTTAAAGATTACTTTATAAGTTTAGAAGATTATTTTTAAAGAAAAATATTTTTAAAATATTTTTTGAACTTTTAGTTTTAAAAATATTTTCAAAATAAAAAAGGACATTTTCCTCAAATATGTTTTTAATGGAATTTTTATGGTATTTTTACTCATCAAAAACAAAAAAAACATTTATTTTACTTATAATACACTAGAGATGTGTTGTATTGATACCATATTTCTATAGATGTTTTAGTATCATTTTGAACTGTTAGAGTATTGAAATTCAGTTTCTTGATTCATTTTTTGTACTCATTAACTTTCCTTTAAAATATTCATTTATCTATGATCATTGGATATTAAATTTCCCTTAAATATCTATATTACATATCATGGATATTTTTATTGATTAAACTGTAAATAATTTATACATAAGGTGTTCTAAATTGAAATATATTTTATTATTTGGGGAAATATTTATAAATATATATTCTTTACTTAGTAGGGATATTTGATGATAAGACACATTATTCAAGAATTAAATTGATTATTTTATATATGAGGAATTATTTTTACATGAAGATATGTGCGGGATTGGTTATAGATATCCCCTAAATGCATCTATAGTCTCATGAGATGAATCATTTAGTTATCCTTAGTTAAATGAGTTTTTGGTGTATATATACCCATCAGTTTTAAACTATCTTGTAAAAGGTCTTGATAGTAGAGGTATCATAATGTATGAAATCATGGTGTCTAATAATTAAGCATTTTATTCATTAAGAATTTAGTTATTATTATACATGATATTTTCACAATGATAATATCTCTAGATGCATTTCATTCTTATTTTATTGATTAAATAGACTGTGTATTAAGTTATTTATCTTTCCATATTGATTATACATTATCTATTTATTTAAATGAAATGTGTGTTAAGTTATTTAACTTTACATATTTTTTATTCCTTATCTTATCATAATATTCAAGTTATTGATTTAATGGAATGTGTTTTCAAATATTTACCTTTCCATATTGATTATACCTTATTGATTATTCAAAATTTACTCATGAAATCTTCCACTTTATATAACTCTTGATGAGCATTTGACTCACCCTTATTTTGTTTCCTTTCACATGAATCTAGTAAGAGTGCTATGAATGATATGCAAGGATATGATAGATGGAATAATAATATTCTCAGAAAAACTTATTTTTTATTTTCTGTATTCAAATGTAATACAAGTCTCAAGTATGTTATTACTTGTATCTTATGACAATGTAAAAAGTAACCACCAGATCCGGGCTACTAGGATCAGGGTCGTTGCAGTTGGTATCAAAGAAATTTTAGTAGAAACCTAGGGAACTAGATTTATGAAAAAAAATATTAGGGATCATAACCCTATTATAGAATTTGATTATAAGTATATAAAAACATCCTAAAGTATTGGTAAGGTAGATATTATGTTTTTTTACTAGTAATGTGTCCTTTTCTAGATACTACAAGTGGACATGGTTCTGTCATAGATATACATAGAGGTAATAACTCTTGAAAAAGGCACGTTAGGCTGGAATTGAGCATTACCTGGTACACAATAATAGGTCTTACTATGCACTTGGTTTTACAATCCTCGAGGATATGCTTTGGATAATTCACATTTTCTTTACAAACCATTATAAAGGATTTGAATAGATGATGACAATGAATAAACTTGGTTAAACCTAACGTATATTAGATTGAAAAGAATGTGTAATGATTTGGACATCCTATAAATGATTCTTCTTAACTATATTATTTACCACTGTGATTAGTGTTTCTCACACTATTATTGTTGGTTTTATTCAATGTTTATAACCCAAAGTAATCGTGTTAACATTGAACATAAAGTAAAATGTGGTGACTATGAGCTACCAATTGGGATAATGACTGGCGTGAAGTATATCATGAGTATTTCTAATAATTTATCCCGAAACATGATTAACAACCTATGCCTTAACCAATTCTTAGACTCACCAAATAAGATGAGTATGGAGTTCACTAAGATCTTGAGTGATGGAGATCATGGAGGAAAGGAGGCTTGATTTCATTCATGTTAGAAATGTCGAAAGAGACACCCAGGAAATTTTTTCAAAGGAAAGGTAAAATGTTTTATAGTGGGAAAAGAAGGTTAAAAAGCAATGAATTTATAAGAAAAAATTAAGAGTATGATGGAAGGAAATAAATTTCATCCTAGGGATCCATTTATAGTTCATTGTCTTAAATTTAGGGAACTTGGTTTTTATCCAAGTCAATTCTATCTTCTAAAGGTTAACCCCTATAACAAGGACTTATGTTGAAATGAAATGGTTAAAGTATTTATGTATTGGAATTCAAGAATTAAATTGTAGAATTATTTTTACTAATGGTATTTTTGATTATAAGAATCATGAAACATATAAGGATTTTGCTAAATTTTAGAAGAATATATGTCTTTATTAACTTAAGATTTACAAATAATATCTTGGGTTTATGAGTTTAAGGTTGATAATAAGTTCAAAGTCTTAAACACCCCATTTTGAAAAAAAAATTGGTAGGAATTTAACATGAATAGGGATATTTTTGGAAAACATTTATAGGAATACAACCCATTGGTTTAGTGTATGTTTTAATAAAAAATTTATTTAAGGAAGAATGTCCTTATTTTTTTTGGAATAAGTTTAAAGGTATTGGTATCCATTAGGGGTAATATTATCCTTAATGTTGAGAAAATTATGGGTTATTACACTTTGGGAACACTATAAGAATTATATTAATATATTTTTAGAAAAAGTAAAACCCACATGTTGGGTAACAACCCATCTCATCTGATAAGGTTGTGGGGCTTGAACCCATAACCAAAGGGAAATAAGGATGTTGTGTGTACCACTGGCCTACGTGATGTTCTAGTTAATATATCATTGTTTTTACTTAAATTATTTTAAAAATAAATATTAATGAAAAACCATTGTTGTTAATATTGAGGTTTAGATATTAATGTATTATATTGGATAAATTGTTCTAACCATATTGGTTTTGGAAAATATTTAGAGACAGAAGGAAAGACTTGTCCCTCTTTTATGGATCTTATGATCCTTTAAAAGTGAATTTTAGTACTTCGAGCATAAAAAATTCATTTTTGGATATTCATTTATTGTAGTAATAAATAAAGTGGAAATTGATCAAAGAACAAAAAAATTATGAAATTATTCTTAAGAAATATAAACATATCAAGTAACTATATTTCCTTGTATTCATAGATAGTAAAATACTTACTCAACTTTAGGAAGAGGATCTTGAAAAAAAATGTCCTATTACATTCATATCCAATGAATCCAATGGTATTTTAAATCATCACAAATTTATGGTTTTTAGGTCCTTAACATTCCATTGATCATTCACTTTATTATGATCAATGATCTATATCACTCTCTATAATTATTTATGATATTATTCGATGTCCATATCTTTACTTCCCACCTATGTTCTCCTATATAGAAACCTAGTTATGTGTTATTCTAGATGACATTTATATTTACCTTTATCTCTTATTAAGAGGAAGTTTTATTAAACCTTTTATGATGTAATTTTTCCAATAATGTTATTTCAAAATTTCAATCCCTTGATTACTCAAATTAAGTTTAAGTTGTAAGGATGTAATTTATTGTATGTGGAGAGAATGTAAGACCCTGATATGTTAAAATAAGAAATTTGGGTTTTATAGTGTATATGAAATGAAAAATGAGCATATATGAGAATTTAACACCCTGATAATTTATAATATATTTATTTTTAAATAAATTCGATCTCTTTTATAGCTTGCAGAACACGCAATCCCAAGTCTAAATGAACCATAAAATAGTATACTGTTATAACCTAGCCGTTAAATTAATGGGTATGAATAATTATAAATAAATTATAAAAATTATATGGTTTACACATGTATAAAATAAATTAAGTATATATATATATTAATTATAAATAAATTAAGAATCATTTAAAATAAAACGAAGTGTTTTCTAAAAAACTGTATTTTTCAAAGAAAATGGTTTCGTCTCATTTTGAGAAATTATGTTAAAATTAATAATTAAAAATTTTAGAAAATTTATTTTAAAATATTAACTTAATTTTTGAAATCATAATATCAAAATTATCTAAGGATTAATTTTTTGGATTTTTTTGAAAATTTTCATTTTTTGATTAATAGTAAAAAATACTGATTTTTATTGAAAAATGCCTTTTCATTTATATGATTTACAAGGTTAAATTATATTTTAAATTAGTTTTAAAGTAAAATTAGTTAATTTATATTAATAAATTTACTAATATAGGTCAATTTAATCAATTTTATATTAAATTTTGATCTCAAAACATTTTATACTTATGAGAATTTTCTCTTTGAAAACCCATTTTTTATCACTCTATGTGTATAATTTTAAATTGGATTCTACCAATTATGTGAATTTAATTTTAAAAAATAGATCACATATTTGGAATAAAAATAATTTATATTATATAATAATATCAATGTAATTTTTTAACATTAATAATAGTAAATGAAATAAAATTTAATTATCGCGGTTAAGGTAAAAACTAATTTACTTGGGGTTTAAACTAAACAAATAAGGGTTAAAATGACCTAACAACTTATAAAACATCCATTTTATGGAAATATTTAGACCTTATAAACTATAAGGGTAAATAATGACCCATTTTTAGGATTTTTACATTATAAAAATGTGGGTGTAATTGATTATTTTCAAAACTTCCTTGTGTGTCCTCTCCCCCACTTATAAAAGGCCACCCTCTCTCTTCCCCTCTTCACACTTAAAAATACATTTGATTCATCAAATACCTATCCAAATAACTTCCTAAATCCTCTAAAAACATCCTAAATCAATTTTTCTATCATAAATACAACCTAGTAAGCCTTTTGGTTCCCACATAAAGAAGTTGTCTGAAGAAGAGGTAACGTTCTTACACAAGTGTTTTTATTTTGTTTATACTTTCACCTCCTTAAAATATAATTAAACTATGATCATATAATAAAATTATTATATTAAATATACTTAGGTATTATTATGTTAAGTTAATGGACTATATACATATCCTATTCCATTAAATGGGAAACTAAACCATCGATCATCTGTATAGAGGACTACCACCTCACACACCGATGTATTTCCTTTTCCATCGCTGCCTTTCAAGAATGGATATAATTATGAATTTAAAACATTTATATGAGATTTATGATTTTATTATAATTATTTAATTATAATATCACATATACCTTCTTACTTTCCATGCTTTCTAAAATGCGATAATATCGCTCGTGTGTACAGGGGACTACCGCCTCACGAAATGATATGATTCATTTTTCCATTATGATTTACATGGAATGTAATAAGGGTAACTTTAATGAATATATGAGATATATATTACATGATATTTATTATTTAATATTAATATATCACCCACTTTCTTATCCTTTCACTTGTTAATGGAATGATATCGACACTCGTGTGTACTTATGACATACCATCTCTACGAAGAAATATGGTTCATTTTCCATGTTCAACCTTCAATAATGATTATAAAAAAGTATACAATGAGTAAAATAATATTTATAACACTAATATAATTATGAATATGATTTTATATATCCTATACCCATGAACCATAATTTTCATGACAAAACACGCACAACAAAACAAGGCAATTAACACCCAAAACAATGAAAATAATGAAAGATTATTAAATAATGGGTGATAATATGTTATAATAGGATTGTATATGATATTATAAATATTAATATGGTTATGTTATAAAATTATAACATGATTAAAATAATTATACATTAGGTTAAATCATTTTCAACCAAAAGGAAGCGTGAGATAAGGGAATTCATCTCAATTTCCCTTTATTGAGGTATATTGTAATGTCATGCACCTAATTTATTTTATATGGTGTATATACTACCAATTTTAAATGATATATAATTAATAATTTATAATTAATGGTATTTTAAGTTTTAATTTTAATTATTTAAGGTTATTTAACTTTAAAGTTACCAAGTGGTAAAGAATTTCAAAACTCATTTTATTTTTATTGGGTTATATTACTTATTCATTGTCTTTGATATTCTAAGATTATATATGTAATGATTTATGAAAATATTATGTTTTATATCTAATTTTTTTATTTTTATTTAAATTTTATACACATAATTTATTCATGGGTTAATTCTCACTTTAGTGTTATGATTTTTGTAAGGGTTTATTTCACAATCACATTTTAATCAGGATTGTTTACACTTGAATTTCCATTAAAGGAAATTATTTTATAATTGGGTAATAAAACCATTTAATTTTCTTATTATATAGTTATTCATTAAGTTTTCAAGTGATATTACCATTTCCCACTCTTTAGTACTTAAAATTATTGAGAAAATGTTTTTTAATAAATTATGACTTTATTTCTCTCTTCGATCGAAAACCCTTTTTCTTCCAAAACCATATTTTCTAAAAATGTTTTCAAAAACATTTTTAAAATTTTCCAAATTATTTATTAAATAAATTCTTACTCATGTTTGAATTTTTACAATTTTTTTGGGTATTAATCTTTATTTCATTTTACAAACAAGGCCCGTTTGGATTTTACGGAAAATCTAAAAGGAATCTTTGTTTTAACATGTATGACAGGTACATAATTTTTCAAAATCATGACCCCTCAATGATTTAAAGATTAATTTATAAGTTTAATAGTTTATTTTTAAATAAAACTACTTTCAAAATACTTTTTGAACTTTTAGTTTTAAAAATATTTTCAAAATAAAAAGGATATTTTCCCCAAGAATGTTTTTAATAACATATTTATGGTATTTCTATTCATCAATGATAATAAACCTTTATTTTACTTATAATTAATTGGGGATATATAGTATTGATACCATACTTATTCTTTCTATGTATGGTTTATGATCATTTTGATCAAGAAAAGTATTTAAATTCACTTTCATGATTCATTTTTTTATAGTCATTAGCTTTCCCTTGAAATATTCACTTCCATGTGATCATTAGACATTAAATTTACCTTAAATATCCATATTATTTATCATGAATATTTTTTATTTCTTAACACGTGTATAATTTCAACATATGGTGTTCTACATTGAAATTTATTTTATTATCATGGTAAATATTGATAAATTTGTATTCTTTACTCAATATGGATATTTAATGATAAGGAACATTATTCATGAATTAAATCGATTGTTCGATATATGAGGAATGATTTTTAAATTCATATATGGTTGGGTCTCGACTATAGATATCCCATCGATGCATCTATAGTCTCACGAGATGAATCAGTTAGCTAGCCTTAGTTAAATGGGTTTCTAGTGCATACCTACCCATCAGTTTTAAAATGTCTTTTGAAAGGTCTTGATAATAGATGTATCATGATACATGAGATTATGACATCTAATAATTAATCATTTCCTTCATTAAGAATTCATTTGTTATTATCCATGATATTTTTTGTAATGATATTATCTCTGGATGAATTTAATTCTCAGTTTATTGATTAAATGACATGTGTATTAAGTTATTTACATTTTCATATTGATTGTTCCTTATCTATTCATGATAATAAGTTATTTAAATGTAACATGTGTTCAGTTATTTACCTTTACATATTGATTATTCCTTATCTAATCATGATATTAAAGTTATTTATTAAATGGTATGTGTTCTCATATATTTACATTTCCATATTGATTATGCCTTATTGATTATTCATCATTTACTCATGACAACTTTTTATTTACGTAACTCTTACTGAGCATTTAAGATCACCCTTATTTTTTTTCTTTTCCTAGGAATATAATATGAGTACTATGGATTATATACAAGGATATGATATAAGGAATAATGATATGCTTGAAAAAAAATATGTTGTAATTTTTGTATTCAAATGTAATGAAAGACTCAAGTATGTATCTAGTTTACCAAGACTATTAAACTGTTAGGTTCTTCAAGATGTGATTCATTGTACCTTAAGAAAATGTAATAAAGTAACCACTAACATTGGGATATTGGGGTTGAGGTCAATATCTTCATTATTTTATCCTCATAAGAAAGATAATATCGAATTATACCACCTATAGATTTAGTAAATATGATGGATTTTTTACGTACTTTCTTAATACAGATATGTGTAACACATCATGTACTTGAGACAAGTTTTGGTGTGATTATTAGTCAATAATCCATAGCTTTGATGAGATCAAGAATCTCAAAGGGACCAATGTATCTCAGACTTAGATTTAATTTTTCTCCCAAACCCCATGACTCTATTATATATGGATATACAATGGAAAACTTTATATACAACCTCAAATTATAGGTCACATCAATGATTGTCAATATAGCTATTTTTTTACTTTGTGTGGCTATGATGTGTTATTGAATATATTTGACCTCCTCTTCCATTTCTTCAACCAGTTTAAGTATCAATATATTACATTCTCTCACTACATACCAACATGTTGGATTTATATAGTTTTTTATATAGAGGTATTTAAAAGGATCTATCTGAATGCTTGAGTGGATGATATTATTATATAAAAACTTGACCAGAGGAAGATGTTGATCCCACCCTCCATTGAAATCAATAGAGAAGTATCTTATCATATCCTATAGTGTATGGATATTCCTGTTAGATTTCCATTAGTCTAGGGTTGATAGTACATAATTAAGTTCTACTATATTTTCATGGAATGTTAAATAATTTTCTAGAAATTTTAGGTGAACCTGATATCCTAGTTATATGCAATTGATAGTGGTATTTCATATAGCCTCAAAACTATTTTGACTTATATCTTTTCAATTTGATCAAATAATAAGTCTACTCAAATAGTTATGAAGTGTGAAGTATTTATAAAATGGTCCATTATAACCCATATAATAATATATCACTTATATTTTTTTGGAGACTAGTGATAAAATCTGTAGTGATGATCTCCCATTTCAATATAGGTATGGGTAATGGTTGCATCATCCCCATGGAATTTTTCTTTTCTACCTTCAATTATTGGAATATCAAAAACTTAAGTGTATATTCAGAAATATTCTTATTTATATTGTTCTTATAGAAGTTATATTAGAGATATTTGTATATATTTTTACTCCCAGGTTGGATATAGAATGTTTATCTATGAGAATCATTCAATATCCCCTTCTTTATCTCTGACTTTGATGGTACACATATTTGTTTCCCAAATCTCACAACTCCATATTTATCCATGTTTAAATTTGAGTCTTTCCCATTTATTATATAATCCAACTTATTTTTTATCTTTATATTATCTTTTTTAGCTTCATTAATCTTATCTAGAATGGATGGTTGAGCATTCATTTGAGAAAGGCGAGATATTGTTCTTTCCTTTATGATTCCCATGTCCATCCTTTACAAGTCTAATAAGATTGGATCCTTCTCAATTATCATCATGCATAAAGTTTTAGGATATTTTATACTTGGATAATATTCCACTATATTATCCTTCCCATTATAGTAATGGATTGAGTAGTCATAGTCCTTGATCTTATCTAATCATCTTCATTTGTGCATGTTTATCTTCTTCAGTGTGAATATATAATTGATAATATTTGATCTATATATATGTCAAACTTCTATACATATAGATAATTCCTCCAAATATTTAGTGTGAAGATTGTTATATCCAACTCCAGATCATGCATAAGGTAGTTATATTCATGGAGATTCAATTTTTGGGAGGAATAGACAATCATGTTGTAATTTTTCATGAGTACGCGGCCTAGGAATTACTTTCAAGCATCATTTTAGATCATAAAACTTACCCAAATTGAGGGTATTATGAGAACAAGTGTAGTGATTATCCTATTATTCAACTCTTTGAATATATATTCACATTCATTAGTCTAGACAAACTTCACTCCCTTCCAGGTTAGCTTGGTTATTAGGGTTGAAAATCATGATAATTTCCTCAAAAATCAATGATAATATCCATCTAATCCAAGGAAACTATAGATCTATATTATAGATATTAGTCTAGGTTATTCCTCAGTCTCCTTTATCTTTGAAGGATCTATATACTTGCCCTTTTTTATGATAACATTCCCTAAGACTGTTACTTTCTCCATTGAAAAATCACATTTACTATACTTTTCATATAACTTCTCTATTCTCAATATCGTTATCACAGTACTCAAATGACAAGCCTTCACCACCCAAGGCATTCTGTGATCATTCACGTTTAACCACTGAAGTCCATCCAAGAACAATAGTGTTTCTCAAGGGTTTCATATAGATCCAACCATATCAAAATTGTGTTTCTAATCAAGCATCAACATGATTCCAACCCGCAAGCCATAAGGGAATTTGAGCAAAACCAACCATTTAAAAGGTCCTCCTTGGTTGTGTTCCTTCTACTTGGAAGTCATGTATTCACTAGAACCAATGTTATTATCCCCACCTTAGGAGTGTCCTAGATATCGAAAGAAGAGATAGACCAGCCGCTCATAAGTGTTCTAGGTCAGATTCACCTTAATGCAGGCGTTAAAGTAGTCGGCATGAAAAAAACAAAACTAACCGACATGTCAAAAAACCCGATCCTCCTGGAATTTCATATCAAACATAGGGATGAATTTGATTTATTTAATGCCCAGTTCACTCTACTCTAGAGATTTCGTGAGTACATACTGAACAACATGAAGCTCAACTATTCCACTGAAATAAACCGGTTCTCTATATCACTTAACAACTCTATGATACCACATATATCAATGCATACTACCTTGGGATTATAGAAACAAGACAAAAAAACCTCGATACTAACCATAGGTTGCCTAACCTATGAATTCAAGTATCAGGAGGTCTGTACAAGAGGTTTAACCCATATTTGTATTACCACATATGACCATTTAACCTGGATGACGACACATCAAGTTTTCTAGTAATGAGGAATAAGAAAGGGCCATGATTAATACTGAGTGACTAACCATTCCCATGGAATGTCTGAACTGTTGAAACCAAGAATTACTCAATGTTAAATCCCGTAACAAAAGTCAAGGATACCATGACCACCCATCCGAACAAGGGTGTCATTTAGAAGCTAAGAGTCCTACTAGGGAAAACAACACCCGAACGACACTAAACATTAGAAAACTCATGAAATTTAGGAAGGAATTTAATCTCTAAGGGTGTTACATACCTTGGGATATTCCTTTATTAAAGCATAATCTTCAACCCTATCACCATTTTATACCAACCGAAAGGACACTAGGCTCATGAGCCTACCATTTAAGCCATTTTTAAAAAGAATAAAGGCCTATAGAAAACGATCACGTTTCCATTCCAAGGAAAATCAAGAAGAATAGTTTAAAACACCTTTACACAAGGGTTTAAATAAAGGACACCACTATAAGTTCCATTTTCCATTCTTTACATTGATTCACATTCAATCATTAAACATTTAAAATATTCAAAACAAAGAATCAAGTAAAAATTATACAAAATCTCTTAGTACATGATTTAACTAACACCCCAAGGGTGAAACAGACAAGTTTTATCAAATTACTTTTTAAACATTAACTATTTTATTTATATCCCATCATAAACTAGAAATTTTATATAATTTCCTTTTAAGTATGTCATGTAGTAACTAATAAAGAAACCTACAAGGGTCCCATGTAACCAATATGGGTTAATTATAATGAAACCCAATAGAATTTGTTTAAATTATTAAAATTTTGAAAACACCTATAGTAGGTTATCTCATAAGAAACATGCCCCAAATGACCTACTTGGGTCCAGTTGTTCATTTTAAAAAGTTAATCACAAGCCATTATAGAGGAAACCAATTAATTTTTGATAAAAATTAAAATTAATTTACATTTATAACCATTTAAAAATATAACATGGTCATATAAAATAATGGTCTAGTTATATGGGTGGCCACCTTCTAATTCATAATGCACCCATACCCTTTTACAATTTGTCATTTGGCTTCGATTAATCAAAACCAATTCACTTTAAATTTTAACTTCAATAGTCTTTTAAATTTTTACAATAGTATCTAATTATAAATATATCTCAAAGATGGTTTGATCACACAAGTTACCTTTTCCTAATTATAAGGTGACTATACACCTTACAATTGAAAAATAGATCTCATTTACTTACAACCCATATATTTTTCCCATCTAACCAATTATATATTAACAACAAAACTAAGAATGTTATCACAATCGATAAACATAGAGAAACATGCTATAATAATAGGAAGCATGACATATAATCACCTAAGCATTGAAAAAGATTAACATACTAAATAAAAAGGCATACTAAAGACAAAAAAAGCATGGTATATCACTTAAGGCACGCAATCAGAATCAGCAAGCAACCCATAAATGAAACTACGTGGCATGGAATATGCATGGAATGTGAATTTCTATGTGCCTATAATGATTCATGTAATTCTTCAATCTTTTCATACCAAGTCAAGGGGAAAATAATATAAATCTCATAAATAAATAAGAAGCAGAAATTACACCATTCACTCAAGGTGAAATAATAATCAACTGTAATTTTAAATATTAAAAAAATCAATCCCATCACTGACCACTTGGTCATTTCCTTATGGGTGGGGTGATCAGTCCCAAACATGGAAATTTACCAAGAACCGGCGCATTCCTAGTCTCCTATTTACCAACCCAAAATAGTAAGACAAAGGAAAAAAGAAACAACTCTAATACCACTTTGTAATGTCTCAGCCTAACTGACCACTAAGATGGTAGCTGGACTAGTGGATCGCATGGCCTCAAGAGCGCATCCCCATATTCCGAGGGCTACTGACTAGCATCAAGGGTCTATAGAGGTGATAGTGGGGAGACTATACCCTCATATTAGAGTAGCACAATAGTGTATCAAAAATAAATAATATAAAATAGTGAAAGAAATAATAAAAGAAAGACATAGTAGTAGAAGAATAATATAAACTGAATATAAAATATAGTCAATGCCAATGTATACAATTCATGCATATCCAGATGGTGACACATAAACTAAAAAAAAGACATACAACAAAAAATGATATAGTACAGTGTAAGAGTAAGAAAATAA
Organism: Viscum album; assembly: GCA_963277665.1. Taxonomy (NCBI): domain Eukaryota; kingdom Viridiplantae; phylum Streptophyta; class Magnoliopsida; order Santalales; family Viscaceae; genus Viscum; species Viscum album. Next base: position 53,646,882 of record OY728138.1, on the reverse strand, counting down.
AAAAGCGCCCCAAGGGAAATCTCCATGAGAATCCTGATCTCCAGCTTGATCTTTTACTCCTAAATCCCAAGTACAAGCAAAATAGCACAGGCAATCATCCATGGTTCTCCAAACATAAGGACTACTTGGGTACCCCAGTACAATGAAAGCCTGAGCAGGGTGTGAGATATAAATCCCAGTAGGTTACCACCCACAATATCTATGACTGAATTTATTCTATAAATATAAATAAATTAGTTTTCAAGTATAATAATAATAATGATAAGTAGTGCTGGAATAAATAAATAATCACCAGTTGGATCAGGTTCCAATAGGACACCTGGCCGACTCAACCTGCTTCAACTCATGGTCGGAAAAAATTATGATAAAAAACTATATATATAGTAATAATATATATATAGTATAGTTATATATTGAATCCACCTATATAAACCAAGTACATGTAGATGTAAGTGTCCATATACCTATAATACTAGGTGATGGCTAGACCAGGCATAACTCAGTCATCCATAACTAGTCTAAATGATCCAATAAGCTCAAGTAATGGGTTACATGTCCTACATCCCAATAGAGTGTGAGATTTCATGAACAACACTCAGTATGGTGAGTGATCCATCATGTCAACACTCTAAATAGGGATAATTTCACCTTATCCCAACGTACTATATAGTATTAATGGTATGAGATGTTATGAACTCAATACCCGATGTAAGGGAGCGTGATTTTCTTCCATGCTCAACAGATCCCTTAAGATCGTTCCACAACCTATATCAAGGCATAAATATATAATAATAACAAATAATAACTAGATCCATGAGGAATTCCCTCTCATGATCTACATTTATTAATCCCAATCATAACTAAGAGAATTTTATTTTAATAATAATTTGAATTAATCATGTACTTAAGAATGCAATGATCGGCGTGAAATTTCCACCCTTATTAATTCATTTCACATAAATAGTTTAATATAATCAAGTCATGTCATTTAAACTATTTATAATCATTTAAGTAATTCATTACATCATGTCAATTCATTCCCATTTATTTAAAGAAAACAACCATCATGAAATAACTACCCACTTAATAACATGTTATTGAATCTATCAAGACATAGAAATTAATTTATTAAGGATCAAGGAGGTAATTTGAAGGTAACAAGGTCCAACTGGAAAATTTAATACATGGTAAATCCCATTCATTAAGAAGTCCAAGCCCTTATAAGGATCTTGGTCCATTAGTCACTTAGGAAAGAGTGGACCAAGCCATGCACTTATAAGGTGCAATGGTTCTATAAAAAATTTTATATAAAAAGGAAGGAAACTCTATTCAAGGAAAACTATGGAGGCCAAGTACTAACATGAATCATATCAAAAACTTTCATTTGAGCATAAAGAAACACCCAATACATAGGGCCAAACATGAGTTAAATAACTAATCAATACATTTTATCTTAGAAGACAACACACCTCATTTGAGGGGTTTTATTATAAAAACATGGCATTGTTTATCAAACAATTATTTTAAAATATTTAAGCATCACATTCAGAATTAAAAATTAAATTAAATTTTAGGAATCATTTTAGAAACCATCGATCAAGAAAATTAATTACATAAGGTTCAACATGGAACTTAACAGGTGATCACATCACTTGGAAGATTACCTACAAGGGTCAATTACATTTATATCCTAATTCAAACACTTAGAAGGTGTTCTATGATTTTAATAATTTATTTATAAAAGGAAAATATAAGTTAGTGCACCCAAGGGATGCCCGTGATCAATTTTTACATCCTCTAAATACATAACAACAATCAAAAGGTGTATATAAATGTGTGTTGATCAGATTGATATGAATAACTCAATTAAATGGTGACCCTCAACAAAGGCTGACATGAAACACATTGGAAATATTCAAAAAATTAAGGAAATTTGAGGAAAAATTCATAAACCACCTACCTTATCCTTATTACACTTCACTCATCTAATATTAAGCTTTTATTTGGTCCATTTTCGAATAAATTGACAAAATAGACATTTTCCCTAAAAATAGGGAAAATGAGCTTACACCTTGATAACTTGATTGAGAGGAAACTAAATGAATAATGACTAAAAATGAATCAATAGCTTAATGATGCAGATCCATATAGACTGATGATGCTCAAATTGGATAACGTATGGAGAAGTTAACATGAAGCCTAGGTTAGGCTTGGGAGACACCCATGACACTAAGGAGAGGAGGAGTCCGCTGGAGAAAGTGGGATAAATAAGAAAAGAAAACATAAAGTTTAACTAAGTTAAAACTTGTAATTTTACCCTAAAAACTAGTCCATGTGGTTTGGATACACGGTTTGACCAAACTGTGCACCAACTGTGTGGCTCCCACTACCTAAGGAATTAACCACACATAGTTTGTCCCGCACTGTTAGCCTAATCGTATACCAACTGTACGATGAATAGTGTGAGGGTACTGTATAATTGGATATAACTATGTGGACTAGGAACATGTTTTGGGTAATCTTTTCATAGACTATCTGGGGCATTTCTTCTCCTTAGCTGTGGTTGCATGGTTTTCTGCTCGGGGCCGCATGGTTTTAGACAAACCATGTACCCTGTTTAAAAACCCAAACTTGGGATTTTTAGGGTTTGACACTCCTGAAACTCAACAAGACACCTAGGAAACCTCTAAAGACTTTATCCAAGTCTAAAAAACAAATTTAAGTCTTCCAACCATCATAATTATGTTCTGAATCTCAGTTCAAAGAACAACCCGTCCAGTAAATGCCAAAATTCAAATTCCTTTGGATTGTCGTACATTTTTAAAACGCAGGTCATTAAAAAAGTAATAAGGATAAATTTAATGAATATATGTAATATATATAAAATTATATTTATTCTATAAAATTAATATATTACCCACTTTCTTATCCTTTCACTCATTAATGGAATGATATTTATGCCCATGCATACGTACGACCTACCGTCTCCTCGAAGCGATGCAATTTATTTTCCATGTACAAACTTCAAGAATGATTATAAAAATGTATATAATGAGTAAATATTATATTTATAATATTAATATAATTATTTATATGATTTATCTATATCCAATTCCCAATAACTATAACTTTCATGACAAAACATGCTTGAGAAAACAAGACAATTAACACCCGAAATAATGAAAATAATGAAAGATTATTAATGAACATGTGATAAGATGTTATAATAGGATAATATATGATATTATAAATATGAATATGGTTATTTTATAAATTAATAACATGACTAAAACCATTATACATGAGGTTAAATCATGTTCAACCAAAAGTAAGTGTGAGGTAAGGCACTTCATCTCAATTTCCCTTCAATGAATCATATTATAATGTTATGAATTTAATTTCTTTTATATGGAGTATATACTAACCCTTTGACATGTAATATCATGATTCCTTAATAATTCATGGAATTTCAAGTTTTAATTTTAATTATTTAATGGAATTGACTTAAAATTTATAAGGTGGTAAAGAATTTCATAACTCAATTTCTTTTCACTGGGTTATATTACTTCTTTATTATATTTGATATTCTAAGATTATGTGTGTAATTAATTTTGAATATATTATATTGTATATCCAATTTATTTATGTGTATTTAAATTTTAAGCACATAATCAATTCATTGTTTAATTATCACTTCAACATTATGATCCTTGTAAGGGTTTATTTCACAGTCTCATTTTAATTGGGATAGTTTATGATTGAATTTCAATTGAAATAAATTATTTGATCATTGGATAATAAAACCTTTTAATTTTATTATAATTTGGTTATTAATGATTTTTTTAAGTAATAGTACCATTTTTTTCACTCTTTGGTACTTAAAATGATTGATACTTTTTTAATAATATCCAACTTTATTTCTTTCTTCGGTTGAAAATCCTTTTCATCCAAAACCATTTTATATAAAAATGTTTTCAAAAATGTTTTCAAAATTTTCTAAATGATTAATTAAATTATTTTTACCAATTTTTTACTTTTTATAAAAAAATGAAAGGAATCTTCATTTCATTTTCCAAACAAGCCTCTTTTGGATTTTACTGAAAACATTAAAGGAATATTTGTTTTAACATGTACGACATGTATATAATTTTATACCTTCATGACCAATAAATGTTTTAAAGATTACTTTATAAGTTTAGAAGATTATTTTTAAAGAAAAATATTTTTAAAATATTTTTTGAACTTTTAGTTTTAAAAATATTTTCAAAATAAAAAAGGACATTTTCCTCAAATATGTTTTTAATGGAATTTTTATGGTATTTTTACTCATCAAAAAAAACATTTATTTTACTTATAATACACTAGAGATATGTTGTATTGATACCATATTTCTATAGATGTTTTAGTATCATTTTTAAATGTTAGAGTATTGAAATTCAGTTTCTTGATTCATTTTTTGTACTCATTAACTTTCCTTTAAAATATTCATTTATCTATGATCATTGGATATTAAATTTCCATTAAATATCTATATTACATATCATGGATATTTTTATTGATTAAACTATAAATAATTTATACATAAGGTGTTCTAAATTGAAATATATTTTATTATTTGGGGAAATATTTATAAATATATATTCTTTACTTAGTAGGGATATTTGATGATAATACACATTATTCAAGAATTAAATTGATTATTTTATATATGAGGAATTATTTTTACATGAAGATATGTGCGGGATTGGTTATAGATATCCCCTAAATGCATCTATAGTCTCATGAGATGAATCATTTAGCTATCATTAGTTAAATGAGTTTCTGGTGTATATGTACCCATCAGTTTTAAACTATCTTGTAAAAGGTCTTGATAGTAGAGGTATCATAATGTATGAAATCATGGTGTCTAATAATTAAGCATTTTATTCATTAAGAATTTAGTTATTATTATACATGATATTTTCACAATGATAATATCTCTAGATGCATGTCATTCTTATTTTATTGATTAAATAGACTGTGTATTAACTTATTTATCTTTCCATATTGATTATACATTATCTATTTATTTAAATGAAATGTGTGTTAAGTTATTTAACTTTACATATTTTTTATTCCTTATCTTATCATGATATTCAAGTTATTGATTTAATGGAATGTGTTTTCAAATATTTACCTTTCCATATTGATTATACCTTATTGATTATTCAACATTTACTCATGACATCTTCCACTTTATATAACTCTTGATGAGAATTTGACTCACCCTTATTTTGTTTCCTTTCACATGAATCTAGGAAGAGTGCTATGAATGATATGCAAGGATATGATAGATGGAATAATAATATTCTCAGAAAAACTTATTTTTTATTTTCTGTATTCAAATGTAATACAAGTCTCAAGTATGTTATTACTTGTATCTTATGACAATGTAAAAAGTAACCACCAGATCCGGGCTACTAGGGTCAGGGTCATTGCAGTTGGTATCAAAGAAAGTTTATTAGAAACCTAGGGAACTAGATTTATGAAGAAAAAAAATTAGGGATCATAACCCTATTATAGAATTTGATTATAAGTATATAAAAACATCCTAAAGTATTGGTAAGGTAGATATTATGTTTTTTTACTAGTAATGTGTCCTTTTCTGGATACTACAAGTGGACATGGTTCTGTCATAGATATACATAGAGGTAATAACTCTTGAAAAAGGCACGTTAGGATGGAATTGAGCATTACCTGGTACACAATAATAGGTCTTACTATGCACTTGGTTTTACAATCCTCGAGGATATGCTTTGGATAATTCACATTTTCTATACAAACCATTATAAAGGATTTGAATAGATGATGACAATGAATAAACTTGGTTAAACCTAACGTATATTAGATTGAAAAGAATGTGTAATGATTTGTACATCCTATAAATGATTCTTCTTAACTATATTATTTACCACTGTGATTAGTGTTTCTCACACTATTATTGTTGGTTTTATTCAATGTTTATAACCCAAAGGAATCGTGTTAACATTGAACATAAAGTAAAATGTGGTGACTATGAGCTACCAATTGGGATAATGACTGGCGTGAAGGATATCATGAGTATTTCTAATAATTTATCCCGAAACATGATTAACAACCTATGACTTAACCAATTCTTAGACTCACCAAATAAGATGAGGATGGAGTTCACTAAGATCTTGAGTGATGGAGATCATGGAGGAAAGGAGGCTTGATTTCATTCATGTTAGAAATGTCGAAAGAGACACCCAGGAAATTTTTTCAAAGGAAAGGTAAAATTTTTTATAGTGGGAAAAGAAGGTAAAAAAGCAATGAATTTATAAGAAAAAATTAAGACTATGATGGAAGGAAATAAATTTCATCCTAGGGATCAATTTATAGTTCATTGTCTTAAATTTAGGGAACTTGGTTTTTATCCAAGTCAATTCTATCTTCTAAAGGTTAACCCCTATAACAAGGACTTATGTTGAAATGAAATGGTTAAAGTATTTATGTATTGGAATTCAAGAATTAAATTGTAGAATTATTTTTACTAATGGTATTTTTGGTTATAATAATCATTAAACATATAAGGATTTTGCTAAATTTTAGAAGAATATATGTCTTTATTAACTTAAGATTTACAAATAATATCTTGGGTTTATGAGTTTAAGGTTGATAATAAGTTCAAAGTCTTAAACACCCCATTTTGAGAAAAAAATTGGTAGGAATTTAACATGATTAGGGATATTTTTGGAAAACATTTATAGGAATACAACCCATTGGTTTAGTGTATGTTTTAATAAAAAATTTATTTAAGGAAGAATGTCCTTATTTTTTTTGGAAAAAGTTTAAAGGTATTGGTATCCATTAGGGGTAATATTATCCTTAATGTTGAGAAAATTATGGGTTATTACACTTTGGGAACACTATAAGAATTATATTAATATATTTTTAGAAAAAGTAAAACCCACATGTTGGGTAACAACCCATCTCATCTGATAAGGTTGTGGGGCTTGAACCCATAACCAAAGGGCAATAAGGATGTTGTGTGTACCACTGGCCTACGTGATGTTCTAGTTAATATATCATTGTTTTTACTTAAATTATTTTAAAAATAAATATTAATGAAAAACCATTGTTGTTAATATTGAGGTTTAGATATTAATGTATTATATTGGATAAATTGTTTTAACCATATTGGTTTTGGAAAATATTTAGAGACAGAAGGAAAGACTTGTCCCTCTTTTATGGATCTTATGATCCTTTAAAAGTGAATTTTAGTGCTTCGAGCATAAAAAATTAATTTTTTGATATTCATTTATTGTAGTAAGAAATAAAGTGTAAATTGATCAAAGAACAAAAAAATGATGAAATTATGCTTAAGAAATATAAACATATCAAGTAACTATATTTCCTTGTATTCATAGATAGTAAAAGACTTACTCAACTTTAGGAAGAGGATCTTGAAAAAAAATATCCTATTACATTCATATCCAATGAATCCAATGGTATTTTAAATCATCACAAATTTATGTTTTTTAGGTCCTTAACATTCCATTGATCATTCACTTTATTATGATCAATGATCTATATCACTCTCTATAATTATTTACAATATTCTTCGATGTCCATATCTTTACTTCCCACCTATGTTCTCCTCTATAGAAACCTAGTTATGTGTTATTCTAGATGACATTTATATTTACCTTTATCTCTTATTAAGAGGAAGTTTCATTAAACCTTTTATGATGTAAGTTTTTCAATAATTTTAATTCAAAATTTCAAACCCTTGATTACTCAAATTAAGTTTAAGTTGTAAGGATGTAATTTATTGTATGAGGAGAGAATGTAAGACCCTGATATGTTAAAATAAGAAATTTGGGTTTGATAGTGTATATGAAATGAAAAAATTAGAATATATGAGAATTTAACACCCTGATAATTTATAATATATTTATTTTTAAATAAATTCGATCTCTTTTATAGCTTGCAGAACACGCAATCCCAAGTCTAAATGAACCATAAAATAGTATACTGTTATAACCTAGCCGTTAAATTAATGGGTATGAATAATTATAAATAAATTATAAAAATTATATGGTTTACACGTGTATAAAATAAATTAAGTATATATATATTAATTATAAATAAATTAAGAATCATTTAAAATAAAACGAAGTGTTTTCTAAAAAACTGTATTTTTCAAAGAAAACGGTTTCGTCTCATTTTGAGAAATTATGTTAAAATTAATAATTAAAAATTTTAGAAAATTTATTTTAAAATATTAACTTAATTTTTGAAATCATAATATCAAAATTATCTAAGGATTAATTTTTTGGATTTTTTTGAAAATTTTCATATTTTGATTAATAGTAAAAAATACTGATTTTTATTGAAAAATGCCTTTTCGTTTATATTATTTACAAGGTTAAATTATATTTTAAATTAGTTTTAAAGTAAAATTAGTTAATTTATATTAATAAATTTACTAATATAGGTCAATTTAATCAATTTTATATTAAATTTTGATCTCAAAACCTTTTATACTTATGAGAATTTTCTCTTTGAAAACCCATTTTTTATCACTCTATGTGTATAATTTTAAATTGGATTCTACCAATTATGTGAATTGAATTTGAAAAAATATATCACATATTTGGAATAAAAATAATTTATATTATATGATAATATCAATGTAATTTTTTAACATTAATAATAGTAAATGAAATAAAATTTAATTACTGCGGTTAAGGTAAAAACTAATTTACTTGGGGTTTAAACTAAACAAATAAGGGTTAAAATGACCTAAAAACTTATAAAACATCCATTTTATGGAAATATTTAGACCTTATAAACTATAAGGGTAAATAATGACCCATTTTTAGGATTTTTACATTATAAAAATGTGGGTGTAATTGATTATTTTCAAAACTTCCTTGTGTGTCTTCTCCCCCACTTATAAAAGGCCACCCTCTCTCCTCCGCTCTTCACACTTAAAAATACATTTGATTCATCAAATACCTATCCAAATAACTTCCTAAATCCTCTAAAAACATCCTAAATCAATTTTTCTATCATAAATACAACCTAGTAAGCCTTTTGGTTCCCACATAAAGAAGTTGTCTGAAGAAGAGGTAACGTTCTTACACAAGTGTTTTTATTTTGTTTATACTTTCACCTCCTTAAAATATAATTAAACCATGATCATACAATAAAATTATTATATTAAATATACTTAGGTATTATTATGTTAAGTTAATGACCTATATACATATCCTATTCCATTAAATGGGAAACTAAACCATCGATCATCTGTATAGAGGACTACCACCTCACACACCGATGTATTTCGTTTTCCATCGCTGCCTTTCAAGAATGGATATAATTATGAATTTAAAACATTTATATGAGATTTATGATTTTATTATAATTATTTAATTATAATATCACATATACCTTCTTACTTTCCATGCTTTCTAAAATGCGATAATATCGCTCGTGTGTATAGGGTACTACCGCCTCACGAAATGATATGATTCATTTTTCCATTATGATTTACATGGAATGTAATAAGGGTAACTTTAATGAATATATGAGATATATATTACATGATATTTATTATTTAATATTAATATATCACCCACTTTCTTATCCTTTCACTTGTTAATGGAATGATATCGACACTCGTGTGTACTTATGACATACCATCTCTACGAAGAAATGTGGTTCATTTTCCATGTTCAACCTTCAATAATGATTATAAAAAAGTATACAATGAGTAAAATAATATTTATAACACTAATATAATTATGAATATGATTTTATATATCCTATACCCATGAACCATAATTTTCATGACAAAACACGCACAACAAAACAAGGCAATTAACACCCAAAACAATGAAAATAATGAAAGATTATTAAATAATGGGTGATAATATGTTATAATAGGATTTTATATGATATTATAAATATTAATATGGTTATGTTATAAAATTATAACATGATTAAAACAATTATACATTAGGTTAAATCATGTTCAACCAAAAGGAAGCGTGAGATAAGGGAATTCATCTCAATTTCCCTTTATTGAGGTATATTGTAATGTCATGCACCTAATTTATTTTATATGGTGTATATACTACCAATTTTAAATGATATATAATTAATAATTTATAATTAATGGTATTTTAAGTTTTAATTTTAATTATTTAAGGTTATTTAACTTTAAAGTTACCAAGTGGTAAAGAATTTCAAAACTCATTTTATTTTTATTGGGTTATATTACTTATTCATTGTCTTTGATATTCTAAGATTATATATGTAATGATTTATGAAAATATTATGTTTTATATCTAATTGTTTTATTTTTATTTAAATTTTATACACATAATTTATTCATTGGTTAATTCTCACTTTAGTGTTATGATTTTTGTAAGGGTTTATTTCACAATCACATTTTAATCAGGATTGTTTACACTTGAATTTCCATTGAAGGAAATTATTTTATAATTGGGTAATAAAACCATTTAATTTTCTTATTATAGAGTTATTCATTAAGTTTTCAAGTGATATTACCATTTCCCACTCTTTAGTACTTAAAATTATTGAGAAAATGTTTTTTAATAAATTATGACTTTATTTCTCTCTTCGATCGAAAACCCTTTTTCTTCCAAAACCATATTTTCTAAAAAAAATTCAAAAACATTTTTAAAATTTTCCAAATTATTTATTAAATAAATTCTTACTCATGTTTGAATTTTTACAATTTTTTTGGGAATTAATCTTTATTTCATTTTACAAACAAGGCCCGTTTGGATTTTACGGAAAATCTAAAAGGAATCTTTGTTTTAACATGTATGACAGGTACATAATTTTTCAAAATCATGACCCCTCAATAATTTAAAGATTAATTTATAAGTTTAATAGTTTATTTTTAAATAAAACTACTTTCAAAATACTTTTTTAACTTTTAGTTTTAAAAATATTTTCAAAATAAAAAGGATATTTTCCCCAAGAATGTTTTTAATAACATATTTATGGTATTTCTATTCATCAATGATAATAAACCTTTATTTTACTTATAATTAATTGAGGATATATAGTATTGATACCATCCTTATTCTTTCTATGTATGGTTTATGATCATTTTGATCAAGAAAAGTATTTAAATTCACTTTCATGATTCATTTTTTTATAGTCATTAGATTTCCCTTGAAATATTCACTTACATGTGATCATTAGACATTAAATTTACCTTAAATATCCATATTATTTATCATGAATATTTTTTATTTCTTAACACGTGTATAATTTCAACATATGGTGTTCTACATTGAAAGTTATTTTATTATCTTGGTAAATATTGATAAATTTGTATTCTTTACTCAATATGGATATTTAATGATAAGGAACATTATTCATGAATTAAATTGATTGTTCGATATATGAGGAATGATTTTTAAATTCATATATGGGTGGGTCCCGACTATAGATATCCCATCGATGCATCTATAGTCTCACGAGATGAATCAGTTAGCTAGCCTTAGTTAAATGGGTTTCTAGTGCATACCTACCCATCAGTTTTAAAATGTCTTTTGAAAGGTCTTGATAATAGATGTATCATGATACATGAGATTATGACATCTAATAATTAATCATTTCCTTCATTAAGAATTCATTTGTTATTATCCATGATATTTTTTGTAATGATATTATCTCTGGATGCATTTAATTCTCAGTTTATTGATTAAATTACATGTGTATTAAGTTATTTACATTGTCATATTGATTGTTCCTTATCTATTCATGATAATAAGTTATTTAAATGTAACATGTGTTCAGTTATTTACCTTTACATATTGATTATTCCTTATTTAATCATGATATTAAAGTTATTTATTAAATGGTATGTGTGCTCATATATTTACATTTCCATATTGATTATGCCTTATTGATTATTCATCATTTACTCATGACAACTTTTTATTTACGTAACTCTTACCGAGCATTTAAGATCACCCTTATTTTTTTTCTTTTCCTAGGAATATAATATGAGTACTATGGATTATATACAAGGATATGATATAAGGAATAATTATATTCTTGAAAAAAAATATGTTGTAATTTTTGTATTCAAATGTAATGAAAGACTCAAGTATGTATCTAGTTTACCAAGACTATTAAACTATTAGGTTCTTCAAGATGTGATTCATTGTACCTTAAGAAAATGTAATAAAGTAACCACTAACATTGGGCTATTGGGGTTGAGGTCAATATCTTCATTATTTTATCCTCATAAGAAAGATAATATCGAATTATACCACCTATAGATTTAGTAAATATGATGGATTTTGTACGTACTTTCTTAATACGGATATGTGTAACACATCATGTACTTGAGAAAAGTTTTGGTGGGATTATTAGTCAATAATCCATAGCTTTGATGAGATCAAGAATCTCAAAGGGACCAATGTATCTCAGACTTAGATTTACTTTTTCTCCCAAACCCCATGACTCTATTATATATGGATATACAATGGAAAACTTTATATACAACCTCAAATTATAGGTCACATCAATGATTTTCAATATAGCTATTTTTTTACTTTGTGTGGCTATGATGTGTTATTGAATAGATTTGACCTCCTCTTCCATTTCTTCAACCAGTTTAAGTATCAATATCTTACATTCTCTCACTACATACCAACATGTTGGATTTATATAGTTTTTTATATAGAGGTATTTAAAAGGATCTATCTGAATGCTTGAGTGGATGATATTATTATATAAAAACTTGACCAGAGGATGATGTTGATCCCACCCTCCATTGAAATCAATAGAGAAGTATCTTATCATATCCTATAGTGTATGGATATTCCTGTTAGATTTCCATTAGTCTAGGGGTGATAGGACATAATTAAGTTCTACTATATTTTCATGGAATGTTAAATAATTTTCTAGAAATTTTAGGTGAACCTGATATCCTAGTTATATGCAATTGATAGTGGTATTTCATATAGCCTCAAAACTATTTTGACTTATATATTTTCAAGTTGATCAAATAATAAGTCTACTCAAATAGTTATGAAGTGTGAAGTATTTATAAAATGGTCCATTATAACCCATATAATAATATATCACTTATATTTTTTTGGAGACTAGTGATAAAATCTGTAGTGATGATCTCCCATTTCAATATAGGTATGGGTAATGGTTGCATCATCCCCATGGAATTTTTCTTTTCTACCTTCAATTATTGGAATATCAAAAACTTAAGTGTATATTCAGAAATATTCTTATTTATATTGTTCTTATAGAAGTTATATTAGAGATATTTGTATATATTTTTACTCCCAGGTTGGATATAGAATGTTTATCTATGAGAATCATTCAATATCCCCTTCTTTATCTCCGACTTTGATGGTACACATATTTGTTTCCCAAATCTCACAACTCCATATTTATTCATGTTTAAATTTGAGTCTTTCCCATTTATTATATAATCCAACTTATTTTTTATCTTTATATTATCTTTTTTAGCTTCCTTAATCTTATCTAGAATGGATGGTTGAGCAATCATTTGAGAAAGGCGGGATATTGTTCTTTCCTTTATGATTCCTATGTCCATCCTTTACAAGTCTAATAAGATTGGATCCTTCTCAATTATCATCATGAATAAAGTTTTAGGATATTTTATACTTGGATAATATTACACTATATTATCCTTCCCATTATAGTAATGGATTGAGTAGTCATAGTCCTTGATCTTATCTAATCATCTTCATTTGTGCATGTTTATCTTCTTCAGTGTGAATATATAATTGATAATATTTGATCTATATATATGTCAAACTTCTATACATATAGATAATTCCTCAAAATATTTAGTGTGAAGATTGTTATATCCAACTCCAGATCATGCATAAGGTAGTTATATTCATGGAGATTCAATTTTTGGGAGGAATAGACAATCATGTTGTAATTTTTCATGAGTACGCAGCCTAGGAATTAATTTCAAGCATCATTTTAGATCATAAAACTTACCCAAATTGAGGGTATTATGAGAAAAAGTGTAGTGATTATCCTATTATTCAACTCTTTGAATATATATTCACATTCATTAGTCTAGACAAACTTCACTCCCTTCCAGGTTAGCTTGGTTATTAGGGTTGAAAATCATGATAATTTCCTCAAAAATCAATGATAATATCCATCTAATCCAAGGAAACTATAGATCTATATTATAGATATTAGTCTAGGTTATTCCTTAGTTTCCTTTATCTTTGAAGGATCTATATACTTGCCCTTTTTTATGATAACATTCCCTAAGACTGTTACTTTCTCCATTGAAAAATCACATTTACTATACTTTTCATATAACTTCTCTATTCTCAATATCATTATCAGAGTACTCAAATGATTCTCATGTTACTCCTTGCTTCAATAGTATATGATAATATCATTGATAAATACCACCATAAATTTGTTGAGGTAATCTCTAAAGGTTCTATTCATAAAGTCTATGAAAATTTATAGAGAATTTGTGAGTCTTAATGGAATCATTATGAACTCATAATGTCCATATTTTGTATAAAAGGCGGTATAGGGATTATATTTCTTCTTCACCTTCAATTTATGATATTTTGATCAAATATCCACCTTAGAGAAGTACTTATCCCCCTATAGTTGATTGAAAAAATCATCAATTCATGGAAGTGGATACCTATTATTTATATTGATCTTGTTGAGTTCATGATAATCAATAAATATATGTATTGACCCATCCTTATTATTGAAAATGAGGATAGGTTCACCCCATGGTGAAGCACTTGTGAATATAAATCCCTTGTCTATATTTTCTTATAGTATCTTATTCAGTTCTTCTAGATCAATGGGGGCCATTATGTAGGGAATCGTGGATATAAGAAGAGATCCAAGTATAATTTCAATTGAGAACACTACCTAACAATCATAAGGAAGACCAGGAAAATCTTTAGGAAATACATTAGTACACTCCCTCACAATGGTTATGTCTTCAAGGTTGATATTTTCCTTAGTCTTATCCATTTGAGAAAGATGTGTTTCTTCATTGGGTATCAATACCCACCCTGTTGAGGGATTTGATAAAATGGATTCATAATCTTCCTTGAATTTTTATAGAATCAGAGTATGGTCCATGATATGAAAATAGATATCCTTTTCTTGGTATTTGATGTGGGATCTATATAATGCGACCCAATCCATGCCTAGTATAGCATCAAATTATACTAAAGGAAGGATTATGATATTTTTTGGAAAAAAATTTCCACTGACTCTAACCAGGGAAGATTCTAACACTTGGGTTTCAACAATACCACCACTATGTGTTTTTATAGATATATTTACTTCAAGTTATGAGGGATGTTATTTAATAGTTCTATAAAATTTTCAAGATATAAAGTAAGGCGTACTACTATAATCATATATTTTAGTAAATGTTCATTAATGGAAAATAAGTGTACCTTTTTCCATTTGATTCTGATTTTGATAATTTACTAAAATAATTAAAATATTAGGTGTGAGAATACTCAAATTAATATAAAATACAAACTATGAATATATAAATAATAACACATAAATAACGTGTATACCACAACTTATAAATTTTTATGTATCAATCTAGGTTATTCATGGTCTATCTCATATTAGGTTATCTAACCTAATCCTAAAAAATAACTAGACCTTGAATTTATACCAACTATATAAACCCAAGTTCTATATATATATTATTACATGATTTTTAATATAAAAATCTATAAAACACAACTCGAAAATCTAGAGGCTTGGTGCCTTTGAGAGATTAAATGCATAAAACGTCATTTTATACATAAACCAAAATATATTTATTCAAATCTCTATAATGTGATATTAAATCCTATTGATCTTTTATTTTTTTATAGGATACCCTATAGAAATACATAAATAAAAGGAGTGAGCTATAATGCCTATTAAGAGAATAAACATGAAGTGTAACATAAGAATCAAGAGGCATGACATGATATCATAAAAAATGATAGTCACATGAAAAAAAGGAATAAAGAAATAGATATAATAATAACATGGCATCATAATAATGTGGAAACAACATAAAACATGAAATCATAATCATAAGTCTGGGCTCACTGCTAGGACAACATAACATAATGTCCTAGTATAATGGCCCATACACCATACATGGTATCAATTGAGATGAAAACATTACCCAATGCATTGGGGGTGTATAATTTTTTCCCACCCATAATATCATAATATTCACATGAATATGTGTGACACATAATGAAAAGAAACTATACATAAATCATTAAAATGATAAAACCCATGAGAAGGAAATGGGTTACATAGTATTCTCTCAAAGCACAACCAAATGACATATCATAAAGACTTCAAAGAAAATAAGGTATTAAATATTTTTTATGTTCATAATTGAATAAGTAAAATTAATTCATGATTATAGAGTTAAAGTGAATAAAAATTCATAAGAATGGATAGAGAAGTGAGTATATAATTGAACCACTTAAACAGAGTTTTAAGAAATGAGTAAAGAACCTTTCAAGAAGGTTTATCATAGTATTTTACATAAATATAGATATGAACTAGAATATTGTTCCATAAAAATGATATTTTTTTAGAAATAATATAATATAAAAAGATTTTATGGATTGGTACATTAAATAAAATAAGATATAGATAAGTTCCCTTTAATCGGGTTTATTTAAAAGAAGGAATTGAGAAGGGAAATAGAAAATAATGTATAACCCCATCAAAGAAATAGAAAATAAAATAGTCATATATTTAAGATATATATATATATATAATTTATATGATTAAAATAGATAGATAAAGTGGGGTAGAGAGATAAAAACATAACCCAAATGAAAGAGAGTTGTTCGGAAGTTCCCTTACCACAAGTCCTGTCTCTCTTGGTGTGTGAATCTAACTTACGAAATAAAAAAGTAGTTTATTAAATTATTTATTTATACACTTTTTCATGTATATTTTATGTATTATTTTTATTTTATTTTCATTTATTATCATCACATTATGACCTTATTTTCATGTCCTCCATTCTGAGGATGTTTGTTTTATGGTTCCAAGGTCGCATCAGTTTCTTATTAATTATGAATATCCTTATAAAATGGTTACATAACTCTATAAGTGAAATGGTATAAATTTCATAAATTTTATAAGTTTATAATGTTTTAAATATCAATTATTCATTAAAAATGATCATGATTCATAAAGTATAAATGTTTCCATTTAATGTTTAGTTTATTTAGGAGGTTTTTTAACCATGTTGAACTTAATCGATTTGATTCAACTATTATGATTATTTACCCATTACATAATATGTAATAGAATATAATATACTTATTGTGGTCATATTTAACCATATTATTTTTGTTATAACCATCCATTAATTTGGTGATGAGAAATGAAATATGTCATCTATGGAGGCGGTGAACCGACCACAATCTAGGTGACGTTTTCATTTAGAATGAATGGGAGGAAGGTATATAATTTTTATTCCATAAATATAATAACATTTCAGTATATTTAAGATATTTATTCAATTATATTATTAGTTATAATATATTTATTATAGGTATAAAAGGAATATAACATAGGAGAACTCAATTGAAAGAATTACTTCTTCCTTTGAATGTCCTCCTTTGACATGCTACTAAGGCATTAAGGGGTGGTATTTTGTGAATAACATAACCTCTAGGAAATTTATAAGAGAGTTTAGGAGATTTTTTAGAAGATTTTTTTTCAATCTAATAAGCTTATGGTGTAAAGGGAAGTGGTGTGGTGAAGGGTGAAATTTATAAGGGTGGGAGATGGTTGTTTTTGAATATAATATTCATTAGTATTGAGAAAAAGTTATTTTGGTGGAATTTATTATCAATATATGAATATTTATTTGAAGGGAGATTTTGTTTAAATTGTTTTACATATTTCAATATGTGTTTTTAAGATAGGTTACCATGAAAAGTTTTAGATAAGTTTTATTGCTTAGTTTTCAGAAACATTAATTAGTCATATGATGCTTTACCAATCCTCAAAGATTATAACATCATAATTACTCAATTTATTCCTAATTCAAACTGAGTTTTTTGAAGGAATAATTTTGAGAAAAATAAATTTTTACAAAAATGAGGTTAACATAATGAGTTCACTAGGTGGAGTAAGTTAAGAATATTTGTAAGTTTATAGGATGAATAAACTTAAGAAGATTTATAAGTTTATCGGACAGAGAAATGTGAGCATACCCAATGAATAATATTCACTAGAGATTTAAACAGTCTACCAAAATTAAGTTTAAACATTAAAAGGTTCAATAATAGTTTATTCATGAAGTTTCTAGGTAGATAAAGTTTTTAAAAAGTCTAATATATGAATTCATGGATTTATAGTTGTATGAAGTCTGATCTCTAAAGTTATAATGAGATGATCAAATAGAGAATGATTGGAAAAAGAAGTTTATGAGGTTAATGGATTGAGTTTAATGATCCAAGTTTATGGAACAAATATTATTGGATGGATGAAAGTCTAAGGATGTACTTGATATAGAAAACTAGTTTTATCTGATGAACATTTATAGAAGTTACATCGAACGTACCTTTTCAAGTTCATTGGATAGAGAAGACCAGACAAACTTTTAAGTGATCATTAGATATATGAGAACTAAACATATAAATCCTATAAGGTTACTGAATGAACATTCTTGAATATACTAGATAGAGAAAAATGTAAAGTTATACTATATGGAGAAAGATACAAAGTTGTATCGGATAGAGAAAGATACAAAGTTTTTTTAGGTGGAGAAACCTACAAAGTTATACCGGATGGATAAAAATACAAAGTTTTACTAGATAGGAAAAAATACAAAGTTTCATAAGATGGATAAAAGTAAAAATTTGTAATGGATGGTGAAAAATAAAAAGTTTTATAGGATGAAGAGAAATATAAAGTTGTACCAAATTGAGAAAAATATGAAGTTTTCATTAATAAAGAAATCTATGAAGTTATAAAGTTATGATATACAAATTTTGATTTATAAAGTTGATCTATATAAAGTTTAAATTATAAATTTGCGTTTTATGAAGTTTGAGTTATGAATTCATGGAGAAATTTTGTACACCTAATGGAGGTTTGATGAGCTTTACAAAAACATTATAATGTCAAACATTGTTATGATACTGAGCAATAATTTCAATGCTTAAAAATCAAGCTAATATTTAAGGAATATTTGAAGAGTTATTTTATATTGATATTTTTGATGGAGAATATTGACTCTGATTTATATGGAGTATTTGAAGGTGGTCAAACAAAATTTGAATTAAGTAGGAAAATAAAATTTAGAGCTCGTGATTCTTCCTTGATTTATGGAGGAAGTGTGAGTATACAAAGGGTATTATGCCCATTATAAAGTGTTTTTGTTATTTTGATGAGTAAAATTGTTTAAGTTTTTTATAGAGTACAACATGAGTTGTCAACCAAGTATCTATTTGGTTGAAGAAGAGTTTCCTCAGATAGAAGGAGTGCCAGAAAAAGGTGTAATGGGTTAAGGGGTATTAGACAAAGCATATTAGAAAGAGTATTATTGGAAGTAATTTTGATAAGGAATATTTCCAAATAAAGTTTTGGAAGGTTGAGATGTGAGTATATATAATAATATAAGTCTTTCAAATATCAGGATGAATTTTTGAGACTATATAACAATTTAGATAATTTTTGAAGATCTTGAAAAGTTTTACATGGGAAAGGTGATCCAAATTTCTTGTGGAGGAAGACTAGCTACCAGAGGCTTATGATTTGGGGGTATAACCAATCACTGGATATAACTAGTTACTTAAGTTTTTAATTGTGGGTATAACCAATTAATATTGAATTTAATGGAGAATCCATATTGGGGGTATAACCAACATGGAAATAAGTATATCACATTGTCCAAACCTTGTAAATATCATTTGTTGATATATCTCTTTATGTTTACTATATAAAAGGTTAGGTTGGGATACATCTTTGAGTGGATAAAGAACTCTAACAAGTTTAAAAGGTTAATGTTTTAGAATAATTCATAAAATAAAGAGATCATTGATTCACCCCTCCCTCTCTTAGTGATATTATGCTTATTTGATCACTTCAATTGGTATTAGAGAAAAGTTTTCCTCTGAAATATCCAATTATCTACTGAGTATATATAATATAAATTAAATAAAAAAGAGCGTGTTCATGTATTTGATGAAAATAAGTTTCATGATTTGAGGGATATAAAGTTACCCTACCTTCTATCTCTTGGCCTAGAAGTTAGATATGCTACTATAGTGGGATTTCCTCCCTTTATTTAGGTTGTTATGAAAGTTATTGATAAGGGAAATCCATAAATATATGGAAAAGATCAAAATTTCAATTTTATGGCTCTATGAGAATATTTATAGAAAATTTATCAGTTTTTAACTTCAAAATAAATGTGGGATAAGTTTAGAAGTAGTTATGAAGTAAATGTGAAAGTCAAGGAGGATAAGTTAAAAATCTAGAGGAGTGGGTTTGAATATATCAAGATAGTTGATGATGAAAATATCGATGAGTACTTTATAAGGGTTAATGAAATTTTCAACAATATTATAGGTTTTGGTGAGAAGCTGGAAGATTCTATTATTATTAATAAACCAATGATAAACTTTCTAGATAGGTTTGATCCTAAGGTTTCAACTCTAGAAGATAGTAAGAATCTATATTTGGATGAACTTTATAATATTATCATAGAATATTAAATGAGAAAAGAAATAGTCATTAAGAATAAGGATAAGGGAGAAATAGGTTTTGAATATATGTTAAAAGGGAAGTTTAGAGATGAAAAAATAGAATAATAATTAAGTGAACCAGATGAATAGGATGATGAATAGTATTTCAACAAAATCATTACTAATCTTTCTAAGAGATAAAAAAGGGAAATTGGAAATAAAAAGTTAAACAATCTATTAAGTGAGGGAATTATAATAACAATGGTTATTTTTCAGGTAACTATCCAAAGAATAAAATTATTAATTCTAAGTTAGATGAAGAAGACAAGAATCCCCATAAACATAATTTAAAGAAAAAAAATAAAAGTTTCTCTATAAAGAATAATAATTTATTGAGTAAAAGAGAGAAGGATGATAAATCATACAAAAATTAATCTGATATTGAAGTTAACCTCTTATATCATGTTAAAATGGAAAGTGTTTTACCAAGTAATGTTGTTAATTGAGAAAAGAGGTCATAAATAGAATGGATTCTAATAGAAAATTTGGAAATATCTCTAGAGAAAATTACATATCTCAAGAACAAGAAGAAAAAGTTTAAGAAAGAAACTAAGGAGATAAGTTTTGAGAATGATGGTCATATCAAAAAGGATATGACATACCACAATGAAATTAGATAATATGAAGTGAAATTGGATGATATATAAAAAAATTGAAATAAAATGAAGAAAAACATCCAAATATAAGGATCTCATTAAGGAAGAAACAACACTTGTTGAGAAAAATAAGGAAAATAGATTAAATTTGGCTAAATTTGAGAAAATGGTAAAAGATATTAAGGGAATATTGATTGAAAAAGTGGAAGACTTATCTGTGACATGATCAATGTGTCTTACTGAAGAAAGTTATTTAAAGAAGATTATATAATACTTCACTAAAATAGTTGAGGTTAAAGTTTAATCTTCTCAAGCTGGTGAAAAGAAGGGTTCATAGAGACAAGTTGATTCTATCTCTAAACAATATCAATATACATCTACCTTTAAAAACACTACAGATTCAAAAGATAAGAGTGAATCATTTAGTACCAATAATTATAGTGATAAAACATATTTTATAATGAAAGATTTGAATTCCTCAAGAATATTTCCCCTGAACAAAGACACCTATAGTTTTTAAGAAGAAAATAACAAAAAAACTTCAAATAAAAAACACTATCAATCTAAAATATCATGGTTCATAGGTCATTATTGGTGTTGTGAAGTATTCAAGAATAAAGATGACTCATATTGGTACAATATGTCTCAACCACGAAAGAGGTATGAATTAATGAGATTTATGATAAGTAGGTAAGAAAAAACTTCTCAAGAAATCAAGATGAGAAAGAAAAGAAAGTTCATAGGTTGAAGTGTAGAAACTCAAACTCCAGTATCCCAGGTCCAGATTCTTCTTTATTACATTGGAACTAGATATAAAATATCACATCCCAAACGATCTAATAGTTTATTAGTCTTAGTAAACAAGATACATACATTATTCCTATTATATATTGGAAATAAAATATAAAACATAGTGAAAGTAAATATTCTTTATATTGAACTCATTATAATATTTCGTCTTCATATCCTGAAGAAAGGAAACAAATAAATGGTGTGATAATATTCTCAGTAAGTGTTATGTATATTATAATATATCATTAATAAATAAGGAATAATTGATATGGAAAGATAAATAACTAAAAATACATGCAATTTAATCAATAACTTGACAATGAAATGCATCCATAGATAATATCAATGAAATAATCTCATGAATAATAATAACTAAATTCTAAATAAAGGAAATTATTACTTTTGGATTTCATTATCTCATAAATCATGATATCTTTACTGTTAAATCCCTGTGCTAAGATAGTTTAATTGATGGGTAAGTATACACAAAAAACCCATTTAATAAGGATAAATAATTTATTTGTCTCATTAGACCTATCAATGCATTGAAGGAACATATATAACTATGGCCCACTCATCACTACATTTATAATTAATTACTCATATATTTAAATATTAATTTAATTTATAAACAATATTCCTTATTAATAAATTTCTATACTGAGTAAATAATATGAAATATCAATATTTCCCCAGTCAATCAAATAATTTTCAAAGTAAAACACCAAATATTGAAATGGTATACATTTTAGGAAATAATAATATCCATGATACAAAGAATATGTATATTTAAGAGAGATTTAATGTCCAAAAATCACAATAATGTGAAATTTTCAAGTGAAATTTAATGAAAAAATAATAATAAGAGATACAAAATGACTATCAGTTCATCAGAAATATAGGTTTGGTAATAAAATCACATCCTTTGAAGAAATAAAGAAAATGGAAGAAAAATATTGAAATAAGATTTTATTAAATATTTTTCTTTATGAAACCATCGAAATCTTATAAAAGAAGCTAAATATCATAAAACATTTATGGTTTTTGGGAGATTCTGTTAATGTCATATACGTTAAAAAGAAACATTCCTTTTGATTTTTTATAAAGAAAGTTAAAAATGACCCTTTCAAAAAAATATAAAGAATCATTTAAAACCTTTTAAAAATTCAATGATAATATAAAATTTCCTTAAAAAATCATTTTAGTAAATAAAAAGGACTTTTTAAAAAAAATTACAAATATGGATATGGAATAAAAATATACATGATCAAAAAAGAGATAAATAAGATAGGTTTTTATTTTAAAAATTACTTTGATTGATTAAAGTGACAAAAAGAGGAAAATTTAGAAGAAAAAATTTAAACTAATTAAATATCTATATGATAATATAATATATTGAGTTTATTATGGATAGATTATAATATTCCTTTAATGAAAAATATAATAAATCCCATAAATGAGATTGTAAAATAAATTATTACCTCTTTAGTAACTTTTAAATTGTAACCCCTTGAAAGAGTAAAATTCAATTGAAATTTTAATATTCATGAATAAATATATATTCATGTTAAATACATAAAAGGGGTATTATATACACCATATAAAAATAAATAGGTGTATAATACCAAATATGTCTCAATGGAGTGGAAATTGAGGAGAAATCCATTATAAAGATTATATCATTGAAGTGAGAATTAATAAATGAAGTGATTATGTGTGAAAAATGTAAATCCAAACAATAAAAGTGAAAAAAAACATAAAAAAATAAAATTTATTTCATACACAATCTTAACATAATAGAATCAATGAAGAAATGATATAATCCAATGAAAAGAAATTAAGTTAAGAAACCCTTTACCTCAAGTTTGACATGCTTCGTAAGTCCTTTAAACCTCCTTCATAATAGATTTAGATTTATTATACTTATATAACAGAACCATATACCTATTTATAATATCTTATATTATTAATTTTTAATATATTATCACATTTTTGTTAATGATATTTTATTATTATTACTGTTTCAAGTGTTAACTAACTCATTTTTCATGAGACTTTTGGTTCAGTAATTTTGTTCCTTGTACTTTGATTATTGTTCCATAATATCCATAATTTTAATAATGATATAAATACTATATATATTCATTATATATATTTAGATTCATTCATAAAATGTAGATATAGAAAAATTAATTACATTGTTCATAGAGACGGTAGGTCATACGTATGCATGGACATTGTTTTCAATTTTTAAAGGATGGAAATAAATAAAGTTAAATAATAATTCAACTTTATAAAATCATTATTATATCATATATATCATATATATTCACTAAATTGATCCTTATTACCATACATGAAAACTAAAAATGAAAAACGGTACACATCGCTTCATAGAGGTGGTAATCTGTACTTATGCGCGAGTGACATTTTCATTTTTCAATGGATTAGATGGTAATAAGGTAGATATGATATTATAATTATAGTAGAATAATTATTTCATAAATATAATATATATTCATTGGTTTCATATTTATAACCATCCAAATAAAGTGGTAATGAAAAAAATAATTACACCGCTATATAGAGACAGTAAGTCACATGTACACACGAGAGATGTTTTCAATTTTATAGGATGGAAAACGATGAAAAAATTCATTAAATGACCTAACAGGACTCAAGACACAACTACTTCAATCCCACCTCTATAGGCTAGTGGCTGGTGATAAGCACCAAAAGGTATAACTAATATGGGAGGCCTTTGCCTAAGTACCGGTACACACACACTCAACCATCTCCATGCATAAGTGTAGAGGAATAGTAATAAAAGATGAAACATATATAGAATAACCATGAATATGAAACCTCTAGGGAGTAAAATAGTATGACGGCATAATCTGATAGGAAAAAGGGGGAAAATACACGCCCAACCAGAAAGATAACCCAACCTAATAAAACTAAAAAAGTAAAGTACTGAGAGATCCTGACTATGAATCTCCCAGTCTTGGCCATCGTACATGGTCAAATGCACTAGTGTATCCCTATTATCCTTTGTAATCACAATTTACCTATCCTTTTACTACATAATTCATTACACATGTGGGAAAATCCCATGTATGGGTGAGTATAAACATACCCAATAGGACACCCCAAAAGTTAAAGGGGGGTCAATAAGAGATACAATAGGAATAGACAGCTCAAACCATAGTAAGGGAGTAAAAACATCCAAAAAAATGGATACATATATAAATATTATCATAAAATAAACCTAAATTATAGAGAAAGGGGATATCAATCTCACATCCTAGCTAAGAAAAAGAGCCAACAGTTCCAAAGGCCCCATCAATGATGCCCAGCATCTCACGCATCTATCTGAAGAAACATCCAAGTCAATCCACATATATCCACTATGATTTATAGTACAGGGGGAAAATCTCTAGTTATAGTACCCATTATATGGTAAAACAGGAGGGTTCCACTCAAATGGTAAAGGACCCATGCCTTGACCTTACGGGGGAGTTCCACTCAAATGGAAGATGGACCATGCCCTGACTCCGTAAGAGGGTGCCACTCAAATTGGAAAGAGGACCCATGCCCTAACTCTGCATGAGGGTTCCACTCAGATAGGATAGAGGACACATTCCCTAACTCTATAGTACGGTTCCACTCAAATGGTAGAGGACCCATTCCCTGCTCTGTAGGAGGGTGCCACTCAAATAGGATAGAAGACCCATGACCCGACTTCGCAGGAAGGTGCCACTCAGATGGGATAGAGGACCCATCTCCTAACTCCATGGGAGGCTACCACTAAGTAGATATCTAGAGGACCCATGCCCTAACATAGTAATAGGGTGCCACTATAGTGGTTTATAGAGGACCCATGACCTGTCTCTCTATGAGTGTGCTACTCTAGTGGTTGAGGACCCATGCCCTGATACTGCAAGAAGGTGACACTCAGATAGCAGAGGACCCATTACCTAACACCACATGAGGGTCCGACTCTATAATTCAAGGTCTCATGCCCTAATATCATAATAGGGTTCCACTCAAATAGGATACGACCCATTCTGTATCCCAGTAGGAGGGTGCCACTCTAATCTCTCTGATGATCCTGCTCGATCACTACCGTCGTCAAGTACTGCATAAAGAAATTTCACACTTGGAACATATCACATCATATCCCAAGGTCCACTATGTAGGGAACCATTGTGCTCTGCACATAAAAACACTCAGGATAGGATACTCATGGGCCAAAATTTGAGTCCAAACAAAGGAGATACTAGAGGTAGAAGTTTCCTCAAAAGGAAGTAAGGGTACATGACATGTAAGGGGACCCACACGATGTGTATTCTTGCTCTTCCGTCTAATTGTGTCCCATCCAGTACATGTAACTTTAACCATATATCCTAACATGGTTTATAGGTAGACTACACATCATGTCTCAGCCACCCGAGGCCAAGCTGTGTTCTCCTGGTCGTGCCCATGTCCTTTAGGTTATGTCCGTGTACATTAGTTGTGTGCCTAGCTGAACCCATGACCATATACTTCCAAAGTACATATAGGGTTCCTAGAATTGGGTCACATGGTGTGTAGGGGTCCCACATGTCATGTGATACTTATAATATCACAAAACCCTAGCATCGTGGATTTCTAAGGAACACGTCATGTGTTCTTCCGAATTACACATTGTGTAGTCATGTTTTTCCTAGAAAGTTAGATAATTTTTTTTCATCTCTAATCCATGACCACCTCATAAAATGATGCATCTAGGTTGACCGAAATATAATCTTAAAGTTTCTATTCATCAATTCTAACACTTTGGTGTCCAGAAATTGGATCTCTGATAGTGCATCTGAAACTCGTATGCGACTCGCACAACTATCATGTCACTGTATTCTTTGTATCAAATCTCAAATCCATGAAATGATCACCCACATCCCAATATTCATCCCTATTAATCTTTAGATTGCAAAACCATTTTATTCATTTGAATCTTTCATGAATCTGGGGGTTTTATCGATCTTGATTCCACTTGGTAATGTTGAATTATGGCCTCGTAGGCCTATGATGAAGAACACTAAGAAGGGTAGAGGAAAAGTAAAAAAATGAGGGTGCAACAATATTTAGACAATATTTCTTGGAAAATGAATAAAAATTGGGATATATGAGGTTATAAAATAGGGCACAATATAAAATAAATTGAATAAACAATTGTAGTTTGATACACAGGTGCATGCAAAGGCTCAAATTGACGCAGATCAAAGAAATGGGAATGATCATGCTCAATAATTTAATCATAAGGGAAAAAATCCAAATATTATGAGTACTACCTCAATTCAAATCATTTTTTTATAAGTAACATGTTATCCAATGAAGGAGAGAATTCATTACATTCACTGCACCTCAATTTTCCTGAATCTGGAGACCTGTTGTCATCTGATCTCGATTCGCCAATGACAGAAAGTGGTGGAACCTCCTATCAACAATACTAGGGTTATAAACATAACCTTATAAATCCAACATAATGGATTACTTATATAGTAAATATAATTAGGCTGTTTAAATTAAATAATTAAATTAATCATTTAATTTAATTTAAACACACCTTCCAACAGTTGCCTTATATGAACGCCCCACACCGACCAAATTTAGACTGCACCTAGGATAAAACTCACATTCTAGATTCAAATGTGGTCTCAAATTTTTTGATTTGATAATCTGTTTAAAAGTTATCTCATTATTTTTGAAAAATCATGCACACGTAATATAAAATATTTTTAATATTTTTTATAAAATTAATTCCAAGAACATTGGGCCTTAGAATTGCATGTTGTCTCAACTTCGGGTTCCAAAAATATTTCTAGATATATTCCAAAGTTTTACAAGGAAAAAATAGGGTCTCTAAATTATTACCACCTTCAATATTTTCATCCTTGAAAAGAAAAACTAAGCAGTAAGGTCGAGGTACTAACCCCTCACCTGGTTATCCCGCTCCCAAGAGCTCTCCTACCTACTCCCATGTTTCCACAACACATGAACCAAGGGAATGGTCCATCCATGCAGGTTCCTCTCCTTCCAATCCTCGATCACCACTAAGTTCTCTACAAAAGTGTTTCCATCCTCGATGTCTAGATCTCCTCAGTCAATGATGTGCATGAGGTCATGCATGTATCTCCTCATCCAAAAATTGTGGAAGATGTCATGAATCCTTTCTAACTATGGGGGTAGGGTGAGTTGGTAAGCAATCTCACCAACCCTCTTCAAGATCTTGAATGGCTCGATGAACCTTAGAGATAGCTTGCATCCTTTAATAAATATCTACAAGCCTCATCATGGGGATAATCTCATGAAAACGTGGTCTCCTTGGTTAAAATCCAATGACCTATGATGTCGATTTGCATAATATTTTTGCCTGATCTAGGTTGTCCTCATTCATTCACAGATGACCTATACCTTCTCTATTGTCACATTCACTATCTATGTCCAACAAGAGATGTCTTACCAATCTCAATCTCGCACAAGTGTGGCCTCCAATGTCTCATGCATAGTGCCTCAAAAGGTTCCATGATGATATTTTAGTGGTTTATATTATTGTACCTAAACTCTAAAAATGGAAATTGTTCCTCCCAACTCTGAAAAAAGTCTAACATGCAAGCCCTAAGCATATCCTATAGCACCTGAATAGTGTGCTCAATTTTACCATCTATCTGGGGGTGAAAGGTTGTACTCATCCTCATCTTGGTCTTGAATGCCTCATGCATGCCTCTCCACAATTGTGAAATAAACCATGCATTATGTATAGATATAATAATTGAGAGAATTCCATGAAGGAAGATAATATCTTATATGTACAACTACCCCAAAATCTCTAACAAACTCTACTCCCTAATAGCAAGGAAGTGAATCGACTTCATAAGTTTTTCAACTATCACACTGATGGAATCATGACCTATCACTATCCATGGAAGTCCTATCATCAAGTCTATGTATATGAAATCCGATTTCTACTCCAATATCTCAAAGGGATACAATAAACCTGTCGGAACCCAGTGCTCATCTTTCACCCACTGATAGATGAGGCATTGAGAGACAAACTCATCCACACTTCATCCCATCCCATCTCACCAAAACTATTGTTGAAGGTCTATATACATATTAACCACACCAAAATTTATAGCCAAAGGAGATGTGTATAACTCCCTCATCACCTCCTATCATATCATGACTGGGACCGCTATCCATCCCTAGAAAAAGATGACATGATTCCCCCACTTCAAAAAATCCATTAGGTGAATCTCATAAGGATATATGTTGACATAAGAACTCATATTCGATGTCTCCCAATTGGGACTCTCTCACACGTTGAAGAAGTGGAGTCAACACCATCAACTGAAGAAAAGTTTCGCCCTCTTAATCAACCAAGTTCATCTTCAAGGAAGCCAACTTTTCTAATGCATCCTGCACCAAATAATCCTAGGAATTCTTATTAAGGGATTATGCCACCATGTTTCTATTACCAGGAGTATAGACTACCTCAAAGTCATAGTCCTACAAGAAATCAAACTATCACTTCTACCTTAGGTTTAGGTATCTCTATGTGAAGACATACCTAAGACTCTAATGATCCGAGTAAACAATAAAGTGCTCCCGCAGAAGATAGTGCCTCCACATCCTCAAAGCGAATACTACCACTGTAAAATCTAGGTCACGAGTCACGTAGTTTTTATTGTGGGTTCTCAACTTCCTCAAACCATTTGTGATAAATTCCTATCTCTACATCAACATGTATTAGAGCCCAGTTCCAATGGCATCACCATACACTACGTACTACATGTAATCCTTTGGTAGTCTCAACATAAGGGCACTTGTTAAACTCAGCCTCAACTCCTCGAATGATCTATGGCACTACTCAATCCAGGTAAAAAGCTTACCTTTTTGTTTTAGGTCTGTCAAATGGGATTCAATCCTGGAGAAGTTTTCCACAAACCTCATGAATTACCCTTCCATTCTAAGAAAACTCTTCACCTCTGACACACTCTTGGGTGGCTCCCAAGCAAGCACCATATCAATATTCACCAGGTCCACTGCTAATACATGATTAGAAATGATATTCCCTATAAATTGAACCACTTGGATCTAGAACTCTAAATTCAAGAGAATAATATAAAGCTGGTGCTCCCAAATGAATTTTGGGACCATCCTCAACTACTTTTCATGCTACTCCTCTGACGAAAAGTATATAAATATGTAGTCAATAAAGACAAAAAAATTGATCCAAGTATGAATGAAAGATCTAGTTAATAAAATCCATAAACATACTAGGGGAATTCTTTATAGAAAAATTCATCACCAAGAACTCATAGTTTCTACAGTAATATTAGAATGACAGTTTCATAATATCATCCTCATGAACTCTCAACTGGTGGTAGTTGGACCTAAGATCAATCTTCTAGAACCATCTCATGCCTCACAACTAATCAAATAGTTCATCAATCCTCAGAAAGTGGTAATTGTTATTTATCTTGGAATGGTTTAGGTAAATAAAATCCACAAAGATCCATAATATTCCATCCATATTTTTCATGAACAATATTTTAGATGCCCAGGGGGACACACTGGGTCTGATAAAACCCTTCTCTAAAATGTCCTCCAACTATTAACATAGCTCCTGGAGCACGGTATGGGCCATCCCATATGCCGTAGAAGATATAAAAGTAGTCCTAGGGTGAAAGTCAATGAAAAACTCCATCTCCATCCTCAAAGGTAGTCCAGGAACATCATCAAATAATACGTACATAAAATTCTCCATGAATGAAGGAATCCAGATGCCTGAAGAGCATGTTCTGCCAATAGATAAATTCTCTAACTAATGGGTGATAGGCTACATCCTCTTGATTGAAAAACCCAATCATCCTTCTATGATATCTCTCCCACCCACAAATAATAATGTCATCCCATTAGTTTGAAGTAATCTGATTCGCCTATGGTTATAGTCAATCTAGGATTAGATCATGTACAACCAATATATTCCCAAGATGATGTCATAATTAAGGATTAATCGTGATGACCAAAAGTTACCATGATAAAATCTCTCCCTCAAGAGATAACTCACACTGTCAGAAGATGAAAGAGATCGAAGAAGCATTCCTCGTAGGAACCTCAAGGAAAAGGTGTTGGGATAACGTCTCTACTGGAAGCTCTATCTCTTGCACCATGAGTAAAGATATAAAGGAATGAATTGAACATGTGTCTACTTGGACTAAAGAAATTGTATAATAAACACATATCATACCTCTAATCATTTTGTATTCCACTAGGTTATACACCTCCATTGCCTGTAGCTACCCACATCCCCAACTGCCAGCTCCCTAAGCCTAATATAGGACGCCTGGGGTGGTGGTGTAAGGAGCTCATAACATCATTGACCACCCACATATCCTCCTCTTGGAGCCCCACATGCTCCTCTTTTAGCTCTACCTCCCTATGGTGCACCCTTCCCTCTCATGGGAGATCTATGATCATAGTGCTACCTCTTCCATGGTGGTCCACCCACTATCATCATACCCTCCTCAACACATAAGGTCATCTAATCACGTGTCATGTGACCTTGCTTTTCACATGAATAACACAAAACCTCCCTAGGTTTCCCTATTACTTTTCACTATCCCTAACCACATGTCTGAGTCTGATATTAGTAATGTCTCTTATATTAAGATCATTTCAACTGGATCCTACTAGCTGTTGCAGACAACTTAGGCCTATAATGCCCACTACTAGCTCTGGATACCTAGAATCACTTTGACAGGAATCTCTTTTTCCCTAGAACCTACTCCAACACCCCATCATTGGTAGGAATGCACAAGGGTACTACACTGGAACATATATCTTTGCGGAGACCCTGATCAAACTTTTGTTCTCATAAGTATACATCATGAATCATGTTGAGGGAGTACCACATAAGGTATATGAACCTCACAAAATACTCATCCATTGTCATCCCTCCCTACTATGTCTCCATAATCTCCTAAATCTAAATTGATCACAAGCATGAAGGGTAGTAATCTTCATGAAAGAACTTCTAGAAGTAGGTC
Source organism: Viscum album (assembly GCA_963277665.1). Taxonomy (NCBI): domain Eukaryota; kingdom Viridiplantae; phylum Streptophyta; class Magnoliopsida; order Santalales; family Viscaceae; genus Viscum; species Viscum album. Next base: position 53,614,554 of record OY728138.1, on the reverse strand, counting down.
CATGAGAGTGTAGACTCCTCATGAATCTATGTAACTAGACTTCACCAGATCCCAACTACTCTATAGAAAAGTTTGGATACTAGTGCAACCACTTGATCAGTCGGTGTATAGATAATCTTGAAAACTCAGATCACCAACTCTAGCTAATCCTATGTTGTCTAGCTCATCGTGAAATCACAATGGCCTCTAGAAATGGAACTTGCAGACTGTGCTAAGACTTTGTGCATCCTCATCTTTCTCTTATAGTATGATATTCTACTCAATATGTGAGGGTTATGCTACTTTTCAACCTAGTGGAAGGATCTGGTAGTATGACCCTTGAATTGAGGCCTCACCTCTCATCGGATCATCATCATGATCCATAATCAGTAACCTAGATGGATGGTTTCATAGAGTCATCCTAAAAATTTAATCAAGATATACCATGATCAGATGAGTATATATATATGGGGAGCTGACTCAAGAAGTACAATCAAAGACTAAATCATATATGATTCATGTACCACAGATCCCTACAACCAATGTATTAATATGAAGAGTCAAAATGAAGGTAGCCAGAGTCCTGGTGAATGGATAGTTCAGCAACCCGCACCAACACAAGGTTTCCTGGCCTAAGAGATACACTCAAAAAACTTTGAATTTTTTTCTCTATGTATGAACCAAATCCTCATAAGGGGAAAACTCCAAACACCATCTTAAGGAATGAAATGTTATGATACCAATATATCATGACCCAACCCAATGAGGTTCAATTAAAAACTATCCCAAGCCCACCTCCTTAGTCCATGGGCTAGCGAAAATCACTGAAAGGCATAACTACTACGGGTGGCCTTTTCCTAAGTACATGTACGCACACACCCAACCATCTCCATGCATAAGTGAAGAATAATAAAAATAAAAGATGCAACATATAAATAATAACCATGAATATGAAACCTCTTGGGAGTACAAGAGTATGAGATCATAATCTGAAAAGAAAACAAAGAAAAATAAAGGCCTCACCAAAAAGATGTCTCAACCTAAAAAACTAGAAAAGTAAAGTGATTAGAGATCCTGGATCTAAATCTCCAATCCCTGACTACCATACGTAGTAAAATTCACCAAGTTATCCTTATTCTCCTCTTTAATCTCTGCCAAACTATCTCTCATCTTCATAAGACAACACACATGTAGGAAAATCCCATGTAGTGGTGAGTATAAACATACTCAGTGGGATGCCACAAAAGATGAAGGGGGTGTAGTAATAAACACAATAGGAATAGACATATCAACCCATAATAAGAGAGTAACAATATAAAACAACATGGATACATATATACATATACATATATATATATATATATGATCATATAATAAACTCAAGAAGAAAGAAAGGGGATCTCCATCTCACAATACATCCCAAGAAAAGAGAGCCACCAGTTCCAAAGGGTCCATAAATGATGCCCAACATCTCGCGCATCTATCCAAAGAAACATCCAAGTAAATCCAAATAACTCTACTATGTCTCATAGTCAAGGGGAACAATATCAAGGTAGAGGACCCATTCCCTGGTGTTGGACTCACCTGTTTTGATAATCTCAAATATGATTAGATATGTTCTGATAATCCCAAATCATGCTTATCTATATAATAATTATGTTTCATAACTACGAATTCATGTTCTAGAGTTAGTATGAATGTCAAAATAATCATATAATCTCATGGAATATATTGATAAATTCTTATTTATGTTTAACAATGATGAATTATGATATTAATTAAATCTGGAACTAATATGAATAGAACAATTACTTTGTAAGCATTTAAGTTCTTAAGTCACTGATAGTTATAATTCTGACTGATACAGACTAGCTCACTGATACAAGTTCACTGTTAGTCAAGTACACTGATAGACTAAGTCTACTGATAGACAAGGTCACTGATATATAAGTTCACTGATACAAGTCCACTGATACAAGCTACCGATAGAATGGAGCTACCAATAGAGGAAGCTACTGATAGAAAGAGATACCGCTAACGATGATAATAACTACTGATAGCGAGGAAGAGATACCGATAGAAGTTCACTGATACATAGAGATACCGACATATGGAGCTACTGATACATGAGATACTGCTACAAGAGCTACCGTTACAATTCTACCGATAGAGAGCTATTAATGGAAGATGACTATTAACCAGTCACTTTTACTCAAACTCTATACTTTGTCAACAGTATTTTGTTATTTAGAAATGGTCATATTTGGTGCTTTTAATGCAACTGATATTAATTAATGTTTTTTGTTGGATGTTAGGGAACCGTACCTCGTAACTGCAGAAGTAATCACGCCTTATGTTGGATATTAATTAATGATGTTTGTTGGCATGTCAGGAAACCGTACCTCGTACCTATAAAAGGTAATCATTCTCATTGCCAGAGCTCAAGGAATAAAAAGAATATCGAGCTACTAGAGAATGTAGAGATATATACATAAGGAAGAAAAGAAGAAACATATGAGATATATACAAGAATATACACATGTACATGCAGATAAGAACACTCAAAGAACTCAAAGAACACTCATACACATCAAGAAGAGAAGTTAAAAGAGGAGGTTCAAGTGCTACAATGAATACTCTCACATTCAAGCTGAACACCTATATTGGAAGTGAAAGAACAGAACCACGACACTCTGTTTTCCAGACAACTTCCAGAGAAGGACTCAAAGCTTCATCTACTTCAATCCAAAGGAGTCCAGAGCTGCATTGAAATCACACAAGAGCATTCTAAACTCATCTCCATATTATTTCTCTATTGTGATCATTCTTTTTATTACATTATGAGAAGTGTGTGCTTCTATCTGTTTGGACACACACTGACTCCTAAGCTAAACTGGAGGATACTAAAATTCTCACACCAAACTCTTTATACTTTTTTGTATCCCACGTAGAACTATGGAAGAGGTATGAGGACCTGGACAACATGTGTTTTGTTGTTTTTGCTTTCCCACATAGAACTGTGGTAGAGGTATGAGGACCTGGACAGTCTGAGTACTATTGTAAACCCCAATCCAGGGTGTGGATAAAAGTTTTATATAAACTATTTGAGAGGACTAAGTCTCATCTTGAGACTGATCCTCTTGGTTAAAAATGTTGTGAATCTTATTTTAGTTTAAACTATTTTCAATAATCCACTGCTAATTACTTTGAAATACAAATCTGTTTTAAAGTAACTATGATAGTTAAACTAGAAAGTGTTTGTAATTATTGTTATCCAGTAAGTTAGTTTCAAAATATAACTTAATCTTCATATTAAGTTAACTGATAAATAATAAATCTTTGAGAAAATAATTGAACACTTATAATCTTTATAAATTCACTACATTTTAACTTGTTTGTTAAATTGGAATTTTTAATAGAAATCTTTTTAAACAGAAATTTTTAATAGGAACTCAATTCACCCCTCTCTTGAGTATCCTCTGGGACAACATTTGGTATTAGATCAAGTTGATAAACTTTTTTCAAAACACTATGTTTGTGAAAAGTTTTCAACTTCGATTTTAGTTGTATCTTAAAGATTGCAAAATTTTTGTTAATTCTGGTTTTTTTATCTTTATATATCCTTTTAAAACTTAGTTATTATGGATAATAGATTAGAAGGTGTATCTACCAATAGGCCACCCTTCTTTAATGGTGTCAATTATACCCAATGGAAAATAAAAATGAAAATCCATTTAGAAAGTATGGGATTTGACATCTGGACTGCTACAGAGACTCAGTATAAGATTCTAGAAACTATTAGAACTACTTGGAATAAACCTATGAAAGCTGCTTACAATAATAATTATAAAGAAATGAATTCCCTATATTGTGCTTTAGGAGATGAATAATTTAACCAAATATATGCCTGTAATACTGCTTATGAAATTTGGGATACTTTGGCTTTTTCCCATTAGGGAACAACCAATGTTAAAAAAATGAGACTAAATACATACACTATTAAGTATGATAATTTTAAAATTAAATCTGATGAATCTATTTCTGATATGTATCTTAGGTTTAATGAGATAGTTAATACAATGATATCACTGGGAAAAGTTGTTCCAACAAAATAGAAAATCATGAGGATACTGATATGCCTACCAGACATATGGAGAGGAACCTATGTCTCTATACGAGAATCATGTGACATTGGCAAGCTACATGTCAAGGAGATTATTGGAAAATTGATGATGTATGAAGAAGAGATTAAGGTAAACAAAGAGGAAGATGATGAACCCAAGAAGAATTCATTGGCATTCACGTCCACTGCTTCAAAGAGAAAGAACAAAGAGAAGGTTTAAATAACTGAAGAAAGCTCAACTAGTGAAAATTATGACTCAGACAGTGACGAAGAGATAGATCAGATAGCCAGGAGATTCAAGAAATTCTATAGAAAGAAGAAATTATTTAGAAAATCTGATTATAAGGGTAAGTATGATCAATAAGGAAATTGGAAGAAAGACTGGAGGAAAACTTATAAAGATGATGGAATATATTTCTATGAGTGAAAAAGAAAAGGGCATGTCAAAGTTGATGGTCCGAAACTGAAATTTAAGAAAAAGTATGACTATAAGGATAAGAAATACAAGAAATACAAGAAAGCTACATGGAGTGCTTCTGAATACAGCTCAAGTAGATCTGAAGCTTCTGATTCCGAATAAAATAATCATGCCAACATGTGTTTCATGACTGAAACATCTAAGGTAACACTTAATTCCCCTATGGACAATGATTATTATTCTGGGAATGAAATTGATTCAAATAATGATGATAATATGTATAAAGTTGAATTATTTGAATGTTGTAATATGTTAGAAGATACTTGTAATGAGTTGAAAGATAAATACAAATCATTAAAGAAGCAGTATGCCTTGACTAGTACTATTAAATAAGATCTTAGTATAGAAAAGGAAAAGAATGCTCATCTGTTAAAGGAAAATACTGAACTCAAATTGTCTAATAAGCAACTTAGAAAAGACTTAGAGAAGTTTACAAATGGAAATAATACTCTAACTCAAATGCTTGGAAAACAAGTTTCACCAAAGTATATTACCGGTTTAGGATACCAACCTGGACAGAGACAGTTTGTTAAGAATAAATTTATGTCAAAATCTGGACAGTATAATGCTAGTTCAAGTTCTGGAAATTCTTATGCTTCATCTAGCTATTCAAATTCTTATAGACCAAACAAAGTTTATTTATCAAAATATTTTGAATCTGTTAATTATAGGAAACCCATTTGACAAATATGGGTGCCTAAAGTTTTACTTGCTAACCTTTCTGGACCCAAGAAAATCTGAGTACCAAAATTATCTTCTGTCTAAATCTATTTTGTTGGAAACTTTCTTGAAAAGTTCCTATAGGAAGATATGGTACTTGGATAGTGGATGTTCAAGGCATATGATAGAATACTACTCATGCTTTAAGAGATTAATCAAAGTTGATGGAGGACATTTCACCTTTGGGGATAACTCAAAAAGAAAAATCATCAGCTTAGGCCAGATTGGTAACACTGATTCAATTTTAATTTCTAAAGTACTATTTGTTGATGGATTAAAATATAATCTATTAGGTATTTCTTAGTTTTGTGATGATGGATTCAATGTAAAATTTGAAAATTATTCATGTAATGTTTTTAATTCTAAAAATGTTTTGGTATTTACTGCATTAAGAAATGAAAATTTATATGTCGTAGATTTGAATTCTTTAGCTAAACAAAATGTTACTTGTTTAAATGCTTTTCATAAAGAATCCTAGCTATGGAACAGAATATTAGGACACTGCAATGTTCATTCACTCAGGAAACTGACTAGGAAAGGTTTAGTTAGAGACCTGCCCAAACTAGAATTCCTAATAGATAAAGTTTGTAATCCTTGACAAAAGGGAAAACAACATAAAGTTTCTTTCAAATAAAAAAGAAGAAGTTTCAACTTCTCAACCTCTCGAGTTGGTTCATATGGATTTATTTGGACCATCTAGTGTTTCTAGATTAAGTGGGAAGCACTAGGTCTATGTCCTTGTAGATGACTTTTCTAGATATACTTGGGTATACTTTCTAGCTCACAAAAGTGAATCTTGTTCTTATTTCATTAAATACTCCAAGTCTATAGAAAACCTAAGTATACTTAATATTAAGACCCTGAGAAGTGACCATGGTCGTGAGTTTGAAAATCATGAGTTTGAAACGTATTGCTCACATAATGGCTATAGTCACAACTTCTCTACCCCTAGGACACCTCAACAGAATGGTGTAGTAGAATGAAGGAATAGGACCATTCAAGAAATTACAATAACTATGCTTAATGAATATGATCTACCTATTTACTTTTGGGCTGAAGCTGTCAACACAGCTTGTTATATTATAAATAGAGTCTTGATTAGACTAATTCTCAAAAGGACCCCTTATAAGATATGGAATAATAGGAAGCCTAAGGTTAATTACTTTAGAGTTTTTGGTTGCAAAGTATTCATCCTCAATACTAAAGATAATCTTGATAAGTTTGCATCCAAAAGCGATGAAGGAATCTTTCTAGGTTATTCTATATCTAGAAAAGCTTATAGAGTATTTAATAAGAGGACCAAATGTGTGGAAGAATCTGTACACATCAAATTTGATGAAATTGATCCACATGAACCTAATACCCCTCTCTAAAATCTTGAAGAAGATATGTCAATTCTAAACCTTAATGACAAAAAAAGTGAATCTGTTGTTAAGACAACCAGTTCTGGAAATTATCCAGAACCTATTTCTATTGAACCTGAACCTGTAAATGAACTGGAAATTTCTAGCCCTACCTTTACTAGACCAACTAGGACCCTTAAAAACCATCCTTTAGATTCTGTAGTAGGATATTTAGATAGAGGAACTCCGACTAGAGCTTCTCTAAGAAATCAGGTTGAACATAAAGCTTTTTTTTCACAGTTAGAGCCTAAAAATATCAATGATGCCATTAATGATGAATTTTGAGTAATGGATATGCAAGAAGAATTAAATCAATTTGAAAGAAACAAATTCTGGGAATTAGTAGACATACCTAAGGACACTTTGACCATAGGCACTAAATGGGTTTTTAGGAATAAAGTTGATGAGTCTGGAAATATAGTTAGAAGCAAATCTAGGTTAATTGAACAAGGATATATTCAAGAAGAAGGAATATACTATGAGGAAACATTTTCACCTTTAGCCAGGTTAGAAGCTATTAGGATTCTACTTGCTTATACTGCTCATCTGAATTTCAAGTTATATCAAATAGATGTTAAAAGTGATTTTCTAAATGTTTTTATAATTGAAGATGTTTTTTTAGAACAACCATCTAGATTTACTAATCCTCATTTCCCAAATTGAGTTTTTAAGCTTTCAAAAGATCTATATGGTTTAAAAAAAGCTCCACAATCTTGGTATGATAAACTTAGTAATTTTTGTATTTCAAAAGGTTTTATTAAAGGTATTACTGATCCAACTCTTTTTATCAAAAGGATTTACAAAGATGTTTTGATAGTACAAATATATGTTGATGATATTATTTTTGGATCTTCTAAAAATGCTTTGTGTATTGATTTTTCAAAGAGTATGCAAAGTGAATTTGAAGTGAGTTTAATGGGCGAACTCAAATATTTTCTTGGATTTCAAGTCTTTCAAAATGAAAATGGTATTATTTTAAATCAAAGTAAATATACAAAGGATCTTCTAAAAAATTTTGGTTTGAATAGTAATAAGGAAAGTGATACACATATGACTACCACTTGTAAATTGGATGTAGATGAAACTGGGAAACCAGTGGATCAAACCAATTATAGAGGTATGATTGGGAGTTTACTTTATCTTACTGCTAGTCGACCAGATATTATGTTTAGTTTGTTTATGTGTGCAAGATTTCAATATAATCCAAAAGAGTCACACTTTCTTGTTGTTAAAAGGATTTTCAAATATCTTAAACATACTACTAATTTTGGATTATTTTATCCAAAAGGACAATCATTCGATTTAATAAGTTATTCAAATGCTGACTTTTCTGGTTTCAAGTTAGATAGGAAGATCACTTCTAGGAAATTTCATATTCTGGGTAAGTCCTTAGTATCATGGTGTAGTAGAAAAGCAGAATTCTATTGCATTGTCTACTACTGAAGTAGAGTACATAGCTACTGGTAGTTTATGTGGACAAATTCTGTGGATGAAACACACTCTATTGGACTATGGATATCAATTTAGGCATGTATATATAAACTGTGATAACACCAGTGCAATCAACATTTCCAAGAATCCTGTGTCTCACTCTAGGACTAAGCATATTGATGTAAGACATCACTTTTTGAGAGATCATTACCAAAAGGGTGATATTACTCTTGAATTTATAGGCACTGAACATCAATTAGCTGACACTTTCACCAAGCCTTTAAGTTCGGAATGGTCAAGTTTCATTATACATGAGTTAGGAATGATAAACTTTCCGTAAAACCTCACCGTTAGTAAAACCTCACCATTAGTAAAACATCACTATTAGAGAAACCTCACCGTTATACCTCACTGGTATGGACCTCACCATTATACCTCACTGGTATGGACCTCACCATTATACCTCACTGGTATGGACCTCACCATTAGAACCTCACTATTAGTGGACCTCACCTTTAGAACCTCACTATTAGTGGACCTCACTGTTAGAACCTCACTATTAGTGGACCCCACCACTAGGAATCCTCACCGGTATATGTTACTGCTGGTTTGCACTGTTTTAAACTTCGTGTTTTTTTAGCCACCAGAATATGTATCATTTTTATTATATTTATTATGTTTCATTTATTTATTTATTTATTCCTAAATGATAAAAAATTAGTCTTAACCTCATTTCAATCCACCTTGAACCCTTTACCTTTAAACCTTAGCTCCCAAACCTTCGTTTCTCTCGAACCCTAAGTCTCGCGATTCACAGAATGGCAAGAGTGAAGAGACCGGTAGTCAGTGAATGAAGTGCCCAGATCAGTGTGAATCACTGAGAGGGGGAGGGGGTGAATCAGTGATCCCTTAAAACTTTTTACTAATTGATTCCTTATCAATTAAACCTCTATGGATGGTTAAAGCCTCGATCCACTCTTCTTGTATCTCTCAACCTTTCCCGGATAATGCAGTAATGAAAAGGCACAGGACACAAGGATTTACAAGGTTCGGCACCAAAGGCCTACATCCTTGCCATGCTCTCCCAGCATGGATTCTCCCATTATAACTTGTTAGAATTACAATGGTCGATACAGAGTCCCACTGTATCTCTCCTGAGTCCCACAGGAGGGTCTTTATATTGCGTCCCACAGTGTTACCAGAGTCCCATTGTCCTGCTCCAGAATCCCACTGAAGACTTCTTCTCCCTGAGTCCCACAGGGTCTTCTCCTGGCTCCTCGAGTCACACGAGTATCTCTTCTTCACTTTAGCTCTTCAAGTATCCTCAGCAGTCTGGGATAAAGACTGCTGGCCTTGCTCTGTACCTCTGATCACTTGTGATGATCAGGTCTTCTCGTCTTGCTCAGGATTTATCTCCTTCTTCTAAGGATGACCTGGACTCTCTCCAATTACTGAATACTCAGACAATTGATGTCTTTAACTTCAGTCTGGTCCAGTCTCACTTCACTTCAACATCATGCACTGAGTGCATGGCAACTCTTCATCTTCATGCACTGATAGCATGGGTTCTCAAATCTCTTCAAGATCTTCAAGTCTTGGACTCCTCAGATGCACACCACTGATTTAGCACTGTTCACGTGTGCATGTGCATGCATGAATGCATGCACTCCTCCTTTCCTCTTCTTGGTGCAGTAGACCCACAAAGGGTGTAGTCACTTTAAGCACACACCTTCTTCTCAGACTTCACACACTTTATGCAATTTGTCTACACACATAAATGTGTGTTCTTCTTTGTGTGGATGTCCTCCCTTTTCTTCTTCTAAGTGTATACACACTTCTTAGTGCATACACCTAGGTTCGGCCTTCTTGTCTCTTTGCACACAAAACTTCTTCACTTTGGCACACACTTGAGCTTGGCCTTCACACTTCTTGTTGCACACCCTTAAATGGTCGTAGGGTGTTCCTCTTCAATTTTCACACACACACACTCAAATGAGGTGTGGTCTTCACTTCACCCACACAAGGCTACCGCTTTTCACTTCCGTTGCACACAAGATTTATTCTTTTATTCTTCTTTTCACACACCCAAGGTATCCTCGGCCTTCTTCCTTCATTAACTTACCACACAAGGCACAAAGGCCTCGGGTTCTCCTCAACTTTGCACACCTACTGCCCGAGGTGATCTTCCTTCACTTGGCACACAAGCAAAAGGGTCTCGGGCTCCACTTGTCTTCAACAGCCACGCAAGGCTTGGGTACAAAAGGCTTGGTGCGGCCTCTCTTCCTCAACACTGCCGCGCAAGCCTCAACAAAGGACAAGGCGCGCAGGTCTCAACAAACCACGAGGGCGCGCAATGTGCTTGCGGCCTCGCGTCTTCCTGTAGCGCAAAGGAAAGACGCGCAGGGGACTTCACCCTTCTTGTCGCGCAAAGGTGTTGCGCGCAAGGAACTCCAGCCATGAAAGTTTACTTGCGCGGGGCTTCAAAATCTTCGCGAGGCAGAGCACTCACGGGTCTTCAAGTTTTTAGTACCTCAGCAAGCATCTCCAGCGCCTCGGGTCTTCTTTTTATAGGCGAGGAGGGATTCAAATCCTCCGCGTGATTTAATTTCAAAATCCCAAAGTTTTCGGTTCTTTAAATATTTCTTTGAAATCTTCTTTTCTTCTTTCTGTCAAACGCGGGTTCTTTTATCTTCAGCCTTATCTACGTGCATGCATTTTAAAACGCATGCATGACTTCATTTAAAACCGGTCCATGCATAGCACGAACACCACATGGCCTCGGCACCTTCGGTTTGCCTCGGCCTTGTTCGAAATTCTTTCTCGATGCATGCATGCAACATTTTAATGCATGCATGAGTTTGTTATGGCCTAACGATCACAATGGAGGTCTCGGTTTGCTCGTAGGTGGCCGGGAACTCAAAATCGGTGCTTGGGTTGCTCCTGGTTCGACGGAGGCACGCGGGTGGCAGCGGCATGGCTGGAGGAAGGAGATGGACGGGGAGCCGTCAGATCAGGTCTTTGGACGGCCTGGATTTGATCGCGAATGGCGCGATGCATCGGGCGGCCGAGATCTGCCGCGCGATCACTCGGACGGCCAGGATCGCTCCCGCGGAAAAATTCCGCGTCCCACATCGAAACGGCTCCCGGTTTATCCGCGCCTTATCAACTAAGCGCTCCCCCAGCCGGCTCAGTTGAATCCTCTCCCTCCACGGTGCCGCCCCGCACCGTGTTCTCCCTGCGAGCGCGCTCTGCGCCCACTCATGCCTCCTGCGGGCGTGCTCCTAGCGCCCACTATGCACCTCGGGTGCGCGGGCTTCACCACCGCGTGCCCTCGGGGGCTTACACACGGCCCCCTGCCGCGCTCCTCCGGGCGTGCCCCAGGCGCCCATGCGGTGTCCTAGGTGTGCGCCCTGCCGCCCTGGCTCGCCCCACGGGTTCCCCCGGGCGTGGTGCCCTAGTGCCCATGCCTTGGGGTTGAACCCTCAAGGTGCCTTGGCTGGCCATATTTTTTGGCAAAGGGACAGAATAAGACTTTGTCAAAAACAAAGTCCTCCATGAAAAATGCCAATTCTAAATGCCAAGCCATCTTCCTCTAAGCCATTCTTCTTCTACATTTTTCTTCTTCTTCTTAGGAATTCCATTACTTCTCCTCATATGATCTTCACTTAGGATATGGAATTCAAAAGGTTCTTATTCTTCAACCGAACTCCTGAATCACTTAAATTCTTCAATGTGCTTCATTGATCTAATCAGAGATCAATTGGATCATCTTCTGATTCACATGCACTAAGTGATAGTTCATGGACTTCATTAAACCACTTCATCCACTTAGAAGTAGTGAATGGATCATCTTGCTTCTTCAACTCCTCATGCATTGTCACTACAATGCATGGTCTTCTAACATTGTTGTGACTTTGTATCATCAGGATACAAGTTCTATGAACTTAAAGATCAGCTCAACAATCGTCAGATGTACATGGAGAATGTTTCAACCATATTCTCCAATGCCACTTAGTGAATCTCCTAAGTGACATGCATCTTTGTACCATGGCCATTCTCCTTCATCACCATCACCATCACATCCTTTGACATTCACATCTTGACTCCTTGACATCCATTCATTCCAAGACAACTTCATGCCTCATTGACAACAAATGCAACACAATGCACTTCAATCTCCCCCTTTGTATTTGTTGTCAATACACTCCTTCAGCACATATGAATGGGTCAATATGTGTGCCAATATTTTCTCCCCCTTATTGGCAATCAAATGCAAAGGTGTGGTGTGGTTCACTTTCAAAAATATCTTCCTCCCTTTGAATAGCATCTTCTTGAAAATCACTAAGAGAGGGATGATGCCACATGTTCTTCTTTAGCAAAGAACCTTTAGTAAATCAACTCTAAGTCTACTTGGGCTAACCCGGTGTAGAAAACAAGAGTGATATGACCAAGGAATTCAAAGCTGTCCATAATTCTCTACACATGTGAGATCATGCTTAGGGGTTTGAAATTTTTCAGATATTCAATGAATTGCTGAATCCTGCACATACTTCACAAAACACATTAGAAAGTTCAGTGCAAAGATAAAGCTCCCCCATTCATCCATTTTCTTAAGATGATATTAATCTCAGAACATCATCTTCTTCAGATTTGCTCCCCCTCAAGGGGTGCACTCCGTTCTGTCCAAACCATCCTCCAGATGAGAATGATCATCATCTTCAATTCCCTGCAATGTTAGCACATGTATATACCATGAGTATAAGGGAATAAGATGGAACCTCCTTGGTTCATCAATGTGAACAACAAGGTTGAGAAGATTCTCTCAACCGAGATGTCCCATTTTCACCAGTCTTCACACTTGCACATTTGATCTTCATTGATGATTGTGCTGGTGTGGTTCTCAAAACATCTTCATGTGAAACCTTCTTCTTCCCTTTTGCTTTAGCAATTGTCAGAGCTTCATCTTCAACTCTTTGTAGTTCTCTGGCAAGTTGCAACTGATGTGGCCATATGACAAGTAAATCATTTGGAAGAGTGGCCCCAGTTCTGGAAGTTCCACATGGTTCTTTGGATGCTGCTAAGCTACCTCTCTTAGGCAAATTATTTTCAATCAATCCCTTCTTCTTCTGTATTGATTGTCTTCTGGAGTTCAGTCTGCTTCTATTTAGTTTCATGGATTCTTTACAAAGGTCCATGATGTGTCCTTTCTTTCCACAGTAGAAGCATGTTTTCTTGGTGGTCCTTCTGGATGCATCACCCTTCTTGGATTTAGATTCCAAGGACTTCTTTTCCTTTTTCATAATCTTCTTGGGAGCATTGTCACCTCTCTTCTGTTTGCTTCCCAAGGATTCTTTCTGAGCTAGGTTCTGTGATCTTTTCTTCTTTTGATCTCTGGATACAGTTGGAGATTGACATGTATCTTTTTGACCACTTTTGCAATCATCCCAGATGTTGTCAAGTAATCCAAATCTATTTGCAGTAAACAGATGTCTCTGGACCTGTGGATGCTGCTTCTTTTCCTCTGGCTTGCTCCCCCTTGGCATGGGCTTCCTTTGTGCTTTGACATTCAGTGGATTGTACCAACAATCCTTTGCACAGTGCCCATACTTATTACAACACCAACATTGACCCACAAATCTTGACCTCTTCAGTCCTTCTGATTGTAGGGTACTTTTCTTGAACTGCTGTGTTGTTTCAGGAGAGCATTCTTTCTTCACTGTCTTCATCCATACTTGTTTGGATTCATTCTTCCATCCTGCACTTTTAGTAGAAACACATTTAGAAACATGAGTACAAGATGGTATGGATGGTACCTTCTTTTTAGAAGTTGTTGCACTTTCACTAGAGGATGTCTTTTTTTTAGAATCATCCTTCTCAATGCATACTTGAGTAGCAACATGTCTTCTTGCAGCTGACTGGGAGGATTCAGCTTTAGGTGATTGCAGATGTTTCAATATCACCTCCTATTCTAAACACTTCATGTTGAGGGAGTTCTTCTCATCCTCAATTGTTCTTAGCCTTCCTTCCCATTTCTCTTCCAGCTGTTTTATCTGGTCTTCATGCACCTGCTTCATTTCAAGCAATGAGTTGTCAAGCTCCTTCACCCTTTTGACTTTGTCTTCTAGTTGAGCATCTCTGACAACCATTGACACTTTGTGGTTCTTTTCCAGTGCATGGAAAACATCTTTGACTAATATCATAAAGAATTCTTTCTCAGAAAGGCTTCTTTGCAATTCTTCAGCAGTGTCTTCATATCTTTCATTGCAAAGAGAAACAGTTTCATCTTTAGCCTTCACCAGCTTTCTGAGAGTGTTGGTTATGCCAACCCTTTTAGCCAATTGATCTTCCATTGCATTGGATTCTTCTTCTAACTGTGATTTTTCTTCATGAAGATCATGGATGCCTGTAGCTATACACTTTTCCACTTCCATGGGAACTGTCTTCTGAAGATATTTGAGTGCACTCTGAAGATCATTCATTGTTTCAACTTCATCACAGCTAGGACAGGCTTTCTTCATCTTCTTGGCCTGTTTCTTCTTTCTATTTTTCTGAGTCTTGGCAGATATCTCCATTTGAGGCTGGTTGCTCGTTTCCTCAAATCTGCACTTCATAAAGACTCCCTTGGATCTTTTAGAGGCAACCTCGCTCTGATACCAATTGAAGTGCCCAGATCAGTGTGAATCACTGAGAGGGGGAGGGGGTGAATCAGTGATCCCTTAAAACTTTTTACTAATTGATTCCTTATCAATTAAACCTCTATGGCTGGTTAAAGCCTCGATCCACTCTTATTATATCTCTCAACCTTTCCCGGATAATGCAGTAATGAAAAGGCACAGGACACAAGGATTTACAAGGTTCGGCACCAAAGGCCTACATCCTTGCCATGCTCTCCCAGCATGGATTCTCCCATTATAACTTGTTAGAATTACAATGGTCGATACAGAGTCCCACTGTATCTCTCCTGAGTCCCACAGGAGGGTCTTTATACTGCGTCCCACAGTGTTACCAGAGTCCCACTGGCCTGCTCCAGAATCCCACTGAAGACTTCTTCTCCCTGAGTCCCACAGGGTCTTCTCCTGGCTCCTCGAGTCACACGAGTAGCTCTTCTTCACTTTAGCTCTTCAAGTATCCTCAGCAATCTGGGATAAAGACTGCTGGCCTTGCTCTGTACCTCTGATCACTTGTGATGATCAGGTCTTCTCGTCTTGCTCAGGATTTATCTCCTTCTTCTAAGGATGACCTGGCCTCTCTCCAATTACTGAATACTCAGACAATTGATGTCTTTAACTTTAGTCTGGTCCAGTCTCACTTCACTTCAGCATCATGCACTGAGTGCATGGCAACTCTTCATCTTCATGCACTGATAGCATGGGTTCTCAAATCTCTTCAAGATCTTCAAGTCTTGGACTCCTCAGATGCACACCACTGATTTAGCACTGTTCACGTGTGCACGTGCATGCATGCATGCATGCACTCCTCTTTTCCTCTTCTTGGTGTAGTAGACCCACAAAGGGTGTAGTCACTTTAAGCACACACCTTCTTCTCAGACTTCACACACTTTATGCAATTTGTCTACACACATAAATGTGTGTTCTTCTTTGTGTGGATGTCCTCCCTTTTCTTCTTCTAAGTGTATACACACTTCTTAGTGCACACACCTAGGTTCGGCCTTCTTGTCTCTTTGCACACAAAACTTCTTCACTTTGGCACACACTTGAGCTTGGCCTTCACACTTCTTGTTGCACACCCTTAAATGGCCGTAGGGTGTTCCTCTTCAATTTTCACACACACACACTCAAATGAGGTGTGGTCTTCACTTCACCCACACAAGGCTACGGCTTTTCACTTCCTTTGCACACAAGATTTATTCTTTTATTCTTCTTTGCACACACCCAAGGTATCCTCGGCCTTCTTCCTTCATTAACTTACCACACAAGGCACAAAGGCCTCGGGTTCTCCTCAACTTTGCACACCTACTGCCCGAGGTGCTCTTCCTTCACTTGGCACACAAGCAAAAGGGTCTCGGGCTCCACTTGTCTTCAACAGCCACGCAAGGCTTGGGTACAAAAGGCTTGGTGCGGCCTCTCTTCCTCAACACTGCCGTGCAAGCCTCAACAAAGGACAAGGCGCGCAGGTCTCAACAAACCACGAGGGCGCGCAATGTGCTTGCGGCCTCGCGTCTTCCTGCAGTGCAAAGGAAAGACGCGCAGGGGACTTCACCCTTCTTGTCACGCAAAGGTGTTGCGCGCAAGGAACTCCAGCCACGCAAGTTTACTTGCGCGGGGCTTCAAAATCTTCGCGAGGCAGAGCACTCACGGGTCTTCAAGTTTTCAGTACCTCAGCAAGCATCTACATCGCCTCGGGTCTTCTTTTTATAGGCGAGGAGGGCTTCAAATCCTCCGCGTGATTTAATTTCAAAATCCCGAAGTTTTCGGTTCTTTAAAGATTTCTTTGAAATCTTCTTTTCTTCTTTCTGTCAAACGCGGGTTCTTTTATCTTCAGCCTTATCTAGGTGCATGCATTTTAAAACGCATGCATGACTTCATTTAAAACCAGTCCATGCATAGCACGAACACCACATGGCCTCGGCACCTTCGGTTTGCCTCGGCCTTGTTCGAAATTCTTTCTCGATGCATGCATGCAACATTTTAATGCATGCATGAGTTCGTTATGGCCTAACGATCACAATGGAGGTCTCGGTTTGCTCGGAGGTGGCCGGGAACTCAAAATCGGTGCTTGGGTTGCTCCTGGTTCGACGGAGGCACGCGGGTGGCAGCGGCATGGCTGGAGGAAGGAGATGGACGGGGAGCCGTCGGATCAGGTCTTTGGACGGCCTGGATTTGATCGCGAATGGCGCGATGCATCGGGCGGCCGAGATCTGCCGCGCGATCACTCGGACGGCCAGGATCGCTCCCGCGGAAAAATTCCGCGTCCCACATCGAAACGGCGCCCGGTTTATCCGCGCCTTATCAACTAAGCGCTCCCCCAGCCGGCTCAGTTGAATCCTCTCCCTCCACGGTGCCGCCCCGCACCGTGTTCTCCCTGCGGGCGCGCTCTGCGCCCACTCATGCCTCCTGCGGGCGCGCTCCTAGCGCCCACTATGCACCTCGGGTGCGCGGGCTTCACCACCGCGTGCCCTCGGGGGCTTACACACGGCCCCCTGCCGCGCTCCTCCGGGCGTGCCCGAGGCGCCCATGCGGTGTCCTAGGTGTGCGCCCTTCCGCCCTGGCTCACCCCACGGGTTCCCCCGGGCGTGGTGCCCTAGTGCCCATGCCTTGGGGTTGAACCCTCAAGGTGCCTTGGCTGGCCATATTTTTTGGCAAAGGGACAGAATAAGACTTTGTCAAAAACAAAGTCCTCCATGAAAAATGCCAATTCTAAATGCCAAGCCATCTTCCTCTAAGCCATTCTTCTTCTACATTTTTCTTCTTCTTCTTAGGAATTCCATTACTTCTCCTCATATGATCTTCACTTAGGATATGGAATTCAAAAGGTTCTTCTTCTTCAACCGAACTCCTGAATCACTTAAATTCTTCAATGTGCTTCATTGATCTAATCAGAGATCAATTGGATCATCTTCTGATTCACATGCACTAAGTGATAGTGCATGGACTTCATTAAACCACTTCATCCACTTAGAAGTAGTGAATGGATCATCTTGCTTCTTCAACTCCTCATGCATTGTCACTACAATGCATGGTCTTCTAACATTGTTGTGACTTTGTATCATCAGGATACAAGTTCTATGAACTTAAAGATCAGCTCAACAATCGTCAGATGTACATGGAGAATGTTTCAACCATATTCTCCAATGCCACTTAGTGAATCTCCTAAGTGACATGCATCTTTGTACCATGGCCATTCTCCTTCATCACCATCACCATCACATCCTTTGACATTCACATCTTGACTCCTTGACATCCATTCATTCCAAGACAACTTCATGCCTCATTGACAACAAATGCAACACAATGCACTTTAGTGAAGAGGGTGATGAGCCGAATGCCAAGAGATTCAAAGGAGAGTCTAGTGGTGGAAGTGAAGTAAAGAAACCTATAAACCCGCATCTCATAGAAAGGGAAATAATAGTTGAGAAAGAGTTATGCGCGGAATGGTTGATGACCAGCAAGTCATTAATTCTAAGAGTGCTTCAAGAGCAGGAATGGGTTGAGTGCTTCTCAAACAACAATGGAACGTATTATCCTAAGTTGGTTAAATCTTTCTATGAGTTTCTCAAATTTGAAAAACTGGATAATGAGAATCAGTTCTTCTCATTTGTTAATGGAAATGAAGTTTCATTCTCCTCAGTGGAATGGGCTGATTGTCTGAGGGTACCCCATGAAGGTAACTTCAATTTTTATTCAAAGTATGTTCCCCCTACTAGTGATGTATTTGAGTATGAATTCGTCTTAGTTGAACTCACTGGAAATGGTACATCAAGAAAATTTGTTGCTGCAGAATTGGATGGTGAGAACATATTGTTGTTTAAGTTTGTCCAGCATGTTTTAAGTCCAAGAAGAGTAGACTTTGAAAATATAAGGTTTCAAGACATTTATTTTCTATATCTTCTAATACATGGAGTAAAAGTAAATATGTGTAGGATGTTAATGGTACAAATGGAAGATATCACTATGCTGAAATAAAAAACAAATGCCTTGTTCTTTGCCAAGTTGATATATTTAATGTATAAAGTAAAGGGAATAGTTGGGTCTCAAGATGAGACTATAGTTGTGAAGGACAACTACTATATCACCAAAATTGTTTGCAAATACATGAAGATTAACTGAAACCTATAGAGAAGAAAATGGTTCAGTGATGATGAGAAATTTTATGATAAATTTAACCCTGTTCAGCATCCAAATCGGCCAAGATATAGGAAAGATCCAGGTCTAGGACCTGATGAGGAGGAATCTCAATATAGTGATGATGATGCTGAGGAGGATACCTCTATAGAAGATGGAGGGGATCCTGATTTTCCTCCAAGCCCAGCTGCTGAGAAGGTATCATATGGAAAAGCAATTCCACCTGTGACCCTGCCTAGAAAGAAAGCCATCCTGGGAGAAAGTGTTAAAGAAATCTATGTGGATGAGGAAGACCTACCTAGATAAAATTGTGAGGAGACTTATCCAGATTCCAGTAGTAGTGATGATGAAGAAGAAAAAGTATCTGAAAATGGAAGTACCTATTTGAGTCTCAGTCCTCTGATTGAGAGCTCTATTATGCCTGTTGAGGAGGTTTCTGAAGTGGATAGACCAGTACCTATTGCTAATATACCTCAGCCTGTGCCACCTAGTTTAGATATAAATATGGTTGTATATGACTCCTCTAAAGAAGAGATGGCTGTAGTTGGTGCTGAAGAGGAGGAAGCACCACTTGAGGGGGAGCAACCTGTAAGGATAAGATCAGTTTTTGTGACCTATGAAGTGGAAGATTGGTCTGTGGATCCAGTATTTGTTGTATTGGGACTATACTATCCTGATTCTGATGATGAGACACCCATTAGAAGGCATCATGTGTCTTATGATATTTTCTCAGAAGAAGTTACTGCTCAACCGGTAGCTCCTCTAGCTCTGCCTAAAGACATTGTGAGAAAAAAAGATCTTGAGGCACTGAAATTTGAATTGAAAACCTGTTTTGTTGAAGAGCTAAGTAAGATGGAATGTTCTTTGTTATCTTCTCTGGGAAGTGTTTGGTCAAGTTCTATGACAGAAGTGATGAATGAAGTAAAAGAATGTAAAAATAAAGTTAAAAGTTTATCAGAGGCTGTTGACTTTCTAAGGAAATATGTTTCTTCATTTGATACCCTCATGAGTTCTAAATCTCAAGTTGATACTGACATCAAATACATTCTAAGTGTAGTGAAATAGTTTGTGGATTTGTTTGAAGATTTTAAGAAGACCATAAAAATTCATTTCAGTACTCAGGATTTTTTTTGTGAAAAAATTGATAAGTAATTTGACTCAGTTTTTCAAAGAAACAGTAGCTTTTACTATAGAACCTCTTTGTGCATCCAATGTATCAATTGATGTGGAAAAGTTTAGATCTATGCTGAAATAATAACTTGGTCAAGTTAGTGTCAGTAGCTCATCTGACTCTCAGGTGATTACTACCACCAGGGATATCAGAAAAATCGTCCAAGGTTATATGAGAGATGCTACTGCAGCCCAGAAGGAAATCAAAGACAAAATTGATTATTATTTTCAGAGAGTGTATACCAAGCATCAGCTAACCAATCATTTCAAGCTGTTGTTAGAGAATCTGAAACTGCGCCCAATCACTCAAGCCTTCAGAGAACAAGTTAGTAAGCTCAGGGAGTTGACCCCTACTTTGGACAAATTTGTGGAGAACAAGGATGATTTCATCTCTGCCATGGAGAGGGGGGGAGGTATCATTATGGATTTCAGGAATCTCTTACTGTCATTCCTGCATGTGGACAGTACACCTATCATCGTGCCTCCTGCCTTACCTACCAATGGTTCTGCTGGTTCCACACCTCAAATGACTATTGCTCAGGAAATCAGAAGCCTGACTCCTATGATCACTTAGAGGAGTACTCATTACAGACCTGGCAGTGTTTTAGTAGCTGAACCACCTTTGATAATTACTGGAGTACCCAAACCTACATCTCAACCTACCAAACCTTAGTCCTCTGATCCTAAAGGGAAATCTAAAGTGTACATCCGTAAAGTTTATTGAATGAGGCTAGAGAATTTGATAGGAATATGTGTACTTCTTGTATTTCTTTTGTACTATCTCATTTCACTTTGTCATGTGAAATGAAAATGGTTGTTTTCTCTTTTCTTATTTTATGCTATGAACCATTGTTTTTCTATTTTTTCTAATCACAAAGGGGGAGAAAAATTATAATATGGGTAGAACTTACAATTTTGGGAGAAATTACACTAAGGGGGAGACAATTATAATATGTGTCTTTTGGGGGAAATAAATATTTTATTTCTTTTTACTCTTATGTTTGTCCATAGTTTAACACTGATACATTTGAGAGTTATGATCTGACCACACTGAGAAATTACATTAGATGTTTTTACTATGATTCATTAAAGTTTATTCTGGATTATAATACCATAATTTGTGATTATCAAAAGTGGGGAGATTGTAGGACTCACCTGTTTTGATAATATCAAATATGATTAGATATGTTCTGATAATCCTAAATCATGCTTATCTATATAATAATTATGTTTCATAACTATTCCTTCATGTTCTAGAGTTAGTATGAATGTCAAAATAATCATATAATATCATGGAATATATTGATCAATTCTTATTTATGTTTAACAATGATGAAGTATGATATTAATTAAATCTGGAACTAATATGCATAGAACAATTACTTTGTAATAATTTAAGTTCTTAAGTCACTGATAGTTATAATTCTGACTGATACAGACTAGCTCACTGATACAAGTTCACTGTTAGTCAAGTCCACTGATATACTAAGTCTACTGATAGACAAGGTCACTGATATACAAGTTCACCGATACAAGTCCACTGATACAAGCTACAGATAGAATGGAGCTACCGATAGAGGAATCTACTGATAGAGACAGCTACCGCTACCGATGATAACCGATATTGATAGTGAGGAAGAACTACCAATAGAAGTTCATCGATACATAGAGCTTCCGATAGATGGATCTACTGATACATGAGCTACTGCTACAAGTGATACCGTTACAAGTCTACCGACAAAGATCTACTGATAGAAGATGAATTTTAACCATTCACTATTACTCTAACTCTATACTTTGTCAATAGTATTTGTTTATTTATCAATAGTAATATTTGGTGCTTTTTAATGTAACAGATATTAATTAATGATGTTTTTTGGATGTTAGAGAACTATACCTCATACCTGCAGAAGTAATCACGCCTTATGTCGGATATTAATTAATGATGTTTGTTGGCATGTCAGGGAACCATACCTCGTACCTATAAAAGGTAATCATTCCCATTTCTAGAACTCAAGTAACAAAAGGAATATAGATCTATTGGAGAATGTAGAGATATATATATAAGGAAGAATAGAAGACACATACGAGAGATATACAAGAAGATACACATTTACATGTAGAGAAGAACACCCAATGAACTCGAAGAACACTCACACACATCAAGAATAGAAGTTCAAAGAGGAGGTTTAAGTGCTACAAGGAATACTCTCGCATTCAAGATGAACACCTGTACTGGAAGTGAAGGAATAGAACCACGACACTATGTTTTCCAGACAACTTCCAGAGAAGGACTCAAAGCTTCATATTCTTCAATCCAAAGGAGTCCAGAGCTACATTGACATCACACAAGAGCATTCTAAACTCATATCCATATTATTGCTCTACTGTGATCATTATTTTTATTGCATTATGAGCAGTGTGTGATTCTGTCTATTTGGACACACACTGACTCCTAAGCTGAACTGGAGGATACTAAAATCCTCACACCAAACTCTTTATACCTTTGTGTATCCCATGTAGAACTGTGGTAGAGGTATGAGGACCTGGATAGCATGTGTTCTATTGTTGTTGCTTTCCCATGTAGAATTGTGGTAGAGGTCTAAGGACCTGGACAATCTGAGTACTGTTTTAAACCCCAATACAGGGTGTGGATCAAAGTTTTATATAAACTGTTTGAGAGAAATAAGTCTCATCTTGAGACTAAACCTCTTGGTTAAAACTTTTGTGCATCTTATTTTAGTTTAAACTATTTTCAATATTCCACTTCTAATTAATTTGAAATACAAATCTATTTTAAAGTAACTCTGATAGTTGAACTAGAAAGTGTTTGTAATTATCGTTATCCAGTAATTTAGTTTCAAAAGCTAACTTAATCTTTAGATTAAGTTAACTGAGAAATAATCAATCTTTGAGAAACTAATTGAAAAATTATAATCTTTATAAATTCACTACAGTTTAACTTGTTTGTTAAATTGGGGTTTTTAATAGAAATATTTTTAAACAGAAATTTTTAATAGGAACTCAATTCACCCCCCTCTTGAGTATCCTTTGGGACAACACCTAGTACAATAAGAGGGTTCCACTCAAATGGTAGGGGAACTATGCCTTAACTCTATAGGATGGTGCCACTCAAATGGTAGAGGACCCAAGCCCTGACTCCATATGAGGGTTCCTCTCAAATATGTTATAAAACCCATGCCCTGAATCTATAGGAGGGTTCCACTATAATAGGATAGAGGACCCATGACTTGAATCTATAGGAGAGTTCCACTCAAATGGTAAAGGAACCATGCCCTGGCTCTGTGGGAGGGTTTCACTTAGATAGGATAGAGGACCCATGCCTTGAATATACAAGAGACTGCCACTCAAATGTTAGAGGACCAATGCCCTGACTCCGTAGGAGGGTTCCATTCAGTAGATATCTAGAGGAACCATTACCTATCCCAATAGGATGGTTCCACTTGGGTGGTCGATAATGGACTCATGCCCTCTCTCCATAGGAGGGTGCTGCTCTAGTGGTCAAGGACCTGTGACCTGATATTGCGGGAGGGTTCCACTCAGTTATCAGAGAACCCATGCCCTGATACCACATGAGGTTGATACTCTAGGATTTAAGGAACCATTACCTGATACCATAGGAGGGTTTCACTCAGATATCACAGGAACCATGCCTTATCCCAGTATAAGGGTGTCACTCTAATCTCTTTGATGATCCTTCCCATTCACTTCCATCATCGAGTGTCGACTAAAGAAGAGTCACACTTGAAAAATCTATCTTTGGCCATTTCAGATGACACCATCATGTTATATGCAAAAAACACTCAGGATAGGATACTCACAAGACAAAATATGAGTCCAAACAAAGGAGTTGAGAGAGGTATAAGTTTCCAAAAAAGGAAGTAGGGGTACACAGCATGTAAGGGGACCCACACAGTGTGTGGTCCCACTATGCTTCCTAGTCATGTCATTTCCAGTACATGGGACTTTTCCCATGTAGTATAACATGATGTTTAGGTGTACTACATGTCATTTCTCAGCCACCTAGGGTCGAGTTGTGTTCTCCAAGTCATGCTTGTGTCCTTCGAGTCATGTATGTGTACACTGGTTGTGTGCCTGGTCATGCCCATGTCTGTGTACTCCTAGAGTACATGTTGGGTTTCCAAAACTGGGTCACATGACATGTGGGGGAAACACAAGGTATTTGATACTTACAATCTCACGGAAACCCTAACACCATGGATTTATAAGGAACATGCCTTGTGTTCTTTCGAACAAGAAAGCGTGCAGTCAAGTTTTTTTCTAGAAAATCATATCTATTCTATGCATCTTTGATCCATTCCCTCCGCATTGAATCATGCCTATAGGCCACTCTAAATTGAAGGGGAAAGCCTTTTTTCATCAATTCTGGTCCTTTAGTGGCTGGAAATCTAATCTCTGATGGTCCTTTCGAAACTCATATGTGCCTTGCGCGCCTCTCATAACGTCGTCTTCTTTGTCTCAGATCCCAAATCTATGAAATGATCATACACATCCCACTATTCATATCCATTCATACTTAGATTGAAAAAACATTTGTTTTATGTGAATATGTTGTGAATACGGGGGTTCGATTGATCTCGATCCCACCCAATAATGTCAAATCATGGCCCCATAGGCCTATAGTGAAGAACAAGAAGAAGGGTAGGGGAAAAACACAAAACCAAAGCCGGAAAAAAATTGTCCAATCATTCATGGACAAAAACTAAAAATTGGGAAATATGAGGGGAGAAAACATGTAAAAATAGAAAATAGATTGAATAAACAATTGTATTCTGATACACGGGAACATGAAAATGATCAAATTGACGCAAATCAAAGAAATAGGATTGATTGGGATCAATCATTTAATCATAAGATCAGAAATTCAAATATGATGATTCCAACCTCAATAAGGATTTTCTTAATGAATAAAGTGCTCATGAATAAAGGAGAGAAGTCATTGTGTTTATTGTGCCTCGATTCGCTTGGATCTAGAGGCTTGTTGTCATCTAATATTGATTCATCAGTAATGGAGAGTGGTGTAACCTCCTCTGAATGATCCTAAGGTTATGAGGCTAACCTTATTGATCCGATATAACAACATACTTATAAAGGAAATATAATTAGGTTATTTAAATTAAATAATTAAATTAATTAATTAATTTAATTTAAAGGAACCTGCCAATAGTTTCCCTATCCAAACGCCCCGTGCCGACCAACTTTAGGTCATGTATAGTGTAAACCTCACATTCCAGATTCAACTGTGGTTTTAGGTTTTCGATCTGAGACTCTATTTAAGAGTTATCCCATTATTTAAAAAAAATCATGCATAATATAAAATATATTTAATATTTTTATAAAATTAATTATGAGCACGCTAAGCCTTAGAATTTCACGTCATCACAGCGCCAGGCTCTGAAAATATTTCTAGATATATTCTAAAGTATTACAAGTAAAAAATAGGGTCTCTATAGAAAATGGTTATACCATAATCATAATAAAATATTATTATATTGATTATGTTGGATTTATTGTCATAGGAAGGGTACAACAGATTTATAATAAGTACAAGAATAATTAAACTTGAAAGAGTTGGTAAAAATTATTGTCTGTTCTTCAGTAAACTACCTTTATATCCCTTATTAAGGACCCTTAGAATAATATTTTAACAATACCATAAAATATAATTCATGGATAGAAAAAATTATAAGATAATTAGTTAGGGTTTGGTTGATCTAGGTTTCTCAAGAGGGTGTAAAGAAAATAGAGAAGGGGTGTCCTTTTATAAGTGAGGGGAGGCGAACTCTTGGAATTACATAAAGTATTAAATTAATATAAATTAATATTTTTGAAAAAACAGTTCAAAATTCGTATAATTTTAAGATAAGATGAGTATGAGTAAAAATACTATCATATAATTAATTTGAACAAGTTTTTCTTATATTTTTACCCATATCTATTAGTCATAACAACCTGTTAACCCTTTTGACAATTACTGAAATATCAAAGTTTTATACTATTTAAGGGTTATGAATGTTTCCATAAAAGGAAAAGTGGCTCATAAATTGACCATTGTTGGACTCCTCATGTTTTAATCATTTTTTAATGATCACAAATTTTTACTCCTGTTTAATCTATCTCATATCATGTGTAGATATTCTTGGTTTCCTAATGCTTTAAATAAACCTACCCAAGATCTTAATTGCTATAAATCATGTTTGATTATTGTAAACTATATTTAACTTTGGTCTATAATGATTTATTTTATTCATGATTAAGTATACTTTATTTGGTGAATATTACTGCTTAATTTTGTATACAGATATTTGGTTATGTTTGAGAAATTGTGAGTCTTCCACCGGTTCTATTTTTCTGGAAAAGAACCCAGACACCGTGACCAGACACCTTGACCCAGACACTATCACCAGACACCGTGACCAGACACCGTGACCCAGACATCATGACCAGACACCGTGACCAAACACCGTGACCCAGACACCATGACCAGACACCGTGACCTAGACACTGTAACCAGACACCATGACCCAAACATCGTGACCAGAAACCATGATCCTAACACTGCATCTGTGCTATCGTTCCCTCTCTCTATAAAACTATGAAATCATAACTGTCTCACTGCTCAAAGGAAAATAAGAAGACACTGTTTTGTGGTGACACTGTTTCCAAGTGACATTGTTTCCAGACTGACTCTGACACTGTTATTTAATCTATTTTTTCATTTTCAATTTAATTTCTAATGGTCATATTTGAGTCTTTTAAATGCACCAAAATAATTAACATTTCTCTGTAGAAATTTCACCTAATAGTATGAGGTAGGAGGTATAGAATACATGCATCCTTTAGGCTTCAAAACATGAACTCCAAGAATAAAAAGAAAAGTGTGGCCCTGAAACAAAAAAGCATAGTAGTGTGGTAGAGCAGTAGAAGCGTGAGAATTCTTAATAAAAGAACCAACACATGCAACAAGATACATCTGAAGAATACACGAATCATTCATGAATCCAAAAGCTGAGATACCATAGATCATAATTAATGACATATTCTCAATACAAACTAAACAAAGAACACAAACCAGATCTAACTGGAAACCAGAGCACCAAACTTGTGATACTCTATTTCTTGCAAGACGACTTGATTCTTGCATCTGCTTCATCCTAGAAGTCTAGAGCTGTATAGATTAACACTCAGATCACTTCTAACCTTATCTCATCATCTTTTCTCTGTTTTGTATTGTTTTTAGCTTTCGAGTAGTGTGTGTGTGTGTATCTGTATTAAAAACACACACTGTCTCCTGCACTAAACTGAAGGATACAAGATATCCTTCCTCTAATATCTTTTTACACTTTTTTACTCCCATATATATGGGTGGAAGAGGTCCTTTTTTGACCTGATAGTTTTTACCCATGAAGAACTGTGGAAGAGTTTGTGTGACCTGGACAATCCTGTGCACTGTTTTTTTCCCCGATCCAAGGTGTGGATCAAGTTTATTAATATAAAATTCTTGGTGGAAGGTGATCACCAAGTGGAGTGGATTAGGTCTCATCTTGAGACTGAACCACTTGTTTTATCTGCTGTGTTGTTTAATTTAGTTTTCTCTGTTTTACTGTATAATTCAGAAATCACTAGATTTAATTTGATATTTAATCTTGGATAGAAGTTATAATTTTTTTTCCTTATTAGAATAGCTTCAAAAGTAATATCAATAACTGATATTGAGATTACTGAGAATTAATAAATCTTCTGAGAAGTTATTTGAACAGTCAAACTTTCATAACCATATTAATTTGATTAACTGGGCTGTATTTATTTTTATTAGGAACCTTTTAAGAAAACTTTTCAAATAGAAATTTTTATAGATACTCAATTCACCCCCCTCTTGAGTAATCTACTCTGACCAACATTTGGTATCAAAGGAGTTTGTTATTCTTGTTAAGACTATGTTTTTGAACCTATTCAAATGTGATTTTAGTTTTACTTTAAAGATTTGTAAATTTATTTTAATTCTAAATTTCTAGATATTTAAAATTATTCCTTTATTATGGATAATAGACTGGAAGGTGCTGTGACAAATAGACCACCATTCTTTAATAGAACCTATTATTCCCAATGGAAAATTAAAATGAAAATTCATTTAGAAAGTATGGGTCTTGAAATTTGGTCTTCAATTATAGATGAGTATAAGATTCCTGCTACTGATAGAATCACTTGAGATGGCCCAAACAAGACTACTTACAATAAAAATTGAAAATCCATGAATGATTTATATTGCTCTTTACGAGATGAGGAATTTAACAGAATTTATGTATGTAAAACTGGCCATGAAATTTGGGATACTTTGTTTTCTGCACATGAAGAAACTTCTAGTGTAAAAGAAATGAGACTCAATAATTATACTATTAAATATGATAATGTTAAAATGAAACATGATGATCTAATTTCTGACATGTATCTCAGGTTTAAAAAAATTGTCAACACAATGATTTCTCTTGGAAGAGAAGTTACTGCCAAAGAACAAATCATGAGTATTATTAGATACTTACCTGATAGATGGAGAGGAACCTCTGTCTCTATTAGAGAGTCATGTGATATCAGCAAGTTACCTTTCAAAGAACTCATTGGGAAACTAATGATGTATTAAGAGGATCTAAAATTCAATAAGGAATAAGAGGATGAACCCAAAATAAAATCTGTTGCATTCAAGACCACCACCTATAAACACAACAAAAAAGAGAAATTGGAAGTCTCTAGAAAGTTCTAGTAGTGAACAATCATCACCTGACAATGATGAGGAGATGGCTCAATTATCCAGAAGGTTTAAGAAATTTTACAAGAAGAATAAATTTTTCAGAAATCCTAACTTCAAAGGAAGATATGATCAAAAGGTAAGATGGATAAAATATTGAAAAAGAAGTGACAAGTCTGATGAGATAGTATGCTATAAATGTAAACGAAAGGGACATGTAAAGGCAGACTGTCCCAAGATCAAGTACAAAATGAAATATGAGGACAAAGATAGAAAGTATAAAAAGGCAATGAAAGCAATGTGGAGTGCTTCTGAGGATAGTTCAAGTGACTCAGAATCTTCACATGATGAACAGGCTAACAAAGCCAATATGTGTTTTATGAAAAACACATCTGAGGTAACACTAGAATCTCCTGTACATAATTCCTATTATTATGAAGATAAAAGTGATTCTGAGAATATGTCTAAAGAAGAAATGTTAGAGTACTGTAATATGCTTGAAGATACATGTAATGAGATAAAAGATAAATACAAGTCTTTAAAGAAACAGTATTCTCTTACCTCAACTATTAAATCTGAACTTACTGTAGAAAGAGAGAAAAATGATCAATTACTCAAAGAAAACAATGAACTAAAGCTATCTAATGAGCAATTGAAAAAGAACCTTGAAAGGTTTACTAATGGTAAAGATACTTTGGTACAAATTCTAAGTAAATATATTGCTCCTAAATATACTAATGGTATTGGATATCAACCTGGTAAAATAAATTTTAGAAGAAACAATTTTGTTTCTAAGTCTAGGACATACAACTTTACTCCTAGTTCTAGAAAACATTCAGCTAGTTCAAATTATGATACACTCTCTACTGTTTCAATATTTCTTGGACCAAATAGAGTTTATTTTTCAAGCACTTTACATAATGATTATAGGAAACCTATGAGATAGATGTGGGTTTCTAAAGCACTATTCACTGATATTACTGGACCCAAATAAATATGAGTACCAAAGTCTATTTTTATATGACTATTTTGTAGGAAATTTTCTTAAAGAGCTCTTGTAAAAGCTTATGGTACTTGGATAGTGGGTGTTCAAGACACATGACAAGAGACTATTAATGCTTCAAGAACTTAATAAAAATAGATGGAGGAAATGTCACTTTTAGTGACAATGCCAAAGGAAAAAATCATTGGCATTGGCCAAATCGGTAACTCTAACTCAATTTTAATTTCCAAAGTACTTTTTTATGGATTGAAATATAATCTGTTTAGTATTTAAAAACTATTTGATGATGGATTTCATGTTAAATTTGAGAATGATTATTGTAATGTTTTTAATTCTAAAAATGAATTAGTATTTTCTGCATTAAGAAATAAAAATGTATACTTTATTAACTTATATTCTTTAGTTTCTGAAAATACTTCATTTTTAAGTGTATTTCACAAAGAGTCTTGGCTTTGGAATAGGAGACTAGGACACTGTAATATTCAATCTCTTATAAATCTAACTAGAAAAAGCTTAGTCAAAGATCTACCCAAACTTGATTTTACAAATAATAAAGTGTGTAATCCTTGTCAAAAGGGAAAGCAACAAAAAATTTCCTTCAAACCAAAGAAAGAAGTGTCAACTTCTCAACCTCTCGAACTGGCTCACATGGATTTTTTGGACCATCTAGAGTTTCTAGTTTAAATGGGAAGAACTAGGTTTATGTTCTTTTAGATGAATTTTATAGATATACTTGGACTTTATTTTTGGCTCACAAAAGTGAAGCCTGCTCTCATTTCACCAAATATGTTAAAACTGTAGAAAATATTAGTGGACCTAGAATTAAATCCTTAAGAAGTGATCATGGCTGCGAGTTTCAAAATCAACAGTTTGAATTATTTTTCTCACAAAATGGCTATATTCATAATTTCTCTGCCCTTATAACACCTCAACAAAATGGAGTTGTATAAAGAAGAAATAGAACCTTGCAAGAGATTGCAAGAACCATGCTTAGTGAATATGACTTACCAATTTATTTTTTGGGCTGAAGCTATAAATATAGCATTTTATATTATTAATAGAGTGTTGATTAGAACTATTCTTAAAAGAACTCCATATGAGTTATGGAACAATAGAAAACCCAAAGTAAGCTACTTCAAAGTTTTTGGTTTCAAAGTTTATATCCTTAATACTAAGGAAAATCTTGACAAGTTTTCATCCAAGAGTGATGAAGGAATATTTCTAGGATATTAAATCTCTAGAAAAGCCTATAGAGTGTTTAACAAAATAACTAAATGTGTGGAAGAATATGTCCATGTCAAGTTTGATGAGATAGATCCACTTGAGCCTAAGACCACTCTAGAGAACCAGGAGGATGATGTGTCAAATATGGACATCAATACAAAATCCTCTAGCCATCCTGTAAAGGAATTTGTGAAAACTTCCATTTCTAAAAATTCTCCAGATTCAAGTCATAATGAAGCCGGACCTACTAGTGAACCTGAAATCACTAGTCCCTCTTTTTCTAGAGTTATTAGAACCCTTAAGAACCATCCTCTATATGCTATTGTAGGATATTTAGATAAAGGAACTCAAACTAGAGATTATCTTAGAAATCAGGTTGAACATCGAGTTTTCTTGTCACAACTTGAACCTAAAAACATTAATGATGCTATCAATGATGAATTTTGGGTGATGGCTATGCAAGAAGAACTTAATCATATTGAAAGGAATAAAGTTTGGAAACTTGTTGACAGACCCAAAGAAATATTTACCATAGGCACTAAGTGGGTATTTAGAAATAAGGTAGATGAAGTCGGTAACATAGTTATAAACAAGGATAGATAGGTTGCACAAGGCTATAGTCATAAAGAGGAAATTGAATATGAAGTGACCTTTTCACCAGTATCTAGACTTAAAGCCATCAGAATTTTGCTTGCTTATGCTGTCCATCTAAATTTCAAACTATATCAAATGGATGTTAAGAGTGAATTCCTAAATGGGTATATAGATGAGGATGTCTTTGTTGATAAACCCCCTGGTTTTACAAATCCTCACTTTCCAAATCATGTTTTTAAATTATCAAAAGCTTTGTATGGTTTAAAACAAGCTCCAAGATCTTGGTATGATAGATTAAGTACTTTTCTTATTTCCAAAGGTTTTACAAAAGGAATAGTTGATCCTAACCTTTTTATAAAACTAATTTCCAATGATATTTTAGTAGTTCAATTTTATATAGATGATATTATCTTTGGATCTTAAAAAATTATTTATGTATTGAGTTCTCTAAAATAATTAAAAATGAATTTGAACTGAGTTTAATGGGTGAACTAAAATTATTTCTTGGATTTCAAATCTTTCAAAATAATGATGGTATTATTTTAAATCAAATAAAATATACTAAAGATATTCTAAAACATTTTGGATTGGATAGTAATAAAAGTAGTGAAACTCTAATGAGTACTACTTGTAAGTTGGATCTTGATGTATATGGAAAATTTGTGGATCAAACCACTTACAGAGGAATGATTGGAAGCTTACTCTACTTAACCGCTAGCCGGATTGATATTATGTTTATTGTATGTATGTGTACTTGTTTTCATGAAAACCCTAAGGAATCTCATTTAAATGTTGTTAAAAGGATTTTCAAATACCTCAAACATACACCCAATCTAGGAATATTCTATCTCATAGGACAATAATTTGAGTTAGTTATTATAATGCTGATTTTAGTGGTTGTAAGTTATATAGAAAAAGCACCTCTTGAACATGTCACTTTTTAGGCAAGTCACTAGTATCATGGTGTAGTAAGAAACGAAACTCTGTTGCATTATCTACTGCTGAAGCTGAATACATAGTTACTGGTAGTTTTTGTGCACAAATTTTGTGGATGAAACACACATTACTAGATTATGGATATCAATTCAGCTATGTACCTATAAATTGTGACAATAAAAGTGCTATTAACATCTCAAAAAATCCTATTTCACACTCTAGGAAAAAACATATTGATGTAAGACATCACTTTTTGAGAGAACATTATCAAAAAGGTGATATCATGTTGGAATTAATTGGAACTGAATATCATCTTGCTGATATATTCACCAAACCAGTAAATTATGAAAGGATAGATTACATCATACATGAATTAGGAATGATAAATCTTAGGTAGAAAACAAACTGATTTCAAAACCTACTGTCTCACAGTTTACTGTTTTACATTTTACGGTTTCATGAGTCACTATATTAGAAGTATTGTCTCACTCTCACAGTTCTGCAAGTTATTGTCTTAAAGTTGTTGTCTCATGTTTACGGTCTCACGGTTACTGTCTCTAGGTTACCATTTTTCACATACTATTTTAAAAAATACGGTCACGCCAATTTAAAGTCACGCAGTAAAAATTACACTATGAAAACCTGTTATGGTCTCACCGTGAAAACCTCTTACGGTCTCACAGTGAAAACATGTTATGGTCTCACTATGAAAGTCTATTCTGGTCTCACCATAAAGACATTTTTTTCATTTTATTTATATATTATAACCCGCATTTCTGTAATTAATTATTTTATTCTTTTTCTTTCCTGATATTTTGAATTTACGACACTTGATATCCCTAAATGATAAAAACGAAAGAGGTTTCACTCTTTTCTTCACCCGAGCTCTCTTCTCTCAAACCGTAAGCCCTCCTTCAACCCTTCAGTTCTATCTCTCTCTCTCTAAAATTAGTTGAATGCCAAGGATGAAACGTATATCTTCTTTGACTCCTAATAATCATATATTTCAGAAGAAAATGAAAAGAGCACCGAATATAGTTCCCAAAGGTCCTTTGAA
Source organism: Viscum album (assembly GCA_963277665.1). NCBI lineage: Eukaryota > Viridiplantae > Streptophyta > Magnoliopsida > Santalales > Viscaceae > Viscum > Viscum album. The sequence continues at coordinate 53,580,849 of OY728138.1, read as the reverse complement.
TCTGAACCTTGTTGATAGAATAGTGGTACCATAAAATGAAATCTTCCCTAAGTGGATATTGTCAAGTAAGTCTCTAGTGTTGAATGTACTAAAAGAGTAGGGATGGATGGATTGGTTCAAAAAGGAGACAAGGCTGATTTACCCAAAGCCAGTTTCTCAATTTTATCAGTTTGTTCAATTCTCATTTGATACAGAATATAGGTTTGTTGTAAGAAGTTGGATCAATGGCCAAAGATATACCTTTTTTGAGGTTATGGGCTGCTTGCCTAAGGATACCTCATGAAGAAATTTTTTAGGACTACCAGATAGGTCCTCCTCCTCCAAGTGAGATCTTTGTTTTAGAAGAAGCCTTGGGAAGCTTGACTAAAAATAAAACAAAGAGAAGAGCTATTGCTACTGATCTAGATGGTGAAACCAGATTATTGTTTAAGTTTATTCAGAATCTGATTATTCCAAGAAAATGAGATTTTGTTACACTCAAGTATCATGATGTATTTTTTATACATCTTATAAAGAATGGAAACAAGATTAACATGTGTAAGTATGTTATACTTCATATGTGTGAGTTGATAAAGACAACCTCAAAGTCAACCTCCTTGTTCTATTCAAGGTTAATCTCTGATATGATTCATGATAAAGGGTTGGTTGGATCGGATGAATAATTCATCAAGGACTATGAATTTTTTATCTTAAGGGTTACAGTCAAAAGAATGAAAATTAGTTGGAATCTGTAGAGAAAATTATGGGTGGAGGATAATGACAGGGTTTATGAAATTTTTAATCCAGTTGAGCATTCTTCGAGACCTAAGGACATCTCTCATTATGGTTTGGAACCAGATGAAATTGTTAACTATCATGTTGAGGAGGAAGAAGAAGTGGTTGTTGCACCTACAGGGGAAATTGTCCTGGATAAGGAAGATAGTGAACTTGTTCCTCAATTCATAGCTAAGAAGGAAGTACTTGTTCCTAAAGAAATTTTTGATTTGGAAGAAGAACCTGCTTCTAAATAAGGTTATGTTTTTAATGTAAAGAAAAAAGTTATTCTGGATGAGAATCTAGAAAAATAACTTTCTCTTGAGAAAGAAGTTGCTTTTTAAGAACACTTAGAGGAACAAGTTGATTCTGAGATTATCCCATCTGCTGAGGAAAGAATGGAGCAAGCCTTTCAGTTGGCTAGACATGGGTGGAGCTATTGGAGATGAAATTTTGGAAATAGATCAAATATCTGAATCTCTTAGTCCTGTGAGAGATGCACTTGTTGAGGGGGAGAAACACCCTAATCTAGAAAGTGTTGAAATTACTAATCTAGTTGATCAAAGCACTGTGGATACATGGTATAAATTCCCTAGATACTTGTATGTGAATGATTCCCAAGAAACCTCAGTTAAAGGTATAGATTTTTTTACTGTGTTTCAATTGAAACTGGACTCTTCTCTTGAAGTTATCTCTACAAAGGAACCTGAGTCTGTCTCAGCTCCTATCCCTGAACCTTCATAATAACCTTCTACCTCAGTGAGTAAGTATGATTTGGAAGCCTTTGGAGATACTTTATTAGCTGGAGTTGAAAATCTCATGAATACTCAACCTGATCCTATAACAAACCAAAGTGAAAGATATTCTTCCCTATTGTTATAAAAGATCATATGTAGGATTCAGCCAAAAATTATTTATGAAATTCAAGAGGTTAGAATTGAGAACAAGCAACTGAGTGATGAAGTGAAGTTTCTCAGATCTATGGTTAAAGATATGTAGAGAGTGTTGAAATCAAGACCAAATCTTGTTGCTCATCCTATTGAGGATGTTAGTGGTCAGATTCCACAGGAAGTTGTCTCTCTAATTAAACCTAACCTAACTTCCTTAGCTGACAATGTGGCTGAAAGAAACAATAAAATAGTTCAAGAAATGTGTGGGCATGTTATTGGTCTCAACAAATTGGTTGATGAGTATAATAGATGTCTACAGAAATTTCTAAATCAACTCAAGTCCTTTACTTTAGCTGTTACAGCTTCTAGTACCTATGGACAATCATCTCAACCCTCCTTTAATAGTGATCTGCTTAGAACAGTTGTTAAGGAAGAACTTTAATTAGTGCTAAGTGGATTTAACAAAGAGTCTCTATCTGTGGTTGATAATAATAGTGACAGAGTTATTGATTTGGTAAGGATTCATTCAAATATTTCAAATGATACTCAGGAAGAAATTACTAAGAAGGTGGATTTCCACTTCAATTGGATTTTCTCTAAGAACGATATGACAAACCATTTCAAATACCTTGTATAGAATCTAAAAATCCCTCTTGTCACTCAAGCTTTCAAAACGCAAGTTCAAAAGCTGAAAGATTTCACTCCTTTGTTGGAAAAGATCATGGAGAACAAATATGACTTTGAGAAAGTGATGCAGTATGGTGGTGAGATTATTTCTAACTTCATCAAGTTATTGAGGCCTTATCTTCATGTGCAGAGCGCTGCTATTGTGGCTCCTTCAGCTTCAACCTTGCGGTCTGGTTTTCCTCCTTCCTCATCCATTTCCTTTGCCTCTACCTCTATGTATATCTCTCAGGCTCTGAGTCAGATCGTACCTATAGTCCTTGACCAAAAATTTCCTCGGTCTTCCACCAAACCTACCTTGGACCCTTCTGTTTTTAAAGGACTCCCTCTTCCTTCTCTTTCAGTTGGTTCACTCCCTACTTCCACTTCTTCCTTTGCTCCTGTGGCTCCTCTTGATGATGCTTCCAAGGAAAAAGAGAAGACAACCACAACTAAAGAAAGGTGAACACTATCTTTTGATAGGGATATTTTGTACTTTTGTTTCCTACTACTTGTAATGACACATATTTCTCCATCTAATGCACTATGAACTCTTATTATCTATTCTCTTACTTACTTTTGTACTCTTTTTGATAATCCCAAAAGGGGGATATACATGAACACTAAGGTGGTGACAGCACACTAAGAATAGATATCTCACTCATATGATTTGTGATCATCAAAAAGGGGGACATTTTTGGACTCCTCATGTTTTAATCATGTTGTAATGATCACAAATTGTTACTCATGTTTAATCTATCTCATATCATGTGTAGATATTCTTGGTTTCTTAATGATTTAAATAAAACTACCCAAGATCTTAATTACTATAAATCATATTTGATTATTGTAAAATATATTTAAATTTGGTCTATAATGATTTATTTTATGCATGATTAAGTCTACTTTATTTGGTGAATATTACTGCTTAAGTCTGTATACAGATATTTGGCTAAGTCTAAGAAACCGTGAGTCTGCCATCAGTTCTATTTTTCTGGAAAAGGACCCAGACACCATGACCAGACACCATGACCCAGACACTATCACCAGACACCGTGACCAGATACCGTGACCCAGACACAGTGACCAGACACCGTGACTAGATACCGTGACCAAACACCGTGACCCAAACACCGTGACTAGACACTGTGACCCAGACACTGTGACCAGACACCGTGACCCAAACACCATGACCAGAAACCATGATCCTAACACCGCATCTATGCTACCAATTCCTGATCTCTATACAAATATGCAATCATAACTTTCTCACCGATCAAAGGCAAAGAAGAAGACATTGTTTCATGGTGACACCATTTCCAAGTGACATTGTTTCCTGACAGACTGTGACACCATTATTTAATCTATTTTTTATTTTCAATTTAATTTATAACAGTCATATTTGAGTCTTTTAAATGCACTGGTATAATTAATATTTCTTTTTAGATATGTCACTTGATAGTACGAGGTACGAGGTGTATAATACATACATCCTTTTGGATTCAAAACATGCACTCCAAGAATAAAAAGAAAATCGTGGCCCTAAAACAAGAAGCGTAGTAGTGTTGTAGAGCAGCACAAGCATGAGCATTCTTGAGAAAAGAACTGACACATGTAACAAGATACATATGAAGAATACACGAAGCATTCATGAATCCAAAAGCTGGGATACCATATATCAGAGTCAATAACATATTCGTAATACAAACTCTACAAAGAACACGAGCCAGATCTAACTGGAAACCAGAGCACCAGACTTGCGATACTCTGTTTCTCGCAAGAGAACTCAATTCTTGCATCTGCTTCATCCTGGAAGTCCAAAGTTGTATAGATTAATAATCAGAGTACTTCTAACCATATCTCATCATATTTTCTCTGTTGTGTATTGTTTTTAGCTTTTGAGTGGTGTGTGTATCTTTATTAAAAACACACATTATCTCCTGCACTAAACTAAAGGATACAAGATATCCTTCCTCTAATATCTTTTTACACTTGTTTACTCCCACAGATAAGGGTAGAATAGGTCCTTGTGTGACCTTATAGTTTTTACCCATGAAGAACTATGGAAGAGGTTTTGTGACTTGGACAGTCCGGTGCACTGTTGTTTTCCCCGATCTAGGGTGTGGATCAAGTTTATTAATATAAACTGCTTAGTGGTAGGTGATCACTAAGTGGAGTGGATTAGGTCTCTTCTTGAGACTGAACCAATTTGTTTATCCGATGTGTTCTTTAATTTAGTTTTCTTTGTTTTACTTTATAATTCATAAATCACTAGATTTACTTTGATAGTTAATCTTGGACAGAAGTTATAATTGTTTTGCCTTATTATAATAGCTTCAAAAGTAATATCAATAACTGATATTGAGATTATTGAGAATTAATAAATCTTATGAGAAGTTATTTGAACAATCAAACTTTCATAACTGTATTACTTTGATTAATTGGGTTGTATTTATTTTTATTGGGAACCATTTAAGAAAACTTTTCAAACAGAAATTTTTATAGATACTCAATTCACCCCCTCTTGAGTACTCTACTCTGACCAACAACCATGTTTTATATTTTATACCATATATCATTAACATGGATAAATATATGATTTTTATGAATTTTAAATCATTTAATAAAACATTGTTTATTATAAAATATCATTAATTCCATTTTTAGAAATACATGAAATATTATAATATAATATGTGTATAACTCATGGAAAATGGTTCCAAAATGGCATGGATTTGAATATAAGGAATAAATTTTCCTAATATAATCATAAAATAAAATTTTTACAAGTTTATATAACATTTTAAACCTTATGTTCTGGTTTAACCCTTTGGTTAATCAATTTTAACCTTAAACATGGTAATGATTTTTTTAATATTAAAGGTTTATATAACTTCACTTATAAGGTGAAAATTGGATCATAAATGGAAAAGGGATAAAATTTTATACTATTTATAATCCCAAATTTTCTATTTCAATATTTTTATAATTTTTAAATAATTTAATAAAATATATTTAACATAGAATACTATTAATATCATTTTAAGAACTATTCAAATAATTTGACTTTGAAAACAATATGATTTTTTTTAATTTGAATATAAACATTTAAAACATATCTAATATGTTATATTTATATTAAAAATTTATGGTACATTTTAACTCATCCAAAAAATATTTCTTTTAGAGTTTTTAAAATCATTTACTTGATTTTTCTACTACTCGCACAAGCACTATGTCAGCGTTGTGTAAGGATTTAAGGTAATCATTTCATCATTAAAAATTAAAAGTAATTTACCATGATAAAAAAATCATTAATATCTAAAATAAACATTTATAAATGAACATAATTTATTTTTATACCTATTATAAAATATAATATATATTTAAAGAAAGAAAACAACATTTTTAACTTTAGCTTTTAATTAAATATTATAATGCTAAAAATCAAAGTTAAATGGAAAAAAAGATCACATTTTATAATATTTTATAATTATTAATGAAATATAATCATATAATAAAATAAATTCAAGTGTTTAAATGAATTTTAAGCCTTATCACATTATTTTTAACCCTAATTAACCCATTTTACCATTACCATATTAACAAAAATTTATTATGGTTACTATTCATATTGACCAAAAATAAAATGGACATATTTACCAAATTTATACCTCGTGATTATAAATATGGAATCCATTTTTAAATAATCAATTTATATAAGTGGTATAAATTAATTTTAGATAAAAATAGAAAATGTAATGAAAATAGTTTTTTAGAAAATATAAAAATGTTTTCTTTACCAAATTCAACCATAAAATTTATTCCAATGAAATTAATTTGATTTTTAATAATATAATAGAAATAATTTTACTTTAAAACCATTTTAAAATAAAATGTAATTTTTTAAATTCTTGCAATAAAAATTCAGTTTTCTATAAAAATCTGTATTTTTCACTATTCATTGAAAAATAAAACTTTTAAAAAAATTATCAAATATTCACAATAAGATAATTTTGAAATGATGATTTAAAAAATTATATCATTTTTATCAAAAATAATTTATAAAATTTATAGAAATTAATTATAATATTCTCTCACAAAAATCAATAAAAATGATTTTTGAAGAAAAAATATTTTTTGGAGAATAAAACGACTTTACTAAAAATTGAGTGTTTATTTCCTAAGAATTAATAAATATATTTTTATTGAGTAATACCTTTATATATTTTTCATAATATAGTTATTTTAATTCATGTCTTCCAATTCAACAGTTATGTTATAATGGTTATATTTTAATAATAATATTTTGTGGTTAATTTATGATCGGTGTTGCATAACCTATATGATATCGAACATAGTATTATTTTAAAATCTCAAGATATTAAATTATAAACCCCTTGAATAAATTGATCACTCGTTATTTTTTCTCGGTTACAAAAGGTTAAACCTTTGTTGAAAACACACATCACATAGAGGGATTATAAAACTTCTTTTAAAAAGGAAAATAAGAAACATAAAGGTTACCTAAAATATCTCATATTTGGGTTCATAGATAAGGTGAAAATTAGTGGGGAGTTAAAATATAGACATTAAAGAGAAGACTAACATACAAGGACTAATAGAGAGTGATAGATAATATGGTCATGATAAAGAAAACAACCCCAAAACCATAAATTAGTGAGGGGTTAAAAGACCATCAATTCATCAAAAATGAAGGTAAAAGGATAAATTTTTTATTTCAATATCCTTTTCCTAAAGTTGAGGGATTATTTTACTATCAATATAGAAAACATGATAAAATGTACTTACTTGATTTATTACCATTTCAAAAGCTCAATTTCATCCATTGTCTATGCTTTGATGAATTTCCTCTTCATCTCTTAGTCGATTAAATGAATATTCAAGTTGAATTTTTCATGCATGAAGAACTAAAATTAACTTTTAAAAGATCATAATATCCAAAAAATAATGACATTTCATTAGTTGTTTCTTTAAATATTTACCAAAACTAAAATGGTTAGCAGAAGTTATCCAATGTGGATAAATTAATTATTCTCTAAAACATCAACAATAACACCCATAGTTTAGCTTAATCTATTCCATAAATAGTTAACCTTAAGACTCATAAAAAATTGAAAAAATTCAAATCACAAAAATATTAAAGATTTTATCACATATTTTTTTCCAAGATTAACTTAAAAAAATTTCCCTAGATAATATATAGCAGCACATAATGTCGCATACCAAACATGTGAATACCTTAAAACATACTAATAGCTTTAATCACTATAAAAACTCAATGAAAACATAAATTATTAAAAAAATTAACTATATCCTTATTCCTTAAATAAAATCACATTTTATAAAATATATTCCAGAAATCTAGAAATGAAATAAAATCCATCATAAATAAATTTTTCATCAAATCACTAATCATTTTCAAAGTACCAAATAATTTAGTATTATTGGTAAACTAGATTAATACATTATTCCCATTTTACATTGGAAATAAAATATAAAACATAATTAAAGTAAATTTTCTACTTCCTTAAACTCATTCAAAGATTCCTTCTTCATATAATGGGGAAAGGTGATAAATAAAGGGTGGTCTCAGATGATTATTAAGGGTTTCATAAAATATAATTTATCATGAATAAATAAGGCATAATCAATATGGTAAGATAAATAACTAAAAACACATGTCATTTAATCAATAACTTGAGCATGAAATGCATCCATGGATAATATCAGTTCAATAATCTCATGGATAATAATAATTAAATTCTCAATAAAGGAAATGATTAATGTTTTCAGTCATGATCACAGACATATTGATATCTTTACCATCAAATACTTATACCAAGACAGTTTAATTAATGGGTGGGTATACCCCAAAAACCCATTTAAGAAGGCTAGCCAACTGATTTGTCTCATAAAAATTGTTGATGCATCGACGAGATATCTATAACTAAGACCCACCCATCACTACATTCCCAATACATTCCTCATATTTTGAATTATAAATTTAATTCATAAAAAATATACCATATAAAAAATGTTAGTATTGAGTAAAGAATATGGAATATCAATATTTCCCGAGTTAATCAAATAATTTTCAAAGTAAAACATTGTATGTAAAAAATGGTATATGTTTTTGGAAATAATCATATCCATGATACAAAGAATATATAAATTTAAGATAAATTTGATGAGCAACGATCATAAGAAAGTGAAAGTTTCAAGAGAAATTTAATGGACACAAAATTAATAAGAGATAAAATAAGACTGGTAGTTCATCATAAATATAGGTTTTGTAATAAAATCATATCCTTTAAATAAATAAATAAAATGGAAGAGAAATATTAAAATCAGTTTTTATTAAATATTTTTATTTTTAAAACCATTTAAAACTTATAAAAGAAGCTAAATATCATAAAATAGTTATGGCACTGGAAAATTCCATTAATGCTGCATAAGTTAAAAAGAAACATTCTTTTTAAATTTTTGTAAAGAAATTCAAAAATGAACCTCTGAAAATATATTATAAAGATTCATTTTAAATTTTATAAAAATTCAATTATAGCATAAAATTTACTTAATAAACCATTTGAGTAAATAAAAATTACTTTTATAAAAAAACTTGAAAAATATGGATATGGAATAAAAATATACCCAATCAAAAAAAGAGAAACAAATCGATTTTTCTCTTAGAAATTTATTTGATTGATTCAAGTGAAAATAGAAGAAAATTTGGAAAAAACAAGGAAACTCCTAAAATATCCATAAGATAAGAAAATAGATGGATTTTATGAAGGAGGGATTATAAGATTCATTTAACAAAAAATATAAGCAATCCCAAAAATTATATTTTAAAATAAATTCTTACCTCTTGGTAACATTAAAATTATAACCCCTTGAAAGTGTAAACTTAAATTGAAACTTTAATCATCATTAATAAATATATATTAATTTTAAATACATCTAAGGAGTTGTATATACACCACATAATAATAAATAGGTGTATAACACCAAATATGTCTCAATGGAGTGAAAATTGAGATCAAAACCCTTATAAAAATCATATCATTGAAGTAAGAAATAATAAATGAAGTGATTATGTGTGAAAAATGTAAATCATTATAATATAAGTGTGAATAAAATGCAAAACCATAAATTTTAATTTCACACATAATCTTTACATAATAAAATCAATGAAGAAGTGTTATAACTCAATGAAAGGAAATTGAATTAAGAAACCCCTTACCTCAAATTTGACTTGCCTAATAAGTAATTTTAACCTTTTGTATAATAAATTTAATTTATTATAAATAAATAAAATAACCATATACCTATTTATAATATCATATATGATATATTTATAACATCTTATCACCCATTTTTTAACAATATTTTATTATTGTCATTGTTTTGTGTGTTAACTACTTCATTTTTCATGAGAATTTTGGTTCAGTAGTTCTGGTTCTTGTACTTTGATTTTGGTTTAATAATATCTATAATTTCAATAATGATATAAATATAATATACATTTATTATATATATTTAGATTCATCCATAAAATTTATATATAGAAAATTGAATTACACCATTCATGGAGACAGTAGGCCAAATGTATGCAGAAATGATGTTTTTACTTTTCGACGGATGGAACAAAAGAAAGGTAAATAATAATTCACATTTATATAATAATTATTATATCTTATATATCATATATATTTATTAAATTTATCCTTATTTCCATCTATGTAAATCTAAAATAAAAAATGAATCACATCGCTTCGTGGAGGTGGTAATCCACATGTACGCATGACCACCGTTATCATTTTCCAATGGATTGAAAGGTAAGATGGTAGATATGATAATATAATTACATAAGAATAATTATTTCATAAGTATAATGTGTTTATATATATATATTCATTATTTCTATATTTATAACCTTTAAAATATAGTACTGATGAAAAATGAATCACACTGTTACGTGGAGAAGGCAAGTCGTACATACGCACAAGAAATCTTTTCACTTTTTTGTATGTAAAAGAGATGTAAAATGGATTTCCCAAAATCATAATAACATATAAGTTTATTTATGATAATGGGGTTATTATTTTATAAAGTATACAATATATTTAGTGGGAGAATAATAAGAAATGAACTTAAGAGTCGGTAAAGATGATTACCTTTTATTCAGTAAACTTCATTTAGATCCCTTCTTAAGGACCCCTGGAATGTTATTTTAATAATTATAGAACATAGAATTAATTTATATAGAAGTTTGGAAGAAAATTGGGTAGGGTTTTTTTGATATATATTTCTCAATAATGTGTAAAGAAAAGAGATAAGGGTGTCCTTTTATAAGTGAGGGGAGGGGCACTCTTTGAATTATGTAAAGTATTAAACTAATATAAATTAATTTATTTTGAAAATGGATCTCAGTTGATATAATTAAAATATAGAATGATTATTATTCAAAATAATCTCATCCATTAAAATTTAAACAAGTTTTGGTTATTTTTTAGCCTTATCTCTTAGTTTTAACCCATTGTTAACCCTTTTGAAAATCACCATAATATCAATTTTTTTACTATTTAAGTGTTATAAATGTTACTGTAAAAGGAAAAGAAACTCATAAATGGACCATGGCTATTTTTTTAACCATATTTCATTCACATGTCTAAAGATATGATTTTTATGAATTTTTAATTATTTAATAAGATATTTTTTATTACATAATATCATTAATATAATTTTTATAAATACATAAAATATTATAATATAATATGTTTCTAACTCATTTAAAATGGTTATGAAATGAAATGGATTAGAATATAAGGAATATTTGTTTTTAGATATAAACTAAATAAATACTCAAGGGGGGGTGAATTGAAGTCTTGAAATTTTCTTCACTTAGAAAAACCACCCTCATTTAGATATGACTAACTTTTGTTCTTTCCTTAAACACAAGAAGCAATGGAAATAAAATCATAGAAAAGAAAAGAAATAGACATAGATATTTATAGTGGTTTTGGAAATATAAACTCCCTAGTTCACTCCACCAACACTTAAATCTAAGAACCTGGTGATTTTCGCTAGACTGGTCCTTTTACCGGGGGTTTTTAGTCCTTTTTCATGGATTACATGACTAATTTCAAGCAGGTGATACATGTTATAAATTCATAGTATCTTTAAATCAGGATCTAGCAAGACTTTATAAATAATAGACTTCAAGTTATTTTACCAAGAACCTATATAACGAGAGATGATAAAATAGAGTGTTTACAAATGAAACTTGCAGTTGTAAAATACAACTAACGGAAGGAAGAAATCTCCATGAGATATAATAAAAAGAGAATAAAAATTGATTAGAGTCTTCTAATTGATAGCAAGGATAATATATATTTCACAGTTGCATATTTCTATGCTTCTTCTTCTTCTCAGGTAAAATAGAGAAACATTGAAGTGTTTTGAGGTAGTGTTATTGAATATTCAGTCAGGTGCTTTTGTTCTTCTCAGTATATCTATTTTTTCACATGATTACACACCAAACATGCATGAAACACTTCTATATTAAACTCACAGCACATGATCCATAAAATATGGGATTAGAGACATTTATTTTTCTCAGATATACCTCAATAATAGCAAATATCAATAAATAATCCTTGTACTTGTTTCCTTTCTTGGCACTTGTTTCTTATAATAATAATTTTTACCATAAATAGGTAATCATATAGTTAAAGATTACATAGAAACATTAAAATATCACTCAATTTCTTCAATAGAAATAAATGCAGTTTGTGACACAATATAGTCATTTGAATATAATTACATAGTTTATTTCAAAATTTGAATTCACGTAGCCAATTTGATCTATGTAGCCAAATTATCTATGTAGATAAATTATCTACATATTTGAATCCACATAGGCCTTCTTTATAAAGTTGATTTTATTAACATAGCCAATTTTTTCATGTAGATGAATTTGATTCACATATCCAAATTGATTCAAATAGGATTTTTACTTGTGTAAATGAATTTTATGTAGTTGTTTGGAACCACGTGGCTGATTTCACCATATATCTGATTCACATAGTCGATTCTCCACATAATAAATTCATGTAACTGATTGATTAACATAGGAAAATTTCATGCAGTCGTTTCTATGATGTAGCTGATTTATATAGGCAGTTACTTCATGTGGAATATTCACATAGTCATTTCCCCATGTATCTAAATGCCTCATGTAGATGTTTTTTTTAGACCTTGGAAAATTTCTTCTAAAGTGTCTATAATTACATACTTAAGAATTTTAACAGTCGAAACACTAAAAACATGATAAAAACTAATGAATGCCCTTAAAAATAGAATCACTGATAACATGTGAAAGGGTATTTGTGATCATCAGAACCTAAAGTGCATGGGATATATTGGAACAAAATTAGGAGTCTATCAATATCCCCCTTTTTTATGATCAAGAAACCCATAAGATATTAAACATGAAATTTATAAAATGTGTAATATGATTTTTCAAAAAACTATACAATATATATATTGATTTTAAAATTTAGTGCTTCTCCCCCTTAGTTAGACACTTATCCCCTTTGAAAACATGATGAATTCTCCCATTTTGAATAAATTTATTCTCCCCCTTTTTTGTCATTAAAATGGAAGGGTATGGATAGGATAAACACTATTAATATAGCACTTAGATACATGAACTGTAGATTATTTTTTTCTGAAACTAAATGGTGAAAATTGTCCGAAATAGAATTCAGTAAAAAAAATAAAGTGATTAAAAACATTAAATGAAAAAAATATCTAAAAACATAAAAAATTAATAAAATTAAATGAAAACAATCACTAATAAAACATAAAAAAATTAATAACATTAAATTAAAAAAAATTAGTAATAAAGAAAATAGAAATGAATAAATAATTATTTTATTAATTTTCATCATGTACATATATTCATCCACCCATTAACCACAAAATAAAAATAAAATATATTAGTCAAAGACCCAATATTATGGATGGGTTTAATCTAATAATGTGGTTTGGGTGGAGGTATATTGAATGTGGGGTAGGTTCTATAGGTAGTTATAGGGTCCATTGGAGAAGGTGGTACAACCTTTCCAAGATTGATAGTAGCTCCTTCTTCGCTACCGGAAGCAGCTTTTACTTGTGGCCATTAAACATGAGTACTGGGAGCTCCTTCAATATTTACTTCAATTATACTGAAATCAAAAGTTCCAACAGACTAAAAAGTAACTTTCCTTAAATGTTCATAAGATGAGTTTCTGTCTCTATAATTCTCAATAGAGAGAGCAGCATCCACCTTAGATTTCTCTTCCTGATATGTCATGGTAGGATCATAAACTCCCTCTATTCTCTATCTAGTACCTTTAAAGGTATCTAGAGGATTAGGTCCAAGATTCCTTCTTCCTCTTAGAAAGTATAGATCATCTACAAACATGTCAATTCTTCTAATGATATATGAATTTCAAAACTTGAGAATAATGTGAGATGCCTGCTTATGCATTTGAGAAAATGAACATAGATCATTCCTCAGAATTCCTTTAAAGGAATCCAATTAACTAGAAGTGAACATATAAGGCACATTGACCACCAAAGTAGTCTTAAGCACATTCAAAATTTCTAAAAACTCCAACGTCACTTTCTCTAGGGTTTTGTCAATAGATCTTTGCACTATGATTATCCTTTCATTCACTGATTTCAACTTATTTTCCACACTAGATAACTGAACTGATAAAAATTAGATTACCTATAGAAAGGAAATGGATGGAGATTGTGAAATTGAAGAAGAATTAGACATAGTATAAACCTAGATTTTATATTTAATAGATATAGTAGGATTAGGAGCAAATTGGTTTCCAAAAAGAACAAGCCTTAGAGTTTTAGAGACATCCAACTCCTTCTCTATAACAGAAACTAAAAAAGCTTTCAATTCTTCTAATTATGAATTTTTTTCCACTTCTGAAGAACTATTTTTCATACCTTAAACAATTATATAAACTTTTTACATCAAAGTTAATAATTTTTGATGATTTTTGGATACTATATAAAGAGACCTAAAAATCATCCCCTGAATGTCCTTAGAGACATCCAAGATTTCCTTTAACTTCTCACCAATATATTTCTCATGAAAACCCACATGATCATTAAAAACACCTTATTTACTACACTAATCTATTTAATTTCTTATTTGGTGTCTTTTAACTTACCCATAAGATACCTTTTCAACTCTTTCAACATTCTTGGTGTAATTAGGTCACACTAAAGACACTAGATCTAAGAAGACACAATGTTTAATTCTGATAACAACTGATCAATTACACTCTAAAAATTAAGAAAAAATGAATATTATAAGGTGGAATATGTAGAGGGATGAAAATTATTGATGAATTAAAATTTTATTAAAACAACACTTTGTAAATTCTGTAATATTTCTTTCATTTTTTTTCTAAAAGATTTAATCTCATCAAGCACTTCGTGAGACAAGTCTGATTACACCATTAGAAGATTTTGGAACATGTCTCTTTGAGATGAAACCATAACATCAAGATCATTAAAATATAATTTGGTAGGATATATATCCTTAAAACCTATTACAATATATTCCATCTCCTCAAGCTCATTAGAACTTACCTCAGAATTAGCTTGCTTCACAGGATGAACTGATGGAATATTCTTTATCAGCTCTATTTAGGTAGCCAACAACCCAACCAGCCTATCAAAATAAGTATTGTAGATAGAGGAATCCTTGAGTTATTTAATATCATGTTTAAAATAAACAATATCCACCTTAAAATCATAAAAATATGATTTTATATTATCAAAATCCATCATTACAACAGAAGAAAAAGATTTCTTTTCTTAGCTATTTGAGATTTTAATAACTGAGGGTGTTACCTCATGAACAACTAAAGGTGGTGATGGAAAAGGTGGTGTATGAGAGTGTAAAATAGTCTCCATAACCACATAACCATACCTATCACCATTAATAGGTGATCTAAGAAGAATTGGATCCACTATTTGATGTTCTATTGCATCTTTTGATCTATCTTCAAAAACTAATTCATTGGGTATAGTCTCTACTGACCTTTATTCAAGAACTAAAACTATTTTTTTAACAACTATAAAAATATACAAAACTATTATATAAGATTCATAAATTTTGATATAAGTATCCTCTTTCGCTTCAAGTATTACTACTAGTAACTCAAGTTCAGATCTCATAGCCACTATGTCTCCCACTTCCCTAGAAGACTCCATCTCGGTAGGTGATAAATCCCTAGGTAGTGAGGTATTTGATGGATCCCCTTAATCCATGCCATCTTGTCCAATTGGCTTAAAGGAATTTGAAATAGAATCCCAAAAATATCTGATGATATTCAAAATAACCATAGATAGAGTGTTACTTTTATGACACTTCACTGCATCTCTCTTATTCAAATCAACTTCCTTCTTCTTTAGAACTAGGGAGATAAATCTTCCATAAGGATAATAGTTTAGATTACCTTTTTATTTAAAATAGTGATGCATAAAATGAATCATTTACCTTATTAGGTTGATATTCTAGTTGTCGATCAAAATAAACAGCAATTATATTTCATGAAATAGAACATTTTCCATCTCACCATCTCTCTGGGTTATCCTAGTCTGCACAAACTTGCACAAAAATTTCCACTCTATTGGTAAATCCTTCACAAGTTTCTTCTCAAAGGAATAGGCACTGAACAAGAACTTGAATACCTATATTAATCCAATATAACTTTTTCCCACTGATGTTTGACTGAAATTAAACTCCCCCGCATGGGGGAAATGAAGAAACTCAACCAAATCAGTAAAAGAAAATAGCACATCTTTACTATTTATGTTTGAAGAGACAATGTCCTCTATTTGATTGAACTAGAACTTAACATTCCTTATAAACTCATTTACCTATTATTCAAATAGAAAAACATATTTTTCACATCAAAAATGAAATCCCATCCTTGAAACTAAAGAACTTTCTTTAGGAAAATATTGATACTCTTCATCCATGCCATATCGATGGCCTTCCTAGTAAGAACTTTGTGTAGCATGCTTCCTTTGAATTTCTTAGAAGAACTGAAACTTCTCTCATCACTTCAATTCAACTTTCCCATGGAATAAAATGTTTATTAGAGATCAATAAAGGATTAAAAGGTTAGAGGTGATGGTTTGGATTTTGCGAGAAGATATATATGTGAATGAAAAAATGATCGAGGTCCAGTTGGATTTTAGGTCACAGACCTAAATCCCAAAACACTTACACACCAAAATGGTTTTTGGGTTGATTATAACTGATAATAAGTAGAATAAAATAAAATCTAAAATAAATTAATTCTATTTTCTAAAAAAATTACAAAATTTAAAATAGACGTAATGGATAAAATAAGTTAATTTCCATAAAACATTAGATGAAAATTATTAATAAATAAATCTTAAATTAAAATTAAAATAAATAAAATAAATTCATTTAAATTTGAATAATACCAATTCACATTTAATAAAATCAAAATATTCACATGAAAGGGGTTTAGTAAAAATTTCTTCTAATTGATTCTCAGTTGAGATAAACTCAATAGTAATATCACCTTTTTTAGCATGATCTCTTAATAAATGATGCCTTAAATCTATATGTTTTTTTCTCAAATGATTTATCATGTTCTTTGAAATGTTTATAACACTAGTGTTATCACATTTAATTAAATCCAAAATCAATCAAGGTAGGTTTCATCCATTAAACTTGTGCACAGAAACTACCAATATCAATATATTATATTTTAGTAATATATAATTCAATAGAGTGTTTTTTATTACTAGACTAGGATACTAGGGATTTTCCTAGAAAATGGAAGGTTCCTAAAGTAATCTTCCTATCTATTCTATAGCCACAAAATTCAGCATCTGAATATGAAGTTAAATTAAAACCTTTTTTTGGAAAAAGTAAGGAAAGATAAATTTATCCTTTTAAATACCTTAAAATTCCTTTAGTGTCATTTATATGATACCCCTTGATATTTTATTAAAATATAGAATAAATATATACTAATAATATCTAGTCCAGTATCATTCAAATACAATAAAATTCCAATTATTCCTCTATAAATATTATATTATTGGGAAAAATCTCTCAAGGTATCATTGAATCATTTTTGAGGTGATTGTGTTTGTTGAAAAAGCAGACCAAAATGTAAAAATTTGTTGTAAATGAAGGTTTACATGTTGATTTGTTGGGTTCAAGATATGTTGTTGTCTATCCATGTTTGACAGAAGAACCTCAACAAAGGAATGGATGATCTGGAGGCGATACAAAAATAGCAGATACAAGGTGGCGCCATTTTCTAGTGTTTGCCAAATTTTTGGGCCTGAAAATCAGAAAATAGAGAGATGTGTTTTTGAAAAAGGGAGGTGTGCGCAAAATTAGAGTGGTGCGTGAAAAATAAATTGGTGCACGAAATATTAGAGTGGTGTGCAAAATATTAGCATGGTGCGCAAAATAGAGGAATTGAGTTTTTCGCGCAAGAGGTGTTTTGAGATTAGAAGCTTGAAAATTGGAAAAGGAATATGGTGCGTGAAAAAATGGAGCATTGAACGAAATATGGGGTTGCGTAGAAGATGTGTTTTTCATGCTCAAATAGGATTATGTGCATAAAGAGGGTTTTTCACATAGGGGTCATTTTTTGCCTATAAGTATGAAGTGACCCCTCTCATTCAGTGTAGCCCAAGACTTAGAGAGTATCTGAGATCTGAAGCACAAAATTGGAATATTCAAGGGAGTTTCACGTAAACATGAAGTTTGTGAATAAAGATGTATTTGCGCGTAAAGTTCAGGTTATGCATAAAAAGAAGGTTGTGCGTAAAGCGCAAGTTGCGCGTAAAAAGGTTGTTGTGCGTAAAGAAAAAGTTGTGCATAAAATAAGGCTATTACACATAAAATAATTGGTTCCATGAAAAAGAGTTGTTGCATGGAAATTGGATTTCATGCAAAAGTGGGAAATTACACGCAAGTCCCAGTGAAGGCTGCGTGTAAAAATTGGGGTTGCCCGATACACCCGGTGCAAAGTGAGATTCATCTGCAGGTGAAAGTGGGACGTCAACAGAGCATATATAAACAGTTAAGGATATAGATTTCATTAGAGATAATGAAGAGACCTACAGGTCTATAAAATATGAGTAGATCTTCTAAAGAACCAGTGGGCACACTTTAGTTGAGAGAGCAGTGAGCTTTCATATTGTGATTGGTTGTAAACCAGAAGGGACAGTGAGTCTGCTTCGAACATTTTAAACAATAGTGTGCTTTTAGTGAAGTTAGTACATCAGCACATCACCAGTTTATGCTCCTTGGACGTAGCTCAGTGAGGGTGAACCAAGTAAAAATCATTTTTTCATGTGCATGATTTTATTTCTGTTTATAATTTGCTACGGGAAAGAGAGATAAGAGAGTTTTTCTTAAAGAAAAACAAGATCAATAGGGGTAGTTGTTTTAATCTTTCATACCCTGATTCACCCCCCCCCCCCCTTCAGGTTATCTAACCTAGTGGACATAACAATTGTCAACTATTTTCCCAACTTCATCTAAGTCAAGATTTTCATTAGAATTTATAGGAGTTGTATGGACTTTATCATTTTCAATTAAAATTATTTTAAGTAAGTCAAGTATGTATTATCTTTGATTTATCACATTCCCAAAGTCTTTTGGATAAATTTTAAAACACATAAAATAATTTATCTCACCCATCATGCTCATTTCAAATAATTTTTTCATGAGTTTTGATAATTCATTACAAAATTTTTAATTTGTTAAACCAAAAATCACATTATCAATATATATATGAACTAGAAAAATATCTTAAGATGAAGATTTCTTAAAAATAGTAGGAAATTACTTACCTACTAAAAAACCATTTGATAAAATAAAAGAACTTAACCATTCATACCAAGTTATAGGTGCTTGTTTAAGGTCATAAAGAACTTTGGTAAGTTTAAAAATTGAGTTTGGAAATTGAGTATTTTCAAAACCATGAGGTTGTTCAAAATAAACCTCCTCTATAAGAAAACCATTTATAAAAGTATATTTTACATCAATATAGTATAATTTTAAATTCATATACAATATATAATATAGGATAATCTTAATTTATTCTAATCTAGCTATAAGTGAAAAGGTAACTTTATAATCTATACCTTCCTATTGATTATAACATTTAGAAAATAGTTTATCCTTATTCCTGGTGATCACGCCATGATTATCCTATTTATTCTTAAAACTCATTTTGTTCCTATAACAGGATAGTCATAGGGTCTATCAACTAATTTTTAGACCTTTTTTTTAACCATTTTAATTCCTCTTGCATTCATATAACCCAACTCCAATATACTAAGACATCTTATATATTCTTAATCTCTAGTTGGGATAAAATGTTTTAAAACTCTTAATGGTTTCATACAATCCTTTCATTCCTAATATCTTCATCTATGATTCCTATAGTTATTTCTAAGGCATGCTTCTTAAGGGGTTTAGGTTTTCTAGGAAGCACACTTTCTGGTTCACTGGTATTCATCCTTTCAAGATTTGGTTTTGGAAAATGAAGTTCCAATTTCTCATCCATTTTACTTTCAAAGATAGGTTCAGGTCTCATGCTTTTAAGGGAATCACTTAGATCATAAATTTGAGTCATTTTGTGATCAAAAGTATCACTTTCATCAAATTTAACATGAATTGATTCTTCAATAATATTTGACCTTTTATTGAAAACTCTATATGATTTGGAAGTAGTAGAATATCAAATAAAGATTCCTTTATCATCCATTGGATCAAATTTACCAAGATTATATTTGGTGTTTAAAATATAAACATTTCATCCAAAAACCCTAAGGTATCAAACTTTTGGATTTCTATTATTTCATAGCTCATTGAGTGTTTTCTTCAAAATATGTCTTATTATAACTATGTTTATGACATAACATACTGTATTTATAACTTCATCCCAAAAGTGATTCGGTAAATTATATTCACATAACATTGTTCTAGTAATTTCTTGCAAAGTCTTGTTCCTCCTTTCAATAGAACCATTATTTTGAGGTGTCATAGGGGTAGAAAAAGTTTGTTTGATACCATGTTTTGTAAAATAGGAATTGAACTCATGGTTTTCAAATTCTTCTTTATGGTCACTTCTTAAAGTAATAATTTTGACATCTTTCTCTTTTTAAACCAACTTAAAACAAACTTATAAAAACAGAGCAGGATTCATTTTTAACACTTAAGAATAAAACCCAAGTGAATCTAGTAAAATCATCAACTAATACATAAACAAAAAATTTCATCTTAGGATTTCAATTATATATGACCTAAAAAATCAATATGAATCAATTCTAGGGTTTTAGATGTAGAAACCTCTTTAATTGGTTTAAAATATTACTTATGTTTCTTGACCATTTGGAATGCATCACATAGTTTATTTTTATTCAATTTAAGTCGAGATAAATATGAAATTAAATTATTTTTATATTTTTATCAAATAGTAGACATTAAAATATCCCGGGTTTTTATGCCAAATTCAAGATTCATTTGTTTCAGTATTTAAACAGTTTGATTTTTTTTCTGCTCAAAGAACTAAGATCTAGAGTATAGACATTCTCTATTTTGGGTGCCTTACATTTTAATATTTTATCTTTAAAACTAAACATGAATTATTTGAAAAATAAAAAAATATCCTTCATCATAAAGTAGAGAAATACTTACCAAATTTTTCTTCAATCCTTCCACATAAAGAAATTTTTTGATGAGTACTAATCTTGATTACTGACTGATCCAACTCCCATAATTTTTCCTTTAGCATTGTCACCAAAAGTGACATAGCCTCCATTAACTTTTGTAAGGACTATAAGTTAAAGAAATATCCACTCATATTCCTTGAACAACCACTTTCCTTGTACAATTTATAATTGATTCTCTTAGAAATTTTTTCATACAAATAAAAATCAAATAATAAATTGTTTTAGTACCCATATTTTCTTGGGTCCAGCAATGTTAGAAACTAAAGATTCGGGAACCCAAATATATTTTTGTTTTCTATAAATATCAGTACTTAAATTAAAAAAAATGAAATAAAATCATTTTTTATTCCACAAAATTGACGGTTTTTCAAAATATAATTGTTTTCATAGTTCTATAACTATCCAAAATTAATAAAAGTAATTTTATAAAGGTTCTCATTCTTAGAAATAGGAGAAAATAGTTTTTATAAAATTTTATCTTCTCACATAGGATTCCAATTCCAAACTTATTTTTATGAGATTTTTTTTCCAAGGATTTGATTTATATAGTTTTCATCTCTTGTGAAAACACTTACAGAATATTTGAAGTGTTGAACTTATTTTTTCAATTTTTTAATCTTGTTTCCATGTTCAATAAAAGATAAAGTAGAATTTTCTAGCTTATTTTTAAAATATTATTTTTTTCATTTAAGTACTCTTTTTCAATTACCATATCACTATTGGAATTTTTGAGTGATTAATTTTTTTTAAAATATTCATACTTAGTTTCTAGAATAGTACAATATTCATTTAATTCTTTATATGAGAAACTTTCATTTTCATATTTAGCTTCATTATCCTAAGAATAATATGAATGTACCTCATTATAATTTGTCATAAAGAACATGTTGTCCTTATGATTAGAATTTTCAACTTATGATTTTGAATATATAACATCACTAGAATCCTCAGAATCACTCCATGTAGCCTTTATGGACTTATTTTATTTCATTTTGTAACCAAATTTCTTGAATTAACTTTTCTCTAATTTTTTTACTTATAGCTGCGGGAAATATTGTTTGATATGTCCAAGATTTTTACATTCATAGCATCTCACTTCTTTATAATTTTCATCATACTTATTATACTTATTTAAGGTTTTCTTAAAATCTACTCTCTTGTTATAGAATTTTTTGAATTTCTTAGAAAAGTGATAAATTTCACTATATAAAGAAGAACTATTTGATGTACCTTCATCAGATAACTCATCTATTTGAATTTACTTACACTTCTTGTTATATTTTGAAGTTGAGACTTTTAAATAAGCGATATCCTTCTTGAATAATTTATGATCTCCCACTTTAGCTTCTATATATTCCTCATAAATCATAAGAGTGCCTATAATATATTTTATTTTTAAATTCTTGACCTTTTTAGATTGTTTGGTAGCATCCAAAATGCCACTCCATATAGGGGGTAGAATTTGTAGAACTTTCAGTGCTTGATCTGGCTTAGTAATTGGTGCTCCCACGGAAGCAACATTGTTTACAATCTCTGTAAGCCTTCCATTTAATTGGATGATTCTCTCACATTACAACATTCTAAACATATTTAACTTCATATTAGCAGTATTATATCAAATAGATCACATATTATATATACCTTCATACACAACTGAAATAGTATTCCATGTTTTGTGGGATGTTTGGAATTGTGATACTCAGTTAAACTCATATAGAACTAGTATACGTATTATAGAATTAATTTATCTAGAGTTAATATCATAACCAAATTTAGTATCAACATCCCATGTCTCAGGTTGTGTTGTTGGAATTTCATAAGGCTCTACATCTTTAAGATAAACCTTCAGACCATATTTCTTTAGATAAATGATCATTTGATCCTTCTAGCTACCATAATTCTCACCATGGAAATATGGTTCTCTTACCATAGACATACCTTCTCTATTTTTATTCATATAAACCATTTCAAAGAGATATTTATATTTCAACTTTTAACAATTGAGAACTCAATAATCACTTCTTCGTATACAAATTATTGTTGGAGACAGACTGCATAAAGACTCAAGAGGGATGTGAATTGAGTTCTTGAAATTTTATTCACTTAAAAAAACCACCCTCTTTTAGATATGAATAACTTCTATTATTTCCTTAAATATGAACAGTGGTGGAAATAAAATAAAAGAAGATAAAATAAACATATATAGAGATTTATAGTGGTTCGAGGAATAGAAATCCCCTAGTACACTCCACCAATGCTCAACTTTAAGAGCTTAGTAATTTTCTCTAGACTAGTCCTTTTATCAAGGACTAACAATCCTTCTTCCAAGGATTTCACAACTGAGTCCAAGTAGACGATACTTTTTATAAATGCAACGTAAATTTAAACCTATCTTTATCAAGGATTTACAAATAATAGCCTTCATGTTCTTTTACCAGGAACCATTACAGCGAGAGATGAGAAACCATAGTGTTTAAAGATGTAGTTCACAGTTCTAAAATACAAATTATAGATATAATAAATCTCCATGAGAGATAATAAAAAGATAAAACAACTTAATTAGATTCTCTATATCTATAGTAAGGATGATCTATATTTCATGGTTAAAGATTGTGAAGCTTCCTTTTCTCTGTTAAAACAGAGCAATGTTGAAGAGATTTGAGATAATTTTCATGTATATCCAGGCATGTTCTTTTATTATTCATGTTATATCTTTTTTTTCACATGAGATTACACTAAAAATTTATACAACACTTCTCTCTAAAATGAACAGCACATGATCTATAAAATCTATAATTAGAGACACATCCTTTTCTCAAAAATGCCTCAGCAACAGTAAAGATCAAAAAATAATCCTTATACTTATTTCCTTTCTCAGTACTTACTTCCAATGATAATTGTTTTTACCATAAATAGGTCATATATAATTTAAAGATTACACGACAGTATTAAAATCTCACTTAATTACTTTAATATCAATAAATATAGGTTGCAGCATGAAATAGCCATTTGCATATCATCATGCAGTTGATTTCAACATTTTAATTCAGGTAGTTTATTTAATCTATGTAGCTGAATTATCTATGTATCTGAATTATCTATGTAGACAAATTAACATAGGCCTTCTTCACATTACTAATTTTTTTACATATCCAAATTTTCCACATAGCTAAATTTACTTCATGTAGCCAAATTGATTCATGTTGGATTTTTACCCACGTAGCCAAATCTGACATATCTGTTTGGAACCATGTATTTTGTTTCACCATGTATTTGATTCATGTATTTGATTACTCCACATAACCAATTCATGTAACCAATTGATTGGTGTGGTAAAATTTCATGTAGTCATTTTCATGACGTAGCTGATTTACATAGGAAAATCCTTTGCGTGGAAGATTTACTTAGTTGAATGCTAACATAGCCATATCCCAACATAGCCAAATGCCTCATGTAGAAAATTTTTTCAGAATTAGGAAAATTTCATATAAAGTTTCTAGAATTTTTGAATTAAATATTTTAACATCTGAAACACTTAAAATGAGATAAAACTTGATGAACACACTAAAAATAGAATCATCAGTTACATATAAAAAAGGTACTTGAGATCATCAAAACATAAAGTATATGGGATATGTTTTAAAAACATTAGTATTCCAATATTTATGGTCTTAATATAATCATCTAGTAAAATTTTAATAGGTTTAGATATCATTTTAACCCTTATCTTTTGGTTTAACCCCTTGGTTAACCAATTTTTACCATAACCATGGCAATGAATTTTTTTTAATGTTAAATATTTATAATTTTAATTATAAGGTGAAAAATAGCTCATAAATGGAAAAAGTAGGACATTTTTTACTATTTATTATCTTGATCATCCTCTTTCAAGATTTTTATAATTTTTAAATAATTTAATAAAACATATTAAACATAAAATACTATTAATATCATTTTAAGAACTATTTATATAATTTGAATTTGAAAAAAAAAATGACAGTAATGTAATTTGAATATAAACCATTAAAACATAACTAATATGTTATATTTATCTTTAAAATTCTTTGGACACTTTAACTCACCAAAAAAATATTATTTTTAGAGTTTTTAAAATTATTTACTGGATATCTCTACTACTTCCACAAGTATTATGTCAGCATTGCGTAAACATTTAAGGTAATTATTTCATCACTAAAAATTAAAAAAAAACACGATAAAAAATCATTAATATCTAAAATGGCCATTTAAAACCGAACATAAGTTTTTTTTATCCCTGTCACAAAAATATAATAGATATTAAAATAAATAAAGTGACATATTTTATTTTACCTTTTACTTAAATATTATAATGGTCAAAATCAAAGTTAAATAGAAAAAAGGACATATTTTAAAAGTTTTGATGATTATGTAAGAAATAGACTCATACAATGAAATAAATACAATTGTTTGAAGGAATTTGAAGCCTTATCACATTATTTTTAAACCTAATTAACCCATTTTACCTTTATAGTTGTAACAAAAATTTACTATAGTTATTATTCATATTAACTAAAAATAAAAGGGATCTATTTAAAAATTTTGGACCTCAGGATTCCAAATATGGAATCTATTTTTTAACATTCAATTTCTATAATAGGTATAAATTAATTTAAGATAAAAATGAATAATGAAACAAAAATCAGTTTTTCAAAAATATATTGTTTTAAGTATAAAAATTTTACACCAA
Source organism: Viscum album (assembly GCA_963277665.1). Classification (NCBI taxonomy): domain Eukaryota; kingdom Viridiplantae; phylum Streptophyta; class Magnoliopsida; order Santalales; family Viscaceae; genus Viscum; species Viscum album. The sequence goes on along the minus strand of OY728138.1, from coordinate 53,554,971 downwards.
ATTCAACCATAAAAATTGACTCAAATGGACTTAACTAGATTATTTATAATATAATATAATTAATTTTACTTTTAAACCATTTTAAAATAAAATGTAACATTGTAAATGGTTGAAATAAAAATTCAATCTTCAATAAAAATCTATAATTTTCACTATTTATTGAAAAATCAAAATTTTAAGAAAATTTTCAAAAAATCACTCTACTAATTTTGAAATGATGATTTAAAAAATTATATCATTTTTATCGAATATAATTTCTAAAATTTATAGAAATTAGTTATAATATCCTCTCACAAAAATCAATAAAAACATTTTTTAAGAAAATATATTTTTGGATAATAAAATGACTACTAAAAATTGAGTGACCATTTCCTAACCATTAATTAATAAATTTTTATTAAGTAGGACATTTATATATTTTTCATATTGTGTTTAATCCTATTCATATATTCTAATTCAATGGCCAGGTTATAACGTTCATATTTTAATAGTAATATTTTGTGGTTCATTTAATCTTGGTGTTGCATATCCTATAAACTATCTAATATAGTCTTATTTTAAAGTATTAGGATATTTACTGATGAATAATAAAGTTCCAAGTGATGAATTTGAGTAACTCAACAAAGTTAATAAAGGAAATAAAGAGTCCTTAGTTTTTTTTCTAGATCAAGTAGCCAAGGCTAGAAATATGAAGGAAGCACAAAGGCTTACTAAAGAACAAGGGAATCGACGAGCTTTAGAATATGAGAACAAAGTTGATGAAAATTTTTCTACAAATTGTGGTTTGAATATTCAGAAGAAATATGATAGGTGTTGGAAAAACTGGAATGGTACTAAAGACTATATAATTATCCTATCAACCCAATAAAAAATCACGACAAGGATGTTGTAAACTCAAGGAAATGAAGATATTTTGAAAACTAAAGAGAAGATGATAGATTTATCTGAAAAATTAATAGATGATAATAAAAACATTAGAAAATAAATGAAGTTTGATCATAAGTAAGAAATAATATCCCATGCTATGTCTAAGAAGAAGAAGAAGAATTATATACTGATATAAGACTCTTAGTCAAAATATTACTTCTAAAGAACTTTGGGGTTCCTTTTTATTCCCATTATATTTATTTATTTAAAATAGAATATAGGGAATTAAAGGGTAATAAGTAGAGGATATGGATATGTTTTTTAGTAGATATACAACAAGAAGAGATATATATCATGGAACATTTTGGTCACCATTTTTAAGGAAGTAATGCAACCCTTCAGGGGGAGAAAATATGAAGCTGAGGTATGACTATCAAACTTTCCTTGGTTGTATCAATCTGATCTTCAAAGTGAAGTGATGATTGTTTAGAAAACTGAGATGTAGAGGGACTTGTGTTTATGCACTTAAATCATTTTGATGTGTTTATTAATATGGGTTCAAGTTTTATCTTAGAAAACTTACTTAGGTTTTCCTTAATATAAGGATGATAGAATAAGCTATAGGAAAGTATTATATAAAATATTTTTTATAGAAAAAATTTATCACCTTGATTATAAAATCTTGTTTTCTACATCAAGTTTTCCCACATGTCTTAGAGTTATATAATTAAAGTCTCTTTGTTTAGAGATTCATATGATATTATTCTTCTCTTAAGAAAAGTTTTCAGAATTCTGAGATGAAATAATATGATTTGAGATGACCCCTATGTTTCCCTTTTCATTTTATCATTAATGAGGTGGAGAAAGAAAATACACACACATATCTATGTTAAATAATTTATCACTCACATTGACTTCAAAGATGTGTGGATATATTAACAAAAAACACAAAGGGGGGATTGATGTGAAAAAATTATTTTGGTTTCATTTATTGTCAATATATGTTTATAGGAGAGGATGGTTGCATTTTTTGATAATATATTAATATGTGTTTGTAGGAGAATTTACCTTGAAATTTTTGAGATAAGATTTTTTGATTAGTTTATAGCAACATTAATCAGTTATACGATGCTTTACTAAACCTCAAAGTTTCTAACATCATGATTACTCATTGTATTCATGATTCTAGCTGAGTTTATTCAAATGAATAATGTTGAGAAAAGATGAATTTGTATCAGAATAAGGATAATGAAATGATTTTATCAGATGAATTATGTTAAGAATATTTGTAATTTTATCAAACAAATAAATTTAAGAAGATTTGTAATCTTACTAGATAGTGAAATTTAAGTAGAGCGGATGAAGAATGTTCACCAAATCTTTATAAAGTCTACTGGATGAAGTTTTACAAAATGAAGTTGCAACATTATAAGGTTTAATCTGAATTTATTCATAAAATTTTCATACAAATAAAGTTTTTACGAAGCCTAAGATATGAGGTCATGGAGTTATGGATGTAAAAAGTTTGATCTCTAAAGATATGATGAGATGATCATATGTATAATGATCATATAGAGAAGTTTATAATGTTACCAGACTAAGTTTAATGAACCAAGTTTATTAGAAAAAGATGATCAGATGGAGGAAAGTTTGAGGATGTGCTAGATAGATAAAACTAGTTTTATCAAATAAAATTTTGTAGAGGTTCCATGGAATAGAACTTTTTGTGTTCACGAGACATAGAATACTGGAAAAAATTTCAAGATGTCATTGGATAGATGATAATTAGATAGATAAATACTATGAGGTTATTAGATGAACATTATTTAATCTACCAGAAAAAGAAAAATTCAAAGTTATATCAGATGGAGAAAGATATAAATTTGTATCGGGTGGAGAAAGATAAAAACTTATGTCATACGGAGAAAGCTACAAAGTTGTGTTGGATGGAGAAAAATAAAAAGTTATACCGAATGTGGAAAAATACAAAGTTGTACCAGACTAAGAAAAATACAAAGTTGTATTGAATGAAGAAAATTACAAAGTTATACCAAATAGAGAAAAATGCAAAGTTTCATCAGATGGAGAGAAATAAAAAGTTGTACCAGATGGACAAAAATATAAAGTTATATCTGATGGAGAAATATATGAAGTTATAAAGTTGAGTTGTAAAAAAAATTAATTATAAATTTGAGTTGTAAAAAGTTTAAATTATAAATTTGAGCTATATAAAGTTTGAGTTAGGAAGTCATGGTGAAATTTTGTACACTGGATAGAGGTTTGAGGAGCTTTACAAAAAATTTATAAATTTAAAAATTGGGATGATGTTGAGATATAATTTCAATTATTATAAATATAATCTAAATTTGATAAATATTTGTAGAGTTTTTTGACAACGAGGTTTTAGGAAAGTTCAATGAAGAATGTTGACTCCGGTTTATATAGAGGTTTTGAGGGTGATCAGTCAAAATTTTAATTAAGAAAGAAAATGTAATTTGGAGCCTTTAATTCTTCCTTGATTTTTGGAGGAAGTATGAGTATATAAAGGGGAGAAGATTTTTTTTTAAATTATTGATGTTGATGTTTCTATGAAGAGTGAAATTGTTAAAGTTTTTGAGAGAGTATAGTGTGAGTTTTCGACCTAGTATCAACTTGGTTAAATAGTTTCATCGTATAAAAGGAGTACCATAAAAATGTGCAATAGACTTAGGGATACTGGTAAATAATATTATATGGAGTCTTATTGGAATTATTTTTTTGGAGAATATTTTTGGAAAAAGTTTTGGAAGGTTGATATGTGAGTATATCCAAGTCTTTCAAAGATAAATAGGAAGTTTTGAGACAAGATGAATATTTAAAGAGATATTGAAGATCTTGAAGAATTTTTACATAGACAAAGGTAGCCCAAATTTCCTATGGAGTAAGAACATTCGAAGAAGAAGAATTTTCTACACTTGATCTACACTGAAGAAGAATTTTGTGTTTAGAGTTATAACCAACTTCTGGAGGCTTAAGATTGGGTGGTATAGCCAATCACTAAAAATTTTGTAACAAGGGGTATAACTAATTAATTAAGTTTATAATCGGAGGGTATAATCAATTACTATTGAGGTTAATATAGAATCCATGTTTGGGGGTATAACCAACTTGGAAAAGAGTATGTCACAGTGTATGAACCTTGTAAATATCATGTGTTGATCACTCTCTTTATATTTACTACATATCAGGTGAGGTTGAGAGATATCTTTGAGTGGATAGAGAAATATAACATGTTTAAAAGGTTGAGTTTTGATAAGAATTCATAAAAAAATATCATGTATTCACCCCCTCCCCCTCTCAATGATCTTACACTGATTTGAGCACTTCAATTATTTTATTATTATTTTTCATGACTACCAATAATGATTATTTTTTTGAATATATATAGTAAATAGTTCATGTGAGGCTGATATAATGGTTTTTTCATGATCTCATATGTAATTAATCATGTGTTTAACTTATAATGTAAAATATTATATTTTGTCATATTTTACTATTCCCCAAAAATTCTACTTTTTTAGAAAACTGCTAAAAAATCACCCAAAGATAATTCTGATGTGATTATTTCAAAAATGGAATTCATTTTATCTAAATTAATTTATAAATATGGAAATTTTATTTTTTAAAATAAAATCCTTATTTATTGAAAAATATCAATTTTATGATACGTCCAAATTTTGTATCCATATGAAAATTACTTATGGTTGAATAAAATTATTTTATTATTTATATACAAATAAATTTTTTAATTTAAAACTATTTTATAAAAATAAATTATTATTTCAAAATTTTTAAATTTTGTAAAAAATATATTTTAATGAAAATAAAACATTTATGTTTTTCAAAATATACTATAATGGTTTATGTATGTTAAATATTTATTTTATTATATTTAACACTTTTGTTTAATTATATTATGATATAAATCCCTTTTATTTTTATTTTATAATATATCCAACTATTATTTTATTATTCCAATGGTCTTGTTAATATTTTAATGGTCAAGTTACTATTCCTAATGGTTAGGTTGTCATTCCAACGGTCATATTTCTAATGGTCATATAGGTTTTATAAGTCCTATAAATATCTCACATTTCCTTCATTCATCATTTACTTTAATTTCTCTCAAGTTTATATTCTTTATTTTAAAAAAGGATATTACATTGCTAATTTTATCTTTATTTTTTATATTATTATTCATGAGTATGATTATTTTGGGAGACCAAAGTGAGCCTAATTTCCCTATTCTAATTATTTTATTTTATTTTTTGTTTATTACCTCATTATATTATTGTCAATTTTATTGGTTGTATTTATTCTTTGGATGTAATATTCTAATTAATATAATAAAGTGTTTTTCGTTTTTATCATTTGTTGCATGTTTTTTATACTATAATCCATTACTAAATATTATATATGTTTATTTATAAGGAAAATTTCATATATGAAATTCTAGGTCATTATAATCTAAATGTTTTTCAAACTTTTTATCTTAAGGACCAACACCCACACTTTCATTCCACTTTATCGAAGAAGATACTTTTTAAGTACTAATGGAACTATGATAAAGTAACTAGATCTGGCCAAGTTCTGATCAAAGATGATTCCTCCATCCAAAATAACACCACTAGTTGCTTCCAAATATTTCACTCTGAACAAGTTTATATCCCCTACATCTAAGTTCCAGTGAGCCTTTAAGAAACCATAGGATTTTCATCCCCTTATCACATTTGTGATCAATGTGACATTCCAGAGCTACCACTTCTCTAGACATGAAATCCTTTCGGAAATGACTCCATCCAAAACCTTCTTTCACACTTTTCCAAAACCATGATCCCTATATGTGAATCCCATACCATCTAAAAATATTAGTTCTAAAACTTTTTATTCCACTAAATATTAGAATCACCTTATGATAAATTGGGATTGTGTCGTATACCTTCCTTTTATTCCTCTTTCAAATGGAACCACCCCATCCTTGAGTTCTATGGAACATGACACCATATACCTCTTGTATTTTTATCAATAAACACCTGATACACTTCTCTCAACTTAGTATTGGTCTAGAAAACAATTAGTAGATTTGGCAGCCATCCCCTTTAGCAATGAGATTTATGAATCATTTGGAAGTTACCTTTCAGACCTAACCTTCTAGTCTCAATAGTCCTAATTCAATCTCCTTTTCTTCCTTCCATAATTCCAATCATGAAAAAATGGAATACATCCAAGTTCCATCAAATCATCACTTGAGTAACTCAAGTGGTCGCTTCAAATTTACTAATGAATCCTCCTTCAGGGAACATGCATCATTTCTAATTACAACTTCTGAAACATTCCTTTTCTTGTAATCATATATCTCAATTTTGTTAAACACCTCGATTCTACCTGACTCACCATTCAAAAAAATATATAGACACTCTAAAATTAGAAACACTATAATCCTCCAAAATCTATAGTATTCACTATCAAATCAACATATCGGACCTTACCCAAGAAACATTATCCTCTAGAAACAGAACTCCCACCAAATCCAAAAAGAATAGGGATAGGGACTATATGTAACAACCAAAGTACTTATAAAATAATTTTTTTCACTTTGGAATTAAATAGTCAAATTCTTTATAAATTTATAATTAAATAAGTGGTATTTATAGAAATTAAGGAATTTAAATTGATGGAATGGTAACTTGACCTTAGGAATAGTAACATGACCATTAGGAATAGTAATCTGGAAAATCAAATAATAACATCACCTAATAAAGTATAAATAAAATTTATCCATCTTATAAGTAAAAATATGATATAATTATATCATTAAACAAGTAAATAATTTTTTTGAAAATTATAAATTAAGTGTTGGATTTTTTGTGAGTCATAAATATTTAATTACAATTTTATAATTAATATAATGATTTAAAAAAATATTTTCATAAAATAGATTCATAAATTATTATTTTGTTTTCTTGGGATTATAAGATAATTTTATTAGGTTTTAATTAAATTTTCAAAGTGTTATAAAATTAGTTATAATTTTAAAATCAGTATTTTTTAAATAAATTGTGATTTTAACTAAAAATTATATTTTTCATATTTAGAAAGTTATTTTCAAAAACTGGAGTTCGTTTTTGAATTTTACACATTGAAAAATCATTGGGGTTAATTTTTGGGATTTTTCTGAAATAATTGCTTTTTTTGTGATTAGTGAAATATGATAACTTATGAAATAAGCTAAATACATGAATTATTGAGTCATGGATAATGATCGCCTAAGTTAATAACCCTTAGTTTGAACTCACATGTAATAATTATTTTATTTAGTTACAAGAACCAATACTATTTCTTACCTTGAGAAAAATAATAAAATAATTATTAAAATAATGGACCCCCCTCCTCCACTATAAATACCACCCCTCAACCCCTCTTCTCCTCACATCTCCCAAGATTTTATCCTTGTCTAATTTCTACCCAATACTCTTCCCAATCCTCTTCCCCATATCCAAGACCTTCTGGTCTCACCAGAAGGCCAAAACCAAAGGCCTTAATGAGGTTCTCAAGGAGGATAATTCAAGAGGTAAAAATCCTCTTTCATTTTCTTTTATTTTTCTTATACTCTCTTCACCTCCCCTCATCCAAGATGGATTAAAACTATATAATATTATATATAATTGAATTTTATCATTTTTATGGAAAATTTCATCGTCATACTTCTTCTCCTCTCCCTCTTATTCTAAAAATAAAAATATCGTCTGTGATGTGTTGATTTACCGATATCGTGGATGATGTGTTTTCAATTTCTATTACCTCTATCATGGATGGTCATAAAACCATTTTGATGGTTGAAATATATTTTAAAGTTTATTATATAACCTATTTTAAGTTCTATAATTAACATATACACATAATATTAAATTATATAACAAAACTATTTTGTGATTATCGAAGAACCACCAAAACTATCTAAATGAATATCATTAATGTTTTATCTAATGATTCATCATAATATTTGAAAAATAAATGATTTGTGATATTATTTAATATTATGGAAACATATTATATCATTTAATTCTACTTCTGGAGCTTTTCTTCCATTTGATAATAAAATCCTTCACGAACCGACCATGGAAACCATGTAAAGAACACACCTGAAACAATAGAAATAACAAAATATTATTGATAAATGGGTGGAATGATTTTATAAAATGATCATATTATGTGTTATAAAAATTAATATTTTTCTTTAAAATATTAATAACACTCTTTTAACCATTATATAGTATGTTTAAACACTTTTTAAGTAAGAAAAACCCGAGGTAAGGGAATTCTTAACCCAATTTCCATTCTTTAGGTTAACCTTCTACTTCATTGATTTTATCATGATAATATTATTTTTTATATGAATGTTTAATATATTATGTTTTATTATGTTAATTTTCAATGATTATACATATTCTTTTCATTTTATTAATTCTCTCTTCAATGATATGGTATATGTAAGGGACTTCTCTTTAAAAATCCTGTTTTAAATTTCTATTTTTACAAAATTTAAAAGGAATTTTTTTATGAAAGTGTTAATATTTTATTATTATTTTATAGTTCTTGGGAATTTTTTATGATGAAGGATAGTACCTATATCTCCCTCAAATTAATTTGGTATGTTTAAGTTTGAGTTCATCCGTATAGTTACTCCAAGTGTAATTGTGATGGTTACACCATAAGGTAGTTGTGAGGGTTACATTGTAAGGTATTCGTGAGGGTTAAAAATAATATATTAATTGTGATGGTTACAATATTAAGTAATTAATTTCCCAATTAACCTATATGTCTTTTTTCTATGTTGTATGGAAATATCATGTTCTCACAATGTAACTATACGATACTTATTATGTGCGAAGTATGCTTTGTGAAAATGATTTTATATGTTTATAAGTATTCATGTATTAAATATTTATAACTCTTTTTTATATCCCTTAATGATATTTTTTTCATCATCCAATGTTTTAAAATATTTTTCACAGAGTCTAAGGATGGTAAATATAAAAGTATAAGCCAAGATGAATGTTGTGAAGACTTTTCATGAATAGATTTCATGTTTTATTAAAAACTTTTTTATTATGAAAAAAAATTGATATTGTTTTAGTAGTATCAAATTTGTATGATTATGGGTTGATATGTATGAATTATATACTAAATTCATAAAACTCTAAACCATAAATATCTTTGGGAATGTAAGAATGTGAATTCTAAAGGAATTTACTAGATAATGTAATGTTTAAGGTCGAGTCTTGTAGTTGGTATCAGAGCATGGTTTAGATAACTTTGGGGGTTAGGATGATGTTTATAGAATACCATAAATGGTTCTTACCTTATGTTAATATTGAAATGATATTTCATTTTAATGTAACCATGTTTATTCATCTAAGATATGTCTGTTCATAATGGTTTTCCATAGAATAAACAGGGAATATGAAGTTAGAAAGAACTGAGAGGCTGATATCTTTCTGAATCCACAACCTGAAATGGTAGGGATTGGAACCAAGAAATTTTTGATAGTAATGGATTGGATTAAATATTAAATAAATGGTGGTTAAATACATGTAAGATAAAAACCAAAACTACTACAAAGGAACATGATGATAGTGGAACATTTTATGAGGTAACACCCTTCTGATTTAAATGGATCTTCTAACCCAGTGGTGGCTGAAGGGTGGATTAAAGCCATTGAAAAGATATTTTATGGCATTGGGTGTTTATATAATCAAAAGGTTAGTCTTTACATTTATCATTTTTAAGGTTAAGATGAACAGTAGTGGTAAATGGTCAAGAATATCAGGGATAGCTAGGAGATTGATGCCTTGAAATGGGATGAATTTAAAAATATTTTCCTTGAAAAATATTTTCCTAAGGTTATTAAACTTAGGATGAAAAAGAAATTAATTTAATTAAAAAAAATAGATGGATTATGTGGATTTTTATGAAGAAAACTTCACCTGATTGGAAAGGTACGCTCCAAATCTTATTTGAAATCTTGATATTAAAATCAATCATTTTTACTTAGGATTAAAGCTAATATACCAAAGGGAATTGGCCTCCTGAGAATTCAAAAGTTATTAGAAACTTGTTCAATGTGATGACAGGGTATAAATGGGTTTTTTGATGATCATGTGTACTTTGAAAACAAGCATAAGAAGAGATCCAGATGGAAATCAATGGGTAAGAATCAATCAAGTAAAACTGAAGGTAAGAAAGTCCATTTTTTAGTTTGTGAAAAGTGTGGTAAAAAACCATGTGGAATGCCTTAAAAATATAGGAAGAGTTTTTGATGTGCTAATTTTGGACATATTTCCTAATATTTTAATGAAAATTAACTTAAGATAAATTATAATAAGCAAAATATAAAGTGTTTTAAATGTGGTGAGATGGGTCATTATAAAAATACCTACCCAAAGAAAGATCTAAATGATGGAAAACAACCAGATTATAAGTAGAAAGGTGAAGTGAAATCATTTGAGACTAGATCATAATATGTTAGTCTATCTGATGAAGTGGTATTAGGTACTTTGTTTGTTTACTAATATTTTTTCTAATTTCTTGTTTGATACGGGGTCTACACATTCCTTTATTTTTGAGAAATTTTCTAGTAAATTAGAAATTTCACCTCAAGAAATGTGACTAGAACTTATGGTTAAAACACCAGGGGGAAATATTATAGTAAAAATGAATTATAATAATCTTTCTATTGTTATCTATGGAAATAAATTACCTAAAAACCTTGTTTTTTTCTTTAGTAGAGTTTGATGTTATTCTAGGTATGGATTGGATTTTTGTTTATAATGATAAGATTGATTGTAGTGCTAAATAATTTTTTTTCAGAAATAATTTTAGTTTGTATACAAGAATGAATACATACAATTTATAATATATCAGGAAGCTAAGAAACTATTAACAGATGAAAATTAAAGTTATCTTGCTCATATTTTTGAAAAAAAGGGAACTGTTCAGATTAATGATGTGTCAGTGGTAAATGAATACCTGGATGTTTTTTATAATGAGTTGTCCAGTGTTATACCTGATCAGAAAGTTGAATTTACCATTGAGTTAGTTCCTGATGCTAATATAATTTCAAAACCCCCTTATTGAATGGATCAAGTAGAACTTCTTGAATTGAAAAAACAATTACAGGAGTTTCTTAATAAAGGATTCATTCATTCTAGTACTTCACCATGGGGTTCTCCTATTTTATTTTTTAAAAATAAATATGGGTTCAAGAGGCTTTTCATTGATTATAGAGCTTTGAATAACATTACTATTAATAATAATTATCCATTTCCTCATATCGATGACTTGTTTGATCAGCTCCAGAGAGCTTAGTATTTTTTCCAAGATTAACATGAGATCTGGGTACCATCAGCTGAAGGTGAAGGAGGATGACATCCCAAAAATATTTTTGTGTACTAGATATGGTAATTATGAGTTTTTTGTTATGCCATTTGGTTTGACAAATTCCCATGATTTATTCATGAATATTATTAATAGAATATTTCATGAATATTTGGATAGGTTTGTTGTTGTTTTTATTGATGATATTTTGATCTTTTAAAAAAAATTAAGGATCATAACATTTAAGGATTGTCTTGAAAAATCTCATAGAAAATAAGTTATATAGAAAATTTAGCAAATGTGATTTTTGGTTACAATAGATTTATTTTCTTGGGCACATTATAAATAAGTATGAAATAACAGTTGATCCCACCAAAAAAAAGTGGTTGATAAATGGACAAGACCTATAAATGTTATATTGATTCCTAGTTTTCTTGGATTAGCAGATTATTAGCAATAGTTTTTTAAAAACTTTTCATGGTTATCTAGATCGCTAACTAAGTTAACACGAAAAGGGGTTAAATTTATTTAGATAGAATAATGTGATGTTTGTTTTCAGGAACTAGAGAAGAGATTGCTGAATGCTCTAGTTTTGGACCTACCTTTGAGAAATAATGAATTTTTCATCTAAAATGATGCTTCATTGAAGGGACATGGTTGTGTTCAGATGAAGAATGATCAGGTAATTTCTTATACTTAAAGACAACTAAAATATCATGAGTTAAATTATCCCACACATGATTTGGAATTAGCAACTGTGGTTTTTTCCTTGAAAATTTAGATTTATAATTTATACATATCCAAATGTAAAATATATACTGACCATAAAATTCTGAAGTATATATTCACTCAGAAGGAATTAAACATGAGGTGGAGAAGATGGCTTGAACTGATAAAGGATTATAATTTCATGATCAATTATCATACTGGAAAAGCAAAAAAAGTGACATATGCCTTCAGTTGAAAACATCATGCATCATTAACTATGTTATGTTTGGAACAAGACCCATTGATTAATGATTTTATGAATTTTGGCTTGGAAGTTGTTGGTGCAGGAAATTACTCTATTTTGTTTCAGGTTTTAGTACAGTTATCTCTGTCAGATAGAATTAATCAAGCATGGAAGAAAGATAGTGAGTTATAGAAAAAGGTCAAATTGGTGAAAAGGGGTAAGTTTTCAGAATTTAACAATAATAAATATTGTTTTTTAAGATTTAGAAAGAGATTATGTGTTCCTTGTGATTCCCAGATGAAGAAAGAATTGTTAAGTAAAGCTCATAGTTCTCTGTTTTCAGCTGATCTGGGTAGTACTAAGATGTACAGAGACCTTTGGGAGTATTACTGGTGGGATAGAATGAAAATAGATATTGTTTATTTTATCATGAAAATTTTAACATGTTAATAAGTTAAAGTAGAGTAAAAACTATGAAAGGGTATTATTCGTACTTCTTTAGTGCCAGATTGGAAATGGAAAAATATATCCATGGACTTTGTGGTGGTACTACCAAATACTTCTTGAGGTAACAATGCGATTTGGGTTATTGTTGACTGACTGACTAAATCTAGACATTTCCTTCCTATTCAAGATACTATGTATTTGGATCAGCTTTCTCAGTTGTACCTCAAAGATATTTTCAGGTAACATGGAGTTCCTCTTTCCATTGTATCTGACCATGATTCCAGGTTCACTTCTAACTTTTGGAAAGGCCTTCAGAAGTCGTTGGGAACAGAATTAAATTTCATTATTTCCTTTCATCCTCAATATGATGGATAGACTGAGAGAACAATTTAGACATTGGAGTATATGCTTCGATATTTTTCAATGGACTACCAAGGAATTTGGGATCATCATCTTTCTTTAGTTGAGTTTTCTTATAATAACAGTTTTCATTCTAGTATACAGATGGAACCTTTTGAGGTAATATATGGAAATCAATGTCGAACTCTAGATTTTTGGGATAAATTCAAGTAAAGGAAGTTGTTGGGACCAAAATTAGTAGATGAAGTCGCTGATAAAGTGAATATGATTCAGCAACACATGAGGACAGCTTAGAGTAGGCATAAAATTTATACAAATAAAAGGAGGAAATACTTATCTTTCGTGGTAGGAGATCATGTTTTTTTTAGAATCTCACCATGGAAAAGTGTTATGCATTTTGGAAAGAAAGGAAAGCTAAGTCCACGGTTCATTGGACCTTATGAAATCCTAGATAAAATTGGACCAATCGCCTATCGAGTAGCTTTTATTCTGAGTTTATCTCAAGTACACAATGTTTTTCATGTTTCAGTGTTGAGAAACTATGTGCTAGATTCATATCATGTTTTGATCCCAGAAGTAGTTTAGCTAGAATAGAACATATCTTATGAAGAGAAACCTATTTAGATTCTTGATCATAGAGAGTAAGTATTGAGGAATAATGTAATTCACCAGGTTACAGTTTTTTGGAGAAACTATACAGCTGAAGAAGAAATATGGGAATCTAAAAATGCTATGAGGGAAAGATACTCTCACTTATTTAATAAGTAAATAAAAATTTCAAGGACACAATTTCCAGAAGGTGGAGAGAATGTAATAACTCGAGTACTTATAAAATAATTTCTTTTCACTCTGGAATTAAATAGTCAAATTCTTTATTAATATATAACGGAATAAGTGGTATTTATAGAAATTAAGGAAATTAAATTGATGGAATAGTAACTTGGCCTTAGGAATAGTAACATGACCATTAGGAATAGTAATTTAGCCAATCAAATAGAAACCTCACCTAATAAAGTATAAATAAAATTTACCCATCCTATAAGTGAAAATATGATATACTTATATCATTGAACAAGTAAATAAGTTTTTTGAAAATTATAAATTAAGGGTTGGATTTTTTGTGCGTCATAAATATTTAATTACAATTTTATAATTAATATAATGATTTAAAATAAAATATATTTTCATAAAATATATTCATAAATTATTATTTTGTTTTCTTATTATTATAATATAATTTTATGAGGCTTTAATTAATTTTTCCAAAGTGTTATAAAATTAGTTTTAATTTTAAAATTGGTATTTGTCGAATAAATTATGATTTTAATTAAAAATTCGATTTCTCATATTTAGAAAATTATTTTCAAAAAAAATGGAGTTAATTTTTTAATTCTATACATTAAAAAATGGTTGGGGTGAATTTTTGGAATTTTTCTGAAATACTTGAATTTTTAGTGAATAGTGAAATATGATAATTTACGAAATAAGCTAAATAGATGAATTATTGAGTCATGGATGATGTTCTTCTAAGGTAAGAACCATTGGTTCAAACTCACATATACTAATTACTCTATTTATTCACAAGAACCAACATTATTTCTTATCTTGAGACAAATAATAAAATAATGGAAAAACCCTCCTCTCCTCCACTATAAATACCACCCCTCAACCCCCTCTTCTCCTCACACCTCTTAAGATTTGATCCTTCTCCAATTTATACCTAATACTATTTTTAAGCCTCTTCTCTACGTCCAAGACCTTAGGGTCTCACCAAAAGGCCAAAACCAAAGGCCTTAAGGAGGTTCTCAAGGAGGATAATTCAAGAGGTAAAAATCCTCTTTCATTTTCTTTTATTTCCTTTTCAATTATTTTTCTTATACTCTATTAACCTCCCCTCATCCAAGAGTCATGAAAACTCAATTATCTTATATATACTATAATTTTATCATATTTTTGGACAAATTAATCATCATACTTCTTCTCCTCTTCCTCTTATTCTAAAAATAAAAACATCATCAGTGATGTGTCGATTTACCGATATCATAGATGATGTGTTTTCAAAATCCATTATCACATTCATAGATGGTCATAAAAAAATTAACGGTTGAAAATATTTTAAAGCATATGATATAACCAATTTTATTTTCTAGAATTAATATATATACATAATATTAAATTATATAATGAAACCAGTTCATGGTTATCGAAGTACCGCCAAAATGATCTAAATGAATATCATTAATGTGTTATCTAATGATTAATCATCATATCTGCAAAAATAAATGATTTATGGTATCATTTAATATTATGTAAACATATTAATACCATTTTATTCTACTTTTTTAGTTTCTATTCCATTTAGAAAGAAAATCTATTATGAACCGAGCGTGGAAACCATGTAAAGAATGTACCTGAAATAATAGAAATAACAGAGTATTTTTAATAAATAGATGGAATGATGTTATAAAATGATAATATAATGTATTATAAAAATTAATCTGTTTCTTTAAAATATTAATAACACTCTTTTAACTATTATATAGGAGGTTTAAACACTTTTGAAGTAAGACAAACCCAAGGTAAGGGAATTCTTAACCCAATTTCCATTCTTTGGGTTAACCTTCTACTTCATTTATTTTTTCATGCTAATATTATTTGTGATATGAATTTTTAATATATTATGTTTTATTATGTTTATTTATAGTGATTATACATATTCCTTTAACTTTATTAATTATCGATTCAATGATATGGTATATGTAAGGGACTCCTCTTTAAAAATCATCTTTTAAATTTCTATTTTTAAAAAAATTCAAAAGGAATGTTTTTATGAAAGTTTTCATGTTTTATGATTATTTTATGGTTATTGGTAATTTTTTATGATGAATGGTGTGATCTATATCTCACTCTAATTCATTGGTTATGTTTAAGTAGGAGTTCGTCTGTATGGTTACTCCAAGTAAAACTGTGATGGTTACACCATAAGGTAGTTGTGATGATTATATTGTAAGGTAGCTGTGAGGGTTACATTGTAAGGTAGTCATGAGGGTTACAAATAATATGGTATTAGTTATGGTTATAATCTTAAGTAAGTAATTCCCCAAGTAACCTATATGGTTTATTTATGTTTTTCTATATTTTATACCCCTGAATGGCCCTAAGGCCTTCATTTTTATTGATTTTTGATAAACCCCCTTTCAAGGGATAATGGGAAACCCTTAAAAGTCCCGTAGGCTTAGTGATTACATGGAACATAGGCTTAAGAGACATTACATGACCTGAAGGTCTTAGAGAATTCAACCATACTATAACTACAATGAATTGCCCCTCCCTAACGTCTAAAACATGATGGTAACTCTCCAACTTCGCATGGATGTCTGTATAAGCTTCCCATGTAAGCACAGGTTGGTCTCGATAGTATAGCCATACCCTCTCATTTTTCTAAATCCATTGGTTCTACTCTGGTGAGTGTGCCTGCTCTGAAACCTCTTTTGGGGTTTCTTCTTTTTTGTAGAGTCTATCTAGGGAAACTGCATGTGGCCTGAAGACCTTGAGGTGGCCTAAAAGTCTTAAAGGTGTCCTGAAAGCCCTACTAATGTTTTCTCTCTCTTTTTTATATCTTTAACTGAGATTTTTGTGTTCATCCCAAGTTTTAAAATGTTTTTCACAGGTTTTAAGGATGGGTAAGAGAAAATGAGAAGCCAAGATGAATGTCGTAAAGACTTTTCATGAATATATTTCATGTTTTATTAAAAACTTTTGTATTATGAAAAAAATGAATATTGATTCAGTAGTATACAATTTTATGATTATGGGTTGATATGTATGAATTATGTACTAACTTTCCAAAAATCTAAACTAAAAAGATCTTTGGTAATGTAAGAATGTGAATTCTAAAGGAATTTATTAGATAATGTAATGTTTAAGGTGGGTTCCTTATAATATACATGTAAGTATTCATAAGTTTATCCACTAATCTAAAAAATGACACTTTGATGAAAAAAAAACACCACCATACTTGAAATGGTACTAGAAATTTTTTCGGTAAACCCAGACCCCCTAAAACTTCCATCATCTACACCACAGAATATCCTTATAGAAATTCAGAAACTATTTTACCATGGGAATACAAAATTCTTCCAATAAATCTCTTTATGTAACCACTATAATAGAACATTCCTAAAGACTCAATCCATTTATGGTAACTTTCAATATCCCAGAAGCACATCTAGTTCCCCCACTATTGTTTGAGTGACACTACTTTGATTCCTTGATAAATTTCTCAATAGATACTCTATAACCAAAGATATTATACCATATTTTGGGAATCTTCCTTAATTTATGACCACCATATAATACACTCCGACCAAAAAAATCACATCATTGGACACTATAGTTTATTTAACATAGCACTGGACACTTTAATGATCGGATGATCCCCTACATCCTCAGTGTCTGAAATTAGGAAGACCAGACATCCCATCCACTGCACTGAGTCATTATCCTATAGTTTTGGTCCTCCTATTTTTTTGGATTCAATAAATTTCTTCTAATAAATTAAATAATAATAATAATAATATGATAGAACAAATGGAACATGAAAGTATTACTCATAAGGGATAATTTGGTTCATACAATGTGTCCTTTATCTACAGGATAAAATGGAGAATCTTCCATTTCATGAAAACAACATCCATCCGAGTTACAAGGACAATCCCATGCCTTTCCCAGATTCATATAACATAGAATACCAACATCTTCCCATTAAAATATACTACCTCTATATCTCCCACTATGAAACCCATGAGTGAGATAATGTCATACCTTTGGTATCACCACCTTTTATTGTTGCTCATTCTGATAATTCACCCTTATCAGTCTATAACCATCTACTTTAGGCCCTAAGGCCTCTAACCTTTTGTAAAAACCCAAATCCAGAGCCCCTCCACTGGTGCCTCGTACCCAGTTCGCCACATGACCTCAAGTGTGTTTCCCCAAATTCCAGAGTCTACCGACTAGCAGCGAGTGCCTTGGTAAGTCGGTGGGGAAACTATGCCCTCATTCGGTAAGGTACACAGTGGAAAAACAACAGTCAACAACGGAAGCAGTAACGACATGCATAACAACAGAAACCAAACAGCGGAAGCAATGTAGATATATAACAATGATGACAATAATGCAGCAGGTACAAGTATCTATGGAAGGAAGAAAATACAACAACGTGCTGGAATATAACTGAAAACAAGGTGCAAAGGAAAACAAAATAAACTCCTCAGCATCGCGAGTCACAGCTCGGTCCCATGCTCTCCAACTCCAGCGCAATCAAGAACCTGAAGTAGAAGGGAGCTTGCCCTTATACATACCTACAGCAACATAGTCTGCTTGGGCCCAAAAGCATGGCCCAAACAGGGTGTGATATACAATCCCAGTGGGAAATCACCCAAATATTTTTGCCTAACAGTCAATGAATACATGGCAGTAATAAAACAAGAAGCAGCAAACAGAAAAGCACAAGCAGCTACAATCCACAGTTCTGGAAAACAAAGTACACAAGTAAATATCCATCAACAAAAGAAGAAACAGGTAACCCTCTGGGTAGCTCTCACAGTCTAACCCCTATGGTTCAACCTATAAGTACTAGCAACCCTCTGGGAAGCACACAGAGTCTCACCCCTCTGGTTCAGCTACGTATTTAAGCAGACTCTCTGGGGAAGCACTCACCGTCAATTCCCCCTATAGTCTCGTATCGTGCTAAAGGCTCTCTAGGTAAGCACTCAATGTCAATTCCCCCTGTGGCCCGTGTCTTAATTAAAAGACACTCTGGAGAAGCCCTTCTGTCAATTCTCCCTTTGGTCTCGCATCGTGATTAAAATACACTCTGGAGAAGCCCTTCCGTCATTTCTCCCTTTGGTCTACTACTCTAGGTTCTCACAGTCCTGAGTATAACGAAACATGGTCAGCGCATGTATATCATCCAAGTAAACCTCAAGAACTACTTGGATATCAACTAAGGCTCAACAGTATAACAAAAGAGACAGTTCCACTATCCTACAACAAGGTATGGCAACTGGAAAAACTCCTAATAGGAAAAACAAGCATGGAAAAGCAACCTGAGCACAAAATAAATTACTCTACTCACAAGAAATAACCTCTACTAAAGCAATCAAGCAAAGCAGGCAAACAACAAGGGAAAAATAGGAAACATGCAATACCCTGTTCAAGGGTATCGGTGGAATTTGCACATAATATTCATCAACTTTCTACGGAAAGTCACAAACCACCTACCTAGATCCTAGGAGATCAATATACGTGAACCTCGACGACAGATTCCTCCTAGAATGACAAAGATCTGAGAAAACGCACAAAACGTTCATCCCACAATATCTTGAAAACAAGTAGGAATCAAGAAACAAGGCTCAAACAGAAGGAAGAATTCACCGCTGCGATTCCAACGCAATCGACTGTGCTCGAATCGGAGAACGGACGGCGATGCGGGAGCCCGTCGAAGATCCGGTCGTACGGTCGCTCTCAGATGGACGAAAACTGAAGAAGAAGATGAAACTGGGGGTTAGGCGCGACCTCGGTCCATTTAATGAAGAAAAAAGAAAGTACACGGCATGTACTTCAATTTTTCTATACTCTGAATTAACCGGCCTCCACCTCATCCTTACACACCATGTGTGTGGCCCGGACACGGCCATCACACGGCTTCGTGTCGGGGAAGAGTACACGGCGTGTACTCAGAAAGTACACAGCGTGTACTTCTGAAATTTCCAGAAAATTCATTTTTCTCAAAAACTCCAGAAAAAGGAAAAACGTACCTGAAAGAGATCTAGGTTCTTACAAACTTCCCCCCTTAAAGAAATTCATCCCCGAATTTCCCTAATGAGGTGGAGAAGGAGAAACCCTGAATAGCTCTGGCCACTATGATCGTACATCGGTCTCCCTCTCCCAGGTCTCATTATGTACTCTACCGTACTGCCACAGCACTCGTACCAGAGGAACAGACCGTCCGCGGAGAACCTTCATACTGCGATCGAAAATCCGGATAGGATTCTCCTCAAACGACGCATCTACTTCAAGATCGACTTCCTTGTGCTGAAAGACGTGAGACGGGTCTGAAACGTAGCGTCAGAGCTGAGAGATGTGGAAGACGTCGTGCATGGCCCGATACCTCTGAGGTAGCTGCAACCGATAGGCGACTGGACCAACTCTCCCAAGACCTCAAACGGTCCGATGTACCACGGTGAAAGTTTACCCTATATCTGAATCCTCTTGTCTCCCAACCTCGGTGCGACACGCAGGAAAAAATGATCTCTGACCTCGAACTCCAGAGGTCATCTCCACTGATCAGCATAAGACTTCTGTCGAGACTGCGTTGTATTCATCCTCTTCCGAATTATCTCTATCTTCTCTGAAGTCTCCTGAACAAGACGAGGTCCCAGCAAAGCTGCCTCTCCTACCTCCAGCCAGCATAAGGGTGATAGGCATGGCCTACCATACAAAGCCTCGTATGGCGCCATCTGAATGGTCGCCTGGAAACTGTTTTTATAGGCGAACTCCACCAGAGGAATATGCTTCTCCTAAGAACCTCCAAAGTCAAGGATGCAAGCTCAGAGCATATCCTTAAGCACCTGGATCGTGCGCTCGGACTAGCCATCAGTCTGGGAATGGTAAGCTATACTCAAAAGTACATGTGTACCCAAGGCCTTCTGAAGTCCCTACCAGAACCGAGAGGTAAAGCGCACATCTCTGTCTGAAACAATGGAGTTTAGAACTCCATGCAGATGCACAATCTCCCTGATGTAAAGTCATCCCAGATCATCGACACTGAAGGTTTCCTTGATCGGAAAGAAGTGAGAAACCTTCGTAAGCCTGTTGACGACAACCCAAATAGTATCGTTTCCCCGAGGCGATCTCGGAAACCCAGTCACAAAGTCCATCGCAACATCGTTCCACTTCCACTCCAGAATGGGTAACTGCTGTAAGAGCCCCACTGGTCGCTGATGCTCTGCTTTCACCTGCTGACAAGTAGAACATCTCATGAAAAAACCAGCAACATCCTTCTTCATACCTGTCCACCAGTACTGGAGATGAAGATCCCGATACATCTTGGTGATGCCAGGATGAACTGCCCAAACAGAGGAATTGAAATCCTGCATCATCTCCTCACGTATGTCTGTTGGCACCCATACGCATCCCTAGAAACACAAGATCTCATCCTCTCCCACTGTCCATCTAGGAAGAGGGTCCTCTCCTGACACACTCTCCTATAGGACTAAGCCTTCCGAGTCTGATAGTTGCCTCATCCGTACCTGATCAAGTAGTGTGGAGGTAACAGCTACAGAAGATAGAAAATTTTGTCCCCATCTGTCGCGCACCTCCAGATGCATCTTAGAGAACAGAGCCATCAGCTGACACTCACTACTGACCTCCTGAACTGCCTGAATCTGAGTTCTCCTGCTCAACGCGTCTGCCACGGCGTTGCCATTTCTCGGCGTATAGGCAATCTCGAAATCAAAATATTGAAGATACTCGACCCACCTGCGCTGCCTCAGATTCAGATTACACTGAGTGAAGATATACTTGAGACTCTTGTGGTCAGTGAAGACCACAAAGTTCTCTCCCAGAAGATAGTGTCTCCAACAGCGCAAGACATGAACAACAGCTGCCAAATCCAGATCGTGCGTAGGGTAGTTCCTCTCATGTGGCCTCAACTGCCAAGACTCGTACACAACGACTCCATCTCCCTGCATAAGCACTACTCCCAGCCCGATACCCAAAGCATCACAGTAAACAGTGTAGCTCTTTCCTGGCTCTGGCAAGACTAGTATCGGCGCTGACATCAACCTCCCTTTCAGCTCCTGAAAGGTTGACTCACAAGAATATGACCATAAGAACTTCGCCCACTTCTTCGTCAGACCTATCAAAGGTGCTGCTAGAAGAGAAAAGTCCTAAATGAAGTGTCTGTAGTATCCATCCAGCCCTAGGAATCTTCATACCTCAAAAACGTTCTTCGGTTGCTCCCAGGAAACTATAGCTCTCACTTTCTCTAGGTCCACAGATACTCCTGCCTCAGAGATGACGTGACCCAAGAAGTGAATCTGATCCATCCAGAAGTGGCACTTCGAGAGTTTGGCATAAAGTCAATGCTCTCTCAGTGTACTCAGAATGATCTCAATATGTGTGGCATGGTTGTGTCAAGTGTGAGAGTACACCAAGATATCATCCACGAAGACCACGATGAAGGAATCCAAGTAAGGATGGAACACTCGATTCATCAGTGCCATGAAAACTGCAGGTGCGTTCAGGAGTCCAAAAGTCATGACTGTATACTCGTAAAGACCGTACCTTCTCCTGAAGGCTGTCAGAGGTACATCTGATGGTCTAACATGCAACTGATGATAACCGGACCTCAAGTTGGTCTTCAAGAACACCTGGGATCCTAGAAGCTGATCTAAAAGGTCATCAATCCACAGCAAGGGATATCGGTTCTTGACCGTCAACTGGTTCAGCTTCCGATAATCCACACAAAGCTGAAGGGTACCATCTGCCTTCTTTGAAAATAGAATAGGCGAACCCTAAAGAGAAGTATTGGGTCAGATGAAACCCTTAGCCTGTAGCTCCTCCAACTACTTCTTGAGCTCCTGCAACTTAGGTGTGGCCATCCTATAGGGAGGAATGGACACTGGTGCCACTCCTGGCACAAGCTCAATAGAGAAGTCTACCTCACGCTTCAGAGGAAAACCCGAAAAGTCCTATGGAAAGACATCCCTGAAGCGATCCACTACTAGAGGAAAGTCCAACTGTGGAATCCCCTGATCATCCAGATAAAAGCTAACAATCTGGGTTGTCACCCCTCCTAGCCCAAGATTCTCGAGTCCCACCCGACTCGCCCGAACATCCCATTCGCCTCTATGAAGGAAAGATTCACCCCCTGGTGAAATAAAACTGACTCTACGGCGATAAAAGTCAACGACTGCCTAGAAGGGAATCAACCAGTCCATGCCGAGAATGAAATCATAGCATGTCATCTCTAGGACATATAGATCCCATAAGAAGTGATACCCTGCAACCTCGAGAGGGCACTCTCTACACTGGCGTACACTATATGTCCTCATTCCCAAAGGTGTGTCTAGTGTCAACGAGTCGGCAGAAGAAAAGATGCAGAGTCCAAGGCTATCCACAACGGCAACAGAGATAAATCTATGTGTATCACCAGTATCGAAAAGGGATGAAGATAAAACTGAGTCTAATAAAATCATACCTCGAACAGTAGAAGGGTCGGGATCCTGATCATGATAAGTCTGCTCCACGGTGAAAGACTGGACTACACCGTGGCCTTGTGCCCCTGACTGACCACTCTGAGATGAACCTATCTGCTAGTGCTGAGGGACTGGTGGCTGATCGCCATGGCCTTGACCTCCACCCCAGCCCGAACGGCCGGAAGAACTCCAGTTCCCTGACTGGTGAGAGACTAGTGGGGATGCTCCTGAACGAGGAGTCATGGAAGAAACCCGGTCACCAGCTGCTGGTGAGAAAACCTGGAAGAAACGCGAAAGTTGACCCATCTTGCCGCAAGATCGACACTCCATGGGGTCCCTCTGGCACTACGGCCTTGTGTGCCCTGTCCGGCCACACTGATAGCATGTCACCTAGCTGCCTGATGATGCGTCTCGCTTCCTTGAATCACCGCGTGTATGCTCTCTACGGTGCTTCTTGTTGTCATCTGGAGGAAAACTAGCTCTGGAAGCAGACCCACCCTAGCTTGCAGCTCCAGAGTCCCTCAGATTGTGCTCTACAATTAGTTCTTGGTTGACGATGGAAGTAATGGAAGTCATCTGGAAGATGTTCACCTGCGAGCGGATCTCCTGCCTGAGTACATCCTCAAACTTCCTCTCCAAAAACACCCCACTCCCATCCCAAAGGGGTGTAAAACGTTGTAGCTCAGTGAAACGAGAGGAATAATCCATTAAATATAGAGTACCCTGCTCTAAGCTCAGGAACTCCCGGGCTCGATCGTCCCTCAGGGTCTCCGGGTAGAAGTAGTCGTAGAACATGCGCTGGAACTCCTCCCAAGCCATAGCCTGCTGCTGACCCGCCTGTGAGATCACATCCCACCACCTCTTGGCAGAGTCTCGGAGCATGTAGGTGGCGAGCTTGACCCGCCTCTCTGAAGGCGTCTCCAGATGCTCGAATATAGTCATCATGGCTTCCATCCATGACTCTACAGCCTGAGGTCCACCCTCCCCCGAGAATGTGGGAGGAGGATGCTGCTGAAAGACCCACGTCAAGTCTGCCATAGACGAGGCAGGAGGCGGTGCTCCCTGGAAGGCCTATATCATCCTCATTAAACCTTCCATGAACTTTGCATCAGCTCCCGCGACTAGTACAACAATCGGTGCCAAGGATGGCTTGGCTGGGGGATCGACAGGAAGTCCCTTATCAGCCCTGTCTGGCATCTGATCACTGCCTGACAACAGACGTACGACCGGAGGACGTCTCGGAGGCATAGATCTGAAAGATCAAAAGCACACCTTAGATCAGGAAAACAAGGACAGAGAACACAAGAGTACTAAATGGAAACAGGGGAAGAAAACACACAAGATTGAAAAACACGACCACACGGAGTGTATAAAACTACACGACGTGTCTTTTTAAGACACTGAAATGGGTGTGTACTCCTACCCTATAAGTCATGTACACTTAAAACTACATGGAATGTTGACCCCCACACACGGCGTGTACTTGAAAACTATTCCCCTGCTCGAGTCTCCTTACACGGCTAACCCACATGGTCCGACTCAACCCGAGGCTACACGGCGTGTTCCAAACAAACATGGCGTGTACTAGACAAGGCTTCGGAGGCCCGTGTTGTTAATCACATGGCCGTCTACACGGCTCAACCTTACACGGCGTACTCTGAACAAACACGGCGTGTATAGGTGAAGGTGACACCATCCCGTGTTGTTCGTGACATGGTCGGGTGCCTGGGCAAGACTACACGGCATGTTCTGAACAAACACGGCATGCGAAAAAAGAAGGTCACGCTGGCCTGTGTTGTTTGTGACACGGCCAGGTACCTGGACAAGACTACATGGCGTGTTTCGAATAGACACGGCATGCGGAAAAGAAGGTCACGCCGGCCCGTGTTGTTCGTGACACGGCCGGGTACCTGGACAAGACTACACGACGTGTTCCGAATAGACACGGCGTGCAAAAAAGAAGGTCACATTGGCCCGTGTTGTTCGTGACACGGCTGGGTATCTGGACAGGACCACACGGCGTGTTCCCTATGGACACAACATGTTCTACCCGAGCTTCCCCAGCCCATGTTGTTAGTGACACGGCTGGGTACACTGCTCCGAACTCACACGGAATGTACCAATGGTACACGCCGTGTTCCCGAAGTTACTCCCACGACACCGTGTTCTACTCACACGGTCAGTGACACGGCCTGAACACTACACGGCATGTATCTAAAAATTACATGCCGTGTATTCTGGGTTTTTCTGGGAAGTAGCTCAAAAACTGCGCAGAATTCCAGAAACACTAAAAACAAGGGAAAAGATGCCAAATTCCGATCCGTGAGGGACTATAACACCTCAAGAACCAAAATTTGGCGTTCATTTTAAGCAAGGAACAAAACAAATAGTTTTCTAGAATAACAGTAGAGAATCTATCAAGCATTTATCACAACAGCATGCATAATCTATATAGAGCCTATCACAACAGCATGCAATCGCTAATGCACCCTAGATGGCATGGAAAGAATACATGGCATGTGATTTCTAAAAGTGCCTATATGATGCATGAGATGGCATACCCTCATCTCATCGGGTTGCGATAGAAATAGAACCGAAATATCAAAACAATAATAGCACAAGCCATGTGAATCACTCTAGGTGAAATCAGGTCAACCATAAAATCTCAAAACTAGAAACTACAATTAATGAGGTAGTATGGATTTTCCCTGTACACGGGTTAGCTACTCCTGAGCACAGCTTAATGCCAAGTACCGAATTTGTCCTATCCCTAGCTAAGGTCTCCAAACAGTAAAGCAAGATAAAAGAACTCCTCTGATACCACTTTGTAATGACCTGAATTTGGAGCCCCTCCACTGGTGCCCCGTACCCGGTTCGCCACATGACCTCAAGCACGTTTCCCTAAACACCAGAGGCTGCCGACTAGCAGCGAGGGCCTTGGTAATTCAGTGGGTAAACTATGTCATCATTCGGTAAGGTACACAGCGGAAAAACAAAAATCAACAACGGAAGCAGTAACGACATGAATAACAACAGAAACCAAACAGCAGAAGCAATGTAGATATATAACAATGATGACAATAATGCAGTAGGTACAAGTATCTATGGAAAGAAGAAAACAAAAAAAATGTGCTGGAATACAACTGAAAACAAAGTGCAAAGGAAAACAAAATAAACTCCTCAGCATCGCGAGTCACAGCTCGGTCCCATGCTCTCCAGCTCCAGCGCAATCAAGAACCTAAAGTAGAAAGGCGCTTGCCCTTATCCATACCTGCAGCAACATAGTCTGCTTGGGACTAAAAGCATGGCCCAAACAGGGTGTGAGATACAATCCGAGCAGGCAATCACCCAAAGATTTTTTCCTAATAGTCAATGAATACATGGTAGTAATAAAACAAGAAGCAATAAACAGAAAAGCACAAGCAGCTACAATCCACAGTTCTGGAAAACAAAGTACACAAGTAAACAGCCAGCAACAAAAGAAGAAATAGGTAACCCTATGGGTAGCTCTCACAGTATAACCCCTATGGTTCAACCTATAAGTACTAGAAACCCTCTATGAAGCACACACAGTCTCACCCCTCTGATTCGGCTACGTATTTAAGCAGACTCTCTCGTGAAGCACTCACCGTCAATTCCCCTTATAGTCTCGTATCGTGCTAAAGGCTCTCTGGGGAAGCACTCAATGTCAATTCCCCCTGTGGCCCACATAATAATTAAAAGACACTCTGGAGAATCTCTTCCATCAATTCTCCCTTTGGTCTCGCATCGTGATTAAAAGACACTCTGGAGAAGCCCTTCCGTCAATTCTCCCTCTGGTCTACTACTCTAGGTTCTCACAGTCCTGAGTATAACTAAACATGCTTATTGTGCGTATATCGTCCAAGTAAACCTCAAGAACTACTTGGCTATCAACTAAGGCTCAACAGTATAACAAAAGAGACAGTTCCACTATCCTACAACAAGGTATGGCAACTGGAAAAATGCCCAATAGGCAAAACAAGCATGGAAAAGCAACCTAAGAAAAAAATAAATTACTCTACTCACAAGCAATAACCTCTACTAAAGCAATCCAGCAAAGCAGGAAAACAACAAGGGAAAAACAGGAAACACGCAATACCCCGTTCAAGGGTATTGGTGTAATTTGCACATAATATTCATCAACTTTCTACATAAAGGCATAAACCACCTACCTCGATCCTAGGAGATAGATTAACGTGAACCTCGATGAAATATTCCTCCTAGAATGAAGAATATCTGAGAAAACACACAAAAAGTTCATCCCACGATATCTTGAAAACAAGGAGGAATCAAGAAATAAGGCTTAAGCAGAAGGAAGAACTCACCGCTGCGATTCCAACGCAATCGACCGTGCTCGAATCGGAGAACGGACGACGAGGCGGGAGCCTGTTGAAGATCTGGTCGTACGGTCGCTCTCGGATGGACAAAAACTGAAGAAGAAGACGAAACTGGGGGTTAGCCGTGACCCCGGTCCGTTTAATGAAAAAAAAAAGTACACGGCGTGTACTTCTTGAGTACACGGCGTGTACTTCAATTTTTCTGTACTCCGAATTAACCGGCCTCCACCTCAGCCTTACACACCGTGTGTGTGGACTGGACACAGCTAGCACACGGCTTCGAGCTAGGGAAGATTACATGGCGTGTACTCAGAAAGTACAGTGCGTGTACTTCTGAAATTTCCAAAAAATTCATTTTTCTCAAAAACTCCAGAAAAAGGAAAAAACGTACCTGAAAGAGATTCAGGTTCTTACACCTTTGACTTCCAATGAATTTATTTTTATGATTCCTTTATAAACCTAGAAATAGTGGCTCAAACTTGACATATATAGTGAATTATTTCTGGCCATCCAGTCATTTATTAGCTATCGATCCTTCTGGAGAAGGCGACACTTCACTCTAATCTTCACGGGTGGCCTCCAACATAGGCGAAGGAATTCACTTACTCAACTATTAAAACCGGTGAACAATGAAAGTCTTAACTTCCATTAAAACCTTTATAACTTTGTACTGCTTCTTGAAGCTTTCCCTTATGTCCACATCACTTCTTCATCTAGAACATGACCGCTAAAGAGAATTGTTGTGGATTATCTCAAGTGATGTATGATTTTAGTACTTAGGTAAAATAGAGTGGCTAACCAAGGTCAGCAATGACCCAAGATTTTATAAATAAAATTCCCTTTTGAATGAATAAATTCCTTATCAAGTACTATAGTTATAGAAAACACATGCACTACCTTGGTTATTTTGGACAATTATATAGTTTGTTGGATTTAAAATACCATTAAGCATCATAATCATTGATAATATAGTCATTGTACTATGACCATTAAGATTAGTATATAATGGGTTATGATAAAGTCCAATTTAAATAAAAGGAATAAGTGATGGCCTCAACTAGTAGGATTATACCCTATTAAGCCCATATATTAGTGCTTTTGAGGGATATGGAATAACTAGGATTTTTCCTTAACTAAGCCCAAAATGAGATTCAAAAACTAAAGCATGGGTGAAACCATTTATGGGATAATTTTAATCTTATCGAGATCATGACCCAAATCATGTTCGCTGAACCACCCCTAAGAAAGTTTCACCATCACACACCTTACCCTTATGACATTTTCTAGTGTAAAAAAGGATTATGTATCTAGGCCTTAACAATATGATTTTTTATTTTTTTATAAATTAATGATTATAATTATAATTTATTATTACTTTATAATGATTAAATAATATGTTTTATAAAAATTATATTTTGATATGATGAAACACAAATTTTTTTTTTGGGAAATATATTGTTTCAATCAAGGCACTCTTTTTTATGAATTTAACAATTTTTGAAATAAATGA
The DNA here is from genome assembly GCA_963277665.1 of Viscum album. NCBI lineage: Eukaryota > Viridiplantae > Streptophyta > Magnoliopsida > Santalales > Viscaceae > Viscum > Viscum album. Next base: position 53,525,796 of record OY728138.1, on the reverse strand, counting down.
TATTTTTAATAAAATATTATTATTAAATAATATTTGTTAAATATAAATGATAATATAATTTTATGAATTCAAATGTAATTTTTATAATGGTCACAAAACCATTATTGTAAAAAATTAGTATTTTCTAATAAATGGGGATTTTTTTATTTAAAAGTGTAAATTCTCATATTTATATAATTATTTTGAAAAAATAAATATTATTTTTGAAATCATCATGTCAAAATTATCCAATGGTTTATTTTTCATAATTTTCTAATACATTTGAATTTTTGGGTAAAAATTAAATGCGGTATATATTATGACATTATAAAATCCAAAAAGTGATGTGATAAATGCTATAAAGAATATCCACAACAAAAATAAATTTTCCTATTTAAAATAATGTGTTTTTAAGTTGTTTTATTAATTTTATAAACCCTTAATGAATCCTCCCAAACCTATATTATATTTTAAGGTTTTAAAATTATTTATTTATAAACATGACTCACTTCCACATCACCAAGGGTATTATTTTAAGGAGTTCAGTTATTAGACTTATAAAGTAATTAAATCTAATCCTGTTTGGAAGAAACCATGGTATGGTTTGTGGTTTGAATTAATTTATCATATAAATTCCAAACCCTAAGTTTAGAAATTAATAAATAATTCTCTTCACTTTTTCTATAAAAACCCACCCAACCTCTCATTCTTCTTCACTCAAAATCCTTGGATCACAAAGTTACTCCAACCTTCCCTCTTTATAACCCTCCTAAGTTTCCACCAAGATCTTAAGAATCACCTACCAAGATTTTAGAAGTGCCCTCTCAAGGTAAGGGATCATCTTCTTCTCCTCTTCATTAAAGAACCTTCTTTATATTATGCCTTTTGATTCTCAATTGTTCATGTTGGTATATGTTTTTACACGTACCTCATAATTTCCTTATTATTTCCAAGTGATTATAGACCCCTTTAAATCTCATTAAACCCTTCCATAAATCTTTTATTTGTAATTGGGTATTAACTATTTTAAAAATCTCTTTGTTTTGATAAATTACACCTAAATAATATTTAATTAAATTTTAATTTGTTTTAAAAATAATTTTTATCTTTAACATGTATTCATATTTTGTTTTGATGATTTTACTTTATTTTTATTTTATTTTTATAAAAAAATAAGGCATAATAAGTATTCCACTTAGGCCGAAACTTCTTTCACATTTAAGGGGTCCCGTAGGTCAACCCCCATGGGAGTTTTCCATGGTGGCCTACATAGTGGAAAGGGTCTAGAATAGTGATGGAAAAGAGCTCACTGGGCCCATGTATAAGGCCCAAGGATTTTTCCTGCATAGATAGGGCATAGGTCACCCGCAATCCCGCAGAGTGTGTCATGTGTTTTTGTTATGGCTAGTCTAAATTGTATCTTGCCTTATATACCACTCAGTCCCCACATGTTTGTTTTGATGTGCGACAACCAAGTTTCATTCTAGGCCATCAGATATTCTCTCCATTTCTCTCATTCATCTGATCTATCCATCCCGTGAGATTTCATTTTTCAACTCCAGAGTTTACTTTTGAAATCTCACGCCCCTCATTTTCATTTATTCTCCTCTTCATCATCTCCTTCATTGTCCACTGGTTATCCTATACACCAGTGTTTTTCACAGCATCTTGGATCTTATTAAACTAGTTTCTTTGAATTTTATAGAAGTCTCAGTCTCAAATCCTCCTTTTACATCTTCTTTTGAGTTTCTCTGAAGGTTCTTATTCCCACTATCTAGGCATCTTCTTGTCTTTGTTTTTACTATAATATCCATCATGTTATTTCTTCCAACCAATCTTTGCTTCTTTTTTGTTATTCTTATTCAAGTTTTTGAACTATCCATTTAATTTCGAGATTCTCTTCAACTTTTCACCATTGGTAAAAACCAACGGTGAGTAACTTGTCACCATTGAAAAGAAATTCCAACGTTGTGTAATTTTACTTACTATTGGAACCCAATGGTGAGTCTCTAACTCACCGCTAGGAGATCAACGGTGAGTAAATTTACTCATTGTTTCACCTCAATGGTAAGAAAATTTACTCATTGTTGAACATCAACGATGAGTTAAAATTTCACCCATTTTTTGATTTTTCTTTATGTTATTTTCCTTGGAAGATCTTTCTTCAACCTCCTATAGAAGTTATTTCATCTTCCTTCTCGTGAAGAGCTTTATTCATTGTGTTTTATATTTTTTCTAACTTTGTATTCTTATTCTTCTCATATGTATTTCAATTATTCTTATATGAGGCACCTTTATAGGTTTTATTTATATAGTTGTAATGAAGCATGGTACCACATTTTTTTCTTCATAACAGTCTATTTTATTTTTATGATTTCATGCTTATTTGATAAATATTATTAATGTCTTTCATTTTTAAGTTCATTCTCAATATTTGACTATGTTTATTCTGACCCACTGTGGGAACCCAATGGTAGGTAATTTGATCACCGTTGGACATCCAACGACAGGTAATTTTTTATTTTTTCCATGAACCCATTTTTTGTTTAGATGCATGGATCTGCCTTTAGTTTTGTTCAATTCATTTTATTTTTACTAAAAAATAAAATGGTAGGTAATACTCTATTTTTCCATTGTTGGACATTTCCAACAGTGAGTAATGTATCACCGCTCTCTATTTTCAATGGTGATTCATTTATTACCATTAGTTAAAAATGTGTTTCCAAAATTTTTGCTTTCTTATTTTTAGTTAATATTTTTAAAATAAATTAAATTGATTAATGTCGATTATTTTATGTTGAAATAAAATTGAAACTTCATTCAAAAAATAATTGCATCATTTTTCCAGTGACATTTTCTCATACAGATATGATGCTCTATTTTTCATAAATTCATGCTATATGTATAACTTGTTGAATTGTATTATTATTTCAATTGATTTTCTATGGCATCCCGCCTTTTTATTACATAACTTTTCATTACATTTTACAAACAGAGGATCTTTAAAGTCTAGTATCTTAGAAATCAGAAACAACATAAAAAATTCTTCTAATCCACTTTTACAGCTTCATCATAAGTTTATCCTAAGTACAATTACTATATCTCATATCCTGGAGACATACATCAAAGAAAAGGGTGAGTAGAAGGCTCAGTAAGGAAAACAAGTGAAACAATTGACATGTGATCTTGAGCAATATTAATAAGAACATGATAAAAGTCATAAAGTCATGAGAAATGGAAGAATAGGAATATCATGATAAAAATAACATGAATCATAACTTGAATATGTGGCTACAAAATTTCATTTATACATTCATGAACATATCACCAAGGTTTATCCCTGAGGTTTCATAAAAATTACCAAGGTATCGTGAAACTTGTCATCTCTAGAGATTAATTCTTTACCCAATGCATCGAAGCGCTATCAGGGTGAACCCTTAATATGTCTTTACTTTCATGTGATCCACATAGATCATAATCAAAAATTTCATAAATAACCCATACAAAATAAAAGAAATGGGTTTCATTTCAAAATCGTGACATTTTAAAAGTTCTTAAAAATAAGATCATTACATCATTTATAACCCATGGAAAGGGAGTGAGGGTTATATGTATGTCCATTACAGAATAAAATATATCATTTTTATATATTTATGAAAACCCATAGAAACGAAATAGTTCTGGGTATTCACATAAATAAACAAGATAATTTCTTGAGAGAAAGAGATAGAAATTTTGAGACGAAATTCCTACAGCATAACGGCTATATAACATGGTTTTAGAAAATAATAAAAAGAGAGGGTACAAGGGTAACACACTCATAAATAACTCATATTACAATATAAATACAGAATAACATGTAGATAAGAACATGGTATGGATATTTTAATGACATACCACAAGAAAATGAAACTTGAAAGGAAAGAGAAGATGTGATTTCTTTTATAAGAAATTCGGCAGCCTAATGACGTCACTTAAAAATTCAGAAAACAAATTGATGAGATCGGAAAGGGTCTCTAAAAAATTAGACATGAAATGGAAATAAATGAGAACATATAAGAACATACCCTCAACATAAAGAGATGTAAATTATAAGACACAACATAAAGGAATTCATGACTTAAAAGAAGAGGGTGAAAGGATCTCTTACCTTGAAGAGTAACTTCGAAATCTTGAATGTCGGGACCTTGGGAGACTTGACGGAACCTTGGGAGGACTCCTTGGGAGGTAAGGAGACCATAACTTTGTTGAGGATGATTTTGGAATGAAATTAATGAGGGAAATGGCTTGGTATTTATAGGAAAAGTGAGTGAATAAATTATTAATTTCCAAGGGACACCTCATCAGTGGTATTTTCAAAACAATGGGTTTGCCCATGATATTTTCCCATGGTATTAGCCACTTTGGACACCTCATATCATATCTCACTATTCATAAGTCGACCAGAAATATTACATCATTATTACATCATTAATGATGTCATTAAACACACGAAACTCAAAACTGTATTTTTATTATTCACCGAAAATTCAATTGTTTCAGAAAAAACCCAAAAATTCACCCAACCCTAATATCGATGCTCTGAAATAAAAAATAAATTCAATTTTATGAAAATAATTTTCTAAATATTTTTAATTTAATTTTTAAATAAAATCATTATTTATTCCAAAAATACAACTTTAAAACTATAACTCATTTTGTAACACCTTAAAAAAGTAATCAAGGTCCCATAAAAATATTGTATACCCATAAGACAACAAAGTAACAATTTATGATTAAATTTTATGAAAACACATTTCCATTTTAAATTATTAAATTAATTATAAAATTGTAAATAAAATATTTATGGCGTACAAAAATACCAAAACTTAAACTATGATCATTTTTTCACTTTTAAGATTTATAAAATGTATTTATACATTAATGGGTGAAGTTTCTATTTTTTTGGTCAAATTACTATTCATTACTATTCATTACTATTCATTTCTATTCATATGGGTATGTTACTATTCCTACTTTACTATTCACTAAAAACCAAGTTGATCTTATTAGACTCTAAATTTCTCACTGATCACAACTGTTGAAGACCATTTCTTGAAAATCATTTCACATTATTAATTATTTAATGAATACAAAAATATTTTAAAATACCCCTTTTTCCTAAATTCATCAATAATACACATCCTATATTTATCCGGATATTTGAAATTTACAAACTTTGCCATAAGAAGAAATAACAATTTTATTTATATAAAAAGATTACACAAAGCAGCTAAGGTCTCATTACATTGCCTCTTATTACACCAGCATAGGACCTAAGTATTAGGTGTGCTATGGTTATAGAATCTTGGGGTGGCTCGGACAACATTGCCCAAGTGGTGATTTCTATCAACTTGAACTTATCCCTTAGGCGATTCTGTTCAAGCTTCATACGTTGAAGTTCGGCTTGGGCATGGTCCAGAGCAAAGCCCAGTGATGCTACCTCCTTCCCAAGCTCCGACAGATGGGCTTCATATGGCTCGAGTCTACTGGATGAGGTCATTCAATCTTCTTTTTGTATTAATTAACCAAGATAACTGTATTTATAAAAACACAACGTTAAGATTATAGTTTCCAATGGTCATATTGACCAACGGTCATATAACAGTCGAAACCCAACGGTCACATTTTAATTATACCCACAAAATTAGGAAACAAATATAATTAAAAAGTTTGGGTCATTACATTCATCCCCACTTAAGAAATTTCATCCCTAAAATTTTATCTCATACCCTCTGATGGGAAAAGGTGTGGGTACTTCTGTCTCATAGAATCCTCTGGTTCCCACGTGGCTTATTCATATTTTTGGTTCCTCCACAATACCTTAACAAGGTGGGTAGTCTTGTTGCGTAGAACCTTGTCTCTACGATCCAAGATCTCCACCGGCTTCTCCTCATAAGAGAGTTCATGTTCTAGCTGTACCACCTCTAGATTTAGTACATGTGAAGGGTCAGGTATGTACTTTCTCAAGAGGAATACGTGGAAGACATCATGAACTTGGGCTAGATTTGGAGGAAGTGCAAGCTGATAGGCCAATGCTCCCACGCGATCAAGGATTTCATAGGGGCCAATGTACCTAGGGCTGAGCTTCCCTTTCTTCCAAAACCTCATGACTCTCTTCCAAGGTGAAATCTGAAGAAAGACTTTGTCACCAACATCAAACTCTAAGCCCCTTCAACGGTTGCCGGCATAACTATTTTTCCGACTTTGAGCATCCTTAATGTTTTGTTGGATGGCATGGACCTTTTCTATCATCTCTTACAAAAGATCTGGCCCAAGAATCTTTCTCTCACTAGATTTATCCCAACAAGTAAGAGTTCTACATCGCTTCCCATATAGAGCTTCATAGGGTTCCATTTGAATGCTTGAGTGGAAGTTTTTGTTGTAAGAGAACTCAACTAAAGAGATATGTTGATCCCATCCACCTTTAAATTCCATTGAGAAAGTTCTCAGCATTTCCTCGAGTGTTTGAATAGTCCTTTTATATTGGCCATCATTTTGGGGGTGATAGGCCATACTGAAATTCAATTCAGTGCTCATAGCTTGTTGAATACTTCTCTAGAATTTTGATATGAACCTTGGATCATGATCAGATACGATAGAAAGTGGAACTCCATGCAGCCTTACCACTTCCTTCACGTAAAACCTGGCAAGTTGATCAAGAGAAAAATATTCCCAAATGGAGATAAAATGGGCAGTCTTGGTGATACGGTCCACAATAACCCATATCGCATTATTTCCTTTGGAAGTTCTCAGGAGACCAGTGACGAATTCCATAGTGATATTGTCCCACTTACATGCTGGTATGGGTAGTGGTTGCAATACACCTTTAGGAAGTTGTCGCTCTGCCTTCACTTGCTGACATACCAGGCACCTTGAAGTGTAGTCAGTAATATCCCTTTTCAATTTATCCCACCAATAATGTTCCCAAAGGTCCCTATACATTTTTGTGCTACCAAGATGTATAGAGAAAGTAGAGCTATGAGATTTATCCATCATCTCCTTCTTTATTTTCGGAATAGATGGAACACATAGTCTTGTATGAAATTTCAGTACACCTTCTTGATCAGTATTGAACTCAGGAAACTTCCCATCCTTCACAGCCTCAAACTTCTTCTGTAACAAAGGATATTCTTTCTGATCTTTCTTGATCTTCTCTAATAGTGATGGTTGAGAAATAATTTGGTTTAGGGTTGATGATGTCCCATCCTTTATAATTTCCATGTCCAGTTTTACTAGGTAATTGATCAAATCATCTCTTTGAATCCTCATAATGGATAGAACAACTGGGTCTTTCCTGCTTAATGCACCAGCGACTTTGTTTACTCTTCCAGGATGATAATGAATTTAACAATCATGGTCTTTAATGAGTTCCAACCATATCCTTTGTCTCATGTTCAATTCCTTTTGTGTGAAAATATACTTCAAACTTTGATGGTCATTATATATCACATTTCTCCCCATAATGATAGTGCCTTCATATCTTCAGAGAAAAAACGATCGCAGCCAGCTCCAGATCATGTGTAGGATAGTTCTGCTCATGATTCTTAAACTATCGAGATGTATAAGCAATGACCTTGTCATTTTTCATGAGGATGCACCCAATCCCTTTCAGAGATTCATCGCTAAAAATAACAAATCCTTCTCCTCTTGAGGGAAGATTTAACACAGGTGTAGTAACCAATCTTTTCTTCAGCTCTTGGAAACTTTCCCCACACTCCTTTGTCCAGATAAACTTGACCCCTTTTCGAGTTAACTTGGTTAATGGATTAGAAAGTCGTGAAAAAAATTTCACAGACCTCCTATAATATCCTGCTAATCCAAGGAAACTACGAATCTCAGTTATTGTTGTAGGCTGAGGCCACTCCTCTATAACTTTTGTCTTTGTAGGGTCAACTGTGATTCCTTCATTGCTAACAATGTGCCCTAAGAAAGCAACTTGTTGTAACCAGAATTCATATTTACTAAAATTTCCATAAAGTCTCTCCTTCCATAGAGTTTTCAAAATAACCCTTAGATGATCCTAATGCTCCTCATGACTTTTGGAATATATCAAAATATCATCAATAAAAACTACCACAAAGTTATCAAGGTAGTCTTTAAAGACTCTATTCATCAAATACATAAAAATATCAGGTGCATTAGTCAGTCCAAAAGGCATAACAACAAACTCATAATTCCCATATCTTGATCGGAAGGTAGTTTTTGGAATATCTTCTTTCTTCACCCTCAATTGATGATAACCAGATCAAAGATCAATCTTAGAGAATAATTGAGCCCAACGAAATTGGTAAAATAAGTCATCAATTCTTGGAAGAGGGTATTTTTTCTTTACTGTGATTTCGTTTAGTTCTCTATAATAAATGCATAGCCACATCTATCCATCCTTCTTCTTCACAAAGAGAATAGGTGCTCCCCAAGGAGACACACTCAGTCGGATAAACCCCTTCTCCAAAAGATCTTGGAGTTGTTTCTTTAATTCCTCCAGCTCCACATTTTCCATCCTATAAGGGGTCTTTGATATTGGATGAGATACAGGTACGAGTTCAATGGAGAACTCTACCTCTCTTTCTGGGGGAGGTCCAAGCAACTCCTTAGGAAATATGTCAATGTATTCTTGGACGATGGGTACATTTTCTATCCTCAAACTCTCATTTCCTTCTTCTTCTTCACTGATCAATTCCATAAAAAAGGATATAGGAGGTTCTTCTAGACAAAGATCAGGTTGAGATATCTCTCCTTGGAAGATAACTGTAGGTTTTCCATTCAAGACTACTAAGATTTCCTTACTTATGCATTTTATCTTAGCATTATACTTTGAGAGCCAGTCTATCCCTAGTATAATGTAGAATTACAGCATGGGAATGACTACTATATTTGAAATAATATTGTGCTCACCAAAGTAAATACTAGAGTTTCTAAACACTGATGATGCTTGGATAATCCCACCAGGATTCTTGACTAATAACTCTACTTTTAGCAAGTCAGGGGTTGATTCTAAATTCTTTTCAAACTTGGATTAAATAAAGGAATGCATAGAACCAGAATCAAACAAAGTACTTGCTAGATTTGAGAGAACAACAAGAGTACCTGCTACCACATCATTTGGAGCTTCAACTTCAGCTGTCGTGATAGAAAAAGCTAGACCTTGCTCCCTTGGACTTTGTTGAGGCTGATGGTGGTTCCCCTCCACTGCCCTCAGATTTGGACAGTGATTGGAAAAGTGCCCAAGTTTTCCACACTTAAAGCACTGAACGTCAGGTAGGGCCTACACCATCTTCTCTTTGTTGTTAGTGTTTAGAAGTTGAGTTGTAACCTCACTATGACAATTCCTTGCAATATGGCCATCTCTTCCACACTTGTAGCATTTCCCGCTCTCAAGTAGGCAGTTCCTCGAATGCTTCTTCCCGCATTTATTACACGTGGGATGTTGCACTTACTTGCCTCCTCTTCCCTGATCAAAGATCCTCCCTAATCTGGGCTCCATCGATCTCTTTTTGTCACTTGATTTATGTGACCATTGCATCTCACCAAAATCTAGTTTGACTTTCATCGCACTCCGCACTATCTCCTCGTAGCTATCATAGTCTCGGTTGGATAGATTATTCCGCAGATGAGGTCTCAATCCACCAAAGAATATATCAACTTTACCATTTGGATCCATGACAAAGCTAGAGGTATATCATGATCGTGAAAGTCATATGAAGTTCATCTCATAGCTTCCGACAGATTCGTTCTCCTTCTGCTTCAGCTCGAGAAACTCCTTATCCATTCTTGTTCTCATGGATCGAGGGAAAAACTTACTGAAGAAAAACCCTCTGAACTCTTCTCATTCCATAGCTTCAACCTCTACTCTTTTCCTCATGTTTTTAATCAGCTCCCACCACTGATAAGATTCTCCTTCTAAGCGATAGACAGCCAGGGTGACCTTTTCTTGCTCTGAATAGCGGAGCACAGAAAAGATCTTCTCGATAGAGCTGATACACTGCTCAGCAATCAATGGGTCAGTCGATCCACTGAAGGTTGGTGGTCATTGGTGCATAAAGGACTCAACATAATGTTGTTCCCTTCATGGTGAGATTGGTCTCTCAGCTTGATTCAAGTTATTTCCCATAACTTGAGTCAGTTGGTTCATCATTCGCATGAATTTTTCCATTTCGGCTTCCATCGGAGGGTCGTCAGCGCATGTTCCATTGCGGTCACCATTTGTACGGTTCCTCCTATTACCCTCTATTTTCTAAAATAATAAAACCTTAATGAGAAACTTATTTCATTTACGAATCTTTTAACTATAACGGATTTATGTCTTAAATTTTTTTTTAAACAATTAGATTTCTCTATAAATCCTTCATAATGATTCATAAAAAGCTTATAATTAACCAAACATATCCCCCAGGAGTGTCATAACCAAGATTGCATCAAGGCCCGTTGTCGTGCACCATTTCCTATTTGAGTCTAGCTCAAAGTGGTGTTTTCAGGTTTTACCACTATGTACATCTGTGCCAGAGCTGCCTCTACCTGCTCGTATCCAGATGAGGATGTATTTGTTTGATAAACCACTTACTCAATATTCAAACAAATACCAGGAATTTTTCCTATATTTAAACTTTTATATAGGGTTCTTCCTAAATATTTCATAGCCTAATTTCCATAAATAACTAAACCTCCCTTTGATACCAACTATGGCATCCCGCCTTTTTATTACATAACTTTTCATTACATTTTACAAACAGAGGATCTTTAAAGTCTAGTGTCTTGGAAATCAAGAACAACATAAAACATTCTTCTAATCCATTTGTATGGATTCATCATAAGTTCATTATAAGTAAAATTAATTCATCTCATATCCTGGAGACATACATCAAAGAAAATGGTGAGCAGAAGGCTTAGTAAGGAAAACAAGTGAAACAATTGACATGTGATCTTGAGCAATATTAATAAGAACATGATAAAAGTCATAAAGGCGTGAGAAATGGAAGAAAAGGAATATCATGATAAAAAGAACATGAATAATAACTTGAATATATGGATACAACATTTCATTTATACATTCATGAACATATCACCAAGTTTTATCCTCGAGGTGTCATAAAAATTACCAAGGTTATTCACCAAGATATCGTGAAACTTGTCATCTCTAGAGATTAATTCTTTACCCAATGAATTGGAGAGCTATCAGGGTGCACCCTTAATATGTATTTACTTTCATGTGATCCACATAGATAATAATCAAACATATCATAAATAACCCATAGATAATAAAAGAAATGGGTTTCATTTCAAAATCGTGACATTTTAAAAGTTCTTAAAAATAAGATCATTACATCATTTATAACCCATGGAAAGGGAGTGAGGGTTATATGTATTTCCATTCTAGAATAAAATATATCCTTTTTATATATTTATGAACACCAATATAAACGAAATAGTTCTGGTTATTCACATAAATAAACAAGATAATTTCTTGAGAGAAAGAGATAGAAATTTTGAGACGAAATTCCTGCAGCATAACGGCTATATAACATGGTTTTAGAAAATAATAAAAATAGAGAGTACAAGGGTAATTCACTCATAAATAACTCATATTAAAATATAAATACAGAATAACATGAAGATAAGAACATGTTATGGATATTTTAATGACATACCACAAGAAAAGGAAACTTAAAAGGAAAGAGAAGATGTGATTTCTTTTACGAGAAATTTGGCAGTCTAACAGTGTCACTTAAAAATTCAGAAAACAAATTGATGAGAGAGGAAAGGGTATATCAACAATTAGACATGAAATGGATAGAAATTATAACATATAATAACATACCCTCAACATAAAGAGATGGAAATTATAAGACACAACATAAAGGAATTCATGACTTAAAAGAGGAGGGTGAAAGGATCCCTTACCTTGAAGAGGAACTTTGAAAGCTTGAAGGTCGGGACCTTGGGAGGATTAAGGGAACCTTGGGAGGATTAAGGGAACCTTGGGAGGACTCCTTGGGAGGTAAGGAGAACATAAATTCATTGAGGGTGATTTTGGAATGAAATGAATGAGGGAAATGGCTTGGTATTTATATGAAAAGTGAGTGAATAAATTATTAATTTCCAAGGGACACCTCATCGGTGGTATTTGAAAAACCATGGGATTGCCCATAGTATTTGCCCATGGTATTGGCCACTTGGGACACCTAATAGAATATCTCAATGTTCATAAGTCTACCAGAAAGCTTACATAATTATTACATCATTAATGATGTCATTAAACACCCAAAACTCAAAACTACATTTTTACTATTCACAAAAAATTCAACTGTTTCAGAAAAAACCCAAAAATTCACCCTAACCTAATATCGATGCTCTGAAATCAAAAATGAAGTTCATTTTATGAAAATAATTTTCTAAATATTTTTAATTTAATTTTTAAATAAAATCATTATTTATTCCAAAAATACAACTTTAAAACTATAACTCATTTTGTAAAACCTTAAAAAAGTAATCAAGGTCCCATAAAAATATCGTATACCCATAAGACAATAAAGTAACAATTTATGATTAAATTTTATGAAAATAAATTTCCATTTTAAAATATTAAATTAATTATAAAATTGTAAATAAAATATTTATGGCGTACAAAAATACCATAACTTAAACTATGATCATTTTTTCACTTTTAAGATGTCTAAAATGTATTTATACATTCATGGGTGAAGTTTCTATTTTTTTGGTCAAATTACTATTCATTACTATTCATATGGGTATGTTACTATTCCTACTTTACTATTCACTAAAAACCAAGTTAATCTTATTAGACTCTAAATTTCTCACCGATCACAACTGTAGAAGACCATTTTTTAAAAATCATTTCACATTATTAATTATTTAATGAATACAAAAATATTTTAAAATACCCCTTTTTACTAAATTCATCAATAATACACATCCTATATTTATCCGGATATTTAAAATTCACAAACTTTTCCATAAGAAGAAATAACAATTTTATTAATATACAAAAGATTACACAAAACAGCAAAGGTCTCATTACATAGCCCCTTATTACACCAGCATAGGACCTAAGTGTTAGGTGTGCTATGGTGATAGAATCTTGGGGTGGCTCAGACAACATTACCTGAGTGGTGATTTCTATCAGCTTGAACTTCTCCGTTAGGCGATTCTGTTCAAGCTTCATACATTGAAGTTTGGCTTGGGCTTGGTCCAGAGCGTAGCCCAGTGATGTTTCCTCCTTCCCAAGCTCTGACAGATGAGCTTCATATGGATTGAGTCTACTGGATGAGGCCATTAAATCTTCTTTCTGTATTAATTAACCAAGATAACTGTATTTATAAAAACAAAACATTAAGATTATATTTTCCAACGGTTATATTGACCAACGGTCATATAACAGTCGAAACACAGCAATCACATTTTAATTATACCCACAAAATTAGGAAAAAAATATAATTAAAAAGTTCGGGTCATTACATTTTCAATTGTGATTTTTTTAGGAATTATTATTCTTAATATATTAAATATTCTTTTTAATATTTCATGAATAAATATTAGTGCAATTATGTTTCTATTTTATCACAGATTCAACAAAATAAGGTAATTGTCATATTATTTTATTATTAAACACTAACAAGTGTTATGAAGTCATTGGATACAGATAATCTCATTTAGATATCTATTTTAATGTTTTAAGAGATTTTTTCAAGGATAAAAACACATGTACCAATGCAGATGATTAATTCAACAAGGATATGAGAATTCATGTCCTACTGCTCTAAAAATTTGATCAAGAAACTTATTCAAAATTTGTTGTTCTGTTGTGATCACTAGAGATCTTCATTGTCTTTATCTTGCTCCACTAATGTGATCAAAGAATATGAGATGAAAAAAATCCACATCATCTTCTCAAGATATTATTTCATTTGTTTTTTGTTATTCCTCCAATGTAACTCTTACAATCACTCATTTTTTCTATAGATTTTTGGTTTACGATTTTCCCTTCCAAAAGACGTCATTGGGTTATTCCTCCCATATAAAAGGAAGTTCGGGTTATTCCTCCCAGAAAAAAAAATGAAGTTTTGTTGTGACTCCATCAAAAATTAGGGGTTATACCCCAGGTGTGAAAAAAGGTACTTTTTTATTTGTATGTAATCAGGTTAGCACTCCCATTCAAAAGTGAGGGTTTAGTGTATACCAATCTCCTCGAGGAGTAGAGGAGAATGAAGAGAGGACTAGGATCTTGATGATCTGAACCTCTATAAAAATCTCCCTTGTTATCTGATAATTTAGAATTTCTGATAATAAATCAAAAAGGATTATTCACCCCTCTCTAGTCACAACTACCATACCAATGGACCTAACAATTGGTATCAAAGGGTGGTTCCTTTTTTAAGTATTTAGTTTTAATTGTTTTATTGTCTATTTATGAACTAACCATTATCATATACTTAAAAGCCTAAGGAAAAGATCCACTATTTTGTTATGGATAATTAGGATTTCAAGATGTTGAATCCCATCAGACCACCTTACTTTAATGGAAGTTACTATGTCTATCGGAAGGACAGAATGGAGTTATTTCTTAAAAAAATGGTCTTGATTATTGGGATATAATTTCAAGACCATATAGATTTCATGAAGTTGATTTAAAAACTCTTACTCGTAATGATGCTTCAAAATATGTTTTAAATTACAAAGTTATGAATTACTTGTATTTCTTTTTAAGTAGAAATATGTATAGTCATATTTAATCCTATAAAATTACTTCTGACATTTGGGGGACTTTAAAATTCAATCATTAAGGAATTGAAAAGTTTCAGAGAACCAATCAATGTATACACTGATCTGAGTTTCAAGAATTCAGGATGACTGATCAAGAAATAATAAATGAAATTTATAATAGATTCATCAAAATTGTCAATATCACGGTTTCTCTTGGAGATTCCATGAATAATGAATCCCTCATTGAAATAATACTTAGATCTCTACCTAATAAATGGAATTCAAATAAATTTTTTATTAAATAAAGTAAGTATCTCACTAAATATTCTATGGATGAGTTGATAGAATCACTTCTTCAATACGAGTTGGAAATGAAGAATGACAATATTGATGATCATGATAATAGGAAGGGTATATCATTTAAATAAAATATAAATGTTATTGATAATTCTTCTTATTCTGAGTTATAACAAAGTGAGAAGAATAAAATTGAAAATTTATTCTAAGGTGTTTACAAGTACATGACGGGTAAGAGAGGCTTTATGAAACGTCCTAGAAGATATTTTCAAAAAGTTGATGGAAAGGGTAGTAAAAAAGGTAAAACTAGTAAGTATGATGTTTCTAAATTAATATGTTATGAGTATAGAAAAAAGTGGCACATAAAATCATATTTTCCCAAATTAAAACAAGAATGAAAAGAAAAACAGTATAATAAGGAGAAAATAAAAGCTTATCATGCTGGATGGAATTGTACATAAGAGTTAGACTCAAGTGATGTTGGTTCTGAAATTGAAAAAGAGTCTTTAAATATATGTTTGATGGATTTTACTATAAATAAGGTACACTCTGACTATAATTATAGTTATATATATGAAACTAATATTGAAAATGAAGTTAAATAATTAACTGCTCAAAATGAAAATTTTCAAAGTGACATATTAAGAATGGTTAAACTATATAGGGAACTCCAAAGAGAAAATAAGAAGATTAAAGAAGAAAATAAAAAACTGAATGATTCTATTTTAATAAATATAGAATAGATAAAGGTTTTAAATGCTAAAATATTAAAAGTTAAATATGATAATATAATAATAAAATATTTATTATTAAAAAATGATAAAGATCAATATAGAATATTTAAATTATTATATGATGATTTAGAAAAAATTAAAAGGGAATAAAAGCAACTTGAACATGAAAATAAAAACTAAAAAATTTTGGATCATGTTCAAATGTGAAAATGTGCGATGACCTAGAAGTTATTCAGAAAGATAATGAAAACATTAAGAAGAAAATTACTGGTTTAAAGGAAACCTTATCTGTATTTGTTTGAGGCCAAGATAAATTTGATAAAATAATGGCTATGAAAAAACCCATATATGATAAAAAGGGATGTGACTATAATACTCAGGTTCCTAATATGTATAGAACTATTTTTTTAAAGGCATAAATGGGAATATTTTAAATTTCAATTGATTTAATTGTATCATGAAAGGGAATTATGAAAAAGAATGTTCTTTAAAGTGTACTCAGTCTTTAGGCCATACTAAGACTTTCATTTCTAAAAAATTTTCTTCAAGATTACCCTATAATACATGTCTGAAATATTTATGGGTAGTTAAATATTTTTCTTCTAATCCAGTTGGACCCAAACTAGTTTTCCAAAACAATTATCTGTTTGATTTTTTTTAAGGAAGACTTCCTAAAGAGTTCCAAAGTCACATAGTATATGGACAGCATGGGCTCAAAAAGGATATTTCAAATCCTATTAAATCAAAGATGGTCACCATGTCTAGATAAGTTTATTTTAACTATCATGCATAATATCTACTATAATCTAGATTGATATGCTGTCATACAAGATATATGATATATTTTTATAAAATAATTTTATTTTTGATTCAAGGCGTGTGCTTTAATTTCTATCTGTTTTAAACTTATCATGTAAAATTATTGTAGTTTACATAGTTAAAAATTCAGTTCTAATTATGATAATTATATGTTTAATTTTCTCTAAAATGTTCTAATAGTATTGTTTTATCTTTCTTTAAAGATGCATTAATTTAGGATGAGTTACCCCTCATTTGTTATTTGAAATAATGTATTTCTATGTAAGTTTTAACTAAGTGTTTTAAAAAATTATATTATGAAAACTTAAAATTCCTTTGTCTGTTTAAAATATTTTTTCAACAACTAATATGGGAAAGTCTTTAATAAACTTCTAAATATCATATGTGCTTTATATTTCATAATTTCATAATTCTTAGTTGAAATATATTTTTAATCGTGAATTGTTTTAAATAATCAATTTATTTTAAAATTAATTTAATTTTGATAATAAATTTTTTTTTTGATCTGTTTCTAAATCTAATATTTCTATGCTTAAACTTAGGGGGGTTAAACCTTTAAAGAAAAAAACTGTTTATTTATTTTGAAAGTATTTTTTTTTATCCAATCTGTTCATGAAAATTAGTTTTTTCATAGAATATAACAATGTTTTGTTCTTTTCTTATGTTTAAAATTAACATGTAAAAATCTTAACTTTTCTGTTTTATGTAAATGTTCTGTCAAATATTGATCACTATGATTTAATGGTAATTAGATCATTCTAGTTAAAAATGTGTTGCTAAAATAACACTATTTTAATTCTTCTTTCATTGAATATTGTACTTTGTTACTTTTATAGTGGTTAATTTTTGTTTAAATGGGAGTATCTATTTTATATACTAATGTATGTTTTGAATTGGGTATGATGAAATCTTAACTTGTGCTTAGTAAAATTTCTATTTTGATAAATCTATTAAATGTTTTGTGTATGTTTTCTATAATTGAAATTTATTTATTACACTCTAATTATTTTTTATTAAATATCACTATCTACTTAAAAAATTCATCTACCTATTAATTTTTTTAATAGTTTTGTATCTTGATTATATTTTCAACTAGGATTAAATGATAATTGGATCATAGTGTTTAAAAATTGCAGAGTTTAATAATAACAATGTATTTTTTAAAATACTTTATCTAAATGTAATATTTTATTTTGTTTCTTACACTATTTTTTTATTAATGTACTTTTTGATAAATTTCAAATGGGAGGATAAATTTGTTGAATATTTAATCATTTTCTATTAGGATATTTGAAATTTTAATAAATATTTTTTTTGTAATTTATAAAAAGGGGGATATTGTTTATAATTAGGTATTACTATTTTAATTCACTCTTTGTTTTGATAAATTAAACCTGCATGAAACTTAATTAATTTTTTTTTGTTTTAAAAAAAATATATCTTTAACATGTATTTTTATTTTGTTTAGATGTTTTTACTTTATTTTTTTTTGTTATAAAAAATAAGGCTTATTAAGTAGGCCACTTAGGTCAAACCTTCAACCACATTTAGGGGGACTCAGAGGTCAAACCCCATGGGAGGTAGCCATGGTGGCCCACATAGTGGCATGCGTCGAGCATAGTACTGAAAAAGAGATGATTGGTCCCATGTATAAGGCCTAAGGAGTGTGCCTGTATAGAATGGTCACAGGTTTCCCGCAAGCTCGCAGAGTGTATTGTGTGTTTTTGCTCTGTCCAGTATACATTATATCTTTCCTAATATACCACCTAGTACCTACATGTTGGTTTTGATGTGGGACAACCAAGTTTCATTCTAGGTCGTCAGATCTCCTCTTCGTTGCTCTCATATGTCTAGTCTATCCATCCCGTGAGATTTCATTTTTGAACTCTCGCGCTTGCTTTGAAATATTTCACCCCTCAATTTCATTTGTTCTCATGTTCATCATATCCTTAATTTTATGTTGGTTATCCTATACACCAGTGTCTTTCACATCATCTCATATCTTCTTAAACTAGTTGCTTCTAAGTTTATGGAAGTCTTGGTCTCGTCTTCTCCTTATACATCTTCTTTTTAGTTTCTCTAAATGTTCTTCTTCCCATTGTATGGGCGTCTTATTGTCTTTATTTTTACTAGAATATCTAGCATGTTATTTCTTCCAACCAAGCCTTACTTATATTCTGTTATTCTTTTTCAAGTTTTTACACTATCTATTTCATTTCAGGTTTCTATTTAACTTTTTACCATTGGTAAAAACCAACGGTGAGTAAATTTTCACCGTTGAAAAGAAATTCCAACGGTGAGTAATTTTACTCACCATAGGAACCCAATAGTGAGTCTTTGACTCCCCTCCAGGAGATCAATGGTGATTAAATTTACTCACTACTTCACCTCATCGGTAAAAAAAATTACCCACCATAGAACATCAACAGTGAGTTAAATTTTCACCCACTATTTGTTTCTTCTTGTTGTTATTTTCCTTGGCAGTTCGTTCTTAAGCCTACTACAAAAGCTATTTTATCTTCCTTATCATGTAGTGATTTATTCTATGTGTTTTATATTTCTTTTAACTTTTTATTATTATTATTCTCAGATGTTTTTTTAATTATGTTTATATGATTCACCTTTATAGATTTTATTTCTACAGTTGTACTAAAGCATGGAAGTACCTTTTTTTTCTTCATATCAGTCTTTTTTATTTTTATAATTTCATAATTATTTTGTAAATAGAATTAATGTTTTTCATTTTTAAGTTCATTATGAATATTTGACTATGTTTATTCTGACCCACCATTGGAACCCAATGGTAGGTGATTTACTCACCATTGGATATCCAACGATAGGAAATTTTTTATTATTCTCATAAACCCATTTTTTGTTAAGATGCATGGATATGCCTTTAGTTTTATTCAATTCATTTTATTTTTTCTAAAAAATACAATGGTAGGTAATACTCTGTTTTTCCACTGTTGGACATTTCAAATGGTGAGTAAGGTCCCACCGCTCTCAGTTTTTAATGGTGATTCATGTCTCATCGTCAGTTAAAAACGAGTTTCCAAAATTTTTACTTTCTTATTTTTATTTAATATTGTTAAAATAAATTACATTCATTAATTTTTATTATTTTATGTTGAAATAAAATTTCAACTTTATTTAAAAAATAATTTTATCAATTTTCAGTGACATTTTCTCATGAAAATATGATGCGCTATTTTTCATAAAGTTTTGATTCATGTATAACTTGATAAATTATATTATTATTTAAATTGATTTTAAATTGTGATTTGTTTAAGAATTAATATTCTTAATATATTAAATATTCCTTTTAAAATTTCATGAATAAATATTAGTCTAATTGTGTTTTTATTTCAACGTGGATTCAAAAAAATAAGCTAACAATCATATTATTTTATTATTAAACACTAATAAGTGTCATGTAGTCATTGGACACGGGAACACTCCTGTCGATATCTATTTTAATGTTTTGGGAGATTTCTTCAAGAATAAAAAACACATGTACCAATTTAGATGATTAATTTGACAAGGATACAAGAATTCATTTCCTGGTGCTTTGAAAAATTGATCAGGAAACTTCTTAGATATCTAATGTTATACTATGATCACTAGAGATCTTCATCATCTTCATCTTCCTCTACTAATGTGATCAAAGAACATGAGATGCAATGAATTTCCACATCATATATTCAAGCTATTATTTCATTTTTTTTCTATTATTCCTCTGTTGTAATTCTTCTAATCACCAGTTTGTCCTATAGAGTTTTGGTTTACGCTTTTCCTTTAAAAAATCTTTCAATGGGTTATTCCTTCAATTTAAAAGGATGTTTGGGTTATTATTCTCAGAAAAAAAAGAATATTGGTTATGAATCCATAAAAATTCAGAGGTTATACCACCAGTTTTGAAAAAGGTGTGTTTGTATTTGTATATAATCAGGTTATCACTCCCATTAAAAAGTGAGGATTTAGTCCATACCAGTATCCTTGAGGAGTATAGGATATTTAAGAGGACTAGGATCTTGGTAATCCAAACCTCTATAAAAATTTCATGTGTTATCTATTTTTATTTCCGCTGCAACTTTTAACATTGTTATAACTCTAGTAAATTATAATTTTTAATAATAAATCAAAAATGACTATTCAAACCCCCCCTTTGGTCACTAATGCCATAACAAGGTACCTAACATCTTTATGTGCCCTCATTATGCTTCCAAAATTGTACTCCAATTTTTCCATGCCAAATATTTGTGTAGTGAATAACCATCCCCATTTCCACTCAAGGGTAGTCACCTAGGTGTACCTATACTTCATTTATTGGGGAATTCTATGTATTTAACCCGCACTCCTTAATCATGGGATTAAAATTAATGAAATACATTATTATGTTGTATGATCTATAAGGAACACTTATTCATATACATGATATGAATGTGACAAGTGGGTCCAGAATTATATAGCCCTCCAATGAATTTGGTAATGTTTTTATCTCATGAGATTCTATGTATGGTGCATGGGTGGTTATCTTAAGCACACTATGTTATGATGTCTCGGTGGTTAGCCTTGACTTATGCTTATGATGCCATGTTTTATATTATTGCCACATTCCCATGTTTTCTTTATGTTATCATCTTATATCATGATTTGATGTTCACATTTATGATTATAACCCCTCTTATGTTACCTTGATATGCATATTGACTCACATGTATTACTTTCTTCATGTTATGCTTTAATTATTCTTTTATTGGGATTTATAGCTCACCCATTTATTATGTATGTCCCCAGGTTATCCTATGTAGTTTTAGAATATTAAATAAATTTAAGGGAATGTTATCAATTTTTTGTTTATGTCTTTGTATTTTTGTCAAGTTTTTATGCTATGTACCTAATTACCCAAATACACTAGGCCTCATGATCTTATAAGGTTGTATTAATTGTATCTTTATGCAATAAATCATGAAATAAAGTGTATGAAAATATGGTTTGTCATAAGGTAGCTCTATCAAGGAGGTGGTACTTAAAACAATATATCAAAGGTATTTTGAAAACAAAATAAAAGAAATAAAATTATAAAAAATATGTGGATTTTGTTTGATGTTTACAGACAATAAAAAAAGCACTGAGAATATATATTTTTAGAAAATATTTTAAGAAGGAATAATAAATATAACTCTACCACTTAAATTATCTATTAATAATTATCCTTTTAATTAAATTTATTTAAATTATAATCCCATAAATAATCAACTTCCAAACCATAAGTAAATTGACATAACCAATAAGATGAAATGAATTAAACCCTAGGCTAACTTCAGAACATGAAACATTAGCACCTTCCCTTGATTATTGTTCCTAGGATAAATTATGGTTAGTGGTCAATTAGGGTAAAAATATAGACTATAAATGATCTTTAATTGGGTTTATATGTTATACTTGAACCCTAAAAATCAATCTTGCTTGATTCAATGTTATCGATTAAGATTGTGCTCTCATAATTCACACATTACTCAACCTTGTGTGTAAAGTGTTTATCATTTGAATTATTTTTTTAATTAAAACTAAATCAATAGATTATAAATATATGAATTAAAGTTATAATTTGGATTCAAAACAAATAATTAAAGGATGTAATAATTATATTGACTGCTAATATTCTACTCTTCCATTGGCATAGTAGTCATTGTAGAAATGACTTGGATATGCAAAGGTATAGAAAGGGTATAACACAATCACATTTATACTCTTTATTTCCATCCCAAATAATTGAATTAAATAGGATTAAAATTGAATAAAATAAGTTAAATATAATAGAAACATAGAATTCTATTACAGGAAATGAAAGTTACAATGTGAAGAAGAAGAAGAAGGAATCAACGAAGAGATCCTTACTTCAAGAAATATCCCTCATCCAATGCCTATAGAAATGTAGTAAAACCAATTATACTATACCTTTAATATCCTAATTCATGTCTAAATCCCTCAAAATGATAAAAATACACATTTATATAATGGATGGGAGACCACGGTTATAAGAGTTTACAAGTGTTAGTGGGATATTTGGTCAAATATTTTAATCCCACTTGCACCAACATGTTGACCTATAAATTGCATTATCCAATTGTCCTTATAGAAGTATTATTTGTGAAGAATTTTATCCTCTATCTACTATATAATTTCAATTACAATCCAAGACCTAATTAATAATGTGTGTTCCAAATGGTGAAGTGGTGTCGATGTTGATGAGTCTAATATAGCTTTGACTTAATGGACCATTTTCCACTATAAAATGTATGATCCAGTAAGTATTTTTCAAATAAAAATAGTTTCCCATAGATTTTATAATACTTTCATGAAATTTCAAGTCCAAATAAATCTTGGAAAAATAGTTATGTCAAAAATACTAGAGATTACTTTAAAGGGTTAAAACTGGAATTTTCATCAAATTTTAAAATGCATGATATAATATCATATTTTCTATAAATAAACATATTTATCATAATTTGGGGAAAATATATCATTTATTATGAATTAAATATCTAATAAAAATGTGGTTTATCAACCCCCCCACACTTAATCTTTTAACTTTTGGGAAAATTCATGTGTCATGTATTCCAAAAAAAATATGATAAGATATGAATGTTTACATTTATTATTACATGATAGAAATATAAGAAAAGTAATAATCACATCAAGAATTAAATATCAATAAATTTGAAATTCATTTACTTAAAAATTTTATCAAAACAAAATCTAATGAGATTAATGACACTAATCACTATGAAACAAGTTGTGGGTCAACTATGCCACTAATTATGAATATGTGTGTGTGTGCATGCCAACTATTTAAAGCTTATATTTCCACCCTTTCTTCAATATATCTAGGTATACTTAATTGGTTATTTTCCAATGAACCTATTTTACATCCTTTAAAATTAAATTTCAAAACTCACCCACTTAAGCATTCCTAAAAGTCAAACTTTAAACTCTCAACCTAAATATCCTCATATGTTGTAAATTTCACCACTCCCCTCTTTATTATTTTTTTATTTTATTTTTTTGTTTGATTTAATTTTTTGGGGATTACTATAGTCATATATCAGGTACACATGCATAGGCCAATTCAGTATAGTGATGAAATTGATCGAAATAGAAATGAATGTATGAAATGACTATTATTATATGCCAAAAAAAATTATTGGCTTGATCATACCTTCAATTGAATATAAGTTTTTTTTAATTCATAGTTACGTGTTATGTTATATAGAGAATTAAAATGACATAATTTTCTATAAACTAACATCACAAATAATAGTTTCAAAATCTAAATGGTTTTAATGATACAACTAATCATATCATTGGTAACTTCCATTTTATACAAAAAATGGCCATTATTGAAAAAACCTTGATCATGATTAACATGATACCAATGAGATTTTAAAAATAAAACATGAATTTTATATAATTTCTTTACTAAAATGATAGTGTGAAATTATTTTTTTTTAGAAAAATAACAAAAAACACATAAATAAAAATCATAAAGAATCTACCCAAAATAATATACTCTCCCCCACACTTAAAATTTTACATTATCCTAAATGTATCTCTATGAAATAATATATGCTCGTGAAATATAGAATTTTAAATAGTAAAAATAACGAAAAGGTGAGAGGGTTGGACATAGCCTAATGTTCTCAAGTGATGATGGGGTTATGCAGCATGATGAAATCAACTACATGTGTTGTAAGTCGCTCAAAGTATTTCTTCAACAAATTCCCATTTAATGTAAATCTATTTCTTTTGGCCTCTTGTATGATCTCCACTACACCATAAGTAAAAACATGAGATACAACATAAGATCCTAACACAAGTATTTGATGTCATCATGCTTCATGAGGGACTTCCCAGAGTACATCATCCTAGCACCGTCCTATATTATTCCCATTAGCAAGTGAATCGTCCTAGCACTTTCTTCAATCCTTCCTATTCAGCTGCATAGTTTTCTCTAATATTTTCTTTAACACTTGATTTGAAACTTCTTCCTAACCATTTATTTGGTGGTGGTAAGTATTTGATATTTTTTGTGTCACCCCATACTTCTGGATAATGGAATCTAAATGTTATTTTCAAAATTTTCACATTGGGTCACTAATGATCACTTATTCCAAACCTGTAAAAAAAACCAACCCATGAAAAAATACACTACAATATTAAAACCATCAGTCCTAGTGGTCTTATCCTCCACCTATTTTCTAACATAATCAACCAAAATGATAAGGTTTAAGAAGTTGAATGATCTAGTAAATAGACTGATAAAATCAATTCTCCATACATCAAAAATTTCACAAAATAATATGGGTTTTTGAGGTATCTAATGTCTTTTAGAAATGTTACCAATGTGTTTCTAATGTGGGAATGACATACAAAACACATAGGCATCATAAAATAAACTAGGACAATTATATCTAGAGTATAAGACTTTCCTAGATGTACTTTTGGGTCTAAAGTATCCACTATAATAAATTTTATGACAAAAAAGAAAAACAAACTCAAACTCATGATCCGGAACACACCTATTAATGACTTGATCACTATACATGTTTCATAGGTAGGGATCATCCCATACATAAAATCTAGAGTCTCTCTTCAAATTTTTAAATTAGTATTTCTTTATATTTTCAGGTATTTCAAATGTGGAAATATATTTGACTAAAACATCATAACGAGGATGTGTACATGAGAGAGTATAAATATGCTCATTGGGAAATGTGTCTTGAAGTGGTACTTGGTTCAAGGTTTCATCCTCTAGTGTGTGATTAATCCTACTCATTTGTTCTACTACAAAATTCTCTAAAACCTTCTTTTCCATTATCTGGATCAATCTCTTGAAGGAGGATCACCCAATAAATAAGTTTATGCTTAGCATCTTGTTTCTTCAAGAGGTGACTTAAAGTTATATAGTAAAAAAACAACTAATTTAAAGCATGATAAATAAGAATTAAATTTATCTAAAGCAAATATTATAGTAAGAAACTAATTTTCTATTATTGTGTAGTTTTTTTGGATTTAATTCAATTCCCAAAAATCATAGGCAGTCACATATGGGCATCCCTCTTCCCTTTGTGACAATATCTCTCTAACTATGAGGGAATCACACATAATCTCGAATGGAAGTTCCCTCCATGGTGGTTGTATGATTGGTGGAGTGGTGAGATGTTACTTTTAATAATCAATTGATACCTTGTAAGAATCATTGAAAATGAATTCAACATCCTTTTGAAGTAATCAAGATAAGGTTAATGCGATCTTACCAAAATATCTAATGAAGTGTTGATAAAAACCATCATGTCCAAGGAATGATCAAATATAATGCACACATGTAGGATATAGAAAATTTGAAATAATGTCTACCTTAGATCTATCAACATCAATTTCATATTGTGACATTAAATAACCTAGGAAAATTCCCTTATCTACCATGAAATGAAATTTTTCAAAATTTCAAACCATATTTTCCCCAAAACTTTGATGCAAAAAAAATCATAATCAAGAGAGACATTTATCAAATGAAGATTCATATACAGAAAAGTCATCTATAAATACCTCCATGCAAGTCTCAAGTAAATCAAAAAATATACTCATCATGCATTTTTTTTTTATGGTACCTAGGGAATTATAAAGTCCAAATGGTGTCCTTCGATAAGAAAATATACCTAATGGGAAAATGAATGTCTTATTCTCTTAGTCCTTTATTGCAAAGGAAATTCAAAAATAACCAGAGAAACCATCCAAGAAACAATATTGTGTACTACTCTCAAGTATCTCAAGCATCTTTTCAATGAAGTAAAAGGGAAAATAGTCCTTACAAGTGAATTGATTCAGTTTCCTATAATCTATTCACACTTGCCAACTATTTTTCACTCTCACGGGAACTAACTCACCTTTTTTATTTTTTACAGCAGTGAAACCAGTTTTCTTTTGTAAAACCTAGACAGGGCTAACCCATTATGAATTATATGTGGGATAAATGATACCTGTTTCAAGTAATTTTCTCACCTATTACTTTAAAACTTCAAATAATGTGGATCAGGTCTATTTTGTGTTTGTTTAATCAATTTAGCATCATCCTCTAAAAGAATCATATGCATGCAAATGGAGATTTTAATAACTGGTATGTCTGCTAATGTCCACCCAATTTCTTTAATATTATCTATCAATATATTTAAAATTTGTGTTTATTGTTTAGTAAAGATATTATTATCAATAATTATATAAAATTTTTCATCATTCAATGGGTATGAATATACTTTCTGGCAAGGGGTGATGATATTTTTTTGTCCTTCATGTTTGTTTTCTTCTTTTGGACTTATTGGATCATTTTGACATTTTAAGGGTTTTTTCCCTTATTGTAATGTGTCATTGTGTCTATAATTTCTTTCCTATTTTCCTATTATTCATAAGAGACTTTTCTTTTATATATTATTGGGGATCCTCCCTCATCTTTAAAAAAATATATTTTAAATTTGGGGGTAATGGATTGAGTTCCAATCTGAGTGGGTTATGTATTGATGAAAATATAATTAGAAATGAGATATGTGCACAATATATGGAAGGTTTCAAATATACATCATTGAAATTATTTAATAATGCACCAAATCTATCTGAAAAATCAATAGTCGTGTTATAATATGAAAGTACATGCCCAAAATTGGAATAATAATCCATAATAGAATTAGAACTGGGAGTGGTTTGATCATAAGAAATAGTTGTAGAAATGTTTTGAGACATCAAACCAAACCCAATACTAAAAATAACTCTAAGAATGGAATGGTATACATTTATAATATATTGAAAATTAAAATTTGGAGATCTGTTATAAGATGTATAAGAATGGTAGATGAAGAAAGCTTAATGATCTTTTGATGGGTACTTCATGGAGTCCAAAATATTAAATCTTATGATATCATCTGTAAACTCCATAGAAAGTGTAGCCTCTTAGACATTTATGATTTTCATAGAAGTTTTCATAAAGGGGATATCAAGAATGATGGGAACATGAGAGCTTACATAATCATCCTCCATATTCAGCACATAAAAACTGATAAAAAAATATCATATCTCTCACCTGAACAAGTACATCCTTGAGGAATCTCGTCGGGTATGCCATGGCCCTATTTTCTAATTACACCACCACACTACTTGGTTTAAGCTCAACAACCTACAAGGAATAGAAAACAGAGTGAGGTGTTACGTTAATAAAAGAATTTAAATTATATAAATCAATAGAGAAATAAAAATCCCTTATGGTATATGGTTTGGTGAATGTATCAGGGTCCTTTCACTTTATAAACATCGCTATGGTGGGTGTGGTGAATGCAAAGACATTCATACCAAGTTTTATTCACAAATTTCCCTTTATCCCTCTTTTTTTATATAGTTCTTGTAATTCCCTACCATTTGGGTTCTCTTATTGATTCTTGGATCGACAGAACATTTCATGACCTCAAGCACACCACCCCATACATCAGAGATTGCTAACTAGCGATGAGGATCTAAGAGGTTACCATGGAGATACTATGATATAATGATCAAACTATAATAATAGTTAAAGTAAAATGAAACAAATAACATCCAAATATAAACATTACAATCAGGAAAAGTGAAAAAAAATAACCCAACATCATGGGTGATAACAATGAATGAGTAATATATACCAGATCCCCAATGTGTGGATCGTACACAAGAAAGAATAAAAGAACAAAATAAAACATAGGCTTGAATCCTATCCCCCATATTGTCATGATTTCTACCCAATCCCATCATCTAACCCCAAACCAAATAGCAAAATAATAATCATCAACATCGGGCCTCACCTAAAACCTACAGTTGTAGAAAATAACAGCATCTGATCAAGTAACGAAGTGTCATGGAGGTCTGATAAGTGTGTGAGTACAACTCAGTAGGCCACCACCAATGGAATCTCTAAATATAACTAGATTGATAAGTGGTGAATGTATAGTTTCTCAAATTAAATAGTTACATCAGTCTTTTAAAACATTTTAATTGAAAAAATAATATAAAATCTGATCTCGATGGCTAGGTTCGCCCTGGGAGTGGTACATACTAGATTCAGCCAATGTTGGGGTGTCTTTAAGCACATCATGTAGACCATACCTGTAAGATCCCAAGTTTTCATATGATTTATGGATCCTTTTTCATTTTAAATTATTAATTAAGGCCCAATGTGAATACCCTTTGAGTTCATGGGGGCATTGGAGATGTTTGGGGATTACTTAGATCCCAGAACTAAACTTTTTAGGGAAAATAGGCAAGTCGCATGGTTAGTAGAAACCATTTGGGGTAGGCTGCACGGTCTGAATAACCATGTAAGGCCTAGAAAGAGGGCAAGAGGATTCCGCAAAACTTTTCAAACCGTGAAGATAGAGGTTCACACCCATGAAAGAGCACCTTCAGTTTTTAATAGTGGGCTAAGACACAGTTTTTCCATGATTAGGTAAAATGTGCATGCAAACCATGTGTGGTGCCCCTCCTTATAACAGTGGGTGCGTCATTTGGTCAGATGTGCAGCCAAACCGTGTAGCCCAAGAAATTTTTGGGAAATTACCATTTTTTACTTAATTAATGTTTAAACATAAAACTATTTCCACTTTCTTCTCCCGACAGACATAACCTATGGGAGAGCTCCTATTGAAATCCTAAACTATGATTTGGGAGATCTTCACCGTCTGAACTCAGATTCAATAGTCATTCATCTCATTGGATCTACATCGGTGAGTAATCAATTCCTTTTGTATCATTCTTCATTATTATTGGTATCATTTGTGTTATTTAGGTGCAAGCTAATTTTCCCTATTTTTAGGGTTTTTCTCCATTATTCATTTTTATCTCAATCCAAGTAAAATCAAGAGATGATAATGGATGGGAACTCTACCACGGACCTATAGTAGGTGGTCTATACTTTTCTAAATTGTTTTGATGCTTTATATAGATAGTTTCCATTTTGTCTCATGTTGAAATTTCTGGCGCGACCCCAAAAATTAATTGAATAATTGAGTTAAATGAAATGAAACATGCTAGATATTCCCTTTAGTTCCTTTGATGTGTTTTATAGGTTTTTTCCCAACCAAGGCCACCCATGGGGTGTTCCATGTGGATTTCATTTTATTAATCCCTTGTTAAACCACCCATGGGGTGAGTTGGTGATTTCCTAGTTAGAGGAAACCTATTAATAATTGAATTGAACTGTTTTGGTTGAGTAGTAGATGGTTTTACTCCTTTGAATGTTAATGATTTTAGTTGAATGGTTTTTATGGAACTTGAATTTCTTGATGGATTTTTATAAATTAAGAAAATGAGTGGGTAAACTCATGAAATGTGTTTGATGGTGAATTTCTATATGAGTGAGTAAACTCGTGGTGTGAAGTGGAAATTAAATTGAATGATTAATGATTACAAAAGATTACATGGGTGTGATACACCATGGGTCATGATAGTGGTATAGAATTCCTTAGACCTATATACTCCATGGATTCTGATTCTATGGGATGCCTTCTTACTACCCCTTGGATCTAGTTTTCCTGGGATCACAATGGACATAGTCTGATGACATGCTCCTTGGACCCCAATTCAAGCCTAATCGAGTTTCCATCAAGATTATTCTAGGAATCTGAAAGGATGCCTTAGTTCACTATACCTTAGATCTGACCCTAAGGGGTATGAAATTTCTAATTATATAGAACGACCATGATAAAGGTGATATGATTGATTATACAGCTTGGTCATGGTAAATGTGACACTTCTGTTTATACGGAATGGCCATGGTTGATTTGATGTAAAAATTATAAGGAAATGTCATGGGTGATATGATATGTTGTGTATAAGGCATGGTCATGGTGGTTATTTCCCTTTGTTTTACTACTGCCTTGTTATAAGATCTTGGCGCTTGTTTTGAAGGGGGGCTTGTATGGTTGTACAGGATCACGTGTTGTTTACTTTTTTCATGGGAACTTTACTTTCAGTATTTTCATAATTTTTATATATTTCACTCTTCTTTAGCTTATATTTCACATCTAGAATTTGATCTAGACACTTTGGGTATCTCACACACTATTTGGTCCATGGTTGGGTATCCAGAAAAACTATTTGGATGTAGGTAGGGACCAAGGCAAGCACCCACAGTTAGATGCTTGAATGTGTGCCATGATTAGGAGTAGGGAAGCATGGGGTCGAGCTAATATTAGTGATTCTATTGGGATATAGTTATTTTTGGTCTTATTGGTATTTTTATACATGTATTGTATTGATTCCATGTATACCTATTTTGGATGCTTTGTAGAGAAATTAAATGTATCGTCGTCACTTTGTATATGAGATTACTTCTGGCACTATTTATCTATTATTAATGTTTATCTATTATATGACAGTTATAATGATTTCTCTATTTATTGTTATTATTATTATGCTTTGTTACACTTTGGTAATGAGGGAATAGTATCCTTACAGATACACCCTAGGCCCTTACTGTTAGTCAGCAACCTCTAGTGTTTGGGTAGTTACGCTTGAGGCCATGTGTCCAACAGGGCTCGAGGCACCGTTTAGTGTCATTTGGGTCTAGTACATTACAATTCCAACCATATCACTCCCAAATTTGGGTAATATACTCGTACCTGGTCCAAACTAGCATCTGAGGGAAATATACCCATCCTCAAAGTCTTGCACCCCCTAGGGACTGTGTTCACCTTAGGTTTACCATAATCACTAGAATCCCCCAAGGGCAATGTTCAACTTGGATTAACCATTAATACCAACATATAAAGGGGTCAGAGGACACCCCGGGTTAACCATTGATACCAACATCCCCTGAGGTCAGCGTTCATCTCAGGTTAACCATTAATACCATTGTCCCTCTGGGGTAGTATTCACCCTGGATTAACCATTATCACCAAAATACCATGGAGGTAACGTTCACCCTAGGTTAACCATTATAAGAAAAGGTACCAATATACAAGAATCAGGCCATATAAAAAAAATATAAAAACGAGGAAAAGGATCGCCCACAATATCATTCTGAAAACGTATCCAATTTTTGTTAGCTAAAATTGTTTCAAAAACCATTTCTAATTTCAAGCCAAAAAAAATTCCAACCTTGTTTCCAAAAATATTATTTCAATTCACATTTCAAAATACCATTTTAAATAGGAAATAACACACACCTTCAATATATTTCACATTTACATACCAAAATCCCAACTAGTTAACCAATTTCAAACCAAAATTACATTTCTTTTTAAAACATCATTTATTTATCCAATTCTCATGGTAAACATATTACCAAGGTCTTCCACTAGTAACTTCCTTCCCATAAGGATCAACATGTAAAAGGGTGCTAAACAAGGCCAATTTTTAATTCAAAATGTTTAATTAATTTCCAAGGTCATCACTCGGAAACCAGTGAGACTTCCACCACATTAATTAAAATTATAAACAAGAATATGGGTGAATTTAGGGACTTATTACCTTATATGATGCTTGTACACTTTATTTCCAAGGGTCATGAACTTTATAAGGCCCGGCCCAAGATCTCGTCATCAACCGGGTACCTAACTCAAGCCCCGATACCACAATAATTTATTATAACTAATTATAATTAATTTAAAAAATAATTATAATCAATTGTAATTAATTAAACATAATCCCCAAATATGAATAAGAGGAAAAATACCTATCATAAGCTCTTGCTATAATGGAACCAAGACCAACTATTTTCTAAAGACCTGTGGCATACCCCTGACCACATTCTGGGACAAATCCCTATGAGGTAGCACCCATTATATGGTTAATTTAAAACCAATTTTAGGTAAAACCAAATAAAAATCAGCATGAAATCATGACTTAATGAAATGTTAAGAAATGACATACAGAATTATTCTTAGGATCCTCTATATGCAAGACAACTGAAAAACCTTAAGAGAAATAGGCGATTCCACCATGCTCTGATGGAATCGCCAACAAAACCTAAACTATAGAACTTAGAAATTAGAGAGGAGGAAGAAATAGGGGAAAGGAAACCAATGAATGAAGTAGAATCACCTAAAACACCAAATAAATAATTTTGAACCTTCCAAAATCAATGTTGGTTAAAGGGGAGAAGAGTAGTTTGGTTGGCTGGGAGCATCCTGCGCGAGGGAGAAGGAAAAGGGAGGGATGATGCTTAAAAGATTAGAGGGGGAAATCATTTTTTCTCACTTTTAAAAGTGTGTGTGATTTTACATCACTGTTGGAAAAACCATTCACCAACCCTGCACATGGATCTACAGCAGTTAGTCGACCCCCTATATATGGTTTAAACAAACCATGCCCCTTTAGAAACCGAGTCATACAGTTATCACTAATAGTGTGCTAACTGTACGCCCTAGGATGAAACTCCAAAAAAACTGAACGCCAAGCCCTGAGACACTCCCAAAACCATTTAAACCTTAAGAAACATCATTACAAACCCAAATTGGGTTCTTTTAGGGGTTCCAACCCTCAGAAAACTATTCTGAAACATAGTCTAAAATATGGCCCATCCTCTAAAACAAATGTTCAAATTCCTTTTGAATTTAAACCACTCATACAAAAATAGGATCTTATAACCTGCCCCACCATAGTTATTATCATCCTTGATAAGTACTAATTATCACCCAACCACACCTCTCGACTTACGTCGGTCAGTGATTTAAAGCCAAAAGGCCTCATACCATCCCCAAATGCCCGAACCACGTTCAAGGAAAACCTTGAACTTAAGGTGTTCAAACCATCAGAACCTGATCTAATGCTATTTATTAAAAATGAAACTCCAAGATGGTTCCTACTCGATCCCATCTATCCTAAAACACTAATGGCATTTTCATATAAACACACGCCATGCCTATAGTGATCCCAACCATAAGTTTTAGCTTACGAACATCAATTTTTAATGCTTGTAACCTTCAACATCAGAATAACTTATTGAAACACCTCTCTCACATTCTAATGATACGCTTAGTATGGTTTCTAACTTACTACACCCAAACAACCATGAGAACATTAGTTAACACTGGTACCCATCCTCATTACTAGAAACCAATCGAGGATGGATGCATAACTATCATCCATACCAAAGCTAGAGACACACCAGCCTTTCCTGAAAGCCCGATTTGATTCATGAAACACATCTGCAACATCCAATATGACATTCCAAATGTGATTTGTAACTTACCATGTCTAAATTCACACCAAAAAACCAATAAAACCTCCCCTGTCCGACCCTTCACAAAAAACACTCGGCTCTACCTTTTGACGCTTTACCAACTTACCCAATCACACCCAAAAAAATCTTGTACCACTTGAATACACTCACTAGATTCCATACCTAACTTCTAGTGAGACTATATGTTTAGATCCTCAACTTCCCAAAAACATCATCGTGCTCTACCCCACACAACACACCTCTAATACAAGCACCCTTGTAACACTTTAAAACCACCACAGTCCTAGAGTTAATGCTCGACCTAGATCCACCATTGCATCTGATTTCCTATTGAAATTCTATATAGAATCCAATTACACGCCCCACTGGTTCTACACTGACATCATAATGCCACCACAACCGCTCCACAGTTCACTCCACATTCATGTAACCATTCTGTAATAAGGGTCATATGGCCACAATTGGCATGTCAATCCCCACCCTAGGAGTATCTTTATTATTTCTTTACTCAAACAACTCCAAACCACCATGGACCATGCTCCATTTATCTCCAAACTCACAAATTTTTCATGGATATATCTCTCTCACTTTAGAGACAAAACAAAACAACAAATATCGCTCATTACCAGCTTCTAAGATCAACACCCACGACATTCATCGATATTCAGACCATAGTGAGGACCTCACTCTTTGAAAGCTTATGGTTCACTCCCCACTATACAGCTTTACTTACCACTCCATAAGTATAACCTCAAAAAATCTAGCTAAAAACAATGTTTTCCACTCTTTCATGCCACACTTGACGCGTTATCAACCCTTGATACCTCTTTCTGGGTTAAATTTGAGTATATGTGTCATCGCACTATGATTCACCCACGATGTCACCTCTCATAGTATGGACATCTCAAAACTCAAATAAAACCCCCAAGAATATCTACCCATAAGAATCTCATTAACTCTCTATCACCTCACTCCAATAGGGACTCGTTAATTAAGACTCATTATAGCCCCATAACTCCCTTTCAAGAAGACATGAGTTAACGTTCATGGAGGAACTACTACCACCACACCACTTGATCTCCTCTTCAAAAACCCAAATGATTTCCAATGGAACACATGTGGCTCATTTTACAATTTCAAATCCAAACTGGACCCATTCACATCTCACGTGCACTTCCTTATCTCACCCAAAATAATGGGTGCATTCTCTTGATCTACCCTACCACATAACTTAAATGAAATTGTTTATCTACAGCATGTTCCCACCACCTCAATATCATCAAAACCTTAGGTTTCACACTCCCTCTGACCATTCACCAAACTAGACTCAAAACACCATGAGTTGTGCATTACTAAAACTAGGCTCATATACCCACTCAAGAATCTAACTATGTCTCTTGGCCCATCAGTTCCATCAGACTTAAGGTATAATCTATTATTCAACTAATCAGCTTGACATTTTCATGATTCAAAACTAATCGATGAAAACCCATAATCTCAGGTGTCATTTTAAGATCAAGAGTGTCTACCCATGATCCATCAATCCTAAACCCATGCACCATGGTCAATGTCACGACCCATCCTCGGGGCCCGTTCCGTGACTACCCCAAGCCTGCCTTCCATAGGCTAGGGGTTGGCGACTAGCACCAAAGGTGTAAATCCCGATAACTGGGAAGGCATTGCCTTTATAAAACATAAACACATCCAACCAGAGTACAAGCGGAAGTAATACACTAAGTACAAAAGAAAGTGCTGAAAAGTAAATGGGCCAGAATACAAACCCAACTGAAAATTATAGCTACAACAGAACGAAAGTAAAACAGAAAAGAAAAACAGCTGGAAGATAGAAGAAGCTCCTGGGTCGTCCACCTCGGATCCTACCGGAAGGATAGGTACAGTTAGCGCAGCTCCTAGATCGTCCACCACGGATCCTACCTGAAGGGTAGGTACAGATAGCCTCCTCAACGCTCTCACCCGTCAACCTCCTCCGAGTACCGTCTCGTCGTGAAGTCCACCTCCGGATATTGACTCATCGTGAGGTCCACCTCTGGGTACCGTCCAGTCCTCGAACACTCGTCCTTCATCAGCGATGTTCATCGTCTGCATCTAACACAATGAGGTGAGGGCATAGCCCGTGTAGGGGTGATTATAATGATACTCAGTAGGGACCCCGAGACCCTCAATGTATCACTAAATCCAATAAGGATAACTACAAAGAAGGATCTAAACAGATAACCCTTACTTAGGTATAAGCCCATACTTATACCTAAGTTATCAAGTAACCCATCTCAATCATGAGGTATCACACAGATATGAAATCAAAGGATATCCACTACTTAGTTACATGCCCATAAATATACCTAAGTTATCAAGTTCCCATCTCAATCATGAGGTAAACACAAAGGTCATTGACTCAGCTCAAACCAGGATTTTAATTAATGATATCGAAACCGCAACTGCTGAAGAGCTCCCTCTCTGTCGAGTATACTGATCATGTCACGACTCCGAGGCACTGTTCACTAACCTAAGACTACTGAGGTACTCCTCCTATCGCGTACCGTGGGTCAGCCACTCAAACACAGTAGTGCTCCCCGCCGGGGTCTGCCACCCAAACACAGTAGTGCACCCCCCCTAATAGCCTGTAGAGGTACTCCTTCTGTTGAGTACCGTGGGTCTTTCAACCAAACACAATAGTTCTCCCCGCCGTGGGACTTCCACCCAAACATAGTAGTGCTTCCCACTGGGCAATACAAGTCACTCCGACTCGAATCGAACAAGCAGTCTTCAGGTCTCATCCAGCTACAAGGTCTCCGTACTCCGTATGCTCGTCTCTGGGAGGATCCACTCCAAGAGCTACTGGTCAATACTCCAAGTATCACAAAGTCCCACGAAGTAGTATCTCAAAGGATCACCTCCTCATAGGGGTCTCAACGCAACAGATGGCGCGTCAATCGGACGTCCGGTCTGTGAGTTATTAGCCTTTTCGTCCCGGGGGGCCGGTTGGTTTCGTGTACGAACCAACCCGGCCGTATTTCAACTGTACCCCAAACTCTCATAGGGTATACTCAAAGGGACCGTTTCTCAATGAGATTACCAACGCCGCTGACGGTTCGTCAAATAGACATTCGGTCTGAAAGTTATCGGCTTTTCCGTTCCAGGGGCCCGGTTGGATTTCTGGTACAATCCAACCCGGCCATATTCCAACTGCATCCAAACATCAGGTGAAGTATACCAAAAGAATCGTCTCATCAATAGGAATCCAACAAAGTCGACGGCACGTCAATCGGATGTCCGGAACTCAAGTTATAACTGTTTCCGCTCCGTGGGCCCGGTTGGTTTTGGGTTTGAACCAAACCGGCCGTACCCAATATTTACCGAAAGCTTGAGTGTAATATACCGAAACGACCGTCTCGATCCAAGGATCTGAATGCAACGGACAGTGCGTCGATCGGTGGTCCGTAGCCCAAGATATGGGCCTTTGAACGGATATTTCTGAAAATAAGGGGTTTGGGCCCGGTCCGACCCGGCCCAATATCCCCAAGGTCCGCCCGACCCGGGTCCGGGTCTGGCCCATTTGGGCGCGGCCCGGCCCGGCTGGTGTGGCCCGGCCCGACGCGGGCGGCCCGGCCCGGCGCTGGCGGTCCGTCCCGGCGCTAGCGGTCCGGCCCGGTGCTGGCGGCCCAACCCGGCACGGGCGGCCCAGCCCGGCGCTGGTGGTCCGGCCCAGCGCGGGCGCGGCTCGGCTCGTGGCCGAGCGGGATGCGAAGGGGGCGCTGCCCCCCCCCCCTTTTATTTTGAAACGGCGGACCCTGTGGGGTCCGCCCTAGAATATTGTCGGGGGTTACGACCCCCGGTCTTCTGGAAAAAATGGTCGGCCATTATGGTCGGCCGGTTGAGCCATGCGGGACCCATGGGGGGTCCCGCCTCCTAAAGCACCGGCAGCCGGCTTGGCCGGCCGCCCCCCTGCTGAACCGCCCCGACCGCGGCCCCCCTTGAGTTCTCTGGCGCGGCGCGACGGCGCCGCGCACCACCACCACCACGGACCGCTCCAGCTGCAGTTCCTTCGGCTTCATCGGCGCGGTGTGACGGCGCCACGCACCACTGCCATGGCCCGCTCCGTCCGCGGTTCCTTTGTCCCCACGCGGTGCAACGGCACCGTGCCGCCTTCACTTCCAATGCCAATATTGATAAACAAGGAAACGGGGAGAAGAATCGGCAGTGTTCGTACGGTCTGATCTTCTCCCGTTACACCGATAACATTTGGACAAAATAAAAGAAATACGCCAACGATAAAACAAAGCACAGTCTTAATTCACTAAAAAAGAATTTAACCCCTACCTTGATAAAAGACGTCGCACATCGGGCGTCACGGGAAAACGGTGTTGCGAGGAAAGAAAAGAGAGTGACGATGGTCATTGGCGTTCGTCACTTTTGTCGTCGTAGGAGTGTACCCGAAGAAGAATTGATGTCTCCTCTCTTGTCGTACGATGAAGAGGATAGAGGGTGCGTCATCGTTCTTCACCGGAGGTTTGGTGTTCTTCAACGAAGGAGGAAACCCCCTCTTCCTTCACAAAGCTCTCTCTCAAGAGGTTTCTCCCAACAAAACAAATGCCAACCTAATTAAAATAAGACTCCACCATATTTTAATTAATCTTCAAAGCCATTCAAAATTTGAATAACTTAATTCATTAATTGAGTAGGTTCCATTACTTAAATATGGTGTCTTGGAAAAAGTTAAAGTGAAAGAGAGGGAAAAGAGGAAGAGTCTTATAAGTTAAAGTAGAGTTACAAATTAATGAGGGGAAAAAGTTATGAAATTTATGGGAAGGTCAAGGGGTTTATGGAAAGATCAAGGGGGTTAGGGTCTCGTGTGGGCCCCACCTCCCACATATCCACACATGGGAAGTTGGGTGGTTGTGGCCCCACCAAAAACTTCTCATGGTAGAATTTAATTTCCTTGGATAAAAAAAATAAAATTGTACACAATTTTATTTATTCCTTCCTTAAACCCCAAAATTTAACTTCTTCTCCCACACAAACGCACCTACGGTAAAAGTCCTCTTAAGAAAATACCGGCGCTGTGAGTTCATCGGTGCCCCCGGATTTCAATTTCGAACGCCAGTTCAAAAGATAGAAAAACTCACTCGTTCGTTCACTGAACGTACCCAAGCTAAACTTCGGAAATTTATTTTGGGCACACCGGGCCTTAGAATCAAGTGTTGTCGGAAGCCACAGACTCGTAAAATTCCAAAGAATTAAGAAAAAAATTCCTTGAAATTTCAGGGTCTTTACATTACTCCCACCTCAGGGCTTTATGTCCCTGTAAAGCTTCAACACGCACTAGGGAAAACATAGTGGTACTGAGCATGCATATGAGCCTTTCACTCTCATGTGCTCTCCTAGAGGTTCTCGTGCTACCAGTGAAAGCACACATGAGGAATCGACCGTCCACGTAGGACCCGCTCCTGTCGATCCTCGATCTCCACTGGAACCTCCGTGCATGTCGCCCTATCATCGACATCCAACTCCCTGTGGTCGATGATGTGTGAAGGATAGTGAACGTATCTCCTCAGTTGAGATACATGGATGACATCATGCACCCGGTGCAACTGAGGTGGAAAGGTCAAGCGGTAAACCACCTCGCCTACCCTACTGAGGACCTAGAAAGGTCCGTTGAACCTCAGAGATAACTTACTGACTCGGCCACATCTTCATAAACCTCGTCGAGGTGAGACCCGTATAAGGACGTTGTCGCCATCCTCGAACTCTAGAGGCCTCCATTTCCTGATTAGAACTGGAACTCAAAACTCCTACTGCCACGAGGGTAAGGTTGACCGACTCAAGAGTGATCGACCGCACCCTCCTATGCATGAGTTTGTCTTGTGCTGCCTGGGGTTTCCTTTTCGCCGACCAAGGAAAACCCATCCCAACATTATAGGTAAACCACAACCTTTTTTCTAATACCGTCAATTTGTGTATGTACTGTGGTTGCCCAGTCCATACTCAAACTAACGTCGTAAGGTCTCGACGCTGCCACCAAGAGGTTCCAACCGAAACTCTCACCTCAAGGGTCAGATCACACTGTCGGCGTAAGTGTGATTATCAAGTATCCTCCCAAAGGTATCTCTAGACGTGAGGGTCAAGTCAACGGCTTAATCGGAAACTCTAGGTATGGGACAAGATTCGTGGAAGGAAGGGATGATTCGTATTAATGTCTGTTGTTGCGGAATCTAGTAGAAGACATAGTCCGTATTTCAAATCATCCCTAGAGCCTTTCGGTCACACTCCTTGACCGCATGCAGCTACTCTCTTTCCCGGCCCTCCAGCTCCCTAAGCCTGGTGGGGACTACAAAGGCAGGTGATTGTAACATTTCGAAATGTACACCACCTCATGCTGCTCTCCTAGCTCTGCTTCCACATTTGCTGCTCTGCAGATTTATGTGTCCTTAACATTTCCTCTTCTTGAAACATTCACACGCCCAAGTCTCTGAGACTAGCACCAGTTCACTGCGTTCCCACTTCTAACATTCTCTAGCTGTATTCATTCATCTAAAGAACATTCAACCACAAAGGTTCTCTCTAGCACCCGATGTGAGTAGGAATGCATTGAGGAAAAAGTGTTGGCTCGGATATCCTTAAACACACCACGCTCAGAGGTCCTAGATCTATAGCACTGATCGAATCATATTCATCGAGTACCCGGAATGATCGGTATGCCTCAATGAATACTCAGCTACTGACACGTCATCCTGCCAAAGCTCTATAAGCTCTAGGAAACTCTCAGCCACCTCCTCAAGCCAGTCCTCAACCGCCTGAGAGTCGGGATCACCTCGGAACCTGAGGGTATCTGATGTTGGAACACATGTAAGGCAGTAATCCTACATGTGTCACCTACCAGTACCGCCGGTTGTAACTGCTGGCCAATAGGTAGTGATGTATAGCAGACACACTACCCAAAGGTACTATCTCAGGCATCGGTCCACATACCGAAGCCTCATCACTATGAGGACCATCCTCATGGTCACTCACTGGAAAACACTAGTAGCCAAGTCCACCATCCACTCTACTGGTGTCTTAGCTAGGCAGAAAACTCAAGAAATCACCTCCAGAAAGTCCTCTACTATCTGGGAATCTGCCTGACCTCGTAACCTCGGAGGCCTCTACTGTTGGAACTCGTGCAACGCGCTCTGTCGGCGTGCACCGTCTGCTAGTATGGCTAGTGGAATCCGCTTCCCAACAGGTGGTGGTGCTACTGGTACACCACCCGAGGGTGCTAATATAGTAAAAGGGGCCCTGCACCGGAGCCTCATCGCTCAGTGGGCCGTCGTCGTGTACTATCGCAGAACTCCAACTGACTATCTGCGTGGAGACATCCTGAACAGATGCGACATGGTCAACGATTTATGCCTGGTGAGCTGACCTGGTTTGAGCTGACTTTAAAACTTTTGGAAACACACACGCAATCAGTGTTTTCGTGCACAAAGTCGTAAATAAGTAGTCGGGGTCCTGGTGTATGGATACGTCGGCCTCTGCACCAATACTAGACTCCCTGAACTGAAGACCACACTCGGTACCCTTAACACTATTGCTTCACAGAAAGGAATGATCAGAGTCATAAGTTCTGCGGTAGAACCGACTCCTCTGATACCAATTTGTCATGATCCATCCTCGGGGTCGGTTCCATTACTACCCCAAGCCCGCCTTCCATAGGGCAGGAGCTGGCGACTAGCACCAAAGGTGTAAATCCCGATAACTGGGAAGGCATTGCCATTATAAAACATAAACACATCCAACCAGAGTACAAGTGGAAGTAATACACTAAGTATAAAAGAAAGTGCTGAAAAGTAAATGGTCCAGAATACAAACCCAACTGAAAAGTACAGATACAACTAAACGAAAGTACAACAGAAAAGACAAACAGGTGGAAGATAGAAGCAGCTCCTGGGTCGTCCACCTTGGATCCTACCTGAAGGGTAGGTACAGTTAGCGCAACTCCTGGATCATCCACCACAGA
The DNA here is from genome assembly GCA_963277665.1 of Viscum album. Lineage (NCBI taxonomy): Eukaryota > Viridiplantae > Streptophyta > Magnoliopsida > Santalales > Viscaceae > Viscum > Viscum album. The sequence continues at coordinate 53,483,933 of OY728138.1, read as the reverse complement.
TCCTACCTGAAGGGTAGGTATAGATAGCCTCCTCAACGCTCTCGCCCGTCAACCTCCTCTGAGTACCTTCTCATCATGAAGTCCACCTCCGGATACTGACTCGTCATGAGTTCCACCTCTGGGTACCGTCCAGTCCTCGAACACTCAGCCTCCGTCAGCGCTGTCTGTCGTCTGCATCCAACACAACGAGGTGCGGGCATAGACTATTCAGGGTTGAGTATAACAATACTCATAAGGGACCCTGATACCCTCAAGGTCTCACTAAATCAAACAAGGATAACCACAAAGAATGATCTAAACAGATAACCCTTACTTGGGTATAAGCCCATACTTATACCTAAGTTATCAAGTAACCCATCTCAATCATGAGGTATCACACAGATATGAAATCAATGGATATCCAATACTTAGGTACATGCCCATACATATACCTAAGTTATTAAGTTCTCATATCAATCATGAGGTAAACACAAAGGTCATTGACTCAGCTCAAACCAGGATTTTCATTAATGATATCGAAACCGCAACTGCTGAAGAGCTCCCTCTCTGTCGACTACACTGATCCTGTCATGACTCTGAGGCACTTCTCACTAACCTAATACTGCTGAGGTACTCCTACTGTCGAGTACCGCGGGTCAGCCACCCAAACACAGTAGTGCTCCCCACCGGGGTCTGCCACCCAAACACAGTAGTGCACCCCCCCTAATAGCCTGCAGAGGTACTCCTTCTGTTGAGTACTATGGGTCTGCCACCAAAACACAGTAGTGCTCCCCGCCGTGGGTCTTCCACCCAAACACAGTAGTGCTCCCCATTGGGCTATACAAGTCACTTCGACTCGAATCGGACAAGCAGTCTTCAGGTCTCAGCCAGCTACAAGGTCTCTGTACTTCGTATGCTCGTCTCCAGGAGGATCCGCTCCACGAGCTACTAGTCGATACTCCAAGTATTACAAAGTCGCACGAAGAAGTATCTCAAAGTACCTCCTCATCATAGGGGTCTCAACGCAACAGACGGCGCGTCAATCGGATGCCCGGTCTGTGAGCTATTAGCCTTTTCGTCTCGGGGGCCCGGTTGGTTTTGTGTACGAACCAACCCGGCCGTATCTCAAATGTACCCCGAAATCTCATAGGTTATACTCAAAGGGTCCGTTTCTCAATGATATTACCAACGCCGCTGACGGTTCGTCAAACGGACGTTCGGTCTGAAAGTTATCGGCTTTTCCGTTCTAGGGGCCCGGTTGGATTTCGGGTACAATCCAACCCGGCCATATTCCAACTACGTCCAAACCTCAGGTGAAGTATACCAAAAGAACCTTTTCATCAAGAGGAATCCAACAAAGTCGACGGAACGTCAATCGGATGTCCGAAACTCAAGTTATAACTGTTTCCGCTCCATGGGCCCGGTTGGTTTTGGGTTCGAACCAACCCATCCGTACCCAATATTTACCGAAATCTTTGGTGTAATATACCTAAAAGACTTTCTCGATCCAAGTATCCCAACGCAACTGACGGTGCGTCGATAGGAGGTCTGTAGCCCGAGATATGGGCGTTTGAACGGATCTGTCCGAAATATGGGTTTGGGCTCGGTCCGACCCGGCCCAATACCCCATGGGCCCGCCTGAACCGGGTCAACCTGACCCGGGTCCGGGTCCGGCCTGTTTGGGCACAGCCCATCCCGGCTGGCGCGGCCCGGCCCGGTGTGGGCGGCCCGGCCCGGCGCTGGCGGTCCGACCCGGAGCTGGCAGCCCGGCCCGGCGAGGGCCGCCCGGCCCGGCGCTGGCGATTCGGCCTAGCGCGGGCGCGGCTCGGCTCGTGGCTGAGCGGGATGCGAAGGGGGAACTGCCCTCCTTTATTTCAAAATGGCAGACCCTATGGGGTCCACCCTAGAATATTGTCGGGGGTTACGACCCCCGGTCTTCTGGAAAAAAAGGCTGGCCATTATGGCCGGCCGATTAAGCCACACGGGACCCGCGGGGGGTCCCGCCTCATGAAGCGCTGGCGGCCAGCTTGGCCGGCCGCCCCCCTACTGAACCGCCACGGCTCCCCTCTGACCGGCACCACACGACGGCACCGCGCCCCTCCGCTGCGGCCCGCCCCGGCCGCGGCCCCCCTTGAGTTCTTCGGTGCGGCGCGACGGCGCCGCGCACCACCACCACCGCAGCCCGCTCCGGCCACAGTTCCTTCGGCTTCACCGGCACGGCGCGATGGCGCCGCTCACCACCGCCACTACCCGCTCCGGCTGCGGTTCCTTCGTCCCTACATGGTGAAACGGTACCACGCTGCCTTCACTTCGAATGCCAATGTTGATAAACGTGGAAACGAGGAGGAGAATTGATCGTGTTTGTGCGGTCCGATCTTCTCCCGTTACGCCAGTAACATTTGGCTGAAATAAAAGAAATATGCCAATGATAAAACAAAGCACAATCTTAATTCACTAGAAAATAATTTAACCCCTACCTTGATAAAAGATGTCGCATGTCGGGCGTCGCGGGAAAACGGCGTTGCGAGGAAAGAAAAGAGAGTGACGACGGTCATTGGCGTTCGTCGCTTCCGTCGTCGTAGGAGTTCACCCGAAGAAGAATTGATGTCTCCTCTCTTGTTATGCAATGAAGAGGATAGAGGGTGCGTCATCGTTCTTCGCCGGAGGTTAGGTGTTATTCAACGAAGGAGGAAAACCCCTCTTCCTTCACAAAGCTCTCTCTCAAGAGGTTTCTCCCAACAACAAAAAAATGCCAACCTAATTAAAATAAGACTCCACCATATTTTAATTAATCTTCCAAGACATTAAAAATTTGAATAACTTAATTCATTAATTTAGTAGGTTCCATTACTTAAATATGGTGTCTTGGCAAAAGTTAAAGTGAAAGAGAGGGAGAAGAGGAAGAGTCTTATAAGTTAAAGTAGAGTTACAAATTAATGAGGGGAAAAAGTTATGAAAGTTATGGGAAGTTCAAGGGGTTTATGGGAAGATCAAGGGGGTTAGGGTCTCGTGTGGGCCCCACATACCACATATCCACACATGGGAAGTTGGGTGGTTGTGGGCCCCACCAACAACTTCCCGTGGTAGAATTTAATTTGCTTGGATAACAAAAATAAAATTGTACACAATTTTATTTATTCCTTCCTTAAACCCCAAAATTTAAATTCTTCTCCCGCACAAACGCACCTATGGTAAAATTCCTATTAAGAAAATACCGGCATTGCGAGTTCATTGGTGCCCTCGGATTTCAATTCCGATCACCGGTTCAAAAGATAGAAAAACCCGCTCGTTTGTTCACTGAACGTACCTGAGCTAAACTTCGGAAATTGATTTCTGGCACACCGGGCCTTGGAATCAAGTTTCGTCGGAAGCCACAGACTCGTAAAATTACAAAGAATTAAGAAAAAAATTCCTTGAAATTTCTGGGTCTTTACAATCAACACTAATTACCATGTTAAAACAATGTTAGAACAGTAGGGGAAGACATCTGAACAATATTGAACTTTGAAACCAACCTTAAAACCTGGAAAAAAGAACTCAATGTGCTTACCTTAAGAGAAAAACCAATGAATAAACATTATCTTACCAGAAACCTTGATAGAACTATTCATACATTGATTCCATGTGTCGAAACATCCACCTGAACCTGACACGTCTAAAACATCTTATAGCAATGGGTTAACCCATCCACCCTTGATCATTAATGTTCTAAATCAACACTATAACTTGAGTCGTATCTAAAGATCACTAATCTTTCACACCTAGCCCCTTAGGTTAGGTCTCACATGGCCACTATTCATGGGTAGCACTCCTACCCCCATTCCAAAACACATGACTCCAAACATGCCAAATATAAACACTCACTCTAGGTCCCACATTCCCATAGATACACACCCACTACAACGGCACCACTATCCAAGACACCTGCTCTAGGGTCTAATACGGCCTTCAAGGGTTACAACCCATAAGGGTCACAAGAAAACATGACACTATGAGACACCTCATGTAACTATATGTGTCCTCTCAGTCTATTAATTTTCCAGTTTTTGGTTGTTGGATATGTTTGGAGGAGGTTTTGGGAGTTTTCGTAGAAGTTAGGGGTGAAACAAAGCTATTGTTGGGCTTACACATCGTGTATGTAGGTTACACGACGTGAAGTTTAGTTTCTCAGCTTATCATGGGTGGTTCAAAATGTGTAATGTTTTGGGGTTTGAAAAATAAAATAAATCGAAATGCGATGGGTTTTTCAGTGGAAATCGACCTCGAGGAATTACACGACGTGAAAGTGGATTACACATCGTATAATCCCCCACTACTGCAATGTTTTAAACATTTTTTCAGCCACTCGGGTTATCAAAACCTACAACTGCAGCAACTCACCCTCAATCCTAGGTGAATCGGTGACCCCTCTTCGGCATCTTGAGTATTCCTTCATCAGGTATTGATTCCTAGATTCTTTCCTTCAATCCTTAGTTATCTGTCTTCAATCTAAGGTGTGTTCTTCACCCGTTTCTACAGTTTCTTTTGGGTTTGTATCCTTTATCTCGTTATTCTTTCCATGTGATAGCGGATGTTATCCCTTGGTTATAATGTGGTTATATTCAGTTATTGTTGATGTAATGGTGTCTCATAATCCTTGGGTGGATGCAGATCTTGCGAGATAAGTAATCAAAGATCCGTTACATGATCTATTCTCATGAAAAGAACATTGACACCCTTTCAAGGTAGGATTTTCTTTGTTTCTATTCAATGTGCATCATGTTGGAGAGGTTTACCTTTTTATACCTATAGATTTTGGTTGTTACCAATTTACCAAAGATAATAATTGGCTAAATGAAATTGAAATGGGTAGAGGGATTCATTCTATGTACTTTTATGACTTTGATATTACTTGTGATGTTGTGAATTATATGGGCTAAACACCCTGCTAAAAATCATGGTTGTTGGGGGTCCTTGTTTGCACACTAAATGGTTTGCATGTTGTTTGGTTTATGTTGAACACCTATATATGTAAATTGGTTAATCACATAAATATAGCTAATGAATGGATGCCCCAATATCATGTAGTTCTGTGATAACCCCTGAATTAACAAGTGGAATTAAATAAGGTATGCCTTGTTAAATTGGGAATTGTGTTACACCTTGGTACATGGGGTGTTGTGATGTGTGGGTTTGCTCTGGTTTGTGTTGTGGTACGTCTGTGAGCATGGTTGTGGGTTTTGGGTTGGCTAGGGAGGTGTTATGGATGAACTTATAGATGATACATCAATCAGACCATGTAATGGAATCTCAGGTTGAGAGATTGATTGATTGTGGAATAGATGAGAAGTGTTGTGCAGTGAGGCTATGAAGCTGGTTATGGTGTGATGTGTTGTCGAATGGGGTTTTGAGTTGGGTTTTGGTTCTGTTGATATGTGACTTGAGTGAGATGAGTTTTAATAATTATAGTAGTGGTTGGTATGGGTGATTCACCTAGATTTTCTCTATGAGTAGAATACAAAAATCTTTCCCTGTATCTAAAGATCAATATATCATGAATGGGTGTTAAATGGAGAGGAAATGTGAATCCTTGTTAAATTTTGTATCAAGGCTCTTCACCTTCTAGATGGATTTTTTTGAGTTTCCTATTATGTATTGTGCTTAGTAGCTGACCGGGTAGTAATGGAATGGATAAATGAATTTTTTAATAAAGAATGGAAGTGGAAAAATGGAATTGGTTGGAAATTTTAATAGGTTTTGTGGTTTTTTGTGTGGTGTTGTGAATTTAGAAGTAGTAGCAAAGTGGGGAGGTCATGGGTTGGTTAGTGATTTGTTTTGAACCCATAGGTTGGGCTTAAGTGTTTGGTATCATATATTTATATACTTGTATTTTCCTTATGATTTCTATATGCACCCTACTCTAATTGAGAACTATGTTCCAAACACCCCCATCATCACAGGGGAGGATCTCTTTACCAAACATCTCAGTGGGAGGATGGATGGTTGGCCACCCGCTCTTCCCTACTCCCTCTTCCAGGCGGTGATAGACCAAGATTCTTCGGGTGGGTTGTGGTTTGTGAGGCCCAGGTGTGTGCGGGAGAGTTGTTCTTTCCCATGTGTCTTTGGGATGAGATGTGTTATGCTTTCCTAGGTGTCTTCAAGATGAGTTGTGATTTGTGGACCAGGTGTCTATGGGTGGGATATGATGTAGTTTATGGCCCATGTGTTTGTGGGTGGGATGTGATGTGGTTTGTGGCCTAGGTGTCTATAGGTAGGATGTGATGTGGGTTGTGGTCCAGGTGTTTGCAGGCAGGATGTGATGTGGTTTGTGGCCCTGGTGTCTGCGGGAAGGATGTGGTGTGGTTTGTGAGGCCTAGGTGTATGTGGGTGGGTGGTGATGTGGTACTTTCGGAAGAGGTGGGAGCGCAAGGACGTTTGTCGTTAGGGTATGAGAGGCTAATCAATGGGAAGTTGTGTAGGGCACCATATCATCGATGTGAATTATATTACATTACTTGACTTGTGTTATTTTGTGAGCGTGTCTTGGTAAGGTTGGGATAGTTAGTATACTTATTAGGTGCTGCTTGGTTCTGTTATTTTATAAAAGGGGAATTAGTATGTTTCTCTCACTAGTACACGAGAGACTTTGGTTTTCCTACTGGGTATACTTGTATGCTCACCCTACATATATAAAACTATTTTTAGGTTTCTAGGAGGATTTCATGGACCGTGTTGGACCCTACTAGCTCAGGTTTTTGGACCGTTTATAATTCTCTTCTTTAGCTTGATTTTGGGTACTTTACTTTGGAGTTGTATTATCTATTTTATGAATGCATGTGGGATAGTTTTTTGATTTCTTTTATATATGTCTTGGAGTTGTTTTGTGTATTATCCATCATATCTCCTGATCTTGTTTCTTTAAAAAGGGAAATGCATCCCATTTTTTGAGATTTATATACCCTTGGTGCTAGTCACCACCCCGAGGCCTACTGGAGGCATGACTTGGGGTCATTATCTCCCTTTCTTCATTTTCATCCCAAGAGGGGTATCTCTAGAGGGAGGGGTCATGACAGAATGGTATCAGAGGTTATGGTTGAGAGATAGGATGGAGTTTGGAGTTAGGAATAGTGAGGATTGCTTAGGTTAGTAGGGAAATAGTGTCATCTGATCTTGGTATGTGACATAAGATAGGGAAAACTGACTAGGACACGAGATTTTAGGGCACCCCTCAATCCAATGTAAGGAATATGAGCCTACCGAACGACCAAGTGAGGCTACACTGTTTGTAGGGTAGATACCCTAGGAGAGGTAAATGCATCATAATGACTTGTGTTATTGTTTTAATTGGGTTGTTTTGGGAAATTTCGAATGAATAACAAGAAAATGAGTTAAAATGAGTTAAAATTAATCTTAAGTAAAATTCCATACTAGTCAGTCTAAGGAAATATTTGTTTACCTTTCATCTATGGATCCTAGTCATCGTCTATGTGTGGCTTGGGAAGTTGAGGCTCAACAGACTGATCTGATTGATCGACAGAGGGTTAATCCAATTGAGTAGGATGACTAGTGGTAGAGAACATTACATGCCTTTCAGTGGTGGGCTTTGGAAATGTACGAGGGTAGTGTTTTAGACATGAAAATAGAAAGATGGATTAAGGAGCTTAAGATCACCTTAAATTTGATCCAGGGCCCAATAGAGTACTGGGTTCCTTTGGCTTTCATTCATATTTGAGGAGTTATGAGTTAGTGGTGGATGTTATACCTGGGAGAGAGGAAGGAGGCTGACATTTTGTGGGTCAATTTCAAGAAACAAATTTGAGAAAAATCCTTTCAAGGACCGTGAAAGCTGAGAAGATATAGGATATACTCTCCCTTCATAAGGGGGGTATTTTGGTGTGGGAGTTGGGGATCAAGTTTAAGGATCTCCTTTGTTTTTTCCAAAATCTTTTTCTGGATGAGGAGTCTCATGTGAGATGTCTTAAGGAGGCAATTCATCCTTCTATCCAATACTTGGTTACTCCTTTTACATTTCCAATGTACCTGGAGGTTCATAAGAAGGCATATGTGATTGACTGGATTCACTTGCAAGGAGGTATACCATGAGAGGGGAGCCAACATAGTTCTTTGAGAGGCAGGGTTACCAGTGGAAGGTCTCAGGCACCAGGGCCTTCAAGGTTTCAATCGGTAGGGAGTCGACCTCAACAGCTTCCTTTCTGACCTTTTGGTGCCAATGGTTCATGTTCCTTTCCAATTAACTTGGGTCTGAGGTGTTTCTTCTATGGAGACTGTGGACATCTTCAGAATTAGTGTCCAGAGGCTGTTCGAGCTCATAATGGTAGAGGTGGAAAGGTTCAGTACCAGCCTAATAAGTAGTTTCTAGTTAGTCCATTTCAGAAATAGGGATAGAAGTATCATTCTCCACTGAGGGGAGATGGAGTGGGTAGAGGCCTACCTCAAGATATTCCTTAGGGACCTCAACTCGGGAATTTTTGTGGGGTCATTCGTTGGCAGAGGGGCAGGGGATCTGAGTGTGGTTAGTTGCACGCAGTAGAGGCGGTAGTTCTAACAAGGACAAATATCATCATAGGTATGATCAGTTTGTTTAGTAACCTTTTTTGTGCATTTTTTGATTTAGGAGATTCACACTCCTTTGTTGGAACTGATCTATCCCATGCTCTGGGGCTAGACATATAGAGGCTTCTCGTTCCCCTAGAGTTGAGTACGCCAGTCAGAGGCTGGACCAGCTTGTTTGATGTGTTTCGGGGGTGTAGACTGATGATGGCATTGTATCAGTCCTGTGGGGATATTTTATTATTACAGATGAAACCATATGATTTCATCCTCAACATCGACTGGCTGTATTTCATGCATGTGTTACTAACTGCTTCTGGAGGAAAGTTTTTTTTCATATGTGGATGGCCAGCGTGTGGTTTTCTTCGGTGAGTGGGGTTTTCAGGTGGGTAGTCAACATGTAGAACCCCTTCTTTTCTTGTTGGAAAATATTTCGATGGAATCAGAAAATATTGGGATAGTAGAGGTTCCCAAATCCATTGGGGAGTTCCTGGAAGTTTTCCCTAAGGAGGTTGTGATGCTACCCCCTCTACGTGATGTTGAGTTCGGGATAGAATTACAGCCTAGTGATTCATTGATTTTAATGGATCCTTATCGAATGTAACCTTCTGAGTTGTGGGATTTTAGGATTTAGATAGATGATCTAATGTAGAAGGTTTTTATCTGGCCCAATGTGTCACTGTGGGGTGATCTAGTGATGTTCACCAATAAGGCGGATGGTGGTATGAGGTTGTGCATAGAATACCAGAGGTTAAATTAGGTAACGGTCAATAATCGTTATCCTCTTACAAGGATAGATGATATTTTCAACCAGCTGAGAGGGATGGGTTGGTTTTCTAAGATTTATCTGCAGTCTGAATATCACCAGTTAAGGGTGAAGGAGGGAGATCTTCCGAAGACTTCTTTTAGATGTTGTTATGGGAACTTCAAGTTTGTAGTCATGTCATTAGGTGTTACGAATACACCATCCATCTTCATGGGGCTTATGAAATCTATATTCCATGAGTTCTTGGATCATTTCGTTGTTGTATTCATCTATGACATCTTGATCTACTCGAAGTCAGAGGAGGAGCACGTTGAGCATCTCAGAACTGTCTTACATGTTCTTCAACGCCACCAGATCTATGGGAAGTTGTCCAAGTATAATATTTGTACATAGAAGGTACATTTCCTTGGGAATGTGGTGTCTTAGTAAAGTGTAGCAGTGGACCCGATGAAGGTTGAAGCTATTTTTTCTTAGGAAGAAGCTAGGAATGTGGCAGAAGTTCGTAGTTTTCTTGGTATTACAGGATATTATCGGAGGTTTGTACCTGATTTCTCTCGAGTCTCAGCCTCTTTTACATACTTGAATAGGAAATACCAATATTTTGTGTAGAGTGAACAATTCCAGGTAGTATTTGGTTATCTAAAGGTGAATTTGGTTAGTTCTCTAGTGCTCCGGTTTCCTGAGGAAGGGGTGATGTTTGAAGTGTTTTGTGACACTTCTCGTTTGGGCTTGGGATATGTCTTGATGAAATAGTGAGAATTGATATCTTATGGTTCTAGGTAGTTATTCCCCCACGAGCATAACTATACCACCCATGATCTGGAGCTAGCAACGGTTGTGTTTGTGTTGAAGTTTTGGCGGTATTACCTCATTGGGGAGTGCTTTGTGGTCTTCATAAATCACAAAAGTTTGAGGTATATATTTTACCAACAATACCTGAACTTGTGATAGTGGAGGTTGATAGAGTTTCTTCAAGATTATGATTTTTGATATCTTCTAAACCTTAGTAAAGGGGGATTTTTTGGCTGATGATTTGAGTAGAAATTTGTAGAAGGAGGTTGTTTGGGAATTTGCGGATGTTTGAAAATAAATAGAGGAGTTGGAAGCCTTGTACTTAGATGAAAGAATGAATTGTGGTAGAGGATATTTATTCTAGATGATGGTTTAGTATTCTTTAATGTAGTAGGTGGAATATTCTTAGTGGGGAGACTTGGAGGTAGAGGTGTTGCACGATCGTGTTGACCATGGTGATGCTCCGAAGGGATTTTCGGAGGATGGTCGGAATCTGATGTTGTTTCATGGAAATTTGTTTGTTTTAGTGTAAATGTATGAGGGAGTACTTCATGAGTTTCATAAATCACCTTTAGCATTACACCCAGGAATTTATAAGATGTATCGTGGTTTGAGGATGCAATTTTGGTGGCCCAGGATGAAGCAGGTGGTAGCGGAGTTTGTGGTAAGGTGCTTGGTTTTCCAGCAGTTAAAGTTCGAGCATTGTGTTCTCAGTGGGTTGTTTCATCCCTTGGATGTTCCCGAGTGGAAGTGGGATGGAATCTCAATGGATTTCATTACAAGGTTACCCAGATCTTAGGGAGGCTACGATGCTATCTAGGTAGTAGTGGATCGGCTGATGAAATCAACTCACTTCTTAGCAATCAAGGAGTCAGGCATAGTGGATGTCTTGGAAAAGAGGTATGTGGATGAGGTGTTATGGCTACATGGAGTTATGAGATCCATTGTATCAAATCAGGACACACATTTTACCTCATGGGTCTGGAGGGGATTACAATGTGCTTTTGGAACCCAGTTACACCTCAGAATTGCTTTTCATCCTCATATAGATAGGTATATGGAACGAACTATCAAAACATTGGAGGATATGTTGTGAGCATGTGTCTTGGACTTTGGTGGATCTTGGGTATGACTCCTACCTTTGGTAGATTTTTATTATAATAATATCTACCACTCTTCCATTAACATGGATTTTTTTGAATCCTTGTACAAAAGACCATTTCGTTCACCATTGTGCTGAACAGAGGTTGGGGAGACAGTTGTTCTTGGTCTCGAGGTAGTGAAAAGCACGATAGAGAAGGTTCATCTTGTTCGTGAGAAGATGAAAACAACACAGAATCAGCATAAGTCTTATTTCAATCACATGAGGAGGCCCTTATAGTTAAAGGTTGGGGACCACATGTTCTTTAAGGTTTCCCCTCGACGTGGGCGATAGAGGTTTGTAAGAGGGAGTAAGCTTTCTCCCAAGTTTGTTGGACCCTTTGAGGTGTTGGGGTGAGTTGGAGAGGTATAATACCAGTTATCCTTTCCAGCATGGTTGGAGAGGATCCATGATGTATTCCACGTATCTCAGATTCGTCGGTATCTTCACGATGACTCCCATGTCCTTGACTAGGGAGAGTTGGATATCAAGGATAACACAATGTTTGTGGAGTGGCCAATAGAGATCCTAGATCATTGAGAGAAGGTGTTTTGTGGACAAACCATTACCTTGGTTTGTATGTTGTGGAGGCATGGTGGCCAGGAGGAGAGTACTTGGGAGTGAGAAATGCATACGTGTGCCCTGTACCCAGAGCTGTTTTGAGTTTTTCTTTTATCTGTTTTGTCTTGTAATGTAATGTTTGAACCTTATTGTTTTATGATATGAGTTGTTTTCTCTTGGTTTATGATGTGTGTGGTGTAATGTGTGATAAATTCCTAACATGTGAAAAGGGGAGGACCAGATTCCTAATCGATACGCATTAACTATGATGCGATTAAACTCGTGTGGGCGATTCAGTGCCACCCAGAGTGGATAGTATCTTGATATGGAGGACAGAATTCCATGATTCATGTGTTCAGGACAGTATAGTTCGTTGATAGTAGCAGTTTTTGGTTTGGGTTGTGTAGAGGTTGAGATGGATACATGGTGGTTGTGCATAAGTATGGTTGTGGTCATTTGGGTTGGTGTGTTTGGATGGTGGAAGTGCTTGAGGAGTGGTGAGATGCTTGAGAGGTATCTCACAGGGTGGTTATTTGGACCCCTTTTTCCTTATGGGCTTGGTTTTGGATTATTGAGTATGAGAATCATTTGAGAGGTATTTTATGTAATGGTTTGTGTCCTCCTGGTTTATTACTTTGCTGGTTTTTGGTTGTTGGAGATGTTCAGAGGAGGTTTTAGGAGCTTTCATAGTATTTAGGGGTAAAGAAAAGATGCTATAGGGCTTACACATCATATAAGTAGATTACACATCATGAAGTTTGGTTTCACAGCTTGTCTTGGGTGGTTCACGGTGTATAATGTTTCGAGGATTGAAAAATAAAATAAATTGAAAGGCAATGAGTTTTTCAGTAGAATTCTACCTCAAGGAATTACACATAGTTAAAGGGGATTACACATCATGTAATCCCCTACTATTATAATGTTTTAAGAATTTTTCTAGTTGCTCGGGTTATCAAACCCTATGGCTTCAATGACTCACCCTTGGTCCTAGACAACTCAAAAACCCCTCTTCAACATTTTGAGGATTCCTTCATCAAGGATCGATTCTTAGCTTCTTTTCTTCAATCTGTAGTGATCCATCTTCAATCTAAGGTGTGTTCTTCCCTCATTTCTGCATTTTCTTCTGGGTTGGTCTCCTTCTTTCTCCCATTCTTCTTTCCATGTGATGGCGGATGTTATCCCTTGGTTCTAATATAGTTCTCTTTGGTTTTTGTTGATGCGGTGGTGTTGTAGCATCCTTGGGTGGATGCGGATCATGTGGGAGAAGTAATTGGAGATCTGTTACATGATCTTTTATCATGAAAAGAACATTTACACCCTTTCTAGGTAGGATTTCCTTCATTTCTATTCAATGTGCATCATGCGGGAGGGGTTTACCTTTGTCTGTCTATAGATTTTGGTTGTTCCCAATTTACCAAAGATAAGAATCAGTTAAATAAAATTGAAATGGGTAGAGGGATTAATTTTTCATGCTTTTACAACTTTAATATTACTTGTGATGTTTTGAATTATATGGGATAAACACCCTGCTGAAAATCATAGTAGTTGGGGGTCCTTGTTTGCACACTAAATGGTTTTCATGTTGTTTGGTTTCTGTTGAACACCTATATATGAAAATTGGTTAATCACATAAATCTGGAAAATGAATGGATTCCACAATATCATGCAGTTCTGTGATAATCCCTGAATTAACAAGTATAATTAAATAAGGTATGCCTTGTTAAATCCGGAGTTGTGTTATACCATGGTAAATGAGGTGTTGTGATGTGTGGGTTTTCTATGGTTTGTGTTGTGGTACGTTTGTGATCACAGTTGTATGTTTTGGGTTGGGTTGGGATATGTTATGTATAAACTTGTATATGATACATCAACCTGGCCATGTAATGGAATCTCGGGTGGAGAGATTGATTGATTGTGGAATGAATGAGAAGTGTTGTACAGTGAGGATGTGAAGCTAGTTGTGGTGTGGTGTGTTTTTGGATGGGGTTGTGAGTTGGGGTTTGGTTCTGTTGATACGTGACTTGAACAGGATGAGTTTGAAGAATGATATTAGTGGTTGGTAAGGTTGATTCACCAGAATTTTCTATATGAGTAGCATGCAGAAATCTTTCCCCGTATCTAAAGATCGATATATCATGAATGGGTGTTAAATGGATAGGAAATTTGAAGCCTTGTTAACTTTCTTATTAGGGATCTTCACCTTATGAGATGACTTTTTTGTGTTTCCTATTGTTTTTTGTTCATATTAGTTGCTCAGGTAGTGATGGAATTGATAAATGAATTTTTTAATAAAGAATGGAAGTGGTTAAATGGAATTGTTTGGAAATGTGAATGGATTTTGTGGCTTGTTGTGTGGTGTTGTGAATTTATAATTGGAAGCAAAGTGGGGAGTTCATGGGTTGGTTAGTGATTTTTTTTGAACTAATAGGTTGGGATTGAGTTTTTGGTATCATATATGTATATATTTGTATTTTCCTTGCGATTTATTTACGCACACTACCCTAGTTGAGCACTATGTATCGAACACCCCCATCGCTGCGGGGGAGGGTGTCTTTCCCAAACATCTCTATGGGAGGATGGATGGATACCCACCCGCTCTTCCCTGCTCCCTCTTCCAGGTGGTGATAGCCCGAGATTCTTCGAGCATGTTTTGGTTTATGAGTCCCAGGTGTGTGCGAGCAAGTTGTGTTTTCCCAGGTGTCTTGGGGGTGAGATGTGTTGTGCTTTATCAGGTGTCTTCGGGATGAGATGTGTTGTGATTTTCTAGGTGTCTTTGGGATAGGGTGTGGTTTGTGGCCCAGGTGTCTGTGAGTAGGATGTGATGTAGTTTGTGGCCCAGGTGTCTGCAGGCAGGATTTGATGTGGTTTGTGGACCAGGTGTCTGCGGGTGAGATGTGGTGTGGTTTGTGAGGCTAATGTGTGTACAGGCGGGTTGTGATGTGGTAATTTCAGAAGAGGTGATAGAGTGAGGAAGTTTATAGTTATGTTATGAGCGTCTAATCAGTGTTAAGTGGTGTGGGGTACCCTACCATCGATGTTCATTATATTACATTATTGACTTGAATTATTTTGTAAGCATGCCTTAATGAGGCTGGGATGGTTAGTATACCTATTAGGTGATATTTGGTTCTGCTTTTTATCACAGGGGAATTAGTATGCTTCTCTCACTTGTCCACAATAGAATTTGGTTTTCCTACTGAGTATACTTGTATGCTCACCCTACGTATATAAAATTATTTTCGGGTTTTTAGGAGGATTTCGCGGACTGTGTTGGACCCTACTAGCTCGGGATTTGGGATAGTTGTCGAGTCATTGCTTTAACTTTATTTTGGGTACTTTACTTTGGAGTTGTATTGTATTTGTACCAGTCCTATTTTATGCATGCATGTGGGATGGTTTTTGGATTTATTTTATATATTTCTTGGAGTTTTTTTGCGAATGATCCACCATATCACTCGATCTTATTTCTTTAAAAAGGTAAATGCATCCCATTTTATGATATTTTTATACCCTTGGTGCTAGTCGCCACCTCAGGGCCTACTAGAGGTGGGAATCGGGGGGTTATTATCTCCCTTTCTTTATTTCTAGCTTAGGAGGGGAATCTCTATAGGGAGGGGGTCATGAAACCTCACAACCCCAAGATCACAACACAACTTAGAGAATAAAAAGTAACAAACCACTATTTGGTACACCAAAACCCATCAGGGTATCACAATACAAGGGGAACTCACCACCAGGGTCCCTAAAGGTTCCATAATTATTTCTTATTTTACTCTATTTACACTTTACTATTTTAAAAACCCATGGATTCACATTTTAAAAAATTTACTACTCTGCATTTTGAAATTCTCAAACTTTATTAAATTTTAAAATCCATGAATTTTGCTAAATATAATGTCATTAACAAGTTATAGTGGAAAATAATTTATAAGTTTCTTACTATAACTTTATTTAACCAAAACCCTCTCTTTATAATAACTCGTTTATACTTTCCTATTAACCATAATTCAGATGATAATTTGGTCGAATAGAGTCCCACCATACACTTATATGTAGAGCATATAAATGGTTGCGGAAAATTTAAATACCAACCCCTCTCTATTATTTAGAAATATAAGCAGATATAAATTATCAGCAAACATAAACTATAAATATTAAGTAAAACACCATAACGTGTGAATCCTAGGAAACTATCAATCACAGGAAACCTGCAGATGACACATCAAAAATATGTACCTAGCATGATGCATGAATGCACACACCCTCTCTTACTATACCGAGTCAAGAGGTAAACCCCCATAAACCAATAACATCACACCCAATTGCACCAATCAAAGTGGAAAACAGTCAACTATAAAAACAAAAATCAAGAACAATAATTCCCATCCTTGGAAACTTATCTTTTCCCCCGTACGTGGGGTTGCAGACACCTAGGCGTGATCTCATTACCAAGCCCCGACAACATTCTAAAATCCTATCTACCAAGGCCAAATAGAAATAAAAAAATAAAAGGTAAATTCTCTTATGAAAATTTGTAACACCCCGCCACCCCAGGCCTCTAACAGGCTCCCATGCCAGTGGAAGACTACATGACCTAATAAGAACCTCCTCATATGCTAGAGACTACCGACTAGTGGTGAGGTTTTAAGAGGTAACCATGGAGAGACTATTCCCTCGTGATCATATTACAATTACAGAAGAAATAAAATGAAACAGATAACATCTAGATATAAACATCACAATTAGGGAAAGTTCCCATAAATAACCCAACATCACATGCAACAATAATTAATGAGTCATATATATCGGATACGCTGTGTATGGATCATACATAAGAAGTACTAAAAGGATAAAATAAAATATAGTCTCATAGAATATCCCCCATCTAGTTCCAAGTCATTCCCGATCCAATCATCCAACTCTAGCCTATACAGTCAAACAACAAGCATCAATTTTGGGCCTCACACAAAACCTACACCTGCAGATAAGAACGGTGTTTGATATGGTTCCAAAGTTCCATGGAGTCCTGATCAGGGTGTGATTAAAACTCAGTAGGCCACCACTAATGGTATCCCTAAATATAAAAAATTTGATTAGTAGTTCATGCAAAGGTTCTCAAAGTAAATAGTTAGAACATTCTTTTAAAACGTTTTAATTGAAAACATAACATAAACACCAAACTCAGGGGCTAGGTTCACCCTGAGAGTGGTACATACCTTCTTCAGCCAGTGTTGGGGTTTCTTTGAGCACATCACATAGATCATGACAACCATCTCACTCCCGACCAGGGGTAATATACTTGTCTCTGGTCTAAATCGGAATCTGGGGAAAATATACTTGTCCCCAGAGCCCTACATTCCTCAGAGACTGTGTTCACCCCAGGTTAACTATAAGAAACAACATCCCTAGGGGGTATCATTCACCCCAGGTTAACCATTAATACCAACATCCCATAGGGGTAGTGTTCACTATGGGTTAACCATTAATACCAGCATCCCCTAGGGGTAGTGTTCACTGTGGGTTAACCATTAATACCAGCATCCCCTAGGGGTAGCATTCACCCCAAGTTGACCATTATCACCAGCATCCCCCGGGGGAAGCATTCACCCTGGGTTAACCATTACAAGAAAAGGAACCAAAATACAAGAATTATACCATATAAAAAAATAAGAAAACAAGGCAAATCATCACCCACAAAATCACTCTAAAAACATATCCAAATTCTGTTAGCCAAAACTATTTCAAAAACCATTTCCAATTTCTAGATAAAAATAATTTCCAACTTTGTTTCTAAAAATACCATTTTGATTCAAATTTCAAAATACCATTTCAAATAGATCATAACATATTCCTTCAATACATTTCACATTTTCATACCAAAATCTCAACTAGTTAACTAATTTCAAACCAAAATTCCATTTCTATTTAAAACATCCTTTAATTATCCAATTATCAAGGTCAACATACTACCAAGGTGTTCCACTGAGAACCTCCTTCCCAAAAGGATCAACATGTCAATGGGTGCAAAACATGGCCAATTATCAATTCAAAACTTTTAAATAATTTCTAGGTTCATCACTTAGCAACCAGTGATACCGCCACCACATTCACTAATAGGATAAACAAGAATATGGGTGAATTTAGGGACAAACTACCTCATATGATGATTTTAAACTTTATTTCCAAGGGATAGAAACTTAAAAAGTCCATTCCCAAGTTCTCATCATCAATTGGATACCTAAGTCAAGCCATGATACCACAAAAAATAATTATAACTAATTATAATTAATTGAAAAACTAACTATAATAAATTATAATTAATTAGACACAAGCCCCAAATAGGAATAAGAGGTGAAACACCAACCATAATCTCTCTCTGTAATGAAAACAAGACCAACCAATCACCAAATACCATACCCCCAACCATATCTTGGGAAAAATCCCTATGTGGAAGCACCCATTCCATGTTTAATTTAAAACCAATTTGAGGAAAACCCAAATAAAAATAAGCATAACCTCATACCTTAATGAAACACCGATAAATGTCATACATAAGTCATCTTAGGATCTCCTTTATAAAATCCAACTAAAAACCCCATTATAAATGGTCAATTCCACCATGATCTGGTGGAATTTCTAACAAAACCTAAACTAGAGAACTTAAAAATTAGAGAGGAGGAATAAGGAGGGGAAAGTAAACCACTATAGGAAGGATAATCACCTAAAATTCAGAATAAATAAGCCAAAACCACCCAAAATTGAAGGTGGTTGAAGGAGAGAAGAGGAGATTAGCTGTTTGGGAGGGGCGATCATGAGGGAGAAGTAAAAGGGAGTGCTAAGGCTTAAAATATCATAGTGAGAAATAGTTTATTTTCCTCTTTTAAAGGGGTGCATGGTTTGGATGCATGGTTGGCCAAACCATGCACCAACCATGCATTCAGAACTGTCTAAGGCCAGCCACCTTGCATGGTCAATGTGCACAGTCTATCAAACCATGCACCGACCATATAACAACACATATCTTTTATACACTTTATTTCAGGATTTACTACATTAGGATGCAAATAATAAAATCACAAAAGATCGAGAGGCATATTGTATTCGGATAATTAAATACATAACATGATAACTTAAAATAGGGATACAAAAATGTTTTTTCCCTAGGGCATTAGTCGAGTGGTTCACCAGTTGGGCCATTTCGCTGTCTGGGGGAACTGGCACAGGATTGAGTCCCACTAGGCTCAGACATTGTTCATATTATGAACAAGGCTATTTAATGCCATTGCTTAGCTGGGGAACGTGTATCTCCCTGGGTTGGCGGACCCACCATACAGGTAAAGAGGGGGACTTAATTAACAACCATGTTTTTCCCCCAGGGCGTTAGTCGAGTGGTTCACTAGTTGGGCCATTTCGCTATCTAGGGGAACTGGCATAGGCTCGAGTCCCACCAGGCTCGAACACCATTCATATTATGAACAGGTCTATTCAACGCCATTGCTTAGCTGGGGAATGTGTATCTCCCTGGGTTGGTGTACCCACCATATGGGTAAATAGGGGGACTTAATTGACAACCACGTTTTCCCCCAAGGTGTTAGTTGAGTGGTTCACCGGTTGGGCCATTTCACTATCTGGGGGAATTGGCACAGGCTCGAGTCCCACCAGGTTCGGACACTATTCAAATTATGAACAGGGCTATTTAATGTCATTGCTTAGCTGGGGAACATGTATCTCCCTAGGTTGGCGGACCCACCATGCGGGTAAAGAGGGGGACTTAATTGACAACCACGTTTCTTTCCCAGGGCATTAGTCAAGTGGTTCACCGGTTGGCCATTTCGCTGTCTAGGGGAACTGGCACAGGCTTGAGTCCCACCAGGCTTGAACATTGTTCATATTATGAACAGGGATATTCAACTCCATTTCTTAGATGGGGAATGTGTATCTCCCTAGGTTGGAGGACCCACTATATGGGTAAAGAGGGGGACTTAATTAACAACCACATTTTAGCCCCTAGGGCGTTAGTCGAGTGGTTCACCGGTTGGGCCATTTCGCTATCTGGGGGAACTGGCACAGGCTCGAGTCCCGCCAGGCTCGGACACTGTTCATATTATAAACAGGGCTATTCAACACCATTTCTTATCTAGGGAACGTGTATCTTACTAGGTTGGCGGACCCACCATACAGGTAAAGAGGGGGACTTAATTGACAACCACATTTTTCCCCCAGGGCATTAGTCGAGTGGTTCACCGGTTGGGCCATTTAGTTGTTTGGGGGAACTGGCACAGGCTTGAGTCCCGCCAGGCTCGGACACTGTTCATATTATGAACAGGGCTATTCAACGGCATTTCTTAGCTAGGGAACGTGTATCTCCCTAGGTTGGAGGACCCACCATACGGATAAAGAGGGGGACTTAATTGACAACCACATTTTTCACATGAGACTCAGCCCAGTTGGTGAGGTATCCTTAAGTGCATCCAAGAGACCCAAGTTCAAAACCAAGCATAGGAATATTTATGGTATTGTAGCAGTGTTGTAGTAGGTACTGTAGTCGGTATTGTAGTAATATTGTACATTGTGCGGTGTTGTAGCAGATATTGTAGCAGTACTGTAGCAGGTATTGTTTGGTATTGTAGTAGTCGGGACTATTCACATTGGGCCACCAGTTTGGGATTAGAGTCCTTATGGACTTCAGGCCACCCAGGCCTTCGAGTCATTAGGGATTTTGGGCCACCTTTAATTCCTTTGGGCCACCTCAAGGCCTTTGGGCCACATACAGTTTCCCCAGACAGACTCTACAAAAAGGAGCAGCCCTAGAGGAGGATTCAGAGTAGGCACACTCACTAGAGCAGAACCAATGGATTTGAAAGAATGAGAGGGTATGGCTACGCCATCGGGACTAGCCTGTGCTTGCACGGGAAGCTTAGCCAGACGGCCATGCGAAGGTGGAGAGCTACCATCATGATGCAGATGCTGGGGAGGGCCAGTTCCTTGTAGTTATAGTCTGGTTAAATTCCCTAAGACCTCCGGGTCATGTAATGTATGTTAAGCCTATGGGCCTTGTAAGGGTTCCCCCTCATCCCTTGAAAGGGGGTTATCATAAATCAATAAAAATGAAGGCCTTCAGGCCATTCGGGCATGGGATAACCTAGGAATATACCTAAGAAAGGGGTGAGATATAAAACCTAGTAAGAGAATAATCAAAGAATAGAAGGATGAAAGAAATACATGTGATTCAAGATCCATATCAAGGTGAAATAAATGGTGAGAATCATAAACATGAAAATCGTAGCATAATATAAGATAATAACATCAAGGAAACATGGGAAAAGTGATAACAATATAAAACATGAAATCATAAGCATGAGTCAAGGCTAACCACTAATACATCATATCATAGTGTGATTTAGCTAACCACTTGTTCTCCATAAAATATGTCTTATGAGAGAAAAATATTTCCCAGTGCATTGGAGGGATATATAATTCTAATCACACCCATCACATTCATAATATGTATATGTATTTGTGTACCACATAGATCATACAACATAAGAATAAATTTAATTGTATTTAATATCACAATTAAGGAGTTTGGGTTAGATAAATAAAATTCCCCAATAAATTAAGGATAGTTACATCTAGGTGGATTCCCTTGAGTGTAAATGGGAATAGGTTTTCACAACACAAAAGTTCGACTTAGAAAATCATGGGATAATTTCGGTAGCATAACAGGTGAACATAAAGGCTAAAGTAAGGGTTTAATGAGAGTGATATGTGGTCTCTAATTACTTATTCATCCTGAGAATAGTAAAGGGATGTTTAAAAACACATTACAACATGAACAATTGGAAGTCAAAAGGCTTAGTACAAAAAAAAGTACTTGAATAAAAAGGAAGAGGAAGAGAATCCCTTGCCTTGATAGGGTGCCTCTAAAAGCATGGTAGGATCTTCTTAAGAGCTTGGGAACACCTTAGGATAGATTTAGAGAGGTATAGTGATGTGTAATTCATGCTCAATGAGTTTTTAGTGAAGATTAGTGGGAGGTTTGGTGGGTATTTATAGTAAAAGAGAGGGGAATTCTTTATTAATTTCTAAACTTTGGTTTTGGTCTCTAAGTGATAAATTAATCTAAACTTAAAACCTTACCATGGTTTTTTCCCATTGTTTCTGTCAAATAGAAGTTTTTTTCACTATTTTATCAGGATAATAACTGAACTCATTAAAATAATACCATTCGTGATGTGGAAGTGAGTCATGTTCATAAAGAATTGTTTTTAAAAGCTTAAATATAATATAGATTTTAGAGGATTCATTATAGGTTTTTAAAATTAATCAAATAGCTTCAAAAAAATTATTTTAAAGTAGAAATACATTTTTTATCATGTATTTTCTTTATAGTATTTTTCACATCACTTTTGGGCTATTATGATGTCATAATACATACTGTATATTTATATCGTATTTAATTTTTATCCAAAAATTCAACTCTTAGAAAATTATGAAAAATTCACCATTGGATAATTTTAATGTGATGATTTCAAAAATAATAATTATTTTTCCAAAATAATTTTCTAAATTGATAATTTTTACTTTTAAATAAAAAACCTTATTTACTAGAAAATACTTGTTTTTTATGATATTAACCACTCTTTGACGCTTATAAAAATTATATTATACTTCATTAAATTATATTATCTTTTATTTTTAAATAAATATTATTTAATAATATTATTTGATGAAAATAAAATTTATTTCAAAAAATCTTGAATTTATCAAAAATGGTATTTTAATTAAAACTATATGTTTCCAAAAAAACACAATTTTGATTTCTTCATATCAAAATCTAATTTTTATAAAACTTATTATATAATATATATATATATATAAAGTAATAATTAAAAATGGATAAATATAATTATTATTTTATTAAAAATAAAATATAAAAATTCATACTACCAGGGTCTAAATACATAACCCCTTATTACACCAACGTACACCCTAAGGGTAAGGTGTACAATGGTGGTATTTTCTTAGGGTGGTTTTCCAAACATGGTTTGTATGGTGATATTGATAAGATTGAACTTATCTCGTAAATGGTTTCACTCGAGTTTCAGTTATTGAATCTTGATTGGGCTTGGTCAAGGGAAAAGCCCATTGATATCATCACCCTTAGAAGCTCTAATAAATGGGATTCATATGGTACAATCCTACTAGTTTAGATCGTCAATTCTTCCTTCTATGTCAATTAGACTTTATCATAACCCTAGATATATACTAATCTTAACAATAAATATAGAATAGTTATATTATCAATGGTTATGATGCTTAATGTTCTTTTAATCCCAACAGACAAATTATGGTCATATTTTACAATGGTCCAAAATAAAAAAAATGGAAAATAGTGCATGTGATTTATATAACTAAATTTATTAATAAGTCATTTATTCATTCAAAAGGTTATTTCATTTATAAAATTTTG
The DNA here is from genome assembly GCA_963277665.1 of Viscum album. Classification (NCBI taxonomy): domain Eukaryota; kingdom Viridiplantae; phylum Streptophyta; class Magnoliopsida; order Santalales; family Viscaceae; genus Viscum; species Viscum album. The sequence goes on along the minus strand of OY728138.1, from coordinate 53,460,671 downwards.
GGTTGTTTCATTCTTCCCCCTTCACAAAATTTTCCCTTGAAATTTCATTCCATATGCTAAAATGGATGAGGGTACTTCTCTTTCATCGACTCTTATGGTTCCCATGTTGCCTCCTCAAACTTGTGGTTCTACCACATTACTTTGACAAGGTGAATTGTCTTATTTTGTATAACTTTGTCTCTACAATATAAGATCTTCATTAGCTGCTCCTCATATGAAAGATCATTCTCCAATGGTACTAACTCTGGATTCAATAAATATGAGGGGTTTCGTATGTACTTCCTTAAGAGGGATACAAGGAACACATCATGTACTTGAGATATGTTAGGTGGGAGTACTAGTAAATAGACCAAAACTCTAATACGATCAATGATCTCAAAGGGGTTGATGTATCTTGTATTAATATTTCCCTTCTTATCAAACCTCATGACTTCCTTCCACAGTGATATGTGAAGGAACGCCTTATCTATGACCTCAAACTTCAGGTCTCATCGATGATTATCTTCATAGATTTTCTATCTAATTTGTATGGATTTCATATGATGTTGAATGGTTTGAACCTTCTATATCATACCTTGCATAAGATCATGTCCTATTATCTTTCACACTCCAATTTCATCCCAACACATTAGAGTCTGACACCTCTTCCCATACAAGGACTCATAAGGTGCCATTTGAATTCTAGAATAGAAATTATTTTTATATGAGAGATCCACTAGGGGAAGTTGTTATCCCAAAATATTATAAAATCAATTTAACAACATCTCAATATATCCTTAGAGTTTTTATGATTCTCTCAGACTGGTCATCCGTCTTCAGGTGATAAGCAATACTAAAACTCAGCTCTATATCCAATGCTTGTTGAAGGTTTCTCCATAACCTTGAGGTAAACCTATGATCTCAATCAGATACAATAGAGATTGGTACTCCATGAAGTCTTACCGCTTCTCTTGTATATATCTTGGTGAGTTTTCAAATATAAAAATATTCCTTGGTATCAATGAAATGCATAGACTTAGTAAGGTGGTCAGTAACTACCCAAATGGAATTATTTCCTTTGGATATCCTGGGGAGTCCTATGAAGAAATCCAAAATTATGTATTCCAATTTCCATACTAGCATGGGAAATGGTTTCATCATACCCTTAGTTTTTTTTCATTCATCGTTGAATTGTTATCATACAAACATCAAGATACAAATTCAGCAATCTCTCTCTCTCTCTTCATGTTATCCCACCATAAGTTTTGCTTCAAATCTATATACATCTTAGTGCTTCCTGGATAAATAGAGAAGGATGAACTATGTGCATCATCTAGATGTTACCTCTTCAATTGTAGATTAAATAGGACACATATCTGGGTTCCAAACCATATAACTCCATATTTAGCAAAGTTGAACTCTAGAATATTCACTTCCTTTTTTGTAGCTCCTTATCATCTTTTTAGGGATCCTTGATCCTCTAAAGAATGTATGGTTGAGCATTTATTTTAGAAAGGTAGGATGAAGTTCCTTTTATTATTCTCATGTTTATCCTCTACATGTCCAAGAATATTGTATACCTTTTAATCATTAACATGGATAGGGATATAGGATCCTTTCTACTCAGAGTATTTTCCACTTTATTCGCCTTCCAAGGATAGTAATGGATTGAACAATCATAATCCTTGATCAATTCTAACCACCTTTGTTGGTGAATATTGTGCTCCTTTTGTGTGAATATATACTTGAGACTTTTATGATTTTTATATATTTCACACTTCTCCCTGTAGAGATAATGTCGTTAAATATTTAATGTGAATATCACTGCAACCAATTCCAGATCATGGTTTGGGTAGTTCTACTCATGGATATTTAATTGTAAGGAGGCATAGGATATCACTTTTTTATCTTTCATGAGTACACGACCCAAGCCTTTTTTGGATGCATCTATGTAGATTGCAAATCCTTCCCCACTGGTGGGTAATGTGAGCATGGGTGCAGTGGTTAGCCTCTTATTTAACTCTTTAAATCTCTCCTCGCATTCATCTGTCTAGACAAACTTTACTCCCTTCTGATTTAGATTAGTTAGTGGGCTTCAAAATTGTGAGAAGTTTCACACAAATCAATGATAGTTCTCAGATAATCCAAGGAAACTATGGATATCCGTCACAAATATTGGTATATTTCATCCCATAATCGCCTCTATCTTCAAAGGATTCAAGATATCCCTTTGATGGTGATAAAATTCCTTGGGAATGTTACTTGATCCATTAAAAGCTTTTATTTGTTTTACTTTTCAGATAACTTTTCCTTTAACAAGGTCTTCAGTACAGTGTTCAAATGCTCGTCATGTTCCTCCTTGATTTTAGATTATATAAAAATATAATACTTTATTCATTAAGTCCATAAAGATACCTAGAGCATTAGTGAGTCCAAATTGAATCACTAGGAACTCATAGCACCCATACCTTGTATGAAAAGTAGCCTTGGGGATATCCTCCTTCTTTACCTTTACTTGATAATATCCTGACCAAAGATCCACCTTAGAGAAGTACTTGGCTCCACATGGGTGATTAAACAAGTCGTCAATCTATGGAAGAGGATACTTTTTATTTATTGTAGTCTTTTTGAGCTCATGATAATCATTGAAGAGGCGCATTGACCTATCATTATTCTTGATGAAAAGGACCATTGTGCCCCGGGATGAAGCACTTGGGCGTATAAACCCTTAATCCTTATAGTTGCTTCTTCAACTCTTTAAGTTAAACATTGACCATTCTATATAGAGCCTTCACTAGTGTATAAATGATTTTTCACATCAGTTTTTTATGCCTTTTCACATAGGTTATTAATCAATTTTATTGGAGGTGATATTGTAAATATCTTTTTCATATCAGTTAACTAAACCCGACATGAAAAATTAATATTTGTTTCGGTTATCCCATAACTAACATGAAAAACCTTTTATTACAACAATTTTTTTTAAAACGGCGTGAAAAATAATTTTTTTTTTAAAATGGACATTGTTTCATCCTTCACCATAGTAGCAACCAAAAGAAATAGAATAAAAAAATAAAGAACCAGCAAAAGATTCTTAAAATTGAACTTTCAAATTTACAATGTATATTACAAATAAACTAAAAATAAATCAAACCTGTAAAATTATTAGCCCATTCAATTTTCAAATGTCTCAACTCCTCTGCACTATATGGTTGTGGTTCATCAAAAAGCTACAAAATAATACATAAATCATTTAACTTGAATTTTCAATAAAATATATGAAATATTAAGGAAATATTTATAAAGAAATCTAACCTTCTCAAACATTTTCATTGTCCCAGTTGAAATTATTTCATACATAAATCTTAAAATATAATATCCATGTTATTTTAAACTGTATTGTTTATGAAACTGTTTAAAAGATATTTTAATTCAAAATAACATTTTTAAGTAATATATCCAAAATTTAGTAATTGTAAATGAAAATCCACCTTAGCTTTTACAAATTTGATCTTCGAGATCTTCTTTATTGTTGTCTCTTTAAAGAAATTACATGCCCTGTTTGAAAATAATATGAATAAAATAAATTTTATTCATTATAATATAAATAAGTATTAAAATAATCAAACTTACATGTTCAATACATTCTGAAAATTTTCTCTAACTTCACCATAGATAGAGCATAGCTAGTATAATGTCCTCTCTCTTAGACAAAAAACACCCAACATCCAATTACCACTAATATAAAATAAAATTTAATATGATTTGTTAATATGTTAAGTGATATATAACACTTTGTGAGAAAAAATGTTTCATACTTTTCAAGATATAGAAACATCCAACACTGAATAATGACATTCTTCTGAAATCTTTCAGCTATATAAATTGTTCTTTATGCATCGATCATTGTCAAAGTTATAGGAGAAATAAACTATGGGTCCATAAATCCATATAAATATATATTTTCATGCTCTGTACAAATTTCATATAGATACCTAATACAAAGCATACATAATTATAAATTTTCAATAAATTAAATGAACTGGAAAATTTTGTTAGTCGACTTACATGGAAAAAAATTCATCATGTTGATGCCCAATTGATCTCCAGCTACAAGATCCATGATAACATTTTTCAAAATCCCCACAGTCATTGCATTCCCACAAATAGCAGCATCAATTGGAATCTTCATATACCCCCAATAACAAATTAGAGTATGCTGGAAATCTATCAAGGCTAATAGAATCTGTATCAGAAGTCATGACACTTTGAATTTTTTTTTATACATTATTTATTTACCTTTAAAATATTCCTATAAAAAATTAGATAAATATATAAACTTTAAAATAATAAAATAAATTTAATAATAAAATGAAATAAAATATAACATATATACATACCTCTATGGTAATATGTCGAAATAGTCTAGATGGACAAACTAAAAAATGACTGATACTTTGTCCAATTATACTCACTTCATCTGTAGGACATGGTATTTTTTCTAATCTATCTATAATATCCTGTACAGTGACCTTATGATGCTCTATCTCAATCTTTTGATGATGAATGGTATTGTTGATATAATATATCATCTCATGTGCAACAATATGATGAGGATCATCAACATATAACTCACAATAACTTGGAAGTTGTGGAGGAGGGTTGTATGGTTAAGATAAGGAGTGGTGTCTGGAGGAAGAGATGTGTGAGTAGGATAAGGAGGAAGAGTGGGATCTATTGGTGGAGGTGGAGGAGTTGGATCGACAGGCTGAAACTGTCTTTGCATGTCTACAAACATCGATTGCACCGAAGCTTTGATACTTTCCTCCATCGTCACTTGAATATCCTGAAATTTGGCTTCCAAAGATTCTATTTTTTTATAAACATGCTATTTTGAAGAAGATTTCAAATGTGGAAACACTTTTCTTACCTATACACATGTCAGGTATCCTCATACACGACCCGGGTGTTCAGGATTTCCCAATGTTGTAACTAAAATATCCTTACTACCCTCAGCAATAAACCCCCTATGTGCTCTTCTCCTCAATAGAATCATATATGTAATATTTGAAAAAATCTACAATTAATCACAATATGTAAAGATTTGATTTAACTTAAATAAATAAATAAATTAAACATCTTACAATATTGTCAGTTACAACTCTTAACTATTCCATAATATATTTTCCTTTTTTACTCATTTGAGCCCTCTTCCATTTTTCATGTCTAGCGGGGGAGGAGAAACCTCTACAGACCCTAAAGACTCAACTCTCAGCTTTTAAAGTTTGTCTGCTAGCATTTTTTCTTCCAATAACATATACCCTCCCTGAGATAACGTATGAGGGTAAACATTTCTGGCTTGAATCTCCTGATGAGATCTCCTTGATTATTTTAAATTAAGAATTAAGAATAAAGAAATCATTAACATGGTCATTAATATAAAAAAACTTCTAAAAAGGTAACATTGCACTTACCAAAAACTATTCTCATTGTCTACTTTCAAAAAATTGCTTCCATGTATCTTCATCTATAAATGGATATATATCACATGTATTTTCATGTTGTATATCCCCAAAATAAACTGTGATGTGAGGGGTGATTTAAAATCCCTCCATCTCCTAGCACTTAATGATAAAAATTTCCTCCTGAATCCTCCAGTATCAAGTATATCATATGTCATCTGATAATAAAAGAAAAAAGAATATATTACTATAAACATTTCAAGATAAGTAAAATAATAACAAACAATCTTACCAAAACGGTCTCCCACAATTGTGATAATGCCACTTTGTCAACACTTCGCCAATCATCAAACAAAATACTAACTTTTCTTTTAGCTTGTACTGATATAGAAGTCCTGAATTATTTTGAATTTGAACCTCTTGGAATATCATTATCATCAAAGTCTATTGGTATCCTCTACTCTTGTCTACGGGAAACTGATAATTTTGGTAAACATGTGGTTCCACGTTTACCAACCTTCAAACTCTTTTTTCCCCTGTGGAAGTAGATGTCTCATGTAAAGAAGGATGATGAGTCTCATCAACAGGAGCATGTGTACATTCCTCCCCATAAGTATGAGTATGATCATCTCCAAAAATATGTGGTGGATCAGAGTATTGATCTATCATTATCCTATAAATTAAAGCAGCATCAATTAGTACAAAAATATACAAATCCAATAATTACATACAAATGTAAATAAAAAATTAACAATTATCAAACAAAAAAAGTAAACTAAACTTAACTTAACACATTTTTATTCATATTTGTTATAGTTAACTAAAAAATTAACAATATTAATGAGAGATTAAATGACATAAATGAATGAAAACTACACAATATTAATGAGAGAAGAGATGACATAGTAAAAATTCACCAACCTAATAAATAATTTTTACAACAAAAATAATTTTTTTATAATATACTCTTATACAATAATTTTTGTTTTTATTTAAAATTTTAAATTTAAAATAATTAGTTTTCAAAAAAATCAATAAATAGATAAGTTGTGTAAGGGTAAACATGGAAAACTACAAAAAACTAAACTAATATAAACAAACAATTTAACTTATTAGTTATAATATGTGTTTTAATAAAGAAAATCAAATTAAAATATCCAACTTATGAAATTTAAAAAAGTAAACCATAATTAAACATATATTGCATGTAATATTAGGAATGTACTGAAGGATTGTTTTTTCAAATTCATTCATCATGATCATTTCATATGGCACAAACCATGTCTATGACGTTCCCATCAATATTATTTGTAATCATTCCATGGAAGTATGTATATCACATAAATCAGCATCTTCGTCAATTTTATCATCGCCAACAAACTGTTTTTTTCCTTGTAAAACAATAGACCACTGCATATCAGATTGATCAAGAACATAGAAAATTTGTTTTTCATGTGTTTCCATGATAAAAGGATCATTGGAGTATTCCAATTTATTCAGATTAACTAGTGGCATTCCAAATTTATCATGTTAGACACTATTGTTACCGATAAATCATTTACACTTAAACACTGGAACTTGAAATTTAATGTAATCAACCTCACATATTTCTTCAATGACTCCATAATATTTAGTTGATGCAGAGATTGGGTTTTTGTCTTTGGCACTTGAAAAATGATTTGTTTCTGTGAACACCAACACACTACTATTCTGAACTGCACTTTTGTTGTCCTGATCTTTCGTGTGAAAAGTATAAACATTAATGTCATACCCAGACCATGTAATCAAATTTAAACTTAGACCGCCCAATAATCATCTCAATGTTTATGATGCATCTATTTTACCAAGCACGGTCTCTTTAAAACATGGAAAAAAATTTATGCTCATTCAAAATCCACATATTTTTCTTCTTTGGATAACTTTGTTTCAACACATTAATATGAAATTTTATATATATTTGAGCATCATCTATATTATTAAAGATGTATAAATTTATCTTATTTATATGTTCACCTATTAATAATTTTACTTTCAAGTCATGAATCCCATTTCCCCCATATTTAACTTGTTCATGGCGAGATGTAGGCAAACCAATGGCTCCACTGCAGACAAGTAGCTTGTACAAAACTCTGAAACCTCCTTATAAATATACTTCTCAACAATGGATGTTTTATATCGATATGGATTCTTAACATACCCCTTCAATGTCTTCATATACCTTTCAAAAGGATATATCCAACGTAGATATACAGGTCCACAAAGATTTTTCTCGCACCAAATGAACCATTAAATTCACCATGATATAAAAAAATATTGAGGAAAATACATTTCTAATTGACAAAGTATAGAAATTGCATCATTCTCCAAATTGTTCAAAGCATTCGAATCAATCACCTTATTAAAAATTGAATTAAAAAAATAACACTCCTTCATGATATTCATTTTGATACGGGTGGGAAATATTACATGCAATGCAACTGGTAGGATTTGTTGCATCATGACGTGATAGTCATGAGATTTCATACCTTTCAACTTCAAATCCTTTAAAGACATAAAAAAATTACATTTGAAGAATAACCATGTGGCACTTTTATATCATGAATACATTGAAAAAATCTAGTTTTCTCCCTCTTGGATAAGGTATGACAAGCTGAGGGTATGAATGTTCTCCTTCCATCAAGAGTGGGATCCAACTCCAAACGTATTCTCATTGAGAGTAAATCCAATCTTGCATTCAACCCATATTTAGTCTTTCCTTTAATATCTAACAATATTCCAATAAAACTTTCGCAGATATTCTTCACCACGTGCATGACATCAATGTTATGTTTCACCTCATGATATCTCCAATATGGTAAAAATATAAATATTGAACATTCTTTCTAAATATTTCTATCATTAACAGATTTATTTGTCTTTTCAAATGTCACATCAATGTTTTTCACCCTCTCAAAATACTAGTCATTGGATAAAGGTTTTGGAAAAATATCAAATTCATGTGATCCATTGAAATCCTTTCTTAATCTTCTATAAGAGTGATCCATAGGTAAAAACTTTCGATGACCCGTGTATATTGTTTTTATCCCATGATGCAGTTGATAATATGAAGTCTGTTTTTTAAAAATTGGACAAGCTTTATGCCTCTTAACACTATATCCAAACGAATTTACATATGTTGGGAAGTTATTTATAGTTAACATAATCATTGCATGCAGTTGAAAATATTCCATTTTATAAGAATCATACACCCTTATACCTTCCTCCCATAACAGCTTCAAATCATCAATTAATGGTGATAAGAAAATATCAATATCATTTTCGGGTTGTTTTGGTCCACAGATCATTAAACTCAACATGACATATTTTCTATTCATACAAAATTTAGAAGATAAGTTGTAAATTACCAATAAAACAGGTCATGAACTATGTGTGTTACTAAGGCTTCGATACGGATTCATTCGATCTATGCATAGTTCAAGTTTGAGATTTCTAACGTCATTTCCGAATGTAGGAAACTGGTGATCAATTTTCTTCCACTGTGGACAATTAGTTGGATGATGTATTTTCCATCACATATCTTCTCATCAACATGCCATATTAACCTTTTTTCATCATGTGAATTAGAAAATAAATGTTTCAAATGAGGAATTATAGGAAGATACCAAAATTCCTTGATAGGGGTCTCTGTAACTTCTAAATCAGCCTGTGATTTTTCTTTTAACTTATACTGTGATATCCTACATTTAGGACACTCTTACAAAAAAATTTATTCTTTCCTATATAGATTATAGTCATTCAGGAATACATATATTTTCTTATACCCCAATCCCATCATGCATAATATTTTCTTGGCCTTATAGTGTGAATCTGGAATATTGTTTTCTTTAAGAAGAATGTCTTTCAACAATTGTAGCATCTCTATAAAACTCTTGTCACTTCGTCCATGTTTCACCTTCAGGTTAATCTATCTTAACACCATCGATAAAACTATATATTTTGTACAACCCGGATACAATGGTTTTTAGGCATCACCATATAAACACTCAATTATCGTTTGTTTCTCAATTTCCTCTACTTCAATATCATGAATCATTTCATCAAGTTGGTCATATTTATCATCTTGCAAAGCACCATCATCAATAGATCTGAAATTCTGAACGGTTTCACAATGCCAAATCCAAGGGTTGTAACTCGAATTAAAACCATGAAAAATTAAAAGATCTTTGATCTCTTTGCTTTCCAACTTCTTAAAATTTAAGCATTTCAGGAATGCACAGAAAAACATATCGTTGTTTAGAACATTTCGTTTAGAAAATTCCAAAAAAGCGTTGACACCTTCCACATATTCAGCACCTATTTGAGGTGCATTGATCCAACTTCAATTCATTATTATCTATAAAAAATATCAAAAATAAATATCAAAAACAAAGGGAGTAATTTATAAAATATTTAGAGTAGAAATGACATCAAAAGATATAGAAAACCAAGAATGGAAACATTAGAAGGAAAATATAAAATTTTGATGAGAAAATTCATTCATGTGTAAGGAATTACAAAATAGATTTGTTTCAAAAATTTCTCAAGTAAAAATAAATGAATATAACCTATGAAATTATTAAAAAATATGTACAATGATATCTATAGAAAAATATATAGAATTAGAAAAACTAATTCGTAGTTGATTATTTATAAAAAAAATTATCCTATTATGTAATTAACAATATATTCAAATAATAAATTAAGTCTTAGTTTAAAAAAATGCCACATTAAACATTGCTTCATGGGACTTCGTATGGTACATAGTATTCCCTAACTAGGTACCCGCTTGGTTTGCTACTTTAAAAAGTAGACCCATCACCCATTCAACCATTTTATGATGCCCCAGAGTACCATTGAAACACATGACCATGCATAAAAACACCACCCAAATATGCTCTTAGTCTCAAAATTCTCATATGAGTCCCATTTATCAAATCACCCTTACTTCCATACAAGGAATTCAATCTCACTAAATTGATTAACTTATAATGACTCGCCCTATAATAAACTCCACACCATAGGTATTCTCATCAATAAGAAGCATCTATGATGATCCCCTTACTCTTGATCATCCATTAGAAATGGTTTTCACTACTAATTACCAATTTCAAACTCCCAACTAGTTTTTAACAAAAACTCCCATTCTATTCTACAATACACACATGTCGTCTCTTAAACAAAACATCCATTAGAAAACCCATTACAAAACTCATCTCGTGATGTGCAATTACATGAAAAAGAATTTTTCAAATCTCCCATGTTCCAACTTTATCAGAACTGAAATGAACCCATTTTGATATTAACACCTAATTAATATAAAACCCAACTCATTGACCTGAATGAAAATGAAGAAAGTCACAAGGTCCACCTATCTTATCTCCTAAATAATACTCCTTAGCATGACATATTATATAAAATAATTTTAAATTAATTCAAACAAGGAAAAATATATTGAATGAGAACAACTAATTCATAATAGAAATAAAATCAAGAACAACCAATTAACGTATTATAAAAGATATTCAAACCTTCAGGTGAACTAGTTGGAGATGAGCAGATCTAGAATCGAACACGCAATGATGAAGCTGAAAAAAAACCCTGAGTGTATAAAGATGGTAATGAGATAGTTAATTCCACCTGATTGAAAAATTTTCGATTAGATGTTCCACAGCAAAGAATGACCGAAAATAAATAAACAACAATGTGTGAGGCTTACTTCAGATCTATATTCGGTGCATAACACAAGGCTGATGAAAATTGAGGCTTGATTAAGATCATAATGTGAGATTGGGTCACCCAATTGAAGAAACGGGAGATTTATGGCTTGGGTGAGAGAGAAACGAGACCTGTTTCTCGATAATGGAAGACCGTGTAATGAACCCTCTGTCGATTCATAAATTTTTAAAAGATTTTTAACATCGATTAAATTATAACCGATTTAAAAATATAGTTTTTCATGTCGATTATAATATAAACGATGTAAAAAATCACTCTTTCGCGTCGGTTTTATCATTTACCCGACATAAAAGAGCGGAGAATATCCATTTTTTCACGTCATTTTTTATATAACCGATGTGAAATTTTCCTTTTCCATGTCAGTTAATGGAAAACCGGCGTAAAAATTTAATATTCCCATATTTTCACATCGGTTCTAAATAACTGACGTGAAAACATCAACGTTATAAATAGTTTTTCTACTAGTGCTTGAATATTGGAAAAGTTTCGGGTATAAGTTTGATTAAGAACTCAACCTTTCAGTTTGGAGGAAGACCAGAGAATTCTTTGGGGAACACATCAGCATATTCTCTTACAATGGGCATGTCATCAAATATGATCTTTTCCATAGTCTCAATCATTTTATCTAGATACTATTTCTCATAAGGAAATAATATTCGTGCTTGAGATGATGATTCTAAAAGAGATCCATCCTCCTCCTTACACTTATATAGAATTTAAGGGCGATTCGCGATATGAAGGTTGATTTATTTCTATCATAAATTTATGTTGCCTCTATACAAGGAAAGTTAATCCATACTCAGAATTGGATTTAATTCCTCTAAAGGTAGTATCACATGGTTCGTTAGGAAATTTTAGCCAATAAATATTGATAAGGGAGAATTTTAATAATTGGGATGCAATAATTACCCCATTTATTATTTTCACTAATATCTCAACTTACATTTTTGTGGCGGTGTTTGAATAGTTGTACTAAACTTGTATGATATTAAAGAATGTGTAGAACCATTGTCACATAGAATATTTGAAGTTCATGAATGGATGATAAGCCTACCTTTCAATATTTGATTTCGTTTTTAATCATTTACTTCATCCAAAATAGACTTAGAGATGATAATTTTCAAACTATTAAGTATATAAAAGAAAAACTATGAACATTGAAGGTATAGCCCATAAATGTCATATATCCCTTGCCCAATGAATTTTTAGGTTTCAATCTAAGTGATCCATGGTGTATTTCCCAACATAAAATTTCATAGGAATTTTTGTTCCCTTCATAATGGTTCGTAAATAACTTGTGAATTTACCAAATCATATCTCACGAGAGTATCAAACTAGGTGTGCAATAAGGCCTCTTTGTTGTGCATGAGGTGATGATCAAGTTAATAGCTAATCAACCCTTTGTGAGGTTATTACCTCTAGGTATAACTATGCCGGATCCACATCTACTTGTAGTATCCAGACTGGGATTTTTCTTTTTATAAATCACTCACTTTGTACTTCACTAAAATTTAGGTATATTTTACTATGTTTAGTATTATCCCTATGGTTTCAAATGAGGTTTTCTAATCCTAATCCCAATAATTAGACTTTGCTCGGATGCCAACTATGACGACCCATATCTCTTATACACTTTATTCCATGATTTATTACATTAGGATACACATAATACAATCCCAAAATATTGAGAGGCCTAATGTCTTTGGTTAATTAGATAAATAGAACAATAACTTGAAATAAGGATACAGTAACATTATTTAAAAACTCCATAACATGCCATTAAATTTTCATTGATCTTCTAAAGTTGCACAAGATAACCTGGGGATATACATAAGGGGTGAGCTATAAATCCCAATAAGAAAATAATCAAAGCATAGCGCAATGAAAGTAATACATGTGATTTATTACAACTACAAAGGCTAACAAGGAGTTGCTTTGGAGGAAGACCTTTATTCACAAGCTTAATTTTAATCAAGATAAGTATATTTTATTTCATGATAGTCAAAGTACTATTATTTGGAAAAAGAATCCAACTTTTCATGAAAGATCAAAACATATCGATGTATGATGGCATTGGATATATGATATCTTTGATTCTAGATAGTTAAAGCTCAAGAAAATTCATAAAGATGGTAATGGATCAAATATATTGACAAAAAAATGTTCAAGAGCTAAATTTGGAAATTATCGATTAATTGCATGGCAGATAGTGATATTGTTGTGAATCCACACAATTGGGACTCATGTAAAAATGTAGAGGAATTTTAACAAAAAATACAGGGTAGATCATGTTTTACGGTTTTTCAAATCTCTTACGTGCATGGGAAGGTGGGGCTGAGCAAAAAAAAACACCTGAACTGAACTGAACCACAACCCGAACTGAACCAAGCCGAAATAGTGGTTTTTTTCTTACAGTTTGGTTTGTGGTGTGAATTGAATTGACCCTTGCGGTTTTTAGTTCAATTCAGGTACCAAGTCAAACCACGCATGTTAAACTAAACCGCAATTGTTTGCAAAAAAAATAGTTTTATCCCATCACATCTCCCCTTCCACCTAGTCTAATCTTCTCTAATCACCTTCCTGACCCCACCCCTCTTCTCTCTCTTTCTTCCTTCCTTTAATCCCCCCTCTCCATTTTCTGATCCCTCCCCATTCCAATTCTCTCCCCCTTCCCGGTGTCATCCTCAATCTAATCTGATCCCCTCATTTTCATCCTTGTTTCCAATCCCCTCCCCCTCCCCCATCAATCTTGACCGATAATTGACCCCACCCTCCAAACTGATTTATATGAATAAATATTACAATTGCACATAAGGGCATCGACTCTCCAACCAAGTAGCCTCTCTACTCCAACCCCACAATAGAAGTGCCTACTCTCCAATGCAAACATCTCCAGCCAACTCTTCTAGTTGTGGCACACCACATCTTTAGGTTAGCATCAATGTTGAAACAACTCTTGGGATATCAAATCTTATAAACTTCAAATTGCTTTGTCCATTTAGCTATGGAGGAATTTAGAGATGATATTGATGACCTGAACTTAAATGAGTTTCTAGATTTCATGTTGTATCTTGATGTGTTTAGTGCTTTTCTCACTTTAATATGTGTCCCTCGCTTGTTATTCCTTCTTGGAGTGTGGTGTTTGGGTTTCCTGTTGCCACTACTAACGAGCTTCCTATTGTTGATCTCAAAGTTATCCTTTTAATGTGAGCTAGCATCGTGCCTGAAGAGATTGAAAGCAAGTCTACAAGGTTCGTGATAAAATGGATGCTTATAATGTTTGTATTGCTATTGTACATTGCTCAGTTGTTTTGTTTGGTTGCAGAGTTAGATATTGTGCACTTGGTTATGCGCTTATATATTTTTTGAGGGGAAGGTTGTGTATTTGATCCAATGCCTTGTTTGGTTGCTTCCTTTCTAGTGGAGAAAGGGAAATGATCTTGTTTTTTTATTGATTATCATCAATTTTTTATAACTATAATATTATTTTAATTATATTGGATTACTTTTTATTATTGCAAATCAAACATCATCTTTTAATTATTATTATTTTCATTTCATTGCTCTTTTACTTTCAATCAATTTAATTTTTATTAGCCAAACTGGACCTAAAAGCTTTGTAATCTTTCTTGTTTTTGTGACAGAGCTTACTTTAGTGGGGTTTAAAAACTACTGCCAAAAAGCAAGAATATGATAGGGTACGTGAGAAGAAGATGCTTACTCCCATAAATATATATTCTTAATATCTTCTTTGCTTGTGTTAGAAGAATATGAAAGCTTAGGCAATGTTTGATTTTGTTTTAAAAAAAAATGTACATTTGTCCATCAATTTTTAGAAAATTGAAAGGATTAAAAAGATGTTTTCAGAATTTTATTTTGCGTTTCAGTCATCGGCTAATGTTAAAAAGAAAAATTAGTCATTAATCTATAAACTAAACACTCTTTCAGCTTTTCTAAATTATAAAACATTAAACTTTCAAAATCCTAAACCGCGGATTTATCATAGACATAAAACATAAATCTTGAACTTTTAATGCATGAAACCTGAATCCTTAATTCAAAATCATAAATAATGATATGTTAAACCTAAAATGTTAAGATTAAATATCTTTAACACTTAACCATGAAACATTATTCTAAAAACCTTATTTCATAAACCATAAAGCTCACATGTATTTTAAGGATCTTTTATTTACAATCATGTTCTGAATGGGGCATTTTGCTTGGATCATGTTCTACTTTGGTTGTCGTAGGTTTTGTACTTTAAAAAAAGATTAATCTGCAATTCGAACAAAATCAAACTGCAAATTAATGACTTACAAATTTTCTAATCTGAATCAAGCCACAATTAGACGGTTTCGATTTGACGTATAAAAACCAAACCACAAATGATGGTTTGATTTGGTTTTTAATTAAAATTCAACCAAATCAATCCTCAGCCACACTACAGGATCCAATTGTCATATCTATCTTAAAAGATATTTTTTAAATTTCCTATTTTTTAAAAGGAGGTCAACATCATATTAGCTAAATCAACAGTCGCACTTTACTTGTTTTGTAGTTAATGCGCCGGTTTTAACGCTGCGTTCAATCGCGCGTACGTTCACCGTCATTCCCAAACAAACAGTCAGTGAACTTCCAACTGTCTCTTCATAATAATTCTCTTAGTATCTCACTCTCTTTACGAAATAAAAGGTTTAACAAAACAAACATATCATAAAGCGGGATGCATGCTCCTTTTTATAAAGATTGATTTGATAAAATATGCTTCGATTTCAAAAGAAATTTTCATTCAAGGCAAAACAATTTTATCTTCAGTTCAAAATATCTAATTTTTGCGGTATTCAACATTTTTTTTTTTTTTTTGAAATCAATGAAGAACAAGATGTAGAAACTTGAATGTATGTATATTTGTCTTGATTTCCTGATTCCCATGCAGGTACTTGTACTCAATCGTGTGTTTTATTGATTTAAATGAACTAGATCTACTCATATTAATTGTTATTTATAATTATATATGAAAATATTTATGGAGATAATATTTGAGTTTGATGACGTCTTAATCTCATGTTTTGTATCAATTTTGGCCATAGGGAGTGATGCCGAAAAAAAGTCGAGAAAATGAAAATTTAAAAAACATACCTGTATCCCAAGTTTGAAATTGCAAAAGTACTGGATGCCTTTAGCAATCTCAAAGAGCTGAGAAATATGATTTCATTTCTCGTTCACTTAACTAAAATTCCAATCTTAAAAAGATCGAGTTCAATTACACAATCCAGAAACCATATATTGTGCTAATAAAATGCTATAAATTTGAATTAGGCTTTGTCAATTACTAGATCATATATCGACCCATGACCGTATTGATTTGACTACCTGGACATTTTGACCAGATCAGTCAGCCTGGTTTTGCCTAAAGGTAATTGCAGGATTCACATTAAAAGTAAATGAAAAGGGGGCAACAGAAAGTACCGAAGTTTTGAACCATATTCCATTACTCGGCACTAATTTTTCACACCATTTGCGCCGGGCTCAAGAAGTCAGCAAAAATTCTGAGATCGCACATATACCCGCAATTGGCCACCCACACTGGCTACACCGATGAGGCGAGGCCATGAATCATCAACTGCAATACATGAGACAGCCTGCCCTGCTGCCAAACAGAGAATGCAACAATTATTTAGGAGTTGAAACTCTAGGCGTGATCTTCAAGCATGGAATACTGGTATCCAGAAACAATTCTCAGCTCAACTGCCCAGGGGAAAAAATGAACAGCATAACAACTGTTTAGATGATTTGTTTTCAGATGGATAGACCATTGAATAGATTGCACTGTCTGAAGCATACCTTTGAAATTATGTATGGTACCAAGCTTTGTTCCGGTAGAAAACTCTGTCATGTACACCCAGCCATCTTCAGTACCAATGACCCCATGATCAGCTGATGCGCCAAGAGCGGTAGCCCTACAGAACGTTATCAATGATTGGAGGTTTCATTTTTTTAAGAAAGTCTATATGTGTTAGACACGTTTGAACGTACTTTGGATCCAATGGGCCTCCCAAGAACACAGAATTCTTCACCAGCAAAGCTAACCTCCACTCCCCCAGATTTTTCTGGCAACCAATTGTTTGGTGGTTGTGGTGGACATCAGAGTTAGAGGTGGCTGACACAAGAAGCCAAACAGCCATATCTTCTGCTTCCAGTGGTTGATTTGTACAGCAATTATTATATTGATCAGAGAAACACCTCTTTGTCGTGTCCATGACCTTGTTGATGTACTCTTCCACACCAACGGCACTGGAACTGCTTTTTCTTTCCCAACCAAATAAACACAGTGGAAGAAAATCACGGATGGTAGCCCACGGGGCAGAGAACCTTGATATGAGAACCCGCTTGGAGACATCCCTGAAAGTGATCACCCCCGTCATAAATGATTATTATTTTAAATTTTATTACGTGGGGGTGAGGTGGAGGAAAAACAAGGCTTTCCATAGAAGATGTAGCAGTTTAAAGTCAGCTTTATAAATTTTTCAGCACAAAAAAAAAGGCAGTCCGAGTAAGTCTCCTCTATTGTAAAAACTGAAGGGGATGGTTATGGAACTCAGACATCCATGGTTTTTTTTCCCTTTGATTTTTTTCTTGTCGCAAAAGGCTTGAGGGTTTGGTTTTGTTTTGTTTTTTATTTTCTTTTTTCGTCAGGTTTGTTGGCATCAATAAATGAATGAAATAGTGACAGCAGAAGAAAACAAGTCATGTTCATTCCATCAACTGATGATATAGAGAAGAGCTCCATGTACATAACTTTCCTATCGGTCGCCTTTGACCATCTTTGTGACGTGCAATTATCTAAATCACCAAAAAATCTTTAACAGAATCCAATAATGATTCTTAACCAGTCACTACATATGAGCTGAGAAAAAGGTCGATTTCTCTTGTCACAATGCTCCTTTGAGAAATAATAATGAAAAAGTCGATCTCTGTAGACACCCTTATCTATCATAATAAGCAAGCCAACACATGAATAGCTAATAACGGGGCAACCGTTCAATAACAATTAGCTTCAGAACTTTAGCTAAGCAAAACATATCAAACATTTGAAGTAAAGGAGGGGTAGACAAGTGTAAAAGCAGTGTGGATTACAAAAACTGGATATAACAACGTCCACATCAATTAAAAGAGACATACCACATATAGAATTCCCCATGATCATTGTGACCAATAATATGAAGATTGCTCCCTGGAATTTTCTTCACCGCCACTATGAAATCAAAAGTGGATATAATGAATTCTTCTGCTGCTTCTGCACTGTCAATGATGAATTCAAAAAACAAAAGAAAAACGACACTTTGTCATGAGAAAAATGGATCATTGGGGCAAGAGACACCAATAGATCATGGATTATTTGAATTCCAAAACAGTACTTCCTTATCTAAAAGCCTTAAAAAACAAACCTCATTCAATTACAGGACTTAAAATCAAGTTCCTATGACTTTACTGAAAAGAATTGGAAGAACTGGCTAGGAGCAAAACACAAGGTAATTTGACAGACAAAGGTGGCTATTCGAAGCAGTTATGCCGCCATTTCCTTTAAATCTCTGGTAACACTTGCTGTAAAAAATAACATGGAATTGGAATATGAAAAGAAAATGCAGGTTGCAGTAAAACAGAATGATGCACTCAGCTTATAGACAAAATAATGCACTCGACCTTTGGCAGACAAAGGTGTGCATGTGTGACACACACACATCTGAGTGAGGTCAGTACCATCTATATATAGTAAATAAAAAATATATAAACTACCCGATCATAACTAAAGATTCTGTGTCAAGCCCAAACTCCTTTTAACACTCACCTTCAAGTTGGATCATATATATTCATCACGTCCATCTTGCTACACAAAAAACACACATCTGAGTGAGGTCAGTACCATCTATATATAGTAAATAAAAAATATATAGACTACCCGATCATAACTAAAGATTCTGTGTCAAGCCCAAACTCCTTTTAACACTCCCCTTCAAGTTGGATCATATATATTCATCACGTCCATCTTGCTACACAAAAAACACACACATGGTCCTGGAACCCCATTAGTAAAAAACAAAATGACAATCAACCTCAATATGTTCAGTAAGCTCGTAGAAGACAAGATTAGTAGCAATTTTGATGACGGTTTGATTATAACACAAGATGTGTGCAGACTTCCTAATCGGATAACCAATCTTCTGTGAACTCTGGTGAGTCCATACAATTTTTGTTGTCACGTGAGCTATAAGGGCCCAGACCCTGGTGGTCTTTCCCTTTGTGTGTTTTGGGTGTTGAAGACACCTGAAGGAGGTCACAAGATGTTTGGAGGAAAAAATGGGGGGGGGGGGGGGGGTGTTGAGCCAATTCTGCATCGTAGAGCCCGAGGCTGCGTCGTAAGCCAGTCTGTTGCGGCATAGTGGTTAAGGGTGCGGCGTAGACTGGTTGGCTTCTGCGGTCGTGGAGTTCCAGCTGCGGCGTAGGGGAGCTCAGGGAGGAGTTTTCAGGCTACTACCTTTTGGAGGTAGCTGCGCCATGGTGGTTGGCTGCAGCACAGGCCCTTCCCCAATGTCGAGCGTTGCAGCGTGGAGCGAGGAGGCTGCGGCATAGGGGTTTTGGGTAGTTCTGCCAAATCGGGGGTGGTTGCGGCGTGGTCTCCTTCCATTGCGCTGTAGTCTAGTTTTTCAACAGGCTGCAGCGTGGTCCTTGGGGCTGCCCCTGAGGTCATCGGCCTCACTTTTCTCCCACTCCTTTCTCTCGAATCCTAGACACCCCGAAGTGCTTTTCGAAGGATTTGAAGCCCCTTTCGACATGGATTAATCTTCGGCTTCCCGAATTCGATTAGTGGTAAACCGAGGTAGGTTTTTCCTCTTTTCTTGTGGTTTCTCCTCCGTTCAATCTCATTTTCCTCCTGTTCTTCTTGTCATGCTTGGGTGTTTGATCTTCATCTAACTAATAGAGTTTTCTTTGTCGTTTGCCGGTGTGTTCGTGGCGCGATATCCTTGGGAAATCGTAGTTTTCTCACAGGAGAGGTAATCAAAGATTTGCGTTGTTGTTCCGTTTATGTTTCAAGAATGTCGAAAGTTGGAAGTAGGGGATTTGTTGTTTCTCTTTTATTTACGTGCAATCGCAAAGTCGTCATTTTTTGTTTCTTTGGGTAGCGGTGGAATTAACCCGAATAAAGGATAAACCAAATTAATAAAGAACAGGTTTACGGTTGTAACGAACGATATGTTTTCCACCATGATAACGATTTGCCTCGTGATTTACTAGATAATGTGTTATCTATGTTATGCTATTTAGCATGTTTGTTATGCGAGACCGGCGACCAATATATTTGGACCCCATGGCAGCGAGATATCAGGAGTTCCCTCCCTTGGGCACACAACCGGGGTTCGGTCATACACATCCTCACGAACCAACTACTGCAAGTTACCCACCGCGGGTACAAATAGAGCTGCCACGGATGGCACTACCTGTTGCTGACCCTGCTCAAATCTCTGTTCAACCAGACATCCCTCAAGGGCTCATCAATACCATTGAGTCATTGACAGCTCGATTGGAATTCATGGAAGAACGGTGTGTACCGGTACATCCAAAAAAGATGTCTTATCCTGAATGGGTGGATCTGACCCCTCCCCCGCCAAATTTTGGGAAACCTACATTTCTAATTTTTAATGACTCGAAGGATCCGAAGCACCATTTGACGCATTTTTGTGTCTCGTTGTGATCTCATGATAGGGACCTCTGCACAACAAGAAGCGGTGAAACTCAGATGCTTCGTACAAACACTGCAGGGACCAACCTTCATATGGTACACCAGTTTGTCAGTTCGATCAATTGCAAGATGGGAAGATATTCGTCGACAATTTCTCTTTCAATTCAGCTCAACGCTGCAGAAGACGACAGTCCTCAACCTCTCAAACTGCAAACAGTGAGAGAATGAGAGGATATCAAATTTCATTGCTCGATGGAAAGAGTTGACCTACTCCCTAAGCCTACAGCTTCCCCAGGAAGATTTGTATATCTGTATAGAGAATCTTCGCGACGAGTTGCGCAAACCACTCATCGCAACCTTGGAAAACAACTTATTCAAATTGTCAAAGCCCAAGAGATCCGATCAAGCTGATCTCGAAGATCTCCCAAACTATTGCCCCTTCCATAGGACATTGAGTCACGTCATCCAGGAATGTTTCGTTTTCAAAGACACCCGGCAAAAAATGGTGGACTTTGAACAAGTGAAGTTGGGCAAGCCACACGCACAGGTAACGTGTTTCTACCGCCAATCCAAAGGAAGAGGGTGAATGGAAGGAAATTACTAACAAAGGTACGCCGAAGTTCAGTGACTGGATGGTCGTAAAAACGATCAACCGGACTCATACTATCCTCCGAGCACAATTGAAACAGTCAATTATACCCCCAGCTGCTTCCGCTAAGGCGCAGTCGACTCCATCGCCACAACAGTCCTCCAAAAGCCTGTCTTCCAAGAGAATGACATGGCTGGAAGAGCGGGAAACAAATATAGGAAGATGAACCTGAACCAAGGCCAAAGTTGGCTTTGACTCTTTCGAACGTCATGTCTTTAGTCCCAGAAAAACGGGCACCGTCCCACCAAACGGTACAACAAGAGTTGACCCACCAGACGGAGTCCTCATCGGAGGATGAATTGGTTTTCAGTTCCACTAATGTCATTCACTTAATAGATCTTTTCTCCAATGATGAGTACGACTATGACCACAAATTCCCTGCATCCCATTGGGGAATAAGTGGAAGGGGCCACAGGGACCAAGGATACAGGGGAAGACACGGTCACAACAGAAATCAATTCTCCGGCCACATCCCCACTCAAACCGTCTGTGCTGCCGAAACTCTTGGGAGAGCCCTCCATCGAGCCCAGCAGGAGCAAGAAAGCTCCCCCACACATGTCAAGGATCACCCCAACCCTATCATCCTGGAAGATCAACTAGAGGGGTTGCCGTCGCCAAAATCAACCTCGGCACGCAGACAGACCTAGTCGACCTAACTCACCAAAGACAGGAGTGCCTTCAACTCCTGTTTCAAGGGCCGATTTGCCCACGTCAATACTTCAGTTCCTAAAGCGCCTGTAAAAAAGCATCATCATGCTGGGAAGCACAGACCTTTATCCCAGAAATAAGACATTTTAAAACAATTGGCCCTGGTGTCAACCAAGTTGTCAATCCTGGATGCTCTCAATCTATCAAAAGACATATGACAAGCGCTCATAGAGGCTTTGCTAAGCCCTCAAGAGTTTGAAGCTAAAGTTGTTGCCACTGAAGTATATCGTGCAGAGATAGATCATGTTGAATGCCACACGATCATCTCTTTCACAAAAAAGGACAAGTATGTCAATATACAAGGACATATCATACCCTTGTATGTGTTTGGCATGATAAATAATGTTGATATCCGACAAGCTTTCATTGACAACGGCTCAAAAGTCAACCTCGTTCTAGTCTGAACACTTCGTCGGTTAGGATACAGTGAAGCCCACTTGTCCCCTTTCGCTCTTACGCTGCAAGGTTATGACAAGAGCGAACAGAAGCCTCTTGGCAGGATCAAGCTCAAGGTCCAATTTGGAGACCTCATGTATGACACAAAATTTCTGATTGTTCGGCAAAACACGGCTTTCAACGTTCTGCTGGGAAGGCCTTGGTTGCATGAGCATGCGGCAATCCCCTCATCATACCATCAATGCCTCAAATACCGCATTAATGGTCAAATTGGGACGTTGTATGGTGATAAAGCCCCATTTGAATCCTGCGAAACTCGATACATTGATGCAAGACTCTACCAGAGGGAAGGGAAACAACCCATGACCGACGGTGTTGCTTGGGTCACGACCTCGAATGGTCTGGAAATGACCCCGATCAATCTCTTCAAACAGCTCGGTAAAGAATATGTGTTGTCCATCCATCGGGACAAATATGAGCACACATTCAACAACCTTCATGATATCAGTAAGCATCTTCTTCTCGGCAGAGAGTCCTTTTTCAGATCTTCCTCTCGTCTTCCTTCAGAGGGCCTCCATAGGCGTGGATCCTCAAAGCCATGTATCTGTTTCAAAGGGTCATATTTCCTGCGAGATAAACCTTCAGAGGACCACCATAGACGTGGGTCTTCAACCCGATTTGAACTACGTGGGCTTTGATTCATGTCCAAATGGGATGCGTAGGAAGCCTCCTTGAGGTCAAAACCCAACACCCCAAAACCAACCCTAATTTTCTCTGGGCCACATTCCCAGTAGGTCATATCCAACTTGGGAGCCCATATCCCTTTCAGGTCTCCTGGGTGCTTCGGCATAAGTCCCACAACATCCCTTGACTAGGCACCTTCCGCTTGGACATCCTTGAAGCATGAAGTTAAATCACCCGGTTTGGTTCTCGTCACATGACCTTAAAAGGTATAATGTGTCCCGTTAAGTTGCACCAAACTATGTGGGTTCTGATTCCTTTCACAATAATGATACGTAAGAAGTTCATCTTATGGGCCCGATCCCGACATCAAAACAACTCTCGTCTCCGTGGATGATGATAAACTCCAGAGCGCCCCACAACATGGCTTAAAACCAACATCGTAATAATAAACGACCAAAGAATCTCTAATCTGCATGCAATAGGGTACCATCAATGAAGAACCTCGGATACATACAGATGTCTCCGTTGATGAACTTCGAAAACATACAGATGATCCTAAAGTTCATACATGCTAATAATTGATTGTTAATTCAAGGGCAACTTGTGTCATACTTGGAAATTAATAAAGGATTCACGAATGTCTTAAATCTTTAAAAGTCCCAGAGTAGGCAATAATTCCCCCCAAAAGGGTGCGATGGGTATTACATCTCATCCTCTCGACCAATGTGAGTCCCTAAGCGTTGTTGGACCATTCCCCAACAATTGTTTGCCTTTGGAAAGAAGGTTTGAATAAGGGAACTCGTTGGGTGTTTCCGGCTCCACGAACAAAACTCGATGGAAGACGTTCGAAAATAATGAATTTGATGTGAATGATTTTACAACCATTCAAACCCCCACAATCAAAACATCAAGCGTAAAATCAACTCCACATTTTCGTCGGAAAAAATGATACACGTCATAAGGTTGTGGTGGCTCCCAAAAACTACCCAGTTACTATATGGAGATGTGTTATGGGGTGATGAGAGGATGTGATGCACAAGATGCATGTTGTGATACTTTAGCCCAGGTGTTTACGGCAGGCTTCTTTTGGAGAGAGATGGCTCAAGACGTACAACGTTGGGGTAGAGCGGCAAACCAGTAGGGAAGCGGTAGCGGGGTAAACTTGTTGTTTTGCTACTATAACACATGATCTCTCGTATGCAATACTTGGTGAGAGATAGTTATAGTGAGGTTGGGAACTTAGTATACATGTTTAAGTGACAAGTTAGTTTCACTTGTTGTTCACTGGGATTTAATATGGTTTCTTTATCTTTTGCACGAGAGGCTCCAGGAAGGATTCTACTGAATATACCCGTTATGCTCACCCTATATATATATAAACTGTTTTCAGGTCAGTAGGAGCGGGTTGGAGATCAGGCTAGATATTACTAACTCGTGGTTTTTCAAGAGCTGTTTTGGCTTCGTGATCGTCGCTAAGTTTATCTTTTGATACTTGTAGTTTCATTTCCAATTGTTTTAGTCCTTGTATGACATTACATATATGTACTTGGGATTTCCTTTATCTATCTGAGCATGAGTTGATTGGTGTATCTATATTATCTCTCCCTACCGCATGTTCTCTTAGAGGGTAATGTCTCTCATTTGTATGTTCATTATAACTTCAATTCTAGTCGCCAACTCAGGGCCTACTGAAGGTGGGACTCAGGCGGTCACTATCTCTCCTCTCATTGTCGGTCTGGGAGAGGTGCATACAATAGGTTGCTTCTTGCTATGCCAGGCAACAAGATCATCGCCAATAAAAACAACATATCCAATTGTGGATTTTCTAGAGGATCCCCACATAATCGGCAACCCAAAATGTCTCCATCTCTATATGCCCATGATTAGAATATAACAAGCCTAAACCTAGTTCCTTCTTGATATATCTAAAAATAATAATTGCATTACGGTGTAATTTAGTAGGGTGCTCCATAAACAAAATGGTTTTGCTAACTGCACAAACAATATCAAATCTAGTCAAAGTCAGGTAGTTTAATTTCTCAAACAAACAACAAAATCTATCTGGTGACAAGAATACCTCTCTCAATGTGTAGAGATTTTTCACCCGGTTCAAGAGGAGCATCAAAGATGCCAGCGCACGACATACCCATGTGTTCACTAAGAAAAGAAAATATCTATCAAACATCAACAAACCCCTATCCTCCAAGAAATATTTCAATGAGCACAAGTCATTGGTATAAATATTTCACTGCATGTGATCACAATGTCACCAACAAAGACAATCAATAAGATACACTCCATAGACAACTATTGATAAAAGACGGAGAGATCCTTCAAGCTCTAAGTGAGGCCAAAATCAATCACAATTGTACATAAATAACCAAACTAGGCACGTAGAGATTGGTTAAGGCCATAAAGAGAGCGATGAATACAACATACTTTCGAACTCTCCCTCTGAGCAACAAACCCATGAGGTTACTCCATATAAACCTACTCTTCAAGAAAATCATTAAGACGTCCTTTACATTTAACAAATGGAGATGTCAATGATGAAAAACAACCAATGAAATAAGAAGGCGAACGAAATTCATTTTTGCAACAAGAGACCATGTATTGAAGTAGTCAATCTCATGAGTTTGAGCAAACCCCTTGGTGACAAGTCAAGCCTTGAGATGATTCAAAAATTAATCTGCAATAACCCGAACAATATAAACCCACTTACAAACAACGACAAACTCACCGGATAGAAGAAGATGAGATCCCAAGTATGATTAGTCTTTAGACCACGCAACTCATCAAGCATAACAAAGAACCACAAAGAATCGACTTTAGCTACGACAAGAGTATATCAAACTAAAATATTATCCAATGTAGCAACCAGTGCAGATATACAAACAAACAAGCCACGATTAGGAGTAGAAATCATGCCAAAGCGAGTACACTTCAAGATAGCAATAGAAAAATCATCAAGGGAGGGCGGTAAAGCTACAGACGAAACATGTACCACTATATTAGTATACAAAGAAGCACGTGTAGTTTGCCAGTGGCATGTATAGATGTGACTGCACCAGGGATCAACAAACACCTTTAGAGAAGGTGGAGCGAACACCACATGAGACTTATGACGAGAATCAATGGTGTAAGGAAGGCAAACATTAGGGTCTTGGTTAGAAAGCTCAAACACTAGATGTGACTAAATTTGGAACTCTACAAAAGACATGTTAGCAAAGACCACAAAACGCCACATGACTGGAGGAACCATAGACTTGCCAAGTATGAGAATAACCGACAAAGATGCATTTAAGAGAACAAGCATTGATACACGTGGTTCATGTGTGCTTTCTATGGGCATTTTCTTTTCAAAATCGGGTGGTTTTTTTCTTTATCGTGAGTTTATAGCTTAATTATAACCTAGTAGGTGAAAAATGACCCTAAATTGGCGTTTGGACAGAAATGAACATAATCTGGATGATTCAAGTGCAAAGAGGTGTTTGGACCATTTAAAGGAGGTGCATGGTTTGTTGAATAGCATAGAAATCGTTTAAGGCGGCCTAGAAACCGTGCATGGTCAAATTTGGCAATCTAAAAGCAGCAGCGCAATTTGTGGCACGATTAACGATGTCACCTAATCGTGCAAAATAAAAACGTCACCCGGAGGTGTAAGCGCGATTAGTGTCACGGTTTAGAAATTGTGCCAACCATGCAACATCCAAACCTAACCCTAACTACTTTGCAACCACCAATTTGGTCTTTGGAATCAGGATTAAATGGTAAAATTAAGAATGGGGGTTAACCTAATAAGGGGGGTGCCAAGTTTTGGAATCGAAGAAGCTTTTGGGAGAACTTTTGGAGGAGGTCTGCATGCACTTTTGGAGGAGAATTGGCTTGGATCTTGGATCAAAGAAAATAGGTTTTTCTTTTTCAATAATTTTTCTTCTTCTCCTCTATCATTCTGATGAATTTGTATTTTTTCACTCTAATCATTATGTACATCTTGGGTAGCTAGATTCCCCCTTGTGTTAGGGTTACCATGATAGAATCGGGAGAGTGGAATCCAGAAGTTGGGTGGCGTCAAGCCGCTATTGGACTTGCTTCACTTGTAAATCGAAGAATTTAAATAAAAAAAAAAACTTAAGCAACGTGGTAGTTGAGGACTAGAGAGTCGAATAGACTACCCGACTACAATGGTGGTGGTGCAAAAGAGAAAGTAGGGACGGGTGGGGTGGGCTGTGGTGAAAGAACATCAGGTGGTTGCGGGGCATCGCCAGCATCTCCCCAGCAAAACCAGATCGCCTCATCTTCATCGTCTTATTTAAAACTGTAATAGCGCTCATCAAATTTCAACATGTGCATGCACTGTTTCCCTTTTACATCAAATGGAGGCACATCGAGCCCAAATATGTGAAGTTCGTGGATATTATATGAAGGTTGGATTTCTCGGCCAATAGGGTGATAAATGGGACCCAAAAAATGCCCCTTTCTTCTTGGAAAACATTTGGAGGTATTTTCCAAAGATATAGCTAAGGTTAGCCTGCTACCCCATCACCATAGCATAGAGAAGATAGAGGTTTCAACGGGATACTCCTCTATCATTGTCAAGTCAGGGAAGTAAACAAATCATAATGGATCAATGGAGAATACAATGGACTGGATTAAGAAGCTTGCTTGCTTTGTTTTTTTTGGGGGTCATAATTTCATTAGGGCGGCCAATGGTGGCCCGAAAAGTTTTATCATCGGTGTCTTCTCAATCGAAGTTACTAATCTTGTACGCACAATAATATTCTTTAAATTGAAAAGTTGACCCAAACACCAACACTAACTTGCTAAAGGTGGGGTGTGAAAAGGAATAGGCATGCGAAAGTTGCCCTCTTTCAAGTTAAGCCTGAATGTCAGCATCAACACAAGTTTGGTGAGGTCGCCAATACCAAAATATTTGGGGTCTAGACGAAACAAAATGGAAATGGGTTGTAGGGACTCCTACAGGCAACGATCACGACAAGCAACACGAATACAGAAATTAACACTTGTAAAATAATTAATTTACAATGAATTTAAACAATGATCATATGGCATAACCCCCCTTTTGCAAGATTGAATCAAATTTTCAATTTTCAATTTTCAATTTGTTTTGGTTTTTAAAAATCATGGTGGGTAAGTGCTGAAAATATGAGTAAAGGAAATAAAATAAAGAAGAAGAAAGGGGCTTGAAGATTTGAAATCAAAAGGGGAAGAGTTCTCGGAAAAACAAAACATAGATCTAAAGAAAAGAGAGGACTCAAGAAGATATACTAGTGTGTTGAAAATGGGTAGGAAACGGATGAACTCTTACATCTTGGTACACTGGACTAGTTTTTGATTGAAATGGAATGGGAAAAGGAATAAGAAATAGAACAAGACGGGTATTTAAAATCATGTTTGGTACGACTAAAATTTTTGAGATGGAATCATAACTGAAATATTTGAAATTATAAAAATATCCCTTCCTTCAACCTCTCGTCCCATGCAACCCCTCGAAGAAAGATCTCCCAGCAACATTGACACTGCAGCCCCGTCACCGCAACCCTCGGTCACTGCAACCCCAAATCGGCACTAACCCATCACCGCAGCACCATGTCATCATTGCCCCGTACTCGCAACCCTCAATCATTGCATCCCCATGTCACCACTATCTCATTTACAAATTTGTGTCTAGAAGTTTCATGTAGTGGTTGCGCAAAACAGGGGTGAGGGTCGCTAGTTGAAGCAAGGACAGGGGTGGCAATGATGGTGAGCCGAAGCTAGGGTAGGGGTGGCAATGATAATTCGTCAAGAACAAGGGTGTTGATGCAAGTCGGGTGGAACTGAGGCAGCGGTGGCTGACTAGAGCAAGGGTGGTCAGCAAGAGCAATGTCGAGGTTCCCAGGCGAATATGTTGTGAAAGTCAATTCCTACATACCGAACGGATAAAAACTTGTTTTTCACTTTCATTTCCATTTCTCAGCCTACGGTTCCGTTGTACCAAACGAAGCCTTAGATCCGAAGGTAGGAAGGGTGAAATGGAAGAGAAAGGGGGTTTGGCAGGGGAGAGGGGGCCAAGGCACACAAGAACTGGGATTTTGAATTAAAGAGGAAGACTTTACGAAAGAAACATCAATAGAGACCACATAACGCTCAAAGTCTGAAGGGTAATGGTGATAGTCTAGTTGAGAACAAGAATAACAAAGAAATATGTATACTTGAAGGATTTCATCACCTGAAGAATTTTCTCGCCCGGAGTAATTTAACAAACCCAAAGGATTTTTACATGGAGGATACGGGAACAGATTCTCCACGTGTGGTGTCATCTTCTCTTCATACAGACTACCGCATGGACGGCAGCCCCCTTTCTTCATCTCTCGGAAAATCACATCTTTAACTCTGTATATTTTGACAATACATGAGAAGTCTCATTTATAGGAGTAATCTCAATTCTCACCTATAAACGCAATCAACATTTTTTTACTCTCCATTAATGTGCCTCGGGCTTCGAGATTAATTCAAATAATCATGTTGAGTGCAAGAATAACCAAGAAAGATGCATTTAAGAGAACAAGCATCGAGCTTCGAGTGGTGAGGATGGGTTCCTTAACATAGCACAAACACCAATACACATGTAAGGGTATACTATGGAGTAAGAGGGTGGGGAATAAAGCATGATAAGGCGTTTTCCCCTGAAAAACCATCACCGAAGGAAGACGATTAATAAGATAGATATGTTGCGAAAACACCAGGAGTCAGAGCGACAAAGGTTTGCAGATAAAGAAAAAACAGAAACAAAAGAAGAATAAGAAAATGAACACAAACACGGCGATTTACGTGGTTCGAGAATAATCTATACGTTCACGAAGAGTCGGAATCATTTCACTATAATTCAGGAGCACAATTAAAGGGAGATCGGAATTTCACCCACTGCAAAATTCTAACTCGGATGGGCTAATAAAGAAGACAAAGCACTATGTCACCAACCGCACAGTAAGTCCATTGTGCTACAGCGAACGGTGGCTGGAAGTCTGCACTGCTACAGTGTTGCGCCCACCCAAGTCCAAACTGCTACAGTGATCGATGGCTAGAAGTCCATTGAGCTCGACCCAGACCCCCGAAGCAGGGGCGTGTTGCCCCCTGCAACCCCTAACGAGCTCACTGCGGAGCTCGACCCGCGAGAGTTGCAGCCTGGTGTTCAGTATGAGCCGCTAGCATTCAACCCAACATCATCCAAACGAATCGGGCTACACCAATCCAACAAGATATTCATAAGGATGGCATCACTCCAAAAGACAAGGGAAATCTTCATTTGAAACAAGAGGACACGAGCAACCTCCAAAAGGTGAGGTGTAAAATCCAGCCCCTCACCCATTGGCTTGGGAAGAGGTGGTGGGTGTTATTGGGGCTTAGGTGACATCCCCAAGACACCAAAGGCTGACAATAAATGTCAAGGGTCTCATAAACATTTGGGGAACGATTTTACCTATATCAGAGTAAAAGCGAAAACCAAAACCAACAAAACTCAAAGACACCAAGGTCATCAACTCGGCAACTCTCAACTTGCTTCAAGCTCCAACTCAACAAACAGTGCCCAATGTATCACGATGCATCACTAAAGAACTGAGATATCCTGCATTTTTTTGAAGGGAAAGATAAATTACTGATCAAAGAAGTCGGGATTACAAAGCCAATCAGGGAACGAGTTCACCCAACAATGATTACCCCACTGTTTCCCCATTGTTTCTCAATAGATGACATTTGCAAACGCACAACAGTGCCCAAGCAAGAGGTGAGTCTAAACTCAATAAGATTTCCCCAACGACTTCTCAACTCACACCACTAGGATAATACTTGTTAGCACATTTATATAAAATAGTTTAAAACAATTTAAAAACAGTTTATATCGAAGCCAAAATAGTTTTCCATGGAAAGCAATAAAACAAGCCTTTAAAACCATTTCTCAAATTTTGTTTGGCATATTCATTCATAAATCCACACATGCATACTCAGGTGACAGTTTCATAATCATGAACGGTCTCTCATCGATCTACCAAGTCGTCACAAGGTAACCAATCTCATGTGCCATTACACCTTTGACACCGAGCACCAAGTCATATTTCAACTAGGCCTTGTAAAATACAACATAAACACACACTACCAAGTATGCCAAAAAACATGTCAAAACCATTTTCCACAAAACCATTTTTTCTTTAAAATATTTCAACAACATTTTCCACGCATCAAAACCAAACCGTAATTTTAAAACCATCATTTTAAAATCATGAATCAAAAGCACTTTCCACAAGACCAACCAATTTCCACAATTTCCAAGAAAACATAACTAAAGTGTTCATCAAATCGCACAAGGGTTTCACAACAATTTCAAGTAATTCAATAAATTTGAAACCAAGAATTCAAGTTCTAAATGCGTGGAATCGAGAGAGAAGTCACCTACCTCTCAAACTTTGGTGAAAACAAAGAACAGCGCAACTTCAAAAACCCGGCTTAGATCTTCTAGATTTGAACTTAAATCTCATTCCCTTCAATCAAAACAATTTTATCTCAACAAGATTGATATCACACAGCATAGATCTATCCCCAACAGATTAGATCTATGATTCCAAGGGAGAGAGAAGCCTTGGATCGAAGGAAAACAATGAAGAACGAGCACTTACCGATGAATCTGAACTACCAACGCACTTTGATTCGCCTGAGAATCGCTCTCGGATCGAAATGAATTGTCTCTCCAGCATTCAGAGCAAAAGAAGTTCAGGTTATGTGAGAATTAGGGGGGAAACAAGAGGTTAGGGGTCTAATTTGGATTAGATCCACAATTCGAGGAGTGTCATCTGTACGCCGCATGGTTGGGCCTTACGGTTTGACAAATCGTGGGCCAATCATGCAGGTGTTGCTGCTTTAAGTCACCCCCCACATGGTTGGATCGCACGATTAGACAAATCGTGCGTCAGCCGTGCGTCAGCCACTATCTTAAATGACAGTAGGCTCGCACAATTTCTCCTGAACATCCGCACGGTTTGGCCAAACCGTGCGCAACCGTGCACCTACCCAGTGACCTCAGTTTTAGTTTGCATGGTTTCCTGGAGGTGTTGCACGGTTTCTACTAACAGTGCAATTCCAAAAAAGCCTCCAAAACATGTCAAAACCCATCGGAACCACCCAAACATTATATAAACTTAAAATACATAAATAAAGGGTCAAGTCCCTAACGAGTGAGGCATCTCAAAACAAACTCTAACAATTTTCTATCATCCCACCAAAATTGTGCTTTCAGTGACTTGTACATTTTTTGTATTTCAGGATGAAGAGCTCATCTCGAATGGTGGTAAGCATGAAGGAGTTGTTTCTGACAAGCCAAAGGTACAACCATCCAATCTCGAAACCACAACACTAATCTTTTGTCAAGCTTTCATCCCTCAATGGCTTCCCCAACATTGAGTTTTGACCTCATAGCAACACATTCAAAATCGGATGTCTCTGCCACTTTAACCTTCTTAGTTCAATCAGGAACAAAAGAAAACTGAAAGAAAACCGCAACACTGCCTCAATCCAAGTGCATGTCATCTATCACCTGTTGGATTAGTGTAGCCCGATCCGGTTGGGCCGAATGCTTGTGGCCCGCAACTGTAGCAGAGCTGACCGACTGACACCGACAGATACTGTAGCAGTGTGGACTTCGGGGTCAACTGGACTGTAGCACTTTTGACTTCCAGCCGGCAGCCACTGTAGCGCTTTTGACAAAGCTGGTCGTCGTTCACTGTAGCGACGCGGACTCATTTTCGAACAGTGATCGTCTTCTCCATTGTTTTATAGCCCATTTTCTAGCTAGGGTTACTACTGAAAAACCTCTGTAATTTGTATTCCCGATATAGTGAAATTTTGTCTCTCCTGTGGACGTAGAAATTATTTCCGAACCACGTAAATCGCTGTGTTATTGTTGCTTTCTTTCTTTCGTTTTCTCATTTCTGTCATTGTGACTCCCGACGATTCTGCAACATCACCGACATCAGTTGCCACCGATCTGAAGCTTCTTTATCCAACTGATTATATGACTTCCTGCTTGATGCATCCGCCACTAAATTGCCTTTACCCGATGTATACATCAAGTCGAAGTCAAACATTTGAAGATACTTCATTTATCTTCTTTATCTCATATTCAAATCCCTTTGTGAGAAAATGTGTTTCAAACTTTTATGATCCGTAAACACAATAAATTTCTCACCAAAAAGATAATGACGTCATGTCTTCAAAACATGGACCGCAACACCTAATTCCAAATTGTGTGTTGGGCAGTTCTTCTCATGCAACCGCAACTGTCGTGAGCCATATGCAACAACATGATGTCCCTGCAGTTCCTCCATAGGTAAAAACATAACCCGTGGTACTCCTCCTGCTGTCGACATTGCCACCAAAGTCAGCATCTACATACCCCTGCAATGAATTTCCTTTCCCAAAGCACAGTGATACCTCCTTACTGTCCTTCAAATACCTCAGTATCCACTTCACAACTTCTCAATGTTGCTTTCCAAGGTTAGCCATATACCTGCTCACAACTCCCGTTGCATGAGCAATGTCAGGTCAAGTACAGACCATGGCATACATCAGGCTTCCATCAGCTGATGCGTATGGAACTTTTGTCATGTACTTCACCTCTTCTGCCATCTTCAGTGATTGCTCTTTTGATAGTTTGAAATGGCTCGCCGGGGGAATATAGACTGCCTTTTCTTCCATCATACTGAATCTTCTCAGGACCTTCCCAATGTAATCAGCTTGTGACAACATTAATGTTCCAGCTGTGCGGTCTCTCTTGATCTTCATCCCCAAAATCTTGTCAGTTTTCCCAAGATCTTTCATTTCAAACTCCTTAGCCAACTGCCCTTTCAGCTCATTAATCATCTGCATACATGATCCTGCAATGAGCATGTCATCCACATACAGAAGCAATATAATGTATCCATCAACAAAGGACTTGATGTAGCAACATTGATCCATGCCACATCGTTTATATTCATTTTTAGACATAAATGAATCAAACTTCTTGTTCCACTGCCTCGGTGTCTGCTTCAATCCATATAAGCTCTTCTAGAGTTTGCACACCAGGTCTTCCTTCCCGGACTCTACATATCCCTCGGGATGCTGCATGTAGATGTCCTCCTCCAAATCTCCGTGAAGGAAAACAGTCTTGACATCAAGCTGCTCAAGATGCAAGTCTTCTGATGCCACAATGCTGAGAACCACCCAGATGGTGGTAATCTTCACTACCGGTGAGAATATTTAAGTGAAATCCACTCCCTCCTGTTGGAAACTTTTTACCACCAGCCTTGTCTTGAACCTGCTCTTGCCATCATGTTTTTCCTTGACCCGATAGACCCACTTGTTCTGCAATGCTTTCTTTCCTGTTGGCAGAGGTGTCAGCTCCCAAGTGTCGTTATCATGCAATGAGGAAATCTCCTCCTTCATAGCCAACTCCCACTTGCTCGAATCCTTCAGCTGCATTGCCTCTTCAAAGCATTCTGGCTCTCCACCGTCAGTCAATAATAGATAATGCAGGGATGGTGCGTACCTCTGCACAGGCCTTCTCACCCTTGTTGATCTCCTCAACTCCACTGAAGTAGTAGGTTCCACCGGTTCGGATCTCTCATGCTCAGATACACCTTCAAGCTCCACTTGCTCTTTGCACTCTGATTCAATGTTCTCATTTTCATCTTCAGCTACATAACAATCTTTGTACATGACACCTTCATTGAATACCACGTTTTGGCTCCTGATGACCATCTTCTTGAGATCATCCCAAAAGCGGTAACCAAACTCATCAGCACTATAGCCAATAAAGAAACATGGCTTGGACTTAGCATCAAGTTTGTCTCTTGCATTAGCATCAATATGAACATATGTCAAACTACCAAAGACTCATAAATGTGAGTCTTACCTCCTTCCCAGACCAGAGCTCCTCAAGTAGACGTTCTCCCATTGGCACAGATGGACTCCTATTGATCAGATACGCTGCCATGTACACTGTATCAGCCCAGAAAGTTTTGGGCAACCCCGAGTGTAACCTTATACTCCTGGCACGTTCATTCAACGTCCTATTCATCCTCTCTGCCACACCATTCTGTTGCGGTGTACCTGGAATTGTCTTCTCCCACTGAATTCCATTATCAGAACAGAATTCTCTGAACTCCTGACTTCCATAATCTCCACCGTTGTCAGACCTCAAACATTTCAGCTTAGCTCCTGACTCATTCTCTACCATGGCTTTCCATTTCTAAAACATCTTAAACACATCAGATTTACATTTCAGAAAGTAAACTCATACCTTCCTTGTTGAGTTATCGATGAATGTCACATAGTATTGTGACCCTCCGAGGAAAAGTACTGGTCCAGGCCCCCAAACATCTGTGTGCACCAGATCCAGCTTCTCAGCCTTCAGTGTTCTGCCTCCTTTTGCAAAAGACACCTTCTTCTGCTTTCCGAAGATACAATCTTCACATAGGCCAACTTCCACTGACTTAACTCTGGTAGCAACCCTTTTGTTGTCAGCACCTTCATCATCTTCTCACTCATGTGGCCTAGCCTGTTGTGCCACAGTTGCAAATCTCCTACAGCTTTGAGTGATGCAGCCATGTCTATGCAAGTTTCTGTCATGTTGTATAGGGTACCATTCTTTGCTCCTCGAGCTATGACCATAGCTCCTTTGGTGATTTTCCATGCACCACCAGTGAACGTGGTACTCAACCCTGCATTATCAAGTTGTCCCACATAAATGAGATTTCTTCTTAAATCAGGGATGTACCTCTCGTTTTCCAGAACCAGCAAGCTCTCACTGTTGGTCTTGATCTGTGCATCTCTTTTCCCCACAATCTGCAAGGACTCATCATCAGCAAGATGTACCTTGCCGAAATTTCCAGAAATGTAATTTTCCAAAAATCCCTTCTCCGGTGTAGAATGGAAAGACGCCCCATAGTCTAAAATCAAAAACTCCATCGGGCTATCCACGCTCAACAGCAGCACATCATCAGTTCCTTCAACCGCCGTGTTTGCTCCACTGGTTTCAGGTCCCTTCCGTTTTTCTCTGCACTCTTTCTTGACATGCCCTTTCTTTCCGCATGTCCAGCAGATAGGATCATCCCCCTTTGTCTTGTCTTAGCTTTTCCCTCTTGACCTTGATCGCACTCTACGATTGTCTTGTTGTGGGTATCTTCCTCTTCCTTCAACGTTCAAAGCAGAACTAGAAAATCTGTCTGATTCTCTTCTTCACACATCCTCACTAAGGATTGGTCCCGTATATCGTTCAGAACCAGTTTGGTATTCCCCGAGATACTGCTCACAGCTGTTACAATTGCTTCCCAACTGTCAGGTAAAGAGGACAATAAGACCAGTGCGCATACCTCATCACCAAGATCAATCTCCACCGATGTCAGCTGACTTATGATGGTGTTGAATTCATTGATGTGGTCAACAACAATTCTCCCTTCATCCATTTTCAGGTTGTACAATCGTCGCATCAAGTGCACCCTGTTTGCTACAGAAGGCTTCCCGTACATATTCGCGAGAGCTTTCATCAGGTTCACCGTCGTCGTCTCCTCTCTAATGTTGAACGCCACGTTTTTTGCCAACATGAGACGCACAACGCCCAGAACCTGCCGATCCAGCAACACTCCAACTCTGACTGCTCCATGTCCATTGGCTTCAGACCCAGAAGCGGCAAGTGCATCTTTTTTTGATAAAGATAATCATCGATTTGCATCCTCCAGAAACTGAAGTCAGTTCCATCGAAGCGATCGATCTTCACTTTGGCTTCATCCAGAGCTATCGTTGGAGAATTCCAAACTCACCCTCTGATACCAGTTGTTGCGGAATCGTCGAGAGTCGCAATGACAGAAACGAGAAACCCAAGAAAATGCAAAAGAAAAGAAAGCACACAGAACACACAAATTTACGTGGTTCGGGAATAATCCTTACGTCCACGGAGAAGCAGAATTCTCACTATAATCGGGAGCACAAATTACAGAGTTTTCCGGTTAGAAACCCTAGCCCGAAATGGGCTACATATGGAGAAGACGATCCACTGTTCCGAACAGGAAGTTCGCGTCGCTACAGTGAAAGGCGGCCGCCTTTGTCAAAAGTGCTACAGTGGCTGCTGGCTGGAAGTCAAAAGTGCTACAGTATGGTTGACTCCAAAATCCGCACTGCTACAGTGTCGGTCGGTCAACTCTGCTACAGTTGCAGGTCACAAGCATTTGGCCCAACCGGATCGGGCTACACCAATCCAACAAAACGTACTAAGCCAAATGAACTCTTTGCTTTCCAATTCTTCAAATTAAACTTTCAATTCCCTTAATTCTGTTAGTGTCATCAGATAAGACGAAAGTGAGATAGGACTGGTCCCTGGTAAGAGATCAATCGTAAACTCCACTTATCTTGTAGATGGCACCCCTGAGAAATTATCGAGAAAAACATCATGAAGATGATCAACAATTATTGGGAAACCGCTATTCTCGATCTCGTCTAGATGTCAAGGTTAAAGCTGCCAACTACTAAGAAAGAGTTTCAACCGTTGGCGCCAACAATCATCTTCCACTTGCCTTCACATTTCCATCTCCTCTAAAGCACAGAGAAATCCCAAAGCAATTCACCATCATCGAAAGTTATAGAACATGTTTTGCACATAAAGGCTCAACATTCTCTTTGTTCAAGAGGAGTTCGAAGTTTCAACATGGAAACCCAGAAGATCAACAACACGAGAAGCAATAAACAAATATGATGCACCTGTATAAAACAAATCTTGAATAAGGATAGAATTTAAAAGAATCATACCTCTCATCGTCGAAGGTCCAAATTAATCATTCGCGATCGTTTTCTCAGCTCCATATAATTGCTTACTCACTGCACTTTGGTCATTGTTACCATGTTGAGATTACACTGGTTGAGGAGTCATGGTATTTCTAAAATCACCATGCCTTCCTCGGTTTTGCTGACAAGAATTATTCTGCTACACTTGTCCCGTCAAAGCATACGATGCCTGAGAAGCATGAGATGGGTCCCTAACACCAGACCTTGAAGCACTACGACAATAACGTTGAAGTGTCCCATCTTATTGCAATTGTGACATGGTCTAG
Source organism: Viscum album (assembly GCA_963277665.1). Lineage (NCBI taxonomy): Eukaryota > Viridiplantae > Streptophyta > Magnoliopsida > Santalales > Viscaceae > Viscum > Viscum album. The sequence goes on along the minus strand of OY728138.1, from coordinate 53,422,139 downwards.
GTGGTGTCGTACAGTCTCGCTTCATATAGTCAAAAGAACCACATTGAAAACATTTCGGCCTGGTTTTTGGTTGAGGAAGATTGACCGATCTCATGGTCTTATTCTGAGATATACCACCCCTAGAGAATAGATGTCTCTCCGCTTGTTTCCAGCATTAGAGTTTCCACTTGTTCCCATTAGAATAAACATGCTTCCTCCGACTGTATTTCCTGAGATATCGCTTTCTGTCGTCATCGCGCTATTAACCATCTCTATATAATTCGTTATACAAAGAACAACAATCTTTGAACAAATTTTTGATTTCAACCCCGATTCAAAAATGAGTGTCTTCAAGGACGCACTTTCAGCAACTTTCAATGCAAAGTGGACTAAATTCATAAAGTTAGCTGCATTCTCTGTTACCAAGAGATTCTTCTGCTTCAAAGTGAGGAAGTCCATTGTTCTAGCAATTCTGAACATGTGAGAATAGAATTGTTTGTTGAACAATTCTTCAAAATCCCCCAATGTCATGCCTTGGTCCAATTGAGCCTGAACTGCTAAATCTCACCACTGGCGTGCAAGATCCTCCAACATGTACATTACCAACTTTACTTTCAGCTTGGCTGGTGTGCCAAGGAAATTGAATATTCGATTTATCCTATTTAGCCACACTTCTGCTTTTTTCGGCTTTAAATCGCCCCAAAAGATGGATGGGTTCAGCTTTTGGAATTGAACTGAATGATCCATTTGTCTTGGTTCATCCCTTTTGTTCCCTCTATCCACGGCCTAAAAAGCCTGGACAATACTTTGGACCAACTGTTGGTTCGCATGTGGCTCTGGTGCAACCACATTCACAGCAGCCACTTCCGGCTAGTTTCTTCAACGCCTACCTGATGCTATTCTCTGTGACCAAGACAAACTTCATTTAGTCTCACTCTCTAGCAACTGAAGGCTTGGCAATTTCTAATTTACCATCTCAACAAGTTCCACAAACATGTTTATCCACAATGAACCAATTCATTATTTTTGAAAATACCATAATCATGCTTTTTGAAAATCAAATCATTTTGAACTATTTTCAAAAATCAACACTTTTTCCTCTAAATCATAAATCATCACTCAAAATAAACTATGCACTCCTAGTGGAAGTCGTTACTATCAATACATGTCATGCTCTTTTCATCGGCTAAACTCATGACAATAAGGTAACAATTCCTAGAAGTATCTCAAAACGCTATGTACCCAAACTTCATTGTAACTCAAGCTCCAACTCAACAAGTCATGCACAAGGTATCAAGATGCGTCGCTAAAGAACTGAGATACCTTGTCTTTACCTGTGTCTCGATAGATGACATCTGCAAACGCACAACAGTGTCCAAACAGAAGGTGGGTCTAAACTCGGTAGGATTTCCCCAATGACTTCCCAACTCGAGCCACTATAATAAAACTTGTTAGCACATTTATATAAAACAGTTCAAAACAATTTAAAAACATATTATATCGAAGCCAAAACTATTTTTCAAGGAAATCAATAAAACAAGCCTTCAAAATCATTTCTCAAATTCCGTTCGGCATATCCATTCATAAATCCACACATCCACACATGCATGCCCAGGTGACAGTTCCATATTCGTGAGGAGTCTCTCGACGATCTACCAAATCGTCACAGGGTAACCAATCTCATGAGTCATTACACCTTTGGCACCGAGCACCAAGTCATATTTCAACTAGGCCTCATAAAATGCAACATGAACACACTACCAAGTATGCTAAAAATCATGCCAAAACCATTTTCCACAAAACCATTTTTTCTTAAAAATATTTCAACAACATTTTCCACGCATCAAAACCAAACCATAATTTTAAAACCATCATTTTAAAATCATGAACCAAAAGCACTTTCCACAAGACCAACCGATTTCCACAATTTCCAAGAAAACATCACTTAAGAAGTTTCCATCAAATCACACAAGGGTTTCACAACAATTTCAAGTAATTTAATAAATTTGAAACCAAGCCTTCAAAATCTAAACAAATGGAATCGAGAGAGAAGTCACCTACCTCTCAAACTTTGGCGAAAACGAAGAACGGCATAACAACTTCAAAAACTCGACCTAGATCATCTAGATTCGAACTTAGATCTCATTCCCTTCAATCAAAACAATTGTATCTCATCAAGATTGACATCACACGGCATAGATCTATCCCCAACGGATTAGATCTATGATTCCAAGAGAGAGAGAAGTCTTGGATCTAAGGAAAACGATGAAGAATGAGCACTTACCAACGAATCTGGGCCTCCAACGCACTTTGATTCGCCTAGGAATCGCTTCCGGACCGAAAGTGTTAGGGTTGGTGTCCTGAGAACCAACTATTTATACTTTGATTACATGGATGTACACTTATTATATATTGCTCATTGTTCTGCATGACTATAATATAATAATGCCCTGGAATATTTGTTGCATTAATAAGGTCATGACAGATCCCCGCTATGATGAGAACCTTGAAATGCTATAACAATATTCTTAAATAAAGTTCTACGGTTGGATGACATATTATGATAGGACACATGGTATACAGACTGTCATGTGCGAGTACTCGTAAGAAGACGGGACTCTCTCATGGAGTTCGCACTTGGTAATCTCCAAGATGGGAGATTATGAGAACAGACCCGACAGTAGCAATTCCGCATGTCTTGGTGTCATCGGACATTGCTATCTACGAGCGTGTGTAATGGTCGACTGAAAGATTATCATTAACTCATGTCATGACTCGCGCACTTAGATTTGCTGACGAAAACCGTCACGAATACAGTTGGCGGGAAGTAGGGTACGTTGGGTGCGTCACGAATGACATGTTGTTAATGGATAAGTCGATGAAGGATTTGTCCCTTCCATATTTGTGGAAGTAGATATCTCGGGCCCTTTGATTGAAATAGAACTGTCACCCAAATTCAATGGTCATGGTGTCACGACGAGTTTATTTCTGGAAGTCAAAAAATGATGGATCAAGCATATAGGTTTATGACACTGCCATGAAACCTGCTTGATGAGATATTGAGACAAAGGGATTAAATTACACGGTAAGCATTCGTATGAGGTGACACGTCAATGCGGCATCAACTTCTTTCTCTTGGGTGCGTTGACCCGTTGCTAGACAGTAATCTTAGACTTTAGGCAAGCCCGCCTAATGCCAACGAGAAAGAGGCCAAGAGGGTCACACACTAAGTGTATCCAAGTATCTCAAGTAGAATAAAGATTATTCTCGTATGTGGTTTAATAATTATTCAAGGAAGCCTAAATCGTTTTAATGTTGGAGGAAGAATAAAATGAAAAACAAGATATACACGCCGTGTACATTGAATATACACGTCGTGTAGTTTTCATTTTGGAAAGGAAATGAAAAATGAAAACAAGATATACACGTCGTGTACATTAAATGTACACGTCGTGTAGTTTTCAATGAAAAACGAATACACGCCGTGTATTAATGATTACACACCGTGTAGTTCTTCCAGCCGGGATTTTGAGGAAATAATATCATTTTATTAAATGATATTTATTATAATCAGCGTGGGCGCATGTCAAGTAATTAATTATTCGACATGGGGTTTTCAATAAGAATTAATGAAATAAATAAAACGCGTAATGTGTTTATTTATTGTCATAACTCTATAACCTCAAACCCGATTATAAATATCCTCACAACCCCAACATTTTTCCTAAGAATCGTTGTGCACAACAATTCTGGAGAATTCTCTAAAGACTGAAAGAACTATGTCCTCCAAGAACGCTCTCAAGACCGAGAGAGATCCACCTCCATCGGATCAAGGCGATCTAAGGCGGACAACGCAAGCAAAGGCTTCTCCACGCTAGCACCAGGAGATTCCTTTGGCGACGTCCAGAGATACGTGGTGCACGTGTGGATCACCGCTAGAGGAAGTCTACACTTGGCTTCTGCGACGCAATGACGAATCACATCGGAACGTGATCAGAAATATCAACGAAGAAAGAACGCCATAAAAGGTACTTCTTGTCAATTAATTAAATTAATTATAATCAACTTGTGACGATCCTCCTTTTGCGGTTCCGGGACTATTCTTCGTCTTTGTCTATTTCTGTGATTCGATCCGTGGAGTCTGGCGTTTATCGTCGTATTGATCCCGGATTGATCATTGTTAATGACAAAAAGCCAAGTGGGCACATCCACCCACGAGCTTCTGTTGCGCCCGGAACCTTCAGAAAGCAACTGTCTCTCCAACCTTGGGAGCAAAAGGAGTTCGGGTTATATGAGAATTAGGGGGAAAACGGCAGGTTAAGGGTCTAATTCGGATTAAATCCACAATTTAAGGAGGGTCACATGTACGCCGCATGATTAGACCGCAAGGTTTGTCAAACCGTGCGCCAACCGTGCGGGTGCTACTGCCTTAAGCCACCTCTCGCACGGTTGGTTCATACAGTTAGACAAACTGTGCACTAACCGTGCGTTAGCCACTGTCTAAAATGAAAATAGAACGCACGGTTTCTCCTGGGCATCCGCACGGTTTGGCCAAACCGTGCGCAACTGTGCGCCTGCCCAATGACCTCAGTTTTACTTTGCACGGTTTCCTGGAGGTGTTGCACGGTTTCTACTAAGCATTCTCAAACCGCGCACCTCCAGAAAAGCCTCCAAAACAAGTCAAAACTCACCGAAACAACTCGAAACTTAACCCAAACATTGTATATACTTAAAATACATAAATAAAGGGTCAAGTGCCTGAAACCGGGGGTGCTACATGAAGTTTCTTGCATTCAACAACACAATTTTATTATGGTATGTCGAGACAAAAAGTTTGATGAATAATACCATGTGCGATGAGAACTCAGTGAAAAACAAAGGATATACCCATGAACATTATTAAAGTGAAAACACTTAATAGAACGAGAAAATTGAGTCTTTATTTCATTATTAAAAAACACATAAAGGAGCTCAAAATGACTCTTTAAAAGATAAACCCAACACGTATGAGAGAAATCATCAATGAAAGACACGTAGTAACGGAATCCCTATTTACTAGGGAATAGGATAGGGGGGCCAAACATCTTAATAAACAATCTCAAAGGGACTCAACACCCTCTTATGCACTCGAAGTATATAAGTAGCCCAATGGTGCTTAGCAAAGTGACATGACTCATGCTCAATGGGAGGGACAGGGCCTAACGAGGATAAACTTGCTGAAAAACAAATGATGATGGAAGACCATAACAACAATGGAGACCCATTGGATCAGAATACACCGAGGAGCAAACAATGAAAGCAGGAGCTGCATCCACCACATGCACAACATGGCAAAGCCAACCTCTACCAAGAACATGTCTTGTTGATAGTTCCTAAAATACATAACTCGTAGATGAGAAGATAACATAACAATTCAAATCACAGGTAAGTTGACTAATAGATAATAGATTAAAAGATTGTGGAACATAAGCCATGGAGGGGAAGGTAATATCAAGGGTAATCCAATAAATGATAGATGGTAAGACTAAAATATTTGTAGTACCAGTGATATGATCAGAGGCACCAAAGTCGACCAAACACATGGTAGAACACTGGATAAGACAGGCATTATGAGATCCAGCATGAGCAACACCAACACTCAAGGACAAAGAGTCTACTCGTAAACTACAAGCGAAGGTAGTCTTTGGAAAGCTCGACCACATGACACTGGTTCGAAACAGGGGCAGGATCATCAATAGCAACATGTGCAGTGCAGGAACATCCAAGTAACGGAGGCCAATTGGGCCGCTTATGAAGCTACAATCATGCATCCATGGGGTGACCTAACTTGTTGCAATGGCGACCCTTGCGGGTATCACAACCTCAAGTCACTGCCACAACACAGACTCATCAGGACCTCACTTGGGCCCGCAACAAGACCGAGAAATGACACCCTAAGCCCACCTCTGAGTGGTCAAGTGCCGACAAATGGGGTCAAGGATGTGATTTCACAAACGGAAGGACCCTTTAAATAAAAACTCCACATCACCACAAGATATAACAAATGCATAACCTAACAATAAATCAGAGGATAAATAAAAATACAGCACTCCAAGACTAGGGAACTCTTGCACACAAGCTAAATTTACCAAACGTCGTCATCAAGCATGGACCAGTCGTATCATCCACGTACCATCATCATATCATCTTCATCATATTATTCACAGCATCACATCCTGGGATAGGGGAGGGGGAAAGTAATCGATCGTCCGATAGTCCCTCAATATCTGGATGTCGGGTGAAGATCGCATAGCACATGACGGAACGCAACAACATTTGCATGCTCAAAATAACAAGATAATAATATAACTCTCAAACCCCACATAATTATATCTCAATAACATCTCTAGGGTAAATCAACAGGTTGGAATGGATTCAAACCCCCCACATCCAATCGATCACCAATTCAATGGGTTTCAAATGGATTCACACTCCCATCAGCCATTCTATCATCAAATCTCTCCACCTAAGTCAACTACAACACAATTCCTAGGGAACTTTAGCAATGATGGCTCATTGTAGCAAGGCAGACCGACGATACCAACAGGGCACTATAACAGTGCGGGCTTACTGCAGCAGTATGCAACAGGACTCTGTAGCATCCCGAACTTTGGAGACAGTGGTCATTGTAGCTCCGTGGATTTCTTGTCACCGACATTGTGACAGTTTGGACTTGGATGCTTGTGACACTGCAGCGCAACGGACATACTGTGACGTTAGTGGAACAGTTGCATTGTCTCTTTTATGAGCTCATTCGAGCTAGGGTTTATGTACGTGTGAAACTCTAAAAATCTCCTTGTAATTCTGCTCCCGATTATAGTAATATTTTAGCCTCTCCGTGGACGTGAGGATCATTTCTCGAACCACGTAAATTGTTGTGTCCCGTGTGATCTTCTCGTTCTTTTGTTCTTTTGTTCAGTTTTTTCTTCATTTGTTGTTTTTGCAACTCCCAACGTTTTTGCAACACTTTCTTTATTGTCAATTAGTCTAACATAACAACTCATTAATTATCATAACACCCTTTGAATTCAACTATTGACTTTCCAATTCAAACCACGCATTAAATCATTGACTCAACCACATATCACATTGACCCAACAAAACATTTCTCCACCAATCACTAATATTTCATGTCAAACATCTCCAAAAATATATAATATTATTTATTTATAAATGTTGGAGTGCGTCTCACATCGGACTTGGGTGTTTTGTTATCTTTATATTTCCTTATAAATAAACTTCAAGGCCTCTCTTAAGAGGTTTCTTGGATATTGGGTTCACCTCTCTTCCATTTCTACCTGGTATAAGAGCAGGTCTAACTCAAACCCTCCCCATACCATTTCTCTCTTCAACTAGGGTTCACCCTAAGTTTTCCGCTCCAAGAGGGGCGACGGCCCCCCATGGCCCCAGGTCCACTCTATCATTCTGCAACAAAAAAAAAATCCATGAATAATTACTTAAAGAAATCCTCCGTCGTCAATTAGTCTAACATGAAATCTCATTAATTATCACAACACCCTTTGAATTCAACTATTGACTTTCCAATTAAAACCACTCATTAAACCGCTGACTAAACCACATATCATCAAATTGACCCAAAGGAACATTCTTCCACCAATCTCTGATATTTCATGCCAAACATCTCCAAAAATACATAATATTATTTATTTATAAAAAATAACTCCATGAATAATTACTTAAATAAATAAAATTTCGCAAATTTCCAACATCATCCAAAATTTTCAACTGTCAAAGCTCACCAAAATTTCACCAAAGGGTACATATCCAATTATGAGTTCAACAGCGCACTAAAAAATCAATTCCAAGACAGGAAAAATTATCATTTTACCTCTCATAGCCAAAAAGACCAAAATAACCTCAAAATTTTCACAAACTCTGAGAAATCAAAATATAGGTCTCCACAAACACGCCCATCACCGCCTTGGGGGCGCCTGTTGCCATGAATGCCACGAGATGTGAGAGCAACATGGTCAATAAGAGCAGCGACGGTGAGTGGAGATCAACTGACCATGCTCAAGCAACTGTAGACCAATGGGACATGGAGGGCAATAAAACTAGCAAGCATTTCAGTTTTCGTAGTCTCAAACTCAGGGTCGAGACCATTCAATAAGCAAAAGAGGAGCAGTTTCTCTCATTGATCTCACATCACCGCAGGACTCAAATGAACTGGCCAGGACTTTCACTTAAAGTAGGGAAGAAAACCTCAATAATCCAGACAGATGGCAAACAACTGCTGAAAATGATTAGAAACGTGGGACAAATTATTAGTCTTGGAAAACATCATATGCAACATTTTCAAAAGTTTATTGATTTTATTAGCATTCTTCCCAACATGTTTGACAGATTTATCCATCAAATTGAGAGGCAAAGCAAAGATTATATTATCATCAGTTTTAGCATGGTTAATAGCATCCTTAGGGTCCGGAGGAGGATCAACCAGATGAGAATATTAATTCGTCCCCTTAAGAGAAACAGGTAACAATTTTTTTCCACGTCTGAAAAATTATGGAATCAACTAGTTCATCAACAAGCTGAGTGAATGTGAAGTATCAGTCAGGATTTTGTCGGACATCGTAATTAAAGTAGGGTTGATAGACTCGAATCAATCAAGACATGGAGGTTTGATTCGAGCCTAAGGAGGTTCAATAAAACATGGGAAAATAAGGCAGTAAAAACGTGAAGCAGATCATTGATCTTTGGAGAAGATAAAAAGCAATAAATCTGTAAGAGGGGGCAAAGGAAGCAAAACTGACAACGACCATCCATTGAAAGCTTTTGATTCATGGCCCCCTATGCTGCTTTCAACAATTCAAACAATTCTTCAGGAGCAAGCTTGAGTAGGGAGCGCCCAGGTGCTGGGCACATGGGAAAGCAGGAGGCAGAGGGCGCACCCAGATCTGGGGCGCGGCCAGGCACCACGCGCAAGTGGCAGTGGGAGGGGCTCACATGGGCAATGCTGGGGGGGCCCACATGCAAGCGGCGCTAGGAAGTACCCACACGCAGAAGTGCAGGAACCGCACAGTGCACCTAGAGCAGGAGGGGGGCATGCAATGGTGGGGGTAGGCAGTGGGGCTGGCTAGTTTTGTTGGTCGCAACTAGGGTTCGGTGGGCTATGATACCATGTTACTGAATGATAATCAAAAAACATAACCACTAAATGAAGTCAGTGCCATCTATTTATAGAATATAAAAAATAGATACAGACTACCGGGTCATTATGCAAAGCACCAAGTTTCAAAAGCAATGTATGGATTCACTTCCAAAAGGTGGGAAAATCACCCTCCCAGAGAAAAATCTGAACCCGTGCCTGGTATGAGCACAAAACAGAGACCAAGGCAGTGTTTGGTTTTGGAAACGTTTTTTGTTTTCATTTTCCAAAAAATGTATTAAATATGTATAAGAAAACTATTTGGATTTAGGGGAAAACAAAAAATTCGGTGATTTACCTATTCATGCGTTTTCATTTTCCGGGAAACGTGAAAAAAGTTATTTTTCCAAAGTCTATCATTTCCATTTTTATTTTCTAAAAAATGTTTTTTGCTTACCTTATCCAATACATTTTCTAATACATGTTTGAAAAATGAAAACAGGAAACGTTTTCTGAAACCAGACGTGAGCCAAACAACCTAAAGCATGATAGGAATAGCAGGAAGAAAAATCACCTCCATTTTGCATTCATCACCCAAATATGAAGCATCCCACTCTCTTCAACAGCAACGAGATGATGAGGCCTACAAACTAATATACAGTGGACCCTGTCAGCTGTTTTCAGATTTGCCAAGACTGAAACATAACCAAGTTCAACTTGCAAAATTTGTATCACATTCCCATCACAAGAATTGGATGCACATGTTGGACATGAACAATCAAATTTCAGTTCCCTGCAAACGCATAGAATATCAGTGCTTTTATCGCAATGATTACATGCAGAAAGTGAATGCAATGGAGTTCAGTAAGTTGATTGTTGTTGATAAATTGGACAAGGACCAAAAACCTGCAATAGGGTGCCTTAATTTTGTTTATGGCAACAAGGTTCCCATCCGGGGTGAACTGCAAGCACGATCTTTCCATCACAATCTAGTGGAAAAGAAAGACAGGCATTACAAGAGATGCAACAGGCACCCAAGATTGATGAAACAAGGAATCAGAAAAAATGAAGAAATTAGTAAATAATGCCTACTTCTTGTCCAAAATTGTCTTTTGAAGTTGGCAAACTTATTGGTGCATGGCCGATAAAAGATGGTGACTCGGCCCTTTGTTCTCTGAAGGGCACCTTATAGAGAAACAAGGTTCTGTCCTTTCCCACCAAGGATCCACATAAGACACAAATGAGAATTTCACTACCTGTAATGCTCAACAGCATGGATGAAACTGACATGGGATGCACATAGCATCCCACAAGGTCAACGATATCATCTAGCTCATTATTAACCATCATGTTTATACAGGACTCGAGGCGAGAGACCGTCTGTGCTTCCTTCACATCAGGTAAGTCATTGTTACAAGAACTCTTCTCCAGCTTAGGAATATTTCGAACCCTGCCTTGTGACTCTACTTGGTTTTGGTCCTCAGTCATTTTACTATCAATGCAGACTTGAAATTTCTCTACATGTGAAGCAGATTGGTCAAATGGTATTTACGTATCCTTTTGCATGAAGTTCCATGACATAGAATACACCATAAAAGGTTTAGTTCCTAACAAAATAAAATCATCCTTTTTTCCACCATCTTGGAAAAACTATCTAAATATGGCGGCAAAAGATAAAATTTACTCATGTACTCGCCTACAAGAACAGAGCCAACATATCTTATTAAGGTGGGAAAATTGTCAGGAAATAGCAAACTTCAAAACTAGTAAAAAAACAGAAATACATCAATAACAGAAGTATTTGTGGCTAATGGAAAAAAAACTATTGATTTTTAGGGAGCTAAAAAACATTCTGAAAAAAAATTCAAATAAACCTGCCAAACGTTTCTCAAAAGACACATGACTCAGTGACTACCATTGGGTCACCCATCCAAAAAAAATATGACTTGATAAAAAGTAAAAATATTAAAAGAAGAATCAAAAGCTAAGATAGGAAACCTTAAAAAAAATATAGTTTTTCATTTTTGAAAGTAAACAAGAAAAGTAAAGCCCGGGAATCAAGGTGAGAAATTGGACACCATGAGAATTCCCAGCTCACAGTGAAAAGAGCTTAATCAATCCATCCATTCATCCATCCATCCATTCATCCATCCATCCAAACCATGCATTGGTTTCTTGGATTATTAAAAAAAACGTTTAGCTCCTGCGGTTTATGTTTCTGTTTTAAAACCTAGTTTAGAGGTAGATGTAAGTTCAGTCATTTGTATTTTCCTATCCATAGCATCTGAACTCTCATTCTGCACTACAGATGAAAGATGCTTTCTATAACTGAACATGAATTTTATCGGACAATGTTTCAACCTTCTCTACAATTTGGTGTGGATGGGAGTACTTTGTCCACATAATTTGTTTTCTGAAATATGGTACTTCCATTGCGATTCATGTTGGTATTCTTCGATCTTCTGACAAAGACTTTTGTGGTAGGAGATGAGCAGCCTAAAGAAGACTCAAATATCTGTTGTCCAGCCTTTGAAGAATGTTCATAAGGACCCACATGTCCATCATCACTGAAGCTTTCTTTCCAACCAGGGCTCCTAAGAGAACCAAGTGGTTGCTTCTTTTGTACACCACCACTCACCAGCAGATCCAAATTATCAGCAATAGGCAGACCTTTGTCAAAAAGTCAATTTATAAGCTGAAGCAATATCAGAGAATGATGGCATGTCGTTCAACACACAGCACTCACAATTATTGGTGTCAAAACTGTCAGGAATAACAGTTTCGACATGCTCTGACTCAAGGAAACCAGAGGAATGGTCTGGGAATGGATCGGGCTTTTCTTCATTGTTCGCAACATAATTTTTAACAGGCGCTGAAGCTGCATGTTTAACAGATGAAAGTAATATAACAATGATTATCAGAAAGAGTGAAGATCACATTGAATCTAATGTTAACATGGTGATGAATGTGCAGTGAAGTTATTAAGCCAGATGTTAGCAGTGGTGTAAGAGAATCCAGAAGAATCGTACCAGTAGCTGTAACATCCACAAAGTGGTCACTTTTATTGTTATCCTTGTCAGAGTTCACCCTATATTGAGAAGTCTCTGACGATTTAATAATCACTTCCTGCGTCTTTGAGGCCTTAAGCAATGGAAGTGCTTGGGGAAGCAAAACAGTCATCATTGACTTAGCCATTTCCTGCCCAACAGAATTGAAGCCACCCATTTCAGAAATTGGATTTGGTAAAGAGGTGCCTGGTCCTGAATTTATCTTAATGAAGGGATCTTCCATCAAAGCCATGCTACTATCATCCGCATCACAAGGAGTTTCATTAGGACATATAGAAGCAGGAACTGAAATGTCCCCTGCATATAATTGAGATGCTTAACAAAACAGAAAAAGAAGACAGAAAGGTAATGCAGATTAGGATCAGATACCGACTGAAAAGGATAATAAGCCTCAAAAATACAAGATTAAGCATTTAAATCAATTTTAGAAGATCCAAAAGAGAACCGGTACCCCCAAACAAAGCTTGAATTGCCTGCCAGAATACTGGGTATTTTTTTACTCACTTATAATCAATCTCATCATGTTTCACTTATGTTTGTATGTTAACCAGAGGATTCATCAGCCACCGCACCAAAGAATTAAGATCAACCTTTGACTACAGTGATTACAAAAAAGGAAGAGCTTGCTTCTCCAGGGTATTCCAACCAATGTTGTGAAAACCGGACCAGACTGTATGGTCCAACCAATTGGACCAGTGACCAGTCCAGACCAGTTCTGATGGATTAGCCACCAAGAGCCAGGGAGCACCCAATTCCGGCAATAACTTGATCGGACCGGGTATTCAGGTAAAAATTTGAAAAATTCCACCAGGCACCAGGCGGGTATATTGAAACTTTTAAAAAAAAAAATCAGATAACCTAAGTGGGCGGGGTTTTTTAGAAAATATTTAGATGACCTGCGGCCTGTACATTTGTTAGGGAACCCATCAGGCCTAATAAGCCTGATCCGATAAAAAGGCTAATAGGGCCTAATTTTTTAAGCCCAGTTATTAAACGGGCCTAAATTTAAAGCCCGGTTAATAATAGAGCCTGATTTTTTTTAAGCCTGATTATTAAGTAGACCTGTGCATGGGTCAATGGACCTGCCCGGCCCGCCAAGCCCAACCCAATAAAAAGGCCTAATAGGGCCTAATTTTTTAGGCCCGATTATTAAACAGGCCTAACTTTAATGATCGATCAACAATAGGGTCGAGCTCAGGCTTTAATAAGTGACCTGATACGCGACCCGCCCAGCCCAATTAAGCTATATTATAATTATATTTTTAAAAAAATTACAATATTATGTATTTAATATTTCAAATTAAAGATTATTACATATAAAATTTATTTTATTTAATAATATATTAAGGCCAGATTAATAAACGGGACTTTTTTTCAAAGCCCGATTAATAAAAGAGCTTTTTTTTTCAAAGCCCAATTAATAAACGGATCGGGTCATGGTCGGTCAGGCCATACCAGATTAATAAATGGGTCGGGTTTTTTCCAGCTCCAACCAAACAGGCCCGGCCCATGTACAGGTCTATCCGGAAAGTAGACCTATACTTGGGTGAGGGGACCCGCCCAACCTGATAAAAAGGCCTAATAGGGCTTAATTTCTTAGGCCCGACTTGACCCATGTACAGGTCTACAGAAAGTAGACCTATACATAGGTAATGGGACCCACCTAACCTGATAAAAAGGCCCAATAGGGCTTAATTTTTTAGGCCCAATTATTAAACAGGCCTAAATTTAAAGTCAGATTAACAATAGGGTCGGGCTCGGGCTTTAGTAAGTGACCTGGTACGCGACTCGTTTGGCCCAATTAAACTATATTATAATTATTTTTTTTTTAAATTACAATATTATGTATTTTATATTTCAAATTAAAGATTATTATATATATAATTTATTTAATTTAATAATATATTAAGGCCCGATTAATAAACATGCTTTTTTTCAAAGCCAGATTAATAAACAGGCTTTTTTTTTCAAGGCCATATTAATAAACGGGTCGGTCAGGATCGGTCCACTCAGACCCAATTAATAAATGGGTTAGGTTTTTTACCGCTCGAACCCGATAGACCAAGCCCATGTGCAGGTCTATGCGGAAAGTAGACCAGTACATGGGTTAGGGGACCCAGGCAACCCGATAAAAAGGCCCAATAGGGACTAATTATTTAGGTCTGGTCATTAAACATACCTAAATCTAGAGTCCGATTAATAATAGGGTCAGGATCGAGCTTTAATAAGTGACTCAGTACACGAACCACCCGACCCGATTAAACTATATTGTAACTATATTTTTCAAAAAATTACAATATTATGCATTTGATATTTCAAATTAAAGATTATTATATATAAAATTCATTTGATTTAATAATATATTAAGGACAATTATTAAATATACTTTTTTTCAAAGCCCGATTGATAAACGGGTTGGGTCAGGATTGGTTCGGACAAACCCAATTAATAAATGGGTCGGTTTTTTCTCGGCTTGAACCCGACAGGCCTGGCCCATGTATATATTCAATAATACTTTCAAATCAAAAGTATTTTTTAAATATATATCTTTTATATAAAACACCTCACGATACCTCATTTTATAGAAGATGCCTCATGATAACTTGTAGGCATTTTTCAATGTGGGATTGAGATACCATCTCATCCCCTTATATGTTTAGCTATCCTTTAATATTTATTGTATTTTCAATGTGGGATTCTATACCAATTTGATGATAAAAAATAAATTAAATTAAACAAATATGAAATGGAATGATATAAAAAAAATATTGTTCATAATAAAAATATAATTAATTCAATGTCATTGAAATAATTATATGGTAAGTTATAATTAATTAAAATATATGATAAGTAATAACACATTATTAAAAATAAATAAAATAATAAAACCGGTCCGGCCATCTAACTTAACCGATATGACCGGTCCAGCCTTGAACCGCTCCCCTTTCCAGTTCAACGGCCAACGCCTATCTGGTTCTGAGAACATTGATTCCAACATAGAGAACATCCAAAATTTTAACTCTCAATGGAGCTGTCCAAAGCAACGGTTTTACTCACCCGTACAAATACAATGGAAAAACAATAGAATTATTTTGCCATGCAATTTGGAAAACTCATTATATCCCATTTATATCATATTATAAAGCCTATTGTGGTATGGAACAGCCAAATAAATCTGTTACCATTAATGTAGAGAGTTCAAAACATTGTTCGAATTGTTTAATACAATGTTCTCATCGGGGCATGTCACTCAGTTACACATTGAGATATCCGTAATTGATAACCTAAGATATTGTCACATAAGTCACTTTTTATTCACAGTTTGATTCCTTATCAATATCAGTGCTAAAAGATGTCTTAAAGCCTGTATCATATTGTTCGATATAAGACATATTGTACCGTATGATATGCTTGGCTTGGATATAAGATATCATATTGCATGGGTTGATTTAACCAGTTATATATAAACTATCACCTTTGTTCAATTTGTGCATCATTAGATGAGGTATTTGATGAGGTGTAATGAAGTGTTCAATGTGAGTAATGAGGTGGTGAGCTATAAAGTATCAACATACAAACCAAGCATCAGGCAAACGTTTAAGAAACATATGAACTACAAAAGACTCAATTTAATGAAAGAGTTCAGTATATAAGGAAATCATCGCCTCGTTACAATAGTAGCATATCAACAACTCTTGGTCCCTCTCTTTCTCCTTTTTTATAAAGAGGTGCTAGCATACCGTAGAAGTTGAGGAGGCCCGTCCAAAAGAGTTGTAAGGATTTCATAGCCAGTGGATCATCCACAGAGGAATGAACCAGTTGATTGTTTCTGAGTAGTCATCATCAAACTCACTATTTTGAAGATTTTCAATTGGATAGTGAAGTACGTTGTTCATGTTCTTTTATTCTATGATGTATGGGTTTATATTTCCACTGTATTTAGACCTGGTTGATGCCTTTAAAAGCCATTAGTAATATCAAATACAGGCAAAGGATTGGAGAATGTTAAAGTAATTGGAAAATTCTACATTTTTATTAAGGGTGTAGAATGATAAAATGAGGTAAGACCTGAATCCTCAAGGTACTCTCTAAAGGAGGCCTTGAGGTTCTTTTATAATGAATAATAAAGACCACATCGGACCACAAGTCCGATGTGGGATGCAGACTGCAACACTCTCTCTCAAGCTAGGTGTACCTAGCTTGAACACAAAAAAAAATAAAGAAATCAAAACACTCCCCCTCAAGTTGGACATACCCAGCTTGATGACAAAACAAGACAAAACATAATAGAAGATAAAACGCCATGGTTGTTGCTCCCCCTCGAGAAGGTGATGGATGATGCTGCTGAAAAAGATTTGCCAAGCTGCTCAAGCGGTGCCGGTCAACGGAGCGCCAGGAAAGCCGCACTGGCGGTATCGGTCGACGGAGTGTCGGGAAATCCGCACAGGCGGGCCGATCGTCAGAATCGTCGGGAATATCGCACGGGCGGGCCGGTCGTCGTAGCGCCGGGAAAACCGCACGGGTGAGTCGATCGTCGGAGCGCCGAGAAACCGCATAAGGAGGGCTGGCATGGAGGCGGTGGCTTCCGCACGAGGAGTCCGGCATAAAGGGGCGTCGAACAGCCGCAAGAAGCGTCAGCGTGGAGCCCAACGACTGGAGTGTAAGAACCCGATTTTGGCTGTGAAAAAATTTGGAATATTCTTGATAATATTTCAGAGCAGCGCCTTCAAACGGCGTGCGATTCCGAGCCCCGGAGTGGTCGGAATTAAATTTCCAATGCGTTCACACTGGAAATGCTAAATAAATGGGATAACTCCTAAACGGAGTTCCGAATCAGTGATATGAGTGTACGGATGGGTCCGGAATGGGGTGTTTACCCTAGAAACGATATAAAACTGGTCGGCACAGGACGTTTGGACCCCCCGCCCGCTTCTGGAACGTTAAACGGATGAATTAATTAACTAATTTGTTCGTTTAATGTTGAAACACAAAGATTGGAAAACTAAGGGCACCGTTGAGTTCGGAGCGTGCCGTTTACCCTAGGAGGGGTATAAGTTTCGCGGGCGAGAGCCGTTTGTGAAAAAATGGCCCCAGGGGCGTTTTCGTAATTTAGCGGCTTCAGACGTTAAATTTTATAACTTTTGAACGGGGTCTCGGAATAAAATTCCGAGACGCCGTTGCGCTCAGAGCGTGGTTCTTAGCCTAGGGGAGGCTAAATCCCGACCCCGTCGGGAGTTCGGGTTCGGGGTTGTCGGGCGGGCGTTTAAGTGATTTGTACCACCTCCCCCCTCTTCTTCTTCCTCTTCTCCCTCAAACCCACCTCCCCCTCCTCCACCTCCGGCGAGGCGAGCTCCGGCAAGGCGAGCTCCGGCGAGGCGACTCCGGCAAGGTGCGGTGGTGCCGACGGATCGACGCGAAGCTCCGGGCGAAGCCCAGCGAGGTAAGTGGTGTTGTTTGAGTTTTAAATCCCGAGCCCCCCTTTGAACCCCAATTTTAGCATCGGTTCGTCACTTAATCTTCGAACAAATCCCATGGACGCGTAGTATACAATTTTCTCTTTCCGACGCTCGTTTCGGATTTGAAATCGGAGGTCGGAGTCATCCGCAATCGTTCGCCGAAGTTTGCGGGAAATTCGGGTTTTCTGGGTGTTTCTGGCGGGTTCCGGCGGCGGCAGGGGCTTCGGCTGGCGGCGACGGCGTCTTCAGGCGAAGGGCGGCGGCAACTTCTCGTCCAAACGGCGGCGCGCGCGACTCCGGCAGCTAGCGCGGCGTCTGTCGGCGGGGCTAGGCGGAGCTCACCGGGGCGGAGCGCAGGGGAGCGCCGGGAGGCGGCGAGCGCCAGTGGGGGCGCGAGATCGCGGAAGAACGGGGTCGCTGACCCCGGCAAGCAGACAGCGGACCCGCTTTTGCGGGTCTGCACGTGGAAGAGAGACCAGCCTTCGGGCCGTTCCAGTTTGGGGAACCGCGGTCCGCGCGGGTGAGCCGCGGACCGCAGCGGCTCAGCCGGCTGAGCAGCGGGCCGGCCGGCCTGAGCCGGTCCAGGGGGTGGGGACTAGCCGGACCGGTCCGGACCACCCCCTCTTACGTCCGGTGACGTTTAAAATGCAGCAACTTCCAAACGGCGCGTCCGTTTGACGCGCCGTCTGTGGCGGTGGAACTGTATTGACGAGACTGTCTTTTTGAGATGGTTTCGGGAATTTTTAATTCCCGAAACGAGGGGTCGCGGAGGCGAGACGTGTCCTTAAGTGGACGAGCGTAATTCCCGAGATTCTTGTTTTGGACGGCGAGGACGCGTCCGACGTCCGTTTTGAGCGCCGTCAGCGGCGTTGGGGCCCTGGCACCGAGGCGGAGGTTTCCAGAGCGGTTTCGGGCGTCGAAACCGGAGTTGAGGCGTGGGCCCCACGGCCCGTCTTTTGAGCTGCGTGCAGCTTTTAGCGACTTTTTCCTCGGACGTCCGTTCGGGGCGTGCGAGCAGTCGATGTTGGGTGTTTTTTCGAGGGGATTGCAATGATGCAATCCGCCCGCTCAAATTCGGCACGATGGTGCGGGGCCCACAAGGACCGTTTGGGCGTCGACGGTGATTTTCTATCTCTATCACCGGGCGACCGTTTTGGACAAATGAGTAGTCCACCTTGTGTGCTTTTGCGAGATGATCGCAACGGTGCGATCCGTTGGCAGCGCTTCGGGACCGGGGTGCGGGTCCCGCGTGGTACCACTCGTGCGCGGGGAGCCGGAATGTATCTTTTTCTTCGGATATCCGTTGCACTCAAGTGAGTAGTGCTTTTGACGTGTTTTCCCGAGGGGATTGCATTGGTGCGATGCGCCCGACTGTTTTCAGGGCCAAGGCTCGGGATCACGGGACGTCGTTTGGGCGTGAGGTGGTGTTGGCGACTTTTCTGTCGGATATCCGTTTGAGATGAGTAAGTAGTCTAACTCGCGTGTTTTTTCGCGAGGATTACAACGGTGTGATCCGTTTGGTTGTGCGGAGCCTTATAAGCGATTTTATTAAATGTGGAATTATGAAGGGTGCCCCGGTGGCGGTTCTTCTACCGTGTTTGTAGCGGACCCTGGACGCGTGATCGCGTGCACACCAATGTGAGTGATGTAAGTGCTTGAATAGATGTGGTTGGTCGTGCCTGAGCCTTTGAGGTGGAGTTGTTACGTCACGCATTCGCGTTGACGTTGGGGGCCAGGTGCACAATAGCCCTTGGCTGAAAACGTGGTATACTCTGGGAGTGTACGAGAACGCTTGGAGGTACGTGTGGTTTGTACCTGAGATGTTCGTGCGCTTAGTTGGGGTTGACTTGGGACCACACGTCGTGTGAGCCCCATGTGCGTGTCATGTTCTGCCTTACGTACTTTGACCTCTCGCGGCGTAGAGGGTCCCTCTGTGTGTTTGTTTGACCAGCAGGGTGGAGCTCTTCCCCTGGCTCTATGCTCGTTTGTTGACCAGCAGGGTTGAGTGGTCTCCCCCTGGTTTCGTTCTCGATGGATTGGCCGGTAGCGGTGCTAGTGACACCCAGTGCTGGGGCAGACGCTGCACCTCTTTTGGGGATAGCTGTTCTGGAGTTGGGTGGTTGCGCGACAGCCACTCCGTGTTCGGTCGGCCAGTGTTGTACCCTCCTGTAGAGATGGCAGAGCGGTTCTGAGTTTTACCCTCCAGCGAGACTGGGCAGTGGGTTACTCGTCGACTTTCTCGGGCTTACCCTCCAGCAGGGCTGGGCAGTGGGTTGCTCACTGACTTCTAGGGTTTACCCTCCAGCAGAGACTGGGCAGTGGGTCACCCGACGCTATTAGGGTCTACCCTCCAGCAGAGACTGGGCAGTGGGTCACCCGATACACATAGGGTCTACCCTCCAGCAGAGACTGGGCAGTGGGTCACCCGACGACCTCTTAGGGTCTACCCTTCGGCAGGGCTGGGCAGTGGGTCGCCCGTCGTCTAGTTCCAGGTCTACCCTCCAGCACGGCTGGGCAGTGGGTCACCTGTCGACTTATACCAGGTCTACCCTCCAGCGGGGCTGGGCAGTGGGTCGCCTGATGATGTATTAAGGTCTACCCTCCAGCGGGGCTGGGCAGTGGGTCGCCAGATGATGTATTAGGGTTTTCCCTCCAGCGGGGCTGGGCAGTGGGTCACCCGATATTTTGGTTATGAATTACCCTCCAGCAGGGCTGGGCAGTGGGACACCCGTTGACATTCCAGACTCAGTCCTTCCGACTAGGCTAGTCTGTGGCTTTCCTCCGTGATTACCAGAGCGGGACTCTTGGTTATACGGGTCAGTGTTGTGACGGCTTGAATTTGAGGAGACCTCTCGACTGCAGGGCGGTGACGAGGTGTGGTTTGACTTTCCCTAGAACTCTCAAGTTCGAGGGGCACTTTCCCCACCGAGACGCGTTCTTGTGACGCGATCTAAAACCGTGCGGGCGAGTCAATACCGCCCTAAGCGGATAGTGTCGAGGTGCGGTGATTGAGCCCATTGTCTTGCGGTTCGGGGCAGACGTGCGGGATGCTGGGCATCGATGGAATTTCTTCTGAGACTGTTGGCTATTCTTTTTCTTGGGCTGAGCTACGGGACGGAGATCCCCTTACGAGCTTGTTCGGGCTTCTTGGCAGAGCATATATATGTATATACCTCGTATGAGTACCCACTCCTTGGGTTTTGGCTACTCTCCTTCCAGGAGAGGCAAAGACGCGCGGGGTATGCCACGTGCTTTCCGCGTCCAGCTTCTCGTGGTTGGATGAGTCTACTCTCCTGCTATAGGCAGCGAAATCTCGACGAGAAGTGCATCTTCTCACCGTTCCTAGCTCCTTGTGTTAGGACGAGTCTTCTATCTTTCTCTTGATGGGTTGAGTTGTTACTCTTTACTGCACCCTTGGTTGTACTCCTTTCTATTCCTTGTTCGCTCTACTGCTCACCCTTCGGTACCTCCTTTGTTGCTCCCTCGAGCCTTCGGGGTATCCTACTGAGTATTTTTATACTCACCCCTGCTTGGGCTTTGCCCGCACTTGGTGTGCCCTTGCAGACGACGGACAGGTGGAGCGTGACTTCGGTGGAGCGTAGGAGCTTGGGAGCTTGGACCGCGTGCGGTGGTCGTGGCCGGGTTCCAGGTGGCAGACCCATCAGTTGTTTGTTTTTGTTTACCTGTTGCCGGGTTGTGGCACCTTTTCTGGTTGGGCGCGTGTTTTGCCCCTTTTTCCTTTTCACCACTTTACTTGTATCTTGTAGAGGTCGATGCACTTTGTGGTATATATATAGCAGTTTCCCTTTGCTTTTCTTTTTACTCTGCACTTCTGCATTGAGCGTGCTGCGTGTGTGTGTACAGGTGCTTAGGGAAAGGTCTCCCCGAGTTATTGTGCCTGGCGCTGGTCGCCAGCCCGTGGCCTATGGAGGCGGGCCTGGGGTAGTTGCGGCTCGAGCCCGGGTAGGGTCGGGTCGTGACAAAGTGGTATCAGAGGTGGTTCGTTCCTTGGGACGTTGTGCGGACGTCCCTAAAAGAGGAATTGGTTGGGATTTAGGGCAACAGTGTTAACGTGTCTCGAGAGCGGCTCTCAGGCCAGGGAGTCCAGTGATGGTGCGGCGGCCGACGTATCCATTCACCAGGACCTTGATAACCCGCTTGTCGACTCGGCATGCTGAGACACTTGTTGCAGGGAAATTTGTTTGTGCATCACATAGGACTGAGTCTTGACTATCCTTCTTGAGTCAGCTCCCCATCGTTTCTATTGGTATATACATATATGCTCATCTGACCGCGGCACTCCTTGATAATATTCAGGATGTCTCCGCGAGGACAGCCAGCCAGGGTACCAGCTTTGGTTCGTGACGACGACCCTATGAGCTACGAGGCCACAGTCCAGGACCCATCATGCGAGCCCCTTTCTCCGGGTGGGCCGGTAGCAGCACCCCCACCTGTTGAGCAGCAGACAGTTTCAGCCAGAGCAGGCTGAGCTCGAGCGCAGGTTGAGCGCGCTCCGTGAGTTCCAGTGGCAGAGACCGCTGAGGTTCAGTGGTGAGCCAGACCCTCAGGCAGCAGAGGTTTGGCTCGAGGCAGTGGTTCGCCTTTTCAGGCTTGTGCAGACGCCGACAGATCAGAGAGTGGCTTTGGCAGCCAGCCTTTTTCGTGGAGCAGCTCGGCGTTGGTAGAGTCTGGTGACTCAGTTTCTAGACGAGTCATCGCTTTCGTTGGACGACTTTCAGTTGTTGCTCCGTGAGGAGTTTTGCCCCTCCTGCTTGCGCTCCGTTCGGATTCAGGAGCTCCTGCGGTTTCAGCAGGGAGGGATGACGGTGGCCGAGTACGCGGCTAGTTTTGCAGACCGTGCACGCTTTTACCCGGACTTGGTCCGTGACGACGACATCTGAGCGGGGAAGTTTGAGCAGGGTCTCCGCCGAGAGATTCGTGCTGTCAGAGTACCCTTGGGCATTTCCACATATGCTGGGGTGCTAGGCTGGTGACAGAGGGGTTCCTGTCATGTTTTGCGGTTAATAGTGGCAGTGGGCGCAACGGAGCCGCGACGTCTGCCGTAGCTAGCAGGCGCCGAAGGACAGGATCTCGATGCAGGTGGCCTTCCCACTGCCGGTTCCGGAGATGTGGTCGTACACCACAGTGGCGCCAGAGGGCACCAGGGCAGCCCAGAGAGAGTCGGTGCTATGCTTGTGACGGGCGAGGTCACGTGGCACGAGACTGCCCGACCCGAGTTGCGGAGAGCTTCGGGCAGGCAACAGGTGTACCACCACGGCAGAGGCAGCGCCGTGAACGGAGTAGTACCCAGAGAGGTGGTACTAGCAGAGGAGCGAGAAGAGCTGGTAGTGGGGGACGGCTTTATGAGGTCTTTCCATCACCACTAGGCGGTCCACATCAGGCTCTGGGAGCTGACAGTTGGGACCACGAACAGCCGCGAGCTTTAGATGTCAACTATCCTGCAGAGCACGAGGTGGTAAGAGGTACGCTCTATGGATCTTCTACTTTTTGCAGTAGAGTTGGTAGACTCTGTGTGTGGAATGGTTTTCTCCCTGCTCCTTGCTTGAGTTGATACCAGGGTGACGCAGGGCGTCGGGTGTAACCCTGTGTTGGTAAAGTAAAAGGCGTGGGACCTTTTTCTTTAGTTGATGGTGTCGACTTCATCGCTTTCCGAGCGTGTAAGAGAGTCTTGGTTGCGAGACATCGACTGTGAAATCTTGTGTGATCAGATATCCTTGGGTGTTTCACCATATGGATATTCTGAAGGAGGGAATCACCGGGCCTTGTTTCAGGTGCGGGCGGTGATTCCAGTCGCGACGTGTGACGCAGAGGTTCGACCGGGGAGGTGAGCTACCCCCGAGGGCCTTCAGGTCGTTTGAGACAGTGCGAAGGGATGACGAGGTACCCTACCGCCTTGCTCTAACCCCAAAGTCTGGAGTGGGTGCACGACGTCGGCAAGGGCCGACCTAGCGAGAACAGATAAATCCTTTGGTCTGTGTGCGGTGACGCAGAGCTGCGCGTGGGTTCTTCTGGGTATGGGAAAGTCAGGTGTGGGCTTAGTACCCTGTGTTGCTCCCTAGTTTTGCTTTTCGAGGACGAAAAGCTTGAAGGAGAGAATGATGTAAGAACCCGGTTTTTGCTGTGAAAGACTTTGGAATATTCTTGATAATATTCCAGAGCAGCGGCTTCAGACGGCGTGCGATTCCGAGCCCCGGAGTGGCCGGAATTAAATTTTCAGTGCGTTCACACTGGAAACGCTAAATAAATGGGATAAATCCTAAACGGAGTTCCGGATCAGTGATATGAGTGTACGGATGGGTCCGGAATGGGGTGTTTACCCTAAGAACGATATAAAACTGGTCGGCGCGGGACGTTGGGACCCCCCGCCTGCTTCTGGAACGTTAAACGGATGAATTAATTAACTAATTTGTTCGTTTAATGTTGAAACGCAAGTATCTCTTAAACAGTGGCTTGGATTGAAAAACTAAGGGCACCGTTGAGTTCGGAGCGTGCCGTTTACCCTAGGAGGGGTATAAGTTTCGCGGGCGAGAGCCGTTTGTGAAAAAATGGCCCCAGGGGCGTTTTCGTAATTTAGCGGCTTCGGACGTTAAGTTTTATAACTTTTGAACGGGGTCTCGGAATAAAATTCCGAGACCGCCGTTGCGCTCAGAGCGTGGTTCTTAGCCTAGGGGAGGATAAATCCCGACCCCGTCGGGAGTTCGGGTTCGGGGCTGTAGGGCGGGCGTTTAAGTGATTTGTACTTAAACACCCCCCCCCCTCTTCTTCTTCCTCTTCTCCCTCAAACCCTCCTCCCCCTCCTTCACCTCCGGCGAGGCGAGCTCCGGCGAGGCGACTCCGGCAAGGTGCGGTGGTGCCGGCGGATTGACGCGAAGCTCCAGGCGAAGCCCAGCGAGGTAGGTGGTGTTGTTTGAGTTTTAAATCCCGAGCCCCCCTGTGAACCCCAATTTTAGCATCAGTTCGTCACTTAATCTTCAAACAAATCCCATGGACGCGTAGTATACAATTTTCTCTTTCCGACGCTCGTTTCGGATTTGAAATCGGAGGTCGGAGTCATCCGCAATCGTTCGCCGAAGTTTGTGGGAAATTCGGGTTTTCTGGGTGTTTCCGGCGGGTTCCGGCGACGGCAGGGGCTTCGGCTGGCGGCGACGGCGTCTTCAGGCGAAGGGCGGCGGCGGCTTCTCGTCCAGACGGCGGCGCGCGCGACTCCGGCGGCTAGCGCGGCGTCTGTCGGCGGGGCTAGGCGGAGCTCACCGGGGCGGAGCGCAGGGGAGCGCCGGGAGGCGGCGAGCGCCGGTGGGGGCGCGAGATCGCGGAAGACCGGGGTCGCTGACCCCGGCAGGCAGACAACGGACCCGCTTTTGCGGGTCTGCGCGTGGAAGAGAGACCATCCTTCGGGCCGGTCCAGTTTTGGGAACCGCGGTCCGCGCGGGTGAGCCGCGGACCGCAGCGGCTCAGCCGGCTGAGTCGCGGGCCGGCCGGCCTGAGCCGGTCCAGGGGGTGGGGACCGGCCGGACCGGTCCGGACCACCCCCTCTTACGTCCGGTGACGTTTAAAATGCAGCAACTTCTAAACGACGCGTCCGTTTGACGCGCCGTCTGTGGCGGTGGAACTGTATTGACGAGACAGTCTTTTTGAGATGGTTTCGGGAATTTTTAATTCCCGAAACGAGGGGTCTCGGTTGCGCGACGTTTCCTTAAGTGGACAAGCGTAATTCCCGAGATTCTTGTTTTGGACGGCGCGGACGCGTCCGACGTCCGTTTTGAGCGCCGTCAGCGGCATTGGAGCCCTGGCACCGAGGCGGAGGTTTCCAGGGCGGTTTCGGGCATCGAAACCGAAGTTGAGGCGTGGGCCCCACGGCCCGTCTTTTGAGCTGCGTGCAGCTTTTAGCGACTTTTTCCACGAACGTCCGTTCGGGGCGTGCGAGCAGTCGATGTTGGGTGTTTTTCCGAGGGGATTGCAATGGTGCAATCCGCCCGCTCAAATTCGGTACGATGGTGCGGGGCCCACAAGGACCGTTTGGGCGTCGACGGTGATTTTCTATCTCTATCACCGGGCGACCGTTTTGAACAAGTGAGTAGTCCACCTTGTGTGCTTTTGCGAGATGATCGCAACGGTGCAATCTGTTGGCAGCGCTTCGGGACCGGGGTGCGGGTCCCGCGTGGTACCACTCGTGCGCGGGGAGCCGGAATGTATCTTTTTCTCCGGATATCCGTTGCACTCAAGTGAGTAGTGCTTTTGACGTGTTTTCCCGTGGGGATTGCATTCGTGCGATGCGCCCGACTGTTTCCGGGGCCGAGGCTCGGGATCACGGGACGCCGTTTGGGCGTGAGGCGGTGTTGGCGACTTTTCTGTCGGATATCCGTTTGAGGTGAGTAAGTAGTCTAACTCGCGTGTTTTTTCGCGAGGATTACAACGGTGCGATCCGTTTGGTTGTGCGGAGCCTTATAAGCGATTTTATTAAATGTGGAATTATGAAGGGTGCCCCGGTGGCGGCGGTTCTTCTACCGTGTTTGTAGCGGACCCTGGACGCGTGATCGCGTGCACACCAATGTGAGTGATGTAAGTGCTTGAATAGATGTGGTTGGCCGTGCCTGAGCCTTTGAGGTGGAGTTGTTACGTCACGCCTTCGCGTTGACGTTGGGTGTCAGGTGCACGATAGCCCTTGGCTGAAAACGTGGTATACTCTGGGAGTGTACGAGAACGCTTGGAGGTACGTGTGGTTTGTACCTGAGATGTTCGTGCGCTTGGTTGGGGTTGACTTGGGACCACACGTCGTGTGGGCCCCATGTGCGTGTCGTGTTCTGCCTTACGTACTTTGACCTCTCGCGGCGTAGAGGGTCCCTCTGTGTGTTTGTTTGACCAGCAGGGTGGAGCTCTTCCTTTGGCTCTATGCTCGTTTGTTGACCAGCAGGGTTGAGTGGTCTCCCCCTTGTTTCGTTCTCGATGGATTGGCCGGTAGCGGTGCTAGTGACACCCAGTGCTGGGGCAGACGCTGCACCTCTTTTGGGAGAGCTGTTCTGGAGTTGGGTGGTCGCGCGACACCCACTCCGTGTTCGGTCAGCCAGTGTTGTACCCTCCTGTAGAGATGGCAGAGCGGTTCTGAGTTTTACCCTCCAGCGAGACTGGACAGTGGGTTACTCGTCGACTTTCTCGGGCTTACCCTCCAGCAGGGCTGGGCAGTGGGTTGCTCACTGACTTCTAGGGTTTACCCTCCAGCAGAGACTGGGCAGTGGGTCACCCGACGCTATTAGGGTCTACCCTCCAGCAGAGACTGGGCAGTGGGTCACCCGATGCACATAGGGTCTACCCTCCAGCAGAGACTGGGCAGTGGGTCACCCGACGACCTCTTAGGGTCTACCCTCCGGCAGGGCTGGGCAGTGGGTCGCCCGTCGTCTAGTTCCAGGTCTACCCTCCAGCACGGCTGGGCAGTGGGTCACCTGTCGACTTATACCAGGTCTACCCTCCAGCGGGGCTGGGCAGTGGGTTGCATGATGATGTATTAAGGTCTACCCTCCAGCGGGGCTGGGCAGTGGGTCGCCAGATGATGTATTAGGGTTTACCCTCCAGCAGGGCTGGGCAGTGGGTCACCCGATATTTTGGTTATGAATTACCCTCCAGCAGGGCTAGGCAGTGGGACACCCGTTGACATTCCAGACTCAGTCCTTCCGACTAGGCTAGTCTGTGGCTTTCCTCCGTGATTACCAGAGCGGGACCCTTGGTTATACGGGTCAGTGTTGTGACGGCTTGAATTTGAGGAGACCTCTCGACTGCAGGGCAGTGACGAGGTGTGGTTTGACTTTCCCTAGAACTCTCAAGTTCGAGGGGCACTTTCCCCACCGAGACGCAATCTTGTGACGCGATCTAAAACCGTGCGGGCGAGTCAGTGCCGCCCAAAGCGGATAGTGTCGAGGTGCGGTGATTGAGCCCATTGTCTTGCGGTTCGGGGCAGACGTGCGGGATGCTGGGCATCGAGGGAGTTTCTTCTGAGACTGTTGGCTACTCTTTTTCTTGGGCTGAGCTACGGGACGGAGATCCCCTTACGAGCTTGTTCGGGCTTCTTGGCAGAGCATATATATGTATATACCTCGTACGAGTACCCACTCCTTGGGTTTTGGCTACTCTCCTTCCAGGAGAGGCAAAGACGCGCGGGGTATGCCACGTGCTTTGCGCGTCCAGCTTCTCGTGGTTGGATGAGTCTACTCTCCTGCTATAGGCAGCGAAATCTCGACGAGAAGTGCATCTTCTCACCGTTCCTAGCTCCTTGTGTTAGGACGAGTCTTCTATCTTTCTCTTGATGGGTTGAGCTGTTACTCTTTACTGCACCCTTGGTTGTACTCCTTTCTATTCCTTGTTCGCTCTACTGCTCACCCTTCGGTACCTCCTTTGTTGCTCCCTCGAGCCTTCGGGGTATCCTACTGAGTATTTTTATACTCACCCCTGTTTGGGCTTTGCCCGCACTTGGTGTGCCCTTGCAGACGACGGACAGGTGGAGCGTGACTTCGGTGGAGCGTAGGAGCTTGGGAGCTTGGACCGCGTGCGGTGGTCGTGGCCGGGTTCCAGGTGGCAGACCCGTCAGTTGTTTGTTTTTGTTTACCTGTTGCCGGGTTGTGGCACCTTTCCTGGTTGGGCGCGTGTTTTGCCCCTTTTTCCTTTTCAGCACTTTACTTGTATCTTGTAGAGGTCGATGCACTTTGTGGTATATATATAGCAGTTTCCCTTTGCTTTTCTTTTTACTCTGCACTTCTGCATTGAGCGTGCTGCGTGTGTGTACAGGTGCTTAGGCAAAGGCCTCCCTGAGTTATTGTGCCTTCGGCGCTGGTCGCCAGCCCCTGGCCTATGGAGGCGGGCCTGGGGTAGTTGCGGCTCGAGCCCGGGTAGGGTCGGGTCATGACATGGAGGGACGAAGGGAGGAGGAAGCGGGTGTGGCTGGAGCTGTGCACATAGAACTGTCGACCAAGGAGGGATGATTGTTGGAGGAGATGTCGCGGGATCTAACGAAGTTGCGGGAGCCTGTGCGCAAAGGGAAGCAGTGTTGTGGAAGGGGGCGACCGGATGAACGGATCTGGGGAAGCCGACAGAAGACCTGGCGAGCGGTGCTCGTAGCGGTGGAACAATAGACCTCGACGAAAGAGGTCGCGCTCAGGAGGGTGGCCGTCGCGCAGGAGCCGCGTGCTGGAGGGTTCCGCCGGAGTCGTCGCGCACAGACGGGAGTCTGGTCGGCGGGAGGACCTCCAACCGCTAGAGGGAGGCGCGCGCAGGAGAAGCCCTCGCACGAGAGGGGACGTCGCACTGGGAGGGGGGAACGACGCCAGAGGGCCCCGAGGAGGAGGTCGACGCCCAGAAAGCCAACGATATGGATCTGCCTGGAGAGCAGGAGTTGCCGGCGCGGGAGGACCTTTGATCACGGGGGGGAGGCGAAGCCAAGAAGCCGCAGCAGGAGGCGGGGCCGGAAGTCCGCCGTCAAGAGTCCGCGTAGGGCCTCACCGAAAACAGTCACGTAGGAGGGGGTGGCGGCTGAGAATTAGGGCCATGTGCCCGCCACCCCCCCCCCCCTACGGAGGGGGAAATAAAAAAAAATGAACCCTAAACAGGGAGGAATAAAAAAATGGAGGGAGGGGTCGGGTTAAGCCTCCTCTGATACCATGTAGAAGTATAAAAAGAGGTAGACCCGAATTGTACAATATGTGGATATCATATGATACGATATGTCATGGTTGAATCTCAATCGTTGGATGTCTCTATAATATTGTACGACATATGGTGTTGTATGGTGCGATAGATATTGCATATAGCAATAACTTGCATCGCGGCATGTGGCATGTTGTAACGCCCTAGCCCGGCTCACCCGAATGGTAACTGGATCGGGGGCACCATGTGATCTGAGGCACGTCTCCCCGTATGCCAGAGACTGCTGACTAGCAGTTAGGGTTGATGTACAACAAATGGGAAGACTATAATCTCAGGCACAAATAACCATAAATCATAGCGGAAGCAGTAACAATAATAATCAATCGCATCAACAGCATAACATGGACATTACACCTATGGGCCAACCATAGGCTAATGACAACGCATGCTATAACATAATGGAGTGTATTGTAATGTCACACGAGCATACATCAGAAGTGGGGACGCGAATAAGCCGACTATATACAGGGTGATCCAAAAATAAGAAAAATAAAGGGAGACTACATCAAAACTGGGTCCCGAGTCCCTGCCCAATCCGGTCACATGACTCCACCCATCCAGCTCATCCATCAATCATAAAGTCATTGCCCTTGTGCCTACAACCATGAAATCTGTTCGGGTTCAGGGAGCCCGAGCAGGGTGTAAGTACAACTCAATAGGTCACCACAAATGGTGTCCATAAGCAAATCCAGTAAATACAAGTGCATGCTCGGTATGAAATCCTAATAAAGCAAGTAAATAATTAACTCACCGCATCATGGAATGTAGCAGCAAGACCATGTGCGAACATACATACTTTGGCCAGTTTCAAAATGGGATGATGCACCCATGGTCTGAACACACATCGGGACTGAACAATCTATCACCCCTTGTTACATAAGTCATGGTGAACAAGTCATCACCTTCGTATTGCATCGTCAAACAAGGTATCGCCACTGTATAGCCTATGTGAGAGATATCACCATCACATGGCCTCGATGAACGATGCATCACCATTACACAACCTTGGTGGACAATGTACCACCTTCACATACACTCGATGAGCAATGTGTTGCCACAATAGTCTCGATGAACGAGGTACCAACTTCACATGCTCTCGATGAACGATATATCACCATCACAGCAACAATGGTGAACGAGGCATCACCTAGTGAACGATGCATCGCCACTAATCAATACATAGGTGAACGATCCATCACCAACTCACGACCTCTAGGTGGTCGAACTACCACCTTGCCAAGTCTTTAAGGTGAATGATCCATCACTGAATTGATGTTTCGAGGTGGGCGATGTACCACCAATACAATCTAAAGCAGACAAGGCACCACCACAACAAAGTCCAAACCGCCCTTCATGCTAAAGCGGGAACACCTTCCCTCGTGTGAACATGTGACATCCATATGAACCTAGTAAAGCACTTCATTATCTAAACTCTTTTGACTATAGAACTCTTTGCATCAACAATAAAGCTATTGGGCGAAGAGTCGCACTTTACCACCGTTCATGCGTTACACTTCCCAAGAATCGGTTAACTCTTCAACATTTGCTCTAATACCACTCTGTTAGGTTTTTATGGATCAAACAACACCTGTTCTAAGCAACAAAAAACATTAGAAACCTCAAATTCCCAAGATCACCATGCTATGAAAACATAAATCATGTATAATATAAATGAAAAACAATGAGTGTCTTTCACCATAGATGAATGATGTCCCCCCGATCCTCATCAAGCATTTGTCTACACTCAAGGGCATCATTCATCTACGGTGAAAGGTACTCATTGTTCTTCATTTATATTATACATGATTTCGGTTTTCATAACATGGTAATCTTGGGAATTTGAGGTTTCTGATGTCTTCTATTGCTTAGAACAAGTGTTTTCGATCCATAGAAACCTAACACTTCGACGTGGTCAACATGTCACTAATCAAGTAGCGTAGGTGAACGAGTTATCACCGGTCATACAACAATTAAAAATAAACAATGCATCATCAATTAATTCATTTAAGTGGACGTATCACTAGTCACACTTTTAAGGTGAGCAATCAATCACTAGTCACACGTAGATACGAGACAAGGCTAACTCTCCTTAGTCTAGGTCATACATACTAAGTCTAGGATGCCACAAAAACTCCTAAGGTCACCCTTTGTAAGAATAAACGCTCATCATGGGTCTTAGGTCACATTTCCATAACACGTTATACAAGGGACATGGTCATCAGCGACCATGATTTCGTCACACACCTCATGGAGGACCACTCACGGCCCTATTTGGTCTCACTCGCACCATAGGGGATCAAGAAAAACAATTTAAATTAGTTTCAGGGCATATGCACAAAGTTGGCGTTTCCCGCATTCCATAGGACATGTGCAAAGCTTGTAAAAAAACGACGGTGTAGCTAGGGACCACCTGCCTAGACTGAGAAGGGTCCAACTCGTCAGATATCACCAGTTGATTCGGCCTAAATAGATAGAAATCATGAAGCCTAGCATAAGCCCAAAAATTAGACATATTTGGTGGAGAACGACAATACAGCGAGAGAAACGGCGAATAGATACAAGAAGGTTAGACTTCCACGGAACTTGGGACAGACGGCAATATGTGGGTGCCTCTTTCTCCCCCCTATTAACAATAAATACCGAGGGACAATGGGGACTCTTCATCCCATCAATCTCTTTCAACCTCTTCTCCTCCTATATGCTTTATCTTAGCAAAGAATCTTTAGTTAGTCCACTCTAAATCTACTTGGGCTAACCCAGTGTAGAAAACAAAAGGGAAATAATCAAGATTGTCAATGTTGTCCATAAACAAATAAGTATCTGATACCATGCTCAGAACTCATTTTGAGGGGCTGCTCATACAAATTTATCATGAAAATTAAATAACCTACACACATCTCAACAAACCATCAAAACAGTTCATGTGCAAGCAAAACAACTCCCCCTTTATCTCATCCTTTTCACTAACCAGCACTCCCCAACAAGTTTGAAATAATCAAGAACAAGAGGTGTAAGTGTGATTGAAATACCTCATACTCCATATTTCATAGGGCTGTCCAGATTTTTCAGAATTTCCAGATTCATACAGCCTGTGATAAATTGACAACTCCATCTTTATTTTTAGCCCCCCCCCCAAGGGATGCACTCGCGCCTCGTCATGGAAGATGAAATACTCCATGAAAAAACCCTTACAGTCCAATGTATACATCACCCATTCAACTCCTTCAAATTCCCTGCAAGTTCACACAAATAAACAAGAATAATAGAAAATAAGGAGGAACTTTTTTTTGTTCCTCGGAAGAAACATTTGGGCTAAGAGTTTCCTCTCACCCTAGACTTCTCCTTTCTTCCAAACTCATCATGGGAAGAATTCTTTGTACTTCTTTTCTTGTTTTCAGCCTCAACAGTTTGCTTGTCTTCTTTCTTCCTTTGAACTTCTTCATTGTGGGGATTAGTTTTCTCCACCTCAGTTACCAATGCAACCTAATCTACTTTTGCTTGCATCGTCCTTTTCATGCTCTCTTCTTAGACTGATAGGATTGTCATGCAATCCTTTGTGCCATGCTCAGTTTGTCCACACCCCTTACACAGCTTTTCTTGAACTTTCAGATCTCCATTAGTGGACAACTTCTCATCATTAGGTTAGGTCTCATCAACTAAAACCACTTGCTTTCCTTTTGCCTCAGCACTCACTTGTGTCGTCTCCATTTGTTTAGCCTTGACCAGTTGATCAGGCCACACTACCAAGCACTCCTTGATATGCTCAGTTTCTTTAGGCATGGCATTTGGTTTCCTTGTAGACTAAGCAGTGAATGATTTCCCTTTTACATCATAGGAAACTTCTACAGGGAGTTTCATCATGCATACCTCAGTATAGTGACCTTGTCCACATTTGTCACACTCTTCTTGTAAGCATTCAAATCTGTTCTGGTTGGACAAATTTGGTTCATTCCTGACACCAGCTTGCTTCTCCTTTAAATATGTCCTTGAATACTGACCAAAACTCCCCCTTGGTTCTTGATAATGACATATTAAACCAACAAGTAAAGGTTTTGTGTCCATACCTTCCACAGTACCAGCAAAATCCTCTAAAATTAGATCTTCCATTTTGATAAGCAATCTGTCTAGAATTCTTGAATTGTTGCTCAGTTGCAAACCAAGCCTCCTTGTGCCTAAGGGGCAGTGATACTCTTGGCTCATTTCTCCCTTTGGTGTGGAAGACTTCCTCTCATCCTCATTCTTGGTTCAACACTTCTCAGAACACTTTTTTGTAACCAACACCATAAGAAATTCCATATTTATAATGAGATAGATTAGGCGCATATTTCACTTGCCTGTTAGATCTCATCTTCTCACAGACTTGGGAAGATTCACCTTTAACCTCATCGAACTTGTTGAAGTCTTCTCTGACTTTGTTCGTCTCACCTTGAACAACAAGACACATTGACTGTGTCTCTCCAAGTTCTTCTCTTGCAGTCAGCTTCTCTTCAAGGTCACTGATAATCTTTTCTTGTTCAGCTTCTCTAAGTTTATGCTTCTTGATCTCATCAACATAGGCTGCTTCCTTTTTCATCAGCTCCTCTTTTTCTTCATTCTCCTTATTTTTCTCCTTTGGCGGCTTCCTTTTGTCTTTCTTGAGCTGTGTAATTTGTTCAAGACAAGATTCCAACTTGTCTTTCAGCTCCCAGTCAAGTTTTGTCCTTTCCTCTCCATCATCATCATTGCTTGATGAATCAAATCTTTTCTTAACATGAGCAATGAAAGTGGCTTTATTATCCGAACTACTAGATGAGTCATCTCTCTCTTTCTTACTCGAAAATCTTCTTCTTTTGCTCCTGAAATGTTTCTTTTTATTCTTACCTTTTTATGTTTTTGCATTTTATCATCCTCCACGTCTGATTCAAATTCTTCAACCAGCTTCTTTGGGCAATATTTTGCAATATGACCAATATCATCACAATTATAACATCTCAATAATTGCTTACCTTTGCTTTTCTATTTTCCCTTCTTGAATCTCTTTGATATAAGAGCAACGGTTTGGTTGAAGACTTCATCATCCACGGCATCTGAATCATTGGATTCAACATCAGCTTCTTCTCTGACTTTTCCTTTTCTCGTGGCTTCAAAAGCTGTCTCATCTTTTATCTTCTTTTTGAATGATGGACCCTTCTCATTTCATATGCAATAAGAATATTGTGAAGTTCATCCAATGACAGATCTTCCCTTTCTTCCAAAGTTGAAACCTTGGAATCAAATTTGTCCGGAAAAATTCTCATCAACTTCTTAACTAAGATGGAATCCTCCAATTTTTCGCCAAATCCTCGAATGTTGGTGACAATCCCATTTACCCCAGTGAAATAGTCATCTATATTCTCATCGTCATCCATTTTAATATCCTTAAATTTACTTCCCCATATTTGTAGTTTGGCTTATTTCACCTTGATATTGTCTTCATAGTTGCTTCTCAATTTTTTTCATATCTCTGTTGTTGTTTGAAGGCCCATTATCTTTGTGTAGACTTTTTCTGAAAAGGACATCAAGATGGCATTTTTGAGTCTTGTCATCAAACTCCATATTTCTCTTATCACCTTGAGTCATAGCAGCACCTTCAGCAATGGGTGGAAAACTCATTGTAGCAGCAGCTCTAACTTCTAAGCCAAGTAAGAGGAGGTAAAGTAGCATCCTATTCCTCCAACTATGATAGTTCATGTCATCAAAGGCAGGTATTCCTCGGATGCTCACAGAGTTTAAGTTCTTCATTTCTCAGTAGCTTATTTTGGATCTTTAGAGGGAACCTGGGCTTTAATACCGCTTGTTGTTCTCAGATCCGATTAGATCACTGAGAAGGGAGGGGGTGAATCAGTGATCAATTTTCATTTTAAAAGTTATTCCTTTTCAACCCAACCTCTTAAACTTGTTAAGATTCTCAACCCACTTAATGATTTCTCACAGCCTCGTCTTCGTGTGCATCAATAATAATAAAGAGCACAGCACACGGTATTTACAAGGTTCGACTGAAAGACATTGTTTTCCATGTTGGTTATACCCCCCCAACATAGAGCCCACTGTGCTCTCCACGGTCCAAAGTCCACTGGAAGATACAACAATTCTTCAACAACAGATCCAGCACAAAATGACTTTCGGCTTGCTCCTAGTGTTCTCTGCACCACAGGAAGTTGGTCCTCCACGAGCAGATGGATCAACAGGTCTGCACGTGTACTCCCTCAAGAACTTCAGCAGCAGTGCTGGTCTTGAGACTTCCTCCGGGTCTTGAGTGATTTGGATCTTCCTCAGCCTTCACAAATTCTCAGGTGCATAGCAAATCTTCTTATTCAATGGATCCCTTCTTCGACTCCTCTCTCCATGATAATAATGTATCGGGCTCTCAATTATTCTCAAGGCTCAAACAGTATTCACGAGCTCTCACAATAATCTCAAGAATTCTACTTTCTTCGATACCCGCACCATATTTATATTCACAAAATAATATCATGAATAATAGTTTCCTTTTGAATTTGGAAAACTCCATCAATCTTTGACGGGCACAATCTTTTAATTCAAAGCTGGAAGATATTTCAAGTCTGAATTCTCCTTCAAAATTGTATTCAAAATCCACGGTCAAATCACTTCGGATGCTTTGAGTCACAGCAACTAGGATCATAATCATCTCGAGTGATCATGATGCTTAATCCCAGGAATAACCCAACGGTAGCATCGTCTGATTTAAATTCCTTCAAAATATACAAATTCTGAAAACTCAGAAATCACGCTTACTCTCAGAATGATGTTTACGCAAATCATGGTCATGTAGCGTCCAATTCATGATCACGCAGAGCATGATGTTTACGCAGTGCCAGGCTCATGTTTACACAAGATTGTATAATGCCTCACCCAGAGCCTATATAATGTGTACCCAACACTTGCGTGATGTGTGCACAGCACCAGTATGATGTTTACGCAGCACAGCTCGAGCCGATGGTGACACAGCACAGCTGCTCATTAATTCTAGGTCATCTCATCAAACTCATAACCACTTCCAAGATGTTGCATACAGTTTCTCTACATCCACTGACATTTGCCTTGATTACTTTGAGAATCAGCACATCAATCATCACATTTAAGATCTTGAGGGTGAAATCCTTGGAGAACATCCTCCATCCCACCTCGAGAAGCATCACACTCTACAACAAAATCCATGGAGAAATCCGAAAGTCTCAAAATAAGAGCAATCATCAAACACCTTTTCAATGTATCAAAAGCCAACTGAGCATCTACAGGCCTCTGGAAATTATTCTTCTTAATAAGAACCACCAAAGGGCGAGCCATCTTCCCATAGTCTTTGATAAATTTTCAGTAATAACCGATAAGCCCCAAAAATCGTTTAACTTCTCTAACATTCGCTTGAGCAAGCCAACTTTGAAAACCACCTTCTTAGGATCCATAGACACCCCATCAGGAAATCAAATGCCTAAAATATTTGATAGTAGTGACTCATCCAAAGAAACACTCTTTCCAATTAACATGCAAATCATTCGTATGTAATACCTCAAAATCCCGATTTAAATGAGCCAAATGGTTTAAAGATAGCATTCATAGTAGCCTAAAATGCAATCGGAGAATTTATGAGCCCAAAGGGCATAACCAAGTATCGATAATGACCTTCATGAGTCTGACACGTCGTCTTCCCAATATCCTCATCTTTTACCTTTAATTGATGGAATCCCGATTTAAGATCAAGTTTTGTAAAATATCGAACCCCGTATAGTTCATCTAACAAATCCTTTAATTATTGGGATAGGAGACTGGTCTGTATCATAAGCTTATTCAAAGCTCGATAATCCACACACACACACCATCCACCATCCTTCTCCTTTACCGGAATTATTGAACTAGAATAAGGACTAGTACTATTTTGGATAACACCTTGCTCAAACAGCTCTCACACTTGTCGTTCCACCTCATCTTTCAAATAATGGGCGAGTTTATAAGGTCTCCTAGTAACAAATTCTGCAAATGGTCATAATTGAATGGCATGATTAGTGGATCGACAAAGTGGTAACCCTTTTGGTTCCTCAAACATTGTTAGATACAGAAGAAACAAATTTTGCAAATCAGTCGACTGCTCTGGACACAAGGTAGAGTCACTTACTGCCAAAGCCAAACTAGAGTCCCATTAAAGACCCTGAGCAAAAATTGTGTGTCCTATGAATAGGTGTTGCAAAGACAAAGGTAGCGCTTGTGGTTGTTGCAAACCTTGAAGAGTAGCAGGCGTCCCTTGAAAAACAAAGCACGTAGTAAGGTTCTTTCAATGAGAAGTAACATAGCCAAGAGTCTCCAACCAAGTCATACCCAAAACTAAATTTGGACCGGTAGTATCAAACAAGAAAGCTTCTACTGTAAATTGAAAGTTACCCAATTCAACAAAGCTTTGCACTTACCACTTCATAAAACTTGATGTTCATTACCCAATTTAACTCCAAATGGTTGAGTCTCAAGTATCGGAATTTCTAGACACTTGAGCAAGGCCTTGGAAATAATTATGGCTAGCTCCACTGTCAATCAAAACCAAAATGGGAACACCTTCGACACTACCCTCCAACAATATAGATTTTGTGTTTTGGGCTTCTAACATATCTAAAATAGACAATGACAATGCTTGACAAGTCATTCCCCACAACTCTTCCACTAATAAGCCGCAAACCTCACCATCAATTTATGCATCAACTTTGTCTTCATCTTGAGGATCAACACTCTCATACCATCAATCGAAACCCCTTTTCAGGACACTTGTGAGCTCGCCCATGCTTTAGGGCAACTCCAACCCATTACTTCATTTTGAAGTAAGGTTACTCTAAAATGGAGTATGAACTGTGAAATTAACTCCAACCCATTCACTTCATTTCCCACTCTAAAAAGAATATTCTTTGGATATCCTTAATTTTTATATATTAAAATAAATATAAATCATTGATTATGTTGATAAAATGATCATAAAGTAAAAAAAAAAACAGATAGCGCATGAACAGTGGAGCGCCAAATATGGCGCTGCACTGTAGCAAATCTCCAATTTAACGCCAAGAATAGCGCTGGGTTGGAGGGATTTTTTACGCTAAAATAACATTTATACCGCTGCGTTGAAGATGGTCTTAAGCCACAGGAAAAAAATATAATCCATCTTCATATTTTGCTCTTGACCGATTACTCGCCCCTTTCCATTTAAGCTCATACTCCTTATCCAGCCCCTTCTCCTCTACCTTACGATCTGGTCCAAAAGAATTTGGAATCAATTTGATTATTCCATTGTTAAAAGGTTTACTACCATGGTAAAATCGATTCTTTCATCGTGGCTCTAGAGGTCTTATAATGCCTTCATTTGGCAATCCAGGTTAATGACAAGAACTGTGCTTTGTCTTGAGGCTCGTGTGTTATGCCTGAACTCTCAATTTTTGGACACAAGCCACCCAAAAAAAACCAATATACCAAGGCTCTAGAAGGCAGTAATGTGTAATTCCACCCTTTCAAACTCATGACATAATCATCCACCGAACATGTTTGTTTAATTCACTTGAGCTGCTTCAACGGATCACTTTCGAACGCAGCTCCATATCGACAGAGAAGTTTTGTCTTCAACTCATCCCAAGATAAATCTAGCCGACTGGAATATAAGGACAAAAAACAATGTTGTACAGGTCCTTCAAAACATAATCGTGTGATTTGCACTCGCAAATTATTGCAGGTTTTATGAATCATGAAATATGCCTCAACTCAAATAATCCAAACAATAGGATCTTAGCCTGCAAAAATAGTTAACTCTACTCGCTTAGCAATAGACTGTAAGACCTCCCAGAGGTCGATGTCTCTTGTACTCCAGACTCCCGCAAAACGAGAATCCTGAACAAGATCACCTTTCACCTCGCTACTTTCTTCACGGCTTGAGCTACGATCGAAATTTTCCTTATCACATTGATCAAAAGGTGAGACAATCTTCCCTTTTCCACGCCAATCCTATCCAGCTCTAAAAACTCTCAGACTTGATACTTTTGTATTCATAGGTTTCGAAGAACCGGAAAGATGTTGTTGAACAGAAAGCTCAGCTAGAACCCATGTTTGTGCAAGCATGGACTATTGTAACTCACGCTGCTGGTGCAGGAGCTTAGTCAGCCCTCAAGCAAGAATTTCAATGGTAGTTTGCACCTCCTACAAACATACTTGAGTCTGCAACTTGTTGTTCTGTTTCTAAAACAGGACTGCTTGTTCCCGCGCAAACTGCTCCAAGCTAGAACTCAATGTCTCCATTGACGCAACTCAAGACTCCATCCGGGAAGGCATTCACCAATTGCGTCGAGCGAAAACTCGATGGAAGCATCAAAATGACAGAACAGTAGGTACTTATGAGAGGATATTCAGAAGAATATATCAAAGAGACCGTAATGTACAGCGGTATAGAACATTCTAGAAGAAACAGTGGGATGGGCAGAAAAGGAAGAACCAAAGTAGCCTCCCTGGAGCCAAGGTCGCAACCTCCCGACAGCCAAGCAGCAATTCTAATTGACTGACCCCCTCTCTCCCGTAACAGAACTTATTCAACAATTATTGTAAAACAAAACATAAGACATTTACTAAACTACCCCTACACATTATCAACCATCCTCCCCTTCCTCCTAGAATAGGTTTTAAAAGTTAAACTGCCAACAGACTTATCAGCATTGTACAATATGCTTGGCTTAGAATACAATATAAAATATCATATTGCATGGGTTGATTTGATATATTCCATGTAAACTATCATTTTTATTTGGTATATACATCATTAGATGATGTATTTAATGAGATGTGATGTGTTGCATTAAACTGTTTAAGTATTCAACGATGTATGAGTAATAAGGTAGTATGTTATAACATACAAACTGAGTGTTGGGCAAACATTTTTTAAGCGTATGACCTCCAAGAGACTACTTCATTTAATGAGTTTTATATAATGAGTTCAACATCTCATTGCAATAGTAGTAAAGCGATGATTATTAGCTGAAACTCTCTTTCTTCTTTCTTCCTTTACCGAAAAGAGGTACTAGCATGTTGTGACCGTGAATGGGTCTATCCAAAAGAGTTTTGGAGATTTCATAATTGGTGGATCACCTGCGAAGGCAAAAACCAGCTAGTTGTTGAGTGATCATCATTAGACTCAAGGTTTTGAGGATTTTATGTTGGGCGGTGAGGTGCGTTTTTCATGTTCTTCTATTCTTCCGCGTGACCCTAACATATGGGTTTATATTTTCATTACATTTAGACATGGTTAATGTCTTTAAAAACCCATCAACTGCACATGGCATCTTACCATTTCACTTGGTGCTCTAATGTCTATTCCCATACCACGAACTGCCATGATCAATCTCACATGCCATTATAATGCCTTGTAACATGACTCTACCCTCAAAAAATGTCATTCTCAAAATAAAAAACTAGATTCATGTATTTATGTCTTTTTTAATTTAACCAAGCATTCTGATAAAAAAACGTATTTGCCCATAGCTAATAAAAGAGTCACTCATTTGCTCATAATACCAGATTTGTATTAGTGCTTGATGTCATACAATCAATTGGTGTCTTGCTCCGTGCTACTAAACCCCATTTTGATATCTTATGTCAACCTCCAAATTTCAGCACATTTGAAACGCACTGTCACTGAAAACACTCAATAGGTTAATACTTATGAGATCCAGAGTGTGAGCTTGCAAGGTGATCGTGTAATTTTCACTTGTTTTTTTGTGCCCTGACCCTGAACCATTACAATGATATTAATGCAAAGAGTTTCAGCATTAGAAAAAGTAATTGATGATTTTATTAAGCAAGACGGGACCAAGAGGGTGATGCATATGCCAGCAGAGTAAATAAACTACGTAAAGTGTGCAATAAATGAAATTAAGCTGAAATCAACAATTGAAAAGATAAAGTGGTCATTCCATGTAAATGCATCGAGTCAATATTGAAAAGGCAAATTCAAGGATGGCCATCAACTTTAGGCCATGTGGAGTAACTATTACAAATTATCTGAATCTTTTCTCCAAGACAAACAGCAAAACATTCTACAATACCTTGCAGAGGATCCAAGGAATCAGGCACACAAAGATTTCCTTGAGTGAGGCCTGAGCAATCTTTGGGAACTTTCACTTTGACATCACGATCATCGGTTGGCATTGAAGAATTGAATCTACTTGACTCGGTATATTGTGTCCTATCGAGCTGTCAGAATTTAAGAATGTTTCTCCAGCTAAACGAATCAGTTGTACAGCCACTATTATGCTCAGACCACAGAAAAATGATAGTATGAAGTAGCAAAAGGCAAATAGAAAAATAAAAACATATGGAAAACTATTCAGTCATCTGCACAAAGTCAAAGGAGATGCACTTACAGGGTCTTCATCTGCAGATGATCTATTTTCAGTTTTGGGAGATACATGGTTTATAGGAGAAATATTTTTGCTTTCATCTTGAAGGAGTGTGTCCCCTTTGATGGTATCAGAAGATTCCAAATACAGACTGCTTTGAGATGGACGGTTGCTTGTTTTCTTATCTTCTGCAGCTTCTAAGTCCACTGATAATAGTGCATCTTGAAGGTGTTTGCAGTCTTCATGTTCTTGATCAGAAGCAGGAGTAATGAAACTCTTGTGATTCTGATTCTCATTTTCATGTTTGCCATTGTCTCTGGGATCCAATGATTGGATTTTTTCAAGTTTAGGCATACTGCCCTGATTAATAATTTTAGTTTTATGTTGTATCCTTCTCTTCCTTGTAATATGTGGTCTTTCTAAGCATGATAGTGGATTGGTAAAGGTGCAAGGATTGGGACATTGAACAGCATTTTCTGTTCCTGAAACCACATGGGAAAGGCTGGAAGATGAAAAACTTTGCTGTGCAGTTCCATTAACATTTGCAGCCAGTTCACGAAGTAACCTTTGGACAAATGGATTTCGGAACCCAAAAAACTGCATGTGATAAGAAAACAAAAGTTCAATAATTACAAAATGGAAGAGGAAAAAACAATCTGATGCAAAAGATGAACCATCTTCTAAAAGCTAGTGATGATGCAGATGAATAATCCTGTACAGAATTTATCAAAATTACAGCCAAACGTTGATAAGTAACTGTCATCAAAATACTTTCTGACAAGCATAAATGCTTCATAAGACCTTAGAAATGGACTAAAAACTTGATGCCCTCAAGGATGAATGATTCCATGTATCGTTGGTTGATTTTTAGGTCTTGATAATGATTAAACTAAAACAAAATCTGGCTAAGATTTGATATTTTCCCTGTTTGTTGATACAACAATCAGCATTATCAAACCTAATATAATTTAAGAGCTATGAAAAGCTAAAGCCAGAAAAAATGATAAAGAACGATAAATCAAAATTACTTGATCAAAGAATACATGAAATGGGGCCTTTCGTTGAAATTGGAATCATCAATATGGCATGCTCTTGATCGTGATCAGTGATTCAAATTTCTCCTTGACCATTTTCCAGGCCTTATCTAGTCCATGATCAAGGATATGCCATCATGATGACTTCAAGATAGAATTTTGTGTTAGTCTTAAATAATTAATAATATAATTGAACTTCAAATTCATACTGTTCAGACAAACACTGAAGCATGCCAAAACATATTAAATAGAAGGGAAATAATAGGTCACCTCCATCAGCATGGCACACATTTAGAGGCAACAGGGGGCTTACCTCGGCACCGTTTGTCTTGTGCAATGATTTCTTCCCATGAGATATCTTTTGGAAGTTATCCCATGCAATATCTGGAGTTTGTCCAGAACATGACTGCCCATCACTCGAGTTAATCTGCATGAAAAGGGAAAGTGATTGTCTCTTGCTTGCAAGTAATTTAAAATAGGAATGGATTTAAAACAGCTCAGCCTCAATGCCAACCATAAACAACGGTCCTTGGCAGCCTTCATGAATTTCAATTTTGCACATGCTGCCATTATGGTTTCGAACAGCTTGGTAACCTACCGGGTAGGGATAACGATCTTTCCCCTTCAAATAAATAAAAAACACATAAAAAATAGCAAGATGACGGATGCAATGGAAAAGACCAGAGTCAAGTAACCAAAACTTGTTGCGATGCATTGTTTAGCAGTGGTGGAAAAGAAATTTAACCAGGGCATAAATTGTTTGGTGAAATGGAAGTTAAAATGAGCACATATTAGCTTCGAATGATAAAACAATCATAGCAATGTATGGAGTTTGGATAACTTAATGGACAGTGAAATAGTTGACCAAGGGAAATTAAACACTTCAACAACTTGCCACCGTCTACACTTAGGCTACAAGGTATCACCAGTCACCGTTCCTTTCACAAACAGCTCACTGCCAAGAAAATATCAGAAGCGTGGCAGTTTTAGCCGTAACCCAATCAAGGTCAGAGAAATTTCACCATAACAGTTGATTCTATCAGAAATTTTCAGAGAAAAAACGAATAACCAGTAATTCATCCCAATGAGGAAGCCACACGCATGGCCTATTGGTTCTGTATTCCAACATCTTTTCGTTTTCAGAAATATAAAGGTGGAATCACCGGGCACGAAACCCCAACAGTAGTGATCGGTGCATTTGTGTGCGCAGGTGGACAAAACACGGTGTATCGTGAATAAGCAATAAAGTGAACGGAGGAAAATAAAGATACATGAAATATCGGTGGAAATAGAATGAGGTCAACCCTGGAGGAACTCCAATATTTCTTGTCCCAT
The DNA here is from genome assembly GCA_963277665.1 of Viscum album. Classification (NCBI taxonomy): domain Eukaryota; kingdom Viridiplantae; phylum Streptophyta; class Magnoliopsida; order Santalales; family Viscaceae; genus Viscum; species Viscum album. The sequence goes on along the minus strand of OY728138.1, from coordinate 53,378,024 downwards.
GGACCTCGGTAAATATCCCCGATTGAGGTGATTTCAAGATCATCTGACTTGCGTTTGTTAGCTCCGTCCATTAAAGAATCCCAGCACACCTCGGATCCATCGATGGCGGGAGAGCGATGACCTTGACACCGCTTGCAAGGAGAGAGCGCGATGGGGGGTTGGGGGGGGGGTGCGGGGGTCATCCGATTCGACGGCGGGAAAGCCCAGTTAAAAATAAGCTAATGTTAATGCTAATTTGATTTTTATTAATACAAAGTTTATTTTGATTAATAAATGAAATGTTTTTTATTTTATTTTTTTGTTATTAGTCAGTATAAGATTGATTACATTTGTCACGACAAACTGACACATGGAACAAAATAGTCTCTGTCTTGCCCTGAAATCATTAAATGGATAAAATATTTTTTATACAAATTTATTCTTGCTTTAAAACAGGTTGTTTTATTCATTTGATATTAAGAGATGTCTCGAGCGGTAACGGAGCTTTTTTGAAACTAGTGGCTCAATCAATCTTTGTTTATGTCTTGTTTTTGTCCAAGATTTAATTGTTGTGCGTTTTATCTATGCTAGCTTTTCTAGCTTTTGATGGGGTAAATCAAAGGGCAAAAATAAACTTCACTGGACAACGTGGATTGATTTATACAAACCTAAAAGCGAAGTTGGTTTAGGTTTTCAGGTGTGTGGAGAATTTCAATTTGGCTCTCTTAACCAAACAGGGGTAGTGGGTGTTGCAAAACCAGGAGTCCTTGTTTGCTCAAGTTGTGAAATCAAAATAGTTTTCTAACTCGTATTTCCTTCAAGCAACCCTGGGTATCGATCGAGTTTCGTTCAACGAAGTATTCAAGGGGCTTGACCTCTTCTTAATGATGGAGTTTATTGGAGGATCACAAATGGTAATATGGTTAGAATTTGGAAGGATCCATGGTCGCGGGGCAACTCCTACAATCTGCCTGCTTTATCTCCACACTCGGGTTTGGAGGATGCCCGTGTTAGAGAGCTTGTTAAGAATGGCATATCGAGACAGTGTTTGGAGAAGTTTAACGCTTGGTTTCATGAAAGTGATAAGGGTTTTTTTTTAGTATTCCACTTTGTCCAGACCCTTCCATTGATTGTGTATTTTGGGCAGTGTCTAGAGATGAAATTTGCTCAATTCGTTCTAGTTATGAAATGTTAATGGACTGTAAGATTGTAACGTCCCGGATCCGGGTGCCACTCAACGGGTGCCCCGAACTCGGTTGATCACATGACCTCAAGCGCATTTCCCCAAACGCCAGAGGCTGTCGACTAGCAGCAAAGGTCCATGTCTGATAATGGGGAAACTGTGCTCTCATTTGTCAAAGTGTAGCGTAGCGGAATAAAATATCTAGAACTGCATAGGTAGTTTAATGAATATGTATATATGTTGTTTGGGATCACTGCTTGGATCCAGGACCACCCCGGGGTGCGTTCCTCTGTTTAGTCATTTGGCCAGGATACCCGAGGGTATGCCATGATTATGTTGTGCATTGCTTTTTCTTGAGAGAAAATTTATATAAATGCTTGTTATGTGTTGGGCTCGGCCCGGTTACCTGCTTCTATTTCGCCTGAGGGTAAGGCCTGAGGGCAATGTTCTATTTCGCCTGAGGGCAAGGCCTGAGGGCAAAGTTCTATTTCGCCTGAGGGCAAGGCCTGAGGGCAAGGTTTTATTTCGCCTAAGGGTAATGTTCTATTTCGCCTGAGGGCAAGGCCTGAGGTCAAGGTACTATTTCGCCTGAGGGCAAGGCCTAAGGGCAAGATTCTATTTCGCCTGAGGGCAAGGTTCTGAATGGCCTGAGGGCAAGTTTCTGTTTAGCTTGAGGGTAAGGTGCATTTTAATATAATTCAATTATATTGAATTGATAAGTAATAATTTAAATGACAATGAAACTGGTAGTGATAGTTACTTTTGAGTACTTACTAGTTTACTGCATTTACTTTTGCACACTGTTGTTGCACATTCTCACTGACAGTTGGGCACAGGCCTTTGGTGGTTGTCTACTGGGATTTATTTCTCACACCCTGTTTGGGTCATGTCTTCGGCCCAAACAGATTACATTTATGCAGGTATGGATAAGGGCAATGGTCCTTCTACAAGTACTTGATTGTAACAGAGGAGTGAGAGAGCATGAGACCAAGCTTCGGCTTGCGATGCTGCTGCGTTCTGTTTACTCTGCTTTGTTGTGTTTGGTTGTACCTCGTACTTTGAGTTGTATTGTATTGTATTGCAGTGTATCATGTTTTGCCTGTTTTCATAGAATTAGTGACATGCTGCATCTTTATATATATGACTGCGGGTTCTCTTTACTTCAGTTGTTCATTTCAGTTGCATATTGTTTACTGTTTCCGTTGTTGTATGTTTGTATATTTTATTCCACTACGCTACACTTTGACAAATGGGGGCATAGTTTCCCCACTATCAGACTTGGGCCCTCGCTGCTAGTCAACAGCCTCTGGCGTTTGGGGAAATGCGCTTGAGGTCATGTGACCAACCGGGTTCGGGGCACCCGTTGAGTGGCACCCGGATCCGGGATGTTACAAAGTGGTATCAGAGGGGTTCTTTTCTTTGACTTACTGTTTGGAGCCTTAGTCAGGGATAGGATGAAAATGGTAGTTGGTAATAAGTTGTGCCTGAGAGTAGCTAACCCGTGTACAAGGAAAAGCCAGTCTACCTCGGTTATTGCAATTTTTCTGATTTTGCAATTTTACGATTGATTTGATTTTCACCTTTGGGTGACGCACTTGTGGTGTGCTGTTTATATTTTATATATGGGTTCTATTTAGTCGCAACCCGATGAGATGAGAGTATGTCATCTCATGCATCATTTAGACACATGCTAGAAATCACATGTCATGCATTCTTCCATGCCATGTAGGTGCATTAGAAATTGCATGTTGTTGTGATAGTTGTTGTGCTAGAAAAACATGTTGTTGTGATAGCTGCTTTGATAAATACCTGCTATTTGATAGGGTACTTTTGTGTGAGATTGCTAAAATGAACGCAAAACTTTAGTTCTTGAGGAGTATGGGCCCTCAATGACCGGAAGTTGGTGGATCATTAACGTGTATACTTTGTTATAACATGTGTAAGATTCCAAGCTTTGATTTGCGGAGAGTATGGGCCCTCACGGATCGGAATTTGGCACTTAAGTGTTGTCTTCAGTGTTTCTGGGTTCCAGAAGATTTTCTGAGGCTTACTATCCGGAAAAACCCAGAATACATACCGTGTAGTTTTGACTACATGTCATGTATTCTTCTGTTCGGGAGGAAGAGAAAAAGTTTTGAGTACAAGCCGTGTACCCTAAGTACACGCCGTGTAGTAGCTACCTGTGTCATAGGCCGTGTGGGCAGAAACACGGGATGAGAAAGTTCTAGAGGGCACACGCCGTGTAGTTATTTCACACGCCGTGTTGTGTGGACCCTGTGTCCACCCGTGTAACTAACAACACAGACGAAGGAAATCTTTTCTTGTACACACCGTGTCAATGATGAACACGTCGTGTAGTGTAACATGGGGACCTGACCGTGTAGCTAAAAAACACGGGTCGGTGTTACCTCTTCTTGAATACGCTGTGTACCTGTGGGTCACACCGTGTAGTCTTGACCGGGGAAAGACCGTGTGGACCTGGCCGTGTGGCTGGGAAGATGGAGTGGTGGTGTACACGCCGTGTGCGGGTGTAATACGCCGTGTAGTGTCAGCTGAGTGGTCAGCCGTGTCACTAACAACACGGGCAGTTGGAAATTAAGTCGTACACACCGTGTCTATTTTGGACACGCCGTGTAGTTTTGTTTAAAGGAGAGTCGTGTGGCTAAGCCGTGCGGAAGGAATCAGGCAGGGAAGGAGGATTTAAGTACACGCTGTGTGTGTGGACAACACGCCGTGTGTTTGGGGTGTTACATGACCAATTTTAGCTGGAGTACACGCCTATGTGGATGGCTTGTGAGAACACGCCGTGTAGTATTTATACACGCTGTGTAGTCAAGTTTTATAAATCTTGAATGCTTTATTTCTCTTGTTACCTTCTTGGTCTCCTAGTTCGCAGTCTTTGATAATCTTGATTTAAGGCGTGTGTTTGACCTTGTAGAGTCATGCCGCCGAGACGACCTCGAGTTGTTCACCAGGAGAGCGGCAACGATTATACTCTAGAGATGGTGGGCCATGGGCTACCAATGGATCCTCCAGCAAAGCCAAATGCGGCGCCAACCGTTATACCAGACACAGGCGCAGAGCCGCAGTTCCGTGAAGGCTTCATGCAGTTTATGCAGATCTTCCAAGGAGCATCGCAAGCCGCCACATCTATGGCAGAGCTGACGCGTATCTTCTAGTAGCAGCATCCACCTACGTTTTTAGGGGATGACGGACCACAGGTTGCGGAGTCTTAGTTGGATTATATGCAGACTATTTTCGAGCATCTAGAGACGCCTCCAGGGCGGAGGGTCAAACTCGCTACTTACATGCTGCGTGATTCCGCCAAAAGGTGGTGGGATGTTACCACCCAGTCAGAGCATCACAGAGACATGGCGTGAGAATATTTTCAAGCAGTCTTCTATGACTTCTTCTTTCCTGAGACGCTACGGGCAGATCGAGCTCGAGAGTTCATGAATCTGCAGTAGGGTGCTATGTCAGTGATGGACTATTCTGCTCGCTTCACCGAGCTTCAGCGGTTTGCACCTGTTCTGGTGAGAGATGAGATGCTGAGGGCTCGACGCTTTGAGGATGGTCTTCAGTATGACATTCGAGCGCTGGTGAACGTTTTCAGGTTCCCTATAGCACATGCTATTGTGAATCAGACACTGATTACTGAGAGGAACCTGCGAGAAGCTAGTGGTGCAGGCCAGGGCGGTTCAACACCAGTTTCTGGTACTATTTCTATAGGTAAGAGGAAGAAGCAGATGGATTTCTCTCACGGTGGCAGTACTAGCCAGAGGATTTCTACAGGTGGTTTGGTAATGTGCTACCAGTGTGGTAGAGAGGGGCACATGAGACCGCAATGTCCACGTGACCCAATGGAGTGCCGAGCTTGCGACAAGATGGGTCATCTGTAGCGTTTATGTAGGGCGATCCTACCAGTGGCTAGTGAGAGGGGTTCTGTGCATACCTCACGTACAAAAGTAGGGCCAGTAGCTTCTTTCCAGACAGGAAATTGGGATACATCAGGATGTACAAGTAGAGGTGGTGGTCGTGGCTGTGGTAGCCAGACGCTAGGATCTCAGAGACATCAGGGCGGGTCGGCTTAGGGTAGTCAGGCTGTGTCGTAGGGCCGCGACACTGGGTAGGCATATGCAGTGCAACAGACCCAACATAAGCAAGATCCTAGACCTTCTACTATCAGAGGTACTATTCTAGTTACTTCTATTCTGTCTTCTATACTTTTCGATACGGGTGCTACACATAGCTTTATATTTGTGCCCGTTGTGGAGAGCATTGGGCTCTGTGTTTCTTCTTCTGCTGATATCATGATGCTAGACACTCTGTTGGGAGCGAGGATGACAGGTGTGCGTCAGTTCAAGGAGTGCCCCCTTGAGGTTGGTGGGTGTCACTTTCTATGGGACCTCTATATCTTAGAGAAGACGAGCTATGATGTCATTCTCGGAATGGACTGGTTGGTACCCTTTCGAGCCTTTGTGGATTGCTATCATCTCAGGGTGAGTTTCACGTTACTAGAGTGCGGAGAGTTTCTATGCAAAGGTGAATGAGATGTCCAGGCGAGCCGAGCTAGACCTGAGCATCGTGGGCAAGGTGGTGTGACAGTTCAGATTACGAGTTTATATCTGGATGACCAGAGGAATTATCATAAGGATTTCCCTCCAATGGTTGATCGTTTCAGGGATGTCTTCCCGGACGACTTTTTGGATCTACCTCCAGAGCGAGAGGTGGATTTCTCTATTGAGCTTGTGCCAGGAGCAACACTGGTGTCCATTCCTCCTTATAGGATGGCTACACCAGAGTTGCAGGAGCTCAAGAGACAGTTAGAGGAGTTACAGGAAAAGGGTTTCATCCGACCCAGTACTTCTCTTTGGGGTTCTCCTGTCCTTTTTGCGAAGAAGGCGGACGGTACCCTCAGACTTTGTGTGGATTATCGGAAGCTGAACCAGTTAACGGTTAAGAACCGATATCCCTTGCCAAGGATTGATGATCTTTTTGATCAACTTCGAGGAGCACGAGTGTTCTCGAAGATTGACTTGAGATCCGGATATCATCAGTTATGCGTTAGACCATCGGTTATACCGCTCACAGCTTTTCGGAGCAGGTATGGTCTATACAAGTACTTGGTTATGTCGTTTGGACTCACGAACGCGCCAGCAGTTTTCATGGCTCTGATGAATCGTGTGTTCCACCCTTATCTGGACTCTTTTGTGGTAGTTTTCGTGGACGACATCTTGGTGTACTCTCACACTCGACATGACCATGCTACCCATCTTGAGATCGTTCTGAGTACACTGAGAGAGCATCAGTTGTATGCTAAGCTCTCAAAGTGCCACTTTTGAATGGACCAAATACACTTCCTGGGTCATATCATCTTAGAGGCAAGAGTTGCAGTGGACCCAAAGAAAGTGAGAGCAATAGTTTCCTGAGATCATCCTAAGAACGTGTTTGAGATACAGAGTTTCTTGGGGCTGGCTGGTTACTACATGCACTTTATACAGGACTTATCCTGCTTAGTAGCGCCGTTGACGGGTTTGACTAAGAAGGGTGTGAAGTTCGTTTGGTCAGAAGCTTGTGAGGCAGCCTTTCAGGAGCTAAAGGGAAGGTTGATATCAGCACCAATCCTGATACTTCCAGAGCAAGGGAAGAGCTATACAGTTTACTGTGATGCATCAGGTATTGGGCTGGGATCTGTGTTGATGTAGGGCGATCGAGTTGTTGCGTACGGGTCTCGGTAGTTGAGGCCACATGAGAAGAATTACCCGACGCATGATCTCGAGTTGGCTGTAGTTGTTCATGCATTACGTTGTTGGAGACATTATCTCTTGGGAGAGCATTTTGTGGTTTTCACCGACCACAAAATTCTCAAGTATATCTTTATTCAACATGACTTGAATTTCAGACACTGAAGGTGGGTCGAGTACCTTCAGTCATTCGACTTTGAGCTTGCCTATACACCTGGTAAGGGGAATGCAGTAGCTGATGCACTGAGTAGGAAGACTCAGACACAGGCAGTGCAAGAGTCCATAGGTGAGTGGCAACTTATGGCTTTGTTCTCTGAGATGCATTTGGAGGTGCACGAGAGTCAGGGGCAAACCTATCTTTCTTCCTTAGTTGTGACCTCTACCTTCTTGGATAGAGTGAGGATGAGACAACTATCAGATTCAGAAGGCTTAGTTCTACTGGAGTCGGTGGCAAGTGAGTACCCTCCTCCTAGTTGGACGATAGGAGATGAAGAGGTATTGCATTTCCATGGATGAGTGTGGGTTCCAGGGGACATACACGAGGAACTGATGCAGGAGTTTCATGCTTTAGCTTGGGCAGTGCATCCCAGAGTTACCAAAATGTACCATGACTTAAGACGTCAGTACTGGTGGCCGGGTATGAAGAGAGAGGTATCTAGTTTTGTTACAAGATGTTCCACCTATCAGTAGGTGAAGGCGGAGCATCAGAGGCCAGCTGGGCTGTTACAACAGTTACCCATTCCGGAGTGGAAATGGGATGATGTCGCGATGTATTTCATGACCGGGTTGTCGAGGTCACCTCGAGGCAAGGATGTCGTGTGGGTTGTTGTGGACAGACTCACGAAGGTAGCTCACTTTTTGCCGATCAAGGAGACCTTCAGTGTTTATGAGCTCGGAAAGTTGTATATCCGAGAGGTAGTACGTCTTCATGGGGTCCCTTGTTCTGTCGTTTTAGATAGGGATGCCCATTTTACGTCTTGTTTCTGGCAAAGTTTTCAGAGGGCACTGGGTACACAGGTGCTTCTGAGCACAACATACCACCCTCAGATCGATGGCTAGTCAGAGCGTACGATACAAGTGCTAGAGGACATGCTACGTGCATGCGTCCTGGACTTTGGGGGCTCTTGGGAAAAGCATAAACCCCTATTCAAGTTTTCCTATAATAATAGTTTTCAGGAAACTATTGAGATGACACATTATGAGGCTTTATATGGTAGGCCATGCCGACCACCCTTGTGCTGGATGGAGGCAGGTGAAGCAGCTTTGCTGGAACCATGTCTCGTGCGGGAGATTTCTAAGCAGGTCCAGTTGATTCAGAAGTGGATGGCTATCACACAGTCTCGTAAAAAATATTATGTTGATCGTCGCAGATGACCCTTAGAGTTCGTGGTTGGGGATCAGGTTTTCTTGCGTGTTTCGCCGAGGTTAGGACACATACAGATCAGGAGACAGGGTAAACTTTCACCGATGTATGTAGGTCCATTTGAGATTCTGGAGAGAGTCGGGCCGATTGCCTATCAGTTGCAGTTACCACAGAGGTATCAGGCCATGCACGACATCTTCCATGTATCTCAGCTGCGCAGTTATCATTCAGACCCATCTCACGTCTTTCATCCCGAGGAGGTTGAGATTCAGATCGATGCGTCCTTTGAGGAGCATCTGATTCGTATCGTTTATAGGAGCATGAAGGTTCTCTGAGGCCAGTAAGTTCCTCTCGTACGGGTGCTATGGCAGCATGGCTGAGTGCATGACGAAACCTGAGAGCGAGAGACCGACGTACGTGCTCAGTGGCCAGAGTTGTTCTGAGCTTTATCTTCGCTACCCTTGGAAAGGAAATTCAGGGACGAATTATAGCATCCCGCCTTTTTATCACATAAAGTTTCATTACATTTTACAAAACCGAGGATCTTTAAGGTTTAGTGTCTTGGAAACCAGGAACTTAAAACATGAAAACATAAAACATTCTTCTTAAACACTTGAAAAGATTCTCCTCATGTTCATCCTAGGTTCATTACTACATCTCATAACCTGGGGACATACATCAAAAGAAAGGGTGAGCAGAAGGCCCAATAAGGGAAACAAGGGGAAACATTTAACATGTGAACTTGGGATACATCAACAATGTCATGAAAAAGAACTTTAAGGCATGAGAAAGAAATCATGTGGCCTATCATAATAAAAATAACATTTTTCATAAATTTAAGATGTGGCTACATCATTTAACATATACAATCATGAACATATCACCAAGGTCCATCCCCAAGGTGTCATTTGAAAATTACCAAGGTTATTCACCAAGATATCGTGACAATTGTAATCTCTAGTGGTTACATCATTACCCAACGCATTGGAGCGCTATGAGGGCGCACACTTAAATTTGTCTTTACCATCATATGAGACACATATATCATCATCAATCATTTCATAAACAACCCATATAGCATAAAATAAATGGGTTTCACTTAATAATCATAACGTTTTAAAAACTGCTTTAAAGACATGATCTTTGTGTCACTTTAAAACCCACAGAAAAGGAAGGTGGGTATCATGTATGTAAATAACATAATTTAAAAATAGAACATTTTGATATATATGTGAATACCCCTATAGAAATAATAGCTTTGAGTATTCACTTAATAACATGAAGTAATTTTGAGAAAAAGAGAGAGGCATTTTGAGACGAAAATTTTGCAGAACAACGACTACGTTACAGGGTTTTAAAAAACGTTGAAAAGAGAGGGGATATGGGTCAAAAATTCATAAATGACCAATAAAACAGTAGAGGGACAGAATATGAAGGATATATGAACATGGTAATGAAATTTGAAAGACATACCATATGAAATGAAAAACATGAAAGGAAGACAAAAATAAGATTTCTCTTATGAAAATTTGGCAGCCTAATGACATCACTTAAACTTCAAAAAATGAATTGACGAGATCAAATAGGGTCTCTCATCATATGAACATAAAAGTTCAGTATGATAGATATAGAGATCATACCCCAACATAATAAAAAGGAACTTTAAAGACTTGACATGAAAGTAGAACTTTGAAAAATGAGAAGGGTGAAAGAATCCCTTAAAAATTCGGCAGCCTAACGGCGTCACTTAAAACTTCAAAATAATGAATTGAAAAGATAAAATGGGGTATCTAATCATATGATCATAAAATATCAGTATGATAGATATAGAGATCATTCCCCAAAATAATAAAAAGGAACTTGAAAGACTTGACATGAAAGTAGAACTTTGAAAAATGAGAAAGGTGAACGAATCCCTTAAAAATTCGGCAGCCTAACAGCGCCACTTAAACTTCAACAAAAATGAATTGACGAAATCAAATAGGGTCTCTCATCATATGAACATAAAATTTAAGTATGATATATATAGAGATCATACCCTATCAAAATAAAAAGGAACTTGAAAGACTTGACATGAAAGTAGAACTTTGAAAAATGAGAAAGGTGAACGAATCCCTTAAAAATTCGGCAGCCTAACGACGCCACTTAAACTTCAACAAAAATGAATTGAAGAAATCAAATAGGGTCTCTAATCATATGAACATAAAAGTTCAGTATGATAGATATAGAGATCATACCCCATCATAATAAAAAAGAACTTGAAAGACTTGACATGAAAGTAGAACTTTGAAAAATGAGAAGGGTGAAAGAATCCCTTAAAAATTCGGCAGCCTAACGACGTCACTTAAAACTTCAAAATACTGAATTGAAGAGATCAAATGGGGTCTCTCATCATATGAACATAAAAGATCAGTATGATAGATATAGAGATCATGCCCCAACATAATAAAAATGAACTTGAAAGACTTGACAGGAAAATAGAACTTGAAAATGAGAAGGGTGAAAGAATCCGTTACAAAAATTTCGGCAGCCTAACGACGCCACTTAAACTTTCATAAAATGAAATGATGAGAGTAAGAGGGGGTATCTCATCATATGAACATAAAAAAGACATTATAATTTATATAAAAGAACATCCACCAACATAAGAACATGGAGCATAAAATAAATTACATAAAAGATATCACTTGAAAAGAAAGAGAGGGGTCAGATCCCTTACCTTAAAACGTAACTCTTAAAACTCAAAGGTTGGGACCTTAAGGGCTTGGGACACCTTGGGAGGACTCCTTGGGAGGAAATGAGACCAGAGCTTCGTTGGGGAAGATTTGGGAGTCGAATGGATGAGAGGATGACTTGGTATTTATAGGGAAAGTGAGGGGACAATGCATTAATGGCCAAGGGACACCTCATTAGTGGTTTTGGAAAAACCATGGGCTTGCCCATGGTATTTGCCCATGGTATTGGCCACTTGGGACACCTCATACCTTATATTACTATTCTTAAGTCGACCATATTGATTACATACTTAATACATCATTTAATGATGTCATTAAACACCCGTAACTTAAAAATTGTATTTTCACTATTCATCGAAAATTCAACTTTCTTAGAAAAATCTCAAAATTTCACCTTAACCAAATATCGATGCTCTGATTTAAAAAATGAACTCCATTTTATAAAAATAATTTTCTAAATATTTTTAATTAAATTTTTAATTAAAAAACACTATTCACCCGAAAAAAATAATACTTGACTAATAATTTATGAAACCGTTATTTAACCATTTTATTGAATCACATTACTTAATCAAGGTGCCTAGATTATATTAATGCTTTATTTAAGTGAGACTACTAATCCATTTGGTCACATTACTAATCCTAAGCATAAAATCACTATTCATAATTTACTATTCATCAAAAATTAATTTGATCTTATTAGACTCTAAATTTCGTACTGAACATAATTGTAGAAGACCATTTTTTGAAAATCATTACAAATTTTTAATTATTTAAGGTTTACATAAACATTTTTTAAAATAACCTTTCTCTAAAATTCACCAAAAATATGCATACTATATTTATCCGGACATTTGAAAATTCATAAACTTCATCATAAGAAGAAATTAAATTTTTTTTATTTAAAACAAAGGATTACACAAGGCAGTTATAGTCTCCTTACATAGCCCCTTATCACACCAGCATAAGACCTAAGTGTAAAGTGTGCTAAGGTGAGAGAATCTGAGGGAGGCTCAACCAACATCGCACGAGTAGTAATTTCTATCAGTTTGAACTTTTCGCGAAGGTTATTCCGTTCTAGCTTCACATGATGAAGTTCGGCTTGGGTTTGGTCCAGAACAAAGCCCAGTGGTGCTACCTCCTTCCCAAGTTCTGTTAGATGGGCTTCGATTGGTCCAAGACTACTGGGTGAGGCCATCAAATCTTCTTTCTATATTAATTAACCAAAATCACTTGTATTTAAAGACAATAATCAAAACGTTTAGTTTCCAGTGGTCATATTGGCCAACGATCATATAACAGTCAAAACCCAACAGTCTCATTTTAATTATACTCATGTTATCAAATGAAACAGTTTTGTTGAGTATAAAAAAAATAAAATAACACACAAAATTCGGAAACAAGATTTATTCAAAATTTCGGGTCGTTACAATCTTCCCCACTTAAGAAATTGCGTCCTCGCAATTTTTAAAACTGGGTTTTGAAATTTCATTGAAAGTCCCACACCGGAAAAGGAGTCATTAAAACTATTACTTTAAAAGAAAGAAAGGGAAGTAAAAAGGTCACCCGAGTTAACCAATACTAGGATCCCATGTAGGAAAACATGGACATGGAGGAAAAAACAAAGGGTCACGTTCTAAGGGAGAGTGATAGAAAACATGATTAGGAGAAAGTTAACCACGAGAAAATCCCAAACTTATGATGTGTGTAAACGGTCTTTGATTACCTAGTAGGAAACATAAACCAACAACATTTTTGTTTTACGTTCCTTTTCATAATTTTGAGGAATTCATTTACAACATAGAACAAAACATAAGAAAATATACCAACCTTCAAGTAGAGTTTCATCCTTTAATAAGTTTCTACCAAAACTAATCTTTTCTCCAAACGATGAGCATTCAAAAACACTTGGTCTCATCAAAACACAAGAATCATCTTCTTGAGAGTCACGTAATCCACAAAAGATTGACTATCAATTTCTTCTATCTTTAAACATTGTCCCAAAAACAAAAAGGGTAAGATAAAACAACTCTTTAAAAAGAAAGAATCCCATAGTAAGGGAAACTACTTTTAAATCTTCAAAGTTCCACGGTACTACCCAGAGTTCAACATAGACCATTCCGTAAATAATTGTCCTTAAAATTCCTCAAAATTACCCAAACTAAGATTGAAACCCAAATACAAGAAGGACTTGATAACATAGTCTTCCAAGATAAACTTTATCGTTCATCTCCAAACAACATCAACCACTCCTATCATCTTATAACAAAAGTAAATAACCTAAACATATTTTCCCCAATATAGGTCAATCATTTCCATAAGTAACCTATAATACCATAAGTTCACCTTAAATTCATCGATTATTAAAAATATAAGTCAACCATTACTCCTCAAAGAAAATACCGTAGTAATCTATTTACCTCAATCAAATAGGGTTCCCAAAATAGTGAACGTCTTCCAAAATAATAATCATCTTTTAATCCCCTAATAACCTTTTTTAAGAAGAACAGCTTCACTACATAAACATGTGGTATATAACAGTAGATGTCTTCCTTAATGATATAAAATCATCTTAGGTAGTGACTCGATGATCTTAAAAAACATAAAAGATATGCTCATAGAGCACGAACTAAAATACAACATGACATAGACAATTATTGCGAAGAAGTTACATGTACTTCAGTCATCATGATCCATATCAGCATAGGACTTGCATTGTTACCTTGTCCTCTAAGATTGTTGATGCTCATCATGCTTCTCACCCATTCCAAGAGAGCATTGCCTTGGATAATGTCTAACTTCTCCACATTTATGACATCGAAATGTATAAGGTACATTAGATCGAACCTTATCTACATTCATCACATTATCCATTTTTTTAAAGCAATTGGCTACTTTATGTCCTATCTTCCCACACTCAAAACATCTCCCGGTTCCTTTGTGACATTCTCCTTGGTGCCTCTTCCCACACTTTTTGCAAAAAAGAAATTGGGTCTTCTTTCCCTTATCAACTTTATCAGATGAACATCCTCGAGACTTTGTCTTCTTCTTCCTTGATGAATTTGGGCATTCAAATAAGTACCAATTAATAATTGTGATTTTTGATAGCTGGTTTGGCATAATCACAATATGTTCAAATTGATCTCTCATCACCCCCGTCACATTAATAGGGCAATCGTCACATTTCCTATCACATTGGTTGTTGGGACATGCTCTTCTATTTCCCGCCATTAACTAAGAAAAGAACGTATAATTAGGGGGCTTAAATACTTTGCCAATAATCATGAAAAGGAAACTTAAGCATAAAAGGATAAACTTGTAGAAGAAAAGTATACCCAAACCTGTTATCCCCTAGGTTCCAATCTAGGTTATCCATGATCATATCTTCTGATGTGAATCTTTAATTTATTTTATCTTTGTTCCTTTAATAATGGTTCATACTAAGCTTATGAATTTACCAAAGCATATCCCCCGGGAGTGTCGTAACCAAGAGTGCAGCAAGGCCCGTTGTCGTGTACTAGTTCCCGTTCGAGTCTAGCTCAAAGCGGTATTTTCGGGGTTTTACCCCTATGTACATCTGTGCCAGAGCCGCCTCTACCTGCTCATATCCAGACAGGGATGTATTTGCTTGGCAACCCCTTACTCAATACTCACCAAAATACCAGGGAGATTTCCTATATTTAAACTTTTCTATAGGGTTCTTCCTAAAGTTTTTATATCCTAATTTCCACAAATAACTAAACCATCCTTTGATACCAACTATAGCATCCCGCCTTTTTATCACATAAACTTTCATTACATTTTACAAAACCGATGATCTTTAAGGTTTAGTGTCTTGGAAACTAGGAACTTAAAACATGAAAACATAAAACTTTCTTCTTAAACACTTGAAAGGATTCTCCTCATGTTCATCCTAGGTTCATTAATGCATCTCATAACCTGGGGACATACATCAAAAGAAAGGGTGAGCAGAAGGCCCATTAAGGGAAACAATGAGAAACATTTAACATGCACTACCACAAAAACAGTTATTCGCAGCGCCCCCCTTTATCAGTGCTAACGAAAAAGCGCTGATAAATGGGGGCCTTTATCAGCGCTTTTTTTAGCGATGATAAAGGGTCGGCTTCAAAAAAAAATTAAAAATATATTAATATATAAATATAGTTATATTGTTATATAAATATAATATATAATTTTTAAATATATTTTAGATAAGTATAAATGTACATTTACACTTATTATACTTAATATATAAGATATTTAGTGAAAATGACTTCTTAAAAAATTAAAAAAATATTTTTAATTAATATTTTGATAATCATTAGGGAGTAATATTCATTTAATAACAATTTGAGGACTAAAAAAATTAAAAAAATTAAAAAAAGATCCAAAATATGTTGAAAACGCAACTCAAACTTCAAACGACCATAACTTTTGATCCGGGTGTCCGTTTGAGCTCTACCACATATCAAATCGAAGCCTGCGACGGACTCTACGTCGCTGTGACTAAGGGCTGATAAAGGCACCCCTTTATCAGCGCTTTTGTTAGCGCTGATAAAGGGCCCCCCTTTATCAGCGCTTGCTTAGTAGCGCTGATAAAGGGACCCCTTTATCAGCGCTTGCTTAGTAGCGCTGATAAATGAGGGCCTTTATCAACGCTTTTTTTAGCGCTGATAAAGGGTCGGCTTCAAAAAAAAAAATTAAAAATATATTAATATATAAATATAGTTATATTGTTATATAAATATAATATATAATTTTTAAATATATTTTAGATAAGTATAAATGTACATTTACACTTATTATACTTAATATATAAGATATTTAATGAAAATGACTTTTTAAAAAATTAAAAAAATATTTTTAATTAATATTTTGATAATCATTATGGAGTAATATTCATTTAATAACAATTTGAGGACTAAAAAAATTAAAAAAATTAAAAAAAGATCCAAAATATGTTGAAAACGCAACTCAAACTTCAAACGGCCATAACTTTTGATCCGGGTGTCCGTTTGAGCTCTACTACATATCAAATCGAAGCCTCCGACGAGCTCTACGTCGCTGTGACTAAGCGTTGATAAAGGCACCCCTTTATCAGCGCTTTTTTTAGCGCTGATAAAGGGACCCCCCTTTATCAGCGCTTTTGTTAGCACTGATAAAGGGCCCCCCTTTATCAGCGCTTGCTTAGTAGCGCTGATAAAGGGCCCCCTTTATCAGCGCTTGCTTAGTAGCGCTGATAAATGGGGGCCTTTATCAGCACTTTTTTTAGCGCTGATAAAGGGTCGGCTTCAAAAAAAAATTAAAAATATATTAATATATAAATATAGTAATATTGTTATATAAATATAATATATAATTTTTAATTATATTTTAGATAAGTATAAATGTACATTTACACTTATTATACTTAATATATAAGATATTTAGTGAAAATGACTTCTTAAAAAATTAAAAAAATATTTTTAATTAATATTTTGATAATCATTATGAAGTAATATTCATTTAATAACAATTTGAGAACTAAAAAAATTAAAAAAAATTAAAAAAAGATCCAAAATATGTTGAAAACGCAACCCAAACTTCAAACGGCCATAACTTTTGATCCGGGTGTCCGTTTGTGCTCTACCACATATCAAATCGAAGTCTGCGATGAGCTCTACGTCGCTGTGACTAAGCGCTGATAAAAGCACCCCTTTATCAGCGCTTTTGTTAGCGCTGATAAAGGGCCCCACTTTATCAGGGCTTGCTTAGTAGCCCTGATAAAGGGCCCCCCTTTATCAGCGCTTGCTTAGTAGCGCTGATAAATGGGGGCCTTTATCAGCGCTTTTTTTAGCGCTGATAAAGGGTCGGCTTCAAAAAAAAAATTAAAAATATATTAATATATAAATATAGTTATATTGTTATATAAATATAATATATAATTTTTAAATATATTTTAGATAAGTATAAATGTACATTTACACATATTATACTTAATATATAAGATATTTAGTGAAAATGACTTCTTAAAAAATTAAAAAAATATTTTTAATCAATATTTTGATAATCATTATGGAGTAATATTCATTTAATAACAATTTGAGGAATAAAAAAATTAAAAAAATTAAAAAAAGATCCAAAATATGTTGAAAACGCAACTCAAACTTCAAACGGCCATAACTTTTGATCCGGGTGTCCGTTTGAGCTCTACCACATATCAAATCAAAGCCTCCGACAAGCTCTACGTCGCTGTGACTAAGTGCTGATAAAGGGCCCCCCTTTATCAGCGCTTTTTTTAGCGCTGATAAAGGGTCGGCTTCAAAAAAAAAAAATATATTAATATATAAATATAGTTATATTTTTATATAAATATAATATATAATTTTTAAATATATTTTAGATAAGTATAAATGTACATTTACACTTATTATACTTAATATATAAGATATTTAGTGAAAATGACTTCTTAAAAAATTAAAAAAATATTTTTAATTAATATTTTGATAATCATTATGGAGTAATATTCATTTAATAACAATTTGAGGACTAAAAAAATTAAAAAAATTAAAAAAAGATCCAAAATATGTTGAAAACGCAACTCAAACTTCAAACGATCATAACTTTTGATCCGGGTGTCCGTTTGAGCTCTACCACATATCAAATCGAAGCCTACGACGAGCTCTACGTCGCTGTGACTAAGCGCTGATAAAGGCACCCCTTTATCAGTGCTTTTTTTTAGCGCTGATAAAGGGACCCCCCTTTATCAGCGCTTTTGTTAGCGCTGATAAAGGGCCCCCCTTTATCAGCGCTTGCTTAGTAGCGCTGATAAATGGGGGCCTTTATCAGCGCTTTTTTTGGCGCTGATAAAGGGTCGGCTTCAAAAAAAAATTAAAAATATATTAATATATAAATATAGTTATATTGTTATATAAATATAATATATAATTTTTAAATATATTTTAGATAAGTATAAATGTACATTTACACTTATTATACTTAATATATAAGATATTTAGTGAAAATGACTTCTTAAAAAATTAAAAAAATATTTTTAATTAATATTTTGATAATCATTATGGAGTAATATTCATTTAATAACAATTTGAGGACTAAAAAAATTAAAAAAATTAAAAAAAGATCCAAAATATGTTGAAAACGCAACTCAAACTTCAAACGGCCGTAACTTTTGATCCGGGTGTCCGTTTGAGCTCTACCACATATAAAATCGAAGCCTGCGACGAGCTCTACGTCGCTGTGACTAAACGCTGATAAAGGCACCCCTTTATCCGCACTTTTTTTAGCGCTGATAAAGGGACCCCACCTTTATGAGCGCTTTTGTTAGCGCTGATAAAGGGCCCCCCTTTATCAGCGCTTGCTTAGTAGCACTGATAAATGAGGGCCTTTATCTGCGTTTTTTTTAGCGCAGATAAAGGGTCGGCTTCAAAAAAAAAATTAAAAATATATTAATATATAAATATAGTTATATTGTTATATAAATACAATATATAATTTTTAAAAATATTTTAGATAAGTATAAATGTACATTTACACTTATTATACTTAATATATAAGATATTTAGTGAAAATGACTTCTTAAAAAATTTAAAAAATATTTTTAATTAATATTTTGATAATCATTATGGAGTAATATTCATTTAATAACATTTTGAGGACTAAAAAAATTAAAAAAATTAAAAAAAAGATCCAAAATATGTTGAAAACGCAACTCAAACTTCAAACGGCCATAACTTTTGATCCAGGTGTCCGTTTGAGCTCTACCACATATCAAATCGAAGCCTGCGACGAGCTCTACGTCGCTGTGACTAAGCGCTGATAAAGGGACCCCCCTTTATCAGCGCTTTTTTTTAGCGCTGATAAAGGGCCCCCCTTTATCAGCGCTTGCTTAGTAGCGCTGATAAAAGCCCCCCCTTTATGAGCGCTTGTTTAGTAGCGATGATAAATGGGGGCCTTTATCAGCGCTTTTTTTAGCGCTGATAAAGGGTCGGCTTCAAAAAAAAAATTAAAAATATATTAATATATAAATATAGTTATATTGTTATATAAATAGAATATATAATTTTTAAATATATTTTAGATAAGTATAAATGTACATTTACACTTATTATACTTAACATATAAGATATTTAGTGAAAATGACTTCTTAAAAAATTAAAAAAATATTTTTAATTAATATTTTGATAATCATTATGGAGTAATATTCATTTAATAACAATTTGAGGACTAAAAAAATTAAAAAAATTAAAAAAAGATCCAAAATATGTTGAAAACGCAACTCAAACTTCAAACGGCCATAACTTTTGATCCGGGTGTCCGTTTGAGCTCTACCACATATCAAATCGAAGCCTGCGACGAGCTCTAAGTCGCTGTGACTAAGCGCTGATAAAGGGACCCCTCTTTATCAGCGCTTTTTATAGCACTGCTAAAGGGTCGGCTTCAAAAAAAAATTAAAAATATATTAATATATAAATATATTTATATTGTTATATAAATATAATATATAATTTTTAAATATATTTTAGATAAGTATAAATGTACATTTACACTTATTATACTTAATATATAAGATATTTAGTGAAAATTACTTCTTAAAAAATTAAAAAAATATTTTTAATTAATATTTTGATAATCATTATGGAGTAATATTCATTTAATAACAATTTGAGGACTAAAAAATTTAAAAAAATTAAAAAAAGATCCAAAATATGTTGAAAATGCAACTCAAACTTCAAACGGCCATAACTTTTGATCCGGGTGTCCGTTTGAGCTCTACCACATATCAAATCGAAGCCTGTGACGAGCTCTACGTGGCTGTGACTAAGCGCTGATAAAAGAACCCCTTTATCAGCGCTGATAAAGGGACCCCCCTTTATGAGCGCTTTTGTTAGGGCTGATAAATGGGGGCCTTTATCAGCGCTTTTTTTAGCACTGATAAAGGGTCTCCTTCAAAAATAAAAATAAAAATATATTAATATATAAATATAGTTATATAGTTATATAAATATAATATATAATTTTTAAATATATTTTAGATAAGTATAAATGTACATTTACACTTATTATACTTAATATATAAGATATTTAGTGAAAATGACTTCTTAAAAAATTAAAAAAATAATTTTAATTAATATTTTGATAATCATTATGAAGTAATATTCATTTAATAACAATTTGAGGACTAAAAAAATTAAAAAAATTAAAAAAAGATCCAAAATATGTTGAAAACGCAACTCAAACTTCAAACGGCCATAACTTTTGATCCGGGTGTCCGTTTGAGCTCTACCACATATCAAATCGAAGCCTGCGATGAGCTCTACGTCGCTGTGACTAAGCGCTGATAAAGGGCCCCCCTTTATCAGCGCTTGCTTAGTAGCGGTGATAAAGGGCCCCCTTTATCAGCGCTTGCTTAGTAGCGCTGATAAATGGGGGCCTTTATCAGCGCTTTTTTTAGCGCTGATAAAGGGTCAGCTTCAAAAAAAAATTAAAAATATATTAATAAATAAATATATTTATATTGTTATAAAAATATAATATATAATTTTTAATTATATTTTAGATAAGTATAAATGTACATTTACACTTATTATACTTAATATATAAGATATCTAGTGAAAATGACTTCTTAAAAAATTAAAAAAATATTTTTAATTAATATTTTGATAATCATTATGGAGTAATATTCATTTAATAACAATTTGAGGACTAAAAATATTAAAAAAATTAAAAAAAGATCCAAAATATGTTGAAAACGCAACTCAAACTTCAAACGGCCATAACTTTTGATCCGGGTGTCCGTTTGAGCTCTACCACATATCAAATCGAAGCCTGCGACGAGCTCTACGTCGCTATGACTAAGCGCTGATAAAGACACCCCTTTATCAGCGCTTTTTTTAGCGCTGATAAAGGGACCCCCCTTTATCAGCGCTTTTGTTAGCGCTGATAAAGGGCCCCCCTTTATCAGCGCTTTTGTTAGCACTGATAAAGGGCCCCACTTTATCAGGGCTTGCTTAGTAGCACTGATAAAGGGCCCCCCTTTATCAGCGCTTGCTTAGTAGCGCTGATAAATGGGGGCCTTTATCAGCGCTTTTTTTACCGCTGATAAAGGGTCGGCTTCAAAAAAAAATTAAAAATATATTAATATATAAATATAGTTATATTGTTATATAAATATAATATATAATTTTTAAATATATTTTTGATAAGTATAAATGTACATTTACACTTATTATACTTAATATATAAGATATTTAGTGAAAATGACTTCTTAAAAAATTAAAAAAATATTTTTAATTAATATTTTTATAATCATTATGGAGTAATATTCATTTAATAACAATTTGAGGACTAAAAAAATTAAAAAAATTAAAAAAAGATCCAAAATATGTTGAAAACGCAACTCAAACTTCAAACGGCCATAACTTTTGATCCGGGTGTCCGTTTGAGCTCTACCACATATCAAATCAAAGCCTCCGACAAACTCTACGTCGCTGTGACTAAGTGCTGATAAAGGCACCCCTTTATCAGTGCTCTTTTGAGCGCTGATAAAGGGCCCCCCTTTATCAGCGCTGATAAAAGGCCCCCTTTATCAGCGCTTGCTTAGTAGCGCTGATAAATGAGGGCCTTTATCAGCGTTTTTTGTAGCGCTGATAAAGGGTCGGCTTCAAAAAAAAATTAAAAATATATTAATATATAAATATAGTTATATTGTTATATAAATATAACATATAATTTTTAAATATATTTTAGATAAGTATAAATGTACATTTACACTTATTATACTTAATATATAAGATATTGAGTGAAAATGACTTTTAAAAAAATTAAAAAAATATTTTTAATTAATATTTTGATAATAATTATGGAGTAATATTCATTTAATAACAATTTGAGGACTAAAAAAATTAAAAAAATTAAAAAAAGATCCAAAATATGTTGAAAACGCAACTCAAACTTCAAACGGCCATAACTTTTGATCCGGGTGTCCGTTTGAGCTCTACCACATATCAAATCGAAGCCTGCGACGAGCTCTACGTCGCTGTGACTAAGCGCTGATAAAGGCACCCCTTTATCAGTGCTTTTTTTCAGCGCTGATAAAGGGACCCCCCTTTATCAGCGCTTTTGTTAGCGCTGATAAAGGGCCCCCCTTTATCAGCGCTTGCTTAGTAACGTTGATAAATGGGGGCCTTTATCAGCGCTGATAAAGGGTCGGCTTCAAAAAAAAATTAAAAATATATTAATATATAAATATAGTTATATTGTTTTATAAATATAATATATAATTTTTAAATATATTTTAGATAAGTATAAATGTACATTTACACTTATTATACTTAATATATAAGATATTTAGTGAAATTGACTTCTTAAAAAATTAAAAAAATATATTTTTAAATAATATTTTGATAATCATTATGGAGTAATATTCATTTAATAACAATTTGAGGACTAAAAAAATTAAAAAAATTAAAAAAATATCCCAAATATGTTGAAAACGCAACTCAAACTTCAAACGGCCATAAATTTTGATCCGGGTGTCCGTTTGAGCTTTACCACATATCAAATCGAAGCCTGCAACGAGATCTACGTCGCTGTGACTAAGCGCTGATAAAGGCACCCCTTTATCAGTGCTTTTTTTTAGCGCTGATAAAGGCACCCCTTTATCAGTGCTTTTTTTAGCACTGATAAAGGGACCCCCCTTTATCAGTGCTTTTGTTAGCGCTGATAAAGGGCCCCCCTTTATCAGCGCTTGCTTAGGAGCACTGATAAAGGCCCCCCTTTATCAGCGCTTGCTTAGGAGCACTGATAAAGGCCCCCCTTTATCAGCGCTTGCTTAGTAGCGCTGATAAATGGGGGCCTTTATCAGCACTTTTTTTAGCGCTGATAAAAGGTCAGCTTCTGATTAGCCACTAAATGAGGCTAATATTCATTGGTAATATATATAATATTCATGTTATTTATTATTCATAAACACCATTTTAGTGCATTTTACACTTTGAACATCATTTAACATTATGATTGTAATACCTTCTTAAAATGCACTATTATGTGGTACAATTTTGAACATCATTTAAAGTACCAAATGATTCATCTGATTGTACATATTTTAATTTGATAATTAATCTACACTCCAATATGAACATGTTTCATTCAGGGATCAATGGAGAATTCATGGAGGATGATTGAGATATTTGGCAATGAAAGGAAGCAATTCTGGAGAAGGCAGATTGGACATCAGCCCACTGATGAGACTGTGGGGCCCAACATACAGGCCCAATTAATCCCAAATTTCGTGGGATGCTAGAAGACATGTATAGGAACAAATCACTCTTTAGGAGTCAATGCTGATTCGGCCTCAATGTTGGTCATTTAGGCGGCCCAAATTAGAGATAAAATTCTGGGCCAGATTCTGCGGCCCAGAAAAACATTCCACCAATTTGATCCTATCTCGGAATACACAACTCCAAATTGGCCCAAATTTTACATGAGGTTAGAAGACATCAGGAGATACATTATCTTCTTCTATTGACCACTCTGATTCGGCCATCTAGAAGGTCATCCAAACGCGTATGTTCGGTGGATGAAATCTGACTTCCACCTCGGGTCAAATGTGGAAAATTCCAAATTCCACAAACTTTCCACCACCCTAGGCCTACCATACACAAGTGGGATGACTTGTACTGTTGAAGGCTCGGCCCAAGGCTCCCAAAATTCCTATTTAAGGCAGTGGTGGTGAAGGAGTTGAAGATCTTGGATGCTTTGTTTAATTGTAATGTTATGCTGCATTTTTGTTGCCTCAATTTTGTCTTTCACATGTAAGTTGTTCAATTCACTTTAGTTTCTTAATAAAAGTTCTTCTTATACTCTTATTCTGTTGTTTTAATATCACTTTTATACCGTTGGATCAATGTGTGAATTTATTCACACCAACCCTTGTGAAATTATTCACACAACGGTGGAGTGATCATTTTATTTTTGTTGTTTTCTTTACTTCTCCATTTCCTCCCTTATGAGTCTACTTTTCGCTTCCATTGAAACCATAGGATCAATGGAGGGATAACCCACTTATGGGTTGATCCAAGGGAGTAGAAAGGGGATGGATTGGATGTTATTTATCACCTAATTAATGTATAATCACTTCTTTAATAGGGATTTTTATTTGATGATTTTTAAACTCCATCGTCCTTGTTGAATTTAAGGCCACACACTTCAAGTACTAATACGATCCCTTGCCTTGAAGTGCTCAAAACTTTGATCCTTCAAGTGTATAGGTGATTAGTATTAGAGGGTGTAGGCATTAAACCAGTATGTGATGATGTTGTTTTATCTCCTTAAATGAACCCATCTCAAATTTAAGAAATTGAAATCATTAAAAAGAAAATACGTCCAATCCACCCCGAGCGATAACCTAGGATCAACTCATTATTTTAAATTGAATCCACTTAAATCTTTTATATATCTTTAAAACCCATCCAAAATCAATCCAATTTGGCCACTTCATAGCCAAAAATCCATTTCTTAGGTTGTGTATCTTAGGTATCTTCTTAGGTCTCTGTGGAATCGACAACCCAAGCTACACTACAAGGACCGTTCTACCCTTCTTCTCTTGGGTAAATTTGGGCGTGAACCAAATTTTGGCACCGTTTCCGGGGACCTAAGTAAGTTATCTTAGACACCTTCATCCTTTTTTTTTCATTCCACTTCTCTTTTCTCACTCCTCACTCTTATGGAAGTCAATTTTGAACAAGTCCAAACATGGGAAACCTATCCCTACTTTGATCACTCAACCCCATGTACGATGTACAATGACCATCCTAATTCCTACTTGTGGGATCATCAAAAACCTACTGAACCACAATGTTTTTATTCATATGATCCACAATACATTCCAACATATTATGAGTTCCAATCCCAATAAGGCCAATCTGAACATCCTCCTATAGAATTCCAACAACATAGTTATCCTCCTGGAATAGACCATCTGTCTCAACCCCTTGACCATCATGATCCACAACCATTACTTGAAAAACTGTGTCAACAAATAGAGATAATTAATTTTGAGGTTTCATCATTGAGGTTAGAACTACAAAGCATTAAAACTTGTGAGGAACCCATCCCTACACAAACTGTCCCTTCCATAACCTTATATGAAGTGTCTAGTTTCACACAAACCCCACATGAATTTATTGATGAACCAACCTTTAGATTTGGGATAGATGAAGAGGATCAAGGAAATTTTGAAGGGACTTTAAATCAGGAGGAAATTAACTTTTTGGATTCAAAAGAGGAGAATTTGACATCATGGATTGAGTCTCCTAAGTATAACTCCATTGATGAATTTTCAAAAACACCAACCTTTGAACCATTGGGAGAAATCATAAACTTTGAGTCCATAAACACTCTTAACACTGATCTTTCCAATTTTTTGGTTGAATCTTCTATTCAAAAGGAACCAATTTTTTTGAGAAATTTGGAAAATGAAACTGATTTGGATTCAAAATCTCAACCTGTGTTTGAATGTACTATCCAACCTGAGCTCAAAATTATTGTCCTTACTTCCATGATCAACTATCCCTTCATAGGATATAACCATGAACATTTGTTTGGGATTAATTCTTCTCTTGAAAACAAAAAAGTTGGAATTACCATTGATGTCTTTGGAAAAACTACAGTGGAAACTGGATCAACCACTTCAAACATTCCTTGGACTTTCCCACTCATTGTAGAACATAGGATTGTGAATGAAACAAATTATAAACATAGAATCAATCTCAACCAAGTAGAAGGGGTGAAACATGTGATCCTTAAAATGTTGAAAGTTGGTATTGGATAAGTTGGGGGGTTCAAGTCGAGCTAGTGACGTTAAACAAAGCGCTGCATGGGAGGCAACCCATGGTTTCCAAGTTTCCAATAATTTTGTTGTTTTAATAAACTTTATATTTTAAATAGGTTTAATTAATCATTTTGATATTTTATAAAAAAATAGACTTTTGACCTGTTCTTCTATTCTATGTATGGATGGGTACGAAAGGGGAGCACCATATTCATCCGTGTCACGTGGTGTGATCCTTGAGTAATACCTTACCCAGAAATTTAAAAAGAAGACAATGTATCATCAGTTTATTTTGTTTTATTTTTATTATTTTATAGGTTAAGATAAAAATAAAATAATAATAATAATAATAAAGTCCACGCCATAGGCCGTGGGGAAAACCCCGTCACAACCGGCGAAGCCGCGGGGACTCGAACCCGGGACCGAAGGGAGACAGGGGCGCGCGCTTACCACTGACCTACGACTTAATGTACTTACTTATTCTATAATTTTTATATATATACTTATAATTTACTTATATATATATATATATATTGTTTTGTTTTGTTTGTTTTTTTTTCTCTTTCCACTAGGGAACTTTGCACGCGACATGGATATCAAAGGACTAAATTGGAGCAGCAAGAACTTCAACTTCAACCACCAGGTGATTTCATTCCATGATCCTCAATTTCAATTTCCTTTTTGAACTTCCATTATTTGCCTCTACTCCTTTTAAATTTTTATTTCTTCAAACACTGGGGACAGTGTTATTTTAAGTTGGGGGGGAGATAAAATAAAAAAAAATGCTTTTGTGTCAAAAAAAATGAATGATTTGAAAAAATAATTAAATGGAAGGAAAAATTCATTTAACTTTGAACATGGTAATACGCATTGCACACTTTGAAACTGAATATCAAATAATTTAGCATACCCCAATTCTGATTTTAATCCTTGTATAATTTCATGAGCATAGATTTTGGAAAGTGTGGCTGTCTAATGTGATATTTCATCGTTTATATTTTCATCCAAATAAAAAATGCCACAATGCACGTCCTCTAGACTGTGGGGTACTAATTTGAATTTTTGGGGTCCCATAATAAATAGCATAGGCTGGTTTTATTTTTATGAATAATATGAGTATTCGAAAAAAACTAAAAAAAAAATTATTAAAAAAAAAAAAAAAAAAAAAAATTTGCGTGTAGAGCAATGGATTGATAAAATGCGAGGCTTTCGGCACTTGGGGATCGTGAATCCAGAGTTGTCTAGCCCTGAGTTTTTCAATATATCTCTATTTATGGTAATATGATTTTGTTTTTGATTAAGTTAACTCGAGACGATGCCCGAGTATGTGGG
This sequence comes from Viscum album, assembly GCA_963277665.1. Taxonomy (NCBI): domain Eukaryota; kingdom Viridiplantae; phylum Streptophyta; class Magnoliopsida; order Santalales; family Viscaceae; genus Viscum; species Viscum album. Next base: position 53,350,858 of record OY728138.1, on the reverse strand, counting down.
CTTCACTTGGTGCCCTAAGGCCTTTGAGTCTGGGAGTCATCGGCAAAGTCTTGCTACATGGGTTAATTTGATTAACTGAAATCTCAATTACTATAGCAATATTGCAAAAAAAACAAAAAAAAGGATGAAAAATACTCATATTAGGATTAAATGTGATTCCACCTAGCGATTCCATGATTCCCCCCTTGAATGAAAATGAACCCCTGTATCTATTGTGATTCACAACACATCATTACACCTAATTGAGTTGGATGAAGAATGATGATGGATTTGATCAAAGGAATGGGCTTGGGATTGGGATCTGCTTATGAAACTATCTCGTATTAAAATATTTTGATGGGTTTCATGATTGTTTGGTATAAGGTTTTTTGGTGATCATTGTGTATTAAAATGTTTTTGGAAAAGGGAATTCGAATTTCATTTTTGATGAGATATATTTTGTTCGGGACTAGCAAAACTCAAGTTGGAGGGTGTGATTAGCCACTAAATGAGGCTAATATTCATTGGTAATATATATAATATTCATGTTCTTTATTATTCATAAACACCATTTTAGTGCATTTTACACTTTGAACATCATTTAACATTATGATTGTAATACCTTCTTAAAATGCACTATTATGTGGTACAATTTTGAACATCATTTAAAGTACCAAATGATTCATCTGATTGTACATATTTTAATTTGATAATTGATCTACACTCCAATATGAACATGTTTCATTCAGGGATCAATGGAGAATTCATGGAGGATGATGGAGATATTTGGCAATGAAAGGAAGCAATTCTGGAGAAGGCAGATTGGACATCAGCCCACTGATGAGACTGTGGGGCCCAACATACAGTCCCAATTAATCCCAAATTTCGTGGGATGCTAGAAGACATGTATAGGAACAAATCACTCTTCATGAGTCAATGCTGATTCGGCATAAATGTTGGTCATTTAGGTGGCCCAAATTAGAGATAAAATTCTAGGCCAGATTCTGCGGCCCAGAAAAACATTCCACCAATTTGATCCTATCTCGGAATCCACAACTCCAAATGGAACCAAATTTTACAGGAGGTTATAAGACATCAGGAGCTCCATTTTCTTCTTCTATTGAACACTCTGATTCGGCCATCTAGAAGGTCATCCAAACGCGTATGTTCGGTGGATGAAATCTGGCTGCCACCTCGGGTCAAATGTGGAAAATTCCAAATTCCACAAACTTTCCACCACCCTAGGCCTACCATACACAAGTGGGATGACTTGTAATGTTGAAGGCTCGACCCAAGGCTCCCAAAATTCCTATTTAAGGCAGTGGTGGTGAAGGAGTTGAAGATCTTGGATGCTTTGTTTAATTGTAATGTTATGCTGCATTTTTGTTGCCTCAATTTTGTCTTTCACATGTAAGTTGTTCAATTCACTTTAGTTTCTTAATAAAAGTTCTTCTTCTACTATTATTCTGTTGTTTTAATATCACTTTGATACCGTTGGATCAAGGTGTGAATTTATTCACACCAACCCTTGTGAAATTATTCACACAACGGTGGAGTGATCATTTTATTTTTGTTGTTTTCTTTACTTCTCCATTTCCTCCCTTATGAGTCTACTTTCCGCTTCCATTGAAACCATGAGATCAATGGAGGGCTAACCCACTTATGGGTTGATCCAAGGGCGTAGCAAGGGGATGGATTGGATGTTATTTATCACCTAATTAATGTATAATCACTTCTTTAATAGGGATTTTTATTTGATGATTTTTAAACTCCATCGTCCTTGTTGAATTTAAGGCCACACACTTCAAATACTAATACGATCCTTTGCCTTGAAGTGCTCAAAAATTTGATCCTTCAAGTGTATAGGTGATTAGTATTAGAGGGTGTAGGCATTAAACCAGTATGTGATGATGTTGTTTTATCTCCTTAAATGAACCCATCTCAAATTTAAGAAATTGAAATCATTAAAAAGAAAATACGTCCAATCCACCCCGAGCGATAACCTAGGATCAACTCATTCTTTTAAATTGAATCCAGTTAAATCTTTTAGATATCTTTAAAAACCATCCAAAATCAATCCAAGTTGGCCACTTCATAGCCAAAAATCCATTTCTTAGGTTGTGTATCTTAGGTATCTTCTTAGGTCTCTGTGGAATCGACAACCCAAGTTACACTACAAGGACCGTTCTACCCTTCTTCTCTTGGGTAAATTTGGGCGTGAACCAGCTTCAAAAAAAAAATTAAAAATATATTAATATATAAATATAGTTATATTGTTATATAAATATAATATATAATTTTTAAATATATTTTAGATAAGTATAAATGTACATTTACACTTATTGTACTTAATATATAAGATGTTTAGTGAAAATGACTTCTTAAAAAATTTAAAAAATATTTTTAATTAATATTTTGATAATCATTATGGAGTAATATTCATTTAATAACAATTTGAGGCCTAAAAAAATTAAAAAAATTAAAAAAAGATCCAAAATATGTTGAAAACGCAACTCAAACTTCAAACGACCATAACTTTTGATCCGAGTGTCCGTTTGAGCTCTACCACATATCAAATCGAAGCCTGCGACGAGCTCTACGTCGCTGTGACTAAGCGCTGATAAAGGCACCCCTTTATCAGCACTTTTTTTTAGCACTGATAAAGGCACCCCTTTATCAGCGCTTTTTTTAGCGCTGATAAAGAGACCCCCCTTTATCAGCGATTTTGTTAGCGCTGATAAAGGGTCGGCTTCAAAAAAAAATTAAAAATATATTAATATATAAATATAGTTATATTGTTATATAAATATAATATATAATTTTTAAATATATTTTAGATAAGTATAAATGTACATTTACACTTATTATACTTAATATATAAGATATTTAGTGAAAATGACTTCTTAAAAAATTAAAAAAATATTTTTAATTAATATTTTGATAATCATTATGGAGTAATATTCATTTAATAACAATTTGAGGACTAAAAAAATTAAAAAAATTAAAAAAAGATCCAAAATATGTTGAAAACACAACTCAAACTTGAAACGGCCATAACTTTTGATCCGGGTGTCCGTTTGACCTCTACCACATATCAAATCGAAGCCTGCGACGAGCTCAACGTCGCTGTGACTAAGCGCTGATAAAGGCCCCCCTTTATCAGCGCTTTTTTTTAGCGCTGATAAAGGGACCCCCTTTATCAGCGCTTTTGTTAGCGCTGATAAAGGGCCCCCCTTTATGAGCGCTTGCTTAGTAGCGCTGATAAATGAGAGCCTTTATCAGCGCTTTTTATAGCGCTGATAAAGGGTCGGCTTCAAAAAAAAATTAAAAATATATTAATATATAAATATAGTTATATTGTTATATAAATATAATATATAATTTTTAAATATATTTTAGATAAGTATAAATGTACATTTACACTTATTATACTTAATATATAAGATATTTAGTGAAAATGACTTCTTAAAAAATTAAAAAAATATTTTTAATTAATATTTTGATAATCATTATGGAGTAATATTCATTTAATAACAATTTGAGGACTAAAAAAATTAAAAAAATTAAAAAAAGATCCAAAATATGTTGAAAACGCAACTCAAACTTCAAACGGCCATAACTTTTGATCCGGGTGTCCGTTTGAGCTCTACCACATATCAAATCGAAGCCTGCGACGAGCTCTACGTCGCTGTGACTAAGCGCTGATAAAGGCACCCATTTATCAGTGCTTTTTTTTAGCGCTGATAAAGGGACCCCCCTTTATGAGCGCTTTTGTTAGCGCTGATAAAGGGCCCCCCTTTATCAGCGCTTGCTTAGCAGCGCTGATAAATGTGGGCCTTTATCAGCGCTTTTTTTAGCGCTGATAAAGGTTCGGCTTCAAAAAAAAATTGAAAATATATTAATATATAAATATAGTTATATTGTTATATAAATATAATATATAATTTTTAAATATATTTTAGATAAGTATAAATGTACATTTACACTTATTATACTTAATATATAAGATATTTAGTGAAAATGACTTCTTAAAAAATTAAAAAAATATTTTTAATTAATATTTTGATAATCATTATGGAGTAATATTCATTTAATAACAATTTGAGGACTAAAAAAATTAAAAAAATTAAAAAAAGATCCAAAATATGTTGAAAACGCAACTCAAACTTCAAACGACCATAACTTTTGATCCGGGTGTCCGTTTGAACTCTACCACATATCAAATCGAAGCATGCGACGAGTTCTACGTCGCTGTGACTAAGCGCTAATAAAGGCACCCCTTTATCAGCGCTTTTTTTAGTGCTAATAAAGGGACCCCCCTTTATCAGCGCTTTTGTTAGCGCTGATAAAGGGCCCCCCTTTATCAGCGCTTGCTTAGTAGGGCTGATAAATGGGGGCCTTTATCAGTGCTTTTTTTAGCGCTGATAAAGGGTCGGCTTCAAAAAAAAATTAAAAATATATTAATATATAAATATAGTTATATTGTTATATAAATATAATATATAATTTTTAAATATATTTTAGATAAGTATAAATGTACATTTACACTTATTATACTTAATATATAAGATATTTAGTGAAAATGACTTCTTAAAAAATTAAAAAAATATTTTTAATTAATATTTTGATAATCATTATGGAGTAATATTCATTTAATAACAATTTGAGTACTAAAAAAATTAAAAAAATTAAAAAAATATCCTAAATATGTTGAAAACGCAACTCAAACTTCAAACGGCCATAACTTTTGATCCGGGTGTCCGTTTGAGCTCTACCACATATCAAATCAAAACCTGCGACGAGCTCTACGTCGCTGTGACTAAGCGCTGATAAAGGCACCCCTTTATCAGCGTTTTTTTTAGCGCTGATAAAGGGACCCCCTTTTATCAGCGCTTTTGTTAGCGCTGATAAATGGCCCCCCTTTATCAGCCCTTTCTTAGCAGCGCTGATAAAAGGCCCCCCTTTATCAGCGCTTGCTTAGTAGCGCTGTTAAAGGGCCCCACTTTATCAGCACTTCTTAGTAGCGCTGATAAATGGGGGCCTTTATCAGCGCTTTTTTTAGCGCTGATAAAGGGTCGGCTTCAAAAAAAAAATTAAAAATATATTAATATATAAATATAGTAATATTGTTATATAAATATAATATATAATTTTTAATTATATTTTAGATAAGTATAAATGTACATTTACACTTATTATACTTAATATATAAGATATTTAGTGAAAATGACTTCTTAAAAAATTAAAAAAATATTTTTAATTAATATTTTGATAATCATTATGGAGTAATATTCTTTTAATAACAATTTGAGGACTAAAAAAATTAAAAAAATTAAAAAAAGATCCAAAATATGTTGAAAACGCAACCCAAACTTCAAACGGCCATAACTTTTGATCCGGGTTTCCGTTTGTGCTCTACCACATATCAAATCGAAGCCTGCGACGAGCTCTACGTCGCTGTGACTAAGCGCTGATAAAGGCACCCCTTTATCATCGCTTTTTTTAGTGGTGATAAAGAGACCCCCCCTTTATGAGCGCTTTTGTTAGCGCTGATAAAGGGTCGGCTTCAAAAAAAAAATTAAAAATATATTAATATATAAATATAGTTATATTGTTATATAAATATAATATATAATTTTTAAATATATTTTAGATAAGTATAAATGTACATTTACACTTATTATACTTAATATATAAGATATTTAGTGAAAATGACTTCTTAAAAAATTAAAAAAATATTTTTAATTAATATTTTGATAATCATTATGGAGTAATATTCATTTAATAACAAATTGAGGACTAAAAAAATTAAAAAAAGATCCAAAATATGTTGAAAACGCAACTCAAATTTCAAACGGCCATAACTTTTGATCCGGGTGTCCGTTTGAGCTCTACCACATATCAAATCGAAGCCTGCGACGAGCTCTACGTTGCTGTGACTAAACACTGATAAAGGCACCCCTTTATCAGCGCTTTTTTTTAGCGCTGATAAAGGGACCTCCCTTTATCAGCACTTTTGTTAGAACTGATAAAGGGCCCCCCTTTATCAGCGCTGGCTTAGTAGCGCTGATAAAGGGCCACCTTTATCAGCGCTTGATTAGGAGCGCTGATAAATGGGGGCCTTTATCAGCGCTTTTTTTAGCACTGATAAAGGGTCAGCTTCAAAAAAAAAAATATTAATATATAAATATAGTTATATTGTTATATAAATATAATATATAATTTTAAATTATATTTTAGATAAGTATAAATGTACATTTACACATATTATACTTAATATAAAAGATATTTAGTGAAAATGACTTTTTAAAAAATTAAAAAAATATTTTTAATTAATATTTTGATAATCATTATGGAGTAATATTCATTTAATAACAATTTGAGGACTAAAAAAATTAAAAAAATTAAAAAAAGATCCAAAATATGTTGAAAATGCAACTCAAACTTCAAACGGCCATAACTTTTGATCTGTGTGTCCGTTTGAGCTCTACCACATATCAAATCGAAGCCTGCGACGAGCTCTACGTCGCTGTGACTAAGCGCTGATAAAGGCACCCTTTTATTAGTGCTTTTTTTTAGTGCTGATAAAAGGACCCCCCTTTATCAGCGCTTTTGTTAGCGCTGATAAAGGGCCCCCTTTATCAGCGCTTGCTTAGTAGCACTGATAAAGGGCCTCCCTTTATCAGCGCTTGCTTAGTAGGGCTGATAAATGGGGGCCTTTATCAGCGCTTTTTTTAGCGCTGATAAAGGTTCGGCTTCAAAAAAAAATTAAAAATATATTAATATATAAATATAGTTATATTGTTATATAAATATAATATATAATTTTTAAATATATTTTAGATAAGTATAAATGTACATTTACACTTATTATAATTAATATATAAGATATTTAGTGAAAATGACTTCTTAAAAAATTAAAAAAATATTTTTAATTAATATTTTGATAATCATTATGGAGTAATATTCATTTAATAACAATTTGAGGACTAAAAAAATTGAAAAAATTAAAAAAAGATCCAAAATATGTTGAAAACGCAACTCAAACTTCAAACGGCCATAACTTTTGATCCAGGTGTCCGTTTGAGCTCTACCACATATCAAATTGAAGCCTGCGACGAGCTCTACATTGATGTGACTAAGCGCTGATAAAGGGACCCCCTTTATCAGCGCTTGATTACACTACTGGAAATCCAGCATTTCCCAACGGTTTAGAACCGTTGGGAAATGTTGCAGAACCGTTGGTATATGTTATACCAACGGTTCTTCAAACCGTGGGGAAGTAAGCCGTTGGGAAAGGATTTTCTCAACAGTTTACAGAGAACCGTTGGGATAGGTTAGAAAAAATCAACCTATCCCAACGGTTTGGCCGGTTTGCAAACCGTTGGGATAGGGTGTTTTTACCAACGGTTTCTTGAACCATTGGTAAAAACAGCTACATAGAGCCTATGCCAACGGTTTTCAAACCGTTGGCATAGGCTTTGCTGTGCAAATTGCACAGCAGCCTGCAATTTGCACAGCTGGTCTGGTTTTTGGGAATTCACCCTCGGTTTCAATTCAATTTTCAATCCAATTATTCCCTCGTTTTCAATTCATTTTTCAATCCAATTATTGTACCTGTAACACATATAATGCATACATATAGAGAACAAACCAACACATACAAATAATGCAAACCAACCAACCAACACATATAATGCATCCTGAAAATATACCCATCCATAATTAAAGTAGAATTCATAACATACTTATAAACATACATAATTCATTTATAATTCATTTTAAAATTTAGATGGCAATCATATGTGGAATCCGGAATTCAATTCATAATTTGATTGGTTTTTCATATACCATATATTTTTAATAGAAATGATATCCATTTTAAACAAAATACATACATCTGGAATGATACCGGTCACACCGTGCCTCGGATTGAGGCGAGGTTAACTCATACACGTCACAAATGACTCATTGATCGTTGTCCTAAAGTATCAACATATTCCGAAATCGTTTTGTCGGTTTTCCGTATGTCAGTTGTTGTTTTCACTTAAAATGAAGTGTTTTTTAAATAAAAGAGAGACACTTTGAATGGTGTCGGCCACACCGCGCCTCGTATTGAGGCGGGGTTAACTCGTACACATCACAAATGACCCATGGATTGTTGTGCTAAAATATAAACACAATCAGAATGTGTTTGGTTGTTTTTCCGTATGAATTTAAAATGTAGTCCATTTTAAAGAAAAGAGATACACTTAGAGTGGTCTCGGCCAAACCGCGACTCAGATTGAGGCAGGGTTGACTCGTACATGTCACATTTGACCCATGGAACGTTGTTCTAAAGTATCGACACAATCTGAATGTGTTTGGTCGGTTTTCCGTATGCCAGTTGATGTTTTTCACTTAAAATGACGTCCTTTTGAAACAAAAGACGGACACTATGAGTGGTGCCGACCACACCGCATCTCCAATTGAGGTGGGGTTGATTCGTAAACGTCACATATGACCCATGGATCGTTCTCCTAAAGTTTAAATGGAAATCGAATGCGTTTGGTCGGTTTTCCGTATGTACTTAAAATGTTGTCCATTTTAAACAAAAGAGTGACACTTAGACTAATCCTGACCACACCGCGACTCAGATTCATCCCGGGTTGGCTCTTACATGTCACATATGACCCATGGATCGTTGTGATAAATTATCAAAAGATTACGAATGCGTTTGGTCGGTTTTGCGTATGTCAGTTGTTCTTTTCATTTATAATCATGTCCATTTTAAACAAAAGAGACAGAGTTAGAGCGGTGTCGGCCACACCGCGTCTCAGATTAAGACGGGGTTGACTTTTACACGTCACATATGACTCATGGATCGTTGTGCTAAAGTATCGATAGAATCCGAATGCGTTTGGTCGTTCTTCCGTATGTCAGTTGATGCCTTTCACTTAAAATGACGTCCATTTGAAACAAAAGACGGACACTTTGAGTGGTGTCAGCCGCAACGCATGTCGGATTGAGGTGGGGATGATTCATACACGTCACATATGACCCATGTATCGTTCTCCAAAAGTTTCAACGGAAACCGAATCCGTTTGGTCGTTTTTCCGTATGTACTTAAAATGGTGTCCATTTTAAACAAAAGAGAGTCACTTAGACTTATACTGGCCACACCGCAACTCAGATTCATCCCGAGTTGGCTCGTACATGTCACATATGACCCATGGATTGTTGGGATAAATTATCAACAGATTCGGAATGCGTTTGGTCGGTTTTCTGTATGTCAGTTGATGCTTTTCACTTAAAATGACGTCCTTTTGAAACAAAAGACGGACACTTTGAGTGGTGCCGGCCACACCACATCTCCGGATTGAGCTGAAACCACCTTGAAAAATTCTAATTATTATTCGTGACGTGTACGCGCAGAAGGCACGTCAATCGGACGTGCGGTTTGCGCGCTACGGCTCAATATTCGTGTTTTAAGTGATGCGCGCGCTTCGTAAACGCGCGTGAGGGGGGTCCAAATGGGCCGAACGAAGTCGGAATGTCCTGAAATCAGACGACAAATACGAGAGAGTGATTTATGAAGTGGTCGAGCAGACGGCACATCAATCGGACGGGCCGTGTGCCCGCGGTGACCGACAACGCAGTTCTGGTGTCATAAACGGCCAAAACGGGCGTCAAACGGTCAAATTCATAGCGGAAGACCTCGGATTGACCTGAAACCACCGTACAACATTCTAATTATTATTCATGATGTGTAAGAGCAGACGGCACGTCAATCGGACGTGCGGTTTGCGCGGTACGACTCAATATTCGTGTTTTAAGTGATGCGCGCGCTTCGTAAACGCGCGTGAGGGTGGGCCAAACGGGCCGAAAGATTTCGGAATGGCCTAAAATCAGACAAAAAATACGGGTGAGTGATTTATGAAGTGGTCGAGCAGATGGAACGTCAATCAGACGTGCCGTGTGCCCGCGGTGACCGACAACGCAGTTCTGGTGTCATAAACGGCCAAAACGGGTGTCAAACGGTCAAATTCATAGCGGACGTCCTCGGATTGAGCTGAAACCACCGTGCAACATTCTAATTATTATTCGTGACATGTACGCGCAGATGGTACATCAATCGGACGTGCGGTTTGCGCGGTACGGCTCAATATTCGTGTTTTAAGTGATGCGCGCGCTTCGTAAACGCACGTGAGGGGGGTCCAAACGGGCCGAACGAAGTCAGAATGGCCTGAAATCAGACGAAAAATATGGTAGAGTGATTTATGAAGTGGTCGAGCAGACGACACGTCAATCGGACGTGTCGTGTGCCCGCGGTGACCGACAACGCAGTTCTGGTGTCATAAACGGCCAAAACGGGCGTCAAACGGTCAAATTCATAGCGGACGACCTCGGATTGAGATGAAACCACCGTTCAACATTCTAATTATTATTCGTGATGTGTACGCGCAGTCGGCATGTCAATCGGACGTGCGGCTTACGCGGTACGACTCAATATTCGTGTTTTAAATGATGCGCGCGCTTCGTAAACGCGCGTGAGGGGGGTCCAAATGGGCCGAACGAAGTCGGAATGGCCTGAAATAAGACGAAAAAAACGGGAGAGTGATTTATGAAGTGGTTGAGTAGAAGGAACATCAATCGGACGTGCCGTGTGCCCGCGGTGACCGACAACGCAGTTCTGGTGTCAAAAACGGCCAAAACGGGCGTCAAACGGTCAAATTCATAGCGGATGACCTCGGATTGAGCTGAAACCACCGTGAAACATTCTAATTATTATTCATGACGTGTACGCGTAGACGGCACGTCAATCGGACGTGCGGTTTGCGCGATACGGCTCAATATTCGTGTTTTAAGTGATGCGCGCGCTTCGTAAACGCGCATGAGGGTGGTCCAAACGGGCCGAACGATTTCAGAATGGCCTGAAATAAGACGACAAATACGGGTGAGTTATTTATGAAGTGGTCGAGCAGACGGCATGTCAATCGGACGTGCCTTGTGCCTGCGGTGACCGACAACGCAGTTCTGGTGTCATAAACGGCCAAAACGGGCGTCAAACGGTCAAATTCATAGCAGACGACCTCGGATTGAGCTGAAACCACCGTGAAACATTCTAATTATTATTCGTGACGTGTACGCGTAGACTTCATGTCAATCGGACGTGCGGTTTGCGCGGTACGACTCAATATTCGTTATTTAAGTGATGCGCGCGCTTCGTAAACGCGCGTGAGGGTGGTCCAAACGGGCCGAACGATTTCGGAATGGCCTGAAATCAGACGACAAATACGGGTGAGTGATTTATGAAGTGGTCAAGCATACGGCACGTCAATCAGACGTGCCGTGTGCCCGCGGTGACCGACAACGCAGTTCTGGTGTCATAAACGGCCAAAACGGGCGTCCAACGGTCAAATTCATAGCAGACGACCTTGGATTGACCTGAAACCACCGTGAAACATTCTAATTATTATTTGTGATGTGTACGCGTAGACGGCACGTCAATCGGACGTGTGGTTTGCGCGGTACGGCTCAATATTCGTGTTTTAAGTGATGTGCGCGCTTCGTAAACGCGCGTGAGGGTGGTCCAAATGGGCCGAACGATTTCGGAATGGCCTGAAATCAGACGAAAAATACGAGGGAGTGATTTATGAAGTGGTCGAGTAGACGGCACGTCAATCGGACGTGCCGTGTGCCCGCGGTGACCGACAACACAGTTCTGGTGTCATAAACGGCCAAAACGGGCGTCAAACGGTCAAATTCATAGAGGACGACCTCGGATTGAGCTGAAACCACCGTGCAACATTCTAATTATTATTCGTTACGTGTACACGTAGACTACACGTCAATCGGACGTGCGATTTGCGCGGTACGGCTCAATATTCGTGTTTTAAGTGATGCGCGCGCTTCGTAAACGCGCGTGAGGGGGGTCCAAACGGGCCGAACGAAGTCGGAATAGCCTGAAATCAGACTAAAAATACAGGAGAGTGATTTATGAAGTGTTCGAGCAGACGGCATGTCAATCGAACGTGCAGTGTGCCCGCGGTGACCGACAACGCAGTTCTGGTGTCATAAACGGCCAAAACGGGTGTCAAACGGTCAAATTCATAGAGGACGACCTCAGATTGACCTGAAACCACCGTGCAACATTCTAATTATTATTCGTGACGTGTACGCACAGACGGCACGTCAATCGTACGTGCGGTTTGCGCGGTACGACTCAATATTCGTGTTTTAAGTGATGCGCGCGCTTCGTAAACGCGCGTGAGGGTGGTCCAAACGGGCCGAACGATTTCGGAATGTCCTTAAATCAGATGAAAAATATGGGTGAGTGATTTATGAAGTGTTCGAGCAGACGGCACGTCAATCGGACGTGCCGTGTGCCCGCGGTGACCGACAACGCAGTTCTGGTGTCATAAACGGCCAAAACGGGCGTCAAACGGTCAAATTCATAGCGGACGACCTCAGATTGACCTGAAACCACCGTGAAACATTCTAATTATTATTCGTGACGTGTACGCGCAGACGGAACATCAATCGGACGTGCGGTTTGCGCGGTACGGCTCAATATTCATGTTTTAAGTGATGCGCGCGCTTCGTAAACGCGCGTGAGGGTGGTCCAAACGGGCCGAACGATTTCAGAATAGCCTGAAATCAGACGAAAAATACTGGTGAGTGATTTATGAAGTGGTCGAGCAGATGACACGTCAATCGGTCGTGCCGTGCGCCCGCGGTGGCCGACAACGTAGTTCTGGTGTCATAAACGGCCAAAACGGGCGTCCAACGGTCAAATTCATAGAGGATGACCTCGGATTGACCTGAAACCACCGTGAAACATTCTAATTATTATTCTTGACGTGTACGCGCAGAAGGAATGTCAATCGGACGTGCGGTTTGCGCGGTACGGTTCAATATTCGTGTTTTAAGTGATGCGCGCGCAGCGTAAACGCGCGTGAGGGTGGTCCAAACGGGCCGAACAATTTCGGAATGGCCTGAAATCAGACGACAAATACGGGTGATTGATTTATGAAGTGGTCGAGCAGATGACACATCAATCAGACGTGTCGTGTGCCCGCGGTGACCGACAACGCAGTTCTGGTGTCATAAACGGCCAAAACGGGCGTCAAACGGTCAAATTCATAGCGGACGACCTCGGATTGATCTGAAACCACCGTGCAACATTCTAATTAATATTCGTGATGTGTACGCGTAGACGAAACGTCAATCGGACGTGCGGTTTGCGCGGTACGGCTCAATATTCGTGTTTTAAGTGATGCGCGCGCTTCGTAAACGAGCGTGAGGGAGGTCCAAATGGCCCGAACGAAATCGGAATGTCCTGAAATCAGACGAAAAATACGGGAGAGTGATTTATGAAGTGTTCGAGTAGACTACATGTCAATCGGACGTGCCGTGTGCCCGCGGTGACCGACAACGCAGTTTTGGTGTCACAAACGGCCAAAACGGGCGTCAAATGGTCAAATTCATAGCGGACGACCTCAGATTGACCTGAAACCACCGTGAAAAATTATAATTATTATTCGTGACGTGTACGCACAGAGGGCACATCAATCGGACGTGCGGTTTGCGCGGTACGGCTCAATATTCGTGTTTTAAGTGATGCGCGCGCTTCGTAAACGCGCGTGAGGGTCATCCAAATGGGCCGAACGATTTCAGAATGGCCTGAAATCAGACGACAAATACGGGTGAGTGATTTATGAAGTGGTCGAGCAGACGTCATGTCAATCGGACATGTCGTGTGCCCGCGGTGACCGACAACGTAGTTCTGGTGTCATAAACGGCCAAAACGGGCGTCAAACGGTCAAATTCATAGCGGACGAACTCGGATTGAGCTGAAACCATCGTGAAACATTCTAATTATTATTCGTGACGTGTACGCGCAGACGGAACGTCAATCGGACGTGCGGTTTGCGCGGTACGGCTCAATATTCGTGTTTTAAGTGATGCACGCGCTTCGTAAACGCGCGTGAGGGTGGTCCAAACGGGCCGAACGATTTCGGAATGGCCTGAAATCAAACGACAAATACGGGTGAGTGATTTATGAAGTGGTCGAGCAGACGGCACGTCAATCGGACGTGCCGTGTGCCCGTGGTGACCGACAATGCAGTTCTGGTGTCATAAACGGCCAAAACGGGCGTCCAACGGTCAAATTCATAGCGGACGACCTCGGATTGACCTGAAACCACTGTGAAACATTCTAATTATTATTCGTGACGTGTACGCGCAGACAACACGTCAATCGGACGTGCGGTTTGCGCGGTACGACTCAATATTCGTGTTTTAAGTGATGCGCGCGCTTCGTAAACGCGCGTGAGGGTGGTCCAAACGGGCCGAACAATTTCAGAATGACCTGAAATCAGACGACAAATACGGGTGAGTGATTTATGAAGTGGTCGAGTAGACGACACGTCAATAGGACGTGCCGTGTGCCCGCGGTGACCGACAACGCAGTTCTGGTGTCATAAACGGCCAAAACGGGCGTCAAACGGTCAAATTCATAGTGGACGACCTTGGATTGAGTTGAAACCACCGTGAAATATTCTAATTATTATTCGTGATGTGTACGCGCAGAGGGCACATCAATCGGACGTGCGGTTTGCGCAGTACGGCTCAATATTCGTGTTTTAAGTGATGCGCGCGCTTCGTAAACGCGCGTGATGGGGGTCCAAACGGGCCGAACGAAATCGGAATGGCCTGAAATCAGACGAAAAATACGGGAGAGTGATTTATGAAGTGGTCGAGTAGACGGCACGTCAATCGGACGTGCCGTGTGCCCGCGGTGACCGACAACGCAGTTCTGGTGTCATAAACGGCCAAAACGGGCGTCAAACGGTCAAATTCATAGCGGACGACCTCAGATTGACCTGAAACCACCGTGAAACATTCTAATTATTATTTGTGACGTGTACGCGCAGACATCATGTCAATCGGACGCACGGTTTGCGCGGTACGACTCAATATTCGTGTTTTAAGTGATGCACGCGCTTCGTAAACGCGCGTGAGGGTGGTCTAAACGGGACGAACGATTTCGGAATGGCCTAAAATCAGGAGAAAAATACGGGTGAGTGATTTATGAAGTGGTCGAGCAGACGGCACGTTAATCGGACGTGTCGTGTGCCCGCGGTGACCGACAACGCAGTTCTGGTGTCATAAACGGCCAAAATGGGCGTCAAACGGTCAAATTCATAGCGGACGACCTTGTATTGACCTGAAACCACCGTGCAACATTATAATTATTATTCGTGATGTGTACGCGCAGACGTCGCATCAATCGGACGTGCGGTTTGCGCGGTACGGCTCAATATTCGTGTTTTAAGTGATGCGCGCGATTCGTAAACGCGCGTGAGGGGGGTCCAAACGGGCCGAACGAAGTCGGAATGGCCTGAAATCAGACGAAAAATACGGGAGAGTGATTTATTAAGTGGTCGAGCAGACGGAACGTCAATCAGAGATGTCGTGTGCCCGCGGTGACCGACAACGTAGTTCTGGTGTCATAAACGGCCAAAACGGGCGTCAAACGCTCAAATTCATAGAGGACGACCTCAGATTGAGCTGAAATTACCGTTCAAAATTCTAATTATTATTCGTGATGTGTACGCATAGACGGCACGTCAATCGGACGTTCGGTTTGTGCGGTACGACTCAATATTCGTGTTTTAAGTGATGCGCGCGCTTCGTAAACGCGCGTGAGGGGGGTCCAAACGGGCCGAACGAAGTCGGAATGGCCTGAAATCAGACGAAAAATACGGGAGAGTGATTTATGAAGTGGTAGAGCAGACGACACGTCAATCGGACGTGCTGTGTGCCCGCGGTGACCGACAACGCAGTTCTGGTGTCATAAACGGCCAAAACGGGCGTCAAACGGTCAAATTCATAGCGGACGACCTCGGATTGAGCTGAAACCACCGTGCAACATTCTAATTATTATTCTTGACGTGTACGCGTAGACGGAACGTCAATCGGACGTGCGGTTTGCGCGGTACGGCTCAATATTCGTGTTTTAAGTGATGCGCGCGCTTCGTAAACGCGCGTGAGGGGGGTCCAAACAGGCCGAACGAAGTCGGAATGGCCTGAAATCAGACGAAAAATACGGGAGAGTGATTTATGAAGTGGTCGAGCAGACAGCATGTTAATCGGACGTGCCGTGTGCCCGCGGTGACCGACAACGCAGTTCTGGTGTCATAAACGGCCAAAACGGGCGTCAAACAGTCAAATTCATAGCGGACGACCTCGGATTGAGCTGAAACTACCGTGAAACATTATAATTATTATTCTTGACGTGTACGCACAGACGGCACATCAATCGGATGTGCGGTTTGCGCGGTACGACTCAATATTCGTGTTTTAAGTGATCCGCGCGCTTCATAAACGCGCGTGAGGGGGGTCCAAACGGGACGAACGTAGTCGGAATGGCCTGAAATCAGACAAAAAATACGGGAGAGTGATTTATGAAGTGTTCGATCAGACGGCACGTCAATCGGACGTGCCGTGTGCCCGCGGTGACCGACAACGCAGTTCTGGTGTCATAAACGGCCCAAACGGGCGTCAAACGGTCAAATTCATAGCGGACGACCTCAGATTGAGCTGAAACCACCGTGCAACATTCTAATTATTATTCTTGACGTGTATGCGCAGACGACACGTCAATCGGACGTGCGGTTTGCGCGGTACGGCTCAATATTCGTGTTTTAAGTGATGTGCGCGCTTCGTAAACGCGCATGAGGGAGGTCCAAACGGGACGAACGAAGTCGGAATGGCCTGAAATCAGACGAAAAATACGGGAGAGTGATTTATGAAGTGTTCGAGCAGATGGCACGTCAATCAGACGTACCGTGTGCCCGCGGTGACCGACAACGCAGTTCTGGTGTCATAAACGGCCAAAACGGGCGTCAAACGGTCAAATTCATAGCGGACGACCTCATATTGAGCTGAAACCACCGTGAAACATTCTAATTATTATTCGTGACGTGTACGCATAGACGGCACGTCAATCGGACGTGTGGTTTGCGCGGTACAACTCAATATTCGTGTTTTAAGTGATGCGCGCGCTTCGTAAACGCGCGTGAGGGGGGTCCAAACGGGCCGAACGAAGTCGGAATGGCCTGAAATCAGACGACCAATATGGGAGAGTGATTTATGAAGTGTTCGAGTAGACGGAATGTCAATCGGACGTGTCGTGTGCCCGCGGTGACCGACAACGCAGTTCTGGTGTCATAAACGGCCAAAACGGGCGTCAAACGGTCAAATTCATAGCGGACGACCTCAGATTGACCTGAAACCACCGTGAAACATTCTAATTATTATTCATGACGTGTACGCGTAGACGGCACGTCAATCGGACGTGCCATGTGCCCGCGGTGACCGACAACGCAGTTCTGGTGTCATAAACGGCCAAAATATTGTCCATTTTAAACAAAATATAGACACTTTGAGTGGTGTCGGCCACAACGCGCCTCAGATTGAGGTGGCGTTGACTCGTACACGCCACATATGACCCATGGATCGTTCTCCTAAAGTTTCAACAGAAACTAAATGCGTTTGGTCGGTTTTCCGTATGTCATTTTTTGTTTTCACTAAAAATGAAGTCCATTTTAAACAAAATAGAGACACTTTGAGTGGTTTCGGCCACACCGCGCCTCAGATTGAGGTGGCGTTGACTCGTACACGACACATATGACCCATGGATCATTCTCCTAAAGTTTCAACAGAAACCGAATGCGTTTGGTCGGTTTTCCGTATGTACTTAAAATACTGTCCATTTTAAACAAAAGAAAGTCACTTAGAGTGGTCCCGACCACACCGCATCTCGGATTTAAACGGGGTTGACTCGTACACGTCTCAAATGACCCATGGATCGTTGTATTAAAGTATCAACACAATCCGAATGCGTTTGGCCGGTTTTCCGTATGCCAGTTGATGTTTTTCACTTAAAATGATGTTCTTTTGAAACAAAAGACATACACTTTGAGTTGTTCCGACCACACCGCGCCTCGGATTGAGGCGGGGTTGATTCGTACATGTCACATATGACCCATGGATCGTTGTCCTAAAGCATCAACACATTTCGAATGCGTTTGGTCAGTTTTTCGTATGTCACTTTTTGTTTTCACTTAAAATCTTATGGAAATTCATATAGAATATTTTTATATCATATTTAGTATGGATTAGATTTTAGTTGATCGTGCTATGAAACACTTCA
The DNA here is from genome assembly GCA_963277665.1 of Viscum album. Classification (NCBI taxonomy): domain Eukaryota; kingdom Viridiplantae; phylum Streptophyta; class Magnoliopsida; order Santalales; family Viscaceae; genus Viscum; species Viscum album. The sequence goes on along the minus strand of OY728138.1, from coordinate 53,332,677 downwards.
GAGCTAATGAAATTAAGGAAGGTGGAGGGGCTGTCTGGGGGGCTGTCCGGGGGGGCTGTCCGGTGGGTGTCCGGGGGGCTGTCCGGGGACCAAGGAGGAGGGTGGGGGGGCTGTGCGGGGTCTGTCCGGGGGGTGTTTGGGGGTTGTTCAGGGGGTTGTCCAGGGTTGTTCAGGGGGCTGTCTGGGGGTTGTTCAGGGGGTTGTTCAGGGGTTGTTCAGGGGTTGTTCAGGGGTTGTTCATGGGGTTGTCCGGGGTTGTTCAGGGGGCTGTCCGGGGGGTGTTTTGGGGGTTGTCCGGGGTCCAAGGGGGAGGGTGGGGGGGGGGGGGGTTGTCCGGGGGGCTATCTGGGGTCCAGGGTTGAGGGTTGGGGGCTGTACGGGGGGGCTGTCTAGGGGGCTGTCCGCGGGGCTGTCCGGGGGGTGTTTGGGGGGTGTTCGGGGTCCAAGGGGGAGGGGGGGGGGTTGTCCAGGGTCCAAGAATGAGGGGGGTTATCCAAGGAGTTCTCAAACACACAACCACTAAAAGACAACAACATCCATAAAAACAGACAATATATAAAAATAACTCAACTCCAATACTATACTATGAGTCTAGATAAAACCAACAACTAGAATAGATTAAACATCAAATCTCAGTAATATAAGTCAAAAATGTAACAGATCAATATGTCCCACATCAGCATCACCATCACCATCATCATCATCATCATCACCCTCGTCATCGTCCTCCTCATCGTCCTCACCCTCCACAGCGCCTTCCTCCTCGCCTTCGCCCTCCTCCTCGCCCTCCTCATCTCCCTCCTCTTCCACATCAGACTCCTCGCCATCATCATCTTCAAGCTGGACATCGGCCTGACCACCATTGGAACTGCCACCTGGTGCACCATATATAGAATGTATCGACGACATGTATTCATCAATCGCTGGGCTGGCCTCTACTGGAAGTGTTGGACGTAGAACTTCAATAAATTTCATAAATGCACTGTTTACCCTAGAAGACTGTTCTACCGTCTCTGTGGCCCTTTTCTTAGACTATTCTGCCTATGCCCTAACTTGCTGCAGCTCGGTGGCACTACAACTCGTACCTGAGGCAGGCCAATACCTCATCGGGGCTATCCTAGGTCGGCAGCGTACTCTGCCAGAATGATCCTCTCCCAACACCTGATGTAAGTGATTAGATGGCCCAAAACTGTCCGCTTCTTGGGCATCGAGGGCCTCTAAAGCATCCTGTTACAAATATAAATATATTATTAAGTTACAAAATAGATATTAAAATATAAAATCAACAGATTAAAACTTACAATCTACTGCTGAGTCGCTTCGTTGACAGCACTTCCATCATTTTTTCGTCTACTCGAGCAAAACAGTTTTGCTCGAGGCACACGTCCTTCAATATTTTGTACTTGTCTCTACAATGACATTGAAAACAAAAGTTATATAAAAACTTTAGCAAATGATTAAATAATTGAGGAAACAAAAGAAAATGTAAGTCGTAAAGAAAACTAATAAACAATTGTCATACCTGCTGCCTCTCATGATCCGGCATCGTCGTGCGTCCTAGTGTATGGAGGTATTTTTTTGCATCAATGTTTTTTTTTATTTTTTCCAGATGATTCCTAAATAAAATTCGATAATTCAAAGGATAATATTAATGCAAAACTTGAAAGTTATTATTTAAATACCTCAAATGTAATTCATACCTTAAACTGAGTACTCGTCCAATGAGTAATCATCTGACGATACTGCTCTATAGGACAATCATCCACGACTGGTACCGCCTCTAACTCAGTGCCAACTCTAGCATGCCAGCCAATATACAGCTCATGCTTGTAGGCTCTCCAAAGCTCGCCTAAATCCTTTAGACGTTCCAGTCGTGCACCCTCACCATTAGGAAAATTAAATCGAAGCTGAAATCAAAATATTAATTCATATAAATACAAAAATAATTCATGGAAATAAATACAACAGAATTTTTTTACCCATATCTCTGCCCAAGCTCTATCTTTGACCTCATGTGGAAAATGTCTCCACGACAGCGGGCTGACGGGAATGATGTCGGAGTATTTGGCAAGCATCGCCAGAAAACTTCGACATTGCTGCCCTGTTTTCTCAACCATCTGATTGTCTTCATTATATTCCACCATAACCTGTGTGCGACGGTTCCACACCGAACGCATGCGTGTACGGCCCCGCCCCCGCCTCCTGTCAGTAGATGTATCTGTCATGAAATAAAAACAAATATTTTATCAAAACATGTTATAATGAAAATAAATATTGCTATAAAAATTTGTTAGGGTTTTATAAATATACCTGCGCTAGTCTGATCAATGAGTGGCGCCGGATCCACAGAACCTGATGGAACACCCTCTGGTGGAACAGGAGTCGAAGACGATGGAATATAAAATCTCGGAGAGACAGAAGTAGAAGGAAAATAAGATGGAACAGCTGTATGACCTGATGCTGACTGGGGAGTGGGAATCATCATGGGATGTGAAAATGATGGGGCAGAAGATGCAGAAGGTAGCGAAAACATGGGAGGCCTAAATACCCCGTGTGTCCCTAACGACACACCGGGATCAGAATGTGGGAAGGCTGAAATGTCAGTGGGAGGGGCAGGGTCTAGTCGGGCACGCGCAGCTCTACGTCCACCTCTGGTACGAACCCTCCTCGTACCACCGGCCTGAGTACTAGGACCAGTACTAGGCTCCTCGTCGAATAACTATTGACGTAATGGTGGATCCTACAAAAAATTTTACAAAAAAAATTAATCACATGACATTATATATTCTGTAAATAAATATATATATATATATATATATATATATATATTTGAAATAAAGTACTCACTGTAGGCACTAATGGTGGAATGCCCATCTCCTCCATCCGACGATTGTTCTCCGCCATTTTTTTTCTTCGTCTCTCTTCAATTGGCTGCATTTCCTGCATTTGAAAACAAATATGTAATTAATTAGAAAAAGAAAATTAATATGTAAACCAAAAAACTAAATATATGAGGGAATGAGGGGATTCATTGGTAATTTAGCTATCAATTGTTTTAGAAGAGCTTGAATGAATTTAATAAAACATACAAGTTGTAATGTTCACCAAGTTAGAAATATTGTTTGATTTGGTTTGAATACAGTTCAATTCCAAATTAGAAAATGCAATTCAAATAAAACAGCAACCAATAAACATTGAAAATTCACATAACGGTCAAGTCAGCTAAAACATATTTGTGATCAATACTAAATAAATATGAATATTACCAACCTTAACAACCCAACTTGAGGTAAACCAAAATAATTGAGAACATGGATGAATGATTCTATATATTTCCAACCACAACTTCAGGTTCACAATCAACTCTGACAATTGAGCTATTGGAGTCATCAAAAGAAATAAATTGATTGGTTCCAATGGCAATAGGGACAGTGTCAATTCCATCATCAGCATCATCAAAAATATGTCTTAGAATTACTTCAACTATGACACCAAATTCAGGTTGAAGTTGATCTTTGACATAAAAAACTTGTTTAGTCATTGATGCCAACACATATGGTTCTTCAGTAGTAAGAGTGCGGGTCATATTAATTACTCGAAATCCACAATCATCAATAAATGTGCCATGTCTCGTCATCGAATCAAACCAATGGAATTTCATCATTGTGACTTGTCCATGAGAGTAATAATCCAATATTATCATTTTCTCAACGACTCCATAATAACCCACATTTTCAAGTCGCAGTCTACTATCTGATGCACTGGCATAACAATCTGTTGTGGCAGTAACCATAATACCATCATGTTGTGTTCTCATGTTTTTGGCTCGTTCAGTGACAATAAATCTGTACCCATTGATAACAATTGATTTACAGTCACGAACCACGATATTAGGACCAAAAGCCAAAGCTCTTATTTCCTCAGATACAGACTCAGCAGACAAACTCAATACCTGCAATATAAATGACAGTTAAACTTAAGTAAATATTGAAATAATTAATTTAAACAGTAATATTTTTACCTTCAATTTTAACCAAGCAGAAAACCCTTTGCTATGCAAAGTCTCTCTCCTTCTCAAAGATAAAGAACGATGCTTCCTATTTATCATTGTTTTATGTTCCCTGTAGATAAAAAAATATGAATAGTTTAACAGATATATATGTAAGATATACATATTCAATTTTGTTACCTGATATAGTCATCGAACAAATCACAGTTGAACAAAACTGTGCGATGTGCCATCTCCCGCTCTTCATGGCTTAATGTCTTCAATGTATATGATCCAGGAATTCCTCCTGTTTGAGGAAGTGATGGAAAACTGGGTTCAATTTGCTCATATTGTTCTTCTTCATTTCTCATTGGTCTGTTTATTCTTGTAGTAAGATCAGACAAATACATTGAACAGAAATCCATACATTCTTGAGCTAAGTAACCGTTCACGATAGAACCTTCAGGATGATTCTTGTTTCGAACATAAGACTTTAATGTGAACATATTTCTTTCAGTTGGATACATCCAACGAAAAGAAAAAGGTCCTTCGATAAGTATTTCAGTTGGAATATGGACAGTCAGATGCAGCATGCATGTGAAAAATGATGGGGGAAATATTTTCTCCAACTCACACAAAATTAATGGGGCATATGTCAACATTTTTTGCAAGAAAGACTTGGACAAATTCTTAGCACAAAGATCTCTAAACAAATGGCACAACCGAATAACACCCACCCTTACATTATTGGACAAAAGATGACGGATTGCTATTGGAAGAAACTCATGCAGTAGAACATGATAATCATGAGTCTTCAAAGATTTTAGCTTCAACTCTCTTCTGTTGATCCATTTAGATATGTTGCTTGAATAGCCATCAGGAACTCTAATAGTCTCTAATACTTCCAAAAATTGTTTTTTTTCAGTAGGTGTCATCACATAAGAAGCACATGGAAGTTGCCATTTATTTTCACTGATACGCACATGATGCAATTCTGGTCTGATGCCCCAATCCACCAAGTCACGTCGAGATCGTAAATCATCTTTTGTCTTCCCCTTGACATTTAGAAGAACTGAAAGCAACATTTAACATATATTCTTTTCAATATGCATTACGTCTAAGCAATGACGTAGCAAATTGGTTGACCAATAAGGCAAATCAAAAAAAATACTCCTCTTCCTCCAATTGTAACAGGTTTCTGTGGAAACATTCTTTCTCTTTCCAGATTTCATTTGACCCTTCCCGAACGAAAAACTGAAATCTTTCAATTCATTAAGCACATCAGTTCCAGACATACGCTGAGGTGGATCATTGGTCTCTATAGTATTATCAAATCTTCGACGATTCATTCTATATGGATGATCCTTTGGAAAAAATCGTCGATGTCCCATAAAACTGAAACTACAACGATGTTTCAGTCTTCTAGATCGTGTATTCTTCATACAAACTGGACATGACAGTTTTCCCTTCGTGCTCCATCCAGACATCATTGCATAAGCCGGAAAATCATTGATCGTCCACATAAGCGCAGCACGCATCTGAAATATGTCTTTCGAACATGCATCGTATGTGCGCACACCCACATCCCAAAGAAGTTTTAACTCTTTTATTAATGGTTGCATGTATACATCAATATCAATGCCGGGATCAGAAGGACCAGATATGAGTATACTCATGAAAGTGAAAGATTTTTTCATACACAACCATGGGGGAAGATTATAAATGTGTATAAAAACTGGCCATGTGTTGTGCGAAGTAAGCATCTGCCCAAACGGATTAAAACCGTTGCATGAAAGACCCAGCCTCACATTACACACGTCAGCTGCAAAATCAGGATGTCGAGCATCAAATCTCTGCCATGAAAATCCATCTGCAGGATGAACCAACTCATCATTAGTCTTCTTTCTCTCTGTATCATGCCATCTCATTTTTATTGATATGTCATCAGACATAAAGAGATTCTGGAGTCTGTGGATCAATGGAAAGTGCCACATTACTTTCTGTGGAACGCGGGATGGTGTTCCATCAGATTTTGACTTCTAGCGGGATGTGCCACATTTTATACATTCATTTCTTTCAACGGTTTCTTCCTAGAATAAACTGCAATCTTTCAGGCAAGCATGAATTTTGTTTCTGGAAAATCCAAGTTCTTCAACTAACTTCCATGCCATATAGTGGTTTGAGGGAATATCTGCATCATCTGGAAGTAAATCCTTCAAGAGGGTAAGAATGTAATCGATTGTTGTATTAGAAATCCCATACATAGTTTATCCATGAAACAATCGGATTAAAAATTCCAGCTTTTTCATTTTATCGCATTGTCGATATACTGGAGTCGTGGAAGCATCATTCAATTTTTTCACCCTATCAATATCATTATTTTCACTAGATGCATCAGTTTTCCTCATATCGACGTCTTCTTGAGTCGAAATCCTTTCTTTTTCATGATGAAGAATAAACGAAAACCGATCATCTAACAAATTCTCCATTCCAGTCCTTTCATTTCGATCATCACCAATTTGAGATTTCATTTTCTCCCCATTGTGATACCACACAAAGTAGTTTGCTTGAAAACCATTTTTGGTTATGTGGTAGCTGACTTCTTCACCACTCAACCAAGGTCTACCAACACAATTGGAACATGGGCAGTGTATGCGACCACTATCTGAAGCATTGTAAAATGAAAAATCTATAAAGCTCTCCAAATTGTTTTGAAAATCGCTTGAGATACGATCGGTTTCATACATCCAACTTATGTCCATTCTGTAAAAAGAATTCATATAAGTCATTTTGTCATAAACAATTCAATAGGATTGAACTTTAATAGAAAATACATTTAATTAAACGATAAAGGAAGAAAATAATCATGGTATCAACTACACATGTGAAAAAAACATACTAATGTGTTATTGAAAAAATGTAAAACCAACAAGAACTTAATGTGTTATCACATCAGAGCATGCCTCATCCCATAACCATATTAGTAGGGTACCCTTGTGGACAGCCCCGCCCACCCCCGTGGACAACCCACCCACCCCCGTGGACACCCCCTACCCCCTAGACAGCCCAACCACCCCCGTGGATAGCCCACCCACCCCCCTCGACACCCCTTCTCCCTATGGACAACCCCCCACCCCCTTGGATAGCCCGCCCACCCCCTGGACACCCCTACCCCCTGTGGCCAGCCCACCCACCCCCCCTGGACAGCCCGCCCACCCCTCTTTGACAGCCCGACCACCCCCGTGGATAGCCCGTCCACCCTTGTGGACAGCCCGCCCACCCCCGTACCCCCCTGGACACCCCGTACCCCCCCCCCCCCCCCGGGATAGCCCCACCCACCCTCCCAAACAGCCCACACCCCCTCCCCTGCAACCCCACCACCACCACCTAGACATACCAACCCCCCTGGACACCCCACACACCCCTCCCCCACCAGGACACCCCACCCAGACCCCCAGGACAACCCACACCCCTTGGACAGCCCCACCCACCCCCATGGATAGCCTTTCCCACCCCCGTGGATAGCCTTTCCCACCCCCGTAGACAGCCCCGCCCACCCCCGTGGACAACCCACCCACCCCCGTGGACGCCCCCTACCCCCTAGACAGCCCAACCACCCCCGTGGACAGCCCACCTGTAAAGACCCATAAAATTCAAGGGAAATTTTTTCTTAATTTTCTTTGGAATTTTACAAGAGCGCGGTTTCAGACGGCACCTGATTCCGAGGCCCGGAGTGCCCGGAATCAATTTCCGAAGTTTGGCTCGGGTACGTTCAGTGAACGAACGAGCGGGAATTTCTAACTTTTGATCCGGTGCTCGGAATTGAAATCCGAGGGCACCGATGAACTCGCAGCGCCGATATTCGCTTAAAGAGACCTTTTCGGGAGTTGCGTTTGTTTCGGGTTGAGAGTTAGTTTTTGGGAGATTAGAATAAGTTAAATAAAAATATGTAAACACATTTTTTATTTAAACTTAATAGTTAACTTCTCTCAAAGGAAGTTAGGTGTGGGACCCACACCCACTTAACCTCCCTTGAGAGGATTAAGTGTGGTGGGGCCCACACGAAACCTAACTTTACATCTTCCCTCAAACTCCCTTAACCCCTCTTTAATTAACATGACAATTTGTTAATTAATGTGGAGTCATCTCTTCTTTGAATTTCAAACTTTTGAAATTCTAGTGTGTTGTTGTGTTAATAAAATAAGATAGAGTCTTATTTTATTTTGGGTTTAGTTTTGTCTCCTTGAGAGAGTTGGGAAGGTTCTTCTTGTTTCTTCATCTTCTTCAACCTCGACGAAGAACACGAAGAACGCCGTTCTTCAACGAAGAACTTCTTCGCCGAAGAACACGGTTTTTCCGCGACGCCATATCCGCGACGTGACGTTCTTCTTTTGCATCATCTCTTCCGCGACGGTTTTCCGCGACGAACGCCATCGACAACGACTCTTCCTCCGACGTCAAAGGAATCGACACCGATATTCCACGACTACGTCAACGTGCGACTATCGAGGTAGGGGTTCTTGAGTTCGTTGTTTTCTTTTTATTTGACTTTCCTCAAGACTTGACGAAGAACGCTCAAGTTCCGACGAAGAACGCCGCTCCACTCTTCTTCGTCTTCCGTGTCAACGAGAGAGAACACCGCTTCTTCCTCGGACAACCTTCGTCGGCGTACAAGGTTTCGCCAACGACGTGCCTCTTCGGACGCACCTCTTCGTCATCGAATTTGACGAACGACGACCACGACGCCCGACCTCCGCGACGTCGTCTTCCGCGGAACGTAGACAAATATTTGAACCTTATATCGAGGTAGGGGTTGTTGATTATTGTTAATTTATTTTATTCTTGATCGTGGATCTAGCATGTCTAACGTGAGGCAATTGAATATTTTAAAGTTGTGTTATTATTTAACGTGAGGGGGCCGGACCGCATGAACACGGTCGAACCCCCTCCATCGTTCTTGTTGAATTGATTTGTGGATGAATCAAGGTGGCGTGGTGTCGTCGCACCACGCGGTTAATCGCCCAATCAAGAACGCAACGCCGTCGCGCGCACACCATGGAAGAAACATCTAGAACGCGACGACGTCGCGCCGCGTTGAAAGAAATTAAAGTGCGGCGGAGGGGCGCGGTGCCGTCGCACCGCGCCGGACGACGAACACCGCGGCGGGATGAGAAGACCGGCGGCCGGGCCGCCGGCGTCGGAAGCCGAAGAAGGGACCGGATTCTTCCGGTCCCGTTGGAGAAAACCGGCCGGCCAGCTGGCCGGGCCCGGATGGTAATTAACCGGGGGAAATTAATCCCCTGGCCATCACACAAAACCCCCCCTCATTATGAGGGGGGGGGGGGCAGAATCCCCCTGATTTTTCTCCAAGCCGGCCCCCACGTGGGGGCCGTTTTTTTCTGCAAAGGGCGCGGCAATTAGCCGCGCCGCCGCCTCCAAGAAAGCGGGGGCTTTGCCCCCCGCATGCCGCCTCCGTGCGCGCCCGCCAGGCCGCTGCGCCCACCGCCGGGGCCGCCGCGCCACCGCCGGGCTGCCCGCGCCGCCAGCCGGTCGGGCCCGGGTCGGACCCCGGGTCGGGTCGACCCGGACCCGGACCCCCCGTTTCGAATCAGTTTCGGTCTTTTGGCCATAACTTGAGGCTCGGACCTCCGATTGACAAACCGTCTGCGACAACGCGATCCTTGGATCGAGACGGTCGTTTCGGTATATTGCACTCAAGGTTTCGGATTACTTTGAGTTCGGCCGGGTCGGTTCGTTCACGAAACCAACCGGGCCTTCGGAGCAGAAACACTCATATCTTGAGCTACGGACGTCCGATTGACATGCCGTCAGCTTTGTTGTGTTCCTCTTAGTGAGACGGATCTTTTGGAATACTCCGCCCGAGGTTTGGACGCAGGTGGAGTACGGTCGGGTTGGTTTTGCCTTAAAAACCAATCGGGCCCCGGGGACGAAAATGCCAATAACTCTCAGACCGGGCGTCCGATCGACGCGCCGTCTGTTGCGTTGAGTTCCTGTTGACGATACGGAACTTTTAGATACATCAACTCTGGACTTTGTGACAGTTTGATGTATCAGCCTCTCGGCTCGTGGAGCGGATCCTCCGAACGAGCTTGCTGTGTGCGGGAACCCTAGTGCTGGTTGCGACTGTTACTGTGACTACTACTGCTACTACTGCTACTGTGACTGCGACGACGACAGTACAGAGAATCTGTGTGGATTCGACGATGACGACAGTACAGAGAATCTGTGTGGATTCGACGACGACGACTTCAGCACTCAGCGATCCTACGTGGATCAGTGCTACAGGTCCTGTGTGGGCCCGATCCTGTGTGGGCCCGATCCTGTGTGGGTCCGCGCTCAGCGGTTCTGTGTGAGCCAGCGCCTACAGGTCCTGTGTGGGCCCAATCCTGTGTGGGTCTTTGCGGGGGTTAGTTACCTATCGATCCTTCGTGGGTCCGACGACTTAGATGGATCAGAGATCATCTTTATCGTCCTTTGGTTAGTTACCTATCGATCCTTTGTGGGTCCGACGACTTAGATGGATCAGAGATCATCTTTATCGTCCTTTGAAGAAGTATACCTGTGTGAGCTGAATCTGTTGCTTTCCTGTGTGGATTGTGTTGTGCAATCCTGTGTGGATTACGTTTTGCTTTCCTGTGTGGAATACGTTTACTTTCCTGTGTGGACTGAGTTGTACTTGGGCTCGGAGGTTGGAGCGTATTTGAATATGATGACTTAGGTATATGTATGGGCATATACCTAAGCAGAGTCGGTTGTTACTTCGTGATTGTACCTTTCTTCGTGGTTTATCCTTTGTGGATTTGAGAGACCTTCAGGGGTCCTCGGGGTCCCTACTGAGTAGTTTATACTCACCCCTGCACGGGCTTTGCCCGCACTACGTTGTGTTGGATGCAGACGACGGACATCGTTGACCTTAGCTGAGGCTTGCAGAGCGGGACGGTACCCGGAGGTGGACCACTGGGCGGGACGTGCACGGAGCGGACGGCGGGACCCGTGGAGCAGAGGAGCTATCTGTACCCACCCTTCAGGTGGGATTTCCAGTGGACAGCTCGGAGTAGCGGCTTTTACTTTTCAGTTGCTGTTTTCCCTTTCGAGTTGTACTTTACTTTCAGTTTGGGTTTGTATTCTGGCCCATTTACTTTTCCGCACTTTCAGTTGTACTCTGCTTTTGTTTAGTGTTTACTTTCTGCTTGCTTACTCTGTGGTGTTTGTTTACTTTACAAAGGCAATGCCTTCCCTTTTTACCGGGATTTACGCCTTGGTGCTAGTCGCCAGCCCCTGGCCTATGGAAGGCGGACTTGGGGTAGTCACGGCACGGACCCCGAGGGCGGGTCGTGACACCACCCACCCCCCCTCGACACCCCCTTCTCCCTATGGACAGCCCCCCACCCCCTTGGATAGCCCGCCCACCCCCCTGGACACCCCTACCCCATGTGGCCAGCCCACCCACCCCCCCTGGACAGCCCTCCCACCCCCTCCTTGACAGCCCGGCCACCCCCGTGGACAACCCGTCCACCCTTGTGGACAGCCCGCCCACCCCCGTACCCCCCTGGACACCCCGTACCCCCCCCTGGATAGCCCCGCCCACCCTCCCAAACAGCCCACACCCCCCTTCCCTACAACCCCCACCACCTAGACATACCACCCCACCTGGACACCCCACACACCCCTCCCCCCACCAGGACACCCCACCCAGACCCCCAGGACAGCCCACACCCCCTGGACAGCCCCGCCCACCCCCGTGGACACCCCCTACCCCCTAGACACCCCAACCACCCCCGTGGACAGCCCACCCACCCCCCTCGACACCCCTTCTCCCTATGGACAGCCCCCACCCCCTTGGATATCCCGCCCACCCCCCTGGACACCCATACCCCCCGTGGCCAGCCCACCCACCCCCCCTGGACAGCCCGCCCACCCCTCCTTGACAGCCCGACCACCCCCGTGGACAGCCCGTCCACCCTTGTGGACAATCTGCCCACCCCCGTACCCCCCTGGACACCCCGTACCCCCCTGGATAGCCCCACCCACCCTCCCAACCAGCCCACACCCCCCTCCCCTGCAACCCCACCACCACCACCTAGACATACCACCCCCCCTGGACACCCCACACACCCCTCCCCCACCAGGACACCCCACCCAGACCCCTAGGACAGCCCATACCCCCTAGACAGCCCCGCCCACCCCCGTGGACAGCCTTTCCCACCCCCGTGGACACCCCCGCCCACCCCCGTGGACAACCCACCCACCCCCGTGGACATCCCCTACCCCCACAATCCATTATCCAAAACATATCAAATTGGTTTGAACACAATCCATAATTCCCACAATCCATTATCCAAAACATGTAAACGCGATAGCCTCCCCCAACTCTGATTTACATGTTTTGAACACTCTCCTTCCAAACATAGAATACAAAAACATTAAAGAAGTCTTCACAAACACAAACAATATCCTATTTAGATATTAATTTCAATAATCAATTAAACCACCAACACCTGGAAAAAATCTATTCATTAAAACAACTACAACAATATGGTTGAGATCAAATTTTACCTATTCGTATGGGGGTGTACCTGTTGGGATGGGGGGTGCTGGTGTTCTGATTCGCGAGAGCAGTGGAGGGATGGGGTTCGCTACAGCAGCGGAGCGAATAGATTTGGGCTCTGTCCGAATGGGGAGAGGAGATGGCGATCTGGAATTTGGGGTAAACCTTTGCCAACGGTTTATAAAAACCGTTGGAAAACGCACACATTTCCCAACGGTTCCAGTGAACCGTTGGGAAATTTGGGAGTTTAGCACCCCTTTCCCAACGGTTCCAGTGAACCGTTGGGAAAGGGTCCACCGAAATTGCCTTTGCCAACAGTTTTGTTAAACAGTTGGCAAAGGCTCACTATACCAACGGTTTAAGTAAACCGTTGGTATACTACCGTTGGGAAAAGGCTAAATTCCAGTAGTGTTAGTAGCGCTGATAAATGGGGGCCTTTATCAGCGCTTTTTTTAGCGCTGATAAAGGGTCGGCTTCAAAAAAAATTAAAAATATAATAATATAAAAATATAATTATATTGTTATATAAATATAATATATAATTTTTAAATATATTTTAGATAAGTATAAATGTACATTTACAATTATTATACTTAATATATAAGATATTTAGTGAAAATGACTTCTTAAAAAATTAAAAAAATATTTTTAATTAATATTTTGATAATCATTATGGAGTAATATTCAATTAATAACAATTTGAGGACTAAAAAAATTAAAAAAATTAAAAAAGATCCAAAATATGTTGAAAACGCAACTCAAACTTCAAACGGCCATAACTTTTGATCCGGGTGTCCGTTTGAGCTCTACCACATATCAAATCGAAGCCTGCGACGAGCTCTATGTCGCTGTGACTAAGCGCTGATAAAGGCAACCCTTTATCAGCGCTTTTTTTAGCGCTGATAAAGGGAACCCCCTTTATCAGCGCTTGCTTAGTAGCGCTGATAAAGAGGGCCTTTATCAGCGCTCTTTTTAGCGCTCATAAAGGGCTGGCTTCAAAAAAAATTAAAAATATATTAATATATAAATATAGTTATATTTTTATATAAATATAATATATAATTTTTAAATATATTTTAGATAAGTATAAATGTACATTTATACTTATTATACTTAATATATAAGATATTTAGTGAAAATGACTTCTTAAAAAATTATAAAAATATTTTTAATTAATATTTTGATAATCATTATGGAGTAATATTCATTTAATAACAATTTGAGGACTAAAAAAATTAAAAAAATTAAAAAAAGATCCAAAATATGTTGAAAAAGCAACTCAAACTTCAAACGGCCATAACTTTTGATCCGGGTGTCCGTTTGAGCTCTACCACATATCAAATCGAAGCTTGCGACGAGTTCTACGTCGCTGTGACTAAGCGCTGATAAAGGCAACCCTTTATCAGCGCTTTTTTTTAGCGCTGATAAAGGGACCCCCCTTTATCAGCGCTTTTGTTAGCGCTGATAAAAGGCCCCCCTTTATCAGCACTTGCTTAGTAGCACTGATAAAGGCCCTCCCTTTATCAGCGCTTGCTTAGTAGCGCTGATAAATGGGGGCCTTTATCAGCGCTTTTTTTAGCGCTGAAAAAGGGTCGGCTTCAAAAAAAAATTAAAAATATATTAATATATAAATATAGTTATATTGTTATATAAATATAATATATAATTTTTAAATATACTTTAGATAAGTATAAATGTACATTTACACTTATTATACTTAATATATAAGATATTTAGTGAAAATGACTTCTTAATTAATTAAAAAATATTTTTAATTAATATTTTGATAATCATTATGGAGTAATATTCATTTAATAACAATTTGAGGACTAAAAAAATTTAAAAAATAAAAAAAGATCCAAAATATGTTGAAAAAGCAACTCAAACTTCAAACGACCTTAACTTTTGATCCGGGTGTCCGTTTGAGCTCTACCACATATCAAATCGAAGCCTGCGACGAGCTCTACGTCGCTGTGACTAAGCGCTGATAAAGGGACCCCCTTTATCAGCGCTTTTTTTAGCGCTGATAAAGGGACCCCCCTTTATCAGCGCTTGCTTAGTAGCGCTGATAAATGGGGGCCTTTATCAGCGCTTTTTTTAGCGCTGATAAAGGGCCGGCTTCAAAAAAAAATTAAAAATATATTAATATATAAATATAGTTATATTGTTATATAAATATAATATATAATTTTTAAATATATTTTAGATAAGTATAAATGTACATTTACACTTATTATACTTAATATATAAGATATTTACTGAAAATGACTTCTTAAAAAATTAAAAAAATATTTTTAATTAATATTTTGATAATCATTATGGATTAATATTCATTTAATAACAATTTGAGGACTAAAAAAATTAAAAAAATTAAAAAAAGATCCAAAATATGTTGAAAACACAACTCAAACTTCAAACGGCCATAAATTTTGATCCGGGTGTCCGTTTGAGCTCTACCACATATCAAATCGAAGCCTGCGACGAACTCTACGTCGTTGTGGCTAAGCGCTGATAAAGGGACCCCCTTTATCAGCGCTTGCTTAGTAGCGCTGATAAAGGCCCCCCCTTTATCAGCGCTTGCTTAGTAGCACTGATAAATGGGGGCCTTTATCAGCGCTTTTTTTAGCGCTGATAAAGTGTCGACTTCAAAAAAAAAATTAAAAATATATTAATATATAAATATAGTTTTATTGTTATATAAATATAATATATAATTTTCAATTATATTTTAGATAAGTCTAAATGTACATTTACACTTATTATAATTAATATATAAGATATTTAGTGAAAATGACTTCTTAAAAAATTAAAAAAATATTTTTAATTAATATTTTGATAATCATTATGGAGTAATATTCATTTATTAACAATTTGAGGACTAAAAAAATTAAAAAAATTAAACAAAGATCCAAAATATGTTGAAAACGAAACTCAAACTTCAAACAGCCTTAACTTTTGATCCGGGTGTCCGTTTGAGCTCTACCACATATCAAATCGAAGCCTGCGACGAGCTCTACGTCGTTGTGACTAAGTGCTGATAAAGGCACCCATTTATCAGAGATTTTTTTTAGCGCTGATAAAGGGACCCCCCTTTATCAGCGCTTTTGTTAGCGCTGATAAAGCCCCCCCCTTTATCAGCGCTTGCTTAGTAGCGCTGATAAATGGGGGACTTTATCAGCGCTTTTTTTAGCACTGATAAAGGGCCGACTTCAAAAAAAAAAAAATATATTAATATATAAATATAGTTATATTGTTATATAAGTATAATATATAATTTTTAAATATATTTTATATAAATATAAATGTACATTTACACTTATTATACTTAATATATAATATATTTAGTGAAAATGACTTCTTAAAAAATTAAAAAAATATTTTTAATTAATATTTTGATAATCATTATGGAGTAATATTCATTTAATAACAATTTGAGGACTAAGAAAATTAAAAAAATTAAAAAAAGATACAAAATATGTTGAAAACGCAACTCAAACTTCAAACGGTCATAACTTTTGATCCGGGTGTCCGTTTGAGCTCTACCACATATCAAATTGAAGTCTGCGACGAGCTCTACGTCGCTGTGACTAAACGCTGATAAAGGGACCCCCCCTTTATCAGCGCTTTTTTTAGCGCTTATAAAGGGACCCCCCTTTATCAGCGCTGATAATGGGCCCCCCTTTATGAGCGCTTGCTTAGCAGCGCTGATAAATGCGGGCCTTTATCAACGCTTTTTTTAGCGCTGATAAAGGGCCGGCTTCAAAAAAAAAATTAAAAATATATTAATATATAAATATAGTTATATTGTTATATAAATATAATGTATAATTTTTAAATATATTTTAGATAAGTATAAATGTACATTTACACTTATTATACTTAATATATAAGATATTTAGTGAAAATGACTTCTTAAAAAATTTAAAAAATATTTTTAATTAATATTTTGATAATCATTATGGAGTAATATTCATTTAATAACAATTTGAGGACTAAAAAAATTAAAAAAATTAAAAAAGATCCAAAATATGTTGAAAACGCAACTCAAACTTCAAGCGGCCATTACTTTTGATCCGGGTGTCTGTTTGAGCTCTACCACATATCAAATCGAAGCCTGTGACGAGCTCTACGTCGCTGTGACTAAGCGCTGATAAAGGCAACCCTTTATCAGCGCTTTTTTTTAGCGCTGATAAAGGGACCCCCCTTTATCAGCGCTTTTGTTAGCGCTGATAAAGGGCCCCCCTTTATCAGCGCTTGCTTAGTAGCGCTGATAAAGGCCCCCCCTTTATCAGCGCTCGCTTAGTAGCGCTGATAAATGGGGGCCTTTATCAGCGCTTTTTTTAGCGCTGAAAAAGGGTCGGCTTCAAAAAAAAAATTAAAAATATATTAATATATAAATATTGTTATATTGTTATATAAATATAATATATAATTTTTAAATATATTTTAGATAAGTATAAATGTACATTTACACTTATTATACTTAATATATAAGATATCTAGTGAAAATGACTTCATAAAAAATTAAAAAATTATTTTTAATTAATATTTTGATAATCATTATGGAGTAATATTCATTTAATAACAATTTGAGGACTAAAAAAATTAATAAAATTAAACAAAGATCCAAAATATGTTGAAAACGAAACTCAAACTTCAAACGGCCATAACTTTTGATCCGGGTGTCCGTTTGAGCTCTACCACATATCAAATCGAAGCCTGCGACGAGCTCTACGTCGCTGTGACTAAGCACTGATAACGACACCCCTTTATCAGCGCTTTTTTTTGTCGCTGATAAAGGGACCCCCCTTTATCAGCGCTTTTGTTAGCGCTGATAAAGGGCCCACCTTTATCAGCGCTTGCTTAGTAGCGCTGATAAATGGGGGCCTTTATCAGCGCTTTTTTTAGCGCTGATAAAGGGTCGGCTTCAAAAAAAATTAAAAATATATTAATATATAAATATAGTTATATTGTTATATAAATATAATATATAATTTTTAAATATATTTTAGATAAGTATAAATGTACATTTACACTTATTATACTTAATATATAAGATATTTAGTGAAAATGACTTCTTAAAAATTTTAAAAAATATTTTTAATTAATATTTTGATAATCATTATGGAGTAATATTCATTTAATAACAATTTGAGGACTAAAAAATTAAAAAAATTAAAAAAAGATCCAAAATATGTTGAAAACGCAACTCAAATTTCAAACGACCATAACTTTTGATCCGGGTGTCCGTTTGAGCTCTACCACATATCAAATTGAAGCCTGCGACGAGCTCTACGTCGCTATGACTAAGCGCTGATAAAGGGACCCCCATTTATCAGCGCTTTTTTTAGGGCTGATAAAGGGACCCCCCTTTATCAGCGCTTTTGTTAGCGCTGATAAAGGGCCCCCCTTTATCAACGTTTGCTTAGTAGCGCTGATAAATGGGGGCCTTTATCAGCGCTTTTTTAGCGCTGATAAAGGGCCGACTTCAAAAAAAAAATTAAAAATATATTAATATATAAATATAGTTATATTGTTATATAAATATAATATATAATTTTTAAATATATTTTAGATAAGTATAAATGTACATTTTCACTTATTATACTTAATATATAAGATATTTAGTGAAAATGACTTCTTAAAAAATTAAAAAATTATTTTTAATTAATATTTTGATAATCATTATGGAGTAATATTCATTTAATAACAATTTGAGGACCAAAAAAATTAAAAAAATTAAAAAAAGATCCAAAATATGTTGAAAACGCAACTGAAACTTCAAATGACCATAACTTTTGATCCGCGTGTCCGTTTGAGCTCTACCACATATCAAATCGAAGCCTGCAATGAGCTCTACGTCTCTGTGACTAAGCACTGATAAAGGCAACCCTTTATCAGCGCTTTTTTTTAGCGCTGATAAAGGGACCCCCCATTATCAGCGCTTTTGTTAGCGATGATAAAGGGCCCCCTTTATCAGCGCTTGCTTAGTAGCGCTGATAAAGGCCCCCCCTTTATCAGCGCTTGCTTAGTAGCGCTGATAAATGGGGGCCTTTATCAGCGCTTTTTTTAGCACTGATAAAGGGTCGGCTTCAAAAAAAAATTAAAAATATATTAATATAAAAATATAGTTAGATTGTTATATTAATATAATATATAATTTTTAAATATATTTTAGATAAGTATAAATGTGCATTTACACTTATTATACTTAATATATAAAATATTTAGTGAAAATGACTTCTTAAAAAATTAAAAAAATATTTTTAATTAATATTTTGATAATCATTATGAAGTAATATTCATTTAATAACAATTTGAGGACTAAAAAAATTAAAAAAATTAAACAAAGATCCAAAATATGTTGAAAATGAAACTCAAACTTCAAACGGCCATAACTTTTGATCCGGGTGTCCGTTTGAGTTCTACCACATATCAAATCGAATCCTACGACGAGCTCTACGTCGCTGTGACTAAGCGCTGATAAAGGCACCCCTTTATCAGTGCTTTTTTTTAGCACTGATAAAGGGACCCCCCTTTATCAGCGCTTTTGTTAGCGCTGATAAAGGGCCCCCCTTTATCAGCGCTTTTGTTAGCGCTGATAAAGGGCCCCCATTTATCAGCGCTTGCTTAGTAGCGCTGATAAACGAGGGCCTTTATCAGAGCTTTTTTTAGCGCTGATAAAGGGTCGGCTTCAAAAAAAATTAAAAATATATTAATATATAAATATAGTTATATTGTTATATAAATATAATATATAATTTTTAAATATATTTTAGATAAGTATAAATGTACATTTACACTTATTACACTTAATATATAAGATATTTAGTGAAATTGACTTCTTAAAAAATTTAAAAAATATTTTTAATTAATATTTCGATAATCATTATGGATTAATATTCATTTAATAACAATTTGAGTACTAAAAAAATAAAAAAAATTAAAAAAAGATCCAAAATATGTTGAAAACGCAACTCAAACTTCAAACGGCCATAACTTTTGATCCGGGTGTCCGTTTGAGCTCTACCACATATCAAATCGAAGCCTGCGACGAGCTTTACGTCGCTGTGACTAAGCGCTGATAAAGACACCCCTTTATCAGCGCTTTTTTTAGCGCTAATAAAGGCACCCCTTTATCAGCGCTTTTTTTAGCGCTGATAAAGAGACCCCCCTTTATCAGCGATTTTGTTAGCGCTGATAAAGGGTCGGCTTCAAAAAAAAAATTAAAAATATATTAATATATAAATATAGTTATATTGTTATATAAATATAATATATAATTTTTAAATATATTTTAGATAAGTATAAATGTACATTTACACTTATTATACTTAATATATAAGATATTTAGTGAAAATGACTTCTTAAAAAATTAAAAAAATATTTTTAATTAATATTTTGATAATCATTATGGAGTAATATTCATTTAATAACAATTTGAGGACTAAAAAAATTAAAAAAAATTAAAAAAAGATCCAAAATATGTTGAAAACGCAACTCAAACTTCAAACGACCGTAAATTTTGATCCGGGTGTCCGTTTAAGCTCTACCACATATCAAATCGAAGCCTGCGACGAACCCTATGTCGTTGTGGCTAAGCGCTGATAAAGGGCCCCCCTTTATCAGCGCTTTATTAGCAGCGCTGATAAAGGCCCCCCCTTTATCAGGGCTTGCTTAGTAGCACTGATAAATCGGGGCCTTTATCAGCGCTTTTTTTAGCGCTGATAAAGGGTCGGCTTCAAAAAAAAAAAATATATTAATATATAAATATAGTTTTATTGTTATATAAATATAATATATAATTTTCAAATATATTTTAGATAAGTATAAATGTACATTTACACTTATTATAATTAATATATAAGATATTTAGTGAAAATGACTTCTTAAAAAATTAAAAAAATATTTTTAATTAATATTTTGATAATCATTATAGAGTAATATTCATTTAATAACAATTTGAGGACTAGAAAAATAAAAAAACTTAAACAAAGATCCAAAATATGTTGAAAACGAAACTCAAACTTCAAACGGCCATAACTTTTGATCCGGGTGTCCGTTTGAACTCTACCAGATATCAAATCGAAGCCTGCGACGAGCTCTACGTCGCTGTGACTAAGCGCGGATAAAGGCACCCCTTTATTAGAGCTTTTTTTTATCGCTGATAAAGGGACCCCCCTTTATCATCTCTTTTGTTAGCGCTGATAAAGGGCCCCCCTTTATGAGCGCTTGCTTAGTAGCGCTGATAAATGGGGGACTTTATCAGCGCTTTTTTTAGCACTGATAAAGGGCCGACTTCAAAAAAAAAAATATTAATATATAAATATAGTTATATTGTTATATAAATATAATATATAATTTTTAAATATATTTTAGATAAATATAAATGTACATTTACACTTATTATACTTAATATATAAGATATTTAGTGAAAATGACTTCTTAAAAAATTAAAAAAATATTTTTAATTAATATTTTGATAATCATTATGGAGTAATATTCATTTAATAACAATTTGAGGACTAAGAAAATTAAAAAAATTAAAAAAAGATACAAAATATGTTGAAAACGCAACTCAAACTTCAAACGGCCATAACTTTTGATCCGGGTGTCCGTTTGAGCTCTACTACATATCAAATCGAAGTCTGCGACGAGCTCTACGTCGCTGTGACTAAACGCTGATAAAGGGACCCCCCTTTATCAGCGCTGATAAAGGGCCCCCCTTTATGAGCGCTTGCTTAGTAGCGCTGATAAATAAGGGCCTTTATCAGCGCTTTTTTTAGCGCTGATAAAGGGCCGGCTTCAAAAAAAAATTAAAAATATATTAATATATAAATATAGTTATATTGTTATATAAATATAATATATAATTTTTAAATATATTTTAGATAAGTATAAATGTACATTTACACTTATTATACTTAATATATAATATATTTAGTGAAAATGACTTCTTAAAAAATTTAAAAAATATTTTTAATTAATATTTTGATAATCATTATGGAGTAATATTTATTTAATAACAATTTGAGGACTAAAAAAATTAAAAAAAATTAAAAAAGATCCCAAATATGTTGAAAACGCAACTCAAACTTCAAACGGCCATTACTTTTGATCCGAGTGTCTGTTTGAGCTCTACCACATATCAAATCGAAGCCTATGACGAGCTCTACGTCGCTGTGACTAAGCGCTGATAAAGGTAACCCTTTATCAGCGTTTTTTTTAGCGCTGATAAAGGGACCCCCCTTTATCAGCGCTTTTGTTAGCGCTGATAAAGGGACCCCCTTTATCAGCGCTTTTGTTAGCGCTGATAAAGGGCCCCCCTTTATCAGCGCTTTCTTAGTAGCGCTGATAAAGGCCCCCCCTTTATCAGCGCTCGCTTAGTAGCGCTGATAAATGGGGGCCTTTATCAGTGCTTTTTTTAGCGCTGATAAAGGGTCGGCTTCAAAAAAAAATTAAAAATATATTAATATATAAATATTGTTATATTGTTATATAAATATAATATATAGTTTTTAAATATATTTTAGATAAGTATAAATGTACATTTACACTTATTATACTTAATATATAAGATATTTAGTGAAAATGACTTCATAAAAAATTAAAAAATTATTTTTAATTAATATTTTGATAATCATTATTGAGTAATATTCATTTAATAACAATTTGAGGACTAAAAAAATTAAAAAAATTAAACAAAGAACCAAAATATGTTGAAAACGAAACTCAAACTTCAAACGACCATAACTTTTGATCCGTGTGTCCGTTTGAGCTCTACCACATATCAAATCGAAGCCTGTGATGAGCTCTACGTCGCTGTGACTAAGCGCTGATAAAGGTCCCACCTTTATCAGTGCTTGCTTAGTAGCGCTGATAAATGGGGGCCTTTATCAGCGCTTTTTTTAGCGCTGATAAAGGGTCAGCTTCAAAAAAAATTAAAAATATATTAATATATAAATATAGTTATATTGTTATATAAATATAATATATAATTTTTAAATATATTTTAGATAAGTATAAATGTACATTTACACTTATTATACTTAATATATAAGATATTTTGTGAAAATGACTTCTTAAAAATTTTAAAAAATATTTTTAATTAATATTTTGATAATCATTATGGAGTAATATTCATTTAATAACAATTTGAGGACTAAAAAAATTAAAAAAATTAAAAAAATTCAAAAAAGATCCAAAATATGTTGAAAACGCAACTCAAACTTCAAACGGCCATAACTTTTGATCCGGGTGTCTGTTTGAGCTCTACCACATATCAAATCGAAACCTGCGACGAGCTCTACGTCGCTATGACTAAGCGCTGTTAAAGGGACCCCCATTTATCAGCGCTTTTTTTAGGGCTGATAAAGGGACCCCCCTTTATCAGCGCTTTTGTTAGCGCTGATAAAGGGCCCCCCTTTATCAACGCTTGCTTAGTAGCGCTGATAAATGGGGGCCTTTATCAGCGCTTTTTTAGCGCTGATAAAGGGCCGTCTTTAAAAAAAAAATTAAAAATATATTAATATATAAATATTGTTATATTGTTATATAAATATAATATATAATTTTTAAATATATTTTAGATAAGTATAAATGTACATTTTCACTTATTATACTTAATATATAAGATATTTAGTGAAAATGACTTTTTAAAAAATTTAAAAAATATTTTTAATTAATATTTTGATAATCATTATGGAGTAATACTCATTTAATAACAATTTGAGGACTAAAAAAATTAAAAAAATTAAAAAAAGATCCAAAATATGTTGAAAACGTAACTCAAACTTCGAACGGCCATAACTTTTGATCCGGGTGTCCGTTTGAGCTCTACCACATATCAAATCGAAGCCTGCGACGAGCTCTACGTCGCTGTGACTAAACGCTGATAAAGGGCCCCCCTTTATCAGCGCTTGCTTAGTAGCGCTGATAAATGGGGGCCTTTATCAGCGCTTTTTTTAGCGTTGATAAAGGGTCGACTTCAAAAAAAAATTAAAAATATATTAATATATAAATATAGTTATATAGTTATATAAATATAATATATAATTTTTAAATATATTTTAGATAAGTCTAAATGTACATTTACACTTATTATACTTAATATCTAAGATATTTAGTGAAAATGACTTCTTAAAAAATTAAAAAAATATTTTTAATTAATATTTTGCTAATCATTATGGAGTAATATTCATTTAATAACAATCTGAGGACTAAAAAAATTAAAAAAATTAAAAAAAGATCCAAAATATGTTGAAAACGCAACTCAAACTTCAAACGGCCGTAACTTTTGATCCGGGTGTCCGTTTGAGCTCTACCACATATCAAATCGAAGCCTGCGACGAGCTCTACGTCGCTGTGACTAAGAGCTGATAAAGGGATCCCCCTTTATCAGCGCTTATTTTTTTAGCGCTGATAAATGGACCCCCCTTTATCAGCGCTTTTGTTAGCGCTGATAAAGGGCCCCCCTTTATCAGCGCTTGCTTAGTAGCGCTGATAAAGGCCCCCCCCTTTATCAGCGCTTGCTTAGTAGCACTGATAAATGGGGGCCTTTATCAACGCTTTTTTTAGCGCTGATAAAGGGTCGACTTCAAAAAAAAAAATTAAAAATATATTAATATATAAATATAGTTATATTGTTATATAAATATAATATATAATTTTTAAATATATTTTAGATAAGTATAAATGTACATTTACACTTATTATACTTAATATATAAGATATTTAATGAAAATGACTTCTTAAAAAATTAAAAAAATATTTTTAATTAATATTTTGATAATCATTATGGAGTAATATTCATTTAATAACAATTTGAGGACTAAAAAAATTGAGAAAATTAAAAAAATATCCAAAATATGTTGAAAACGCAACTCAAACTTCAAACGGCCATAACTTTTGATCCGGGTGTCCGTTTGAGCTTTAGCACATATCAAATCGAAGCCTGCGACGAGCTCTACGTCGCTGTGACTAAGCGCTGATAAAGGGACCCGCCTTTATCAGCGCTTTTTTTTAGCGCTAATAAAGGGACCCCCCTTTATCAGCGCTTTTGTTAGCGCTGATAAAGGGTCCCTCTTTATCAGCGCTTGCTTAGTAGCGCTGATAAAGGCCCCCCCTTTATCAGCGCTTGTTTAGCAGCGATGATAAATGGGGGCCTTTATCAGCGCTTTTTTTAGCGTTGATAAAGGGTCGACTTCAAAAAAAAATTAAAATATATTAATATATAAATATAGTTATATAATTATATAAATATAATATATAATTTTTAAATATATTTTAGATAAGTCTAAATGTACATTTACACTTATTATACTTAATATCTAAGATATTTAGTGAAAATGACTTCTTAAAAAATTAAAAAAATATTTTTAATTAATATTTTGCTAATCATTATGGAGTAATATTTATTTAATAACAATCTGAGGACTAACAAAATTAAAAAAATTAAAAAAAGATCCAAAATATGTTGAAAACGCAACTCAAACTTCAAACGGCCATAACTTTTGATCCGGGTGTCCGTTTGAGCTCTACCACATATCAAATCGAAGTCTGCGACGAGCTCTACGTCGCTGTGACTAAGCGCTGATAAAGGGACCCCCCTTTATCAGCGCTTTTTTTTAGCGCTGATAAAAGGACCACCCTTTATCAGCGCTTTTGTTAGCGCTGATAAAGGGGCCCCCTTTATCAGCGCTTTCTTAGTAGCGCTGATAAAGGCCCCCCCTTTATCAACGCTTGATTAGTAGCGATGATAAATGGGGGCCTTTATCAGCGCTTTTTTTAGCACTGATAAAGGGTCGGCTTCAAAAAAAAAATTAAAAATATATTAATATATAAATATAGTTATATTGTTATATAAATATAATATATAATTTTTAAATATATTTTAGACAAGTATAAATGTACATTTACACTTATTATACTTAATATATAAGATATTTAGTGAAAATGACTTCTTAAAAAATTAAAAAAATATTTTTAATTAATATTTTGATAATCATTATGGAGTAATATTCATTTAATAACAATTTGAGGACTAAAAAAATTAAAAAAATTAAAAAAAGATCCAAAATATGTTGAAAACGCAACTCAAACTTCAAACGGCCATAACTTTTGATCCGGGTGTCCGTTTGAGCTGTACCACATATCAAATCGAAGCCTGCGACGAGCTCTACCTCACTGTGACTAAGCGCTGATAAAGGGACCCCCCTTTATCAGCGCTTTTTTTTAGCGCTGATAAAGGGACCCCCTTTATCAGCACTTGCTTAGTAGCGCTGATAAATGGGGGCCTTTATCAGCGCTTTTTTTAGCGCTGATAAAGGATCAGCTTAAAAAAAAATTAAAAATATATTAATATATAAATATAGTTATATTGTTATATAAATATAATATATAATTTTTAAATATATTTTAGATAAGTATAAATGTATATTTACACTTATTATACTTAATATATAAGATATTTAGTGAAAATGACTTCTTAAAAATTTTAAAAAATATTTTTAATTAATATTTTGATAATCATTATGGAGTAATATTCATTTAATAACAATTTGAGGACTAAAAAAATTGAGAAAATTAAAAAAATATCCAAAATATGTTGAAAACGCAACTCAAACTTCAAACGGCCATAACTTTTGATCCGAGTGTCCGTCTGAGCTCTACCACATATCAAATCGAAGCCTGCGAAGAGCTCTACATCACTGTGACTAAGCGCTGATAAAGGGACCCCCCTTTATTAGCACTTTTGTTAGCGCTGATAAAGGGCCCTCCCTTTATCAGCGCTTGCTTAGTAGCGCTGATAAATGGGGGCCTTTATCAGCGCTTTTTTTAGCGCTGATAAAGGGTCGTCTTCAAAAAAAAAAATTAAAAATATATTAGTATATAAATATAGTTATATTAAAGAAATATTTTTAATTAATATTTTGATAATCATTATGGAGTAATATTCATTTAATAACAATTTGAGAACTAAAAAAATTAAAAAAATTAAAAAAAGATCCAAAATATGTTGAAAACGCAACTCAAACTTCAAACGGCCATAACTTTTGATCCGGGTGTCCGTTTGAGTTCTACCACATATCAAATCGAAGCCTGCGACGAGCACTACGTCGCTGTGACTAAGCGCTGATAAAGGGTCCCCTCTTTATCAGCGCTTTTGTTTAGGGCTGATAAAGGGACCCCCCTTTATCAGCGCTTTTGTTAGCGCTGATAAAGGGCCCCCCTTTATGAGCGCTTTCTTAGTAGCGCTGATAAAGGCCCCCCCCTTTATCAGTGCTTGCTTAGTAGCGCTGATAAATGGGGGCCTTTATCAACGCTTTTTTTAGCGCTGATAAAGGGTCGGCTTCAAAAAAAAATTAAAAATATATTAATATATAAATATAGTTATATTGTTAAATAAATATAATATATAATTTTTAAATATATTTTAGATAAGTATAAATGTACATTTACACTTATTATACTTAATATATAAGATATTTAGTGAAAATGACTTCTTAAAAAATTAAAAAAATATTTTTATTTAATATTTTGATAATCATTATGGAGTAATATTCATTTAATAACAATTTGAGGACTAAAAAAATTAAAAAAATTAAAAAAAGATCCAAAATATGTTGAAAACGCAACTCAAACTTCAAACGGCCATAACTTTTGATCCGGGTGTACGTTTGAGCTCTACCACATATCAAATCGAAGCCTGCGACGAGATCTACATCGCTGTGACTAAGCGTTGATAAAGGGACCCCCCTTTATCAGCACTTTTGTTAGCGCTGATAAAGGGCCCCCCTTTATCAGCGCTTGCTTAGTAGCGCTGATAAATGGGGGCCTTTATCAGCGCTTTTTTTAGCGCTGATAAAGGACCGACTTCAAAAAAAAATTAAAAATATATTAATATATAAATATAGTTATATTGTTATATAAATATAATATATAATTTTTAAATATATTTTAGATAAGTATAAATGTACATTTACACTTATTATACTTAATATATAAGATATTTAGTGAAAATGACTTCTTAAAAAATTAAAAAAATATTTTTAATTAATATTTTAAAAATCATTATGGAGTAATATTCATTTAATAACAAATTGAGGACTAAAAAATTTAAAAAAATTAAAAAAATATCCAAAATATGTTGAAAAGGCAACTCAAACTTCAAACGACCATAACTTTTGATCCGGGTGTCCGTTTGAGCTCTACCACATATCAAATCGAAGCCTGCGACGAGCTCTACGTCTCTATAACTCGGGGGGTCCCCAGTCAAGCGATTTTCGAGGCCAAAAGAGGCCCAGAAGGCCTCCAAAGTTGAGTTTTTAGTCGGGGTACCCCGATTTTTTAACATTTTGTGGATTTTCACCCTCGTTTAAGGGAGTATTATTGGATTTTTTTGGTGGGGTATGAATTTATTCCAAGGTATTTCATTCATATTGATATTATGTCTTCGAAATTTCATCATTTTTTATAATGCACTACTATTTATAATCAAATATATAACAATATATTCATATTTTTTAAATATTCACACCTAAAAATTTAATTATAAATATAAATAATAAAATATATTTACATATAAAATATATTAGCTTTATCTAAATAATAACTAACATCCATTTTATTTAAAATACCAATATATGAATATTTATATACCTATATATTAATCTAACTATATATATATATATATTAATCTAACTATATATATATTAATCTAATAACTATATATATATTAATATAACTGTATACATACATATATATATTAGTATTACTATAAATATATATATTAATATCACCATAAATATATATATTAATATCACTATATATATATTAATATAACTATATAAATATATATTCATATAACTATATATATGTTAATATAACTATATATATGTTAATATAACTATATATATGTTAATATAACTATATATATATTAATATAAATATATATTACTATATGAATAAATATAACTAAATATATATATATATAGATATAGATATATATTAATACCACTATATATATATTAATATTACTATATATATTATATTATAACTATATAACTATATATTATAATATAACTATATATATATATATATTAATATAAATATATATTACTATACGAATAAATATAACTAAATATATAAATATATATATATAGAGATATCATGAATTGGAAAGCAAATCAAAATAGAGTAGTGGTAAGGGCTTAGGCGCGCAGGGGGGAGGTCTCGAGTTCAAATCCTGGTGGAGGCAGGGGTGCGCGCGCATGGGGAATATTGGAGCAAGCGCTGTTAAAGGTTGGAGGGGGGTGCGTGGTGTGCGTGGGGTGTTGTATAGGGGCCGAAAAGTGCTGTAAAAGGGGGGGTTCAAGCGCTATAATAGCCCCCCCGATTGGCAGTATTTTTTAATTTTTTTAATTTTTTTTAATTTTTTTAACTTTTATCAGCGCTTTTTTAAAAGCGCTGATAAAAGGGTCCTTTATCAGCTCTAAAACGAAAGTGCTGATAAAGGAAGCGCTAATAAAGGGGACCCCCCTTTATCTACGCTGGCTTTATCAGCGCTTTTCTAGCGCTGATAAAGGCCATTTTTAGCGCTGATAAAGGCCGTGTTTGTAGTAGTGATGTGAACTTAGGATACATCAACAATGTCATAAAAAAGAACTTTAAGGCATGAGAAAGAAATCATGTGGCCTATCATAATAAAAATAACATTTTTCATAACTTTAATATGTGGATATATCATTTAACATAGACAATCATGAACATATCACCAAGGTCCATCCCCAAGGTGTCATTTGAAAATTACCAAGGTTATTCACCATGATATCGTGAAAATTGTAATCTCTAGTGGTTACATCATTACCCAACGCATTGGAGCGCTATCAGGGCGCACCCTTAAATTTGTCTTTATCATCATGTGATACACATATATCATCATCAATAATTTCATAAACAACCCATATTGCATAAAAGAAATGGGTTTCACTTCATAATCATAACATTTTAAAAACTGCTTTAAAGACATGATCTTTGTGTCACTTTAAAACCCACATAAAAGGAAGGTGAGTCTCATTTATGTAAATCCCAGAATTTAAAAATAGAACATTTTGATATATATGTGAATACCCCTGTAGAAATAATAGCTTTGAATATTCACTTAATAACATGAAGTAATTTTGATAAAAAGAGAGAGGCATTTTGAGACGAAAATTCTGCAGCACAACGGCTACGTTACAGGGTTTTAGAAAACGTTGAAAAGAGAGGGGACATGGGTCAAACATTCATAAATGACCCATAAAATAGTAGAGGGAAAGAATATGAAGGATATATGAACATGGTAATGAAATTTGAAAGACATACCATATGAAATGAAGAACATGAAAGGAAGACAAAAATAAGATTTCTCTTATGAAAATTCGGCAGCCTAACGACATCACTTAAACTTCAAAAAATGAATTGACGGGATCAAATAGGGTCTCTCATCATATGAAAATAAAAGTTAAGTATTATAGATATAGATATAATACCCCAACATAATAAAAAGGGAATTTAAAGACTTGACATGAAAGTAGAACTTTGAAAAATGAGAAGGGTGAAAGAATCCCTTAAAAATTTGGCAGCCTAACGACATCACTTAAAACTTCAAAATACTGAATTGAAGAGATCAAATGGGGCCTCTCATCATATGATCATAAAATATCAGTATTATAGATATAGAGATCATTCCCCAACATAATAAAAATAAACTTTAAATACTTGACATGAAATTAGAACTTTGAAAAATGAGAAAGGTGAACGAATCCCTTAAAAATTCGGCAACCTAACGGCGCCATTTAAACTTCAACAAAAATGAATTGACAAAATCAAATAGGGTCTCTCATCATATGAACATAAAAGTTCAGTAGGATATATATAGAGATCATACCCCATCAAAATAAAATGTAACTTGAAAGACTTGACATGAAAGTAGAACTTTGAAAAATGAGAAAGGTGAATGAATCCCTTAAAAATTCGGCAGCCTAACGGTGCCACTTAAACTTCAACAAAAATGAATTGACGAAATCAAATAGGGTCTCTCATCATATGAACATAAAAGTTCAGTATGATAGATATAGATATCATACCCCATCATAATAAAAAGGAACTTGAAAGACTTGACATGAAAGTAGAACTTTGAAAAATGAGAAGGGTGAAAGAATCCCTTAAAAATCCGGCAGCCTAACGGCGTCATTTAAAACTTCAAAATACTGAATTGAAGAGATCAAATGGGTTCTCTCATCGTATGATCATAAAAGATCAGTATGATATATATAGAGATCATGCCCCAACATAATAAAAAGGAACTTTAAATACTTGACAAGAAAATAGAACTTGAAAATGAGAAGGGTGAAAGAATCTGTTACAAAAATTTCGGCAGCCTAATGGCGCCACTTAAACTTTCATAAAATGAAATGATGAGAGTAAGAGGGGGTCTATCATCATATGAAAATAAAAAGGACAGTATAATGAATATAAAATAACATCCACCAACATAAGAACATGGAGCATAAAAGAAATTACATAAAAGAGATCACTTGAAAAGAAAGAGAGGGGTCAGATCCCTTACCTTAAAACGTAACTCTTAAAACTCAAAGGTTGGGAAATTGAGGGCTTGGGGAAACCTTGGGAGGACTCCTTAGGAGTAAATGAGACCAGAGATTCGTTGGGGAAGAGTTGGGAGTCGAATGGATGAGAGGATGTCTTGGTATTTATAGGGAAAGTGAGGGGACAATGCATTAATGGCCAAGGGACACCTCATTAGTGGTTTTGGAAAAACCATGGGCTTGACCATGGTATTTTCCCATGGTATTGGCCAATTGGGACACCTCATACCTTATCTTACTATTCATAAGTCTACCATATTGATTACATACTTAATACATCATTTAATGATGTCATTAAACACCCGTAACTTAAAAATTGTATTTTCACTATTCATCGAAAATTCAACTTTCTCAGAAAAATCCCAAAATTTCACCTTAACCAAAATATCGATGCTCTGATTTCAAAAATGAACTCCATTTTATAAAAATAATTTTCTAAATATTTTTAATTAAAAAACACTATTCACCTGAAAAAAACTAATACTTGACTAATAATTTATGAAACTGTTATTTAACCATTTTATTGAATCACATTACTTAATCAAGGTGCCTAGATTATATTAATTATTTATTTAAGTGATATTACTAATTCATTTTGTCACATTACTAATCCTAAGCATAAAATCACTATTCATAATTTACTATTCATCAAAAATTAAGTTGATCTTATTAGACTCTAAATTTTGTACTGAACATAATTGTAGAAGACCATTTTTAAAAAATCATTACATATTTTTAATTATTTAAGGTTTACATAAACATTTTTTAAAATAACCTTTCTCTAAAATTCACCAAAAATATGCATACTATATTTATCCGGACATTTGAAAATTCATAAACTTCATCATAAGAAGAAATCAAAAAAATTTATTTAAAACAAAGGATTACACAAGGCAGTTACGGTCTCCTTACATAGACCCTTATAAAACTAGCATAGGACCTAAGTGTAAGGTGTGCTAAGGTGAGAGAATCTGAGGGAGGCTCGACCAACATCGCACGAGTAGTAATTTCTATCAGTTTGAACTTCTCGCGAAGGTGATTCTGTTCTAGCTTCACATGATGAAGTTCGGCTTGGGTTTGGTCCAAAGCAAATCCTAGTGGTGCTACCTCCTTCCCAAGTTCTGTTAGATGGGCTTCAATTGGTCCAAGACTACTGGGTGAGGCCATAAAATCTTCTTTCTATATTAATTAACCAAAATCACTTGTATTTAGAGACAATAATCAAAACGTTTAGTTTCCAGTGGTCATATTGGCCAACGATCATATAACAGTAAAAACCCAATAGTCTCATTTTAATTATACTCATGTTATCAAATGAAATAGTTTTGTTGAGTATAAAAAAAATAACACACAAAATTCAGAAACAAGATTTATTCAAAATTTCGGGTCGTGACAATCTTCCCCCCTTAAGAAATTGCGTCCTCGCAATTTTTAAAACTGGGTTTTGAAATTTCATTGAAAGTCCCACACTAGAAAAGGAGTCATTAAAACTATTACTTTAAAATAAAGAAAGGGAAGTAAAAAGGTCACCCGAGTTAACCCATACTAGGATCCCATGTAGGAAAACATGGACATGGAGGAAAAAACAAAGGGTCACGTTCTAAGGGAGAGTGATAGAAAACATGATTAGGAGAAAGTTAACCACGAGAAAATCCCAAACTTATGATGTGTGTAAACGGTCTTTGATTACCTAGTAGGAAACATAAAACAACAACATTTTTGTTTTACGTTCCTTTTCATAATATTGAGGAATTCATTTACAACATAGAACAAAACATAAGAAAATATACCAACCTTCAAGTAGAGTTTCATCCTTTAATAAGTTTCTACCAAAACTAATCTTTTCTCCAAACGATGAGCATTCAAAAACACTTGGTCTCATCAAAACACAAGAATCATCATCTTGAGAGTCACGTAATCCACAAAAGATTGACTATCAATTTCTTCTATCTTTAAACATTGTCCCAAAAACAAAAAGGGTAAGATAAAACAACTCTTCAAAAATAAAGAATCCCATAGGAAGGGAAACTACTTTTAAATCTTCAAAGTTCCACGGTACTACCCAGAGTTCATCATAGACCATTTCGTAAATAACTATCCTTAAAATTCCTCAAAATTACCCAAACTAAGATTGAAACCCAAATACAAGAAGGACTTGATAACATATTCTTCCAAGATAAACTTTATCGTTCATCTCCAAACAACATCAACCACTCCTAACATCTTATAACAAAAGTAAATAATCTAAACATATTTTCCCCAAGATAGGTCAATCATTTCCATAAGTAACCTATAATACCATAAGTTCACCTTAAATTCATCGATTATTCAAAATATAAGTCAACCATTACTCCTCAAAGAAAATACCGTAGTAATCTATTTACCTCGATCAAATAGGGTTCCCAAAATAGTGAACGTCTTCCAAAATAATAATCATCTTTTAATCCCCTAATCACATTTTTTTAAGAAGAACAACTTCACTACATAAACATGTGGTACATAACAATAGATGTCTTCCTTAATGATATAAAATCATCTTAGGTAGTGACTCTATGATCTTAGAAAACATAAAAAATATTCTCATAGAGCACGAACTAAAATACAACATGACATAGACAATTATTGCGAAGAAGTTACATGTACTTCAGTCATCATGATCCATATCAGCATAGGACTTTCATTGTTCCCTTGTCCTCTAAGATTGTTGATGCTCATCATGCTTCTCACCCATTACAAGAGAGCATTGCCTTGGATAATGTCTAACTTCTCCACATTTATGACATCGAAATGTATAAGGTACATTAGATCGAACCTTATCTACATTCATCACATTATCCATTTTTTAAAGTAATTGGTTACTTTATGCCCTATCTTCCCACACTCAAAACATATCCCGGTTCTTTTGTGACATTCTCCTTGGTGCCTCTTCCCACACTTTTTGCAAAAAAGAAATTGGGTCTTCTTTCCCTTATCAACTTTATCAGATGAACAATCTCGAGACTTTGTCTTCTTCTTCCTTGATGAATTTGGGCATTCAACTAGGTACCAATTATTAATTGTGATTTTTGATAGCTGGTTTGGCATAATCACAATATGTTCAACTTGATCTCTCATCATCTCTTTCACATTAATAGGGCAATCGTTACATTTCCTATCACATTGGTTGTTGGGACATGCTCTTCCATTTCCCGCCATTAACTAAGAAACGAACGTATAATTAGGGGGCTTAAATACTTAGCCAATAATCATGAAAATGAAACTTAAGAATAAAAGGATAAACTTATAGAAGAAAAATATACCCTAACTTGTGATCCCCTAGGTTCCAATCTAGGTTATCCATGATCATATCTTCTTATGTGAATCTTTATTTTATTTTATCTTTGTTCCTTTAATAATGGTTCATACTAAGCTTATGAATTTACCAAAGCATATCCCCTGGGAGTGTCGTAACCAAGAGTGCAGCAAGGCCCATTGTCGTGTACCAGTTACCATTTGAGTCTAGCTCAAAGCGGCATTTTCGGGTTTTACCCCTATGTACATCTGTGCTAGAGCCGCCTCTACCTGCTCGTATCCAGACAGGGATGTATTTGCTTGCCAACCCCTTACTCAATACTCACCAAAATACTAGGGAGATTTCCTATATTTAAACTTTTCTATAGGTTTCTTCCTAAAGTTTTCATATCCTAATTTCCACAAATAACTAAACCATCTTTTGATACCAACTATAGCATCCCGCCTTTTTATCACATAAACTTTCATTACATTTTACAAAACCGAGGATCTTTAAGGTTTAGTGTCTTGGAAACCAGGAACTTAAAACATGAAAACATAAAACATTATTCTTAAACACTTGAAAGGATTCTCCTCATGTTCATCCTAGGTTCATTACTGCATCTAATAACCTGGGGACATACATCAAAAGAAAGGGTGAGCAGAAGGCCTAGTAAGGGAAACAAGGGGAAACATTTAACATGTTAACTTGGGATACATCAACAATGTCATGAAAAAAGAACTTTAAGGCATGAGAAAGAAATCATGTGGCCTATCATAATAAAAATAACATTTTCATAACTTTAAGATGTGGCTACATCATTTAACATAGACAATCATGAACATATCACCAAGGTCCATCCTCAAGGTGTCATTTGAAAATTACCAAGGTTATTCACCAAGATATTGTGAAAATTGTAATCTCTAGTGGTTACATCATTACCCAACGCATTGGAGCGCTATCAGGGCACACCATTAAATTTTTCTTTATCATCATGTCAGTCACATATATCATCATCAATAATTTCATAAACAACCCATATAGCATAAAATAAATGAGTTTCACTTCATAATCATAACATTTTAAAAACTGCTTTAAAGACATGATCTTTGTGTCACTTTAAAACCCACAGAAAAGGAAGGTGGGTCTCATGTATGTAAATCCAAAAATTTAAAAATAGAACATTTTTATATATATGTGAATACCCCTGTAGAAATAATAGCTTTGAGTATTCACTTAATAACATGAAGTAATTTTGAGAAAAAGAGAGATGGATTTTGAGAAGAAAATTCTACAGCACAACGGCTACGTTACAGGGTTTTAGAAAACATTTAAAAGAGAGGGGACATGGGTCAAACATTCATAAATGACCCATAAAATAGTATAGGGACAAAATATGAAGGATAAAAATAATTCGGCAGCCTAACGGCGCTACTTAAACTTCAACAAAAATGAATTGAAGAAATCAAATATGGTATCTTATCATATGAAAATAAAAGTTCAGTATGATATATATAGAGACCATACCCCATAAAAATAAAAAGGAACTTGAAAGACTTGACATGAAAGTAGAACTTTGAAAAATGAGAAAGGTGAACAAATCCCTTAAAAATTCGGCAGCCTAACGACGCCACTTAAACTTCAACAAAAATGAATTGATGAAATCAAATAGGGTCTCTCATCATATGAACATAAAAGTTAAGTATGATAGATATATAGATAATACCCCATATTAATAAAAAGGAACTTTAAAGACTTGACATGAAAGTAGAACTTTGAAAAATGAGAAGGGTGAAAGAATCCCTTAAAAATTTGGCAGCCTAACGGCGTCACTTAAAACTTTAAAATACTGAATTGAAGAGATCAAATGGGGTCTCTCATAATATGATCATAAAATATCAGTATGATATATATAAAGATCATGCCCCAACATAATAAAAAGGAACTTGAAAGACTTGACAAGAAAATAGAACTTGAAAATGAGAAGGGTGAAAGAATCCGTTACAAAAATTTCGGCAGCCTAACGACGCCACTTAAACTTTCATAAAATGAAATGATGAGAGTAAGCGGGGGTCTCTCATCATATGAAAATAAAAAGGACAGTATAATGAATATAAAAGAACATCCACCAACATAAGAACATGGAGCATAAAAGAAATTACATAAAAGAGATCACTTGAAAAGAAAGAGAGGGGTCGGATCCCTTACCTTAAAACGTAACTCTTAAAACTAAAAGGTTGGGACCTTGAGGGCTTGGGGGAACATTGGGAGGACTCCTTGGGATGAAATGAGACTAGAGATTCGTTGGGGAAAAGTTGGGAGTCGAATGGATGAGAGGATGACTTGGTATTTATAGGGAAAGTGAGGGGACAATGCATTAATGGCCAAGGGACACCTCATTAGTGGTTTTGGCAAAACCATGGGCTTTCCCATGTTATTGGCCACTTGGGACACCTCATACCTTATCTTACTATTCATAAGTCGACCATATTGATTACATACTTAATACATCATTTAATGATGTCATTAAACACCCGTAACTTAAAAACTGTATTTTCACTATTCATCGAAAATTCAACTTTCTCAGAAAAATCCCAAAATTTCACCTTAACCAAATATCGATGCTCTAATTTAAAAAATGAACTCCATTTTATAAAAATAATTTTCTAAATATTTTTAATTAAATTTTTAATTAAAAAACACTATTCACCCGAAAAAAACTAATACTTGACTAATAATTTATGAAACCGTTATTTAACCATTTTATTGAATCACATTACTTAATCAAGGTGCCTAGATTATATTAATGCTTTATTTAAGTGAGATTACTAATCCATTTGGTCACATTACTAATCCTAAGCATAAAATCACTATTCATAATTTACTATTCATCAAAAAATAAGTTGATCTTATTAGACTCTAAATTTCGTACTGAACATAATTGTAGAAGACCATTTTTTGAAAATCATTACACATTTTTAATTATTTAAGGTTTACATAATTTTTTTTTAAAATAACCTTTCTCTAAAATTCACCAAAAATATGCATACTATATTTATCCGGACATTTTAAAATTCATAAACTTCATCATAAGAAGAAATCAATTTTTTTTATTTAAAACAAAGGATTACATAAGGCAGTTATGGTCTCCTTACATAGCCCCTTATCACACCAGCATAGGACCTAAGTGTAAGGTGTGCTAATGTGAGAAAATCTGAGGGAGGCTCGGCCAACATCACACGAGTAGTAATTCCTATCAGTTTGAACTTCTCGCGAAGGTGATTCCGTTCTAGCTTCACATGATGAAGTTCGGCTTGGGTTTGGTCTAGAGCAAAGCCTAGTGGTGCTACCTCCTTCCCAAGTTCTGTTAGATGGGCTTCGATTGGTCCAAGACTACTGGGTGAGGCCATCAAATATTCTTTCTATATTAATTAACCAAAATCACTTATATTTAGAGACAATAATCAAAACGTTTAGCTTCCAGTGGTCATATTGGCCAATGATCATATAACAGTCAAAACCCAATAGTCTCATTTTAATTATACTCATGTTATCAAATGAAACAGTTTTGTTGAGTATAAAAAAAATAAAATAACACACAAAATTCAGAAACAAGATTTATTCAAAATTTCGGGTCGTTACACGAATTGATTTAAGGGGGGAAGTTTGAAGAACCCGATTTTTATATTTTAGGTACAAGTTTCTTCTTTTCCCTTTTCCTTATGTGTTTTTGAGAAAAATAAGAAAAATGGGGAGAAATCCCAAAATTTCTGACTACACACCGTGTGCTTTTCTACACGTCAAGTACTTTGGCAGTGTGGGATGAGTACATAGGGCGTGTAGGCCTGTCGACAATGAAGGGTGTAAAAAATGACTACACGCTGTGTATAGGGTATTTACATGCCATGTATTCAGTCGGAAGGTGAATAGTAAGGTGGTGGAGGCAGCTACCAGAAGAGCGATAGTACACACTGTGTAATCAGGAATACACGCCGTGTACTCATGTCGACGGATGAATAGTGCCGCGGTGGAAAGAAGCCACCAGAGGAATAGTTTAAAAATGAAAAGTACACGCCGTGTACTTGGGAGTACACGCCGTGTAGTTTGTTTTTTTCGCTTAAAATAGACAGTAGCCTCCTCTATTCACAGAGGAAGCTTAGAACACTGGAGGAGCTCGGAAGGACGGCTGGAGCTTCGGAGATCTCCCGATCGCACACCGAGAATCTGTTTCCGCTTCCGTCGATCACGTTGGGACCGTATGGGTAAGACCTCCCTTCTCTTTGCAATATTCTTACCAATTATTATTTTAAGGGAAGTTATTAATGTTTGAACAAGAATTATTTTATCCCATATCTAATCCGTTCTTAGATGATTTGGGAGGCATCATTCGTGTATACCGATCAGAGACGATCGAGGTAGGTGGTCTGGTGTTTAAATTCTAACTGTTGTGTGTTTTGTGTACCATTGTGACACACGCCCATGTTTGGGGTGTCGTATGGCCGATGCCTTACATAATTAAATACCTATAATTTCATAGGTAGTTTAATGAATATGTATATCTGTTGTTTGGGATCACTGCTTGGATCCAGGACCACCCCGGGGGTGCGTTCCTCTGTTTATCCATTTGGCCAGGATACCTGAGGGTATGCCATGATTATGTTGTGTACTGCTTTTTCTTGAGAGAAAATTTATATAAATGATTTCTATGTGTTGGGCTCAGCCCGGTTACCTGCTTCTATTTCACCTGAGGGAAAGGCCTAAGGGCAAGGTTCTATTTTGCCTAAGGGCAAGGCCCGAGGGCAAGGTTCTATTTCACATGAGGGCAAGGCCTGAGGGCAAGGTTCTATTTCACTTGAGGGAAAGGCCTGATGGAAAGGTTTTATTTCACCTGAGGGCAAGGACTAAGGGCAAGGTTCTATTTCACCTGAGGGCAAGGCCTGAGGGCAAGGTACTATTTCTCTTGAGGGCAAGGCATGAGGGCAAGATTCTATTTTGCCTGAGGGCAAGGCCTGAGGGCAAGGTTCTGAATGGCCTGAGGGCAATTTTCTGTTTATCCTGAGGGAAAAGTGAATTTTAATATAATTCAATTATATTTAATTGATAAGTAATAATTTAAATGGCAATGAAACTAGTAGTGATAGTTACTTTTGAGTACTTACTAGTTTACTGCATTTACTTTTGCACACTGTTGTTGCACATTCTCACTGACAGTTGGGCACAAGACTTTGGTGGTTGCCTACTGGGATTTATTTCTCACACCCTATTTGGGTCATGTCTTCGGCCCAAACAGATTACATTTATGCAGGTATGGATAAGGTAAAGGGTCCTTCTACAAGTACTTGATTGTAGCAGAGGAGTGGGAGAGCATGAGACCGAGCTTCAGCTTGCGATGCTGCTGCATTCTGTTTACTCTGCTTTGTTGTGTTTGGTTGTACCTCGTACTTTGAGTTGTATTGTATTATATTGCAGTGTATCATGTTCTGGCTGTTTTCATAGAATTAGTGACATGCTGCATCTTTATATATATGACTGCAGGTTCTCTTTACTTTAGTTGTTCATTTCAGTTGCATATTTTTTACTGTTTCCGTTGTTGTATGTTTGTATATTTTATTCCACTACGCTACACTTTGACAAATGAGGGCATAGTTTCCCCACTATCAGACCTGGGCCCTTGCTGCTAGTCGGCAACCTCTGGCATTTGGGGAAATGCGCTTGAGGTCATGCGAGCAACCGGGTTCGGGGCACCCATTGAGTGACACCCAGATCTGGGACGTTACAAATATGAACTTTGGTAACAGTAGTTGGAATTCTATTTATTTCATTGATCTACCACCGAAGGTAAAACTTTTCTGGTGGAAAGCTTGCAGAAATACTGTCCCTACCAAGGCGTTATTGAAGATGTGGTATATGGGTTATGAGGATGTTTGTCTGTAATACCAATCAATAATTGAGACAGTGGAGAATGTTTTTTTAAGTGCCCCCATGTTCACGGTATTTGGTAAAAATGGAACGGTCATGTCTCCTCTGAGCTTGAAGTCGGTGCAAGTATGTTTCAGGTTTTCTCCAGGTGGGTGGAGAGGCTCAAGGCCCATGTATTCCAAGAAGCCTGCACACTTGCATGATTTTTCTAGATGACAAGGAATGATTTCCTTTTTCATTATCATTCAATAATGGATGAGGTGTGGGTCAATAGGACTTTCAACTTCATCGATGCTTGGAGAAAATAGAGGACATAGGCTTCTCAATTAGAAAATTTACTACTTAATGTTGGATGGACTCCTCCGCCTATTGAATGTGTTAAGTTAAATGTTGATGTCAGGTGTTTTAGTGGGAGTTTTCACGACCCAACCCTGCCGGAACACCTCCTAAGCTAGTGGAGAAGGTGAGAGTGTCACGACCCGTCCCAATGGGACCTATGTCGTGACCCCAAGGTCATCTCTAATAGGCCAGGGGATGACTACTAACACTGAGTAGGCATATCATTAACATGGAAGGCCTTAGCCTAAGTACATGCACACACACACACACATTCAAGCTTATACAATGCTGAAATGTAAAAACAATTGAATAACCATGCATGCATACATCTAAATCTCACAATCAGAGAATGGAAAGAAGCAATGGAAAGTAAACAGGGCCAAATATAAGCCCACCGCAAAGAGTCTCAAAACTAGTCCAACCTGAAAGTAAACTGGGGAATGCTGTCAAGATACCGTAAGAACACACCTTGGTCTGTCTGGTCTCACTAAGCATTGTCTGGTCCTTATCTGTCTAAGACTCTGTCAAAAGGTTGATCATCTGCACAAGACACAACACGTGTGGGCAAAGCCCGTGAAAGAGTGAGTATAACAACACCCAGTAGGACACTCTGAAACCACAAAACATACAACAAAAGAATACAGTTATCTCTACACAGGTATATGTCTACAATGCATATATGAAGAACATCCAAATATACTCAACAAATACACGCAGTCTAAAGGTAAGTTGCAACCATAATTCCAGCCTAGGATTCCAGTTTGAAGGTTCCACGTAGCACTTGGCTGGAAGAACATGCTCCATGAGTCTGATAGCACTGATGAAATTCATCCGAGAGGTAATGCTCATCAGGTCTCGCCATAGGAAGTACACACTAAAAGTCTGAAGAGATATGATACATAGACGAGGATCACTCCCAAGGCCATGGGGTATACCAACAACTCAATCTGAATTAACCTCCTAAGTAGAGGATTGACGCCTGCATAGTGTTGGTCACGACACTACTAGAAAACCTCTCTATACCCACATATCTATACTCACGATTTAGAGAAACCCTGGGTATATATTGTCTTCCCAAGCCTATACCCACAATTTTTTTTAAAAACCATGGGTATAACTCTTTAGATAGGCAACCTTTCCCAGGCTCCTCCTCCTCATTCGAACCCTAGCTCTCCTCTCTCTCCCCTCCTCAGGCAAGCTTTGGCATCCCCCACTCCCCTCCTCTGGCAAACTTCAGCGTCCTCTCCTCCCCTCAGGCGATCTTCAGTGTCCCCAATACCCTACCCTAATTTCCCTCTCATTCGAGCGAGTGGCCACCCAAGCGAGCGACGACCTCCCATATCCTATGGCGATCTCCTCTATTTGAATCTTCTTCAACATCACATAAGTGAGTTTTGAGTATTTCTATTCTTCTGCTTATTATTCTTTTCATTTTTATATATGTTATCATGTGATCAATCTAAGACAGTCTTTGTTTTTATATTGGTTATATATAGATTTATTGATTTTTGGTTCATGTTTTTTTACATTATAGACTTTATGAGTTTTCGTTCATGCCAAGAAGTAAACCATTTCAACTCTTTTAAATTTTTATGGGTGTGTTTTGATGTTCTTTTTGGTTTCGTTACTTTTGTTGGTTTCCCCATTTTTTATAGCATTGTAGATGTTTTTTAGTGCTGCACCTTGGAGTGGTAGTGTGTGTGGTTGTTTGAGTATTTTTATGTCGCTTTTGCGGTTTTGGATTTGTTTTGGAGTTTGGTTGGAAGTTTTTGTGTCTTTATTGTTGTGCGAGTTCCCACTAAACCCTAAAAAGTGGTGTAACCTCTATATTTTTTTGGCGTTTTTTATGTATATTTATCTTAAAAATAATGTAAAAATACTTGTAAGAGATATGGTTTATTATAAATTATATTTTGAGTAAAAGTCATCTACTATGTGTTTGTTGAAATCTTGATATTGGGTTATCATCAAATAATTAATATTGTATTTATGGAATGATTTAATAATAATTATAAAAATCTAATATAAATGTTTTCCAATTGTATGAGGTTGTTTTTCTTATTTCAAGAGAGTTTTAATTTCACAATTCACTTCCTTTATATTGTTTCCCCTTTCATGATATGATCTATCATGCTACAAAATACTGTTATACAAACCAACTATTATTGGATTTAAATATGAAAATGGGCTATTTAATTGAAGGGTTATTAGAGATGAGGTGAGTGGGTTTTAAATGTTTTTATTGTATTTATTGATGAATATATTTAGAAAACATCATGGAATAGAATTCTATACTCAAGGGGGTTCTAGAAATAAGTACACTTTCTAGGTTAGGTTACACATTACCTAGATTTTCCATAGTTTTAATTACACTCATGCTAGGATAGACTAGTTTAGGATTATGCTTTGGATAATTCCTTTTGGGATACCCTCACTAGTTTAGATTATGCATTAGATAGTCACTTCACCTCTAGTTTGAGATCATGCTTTGATTAAAGGACTACATTTAGTTTATTTATTGACTAAAAGGATCATGGAAATCCTTTCATTGGGTCCATGGTTAATCTATGATGATGTCTAAGAATAAATTGTGTAATAGAATTGTTTTATTTATAAATGTATCTATGTGAATGTTCACTTTGAGTAAACATGATTTATATAGGATTTTATTTTGTTACTTTTATTTCATATAATTTAATGGTTGCTTTGCTTATATGAATTTCAAAATAGAATGTCATCTTTTTTTTCCTAAAGGTTGTGCATAGAGAATTTGGTGGAATCCTAAAGGGAATCAATTCTGACAACCTTTATACACAATTTATGTGTATATAGACTTGGTCTCATTTCATTAATGTAATGAAAAATATTTGCATTGAGATAATGAGTATCAAAGTATTTTTCATGATTGGATGAGATAATAGATGGGATATGCATACTTTCCACATGGATATGGGTAGATATAGTTTGTTTTCTATTCTACTTTAGATTTTTTTTAAATTTTTAGGTTTCTAGCATCTTGGTCTTTAAATCCCCCTTTTCCATTATTTTGGATGTTTTATATGATAGTTGGATATATTCAAAAGATAGTGATTGTGTTTATATTTGATGTCTTTATGTTTTA
The DNA here is from genome assembly GCA_963277665.1 of Viscum album. NCBI lineage: Eukaryota > Viridiplantae > Streptophyta > Magnoliopsida > Santalales > Viscaceae > Viscum > Viscum album. The sequence continues at coordinate 53,288,823 of OY728138.1, read as the reverse complement.
TAATGAATTTAATATCTCATTATGTTATTATTATATATTTGAATGTTCTTTATTTCAAAAACCTTTATTTCATATGCATTAATGAAAAATATATGAATTTTTCATCCTAACTCACCTGATGGATTTTTTTAGTTTTATTTTTATTTAGGTGAAATCATTTCCACTATGTAAGTTGATGTCCTTGGAAATTGTTGCTAGGACCTATTGACCATGAATGAAATTTAAGCCTTGTGGTAGACCAGATTGAGTATAGGGATAGATAGATGGGGTTGGTTTATTAAAACATAGGTGAGTATAGGGGAATAATATGGATTGTAGTGTCAAGGTTATTCAATTTATCCACTATGATAGTGAATTCTTAAATGTTAGGGATACCCACGTTAGTTTGTTATCCGTAGTCATTTCTTATAACACATGTTATTTCTCTTATTCTTTGTTTTTCTAGCTACTAATATGATTTGATGACTTTCATATTAAAATTGTTTGTAATGAATTTTTTAATTATGGTTTACATTGTTTATTGGAACATAACTTTTTTTCCCTATAATAGAATGGATAAAAGCTATATATATCATACCGATCATATTTAAACTGAGTTTCAAAATAATTTAGATTTTTTTAGATTTTGAATTTAACAATGATTCATATGAAAGTTATATACAATGTTCATGCTATAATTGTGTTGGAATACCATGGTTAAGTCAGGAAGAATTTAGCCACCATATAACGAAAGCTGGATTTCAAACAGACAATTATGTTTGGAATTACCATAGAGAGATGATACAATCTTCTACTATTCATGAAAAAACAAAATAAGTGGTACGGAGAATTTGATATTTGATCGGTTATCATTTGTGCATCATCACGAGAGAGATAGTATGTTAGTGTTATCAATACACATGAGGAAAAGACTGAATATGGTGATGTTTAGAGAGTAAAAAATTTAATGGATGATGTCAAAACTCCATTATACCAGGAATGTACTAAAATAACAAAGTTAGAATTTTCACTACTAGAAATGGGGCTTTTCCCAACGGTTTTGAACCGTTGGGAAAGGCTGCAGAACCGTTGGTATAACATATACCAACGGTTATGCAAACCGTGGGGAAGTAAGACGTTGGGAAAACCTATCCCAATGGTTTACAAAGAACTGTTGGTATATGTTAGTAAAATTAACCTATGCCAATGGTTTGGTTAAACCGTTGGCATAAGTTTTACCAACGGTTTACACCAAACCGTTGGTAAAGCTAATGAAAATTCAATCTTCCCCAACGGTTCTAAACCGTTGGGAAAGGTTTTTACCAACAGTTCTCTTTGAACCATTGGTAAAAAAATCCCTAGAAACCTTTCCCAAAGGTTTGTAAACTGTTGGGAAAGGGTTATTATAAGCCTATACCAATAGTTTGAAACCGTTGGCATAGGCTATGCTGTGCAAATTACACAACATCCTGCAATTTGCATAGCAACCTCTAATTTTGCACAGCAGCCTCCATTCCATTCTTCTACCTGCAATAACAAACTAATACATACATATAGAGAACAAATTCATACACATTTAACATATAATGCATTCTTGAACTATACACATCCAGAATTAAATCAAAATTCATAACGTAATTATAAACATACATAATTGATTTAGAATTCAATTTAAAATTTAGATGACAATTGTATGTGGAATCCAGAATTCAATTCATAATTAAATACATACATAATTTAATTATCAATTATCAATAAAATACATAGAAAACTGAATAAGTATCAACAGAATCCGAATACGTTTGTTTGTATTTTTGTATACCAGTTGGTTTTACTAAAAATGATGTCCATTTTAAACAAAATACATACACTTGGAGTGATACCGGCCACACCATGGCTCGAATTGAGGCGGGTTTAACTCGTACACGTTACATATGATCCATGGATCGTTTTCCTAAAGTATCAATATATTCTGAAAGCATTTGGTCAGTTTTATGTATGCCAGTTATTGTTTTCACTTAAAATGTTGTTCATTTCAAAAAAAATGAGACACTTTGAGTGGTTCCACCCACACCAGGCCTCATATTGAGGAGGTGTTGACTTGTACACGTCACATATGACCCAAGGATCGTTTTCCTAAACTTTAAATGGAATTAGAATGCATTTGGTCGGTTTTACGTATGTCATTTATTGTCTTCACATAAAATGAAGTCTATTTTAAATGAAAGAGAGACAATTTGAGTGGTTCTGGCCACACCGTGCCTCTTATTGAGGCAGAGTTGACTCATAAACGTCAAAAATGACCCATGGATCATTGTTCTAAAGGTTCAACATAATCTGAATGCGTTTGGTCGGTTTTCCGTATGTCAGTTGTTGTTCTCACTTAAAATGAAGTCCATTTTAAACTAAAGAGAGACACTTTGAGTGGTGCCGACCACACTATGCCTCAGATTGAGGCAACGTTGACTTTTACACATCATATATTACCCATGGATCGTTGTGATAAAGTATTAACACAATCAGAATCTGTTTGGTCGGTTTTCCATATGTACTTAAAATGTTGTCCATTTTAAACAAAAGAGAGACACTTAGAGTGATCCTGGACACACTGCGACTCGAATTGAGGCGCGGTTTACTCGTACACTTCAAATATGACCCATAGATCATTGTCCTAAAGTTTGAACAGAATCCGAATGCGTTTGGTTGGTTTATCGTATGTCGGTTTTTGTTTTCAATTAAAATGAAGTCCATTTTAAATTATAGAGAGAAAATTCGAGTGGTTCCGGCCACTACGCACCTCGGATTGAGGCTGGGTTGACACGTACATGTCACATATAACCCATGTATTGTTTTCCTAAAGTTTCAACTGAATCTGAATGCATTTAGTTGGTTTTCCGTATGTCAGTTGTTGTTTTCATTTAAAATGTTGTCTATTTCAAATAAACCTGAGACACTTTGAGTGGTGCCAGCCACACCTGGCCTTGGATTGAGGAGGAGTTGACTTGTACATGTTACAAATGACTCATGGAATGTTTTCCTAAAGTTTTAACAGAATCTGAATGCGTTTGGTCAGTTTTATGTATGTCAGTTGTTGTTTTAAATTAAAATGAAGTCCATTTTAAACTATAGAGAGACACTTCAAGTGGTGCCAGCCACTACGCACCTCAGATTGAGGCTGGGTTAATTCGTACACATCAAAAATTACCCAAAGATCATTTTCCTAAAGTATCAACACAATCCTAATGCGTTTGGTTGGTTTTCCGTATGTAAGTTGTACTTTTCACTTAAAATGTTATTCATTTCAAACAAAAGTGAGACACTTCGAATGGTTCTGGCTACACCGCACCTCAGATTGAGGCAGGGTTGACTTGTACACGTCACAAATGACCCATGGATCGTTGTCTTAAAGGTTCAATAGAATCTGAATGCTTTTGGTCAGTTTTCCGTATGTCAGTTGTTGTTTTCACTTAAAATGAAGTCCATTTTAAACTAAAGAGAGACACTTTGAGTGGAGCTGGCCACACCACGCCTCGGATTGAGGCCGAGTTGACTCTTGCACTTCATATATTACCCATGGATCGTTGTTATAAATTATAAACACAATCAGAATCTGTTTGGTCATTTTTCTGTATGTACTTAAAATGTTGTCCATTTTCAACAAAAGAGAGACACTTAGAGTGATCTCAGCCACACTGTGACTCGGATTGAGGCGTGGTTGACTCGTACATGTCACATATGACCCATGGATCATTTTCCTAAAGTTTCAAAAGAATCCATAATTCAATTCATAATTTGATCGGTTTTTCATATACCATATGTTTTTACTAGAAATGATGTCCATTTTAAACAAAATACATAAACCTGGAGTGATACCGGCCACACTGTGCCTCAGATTGAGGCGAGTTTAACTCGTACACGTCAAAAATGACCCATGGATCATTTTACTAAAATATAAACATATTCCAAAAGCGTTTGGTCGGTTTTCCGTATGTCAGTTGTTGTTTTCACTTAAAATGAAGTGCTTTTTAAATAAAAGAGAGACACTTTGAGTAATGCCGGCCACACCGCGCCTCGGATTGAGGCGAGGTTGACTCATACATTTCAAAAATGACTCATGGATCATTATGCTAAAATATCAACACAATCATAATCCTTTTGGTCGGTTTTCCGTATGTACTTAAAATGTTGTCCATTTTAAACATAAGAGAGACACTTTGGGTGGTCCCGACCACACCGTGACTTGGATTGAGGTGAGGTTGACTTGTACACATAACATATGACCCATGGATTGTTGTCCTAAAATTTCAACAAATTCTGAATGCGTTTGGTCAGTTTTTCGTATGTCAGTTGTTCTTTTCACTTATAATCCTATCCATTTTAAACAAAAGAGACACAATTAGAGTGGTACCAGCCACACCGCGTCTCAGATTTAGATGGGGTTGACTCGTACATGTCTCAAATTACCCATGGATCATTTTCTTAAAGTATCAACACAATCCAAATGCGTTTGGTCAGTTTTCCGTATGCCAGTTGATGTTTTCACTTAAAATGATGTCATTTTGAAACAAAAGACAGACACTTTGAGTGGTGCCGACCACACCACGTCTCAGATTGAGGCAGGGTTGATTCGTACATGTCACATATGACCCATGGATCATTGTGCTAATGTATCGACACAATCAGAATCTGTTTGGTCAGTTTTCCGCATGTACTTAAAATGTTGTCCATTTTAAACAAAAGAGAGACACTTAGAGTGATCCCGACCACATCACGACTTGGATTGAGCCCGGGTTGGCTCGTACATGTCACATATGACCCATGGATAGTTTTGATAAATTATCAACAGATTTTGAATGCATTTGGTCAGTTTTTCATATGCCAGTTGTTCTTTTCACTTATAATCCTGTCCATTTTAAACAAAAGAGACACAATTAGAGTGGTACCGGCCACAACGCGTCTCAGATTTAGATGGGGTTGACTCGTACACGTCTCAAATGACCCATAGATCATTTTCCTAAAGTATCAACACAATCTGAATGTGTTTGGTTGGTTTTCTGTATGCCAGTTAATGTTTTCACTTAAAATGCCGTCCTTTTGAAACAAAAGACAAACACTTTGAGTGGTGCCGGCCACACCATGTCTCAGATTGAGGCAAGGTTGATTCGTACACATCACATATGACCCATGGATAGTTGTGATAAAGTATCAACACAATCAGAATCTGTTTGGTCAGTTTTCCGTATGTACTTAAAATGTTTTCCATTTTAAACAAAAGAAAGGCACTTAGAGTGATCCTGGCCACACCATGCCTTATATTGAGGCAAGGTTGACTCGTACACATCACATATGACCCATGGATCATTCTCCTAAAGCATAAACACATTTTGAATGTGTTTGGTCAGTTTTTCGTATGTCAGTTGTTGTTTTCACTTAAAATGATGTCCATTTTAAACAAAAGAGAGACACTATGAATGGTGCCGGCCACACCGAACTTTGGATTGAGGCGGGGTTGACTCGTACATGTCACATATGACCCATGTATTGTTGTGCTAAAGTATCGACACAATCAGAATCCGTTTGGTCGGTTTTCCGTATACTAGTTGTTGTTTTCACTTAAAATGAAGTCCATTTTAAACAAAAGAGAGACACTTTGAGTGGTGTTGGCCACACCACAACTCATATTGAGGTTCGTTTGACTCATACACGTCACATATGACCCATGGATCGTTCTCCTAAAGTTTCAACGGAAACCGAATGCGTTTGGTCGGTTTTCCGTATGTACTTAAAATGTTGTCCATTTTAAACAAAAGAGAGACACTTAGAGTGATCCCAGCCACACCATGACTTGGATTGAGCCCCATTTGGCTCATACACGTCATATATGACCCATGGATCATTGTGATAAATTATCAACAGAATCCGAATGTGTTTGGTTGGTTTTCCGTATGCCAGTTGTTCTTTTCACTTATAATCCTGTCCATTTTAAACAAAAGAGACACAATTAGAGTGGTACCGGCCACACCGCTTCTCATATTTAGACGGGGTTGACTCATACACTTCTTAAATTACCCATGGATCATTTTCCTAAAGTATCAACACAATACAAATGCGTTTGGTCGGTTTTCCGTATGTCAGTTGGTGTTTTCACTTAAAATGATGTCCTTTTGAAACAAAAGACAGAAACTTTGAGTGGTGTTGTCCACACCGCATATCATATTGAGGCGGGGTTGATTCTTACATGTCACATATGATCCATGGATCATTGTGCTAAAGTATCAACACAATCAGAATCCGTTTGGTCAGTTTCCCGTATGTACTTAAAATGTTGTCCATTTTAAACAAAAGAGAGACACTTAGAGTGATCCCGACCACAACGCGATTCGGATTGAGCCTGGGTTGGCTAGTACATGTCACATATGACCCATGTATCGTTTTCATAAATTATCAACATATTTCGAATGCGTTTGTTCGGTTTTTCGTATGCCAATTGTTCTTTTCACTTATAATCCTGTCCATTTTAAACAAACGAGACACAATTAGAGTGGTACCAGCCACACTACATCTCATATTTAGATGGGGTTTACTCATACACGTCTCAAATGATCCTTGGATAATTTTCCTAAAGTATCAACACAATATGAATGCGTTTGGTCGGTTTTCCATATTCCAGTTGATGTTTTCACTTAAAATGATGTCCTTTTGAAACAAAAGACAGACACTTTGAGTGGTGCCGACCACACCGCATCTCAGATTGAGGAAGAGTTTATTCGTACATGTCACATATAACCCATGAATTGTTGTGCTAAAGTATCAACACAATCAGAATCCATTTGGTCAGTTTTCCGTATGTACTTAAAATGTTGTCCATTTTAAACAAAAGAGAGGAACTTAGAGTGATCCCAGCCACACCATGCCTCAGATTGAGGTGGGGTTGACTCGTACACCTCAAATATGACCCATGGATCGTTCCCCTAAAGCATCAACACATTTTGAATGCGTTTGGTCAGTTTTTCATATGTCAGTTGTTGTTTTCACTTAAAATGATGTACATTTTAAACAAAAGAGAGACACTATGAATGGTGTCAGCCACACCGTGCCTCAGATTGAGGTAGGGTTGACTCGTACACGTTACATATGACCTATGGATCATTGTTCTAAAGTATCAACACAATCATAATCCGTTTGGTCGGTTTTCCGTATGCTAGTTGTTGTTTTCACTTAAAATGAAGTCCATTTTGAACAAAAGAGAGACACTATGAGTGGTGTCGGCCACACCGCGCATCGGATTGAGCCTGGGTTGGATTGTAAACGTCACATATGACCCATGTATTGTTGTGATAAATTATGTTAGTTGTTTATTCACATTATTCAAATACACTATTTGAAACATTTCAGAGCTAACAATGCCATGCCCAATGAATACATCCCTTTTATAACATACCAAGAATCTATGATATTGATTAGATGTGTAAATGTGATTTACATTGATTATCATGATGAAAATAAATAAAATATATATTATAGATTTTCTAGTAGTAAATGAAATCAAGGAGGGTGGGGGGGGGGGGCTGTCCGGGGGCTGTCCGGTGGGTGTCCGGGGGGCTGTCCGGGGACCAAGGAGGAGGGTGGGGGGGCTGTGCGGGGGGCTGTCCGGGGGGTGTTTGGGGGGTTGTCCAGGGTCCAAGGAGGAGGGTGGGGGGATATCCGGGGGCTATCCGAGGGGTTGTCAGGGGGGATGTCCAGGGTTCAGGGAGGAGGGTCGGGGGCTGTCCGGGGGGTGTCCGGGGGGCTGTCCGGGGGGATGTCCAGGGTTCAGGGAGGAGGGTGGGGGGGCTGTCCAGAGGGGCTTTCCAGGGGGTGTCCAGGGGGCTGTCCGGGGACCAAGGAGGAGGGTGGGGGGGGGGGGGGGGCTGTGCAGGGGGCTGTTCGGGGGGTGTTCGGGGGGTTGTCCGGGGTCCAAGGAGGATGGTGGGGGGGGGGGGGGGCTGTCCGGGGGGCTGTCCGAGGGGCTGTCCGTGGGGCTGTCTGGGGGGATGTCCAGGGTTCAGGGAGGAGGGTGGGGGGGCTGTCCGGGGGGATGTACGGGGGGCTGTCCGGGGGGTTGTCTGGGGGGATGTTCAGGGTTCAGGGAGGAGGGTGGGGGGGGGGGGGCTGTTCGAGGGGCTGTCTGGGGGCTGTCAGGGGGGCTGTCCGGGGACCAAGGAGGATGGTGGGGGGGCTGTCCGGGGGGCTGTTTGGGGGGCTGTCCGGGGGCTGTTCGGAGTCCAAGGAGGATGGTGGGGGGTTGTCCAGGGTCCAAGAAGGAGGGGGACTGTCTAGGGAGTTCCCAAACACACAACCACTAAAAGGAAACAACATCCATAAAAACAGACAATATATAAAAATAACTCAACTCCAATACTATACTACGAGTCTAGATAAAACCAACAACTAGAATAGATTAAACATCAAATCTCAGTAATATTAGTAAAAATGTAATGAATCAATTTGTCCCACATCACCATCACCATCATCACCATCATCATCACCCTCGTCCTCGCCCCCATCATCGTCCTCGCCCTCCTCAACACCCTCCTCCTCGCCCTCGCCATCCGCCTCGCCCTCCTCCTCTCCCTCCTCTTCCGCATCACACTCCTCACCATCATCATCATCAAGCTGGACATCATCCTGACCACCACTAGAACTGCCACCTTGTGCACCATATATAGAATGTATTGACGACATATATTCATCAAAATCTAGGCTGACCTCTTCTGGAAGTGTTGGACGTAGAACTTCAATAAATTTCATAAATGCACTGTTTGCCCTAACAGACTGTTATGCCGTCTCTGTGGCCCTTTTATCAGCTTTTTCTGACTGTGCCCTAACTTTCTGCAGCTCGGTGGCAGTACAACTCTTACCTGAGGAGGTCTAATACCTCTTCGGGGCTATCCTAGGTCGACAACGTACTCTGCCAGGATGCTCCTCTCCCAACACCTGATGTAAGTGATCAGTTGGCCCAAAATTGTTTGGTTCTTGGGCATCGAGGTCCTCTAAAACAGCCTGTTACAAATATAAATATATTATTAAGTTACAAAATATATATTAAAATATAAAATCAACAGATTAAAACTTACAATCTGATGCTGAGTTGCTTTGTTGATGGCACTTCCATCCTTTTTTCTTTTACTCGAGCAAAATAGTTTTGCTCGAGGTGCACGCCCTTCAATATTCTTTATTTGCCTCTACAATGACATTGAAAACTAAAGTTATATGAAAAATTTAGAAAATGATTAAATAATTGAGGAAAAAAAAGAAAATGTAAGTCGTAAAGAAAACTTATAAACAATTGTCATACCTGCTTCCTCTCATGATCCAGCATCGAAGTACGTCCTATTGTGTGGAGGTATTTTTTTGCATCAATGTTTTTTTTTATTTTTTCCAGATGATTCCTAAATAAAATTAGATAATTAAAAGGATAATATTAATGCAAAACATGAAATTTATTATTTAAATATCTCAAATGTAATGCATACCTTAAACTGGGTACTCATCCAATGAGTAATCATCTGACGATACTGCTCTATAGGACAACCATCCACGACTAGTACAACCTCTAACTAAGTGCCAAATCTAGCATGCCATCCAATATACAACTCATGCTTGTAGGCTCTCCAAAGCTCACCTAAATCCTTTAGACGTTCTGGTCGTGCACCCTCACCATCAGGAAAATTAAATCGAAGTTGACATCAAAATATTAATTCATATAAATACAAAAATAATTCATGGCATTAAATACAACAGATTTTTTTACCCATATTTCTGCCCAAGCTCTATCCTTGACCTCATGTGGCAAATTTCTCCACAATAGCGGGCTGAGGGGAATGATGTCGGAGTATTTTTCAAGCATCGTAAAAAAACTCCGACATTGCTGCCCTATTTTCTCAACCATTTGGTTTTCTTCATTGTAATCCACCATAACCTGTGTGCGGTGGTTCCACACCAAACGCATGCGTGTACGCCCCCGCCCCCGCATCCTGTTAGTAGATGTATCTGTTATGAAATAAAAACAAATATTTTATCAAAACATGTTATAATGAAAATAAATATTGCTATAAATTTTTTTTAGGGTTCTATAAATATACTTACACCAGTCTGATCGCTGAGCGCCGCTAGATCCACAGAAACTGATGGAACACCCTGTGGTGGAACATGAGTCGAAGACGATGAAATATAGAAGCTTGAGGAGACAGAAGTAGAAGGAAAAGAAGATATGACATCTGTATGACCGGATTCTGACTGGGGAGTGGGAATCATCATGGGATGCGAAAATGATGGGCTAGAAGATGAAAAAGGTGGAAAAAACATGGGAGGCCTAAATATCCTGTGTGTCTCTAATGACACACCAGGATCAGAATGTGGGAAGGATGACATGTCAGTGGGAGGGGCAGGGTCTAGTCGGGTACGTGCAGCTGCTCATCCACCTCTGGTACGAACCCTCCTCATACCACCGACCTAAGTACTAGGACCATTACTAGGATCCTTGTCAAATAACTGTCGACGTATAGGTGGATCCTATAAAAATGTTTACAAAAAAATTAATCACATGACATTATATAATATTTAAATATATATATTTGAAATAAAGTACTCACTATAGGCACTAATGGTGGAATGCCCAACTCCACCATTTGATGATTGTTCTCCATCATTTTTTCCTTCGTCTCTCTTCAATTGGCTGCATTTCCTGCTTTTGAAAACAAATATGTAATTAATTAGAAAAATGAAACTAATGTGTAACCCAAAAAACTAAATATATTAGGGAATAAGGGGATTCATTGGTAATTTAGCTATAAATTGTTTTATAAGAGCTTGAATGGATTTAATAAATCATACAAGTTGTAATGTTCACCAAGTTAGAAATATTGTTTGACTAGGTTTGAATACAGTTAAATTCCAAATTAGAAAATGAAATTCAAATAAAACTGCAACCAATAAACATTGAAAATTCACATAACGGTCAATTCAGCTAAAACATATTTGTGATCAATACTAAATCAATTTTAATATTACCAACCTTAACAACCCAACTTGAAGTAAACCAAAAGAATTGAGAACATGGATGAATGATTCTATATATTTTCAACCACAACTTCAGGTTCACAATAAACTCTGACAATTGAGCTATTAGAGTCATCAAAAGAAATAAATGGATTGGTTCCAATGGCACTAGGGACAGTGTCAATTCCATCATCACTATCATCAAAAATATGTCTTAGAATTACTTCAACTATGACACCAAATTCAGGTCGAAGTTGGTATTTAACATAAAAAACTTGTTTAGCCATTGATTCCAACACATATGGTTCTTTGGTAGCAAGAGTGCGAGTCATATTAATTACTCAAAATCCACAATCATCAATAAATGTGCCATGTCTCGTCATCGAATCAAACCAATGTCATTTCATCATTGTGTCTCGTCCATGAGAGTAATAATCCAATATTATTATTTTCTCAATGACTCCATAATAACCCACATTTTCAAATCACGGTCTACTATCTGATGCACTGGAATTACAATCTTTTGTGGTAGTAACCATAACACCATTATGTTGTGTTCTCATGTTCTTTGCTCATTCAGTGACAATAAATTTGTACCCATTGATAACAATTGATTTACAGTCACGAACCACAGTATTAGGACCAAAAGCCAAAGCTCTTATTTCCTCAGAGACAGAGTGAGCAGAAAAACTCAATACCTACAATATAAATGACTGTTAAACTTAATTAAATATTGATATAATTATTTTAAACAGTAATATTTTTACCTTCAATTTTAACCAAGCAGAAAAATCTTTGATATGAAAAGTCTCTATCCTTCTCAAAGATAAAGAACGATGCTTCCTATTTATCATTGTTTTATGTTCCCTGTAGATAAAAAATATGAATAGTTTAACCGATATATATTTAAGATATACATATTCAATTTAGTTACCTGATATAGTCATCGAACAAATCACAGTTGAACAAAACTGTGCGATGTGCCATCTCTCGCTCTTTATGGCTTAATGTCTTCAATGTATATGATCCAGGAATTCCTCCTGTTTGAGGAAGTGATGAAAAAATGGGTTCAATTTGATCATAATTTTCTTCTTCATTTCTCATTGGTCTGTTCATTATTGTAGTAAGATTAGACAAATACATTGATCGAAAATCCATACATTCTTGATCCAAGTAACCGTTCACGATAGAACATTCAGGATGGTTCCTATTTCAGACATAAGACTTTAATGTGTACATATTTCTTTCATTTGGATACATCCAACGAAAAGAAATAGGTCCTCTGAGAAGTATTTCAGTGGGAATATGGACAATCAGATGCAGCATGCATGTGAAAAATGATGGAGGAAATATTTTCTCCAACTCACACAAAATTAATGGGGGCATCTGTCAACATTTTTTGCAAGAAATACTTGGAAAACTTCTTAGCACAAAAATCTCTAAACAAATAGCACAACCGAATAACAGTCACCCTTACATTATTGGACAAAAGATGACAGATTGCTATTGGAAACAACTCATGCAGTAGAACGTGATAATCACGAGTCTTCAAAGATTTTAGCTTCAACTCTCTTCTGTTGACCCATTTAGATATGTTGCTTAAATAGCCATCAGGAACTCTAATAATCTTTAATATTTCCAAAAATTGTTTTTTTCATAGGTGTCATCACATAATAAGCACATGGAAGTTTCCATTTATTTTCACTGATACGCACAAGATGCAATTATGTTCTGATGCCCCAATCCACCAAGTCACGCTGAGATCGTAAATCATCTTTTGTATTCCCCTTGACATTTAGAAGAACCGAAAGCAATATTTCACACATATTATTTTCAATATGTATTACATCTAAGCAATGGCGTAACAAATTGGTTGAACAATAAGGCAAATCAAAAAAGATACTCCTCTTCCTCCAATTTTAATAGGTTTCAGTGGAAACATTCTTTCTCTTTCCAGATTTCATTTGACCCTTCCCGAATGAAAAACTGAAATCTTTCAATTCATTAAGCACATCAGTTCTAGACATATGTTGAGGTGGAGGATCGGTCTCTATGGTATTATCAAATCTTCAACGATTTGTTCTATATGGATGATCATTTGGAAAGAATCATCGATGTCCCATAAAACTGAAACTATAGCGATGTTTCAGTATTCTAGATCATGTATTCTTCATACAAATTGGGCATGACAGTTTTCCCTTCGTGCTCCATCCAGACATCATTGCATAAGCCGTAAAATCATTGATCGTCCACATAAGTGCAGCACGCATCTAAAATATGTCTTTCGAACATGCATCGTATGTGCGCACACCCACATCCCAAAGAAGTTTCAACTCTTTTATTAAAGGTTGCATGTATACATCAATATCAATGCCGGGATTAGAAGAACCAGATATGAGTATACTCATGAAAGTGAAAGGTTTTTTCATACACAACCATGGGGGAAGATTATAAATGTGTATAAAAACTGGCCATGTGCTGTGCGAAGTAAGCATCTGCCCAAACAGATTAAAACTGTCGCATGAAAGACCCAACCTCACATTACGCACATCAGCTGCAAAATTAGGATGTCGAGCATCAAATCTCTTCCATGCAAATCCATCTGCAGGATGAACCAACTCATCATTAGTCTTCTTTCTCTCGGTATCATGCCATCTCATTTTTATTGATATGTCATCAGAAATAAAAAGATTCTGGAGTCTGGAGATCAATGGAAAGTGCCACATTACTTTCTGTGGAACGCGAGATGGTGTTCCATTAGATTTTGAATTCCAGCGGGATGTGCCACATTTTATACAATCAATTCATTCAGTGGTTTCCTCCCAGAATAAACTGCAATCTTTCGGGCAAGCATGAATTTTGTTTCTTGAAAATCCAAGTTCCTCAACTAACTTCCATGTCATATAGTGGTTTGAGGGAATATTTGCATCATCTGGAAGTAAATCCTTCAAGAGGGTAAGAATGTAATCGATTGCTGTATTAGAAATCCCATACATAGTTTTCCCATGAAACAATCAGATTAAAAATTCCATCTTTTTCATTTTATCACATTGTCGATATACTGGAGTCAAGGCAGCATCATTCAATTTTTTCACCCTATAAATATCATCATTTTCACTAGAAGCATCAGCTGTCCTCATATCGAAGTCTTCTTGAGTCAAAATCCTTTCTTTTTCATGATGACAAATAAACGAAAACCGATTATCTAACAAATTCTCCATTCCAGTCCTTTCATTTTGATCATCACCAATTTGAGATTTCATTTTCTCCCCATTGTGATACCACAAAAAGTATTTTTCTTGAGAAACATTTTTGGTTATGTGGTAGATGACTTCTTCACGGCTCAACCAAGGTCTACCAACACAATTGGAACATGGATAGTGTATGCGACCACTATCTGAAGCATTGTGAAATGAAAAATCTATAAAGCTCTCCAAATTGTTTTGAAAATCGCTTGAGATCCGATCAGTTTCCTACATCCAACTTCTATCAATTCTATAAAAATAATTTATATAAGTCATTTTTTCATAAAAAATTCAATAGTATTGAACTTTAATATAAAATACATTTAAGTAAACGATAAATGAAGAAGTTTCTAATCGATGTAGTGAAATATTAAAATAATGTAAAGAACAAGTACTCATAAATTAAATTAAAATTTATTTATATTCATTTTCATTAGGTCTATAAGCGGCACATGCCTCAGGTCCCATCATGTGTTATAGGCATCTCAAATCATTCACTCATGTTCAATAACTCATTATTGGCACCTCTATGGCCATACCTTTCATTACCCAATTACTTCCCCAAATCAAGCGCACCCCATGGGTGAATAAATTTTAGGCTTCTACACTAATAGGTTGTTCATGGCTTGTAAAAATATTTAATTTCATTAAGTATAGACAAAAAAATTTATTTTTAAATTTGAAATTAATAATAAAGTATGTCAATGATAACAACATTACTGAATTAAACTTGTGACTTATCTAACATTTTTATGGATGTCTACACATGCCAGCATGGGTAGTGAAAAGCACCCCACCCTTATAAAAGTGAGTATTGGACAAGAAGAACACATAATATACAACGTACAATGAGAACCATATTTAATTGACCCTAAATTTATATTAGTACAATCATCTTGGGGGAAATGGAATATATGATCCTGGTTAACTGATGAATTCAAAAGCTCGTATTCCATATGTTGGACACTATCTAAGGTAATAAATCATGTGAGGATGGGTTTACATCATTCAATTTCTTACATGCTAGTGAGAATGAAGGATTAAATTAATGACTTGAGTTCACTGATACCATGTCAACCGTTATACACACCATGTGAACCCTTATACACACCATATGAACCCTTATACCATATCGTCATTATTAAAATAATTAATAACAAATTATTAAACAACATCACTTGTTAAAGATAATCAAATTGAACATAAATCAATAATAATATTGGATATATCAAGTAAAATGAAGTCATACTATCTTACATCCTAAATGACCACCCACAACCATGATTAATGAACACAAAGCTCCCCTTTCGGCCAAATCAAAAGTGAAAACAAAAACACATAGTTGCAGAAAAAAACTTCATTTGTGTGAAGAATAATAATATCATGGTCCTCATGATATTTGAACCACACAGTCATAATTTTCGAGATGAACTTGTATCCATGAAACCATATGAGAAACACGATTCAATACATGCATTTTTCAAATTTTCCCAAGCATTTTGAAGAACCCCAAATCAGTGAAAATGGTCATTGTGTTTTAAAAAGGTGATTGAATAACACATGTATGATGTCGAAGGCAGAATGATTAATGGTTATATTAGAAAAACTAATATTCACTAATATTTTGAATTTGACATTCTGTGAATTAGTTTCATGAAGAAAGAAGAAGTACTAATTAGGGACCACATACTATTTTGAAAAGTTCAAGAAGATACTCCATATGTTCTATTGTGCAAAGGATAAGTGAACAGTGTGTCATTTTATATATATAAAGATTTTGATAGAAACATGATACATACTTGTTATGTAATACACATAGTGTACAAAAATTAAGATGAACAAGATCTTCATGTTTGACATGATATTAATGAAAGGAGTAATTTTCATGAAATAATATCAATAAATATTACAAAAAATTTCTTATGAGTTAATATACATGAAGCTGTAATATTTGAATCATTGAGATTAAAAAAACTATGAATCTTTAAAATTAGAACATAATAAAGAGACACCATGCCCTTATAAATGAAATTGTGTAATGAAAACATTAATTGTACATACACCGATGTAGTGATTTGAGTACACAATTCATGGAGTAGTGAATCATAAAATTTTACAAAAACCCTAAAAATTGGGAATAACGAAATCCTTGAGAATAGAAGGATATGCTTGATAAGAGGTGGAACTATATCCTTTATAAAATATGGAAGGAGTCTAACCTGGCATCAGCTGATCCGATGGAAGAGGTGGGGCTTCTGAAGTGCTTCTGCGAAGGAATCGCTTCTGGAGAGCAGCGGAATGGTTCTGGAATCGTGGGGAGGCAGCTTCTTGGTTTTAGAGAATTTGGGGCATATTTTTCCCAACGGTTTTTAAAAATCATTGGGAAAACTCAATCTTTCCCAACAGTTTAATGAAATCGTTGGGAAAACTCATTTTTCCCCATCTTTCCCAACGGTTTTATCAAACCATTGGGAAAAGTGATTTTTACCCTCTTTACCAATGGTTTATGCAAACCATTGGTAAAGATAACCTATACCAATAGTTCAAATAATCATTGGTATACAAGTGTTGGGAAAAGTCTGGTTTCCATTAGTGTTTTAATGTGATTATATCATAGGAAAAAAATGTGTGTAATTTCTAATACCACCATAGATTATATTATTACATTTTTGGAGGAATTGCTTCCTGATAATGTAGATATTCCCTCAAATCATTATAAGGTATGAAAGTTAATTAAGCAGTTTGGATTTTCTACTAATAAAGTTCATGCTTGTCTGAAAGATTGCAGTTTATTTTGGGAGGAAACAACTAACCTTAATGACTATAAAGAACTTGGTACATCTTGATGGAAGACAAATGCAGATGAAAAATGATCTTGTGTTCCATAGAAAGTCATGTGATACTTTCCATTGATTCTTAGGCTTCAAAAACTATTTATGTATATAGAAATCTCAGCCAATATGCGGTGACATAATGCTGAGAGAATTAAAGGTAATAATGAGTTGGTTCATCCTGCATATAGATTAACATGGTGGTCATTTGATGCACAACATTCAGATTTTGTTGCTAAGGTGTGTAATGTTAGGTTGGGTCTATCCTATGATGGTTTTAATCTGTTTGGTCATATGCTTACTACTCGCAGCATGTGGCCAGTTTTTATTCACGTTTATAACCTTCCTTCATGGATGTGTATGAAAAAGCCTTCCACTTTCTTGAGTATACTGATATCTAGACCATTTGATCCCGATAATGATATAGATGTATACTTGCAACATTTAATAATAGAGTCGAAGCAGCTTTGTAATATGGGTGTGCACACATTCAATGCTTCTTTAAAAAATATATTTCAGATGCGTGTTTCCCTTTTATGGACTATTAATGATTTCCTTGCTTGTGCAATGATTTTTGGTTGGAGCACAGAAAGAAAAATATCATGTCCTATTTGTATGAAGTATACATGATCAAGAAATCTTAAATATCATTGTAGTTTCAGTTTCATGGGGCATTGACAATTCTTTCCAATGGATCATCAATACAAAAAGAATCACTAGAGGTTTGATAATATTATTGACACTGAACAACCACCTCAATGTATGTCAGGAACTAATGTGCTTAATGAATTGAAATATTTCAGTTTTTTATTAGGGAAATGTCAGATGAAATCTAAAAAGATGAAGAATGTTGACACTGAAGCCACTTAAAATTAGAAAAAGAGAAGTATCATTTTTGAGTTGTCATATTGGTATACCAATTTGTTACATCATTGTTTAGATGTAATTCACATTAAGAAAATATATGTGAAATGTTGTTTTCAATTCTTCTAAATATCAAGGGGAAGACCAAAGATGACTTTTGATCTCGTTGGGTCTTGATGGATTGGGGTATTCAACCAGAACTGCATCCTGTGTGTATTAATAAAAACAAATGGAAAGTTCATTGTGCTTCTTATGTGATGACACCATTAGAGAAAAATTAATTTTTGTAAGTATTGTAGAATATCAAGGTTCCTAATAGCTATTCCAACAACATATCTAAATGAGTCAAAAGAAGGGATTCAAAACTAAAATACTTAAAAACTAATGATTATCACATCCTTCTTTATTAATTGATTCCAATAAAAATTCGACATTTTCTATCCAATAATGTAAGGGTGATAGTGATTCTCTTATGCCATTTTTTTAGAGACCTTTGTTCTAAAAGATTATCCAATTAATTCTTGATAAAAATGCAGCAAGAGGCACTATTAATTTTGTTTGAGTTGGAAAAACAATTCCTCCATTATTTTTCACTTGCATGCTATATTTAACAATTCATCTTCCAACTGAAACACTTCTTGGGGGACCCATTGATTTTTGGTGGATGTATCCTACTAAAATAAATATGTGCACAATGAAATCTTATGTCCAAAATAAGAATTATCCAGAAATTTCAATTATGAGGGATTCTCTAGCTCAAAAATGTATGAATTATTATTTAATGTATCTATTTGATAAGAGCACAAGACATAACCGACCAATGAGAAATGAAGATGAGCATTATGGAGAAATTTCGCCCTCATTTCTATCTCTTCCCCAAATAGGAGGAATTCTTGGGTCATATGTATTGGCTACATTGAGCCTTAAAGAGCGGGATATAGCACATCGCATAGTATAGTGTAATTGTGGTTTGTTCGATGACTATATCAAGTAAGTAATTTGGATATTTATATGTTATCTCATACTATTTCATTTCACATATACCTTAGACTTTTATTTTCATTTTATGTAGGGAACACAAAAAAATTATAAGTCAATCTTTGCCTTTGAGAAGGAGAGAGGCTTTGCATAGCCAAAAGTTTCCTGCTTGGTTGAAATAAAAGGTATGAACACTACTTTAATCAACTTAAAATATAGATATCCATTCAACTTTATTATTCACATATATTTTAGGTATTGATTTTACCTATTGACTATGTTTCTCAATAATTAAGAGCATTGACTTTTGGTCCCAATTATTTGGTCCGTGAATGAAAATATTTATTAATCAATGTGTATAAATTTGTTGCTTTTGACCAAGCAGCGAAAATGAGAACACAACATGATGACATTATGTTAACTACTACAACAAACTATTATTCCAGTGAATCAGATAGTCGACCCTAATACGAATGTGTGTACTATTATGTACTTATTGAAAAAATATTGTTATTAGATTACTACTCTCAAGGTCAAGTAACTATGATGAAATGTAAATGGTTTGACTCAATAAGGCGAAATGGTACATTTATTAATGATTTTGGATTCAGATTTATTGATATGACTCGATTCCTAGCTACCGATGAACCATACATTTTGTCATCAATGTAAAAAAAGTATTTTATGTGAAAGATCTTATGAGACCTGATTATGGAATCATTAATGAAGTAATCCCAACATATATTTTTCATGATGCTGGGGAAAAAATTGACACCATTGACGCCTCTATTAGTGTTGACCAAAATATTTCATTTGATGACTCAAATTGTCCCACTGTGAGAGTTAATGTTGAACCTAAATTAGTAGTGGGTAATATATATAAGCAACCATATATGTTTATAGTTTATTCAGTTTACCTTAACACGAGTTTCTTAGGTTGGTATTATTGCAATTACTTTAATTTAGTTTTGGTTTGGAATGATATGTCTGTTTCAATATTGTTTGGTTTCATTACATTTAATTAGATTCATTTTAATTCAAAAAACTGGGTTTACAACGAGTTTTTAAAAAATGTATAACTTGGTTTTAAATTATTTTTACTAAAAAATGTTATGATATTGTTTATGAATTCTTTGACTTCTAAGTTGTATACATGATTTTTAAAAACTGTTTCTAAAAATTGTACATTTCCTTCTTATGTATATCATGAAATAAGTTCAAAAGAAGTGATTATTTGATGCTAATCAACAGATACATGAGCGTGGGTTGACTCCTATGCTTCCCTTAGTGAGTATAATAATTTTAATATTTTTATTCTACATTATATATAATTTCATGTTAATATTATTTATCAATTTTTTAGGGATGTTAAGTTGCACCAAATTTGACTCTTCATCCTACCAGCATGGGTCCGAGAAAGGATGCTCCAAGACCTAGACAGAGTACCCGTCTTACATGTTCCCACCCCGACCCACCCGCAAAAACCCCATCCACCACACCTTTACATCCTTTGCTTGAGCCTCCAGGGATGTTCCCACACATGCCTCCATCATCATATCATTTAGCCTTTTCTTCCAAGGATGTTCCTACCCATGCCCCCATCATCATCTCATTTAGCCTCTTCTTCACATACCACGTCTACACTGCCTGCAGGGATGGTGCCACCTATACCATTTCCACATCCATGGATGTATCCCCAACCCTAATACCCATATTTTGTCATGTCTACATTGTCTATCCTTATATCCATACAGGATCTAATGATTATGTTCCTTCATCTCCCACTCATGTGTATGCAGATCAACCAAAGCATGCATTGGATCAAACACATCCTTTAGAGGCTACTGATCCAGGACAACCCATGGATCCATGAGATCCTATTGAGAAGCCTTCATCAGATTTTTTTATTATAACCATGTCAAATTATATCACTTAATTTTTTTTCCTATTATACTGTGACTTAATTCTTCTTTTTTATCCCCTTTATCTTATTCGGTGGGATCTTCTAGTAGGAGACATGGGCGCACCCATATGCGGGAATCCTAAAATTACTAAACACAAATAATGATGGATTACAATGAAGAAAATCAAATGAAAAGTAAAAATACCAGGCAATGTAGAAGTTTCATGGCCACTTTAGCCAAGTACCATGATATCATTATGGTGGAACTGGTCTTATGGAGACATCTCAGTAATTACATCAAGGAAAAAACATGAGCACAAATATGGGTAAGAAAATTTTATAAATTTATATCTATATCATTATTGTATTTATATAAATTAACATGTTCATTGCAGAGTTAGTTTAACTTTCCCGATGGTGAAGCTACTAAGGTTGCAAGGTTGATTGATCTTGGGGAGTTACAACAGTCATACAAGCATGATTTATATGTTTGTTGGAGAATTAGAGTTGTTTATGATTTAGAGGGTGTACCTATATTCCCCAACTGTCCAAAAAACTCAATATAAAAAAATGATCGTATATTAGAAGATTGGCGAATTTAAGGTATTCCCAATCTTTAATAGTTTTTATATAGAATTTAATTCTTATTACTTTTATTGATTTTTTAGGAAGTGTCGAGAAAAAACAAAAAGAAAAAATAGTCAATAACGTATCTACACACATTGGGGCGCACTAAAATGCTCGAGCATGACAAGCACCAAATACTTTAATATGAATAGAAATAATATCTACATTTATATTATTACTCAATTAGCTATGTAAATTTTCATGTCTTATTTTTTATTCATCATTATTTTTTGATATTGTAAATTTCCAACTTATGTCATATTATGCTATTAAATAATTATGATATACCATAAAAACGTTAATTTTAAACATGATACAATATATCTTGGCATCAAGAACTGAACAATAAGATAACTATTTTTTTTAAAACATGATATATAATGACATTTTAACATGAATGATCCCCTTGGAAATGTGATATAGTTTCTATATATTAGATGACTTAGGAGTCATCTTCCTTCATCTAATTAAAATGTTAACATTAATTATTAGAACCTTTCTCAACATCATTGGTTTCTATATTCGTATTTAACTATATGAGTTATATATTGTCTCTATTATTAAATATGTTAATTTTAATAATTACATGAAATTATGAACATATTATATGTATTATATTATAATTTTTTATTCTTTAAATCATTGTAATTCCTCTTCTAGGAACCTTTCTTTCCTCATGTGATTTAGAAAGCCTCTTGTTTATTTTTCTACTGTGGTAATATTCATTTTCAATGAATGTTGGTAGTGTTCACTTGGATTTTATTTCCATTTTTGATACTAAATAATAGATGATATTTATGGAATGTTCATTACGAGTAGATAAAACTATATAGTGTTTATGATTAGATTTTATTTATGAAATTTTCATCAATGTTTATCACATATTTAAATTTATTAATTGTTCATTCGTTTAAAAGTTATTACTTATTATTATTATTCAAGATTATAAAATGTTTATATTTTGAATATGTGTATACTAATTAATGTCATTTGTAATAAGTGGTATTCAACATCGAAGGACGTGTTCCTAGAGCAAAATAATTTTTCTCGAGTAAGAAGAAAACTAATGGAAGTGTAGTAAATGCACAAACATAAGAAAAGATTGTAAGTATTTTTATTTATATTTCAAATATTTATATGAAATTTATAATTAAATATCTTGTTTATATTTTCAACAGACTACCCTGGAGGCCCTTGATGATAAAGAAGATGACAACTTCGGGCCAAAAGATCATTTGAGTCAGGTAATAGGTGAGGAGAACCAGGGGAGAGTCTGATGTCAACCAGAGAAAAATATCACCCCCTCTAGGTATTGGTCCTCATCGAACTCCTATCAAACCTCTCAGACCCTTGAGCTGCAAAGTGATCATGCAGAAGCATTTGAGGAAAAAAATAGCTTTACAGGAGCATGAAAGAAATAAACAGAAGCGTGAAAGAAGTAAGATGATTATCGAACACTTCCTGAAAGCTATGTTAGTTATAAGTCAATCACTTCCATTAGAGGTTTCTACTACTATTTATTCATATATGGAATCAATTATCTCTTTAAATGATTCCCTGAGTGATGCCAATGAGGTTCCTAGTTTCAGTGGAGCTGATGCTGATGGAGATGAGGATGAGGATGTTGGTGATGGGGGAGATATTGATCCCCTCTATTTTTGAATTAGTAGGAAGGATACTTGTGGAAGTTGTTTAATGACTTGAATTGATTTCTTGTATGGATGTATATGTATGTTTTAGTATTGTATGTGGTTTGAAAATTATTACAAGCAGTTGGTTGAATGCTAAATATAAAATTTTTGTACTACATTGAATGTTTATTGTTTGTTTTATTTGATTTACAAGTTTAGGAGCTGGTGGAAGAGGTGATGCTACTACAAAATTCAGGAAACTACCTATACCCATAGTTTGGAGAACCGTGGGTATATGTTCTCTACTAAGATAAGCTATACCCATGATTTTGTTTAAATTGTGGATTTGGTAGAATCTCTAGGACCTATACCCATGGTTTGTATAAAAACTGTGGGTATAAGTCTATACCCATGCCTCCATCAGCCACAGTTCCTAAAACCATGGATATATCCTATACCCACAGTTTTAGGGGCTATACCCATAGTTTAAAATCATGGGTATTGAAATGGTTTTCCAGTAGTTTGATGATACCAAGAACTCCAACTATGGCACAAAGATAAATAAAGGATCTCACTCTGGGTCCCATGGAAGGATTCCAAAAACTCTATCCAAGAAGTTCTACTGAAGGGATCACTATCATATATGTAAGAGAAAATTCCATAATAACCATCAAGGAATGGATATGGGGAACAGACCCTAATGAAACTTGTACAAGATATAGAGGAAAAGGGATCCAATCCAACTTTTTAGGAGTACACGACATGTAGTAGGGTTACACGCCATGTCCCTTCAACCCTGGGTCCTGCCCGTGTAAATGAACCATGTTCATGTTAATATCTGTGTCCATGTAATAGAATATGGCTTGTAGCTGCCCATGTACTTTGCTTATGTACTGGCACACGGGTATGCCCATGTACACCAGGACAAGTTGTGTTCATGTGGGAGTACACAATGTTTCTGTGCCCGTGTACTCCAACCCATGCCTGTGTGCCCTTCTAGGTACACACCAAGCTCACCAAAGGATACCACACACCATGTAACAAGGTCACACATCGTGTGATACTTATCTCCTTCCCAAAACCCCAACTGCTACTCATAGGGTCCCACACTACTTGTGGATCTGCATTACACGCCTTATAGTGTGGAATTTTCTAGATTTATAGATATGGTTTCCGTGTTGCTGACCACTCCTCTGACCACCATTTTAGCCTCTCCCTTCACCGGAATCAAGGGAGATCATTTTCTAAACCTCACCATCATCGAAAACCAGGATTCAACCATTGAATCTGTTCAGAAAATGGATTTATATGTTGTTCTTCATTACGTGCTGAAGAACACGAGATCAGGTATCCAAAACCATCTGACCCACTGCTACCTCTATCACCACACCATCTTCATGTCATGCCTATCTTAGATCTACGATTTTAAACCATTATTCCAAGAATCAGGTGTGTAATGTTCAATTTTCCAAAATACATTGAACCACATTCTAAACAAAGAATGTCTGCGATGAATGAAGAATTGTGTGAGAAAAGTGCATGAACAATTATTAGGAACAAACCTTGTTCGATGTTCATTTCAACCTCGATCCATTACCATTAGAACAACAAATGAAGAGATAATAATCAATCACAAATAAAATCTCCCAAACCCCCGAATAATCTAACCCATCCCATAAGATGACCAAACCACGAATCAATCTATTAATTGATTGATTCACGTTCATCGTAGGAATTAAGAACGAGAAATAATCCAATAACAAAAAACATCCTACCATAATTTGGATCAATCGCTAATGAATAATGAAGAGACATTGTTGTTTTTGGAGAGATCCTCCAATTCTGTTGCATGTCGATCACCGATCTATGATCTAGTTGTCGTTTGTTTGAGGGAGATCCAAAAATGCTCTCTCTAAAGACTCCAGGGTTATGTGGATAACCCTAGAATTTCATTATAATAGTCTATTTAAAGATACGCCAGTCGCTGCATCAATGAATAAAATAATTTAATTAATTATTTTATCCATTTTATGTTCGTAATGACTTTTTTACAGATGTCATGAACCAATAAAGGTTATATCATGCTTAGAGTAAAACCCACATTCTTAACTCAAAGGTTCCCTCAAATTTTTTATCTGGTCTCCTGTTTAGAAGTTATTCTACTTTTTCAGGAAAACTACACACACGTGCTATTTAATATATTTAATATATTTCAAACATTTATTCTGGGAACACTGGGTCTCAGAATCACACGTTGTCTCAATGACTAGTCTTTAAAATAATCCATACAATACCCAAAAATAAATACATGAAAAAAAATACGAGTCATTACATTCTCTCTACCTTGGGGATTTACGTCCCAAAATCCAAAATAAGGGCTACACAAAAAGATGTGGGTACCAAGCACAAATTTGAGTCTCCCACTCCCATGTGATCTCGTGAAGATTCTTATGCTACCACCGAACACAGACTAAAGGAATCACTCACCCATGAAGGATCCCATCCTACCGATCCTCAATCTCCATCGGGTACTTAGTAAAAGTATATCTATCCTTGATGTCTAGCTCACCCTAGTCGATAATATGTGATGGATCATACATGTACCTCCTCAAATGAGAAATGTGGAAGACGTTGTGTACCCGGTCTAACTACAGAGGTAGAACTAAGTGTTACGCCATCTCACCAACTCTATGCAGTATCTGGAAAGGGATAATGAATCTTGGAGATAGATTATTGCCCCAGAAAAATCTTTGTAATCCATGTCAAGGTGAAACTTGTAGGAACATATGGTCTCCCTCCTCTAACTCCAAAAGTCTCTATCGTCTATCCGTATAATAATTTTGACAGCTTTGTGCAGTCCCAATCCACTCCTAGATGATCTGGACCTTCTCTATAGTACCTAGAACCAATTTTGGGTCCATGAATGCCAACTCTCCTGGGCCAGTCTAGCAAAGTGGTGACCTACAGGGTCACCTATACAAAGTCTCAAATGGTATCATATCGATGGTGGATGGTATCTATTGTTGTATGCAACTCCAACAGTGATAGGTGATCCTCCCAACTATGAAAAAAGTCCAACATGAAAGCCTGAAACATGTCATACAAGACCTGAATGGTCTGCTCTGTCTAGCCATAGGTTTGTGGGTGAAACGCTGTGCTCAAACGTAACTCAGTATTGAACTCCTCATGTAATACCTTCCATAACCGAGATGTGAAGTGAGTCTCATGGTGATAGTTGATGAAAATCCATGAAGTCAGACTATCTCCTGTATGTAGAGACGTCCTAAGCTCTCTACTGAACTCTTCTCCTGAATAGGTAAGAAGTGGGCCGACTTGGTGAGTCGGTCTACGATCACTCATATGGAATCATGTCCTAGGGAAATACGTGGTAAACCTGTCATGAAGTCCATGGATATCCCATACCACTTTCACTCTAGAACCTAAAGAGGTTGAGCTAAATCCATTGGAACTTGGTGCTCAACCTTCACTTGCTAACAAGTTAGGCATCAAGAGGAAAACTATACAACTCCCTTCTTCATCCTTTGCCACCAAACTGACATTGGAGGTCCCGATACATCTTTATCACACTTGGATGTACCACCAAAGGTTTTTAATGAAACTCTCTTAGAACCTCCTCCCACAATTTCACTAGTATCATCATGCATCCTTTGAAAAGAACAACATGCTCCCCACCTTCAGAAAATCTATCAAGATCATGTCCAATGGATATCCAAGTATATAGGGTCTCATAGTCGACATCCCTAATCCATGTATCCCTAACTAATTGTAAAAGTGAAGGGGGTAACAACCATTAACTGAAGGTAAAATGCTCCATATCCATCCACAAAGGATAACTACAATGAGACCAACTTCTATGACGCCTCATTCAATAATTGCGAACAAGATCTCCTACTGAGAGAATCTATTACCACATTTCCCTTCCCAGGAGTATAGAAAATTTTGAAGTCATAATCCTAGAGTATCTCTAGACATCGCCTCTGTCTCAAGTTAAGTTCCTTATTAGAGAATATATACTTGAGACACTTATGATTAGAGTATATGGTAAATCGATCACCCATCAGGAATCGTCTCCACATATTTAGTGAAAATACTACCACTGAAAACTCAAGATCATGGGTCACATATTTATGCTCATGTGGTATCTACTAATATGAACCATAGGCAATCATCATCTACCTCTGCATCAGAACACAACCAATCCCAGTTCCTGATGCATCATAGAACACTACATACTTAACACCCTCCTCTAGTAATCTCAAGATGGGAGTGCTCACCAATATCTGCCTCAACTATTGAAAAGATTATTGGAACCTATAAGTATACACAAAAGGTTTCCCCTTTTGGGTCAAAGCTATCATGGGTTTTGATATCCTGGAGAAATCATGTATGAATATTTGGTAATAGCCTACCAACCCAAGGAAGCTCCGCACCTCCATCATGCTCTTGGGTGGATCCTAAGCTAACACTGACTCAACCTTGGAAAGGTCCACTACCACTCCATCCGTTGAGATAACATATCCTAGAAAGTGTACCTCCTATATCCATAACTAATACCTTGAGATATTTCCATAAATCTGGTTCTCTTAGAGGATGTTCAGAACCATCCTTAAATGTCTCGTGTTCTCCTCCTCGAATGTTGAGTACACTAGGATATCATTGATGAAGACTACAATGAAAGGGTCTAAGAAAGGCTGAAAGATTTGGTTCATGAGTCCCATGAACATTGTTGGGGTGTTCGTTAGGCCAAATGGAATCACCAAGTACTCATAGTGACCATAGCGAAATCTGAATATCGTCTTCAATATATCCTCATCCCGTACTTGAAGCTAGTGATAACATGATTTGGGGTCAACCTTCGAGAACCATCATTCCCCTCTCAACTGATCAAATAGGTCATTCATCCTCGATAGTGGATAATTTTTCTTCACGGTCACCTGGTTTAAGCACTATAAATCTACACACAACCTCAAGCTCTCGTCCTCCTTCTTGGTGAACAAAATTGGGGCTACCCAGTGTGAAACATCGGGCCTAACAAAGTCCTTCCTCTCCAAGTCCTCCAACTATACCCTCAACTCACGAAGCTTTTTGGGAGTCATCCAATGTGTTGGCGCATATATTGGTGTCATCTCGGGGTGTAGATCAATATAGAAGTTTATCTCTCGATGAAGAGGTAAGCTTGGAACATCCTCAGGGAGGATGTCCTCATAATTTGTTACCACTGCAGGGAACTGATAACTCATAACATCCACTACACCAAGGGTCATTATATACAACTGATGATTAATCAGTTGCACTCTACTATAAATGAGTCCATATTATACTGTCTAGGTTTCCTTTTCACCCAGAAAGAAAAACCTGGTTCTATCATTGTGGATACACCGTATCCTCCACCTGAAATAGTCAATCTAAGCATGAACTGTGGATAACTAGTTCATTCTTAATATGATGTCATAAGGCTTCATTGCTGCTACAAAGAGGTCCTAATAGAAACTCTCGCCTCCAAGAGTTAGTTCACACTGTCAGAACAAGTGTGTGATTATTGAGTCATCTCTAGTAGGAGTCTCCATGCATGAGGGTAGAGCCAAGGGCTAAACCATAATCTCTAAGTCTCGAACAAGGTATGTGAAAATAAATGAATAACCAGAACCTATGTCTATTATTATTATAACTAAGGTAGAAAAGACACAAATCATAAATCATATCATTCCCGAAGTCTTTGGGTTGTAAGCCTTGACTGTTTTCAGTTGTCACTGCCCATGTCCTCCAGCTCTCTAAGATTGGCGTGGACTATCTATGAGTGGTGGTGGTAACAAGTCAAAGTTTCTACCACCTCCTTCTGCTCTACCAGCTCCTTGACCATGTATTATTCCCTACAGACCTTCCTGCTCCTGCAATTATGTCTGCCTTAGTGGGACATCCACGGTTTCCCTTTCCACTATACGATGGGTCGAACAATATCAAGAAAGATGTCCCCTACTATCACATGAGTATCATCACCTCTTTATAGGATGACTGGACCCATACTAAGAGCCTTGAACCACATACCCTCTATCTTGGGACCTCCTCTTAAAATGCCTTGTATGTCTAGGTCCCTGAGACTGACGTTGACTCCTTACTACTGAGGTCTTTGCTCCTGTGTGCCTGCTACCGACAACCACTGGTTGTGTCTGCTCAGCCAAGAAACTCTCAACCACCAAAGCTCGCTCTAGCACCCCATCATAAGTAGGAATTATTTGAGTTGGTGTCATAGGACCAACTATTTTTACTTTGATTACATGTATTGAATATTAATAAAACTACTTATTACATATTCTTCGTTGTTCTACATGAATCTAATGTAATAATGTCATAGCGTATACATCACATTGATATGGTCATAAAAATTCCCCACTATGATGAGAACCCTGATGTGCTATGATGATATTCTTAAATAATTTTATGTGGTTAGATAATGCACTACTACAAAACCAGCGTTTAACAGAGCTCGTATTTATCAGCGCTAAAAAAAGCACTGATAAATGACATCTTTATCAACGCTAAAGAAAGTACTGATAAATTTAAACTTTTATCAGCGCTTTATTTTTAGCACTGATAAAGGTCCAAATAAATAAAATTATATAATTAAATAAATAAAAAATAAAAAATGGGTTTATTAAAAAAAATATTAAAAATTTTATTAATTAAATAATTATTGATAAAAATGAATAAATTGATTATACATTATTAAATATTAAATATTTTATTAATTAGAGAATTATGAAAATTAATGTTATTGAATTGTATATATTAAATATATAGATATATATTAATGTATATAAATATGATTTATATATTACAAAATATTTATGCATTTTACATTAGATATTCATTAATAATGTTAAAAATATATTTGTAAAAAAAATATTTATAAATAAAAATATTTATAAATGTAAATTTACTATATTCATACAATTATATATTTATAATTATAAATAAATAAATATTTTTTTTAAAATTATTTATATAATTATAAGTAATTAATTATATATATTTAAATAATTATTAAATTTATAAAAAATTTACTTAAATAATGGATATATTTACTATATTTATATTTATATATATTTATTAAATATATATATGTATAATTATATAATTATATATAATGATATAAATATTATTTTTTTAAAAAAATTATATAATTATAAATAAATAATTATAAAATTATAATAAATATATTTAAAAATGGAATAGATTTACTATATTTATATTTATATATATTTATTAAGTATATATAAATATGTACATTTTTTTATTTATAATTATAATTATAATTATAAATCCTTTATCAACATTTAAGTAATAAGCATTGATAAAAGCATCTTTATTAGCGCAAAACAAAGAGTTGGTAAAAGTACTCTTTATCAGCGCTTATTTGTAAGCATTGATAAAAGTGTCCCGATCTATTTAAAAAACCTTAACCATTTGCGAACTTGTCGCGATATCATAAGCTTTTCGCAGAAGCCACCCACTGTCATCACTCCTTGGTGAATTAAAGCTCGAATTACACCACTCGACTGCCTCTAGTTGGTCGAACATCTCGTCTGACATCTGGTGTTTGATTGTAGTTAGGGTTTCCGAAGAGGGTCTCAGATTTTTTTCAACCTAGCTAGGTAGGCCTTTCGATTTTCTTGGTGTATTTTTTTTGATTTATTCTTTGACGATGTCATTATTTATGGTCCGATGATTATATACTATTTTGATTTTATATTATGAATAGAATGATTTGTTTATGATCCATTGTTTGATTGACTACTGACGGAGTTATTGGTTATATCTGACACTGAACCTTGGATTTATTCATTGTTTTTTTACTGCTATGTTTTATACGTTCTTAAAAAATATTTTTTTCATATATGTATATAAATGTGTAGAAATTTTCATGTATATTCTTGTTTATTGACTACTGATTTGAGAACCATTGGTGGTTCCATGATGATTATATATATGATGACACATTTCATGGACACTTTAGTGAACATGCAACTTCAGATGCTATTTTTCAGGAACCAAGTTAGTATAGTGATGTATGTTCTTCCATTGGTTATAGGTATCATAGGATATAGTTCCTCTTAGAATTCACTATGGTCCTTAGTTTTCTTATGGAGCAGATTCAAAGTGGCCATCCCCAATTAAGCACATGAGGTTTTATCACATCAAGCCTTCACTTTTTGAATCATTATGAAGCCTTTAGTTCACGTTATGTTTGAATATCAGGTTTTTATCTATTTGATATTTCTTATAAACTATAAGTGAGTTTTTATATGTGATGTGTATGTGTGTCTATATAGCTATTGCATCATTTATTTCTATAGTTTTTTTTCTAACAGGTATTCCTATATCGGGTAATGATGATTTTGGGTCTGCATGTCCATTGACCCCAAGGGTCATGCTAGAATTTTGTTCAACCTCTGGTACTAATTGTTTCTATTGGGGGGGGGGGGTGGACCACCTCCAATTTATGGGTTTTTACACCCAAAGTTTAAACCATCCTTTAGTGAATTTGAGGTGTGTTAGAGGCCATATGATGATCTGACCAGGTGTTGTTTGGGTAATTTAGGCTAGGGTCATTACACTATCCATATTTCAGTTTACACCTATAAAGTTTAGTGATAATGTCATTTATTATCTACCTTTATCTCCCTATCATTATCATATTCTTCGAGATGATTCAATATAGTGTATCCATCTATGTCCTTATCATGTATCCTTAGATCAGAGACATAACTAGTAACATGATTCATCAGAAATACGATGCATCCTCTATGTGCCTTCTATAGGCATCATTCTCACCCTCACTCTCTCTATGCGGTTGACAATTAGGTATAAGGGATTCCAACAAATTTAACTTCTATTCTTGGTATAATATAATGTGTTAGTGTATGTACTACTTCTAGAAGTTTTCACTGGATATGAGATTCCCTTTCTCCAATTTAGATCATAAGGAAAGTGATGTAGTCAAGTAACTTTCCATTATCTACAAAAATCAAATAATATTTATTACATTTTAATGATTACTGATTGTGATGTTATTAATGATTATATTATATCTCCCACTATTTTTTCAAATCCCAATAGCCCTTATTGTTATATTTGGAATATCTAGGTGCTCAAATATTCTAGTAGAAATGATCCATATTTCCCTTCATCGAAGTATTAATCCCCTCGAACCAAGATTTATTCATTTCTTTCCAAATTCACCAAAATTCTACAAAAATAATGATAGTTCTCTCCCTTTTATCATTAGCGTTATTCCCTGATCCATAAAACCACTGATCTAGTTGATTAAATGAGAGTTTATTATTCTTTTTTATCATATTTTAGTTTCTTATTACTCCTTAATTTCCTATGTTATATTGTCATTTGTTTATGGGATTTAATAAATATTTGATGTGGAGTAATTTTTTTCTTAAATTCAATTACCCATTTTCTTTAACATACTAAAATTCTTTGAAACAATCAAATATTGAGTTTCTCTTATTAGAATTGTCTATAACTTTCACTTTTTATAATGAATATCTTATGTGTGTTTATTTACATATTGTATAAAATTAATATTTTATAAATCCAATAGGATGGATATGAACCGAAAATGAATGCATGTTAATCGTTTTACAAACAAATATGAAGATGGAGTTAAAGAGTTTATCAATTTTTCAAGAGAGCATGCAGACGACCCTTATAAAATCCTATATCTGTGTTTATGTTGTTGTTATTCAAGAAAAATTAGTTTGAAAGAGTTGAAAGAACATTTGATTTGTCATAGAATAGATCAAAGCTATAAATGTTGGACTAAACATGGGGAAAAACTAAATGTGGACATTGATTGAGATGATACTATGATTTATGAATCATTTGATATGAATACCTTTGTAAAAGATGATGAAGATTGCATGGAATAAATGACAATGCAATTAAAGATGACCTTCTTGATTGTCCAAATTTGTTTGAGGAGTTAAATAGCTATTCCAAGAAACCATTGTATACCAGTTTTACTAAATACACAAAATTTTTAGCTGTATTGAAGTTATATAATTTGAAAGCTGGTAGCAGATGGAGTGACACCAGCTTTACAGAACTACTTGGTTTTCTAAAAGATATTCTACTAGAAGAAAATGAACTATCATGCCGAAAATATGATGCTAAAAAATGTTACATTCAATGGGCGTGATCTCTAAAAAAATACATGCTTGTCCAAATGATTGCATATTGTTTCACAATGACTATGAATCACTCATAAAATGCCCTAAGTGTGGTGCATATCAATACAAGAAAAATGAATCAAGTCTTTCAAAATCTATATGGTAATTTTCTATCATTATATGGTTTATAAGACTATATGGATGTTAGGAAACCACAATACAATTAACATGGCATACAGATACAAGAAGTAAAGATGGGAACCTACGCCATCCAACAAATTCTCCTCAGTGAAAGAATATTGATTACAAGTTTTCTGAATTTAGAGATGAGCTGAGAAACTTTAATCTTGCATTATCTAAAGATGGAATAAATCCTTTTGGTGGATAGAGTAATAATCATAGTACATGTACCGTCATGTTGGTAAATTATAACTTTCCGCCATGGTTTGTACGAAGCATAAATGCATTGTGTTGTCTATGCTTATATCTGGACCAAATCATCCCAATAATGATATAGATGTCTATTTGGATTTATTGATCAAAGATATGAAATTGATGTGAGAAACAAGTGTTAAAATGTATGATGCTCATAGAAGTGAAGAACTCACATTGAGGGTCATGTTGTATGGAACGATAAATGACTTCCCCACTTATGGAAATTTATCAAGCTATAACATTAAAGGAATGTTGGGGTGTCCCATTTGTGAAAAACACACATACACAGTTTGGTTGAAATATCCCTCAAAGACTACATTTTTAGAACATCCAAAATTTTTACCAAGATGACATAAATACTGATCTTGGATGAAAACATTCAATGAGAATATTGAACAAGGTACAACACCATTCCCAATAATAGGTGATCAACTATAAAAAAAGTAAAAAATATTGACACTGTTTCCAGTAAACCATTTTTGAAAAACCTTACAAAATCAAGTTGGAAGAAGAGATAAATTTTCTTTAAATTACCGTATTATAATTGTTTGTATGTCATAAATTTTATTAATGTCATGAATGTAGAAAAAAATGTTTTTGATAGTGTTATTATAATGTTACTAAATGTTCCTAGAAAAAAATGGCATTAAGGCTAGGTTGGACTTAATTTAAATGAGTATAAGGGAAGAGTTGGCACCAGTGAAGGGTAAAAGGTGGAATTTTCTTCCTCAAATAGCTTACACTCTATCCATACAGGAAAAATTGTAATTTTCCCTTTTCATTTATAGTGTAAAAGTTCCACATGGGTATTCATAAAATATCAAGAATGTCGTTTTAATGACTAATTTGAAGTTACAAGGACTAAAATCACATGAATGTCGTGTTTTGATGCAAGATTTAATGCATGTTACTTTACATTGCATTTTGCCTTAAAATGTATGATATTGATTAATTAGACTTTAATTCTTTTTCAAAGCCATATATAGTAAAGTTGTAGACCCAACGAAGCTTCCCATCATGAATAAGAATATTGTAGTAATATTATGTGAATTAGATATGTTCTTACCACTATAATTATTTGATATAACGGTCCATCATATGGTTCACTTAGTCAAACAGGTTTAACTATGTGGTCCTTTCCATTACAGATGGATGTACCCCATTGAACGGTATATGAAGATTTTTAAAGGGTATGCCGAGAATCGAAGTTGGACAGAAGGCTGCATTGCAGAATGATATATTATTGAAGAAGATATTGAATTATATACCGATTACTTATCAGATGTTGAAAGCATCAGTCTCCCAAAGTCACATCACAAATAATTCCTTATGGGTGAAGGGATTTCTGGAAGAGATGTTGTTACAATTACCTTGACAGAGCAGGAGCAAGCACATATTTACATATTACATAATAGTGAAGATGATGATCTATACATTGAAGCCCATAAAGAAATTATTAGAGATTTGAATCCATCAAGGGATAAAGTATGGATATCAAATACATATAATCAATAGTTTATAGGATGACTTAGAGATCAAATTTATAAGGAGTTATTTGAAAATCTGAATTCAATTGCTAAATGACTTCAATGGCTAGCGAGAGGACCGAATGAAAATGTTATATCTTACACTGGTTTTGTAATCAATAGTTATACATTCTATACAAAAGAACATGATGAATTTAGTACAATGAAAAACAATGGTGTTAAGCTTGTGGTTGAAGTGATGCACATATCTGGTTCCAAGGATAGAAATCCAATCTATGCAAATATGTCATATTTTGGCATTATCAAACGGATATACAAGTTTAATTATACAACATTTGAAGTGTAACTTTACCATTGCAAATGGGCTGACAATATCAATGAAGTTAAAGTTGATGAAATGATCTTTATGAAGGTGAATTTCAGTGTGGAAGGGAAAAAAGACGAGCCGTTCATAATGACATCACAAGCAGTGTAAGTATTTTATGTCTCCGATCTAACAAACAAGAATTGGTCGATTGTCCTGCTGGCGACAAATTTTTTTTTGAGTCAGATGAAAATTCAATTGAGGATGACCCTTTCATTGGGACATCATAATCGTTTCATGCTAGTCCCAATGTAGACAATGTCTTGTACATTAGAGGGGACCACAAAAAGGGGATTTGGATTCTTGATAGAGAAACCAAAACCTTGAAACATTTAAAAAAATAAATAGGATTAAATGGGAAGTTAAAAGTGTTTTTTAATATATTATGTTTTTTTCATAATATTATATGTTCTCTACTATATTAACACAATCTAAATTAAATTTTTGACTACTCATGAAAATAATGTCTTCTACACATGATGATATTACTAATCCCTCGGAAGAACAAACTATAATGAAGGAAACCCTTTGTAAATATGTAAATGTAATTTTACGATATACTTTATCTATTTTATTGAAAAATTATATAATGGAACATTGATTTAATTTTCATTATTCCTTGTAGAGTTTGTTTATTTTAAAATATTTATGTCCATGTGGCATTCCTTTGAAAGAAGAGAAATGACGCTGTCTCTACTCAATCACATAGGTAATCTTAATGTTTGCACAATAAAATAATTTTCCATATAATTAATGTATTGTTTCATATTTATGTTTAATTTATTTCTTTTTAGTATTACTCACATGATAATTGTTTTCTTATACAACTAGATTCTTTTCTTTGATTTGGGGTGCTTGGTCCATCTTTCATGACTTTATGCCCCAAAACTTCCATAAAATTCTTCTACCTTAAAACCTTTTCACTCCCACAATGGTGCATTTATCACTTTATTTTAAGTTACCCCCACTACCTTTGTAGAAAGAGCAATGACGTTGCCTCTGCTCAATTACAGAGGTAATCTTGATGTTTTCATAGTAAAACCATTATCCATAGAATTAATGTATTGTTTCATATTTATGTTTAATTTATTTCTTTTTAGTATTAATCACATAATAATTTTTTTATTATAAAAGTGGATTCTTTTATTTGAGTTGGGGTGTTATATCCATCTTTCATGCCTTTCTGCACCAAAACTTCCACAGACTTCTTCTCCCTCAAAACCTTTCACCCCTATAGTGTTGAAATTTATCAATTTTCTTCAAGTTTCATCCAATACTCAATCACATAGGTAATATTGATATTTATACAGTAAAACCATTGTCCATAGAATTAATTTAATAATTCATATTTATTTTAAATTTATTTCTTTTTAGTATTACTCATAATAATTGTTTTCTTATACAGGTGGATTCTTTTTTTTTTCAAGTTGATGTGGTTTGTTTGAAGTTTCTCATGCGGTGTTGAAAGTTCAATAAAGAAAGTCAATATAAATCATGGTAACATTGACAATTAGGATTTTTTTGAGACTTTAGGATGTATATGAACCATCTGCACCTCAATCTGACACATGATGTGAATGGTATGACTCCAAGTATTTATTTCTATTTAAAATTAACATTAATTTTAGTAAAAAAGATAACTGACATACTTAAAATTGAGTTAACATATTCATATTGTTTTTATACTTTAATACAATGATCTGTAATTCATTTTTTACATGTAATAATTAGCCACACCTCAATACAATACACAATGTGCCCGATATGACTCAATGTGTAATGACCCGAAATTTTGAATAAATTTTGTTTCCTAATTTTGTGTGTTATTTTATTTTATACTCAACAAAACTATTTCATTTAATAAAATGAGTATAATTAAAATGAGACCGTTGAGTTTCGACTGTTATATGACCGTTGGTCAATATAACTATTGGAAACTAAATGTTGTGATTATTGTCTATAAATACAAGTGATCTGGGTTAATTAATATAGAAAGAAGATTTGATGGCCTCATCCAGTAGTCTCGGGACGATCGAAGCCCATCTGACAGAACTTGGGAAGGAGGTAGCACCACTGGGATTTGCTCTAGACCAAACCCAAGCTGAACTTCATCGTGTGAAACTAGAATGGAATCGCCTTCGTGAGAAGTTCAAGCTGATAGAAATCACCACTCAGGCAATGTTGGCCGAGCCGCCCCAAGATTCTATCACCTTAGCACACCTTACACTTAGATCCTATGCCAGTGTTATAAGGGGTTATGTAACGAGACCTTAACTATCTTATGTAATCCTTTGATAAATAAAAATTGTGATTTCTTCTTGTGGTGAAGTTTGTGAATTTTCAAATGTATGGATTAATTTAGGATGTATATTATTGATGAATTTTGGAAAAAGGATATTTTAAAATATTTATGTAAACCTTAAATAATTAATGATGTGTAAAGATTTTCAAAAAATGGTCTTCTACAAATGCGTTCAGTAAGAAATTTAGAGTCTAATAAGATCAACTTAATTTTTTGGTGAATAGTAATTTATGAATAGTGATTTTACGCTTAGGATTATTAATGTGACCAAATGGATTAGTAATCTCACTTAAAGAAAATATTAATATAATATAGGCAACTTGATTAAGTAATGTGATTCAATAAAATAGGTAAATAATTGTTTCAGAAATTTTTAGTCAAGTATTGGTTTTTTCAGGTGAATAGTATTTTTAATTAAAAATTAAATTAAAAATATTTAGAAAATTATTTTTATAAAATGGAGTTCATTTTTGAATTCAGAGCATTGATATTATGTTAAGGTAATTTTTGGGGATTTTTCTGAAAAAAATGAATTTTTGGTGAATAGTGTTTTTATTTAAAAATTAAATTAAAAATATTTAGAAAAATATTTTTATAAAATAGAGTTCATTTTTGAATTCAGAGCATCGATATTATGTTAAGGTAATTTTTTGGTATTTTTCTGAAAAAGTTGAATTTTCGGTGAATAGTGAAATTTTAGTTTTGAGTTTCGGGTGTTTAATGACATCATTAAGGATGTAATAATTATGCAATAATTCTGGTCAACTTATGAATAGTAATATAAGGACTTAGGTGTCCCAAGTGGCCAATACCATGAGGAAATACCATTGGATAGCCCATAGTTTTGCCAATACCACCGATGAGGTGTCCCTTGGTAATTAATGCCTTGTCCCCTCACTTCCCCTATAAATACCAAGTCATTCCCTCATCCTTTTCATTCCAAAATCCTCCTCAACAAATTTCTGGTCTCCTTACCTCCCAAGGAGTCATCCCAAGGTTCCCTAAATCCTCCCAAGGTCCCGAACTTCAAGCTTTCGAAGTTACTCTTCAAGGTAAGGGATCATACCTCTCTCTTTCTTTTCAAGTACTCTTTTGTATGTCATTTCATTTAAGCCCCATGTTATTATGTTGAGGGATATTATTTTATATTCCTCCTCATTCCCTTTTTATGTTCACATGATGATATATCCCCTCTTACTCTCATCATTTTGTTTTATTAATGTTTAAGTGGCGCCGTTAGCCGGCCGAATTTTTGTAAGGGATTCTTTCACTCTTCCCATTTTCAAAATTCTACTTTCATGTGAAGTCTTTCAAGTTCATTTTTCCCATGTTGGGGTATGATATCTATATTCATAATACTTTCCTTTTATGTTCACATGATGAGAGACCATATTTAATCTCATCAATTCATTTTTTTTGAAGTTTTAAGTGACGACGTTAGGCTGCCGAATTTTTCATAAGAGAAATCTTATTTTTGTCTTCCTTTCAAGTTTTTCATTTCATATGGTATATCTTTAAAATTTCATTACCATTTTCTTATATACTTTATATTCTGCCCCTCTACTATTTTTTGGATCATTTATGAGTGGGTAACCCATGTCCCCTCTCTTTTCAATGTTTTCTAAAACCCTATAACATAGCCGTTATACTGTAGAATTTTCGTCTCAAAATGTCTCTCTCTTTTTCTCAATTTTTTTTATTTTATTAAGTGAATACTCAAATATCTTTCTTCTACAGGGATATCACATATATATCAAAATTTTCTATTTTAATTCTGGTATTTACATACACAAAACCCACTTTCCTTTTCCGTGGGTTTAAAATGACATAAAGATCATGTCTTTAAAGCAGTTTTTAAAAC
The DNA here is from genome assembly GCA_963277665.1 of Viscum album. NCBI lineage: Eukaryota > Viridiplantae > Streptophyta > Magnoliopsida > Santalales > Viscaceae > Viscum > Viscum album. The sequence goes on along the minus strand of OY728138.1, from coordinate 53,249,074 downwards.
ATTATGATTATGAAATGAAACCCATTTATTTTTTTCTATATGGGTTATTTATGAAATGTTTGATGATGATATATGTGGATCACATGATAATAAAGACAAATTTAAGGGTGTGCCCTGATAGCGCTCCAATGCATTGGGTAATGATGTAATCTCTAGGGATTACAATTTTAACGATACCTTGGTGAATAACCTTGGTAATTTTTTTTAAATGACACCTTGGGGATGGACCTTGGTGATATGTTCATGATTGTCTAAGTTAAATGTTTTATCCACATCTTCAAGTTATGAATCGTGTTCTTTTCATTATGATATGCCTCATGATCTCTTTCTCAAGCCTTAAAGTTATTTATCATGGCTTTATTGATGTATCTCAAGTTCACATGTAAAATGTTTCCCTTATTTCCCTTACTAGGCCTTCTGCTCACCCTTTTCTTTGATGTATGTTCCCAGGTTATGAGATGTAGTAATGAACTTAGGATTAACAAATGAAGAATCCTTTTAAGTGTTTAAGAAGAATTTTTTATGTTGTCATGTATTAAGTTCCTGGTTTCCAAGACACTAAACCTTAAAGATCCTCAATTTTGTATAATGTAATAAAAGTTTATGTGATAAAAAGGCGGGATTCTATAATTGGTATCAAATGAGGGTTTAGTTATTTGTGGAAATTATGATTTGAAAACTTTACAAGGTTTCTTAATGAAAATATTAAATATAGGAAAACATCCTGGTATTTTGGTGAAGTATTGAGTAAGTGGTTTCCAAAATAATAAATACCTGTCTGGATAGGAACAAGTAGAGGTGGCTCTGGCACAGATGTAACTAGGAGTGAAAATGCTGACAAGGTGTTTCGGGCTTGACCCGGAGTAACTTGGTGCATGACAACGGGCCCTGCTGCACTCTTGGTTTGACACTCCTGGGGGATATGCTTTGGTAAATTCATAAGCTTAGTATGAACCATTATTAAAGGAACAAAGATAAAATAAATAAAGATTCACATAATAATATATGATCATGGATAACCTAGATTGGAACCTAGGGGATCACAAGTTAGGATATAATTTTCTTCTACAAGTTTATCCTTCTATGCTTAAATTTTCCTTTTCATGATTATTGGATAAGTTTTTAAGCTCCCTAATTATACTTTATTTTCTTAGTTAATGGCGGGAAATAGAAGAACATGTCCAAACAACCAATGTGATAGGAAATGTGACGATTACCCTATTAATATGACAGATATGACAGAGACGACGAGAGATCAAGTTGAACATATTGTGATTATGCCAAACCAGCTATCAAAAATCACAATTAATAATTGGTACCTAGCTGAATGCCCAAATTCATCTAAGAAGAGGAAGATAAAGTCTCAAGGATGTTCATATGATAAAGGTGATAAGGGAAAGAATACCCAATTTACTTTGTGCGAAAAGTGTGGAAAGAGGCACCAAGGACAATGTCACAAAGGAACTAGGATATGTTTTAAGTGTGGGATGATAGGGCATAAAGTAGCCAATTTCTTTAAAAAAATAGATAATGTAATGAATGGAGATAAGGTTAAATGTAATGTACCTTATACTGTTCAATTTCATAAATCTGGAGAAGTTGTACATTATCCAAGGCAATGCTCTCTTGGAAGGGATGAGAAGCATGATGAGCATCAACAATCCTCAAGGACAAGGGAACAATGCAAGTCCTATGTTGATATGGATCATTATAACCGAAGTACTTGTAACTTCTTCGCAATAATTGTCTATGTCATGTTTTATTTTAGTTTGTGCTCTATGAGCATATCTTTAATGTTTTCTAAGAACATTGAGTCACTACCTAAGATGGTTTTATATCATTAAGGAAAACATCTATTGTTATGTATCACATGTTGATGTTGTGAAGCTGTTCTTCTTGAAAAAAATTATTAGGGGATTATAAGATGAATATTATTTTTGAATACGTTCACTAATTTGGGAACCCTATATGATCAAGGTAAATATATTACTACAATATTTTCTTTGAGAAGTAAAGGTTGACTTATATTTTGAAGAATCGATGAATTTAAGGTGAACTTATGGTAATTTAGGTTACTTATGGAAATTATTAACCTATCTTGGGGAAAATGTGATTAGGTTAGTTTGGAAGACTATGTTATCAAATCCTTCTTATATTTGGGTTTCAATCTTAGTTTGTTTTATTTTGAGGAATTTTAAGGACAGTTATTTATGGAATGGTCTATGATGAACTTTGGGTAGTACCGTGGAATTTAGAAGATTAAAAGTAGTTTCCCTTCCTATGGGGTTCTTTCTTTTTGAAGAGTTGTTTTATATTACCCTTTCTATTTTTGGGATAATGTTTAAAGATAGAATAAATATATAGTTAATCTTTTGTGGATTATGTGATTCTATAGAAGATGATTCTTGTTCTTTTGATGAGGCCAAGTGTTTTTGAATGCTCATTGTTTGGAGAAAAGATTATTATTAGGAGAAACTTATTAAAGTATGAAACTCTACTTGAAGGTAAGTATATTTCCTTGTGTTTTTATTCTAGGTAGTAAATGAATTCCTCAAAATTATGAAAAGGAACATAAAACCAAAATGTTGTTGGTTTACGTTTCATACTGGGTAATCAAAGACTGTTTAACACATCATAAGTTTGTGATCTTCTTGTGGTTAATTTTCTCCTAATCATATTTTCTATCACTCTCCATCAGAACTTGGCCCTTTGTTTTCTCTTCCATATCCATGTTTTCCTACATGGAATCCTAGTATGGGTTAACTCGGGTGACCTTTGTACTTCCCTTTCTTTCTTTTAAAGTAATAGTTTTACTGACTCTTTTTCCGATGTGGGACTTTCAATGAAATTTCCAAGCCCAATTTTAAAAATTACGAGGACACAATTTCTTAAGGGGGGAAGAATGTAATGACCCGAAATTTTGAATAAATTTTGTTTCCTACTTTTGTGTGTTATTTTATTTTATACCCAACAAAACTATTTCATTTAATAAAATGAGTATAATTAAAATGAGACCATTGGGTTTCGACTGTTATATGACCGTTGGTCAATATGACCGTTGGTCAATATGACCGTTGGTCAATATGACCGTTGGAAACTAAATATTGTGATTATTGTCTATAAATACAAGTGATCTTGGTTAATTAATATAGAAAGAAGATTCGATGGCCTCATCCAGTAATCTCGGGCCGATCGAAGCCCATTTGATAGAACTTGGGAAGGAGGTAGCACTACTGGGATTTGCTCTGGACCAAACCCAAGCTGAACTTCATCATGTGAAACTGGAATGAAATCGCCTTCGCGAGAAGTTCAAGCTGATAGAAATCACCCCTTGGTCAATGTTGGCCGAGCCGCCCCAAGATTCTATCACCTTAGCACACCTTACACTTAGACCCTATGCTGGTATTATAAGGGGATATGTAACAAGACCTTAGCTGTCTTATATAATCCTTTGATAAATAAAAATTGTGATTTCTTCTTATGGTAAAGTTTGTGAATTTTCAAATGTCCGGATTAATTTAGGATGTATATTATTGATGAATTTTGGAAAAAGGATATTTTAAAATATTTATGTAAACCTTAAATAATTAATGATGTGTAAATATTTTCAAAAAATGGTCTTCTACAAATGCATTCAGCAAGAAATTTATAGTCTAATAAGATCAACTTAATTTTTGGTAAATATTAATTTATGAATACTTATTTTATTCTTAGGATTAGTAATGTGACCAAATGGATTATTAATATCACTTAAAGAAAGTATTAATATAATATAGTCACTTTGATTAAGTAATGTGATTTAATAAAATAGGTAAATAACTGTTTCAGAAATTATTAGTCAAGTATTAGTTTTTTCAGGTGAATAGTATTTTTTAATTAAAAATTAAATTAAAAATATTTAGAAAATTATTTTTATAAAATGGAGTTCATTTTTGAATTCAGAGCATTGATATTATGTTAAGGTAATTTTTGGGGATTTTTCTGAAAAAAATGAATTTTCGGTTAATAGTGTTTTTTATTTAAAAATAAAATTAAAAATATTAAGAAAATTATTTTTATAAAATGGAGTTCATTTTTTAATTCAGAGCATCGATATTATGTTAAGGTAATTTTTTGGGATTTTTCTGAAAAAGTTGAATTTTCGGTGAATAGGGAAATTTCAATTTTGAGTTTCGGGTGTTTAATGACATCATTAAGGATGTAATAATTATAAAATCATTCTGTTCGACTTATGAATTGTAATATAAGGTATTAGGTGTCCCAAGTGGTGAATACCATGAGGAAATACCATTGTATAGCCCATAGTTTTTCCAATACCACCGATGAGGTGTCCCTTGGTAATTAATGCCTTGTCCCCTCACTTCCCCTATAAATACCAAGTCATTCCCTCATCCTTTTCATTCCAAAATCCTCCTCAACGAATTTCTTGTCTCCTTACCTCCAATTTTTTCCTCCCAAGGTGCCCTAAATCCTCCCAAGGTCCCGAACTTCAAGCTTTCGAAGTTACTTTTCAAGGTAAGGGATCCTACCTCTCTCTTTCTTTTCAAGTACTCTTTTGTATGTCATTTCATTTAAGCCCCATGTTATTATGTTGGAGGATGTTATTTTATATTCCTCATAATTCCATTTTTATGTTCACATGATGAGAGATACCCTCTTACTCTCATAATTTCTTTTTATTAATGTTTAAGTGGCGCCGTTAGGCTGCCGAATTTTTGTAAGGGATTCCTTCACTCTTCCCATTTTCAAAATTCTACTTTCATGTCAAGTATTTCAAGTTTATTTTTCCCATGTTTTTGTATGATATATATATTCATAATACTTTAATTTTATGTTCACATTATTAGAGACCCTATTTAATCTCATCGATTCATTTTTTTTGAAGTTTTAAGTGACGCCGTTAGGCTGCCGGATTTTTCATAAGAGAAATCTTATTTTTGTCTTCCTTTCAAGTTTTTCATTTCATATGGTATGTCTTTAAAATTACATTACCATTTTATTATATACTTTATATTCTATCCTATACTGTTTTTTGGATCATTTATGAGTGGGTAACCCATGTCCCCTCTCTTTTCAATGTTTTCTAAAACCCTGTAACATAGCCGTTATGCTGCAGAATTTTCGTCTCAAAACGTCTCTCTCTTTTTCTAAAATTCTTTTATTTTATTAAGTGAATACTCAAAGCTCTTTATTCTACAGGGGTATCACATATATATAAAAATTTTATATTTTAATTCTGGTATTTACATACACAAAACCCGCTTTCCTTTTCAGTGGGTTTAAAATGACATAATGATCATGTCTTAAAAGCAGTTTTTAAAACGTTATAATTATGAAATGAAACCCATTTATTTTATGCTATATGAGTTATTTATGAAATGTTTGATGATGATATATGTGGTTCACATGATAATAAATACAAATTTAAGAGTGCGCCCTGATAGCGCTCCAATGCATTGGGTAATGATGTAATCTCTAGGGATTACAATTTTAACGATACCTTGGTGAATAACCTTGGTAATTTTTTTAAATGACACCTTGGGGATGGACCTTGGTGATATGTTCAAGATTTTATAAGTTAAATGTTGTAGACACATATTCAAGTTATGAATCATGTTCTTTTCATTATGATATCCCTCATGATATCTTTCTTAAGCCTTAAAGTTATTTATCATGGCTTTATTGATGTATCTCAAGTTCACATGTAAAATGTTTCCCTTATTTCCCTTACTGGGCCTTCTGCTCACCCTTTTCTTTGATGTATGTTCCCAGGTTATGAGATGCAGTAATGAACTTAGGATGAACAAATGAAGAAGCCTTTCAAGTGTTTAAGAAGATTTTTTTTATGTTGTCATGTATTAAGTTCCTGGTTTCTAAGACACTAAACCTTAAAGATCCTCGATTTTGTATAATGTAATAAAAGTTTATGTGATAAAAAGGCGGGATGCTATAGTTGGTATCAAAGGATGGTTTAGTTATTTATGGAAATTAGGGTTTGAAAATTTTACAAGGTTTCTTAATGAAAATATTAAATATAGGAAAACATCCTGGTATTTTGGTGAAGTATTGAGTAAGTGGTTTCCAAACAAATAAATCCCTGTCTGGATACGAACAAGTAGAGGTGGCTCTGGCACAGATGTACCTAGGAGCAAAAACTCTGACAAGGTGTTTTGGGCTTGACCTGAGGTAACTTGGTGCATGACAACGGGCCTTGCTGCACTCTTGGTTTGACACTCCCGGGGTATATGATTTGGTAAATTCACAAGCTTAGTATGAATCATTATTAAAGGAACAAAGATAAAATAAAATAAAGATTCACATAAGAATATTTGATCATGGATAACCTAGATTGGAACATAGGGGATCACAAGTTAGGATATAATTTTCTTATACAGGTTTATCCTTTTATGCTTAAAGTTTCATTTTCATGATTATTGGCTAAGTATTTATGCCCCCTAATTATACTTTATTTTCTTAGTTAATGGCGGGAAATAGAAGAACATGTCCCAACAACCAATGTGATAGAAAATGTGATGATTCCCCTATTAATATGACAGAGACGAAGATAGATCAAGTTGAACATATTGTGATTATGCCAAACCATCTATTAAAAATCACAATTAATAATTGGTACCTAGTTGAATGCCTAAATTCATCCAGGAAGAGGAAGATAAAGTCTCAAGGATGTTCATCTGATAAAGGTGATAAGGGAAAGAAGACCCAATTTCATTTGTGAAAAAAATGTGGAAAGAGGCACCAAAGAAAATGTCACAAAGGAATCGGGAGATGTTTTAAGTGTGGGATGATAGGGCATAAAGTAGCCAATTGCTTTAAAAAAATAGATAATGTGATGAATGGAGATAAAGTTAAATGTAATGTACCTTATACTGCTCAATGTCGTAAATGGGGAGAAGTTGGACATTATCCAAGGTAATGCTCTGTTGGAAGGGATGATAAGTATGATGAGCATCAATAATCTTCAAGGATAAGGGAACAATGCAAGTCCTATGCTGAGATGGTTCATTATGACTGAAGTACATGTAACTTCTTCGCAATAATTGTCTATGTCATGTTGTATTTTAGTTCGTGCTCTATGAGCATATCTTTAATGTTTTCTAAGAACATCGAGTCACTACCTAAGATGGTTTTATATCATTAAAAAAACATCTATTGTTATATATCACATGTTGATGTTGTGAAGCTATTCTTCTTGAAAAAAAATTATTAGGGGATTAAAAGATGAATATTATTTTGGAATACGTTCACTAATTTGGGAACCCTATATGATCAAGGTAAATAGATTACTATAATATTTTCTTTGAGAAGTAAAGGTTGACTTATATTTTGAAGAATCGATGAATTTAAGGTGAACTTATGGTAATTTAGGTTACTTATGGAAATGATTAAACTATCTTGGGGAAAATGTGATTAGGTTAGTTACTTTTGTTATAAGACGTTAAGAGTGATTGATGTTGCTTGGAGATGAATGATAAAGTTTATCTTGGAAGACTATGTTATCAAATCCTTCTTATATTTGGGTTTCAATCTTAGTTTTTTTATTTTGATTAATTTTAAGGACATTTATTTATGGAATGGTCTATGATGAACTTTGGGTAGTATTGTGGAATTTTGAAGATTAAAAGTAGTTTCCCTTCCTATGGGGTTCTTTATTTTTGAAGAGTTGTTTTATCTTACCCTTTCTATTTTTGGTATAATGTTTAAAGATAGAATAAATAGATAGTTAATATTTTGTGGATTATGTGATTCTCTAGAAGATGATTCTTGTGTTTTTTATGAGACCAAGTGATTTTAAATGCTCATTGTTTGGAGAAAAGATTAGTCTTGGTAGAAACTTATTAAAGAATGAAACTCTACTTGAAAGGTAATTATATTTTCTTATGTTTTTATTCTAGGTAGTAAATGAATCCCTCAAAATTATGAAAAGGAATGTAAAACAAAAACGTTGTTGGTTTACATTTTCTACTAGGTAATCAAAGACCGTTTAACACATCATAAGTTTGTGATCTTCTTGTGGTTAATTTTCTCATAATCATGTTTTCTATCACTCTCCATCAGAACTTGACCCTTTGTTTTCTCTTCCATATCTATGTTTTCCTACATGGAATCCTAGTATAGGTTAACTCGGGTGACCTTTGTACTTCCTTTTTTTTATTTTAAAGTAATAGTTTTACTAACTCTTTTTCCGATGTGGGACTTTCAATGAAACTTCCAAGCCCAATTTTAAAAATTTCGAGGATGCAATTTCTTAAGGGGGGAAGAATGTAACGAACCTAAATTTTGAATAAATTTTGTTTCCTAATTTTGTGTGTTATTTTATTTTATACCCAAAAAAACTATTTCATTTAATAAAATGAGTATAATTAAAATGAGACAGTTGGGTTTCGACTGTTATATGACCATTGGTCAATATGACCGTTGGAAACTAAATGTTGCGATTATTGTCTATAAATACAAGTGATCTTGGTTAATTAATATAGAAAGAAGATTCGATGGGCTCATCTACTAGTATCGGGCCGATCGAAGCCCATATGAAAGAACTTGGGAAGGAGGTAGCACCAGTGGGCTTTGCTCTGGACCAAACCCAATCCGAACTTCATCGTGTGAAACTGGAACGAAATCACTTTCGCGAGAAGTTCAAGTTGATAGAAATCACCACTCGGTCAATGTTGGCCGAGCCACCCCAAGATTATATCACATTAGCACACCTTACACTTAGATCCTATGCTGGTGTTATAAGGGGCTATGTAACAAGACCTTAGCTGTCTTATATAATCCTTTGATAAATAAAAATTGTGATTTTTTTATTATGGTGAAGTTTGTGAATTTCCAAATGTTTGGATTAATTTAGGATGTATATTATTGATGAATTTTGGAAAAAGGATATTTTAAAATATTTATGTAAACCTTAAATAATTAATGATGTGTAAAGATTTTCAAAAAATGGTCTTCTACAAATGCATTGAGTAAGAAATTTAGAGTCTAATAAGATCAACTTAATTTTTGGTGAATAATAATTTATGAATAGTGATTTTACACTTAGGATTAGTAATGTGACCAAATGTATTAGAAATCTCACTTAAAGAAAGTATTAATATAATATAGGCACCTTGATTAAGTAATGTGATTCAATAAAATAGGTAAATAACTGTTTCAGAAATTATTAGTCAAGTATTAGTTTTTTCAAGTGAACAGTATTTTTTAATTAAAAATTAAATTAAAAATATTTAGAAAATTATTTTTATAAAATGGAGTTCATTTTTGAATTCAGAGCATTGATATTATATTAAGGTAATTTTTGGGGATTTTTCTGAAAAAAATGAATTTTCAGTGAATAGTGTTTTTTATTTAAAAATTAAATTAAAAATATTTAGAAAAATATTTTTATAAAATGGAGTTCATTTTTGAATTCAGAGCATCAATATTATGTTAAGGTAATTTTTTGGGATTTTTCTGAAAAAGTTGAATTTTCGGTGAATAGTGAAATTTTAGTTTTGAGTTTCCGGTGTTTAATGACATCATTAAGGATGTAATAATTATGAAATCATTCTGGTAGACTTATGAATAGTAATATAAGATATTAGGTGTCCCAATTGGCCAATACCATGAGTAAATACCATTAGATATCCCATAGTTTTTCTAATACCACCGATGAGGTGTCCCTTGGTAATTAATGCCTTGCCCCCTCACTTCCCCTATAAATACCAAGTCATTCCCTCATAATTTTCATTCCAAAATCCTCCTCAACGAATTTATGGTCTCCTTACCTCCCAAGGAGTCCTTTCAAGGTGCCCTAAAGCCTCCCAAGGTCCCGAACTTCAAGCTTTCGAAGTTACTCTTCAAGGTAAGGGATCCTACCTCTCTCTTTCTTTTCAAGTACTCTTTTGTATGTCATTTCATTTAAGCCCCATGTTCTTATGTTTGGGTATGTTATTTTATATTTATCATACTACCCTTTTTATGTTCACATGATTAGAAATCCCCTCTTACTCTCATCATTTCGTTTTATGAATGTTTAAGTGGCGCCGTTAGGCTGTCGAATTTTTGTAAGGGATTCTTTCACTCTTCGCATTTTCAAAATTCTACTTTCATGTCAAGTATTTCAAGTTCCTTTTTCCCATGTTGGGGTATGATATCTATATTTATCATACTGTATTTTTTTGTTCACATTATGAGTGATCCTATTTAATCTCATCAATTCATTTTTTTTGAAGTTTTAAGTGACACCGTTAGGCTGCCGAATTTTCCATAAGAGAAATATTATTTTTGTCTTCCTTTCAAGTTTTTCATTTCATATGGAATGTCTTTAAAATTTCATTACCATTTTCTTATATCCTTTATATTATATCCCTCTAATGTTTTGTGGATCATTTATTATTGGGTAACCCATGTCCCCTCTCTTTTCAATGTTTTCTAAAACCCCGTAACATAGTCGTTATGCTGCAGAATTTTCGTCTCAAAATGTCTCTCTCTTTTTCTAAAATTCTTTTATTTTATTAAGTGAATACTCAAAGATCTTTCTTCTATAGGGGTATCACATATATATCAAAATTTTCTATTTTAATTCTGGGATTTACATACACAAAACCCACATTCCTTTTCCGTGGGTTTAAAATGACATAAAGAGCATGTCTTAGAAGCAGTTTTTAAAACGTTATGATTTTGAAATAAAACCCATTTCTTTTATTCTATATGGGTTATTTATGAAATGTTTGATGATGATATATGTGGATCACATGATAATAAAGAAAAATTTAAGGGTGCACCCTGATAGCGCTCCAATGTTTTGGGTAATGATGTAATCTCTAGGGATTACAATTTTAATGATACCTTGGTGAATAACCTTGGTAATTTTTTTTAAATGACACCTTGGGGATGGACCTTGGTGATATGTTCATGATTTTATAAGTAAAATGTTTTAGATACATATTCAAGTTATGAATCATGTTCTTTTCATTATGATATGCCTCATGATCTCTTTCTCAATCCTTAAAGTTATTTATCATGGCTTTATTGATGTATCTCAAGTTCACATGTAAAATGTTTCCCTTGTTTCTCTTACTAGGCCTTCTGCTCACCCTTTTCTTTGATGTATGTTCCCAGGTTATGAGATTCAGTAATGAACTTATTATGAACAAATAAAGAAGCCTTTCAAGTGTTTAAGAAGAATTTTTTTATGTTGTCATGTATTAAGTTCCTCGTTTCCAAGACACTAAACCTTAAAGATCCTCGATTTTGTATAATGTAATAAAAGTTTATGTGATAAAAAGGTGGGATGCTATACAATGTGTCCGTTATCAGTTTAAAATCGACATTTGACTTTAAAAAGTGACACTCACTGAAAAATGATCAAACACGCTTAGATTGTTTTTTGATAATTTAGGTCATCAATTTATAAATCATCTGTGACGTGTGGGAATTGGTATCATGTCAAATGGATACACGTTGTAATCCGTATGAGTCAAAGTGCACGTTTTAAGTGAAAAATTACATTTTATTAAAAAAAAGTGACATACTTGAAATAAATAAAACACATTTATATTGTTTTGATACTTTAGGACCTCGATCTATAAGTGATTTGAGACATGCATGAATCAGTCACACCTCAATCTGATGCGTGGTGTGACCAGTATGACTCCAAGTGCGCGTTTTTATTTAAAATTGATATCAATTTTAGTAAAAAAGACAACTAACCTACTAAAAACCAAGAAAATGCATTCACATTGCTTAAATAATTTAGTAAAATGATCCATAAGTTGTTTCTGATTTGTATTAATTAGTGTCACCTCAATCCGATACACAATGTGATTAGTATGAGTCAAAGTTTGTGTTTCAATTTTAAAATGACATTTTAGTAAAAAAGAAAAGTGACATACTCAAAACTAAGAAAACACATTCATATTGTTTTGAAACTTTAAAAAACTATCCATAAGTTATTTGGGATGCATAGGAATCAGTAACACCTCAATATGAAGCACGGTGTAACCGATATGACTCTAAGTGCGTGGTTTTATTTAAAATTGACATCAATTTTAGTAAAAAGGCCAACTGACCTACTCAAAATTGAGAAAACACATTCACATTGTTTAAATACTTTATAAAAATGATTCATAACTCATTTGTGATGTGTATAAATCATACACACCTCAACATGATACACAATGTGATCGGTATGAGTCAAAGTACGTGTTTCAATTTTAAAATGTCATTTTAGTAAAAAAGATAAGTGACGTACTCAAAATTAATCAAACACATTCAGATTGTTTTTAAACTTTAATAAAACGATCCATAAGTCATTTTTATGTGTAGGAATTATCATCACTTCAATCTGACACATGGTGTGACCGGTATGACTCAAAGTGCGTCTTTTTATTTAAAATTGTCATCAATTTTAGTAAAAAGGACAAATGACCTACTCAAAACTGAGTAAACACATTCACATTTTTTAAATACTTTAGTAAAATTATCTTTAAGTCATTTTTGATGTGCAGGAATTAGCCTCACCTATCCGATACACAATGTGATCGATATGAGTCAAAGTGTGCGTTTCAATTTTAAAATGACATTTTAGTAAAAAAGACTAGTGATGTACTCAAAACCAAGAAAACACATTTATATTGTTTTGAAACTTTAGTAAAACAATCCATAAGTTAATTGGGATGTGTAGTAATTCGATGAACCTCAATTTGACGTACGGTGTGACTGGTATGACTCAACGTGTATCTTTTTATTTAAAATTGTCATTAATTTTAGTAAAATGGACAACTGTCCTACTCAAAACCGAGAAAAATCATTTGTATTATTTAGATACTTTACTACAAGGATCCATAAGTCATTTTTGATGTGTAGTAATTAACCACACCTCAATCTAATACACGATGTGTCCGGTATGACTCAAAGTGTCTATTATCAATTTAAAATTGATATTTTAGTTAAAAAAAATATCACTCACTAAAAACCAATCAAACACACTCAGATTTTCTTTATAATTTAGGAAAATGATTCATAAGTCATTTTTGACGTGTAGTAATCTGTTTCACATCAAACCAATACATGATGCGATCAGAATGAGTCAAAAGTGTGTGTTTTTGGTTTAAAATGTCATTTTAGTAAAATAGAAAACTGACATACTCAAAACCAAGAAAATACATTCATATTATTTTGATACTTTAAGACAATGATTCACAAGTAATTTGATATGTGTTGGAATAATCCTCACCTCAATCCGATGCACGGTGTGACTGATATGACTCTAAGTGTGTCTTTTTATTTAAAATTGACATCAATTTTAGTAAAATTAGCACTTTCTGTTAATTTATTTCTTTATATTATTACTAACATAAGATTTTTTTTCTTATATAGGTGCATTATTTTTCTCAAGTAGGGGTGGTTTGTTTGGAAATTTCATGATTCGGGTCAGGATTAAAATATAAAGGAACATTGATTTTTTTGAATGTATGTAATAATTTGTATTTATGTAATTTTATAAACCAATGTTTTAAATGTATATAATGTAGTGTTTTTTTCTTATACTTGTGTTTTAAATTTCATTTCATTTAAATCTTGTATTCATACTTATTTTTGTTGATATCTGGTGCTGTGGTGTGCTATTACAGCACACTGCAGTATGACCCTTTATCAGCACTTTTATAAGCACAGATAAAGGTATACTTTATCAGTGATTTTATAAGCACTAAAAGCGCTGATAAATGGTTCCTTTAGAGGCTCTAAATTAAAGTGCTGATAAAATACCCCTTTATTAGTGCTTTTTCAGTGCTGACAAAAGACGAGGGCTTTTAACCTCGCTCATGTAGTCAGAGCTTTTCTAGCACTAATAAAGGCAATTTCTAGCACTATTAAAGGCCAATTTTGTAATAGTGATATACTATGATGTGACACATAGTATGTAGACTGTTAGGTACGAGTACTCATAAGCATATGAGAATTCTTTTAATGAAGTTCGTACTTGGTAATCTTCAAGATGAGAGATTATGAGAACATAACCACCATTAGAAATTATGCATGTTTTGGTGTCATTAGATATTCCTATCTATGAGAATGTGTGACAGTCCTTAGACTTTATGATTATTATTAATGCATGTCACAACTCACGTACTTAGATGTATTTCATAAACCATTATGATAACATTTCATGGAAAATTTGGATACATTGGGTGCACCATAAGTGATGTGTCGTTAATGGATAAGTCGAGGAAGGATTTGTCCCTTATATATTTATGGAAGTGAATATCTCATCCCTTTGATTGGAATAAAACCATCACATCAAATTTCATGGCCATGATGTAACGACATGTTTATTTAAGATAGTCAAAGAAATACATATCGAGCATATAGGTTGGTGACATGACTATGAAACCTTCTTGTTGAGATATTGTGACAAAGAGATTATATTACACAGTGAACGTCTGTATGTGGTTGTCGACATTGTGACATTAAGTTCTTTCTCTTGGGTACCTTGACTCATTGTTAGATAGTAATCTTAGACTTTAATCAATCCTACCTAAATCCAATGAGAAAGAATCATATAGGGTCACATACTAAGTGTTTCCGTTAATCTTAATTAAATTCTATTTGAGTTTAATTAATGCAATAAATATTATTCTCATGTCTAAGGAATAATTTTATTCCAGTTATATTGATCACATAAATTAAATAAATATTTATCCATCAACCTGTGAATAAAATATTTATTTTATTTATTGAATATTCTAATAAATATTTATTTACTATATTGTGAATAAAATATTTAGTTATGAATAAAATATTTATTTAGTTATTCAATAAATGTTAGAGTTCGAATGAACCAAGATCGAGTCCAGTGACAAATATTAATTAACAAGAGCGTTATATAATATTTGTTATTATGAAAGCTAGCGTGCACCAAAAAATAACAATAATATAATTATTATTATGTGGCATGAGGTTTATTAAAGGTGATAAATGTTATTTAATGGCTGGTATGAAATTAAATAATATTTTAACTTTAATCCTAACTCTATAAATAGACAACCATGTCTATTGTGTAGAGAACCCAAAAAAATTGATAATAGAGAATTGTTGCACACAAAAAATTCTCTTTCAACCCCTCCTTCTCTCCCCCTCTCAAGAACGAGAAGTGAAAGACATATTTTTTCAAAACTGAAGAATGAGCGATCAAGAACATAAAACACAAGACATTTGACTCTCCACACTAGTAACCAAAGATTGAGTTGTGTTGCTCAAAGATCATAGGAGCATGTGTGAATCACCGCTAGAGGGATTCTATCCTTGGATCCTCACAACACAACGAAGGTAATCTAAAAGGGTATTTTCAAACAATCAACATTCACTAATGAATAAAGTTCACAATCTCCGATATTTATTTATTTATATATTAAATAAATTAATTATAAACTTTACATTTAAGATACTCACTCTTGGTTTTGGGAAATGATTATTAAAAATAAATTTTAATATATTGACCACCTGTGCACAATTCAACTATACCTTGAACCATCAAGTGGTATTAGAGTGACCATGTTTAAATTTACAATTCTTTATTTGATTATTGATTTATGCGTAATTTTGGTTATATTTTCATTTCATGTTATCCATTATTTAATCTAATTTGAATTAACATGTTATAAACATATTAATCATGTTCTTTCAGTGTTTCATTTTCTTAAAGGTTTAAGAACAAATGAAGAATGACTGAAGATGTCATCGAGAAGTGTGAAATCTTTGGTCGGTAAAACTGGGTTACATGGTGTGCAGCCGGAGCACATGTCGTATACCCATGAACATTGTATCTAGATGCGTTGAACAGTTAATTACACACTATGCTTTTATTGTACACTGTGTGTTTACTGGGACAACCTGGCACACGACAAGTGGATACAGGATGTGTAGCTGGTATGTACATATCATGTAGTCCGACCGAGTTAACACACTGAAGCCCCAGGCGTGTGACTTGGATATATGACAATTGAGGTACATGGCGTGTAGCATGATGTATACGTAGTGTAGTCTCCCATTAATGGAAAAAATAAAAATTATAATAAATTTGAAAATTACAGCATTAAAACCTTATTTTATTGATTGAAACACCATTGCATGTTTGAAAATTTAATAATGGTTTTAAAGAATTTTAAATACTCAGTTAATTTATTATAATTAATATGTCATTATTAGTTCTGACATTTATTTTCCATGAATTACCTTAATGATGGATATCTCCAAATAAGATCAGATGATCATTAAGATGAAAGGGAATTAATTAATTAATTAATTAATTTATTAATGCAGACATATTTATCTTAAATAATAATAGAACAAATAAAGAAATGAATACTAACCATTTACTTTTGCATATTCGTTGCATGTATGACCATTCATGAGATTGACCAAGACTTGTGTATGTGTTGGATGTTTTAATTTAATTTATTGCATGATTTTTTAATTATTTAATATTAAATTAAATGATGGCCTACGAGTCATCCCCCTCTCCATTATTATGTTGGACTTGCGTGTCCAAAGATATTTATGTAACCCCCTTTAACCAATCATTTGGTTACCCTCACCTATGTGTGAGTAATAAATATTTGTAATTAATGGAGCATCCCAAGGCGTGTGGAGGCATTTCAAGACAAAACCATATTGATTCCAACCCACATGTGGATAGATGGAATGTTGTAACTCATTCCAAGTCCGATAATATGAGTTATTTCCCCTAGGTCAAAGGTGGATTTAATGTCTACTCATTAAATCAATCATTAGATAAAGCTCATGAACAAGTCATTTGATTAATTATTTATTTTTTTCTATGCAATTATTTATTTTTATGGATGTAAGACCATGATCACATAAATAAATGAATTAATGTGCAAATATGGAAATGAAATAAATTAATTATGTGTAAATATGTTATCCAACATGGTTAATTAATTAAGTAACATCCACTTAATATTAACAAGATATGTAAAGGATAAAACAATATAAAATTTATTCATGTTAAATTAAAATAACTGAATTAAATATTAGGTTAGACCAAGCCTTCCATTACTTGATTGGGAATGAAACTATAGAACTAAGTGTAGTACATTTCCAAAGTCTGGACACTTACTTTTATCGTGGAGTTCTCATAAAAGTTTTGGGTTGACTTAACCAAAATTGTATTGAGTTTAATGACCAAAGTTTGTTCAATACAAATTTGGGGGAAAGTGTTGGGGAAATCCAAGTTAGGATTTTGGGATAGGGGAATCCACTCAACAAATTAAGGAGCTGTAAGTCTGAAGTTGGCAAGACTGCCTATCTAATTACTTTATTATGGTTTTTATGTCCAAAGTATGAATTATTAAGAAAATTAATGGAGATATTTTCCACTAGAATGTTAAAGAAAATAGGAATTACAAGTTCAATGGTGAGAGCTATTGAGACTTGAAAAAATAGTGAGAGATTTAAAAAACAAATAAATAAAACATTTAATTTATTATATATCACTTATTTTGTAATCAATAAAAGTACTAATAATCTGCTCTTTTTAATTATAGAATAAAATGAAAAGTTCATCATCCACACTATCCCTATGAACAATATTGGAAAAGATAACCTCATAATTGGTAGTGACATATATGAGTGGTTTAGACGCCTTCGGGTGTGCTGTGCCATGAATGAAAATCTTACATGCAAGAATCCTCGATGCTTGACCTGCTTGCTAAAGAGGCGAGTGATGAAGAGTTACTTGTATATGAAAAATATTTGAGCGATGTGGTTAACATTCAATGTATGATTATTTCATTGATGTCTAGTGAACTAATAGAGTCTCATGAAAACATGGATGTGTATAACATGATTGAGAACCTCTGTGGTCTTTACCAAGAGAGATATAGACAAGAACAATTTGAGATTTACAAGGTTCTCTTTTAGAGAAAGCTTGGAGAGGGTGCCCTAGCTGGGCCACACGTTTTCAAGATCATTGGATACATTTAGAGCTTAGAGGTTTTAGGTTTTAAACTTCTTAAAAAACTAGCCACCAACGTTATTCTAGAATCACTCCCTCAAAGCTTCTCCAGCTTTGTTGTGAATTTTAATATGAATAATATTGAGAAGTCTCTACCAGATATTTTTACTCTTATTCACCAAGTAGATAAGGATACAAATAGTGAAAAACCTTCCATATTTATGATGAACAAATGAAAAAGGAAAGCATAAAGATTTAATCCCAAAGCTTCTTCACACCCTTCCAAGAAGAGGAAGATCAAGGGGAAAATGAGGGAATATGATGTTGTCTGTTTCACATGTGATAAGAAGGGCCACTAAAAGAAAAACTACACCCAACCAAAGAAAAAAGGGAAATATTTAGGTGAATTTGTTATCAAGTGAAATTTATCTATTTCTATAAATTGGGTATTAGATACAGCTTGTGGTGATCACATATGTATTCAAATACAAGAACCAAGTAGATTAAGAAAGATTGACTAAGGAGTGGTGGATATTTGAGTAGCCAACAGAGATAAAATTGTTGTTTTATCTATCGGGGACTACCACCTAAAATTGCTGACCATAATGATATTGGTTTTAAAGGGATGTTATTATGTTCCCTCAGTTACCAAAAACATTATTTTTGTATCTAAACTTGATATAGATGGATTTATTTTCAAATTCGGGAATAAATATTTCTTATTTTATAAAGATAGAATTTTTTATGGAAAGACACATTTAAATGATGATATTTATGTGTTGGATTACAAGAACCAAATAATCATAATCAATAATGAAGTTACTTCACATGACTCATACCACACCCAACTTTGGCATCACCAACTATGTCGTGTAAATGAAAAGTTCTTGACTAAATTACATCAAGTTGGATATTTAGATTCTTTTGAACTAAAACCACTTAGTGTATGTCATGCATGTTTATAATAAAAAATGACCAAAGCCTCTATTTAGTGGGAAAAGTGAAAGGGATAAAGATATTATTGAATTAGTTAATATATATAGATAGCCTGTTTTTTCCTTGTAAGACTTTAAAATATTTATATATATATTTCCAGAGCTAGATGCTGATATGATGTGCAATTCCGAGCTATGGTGCTCCCAAAATTAATTTTATAAAAATATTAAATATATTTTATATTACGTATGAGAAATTTCTTAAAGAGAATAGAATAAATCTTAAATAGAAGTTTGGATCAGACATCCGAGACCACGGTTGAGTTTAGAACGTAGTGTTTACCCTAGGCGCACCCTAAAATAAGCCGGTGTGGGGCGTTCAGATATTTTTCCCGTTGGCAGTACGTTTAATTAGTTAATTAAATTAAATTAAATTAAATTAATTGATTATTTTAACCTAACTGAAATTTATATAAGTATACTTCCATGAAAATTTATCCAGGGTTATCCTCATAATCCTAGGATCTACCGAGAGCTTCTCCTTCCTCCTTTAATTGGTGAATCACATCGAACGATGATGAAACTCCAGATTGGAGCAGATCAGGATGTAATGAATGTAACAAATTCCTTCAATCGTTGGTGAGCATGTTCTTAGATGAAAAATGATCCAATATCTAGGTAAAAATCTTCAATTTGTTGTTTAAGCCCTTTTTTATTAAATTTATTGAGAAAAATCATCCTGTTTATGATCTTCATCAATTGCTGGACCATTGCATTCCCCTGTGTATTGATTAATTTTATATCCATTTGCTTTTTAACCTGGATATTCCCGTTCTTTATCTTTTTCCAAGAATTCTTAATCAACAATGTTTAAACCTCTTTTATTGTGCATTTCTACCTCAATTGCTTCACGTTCTTCATCAGTAAAACCCCGCAGTCCCAGTTCGACATTGCTGGGTGGTACCAAGCTAGATTGAACCCTTAGAATTGCGATGAAATGATGAGTGAGGAATAGATCACAGAAACAAGGAAAAATCTAGGATGTTTTAAGGATGTGGATGATCGTTTTGATGATTGAAGACCAAATCATCGATGGTGTAAGAATCCATGGAATCCGTGGTGTGATGTGACGTGTGCAGGGCTTTGGGAAATTGGGTTTCTAGCCACTGGAGGGCCAAAATCCATCGACCGATGCTAGATCCACAAATTACGGGTGGAATTGAGGCTAGAATTGAAGTCTAAGACCAGATCTGGTGCATGGAAACTAGATATGAGATTCTGAAAAAAAATCTTGACTACACACCGTGTACCGTGATAAACACATGGCATGAAACTCCTTGGATATGGAATCTAGGGTTTCAAAACGTTATAAGTATGGAATGACATGTATCCCTCCTACACGCTATGTACCTCATCCTCGGGTGGATGAGTTGTGTGGCAGAACACATGGGAGAGACCCCGTGTGAGAGTACACAACCAAGAACACAGTCGTGTAATGAAGTACATAGACACATGGTAAAGTACATGAACATGGGATGGATACACGAGCATGAACAAACACACGGGTGGGACCCCAGGTGGCATGGGCATGCTGTGTATATTCCCCCACATTCCATGTAATCCTACATGGTTAGAAATCTATGTACCTCCAGGGACACAACCAAGTGAAGGAGCAGAGTTGATAAAACAAAATTTTGTTGAATATTTTATTGATAATAAATGAAAATTTTCCTCACATTGTGTTAAATATGTTTATTTATAAAATATTTGGGATTAGATCATTTAATTGAAAATTTTGATGAAAATTCCAGTTTTACCCTTTAAAAATTCACTATAGTATTTTGAACATAAATAAATTTATTTGAATTATTTGAACATAATATTTTTGTAAATGTGTTCCTAACTTAATTTTCTACAACTTTTATTCAGGACATCTGAGTTAAATCATGCATTTGGTTGGTGAAAATGAGTCATGAAGTCAAAGTTGGGCTGGACTCGCCATATTGGACATATGTTCTGTATTTAGGCCATAACTTCTACATATGTGATTTTATTAGGATAAAATTTGGATAGTATATCTAGAACATAATTTCTCACAAATAATCCTTCTTGATGGATAGGTAGTTCACACGTTTTGGTGGTCAAAAAATGCAGTGAAAGTTGGATTAAATTATTTGGATGAATTTCTCCATTCACACTCGAAGACTCTTAAAACCTAACCACCCCCACTCTATAAATTGGTGTTTTCTCATTTGGAGGGGTTTGGGATGTGAATTAAGATATTTAAGGAAGATTATAACTGGTTTCACTCAAATTCTACAACCATTTTAATAGGGGTAGCTCTTGAAGCAAGGATCCCTCATCGAAGCCTTCTTCTTCTTCTTCATGTTGCAATGTTTTAATTTTTATAATAAACTTCTTTGTTCCTATTTTATTTATTATATTTTATTCTGTTTTGTTAAATTATATTATTCTTTACTCATACTATTTGTTATGGAATCAATATTAGAAACAAAATTGGGTTATACCCTTTCTAAACATTTGCACATGCAAAACGTTTCTATGATGACTACACCACCCATAGAAGAGTAGTTATTTTTAGTAATCGATCTAACTCTAACATCCTTCATTAATTTATTTTGAATAAATGAGACACTATAATTCAAATAATATAATCTATTAATTTATTTTTTAATTTAAATGAAACTAAGTAAGCAATTGAACAATAGACACAAAACACGTGAGGTCGAGAATTGTGTGAATTGTGAGAGTATGAACTTAATTGGTAATTCAAAACCACATGGGGTCAATTTTTAGAGTTCAAACATAATAAAAAAACTCAATTAGTTATAATTTACAAAATTGATATGTGACTTAATTTACCACTGACTATAATCTATCCCTAGAACATCAATCAAAGCAGGGTGCTGCGATTGCATGTTTCGAAGATAGCCTAGGGTTTAATTCACTTCATCTTTGTGGTAAAGTTAATTCTTATAGGGTTTGGGGGTTAAACATTTAGGGGATAATAATTAAGTGGATGTTAATTTAAATTATAATTATAAATAATTGAGTGAAGAGTTAGAGTTAGATCAATTATTCCTTTTAAAATATTAAAAAAAACATCTTCTTGTTGTGTCTTTTTAATCGAAATTCATTTCAAAATTAAAAACAAAAAATGAAATATTCCTCCAGAAAACTTCTTCTAGTTTTATAAATGATAAAAAACCCATCATCCTTTTAAGTAGTGTGTTTAAGTTATTTAATTTTATTTTCAAAATATCTTTATTACGTTTTTTTAATTACTGCCTCTTTGAGAGACGACCTAGGCCAGCCACTCTACTACACCTAAATAACCCCAAAATTGAACATCATTTGAGAGCGCCCACAATAGTGCCTTTAAAATTGGAACCATTTTCAGGGAGACAAGTAATTATTTCAACCAATTATAGGTATTCATTTTATTTTTCATTTTATTCTCTTCTTCTCTTCTTTCTTCCTTCTTTACCCAATCTGAATTTTTCTTCTTATTTTGTTTTCTTTTTCTTCTTCTTTTTGGACCATCAATTCAAACTTATAATTTTTATTTTATTATGGTCCAATTTTATTCTTTTCATTTTTATTTGATTTATAACATGAACTAATCCCTAAGATCTCTTAGATCTTTACCCTGAGATTGAACGCAGCCTTAGGGATCGAATCAGACATTCTCAATATATGAGAAGTTTCAACATTCAACCAGTTGGAGAATTTCTCCATTTTGGGAACAAGAAAATTGGAAGCACTTATAAATCAATCTTAAAACAAGAAAAAATGGCTAAAAACAATAAAAATTAACTTAATAGAACCATTCGAGAGTTGGACTCACCAGATATTAACTATCAACTAAATTGTATTGCATACCCAAATCTCAAATCAAACTTTAAACTGAAATATGGATTAATTCACCTTCTTACAAAATTTTATGGATTATTTGGTGAGGATCCAAACAAGCACCTTAAATAATTTAATGTGGTCTTCTCAACCCTAAAACCAAGAAATGTATCTGAAGACTAAATCAAATTAAGATAATTCTTATTCTCACTTGATAGAGCTGTGAAAGATTGGATGTATTATTTACAACCTGAAGATGTAACATGTTGGAACGATTTTAAAAGTATTTTATTTCAGAGATTTTTTCCAGAATCAAGGACCACTTCCATTCATAAAGAGATCTCAGGAATCAAGAAAGCCCAAGGGGAGTCAATGTATGAGTACTGGGAGCGATTCAAGAAGTTGTGTGCAAGCTTCCCACATCACCAAATCAGTGAGAAACTACTCATCCAATACTTCTATTAAGGACTCACACCTATGGAGAGGAGTATGGTGGATGCCATAGCTAGAGGAGAATTGGTGGATAAATCACCAGTAGCCGCACATGCATTGATCGACAAGATGACACAAAACTCCCAACAATTCGGTGATCGAGGTACACCACATGTCAGGGGAATACATCAGGAAAGTACTTCTTCTCTCGAGAGTAATTTTATTGATACCAAGTTATATGAATTGACCACTATGGTGAGGTAGATTTATTTTTATCAAAATACATCCTAACCCACTCCTATGAGGCCATGTGGAATTTTCATTGAAACAGACCACTCAGCTAACTGTTGCCCCCAATTACAAGATTCATAGGATTGTGAAACAGTATTCCATGGGAGACCATATCAGCAGTAACAACAACCACACCTCTAAAATAAGTATGATTCTTTTTCACCAACATACAACCAAGGGTGTAAGGATCAATCAGACATGAAGTATGGCTCTGGAAAATAACAAATGCCTCTTTTCAAAAAAACTTCCAGCAGCCTCTGCCTTACCAGCAGGGTTTCCAACAACCCCAAAGGAGATTTGAAGCCCAAGAATAAAAAAGGAAAAAACAAGGGACTTCTCAACCAAAGGTATATTCTAATACTGATGATCTTTTGAAACAAATTGTTCTTAATCAATAGAATGAGCTGAAGACTCAAGGTTCGGAGCTAAGGGAGTTGAAGACTCAAATGAGTCAGATTTCCACTGCCCTCCATGAATTGGTAAGTAAGAATTATAGAAATATACCTTCCAAACCTACTCCAAATTCCAAGGGGAATGTCAATGTCATCACATTGAGAAGTGGGAAGAAAAAAACTGATGCATCTACACCTATCATTTCACCAGGATTCACCTCAACTCTGGAGAAGCCCCATTCCATACCAACTGATAAGCAACTCAAGGAGAAAGATAAAGGTATAAAAAATATTGATTATGTTCCTCCTAAACCCCTTAAATTTCCAAATAGGGTTGTACAAACCAATAATATGGTTTAAGAGGCAATGAAAAAAGAGGTTTTAGACACATTCAAGCATGTGGAGATCAAAATCCCTCTACTTGAATCCATTAAGAAAATACTAAGGTATGCCAAATTCTTAAAATAACTTTGTACCAATTAAAGAGGGCTCAAGGGAAATGAGAGGATCAATCTTGGAAGGAATGTGTCAGCACTCATTACACCAACTCTAGCAATGCCAACAAAGTGCAAGGATCCAGGGACATTCACCATCCCATGATCCATAGGGGAGTTTCACTTTTTTGACACTCTTTTTGATTTAAGAGCTTCCATAAATGTAATGATTCACTCTATATTTTATTCTTTATAGGTTGGTGAGTTGAAACTGATGAGAGTAGTGGTGTAGTTGGCAAATTGAGCTACACCATATCTAGTAGGAGTCCTTGAGGATGTACTTGTCTAGGTAAGAGACATGATCTTCCCAGTAGATTTCTATGTGCTTAAAATAGAGGATGATCAGGAAGTTCACGTGCTCCCATTATCTTAAGTAGTACCTTCCCCAAAACTACAAAAACTATCATAAATGTTCACAAGGGTACACTTTCCATGGAGTTTGGAGATAAATTTTTGATATTTAATGTTATGGACTCCATGAAGTACCCCTCAGAGGACCATTCTACTTTTGTTATCTCCCATTTTGAACCACCAAATAAAAACCCCATGGAATTTGATTGTCCAATGCTTAGGGAGATTATGATTATTGGTTATAGTTTTATGTCTAAGAGAACTTCCACATCTATTTCTAATGCACAAAACTCTCTTATATTTGTTTTTGAAATAAATTCATATTCTGATTTTGATCATGTGAATTATGATTATGACACGGCTATTGAGTATGATGATGGATTTGATACATTATTCTATGATTTTTATGATGATTATTATGGTACTAATGTTCATTGTGCACATATTTTAGTTCCTTCAATTTCTTTATCTATACATCACCCCCTACACTAGAACTCAAACCATTTCCACATAATCTCAAATAATCATACTTGTTAAGTGGTGAGAAATTACCTGTTATAATTTCTAACAATCTCCCTTTTGAATATGAAGAAAAACTTTTGAATCTTTCAAGGGATAACATCAAAGAAATTAGGTAGACCTTGGCTGGGATATTAGGTATTAGCCCCTCCATTTTCATGCATAGGATTCTTTTAGAGGATGGGGCTAAACCGGTTAGGTAGCCACAAAGGAGACTCAATCCAACCCTTCCGAAGGTTGTTAAAAAAGAGGTTGAAAAATTGTTCGAGGCAGGTATAATCTATCCCCTTTCAGATTCCCAGTGGGTGAGTCCTATTCAGGTTATGCCTAAGAAAAGTGGCGTTACTATTGTTAAAAATGATAAAGTGGAGTTAGTTCCAATGAGGGTGCAAAACAGTTGGTGTGTGTGTATTGATTATAGGAAACTAAATCAGTTCACTCACAAAGACCATTTCCCCCTCCCATTTATTGATCAAATGCTTGAGAGAATAGCTGGGAAAACACACTATTGTTTCTTGGATGGATTTTCTGGATATTTTCAGGTTCTTATTGCTCTAGAGGATCAGGATAAAACAACATTCACTTGTCCATTTGGTACGTTTTCCTACTAAAGGATGCCATTTGGACTTTTCAATGCCCCATGTACCTTCCAACGATGCCTGGTGAGTATTTTTTTTGATTTTATTAAGACCTTCATGAAGGTATTTATGGATGATTTTACAGTGTATGGGTCTTCATTTTATGATTGTATATCTAGTTTGAGAAAGGTGTTGAATCGTTGTATTGAGAAGAATCTAGTCTTAAACTTTGAAAACTGTCATTTTTTGGTAGACCATGGAATTGTCTCAGGGCATGTAGTGTCAAAACATGGGATAGAGTTTGATAAATATAAGGTAGATATTATTTCATCCTTACCATATACTTCATGTGTGCACGGTGTTAGATCTTTCCTAGGGCATGTAAGATTTTATCGGTGCTTCATCAAATATTTTAGTAAGATTTCTCTTCCCATGTCACAATTAATTCAAAAGTATTCTAATTTTGTGTTTTATGATTCTTTTAGGACTTCCTTTGATGAGCTAAAACAATGTCTGACCACTCCACCTATCATACAACCTCCACGGTGGGAGCTTACTTTTGAGATTATGTATGACACATCTAACTTCACAGTTGGAGTTGTCTTATCACAGAGGGTGGAGGGACATTCACATGTGATTGACTATGCATAGTGGACATTGGATTCATCATAATCAAACTACACTACCACAAAAAGGAGTTTCTTGCCGTCATATTTTCTTTAGATAAATTTCATTCATATTTATTGGGCTCTAAAATAGTTGTTTTTTCTGACCATGCAGCTCTGAGGTGCCTCTTGAAAAATACATATGCAAAGCCCAGACTTATCCGATGGATGATCCTTATTAAATAATTTGATATTTAAATAAAGGACAAGAAGGGGTCAGAAAACCTAGTGGAAGACCACATGAGTAGACTTACTCACACACTAAAGGATGAAACCTTGGACCGAGTACCAATTTGGGACACTTTCCCTGATGAGCATATTTATTATATCTTAGGTACGCATCCTTGGTATGATAATTTATTCAACTACCTTGTTTCCTCTAAAATACTTGCAAATTTAAAGAAACATCACGTCCAGAAGTTAAAGAGTGAGTCAAGATTTTATGTTTGGGATAATCCATACCTCCGGTGCATGTGTAGTGATAAAGACATTAGGAGGTGTATTCCTGATCATGATTTTGAGTCTGTTCTACATTTTTTTCATACACTTTCATGTGGATAACACTTTAGACCCCAATGGATAACTAGGAAAGTTTTAGACTCTGGATTATATTGGCTTAGCTTATTCCATGATGCTCATCTGTTTTGTAAGTCATTCTCATGCTGCCAACACACAAGAAACATTTCTAGGAGACATGAGATGACTCAACAACCCATATTATTCTGTGAGTTTTTTGATGTGTGGGGCATTGATTTTATGGGTCCTTTTCCAATTTCTTTTGTTTTCTTGTACATTTTGGTTTTTATTTATTATGTGAGTAAATGGGTGGAGGCTAAGTCCACCAGGATTGATGATTCTAATGTTGTAGTGGACTTTGTCAAGGCATAATTTTTTTGTAGGTTTGGAGTACCAAAGGCCATCATCAGTGACTAAAGGACACACTTCTACAATCGGAATTTGGCTTCCCTCCTTTGGAAGTATGGGGTGACACACAAAACATCAACACCATACCATACCCAAACAAATGGTCAGGCTGTGGTTTCAAATTGTGTGTTGAAACAAATTTTGGAGAAGACCATGCAACTGAATAGGAAGGATTGGAGCAAGTGCTTGGATGATTCTCTTTGGTCTTACAGGACGACATAAAAAACTCCCATCAGTATGCCCCCATTTAGGATTGTTTTTGGGAAATCTTGTCATCTACCCTTGGAGGTTGAGTATTGAGCTTATTAGGCTATAAAGAAATGCAACATGGATTTGTCCTAAGATGGAATTCAAAGGAAGCTAAAGATTCAAGATATTGAAAAGATTATATTTTCATCATATGAGAACTCAAGTATCTATAAGGAAATATCAAATGAATCTCATGATAAAATGATCCAGAAAAGAGAATTTCATATTGGAGAGAAAGTCCTGCTATGTAGTTCATAATTGAAGCTAACACCCAGTAAGTTATATTCTAGATGGTTAGGTTCTTATGTTGTGTCTAATTTTTTTCTTATGGTGTAGTGGAGATCACAAAAGAGGAAACTAGAAGGAGCTTTACAGTCAACAAGAAACGTTTTAAGCAATACATTGAGGGACTTTCTATTGATGTAGTGGATTTCATCACACTGCATGACCCCATCATCACTTGAGAATATCAGGTTGTTCCTAACCCTTTCACTTTTAAATTATTTTTCCTATTTAAAATTCTTAATTTCATGTAAAAATATCATCTCATGGGTTAAAATTAAGGACAATGCAATATTTTAAGTGGGGGGGGGGCTTTTATTTTAGTTTTGTTTCTTCTGTTTTTTAAAAACAAAAAAAATCGTGTGTTTTTTTAATTTTTTTTTGTGTTTTTGAAACTTTTGAGTTGAAATGATTCTAATCACCATTTTGAAATCCATATCAATAATTGAAAAAATTTATCCCATGAGACTGAGCTCAAATGAATACTAAAAATGACTTTGTTTCAAGTTCAAATCTTTAGTAATTTCATGAAAAGTACTCAGAATTTTGAATCCCATGCCATATATCACTGTCTTTATATTTGAAATCACTTTCCTATGAGGCTTATGAACCATTATTTTCATCTTCTTTATATTTACCTTACTTATTAAGTGACTAAACCATGCTTTATTTAACCATAAATTGATTTATTCCCGTCAAAACTTAAGGGTTTTAGGTACTTGTGTTTCAAATGATTGAGGAATTTGTTTGGTATTAAAGCCACTATTTCAAATAATAGTTTTTATAATGTAATAACTTGAAAATTTAATATTTTTATCCCTTATAATCCATGAACAACCTATTAGTTTAGCCACATTACAATCCAATTTTCCCTATCCAACCAACTCTTAAAGTGAAATTGCATAATCTAGTTGAACTTAAGTGTGGGGGAAGCTATCTTGTATTGTGATACCACATTTTGTGATACTTTGGGTGGAAAATTAAATTATGAAGATATGATTTTTCTCCTAAAAAAATCATTCTATTGAAATATGTGCCTTTCTAGAGCTTTCATGATAAAAGAAGCTCTACCTTTCTGGAGATTCCAATGAAGAAAGAAATTTGTGCCTATCTGGAGATTTCATGAAAAAACTATGTTTGAGAATATTGATATTTTTGTTGCTGAAATGATGAATGGTGAAAAATTTCCATGATTTTTCATGACGATGGAGCTGAATTAATACTAAGGGGAGTGAGGAGGAGACCATACTTGAGTGAAAATTAGAACAATGCATTTTTTCTTCAAAAAGAGTCAATCCCTCCTCATTCAGCCTCATAATTTTTCACATCTAAATCCTACCAACCTAAAGCCACAAAACAACCATGAAAAGTCATCATGATAAACATATGTCCTTGACTTACATCGGGTAGTGATATAGGAATTTATCAAGCCTATGGTGACCCTTTTATGAGTTTGGATGAGAAAGACATTGCTGAAAAATTGACATTTGTGTGATAAGAGAAAATTAAAGTGAGGTAAGTATTTTGTGTGCATGAGAGGAGGAATGAAGTGGAAATATATTGAATGATATAAATAGATAACTTGAAATAATGGGTTTTTATGAGGTGTGATATCTTTTATTTCTTGGTGTGGAATTTTTGGATCTTAAGGATATTTGTTTTAATTTTTTTTATTTGATATTGATGTTTACTTGTCACAATTTTTTGGAATACATGATATGAGGTTTTACCCAGGAGTGCAAAAGGGTAAGTGTGGGGGAGTTGATAAAACATGTTTTTGTTGAATATTTTATTGATAATAAATGAAAAAATTTCATCACATTGTGTTAAATATGTTTATTTATAAAATATTTGGGATTAGATCATTCATTTGAAAATTTGATGAAAATTCCAGTTTTACCCTTTAAAATGTCACTGCAGTATTTCGAAAATAAATAATTTTATTTGAATTATTTGAACATAATATTTTGTAAATGTGTTCCTGACTTAATTTTATACAACTTTTATTCAGGATGTCTGAGTTAAATCATGCATTTGGTTGGTGAAAATGGGTCATGAAGTCAAAGTTGGTCTGGACTCTCCATATTGGACATAGGTTCTGTGTTGGGACATAACTTATACATCCGTGCTTGTATTGTGCTAATATTTGGAGAGGAGATCTAGAATTTTTTTTATCACAAATTATCCTTCTATATGGATAGCTGGTTCATACATTTTTGTGGTCAAACAGGTGGTGCAAGTTGGATTAAATTATTTGGCCGAATTTCCCCATTCACACTTGAAACCTCTTGTAACCTAGACTCCCCCACTCTATAAATTGTTTTTTTTATAATGTAGAGGGGTTTCAGACGTGAATTAAGATATTTAAGTAAGAATTTAATTGGTTTCACTCAAATTATCCAACCATTGTAAGAGGGGTATCTCTTGAAGCAAGGATCCCCTCATCGAAGCCTTCTTCTTATTCTACATGTTGTAATGTTTGCATTTTCATAATAAACTTCTTTGTTCATATTATATTTATTCTATTTTCTTCTATTTTGTTCAATTAAATTCTTCTTTACTCATCCTATTTAGTCTGTAATCAATAATATAAATGAAATTGGGTTATACCCTTTCTAAACATTTGCACATGCAAAACGTTTCTATGGTGACTACACCGTCCATGGAAGAGTAGTTCTTTTTAGTAATTGATCTACCTCTAACCTCATTCATTAATTTATCTTGAATAAATGATATAATTTAATTCACATAATATTATCTATTAATTAATTTTTTAATTTAAATGAAACTAATCAATCAATTGAACAATAAACACAAAACACACGAGGTCAAGAATTGTGTGAATTGTGAGAGCGCAAACTTAATCGGTAATTCAAAACCACATGGGATCAATTTGTAGAGTTAAAACATAATAAATAAACTCAATTATTCCTAATTTCAAGAATGTATGTGTTACTTAATTTACCACAGACCATAATATATCCCTAGAACATTAATCAAATCAGGGTGCTGCGATTGCATGTTTCGAAGATAGCCTAGGGTTTAATTCACCTCATCTTTGTGGAAAAGTTAATTCTCATAGGGTTCTAGGGTTAAAAATTTAGGTGATCATAATTAAGTGTATTTTAATTTAAATGATAATGATAAATAATTGAGTGAATAGGTAGAGTTAGATCTATTACACCTTTTAAAATATTAAAAAAACATCTTCTTGTTGCGTCTTTTTAATCGAACTTCATTTCAAAATTAAAAACAAAAAATGAAATCTTCTTCAAGAAAACTTCTTATAGTTTTATAAATGATAAACAACCCCCCATCCTTTCATGTAGTGTGTTTAAGTTATTTAATTTTATTTTCAAAATACCTTTATTAAGTTGGTTTAATTACTGCCTCTTTGAGAGACGAGCTAGGGAAACCACTCTGCTGCACCTAAATAACCCCAAAACTGAACATCATTTGAGAGCATCCACAATAGTTTCTTTCAGGACCACATGCTGTGTGGGTACCCTAACATGCTGTGTACCGTTGTCTCATTTTGAAGAAAGCCCAACCTTCCAAATCTCTTTTATTTAGGCTCATATTTTGACCCATGAGTAGCCTATCATAAGTGTTTTTTCATGTATAACGTGATGGTTACCTCATTTATAGATTTTGAGAGGTGATGTGGAATGTTTCAGGAAGAATTCTTGGTTAGGAGATGCTTGATGATAGTAGTGATCATGAAGGATTATCAGAGGCATTCAGAGTGGAACACTCCAGCTGGGCTGGGCATAGATCCTCGATGAATTTTAGAGTGGAACCCTCTAACTGAGTCGGGTATAGATCCTCTACAGACTCTTAGAGTTGAACACTTCTGTTGGCATAGGGCATGATTCCTCTACTGACTTTTGAGTGAAACCCTCTAGCTGGGTTGGGAATGGGTCCTCAATGACTAGAGTGGAACCCTCCAGCTGGACTGGGCATGAGTCCTCTACCTCCAGAGTGAAACCCTCCTTCTAAGAAGGGAATGAGTCCTCCATCAACTATCAGAGAGGAACCCTCCTATTGGAATAGGGCATGAGTCCTCTACAGAATCCCAAGTGTATCCCTCCAGCTAGGCTAGGCATGAGTCCTTAATGAATTCTAGAGTGGAACCCTCCAGCTAGGCTGGGATGGTCCTATATTGACTCTTGAGTGGAACTCTCCAGTTGGACTGGGCATGGGTCCTCGATGACTTCTAGAGTGGAACCCTCCATCTGTTCTAAGCATGAGTCCTCTACCACTGATTAGAACCCTCCCATTGTACCAGGGAATAGGTCCTTTACCTAGAGATTGTGTCCCCTCGACTACGCCACATAATGACGAGGCATGGATTGACTTGGACGGTTACTTCCGAGCAGATGCATGATATGCTGGGCATCATTGATGGACTTTTGGAACTGTTGGAGACTCTTCGTCCTGGGATGAGTTTTGAGACTAAGATCCTCTTTCTCTCTCATTTGGGCTTCTTTGACTGAGAATATATATATATATATATACACCTTTGTATCCATACCTTTGGATTTGGTTACTCTCCTTCCATAGGTTACAAAGATGCGTGAGGTATTCCACATGCTTTACATGTTTAGCTTCTCATGGTTGGATGAGTCTACTCTCCTACTATAGGTAGAAAAGACTCAACATGTAGTTTATATACACACCGTGTTGAGCCCCTTGTGTTTGAATGTGGTCACTCTTTCTTGGTTTGGGTTGAACTATTCTCTTCCATTGTATCTTGCTTCCTATGTACTATATATTATCTTTATATTCTTGTTGTATATCTTACTTCCCCACTTCATCTTTTAGGGAGTCCTACTAGGTATGTATATACTCACCTATGTATGGGATTTGCCTACACGTGTCGTGTCTTATGCATATGATTGATAGGTCGATATTGACTTTAGAGGAGCTTATGAATACCAGGTACTTTGGACCATGTACAATGGTTGTAGTTTAAAGACCAGGATATTGGCTCTCTCAGTGATTTAATTTTCTAGTTTTGTCAGTTTGGGACATATTTTTGGTTGGGCATGTATTTTTCCCTTTACTTTTCAGTTTTCACTATCGTACTCTTGTACACCCTAGAGATTTTTCATGCTTAGTTTACTTTCTAACTGTTTCATTTTATTATTATTCCTATAAACTTTTTCATTGATATGGTCGAGTGTGTGTGTATGGGTACTTAGGAAAAGGACTCCCATTTAGGATATGTATTTCAATAGTTGTCACCACCCCTGGCCTATGGAGTCGGGCTTGGGGTAGTTGCGGCTCGAGCCCTAGTTTGGGTCAGGTGGGTCGTAACAGATTGGTATTAGAGCAGTTAATTCATCAAGATTTTTTTAGAGTAGTCCCTTTATGAGGATTTGGTTGGGATTAGTGAAATAGTGTAAAAGTGTTTCAAGTGTGGCTCTCAGGATAGGGAATTCAGTGATGGTGTGGGCGGCTGATGTATGCATTCAACAGGACCTTGAATACTTGCTTATTGACTCAGTATACTGAGACATTGGTTGTAGGGATCAATGGTACATGCATCATATAAGATCTAGTTTTTGACTATCCTTCTTGAGTCATCTCCCCATTATTGTTATATATATTATCATCTAACCATGGTACGTCTTGATAAATTTCAGGATGCCTCTATGATGACATCCATCTAGGATACTAGTTCTAGATTACGATGATGATATGTTAAGTGATGAGGCCTTAGTACAGGTTCCATTATGCGAGATTATTCTTCCAAGTGAGCAAGTAGAAGCACCTCCACTAGTAGAGTAACAAATCATCCCAACAGAATAGGCTGAGGATGCATGCAGACTTAGCATGCTCCATGAGTTCCAACGCCAGAGGCCGCTGAGGTTCCATGGAAATCCATGTCCCCAGGCAATAAAATATTGGATAGAGTTGGTGTTCTATATATTCAAGCTCATTCAGACCCCGATAGATCAAGTGGTTTCATTGACATTTATCGTTTTCCATGGAACAATTGGGTACTAGTGGAACCATGTTACACAGATACACGATGAGTCGAAACTCTTGTGGCCCGACTTACAGAAGTTGTTCTGTGAGGAGTAATACCCCTCCTGTTTGTACTCAGTTTAGATTTAGGAGCTTCTAGAGCTACAACAAGGAGGGATGACGGTGGATGAGTATGCAACAAGGTTCACAGACCTTACCTGGTACTCCCTTTACATGATCTGTGATGGCTACTTCTGAGCATGAAATTTTGAGTAGGGACCCTGCAGAGAGATCCATGAAAATGTGGTGCCCTTTTGTATTCCCACCTATTTTAAGGTGTTGTATAGGAAACTAGTGATAAAGATATTTCTGTCAGAGGGATGCCAAATAACTAAATATGGCAGTGAATGTCACAAAGTTGAGTCATTTGCAATAGCTAGTAGGTACCAGTTGGTGGGATCTCAGTGCATGAGATCCTATCACGATCAGACTTAGGTGCATGGTCATGCAGTATAGAGACAATGTAGAGAACCAAGGAATCCTAAGGAGGGTTAATGCTATGCTTGTGATGAGTGAGGTCATATAGAGTGTGACTACCTGACAAGACATGTTGAGGAGAACAAGCAGATAGCTGACGAACCACCATGACAGAGGAAACGTCCTGACCAGGGATATCCCAGATGATGGAAGAGTGGTCCCTAGGGAGGAAAATCTAACAGAGGAGCAGAAGGAGTTATGAGTTGTGGAAGATTCTATGAGATCCTTCCACCACCACTACTAGGAATCCCACACGAGGCTCAGGGAGCTGGCGGTTGGGGTCACAGACAACTGCAGGCTTTAGAGGGTTATGACTCTGCAACACATGAGATGATTAGAGGTACAATCTATGTTAATTATAATCTTGATTTAGTATTAATAGACATATATTCTAGTCATTCCTTTATCTCCATACTTCTAGTGCAAGAGTTGGAGCTCCTAGTTGAGGCACTAGCCCGACAACTTCATCTTGAGTTTTATACAGGGAACACTTGTTTTGTATCTTTTATCTACTGGTAGTGTGAGCTCTTGCTTGGTGGAGAGAGGCTCACATGTGAACTTTTGGTCATCATGATGGAACCCTATGACATCATCTTGGGTATGGATTGATTGTTCATGGTCTGATCTCTAATTGACTGTCACTGTAGACGAGTTAGATTCCTACACACTAACGGGATGAGATTCACCTTTATGGGTGAGAGAGATCTCATGGAAGAATGAGTGGGCTCTATGATTAGGAGGCTATATCCCATCACCCATTAGTTAGCAAGTATAGCCCTTGATGCAACATGATCTTTAAACATTTGGATTACTTCAGTTATGGGGGATTATATGGACGTCTTTCCCGAGGATGTTATGGGACCACCTTCGAGGAGAGAGATGGATTTTTGTATCAACTTGTATACCAAGACTACTCCGATATCTTCTGTGGTATATTGGATGGCTCCTACCGAGCTTTGGGAGCTACAGTTATAGTCAGAGGACCTTCGAGAGAAGGGTTTCATCATACCTAGTGTGTCCCCCTAGGCAGATCTAGTGTTGTTTAGGAAAAAGGAATATGAGAGATTGCGGATATACATGGATTATTTCCACCTGAACTAGACCACGATAAAGAAAAAGTACCCCTTACTGAGGATTAACAACCTCTTTGACTAGTTGCAATGTGTGAGATGGTTCTCAAATATTGATCTCTAATCCAACTGTAAAGAACCATAAATTCCATATTTTTTTTTAATTAAATGGAATTATTACGTGATTGTGAAAATTGATGACACATGATTCCAAGGCCCGGAGAGCCCGAAACGTAATTTTGAAATATTTTTAAGGTACATTCAGTAAACGTACGGGCACAAATTTATATCTTTTGAACCAGTGCTTGGATTAAAAATATGAGTGCACCATTGAATTCGCAACGCCAAGATTCTCTTAGTGAAACTTAAATTTTTTCGGAAAAAGTTGGACGAAAAAGTTATTTTTTCGGACTTTTGGAAAAAAATAATAAAATAACTAAAGAAGTTATTTTTTTTTCAACCATTGAGAGACGGTGGCGGGACCACAGAGTTGGTCAGACATTAAGTGAAGGTCATTAAATGACCTGTTACACTAGTTGTGTAACCACAACGTCGTGTGTTTAATAGGTTCATTAATTTAGATTCATTAATGAACCATATTAATTAAACACAACATGGGAGGATTTTTCTTTTATTAAATAAACCTATGGCATGAGATTTGAGACCCCACGAGAGAAATCTTGACTAAGCACCGACAGAAAACCCTCTCCAATGAAGAATGAGGAATGAACGATGCCATTGAGGATTCAATTTGGAGATTAACTAATGCCAACGAACATCTTTGAACAATGGATTCTCCTCCTTCGTCATCAGAGAATACAATGTGTTCAAGGTAGGGGGTTTAAATTGTTTATGAATTTAAATGATTTCCTCTTTCTGTTCTTGATTAATATTAAGAACGTAGATCAATTGACTAACGGGTTGATCCACGATTCATTCATTCTTGAATGTGGTTGATGCAGGGTTTGATTCAAGAATTTCCTTTTTTGAAATAATTATCAATACATTACCTATGTTAAAACACTAACATAGAGGACACATTCCAATGAACAAGGCCTGGACACTCCGTCGTTCTTGAGTTTTGTGCGTTCTTTGTATACGACTGATCAATGAGGCGATAAGGAATTTACGTAGGCTTTGTAGTGAATGCGATGACTCAAGAGGCCCATAGACATAGACAAGAACGAAAAAGGATCATCGAAGCATCTCTGGTGGCTCGCAGAAGCTCCCGCCAATGCGGCGGCTGGCCGATCCGGTCGTTTGGGAACGACGGCGCCCGCAGGCGCTGCGACTAGCCGGGCTGTGGCAAGTGAAAGACATGGGGCACCAGCGCCGTGTGGGGAGATAAGCAGCCTACTCGGGCCACTCAGCTGGACACCAAATGGCTGGTTGAGATGGACGTTTTGGAAGGGAGGGTGGCACCCCGCTGGCGCCGCCAGCTGGGAGAACCAGCCCGCACCGCGGGTCGAGTTTTCTAGGCAGGCCGGACCTGCTAGCCGGGTTGGACCCACTAGCTGGGCTGGAACCGCCCACTGAGCTGGACCTGCCAGCAGGGCTAGATCTACGAACTGGGCTGGACCCGCAAGCCGGGCCGGACCCGCGGGTCCAACAGGCCGGCCGGGTCAGACCCTTACTAGACCCGACCGACCTCGTTTCACTAAAACTTGTGTAACTCCTAAACCGGATGCACATTTGATGAACCGTCTATGGAGTTGGGACCCTTAGGATGAGTTGATCCTTTTGAGATACTCCACTTGGGTTTTGGAGAAAGTTTTAGTATAGCCGAGTTGGATTGAACTCGAATCCAACCGGGCCCTTGGTACTAAAATGCCTATAACTTACAGACCATGCGTCTGATTGATGCACCGTCTATTGCGTTGGAACCCTTATGACATGGTGGTTCTTCGGGTTACTTCTTCATGGGATTTCTTGGAAGTTGAAATATGACCAATGGCTTGAGGAGAAGAATTTATAAAACTCAAGTGCACTAAGTGCGGGAATCCTGTGGCTGATTGTCAAATAGAGAACAACCCTGTGTGGATCAACGACTTACAACCCTGTGTGGATCAACAGTAGTGAGAACCGATGAGGACCATCCATAGAGAATCCTGTTGTGGATCGACAACTTATGACCCTGTGTGGATCAACGACTTACGACCCTGTGTGGATTAGCAACTTACGACCTTGTGTGGATCAGCAGTAGCGTGACCTGACGATGACCAGCCTTAGAGCGGACCAACATGGATCAATGACTTACGACCCTATGTATATCAAAAAATTATGACCCTGTTTGGATCAATAGTAGCGTTAACTGATGAGGACCATCCTTAGATCGGCCCATCGTGGATCAATGACTTACGACCCTGTGTGGATCGATGACTTATGACCCTATGTGGATTGGTGACTTACGACCTTGTGTGGATTATCAATAGAATGAATTATTCATTGTACAATGGTGGAACTTCTCAATGGAATAATATGATTTAGCTTTATGACTAATCATCATTATTTCTGTTCTTTAAGTTATATACCTGGTGTGAGCTATATTTTTCTTTGTGCTTCATAATTGATATCATGCTTTGTGGTTTTTCCTTTGTGGAATTCTGGGAGACCTTCGGGGGTCTTGGGGTCTCTACTAGGTATTGTTATACTCACCCCTACACGGGCTTCTCCCATACCTTGTTGTTTCTTGTGTAGACGACAGACAACTTTGATTGAGATTTGAGAGCCAGGACTAGACGGTGTACGGAGGTGCCCGGTTGACGTAGAGAGCTGTAGTGATGAGTTGTACCTACCCTTCAGGTAGGATCCTTGGAGGACGACCTCAGGAGATTTTTTCCTTTTTTCTGTACTTTCTCTTAGTTGGGTTTGTATAATGGCCCTTTCTACTTCAGTTTACACATTCAATTTCAGTAGTTGTACTACGTGGTTTGCTCTTGTTGTGTACCCAACCTGTGTGTTTGTAGATTTAAAGGAAATGCCTTCCCATTTTAGGGATGTGCCTTTCCGGTGCTAGTTGCCAACCCCTGAACTATGGAAGGCGGGCTTGGGGTAGTATGGCATGGGCCTCGGGGGATGGGTCATGACAAATTGGTATAAGAGGATTCAGTTCTACCGAAGAACCAAGACTCTGATCTTTTCAATGGGAAAATAGTGTTAAGTGTTTTGAGTATGATTTTTACTTCGGGGAGTCCAGTGTTGGTGAGGCGGCCGACGTATCCATACACCGGGACCCTGAGTTCTAATTTCTGACTTGATACATGAAAACATTGTTTCTGTGTGTTTTTGAAATGTTTTTCTTTTGATCTCTTTTGAATTAGCTCACCCGGTATAACTTATTAACCGTGGTGCATCTGTTTATTTACAGGATGCCTCCATGTAGATAGTCATCCGGGATTCCAATGAGAGATCCTGATGACGACCCAACAAGAAATGAGGCTTTGGTTCATGGCCCTCTTATAGTGATGGTACCTTCGAGTGCTGTACCAGCAACACCACTACCTATAGGGAAGTAGTTTCCACCAGCCCCACCAGCAGACAATGCACACCGACTTAGCACATTGCACGAGTTCCAATGGCATAGGCCTCCGAGGTTTTGAGGAAATATGGATCCGCAAGAAGCTGAGGACTGACTGGAGGCTGTGGCTAGAGTTTTCCTCCTATTTGGGACACCAACATACCAGATGGTGATCCCACCTGCTAGTATCTTCTAGGGAACAACAGAGAGATGGTGGAGCCTGATGCTCCAGTTGTATGATGAGGCAACCCTCACCTAGTTGGATTTCGAGAGACTCTTCAGGGTGGAGTTCATTCTAGAGACACTATGCTCTGTGCGTATTTATAATCTCCTGCACTTACATTAGGGCAACCTGACAGTAGCCCAGTACTCGGCGAGATTCACTAACCTCTCCCGCTACTCCACCAACATGGTACGAGACCCTTTCTTTAGGGCCCAGAACTTTGATCAAGGTCTCTGATGGGAGATTAGAGCATTAATGATATCACTCAACATACAGACACAGAATAGAGTGCTAGAGAGAACACTTATGGTGGAGAGCTTCCTAGCTGAGCAGACACCGACAACGAGAGTCACCACTGGACGACATGTAGCTAAGTCATCTGCAATAGGCAGTAGGTGGATGAAATAGAGGACCAAGTAGACCAAACCTTCTGGTGGATGACCCCAGGATGTAGGGTCGGAGGTGTGGAGTTCATGGGATAGAGGAGGTCAGTAGAGGAGCAGACTGTGCTACTCGTGTGGTGGACAGGGTCACATGGCTCGCGACTGCCCGAACCGCTGCGCCAATGATCAAAATATGGTCGAGGTACCACCGAGGTAGAGGAAAATATTCAATCGGGGAGGTCCATAGGATAGAAGGCATGGCATAGGAGCTGGCCATGAAACAGGTGGTGGGCAACAATTTGAGGTTCTACTGGAACCACCTCTAAGAGGTCCACCCCGACCTCAGGGAGAAGGTGGACAGGGACGAGCTCAGCTTTAGGCAGCTGAGGCCAATGACCATGAAACTCTATAGATTATTTGAGGTACGATCTGTGTCTACTCCACCCTAGCTTTAGTTTTTGTAGACATAGGTTCCAGTCACTCTTTTATTGCCACGAATCTCGTTCGGAGCTCGAAGATTCCGATGAATCCATTGGCTCGATCCTTACGTTTAGATACTCCTACGAGATATGATTTGTTGATTACGCACTGGTGATAGTATTGTGAGATTACTCTAAGAGGTGAGAGCTTCGGCTGAGATCTCCTAGTAGCAGCATTGAGGCCTTATGAAATCATCTTGGGTGTGGACTAGCTATCCACAGTCTATGCTTAGATCGACTGTTTTAGGTGCAAAGTGCAGTGTGTCCATGAGGATGGAACCGAGTTTTACTTCACTATCAAGAAGGGAACATTTTTATCTTAGGATGGAATTTCTTGGAGGAGGGTGAAACCAATCACTCATCAGTTAGCTATCCTTACCCTTAGAGCAGTTGATGAGAGGAGTCCGAGATATCCTGTAGTGGTGGAACAATATGCTGATGTCTTTCCTGAGTATGTTTCGAGACTACATCCTCATAGAGAGGTAAAGTTCTACATCGACCTATACCCCAGGATGGAACTGATATCTACACCAGTATATCAGATGGCTCCTGCGGAGCTTCATGAGTTGAGAGTACAACTAGAGGTCTTACAGGGGAAGGGGTTCATAAGGCCCAATGTTTCTCCATGGGTAGCCCCGATTTTGTTCACCAAGAATGCAAACAAGAGTTTGAGGCTTTTCATGGACTATCGATTCCTGAACCAGGTGACCGTGAAGAACAATTATCCACTCCTGAGGATTGATGATCTCTTTAATCAATGAAAGGGAGCTAGGTGGTTTTCGAAGATAAACCTTAGATGAGGCTATCATCATCTCATGGTATGAGATGAGGATGTACCGAAGATGGCCTTCAGATTTCGGTATGGCCACTATGAGTTATTGGTGATGCCTTTCAGCATGACGAACGCCCCAACAGTGTTCATGGGACTCATGAATAGAATCTTCCAGCCTTACCTCGATCGCTTCATGGTGGTCTACATTGAAGAAATCTTGGTGTACTCAGCATCAGAGGTGTATCATGACACTCATCTGTAGATAGTTCTGGATACACTCAGAGAGCACCAAATTTATGGTAAGCTCTCAAAGTTCCAGTTCTAGATATGAGAAGTCCACTTTATGGGACACATTATCTCATAGGCTAGAGTTTTAGTGGATTCGGTGAAGATAGAGGCAATTCTTACTTGGGAGCCACCCAGGAGTGTGACCGAGGTGCGGAGTTTCCTAGGGTTGGCTGGGTACTACCAAAGATTTTTACCTAACTTTTCCAGAGTAGGAACACCCTTTTTAGCTTTGACAAAGAAGGGACAACATTTCTTTTGTACAGAGAGATTCCAGTAGATTTTCCAAGAGATGAGGTGGAGACTGATGAGTGCCCCCATATTGAGGCTACTAGAAGAGGGCGTTGGGTATGTAGTCTACTGTGATGTATCAGGGACCATACTAGGATGTTTCTTGATGCAGGAGAAAGCTGTGATCACCTATGACTCATGACAGTTGAGACAACATGAGTAGAACTATGCCACCCATGACTTAGAGTTATCAGCAATGGTCTTTGCCTTGAATATACAGTGACACTACTTGATGGGTGAACGGTTTACTATATACTCTAATCACAAGAGTATCAGGTATATATTCTCACAGAAGTACTTGAACCTGAGATAGAGTCAATGACTAGAGTTCCTCTAGGACTATGACTTTGAGATAGTCTACACTCCCGGGAAGGGGAACGTGGTGGAAGATGCACTCAGCTAGAGGTCTGGTTTATAGTTGCTGAGTGAGGTGACATAGCAGATAGCTGCGTTTCAGTTATCCTTCATGTATAGTGATGGAGAATCTTACCTCCAGTCTATGACAGTCACTCCCTTACTCCTTCAGCGAGTCAGGGAGGCATAGCTTGGGGATGTTGACTGAGAGACCCGATGTGATCAGATATCCTCAGGATAGGCTCATGAAGGATTTTCTGAAGGTGGGGAGCACACCATCCTTTTCAGAGGACGCACCATGGTACCAATAATGCTATGATAGGAAGTGTTAATGGATTTCCACACATCCCCTTTGGTGGTACATCCTGGTGTGGAAAAGATGTACCAGGACCTATGACGTTAATGATGGTGTCCAGGGATGAAGAAATAAACAACTGAGTTTGTTTCGCAATGCCTCACTTGTCAGAAAGTGAAGGCTGTGCATCAGGTCCTAGTAGGATTGACTCAACCACTTGAGGTGCTAGAATGGAAGTGTGATGGCATCTACATGGACTTCGTAACAGGGATACCACGTACGTCTAGGAGCCACGATTCCATCTGGGTGATCATTGACCGACTCACCAAGTCAGCCCAATTCCTACCCATCTGAGAGCAGGGATCAGTAGAGGTCTTGGGACGCCTCTACGTGCAGGAGATAGTACGACTTCACAGGGTTCCATCGATAATTGTTTCCGATTGTGATGCTCATTTTACATCCCAGTTATGGAAGGGATTACAGGAGGCATTCGAGACTTAGCTATGCTTGAGAACTGCCTTTCACCCTCAGACAGATGGTTAGACGGAGCAGACCATACAGATACTTGAGGACATGCTCTGTGCTTACGTCCTTGATTTTGGCCACAATTGGTAAAATCACTTTCCTTTGGTGGAGTTCGCATACAACAAAAACTATAATTCGACCATCGGCATGACACCGTTTGAGGCCTTGTATGGGTGACCGTGCAGATCACCACTATGCTGGATAGACCTAGGGGAGTCAGCACTTATGGGTCCAGAGTTGGTACGAGCTACCACTGAGAAAGTTTAGGTCATCCAGGAGAGGATGAAGACTGCACAGAGTAGGTAGAAGTCTTATGCCGATAGAAGACGAAGACCCTTAGAGTTCGAGGAGAGAGACCATGTCTTCATACGGGTCTCACCTTGATGAGGTTTGCAGAGATTTGGCCGGGGCGACAAGATATCATGAGGTTCATCGGACCTTTCCAGATTCTCAGCAGAGTTGGCGAGGTGGTGTACCAACTATCTCTTCCCCCACAGATGCACAGGGTGCATGACATTTTCCACATGTTTCAGTTGAGGAGATATGAGCATGATCCATTGCACGTTATCGACTGGGGCGATCTATACATTGAATATGGGGTGATGTTTGCAGATTTTCTAGTGGAGATAGAGGATCAATAGGACCGGGTCCTTTTTGGACGATCAATTCCTATAGTGCATGTTTGGTGAAAGAATGGGAACCTCCAGGATAGCACATGGGATTGGGAGGCTCAGATCTGTGCTCAATATCCCCATTTGTTTTCTTAGCCTTTGTTGTGGCTTTAGGGGATGAAAAGACCCAAGGTGGGGAGAATGTAAAGACCTAGAAATTCCATATTTTTTTAATTAAATGAAATTATTACGAGACTGTGAAAATTGACGACACGTGATTCCAAGGCCCGGAGAGCCCGAAACTAAATTTTAAACTTTTTTAAGGTACATTCAGTAAACGTGTAGGCGCAAATTTCTATCTTTTGAACCGGTGCTCGGATTAAAAATCCCAGGGCATCATTGAATTCACAATTCCGTGATTCACTTAGGCGAAGCTTAACTTTATTTAGAAAAAGGCAGGCAGAAAAGTTATTTTTTCGGACTTTTGGAAAAAAATAATAAAATAATTAAAGAAATTATTTTATTATTTTTTGAAACCATTGAGAGATGGTGGTGGGACCTTAGAGTTGGCTAGACATCAAGTGAATGTCATTAAATGAACTATTACACTGGTTGTGTAACCACAAACACCGTGTCTTTAATAGGTTCATTAATTGAGATTCATTAATAAACCATATTAATTAAACACAATGTGGGGGATTTTTCTTTTATTAAACAAACCTTTGGCATGAGATTTGAGACCCCACAAGATAACTCTTAACGAAGTGCCGATGGAAAACCCTCTCTAATGAAGAGCGAGGAACGAACACCGCCATTGAGGATTCGATCCATAGATTGACAAATGCTGAAAAACATCTTGGAACAACGGATTCTCCTCCTTTGTTATCAGTGAATCCAATGTGTTCAAGGTAGGGGTTTTAAATATTTTATGTGTTTAAATGATTTTCTATTTCCTTTCTTGATTAATACGAATAATGCGGATCAACTGACTAATGAGTTGATCCATGATTTATTCATTCTTGTAGGTGGTTGATGTGGGGTTTTATTCAGGAATTTTCTTCTTTCAAATAATGATCAATACATTACCCATGTTAAAACACTAACGTGGAGGGTGAATGCCAACAAACAAGGCCCGAACCCTCCACCGTTCTTGAGTTTTGTGCGTTCTTTGTGTGCAACCGGGCAATGAGGTGAAAAGGCATTTACATAGGCTTTGCAGTGACGGTGATGACTCAGGAGGCCTGTAGGCACAGATAGAAATGAAATCAGACCACCAGAGCATCTCTGGTGGCCCGCGGAAGCTCCCACCGGTGCGACAACAGTGGCCGGCCGAGCCAGCTGTGTAGGAATGGTGGCACCCGCAGGCACCACGGCTGGTGGAAGACGTGGTGTTCCAGTGCTGTGTGGGGAGATGAGCGGCCCTCTCGGGCCACTTGGCTGGACACCAAACGACCGACTGAGTCTACCTTTTCAGAAGGAAGAGTGATGCCCCTATAACTCCACCAGCTAAGAGAACCGACCCGCACCATGGGCCACATTTTCTTGGCGGGCCGGA
Source organism: Viscum album (assembly GCA_963277665.1). NCBI lineage: Eukaryota > Viridiplantae > Streptophyta > Magnoliopsida > Santalales > Viscaceae > Viscum > Viscum album. The sequence continues at coordinate 53,204,242 of OY728138.1, read as the reverse complement.
CCTACCAGTTGGGCCAGACCCGCGAGCTGGGCCGAACCCCTACCGGACCCGACCAACCCCGTTTCACTAAAACTTGTGTAAATCCTAAACCGAACTACCGTTTTACGAACCATATATGGCGGTGGGATCCTTAGGACGGGGCACTACTTTTGAGATACTCTACTTGGGTTTTATAGAAAGTTGGAATATGGAAAAGTTGGATCGAACTCGAATCCAACCGGGCCCTCGGTACTAAAATGCCTATAACTTACAGACCGAGCGCCCGATTGATGCGTTGTCTGTTGCGTTGGAAACCTTATGACATGACAGTTCTTTAGGTTACTTATTTGTGGGAATTTGTGGTGGTTGAAATATGACCAGTGGCTTGAGGATTAGAATCTACAGAACTCAAGCACACCAAGTGCGGGAATCATGTGGCTGGCTGTCAAGTGGAGAATGACCTTGTGTGAATCAACAACTTACAACACTGTGTGGATCAGCAGTAGTAAGACCCGATGAGGAACATCCTTAGAGTGGCCCGTCATGGATCAACGACTTATGACCCTATGTGGATCGATGACTTACGACCCTGTGTGGATCAACAACTTACAACCCTATGTGGATCAGCAGTAGCGCGACCCAATGAGGACCAGCCTTAGAGTGACCCGTCATGGATCAACGACTTAAGACCTTATGTGGATTGAAAACTTACAGCTCTGTGTGGATCAGCAGTAGCACGAACTGATGAGGACCAGCTTTAGAGCGACCTGTCGTGGATCAACGACTTAAGACCCTGTGTGGATTGACGACTTACGACCCTATGTGGATCAGTGACTGACAACCCTGTGTGAATCAGCAATAGAACAAATTCTTCATGGTACAACAATGGAACTTCTCAATAGAATAAGATGATTTAGCTTTATGAATAATCATAATTATTCCTATTCTTTAAGTTATATACCTGGTGTGAACTGTCTTTTTCTCTGTGCTTCGTGATTGAGATCATGCTTTATGGTTTTTCCTTTGTAGAATTCTGGGAGACCTTCAAGGGTCTCGGGGTCCCTACTGGGTATTTTTATACTCACCCCTGCATGGGATTCACTCGAACCTTGTTGAATCTTGTGCATATAACATATAGATTTGACCAAAATTTGGGATCCAGGACTAGACGATGTACAGAGGTGACCCGTTAACGTGGAGAGCCACAATGACGAACTATACCTACCATTCAGGTAGGATCCTTGGAGGACAACCTCAGGAGATGTTTTTACTTTTTACTGTACTTTCTTTTAGTTGGGTTTGTATACTGGCCCTTTCTACTTTAGTTCACACATTTACTTTCAGAAGTTGTACTACGTGGTTTTCTCTTGTTGTGTACCTGGTTTGTGTGTTTGCAGGTTTAAAGGCAACACCTTCCCATTTTAGGGACATTCCTTTTTAGTGATAGTCTCCAACACCTGGCCTATGGAAGGCATGGTTGGGGTAGTCACGACATGGGCCCTGGGGGATGGGTCATGACACCAACTACCACTAGTTTAGGGTTCATGAGGCTGATATTCTAAAGATGGCATTCTGATGTCGCTACAAACACTAAGAGTTCCTAGTTATGCCATTTGGCATGATGGATACCCCCACCATGTTTATGGATTTGATGAACCATGTCTTCCAGTCGTACTTGAACTAGTTTGTGATCGTCTCCATTTATGACATACTCATCTACTCTGCATTAGAGGTGGAGCATGCATAGAACTTGAGAATGATTTTAGATTTTCTTTGAGAGCACACACTATATGGGAAGCTCTTGAAGTTCCAGTTCTAGATTCATGAAGTTTACTTTCTGGGGAATTTTATTTCTGAGTATGGTTTAGACATGGACCCAATAAAGGTTGATACAGTGTTTTATTGGGATCCACCCAATAGCATGTTAGAGGTGCAAAGATTTCTTGGCTTGGAGGGGCACTATAAGAGGTTTGTGGAAGACTTCTCTAGAATTGTAGCCCCTTTGACCAACCTTATGTGGAAAGGGTAGTCATTTACCTAGACTGAGTAGTGTCAGAAGGCCTTTGAGGATTTGAGGTTGAGGATAAAAAGTGATCCCATGTTGAGACTACCATAGAATTCAGTGAAGTACGTAGTGTATTGTGATACCTCAGGAGCTAGGATTGACTACATGTTGATGCATTGGGAGACAATTATCACATACGGGTTGAGGCAGTTGATACCCCATGAGCAAAAATACATGACTCATGACTTAGAGCTGACAATGGTAATATTTTCTCTAAGGATGTGGATGCACCATCTTCTAGGAGAGTGATTTGTGGTTTATTCAGACCATCAGAGTCTCAGGTACATCTTTATGTAGAGAGACTTAAACTTGAGACAGCGGTGCCGGTTGGAGTTCCTACAGAACTATGACTTTAAGATAGACTATACCCTAAGGAAGTTTAATGTACTAGAAGATTCCCTTAGTATAAATTCCCAGGCTCACTTGGTGTAGGAGGCTTCAGAGTAGTTGGCTTCCTTGTAGCTGACCTTGGTAGAACAAGAGGGTACAACTTTTATTCAGTCAATGATGTTGATTGTCCCACTTCTCGATCATGTGAGAGAGTCCCAAATGTGATACATCAACTATGAGGTCTTGTGTGACTAGATATCCATTAGGGATTCACCAAATGGATATTATAAAGGGGGGAATCACATCATCTTTTTCCAGGGATGGACAACGATTCTAGTCACGATACAGAAGGGGGTGATGCTAAATTTCCACACTTCTCCCCTATCTATACATCCCGATGTGGGGAATATGTAAAAAGACCTTTAGTGGCAGTTTTGGTTGTCCAACATGAGATGAAGTGTAACTGAGTTCATCTCTCAGTGCCTCACTTATTAGTGGGTGAAGGCTAAGCACCATGTTTCATTAGGTTTTTTGCAGCCCCTTGAGATCCTAGATTGGAAGTGAGATGATATATCAATGGGATTTGTCATAGGTATTCTATGTATAGTGATGTACTATAATTCCATATGGGTGATAGTTGATCAACTCACGAAGTTGTCACACTTCCTTACTATTAGGGAGCAGAGTTTGGTGGAGAGTTTGTGGTATTTATATGTACCGGAGATTGTTCGCCTTCACGGGGCGCCCTCTATGACAATATCTGATTGTGACATGTAGTTTACATCATGATTATAGAGAGGATTTCAAGAGGAATTTAGGACCTAAATGAGGATGAGTAAATCCTTTCACCCCCAGAAAAATGGTTAGACCGAGTGCACTATCCAGGTGTTGGAGGATATGATGAGAGATTATGTGTTATTCTTTGGATAGAATTGAGAGGATCACTTGCCCTTATTAGAGTTTTCATACAACAATAAATACCACTCAACCATCGACATGACACCTTTTGAGTCCATGTATGGGAGACCCAAAAGGTCACCCTTATGTTGGATAGAGATCAGTGAGACATCTCTTGTGGGTCCATAGATGGTGTAGGTGATGATGGAGAAGGTCCAGACTATCCGTGAAAAGATGAGGATGACCTAGATCAGACATAAATCTTACACAGATCACCATAGTATGAATTTGGAGTTTGAGCAGGGATACCATGTTTTTCTAAGAGTCTCCCCATGATAAGGTTTGAGGAGGTTTGATTGGGGAGGCAAGATACCCCCGAGGTTTGTCAGTCCATTTGAGATCACACATAGGGTTGATGAGGTTGTTTACCACCTCACCCAACATCCACATATGAAGTTAGGGAAAAATATCTTCCACGTGTCACAACTGAGTAGATACATGCATTACCCCACATACTTCATCGACTGGGGAGAGCTAGACATCAAGGGCGAAGAAACTTTATGGATCACCCAGTGGAGATCGAGGATCAATAGGATAGGACCATATGTAGATGGAAAATCCCTTTGGTTCACATGTTGTGGAAAAACGGGAATGTGCAGGGGATTTCCTGAGAGCGAGAGATCCATATGCAGGCTTATAATACCAAGTTTTTTGTTTAATTTTGTTGTTCAAGGATGAAAATATTGAAGGATATAATGATTTAGAGACTCATTTTTTACCTTGTAATACTTTAAAATGTTTCTATATATATTTCTAGAGCCAGACACTGAGATGATGTGAGATTCTGAGTTTCGGTGTTCCCATAATTAATTTTATAAAAATATTAATTATATTTTATATTATGTGTGTAAAATTTCTTAAATACAATGGGATAAATCCTAAATGGAAGCTCATATCAGAAATCCAAGACTAATCTTGATACTAAAACATATTTTTTACCCTAGGGGAAACCTAAAATAGGTTGGATCAGGGAGTTCAAATATCTTTCCCATTAGCAGAATGTTCAGTTGGTTAATTAATTTAATTTAATTAATTAATTGATTATTTTAACCTAACGAAAATTTATATAAGTACACTATCATGGAAATTTTCCCAGGGTTATCCTCATAATATTAGTATCTTCTGATAGATTCTCATTCCTCCTTCCGTTGGAAAATTTCATTGGACGATGAAAAAACTTCGAATCAGAGCATATCAGGATGCAGTGAAAGAAATGACTTCCTTCAATCACTGGCGAGCACATTCTTCAATGATGAATGACCAAATCTCTAGGTAAGACTCATAAATCTGTGTTTTATTCCCTTTTTGATTAATTTAATTGATCATAATCATCCCATTTATAATTCAAGTCAATTTCTAGACCATTGCATTCCCCTATGTATCGATTAATTTGATATTCATTTGATTTCCAGGTGATGGAGTGGGACCACACACTATGTGGGTCCTATCACATGTTGTGTACCCCTTTTCTCCTTTTAAGGAAAGTTTAATCTTCGATATTTCCTTCATTTGGACTCATATTTTGGCCCAAAAGTAGCCTATCCTGAATTTTTTTCCACATAGAATACGATGGTTCCCTTGGTTATGAATTTTGAGATATTATGTGGAATTTTATGGGAAGGACTCTTGGTTAGGCAATGCTCAATGATGGTAGTGATCACACAAGATCACCAGAGGCATCCCGAGTGGAACCCTCCAGCTGGGCTGGGCATGGGTTCTTGATGATTTTTAGAGTGGAACCCTCCAGATGGTCTAGTAATGGGTCCTCTATAGAATCTTAGAGTGGAACCCTCTTGTTGGCACATGACATGGGTCCTCTACCAACTTCTAAGTGGAACTCTCCAACTGGGCTAGGCATGGGTCCTTGATGACTAGAGTAGAACCCTCCAGCTGGCCTAGGCATGGGTCCACTACCTCTATAGTGGAACCCTCCTTCTTGGCTAGGAACAATTCCTATACCTCTGGAGTGGAACCCTCCTACTGGGTAGGGCATGGGTCCTCCATCGACTATCATAGTGGAACCCTTTTGTCAGCACAAGGCATGGGTCCCCTACAGACTCCAGAGTGGAACCCTATAGCTGGGTTGGGCATGGGTCCTCAATGAATTCTATAGCAGAACTCTCCAGATGGGTTGGGAATGGGTCCTCAATGACTTCTAGAGTGGAACCCTACAGTTGGGTTGGGACTGGGTCCTTTACCAATGAGTGGAACTATCTTATTGTATTGGGGGCATGAGTCCTCTACCTAGAGATCCCCCCTTGACTTTATGGTGTAGTGATGTGGCATGGCTTGAATTGGATGATTACTACTAAGCAGATGTGTGAGATGCTAAGAATTGTTGATAGAATTTTGGAACTATTGGCGACTCTTCTTCTTGGACTGAGTTGTGAGATGTAGATCCCCTTTATCTCTTGTTTAGGATTCTTTTACTAAGCATATATATATATATATATATATATATATATATATATGTATCCATACCTTTGGATTTGGTTACTCTCCTTCCATGGGTTGTGAATATGCGCAGGGTATTCCACAAGATTTATATGTTTAGCTTCTCATGGTTGGATGATTAAACTCTCCTACTATAGGTGAAAAATACTCAAATTGTAGTTCATATTCACACTATGTTAAGCCCCTTGTGTTTGGATGAGGTTACTCTCTCTTGGTTTGGGTTTACTTGTTCTCTTTCACCGTATCTTTCTTCTTGTGCACTATCTAATGTATTTCTATTTTTTTGTATCTCTTAATTCTTTCCCTTCAGCTTTCGGGGCGTACTACTGGGTATGTATGTACTCACCCCTGCATGGGCTTTGCCTGCACGTGTTGTGTCTTATGCGGATGATGGATAAGTAGTCAGTGACTTCATATGATATTAGGGATACCTAATTTATTTCTGGGTTCTAGCATGGAAAATCAATTTTCTTGTTTTATTTTTATTGATCACCCCAAGATACTTTAGTTTTTAAGGTGTTATTCTAATTCTTGAGAGAAAGGGAGGAGGAAAATCTAAGAGGGATAAGTCCATTGTGTGAAAAAATTCTCAATTCTCAATTTTTGATTATGCACTCTATAGACATAAACGACTATTTATATATCTAGGGTTTAGGTTAAAAAATAAATATTTAATTCCATGTTGGACATTAAATAATATTATATTATTTAATAAATCCCATGTAACATAATAACAATAATATTATTATTTTATGGAACGCGCCAACCTGGGAAATGATAAATAATATTTACAATCTTGTAAATAAATATTTATCAACAAACATGGTTTTGGTCCATTTATCCTCCTAGACATTTATTGAATACATGAACAAATATTTAATTTAAATATTTCATTCATCAATAAATATTTGCGATCGATAAAATGTGAATAAAATTATTTTCTATTCTTGAGAATAATATTAATTCTATTAATTAAATTAAAATATAATTTAATGGAGACCAAGGGAAATAATTAGGGTGTGGCCCTATAGGATTATTTCTCATTGGAATTGGGATCACCTAAAGTCCAATATTACTATCTAGTAATAGGAAAAGTTACCCAAGAGATAGAAATTAATGTCACAATAATGACAACCACATATAAACAATCACTATGCAATATAACCACTTCGTCACAATATCTCATCCAGTAGGTTTCACATCCATGTCATCAACCTATGTGCTCAATACATCTTTCTTTGACTATATGAAATAAAAAAGTTGATACACCATGGCCATGATATTTAGGGTGATGATCCTATTCCAATAAAAGGTATGATATATCAACTTCTATAAATATAGAAGGGTCAAATTCTTCCTTAACTTATCTATTAATGACATGTTAATTATATTGCACCCAACATACCCTACCTCACTATGAACATATGGAGTCATGGTTTTCATCAGAAAATCAAAGAATGTGATTCAGGATATGAAATATTAAATTCTAAGGACCATTACACATGTTTGTAGGTAGGAATATTTGATTACACTGAAACATAAAAAATTACTACTGCTGGGTCTGTTCTCATTACTCCCATCTTGGAGATTACCAAATTCAAACTTCATTAGAATAAACCTCATATGTTTATAAGCACCCGCTCCAGACAGTCACACTCTATGTGTCCCATCCTAGAATGTTATCTTACAGTAAAACTATTAAATAAGAATATCATCATAACACTTCAAGGTTATCATCATAGCGGGGAACTTCTATGATCTTATCAATGTGAGAGATACCCTAGGACATTATTATATTAAAGTCATGAAAAAAATGAACAATATGAAATAAGATGTTTTTAATATTCAAATCATCAAATATAAATGTAATCAAAGTACAAACAGTTGGTCCTAGGACATCAAGTCCAACATAGTGAGTGTGGATCTAAAATTACCACAAATACCCCTTTTTGATAAAAATTTGAGTGTTTTAGGGCTTTTAATGAAAAAAACTAATATTGAAAATTTTACTTAATTTTATCCTTATGATTTAGAATATTAAGATCATTTTATAAAATAAAATTTCTAAATGTGTGAAATATTGATTTTAAAATCAACACACTTAATAACGTAAAAATAGCTTTTAGAAAAATAATGTTATATGATTTAAATTTATATATATGATAAAATTATCTTGGATACTAATTTTAATGACATAAATTGATTTATAATAAAAATATATAAGTTATGATACTTTCAAGGCAATCCAAAACTGGGTCTCCCTTGAAAATACTTGATTCAGAGAAAAGACCAATTTTTTTTATTTAAATAACATTTTAATTAGTTCTAAAAATGTTCAAAATATGATTTATAATTTAAAATTATATTTTAAAATTAATATTTTTATTCTTTAAATTCATATTTGATTACTTAAAATGTTTCTTAAAACTTATAGGTCATCTTATATAATGATAAGGTCATAAAAATTATAAGTTTCATGGAAACTATATTTTTTGACTAAATTTGATATTTTTAGAAAAATATAAAAAATTAATTCTAAGATAATTTTGATATTCCATATTAAAAAATGATCTTATTTTGTTAAAATAAAATTCTAAAATTATAAAACTAAACTTTTAAATATACTCATGAATAAAGGCTCTTTAGAGTGTGATAGTCCAAGATATGGTATTTACCTACTACAGTAGGGTTTTGGGTATTATATTCTACACCCTTAAATAATTTTATCCTCAAAATTGGTTTATATATCTGATATTGAAAAAATATGGATACTCTTTCCTTATAGATTCTTCTAGCTCTTTTTATTCCTCTTCTAGTTTGTGATTTCTTGAAAGGAATTTCCCCAATCACGTAGTTTGATTCTGTGACACTTACTCTTTGGTGTGAATAATATGGATAGGCTCTTCATTATAAGAGAATTTAGTCTCCAATTCTATTCCCTCATATGGGAGCACATGCATTGGATCTTTCATCTATTTCCTCAGTAATGAAACATGGAAGAAATTGTGTAATTTATAATAGTTGGATGATATAACAAGTTGGTAAACTATAGCTCCAATTCTTTCTAGTAGTTCAAAAGGCCCAATGTACTCATGGATTACCCTAACCTTATATATATATATATATATATATATATATATTAAAACTACCTTCCATGGTGAAACCTTCAAGAATACATGATCACCAATATGAAATTCCAAATCTTTCCTTTGATTATTAGCATATATCTTTTTTCATCTCTGGGAGGATTTAATATGATCCTGAATAGTCCATACATTAACAGTCATATCATCTACAAGATCTGTGGCAACTAGCTTTATTTCTCTATCATCTTCCCAAAAGTTTAGAGTAAAAAAAATATTTTCATATAATTCTTTTTAAGTGTTTATATGGATGATTGAATGTAAGCTATTATTGTATAAAATTCCACTAAAGGTAGATAATGATCCCATATACCTTGAAAGTCAAGAGAATATGATCTCAGTATGTCTTAAAAAGTATATATAGTCCTTTCAAACTGCCCATCAGTTTAGGTATGACAGGTGGTTCTTAAATGTATCTCAATGTCGAGATCTGTTTAAATACTATTCTAGAATTTTGATGTAAACTGAGGTTCACATTAATATACAATCAATAAAGGTTTTCCAAGAAGCCTTATTATTTCATTGATATAGAGTCCAGAAAGGTACTCAATGGGTACATCTTCACTTACTTCTATGAGATGAGAAGACTTGGTAAGACGATCAATAATGACCAATATAGAACAATTATTCCTTGGAGTCTTTTGGAGGCCAATGATAACATCCATTGTAACATTTTCCCACTTCCATATAGGTATAATAATAAGTTTCATGAATCTATTAGGATATTGTATTTCATCCTTTTCCTACTGTAATATTATGTATTTGGAAACATTTTCTATAATTTCATGCTTCATACCATCCCACTAGAAATATTCACTTAAATCCCTATATATATTTGTGTTACTGGGGTGTATAGATAAATTTGAGCAATGTGCTTTATCTAGAAGTTTCCTCTTCAACTATAGTGTGGATGGAACACATAACCTCTTCCAAAATTTTAACACTCCATCTATATATATTAAGTCTATAAAATTCCAATTATTTACTTATTTAATCATAATTTGTAAGTTCTATTCATCTTATTGGTACTTCTCTATAATTTCTAGTAAGGATAGTTTTAAAAATTTATTTGAAAAATAAATATGATACCCCTTTCCTAAAAATCACCAAATCTATCTTTACTTGATATTTTATATATGATCCTTGTTAATCTTAATCATGGTTATAAATCCATGGCCCCTTCTACTAAATGTACCATCCACCTTGTTTTCCTTCCTAGGGTGGTTGTGTATTGAGCAGTCATAGTCCTTGAGTAGTTCCAACCATCTTCTTTACCCCATGTTTAACTCCTTATGAGAGAATATATACTTAAAAATATTGTGGTATGTATATATATATATATATATCAGATCTTTCACTATAGTGTTCGTATATCTATATTTTCAAAGAAAATATTACAACTTCCAGATCAAGGTTATGAGTTTTACAGTTCTGTTCATGAATTTTCAATTGCCTTAATGCATAATAAATCACTATATTATTCTATATAAGGACACAACCAAGTCCTTTCTTCAATGGATCACTATATATTATAAATAATTCTTTAGCTTATGGTAATGTTAATACTGATGTATTATTTAGTCTCCTCTTCATCTCTTCAAAACATTTCTCACATTCACTTGACCACTTGAATTTAACCCTGTTATGTGTGAACTTGGTCAATAGGTTGGCCAATTAGAAAAAATATTGAAAAAACCACTGATAATAACCTGCTAAACTAGGGAAAATTTGGTTCTCGATTAATTTTTTCTGTGTATTTTGTTATTTTACTACCTTTTTCATTGAAGGGTCAGCATATATTCCATCCTTACAGACAATATAGATAAGAAAAGAAACCCCATTGAGCCAAAATTGACACTTATTATATTTCCAAATTAATTCCTTTTTTCCCAAGGGTCTCTAGAATTATTTGTAGATGACTCTCATTATCTTCATAACTCTTTAATTATATCAATACATCATCAATGAATACTACCAAAAAGTTATCAATATACTAATTTAACACTCTATTCATCAGATCTATATAGAAAAATAGCGCATTAATCAATATGAAGTAAATTGGTGTAAACTCATAATGTCCATACCTTGTTAAAAATGTAATATTTGGTATGTCATCATTATTCACTCTTAGATTATGATAACCTAAGTAAAGATAAATCATTGGAAATTATTTGTCTCCTTTAAGTTGATCAAATAATTATTCAATTCATGGTAAAATATACTTATTCTTTATAGTGATGGAATTTATCTCCCTATAATCGATGCACAATATCATAGACCCATCCATCCTTTTCAAATAAAAAATAGGGGATCCCAATGGTGAAACACTGGGGTGTATAAATACTTTATCAGTCAACTCCTGAAGTTGTTTCTTTAACTTAAAAAACTCCACTGGTTCCATTTTATAAGGAGTTTTAGATATAAGCTTTGTGTCAAGAATGTGTTCAATAAAGAACTCAACTTCATGCTCTGGTGTATGACCGAGTAATTATTCTCATCAATGATTTTTTGTACTATAGGTACATACTCTATTTTAGGGATATCTTACTTATCTATATATCACACTTTATCTTCCTCTATTCCTATAATTTCATTAAGTAGAGATATTGAGGTAGGATCCATACATGATTTATATGATAAAGTTTCCCCTATAAAGACAAGATATTCAACCTCACCTTCATGAATCATAATATCATTATCTTATCAGTATTTTTTTGTGTTATACTTTGAAATAAAATACATACTAAGGATCATATAGAAGTTAACCATGGGTATAATAACCAAGTTTTAAAATAGGGTATATGCCATACATCATAACTGGAACTTACTAACACAACTTTTTTAATAAGTTTCCAACTTAGTTTCTTAATTGATAACTACCTTAATAGGGTGTTAAGGAAATATATAATGAATTTGGAAATCATATAAGATATAAAAGAGTATGAAGATCTATAATCAAACAAAACATTTGAAAAATTTGAGGCTATTATTAAGGTACCCACCACCACATCATTAGGAATTGCAACTTCAGCTATGGTAATCACATAATCTTGGCCTTTCTCCCTTGTAATCTTATAAGGTAAATTCAATTAATTTTTAGGGAATTTATTTTCATAATGTCCCTTCTCTTTACACTTAGATAATTGAACATAAATAGATCATATATTTCCCTTACATTCACGAGATTGATGGAATTTTTATCTATGCTTTAAAAAAATACTATACCTTTATTGTAAGACCTAGGGTGTTTCTTCCCATAGTTATCACATGTGGGAAATACCATACTTCCTTTATTACCCTTTACCATATTTTTCTTAACATGATGCTCAATTAGACTTTTATTTTTCTGATTTCCCTTTAATATAGACATCCTAGATAATTTCTTTTATATCTTATTGTATATTTAGATTTTATCTTTATATTATGAAATTATTTGAGAGACCAATTCTCTTTGAAGGCACTACTTTAACCCAAAAAATCAATGATCAATCTTACTTTACAGTCTACACACATAGTCCGCATCATGTCTAGATAACCATGTATAGTTATCCTTATACTCAATAACATTTCCTCCCCCTTCTGTCTAAGATAGAGGAATTTTGTTTCCACTTTATCACTTTTATCATAAGGAAAGTATTTTTCAAATAATACCTCTGTGAAGGTCCACCATTCAATGAAATTTATCTCATCATCCTCTTTAGTGTTTTGAATTATTGACCTCCATTGTTTTGTATCTCCATTCATACGATAGACTTCTATGATGAATTTTCCCTTTTGAATAATTCTAAAAGTAATAAAAATATTCTCTAGGGATTTGATCCATTGTTTATTTACAATTAATTAATATTTCTAATGAATTCTTGAGGTCGTTGTTATATGAAGTGGTCCAACATAGTTACACCATGTTGGGGATCAATAGGTTTCTCTATGCGGGTGAGATTATTTTTCATAACCAGGGCCAACTACCCTAATATAGTTATCGATTAATTAGCCTCAACTCCAACTTCATTAAATTTATTAGGGGGAATATCCCTACATTTAAAATAGGTTATGATATAGTTACCATTATTCTCATTAGTCTCCATCTTTCTATAATGGAATACACATAATTAGCTCATGATATTGAATTGTAAAATATAATTCCTATTAAGTTTTATAGAGAGTTCCATAGAAATATTGAGGGTTATTTATAGAACCTATGTTATCTAACAAGGTTCCTCTAAATATAGTACCCAAGGTTCCTACCAGGTGGCCTTTGATTCCAAATGTAACATCCTAGACTCAAAAAACCTAGATCTGGTAGTTATATTACATTATTGGTATATAATGTGAGAGTTACCAAATGATCCAACAGTTTAGTAGTCTTGGAAGAGTAGATACATACATACATAAAATTTGAAAACATAATATACAATATAGAAACATTGAAAAATATGATTATAACTTCCATTATATTCTTTAAAATTACACATAGTTCTCCTCTAGGTTTCTAGGGGAAAGGAAAACAAATAGTGGTGAGATCAGATGCTCAGTAAGGAGTAGAATACCGAAAAATATTTCATAAAATAAACATGGAATAGGTGATAGGGAATGACTAAATGAACAACATGAATCCAAAATCAACTAAAATATAGGGTATTCTATATATATGATAATAAATGAAAAGATGTATAACAGTAATCATTGATCATATACTGATGGAATGCATAATTTTTAACATAAAAAACATCTTGTCAGGGCCTTGTTCCAAGAAACTATCCTGTTATGGGGAGGGTTATACGCCAAAACCCAACCTGATTTGTCTCCTAAGACCTATCTATGGATCAAGGGTCTATATAATTCCAGGTGTTACCCATCACCTGATTAATTCCAATGCATTCACTATTAGACCACATAGTACTTTTCATACCATTCCCCAAAGAATATTTTATTGAATAAATACATGGATATCCATATAATTATAAGTATATAAATAAAATACTTCCCATTTAAATAGAATAATGTGTATGTCTATGAGATAACCCCTTAATCAGTTTAAAAGATGCGGGGTATCGTCAAAGGAATATGAAGTACCCTCATCAAAGAAATATAGCAGTGAGGGTACCTTTAATCTATTGGGTTATCCATAGAAGATAATAATTGGGATCAAAATTTTGAATTGGTAGAAGACCAAGGAAATGGTAGGGAATATTCTTTATCATGATTCATTAAGTTCATGTGAATATTCCCAAGAATATCCCTTGGGAGTGTCTAGCCATGCATGCAGTCTTAGGCCCACTCATCAGACATCGAGGTGATGGTTAAGTCAATGCCCAACCAACCCTTTTCGAGGTAATTACCCCCAGGTTCATCTATTACATATCCATATTCACTTTAAAATATTCATAAAAAATGTATTTTCTAGGAAACTACACACACTTTTACTTTACTAAATCTTGCGATGATTTTTCCACCGTGTAAAATACAGAGTTTTACAATGGTTTTGGTAAATCTAAAATAAAAAGAATGCGAGGGAGGGATAAAAATATAAACTTATAAATCCCTTAAATTTCATGATTAATATGGTAAAAACAATTCTATGTTAATTTATGCACAACACAAAATGAAATAAGTTGTGAATATAATATTAGTCCCAAAGAATGAAAATTGAGATGGAAAAACGCCACTTATGGATTGGATAAAAATTCAATCAAAACCTCTTACAAGATAGGGCTTAAAATTTATATTCAAACACTAGTATTTTATGATATAACATCTGAAATAGAAAATATATACACCATATAAAGGAAATTAGGTTCATAATACCAAACATGTCCCAAAGGGAGGAATTTAAGATGGGAAACCCTTACCTCTTATCGTGAATCCCATGAATGTACTTTAAACTTCACAAAAATATATATCTTAATCAATTAATTAATAACCTTACTCATATCCATATTCTTTTCTAATATTTATAAAAATCCGATTTCTATACGAATCCTACCTATTTTCCACATCAGGTGTTTATAGTTTTGATCGTTTGTATTAGTTTCATAAAAGAGGTGTATGTATTCATTCATATTACATTTTTCAACATTAATAGGCAATTAAAGTTACTTTTATGGATGTTTTAAAACTATTTATGATTTTTAAAATTCCTTTCATGAGTGTTTTACTCTTTATCTTCGAAGATGAAATCAATAACTAGCATGTTTTAGTGATTATTGTCAATCGATGGGTATTTTATTAATTGATGAATTAAATATTGACATAATTTCTCCAAAATAAAAATAAAACCGTTGTTTAAACATTTATGGTATATTATAATATCAATTATTTCCTGATATTCATTGATGATATAAATTCATAGTATTGTTCTTGTAGGTATTTAAATCGACCAAACATGAACATACCCTACTTTAATGAACGATTATGAGGTGGTTTTATTGTAATATTGTTATAACAGAATCATAATAGTCTTATTTAGTGTTTATTAGTGTTATATATCATAATTGTAAAGGATTTTTAATAAAAAATAATGAGTGTGAATATATTACATAATTTAAATAAAATATTTTCCTCTTAGAATGCTTCTTTTGAAGGATTAAATTAACGATGATCACTTGTTGATTATATCATTAATATGTAATCCAATTTGTTATATAAGAACCTTAATGATATTATAAATATCATATTTCATCATTAAAACATTCTAGAATCCATATATTATTTTTGGTGATGAAAAATGAATTTCATTGCTCGTGGTAGCAGTAGTCCACACGTACACACATAATACAATTTTGTTTTTATTCATGAATGGTATAAATGAATAAGAACTAATAATACCCTTAATATAGTAACATTATATTATATAAATTATAATAATATCATTATATTTTTTTACTTAACAAATTTGAATGAATATAATTAAGAAGAAAATCTAAGTAGTTAATAATATTCACATCGAGGACTTAAATTTTCCTTAGAATTCTCCATGGAAATGAAGAAATTATGATAAATAATGGAGAACATAATATTTTTAACATGAGATAGGGTTATATGAGGATACAAATACCATATTTTCAAGGATAAATTCAAATAATATGTGAGTATTGAAGTGGTGGTACTTTTACCCTTTTATAAGTGATGAGAAGGGTAGTTTTGGGAGTAACTCTTACATTTTCAATAATGTAAAGTCACTATTAAATGTCCAATGGCAAAAAAATAGAAAAAATAGGAGGGGATAGTGATTTTGTTTTAAAAACACCTCAATCACTCCTTTTGAGACAAATTTGAGTGTTGTAGGGTTTTTTGATTTAACTTTTTATCTTTCCCCTAATTTACTTTTACCTTAGTAATTAATTTTTAACCTCAGTAATAAATTTTAATAAAAAAAATTAAGATTGAAACTTTTAAATAATTTAACACTTATTAATTATAAATTAAATATAATTTTATCAAATAAAATCTATAAATATGTGAAATGTTAATTTTAAAATAAACACACTTAATTACATAAAAACAACTTTTAGAAAAATAAAGTTTCTATGATTTAAGTTTACATATAAGTTAAAATTATATTATAAAATGATTATAAAGAAATAAATTGATTTATTATAAAAAAAATATAAATTATTAGTCTTTTAAGGAAATATAACACTGAATGTCCCTTAAAAATATATAATTTAATGAAAATATTGAAAATAGTTTTTTTTATTAAAGTATCATTTTAATTAGTTCTAAAAATGTTGGAAATAGAATTTATATGTTAAAATGATATTTTAAAATGAATATTACTATTCATTATATTAATATTTGATTACATATTTTTTTTAAAACTTTTAAGTCACTAATATATAATGATACATTTATAAAAATTACAAGTTTCATGAAAACCATATTTTTTGACTAAAAACTGACCTTTTTAGAAAAAGATCAAAATTCATACTAAGATAATTTTGATATTTTGAATTAAAAATTATTTTTTTTAAAATTATATCATTAAAAAATTTAACATTTTAATATACTAAATAATACAGGATCTTTAGAGTGTGATAGTCCAGGATATAGTGTTTACATGCTACAGTAGTGTCTTGGGTTTTACATGTATCTTTTTATCATGTTGATTAAATAAGCTCTACGTTTATATAAATTTTATCCCTTGTATTTTTGAAATAACCCTATTACTATTTTGGATTAAAATAAAAGAGTTCCCATGGATGTAACTGTTGGTAATAATATACTTTAAAGGAGTTTTCATATTTCTATTTAGAAATTTTTGTTTTATATGATTTGAATTGTTTGTTATTATTTTATGATTAGATTGTTTACTTTGGTTAAGTTCATAACTTCTAAGTGTGTATTTTTTTTATTTCATGTGTTGTTTTTTTGCAATATGACCTATTTAGAGATTATTACTTCCAAACAATTTTTCTTTTTGAGTGGGAGAAAAATTATAATTTTGTTTGAAATTCAATTTACCCATTATCTTGATGCATCCATATTGGGAAAATATTTAGTATTTTATCCTTTATTTATATATTTTACTTAAACTAACATGTTGGTAGATAATTTTTTTCTTATATCATTATCACTAGTTAAATCTTTAGAAAATTTGAATATGATCCATCCACTTCTTTTTGATGGGAAAGATTATGAATACAGGAAATATCTGGTGAAAATGTTTGTGATTAACAATGGTGTGGATCACCATCATGTAATGATAAAAAATTATAATATTTTAGAGTTTTTTTTATTTTAATCATGAGGAGAGGTTGGAAAATCTGGCTAATTATAAGGTTCATAATACCTTACTATATACTACGATGAGGAATATTTTAGTTATATTTATTCATGTTAAATAGCTAATGGAATTTAGAAGAAATCGGATATGGTAAAGTTTAGAAATTAAAACGTTCTTGAGACCAAAATAGAAATACTTCATGCTAACTATTAATCTTTTAATTTTCTCTCAGTTGAATCATTGGTGAAAATGAATTAATTCTTTTTGACTATTGTTATGGATAAAGAGAAATAAAAAAATAATATATGGTTGAGAAAATCATTGACATACCATATTAATAATGAGAGTAAAAGGTAAAAACAATAGAAAATTCTAAGAAAATCATGAATATGAGTTTAGATGATTTGATCATAACTCTAATCTAATAAAAAAACAAATTAAAGGGACATGATGAGAAAGAGAAATAGAATAAAACTATTGATTTTGCTACAAATTTTGGTGTTATAGCTTCTATTACTATTACTTTAAATCTAAGTACTTAAAAAAATGAATTATAAGAGATGTTCAAATAATAGTTGTTCAGGACAAGTTTACAAAGATGGATATACATATGTTTGGAAAATAGAACTTCTATAGAGATTATCAGAAGTAAAAAAAATATAGATATGAGAAGAAACATTCATCAGATATTATCTATTATAAATGTAAAAAACCTAGTTATGTTAGATAAGAATATCCAAATCTAAATAAGAAGTATAAATAATACAAGAGGTATTCAAAAAGAAAAGGAAAAATGGTTTTGAAAGTGTTGAATACATGGAGAATGAGTGAAGATTATTTTACTTTTTATAGTTCTTCAGATAGAAAATAATAACTGAAAGATAACCTAGTTTCATTCTAAAACTCTTAGGAATAATTTGTGTTTTATGGAAAAGTTACTATAGATTCACTTTCATAGTTATCACTTAATTAAAATTATTATTATTCAATGGATGATGAAGATGAATAGCCACACTCTTATGATGATATAGAGGTGTATGTATCATAAGTAGAGGATATATATTAGATATTATTTAATAAATATAATGAGGTAAAGGTTGATATAAATAATTCTAAAAAGTAAATTTCAAAGCTAACTTCCAATCTAAATAAAAATACTATGATAGTTTGAACTACTGATGATGGGAATGAAAAGTTCAAGGAATTATAAAGAAATTAATTTCAAAATTTACTTCTAGGAGAAAGAGCTTTGAAAAGATTTAGAGATAGATGAAGCTAAGTAGAATTTATTTCAAAGTGGTATATACATCTATCAAAAGATTATATTTTCAAAAAAATTACCTGATACCAATAATTGCACCATTTTATTCAAAATTTCAGAGAGGTGGAAATCATAAGAATCATTGCTCACTGAATAAAGTACTATATTTTAGAACTTTTAAAGATTATATATAGAAGAAACTTATATATATTCAACATATATGGGCTGTATAGATGTTGGTATTTAAGGTATTATTTTAAACATTACTGAACCCAAATAGGTATGGGTTCCAAATAATTAATTTCCATTCATAGAAAGACATTGCATACCTGTTTTTGAAATAATCAGTACTTGGTAATTTTACGTATTGACTTTATACTTCTATGTATGATTTTATTAAACTTATATATGGACCCATTTATATATTAGATTTATTATTTTGAATGGTTACCTTTATATTTTTTTAACTCTCTGATAAAGGAGAATAATTTCTTTTTTTGATAACTTTAATGTAGAGTTTTCATATTTTTTGGATATATAATTTTAAAACATGTTCTGAAACTATATTTATTGAAAGAAGATTATTAATAAGCATAATTGGATATCTTATATAATGTTATATATTTTATTTTTATTTTACATATTTTTAATTTTTGTTAATTTTATTTATTTAATTTTAAGTTTTTATATATGAGGTTAAAAAATTAGTTTATTTTAAAAAATCATAATTTATTCTTTTGAGAGATTTTACATCATGGTTTTGGTGTGATATAATTATAACCATATAATTGGTTTTCAATCAACGAATAAGGGATATTTCTATATAAAGGCTTATAGACCATATTTAATCTATCATTATTTATTCCGGATCACTGTATTTTTTAAACTTAATTTTTGATTCAATGTGTATACTTATAGATTGGCATGACATATTCTTGAGATATTATATTAGGGGTTGTTTTTTGTGAAGGTTAAATTGATTTTGAGTGGTATTATAAATATGAATCATTGATTAACCAGGTTATTATATTTCAAGGCTAGGATAAGATTATGTTATAAGTGAAGAGAATCACATGTTTTACCCCACATCATCCACCAATTCTCTATGTTAGTGGATTTTGATGAATCATATAGATAAAATAAGGTGATATTTATAGTTTAAGAACAATAATTTGTTTTAACCATAATTAATTTCATAGAATTTATCTGACTACCACTATAAGGAGAACCATTATTCATTTCTCCTAAACATAAAGAAGTTTTCAGAATTCTCAACAAATAGAGAGTCATGGAGTGATTATTTTGAGTAAATAAAAAGGTCACATGAAAACCCATATTGAACTAGATGTGAGGAGAGTCTTCTAGTGTATTTAAGTATTCTTATTTCCAATAAAAGTATATAAGGATATGATTAATATCCAATATGTATATGTATTAAATTTTCTCTATGTAATGAGAAATTTAACATTGAAAAATTAATTTGGGACTAAATTGAGGTTGTTTTACCTATTTTTGTTAAGATGAATATTCGACCTTACATGAGAATCTTGAATTATATATTAGTGAATGTTTTATATAAGGAATTAGTTAAGTATCTCAAAACTCTTGAGAGAGTAAAGTAAAATATACTGAATAAAGATACTATCACTAGGATGAATCTAACCTATGATTTTATGGAAAATAAATTCTTTTAAAAATGAATGAAAGTTAAGAGTTTGGTAGTTGATAATTTAGAGAAGATTAATAATTTAAATAAATAGAAGGTGAATGAAGACCTTCCAACAACTAAGTCCCCCTTGTAGTATAGAAAGAAGTTAATTTAGATAATCTTGTTTATATTCTAAACAACATACACTAAGAAGATGAGGAAGATATAGAATATAAGTTTGAGAAATTTTCAAAGTAAATTACTAGTGTAAGGTTAATGATGGAATAATTTGAACACCATTCTTCATTTATGTTATAATATATGCTGAGGGTGTTAGATAGTGTAAAACCTAAGCTTCAATTATAGTAAGTAAGTTTTTTTCATTCTAAAGAAACAATAAAATAATACACAAAAATTTATTACATAATGTGATTAAAACCCAAATTTCCACATTCCAAAATTCCCAAATTATATAAGGTTAATTTTTGATATTTTAAAAAATAATTGATTTTTGGGGTGAATAGTGAAAAACACCGATTTTACAAATACTGTCATTTTTATGACATTATAATGATGTAATAATGAAATTAGAGTTTATGAAACATTTTTACAGACCAAATATATTTTTAAGAAGTAATATAATCCAAATAAAAATATAACTTTAAACTTAGAAATATATTCTTAACATTTTAGAAATCCATGTAATATTCTTGTTCAAATAAAAACCATTTTTAGTTCTTTTCTATTATTCAAGAATTTAAAAGAGAAATTTCAGTTTTGGTTTGGTTTTAAAGAAAATAAGTCTCATTTTATTTAAAATAAAATAATTAATTCGATTCTAATAAACATTATACTTTATTTTACAATAAAATAATTTTTATGCGTAAAACTATCATTTTTATAAAAACGGTTTTCATTGCGTCTTAAAAACATATATTAAATGTGATTTTTACAACTTTTATAAATTTAATATTTTAAAATTGATTCCATATTTTGAATAAAAATAATTAATATTAGGTAAAAATTTCAACATAATTTTTGTCATAATGAATAGTAACCGTGGTAAGTATTTATCACTTCAGTTAAGGGTAAAATGAGGAAAAAGGGTTAAAATAAAGGGAAAAGGCCTCAAGATAACACAAAAAACTTTCATATACCTAATTTGTTAGTTTAATTTTAAACTTATCCTTTTAAAATTTAAATATATGGAAAATTTTAGTCACTTTACCAAAGTAAGACATATATTATATAAAAATGTTTCAAGTATTTACAAATTTTCCACCCACCTCAATTATAAAAGGGACCCCCTATACTCTATTATTTAAACTAATAGAACCAATTATCTAAAAAATAACAACCAAAATATTTTTCCAACATCTATCCACACATTCTAGATGTCCTGGTCTCTCCAAAATTCCACTTCAAGAAGTCTTAAGTTGTAAGCCAAAAGAGGTTACCAAAAGAAGAGGTATATGTTCTTATCATGATTTTTCAAGTTTCTTTATTCTTAAACCTCCTAAAAATATTCAATAACCATGTTAAAATAATTAAATTAGTATATTAAAAATAATTATATTTTTTATTGTAATTTTACATCCATTTTATATCTCTTATCCATCTTATAGAAAATGAAAACACCGATTGTGCGTACACACTGCCTTCCATCTCCATATAACAGTGTAATTAATTTTTCATTATTTATTTAATTGGATGGTTATAAAGATATAATTAATGAAAACATATGTTTTTATTTAATAATTATTAATATATAAATATAATATATCATCTACCTTCTTACCCTTCAATTTGTTGGGAAATGATAATGTCTCTCATGCGTATGTCTAGACTACCGTCTCCATGAATTTATGTGATTCATTTTTACATTACCAAAATTAATGCATGATTATAAAATTATGTATAATGAATAGAAATTTTGTTCATAATATTATTAAAATTTATTATATTATGTATCCATTTCATAACAACTTTTACTATAGAAATTATACCGAATTGAATTTAGAGAAATTAACCGAACAACCCTAAATGATCGAAGTAAGAAAGAACTATTCAATAAATAGATTTAGAAGAATTATAAAAGGACATTAACAAATTTAATATTGATTAAACAGGTTCTTAATAAAGTATTAATAAATTTAAATTCATAATACATTAGGATCAAACATGTATGACTAAGAGAATACCCAATGTAATGGATTTACATTACAATCTTATTTTACTTCTGGATTGTTCATGTTAAGATTTACTTTGGGAGAATTATGTGATAATAATCACTTAAAACCCATAAATTTTATTCTATCATGGTTATATTTTGGTTTTACATGTTTATTTTCTATTTCTTCTCTCATTGATCAAGAATCAACAATTATGTTACATGTAAGGTATTTTATTTAAAACAAATTCATGTTTTAAATTTTTCCTTCTGACTCCATTTCATCTATGTCAAGGTTATATTAAATATTTTCATGATTATTATAATTTAAATTAAAATAATAATTTGAAGTTATTTTCAACCATATTTAACATTCTTTACAAAATTTTAAAAGGAATCTTCTTGTTTTTTTTCCAAATTATGTATTTTTAGACTTATTTTTATTAAAAGTGTGAAGTGAATATTTGTTTTAATGTTTCCTACATGAATGGAATTTACCACTATCATAACCATTATTTAATTTGAATTTTACTTTATGAGTTTCCATGGTTATTTGAAAATGAAATATTTTCCTCAACATTATGGAACATTTTATTTAAAATTTTATCAAAATAAAAGGTTATTATTTTCTTAAAGGAATAAAAATAATTTTTAAAGTGATTTATAACTTTGTTATTACAAAAATTTACAAGGAATTAGTTTTTAATTTTTTGCTTATATTTGAATTTTATATTTATAAAATTTATGATTTTGTTATAAAACCTTCATTTTTGATGAATTTATGGCCCCCTTTCATACTTTATTAATCCATGGTTGGTAAATTTATCATTATAACATTCCTTATCACTATCTATTATTTCATTGGAAATCATTTTCTCCTATATGTTCATATTTTAAATATCATGGATTTACATGACATCATTTCCACCACTTTGATGTTTACTCAATCATATAAATTTATATATACAATAACATTTGAAGAAATTTTATTAAGAAATTTATTTCATTGACTGAGGAAATATTTGTATTCTTAGTTTAATAC
The DNA here is from genome assembly GCA_963277665.1 of Viscum album. Classification (NCBI taxonomy): domain Eukaryota; kingdom Viridiplantae; phylum Streptophyta; class Magnoliopsida; order Santalales; family Viscaceae; genus Viscum; species Viscum album. Next base: position 53,180,471 of record OY728138.1, on the reverse strand, counting down.
AGATATATATTGATTTATAAGTTATCATTAAAATGAATTGTACTAGTCATTCAATATATGTGGAATAAATAAGATGTTTAAGTGATGGGTGGGGCCTGATTATAGATATCCCCTCAATGCATCGACATGTATCATGAGACAAAACATTAGACATGCTATATTAGATGGGTATCTGGTTTAAACTTACCCATTTATTAAGAATGTATTAGATAAGGACTTTATGGAAATATTCATGATATATTGGATAAATACTTGATGGTAAGATCATGAATGTCTGTATTTATGTATTTACTTTATTGGCAATTCAATTTCAATTATCCATGTGATTTTTATATTGATATTATCCATAGATGTACATAAAACTCAAGTTATTAATTGGATGACATGTGTTTTGATTATCCAATCTACCTTATTCATTATTCCCTATTTACTCATGATATGTTCCGCTATATTTAACCCTTACTGAGTATATGAGCTCACCATTTATTTTTTTCCCTTTCCCTAGGATATGTATAAGGATATTTTTAATTATTTCAATGATGAAATAATGTTTCTTATTCTATGTTTATACACCTCCAATATAATATAGGAATAAAATATGTATTTTTTTTCCAATACTGCTAAATTGATCAATATTTTATGGTGCAATCCACTATATCTTGTACCAATTTAATAAATTAAACAATAGGTCTGGGCTATTAGAGGTGGGATTGTTATAGTTGGTATCAGAGGATGTTTAGTAGGAACCTTGAGAACTAGATTTTAAATTAACATAGATAACATGAGAATTATGATAATCCCTTAGGGTATTTGAGAAATTTTTTCATCATAGGTTTTTTTTATATTTTATGTCTCAATATTCGTGATGATCATGAGATAACTCATTGTGTGCTATTTTATAGAGACAATTCTTAGCAGAAGGAAGGGAATCAACACCCATAGTTATTATAGGAACTTCCCTACTAAGAAAGCTAATATAACTAGTGATGGATCTGAGTATATCATTGAAATAATAGGGTATATTATTCATTTTTTTGATGAATAAGCATTATCGTATAGAGAAACATGTTGCTATATAATATAATTAACTAATGTTAGATATCTTAATGTGATAGAATCATCCATATTTTATTGTAACTACTAATATATGGGTATTTGAATAATGGATTAATTCTAATGAAAATATATTTATAGCCATGGGAAGTAATGAAAGGGAAAAAGTTATTTTGGTAATGTGATGTATTAAGGGAGAATCTTATCAATGGTGGTTATTGATATAGAAAAATAAATAGGCTGGTTAAATAAAAATTATAGAATGGAGAAATTTTAAAGTGATATTATTTGAGAAATACATTCCTCAAGAGTAGGGAGATGAAATGGGGAGTAAGTTCCTCACATTAAATAAAAATAAAAAATAAAGTGTTTCAAAGTATGAGGCTAACTTTACAAGATTATCCCCATATGTTGTTCACTATATAAAAATCTATAAAATAATATTGATCATATTTTTGATGTGATTAATCTAATTCTCTAAAGTTATTTTGTTTATAAAACATTTTGAGCATATGATGATACAGTATAAAGTGCTTTCATGATAAAGAAATAATTTTCTTGGTCTTATATATTTAGGGGGAATTAAGAAAATTAGTCTCTAAATGAGAAACAATAAAAAAATAAATGGGTTGAATAATAAGAAAGGGAATATGGGATTTATAACATGTTATAATTGGGCAAAATAAACACCTAGGTACTTTCTTAATGGGAACGTGATTCTATTTCAAGTGTAGATAAAGGAGACATAGGGATCATAAATGAAAGGGAAAGAAAGAAACTATTACTATCCAGTGCTTTAACTATAAAGAGATGGGTTATTATTCAAACAAATTTCCCTAGCATTAAGGGAACCTCCCATAGAAAAGGAAAAGGGAAAAGGCTAAGTTTATAGGATTACTACAATTGAGGTTAAAGTTCCTAAAGATTTGGTAGAAGGTATTTAGATCGTAAATTAAAATTTAGCTAATTATTTACTTTATTTTGGATCATCATAATCTTTTATATATTTAAATATATTCCAAGAAAATTATATATACCTATATAAACTTAATAAGTGAGTGGTTAATCAAGACTCATAGTGGAAATATTATTGCAATAAGGGTATGTCAGTCAGTTCCCATTATTAAAAATAAACATATCTTATTTAAAAACTTGATTATTATACCTATGTTTAACTTTTATAAAATCCTTTTTATGGAATTAATTTCAAATTATAATGTCAAATTTTATTTTCAAGAGAAGGAGATTACGATTCGTGACAGAGATTTGGAATCCCTTATCTTCAGAGGGGAGACTACATCATCTAAATCATGTATATATCCACCTATAGTATCTCTCCATAATGAAATTCTTATAGAAGAAGAGTAAACACAACTGATAATGGGAAATATATCCTTATAATAGAGTATGTACCTATTATATAGAAATAAATTGATCTGTTTCTAGAATAAATACATAGACATACACCTTATCATGAATTTGAGTTTTACATTGATCTCATTTATGATAAAAAATCTATATCGAAGACTCATTACAGGATGTCCATAGAGAAATTAGTGGAACTGAAGAAGTAATTATAAGATTCATGTGATAAGGGACTTATACACCCTTGTGTTTCACTATGGGGAGCCCCGATTCATTTTGTTAAGAATAAAGATGGTTCTATGAGGTTGTTTATATATTACTTGGAAATCAATTCCATTAATATAAAGAACACGTATCCTATGAACCATCTTGAATAATTGTTTGATCAACTATATTGATATTAATATTTTCAATGATTAATATTCTTTTTGGGTATCATCAACTATGATTAAATAAGGAAGATATTTCAAAGATAAAATTTCATATGAGGTATGGAAAATATTAATATACAGTAATGTTCTTTACATTGAATAATGATCCCTTTATTTTTATGGATCTTATGTAAAAATTAATCAAGTATTATATCAATAATTTTATTTTGGTATTTACTAATGATGTATTGGTGTACTATAAAATCCATGATGAGTATAATAGTCATTTTTGAATCATTCTTAGTACTCTTAGTGAAAATAAGTTATATGTAAAATTTAGAAAATGTGAATTATGGCTTCAAGAAGTTTCTTTTCTTGGCCATGTTGTATCTAAGGATGAAATATCAATTTTTCCTTCAAATAAAATGGTAATGATGGAATAGAAAATGCCAAAAAATATGACCAAGGTACGTAGTTTCCTTGGATTAATAGGTTACTATTAATTATTTGTTCAAAAAAATTCTTAATTAGCTAACCCATTAACCAAGTTGACATGATAAGGGGTTAAGTTAATATGGTTAAAATAATATAAATAAATATTTGAAGAATTAAATAGAAGATTTTTCCATGCATTGATATTGACTTTATCACCAGGAAGGGATGGATTTGTGATATATAGTGATGCATCAAAGAAGGGACCTGGATATATCCTTATGTAGAATGAGAGAGTTGTTGACTATGTATCATGTTAGTTAAATATTCATGAATAAAATTATCTAACCCATCATCTTGAGTTGGAAGATGTAATATTTTCATTGAATATATGGATGCATTATATTTATGAGAAAAAATGTGAAATATATATGGATAAAAAAAATCTAAAATAATATTCTCATAGAAATATCTCAACACATGGAAAAAGTGATGGCTATAAATACTCAAGGATTATGATTGATTAATACAAAACCACTTTGGAAAGTAAAATAAGGTGTCTGATGCATTGAGTAGGAAAAATCAATGAGTTTTGACTAAAATTATAATTGAAAAAGATATTATATTTATGGATTTAGTAAAGTTAAATTTGGGATTCATTAAGGAAAGGGAAACATAACATATATTCCCAATTATTTAAAAACTATCCTTATTGGAGAAAATGAAAAGTTATCAGCTTGATGATAAGAATATTCAAAGTAAAATCAAGTACGTGAATTATTTAAAGTTTTTAGACTTTATCTATAAAGATGGAATATTGAGATTTGGAAAGAAGCTATGTGTTTTAGCTATTCCTGAGGTAAAAATATAATTATTAAAATAATATCATAGCTTACATTTCTCTATAAACCACAGTAGCACCAAAATGTATCAGGATTTTAAGGAATTTTTTTGTGGGATAATATTAAATAGGAAATTACAGAATCAAGAAGCTTCATTTTTCAATAGGTAAAGGTTGAGATACTATGTCACAAAGGATTGGTGCAACCTATACCTACTCTTGTGTGGAAATGGGATGATATTAATATTTAATTTTTCAATATATTTCCAAAGAGTCCTAGAAATAATGATTCCATATGGGTTATTGTTAAATACCTTACAAATTCTACACATTTCCTTACTATATGGGAAAATATACCTCTTGATCACATTATACAAATCTATATTAATGAAGTTGTGAGAATTCATGGTATACCTATTTCAATTGTATCTGATTGTCTTGTCACCAAGCTGCATTTTATAATTGAAAATCATAATAAAACATAGGGATAGTTTTAAAAGACTATTAGAACATTAGAAGACATGTCGAGGACATGTTTACTTAACTTTCAAGGTACATGGAATTATTATTCACCTTTTGTGCAATTCACATACAATAATAACTTTTATTAAATCATTAAAATGGTACTATATGAAGAGTGGTATGGGAAACCATTTTATACAACAACTTTTTGGGATGAATTTGGTGAAAGGAAGTTTTTAGGGTAAAAAATTATCGAGGAGATAATGAATAAATTGAGAACTATTCAGAATCATATTAAGGAATCTCATATTAGAAAAAGGGGCTATCCTAATAATTGAAGGAAGGATTTATAATTTCATGTGGGAGATCATATTTTCTTAAAGTTATGTCCGTGGAAGGGTGTTATAAGGTTTGAAAAGAAAGGGAAAATAATTTCTAGGTACATTAGATGTTTTGAAATTCTAAAAGGAATTGGAGGCATGAATCACCCTTTAGAAATTCCACCTATACCCTCTAAATTTAATGATGTATTCCATATCGATTTATTGAGGAATTACATTCCATACCTAATAAATGTGCTCGCCTATGAGGAAATATAATTAGAACCAAATTTATCTTAGTGAAATCATAAAATAGATAAATCATAAAATAGAAGAGGAAAATGGAAAATTGAAGAAGTTATAATGAAGACCACCCAAATATATTCATGTGGTGACATTCTATAAATTTTAAAGATAAAATTTTTGAATGAAGGAGGAATGTAATGCCCAAGCTTCAATTATAATATGTAAGCTTTTCTTTATAAAGAAATAATAACACAATGCATATAAATTTATTCAAGAATGCGATTAAAACCTAAATTATTATTTTTTAAATTAAATTAAATTAAATTAATTTCATTTTTGAATTCATCATGTAAAAATTATCTTGGAGTGAATTTTTGATATTTTTTTTAGAAATAGATGATTGTTGGGGTGAAGAACGAAAAGTACCGATTTTATAAATACTATCACTTTTATGACATTATAAATACATAACAATGAATTGAAAGTTTATGAATTTTTTTATAGACCATATATATATTTAATAAGTAATATAATGCATATAAAAAATATAATTTTGGTCTTAGAAATATATTCTGAACATTTTGAAAATCTAAGAAATGTTTTTGTTCAAATAAAAACTTTTTTTATTTCTTTTATCTTAATCAAGTATTTATGAGGTTCCTTTATATTTTAGTTTGGTTTAAAAGAAAAAAACGTCTCATTCTATTTAAATTAATTCAATTAAATACATTGGAATCAAAATTATACTTCATTTTTTTTGAAAAATCATTTTATTCTTAAAATAAACATTTTTCTAAAAATTGTATTCTTTTCATTTTATGAACATATATTAAAATTAATTTTTACCACTTATAGAAATTTAATCTTGTAAAATTTATTCTAAATTTGGAATAATCATAATTAATATTATTAAATAAGTTTAACTTAACTATTTATCACAATGAATCGTAATCGTGGTAAATATTTATCACATCAGTTAAGGGTAAAATGAGTTAAAAGTGTTAATTTAAAGGGATAAGGCTTCAATATAACAAAAAAACTTGATTAAAACTTATTTATTGGTTTTCTTTAGAACTTAAACTTTTGAAATTATAATCTATGACAATTTTTAGCCTCTTTAATTGAGTAATACATATATTATATAATAATGTTTCAAGTATTTACAAGTTTTCCACCCACCTCACTTATAAAAGGGAACCCCCACTCTATTATACACACTACCTGAGCCACTTATCTTAAAAAATACCTAACCAAATAAATTTTCAACATCCCTATATAAATTTTAGAGGTCCCAATATCACTAAAATAATACTCTAGGAGGCTTAATGTGTAATCCAAAGGAGGTTACCAAAAGAAGAGGTATTTGTTCTTACCAATATTTTTCAAGTTCCTTTATTATTAAACCTCATTAGAATATTCAATAAACATATTTTAATAATTAAATAATTATATTCATCAAAATTAGATGATTTTATATTAATATCACATCTATTTTATATCTCCTTTCCGTCCTATAGAAAATGAAAACATCGCTCGTGCGTACATACAATCAATTGTCTCCACTCAACTGTGTAATTTGTTTTCATAAAAACTTTACTTGGATAGTTATAAAGATATAAATAATGAATATATATGATATTTATTAACTAATTATGATTATTTAAATTTAATATATCATCTAACTTATTACCTTCCCATTTTTTTGGAAAATAATAACATCATTTGTGCGTAAATGTGAACTACCACCTTCATGAAGCAATATCATTCATTTTTATATTATCAAAAAGTATGGATGGTTATAAAATTGTATATAATGAATAAAAATAATATTTAAGACATTATTAACATTTTTAATATTATAGAACCATTTTATAACACCTTTAATAATGGATAATATACCGAAGTAATTTTTCTGAAATTAACTGAACAACCTTAAATGATTGACGTAAGAAATAACTATTCAATGAATGGATTTAAAATTATTATAAAATGACATTAAAAAATAAATATAGATGAAAAAGGTTATAAATAATGTATTAATAAATTTAAATTCATAATATAATTGGATAAAATATTAATGAATAATGGGAGATCCATGTTAATATATTTCTGTTATATTCTTATTTTATTTTAGAATTGTTTATGTTCAGATTTACTTTGGAATAATTATATGATCCCAATATATTAAACCCCATATATTTTATTATCCTATGGTTTTTTTGGGTTTATATTTTTATTTTCCATTTCTTTTTTTATCAATAATCAACAAGCAAGTTACATGTAAGGTATTTTATTTTAAAAAAATGCATGTTGTAAAGTTTTCCTTCCCATTTTTTTCTTGGTCAAGGTTCTTTTTAATGATTTTAAGAATATTATTATTTATAATAAAATGGTTATTTAAATTCAATTTCAATAACATTTTACTTCATTTAAATTTTTTCAAAAGGAATCTTATTAACATTTTAAAAATGAGGTACTTTTGGACTTTTTACCAAAATCATGAAAGGAATATTTATTTTAATTTTTATCTAAAAAATATAATTTCAAACCATTATAACCATTAAATAATTTTAATATTAATTTAGTATATTAAATAGTTATTTTAAAATAAAATATTTTCCTAAATATTATGCAATTTTTTTTAAAATGTTATCAAATAAAATGGTATTATTTTCTTAAAGGAATGTTTTTTTAAAGTTATTTATAAAATTGTTTATACACAAAGTTACAAGGAAGTTATTTTTATTTTTTTCATTTATTTTAATATATATTTCCAAAATAAATAATTTTACTAAAAAAAATCCTTTTTATGTATTTATGGTATCCTTTAATCCTTTACCAATTTATGGTTTTTAACTTCTCATGATCACATTTCCTGTCACTCTCTAATATTTATAGGACATTGTTTTCTCCTCTATATCCATATTTTAAGTATCATGGATTTATATGACATAATTTACATAGATTTTATGTTATCTCAACCATATACCATTTCTATATATGGTAAATTTTGAATGTAGTTAATTAAGAATTTTTTTCATTGATTGGGTAAATATTCTTCATTTATAAGGAATTTGGAGATTAAATTGTACTAACCATTCAATATAAGAGGAAGGAATAGGATGTGAAAGTGATGTGTGGGGTCCAATTATACATAGACCCTAGATGGGTATCTGATTTACACTTACCCATTTATTAATAATGCATTGGCCAAATCCTTAGTAGTAAGATTCATGATATCTTGGTCAAGGTATTGATTGTAAGATCATGAATGTAAAAAATTATGCATTTTATTTATTGATAATTTAGTTTCCATTGTCAACGTGATTCCTATGTTGATATTAGACATGAATGTATATTGAACTCAAATTTTTGATCGAATGAGATTTGTTTTTATTATTAATTCTTCCATATTTATTATGCCTTATTTAATCATGATAGCTTCCACTACACCTAACCCTTATTGAGAATATGTGCTCACCCATTTTTTCCTTTCCCTAGGATATGAAGAAGGATATTCTGAAATATTTCAAAGATGAAAGAAATTTTATTATGCTATTTTCATATTTATAATGTAATATGGGAATAAACTATGTATTTAGTTTTCTAAGGATATTAAATTGACTGATACTACACATTGTGATCCCTTCTATCTTTTACTAGTGTTATAAAGTAAACATCAGCTTTGGGTTACTGGAATCGGGGTTCTTACAAGTATTATATCTATCCAACATAATATGGATCCTATGAGGAGTTTAAAATAAGACCATAGAACAAAATTTCAAATATCAGAGTCATCAAAACTATTTTTAGATCAATTGGTGGAATTGATGGATAAATTATTTAACTTCAAATATGAAATTCAATAATAGTTTACAAAATTAAAGAGAATTAAAAAGTACACGACATGAACTAAACCATCGGGGCCCTTCTTAAACTGATAGTTATATGAGCATTCCACCCCAATCTCACCTTCAATAGGCTAAGGGTTAGTGAATATCATCAATTTCGAATATATCTTAACATAAGAGGCATTATAATATATTAACCTACAATAAAACATATTCAATACACAAGATAATTAGAAAAATTAGTAAGATACACACACACATATATATATATATAATCCACATAACTAAACTAAATAAAATTTATTAATGATAATTAAAGTATAAATACACCATTATATTAAAAAATACCATGGAAAACATACTTCCATAAAGTCTTCAAATATGATAGACACAAGAAAATAGAAATATTCACCATGATATATGATCTTATGGATATATCTATAGCTGCAACAATCACTACCACCATTAATAACCATAATGCTCCACCATACGTTTCCAAAATTCATTATGCATTAGCTTTAAATAAGTGACACTAGATCCACATCCACCAAAACCATATACAAATTGTTCATTGCCTACATAGACACAACATGTGTGGGAATAATACCACATATGGGTGAGTATAAACATACTCAATAGGATACCCCGAAACCATAAAGTAAAGGCAAAGTAGTAAGTTAACTCAAATCCCTAGTAGAAGAGGGAAACCAGGAGGAGGATAAGAAAAGATATAGACATGCTAAACCAAAATAAGTATCAAGGATGTAAGGAAGGTACTGGTATTATAAAATTTAATCATCTAAAGTCATATTATATAAGAAACTAGGGGTTATTAGAATACCTAAGAGTCTATAAATAATGAATTTGATATCCAGTTATAGGCTGTATCTTTAGAGTAACCCATGAGGTGTGACAACCTGAGATTTTGTGAAATGTTTTTTTAAAAATAAATTTAATCTTTTCAATATTTTGTGTTACATAGAGAACCGAGTTTATCTTGAGTTACACATAATAATTATTTTCTCTTTCATTACACAGAATACTAATTTTAGCTTGTATTAAACACAACATTGAGTTTAAACAAAACATGACATACTATTAAAAAATTATTATTTAATATGATAGTTATTGACTAGCTGTTAGAATGATGGGTATGAATAGTATTAACTAAATTATGAAAATATACGGTTTAAAATGGTATATAAAATAATTTTTTGGTGAACAATTAATTATAAATGAAAATAATAACCATTTAAAAATAAATAAAATCTTTTTTCCCAAAAAACTATTTTTTTATGCCCAAATTTATTTTATGTTAATAAATTAAAAAATAAATTTTAATGAATAATTTTAATTAAATTTTCATATTATATATTCAATAAAAAATTTAACTTTCATCTTATGTGTTTTTTAAACAATAGATATGAATAAATCCAATTTTACTCTTAAAATTGTATTTTAAAAAAAAAAAAATTATCACCTTTTTCACACTTATTTTAAAATTAATTTTTATCATTTTTAGAAAATTTATTTGAAATAATAAAATTAAAATTTTAAATATACTTGTAAAAATTATTTTAGAGTGAATTTTTGAGAATTTTATGAAAGATAAAATTCATATGAATAGTAAAAAATACTTGTTTTTATTAAGAACTGTATTTTCATTTACAACTTTTAAAAACGTATAAACAATTTTAATATATTTTTAAAACTAAAATTATTTAAATTATATATCTATTAATCCAAGTTATGTTTTTTAATCAATTTAATATTGAATTTTTATATAAAAACTTTTAAAACTTTTAAAATTTTTCTCTTTTTAAAAACAGCTTTTTTGCATGTTTGTGAAATTTAATTTAAATTAAAATTTTACACTTATGTGAATATAATTTGGAAAAATTTAATCCATATTTATAATTAGAGTAATTTATATTGTATAATAATTACAACTTAATTTTTGACCATAATGAATAGTAAAAACATCAAAAATTAATTATTGTGGTTAATGTTAAAATGAATTTACCGGGGGTTAAACTAAAAATATAAGGTGTAAAATGAAATATAAACTTTTAAAAAACCCATTTTATGGACATAGTTAGACCTTTTAAACACTAAGGTTCTATAGTGGATGATTTTAGAGCCTTGTGGCATGTGAAAAACGTGGTTCCACCTATTTCTTTTAAAAAATTATATGTGTGGTACTCATCTCACTTATAAAAGGCCACCCCTATATTATCCAACTAACACCTTAAAATACTTTTTTATATACCAATACATACCAAAATATCTTTTTAATTTCCCTACCCAATCCCTAGAACCATTATTTTGATCATAAATCCATCATAATAATCCTTTTGGTGCTTACCTAAGGAGGTTGTCTGAAGAAGAGGTATCATTCATAACCGAGTTTCATTATTTTATTTCATCTTAAAACTCTATAAAATCTTATTAAATTATGTTTATATAATAAAAAAATTATCTCCCATATACTGATATGTTATCATATTAATTTATTAACCTAAATCTATCTCCTCTTCCATCAAATGGGATACAAAATCATTATTCGTGTGTACAGTGGGCTACTGCCTTACAAACTAATATTATTCATTTTACATAACCACATGTTATGTATAGATTTAATATTTACATATGATATTTATGATATTATTATACCTATATAATTATAATACCACATATACCTTATTGTAAAATAATAAATCCATTCATGTGTACAAAGGATTACCGCCTCATGAACCGATGTGATGTGTTTTTAATTTATGTTTTACTTGGGTGGTAATAAGGATATATTAAATTAATATATATGATATTTGGAACATAATTATAATTCTATAATTATGATATCACATATACCTTCTTACTTTCTATTCCAAGGGGGATAGGATAATGTCATTCATGTGTACGACAGACTACCACCTAACGAAGCGATATGATTCGTTTTTCACTAACACTTTTAATGGAAGGTAATAAGGATAAAATTAGTTAATATATGTGATATATATTAAATTAAAATGAATATATAAATTTTAATTTTTTATTTATCTTCCTTCTATTCCATTCTTCAAGAAAATGGAAATAGTGTTCATGCCTATGTACGACCTACCATCTCAATGAATAATGTATTTCATTTTATATCTCTAAATTTTATGGATTAATATAAATAAAAATATAATGAATATATTATATATATATATCATGGTTAAAATTATGGATATTATGGAACCACGATCAAATTAATAGGACCAAAAATACCAAATCAAAACATTCACAAAAAACAAAGCAATTATTACCTAAAACATGAAGTTAATATGGAATTGTTAACAAAAGGGAAATGAAAATTCATTAGTAAATAATATATTATATTATAAATATTATTATGTTTTTTAATATATTTATGATAAAATTATATTGATTATATATGATTTTTGGATGTGTAAAAAGGAAGTAAATACTTAAGTTAATAGATTTCCATCTCACTTTTATTTTCCATGAGATAAATTCCATATTTACCATGTGTTTCCTTTATGTGGTGTATATACATAACATTAATATATTATATGATTATTATCCTGAAAATTATGGGGATTTACATATCCATGTTAGGATCTATATTTCATGGGGTTTACGGTTTCAAATTTACCAATACGGTAAGATATTTTTTGTCTCAATTTTCCTTCTTTGAGATATATGTTGTGTTATGAACCTATATTCTTTTATGAGGTGTATATAAAGAAACTTTTATATGTAATATAATGTATTTTTTTATTATCCTGATATTTATTTTTAATTTAATGCTATTCTTTTATAGGTTTTATGACTCAAAGTTACCAAAGTGGTAAGGGTTTTATGATACAATCACACCATTTATCAAGATTGTTTATGTTTATACTTGAAATGATGAAATATATGATCCATATATAAATAAACTCAAAAATTTTATTTGTAATGCCCCAACCCCAGTTACCCAGAGTCGGTGCATTATTACATAGCATTGACATGATCACAAAGGATCAAGTCTCGAAAGACCGATTAGTTTAGTAGTCTTGGAAACACTAGATATATTCATAAGTCTTACATTACATAATAAGGTAAAAAAAACTACAAAAACATCTTGTATTCATATCCCCTCATACTATCCCTACAGGTCAATCATAAATTACTTCTTCACATCTTGGAAAAAATAAAACATTTAAAGGGGTGAGCTCAGATGCTTAGTAAGGATAACATTATAGCAGAAGCTTTCATAGATAAGAATAAACACTTAAGGCAATGTATAACTAAAACAAAAGACTTTTAAACTTGAACTTCAACATAATATGGAAAAGATAAAATGAAATAATGACATTTAATTATTCACATGGATATTATAATAGTCAAATAACCACATGCAATATCAATAACCACTTTCATAATGATGAAATGCATAATGCCAGACTATCATAACCACGTAGCTGAGGCCTCGTGCCAAGAGTACAAATAAGATTTTGTCAGGGTATCGTACCAAGACACTAGTTTGTATCATGAGACCTAATGATGCATCTAGGAGCTATATCGGGCTCCACCCGCCACTTACTAAGTCCAATGCATTCCTCATATGAAATGTTTGAAACATAACATAAACATTCGTATTAAAACTAGCATATAAAATGTCAATACTTTAACCACAAACCATGAATGGTATAAAAATAGCACATCAAGAGTCAAAAATAACTCATTAGATACAATATGGAATATTTTATTGTATCATATTAACCTCAATCGAGAATAATGAAGGATATTGACATAGATTAAAATAATCATTAAACTATTGAGAGAAATATCCCCCCTTTTCTTGAAAACATTTAAAAGTCACACTATCTGTCAAGAAGCCATTTAAAATAGATTTTTGGATCAAAGTGTCCCATACCACTTTGAAACTTTTAAAAGTAATTTTGATTTTAAAACTTTAATGTACATATAAATAAATCTTTAAAACCATTTTTAAAACATGTACATTAATGAGAAATATTTAGAATAATAAATCTTTAAAACATTTTAAAATGATATTTTAGTTAGAGTTCCTAACCAAAAGAGATATAATTGAATACAAATAATTGAGGTAATAAAAACTTTGTAATATAATGAGAATAAAGGGATTCATGATATACTATGTCAAAGTACATTATATGCACTATATAAAAGCGATTTGGTGTATAACAACAAAGGAGTCTCAATGGAATGTAAATTGAGATGGAATCTCTCATAAAGGCCGTATCCTTAGGTTAAGGATAAATAAACGACATAATTATGTGTGAAAAATATAAATACACTCAATATTATTGGATATTCAGTGTAAAACAATCAAAGGATATTCACATATATTCTTGTAAAAACAACACCAATGAATTGGATGTTTAACTCAACAAATCGAGATTGAGTAAAAATTACTCTTATCAAGTTCATACCGATGAATTGAGAATTTATCAATGGAGTGATTATGTGTATCAAAAGTATATCCAAAGAAAGGGGAGTGGAAATTATTACATAATAAAATGAATAGTTATTCCACACATAATCTTGGAGTAAAATAATCAATGAAGTATGCGTAAAGCCGAATGAGTGGAAACTGAAATTTCAAATTCCCTTATCGATTTGGTAACTTACGAAACATACACCCATGAAAGAAGGATCATAAAATTATGATTTAAATATCCATAAATTAATTTATATTACACAATGAATACAATCATGGGCAGTACACACACCACATGCAATAAATAAGTGGTGAACAATGGAAATCTCACGGAATTAAAAGTGAGATAAGAAACCCCTTACTTTGTACTTTTTACTTGGTCGACGGTAGGTTAACCTAATTTATAATGGTGAAATAATTGTTATTGAATTATACAAAAATTATTTACATTAATATGATATCATATATGATCTTTTAACATTGATTTATTAATAATATCTTAGTATTATCATCGTTTCAGGTGTTAACAGATTCATTTTCCTTTATATTATTTGTTATGAGAGCCGTATTTTTTATGGATGGGATGTATCTTATTCATATCTATAATGATATCATGTCTCTAAAAATTATTTTTATTCATCAAATGAAATTTAGTCTTGAATGGATATGATGAGGAATGAATCTCATCGCGTTCGTAGAGACGGTAATCTATACGTACGCACGAGCAACAATATCATTATTTTGATATTAAAATAATATATAATTGGATGGTATATCATATATAAAGAATAATTATCATGTTATATTTATTATTTAAATGAATTAAACATCATTATTATACCCATCCAAATAATAATATATTGAATAATAATTACACCACGACGTGGAGACGGTAGGCCGTACGTACGCACGTATGGTGACATGTCATTCAAAGGATGGATAGAATACTAAATATGGTTGTACCATATTTATAATAACATCAAAGTATATAGAAGATACTGTATTTATTATTTTAGAATAAAAATAACAAAGAAAGAAGAAGTGGAAGAAGAAAGGATCTTGAAAGAGGGTGGTGAAATCATTACCTCTTCTTCGGGTTATTCCTTTTGATTTGATCAAAAGGGCTCCTTAGGTTGGCTTTCTGATCAAACTAAGGACTTTATGTTGAATTGAGGGAATTTTAGATAATATTTGGGCAGGTTTTGGCCGAGCCAAAAGTCTTTGAAGGTGTGAAGAATTGGTTAGAAGTGGTGTCCTTTTATAAGGGGGGAAAGGGGCTCTTTAGAAAAAACTTAAAGTATTATTTTATAATAAATTCATATTCGGTTTCTAATGGCTCGAAATTAGATTATTAAAAGTATAAGGTGGGTATGTTTCTAAATCCTTTCAACCAATAGATTTTATAAAGGTTTGGGTCATTATATTAATCTTATCTTTTAGTTTTAACTCTTAGTTAATTAGTTTGACATTTACCATGTCACTTTGTATTTTATATTATATAGTTAATAAACTTACTATATACATCAAAGAGACCCCAAAGTGGTCCATTAATGAAACAAATATCATGATATAAGTCCTTTGGCCAAACCTTATATTTTTAGGAATAGAATATCAATTAATAATATAATATTTGTTTTAAAAACTCATTTATGTCAATTTTGACACTATTCAATAATTGATTTTTTAAAGTAATAAAAACTTTATTAATTCAAAAAAAATTCATTCAAGAAATACTAACATGTCATATTAACCAATAAAATTCGTGGATGGAATCAAAACTTTCAAATTATATTTATTTTAACATTTATAATACCAATTATTTGATTCATTCATTAATAAGGAAAATACTGCATCATTATTGTGTCATAAATAAATTTAATTATTCATTGTCTAAAAATTATAAATAAAATACCATTATGTATTAAATATTTTTAGATTTATAATTAATATTTATAGTCTAAAATATAACATATATAACCCATTGTAAAAATTGTTTTTCTAAAAGATATATGCTTATGTCATTTTTGTATTTACTTTAACTTAATTAATATAAAGTGTCATTATCACTTACAAGTAGATCCATGGGGTCCCAAAATCGACCCAAATATTCCCATGGTCGGACATGTATCAATAAATATGGTTAGGAAACGTTTTAGGGTAAATTAATATTATTATAATATTATTTTTTACTCTTATTTACCGGATTTACCCTTTAACCATGGTAAATAAAATATTTACCGAAGTAATTATTCAAAATGTCTAAAAATAAGATTTACCTATTTACATAATTTGGATATAATAATTCCAAATGTGGAATCCATTTTTCCAAATTCAAAACACAGAAGTGTAAGAAATTAATTTAAAATTAATTCCCGCTGTCAAAACAAAAAACGTGTTTTTAAGAAATAATAACTATCAAAAGATTGACACTTGTTTATGTCTGGTTTAAATGTGAAATTATGTCCAATGACCAAAATTGTATTAAATGGTAAAAATATATTATAAATATACTTTAAAACCACTCAAATTCATAATTTATCACTATTAATTATTTCGATTAAAAAAGTCGTTTTTAATTAAAATTTAGTAATTTTCACTATTCATCAAAATATGAAAGTTATCCAAAAAGTACCAAAATTTCACCCTAGGATAATTTAGATATTATGAATCCAAAAATGAAGTCAATTTTGAAATATAAAATGTATAAAATTTCAAAAAGTGGGTATTACTATTCATAACGGCTAGTTTTATTAGTTGTGGTGTGTGTTAGAACTTGAAGTTGTGTACAACACACGCTACTGTATTATTCAGTGAGAAGCATACCATGGAAGATTGGGGTGTTAAATTATTATACTATGGTTATTCCATGATAATATATTTTTCCCTTCATTTTACTCTCTTTATGTACTCAAGAGTTCAAAATAATTTTTTAGGAAAAATCGTCTTTATTTATCTCTTCGGTTGATTTTTTTCTTACAAGACCATGTTTTATAAAAAAGTTTCCAAAAAAAGTTTTTAATATTCTCAAAAGTATTTATTAAATATATTTTTACCCATGTTTGAATTTTTGACATTTTTTTGAATGTAATCATCATGTTGTTTTCCAACCAATGCCCGTTTAGATTTTACTGAAAATATGAAAAGAATATTTGTTTTAACATGTATGACATGAATATTATTTTACACCATAAATAAAAACTAATTATTTTAAATATTCCTTTACAATTTTCAATGTTTATTTTCAAAGAAAAGGATTTCCAAAATATTTTATGAATTTTTAGTTATTTTAAAAATTGAAGGGTTATTTTTCTCAAGAAACGTTTTAAATTATTTTTAAATAACCCCTTACAACTTTCCAAGGTTATTTTCAATGAAAAGTATTATGAAAATATTTTATGTTATAAAAAGTGTTTTTCAAAGTGGAAATACTATTTTCCTTAAGAAATTTTCCAAGTGATTTTTCAAAATTATTTTCCATCTAAGATGACATCCTTTGATGTTACTTATTCTGTACTAGGGATAATATTTAATGATACCATACTTATTATTTATCTGAATGGTTAATGCCTAATTTGATTAAATGTTTATGAAACCCATTTATTTTTCATAGGTTATGCTACGGTGAATGGATGAAATTTTTATGAGACCCATTTTCTTTATATGGGCTATAATGTGATGATATGATAAATGATTTATGATATTGTGGCACACATAAGTATGGTTTTTATGATGAGATGAATGGGAAATATGTCTCCCCCAATTAATTGTGTAAAGCTTTATATCTCATGAGATGAAAATGGGAAAAAAGTTGACGGTCTTGATCCACTATGAAAAACTGGTGAGTCCTAATCCACTATGGGAAACAAGCATATCCTAATCCATAATAGGAGATATGTGAAAATTATTGATATAATATATTGATGATATTGGTAGACAACCTTGAGATATGAAATTGTTTTCTATATTTATGATGGTTCTTCACTTTTATGATATGTGAGATTATGATTCATGATTGATTTATAATGATTTCTCACTCTTATGATTCATGTTTTCTAAAATGATAAAGTTTTATCTTATGACTCATGTTTATGATCTATTATAGGTCATATATTTACTTAATAAGTTATGTTAATGATAAAATACCATTATTATTATCTTATGATTTCATATGATCATAGATTTATATATCCTATGTTTACCCTTATTGAATAACTAAGATCACCCTTTCTTATGTTTTTTTCCTGAAGGTTATGAAGAAAGGTTTATGTAGGGTATTCATAAGAGGAGTAATATGTGAGAAGATCTTTGTGGGAGATATTGATGATCTTTAATGATAAAAGAATATTGTGTTTACAGTCTCCAAAGATACTAAACTATCACAATCATTGGGTGTGTTTTTATGAAATGTATATAATATTCATTGAACAAATGTGACATTTTTGTATGAAAATACCGAGTCCTTATAGTTGGTATTAGAGGAAAGGTTCAGTAACCTTTTAAATCTAGGATGAGAAAACATTAGTGATACCCCTACGGATATTTATACAGACATGCATAGGGGTATTTATATATATAAGTATAAGGATGAGTCAAAGTATATGAAAATATCCTAGAATATTGGTAAAGTAAGAGTGAGTGGTTTAGAAGCAATCACATCCGTGTCTCGATACTAAAAGTGAACATGTATTTGGAACATAGGTATTTAGGGGTAACAAATATGAAAGGTTGCATTGATCTAGACTCAATTGTCACCTCGTGCATGAAAGTGGGCCTTTCTACAAACCTAGTTTGACACTCTCATGGGATATGATTTGGAGATTTACAAACTCTTTATAAAGCATCATGGAAGATTTGAATAATGACCATGAATAACCTAGTTTAAGCCTAAGGTGTCATAGATTAAAAATAATGTATCATGATTTAGACATCCTATAATTTATTTTTCATGATTATGTGGTTCCCCACTATGATTATAATTTATTACACTACGCTTTTTAGTTTTAGTAAATAGAGGGAACTAGAAGAAACTTGTTTAATGTTTAAGGTGATAAATAATTTGTTGATGAGAAAACATAAGGGATGATGATTGGAGTGAAGGATATTGTGATTATGCATCATCATTCATCCTGATATATGATTAACAACTCGCACCTTAAAAAAATCTTAGACTCACCAAAGAAGAGAAGGATAAAGTTCATTGAGAGTTTAGTTGGTTGAGACTATGGAGGAAAGGAGATTTAGTTTCCAATATGTAAAGAATGTGGGAAGAATAAATCTAGGGATTATATCAAATGAATGAGAAAATATTTTATGTGTGGAGATTAAGGACACATAGTAAGTAATTACCAATTAAAAATGAAAAGTTTAATTAGCGTAATGGATGAAAATAATGGTTTTCCTAAGTCATCATCAATGGTTTAATGTTATAAATGTGGAAAGTATAGGAATTATACAAATTTATTTCCTATGGGGAATGATAAAGAGTAGGATCAACAAGGTGGTACAAGTAAAGGTTTTTTTATTGATGGTGAAGATACTACAAATTCCATATAAAAGGAGGTATTAATGAATAAGATGATAAATCCAAAGAATGTTGTATAATGATTGAAGTGTTTATGTATTGGAATTAAATAATTATGAAATATATAAGGAATTTTATATAAGATTGTTTCATTAAGGATGTGTAATATTATGTTGAATGTTACCGATGAACTAGAAAAGTTAATTAATGGCAATGTGATATTTTATAGAAAACACATGATTAAGGGAAATATAACCCTTAATATGTTCCCAAAGTTAAGAAAATGGTTTCTAGTTTGGATAAAGATATGATTGATATGGATAAAGTAAAATGGATAGTATTGATGACCCTGGAACTGATTAATGATTTGTTGAAAAAGTATTTTATTTTATCATTTATGGAGTTTACAACATCTTTGGATTTATATAATATGTTCAACAATATATGGTTTAATTTAAGGAATGAGGGAAGAGTTAATTTTTGAAATAATGTATGTTTTCATTAAGAATATATGATCAATGTGTCCAAATATTTAGTATGTTACATTAATAGATACTTCTTGTTGTTTGGGGGAATAATGATAAGTTTAATTTTGAAATTTAGTGACCTTATTTTTTTTTTGGATTTTAATTTTTTAGACTTAGAGGATCCTTAAGGATAACTATTAGTGGAATGGATTAAGTTTTAATTTAGATTTTATTAGATAAAATAAGCTAAAAATTATTTTTTTGATAATAAATAGAGAAAGAAGGAATGAATTATCTTTATTTTAGGGATATTATGATACACTTGTGCTTAATGCTCAAAAAATTCATCTTCATTTTTTAAAGTAAGATATGAAGTAGAAATTGACCGAAGAACTATCAATGGATGACATTTTTCTTGTGAAATTGAATGAAATCAAGTAATTATATATTCTCATGAAAATTACTCAACTTTAAGAAAAGGATATTGAAATAAAATTTTATACATTTACCATCATTTCTGATGAATGAATGGTTTTTTCACCTATCATAGATTTTTGTATTTTTGGTTTTTAAATTTCCTCTTACCATTTTCTCTAACACTCTTTATCAGTATTTGGTTTTTGTTTTTCTCTTATATGTCCTTGCTTTTACATCCCACCAATGTTCTCCTATATAGAAACCAAGTTATGTGTTATTTTGTGTTACTTTCACACATATGTTTCCCTCTTTTCAAGATGGTGTTTTATTAACCCTTTTTATGATGTCGGTTTCCCACAATTGGATTTTCAAATGTTAAAACTTTATTTTCTGAGCTCAAGTTCAAATGGTGAGTATGAAATTTATTTAAGGGGGTAGAATGTAACATCCCGAGAATTTGTGAAATATATATATTTCAAATAAATTTAATCTTTTTGATAGTTTATGTTACATGAAACACCAAGTTTATCCTACATTAAATGAAATACTGAATTTATCTTGCATTACATGAAACACTTGTTTTATCTTGTGTTACATGAAACACTTAGTTTAAAAAAATGTGAAATACTATTAAAATATTATTATTTAATATGATAATTATCGCCTTGCTGTTGGAAAAGAGGTTATGAATAAGATTAACTAAAATTTTAAAATACTTGGTTTAAATAAGTATATAAAATTAATTATTTGGTGACTAATTAATTATAAATGAAAATAACAACCATTTAAAAATAAAGAAAATCATTTTCTAAAAAAATATTTTTCAGTGCACAAACACATTTTACCTCAATAAATTAAAAAAATTAAATTTTCGTAATTATTTAATGAAATTTATAAATTATACATTAAATAAATATTTTAAAATTTATAATATGTTTTTTCTAGATAATATATTAGAATAAATTCAATTATACACTTAAAACATTATTTTTCTAAAAAGAAATTTTGTTGAATTTTAAACACTCATTTTAAAATTAATTTTTACCACTTTTGGAAAATATATTTGAAAAATTAAAACCCATTTTCTAAATATAAATTTCAAAATTATCTTGGAGTTAATTTTTGAGATTTTTCTAAAAAGATAAATTTTTAGTTAATAGTGAAATATACTTGTTTTTATTAAGAATTGTCTTTTCATTTAGAACTTTAAAAAAAATTAAAAAATATTTTAATACGGTTTCAAAAGTAAAATTAGATCTATTATATATATATATATTAATCCAATTTAATTCATTTTAGTCAATTTAAAATTTAATTTTTATATAAAAACATTTTAAACATTTTAAACTTTTCTCTTGGAAAACATCTTTTTTGTCACGTTTGTAGGATTAATTTTAAATAAAAATTTTCCAATTATGTGAATGTGATTTGGAAAAATAGATTAAATATTTAGAATAATAATATTTTATATTATATAATAAGGTTAAATTTATTTTTTACCCAAAGAAATAATAAAAATAGTAAAAATTAATTAGCGTAGTTAAGGTTAAAATGAGTTTAATGGGGGGTTAAACTAAAACTATAGTGGATAAAATGTCATATAAACTTTTAAAAGTAAAATTTTATGAAAATATTTTGACCCTATAACCTATAATTTTCTATAATTTATCATTTTGAGCCTTTTATAATTTAAAAAATGTGGGCACACCTTTTTCTTTTCAAAAGTTACAAGTGTGCTAGTCACCTAACTTGTAAAAGGCCACTTATGTCCTCTTTTATTAACACCTTAAATACATTTATCTTGAAAATTACTTCCCAAATATCTTCCTTAATTACCTCACCATTACCTATAGTCCTTATTTTTATTATAAATCTATCCTAATAATCCATTTGGTGCTTACCTAAAGAGGTTGTCTGAAGAAGAGGTATCTTCCTTAACAGATAATATTTATTTTATTTATTATTCCTTCTCAAAAAATAATATTAAATTATTATAATATTATGAAAATAGTTTATCCCATATAATTAGTTTTTATTATGTTAATTTTATAACCTAAATCCATATTCTCTTCCATTAAATGGGATACGAAATCATCATTCGTGTGTACAACAGACTATCACCTTGTGAATCGATGTTATTCGTTTTCATTAACCACCTATCACAGCTGAATATAATGATGTATTTAATGTTTATATATGATATTTATGATATTATCACACTTATTTAATTAGATAACCCAAATAAATTCTTAACTACCAACCTTTTGGAAAAAAATAACGTTGCTTATGTGTTTGGCGAACTATCACCTCACGAACTAATGTGATGTGTTTTTCATTTCTGTTTTATATGGATGGTAATAAAGATATATTAAATGAATATATATATATATATGATATTTTTAATATAATTATACTTATATAATTATTATATCACATATAACTTTTTTACTTTCCATTATGTGGGGGATATAATAATTCCGTTCTTGAGTACGACAGACTACCGCCTCGCGAAGCGATGTGATTAATTTTTCACTAATGCATTGAATGGAAGGTAATAAGGATAAATTTTGTGAATATATATGATATCTATATATAATATTAAATCATAATTATTATTTAAATTTGGGTTATTATTTACCTTCCTTTTATTCCAGTTATTGAGAAAATGGAAACAATGTTCATGCCTACATACGACCTACCGTATCCATAAATGGTGTACTTAATTTTCTATCTCTAACTTTTATGGATTTATATAAATAAAAATATACTGAATATATTTTATATTAATATATTTGTTAAAATTATTTATATTATTTAACCACATTAAAATTAAGAGTTCTGAAAATACCAAATCAAAACATACACAAAAAACAAAGCAGTTATTACTCGAAACATGACTTCAACATGGAATTGTTAATAAATGGGTAATGAAAAGTCATAAGTAAATAACATATTCTATGATAAATATGATTATGGTTATGTAATATATTTATAATAAAATTAAATTTATCATACATGATTTTTGAATGTGTACGGAGTAAGTTGATACTTAAAGTAAGATATTTATGTCTCACTTTTATTTTTTGTGAGAAAAATTCCATATTTACCACATGTTTCCTTTATATGATTTATATAATTACTATGAATGTATTTTATGATGATTATACAGAAAATTATAGGGATTTAAATATCCATTTTAGGATCTCTCTTTTATGGGGTTTACAGTTTCAAAGTTACCAATGTAGTAAGGGATTTTTGTCTCAATTTTCCTTATTTGAGACATTTGTTGTATAATACACCTATATTATTTTATGAGGTGTATATAAAACCCCATTTAATTTTAATTTCATGGATTTATTTATTCTTATGATATTTTAAATGTCATTTAATGCTATTTTTTAATTGGGATTGCGATTCAAAGTTACTAAAGTGGTAAGGGTTTTATGAAACAATCTCATTATTTATTAGAATTGTTTTTGTTTATGATTTTTATGATTAAATATTATGATAAATTTATCAATAAACACATTAATTTTTTATAATATGGTTATTTAATGAGAATACATACTTTCCCTTCATTTTCCTCTGTTTATGAAATCAATACTTCAAAATAGAATTTTTAAGAAAAATCATCTTTATTTCTATGTTCGAATGAATTTTTTTTATTCTTCCAAAACCATATTTTATATTTTTTAAAAAAGTAGTTTTTTTTAAATTCTCCAAATGATTTATTAAAGACATTTTAACCCATGTTTTACTTTTTATAATTTTTTTCGAAATAAATCTTCATGTTTTTTTCCAAACAATACCCATTTGTCTTTTACTATAAATGAGAAAGGAATATTTATTTTAAAATGTATGGAATGAATGGTATATTAAAATATCATGACCTAATCATTATTTTAAAGATACATTTACAAGTTTCAAAGTTTATTTTTAAAGAAAAGGATTTCCAAAAATATTTTATGATTTTTTAGAAATTTTCAAAATGGAAAGGATATTTTCCTCAAGAAAATTTTAAAATAATTTTAAAGCTTCACTTATACATTTCCAAAGTTATTTTTGAATAAAATAGTTTTTTTTAATTTTTTATGTTTTAAAAAGTTTTTTTTTCAAAATAGAAAGGCTATTTTCCACAATAAATGTTCTAAGTGATCTTTCAAAATCATTTTCCATCTATGATAACATCCTTTGATGTTACTTATGATTTACTGGGGATAATATTTAATGATACCATTCTGATTATTTATCTATATGGTTAATGTATATATTGATGAAATGTTTATGAAATACATTTATTTTTCATGGGTTATGATATGGTAAATTTATGAAATGTTTATGAAAACTATTTTCTTTACACATGTTATAATGTGATGATATACTGAATGTTTTATGATATTATGGCACACATAAGTATGGTTTTTATTATGAGATGTGTTAGACCTTTATTTTCTCCCAATGCATTGGGTAAATATTTATCTCTCACAATGTAAAATTGGAAAACAAGTATATGAGATTGATCCACTAAGGGAAACAATTGATTCCTGGTCTACTATGGGAAACAGGTATGTCCTGATTAACAATGGGAAACATGTTATAAGTCTTGATCCACTATGTTTATGGTCTTGGTAGTTAACCTTTAAATATGAAATATTTTTATATATTTATGACGGTTCCATAATTTTATGGCATGTAATTTTTTTTGAAGAAGATGGTGCCTTGGCCAGAAAACCAAGGCACAATTATTATAAAAGAAAGAGATTACAAGAGTCTAAAATATGGAAAAATATTACAATAATTATTATGAAAGGTAAATAAGTTAGCAGTAAGATCATCAAGACAGGTAATATCCTGATTGACTCCTTTGTTTTGAAGGCCATCAATAACCATGTTAGCTTCACGATATATATGAGTGATGATGTAGTTAATGTCAAGAAGAGAGCAGATATAGTCCATCCAATGAGTGGTGATCAGCTACGAAAGATGTATCAAACCATTCCATATTTCTTACACAACGGTGGTAGATTCACTCTTAATCCAGAGGTTTCTCCAACCATATTGCTTGGAAAAGGAAACAACATGTATCATACTAATCATTTCAGCCTCTAGTGAAAAAGCAATGCCACATCTACCATAAAAGCATCCAAGGATCTAACCAAGATGGTTACTAAAGATGGAATCACAACCTGTGAGGCCTAGATTGCCTTTGGAGGAACCATCCACATTAACCTTAACCCAACCACGGAGATGAGCGTTCCAGAAAACATAAAAAGTGCAGTGGGTTTGGAAAATTTTTCCATTAAAACGAAGTCATAGAAGAATGAAAACTTTGTGCACAGTGTTGTCGCAATGGTCCTTTTGGATCGAACAAGATTCATAAATAGAAATGAGGATCTGCATCCAACCTGCATTTTGGATAAATGAGAACTTGTTATGAATAAGAGAATTTCTATCATACCGGATCACATGGAGAAGTTTAGAAATAGTGGAGAGAAAAAGTTTCTTAATTTTCTAAGAACTATCCATATTCTTACATCTCTTTATTTGAGTTTTGATAGAGTCACGAGTCAACCATCTACAGTCAAAAATGTCAAAAATATAATTCCAAATAGTAGAATCAGTGGAATAAGAAAGAAAGAGATGATTAGTATCTTAACTTTGTTGATTAATGAGACTATATTTAGAACAGATTTGAATACCATGTGATTAGATACGATCATATGTGGGGATCCTCTTGCGATCAAGGCGCCAAATAATAGTAAATCTTGAAGGTTTTATTCAAGTTTTGTCAAAAAGTTTTATCCACCTAAAATCACTTTCAGAGTTACAAAAAGAATGGTTGTAAAAGTTTTTTGAGTTAAGTATTCCATTATGTGTAGGTTCCCAAATTAAGAAATCATCAGTGTGAGAGAAAGGATAGTTTTCAATGTCATTCATAATGGTGTCTGGGAGATGATCAGTTTAGGAATTAAGAACATCTCTGATAGAGAGGCTGGTGTTCTCATGATTTTGGCCAAGAGAAATCATGAAGATTAATGGAGTTCTGGTCTAGTTATCCAACCGGAAGTTCATTGAGGAGTCTCTAGAGACCATCCACTAGGAGTTATTAATAATGGAGGAAAATGAATGTTTTATGGATGGCCATATAGAGGAGTTAAGAAAATTAAGGTTTACTTTCTTAAGTTTTTTAAGAAATCTATTTTTTAGAAAATAAATGGAGCCATATTTATTATAGAGAAGATTCCAAGTGAGCCTGCCTTGAAGAGACTCATTAAAGTATTTAATATTTCTTATTATAATACCTCCCTTATCAATAGGTTTTCAACAAGTCAACCAGGGGATGGTGACATGTTTCCTTTCCATAGTGTTTCCTGTCCAAACAAAATTTTTGATTGAAGTATTTATTTTTTTAATTAGACCAGTAGGACGTTTGTAAACCAATATAGAGTAAACCATTTTAGAAATAATAGTATATTTTACAAGGCATATTTTTCCCACCATAAAAAGAGATTTGAATTTATAATAAGAAAGATGGTTCATAACTTGGTCAACAATTGTAGAGAAATGAAAATCTTTGGGTCTTCCCCAGAAGATGGGGACACCTAGGTACGTAAAAGGAATATAACCCTCTTTTATACATAAGTCACTTATAATATTGCATTTCCTATTAGGTGGAATTTTTTTCCAAATAAGATAGAAGTTTTTTTCTAGCTGATCACTTTCCCAGAAATATCCTCATAATGAGCGAGGGAATTTTTGAGATTTTGAATGTTTCTTTTATCACATTGAAGAAAAATTATCATATCATCAACATAAAATAGGTGAGTGGGACCATTCACATTCCTCGAGACATGAATGGGCTTGAGTTTGTATTGATCAACAAGAAAATTGATCAAATGGCTAAGATAGTCCTCCACAATGGAGAAAAGGATAGAAGAAAGGGGGTCACCTTGTCTATCACCTTTGGTGCATTTGAAATATCCCATGGGGGTGCCGTTAATCAAAATGGAAATGGAGTCCTAATTGAACAAAGTTCTGATAGTAGTGATAAAGGTATCACTAAAACCAAAAGATTCAAGCACCTTGGAAATAAAACTCCAATCCATGGTATCAAAAGCTTTTGTCATGAACCAACCCGGGTCGACCCTGAACCGGTCACCCAAGCTGGTCCGCAGCATGGCCCGAGAGGCGTTCCTGATCCTCTCGGGCTGGCGACAAGCACTAGGGCATCAAAGGAGAGAAAAAGGGAATGATTTCTACCAATGAAAACAAAAAAATCAGTGGAAATAAAATAGAACACAAAGTAAATAAACAACACAAAAAGAAAGAATGACAAAAAACAACCAACTAACCTGACCATGACCAAAAATCCTCGAGACTCTGAGAGTCACTCTCCAAAACAAAACCAAGTCTCACCCACAATGAGCGATCTAGAGCCAAACCTATAGAAAAACTAAAAACAGGAAAACACTATAGGTGTGAGTATTAAAACTCAGTAGGCGTGCCCAAAAAACTATTCCCAACGCACTAACTTTAAATAAAGAATTTACCAATTTCAGGTTTGAACTAAATTACATAAAATATTGGTTTCCACACAAACTTTCATTTCAAAACAAGTAATGGTCCATTTCCCTTTTTAATTTAAAAATAAGTTTAACATTTGAATAAAATAGGTGCATTGCATTTTAAAACATTTTTGTGATAAATTTTGAAATCTGAATTTCAGTTGTTAGTAAAAAGGAAAACCACACACAAAAAACAACACACACTAAGGGCAATGGAAAAAGTGGCACACAGGGGCTAGCAACCAAACTAGACCTCTTAATCATCTGCCACATACAAACAAACACTAAAGGAAACATGGGTCAAACCTAGGAGCTCGTGAACAATCTAGAACGTACCACACATGTGAATCATCCTGAAGGCATGCCTACTCTCGATGACGTCAAAACACCCAAATGCTCGGTATTTCCCTACCTGGCCTAACTGAGGGGACTAATCCCCTAGCAGAGTATAATCCGTACTAAGGGCCACTAGCCAGTGCATAATCTAAACTAGTGCAATAACAATTTTTAGAAGATTCACTTACTATGCCAGGTTCCCATGTCAACACGTGTAATAAAAAGGAAAGGGGTGAGTCAACAAAGTCAACCATGTAGCACAAACATCACACACAACTCATGCAGTCAATGTACACCAAAGATCACCCCTGAGTCACCCCAAAGAGAGTTTTCCAAAATAATTTATTTTATTAAAGTGCCAAATGGGCCTTCACCAATTTTAAAGAAAATCCTCATTTCTAAAGAGAACAAAAACACTTGTTCATGTTTCAAAAGAAATAATTTATCAATAAACCATAACCCCATTTTAAATTATATGAATTATGTTTAAAGGCCAAATGGGCATTCCTTCACTACTGGGTGTCCGTTCATCAAGAAAATATTTTAAGTGTCGCGTATAAAATAAACGGCGCTTTTTACACCAAATAATCATTTAAAAATTAATTATCTTATATTATTTCTCATTTATTAAAATTAATAAAATATCAAGAAATTAATAAATTCTAAACTTAAAGGCAAGTGTAGTGGGGGACTTACCTCAACTCGCAGCTCGAACATGATAACGCGACACACCTCGCCTAGGCGCACAAGCACATGGAAGCCGATGATCACGGTAATGCGGGGTTACCCCAAAAATGCACTACAACAACCGCACAACTAAAAACGCATAGACATGGACTCAAAACAATCCAAATAAAAAAATAATGCAAACACCACCTCGACATGATTTCAAAACACAACTTTCACTATCAACATTATTTATTAAACTCCTTTAAAATCCACAGAGTGTTTAGAAAAACTACACAACGCCAAAATAACTCACTATTAATTTTAAAGAGCCAACAAATCATTTTAAGAAAACACTTAGAGTACACAACCTGACAAAAGCACACAACATGATGAGATCAACATTTAAAAACACGTGCGCCTAAACACATTTTCAAAACCAAGATCGTAACACCCATATTATTTAATAAATCCTTTAGAAATTTATAAAACAATTTTGAAAAGTATACTGTGGCTTTAAACACATGAAAAAAATTCAAGAATCATTTAATTAATTCTAAAAAATTCAAACTATGATCAAGGGCCAGTGGGACTAATTAGGCCTTTTCATGCAAACCCGTCAAATTCAGACCATAAGTTTAAAAAAAATAATTGTGAACACAGCGAAGCACACATGATACATAAACACTTTTCTTTAGAAAACTACTTTTTATCACATGTGCATCACAAAACCTTTCCAAATCATGTTTCACACCACATAATTAATCCATAGAACTCATGTAAATAATTAAACAAGAAAACCAAACTTGTACAAAAACATAAAAGAATATAACTACCTCAAATGACGAAGATCTTCCTAGAACCGGTGCGGAACTTCAATTGCACCATCACCGAACCTAAAGGAGTCTCAAAACAACCTTGAAAATCAAATTCGACCTAATAATTTTAGAGATAAACCTTAAAAAAAAACCTTGGACATGGAAGAACCGAAATTAAGAGTGGAGAAAAAAAACTATACCACCAGAGGGGGAGGAGGAAGGTTGTCGCCGGAATTGGAAGGGGCTGCTCGGGATTGGGGGGGGATGTGGAGGTGTGCTACACACGAAGGGAAGAGTAGGGGTATGCTATCACTGGAGTAAGGGTTGGGCATTGGAGAGGGACAAGGAGAGGGCCGCTTGGGAGGAAAAAGGTCTCTAAACAGGGAGGCCGGGGGGGGGGTTCACTATTGGAAGCAGGAGGCCAGTGTTGGCCAGCCGGGGCGTGCGCAGGAGGACTCCAGCAGGAGGGCGACATGAGACTGGTGCGGAGGCTGGAGGAAACTACTAGGCACTGCAATGGGGGGAAGGTAGGTGGACCGAGGGTGGACGAGCGACAAGAAGAGGGCCAGAAGGATGAGGGGAGGGCTGGTGCAGCTAGGAGTGCATAGGGAAGGAGGGCCGGGGAATTGTGTGGTGCGCAAGAGGAGAAGGCATGGCCTAGGTGAGGAGGTAGTGGGATCCAGAGGGGGGCGTCAGACAGGAAGGGGCGCTGCAAGGAGAAGGCAGGGGCATTGGGATGGTTCATGCTGGATTGAACAGGGGAAGTTGGCGGCTCGCGCGAAGAGAAAGGGAGGAGATGAGAGAGGGGAGAGGGTAGCGCTAGGGTTAGGAGAAGGAAGAGAGAGAAAAAGTAAAGAAAAAAAAATTAAACAAGAGAAATAGAAAATAAAAACAAAAACAAAAAATATAAAATAATAATATTTGGAATAATCAGAATAATAACATAAGTAATCATAATACTAAATTTTTTAAAAATTAAGTTTTTACCTAAATAAATAAAATAATTAAATTTATAATAAAAATAAAAAAAAAATAAATAACTAAATATATAAATAATACTAATAATTTAAATTATAACAATAACAATAACAACAACATAAACAACAACATAAATATAATAATAATAATAATAATAACAACAACAACAACAACAATAATAATAATTGTAAAACTATTATCAACCATAAAATTTTTAAATCACGCAAAAAATTACAGAATTTACCCATTTAAATTTCAGAAGGCAGGAAGACTGTGCCATTGCCTAGGTGAAGCCGTGATGGGTTTTCCAAAATGCGCCCTGCCCGTGCTCTCAGCGATGTCAACTAAAAAATGTGCACTTTTTTGACAAAACTCAAAAAAAAACTCATTCGGGATTTAACCTGAACCTCGACAAAAATTTTTAAAGCCAAAAAAATAATAAAATAAAAACAATAGATAGGTCGGGGTGTGACAACTTTTTAAATTTCAAGTTTAATGGAAATATTTCCACCTATTTTGGCTTTTTTTAATGTGTTAATACACTCTGAAGTAAGAAAAATGCATTTTTGTATGGATATACCATGAATAAACCCAAATTGATTCCATGAGACTATTTTTTTAGTGATAGATGAAAGCCTATTATCAATGATTTTCATGATGATTTTATAAATGGTGTTAATGAGAGAAATGTGCCTAAACAAGTGGATCTCATAAGAATTGTCGACTTTTGGAATTAGAGAGAGAAATTGAGAATTTAATCCATGAGGGAGAACACCATTAGAGAAGAAATATTTGACAATCTTACAAACATAAAATTGAATAATATCTCAGTAGTGCTGGAAGAAACCATTATTAAAGACATCAGGGCTAGGATCACTATTAGGATTTAAACTAAAGACACTGTCTTTAATATCATGATCAAGAGGAATGTTAAGAAGAAAGGTGTCATCTTTATCATTGACCACCATCATTATGATCTTAGGTAGGAGGTCTTTGTTACTATTAGGGACATTAAAGACAAATTCAAAGTAAGAGAAAATATGATTAGCAATGTCATCTTCATTTTCTAAAAGTTTGTCTCTATCTTTTAAAGAGGCTATAATCCTATATTATTTCCAAGATCTTTGAAGGAAGTTAAAGAATTTAGTGTTTCTATCACTATTAGATAACCATTTTACTTTGAAGGTTTTTTTCTTCATCTTCTTCGTAAAGGTGAGCAAAGTGTTGAGATTTATCAAAATATCAATTTCATGGTTTGGGTCAGTGCTAAAGTCAAATCTAGTGTTATTTTTTTGAAGTTGATTTAGATAATTCTCAAGAAGGAGGATGTCATTGTTAATTTTTTTGGGATATGAGCTACACCAACCTTTGAGCATCTGTTTAAGAGGTTTTAATTTGATAGAGCAAGAAAAGGCATCATTTCAATGTGTCATGGAAAGAAATTTTTTTATGATGTCAGCACATTCAGTGTTAGAGAACCAATCATTATTAAACCTAAAAGGAAGAGAACTTTTCATAGATTTGGTAGAGACATTGACCAAAATAGGGTGATGATCAGAGTGGAGCTTGTGACATGTGGTGTTGGAAATAGTGTCCCATTTATCTAAAGCGGGAACATTCATGAAGGATCTATCCAGTTTAGAGGCGACCACACTATTGTAATTCTTTCTATACCAAGTGTATTTAGAACCCAAAATATTTATTTCGATAAGGTTTTTTATTCAATAGATTTTTTAAATTCTCTCATGGAAATCATAGCATGTGAAGGACAAATTTTCTCACCTGAATTGAGTATAACATTGAAGTCTCCAATTAAAAACCAAGGTGTGTTAATTCTAGAACCTAGATATATAAGATCATCCCAGGGGGGTCTACTATCTTGGTATCTATTCTCGGCATAAAAAAAGAGCAGAAAATAAGATTTCCATCAAAAACAAAATCACATGTGAAGGCTTGCTCTGAGATGTTAAAAATGTTGACATTTTGAATGGAAAGGTGTGAAAAAATCCATAGAGATTCAACACAGGAAGAATTTTTTGTTATACCAGTAAGATAATATCCATGTTGACATAAATTATGGTACTTGGAAGAGAAATTAATTTTTGGTTTAGCAATAGAAAACAATATTGGGCAGTGGGTATTGTTCATTCTTTTTAAAATAGTAAAAGTGTTAGAGTTGGAAATACCCTAACAGTTCTAAAAAAGTATCTTCATTTAAACCAAATTTTGGAGTTATAACTCATTTTTTTTGGTTTCACAAGCCCTTGCATCTAGTATATCTTCTGATATGTTTAGTAGTGTTTGGGATTTTAGTCTTTTCCCGACTTATTTTAGAAGTAGTATAGGGGTTTTTTGGGTTAAATGTCTAATTGTTATCCTCATTAACAAGAAAATATATAGATTTTTTTGTTTATAATGGATGTATGGTTATCATCATGATGTGTATTTAGGTTATCAATGTTTGAAGTCATAAAAATACCATAAATATATTGAGATATAACTACAGATTGATTGAAAAAGTGATAAGTTGTACATGATCCAGTTGCAGCAAGGTTGTCATGTTTTGATGTACCTAAAGATTTTCCTAGCCTCTTCCTAGAACTTGGGGACAACTTTAGTTTTTCCATGAGGTTCGGATGATCCTAAGGAGACAACGAGGTGCAACTCTTTTTCATATCCAAGTCAGTTGATCTTGAATCATTTTTCTTCTATAGGCCCGAGGCGACAAAACCCTGCATCATGGTACTTTTCAGAGCCAAGGTGTTCTTTGTAGCTTCTAGAGGTTCAAATTTCATCTCCTTAGGGGGTAAACTCTTCGAACCAATTGGGTGTTCATAAATACTAATCAACTTTCCACTTCCCATGTTCAAACCTAGAGTGGGTTTGCATTGATTCTGCTTAGAATTATTTTTAATTACATGCTTGTTCTTCTTAGCTTGTCTACTAAGCAGTGTGTAAACCTATTTTGAATCACAAAACAAATTATAATAGGGGTAGTAAGATTGACCATTGTCAATATTCATATCATTATAATGTTCAATATAAAAATTATTTTCTTTCTTACCTTTAGAAGATTTTGAAGGTGTAGCTCCTACAGTCAAAACTGCCATTGTAGGATCAGTTGCATTATGGACACCAGACAGTGCAATTGTCTAAGATCCTACAATTGAGGACAAATGTGTTTCACTACCCAAAACCAAAGGTGAGTTTGATTTGCCTTGTATGTGAGGTGGAACATCCTTCTGGAGTTCTGTTTCTTCACCGATTGGTGCACCAACAAGATGCCCAAATTCTTTGTCACTTTCCTTACCTTTAGGCTTAATAATGTTTGTACTCAAGAGAGCTTTTCATGAATCAGAGAGGTTATAAATAATAGTACTAGTGGGGTGGTAAGATTCCTCACCTGATTCATTCTCTCCATGTTTAGTTTCTAGTTGTTTTTTAATAACATCCATAACAAGGGACTCTAGTTCATTAAAGAGGTGGAGATATATATTTTCTTCCTATTCTACAAGATCATCCCAAGAAACATTTTATGTATTCACTAAATCCATTGATTTATTTGTTTTCTTCACCCATACCTCATTCCTTCTTTTAGAAGTTTTTGGGATATCAGTGATGGGGGTCTTTCCTTTTTTTACTTTTCATTTCCTTCCATTCATTCTCCAATGGTGCGGCCACCTGCCAATTTTCTATGGTATGGCCAATGAGTTTGAAAATTCCATAGTATGGTGGATTTTTCTCATATTCTATTCTAATTTTTGTTTTATAGTCTTTGGCATTGAATCTTATTGAATTAGGAAGTGGTGCAACAAGGTTGAACTCCACCATAACCCTCACAAAGAGGCCCGAATTAGTATTTAGTGTTCTCTGATAAATTTTTAGTGGAAATACAAAAACAAGAAACAATGTCATTTAGTATTTTTGGATGACAAAAGTACCAATTCAGGCCATAAAATCTAACCCATATTTGGGCCATTGTATTCCTATGGGTGTATGGGTTAAATACATAGTCCTAACCATAGATCCTAAGTAAGCCAGGTTTAAGGTGGATGTTACTGATTTTCCAAATTCTATCCAGGTCAATTTGAGAATTAAATAGAATGTGATAGTATCCATGACCTATAGGTACCAATTTCCAATCCGATATACCCCAAAAGTGTGAAATTATAGGTTTTAAATCTGTTAAAGTCTAGGGCGATGACCTTTCATGTCTGAGATGTGACCCATGATAAAGAATTTACATAGAAGAATATGTTGTTGAAGCACATATGGATCTGATTAAATCGAGAAAACACTACAATAAAGCTTTATAAAGAGGGGAGGCTTCATTTTTAGATATTCTTTACTCAGACCTGTTCCCTTAATCACATCCAAGATGGAAATATCCTTATACATATCTTATAATTTCATATTATTATAGATTTATATCTCATATGTTTACCCTTACTGAGAATCTAAGATCACCCTTTATTATGTTTCATTCCCTATGTTATGAAAAAATATTTAGGCATGGTATTCCTAAGAGGAGTGCAATATAATAATATCTTTGTAGGATATGTTGAAGATCATTCATGAAATAAGAAGATTATGTTTCTAGTCTCTAAATACTATAAAATATTACTATCCTATTGCATGTGTTTATGAAATGTATTTAATATCTATAAAAAATATTTTATATTTATATATAAAAAGATTGGGTTCTTATATGGGGTTCCCAAGGAGTCCAAAGTATTGAAGAAATCCACAATTCTTGGTATTTTTGACTTCCACATCACTGCCATGAAGGAGAATATAATCCTTATAGAATCTTGTGTTTTAATTGAGGGAGTACGACAGCCTCCTATCCATCTATACCATACCATCAATCAAGTATCTAAAGTACCAATTTTATGTAAACGACATAACCACACATGAACTGTAGTGGGGGACTTATGCCTCACTAAAGGATAACCATCATCTGAGAGAGTACCAACCCCAGTAGAGGATCCCACACCCTTCTTGAGTTATTTAAATGGGGGGAATACTGACTTCACCGATAAAGGATATAATTTCTCAATTATGTGGGTGGAATATCAAAGCTATATGATATTAAAATAATGAATTCTATTCTCTAAATATGCAGGGAAACACTAAACCTATTTGAGGATTATGGGAGGCCCATGCCATGACATAACTGAACCACCAGGGGGTTTAAATATCAATAAATCTATGATATCCATACCCAAATCCTCGTCATCGGCCTGAAAAATTCAAAAGGCTAACTACTCATGTCACCTCATGTCCCACCTATTATGCTGAATATAAGAATATCATCATATTTTACATATAAAAAAACTATATATGGACTACTTACATGACCAAATCCAAATATCAACCAAGGATATACAAAAAACCTCAAAGGTTGGATAAGTATATGGCATGTACTATAGGAGTACATAGTATGTAGCCCCTTAGGATCTATTGGGTCATGTACGATCACCCACATGCCATGATGAATTTTAATTCTATCTGTAATCATAATGAGACATAATGAGAAATGGCGGAGGAAGAATCATGGTCGATATGAATATTAGCCACCAAAATATTCAACAACGCTGTGCAGTATAAGAACACAACAAATGAGAAGTTTTATAAGGAAGAAAATGATGAAAATTAGAGAATAAAATCTCAAGGGAATCATCATGAAAAATATATATGATATTTAGAGTGGAAACTTCGAAATAATGATAAAAAATTGATGGATATTAGAAACATATAACAATTATTGGAAACTTCAAAAATATAACTGGGGATTTGAAATAATTAATTAACAAAAATAACTATGTTAGAATATAAAGGAAGAATCCTTAACTTGTGTCACAAATACTATTACTTGATCCATTGTTGGATCCATGGTTCCATCCATCATTTTCTTGTGATTTTATCATTAACATCGCTACTAATCTAATCTCACTCCACCAATCCATTACTGTTTCCACCATGATCTGGCCCCTCTCCCTCTCCCTCAATCTAGGGTTAATTGATAAAAAGAGTAGCTTACCCTAGAGAGGTTTCATAATAGGGATTAATAGGGAAATTTATAATGGTTTTCCATCAATTAATTAATTAATTTAATATTAATTAATTTTATTAAATGGTGCAACCACAACGAGCCGTCCCAAGGCCCAAAATGTGTAATCAAATTATAATGATCCTACTTTAAACCCACCATTCTAGACATAACCACAATGTTAGTTTTTTTACCCAATGCTCCATTCAATATAAAAATAATTATTCTAGTGAACACATGCATACAAACTAAAATTAACACATTATTTTTAGCATATTAATACCAAGGCTTCGTAATTCCCATATCACTATGTTAGCTTAGTGGATCATCTAAAAATATTATTTAAAATATTTTAAGGATTCAAATGAAAAAAATAGAGTTACTGCATCACCATAGAAGTTCATGGAATAAATATTTATTTATGTAATAATTATTAAAAAAATATTTTAAAATTAAATAATCTTGTAAATTTCCCAGATTCCATATTGGGGGTAAACATCAGACCCTGAGATCAATAGAATCATGAGAAGTTTTTTTGAGGTTGTCTGTTAGGGTAAATATATCATTTTACCCCTAATAAGTTCTCAAGACTCTGAAAATTAAAAATTGAGTCCAATATCTATTTGGAAAAAATTTGAATCACTACAACCTCCCCAACTTTAACACCTTTTTAGTTGAAAAGGAAGCAACTGAGGTTTTCAATAAGGAAGCTCACAAAAAACCCCATGAAGAAACACCCCAACTTCTCATTTAATTCCTTAATCATCATAGGTTTTATATATAAGAGTACTAGGTACAAAACTATGTAGGAATAAAAAATATTCTTTTATCTATGGTGATGCCAACTCCGATCCATCTAAAATAAATACCTGAGAAGAAATATGCCTCTTCTTGAGGTGTGTCTTGACAATACTTTTCACCCAAAAAATTTCCCATCTAAAAGGTTGTACCACCATTTGGGATGCAATGAATTAACCAACCAATGACATCTATCCCAAGAATGGTTCCCCACCAAAAAAATCACTAGTGGTACCATTTTCATCCCCACATTTACAGAGTGTTATTGATGGTTGTCACATGAGAGAAACCCATCTATGTTATAACCCAATACTGAGCGCCTTACCCAATTTCTCACTAAAACAAGAAGATCTAAAAGGACATATGCTCTTAAAAATCCATTTCAATTACTCTTATAAGTTCTACCACCATGGAAAAATTACTATAGTAACTAGTTTGTGATATAATAGAAACATGGACACCTTTACAAACATTTTCATAAACATCTACAAAAATTCTTTATTCACATATTGATATCCAACAGGTTTTCACCCACTAATTAATATAAACTAGTTATGTTATCATCTCCCTTTCATGAAAGATACCAACAAGTATATTAAGAATAAAAAAATCCTATTAGGTGTCCAAATATGCTATAATTCATAGAGGATGGTCCTAACCATTTAGATGAACCTACTATGTTAGATCCAAACCCCAAGATACCTCCTCCCAAAACTAGAGTGATCAAAAAGAAAAACCACTCAAGAAAACCTCTTCCTCTATCATATATAAAGAGTTTCATGTGATAGGAACATCCATAAAGTATCCATTGTATATACCATACTTAGGTTCATACTCTAAAAAGGAAGTTTCCACTCAATATATCCATCTTCGATATTCAGTATGAACACCAAGGGGAATTCACTTATCTTCTTAGAGAAGTGGATGATGTAATCCCCACATTTAGGATAACCCTTCAGGTTCACTATATGAGACTATTAGTTCTCATAGAATCACCGAATCGACTTCTCCACCATGGAACCCTCTCGCACAAGTAAAAATAGTGGGTCGAATACATCTATAAAGGTAGGAAATACCTCTCTCTATGAAGGAAATACTAATTTGAATCTATATGATTAGGAATTTATACTATCATCCATACAAAATGTCCTCTACTATTAAGAATTAAATATATCTCCACTATTATTCCACACTAATCTCATAAAACACCATAGTTTCATCCTCATGGAGGAAAATCAATAACCCATAAATCCAAAACTCACAATTTGAGAGTTCACTGCATAGATGATACTCTCAGGGTAAGACCAAGGAAATAATTTAATGAAAAACATGTTCCTTCTCAAACCAAGAAAAAGAAGTATTCAATATATACACCTCATAAATGTCATAATATTTCTCATCACCCCACTCAACAACACTTGAATACCATCTTTAAAATATAATAAAATGAATATGTCTATCCCAAGTCGAGGGGTAACCATGTGATTCCATTTGAAATAATTCATTCATTAATATATATCTATATGAAGTGAATTATAATCAATTAATATATCATATAATCCATGATTACTTTTTTATAGGAACTTGACTATAAATTCTTAAGAGTGGGATAGAATTTCCACACATGTGGGGGATCTCACCCACTACTGGTGATGTACCTCAACTCATTTAATAAACCATCCATCTCTAAAAAATACCAAAATTGGTACCTAATATATTCCAAATTATGAACCCCTAGATCTAACATATTCCATGAATGAATCACTTAAAATACCTCTTTCTCCACTCATGATTTACTGAATTTATGCAAGGGGTGAGTGAATGATAGTTATAACCATGGGAAACACACTAGATGACAAGGCTCTGGACAAGGGTTCCCCTGAAATATCTAAATCCTAAATATCTAATATTGAAAGAGTAACTCACTTAAGAACTCTATAGTATGAGGGTCCCTATAGAGAGGACATAAATTTTACTTTAAACTGCACCCATTGGAAACTGGACACATTCATCCCTTGAATGCATCATCCTATATTTATGTTTTTCTACACCCTTTACATGATATGAACGAACTAAATATGGTGATGTTGAGAGAGGATAATAGTGTTTTCCTTATCTATTCTCAGAAACACAACTGACACTTCTGTTTAATAGTTCTATCATACGAAACATGGAATGTGAATCCTTACTACATTCAGTGTGATATTTATAATCACCCAGAACCCTAGTACTATAGTCAAGGTGTGCACAAAATGTGTTATTTCAAACTAAAGTTTTTGTAGTTAGATTATTCAACCATAATTATAGATCCACTTACCGTCTCACTCTCTCCACCCAAAACTTCCTCCAATCACACCGTTACACCACCAAATATTTTTCAGGACAAATTGTAATCCTTAATAGAAATTTTATCATCCCCATTTCACCATAACGAAGTGGTTCCTTCATACCAAAATTTAAATTTTCATTATACCATGTTCTCCTTTCACTTCAAATGCTATCCCATTTTCCTGATAATTCCTTTTCCTCAATGTAGCTCGATCGAATCTATATCAATAACTCAATATATCAGTCATAAAGAAGGATTATGGTACCCTACATTTTGAAGAGACAATTTAAGAACAAATGGTGTAAGAATCATGGTTAGTGTGAATAAAAACCACCATAATATCTTACCATGACATGCATAACAAGAACATTGACAACGAGAAGTTTTATAGGGAAGTACATAATGAAAATCATATAATAATGACAAAAGGGAATATTCATGAAAAATATATTTACGATTTGGTGGTAAAACATCTAAACAATGATCAAAATATTAATATACATTAGAAAACTCCAAAATAATAATGGAAAACACAAAAATATAACAAGGGAGAAATTATTTAACACAAAGAATGAGGTTTGAACCCAAAGGAAGAAGCCTTACCTCATGGCATAATGGTCGCCACTTCAACACATTTTTGGTGCCTTGGTTTCATTCATTATCATCACATGATATGATCATTGGCATCATGAAAGATCCACTCTCACTCCATTGATCCATTTCAATTTCTACTATGTTCTAGTACCCATCCACATCCATCTATTAAGGGGTTTTCAATAAAAATATATGATAACCCTAGAGAGGTGTTTAACCTTGATTTAATAGAGTAACTTATTGGGTTTTACATCAAATAATTAATTAGTTTAATATTTATTAATTTTATTAAATGATACAACCGTAATGGGTTGTTCTGGGGCTTGAAACATGAACTTAAACTATAACACTCCTAGGGTAAACTGACCAGTTCATATGGCATTATGAAATTAGTTTCCTCACCTGATTCTTCATTCTATAAAAAATCATTATTCAATTAAACACACATATACATACAAAAATTAATATATTAATATTGATGATCAACAATGCATGTATCTTTGATTCAAATTAGGGATCATATGAAAAATATCATTCAAAATATTTTATGAATTCAAACTAAAAAACTAGGGTCGCTACATCACCATATGAGTTCTTGGAACAAATATTTATTTAAGTAATAAATATTAAAAAATCAGATAAAATTCAAAAAAAAAAAAAATCACTAGAGACCAGCTCAAGGGTAAACATAGGACCCCAAGATCAATATAATCATCCAAAATATGTATGATGTATCCTTTTAGGGTAAATTTACTATTTTACCCCTTATAAAGTTATAAGACCCTAAAAACCCACAATTGAGTTAATTCTCAACCAAGAAAAATTCTAATTCACTACATCCTCCCAACTTTCAACCCTTCCCATCCCCAAAAAGGAAATAATTAAAACTATATAATAAGAGATATCATAAAACAATCTCATGCAAAAATTCCGACTTACTTCCACT
Source organism: Viscum album (assembly GCA_963277665.1). Lineage (NCBI taxonomy): Eukaryota > Viridiplantae > Streptophyta > Magnoliopsida > Santalales > Viscaceae > Viscum > Viscum album. The sequence goes on along the minus strand of OY728138.1, from coordinate 53,138,573 downwards.
ACCAGGGTGAAATACTTCCTAGAATACATAATTTCCAATAATAGCATATGTGACTCCAATTTAAGTGATTTTCATGAAAACACAACCACTTATTGAAATATGTTCCTATAGAGCCTCTACTTGAATAACTAAAAATAGATACTTACACCATTAAACATGTCCTAGAAACACCTCATGAGGTATATAGACCTAAAATCATACCCATAAATGGTCACACAACATGGTGGAGAGTCTAGAAACCTTAGATAAAATTCAATCTTGAATACATGCTCAAAATACAACCATGATAGAGTAATCCAATTGTGAGTTTAAGAAAAAAACATCAACTAATAGATCAATATTCCATGTATGGATCTCAATTCAAGAATATCTATATGGCCAATGAGAGTCCAATAAGATGAAAATACAAGCCTTAAACTCCATCCAAATATCTTTCAACTGATAATCAAGCTCTCCTCATAAACCCTTAAGGCATATATAATCAAAATGCATGAAACATATCCATCCTACATGTAGTCTCACATAAATTAGTTATAAATACTATATAAAGTTTAAGAAATTATAGACTGCGAACAAAGGGGAGAGGTATCACCTTAGATCATGGGGAAAGTATATCTCTCCACCAGGTCTTAAAAACAATGTATTGTCACTCACTAATCGACGGTGAGATAGTTAACTACAGGAATGGATTCATCATAACCCTATATCTTCACATGACATGGCTATCAATGGTAAACACCCTTTATTTTATATGATGAACCCACAAGAATTTGAGAATATCTTTATGAAATGATATAGGAATAACTTGAAAGATCATAACTGACCACTATACGATGAATGTACCTACTATTTTGTACCCAGGAACAATTCCTTATGGATCCATGATGAAAAAAGGTTATTAGAGTCCCGTTGAATGGATAATTTTACCACCACACCTATGATAATATCCTTGTCTTGATAACTGAACTCAAGGACCCCTTAACATTACTTCCCTAAATTCTCAAACTAGTCATTACATGATCACTAAATATAAACTCTATCTCTTGGAATCAAACCAATATGATATCAATTTATCATGAACTAACCCTATGAGGTCCTAACCAAGACAATATTAAGATGACTGTACCTCCCAAATTACACCTCTAATAGGCTAGGGGATAGTGACTAACGAGTTGGCATATCTCTCAACATGGGAGGAATTGGCCTATATCAACCTATAAAAAATTCATATCTAATACATAAGATAACTAGAAACATTAATAGTATATATATATATATAATCCATTGAACTAATCTATTCTAAATTCATTCATGAGATATAAAGTACAAATACATCACCACATAGAAAAATATCATGGAAAAAATACACCTGATAAATCTTCAAATCTGAAAGACACAAGAAAATGGGAATCTCCACCTTACTATGTGAAGTCTTGGATTGATCTTTAGTCACAATGGTTACCACCACCATAATGAACCACTATTATCCACCATGTGTAATCAAGTATCCTCAGGTGTTTTCTCAAAAAAAGTGACACTGAATCCATGTTTACCAAGACCAAATCTAAACTGTGCCTCTCCCACACAAAAAAACATGTATGGGAACAAGATCATGTATGGGTTAGTATAACTATACTCAGTAGGACACTCCAAAACCAAAAAGGAAAGAAAAATTTGTAATTCAGATCAAAGTACTGGTATAATAGGGTACCAAGAGGTGGACAAGAAATGATCTAGATATAATCAACCATAATAATTCTCAAGGACACAAGGAAGGTCTCAATCATCTCATATATAATAATTGGAAGTTAAATAATATGAGAAAATAGAGGTGATTATATCATAAAAGTGTCTATAAAGATTAACATGAATAGAAGACCATATGAATCATCTCAAGGGAAAACCATGGGGTGTATGAGGAGTCATAAGGATCAAATAAATCCATACAAAAAATATTTTCAAACTTCCACAACACTGATGGGATCCATGAAGGGGAACCTAATCATTGTTTAAGTTTTCATGTTAGATAATGAAGTACCCCACCCTATAGTCCATCGATACAATACCACTGATCAGTCATCCAAAATAACAATGTCATTCAACCTACCTAACCTTATAGAAACAATAGTGGGGGAACTGTAACTCACTAAATAATAAACATTGGATGAGTGAGTACTGACCCTAGTATAAGATCCCACACCTTTTCTGTGCTCTTTAGATAGGGGGAATATGAAATCCAAAAATAAATTATCTTGCACCTCAAGTATGTGGGGAAAATTCTGACCCTATTTGATACAAAAATAGAGGATCACATTCCCCAAATATATTTTGGGGAATACTGATCATATCTAAGGATGATGAGATTCCCACACCCTAATACAACAACACCATTAGGGATATATAATCCATAGATCACTCAAATTTCCATGCCCAATTCCCCATATTTATCCCAATAGAGAAAAAAATGAATTGCTTGTATCATCTTTAATTATACCTCTGGCACTAAATCAAATCATTCCATCATATTTTGAAAAAATAATCTTTGAATGGACTACTCACATGTGTAAATATAAGATCTGTGCAAGGAGATATGAAAAAATACTTAGATTGGAAAAGTACATGACATATACCATATATTGGATTTGGTTCCCTATAAAAAACCACCTTCATACTTTTGAATACATGTATATTCAAATACCCAAATATTAATAAATATCTTATCACATGATGAGTGTTCTTTCATGTATCATTAATTTGATAAAGTTATTATATTATTTTTAACATCATAATATTAAAGTAGTAACCCACTATAACGAAAAACTTAATGTTTTATAATAATATTCATGTATATATTTCCTATTTCTAAATGAAATCTATAATAGAATGTGTTTGACTATCAGGTGATAGAGGCTCATAATACATTGAGACTTATTTTCATAAAGTTCGCACTAGGAAATCTCTAAGAATGGATTTTATGAGGATAAAAACGCTAATAAGAATTCAACATGTTATATGTTTCATTTTACAATACTATATATGGATGTGTTTATTAGCCCTCAGAAATTATATTATTATTTATATATATTATGAATCATGTACTTTTATGTATTGATGAATGTTTTGATGGAAACTCTAATGACTTACCACTCCATGGTATTTTTATGTTGGTATGAACCTTCTTTCCAAAGGCAGGTGGTCATTGGGGATTTTACTATTGATGCTTTAGGATACAAATTGGTTGATAGTATGGGAGGTCTGGATTATAAAACCATTTATAGTGTAATTATTGCTTACTTCAGGAAAATTTAATAGATTTAAGATATGTTAGTGAATATTTCCAAAATCCAAGTTCATGACTCATTACTTCCATGATAATTTTTGATCCTGAGTATGTATTGATGTGAACATCAAGTATTATAGGTTCTTTATTGACATGACCACTAGTATGTAGAAAAGGTTCTCTATCTATGTGATCATATGTATATATTATAGGTTTTATATCTTTATTTTATCAGTTAGAGATGTTACAGTTTAAAGACACAAAATTGGGTATTCTGGGGTATTTAACCATCTAGTGAGGTTGTAAGTGTTTATAGTGCTGGGATTCATCTCTTGATAGGGTATTACTATATATACCTATAAAGTTAATCATAACCCACAAAGTTTAGATCCATTTAATGGGACACTTCATACCTTTCAAGATTGCGTGACAAGGACCATCATGGTACCTTTTAAGGCCATTCAACCCTGATTGGGGGTGTTTGGATTGAACCTAAAAGAGGAATACTTTTTATCATTTTTAATAGAAATTAATGCTTACATAGTCCATATTATACAGTTTAAGGTCATATGATAGGACCCCACCATATAATTTAATATCATTCAGAAATGAAATTGTCGTGCAATTTTACATCACGAGATAATGACACATACATTATGAAATGGGGGGATGAAGGATTGAGTGAGGATTACTCATGGGAGGACCTAATAGTAATCATTATAGGGAATATTATTCTTTTATGGTTAAAAATCATAAGGAATATTGCCCTTTAAGGGAGATGGGTCACATGGAATATGGCACTTTAAGTAAGATGAATCACAGTGAATATAGAACTTTGAGGAAGATGACTTGTAGGGAATATGTACCATTGAGGAATATGGCTTATAGGGAATATGGAACTTTTAAGAAGATGTATCGTAGGGAGTATGGAACTTTTAGGAAGATCTCATAATAGATATAACCCTATGTGGATGAGTTTGGGCTTACATATGATCTTCCTTGGCATAAATATGCCTGGATTATTGATGAATCCTAGTGATAAAGTTATCAAGGGGAACCTGTCTAGGTATTATACCTAAGTAGGAGGACCAAACCTATATGCATTATTAAGTGGACAAGGGAGGTTAACTTGAAACCTAGGAAACTAAGATGAGAAGCATGATCTAGGGGATGTTTCAATAATTTACTAATGAAAAGGACCTTCATTATCAAGGGTATACATGATTATGGATAACATAAGAGTCCTATGAAGTTTCATAGGATTTATCAAGATATGTCTTTTATCAAGGTAAAACATCAGAGATGAGGTCAAAACTGGTGTGCATGGCCCAATCTTGTAATTTAGGAGGCCGTAGAGGAGGCTTGAAGAAGTACCACTAGGTAGTGAATGAACATATTACAATGAGTGTTCAAAGTTATTTTGGTCTATCTTATTATACCATTTGAGGAAATTAAAAAAATATGGTTCCCAAGAGTATTTCATATTGGTTTGAAACAAGATTCCAAGAGAATGGAACTCATGTAGGGATTCCTAGGGAAAGTTGTCTCCTTAGTGAAGGTGTAAAAGCCCAAAGTTTTCTATTAATAGTTTTTTCCTAAATAAATGTTTATTATATATTTCATAATATTATACATGTACAAACTATAGAGAAACTAAAATATTTTTATCACAACAATAAATATCATTACATCAGTCATCTAAAAAACCACTAAAAATTCAAAACATTACAACTGGATAAAAAATATAAAATAGAATAGCTAAAATGAGAAAATGTGGATCCCACAATATTCTAGAATCATTGCCCCCACAATTAAAACTATATAAATGAAACAAAATATTAGAAAACTAATCAAAATATTAGGAAATTAAAATATAACCTTATGAGGAATTGTAGTGAATATTGAGTGAAATAATGAAGTGGTATTTATAGGGTATAAAGGGAAATTTGACCATTGTGATTTGACTATTATATAGTCATTGGCCAAATATGACCATTGGTCAATATAAAAATTATTAAATTTGACCGTTGGGAAATATACCCATCATTGATAGTTTTCCACTATAATTACTTTTTTAAGTAGTAATGACAAAGGATAATTGATGCATAATGGAGAAACAATGACCTCAACCATTTGAGTCAGGCCGTTTAAATCCCATTTGTCAGAAATTGGGATAGAGGTAGCATCATTGGGGTTTACCCTTGACCAATCACAAGATGGGGTTAAAAAAATGAGTCTTTAATGAAATATTATATATGATATTTTCAGGTTAATTGATATTACCACTCAGTCAATGTTTTCCAAGACACCCCATGAAACTACCACCATCACACACATTGCCCTTAGGGTATACACAAATATAATAATGGGTTATGTTCCCTAGATTTAGTTACTCAAGTGTAACATAATTTGTATATATAAATTTTTTATTACATAAATTCCATTTTAAGAATAGTTTTTCTCAATAAAATATATGTTTAATTAAGATAAATTTGATAAATTGATTTTTGGACACAAATAAAACATAATTGTATTTTTTAGAAATTATATATACTTTTATAATAAAATAACATATTTTAAATAATGTTCGTTCTAATGAAATATCCTTTTAAAAAATTATTATTTAAATATAAATGATAAAATAATTCTATAATTACCTAGGGAATGTTCTATAAGTGTCAGAAATTTAACTGTCTTAAAAACTGTTATTTTTCAATAAATATAGCTTTTTACATTTAAAATTTAAAATTATAATATTTGGAGAATTATTTTGATAAAATAAATATTATATTTGAAATCAACATATCTAAATTAGGTTAAGGTGAATTTTTGGAGAATTTTCTAAAATACTTTATTTTTCAATGAATAGTAAAAATATAGTTTTGGGTTTTCGAAATGTTTTATGACTTCATAATTATTTAATAATCATGTAATAATTAATTAAAAAAAATCCACTACCTAAGATATTTTATTTTATTAATATTTTGTATTTTAATATTTTTTAATAAATTTACAAACATATAAGTGACTTTCCAAAGTCTAAAATGAAAATTTTGTTTTTAAGAACATTATTATGTTAAAAATCTAATTTTCCATGTACAAAGAATTATTAAATTTTTTTTTCGGTTACAATGGATTAAATTATCATAAAATTTGAATCAAATATATATAAATATGAGAAAAAACCATGGTTAATCCAATGGTTTTTCATTTTCACTACCTTGATTTTCAATACCTATATTTGGAAATTATTAAACAATTACTCCACCTTATGTATAAATACCCACCCATTTCACCCTTCCAATTCACTCCAAATAAATCCTCCACAAATTAATTGTAATTTTTCCTCCCAAAAAAACCCCAAGTAATCATTAAGCCACCGAGGTCCCATCCACAAGATTTAGTAGCAACCCTTCAAGGTAAGGGAATTTTAATCATCTTCTTTCCCATTCAAGTAATTATTTTTGTGCAATACTTCTAAAGGGTATGTTACTTTTTTTATTATTCTTTTTATCATACCCTTTCTGATAAAATAATGTTTTATAAATGGGATACCCTTTTCCCTCTAATTTTACCCTTTTCTAAATGCACATTTTATACCCGTCATGCTACTGAATCTACTTTTCAAATTTCTCTCTTTTACATAAGAAATTATTATATTATGAATTCCAAAACCATTTATTTTTCCATTTTTATTAATATATATTTTAATATAATTTATTTATTCATGTATTTACATATATGGAACTGACATTCCCTTTCTGTGGGTAAAAAATAATGTTATGGTCAAGCCTTTAAGCACTTACACACTCATGATTTTATAGGAAACATATACTTTATTATCCCCGTGTTATTGACAAAATGATTTATTATGATCAATATGGATCACATGAAATTAATACATATGAAGGGTTCAACCTTATATCACTCCAATTCATTGGGTAAATAATTATTCTCTATTTATGACATGTTTTACGATACCTTGGTGAATTACCTTGGTAATTTTGATTTATGTCACCTTAGTGATAAACCTTAGCGATATGCTTATGAATGCCTCATTTTTATGTTGTAGCCACATTTACATGATTTTATTCATGTTATTTTTATTATTATATACCTCATGTTCTCTTGATCATTCTATAATGTTACACCTCATGTTCTTATTGATATTCCTCATGATCACATGATAAATGTCTCCCTTACTTATTATATTTCTGGGCTCATGCTTACCTATTTCCTTTGATTTATACCTCTAATATATGAAATGTAGTAAAAGCAACTTAGGTTGAACCCATGAATAATTCTTTCATGTGTATTATAATAAATTTTTATGTTTTCATTTATTATATTCCTATTTTCCAAGAAAATAAACTTTAAAAGACCATGTGTTTTGTTCCATGTCATGAAACGTTTATGTGATAAAAAGGAAGGATTACATATTTGGTATTAGAGGACAATTTTGTTATTTGTGGAAATTAGGGCTTGAAAACTTTAGTAAGAAACCTAGGGATATGTATGAATATAGTAAAACACCTTGGTATTTTGGTGACGTATTAAGCGAGTGGTTAACATGAAATTAAATCCCCTTATAGATACTACAAGTGGATTTGGATATGAAACAGATGTACCTAGGGGTAAAAATCATGAAAACAACACATTGAGCTAGAATCGATTGGGAACTAGTGCATGACATCAAGCCTTGTTGTACACTTATTTTTACTCTCTTATGGGATATGTTTGGTTAATCAAAATATTTTTATAAACCATTGTGAAGGATATATAGAAATGGTAATTTTTATTAGAGGAGATTAATAAAAAAATATATTTAATCATGATGTTTTATTCCATAAACTAACTTTATAATTATAAGATTCCTGACATTAATAAGTTTTCAACTAAGGTTTTTTTCTTTTATAAATAATGATGTGAAGTAGGAGGAACTGCGTAAATAATGAATGAAATAGATGATGCACTGATGGCCTTCCTAACATGATAGATTTTGGAATGGAAAACTTTATGAAGATAATGAATCAACTTTCTCGAGTTATGAATAATAACTTGAATTAGGTTGAGCAAACAGATTCACCTCGAAGGGAGAAACTTCATGTTTAGTCCTTGATACATCAACAACCACCTTCTTTTAGTGTATCTACTGACCCATTGATTGTTGAATAGTTGATTACCACTATAGAATAGATCTTTTATGTACTCCATTGTTCGGATCTAGATAAGGTCACCCTAAAAGTATACTTCTTAGAAGTATAAGCTGATTAGTGGTGGAAACTTATAAAAAACATGAATCCAAGAAGAGAGATTGATTGTATGGAGTGAGAAGAGTTTAAGGTAATCTTTTTCAATAAATATTTTCTTCATTTAATGTGAATGAAAATTAAGAAGGAATTATTGGAGCTAAATAATAAGTAAAATTAATCAGTGGGAAGCTATAAAATAAACTTTACAAGAATTTTTATATATACCTCTAGCATTGTTATGGATCCTAAGGTAAAGGTTTATAGATTCTTTAGCAAATTAAGACCCCATATGTGGAGGAATTTAGAAAATCAAGACTATAAAAGCTATAATGAGATACTACAGAGTGATATGGAGGTTGAATTAGAGTTTGGAGAGATGCAATGGTACCATTGGTTAAATGAAAATAAGAGAGAAATAAAGACAAACTCAGGGAAGAATTTTGATCACTGTAGAGGAGGAAAAAATGTGAAACTTCACACATACAACAAATATAGGAATAATAATTTAGGGAACTACTTTATTGGGAGTGGAAATTTATACAATAATGTATGATATGTACATATTTCTAGGAACTATTGGGGCGAGGTGAAGCCTCAACTCCTCAACACTAATGAAAAAGGGAAGATAGTGCAGGCCTAACTTGAATTTTAATGCTTAAAGTGTGGAAAGATTGGGTACTTTTCCAATAAATGTCCAAATTAGAGGATAATAGAGGGAAACCACCATAAACCTCAAAATATTCCAGGATATAAATTTTGAGAATTTTATATCACAATGGATAAAGTAGAGGCTCCAAATGATGTGGTGACAAGTGTACTCATCATGCTCTTAAATATAGAAACTACATTGTTTGATTCTGGTTCTACACATTCCATTATTTAATCCAAGTTTGAAAAACATATAATTAATTCCTTAGATTCTATAATTTGAGTTATCAGTCAATAATCCTAGTGGTATTATCCTAGTATCAATAGAGTATATAAAATCTAGTATTAACTATGGTGAGTAAAATCTCATCGCAAATCTAGTAGTCATTACTATGGTGGAATTTTACACTATACTAGGGATGGAATGGATCTCAAAGTATAATGCTAAGATCAAATGCATGAGAAAAGAAATTTTAGTATCTTTAAATGTAAAACCTATAGTTATTTTCAAAGGAGAGATATCCCGACCTAATATTTTTCTATAACCACCTCCCATAGCCTTTATTATGGAAATGATAAGTGAAGAGGGTGAATTAAATGAAAGTATAAGGATATAAAATGTCCCATAATGCAGGAATACATTAATGTATTTCTTGAAGAGTTACCTAGGACTCCCTTAGAAAGAAATTTATAGTTCTATATTGAACTCATACCTAGATCCAAGTTGATATTGAAGACCCAATATAGAATGGAAATGTGGAGTTAGAGGAATTAAAGAAACAGCTTAAATATCTTTTGGAGAAGAGATTTATTTGACCAAGTGTGTATACTTGGGGAGAAAATGTTCTATATGTAAAGAATAATTATGGATCAATGTAGTTATACATTGATTACAAAGAACCTAATGGGATCACAATGAGGAACAAATACCATCTCCCAAGGATTTATGATTTTATTTTTCTAGATTCATGGGGATAAGTTCTTCTCCAAGATTTAACTCTGATCTGGGTATCATCAATTGAGGGTGAAGAAATAAGATATTCCATAGACCACCTTTCAAAAAAGATATGGGAATTATGAGTTTATTTTTATGCCCTTTGGATTAAATAACCATCCTACTATATTTATGGATCTGATGAATAGAGTCTTTAAGGATTACCTTGATTAATTCATGGTATTTTTTATTCATGATATTATGATATATTCCAAAAGTTGAGAGGAGAATGAGGATCATATAAGGGCTATGTTGAAAAATATAAGGAAGGAGAATCTATTTGGAAAATTCAAAAAATTTTAATTCTAGTTACAACAAGTTGAATTATTGTGTAACATTGTAACCAATGAACGAATCTCAGTTAACCCTATCAAGACAAAGGCTATAGAGGAGTGGTCTCATCCTACAATAGTAACTAATATTCGTATTTTCCTTAGTTTAGTAGGATATTATAGGATGGTTGTGAATTTTTTTTCATGAATTTATAATATACTAACCAAGTTAACTTGAGAAGGATCTATGTTCATTTGGACAAAAGAGTGTGAAGAAAATTTATAAGAATTGAATAAGATATTTCTTATTGCACCTGTGTTAACTATATGCTCTTTTGGAGAAGGATTTTTTATTTATGGTGATTAATTTCTAAAAGGTCATGGGTGTGTCCTCATGAAAAATAAAAAGGTGATATCTAAATCATCTCAGTAGTTAAAGCCTCATGAGTAGAATTATACTGCGAATGACTTGGAGTTAGCTGCAGTCATTTTTTCTCTGAAGATATGGGGGAAATATCAGTATAGAAAGAAATGTGATATATAAAAAACCACCAGAGTTTGAAGTATATATTCAGGAAAAATGAATTTAACATGAGAAAAATAAGATAACCAGAGCTTCTTAAAGACTATAATTGTTCAATTAATTATCCCCTAGAAGAGAAAACAAAGTCACTGATGCATTAAGTAGGAAAGAACCTATTATGTTAAAAATGACTAGGATTCAAGGAGATCTATTGATTAAGGACCAAGTATGTTTTTACATGTGAATCATAAGGGAAGGTAAATCATCAATCCATTCCCAAATTATTTCTTAAAGATCATTATATAGAATATTAAGAGAGATAAAAGAGAATATTCTTTTATGCAAAAGAAGATAGGGGCTATGAAGAAGATGTACTGAAATTCCATACAAGGATATATGTCCCATTTATCCTGTAGATAAAGAATGAGTTTATGGATGAAGCTCATAGCTCTACATTCTCTATAAATCTAGAAGAACTAAAATGTACCAGGACCTTCATGATCATTATTGGTGGGATAATATGAAAAGAGAGATTACTGACTACATTATAAGGTGCTTTGGTTTTCAACAAGTGAAGTTGGTGAAAATTTCTAAAGGGGTATTGCAACCAATACCCATAAAAATATGGAAGTGGGAAAATATCACTATAGATATCATAACTAGTCACCCAAGAAAATCTAAAGGAAATAATGTGATATGGTTTATAGTGAATCGACTCACCAAGTCTTCCCATTTCATCGCCATTCGAGAAGATTTCTCTCCTGACCAACTTTCCAAGATAAACATAAAGGGAGTGGTGTTGATTCATGGGGTTACACTTTAAATCATTTATAATCATGATTTAAGGTTCAAACCTAAATTTTGGAGAAGTATTAAACATTATATGAATAATGAATTGAATTTTAGTACAACCTATCACCCTCAAATTGATATCCAGTCTGGAAGGGCTATTTAGAAACTCGAGGATTTGCTAAGAACATGCATAATAGAATTGAAAGGTGGATAGGATCAACAAATCCCATTATTTGAGTTCTCTTATAACAACAGATTCCAATCAAGTATTCAAATGGAAACTTGTCAAGATCTATATGAGAAATTATTTCGAACTCCTACATGTTGGGACGAAGCTAGTGAAAGAAAGATACTTTGGAATGATCTTGTGCAAGAGATGATAGAAAAGGATCATTCCATTAAAAAATATAAAAGATAATCAGAGTTGGTATAAGATCTATACCAATGACCATCAAAGAGACTTGAAGCTTTATGTAGGATTGAAATTTTTCCTGCAGATATCACCATGGAAGAGAGTCATGTAATTGGAAAGAAAGGGAAACTTAGACCTAGATAAATTGGACCCTTTGAAATCTTTGATCGCATGGGAGTTTTTCCCTATAAGCTAGAACTTCCACCAAATCTGTATCAAGTTCATGATGTATTCCACTTATGTCTTTTGAGGAATTACATACCAGATCCCTCACATGTACTGAATCAGGAGGCGGTACAACTGGAGAATGACCTCTCATATGAGGACCAACCAGTGATAATCTTTGACCATGGAGACAAATGTTTATGCAAGTAGACAACAAAACTTGTAAAAGTAATGTGGATTAACCATAAATATGAATAGGTTATGTGGGAACTAGAAGAAACTATGAAATATAAGTACCTCCATCTTTTCTCAATCAACTATATGTGATGAAATTTTTGGGATGATATTTATAAAGGGTGGAATAATGTAATGACCCATATTTTTCTATTAATAGTTTTTTCTTGAATAAATATGTGTTATATACTATAAAATATTATACATATAAAAAATATAGAGAAAATAAAAAAATATTATCTCAATAATAAATATCATTACATTAGTCAACTAAAAAACCAATAAAATTCCAAAAATTATAATTAGACAAAAATTATAAAATAGAAGAGATAAAATGAGAGAAAAAGGTAAGGTATTTTACCTCATTTAAAATAAATATTAGAGTATGATTTCTCACTTGTAAATCTCAGTTGAAATTTTTAAGGGGATGGTGTTTAGATTTTTTGAACACTTTATAAATAAAATTTGAAGGAAATTCTTGTTCTTATTTTTCTTCATTAGTTTGAAAAGGTTAATTCAAAGCATTATTTTGAAAAATATTTTGGGAAATAATTTTTAGAAAAATTTCATAAAAAACATCATAGATTTATAATTGAACCATTTTAGTCCTTTTGTTAAAGACATGGTAAGATTTGATTGAGTTGTAGTACCCATAAAAGATAACTTCATCAGATTTTGGATTTAATTTTCCAAGATTGTATTTTTAATTTAAAATAAAACATTTGAAAATAAAAACTTTGAAAAATCTATCTTTATGATTTTTATTAATCCAATGCTAATAACGTTTTTTTTGAATAAAAGGTCTTATGAGAATAAGATTAATGATATAACATGTAGTATTCATGACCTCTACAAAAAAATATTTTGGAATATAAAATTCATTTAAAATATTTCAAGTGATTTATTGGATTGTTAAATTTTTCCTCTCTAAAACCCCATTTTGTTAAGGGTTTTTAAGATCCAGAAAAGAATTATTACAGCCTTCAGAAGAACATAAATAATTAAACTCTTTATTATTTAATTCTACACCATGATCACTTCGAATTGAAATAATTTTGAATTTTTTTTTATTTTAAACATCTTTATAAAACATGTTGAAGGATTTTGGAGATCCACTTTTATTAGATAAGAAATATTCCCATGTAAATATTGTAATGTCATCAATAATCACAAGGTTATACAATTTTTCTCCTAGACCATTAATTTTATTAAGACTAAAACGGTTGAGATGTATTAGATTAAGAACTTTTGAAGAAAAAATTCCCTTTTTTATATATAAAATAGTATTTGTGTTTCCTAACTTGTTATCATGGTTCACATACCATGTCATTATTGAAGTAAAAAATAGGAAGATCTTATACTAGTTGATAATGTTTGAGTTTTAAAAGTGAATGAGAGCTACTATTACCTTGGAATCTATTCCAAATCCATGAATCACTCAATTATGCACTAATTTTTTTGATTTTTTTTACTTGAAATTGATTTTAAATTAATTATATTAACATTTTGAAATCTATAAGTGGTAAATAAACATTTAAATTTTAAATCAGAAAACTTAAAAAAATCATTTTCTAAAGTGATTTTAAAATTTCTACCACAAAATTCACTAATTATTAGTAAATTTTGTTTCAATAATTTTACAAATAAAACATTTTTAGTTAATGTTGAGTTATAAAAATAGATTTTACCTTCAACAATTAATCTACCCCGAGGTTTATCACTGAATGTTATGTGATATCCTTCTAGTTTATTGATATGATTAAATTTGGAGAGGTCACCACACATGTGGATTGAGAAACCACTCTCTAGGAACCACATTGCTTCTTTATTTTTTTCTATAAAGTAAATTTTCCTTTAAAATTAAATTATTTAAGGTTTTGGTACCCAAAAAAAATTAGGAATGATTACGTTAGTTAAAAATTATTTTTGATTCCGGAATTTTTTGTTGTTTTTTTGAAAAATTGGAAAAAATATAGATTATATTTGGTATGACATATCATGATTTTTTTCTATTTAATTTAAAGATAAATAACCAATTATTTTTCAAAAATAATAAAATTTATTTTGTGATAAACCTTTTAAAAAAGTAATTTTCGATTTATTCTTAGAGGTACTTGCGTGATTGGAGTAACACAAGTTAATCTGATTTTTTTTTATTTTCTAAGAGCATAAAATTTTATTTAGATTTTATTAAACTTTATTGAAGTTGAAAATGGAAATTTTGAGGTATCTGATGGTGAATTTGAGCTTACCAACATCTGTTTTTTTATTTTCATTTTGAGATCTTATTTTTCTTTGAATATAAGATTCTTTCATTTTTGGATATTTATTTTTCTTGAACCACTTGATTATATTTCTTTTTAAGTTGTTTATATAAATAATAAATTTGTAAAAATACATTTCTAAGTTGATTTAAATAATATTTTAGTTATTCAAAATTTAGGTGACTAGAGGAGAAAGATAAAGAAGAAAAAGGAAAAGTAAGAGAAGATGGAGGAAAATAAGAAATAGGAAGAGGGTTACTAAATATGAAATATTCATCAAAATATTCTATATGGACCTTAGGTATTGAGTCACTTGAAGTTTATGATGATGTTAAATCCACATAGTCATCACATTCACTCCATGTTGTGACCTTGAATGCATTTTTATCTTGTTTCAATTCATTTTGTTTCTTTTTATAGATTGGGAACTTTGATTTGATGTGACCTCATTTTTTTCACATTCATAGCATGTCACATACAATTCAATATTTTTATTAGACTTTATAGATATCTTGTGTATTTTAACCTTTGGGTATAATTTTTACATGTTTCTAGAAATAATATTTTGTTTGATTAACTCAACTCTAGATGGTTAATCATTGGTAACTCTGAAGGAGATGGTTTTCTTGACTTATTTGGCTTCATTAGACTCCATATCAAATTTTCATTTCATCATGATTTCATATATCATTAGGGATAGGATGAGTTCCTTAACTTCTATATTTTTCACATCTTTGTATTCTTGTATGGATATGAATTTAGGATCCCACGAGCTTGGTAAAACCCATAAGTTTTTCTTTATGAATGTTTCTATAAATAATTCATCACTGAAGTGATTTATACCATTGAAAATTTTAGTAAAACTCATAAACATTCTTATAATCAATTCATTGGAATACATAGTGAAACTTTATAAATATGTATGGTTCACATCAAACCTATTTTCTTTTAATTTATTTTCACCATTGTGTGTGACTTCTAATAATTCCTAAATCTCATAATCATTTTTCAAGAATAAACATGGTTGAATTCATTTATATCAAGACCAAAATAAAAGGAATTCAAAGATTTGTTATTTAATTCAAAATTGTTAACATCTTTAGGATTCCAATTTTCTTTTCATTATTTAGTGGGAACATAATCATGCATTAACATTTTTCATACAAGATATGAAATACTAACATGAAAGGTTGACATCTGATTCTTCTAGTAGAAATAGTCTATGCCATTAAAAATAGGAGCATGAAAATTTGAATTCAGTTTCATAATAAAATATTTCTTTGAAATTAGTTAGGATTTCAAAAACAAAAATTTTAATATAATTTTTAAAATAAGCGATTTTTTATAAAAAAGCAAAGAATCCTTTGATACTAATTATTGGTTAGATATTATGGAAAGAGGGGGGTAAATTTAATATTCAAAAACTAATTTTGAATAAAAAGAATAAATTTAAAACTAAATTATTTTGAAATAATGAAGAAAGAAATTGATTACATGATAGTTGATAAATTCGATTCAAGATAATAAAGAAAATATATAGTAATTTAAGCATGAAAATGATGTAGCTAAATTTATTCAATTATATGAATTGATTTTAAATTATTATATAAGGAAATGTAAATATAGGAAAAACACAATTAACATGGTGTTCATATAAAGCATGATGTGTGACCCTACATATCATCCCCTTAACATGATAAGTCAATAGAATAAATCACTTGATCTTAATTGTGACCAAGAAACTATCCCCTCACAATTTTTTTTGAGCACCCTCTTGAGCTTCACTGGTGTCCAAGGAACCCATCCCTCAATTTTTCAAAGTGATAACCTAATGTAAAAAATATGGTGAAAAAGAGATAGGTTTTCTTTAGGAAAACCCATTATAATTTTCTCAAAAATCTCTTTGTAGAAATGATTAAAATGGATAATATTATATTTGAGAGAAAAGTTAAGATATTATATGATATTTATAACTTGAAGTTGGATCTTTGAGGGGTTTTTGATAAATCTGTCACTCTAGCATCGATTTAGATCAAGAGTGATGTTAGGATCAAGTTTATTTTTGAGAGAATCCTTAATCATTTATTTATAGACTTCAAAATCCTTAAAAAATATTATAGAATTCACATGGAGTAGTTAATAAATTTAAAACCGAATTTAAGAGAGGTGTGGCCAATATTAGATGTATCTTGAGGCTGTCATAGGATGAAATAGCCTTCACCGTAACCTAGTACAAATTTAGCGGTTGTTTTCCTTAAAAATTCACAACACTACACCTTGGAATAGATATAACACTCCCTGGTACTGGTCCAACACATTTTGGCACTAGAAGTTTTGGATAGTTTAGCATGGAACTTCAGTAATAGGCTTATTCACTTCCATCCAAAGTATTTTAAGGTTCTTTCAAAATTATTGAAATGACTTGTATCATAAAATAAGATATATCTAAGCCTTCAATAAGACTTTAAAATATATTAACGATGTCATTGAATTACATCACCTGGTACTCAATGTAATCACTGATACTCACTTAAATGAAATCATTAGAAGCAAAGTTTAGTGTTTATAATTAGGAAAACACCATGAGAGTGAGAGGTAAAATAGTGGTCATCCTAGTGGAATATTGGGTGAAGTGGTCAGCCTTGTGCCATAATATCAAGGTGAATTGGGTCTGTGGTTCTTTCATATGGTTCACCCAAGATAGGCCATTCACCCCAGTGTCATAGAACTATCAATGAAGTGGTATTCTATGATGGTTTTTGTAATAAAATATTTAAGTGACACAATAATTTTTTTGGTTAGTTACGTTAGGTTTTAGTATTAATTAATCCACCTGAAGGGGGTTTAGAGACTGTGGTGCATAGAAGATCATTCTTTTAGGGTTTCCATTTCCATGTTTCTAAATGTGTCAAATTAGAACACTTGGGGGGTCAATAATTTGAATGGTGCTTGAATAGGAAAAGCATGGTGCATGCATGGGCTGGGTAAATGCCACCAGAATGCATAACTTGGGTGTATAACATGGATCTGTGTTTGATAAATTACTTCATTTGATTCCTGTTAAATAGGAAAGTTCCAATAATGAAACATATGAAAATATATACTAATAGTGTGGTAGGGTACACTAGGTATGCCATAAGTTACATGACATTGATTGAATAAGTCATGAAATGATTTTTATTTCCCAATAATTAAAGGTGAAATCTTAGGCCCTTTGATCAAAATAGAATTGTCTAATTATGTCCAAGTCCATTCCAGTTTTTTGATGAGTTTATCCGAGGAGATCAAAGAATGATATATTAGGCATATTGGTTAATGATATAAGAATACAATTTTCTTGATGAGTTATTGAGACAAATAGATTATATTACACAATAAGTGTTTTTATAATGTTGTTGTAAATATGACATTAATTTCTTCCCTATGGGTGACTTGACTTATTATTATATTCTAATATTGGATTTAAGGCAAGACCTTCTAATGCAACTAAGGAAGAGTCCCAGAGGTTCACACACTAAGTGTATCGAGAATCTTAGTTAAATTTTATATTCATTTAATATAGGAAAAAATATTATTCTCAAGATTTAAGAATAATATTTATTTAGGTTATGTTGATCAAATAAAACAAATCACTAATTCTTCTTGTTTGGAATATATGTGAGCTGAGTATTAATAGATATTTATTCACCAACAAGTGAATATAATTTTTTATTGAATTAATAATATAATGATATTTATCTATTTAAATGAATATTTATTATCCAAGTTTTGTTAGATGTTGAGGAAGATTAACAAGCGAAGTTAAGGGATTGATAGAAATGATATATTTTATTTAATACCATTTAAATAAATATTGATTTATTTATTTAAAAAATGATATCTAAATATACATGAGTTAACACATGTCATCTAATATAATAATAATAATTATATTATTCAACATGATGTTTATTTATATCAAATAATTAAATGAGTGCCTCAGCAGAATTTTCAATTTTCTAACCCTAAATACATAACCTAGCTTATATCATTTCTTGATAAAGACATGATAATTGATGTTCACAACCAATTATATTAAGAGAGAATTCAGTTGAAGTATTATAGAGAACCTCTTGAAGAAAACTCTCAATAATAAGAGGTGATCATCCTACTCCACCTACTAAAGACTAAGAGAATAGATTAATGAATCATTTATACCAGATGGTATTCTTTTTGTGATAAAAAAGAATAGATACATAATGATATGTACTTCCATTCTAGAAACTAGAGTTCTATTAGTTATATTATGAGATTTTAAGAGCACATGTGGAACCAATAGAGGAACTATACCATTTATTGTTCATTTCAAAGATAGTATGATGATATTTTAAATAAATTTGATCAACATCATAGGAATAATTATTAAGCTAATATAATTCTTAAATTAAATCATTTATAAATTATATGTGAAAATATTATCTGTTTAAATATTTCATGGTTAGGTTTATTCGGTTCTAAGTATTTATCCGAATAAATCAATGAAACCCATTATTGGGAATGGGCCCAAAATCTTCTATTATGACCCATAAACATTACTATATGGTTATGCAATGTATATCCCCTCACTATCTTCCAAGTTTTGTACTATTTCCCACATATCTAGTGAAATAAACCTATACAGTGTCCACATTGAGTACACAATGTGTGGACACAACCACATTACTAAGTGTGTACCGCTAACACCCTGAGTCAGTTATTCCATGACTATATAGTCTATCTTATTGAACAAATTAAATTTTATCCATGATTCTACCTTGAGCATGTGTCACCACCTAGGTTATGTCATGTATGTTATACATGGTGTGTATCTTGACAACATGACATATGGATGGGATGGAGCATGAATCCTTAATAAAATTAGTGTGATATATATAATCAATAAAAACCCTATCACCACAAATAGGTTGTATAGAACATGTTTTTTCTAAACTAGATGTTGTGTAGTCAGTTTCTGCACTCACAATTCTAGATCTGCCCAACTTCCCACCAACAAAACTGATTAAAAATTCCTATAATCACCACACTGCACTATCCAAAATCATTTAGGGAAAACAAGAATACTTCCCAATAATCTTCTTATCCCTGAAGCACCATAAATAAGTTTTTACATCATCCCTTAATATAAATCTATATCAAACTATCACCTAAAGGTCTACTTGCATGTCAACAACTATCCCCTTTGCTTGATAACACCTCTGCTTTATTGTAGATCAACTGAATCTACCTTAACACACTGATCTATTATCCATGATAAAGTCCAACTATAACAACCCAAGATAAAAATATATTTATTTTACACCATTTTGATAATTTAAACATTACATCTGAAAAAATTTATTACAAAACCAAGAATAGAATATTTAATATCTTTTTGGATCAACTATATTAGAAACTCATTTTATGATACCTGTGAACATTTATCTATAATCAAACCGCACTACACTCCCTTATAAACTTCTCATAAGTTACAATCAAATTCATAACATGGGGAATAGAAACATAAGAAAGGGTTGTGTTCAGATGCTCAGTAAGGGAAAACATAAGAAACAACAGTCAAATATCATAAGTGAGAATAAGATGAAAACATGGGTATAAGACAGATATATAATAATATCATACCCAAAAAAGAGTAAAACATAAATCATGAGTCATGGAAAAATGACTGGAATAAGATGATACATGAATCAAAAGGTGGTGGAAAAATTATTCAATAAAAATGATCCATGAGAGAATAAAATTGGCATAATAACATGCATAAATGTTTGGAATAAATATAGGTATAAGAAAACATATCATTGTGAACATATTATAACCACAATTATGTCCCTGAGCAGTTTTGAGAGCATAGATAAACTGGAATTTTACCCACACATAGTATTGTGAGAATTTCTTAACCACAATTATACCCATGAGTTATATTTTGAGAATAATTTAACATCAATTATACATATTCACAACCTTTTGATCATATATTAACCATAATTATACTCATGAAAAACCTTGTGAACATTTATTAACTATAATTATACCCACACACATCCTTGTAAGAATAGATTAGCTATAATTATACCTATGCACAACCTTTTGAGCATAACTTAACCAAAATTATACCAACACACAACCTTATGAACATATCTTAAGCACAATTATATCCACACACAACCATGTGAGCATATTTTAACCATAATTATACCCACACACAAAATAATTATCTATTGAGATGTAAAACATTAAACAATTCATTTATAGTGATATAGGACTTCACCCACTAATAATTCATACATATGTGTGTCAATTTAAATCAACCATTAATTATATCATAAATAACCCATATAAAGAACAATTGATTTTACAAAATTTCCATATAGTATCATCAAAATCGACCTCAAGAATGTAAATGGTTGATACCCAAAATTAAATCATTTTAAAGAGTATTTAATAAGAACATTTATAGAGTGGTTCATGAAAAATAACTTCTAAGGAAATAAGGAATTTAAAGATAATGTTGAAAATGGTAGCAAAAAAATAAAGGTGTTTTTAAATAACTATTTTAAATTTTGTTTAAGTGATGAAGTTATGGGTCACTTTGAAAATTCATTTATAGAAAGGTTAATTTTGATAAATTACAAGGAAATAAAATTCAAAATTAATATTTATAAATAAATTTCAATAACGAATCCTTGAAAAATATATAAAGGTTCCGAAAAGTTTATTTGAAAACATTTTTTAAACATTGAATTCTTAAAAATAATCATAAAAAAATAACCTTGAAAAATACATAAAGGCATAAAAAATATGAAGTAAAAACTTTATAAAACGTTTAATTTTAAAAATAAACATCAATAATAGATCCCTGAAAATATATAATGGTAATTAAAAATAAAAGTGGAGTGGAAGATAAATTTTTTTTTGTAATGATGGGAAACATTTTTTAATATTTTGATTTTTTTTTGAAAATATAAATCATAAAAATAGAACCAGAAATTCATTTTGAAAAGAAAATAAGGTAATTATTAATTTCACAAGAGATAACACATAATTAAGTTTTCAATTATAAAGGATGAAATTAGAGGGAAATAAATATATTGACAAGAAGAGGAAACCATCATTAAAGAGGATGTGAATTATTCTCAATAAAGATATACTTTTTGAGGAAAAAAATTCATCAAAGTAAATTCTTTGAATTTAAAATTCATTCTCCCCAGAAAAGTATAGAAACTTGCTTGAAATAAAATCTTAGGGTGGAAGAAATCAATATTAGAAGAAATAAGTTAAATAAGAATCATTAAAACTCATCAAAGGGAGTTAATTTAACAAATACCCTTATAACATTTTGTTTCTGAACCTTAAATACCCTTATAACCTTCATATAGATTGAATAGAAACCCATTTAAATAAAGGACATGATATGGATCATCAAACCCCCTTAATTACATAAATATAGTAAAAGAAATTCATTAGGAATTAATCAAACCATATGAAAGATATCATGGTTCACAATAATAAATATTTATAAATAAATTAAATATGTGACAAGGAACCCCCTTACCTTAATCCTTACCTTACACTAAATTACATGAAACTCATTTAGGACTTTGAGTTTCCCATAGAGTATTCCTTTTAAAGGGAGGAATTCGGAAAAAACACAGTGTCTAGTAGCTTAAGGATGTAAAATATAATTCTAGGGGAAGTAAATAGGGAAACTTTTTTAGAGGAAATTGATATTTGGGAGTGGTCTTGAAGGGGTGGTGAGAGGAACCTTTTATAAGCACTAAGAATGGATTTTTTTTCTAATTATTTCATCTAATTATAAAGAGATCACATTTTTCACATGTCAAGAAGACTCCAAAATAGAAAATAATGGAGTAGGGATATGGTTTGGTGGATCCACACCACAACCATTCAATTAGAAACAAATTTTTAACAAGTTCTACCCTTCAATCCTTTGGATAAACCTTTTTTCCTCTTGGATTTTATCACGATAACTAGTTTTTACGTAATTAATTTATCCTTTATGCATAAAAATAAAATAGTCATTATTATATAATTTGTAACTTCTAAATACAAATTATATATATATATATATATTATTATATTTAATTTCCAAAAGATATAAAAATTAATTTTAAATAATAAATGTATAATGTATTAAAAATAGTTTTATAGAATAGTGTAACTAATGTTCTGTTGGAACCAGGGTGATCCAACATGCATGGATAATGTTGTGTTTTTTGTCAATCCAATTTTGGTATAGTAAAATATTTTTCTTTATAAGGAAGATGATGCTTTGAAGAGGAAGTTTATGTGTATTTAAAGAATTTGTAGAATATGGCATTGTTTTCCATTGTTTGTTAAAAATTTTAGGCATAAAATATAAAGGGAGGGAAGTAAAATAATGAAATCTTCAAATCATATCATGATCATGTAAGAAAAAATGGGTTTTTATATCACACGTGTTAAAGAGAATATCATCCTAATATTTTCTGAGTCACTTAGGGATAATTGTGTTTGGAAAATTGGTCCTACAAATCATTTCATTAGGAATATGTTAGGCGATCACATGAGGGGAATCACATATAGAAAGTTACTCTGGTTTTGATAGAAAAGGATTACAAAATGTGATGAATTATAAGAATATAAATCCTTGTGGGTTACATGAGTTCACTTATTCGAATGGATTTGGTGATCACATAAGCTGAAAATCATAACATAATGGGGTTTTGAGAATCATTAGAAGAGAAATATGTAGTATATGATGAATTCCATTTGTGAAAAGAGTCTCGTAGTGAAGTATAGTAGAGAAAACATCCTTGAAGGAGTAATGGGATTTTCATGAAGGGTGTCACATAACCTCACAATTATGTTTAAGCATTTCCTTGATGCTATAGTTTTGAATTTTAGCCACATTTTAGGAAGATAATTTTGTTTTTTAGTTATATAAATACCCATTGTTCACATCATTAACTTTTTGATGAGAAGACTGAGGATTTAATCAGGGTTGGGAGAATCTCTATGAATATGTCATATGATTAGGTTTATCCATTAGAGTTATCATGGCTTTACCACACTATCTTAGAAATGATTATGAGATACACAATCAATGTCATGTGACACATTTCACTTGGAGAAAGTCTCATGAATGAGATATGCACTCAAGGTCTTACACTTGGGTTCTTGTTACTAGGATTATGTGTCAGCTAATCTCACAAAGGAGCTAAGTGATTAAGGTCTTGAACTCAAGGTATTTCACTTATAGTATTTCACCAAATGTTATATGATAGGTATCTTACGCTTAATATTATTCTATTGGGTTATATAATGGGGGTTATTTTATGCATAGTGTTTTAGGAATTTTTTTGAACTCTTAAAGATCATAATTATGAAGATATTTTTAAGAATAATGAACATTTTAGGGCGTTATATCCTGACATTAATGATACAATTCATTTAATATAAGTTTAATGAGGAGTATATGACCTTCAATTCATTAAACTAAGGAAGAATTCATCCAGAGTAGTGCCCAAGGAGGAGTCAATGTAGGTGATCCAATAAAAGAAATAAGCTATCCCTAAATACATTATAAAGAAAGTGTACATAGAATGAATTATTTGTGGATAAAAAATCATAATCCACTAATAATATTGAATCATATTTAATTTAGGTATGACCAAACCATCATTGGGATATACTCCTTGGATGTATCCTTTTATGGTGAACCGTGTAAAATTCATTGCATTCAGATTTATTTTTCTACACTTCTATGATTGGTGTATGTGAAATGAAAGATAATAGGTTTAACAAGTTCATAACAATAAGAGGACAAGATCCTTTAAATCAAAAGAAAATTTTGACACCCTGACTCACCCCTCCCCTCTCTAGGCATCTTAGTGTCTAACAAGTGGTATCAGAGGGAAGGTTCTTGGGGGTGAACCTATTTTATAAATTTTGATCTCATAAAGAACATTTTCAATGTCAGATGAATTCCTATATTTAATTGGTGAATCTATTAGATATGGGAAAATATGATTAAGTCACATATCCATTCTCTTGGGATGGAAGTTCCCTTTGGTGTGGGTTCAGAACAGCGTTACAATAAGAATATCTATGACTAAAACTAATAGAAAAATTATAGGAGTATATTCTAAGGATTTATGTAAATTAACTAGATATCTATATGATCAAATTTATATCAAAGTGATGAACTTCACTTGGGATAATACTATGTGGGATAAACTGAAAAATATATACGAAGAAGATATAAAGGTGAAGGAAGTGAAGCTCCAGTTTTTGCACAATAGATTTGATGATCTTAAAATGCACTCAGATAAAAATAAAGATATTTTCTTTAATATAATCACAAAGGTGGTTGGATCTATCTAGGGACTTATAGAATAAATAAAAGATACATATATAATAGAAAATATTTTATGACCTCTTCCTCCCTGATACAATCCTAAAGTTTTGTCTCTTGAAGAAATGGATTTGACCCAACTATATTTGTATGACCTTCTATGAAGTCATGTGGCTTATGAAATATAAATTTAACTAGAGTCCACTTCAACCCATACCAGTAAGAAAATATTATTAAAGGTGATGGAAAATATGAACATAAATAAAGATAAAAATAATAAAATATGTAATATGAGATTTTATCATTAGAGGATACAAAATTGAAAAGAGGAATGTAAAAATATGAAGCCAATCTACCACTTTAATGCTTTTGGTGTGGAAATGTTGGGAACATTACTACAAGTTGATCGAGGAGATTTGATAAGTTTCAAAGAATCATTGAATAAGATTCCCAACAAAATGGGGAGTTCATATAGAAAGAAATTTTATAGAAGATAATTGTGGAAAATAAGAAAGTTTTAATAAATAATGTATAAAGGAAGTTGAAATAAAATTCAAATAAAATATTTAATATGCTATGTGTAGAGACCCGAAGCTTGACGTACATGTACATTACATTACTTTTGTGGAATACTTGGTACATAACAAACACACACACACAAGGATCGTAATAGTTTAGTGTCTTTGGAAACTCGGAACGTAATCTTCTAATCGTGGTGAAAGATCTTCTATATCTCCCATAAATATCTTCCCATTTTTTTACCTAAAACCTTTCTTTATATCCTCGGGAAAAGAAAACATAAAAGGGTGAGCTCAAATGCTCAGTAAGGGTAAATAAAAGAAATATCAATCACATCATATACACAAGCACATAACTTTTGGAAATCTTAACCTGCAAAAGAGATCATAATTTCATAACATGGGATAAATCATGGCAGTGAAATGTAATCACAATAATAATAACTTAAAACATGAAACTTTGTGGAATTCACACATAATCATAAAGAATCATTTCTTGTTAGTCAAGACTCATTGCCAAGACTATCTTAGTGGACAAAGTCCCTTTCTGAATCGAGTAACCCTCGTTTCAGTCCTGTTTCACTGAACCGATATAACCTACCATTCCAGCCATGTCTATCTCATGAGATATAAAATCTTTACCCAATGCATTGGAGGGAGATATAGGTCCCACCCATCTTATAATGAATCCTTTCTTATGTGTGCCACAAAATCATAAATCATACATCATCGCATAACCCATGTAATAAAAATGGGATTCTTAAACAACATGACATCATAAAACAATTCATATAAGATAAAGGAATTCATAAAAATGTTTCCATCACAACATAATCAAATCCATGTAATAATAGGGATAAAAACAGAACCCTTTTATTATCTTAGATGGAAAATAATTTTGATAAAATACTTGAACTTCATTCTTGAGGAAAATATCCTTTCTACTTTAAAAATACTTTTCCTTTCTTAACATGTCATAAAATTTTAAACTAAAATAAGTTTAAAAATAAACTTGAATACTTGTAAAGGAAGCTTCTTGGAAATACTGTTTTAAAAATCCATTCTTTCCGTATAAGTTAAAAAAAACATTCTTCGTACTTTTGTCGGAAAAGTCAAAAAGCACCTCGTATGAAAAACGTCAAAAGATTCCTTTCATATTTTTTTACTAAAAACTCACCGAAGGGTAAAATTGGATTTAAACAATTGTAGTTGGATGGAAATAATATTACATATTCAGGAAACATGTATGTGGATGATAAAATACACCCCAGTAATTACCAAAGTAAAAACAATCTCGGATAAAAGTGAGATTGTGATATTTCCCTTACCTTAGGTCTGACTTGCTTTGTAAGTGTCCGAACCTCCTGTATAATGATTTAAATCATGTTATTGACTTATTCCAGAATCATATTCATTGTTATTATATCATATATGATCCACTTATGACTTTATATTACCCGTTCTTTTGTAAATAGAAGCGTTTTGGGTAAAATCGTTTTATTTATCGTAGGTGTTTTGACTTGTTGTTCTTGACATTATTATTACTTATATCATGATTTACTTACTTCCAGAATATAAAATATGATTTATATATCATATATATTCAGTATATATATATATAATAGATAGATAAATGAAATGAAAAACACCGTTCATGGAGACGGTAGTCCGTACGTACGCATGAACGCTGTTTTCCTTTCCTTATTGTCTTGAATGGAAGTAAGTAGATGACATACACATATATATATACATAAATACAGTAGCTTTATAATGTCATATATTTCATTATTATTTCTTATATATACTTTATAATCATTCTTAAATGGTTAACATGGAGAATGAATCTCATCGCGTCGTGGAGACGGTAGTCCGTACGTACGCACGAGCGATGA
Organism: Viscum album; assembly: GCA_963277665.1. Taxonomy (NCBI): domain Eukaryota; kingdom Viridiplantae; phylum Streptophyta; class Magnoliopsida; order Santalales; family Viscaceae; genus Viscum; species Viscum album. The sequence goes on along the minus strand of OY728138.1, from coordinate 53,110,937 downwards.
TATCATTTCCATAAATATTGAATTGAATTGGAGTGGATTATAAAATATATCAGAATGAATATGATGTTGTAATAACGATGTATAGTTATTCTTTACACCATTATACCCATCCATGTAAGGTGGTGGTGGAAAATAGATTACACCACGGCGTGGAGACGGTATTCCGTACGTACGCACGCGCGGTGATTTCTTTTCCCGTAGGATGGATAGATGGTGAAATAGGGTTGTTTCATACTTATAATAACATATCAGTATATTATTGATACTGATGTTATTACTTCATAATGAAACAACCTAAGAAGAAGAAGTGGAAGAAGAAATAAAGATGAAAGAATTGGTAACGGTAATTACCTCTTCTTTGAAGTGCCTCTTTGAGACCTCCTCTTAGGGAACTAAAATTGGTCTTTGAAGAAGACCAGAACCTATAGGATGTTTCTAGGGAAGTGGAGAAGAGATTTGGGCAGGTGTTGGCCGAGATTGAGTGCTCAAATTGGTGTGAGGAGGAGGGGGAGGAGGTGCCCTTTTATAAGGGAGGAGAGGGGTACCTTAGGAATATCTCAAAATATTATTTTATATTAAAGTCAAAATCGGTTTATAATGGTTCCAAAGGGTATTATTTCGAAGCTAAAGTGGGGATGGGTCGAAATACTATCATCCAATAGGATTTAGACAAGTTTAGGGTATTATTTTAACCTTATTAATTAGATTTAACTCTAAGTTAAATAATTTAACTTTTACCATGTCTTTTTGTTTTCTTACACTATATGGTTAATACACTTACTATAACATGCCAAAAGAACCCCAAATTGTTTATTATTAATATATATATCCTTATCTAAGTCATTTGTCCGAACCTTATATTTTTAGGAATAAAATAACAATTAATAATATGATATTAGATTTAAAAACTATTTTGTGTCAATTTTGACACTATTTGATATATGATTTTTGTGAAAGTCATAACAGAATTATATGTTCGAAAAAAGTTGATTAAATCAACAATAATATATCATAGTAACATAGAAAATTATTGTAATTCATAAAAAGTCTCAAATTACATTTATTTTGGTGTTTATAACATCAATTATGTCAATATTTCATAAATAAGATAATTACTGCATCATCATTGTGTCATAAATAAATTAAATTATTTGATGTCTAAAAATTAAAAATAAAATACCATTATGTAGGAAATCTTTTTATCTTTCTAATGAATATTTACAATCGAATTTATCTTATGTACAACCCTATATTAAAAATGTTTTAGTAAATAAACGTTGATTTTAACTCTTTTAACTCTTCTTTGAATTAAATAATAATAAATGTCCTAATCTAATCCAAGTGGGCCTAAATGATAATATTTTACACTTAAGGTTGTTTTTGGTCGAGATATACTTGTCCAATAGAATTAGGACATGTTTTAGGGTAATATTAATATCATTCTTACCCTTAATTACCCTATTTACTTTTAACCGTGGTATATAAAAGTAAAAAGTTACTATTCACCAAAAATTATTTTCATCTCATTGAACCACATTTTACTTACTGACATCAACCGTGTCTCTCGGATTTTTGAAATTCCATTCACAGAAGCGGTAAAATTAAGTTTTATGAAAAATTCAGTTTTTTAACTACCTCTTAGTAGTTTCACTATTCATCAAAAATTGATGTTTTTCAGAACAATGCCAAAATTTCATCCTAAGCTATATTTCATATTCCGAATTCAAAAATGAAGTATATTTTACCAAATTCATAAGATAAAAGTTTCATTAATTAATTTTATAATTAAATCCCACTGTTAAAACAAATAGCGTGTTTTTAAGAAACAATATATATCAAAAGATTGACACTTGTTTATGTCTGGTTTAAATGTGAAATTAAATCCAACATTGTATTAAATTGTAAAAATATATTCTAAATATACTTTAAAACCACTCAAATTAATAATTTATCACTATTAATTATTTCGATTAAAAAAGTTGTTTTTAATTATAATTTAGTAATTTTCACTATTAATCAGAATATGAAAGTTATCCGAAAAGTACCAAAATTTCACCTTAGGCTAAATTCGATACTCCGAATCCAAAAATGAAGTCCATTTTGAGAGCTAAAATTTCTAAAATTTTAAAAGGTGGTTATTACTATTCATAAAGGCTAGTTATAATAATATTTTAATAACATATCGTTGTTTAGTGAAACTCGGTATTGCGTACTACACACGCTATCGAGGAAGGTCGCGATTGCGTGTAATGCAAGGAAAGTCAAGGATGTGTGTTGTGCAAGCTCCTTTTGGTGTAGCGTACAACACAAGACATTAATAAAATTAAAAAGAATATTTTTCATAAAATCTCGGACTGTTACACTATGATAGATACTCTTGAGAAGAAAGAATCTAAATTGAAAAATATCAATGAACCTGAGGGAGCAGTTAGGTAGAACATAAATTAACTCTAGAAGATATTGATATTGAATGAAATAAAAATATAAAAATTAATGGATTACTAAAGGAATAATATGAACATATTGACTGGATCAAAGAAGATATTGATCGGATGCAGGAAGAGTTATATTTTCAGTTGGATAGTCATGTAAATTCAGAAGAAGTTGTGAAATTAAAGATGAAGATATCATAACTGACTAAGTTGATTGATGACCTGAATTCCTATGTACAAGAAAGAATAAATAAGGTAGAGTCACTAGAAGAAGAAATTTTTTCTCTCATAAAAAATTGGTAACAAATATGAAATCAAGTTATCTATAGAAGAAAACTCATTTCAAGAGGTTCATATATAGTGAACTGATAGAAAGATTCAAGTGATGTTCAGAAGGTGTCAACAACATTCTGGATGAGCAAATACCCAAAATAGTAGGAAAAGGAATAATTTTCGATGAGTATAAGACATTGAAAGTTGTAACTATGAGGGAACATTTCAAGGGAAAGTAGATGGTTGGTGATATTATTTTAAACATTAAAATAACATCTTTGTGGATAAAGGCTACTGATATTAAATAAAATCATAGGATTGGAAACACCTCTCAATCTACAAGTGTTTTCCTACAAAAGAAGAGCTCTAAAAACCCAGAATACATATGGAGGAATAGAGTATAAAATATATTTCCACTTATGAAATGTCAGTTTTGTGGCTACCATAGTCACATTATGTTCTATTATGATGAATCAATAAGCTATTTTAACAGAGAAACCAATCGAAGTAAACAAAGGAGAATGAGACCATATCCACCATATTAGATAAGTAATTCTTATATGGATATTTCTTTCATTATTATACATTGGGTACAGATATATTTATTATAGGGAAAAGAGAATAGGTGATTCCTACCATAGAATTTTGAGAAAAAGAGATTAAATACATTTTAATAAAATTTCATTAAAAATAGATACTCACCATTTAAGGATGAATATGAGTATGATTACACATCCTATGCTGAAAAAATAAGGAAAATATGTTTTGTGATCCAACTCAACCATAAATATTGTGGAAAGAAAATAGGAATATTGAGAAGGCTAATCTTATATAATTTTCCCTTAGAGAAATAAAGAACATCAACACCTTGATTCTTGGTAGAGGGTGATCATCCTACATGATTGGTAATATGAATCTTCTACAGAATGTGAAGGGAAGATTTGATCAAACAATGTTTTTTGGGAATGATTGGGACTTGAAAATAAAATTTAGTGGTAATACATGATTATATGGTGGTGATTTAAATAAATCCAATGTTCTCTTTGTGGATGGATTTTGAAATTATCTCTTGAGTGTGAGTCAACTATGTGACTCAGGACTCAAAGTATCATTCAATAAAAAATAAGGCATTATCAAAGGAATAATAGGGAAATCTATAATAAAAGTTTGAAGGACCAATTATAATCTATACCAATTAGAAATAAAATAGAACATCTTTATTCTTATATTTAAAGAGGAAAAAAACTTCTAAAATCGAAGTCTTAGTCAAATTCAGCAACAGAGAATAGATAAATTTTCCATGTTAAAATATGTCATGGATATTCTAAATCTAAAATGTGATTATGAAAGAATGTTTAGTGCATTTATGTGGGAAAAAATTGTCTGAGATCCTTATCACCAAGGAAAAAACATGGTTATAATCCACTTTATTTGATTCACACTAATATTTATTGTCCAATAAACATATTTGGGACATATGGTTAATGATATTTCATTATTTTTATCGATTAATGTAAGAGAATAGAATGTGTCATGTTAATAGAAAAAAACAAGAGGACAGGGGATGGATAAAGAGATATCTAAGAAGAGTTTAAAAAGAGACTGGGTATACAATTAAAATTCTATTTTCTAAAAATGGAATAGAGTACCCATCCATTGAGTTTGAGAACTACCTTGAGAAGCATGTATTTAAACATGAGGTTTAATTGGTCAAACCCCACAAAAAATGGGGTTGTTAAATGGAGAAATCTATAAGTGAATAATATGTCCAAAACTATATAGATTGAGAGTAAATTTTATCATTTCTACTTGAAATAGGATATTCAAGTTACTATGTACACTCAAAACCAGACAATGGTGAGTGTAGGTGAATATATAACACCTTACAAAATGTGTCATGAGAAGAATAACTCATTAAATAAAATTCATGTTTTTGGAATCCAATGTTATATCTAAAATAAATAATTCAGTCATGGAAATTATATAGATGTATTAGATAAAATATTATTTCTTGGATACTCTATTAAAATAATGCTTAGAAATGTTACAACAATAGGATTAGAAAAGTTTTGGAGGGAAATGATGTTAAGATCATTCATAAGAAAGATGTGAAAACCACTACAAACACACTTTCTAATGTTTTAAGTGAATAAGAATATTAAGAAGGAAATGAAATCATTATAAATATATATATATTGGAAGGTTCATTAATTCTCAGGAATCCCCAAATGATGAAGATTTAAAGGCTAAATCAGTGGGGGAAACTATTGCTAAATAAAGTCAGACTACACCACAAATAAGAAATAGAAGAGATAAGATTCGTCCATATAATATTATTAATGATAAATATTCTCCAAATTAAACAAGTAGGTTTAATATCATATAGAATTCCACTTTACTCTCCAATGTAGAGAAAACATCATTTTAATAATTAGTAAAGGATGAATCATGGATTAAATCCATGATTAAAGAATAAGATCAGATTGAAAAAAAACTAGACCTCAGATCTTGTGAAGAAACCATAACTTCAAAATGTGATTGGGATGAAATATATATTTAAGAATAATTATGAATAGAATGAAAATGTGATTCGAAATAAGGCACAACTTGTGTGGAAAGCCTTTAAAAATATATAATGTGTAGATATTAATGAAACATTTTCTCCAAAGGACCAACTAGAGTCCATCTAGATTTTCTTGGCAATGAATGTTCAGAGAGGATTCATGGTATTTTAAATGGTTGTAAAAAATAAAATTCATGAATGGAATACTTCAAGAGGATGTTTATATCAAACAACTATTGGGTTTTATGATAGGAAATGATGAAGGAAATGTACATAGATTGAAGAAGGCCTTGTATAGTCTAAAATAGGCACTATGAGAATGGAATTATTTAATTGAGTCTTTCATGAATGTTGGAATTAAAAATAGATGGTGTAGATCACATTATTTATGCAAAAATATACTAGAAAGAATAGTTCATAATGATTTTCTATGTGGATGATATCATATTTGGTGTATGTAAACAAAATCCAGTGGAATTATTTTCAAGACTGATGATTGTAAAATTTGAGATGTCTATGATTAGTGAGTTAATATATTTTCATGGGATACATGTTTTTAAAAAAGAGTGATATACTTTTTTCTCCTAGTAAAACTTTAGAAGAGAGGTGTTGAAAAAGGTCAACATGCATGACTCCAAACCCATAGAGACTTTGATTGTAGTTGGTAGAAATAATGGAAATCATGAGGATATGAAATATATGGATCCCAAATTTTATAGGAATATAATTCTATGATTTATATACTTGAATACAACATGAATGAATATTGTGTTTACAACATGTTTATTTGACTTATTACAGAGTAATATGATGGAAGAACATCTCACACTAGATAAATTCATCATGAGATACATCAAATGTACTCTTAATTTTGTCATAGTCTTTGATGTAAGAAAGGATCATGAATTATATGATTTTTATAATATTGATTGGTCCGAATATGTGGTGAACCATAAATCAAAAATTGGTTATTATTCCTTCATTTACAATAATTGTGTGGGATGAATAAGTAAGAAGTAAGAAATCACTTCACTAAGTACAGAAGAAATAAAATATATCTTGGTGTTCATATTCTATACTAAACTTTTATGGTTGAAACAATAGTTATAAAATATCAATGAATCATTCAAAATTTTTTTGGTGATATTCTACAAAAGAAAGAGTTTTACTGATCTCATTAAGAATATATTACAACATTCTCATACCAAACATATTGAAATTCGGTATCATTTTATTAAAGAAAAGTTGGAAAAAGGAATTTTCAGAGTTGAGAATATTGTAACAAATGAGAATGTGTTTGATATTGTGACAAAAACCTTAGACACTGTAATGTTCAAAAAGAATTGGATGGACCTTAATGTAAATCCACACCCCTTAGCTTGAGGAGGTTCAAATATTCCCCTCTTCCCATTTTATATATTACTTTAACCATTTGTTCATGTTTGGTAGGTTATTTAACTTTGGGTTTATTATCAAAGGGAGAGAATGATTCACTAAAATTCAATGTTTACATTTTTTCTTATAATAAATTGGTTTTTAGGATGCAAATAACTCTCATATTTAGAATAAGTTTATAGTTTAGACATTAGGGGGAGATGTGATCAATTGGGATGTGATGTGTGTGAAAGGTATGGATGATATTTAAAGAATGAATACAAGGGAAGTTTCTCAAATATCTTGAGGCATGAATTTTTCTCTTGAATTCTTATTTTGAAAACAAAAAATTACTCAAGATATACTTAACGTTATGGAAGAGATATTCTATGTCCATCTGAAGTGTAAAGACCTATAATTTCCGTGGAAAGTTTTTTCTTAAATACATGGGAATTTTACGAGTCCGTGAAAATTGACGGCGTGTGATTCCGAGGCCAGGTGTGCCCGAAATCAATTTCTGAAGTTTTGTTCGGGTACGTTCAGTAAACGTATGAGTGAGTTTTTATAACTTTTGAACCGGTGCTTGGAATTGAAATCCAAGGGCACTGTTGAACTCACAGCACCGATATTTTCTTAAGAAAACTTTCACCTCGACGGGAGTTGGTCGAGAATAAAAGTTAGTTTTTGGGTTTTTAGAGAATGATTTAAATAAAAATAAAGTGCGTGGCTTTATTTTTATTTTTTGGTTAAAAACTCCACATGGAAGTTGGTGGTGGGACCACCACACCTTAACCTCCCATGAGAGGTTATGGTGGTGGGGCCCACCCGAACCAAACCTCCTCTTCAAGTTTAATATGGTGGGGACCACCCGAGGTTGAAACCTCTTGAAATCCCAATTAAGTGGGGAGAAACCTCATGAGCTCCCCACTTAATGGTGCCACCACCCCTCCACATTAATTTTGTGCCAACCTCTTGAATTAATTAATTGGAGCCAAGTTAATTAATTCACCCATTTTGAATTTTGTGCCAAAAAATTAAATAATAGATTAACTTAATCTATTATTTGGCTTGGCATATTCATTTTGGTGGAAACTTTGGAGAAGAGAGATCTTAGGGATAAAAATCTCTCCCCAATGAAGAACGAAGAATGAAGAATGAAGAACGCGTTCATCCAACGAAGAATGCCGACAACGATCTCCTTAAACCTTCATCCTCGGATCCTACTGACGTGGGACGTCTTCAACCGACCTACCCTCCGCATCGTCGTCAACGATCCAACACAGATCAGGATTGGAAGTGTGCGGCGGGCGTGACGAACGACGATCTTCTTCCTCTTCTTTCCACAACATCATCATCAAAAAATGATCAAAGGTAGGGGCTTAAATTCATTTAAGTTCCATGTTCTTCCTTTCTTTTAAAATGAAGAAGGTTGTTGAGCTTCGTTCTTATGAAACGATTGCTATCACCCTAAACGTGGAGGGTGTAGACCAACCTAACATGGCCCGACACCCTCTCTCGATCTATCTTTTGTGATGTTCTTCGGCGTGGTGGAGAAACGATGAGGCGACGAAGGCGGCGAAGACAAAGGTTGCGCTACCTGAGGCCTCCGCGACTCGCACCGCCCTCGCGACATCTCAACCTGCCCGCGCATCGCCGGCCTGCCCATGTGCCACCAGCCTGCCCGGCCACCTCCCATGCGCTACTGGCCTGCTTGCTAGCCTGCCCGCGCGCCGCCAGCCTGCCCGGCTGCCTCCCGACCACCTGCCAGCCCGCCCGACCGCCTACCCAGCTTGCTCGTGCTTCACCGACCTGCCTGACTGCCTCCCGGCCGCCTGGACGCCTGACCGGCCACCTCCCGACCGCCTGCTGGCCTACCCGACCGCCTCGCCGGCCTGCCCGGCAACTTCACCGGCCGCCCCCCATCCGCCCGCCGGCCTGCCCGGCCGCCACCCGGCCAACCCGCTGGCCTCTTGAGCCGCGCCGGCCACCCGGCCGAACCAGTGCCCTGGCTGCACCGGCCTTCCGAGCCGGTCTGTGGCCCCCTCGCGGATCCCTGGCCGAACCGTCCCCAACTGCGCCCTCTAGGCCGAGCCGCGCTGGGTCGCGTCCTCGCGGCACTCAGGGCCGAACCGACCCTGAGCCCCGGCCGGACAGCCCTCGTGGCCTGCTGGGCTGGGCCCAGTGGGTCAGGCCAAACCCAACAGGCTGGCCCGCCCAACGGGCTAGACCGGACCCATCGGGTTAGGACGGGTTGACCAGAACCGGGTCGGGTCGGTACGACCGGGTCGGACTGGACCCAGGCCCATTACCGACCCTTTACTTTCTTTGGCCATATATTTGGCACCAGTCGTCTGTTTGACGAACCGTCAGTGGCGTTGGTAATCTTGGAGCGCGATGGTCCTTTTGAGTATACCCCACTGGAGTTCGGGGTATATTTGAGTTATGGTCAGGTTGGATCGTGCACGAATCCAACCGGGCCCCTGGAATTAAAAGGATAATAACTCACAGATCGAGTTTCCGATTGACGTGTCATCTGTTGCGTTGAGACCCCTATGACGTGACAAACCTTTGGGATAATTATTCATGGGATTTCATGGCAGTTTATGTATCTGCACTTGGCTTGAGGAGCGGACCCTACCGGAATCAAGCGTGCTTGTGCGGAAACCCTGTGGCTGGCTGCGCTCTAACGACTGTTCCTGGATCCTGTGTGGGTTCGAAAACACTGATGACTATTCCTGGATCCTGTGTGGGTTCGACAGCTTCGACTGCTGTTCCTGAATCCTGTGTGGGTTCTACAGCTCTGTAAACACACACAACAGACCATCCGGTGGACGACCTCAGGACTCGGGTTCGTTTGTGTGAGGCACACGAGACAGAGCCAGTCATTCGAGGAACATGCAGTGTTTCACATGCGGCGGGCAGGGTCACATGGCTCGTGACTGTCTGACATGCCGATCGGATGATCAACAGACAATTGAGGGATCTCCTAGGCAGAGGTATAGGTTTGATAGAGGCGATCCACAAGGCACAGATAGACGTGGAAGAGGAGTTGGCCGTGCAGCTGGCGGTGGACAACGTTACGAGGTGTTACCACCACCACCACCAAGAGGTCCACCCCGACTGTAGGGAGTAAGTGGACATGTGAGCGCTCAGCTCCAGGAAGCTGAGGCTTACGATCATGGAGCTATGGAGATGATTCGAGGTACGACATGTGTCTACTCCACCTTAGATGTAGTTCTTATAGACATAGGTTCCAGTCACTCTTTTATTTCCACTGCCCTCGTTTGGAGCTCCGAGATTCTGACGGAGCCGTTGGCTCGATCCTTACGGCTAGAGACTTCTACGGGAGAAGATTCGATGATTACGCATTGGTTCCGGCAGTGTGAGCTTACTCTAGGAGGCAAGAGCATCTGCTAGGATCTTCTAGTAGCGGCATCGAGGCCTTAGGACGTCATCTTGGGTATGGAATGGTTATCTACAGTCCATTCTCAAATCGACTGTATTAGGCGCAAAGTGTGGTATGTCCACACAGATGGGACCAGGTTTACCTTCACCAACAAGAAGGGAACCTATGTAGCACAGGACTGACTTACTCGGAGGAGGGTGAAGCTGATCACTCATTAGTTGGCCTGCCTTACCCTCAGAGTAGTTGATGTGGATAGTCTGAGTTATCCTGTAGTGGTGGACCAGTATGTAGATGTTTTCCCTGATGATGTCCCAGGTCTACCTCCTCGCAGAGAGGTGGACTTCTACATTGACCTGTACCCCGGGAAGACACCGATATCTACACCAGCATATCAAATTGATCCCGCTGAGCTTCGTGAGCTACATGTACAGTTGGAGGACTTGCAAGGGAAGGGATTAATCTGGACCTGTGTTTCTCTCTGGTCAGCCGCAATTCTGTTCACCAAGAAGGCAGATGGAAGCTTGAGGATTTGTGTCGACTACCATCGCCTGAACTAGGTGACCGTGAATAAAAAGTACCCACTCCTAAGGATTGACGACCTCTTTGATCAGCTGAAGGGAGCACAGTGGTTCTCGAAGATAGACCTCAGATCAGGCTATCACTAGCTCAGAGTTCGAGACGAGGATGTATAGAAGACATCTTTCAGATGTCGGTATGACCACTACGAGTTCTTGGTTATTCCTTTCAGCATAACCAACACTCCAGTAATGTTCATGGGACTCATGAACAAGATTTTCTAGCCATACCTCGATCGTTTTGTTGTAGTCTTCATCAATGAAATTCTGATCTACTCAACTACTGAGGATGAGCATGCCTACCATTTGCAGGTAGTACTGGACACACTCTGAGAGCACTAGATTTATGGAAAGCTCTCGAAGTGTCAGTTTTGGATCCAAGAGGTTCACTTTTTGGGACATGTCATCTCAGAGGCTGGAGTTGTAGTAGATTTAGAAAAGATTGAGGTGGTACTTTCTTGGGAGCCACCCAGGAGTGTGATAGAGGTATGAAGTTTCCTAGGTTTGGCTGGATACTACCAGAGGTTCGTACCAGACTTCTCCAGAGTTGAAACACCACTATCAGCCTTGACAAGGAAGGGTAAACCCTTCGTGTGGTCGAAGAGATGCCATCAGAGATTTCAAGAGATGAGGCAGAGGCTGACTAGTTCCCCCATCTTGAGGCTTCTAGAGGAGGGCATAGGGTACGTAGTTTACTGCGACGCATCAGGGACCAGACTCAGGTGTGTACTGATGCAGGAGCGAGAAGTGATCGCTTATGGTTCTCATAAGCTGAGACAACATGAGCATAACTACACCAACCATGACCTGGAGTTATCAGCAGTGGACTTCACCTTGAATATGTGGAGACACTATCTGATGGGTGAGAATTTCACAGTCTACTCTGACCACCAGAGTCTCAGATATATCATCTCTCAGAAGGACCTGACCTGAGATAATGGCAATGACTTGAGTTCCTCCAAGACTATGACTTAGAGATAGTCTATACTCCTGGGAAGGGGATCGTTGTAGTATATGATCTCAGCAGGAGATCAGGTATTCAGCTGCTAGGAGAGGCAACAGAGCAGCTGGCTGCTTTACAAATATCCTTTGTAGACCGAGATGGAGAATCTTTACTTTAGTCTCTTACAGTCACTCCTCCACTTCTTCAGCGAGTTAGGTAGGTGCAACATGGAGATGCTGAATGCGAGACATGACGTGCTCAGATATCCACAGGGCAGGCACCTGATGGATTTTCTGAAGGTGGGGAGCACGTCATTCTCTTTAGAGGACACACTATGGTGCTAGTGTCACTTCAGGAGAAATTGTTGAGGTAGGTCCACATGTCCCCTCTAGCGGTACATCCAGGAGTGATGAAGATGTACCAGGATCTTTGACGATAGCACTGGTGGCCAGGTATGAAGAAGGAAGTTGCAGAGTTTGTCTCTCGATGCCTCACTTGTCAGCAAGTGAAGATAGAGCACCAGGTACTAGTAGGCTTGGTTCAGCCTTTAGAGGTCCTAGAGTGTAAGTGGGATGAGGTATCCATGGACTTCGTGACAGTAATTCCACATACATCCAGGGGTCACGAATCGATTTGGGTGATCGTTGAATGACTCACCAAGTCGGACCACTTCCTACTGATCAGAGATCAGAGTTCAGTAGAGAGCTTGGGACATCTCTACGTGCATGAGATTGTGCGGCTACATGGAGTACCTTCTTCTATTGTCTCCGATCATGACACACGGTTTACTTCTCAGATATGGAAGGGGTTGCAGGAGGCTTTTGGGATGCAGCTTCGTCTGAGCACCGCCTTCCATCCTCAGATGGATGGTCAGACTGAGCGGACCATTCAGACCCTCAAGGACATGCTGCGTGCTTGTGTACTCGACTTCGGTCGTAGTTGAGAGGATCACTTACCTTTGGTGGAGTTTTCATACAACAACAGCTATCACTCCACCATTGGGATGGAAACTTTTGAGGTGTTATACGAGATACCTTGCAGATCACCCTTGTGCCGGACTGACCCTTGGGAGTCAGAACTAGTGGGACCAGAGATGGTACGAGCTACCACGAAGAAGGTGCAGATCATCCAAGAGCAGATGAAAACTACACAGAGCAGACAGAAGTCATATGCCGATAGGAGACAGAGACCTCTAGAGTTCGAGGATGGCGACCACGTCTTTCTATGAGTCTCACCTCGAAGAGGTTTACAGAGATTTGGCCGAGGCGACAAGTTATCTCTGAGGTTCATTGGACCTTTCCAGGTCCTCAGTAGAGTAGGCGAGGTGGCATACCACTTATCTCTTCCACCTCAATTGCACCGGGTGCACGAAGTCTTCCATGTATCCCAGCTGAGGTGATACGTGCATGACCCCTCTCACATCATCGACCATGGGGAGTTGGATGTCGATGATGGGGTGAATTTTATGAAGGTTCCAGGGGTGATTGAGGATCAACAAGAGCGGGTCCTTCGTGGATGGTCGATACCTCTGGTGCGCGTTCGTTGGCAGCACGAAAACCTCCTAAAGAGCACATGGGAGCGGGAGGCTCAGATGCGTGATCAGTACCCCCATTTGTTCCCTTAGTTCAAGTTGTAGCTTACAGGGATGCAAATCCCTAAAGTGGGGAGAATTTAAAGACCTGTAATTTCTGTGGAATTTTTTTTCTTAAATACATGTAAATTTTATGAGTCAATGAAAATTGACGGCGCGTGATTCTGAGCCCCGGTGTGCCCGGAATCAATTTCTGAAGTTTTGTTCAGGTACGTTCAGTAAATGGACGAGTGGGTTTTTATAACTTTTGAACCAGTTCGCGGAATTGAAATCCCATGGAACTGTTGAAATTGCAACGCCAGTATTCACTTAAGAAGACTTTCACCTCCACAATAGTTGGTCGAGAATAAAGGTTATTTTTTGGGTTTTTAGAGAATGATTTAAATAAAAATAAAGTGTGTGACTTTATTTTTATTTTTTGGTTAAAACCTTCACATGGAAGTTAGAGGTGGGACCACCACACCTTAACCTCCCATGAGAGGTTATGGTGGTGGGGCCCACCCAAACCTAACATCCTCTTCAAGTTTAATATGGTGGGGAACACCCGAGGTTGAAAGCTCTTGAACTCCCCATTAAGTGGGGATAAACCTCTTGAGATCCCCCCTTAATGGTGCCACCACCCCTCCATATTAATTTTGTGTCAACCTCTTGAATTAATTAATTGGATCCAATTTAATTAATTCACCCATTTTGAATTTTGTGCCAACAAATTAAATAATAGATTAAATTAATCTATTATTTGGATTGGCATATTAATTTTGGTGGAAAGTTTGGAGAAGAGAGAGCTTAGGGATAAAAAGATCTCGCCAATGAAGAACGAAGAATGAAGAACGAAGAACGAAGAAAACGTTCTTCCAATGAAGAATGCCGACAACAATCTCCTTCGACCATCATCCTTAGATCCTACTGACGTGGGACGTCTTCAACCAACCTACCCTCCGCATCTTCGTCAATGAGCCGATGCAGATCGGGATTGGAAGTGTGTGGTGGAAGCGACGAACAATGACCTCCTTCATCTTCTTTTCGCGACTTCGTCATCTAAAAACGATCAAAGGTTTGGGTTTAAATTCATTTAAGTACCATGTTCTTCCTTTCTTTTAAAATGAAGAAGGTTGTTGAGCTTTGTTCTTATGAACCGATTGCTATCACCCTAAACGCGAAGGGTGCAGACCAACCTAACATGGCCCGACACCCTCCGTCGATCTCTCTTTTGTGATGTTCTTTGGCTTGGCGACGAAACGATGAGGCAACGAAGGCGGCAAAGACAAAGGCCGTGCTACCCACGGCCTTCATGACTCACGCTGCCCCCGCGGCGTCCCGGCCTGCCCGGCCACCTCCCACGCACTGTTGGCCTGCCTGCCGGCCTGCTCATCTGCCGCCGACCCGCCTGACCACCTCCCGGCCGCTTGCCAGCCAGCCTGGCTGCCTCGCTGGCCTACCCGGCCGCCTCATCGGCCTGCCCGGCTACCTCCCGACCACCTTCCCGGCCTGCCCACACGCCGCCGACCTGCCCGGCCGCCTGCCAGCCTGCCCCACCACCTTGCCGACCGCCACTCGGCCGCCCGCCGCCCTACTCGGCCGCCACCCCGACCGGCACCCGGCCGACCGCCGGCCTGCCCGACCCCCACACAGCCTGCCTGCCGGCCTCGCGGATCTCGGACGCCCAAACTCCCAAGCCGCGCAGGACACCCGGCCGAATCAGCACCCTAGATGCACTGGCCTCCTGTGCCGGTCCGCGCCCCCTCACAGCGCCCTGGCCGAACCGGCCCCAGCCGCGCCCTCCAGGCCGAGTCGCGCCCTCGCGGCGCTCCGGGCCAAACCAGCCCCGAGCCCGGGCCGGACCACCCTCGCTGCCTGCTGGGCTGGGCCCAGCAGGTAGGGCCAAACCCAACGGGCCGACCCACCCAACAGGCCAAGCCAGACCCATCGGGTCAGTACGACCGAGTCGGACCAGACCCAGGCCCATTACTGACCCTTTACTTTCTTTGGCCATATCTTTGGCACCGGACGTCCGTTTGACGAACCGTCAGCGGCGCTGGTAATCTTAGAGTGTGACGATCCCTTTGAGTATGCCCCGCTGGATTTCAGGGTATAGTTGAGTTACAGTCAGGTTGGATCGTGCATGAATCCAACCGAGCCCCTAAAACTAAAAGGCTAATAACTCACAGAGCGGGCGTCCGATTGACGCACCGTCTGTTGCGTTGAGACCCCTATGAAGTGGAAGGCCTTTGAGATACTTCTTCATGGGAATTCGTGGAATTTGATGTATCGAAACTTGTCTTGAGGTGTGGACCCTCCTGGAATGAAGTGTGCTTGTACGGAAACCCTGTGGCTAGCTACGCTCTGACGACTGTTCCTGGATCCTATGTGGGTTTGAAAACACTGACAACTGTTCCTGGACCCTGTGTGGGTTCGATAGCTCCGACTGCTGTTCCTGGATCCTGTGTGGGTTCAAAAACACTGATGACTATTCATGGATCCTGTGTGGGTTCGACAACTCTGTTTACTATTCCTAGATCCTATGTGGGTTCGACAGTTCTGATTTCTGTTCTTGGATCCTGTGTGGGTTCGACAGAATAGATGATTCAGTGGGTACATCTGATAATCTCTATCTCTCTACGTAAGTTGTGTACGCGTGTGATATGAGTCAGTGATTTCTGTGTTTTCCTCATGATTGAGATGGGTTATTTGATAACTTAGGTATATGTATGGGCATATACCTAAGTAATGGATATCCGTTGATTTCATAATCTGTGGTTTATCCTTGGTGGATTTTGGGAGACATTGGTGGTCTCGGGGTCCCTACTAAGTATCGTTATACTCACCCCTAAACGAGATATGCCCGCACCTCGTTGTGTTGGATGCAGATGACGTACAACACTGAATGAGGCTGAGAGTACCAGGACTAGACGATACCTGGAGGTGGACCATATGACATGTCGGTACACGGAGGAGACTGACATACGTGGAATGCTGAGGAGGCTATCTGTACCTAGCCTTTATGTAGGATCCGTGGTGGAAAATCCAGAAGCTTCTTTTCACCTTTCAAATATTTTTTCCTTTTCAGTTGTAATTTTACTTTACAGTTGGGCTTGTATTTTCAGCCCCTTTACTTTTCAACAATCTATTGTTATACAAATTTACTTAGTGTTTTGTATCCAGTTGTATGCTCTTTTGTGTTTGTTTACAGTTATAAAGGAAATGCCTTCCCAGATTTAGGGAATTACGCCTTTAGTGCTAGTCACCAGGCCCTAGCCTATAGAAGGCAGGCTTAGGGTAGTCACGGCATGGGCCCCGGGGGACGGGTCATGACATGAAGGGTGTATAAAAGTGATTTTTTATTAGATTTCCAACAAACCAAAAGGGGTAAAATGTTTGAAGTAGAGTGATATATGTTGTATGTGTGGTGTTTTGTTTATTGTAAATCTGGTTTTGGAATGATCATATAGTTTTTAGTCTAAGGCATATGATACTTTGAAGAAGAAGGCTAGATGCATCTTTGAAGAATATTGGGGAAGGTGGGGTTGTTTTCTGGTGTTTTCCAAATTTTTGGGCATATAATCTAAAGGGAAGGAATTCAAATTAAGTAAGATTTAAAGCCTCTCAAAATTGTATAAGAAATAAAGGATCTCATATTCACATGTGTTAAATATAATCTCATGATGAGATTAGGTGATTTTGTTTTGTATGACCACATGAGGTGAATCGATCTTGTAATTTTTTTGAGTAGGAAAGTGATAGGCGATTACATGTGGGCATCAAATATATAAAGTTATGTTAGTTTTAATATAAATATCTTGCAATTCATGATGATAGTTGAGTGAATAAATCTTTTTGGGTTATGCGAGTTCACCTATTAAAAGGGATCAGGTGATCATATAAGCTGGAAGGTATGGAGTGACGAGGTCCTGGAATCACATGAAGCAAAATAGGCTCTAAATGATAGACCATTTTTTCGGTAGAAGTATCATGATAAATTCTAGTGGATCATTCATCCTTAAAGGAGTTATGAGATTCACATGAAGGGAGTCATTAGAACTTACGGTCTTGTTCATGTGTTTACTTGGGGTAATTGTTTGGATGGAAATCCAAATTTTTTTGAAGGATAAATCAGCGGGGTTATCTTATAAATACCCACTATTCACATCATTAACTTGATAATGAAAATATTAAGGATTTAATCATAGTTCAGTGTGTCTTTATGAATCCTTCTTGTGATGTACTATATTTCCTATGGATTAGTCACTCGATCAAATTCACATAACATATTTCACCTAGAGAAGGTATCATGAAGGAGATACATTCATGGGGTCTTGTGCTTAGGTTCTCATGATTGAGGTTATGATCCAGATGATATTGAAGATGAGAAAAGAATTAAAGGTCTTGTGATCAATGTATTTAACTCAAGGTATTTCACCCGAGGTTACATGACATAGTTCTCATGTTCAGGGTTATGCGATCAGTTTATACGCTCGGGGTTATGCGATGTATAATGTTTTCAATCCAAGTTATTTTGAACTCATAAAGAGATTAACAGTGAAGATATTTTTAAGAATAAGAAATTTATTTAAGCATCACATTCTTTTGTTAATGATGAAGAAAAATCAATATACTTTAAACAAGGAGAAGAAAACCTTCATGTTATTAAACCGAGGAAGATTTCATCCAGAGTAGAGTGCAAAGAGGAGTCAATAGAGATGAACCAAGGGAGTTTGTGCATTATACATGAATACATTATATAGGTAGTGCACCTAGAATATAGTTTCTATTTAATAACAATTATAATTCACTAATATAAATGTATCATAATGGATTTAGGTACGAACAACACATCATCAGTGTTTTTTCTTTAGATGTATCCCTTTATGGTGAACAAATTAAAATTACTTAAGTTATTCTTTATTTTTATACACTTAAGTGATTTGGGTATATTAGATATAATTTGAGAGTTTTAATACATTCATACAAATTTGGGGAAAGATCCTTTAAATCAAAAGAAAAAATTGACACCCCGATTCACCCATCCCCTCCCAAGGTGTCCTAAGGTCTAACAAGTTCTTAAATATCAAACATTGGTTTGTAAAATAAAATCAATATTTTTACAATGAATATTCGAAAATACATATTTTATCTAGAAATAGGTTTCATAAATTTCCAAATTATATTTATATAATAATAATGTTATAAAAATCACAATATTTGTAAAAACAGTATTTTTCACTATTCACCTAGAAAACTAACTTTTCAAAAAACCCTCAAATATTTATCCTAAGATGATATTGTTTTTATAAATCAAAAAATGAAGTTAAAATGTTGATATTAAAATTATAAAATTTGACAATTAAACTTTTAAATAAGAGCATAAAAATATAGTGAAAACTATTTTCATTAGAAAACAACTTTTAAAATATTAACTATTATTATTATTTTATCTCAATTACTAATAAGTGTAAATATTTTATCAATACCAAAAATATATTTAGTTTCTTTAACTAAGGTTTTTAAAAATATAATTTTATAAAAAATTCATTTTTTAAGAATAAAATGATATTGTTTGTTTTATCAATGCATTAATAAATAAAATTTATTTTTTTATTTAAAATAAAAAATGTGAATTTTGAAAAATAAATATGATAAATAACTTAGTAAATTTATAACTAATTGTTTATATCATCTAAATTTAAAGTTATTTATCCCCTCAATATCTCCATGTAATATCTAAGCATAAGATAAGCTCCAGTGGCAGTCGAGGGTGGTTTTTTCACGAGCATGGATCTTGTGGAAATTTCCAAGAGCTTGAAAATATCTTTCATTCAAATTATTTCATATCCTAATTGTTGAATTTTGTTCTATATACCTTATTTTTTCTTGATAATACTTTTGAATATTTTTTCATATATTTTCAGAGATAGCCACTGAGACGTCATGGGATTCCAAGGCCCGGTGTGCCCATAATTAATTTTATAAATAATAATAAATATATTTTGTTTCACACACACAATATTTCTTAAATAAAATGGTAAAAATACTAAATGAAATATTGGATCAGAAATCTGAAACCATGGTTTATTCCAAAAAATAATTTTACCATAGGCATGACCTAAAATAGGCCGGCATGGGGCATTCAGATAAAAAGTGGTTGTGGGTGGGTGCGTTGAGTTAAATAAATAAATAAATTTATTTATTTAATTGAATTAACACAATTAAATTTATTGTATTTAAAATCCATTATGGAAATTCTCTAGGGTTATCCACATAAATCTTGAGGTAATTGAGATACATTCTTCATCTCCTCCGTTGGAAAACCAAAATCAGACGATGACGAGACTTCTAATCGAGGAAGATCGAGAAGCAGTGAAAGCAACAACCCCTCTCATTCAATGAAGAGCACATTATTTGATTAATAATGATAAAAAAAATGGTAGAAATCATCATTTTTGGATTTTTCCTCATTTGATTAAACTATTTAGCATGATCACCTTCTTATCTTTGATCTGCTCTAATTTCCACACTTTGCATGTGCCCAAGTATATATTTAATTGATTATTCATTAATTTATCACCCTAGATATCCTCAATTGTGTTAATAGGCCAAGGAAACTTGTCCAACGATCATTTCAAATTTTTTATTGTTCATTTATACCTTTCTTCTTTGTGTTGGACATCATTGGACCATGGGGTTGTAATTCGTCATTACCAGGTGGAACTAAGCCCAATCGGACCCCAGATTCATGATGGATTCCCACGCGATGAATGGAAAGATGAACTAGGGATGGATTTGGTATGATATTCTAGTTTTGGGTGATCAATTTGATGATCAGAACTCAAAATGTAGATGGTGCAGCATGGGTTACGTGCGTAGTGCATGCAATAAGCAACCAACTAAGCAAAATATCAATTTTCAACCACCAGATAGCCAAAAATGATGAACAGTGGAAAAATCCTTTGATTTTGGGAGGGCTGGAGGTGATATCTAAGATAGAGAGGTAATATCTAGAATACCAGAGTAGATCTAGAGATTTTGTGAAAAACACAACTGCACATCATGTTGTCTGATGAACACACAACGTGTAGCTCCTATGTTTGCGACACTAGGGTTTCTAAAGAATTATAAGTATCACACACCCTGTGGGACCCCCAAATGACGTGTAATCCTTGTTATGGTGACTCATAATGTACCTAGGAGTAAATGGTCATGGTAATTTCTAGGAACATACTATTCTATGAAGTACATAAACTCTAGTAGGATACATGGACATGGTTTGGGAGAACGGGTAGGACCCTGGGTGGCCAACACATACTATGTAGTCCACCTACATTCCATGTATGGATATATGTTAAGTGATATGTGTACCAATAGGGATATGTCCATGTGATGGGTTGGGACCGCACGTCATGTGGGTCCCCTTACATGCTGTGTACCCCTTCTTCCCTTGTGAGTAAACATCAAACTCTCATATCTACTTTTTTTGGACTCAGATTTTGGCCTGTGAGTAGCCTATCATGAGTTTTTTTCCACATAGAAAATGATTGTGGACTCTTCAGTGGCATTTGAGATATGATGTGAGATTTTTATAGTGGTAATATTCTTTAAGCGATGCTTGATGATGGCTTTGATCTTGAAGGATCAACAAGGGCTTTAGAGTGTCACCCTCCAGCTGGGCTGGGCATGGGTCCTCCACCCATCTATAGTGTGGAACCCTCTCATAGGGAATGGCATGGGTCTTATTTCTATTCGTAGAGTGGAAACCTCTTAGTGGGATAAATAATGATTCCTTTACTAATTCACTGATTGGAACCCTCCCACTGGGTTAGGGCATGGGTCCTTGATTACAATAGTGTCACCCTCCTACTAGGAAGGACATGGGTCCTTTATCTACCATCTGAGTGTCACCCTATGTTTATACCAAGGAATGGGCCATTGACTATTAGAGTGGAACCCTCCAGATAGGTTAGGCATGGGTCCTCTACCAACTATTAGAGTGGAACCCTCCGATTCGACTGGGCTTGATTCCTCTACCATTTACTTGAGTGACACCCTCCTACTAGGATAGGGCCTGATTCCTCTTGCTATCTACTAAGTGGAACCCTCCAGTTGTACCAAGGAATGGGTCCTCTACCTAGATATTGTGGCCCTCGACAGTGTGGAATAGTGGCTAGGTGTGACTTGACATGTATGTCTCTTCAGATATATATATGAGATCCTAGGAATCATTGATGGACTTTTAGAACTGTTGGAACTCTTTACATGGGCTTGGCTATGAATTGGAGATCCCATTCTATATCATTTGAGTTTATTTGGTTTGAGTATATATATATATATTCATAAATGTTGTTGTATTTTATTTACTCTATTTATTTGAGTTGAGGTTTCTATATAACTATTCATATCGTGTCTCTTACTAACCCCCCTTTATCTCTTGGAGCGTCCTACTTGGTATGTATATACTCACCCCTTAATGGGATTTTCCTGCATGTGTCGTGTCTTATGAAGATGAAAGATATGTTAGTAGTGACTACATAGGAGCATAGGGATACCTGGTGAATTGGACTGAGTATGGTGAGTGGCACTTAGAGATTAAGATATGGAATCTCTTAGAATTTTACATTCTAGTTTTTTTAGTTTGGGACATTATACTCACTGGGCATGTATTCATCACCTTTACCATTCAGTCTGCACTATCATACTCTTTTAAACCCTAGTGGTTTTTCATGTATGGTTTATATTATAGATATTAAATCTTTTATTTTATTATTCATATTCACTTCTAAATTGATATGGTCAGTTGTGTTTTTATAGGTACATTAAAAAAATGCCTCCCATTTTTGAAATGCCTTTAGGCACTTGTCGCCACCCCTGACCTATGTAGGTGGGTTTGGGGTAGTTGTAGCTCGAGACCCATTGGTTCAGATCATGAAAATTGGATTTAGATTAGTCTATGGATAACCATAGTGAAGCAACTACCTTTTCTTTCTCGGAGAAACGAGCTTCATAATAGATATATCTAATACTAGAAGTTATTTATTTATTTTTTCCATCATATATTTTATAATATGGTTACTTCCATTTGTACTAGCTAATTTAATGAATATATTATAATAGTAAAATTTTATTTTAACATATCATAATTTCATTTTAGTTTAGTATTTTATGTATAATACTCTATTAACATAATATTTATTTAATTAAATAGATAATTAAATTTCTAGTACTTACATCCCCCCTTCAATAAATTGCTTCCCCATAATTTTAATTATCACTTACTAATAACAATACCTAAATGTATCTAAAAGGTAATAATGTATCAATATATATATTCTAAATAGATACAAACCTTTTGATATCAGGGAATACTAGTTAACACATTTTCCCCTCATAATAGGCATATATTAAGTTTTTCATCCATTTATTCCAAGTATGCCTACATAGCTAAGTCTTACAATTATCTAGAGAAATTCATACCATAATTTCATTTTCAAGATACTGTTTCCAACCAATTACTAAAACCGAAAGGAGTTAATCATGAGAGATGAAAAATTAAAACCATAACAGAATTATTTTAAGATAATTAAATGAAAAATTCAACCTCAAAATTTCATACTCTTCAAAATTATTACATTATATTTTAGTTCAACCTAAATAACTCTTGGTTCAACCCTAGTTTCTTTACATTGAGTTCTATGATATTTCTTAACCTAATTCATTAACACGATAAATCTTTTATAATAGATTGTAAAAATAATTTGATTAACCAAATAATATCCCTTGGGAGTTTTTACCTAGTTGTGAAGTTTTTCCCCCTCATCTTGCACCAGAGTGAAGATTGAGTTGAGACTCAACAATTATTTCTCTGGGTGATTACCCCTAGGTGTATCTATGCCACAAACACATCCCATTTATAGTATCCATACATAGATTTAATATCCTATAAACTAAATAATAACCACTTTACTAAAACTTTAAGATGTAATACTATACTTAGACTTATAAATTATACTTCTAAACTAGAAGAAAAAAATTATTCCACATAAAAATTTTAACATCAATTTTTCCAAAATTGACATCCAAAATAGACAGAGAGATATTTTTAACATCAGTTTATTTAAAAATAATTTTAAATATCTTCCTAATTTACATTTTTTGTGTTTTTTTAATAAAACCAGATGCCAAATGGGTTTTTCTATAGAATTTGATGTTGATTTTTTTAGTAAAATAGATTTCCATTTTTTTAAGTTTCAACATCAGTTTTTTATAAAAAACAACATGGAAAATGTTTATTTATTTTGACCTCAGTTTTTTATTAAAAACAACATAAAAACTCTATAAAAAACAACCAGATGAGTTTTTACTCATTAATACATCATTGTTTTTTTAAAAACCCTAATACCTGTGATACTCGACTATTTACACCGCTTCATCTCCCTCAATCATCCTCGTTTGATCTGATTTTTTGCTTCATTTTCACCAGTTTTCTTCTCCATTGAATCCTCTTGGATAATCATTATACTCATTTGTACCACCAATATCTATTTTATGAAACCCTAATACATGCATAGTGCAATAATGAATATCTCTTCATCTGCCTCAATCTTCTTCATTTGATCTGTTTTTTGGATTCATTTTTATAATTTTTCTTTTCCATTACATCCTACTAGCTCCCTATTTGCATAACTTGGCCCATCAATCCCTATATCATAGATTTTCAAACTGAATATCTATATTTTTTAATTTTAGTATTTATTTATTATGTGTTAGTTTTAAATTTTATTCATTTATTTTTTTATATAAACATCTTTGTCAATTATAAATTACTTTGGTTATAATTAGTTTGATTGTATAAATGTAATTGTGATTATAAATTGTTTGTTATTGTGGTATAATTTCTTTGTAATTGTAATTGTTTTTATTTATAATTGCTTATATTTATAAATTTTTTCTATTAATTATTTTATATTTAACCATACTGATAATTAGATAATAAATCATAGATTTTTTATATTAGAGTTGAATGTTTTTATATTATAAAATCTATAATGTAATAAAAAATTTTGGAGTAGGGTTACTCCAAAATGGTGCATGAATAGTAAACAGGATCCAAAGTATTACCCCTCTTTTTACACAAAAAATAATATTCTTTGAATATAATCCTTTATACATTTTATTTTTTTATTTAACATATTAAATTAAAATTAATTATTTTTCTATAAAGTCATCAAACACAATATATTTTGTGATTTAATAATATTAATAGTTAATTTATATAAAATTAAATAAAATAAAATAAAATTAAATTAGATACACATGAATATATTCATAATGAAAAAATCAAAATAAATATCATTACTTGATTTGATTAATTAAGGAAAAAAATATAAAAAATAGTTAAATAATATTTATTTTTTCCTATATTTGTTCTTTGTAAATTCATCTCCTTCTAATCACTAGTATTTAAATTTTTAGTGACATGTTTTGATCATTTTGTATAATTCTTTGTGTTGATAAAATAACTATCAATAAATAGTTAATTGATAGTTTTTATTATGTTTTATTATGTGTTAAATTTATTTGTTTATATATATTTTTAAATGTTTATATGTTTTAATATATTAACCTTTTATATTATTATCTTAGGTAATTAATGGTTTATAATTGGATAAATTTACGAAAAACCACCGATGAATATGAATATGGAGTTGCTTATCTCTTGTAATTTTCTAAATGAGATCCCAAAAAAATAATTGATTTTCTATTCACGCATGAATTGTTTGAATATAAGAAATTTAAAATTCGAGATAAATCACATATCATCTAATTTAGTATGGTTTAAACAATAATTATAAACATTGGATCTAGAATTATGAAATGATAGAAATTCCACATATAATATTGATGAAAATATTCATCAAGAGACAAAGGATCATATCGAAGAATTAATCCCTGATGTTGTCATTAAAGAAATAAAAAATAGAAAATTTCAATTGATTGTATGGAGATTATGAGAAACCACTATTCTCAAGTTGCAGTAAATTTGAAGATTTATCATCATCAATTATATTAGTTTACTTTAAAGCAATAATTGGGTGGAGTGATAAAAGTTTCTCTGAATTGATTGAAATTTTATAGGAGGTACTTCTAGAAGGCATCATAATTTTAGATTCCAATTATGATGCAAATAAAATATTATTCCCAATGGGATTGGGGTATAAAAATATACAGGATTACCCTAATGATTTTGTGTTGTATAGGAAGGAATTCGAATGTTTATCAAAATTTCATAAATCTTGGGCATCACAATATAATATGGATGGAAACTTAAAATCTAAATCAATATTAGGTACCAACAAAAAACCACCCACTAAATAAATTTGGTATCTTCTGATAATTCCTCTTTTGAAGAATCTATTTTAAAATTGAAATGATGTAAAAACCTTAATATGGAATACTGATGAGAACATATCTTATGGAAACTTACATTACCTTTCTGATTCACTACAGTGAAAGATATTTAACAAAAAATTTCATGATTTTGGAAGTGAACCTAGAAATCTCCTAATGGGACTGTGCACAGATGGAATGAATCTATACCAGAGCCTCAATAACCAATATAGTTCATGTCATATTTTGTTGGTAGTTTACAAATTTTCCCCATATATATATGGGAATAAAAAAATTTATGATGAGCTTGATGATTTTTGTACCAAAATAGTTAGGAAACAATATTGATGTCTATCATTAACCATTGATTGGTGATTTGAAATTTCTATGTGAGAAAAGTTTTAAATTTTTTGATGAATACAAGAAATAATATTTTATTTTTCATTCTATGATAATGTTCACTATAAGATACTTTTCTGCATGCGGAAACTTATCTAGAAATAGTGTTAAGGGACATAAATTATATCTGATTTGTGAAGAAGATACTTCATATTAATAATTTCAAAAAGGATGAAATACAATTTAAATGATAGATATAATATTTTTTTAAGTCAATCTTCCTCATCGTAGATTAAAAAAGGAACTTAATGGTTTAAATTAATATAATATCACCATAAAACCATTTTCAACTAAAGAATATTACAATAAGGTGAAAAATATTGATTTAAAATTTGGAAAGAAAGGATGTTCTAAGTGTTAAAAAAATATATGGAGGAAACATTCTATCTTATTCAATCTACCTTATTATAGATTTTTTGAGATAAAACATAACATTGATGTTATGCATATTGATAAAGACATATGTTATAGTTTTATTAGAATTTTGTTAGAAATAAAAGGAAAGAAAAAAGATGGATGACAATTATATTGGACTTAATATCCATGGGAATACATTCAGAGTTAACTCAAATTATGAATGGAAACAAATTATATTTACCACTAGATTTTCACACATTAATCAAGAGTGAGAGGATTAATTTTCTTCAATGTCTACATGGTATTAATGTAATCAATGGATATATGGAAATTTAATTATACTAAATTTTGAGTAATAGTGTTAAAGTATAACTATGTTGATAGTAACGGTGTTATGAAACATAATGATTATGGATTTACCCTCATTGATTTGTAGAGATTTAGTTTCAAAGAGGAACCATTTATCATAGAGACACATGAAAAGCAGATATTTTATGTTACTGTCCCATCAAATGATCATTTGACCATCATTTTGAAATGAAAAATAATTCATTTTGGTGATGTGGAAGATGATGATATTTTGGATTTATGTGAGGTTTCTTCATCTATTATGAAATTTTCAGATAATAATAAATACTATAATGTAAACACAGTCTATATTGTATGAAATGATCATGTTGAAGGGATATTGGAAAACACTAAATTACTCTCTTAATTATTTGGGTAAATATTTATATTTTATTTATTTTTTGAAATTTACACATGTAAAAAACTCTATTTTTTTTAATTTGGATGTTTAAATATATAAATATTGATTCTGTATATTATTTTTTGTTAAATTATATATTTAAATATAACGTTTGAAATTTTCATGATTTAAAAACCTGATTTACATCATTATGGTTTGGTTAAATTTACACATATAAAAATCATTTTTTGTATCTATGATATTTAAATTTATAAATGTAGATGATTTCATTAATTTTTGAATTAATTTTTATATTTATAAGTTTAAGTTACTTATTATTTTATTAAGAATCATGACAACATTATTTTTTTTGAAACTTACACATGTGCGGAACTCTCTTTTTTTACTTACATATTTTAATATTAATTATTTTTAGATATTAAATTTTATAATTATATATAGGTATATATAATATCATTTAATTCATATATTTAAATGAAAAACACAGAGAAAGAGGAATATTTATAGAGGTTTATGTATATTTCTTCTTTATATTATTAAATATTCAATAATTAAATTATTTAATGAATGTAAAAAATTAATTTGTAATTTTTTTAACTATCAGTGAGCCTCCAACGACAGAGTATTCTTATTAAACTTGTGAGAACATGATTCTTAGAGTTAGTAAACATGGTATTACATGTTTATAGAAACATTAAATTTCTCTTGGAAAAGAGAGGATGCATTTTAATTTTGATGATAATAATAACCCAATTAGCCCAAATGAAATACAGTTTAGGAGTTATATCACCATGAAGAGTCACTACAATATTAACATTTTATATCTTGACTGGAAGTCCACTGAAAGGATGATGAAAGAGAATCTGTAGGATTCCTTAATGGTAATATTTCTCTATTGATTTATTTTTATCTCATTATAAGAATATTATATATTTTATATGAATAATATTTAATATATTCAATTAAATATGAAATTTTAATTTCAATAAATGAAATAAATTATGAAAAGGTTTCTATCTTTAGTAGTAGTTTGATGAAGATATTTTGAAACAAAATTGATAATTTTTTTGGGAAGTTACAGAATGAAAACCCTTTCCTCAAGAATGAGTTTTTAGATGGAAATACATGAACTAAAATTTTCACCAAGTGAAATGATTAAACATTTATGGTATGATAATTATTTTATATTGTATAATTTATTTCATATTACTTGATTAATCATTCATTTATTTTTAAGAAACATGCATCCAGGAGATCTCACCATGATATCCAGTTTTTGAATGTATACCCTCATATTTTATCACATGGTGGGTATCATTTACTAGAGGATTAAATTGTGATGTTCTGACCTGAGTTCCACTCAAAGGTTCCCCATGCCAGTGAACCACATGGCCTTATGCAACCCTCCCCATATTCCAGAGGATACCGACTAGCAGTGAGGGATTGGGGTGTGTCTGTGGTGAGACAATTACCTCATGTTAGAGTGGAGCACAATGGATATAATATAATTTAACTAATGGATAACAATAGAATAATCATAATAATGAATAAAAAACTGGCAGTAGAAGATAAATATAAACATCCATAAAAAATAATCAACTCAAAAGATGAACAATATCATATACAAAATGACGATGATGGCATGTATCTACAAAACTGGAAAACATGTATACATGGAAGCTGAAAATTAATACAATAAATGCTATACAAAAGAAAAAAAGACAAAAAAAATCCAATCATCTTGAGAACTGGCCTAATCATCTTCTACCCAAGGCCATCCTAAACTAATCAATCAAGTCATGTGTCCAAGGAGGGATTCTACCATATCTATACCTGTGATAATATAATCTACTCAGGTACCAATGGAGTCCCAGATAGGGTGTGAAATAAATCTTATTAGGCCACAACCAAGAATGTCCATAAAATCAAACCTGTGAATATAAACTAAGAAATGTTCAGGTATATATAAATGTAAATAAATACCAAAATAATAACTCATACTTTATTCTTCTTCAACTGGTAATGTCTCAGAACATGAGATCATTTAATTAATTCATTTATGTTTTGTTTATATAGATAAACCATATGAAGGTTTCATCAAAACTGAAATAAAGAATAATAATAATAAAGGAGGGTCTAAGGTGAAACCAAGGAATCCTTGACCTTAAGGGTTGGTCAACTCGTAGAAGTATCTCATGTAGTCTGGATTTAAAGGGGTCTGAGTGTAATCTAAGGGGAAACTCCCAAGGCATTCCAATATAAAATATTCTAACAGAGTCTAAGGATCTCATCCAAGGTAATCATGGGCTATGCATGAATGGGATCAATGGGGTGAATCTATGGTTCCATGTGTCTGAAGAAATCAATCTAGATCTAAATATTGTATATGGGGATCCTAATATCTAGAGAGATAGTGAATAGATTCTATAGAGTCATTTCAGGCATACACTAGTAGACAGGGACCATGTTCCATTGTGGGTATATCCCTGGAATCCTAATACTTAAATTAGAATGACATCCTATAAGTTCTCAAGGAATTCCCTTGAGAATCAAAGTATGAATCAAGTTATACCACTCATATAAAGGTAAAAAGGTCCATATAAAAAAGGAACCTTATACATATATATTTATTTAAGTTATGGAAATGTAATAATAATTCCTTTTAATATGTCACTAGGTTCATTCCATTACCTTTCATTAATGTGACAAGGTATATCAAGGATACAAAACCATTTATAATTTCAATAACTTAATCATTTATTAGGTTCATTCCTTTATCTTTTATAGTCATGAAAATGTAGGTTAAGTACATACAACCAATTACCATTCCTCCAATAGCCCAAAGGCCTTCATTTTTTTATTGATTTTTGACAATCCACCTTTCAAGGGGTGAGGTGGAACCCTTACAAGGCCTGTAGGCGTAAGTATTACATGGACCATAGGCCTTAGAGTAATTCATTTTCCCATAGGGTACAAACATTACATACAACCCAGACTAACTACTTGGAACTGCTCCTCCCCAGTATCTTCTTCGTGAAATCAGCTCTCCACCTTCGCATGGCTATTCAACTAGGCATTCCCATGCATGCACATGCTTGTCCCGATGGTAGGTGACATACCCTCTAATTCTTGCAATCCGTTTAGCTTCTGTTGTGGTGAAACCTCCTTTCTCATCCTCCTTCTAGAGCTTGTTCCTCATAGGTTGTCTGGTTTGCATCTGCATTTAAGGTGGCCCGACGGCTTTGAGGTGGCCTGAAGGCCTTACTGACCCGAAGGTCTGGGTGGCGTGAAGGCCTTAAAGGACTCAGGGACCAAATCGGTGGCTCGAAGGCCCAAACGGGGGCAAATTCCTAGATGCTACAATGCCAAACAGTACCTGCTACAGTTCCCACTACAGTACCTGCTACAGTACCTGCTATAGTACTGCACAGTTCCTGCTACAGTACTGCTACAGTACTGCATAGTCCCTGCTACAGTACTACTACAAATATCCCCTAGAAATAATGTCTCCACCTGGATTTGATCACAGGTCTCCCGGATGCACTTGCAGAGTCCTTACCAACTGGGCTAAGGCTCAAGTGCTACAACCAATTACCATTTGATTACATTTTACTAGGCTAATTGATATATATAAATATACATTCCATTTGAAAATTTAATATTTATTTATTAAATTGAAAAACTTACCTTAGAATGGTCAAGTGATATATGTATATACAATATACATGTTATATCCATTGTCAATTCATAATTAATTTTAATTAAAAAGGACTTTCCATTAGCAGGGTCAAGCCCACACACCTGAACAATGTCTCAAATATTTATAAAAAGGGTCATAAAAGAATAACAATGGAAATATCCTACATGATGTGGACAACGTTGAGATCACAACCTCTAATGGAATGATAAAAATGTATATAAAGCGATCTAAAATATAATAATAGGGATTATAATTAAGGAATATGAATTTTTAGAGGCAATTCCAGGTGAACCAATTTGTCGAAAATGACTGAAATTTATAAATAAAAAGACTAAGGATGAGTCATAGAATACCTACCTTATGCCTGTAGAAATTTCCTCATATAGTATCGATCCTTATTTTGGACTTGATCAGATGGAAACTGAATAATATATCAACTCCCTAAAAATAGGGAATATGATCCTCCAACAAAATAACATCATTGATGGGAAGAAAAATGATGAACTGAGCCTATGGATTGTATCAATCACTAAGAGTAATCCAATTATATGAAAGGAGGTCTAATAGAACATCAAATGATTCAAAAATCCATGAACATGGGTTTATGAAAAGTCGGGAGATCCAACATGAATAAGTAGATCTTCTATCTATAGAAAAGATAAATATGAGGGAGGGTGATTTAATTAAAAATTTAATGTTGAAATGGAAATTTTACCCAAAAATAAGGGTCGTAAGGTTTGGTTGCACAGTTGGACAAACCATATGCCAATCATGCACCATGCTCTA
This sequence comes from Viscum album, assembly GCA_963277665.1. Classification (NCBI taxonomy): domain Eukaryota; kingdom Viridiplantae; phylum Streptophyta; class Magnoliopsida; order Santalales; family Viscaceae; genus Viscum; species Viscum album. The sequence continues at coordinate 53,079,454 of OY728138.1, read as the reverse complement.
CCTTAATAGGGAACCTGCATGGTTTGAAAAACCATGAACCAACCATACTATTTAGATCTGATAAAAATTGAAGACATCTGTCATGAGATTTCAGCCCAAGACAAATGGTTAGGGTAAACAGTGCACCCTACCTTTCCCTCTAAAGGGCCCTACATAGTTAGGATAAATCATGTGGGTTGGGTAGTAAATTTTTTACAAACAATGTGACCCCATTCTTTTATCCATAAGTTGGGGTTATGAGCTTCAAAAAAGGTCCATAAACCCTTGAAACTTCCATGACCTCATTAATAATTATCTTCAGGTCCAAGAAAAATAATTATACCAAAATTTAAATGATATCCCCCTCATAGAAAAATCAGGTTCTTAAAGTCTCCCCTCTGTAAAAAAAATCATCACCAAGTTACCCTTCCAAGTGTGGAAAAATACTATCTAGGAAAAAATACTACCACTGAGCATGTACATAAGCCTCTCGATCTTAGGTTTTGGTCCTGTACATGGTCTTTCTTCCATAGCACTGATACTAAAGAAATAGACTGGATTTAGAGAGTTTCCATGTTCTGGTCAATAATGCATACATGATACTCCTCAAATGAAGCATTGGTATTATTTCATCGAGTTTTTTGGATGTGGAACATGTAGTGTGATTTACCTTGATGGTTTGATTTAGGGGTATTTTTTGACCTCTCTCAATCACATACATTGGGCCCACCATTTGTTTCATCTTCCCTAGAAACTTCCAACGGTTCCCTTATCCATAGTTGTGTACATACCTTCTTTCTAAAGGCAGATAGTCATCTGAGTTTTTAGGACCAGTGACTCTGTGGGACTCGCGTTGGTCGAGAGGATGGGAGGTCAGGATCATCTCATCCTTTTGGGGTAAATTATTTCCTACTATAGGACTCTATCATAGATTTAATATATGTTCGTAAATCTCTTCCTAATCTTAATACATGACCGACTACCCTAGAAAAATGATTTATTAGTTAATTATCACTTTAGAATAAGAATAGTGTCTTGTTGAGGGATCCATATGTATGTATCCAAGGTTCTTCATCCATTTCCCTAAGGGGGAATAGATTCTTTATGTGCTGTATCCATATAACCAAGTCATTTTGAATGTACTACCATATTTATATGTAGTTGATATTCTGAGGAGGGGATTGAGCCATTATGAGGTGGCCTACATATCCTAAATGTTTCAGGAATCAAAACCCACATAGTTTGTTGAGGTTCTTGGGACTGGTCCCAAGGTATATACCCTTATATGATGGGTATTCATTCATGATTATTAATAATATGTTCATTCATACCTCACTAAGACTACATGAGCTATGCTCTATGTGAGAAACAAGGGGTATATATGATCATCCTCACAACATGTGTGTATGAGACTTGCATAACATGATAGTCCTAGGGGTGTTTGGTATAATTATCGGGCCTTGAAAAGTCATCCTATATTTCCTAAATATGGTAGGAATCAGAGTTGTCATAATTCAATTGATGTATGGAACTTACATACTGAGTCTACCCTATACCATGGAGATTTATGATGCCTAATGAGGTGTTTGTTACATACCCCTAAGCCCACGTGAGCTATGCTCGGTGTGATAAAAACGGGGGAATAGATGATCAACCTCACGACATATGGATATGGGACTTGTGTATCAGGACAGTCACTGAGGATGTTTGGAATAGAGTTTGGGAATTGGGAAGACATCCTATATATCCAAGTTATAATAGACATCAGATTCCTCGTACTTCACATAATGTTGGAGCTTATACACTAAGGCCTTTCTATACCATTATAGGGGTTTATAGGGTAGATGATATGACCATTGCAACTCCCTAAGATCACGTAATCCATGATCGTTTGTGAGAAACAAGGGACTCATATGTTGTTTCTTACATGGATGATCAATATGGAGCTTGGACCTCATAGGGAGGTGGCCTACATATCGTAAATATGGCAGTAATCAGATTTGTCATAGTTCCCTTTATGTTGGGGATTAGAAACTGAGACTTCCCTATTGATTGGGGCTTACACTTTGAGGGCATACAACATTGTTGAATCTTGGGATTCCCTGGGATATATCACATGACCTAGGTTAAAACACATATAAGGTGTCATGGGAGATAGTGGGACACATCCCGAGGGGTTTTGCATAACTTGGATGACACCTCTAGGATTTATCGCGAGACCCGGCTGACATGTCGTGAGGGTGTCACAGGACTCAGCTGACTTTCCTAGAGGGTGTCATGAGAGCTTGGTTTTCATGTCTAGATGCTTTTTTGAGACTTATATGACATGAGAAAATTCCGTTATGTGAGTTAGGAAATATGTCTGAGGGACGTCACAAGTCTTGGGTGATGGACCTAGAGGGTTTTCAAGATCAAAGTGGCACCCACAGGGACATTGTATGGTGTTCCCTGACATGTATGGAGGACTTTTCATGTCCTAGATAACATGTTGAAGTAGTGTCAAGAAATCTCTGCGACATTTCCTAGTGTTGTCGCATGTCTTTGTAGGGCACACATGAAGCACATGAGGGGAAATAAAAATGTATTTCTCTTAAGCCTTATGCCTTTGATCTTGGTTCTAACCCATTTATTATAAATTCCTTGGTTTTGTTTAGTGTTAGTTTGTCATGAGTCCCATGTGATCTAGTAGGATTGCAGAATAGTATTCCCATAACCTACTAGAGATCCATTTCATGATCTATGAATTATTACATGAAGTGCTTTATGCCTAGCACATGACTACTACAGCTGTCAGTCGGTGTATTACCTAACAGAAAGTTGTCTGGTCACATTATATGCCACTCCAAGAATTTCGTTGGATTCAAGAGTCAAATTATCCAGATTTTGGATTTCCTAAGTGTATAACAGTGGTCAAGAATCCAACCCATGTGGTAGTGGTGCATATTACTTTCTAGGGTGGGGGATTTATAGGCCTTGTCAACCTAAATATTCATTAGTTTGTGCAGAATATCTAGAACGAGTCCAGGCTGAAGCCGGAAGAGGGTCCTGGAACCACACAGTTTCACGAGTCTCTGTCATGGACTACTTCAAGCATGTTACCTTATTTTCAGTGATTACAATTATCTTTATTTATTGGATTATTTCTGATTATTAGAGACTTGTTTGATCATGCTGACATGTCAAAGGACTTTCATGTTCTAATGTTGAAATGTCTGAAGGAATTTGCATGATCCAAGTGCTAGTGAGAAGAAACTCATGAGACCTTGGGTGACTTGCCCTAGGGTATCATGGTACAATGCTACTGGTGTGTTGGGCACGTCACATGCCTTTAAGCGATCGCGAGTACCTCTCGCCTCCTCCCTTTTGATCCCCTTTGTTTGATGTAAAAAGTTTGGGAGTCATGTGATATTTCATGTGTGTTGTCGAGGGTATTTCTTCTATTTTTTGGAGATATGTTTCATGACCAATATGGTTTACTCTGGGGTGCATGAGCATTCTATGTCCTGAATATGAGGATGATAAGACAAAGGGATTCCGCGAGACAAGGCGAGCATCTCACTAACGTCTCACGGTACCTTACAGGTCGTCAAGGGCGCATCACATGTCTTTCAGTGACTATGAAATCCTCTCACCTCCTTCATTTTAATCTTTTTGTTTTATTTTTCAAATTTTAGAGATCATGTGAGTTGGAATGAGTAATATCTAATATTTTTACTAGATTTTTAGATGATTTCTTGATTGACCAATATGGGTCATATAGAGAGTGTGAAAAAATTTAGTGGATAGGTATATCCACCTATAATTATAGTATCAAATTGTTTTTTGGACACTCCCAAGGAATTCCGTGTGGAAAGGATAACAAGCCAGGGGGCTTCTGTAAGGTTTCGTGATGTCTTGGGGATCAGTCGGGGTGCGAGTCACATGTATTTCAGTGATCAAGAACCCCTATTGCCTCCTCCCCTTTATCTCCTTAATTTTATGCGGCGATGGCTAGGATCTCATGAAATATTCCCTAGATATTAAAAATGGATTTTATTCTTCGCAAAGATGATTTTGTGCATGATATTCATGGCCAATGGGGATCTCTTCATTTAGAATGTCATCCCTATTTATTTTCAAAGGATTATTTATGGTTTGTTAGGAACTTTCCAATGAAAAATGATGTGGCCTAGGTGTTCTAATTTGATTGTCCAGGGGGCCTTCACAAGAGAAGGAACATTTGTTGAAGGGGGCTCTTCAGGACTTTCTACGGGTGATGTTCCATGCATGGGGCTTTCACGTGACCTTGAAATGGTCATGTGACCACAAGTCTCTCAGAGGCTTCATGAATCTTAGACCATCCTCTTCTTCCTTGTTTTTGTGGGGAAAAATAATACCATATTCATTTATTTCTTCCTTTGTGATTTTTCTGATGCTTATTTAAAGGGAATCAACAAATTCCCCCCTTAGGAGTAATGTTTGAGGGGGCAAGGACTTGGTTCTAAGGAAAACTAATGACCGCTAGAGCTTTTGACGGTGTTACATAATAGTTATTTGGGTGACATTTGGTCTACCGGGGGACATTTCGTATTCCATGAAATGCCTATATAAAGGGGGTGTGTAGAAAAATTCATCCAACATGTTACCTATTATCAAAGCAGTCCTGCTATTTATCTTGTTGTGAGACCCTTTCGCGAACCCGAATCGTGAACCCTGTCCGTAAGTCTTCGTCGTGGGTTCTTTCTACAGAATCTCTTGTTCAAAACTACTTCAGACACTTAAATTATGTAATTTATTGGACTCTGGATATGAAGGATATGGTTTTCCTCGAGGGTTTCACGGGATCTGTTGGCCTAATCATTTGATCATTGAGGGTTCTCATGACCATGTTCAGGTCACATGATCACAAGTCTCTATGGGGTCATGTGATGTGCATGATACCCTACAGGGGTTATGTGCCTTGAGAGTCCTCCAAAGATTAGTCGATCCACAAAACCTTTGTGTGGTTCATGGATCCCATACTAATTCATGTGATACACATGATGTCATTGTCTCATGTCATGCATTATTTTTTTCCAAGACTCTATGTTTTCTTTGTCTGACATGCACCACTTACTTATTTTCGGATGGCTTCCAGTTCTTACCATGGTTCCTCAGCTACAACCAACCAGAGGTCTGTGATGTCTAGGAATCACAATGAGGGTCCCCTATATCATGTGCATCCTAATAATGAGGTCATGAAGAGGTTCCTTTCATCCATCTTTCAGAATTATCCCTTATCTGATCAACTAACACTATATGAGTTTGGATTGCTGGATGATGCCACTATAGCTCCCCAAAATTTTAACCTACCATTTCACTGGGTATCTAGCTCTCCTAACTACATTTAGGAAATGATTACTGATGATGGTAAGCTGGTTACAACCCAATATTAGGGATTTTCTTATCTATTGTCCAGTTTTCCCCTGAGTTTGGATGGTCATGAACATGCTCAAAAACCTATATCCTAGAGTTACTCAATCATATTTTCCTCTTCTATGGATTCCTCTGGTGGAAGATGGTACTTAAAATGGGATCCTCGTCTTGGTGGAAATTTCTCTGATGAATGGGCATGGCCATTCTGGGTGAGGCAGATCTATTCAGAATCTGATGAAAATCTATACAATGTTCATATCCACAAAGCTGTATGGATATCTCAATTCATTATTTACCACCAACCCGAACTCCTTCAAGAAATTATTAAATTCCAATGTCCTAGAACCAACACGTTCCATATTATTCATGGTGAGGTGGGTATCCGTTTATGGGATATCCATCAACTGGGTTCCATCCCTCCTCTCATATAGATGTATGGAGGATTTCTTCCTGCTATGGATGTTAGTAATGATCCTTTATAGAATCCATTTATAGATAAGTATATGCTCTCTATTGTGAATAAAAATATAGAGAGAGAGCTAATAGTGTGCTCACTTATTTCCTTCACTGATTGGATCGATATTTTTCTATGTGGAAGCGAGGTGAGACCCAATGTTATCCACCCCCATCGATGCCCTTCCCAGTAAGTTCGCGATAATGCCATCTCATATTGGTCCATTCTGGAAGATGGGGAATACACCTCATGGGGCTATCAGGTGAACCTAAAAGTTTCTTCAGACCTTAGGTTAGAAGGTTTTCTTACTATGTTCCTAAATGGGTGGCTCTTCTCAGCTGGTGATACATGTTCTAGAATTCACATTAGCATGTTGGTAATGGTATGTGTCTTGCAGAAGGGAGGCGTCATGAACCGATTCTGGTCACCATCAAAACTTGAACCAAACCCAGCCTGCGACAAGGCCTGAAGGGAGTTCCCTATCCCCATGGGCTGGAACAAGTTCCCATGTATCATAAACTGAAAATTGGTAATAATTTACCCGAGTTCGTAAGCTTAAAACAACAATTGAATCCAATAAAACGATTCTGGATTTTTCAAACAAAATCATCTTTTATAAAATTTCATAATTTAATTACACAACATAAAACAATGGTTAAAGACCATTACAAAGGTAAAAAACCATAAATGACAGCCCAAGAACCTCTACATGGCAAGAGGAACTGCCCTCAATCCATCTCCATAACACCGCATCACGTTGGACCGCAAAAACCCAAACTATAGGCACAAAAGTTGTACCCAAACCTACAGAAAAAAATCAGAAAGTCTACTTACACCCAAAGGGGTAAGTAGTGTGTAATCTAAATCCTATTAGTATACCACCACTAAGATATTCCATGTGATAAACATTCAAAGATGAAAAGCATGCAAGTTCTCAAAAACATGAAATGCTAGTTATAACTTCTAAAAGATGCAACTTTAAAAATTTAAACAGTTTTCAAGTGGGCTATTTTAAAGAATAAAGTTTTTTTTAAATAAAATTCCAAAGCTACTAAATTTTCTATCCAAACATACCATATTCTGATGGTAATAGTAAATCATCTAATGAGCACAAGTAATAGGAAATAACCCCTAGGCACTAGTACGCTGTGGGTCCTAGGTACCTCATATCTCGGTGAGAGTAAGCATCACAATATCTATTCTCGTACATGAGTCACTAGTAGGGAACATACCCATAACCTAGTGGTCCCCAATAATAATCATCACCATAGTTTAGTTATTGTTGTAAGCGTCAATCTTTCTATGTGAAATTGAGGCCAAACCCCATAAGATCACTAGCATACTAGTACACATACACCCACCTAGATACCCGGGTTTCCCTCTTATGCTCAAACAAGTTAAAAAAGCCATGAAATATAATTTTCACATGAAAATACCACTTCCACATCACACATCAACCAAACACCCCACATGTGCATCACACAAGCGCATCATCCCCATTTTCATTCAAATTGATTTTGAAATCCAACTCACACCAAAATAGCCCACACTGCATTTTTCTTATCTTTCACAATTCAAAAAAACCTTTAAATTTTTTATAAAATCTTCCCCAAGATGCTAAAAATCACATAAAAACCCACTAACATGTTACATAATATCCTTTTCATAAATAAAATCCATTTTTCACATCACACTCACACAAAACAGCCCACATCACGTTCACATCACTTTCACATTTCAGTAATTCCATTAAACATTTTTATAAAACATTTCCAAGAGGATACACATCACATGATAGCACATTTCACATTTAAAATGGACCATTTCAAAATATACACAATCCAAAAATAGTTTTCCAATATTGTTTATCCTCTTACATAAATTATTAAACCATTAAAATCTTTCATAAAACAATTCTAAGGAGTATACCCAAGCTTTGCACATAAAACCCATTTCAAACCCATCTTTCAAGAAAAAAATCACACCAATACCAATCCAAAATAGAATTTAAATCCCTATAAATATTTTATTAACCACTCTCAAGTATTATAAAATCACCTCGAATAATACCACAAAAGATTCACATGAAAACATGCACATTTTCATAAAAAACATTCAAGAGGCACAACATGGTTTTACACATAAAACCCATTAAAAAACCCTCTTTCAAATCCAATGGAACACTAAGACTCTACCAAAGAAGAATTTTAATCCCAAACAAGATTTATTAAACCAATTTCATGTGTTATAAAATACACCCAAATAATATCCCAAGAGTTACACATGAAAAACACCCAATTTCAAGCTAAAATGCAACTATAAAATTAAAAGCTTAACTAAATCAATCATGAACTATTTTATAATCACACAAAACATATGAGATATATGAAAAATGAGTAAATACAGCAAGATAACTCATCATAAAATGGTTACACATGGAATCACCTACCATTTGTGTCGAAACCCTCAAAACTTAGTGCGAAGCATCAACCGCACCACCGCCGGACCAAAAGGGGGTTAAAACCAACCCTAAACCACACAATTTGACAAAAAAGACAAAAAATCAACCCTAGGTTCGAACCCTAACTTCCAAACATTTTATATATTCATGAAAGAGGGAGGAAACCCTAAGGAAAATGGAAGAAACCAAGAAGGAACCACTTACCTTGAACAATTTTGAAGAAATCACCCAAAATACACCAATGGTTGAATCTACAAGATACCAAAACTGATAGGTAGGATCTAATGATTCTTATTAGGTTAAGTGCAGATTTAAATGGGGGGATAAAGAGTGAAAATTGAAAGGTTTATAAAATAATCAAATTACCTTCTCAAATCTAGATGATTTGAGAAACCCTTAGAATTTTCACCCAAATCTGTGATTCTAATGAGCTCCAAAGTGTCTAAATAGATAATTAGAGTGAGACTAGGGTTTTTGTATTTGGGTGGGAGGTGGAATCACTGAAAAACAGTACAAAAGAAATGCGATATTGAAAAATAAAAAAAATATTAAAGAAGGAAATGGGATTACAGGCTGGCCCAAAACCTTAATAAAAAACCCAAATCCATCATTATTATGGATTCCTATGGGTTCCAAATTGATATGGTGGTTTTAATGTACTAGGGGATTCCAATTATGAAGTGAAATGGGTGTAAAATGTTGAAAAATAAAGGAGTTATAAAAGAAACAAAATTTATTTTTAAATTTGAAAATGGGCTCATAGTTTGACACAGATTTTGAAAACCCACCATTTTCCACCAAAATGAATGGGAAACCCCAAAAAAAGAAATAATAGAAATTAAATAAAAAATACCTTTAAAATAATTCATGGATGTGACAATTATCCCTACCATAAAACTTTCCACCCTCAGAAATCTATAGCAAGGCCAAAGGAAAAAACCAAACCCAACCGAAAGGCCAAAATGGACTCCTTTGCCAAGTTTCACCCACCCCCAAAAGGCAAAAACACCTCCAATTGATCAATAAAGGAAGGAATACTCTTAAAAAACAAAAAATACACTACTTTCTGAAATGATTAAGTATATTCAGATTTTATCTCAAAAGAAAACTCCTCAAACACTATCCGAACAAGATTCCATCAATTTACCCAAACGAACAACAAAAACGAACAAGGTTACACTTACCTTGATTTAACTATACCATTGGGCGTTCTCCACTCCCAATGTTTACCCAAGGAAGATGTTGGTAGTTAGATAGATATGAACAAGACTACATACCACCTATCCAAGACCAAGGACCAATATGAGTTACTAGTATGGGGAGACACAAATGGACTCCCCACCATAAGAGACAACTCAAATTTTCCTGAGATAGGATCATGACACTAATAGGGGGAGGCCCGAACAGACTCCTTGATATAAGGGGTAGACCTCCATTTGAAATTTCCAAAGGAAAATACATGAGAATTTTAGTGGGTCTCCCCACCATAATAACCAACCATCTTAACTGACCAGTATGGTCCGACATAGGAAGAACCAAAATTTAAAGAGTTGGGATGGCCACACAGTTAATCTGCACAGTTTGAGAAACCATGCGCTAACCGTGTGGATCCTTATACTTGCATGTTTTCTAGGGCATGGTTACTACTAACCACGAACAAACTGTGCGCTCAACCTTTCTATCCAAATTTCCAACTATAATCCAAAAACTCAATGGAAACCAAAGGGGAAAATAATGACATTGGGAGATAACATGGGCACGAGGCCCCCCACCTATTTCCACCGAACAGGAAAAATAAAAGAAAGATGATTACACTAGAGGTTTAAACTATTCCCATCTTTCATACTGAGGATAAGACATTGTACAAGGGTTTAAATGACCCTAAGACTTCTCCTGACTACGCACCAACTTCACTCTAGGGCCTATGGCTGGATCCAAAAAGATTGAAGTATCTTCAACCTCATAGTTAGGATTTAGAAAACACTGTATGAAACTTCTTCTTTCTGTGCCACAAAAAACTACACCACAATCCCAAACAAGTTTACCCAGACATAACTCACTCCAAACTCATCTTTCCTTAACCCGAAATTTCACTGAAACGAGGGCTTAGAAGATACACACACATCACCCCTTGTTTCTTCGGATGAGAAACAGAAGGAGGAAAGGATATATAGAAACACCTTCCTCTAAAAAAGGATGTCAAGATTTCCCAAAAGGATACACACTTCTGACAAAACAATGACCCACAAAAGATTGTAAAACTTCACCTTTACAGTCAAACGAGCACGCGACATCACAACACATCACCAAACATGACCAATGTGACTGATAAAAACAATACATTGAGGAGTGACCTTATGCAATGTCCCAAAACATCACACAATTACAGAAAATGGCCATAATAGCCTCTAATGACCATATTTCCAAAACTAGTGGTATAACATAAACCCCTACTTCGAAGAGACTACGAAGGACCCAGAGGCCCTCTTAGACACCATCTAGATATTCATCCCCACGAACAACCCCATACCACTTCTACCTTTGATGAATCAGGTAACTTAAGAAACTAAGGTCTCCTTCAAACTTCCACGAGAACTCTCCCACTAAAGAGGATCTACAAAAGAAAAAACGAAAGGGTGTAGACTCATTATACAAATCTTGAGAAAAGATTCCTTATATTGATCAACTGGAGGATTTTCCAACGGCGAAACAATCCGGGTTTCACTTCAGTAGTGCACTAACCCTTAATGGGGGCGTACCTTATCCAACAAAAAAACCCAAGGACCCAACCAAGCTGGTCCATTGGTTAAGATATGACACAAACTAGATCCAAAAACATGAATGGAACCACTGTAAAGGCATCCCAAATCATTTCTCAGAAGAGACCACTAATCGGCCCTTCAACCCAGCTTACCGACCAAACACAAACCCAAAACACTGTTCAAACAAGAGGAGTTCTTGGAATCAAAACATCCCACAACATAAAAATTTTCAAAAAAAAAACACCATCCCAAACTAGTCATCAAGTCATCCAATTTTCCTTTAAAAACATTTCTTTGAAAACAAACGATTCAACGGTTAGCGTATCCCCCAATGGTACCCCATTGGCCTCACACATGCATGTTTCTGTTCCACACCAGGCACCCTCCTCATATCCATCCCGGCACTCATCAAGTCATTTCATTAACTATACATCATCCCATATAACCTCATGCATGTGGTCGATCATGGAAATACCAATGGTTAAAACAAAAAATCTTTCCACTTTTCAAAACAAAAACAATCAACCAGTACATCCTTTTTCTCAAGACCGCTAACCATGAAATAAAAATCCCAATAATTAAAATGAATACTAACTTTAAAGACATATACATCAATTTAAAAACATCTCATTCCATTAAAAAAACCTTTCAATAGTTTATAAAACTCTATTGGGAACAATTTTTCAACACCAATTTTAACATAGTTTCCTGCTTTCAAAAGAGGTGTAAACACACCATTTTCCATTTCAAAACAATTATGAAAATTTAGTTCCACCATTTCATAAGTCAAACCATTCCCTATTTATTAGAAAATCATTTCATAGAAACTTTACACTTCTTAAAACCAAGTAATTTTTTCTTTAAAACCGAAATTCCAAGATTTCAAAACTAAAGAACACAAGACAATGCGAAAGGAAACTAGTTTCACTGGGTGACTTGGACATATGGTTGGCGGCCATACACCAATCACTTCACCATTACAGATTTTGCTCTAGGAAAATATGCTCAGCTCCACATAGCTTTCTAGGATTTGTGAGCTCACTGAGACCATTAACCCAACTGTCTTTTCATTTTCCCTAATCATCATCAAACCATGAAAACCAAAGGACTCACAAAAATCCTGAATTCCCCTGGTGACTCGAATACCATCATGGGGTGTGCTGGCCAGGTACAGTACCCATAACCGGAATGTCAAGTCCCAAAAATTATAACTCCAGACTATCCTGACTATTCCCCAAATAACATGACCCAAAAATGTGAACCTCCTTTGATACCATTTTGTCATGAACCAAATCTGGTCGTCATCAAAACCGGCACCAAACCCGGCCTGCGACAAGGCCCAAAGGACGTTCCCAATCTCCACGGTCTGGCACAAAACCTCAATAAAAAATCCAAATCTATCATTATTATGGATTCATATAAGGTTAAAATTGATATGGTGGTTTTTATATACCAAGGGATGCTAACTAGGAAGTGAAATGGGTGTAAAATGTTGAAAAATGAAGGAGTTATAAAAGAAAAAAAATTATTTTTAAATCTGAAAATGGGCTCACAGTTTGGCCCAAATTTTGAAAACCCACCATTTCCCCCCAAAATTAATAGGAAACCCCCAAAAAATAAAGAATGGAAATTAAATGAAATATACCTTTAAAATATGTCGTGGATGTGATAGGAGGTTCCTTAACTTGGTGGTACCAGTTCTTTCATGCCTTTACCAGTTGTTGGGTCATATCCAACAAGGAAACACACCCTACAAGATTGGTGGTCCTCTCTAGTTCCTGTTCTACTGGATAATGGAGTACTTCCATTATTATGAGTACTAAAATATCTCTAGAATCCCAAACCCTATATCCATCCATAGATTTATAAACATCTCTGGAGTTGTACCTATGTATCTATCCCCCATAGAAGCCAAAGGTTCACTATAATGATATGAAAAATTTAACTTTTCTACCTTTCATGTGTCAGGAAATTAGATTATTGATGATGGGAGCAACTCTCTTGATGAGATACCTTACATGATCTCTCTTTGAGGTGGGATCCTTGCAATCATGGTGGATTATCTGATTATTTGTGATCCATACACACCATACCAATTTTCTTGATAGTTTGGCTACGTTCAGGGAGATTCCCCCATTCCTTTGGATTGCGTCTGAGGGGGGTAACATCTTGGTGTCATCCGACAATTTTTGAATATACTATCTTATGAAGATACCAAAGATGTGATCATATTTCTTCCTATTGATGCTCCCATTTTACTCACCCAGGATTATGCTAAGTCTTGGGTGACATCTTATCCCAATGGGATGCTAGGACAATTGGTCTGCCATGTGGACATTCCCCTTGCATCACCAATACCCATATTAATGGAACTAATATAATTTATCGAGGTATTAATTGAGGATTTGAGGAAGTGAACTCAATATAATAATTTTTATTTGGATGGTATGTCGGATTTTATTAAGGAGACTAGTCCTCCGGTACAGGCTACAATGATATGCCTAATGAGAGAGATGTGTATAGGGATTCTTCTCATATTTACACATTGATTCAGCTAGTTGATCATCCTTATATTGCAACCTATTCATCGGATACTAAGGATCAATCACGTTATAAGATATTCTAGGATAATATCCATGTCTTGATTACTAAGACACCTCTTGAGAGAATATTCCATCATGGAGAGCGGGTTCACCAATTATTTCATGGTATAGGGGTGAACAGTTTTTATCAGCATCCTATGTATGAAATTATGCAGTAGATCATCCTAACCCAAATAGACTTTTCCATGTAGAAAAGGAGATTTCATGAGCTCACGGATGAAGCCTCCCTTTCCAAACAAATTAGGGAGGTGGCAGAGGCACTGGAGCAGGGTCTCTAGTTGTTGATTGAACTGCAAGCCCATATAGATGCTTGGAAGATGTAGATATGGTGGCATGAAAAGATGATCACTCATATGAAGTAAAATATTTCGACATCATTAAACTCATTGGACACTTATCGGAGGAGGGTTAAATAATTAACTACTCTGGTCTAAGTTCTCCACCCCGAGTCAAAGGCGAATGAAGCCGGGAAGGTGACACTCTAATGCTCAATTGATGCCTCCCGCCAGACTCTTGTCGACCCGACTAGCACTACCGACCATCTTTTTTTGTGACTCAATTTTTTGTATTGAATACAATAATTTTTTACTATACTATATTTTTGTTGATGTTTCAGAGAGACACAAAAAAATGGAGATTCCTCCCTTTTTTCATACCGTTAATGAATGAGTTTTTTTGAGATGATAATCCAATTTTATGCCTTTTATGATATCTCAATATTTCTTTGCTTTATTGTCGACACCCATCCATTAATCTATATTCAATGATCACGAATTCCTATAATTGGATGTTGAAACATAGATATATTTCCTTTCAATAATTCTTGTGAAGGCTCACCCCATATGAGGTTCTTTATTAGTAATATGTTCCAGTTATCTTGAGATCACTTGATGTGTAGAGGGATCATCTGGGTAGGAGATATTTCCTATAAAATGAGTGATTTGAATATATTTGGAGAGAATATAGAATGTAATAAGTCCATTTAAGGGGCCTCATGATGATTTCCATGCGCTTTAGTTTAAAGCCTTTTAATTGCAACTTTATCTTGCTTTAGTTTAAGGTCTTTTAGCACAGATCATCTATTTCTTTAGCTTAAGGTCTTTTAGATCGTATCATCTATTGATTTAGTTTAAGGCATTTTAGCTTGGACCATCTGTTGTTTTATTTTAAGGGATTTTAACTCCAATAATCCATTTATTTAGTTTAAGGTATTTTAGCTTGGACTATCTATTTCTTTAGTTTAAGGTCTTTTAGATCGGACCATCTATTGCTTTAGTTCAATGTCTTTTAGCTCAAACTATATATTACTTTACATGAAGGTATTTTATCTTGGACCATCTAATGTTTATGGTCTTTTAGCTTGGACCATCTATTTCTTTATTTTAAGGACTTTTATCTGAGACCATCTATCTAAGCACGAGATACGGTGAAGAAATGCTAGGAGTTACCTAAAATACTCTAAGGTGCTGGATTCTTCTATGGTGTTACTCATGCTCATGAGGGTTGGAATATCCTTTTTACAGAGTGAAATATTTTATCGATGGATGTAAGCATGTATGAAGGATCCATGGGCATGCATGCATAGTCAAGAAAAGGATCCTTGAAGCTAGGTATCTTTTCCAAGGGCCATGGAAGATCTATAGAGGTAATATTAATGGAGTTGGAATACTAGGGACATTAAACTTTACTAGTTAGTTGGGGTAGGGATGATGTAAATCCTAACTTGGGAGTTTGAGTCCGTGAATATGAGATGGTTCAGACATTCTAGGTATTTCCCTTGAAATTATGAAATTCTAGGTTATGTAGTGGTGTTTCAAAGGCTCACAAGGACCGAATCTCCTTTATGGAAAAGAGAAGATGCATTCAGTTGGAGGGTTGGGGCCATTATGAGTCGATATCATGGACAAGAAAATATGGTCTCCACTTATTTATGAGGACTATGGAAGATTTATGAAGACTCAAACACCTATATGATGATGTTGGATATGGGAAGAAAGCTATCCAGGAAGGGTTCTGGCACCCCAGGGTAGACATATTTTAAAATGAAGCTCGAGATCTACGCCATGTGGTTTATAATCATGCGACGTGGGTTATCAAAGGATAGGAAATGGAGTTTCCCAGTCCATATTTGAGAAAGGGTATAAAACACAGTGACGTAACATCGAGGATATTGAATCCTCTTGGATAGTTTGGTATAGGGATTGTAAATCAGGATTTGGAGTGCTTGAATGTGGAGAATGGCATGGGACAGTCATATTGGTAGCAGCTTAGACACACTGGGGGTGTTGAGTTATTTTGTGATGATGTAAGGGATCATGATAATTGTAATGTTATTTTTTCAGAGTGACACATTTGGTTGATGACCATAGGCACATATGCAGGAGTGATGGGCATGCAAGCATAGTTAAACAAAGGTTCCTTGAAGACAAATATCCTTTACAAGGTACATGGAGGGTTATGATGATTTAATGGACCCAAACTTACAAAGTGTGGTTTGTGGAAGATGTAACATCCAAGGATGTTAAGAATTCTCTAAAGTTTGTGTCACTGCCTAGTGAATATATTCTCACAGTGAGGTGATGCGAAAAAAATTTCCCTAAATTTTGTCTCAACCAATGGGTATAGTGAGAATAACCTAGCTTTTACTAGTGTTATAGACCCTATGAGATTTATGAATTTTTTATTTATGCCCTAATTTTTTTCCTGAACTCATAGCATGAGGATTTTAGCAGGTGAAGACTAGACTTTTTCTCAAGTCGCTCTTTGCGGGTTTTCATCCTGATGAGTTTTGGGTCTCTTTTTTTGATAGTTTAAGGTCTTGAGATTTGGACCACTATGGGATACAGTTTAAGGTCATACAACATTGAACAAAGTGCATATAGTTTAGGGTCATGACTTTCATGGACCTGACATGGAGGATGTGAGATAGGAGGTTAATTAGGATACCTAGGGTCAAGAGCGATCCGATATCTTCTCAAGCGTGGAAGGGAAATGAAGTAAATCAGGGATCTAGTTTCTTAGGTCATGAGTAATGATATGGGATAGTCATACAAGGAGTGGTTCAGACACAATTGGTTTTTGAGTGCTGCTATAATAATGTCGGGGATTATGGGAATTGTAATGTCCTTTTTCAGAGTAATGCATTAGGTTAACGGACATAGGTGCATATGGAGGATCCATGGGAATACATGCATAGTAAAGAAAAGGGTCCTAGAAGATGGGTATACTTTCCAAGGTCCATGGAATGTTGAAGGTTGCCTAAGATGATCAATACATGAAGTGTGGTATATGGATTTGAGGTTATCTTAAGGGATGGTGGAAGCACCCCAAACTCTGGTTGACCGAGGTAAGTCTCTTGTGGTTCTTTGATGAGGAGTGAAAAATAATAAATTATCTATATAGTTTATTGTTATGTAGTGGTGAAATGTTTTCATCCATGCAGTTTAACGTCATGTGGTGAGGAAATCATGCTGTGTAGTTTAAAGACATGTAGCATGGACATATTTCTATGCAGTTTAACATCATATGGTAAGGAAATTATTCTGTACATTTTAACATCATGCGGTAAGGACATGATTATTTGCATTTTAAAATAATGTGGTAAGGACGTAGAAACTAAAATTAAAGGTGGTAATGTTGTAGTTGGGCCCAAAGAAGGGAACTTGGGCGTCACTACGTATCCCATGAAAATGAGAATTAGGATACATGTAGTTCTGAGTGGTTGTGCAGTTTAATGTCTTGTGGTGAGGATGTTGTGACATAGTTTAATATCACATCACAAGGACATATGTAGATAGTTTAGGGTCATGTGAACTAGAACATAAGTTGGAGTTCCTAATGTGGGGGTGTGTGGTGTGGTTCCTTGAATTAATATGATGTGAATGAGAACAAAAGGGGTCTCAACCACACCACACACCTTTCTAGGAAGACTCGGGCGAAATGAAAAAAATGGTTATGGATGTGGCTGGGCCCGAAGACTCACACCTTTCTATGCATTTTCTAGGCGTCAATATATATCTCATGAAGATGAGAATCATTCCACACATAGTTCTGGAAAATAAAATACTTTACACATATCTGTCTCATACGTAGTGGTGGGAATTATTTCCATTGACATTTGGAACTGGGCATAGGATTGGAGATCCAGGTGTCACTACGTATCTTGTATGGGAGGGAATCAAGATACACATAGTTCCAGAAGTTCTAAAAAGTTTAACATCATATGGTGTGGATGAAGGTGGATCAATGTGAATTGGTGGGGACATCACAGTTGGGCCCAAGGAAAGAAGCTTGGGCATCATGATGTATCTCATGGAGATGATAATCAAACCATACGTAGTTCTTAGAGGATCGTACAGTTTAATGTCATGCAACAAGGACATGAAACATGCAGTTTAACTTCATTTGGAAAAGACTTATGGATTTAATTTTATGGTCTTTCACTCAAGACCATAATATATCCATTGTGTAACTCTATGCCTTTCTTGTGAGGGTAAGTCTCTACCATAATTCCTAATCTCACGTGAGCTATGCTCGGTGTGATAAATAAGGAGCAGCATGGGTTCCCCTACAGTGTAGAGAAAAAATAGGGGTATAACATGAGAATTTTGTGTAATGCATTGGATGGTCCATGATATAATATCAAGGTGTCCCTACATATATCATTGGGAATGAGAATCAAGCTGTACATTATTTTGGAGAAACTGTGCTATTTAATGTCGTGCGATAAAGACCTCAACCATGCAGTTTAACATCATGCGACAAGGAATATGGATCACCCAACATGAATAGTAAGGGGATTTGTAGATCCATGTAGTATTATGTTATGTAGTGAGGGAATTGGATGTCAAGTTTAATGTCTTATGGTAAGTATGAACTCTGTACAATCTAACATCATGTGGTTAGGACAAAATGTTCCATGCGGTTTAACGTAATGCGGTGAGGATGAGATGTTCCATGCAGTTATATGTCATGTTATGAGGATGAATGACATGGATTAATTTTATGTGGATGCCTTTTTTATTAATATCTATGAAAATTATTTCTTGATAAATATCACATTGGTGGGAGGGGTGACATGCTTCCCATCCTTGATGGCCAGTAAATAGGATCCATTATGATAGAATTTATGTATGATGTAAGGTCCCTCCCACATGGGCTCTAATTTTAGGGGATTCATTCCTAGTATCATCAGTGTTATGAGAGACAACACTATTTCTCCTGGAAGGAATGACCAGAGGAGAACCTTTTCATTTAAATCTCGTGTAATCCGATTCTAGTGGACTTTGAGGTTGTGTAGTGTGTGCAACCTCTTCTCACCTAGCCTTTAAAAATCATCCAACCTTTTTTGTGACTGTTAATCATTTTAGATCTATCAAAAAATGGATATTTAGTGTGAGGGAAGATGGAACTCTATGGGAAATACTACATCATTCCCATACACCAGTGAGTATGGCATTGCTTTTGTAGTAGTATGCATGGAGGTATGATAGGCCCAAAAAGCATGGAGGAGTTTATCTAGAAAAGAATCATTATCCTTATTCAATATATTCTAGAGTTTTTCCAATAAGGTTTTATTAAAGGCCTGTATCTTTCCATTTTTCTCTGCATGACAGCGGATCAGTGATTGGACATGATGTTGTACTCCTTGTAAAGTTTCTTCAACTCCATGGAATAGAATTTTGTGTAGTTGTCCGTAAATATTCTGTGCGGGACTCCAAACTTGGTGATGATATGGGACTTAAAAAAGATGATGACATTTTCCATCCTAAATTCCATGATGGGTATCGCCTCATCCTAGTTAGAAAAGAAGTCGGTGGTAGTAAGGATGTACTTGAATTTCTTAGTGGTGTCCATGGGATATAGACCCACAACATCCATTCCCCAAATAGAAAATGACTAAGAATATTTAGCATTATGCTGCAATTGCAGGGATTGATAGATAAAGTTTGCATGGATCTGGTATGCATGACATTTCTTAGTGAATTCCACATAGTCTTGTATCATGGTTTTCCGGTAATATCCCAACCTTCTGATTTAGTGGGAGAGCCGAGTTCCAGATTGATGATTTCTGCAAGAGCCTATATTGACTTCCTCCATGATGGTGAGAAATTCTCCATCTTCTATGAGCCTGATAAGAATTCCATAAAATTTTCACTTATAAATTATTTTTTTTCTCATTTGGGCTATCCTATAGAGTGAGGTTCGTTTCCTGGTGCTGAATCTGTTCCCTTTTAACACGATCTTCTAGGAGAGTCCAATCTCGAAGATAGCCGATTATGGGCTCTATCAATCTAGGGGTGGTCATTGGTTCATCATGATTTTGGGGATATTCTGACCTAGTTGATCTCTTCTATATCGCATATGGTGATTGATGACACCATTATTCAATTTGTAATATGAAAGGTTGCTTCCTCTTGATCAGGGTTGTCTAGGAAGAAAACTACATTAGGCAATGCATTATCTTGATCATTCTTTGATCGAGGGACATAATTTAGTGTGGGATCAAAGGGTAATTCTGCCATTAGTCCCCTAATATAGCCAGTGAGGGGGGGGGGGGGTAGTTCCTCATTTTTAAAGAATATTCACCATTGACCTGCTTTATCACTAACTCCAAATCCCCTTTGATGTTCATGTAGGCTATGTGTAGCTGTAGGGATAGTTCCAATATAGCTACGAGGGATTGGTATTTTGCCTCATTATTTATGAAACCTTCATAAAATGAGAAAGAGTAAGGGAAAATGGTTTGTCTAGGGAGACAAATACAATCCCTAGACCAACCTGATTGAGTTTCAGGTTCTCCATTCCGATACCGATAGGACTCTAGAAGGCTCCATAAAATTAAATCTCCCATGTTCAAAAACTATCATGGGAATAAAATACATCTTCATCAGGGAGCTCAGTGTCTTCTGGTGTATTTTCTGGGGCAGGGTGTGCTACAAGGAAATCTGCAAGTGCTTTCCCTTTCATTGACTTCTATGACAAAAACTGGATGTCATATTTCTGGAGAATGACCACCCATCGAGCAAAGCTCCCATTCAACAAGGGGTGGCCAAGGATGTACTTGATATGATCAATACAAGATACCAGGTGGATCTCATGGTGATACAAGTAGTGACTTATCTTTTTAACTGTGAAGATGTGTGTGAGGTAGTTCTTCTCAACATCGAAGTATCGATTCTCAGTACCTAGTATAGTGTGACTGAGTTAGTAGAGACTATTCTCATTTTCTGCATCCTTATTATGCATGGGAAGGGTTCCCAATGAGCTTTACATGGAGATCACATATAAGATGAACAAATTACCTTCCACTAGGGGTATTAGAACCGATTGGTGTAGTAGTTACTTCTTGAGACTGTCGAAGGATTTTTGACATTCATCATCCTATTAGTAGATGAATTCCTTATTCATTATCCTGGTGAAGGGGAGATCCTTTAGCACTAGGTTGTCTATGAATCTCTTAATGTAGGCGAGGTTCTCTTGGAGTCCCCTTTGTTCTTTCAGGTTCTTGGGGGGTGACATTTCAAAAATAGAACCAGTCTTCTCTAGGTCAACCTCAATGCCATGGAGGCATACCAAAAATCCAAAGAACTTTCCTAATGTTACCCCAAAGGAAAATTTTAGCATATTAATCTATAGACTATGATGTCACAACTTGTTGATGATTGATCATATATCCATGAAGTGATCACATCGCTGTCAGGATTTAACAACCAGTATGTCGACATAACACTGGACTATCCTTTCCAAGAATGTATCAGTGACGTTATTCATGGTACTCTGATATGTGGAACCCACATTATTTAATCTAAAGGTCATGTCGTGAGAGAATAATATCCCTTGAGGTGCTATGAATGTAGTGGATTCTTCATCCTCAGGGGCCATCATGATTTGATTATTCCCTGAGTACCCATCCATGAAGGGAAGGGCCTAGAAGGAAGTAGTTGCATCTATCAAGAGTTATTTGATCTGTAATGGGAAACCATCCTTTGGTAAATTCCAATTAAGGTCCATGAAGTCAATGAAGACCATAATCTACCCATTCTTCTTGTTGATAGGGATGATGTTGGAAAGAAATGTTGGTTATTTTACTTCTTGGAAAAAGTTTTCTTTAATCAACTTGTTTACTTCCACCTTTAAATTGGTGGAATGAGTGGGGTGAATCCTTATGGATGCTTTCTTAAAGCTCTGGTGCTCATCGGGTAGTCCTAGATGGTGCGTATCTAGAACTGGATTCAGTCAGGGCATTTCTGTGTAATTCTATGCATACACATATTGGTGTTTCCTTAGAAATGTGATGTAAAACTCTTATCTTCGAGTGGAATGGAGGAACTAATCAAGGTAGTTCATGGGTCTTCTTTTTTCCCCAGATTTATCAAGATGAGCTCATCTATGGTAGTAGAGATGCCTTCCTCAAATGCTGGAGGGGAAAATATGAGATCATCATCATCTATTTATGAGTTGGTTGAGACATATTCAGGTGAATATGGTAGTCTGGGTGCCTCTTTGTCATTATTAGGGTGAGAAAGCCCATTAGAAGATATATCACCATCCCCTGGTATCTGGGTGTTGTAGATAAATGCTTGAGATGATTTTCGTTGAGGACAAGAGAGTTTTGGACCTTTGAGGTCTAATCTTCTACCTCGAACATGTTTATGGGGAGTACATAATCATTGTCGAGCATGATCTAGGGATTGATATGGGAGATTCAAAATCCATTAGGATCTGACACTTGAATATAATTATATACCACTGGTTTCTTTCCTCCCTTCTTTTAGAAATATGATTTGGCATATATGAATTTTAAAGCCTCTAAGGGGGAGCTTCCACCTTGTAATATTATGATCTTTCCATTAATGGGGTACTTTAGACATTGATGGAATGTTTATGGTGCCTCGAGGTGGCTATGAAGCCCGGGCCTTCGAATAATGACATTATATATGGTATCCTGCTAGATAACCATGAAATCGACATCATATGTGAGCTCCCCAAAATTGGGCTTCAAGTTTGACCTTCGCTAAGGGTCTCTACACATGCTTTTCATATCCCTGTATGGTTATATTTTAAGGGGACAAGTCTCCTTCGCTATACCCCAGTTGTCAGAGGGTCCATATTGGGATAGGATTGATCCCTGATCCCTTATAAATTAGTACCCTTTGGAAATTGACATTATTGAGTCTTCTTGAAATGTATACAGGTATGATGTTCCCTTGGATGGCCTCCTTCTGATATAGATTAGTGAATAAAATGACAAAATTTTATCATAATGGAATAGTCTCAACTTGATATACCTTGGCGATGCCAACTTCTATCTCGAATTCCTATGGGATTTGGAGGGCTTGGACGAGTGCCTCCCTGAGTTATTTTGAAAGATGAAGTGCATCTTGGATTGGGATCTTGGCTGGGACCACAACTAGCTATTTCATAACATCACACTTTTGCACTATAGGTCAGTAAATCATGATATGGGGATTCTCCTGGGCATGTGGTTCATGAGCTGGAGAATCCGAGGTAGATTGACCTAGTTCTTGTGCCAAGGTTGAGGGAATATATACTACCAGAGGTGCAGGTTGCGCCAACCTTCCCTGTTCCCTAAGTTGATCGGATTGTACCCCCACTAGGCAGTCATGTATGATAATCAGATGTGGGTGATTGCTGGAGGGCTCTGAGGCACTTCCTCACCTCCTTTGAGCCCGTTGGAGTGCCTTCCCATGAATCTCATTTGCATATATGTACTCCATGGGGATATGACTAGAATATTAAGTCCGACCACATCCGCTCTCCCCCCTATATCATCATCTCTAGCACATGGATCCTCCAATTCCTCAGTTATATGTGGGAAAACCATATTTAGGGGCATACTCGTCATTGGATAAGTGGCATGTTAAGTGTATTTTGTTGAAAGAACCAAAGGTTATCTCCTCATCTGATGAGGATTCTATTTGGTGGGGTAGTGACCATATTTATGATGTCACAGGGAAGAAATAAGTGAGGGTTAATGCCTGCATTGGAGGAGAATCTGAATATTCCTATTTTTTTTCCACCGCTGGTGGTCACACCCACATTTGGGAGGTGTATCTGACACCTCTTTCATATGTGGTGGAGTTGTTTTTGGCCTATGAAATTGTGCTCTTAGAGTTTCATGGGATCGATGTACTATCCTTCATACCATCAAGTTGTTGATTTTTTGTTCATGCCTGGCTGGGACCTCTTGAAAATCATTCTCTTATTTTAGTTGGACCGTGGTTATGAAATCCACTTACTCTGGGGAATTATCCAGCACCACTTGTCCTTTATTATTTCATAGGATTTATCAAGATAGGGATTTTATCATGGGAAAAAATGAGCGATGAGTTGAACATCTATGTTCATGGCCCAATCTTGGAATTTTAGAGGTCGTGGAGGAGGCTTGAAGGAGTACCACCGGGTAGTGAATGAACATAGTCTAATGAGTGCTCATAGGTCTTTTGGTCAATATTATTATACCATTTGAGGAAACTAAAAAATGTGGTTCCCAAGATTATTTCATATGGGTTTGAAACAAGATACTAGGAGAATGGAAATCAAGTAGGGATTCTTATGGAAAGTTTCCTCCTTAGTGAAGGTGTAATAACCCAGAGTTTTCTAGTAATAGTTTTTTACTTAATAAATGTTTGTTATATATTTTATAATATTATATATGTAAAAAATATAGAGAAACTAACAAG
This sequence comes from Viscum album, assembly GCA_963277665.1. Classification (NCBI taxonomy): domain Eukaryota; kingdom Viridiplantae; phylum Streptophyta; class Magnoliopsida; order Santalales; family Viscaceae; genus Viscum; species Viscum album. Next base: position 53,055,095 of record OY728138.1, on the reverse strand, counting down.
ATTTTATCACAATAACAAATATCATTACATCAGTCAGCTAAAAAACAATTGAAAATTCCAAACATTACAACTGGATAAAAAATATAAAATAGAAAAGCTAAAATGAGAAAATGAGGATTGATGCAAAATGCTAGAATCATCACCCCACAATAAACACTATTTAAATGAAACAAACTATTAGAAAACTAATGAAAATATTAATAAATTAAAATATTACCTTATGAGGAATTGTAGTGAATATTGAGTGAAATAATGAAGTGGTATTTATAGGGTATAAATGGAAATTTGACTATTGGTATTTCACTGTTATATGACCATTGGTAAAATATGACCATTGGTCAGTATAACCATTGGTAAATTTGACCATTGGGAACTATACCCATAAGTGATAATTTTCCCACTATAATTAGTGTTTTTAAGTAGTAATGACAAAGGAAAATTGATATAGAATGGAGACACAATGACCTCAACCATTTGAGTCAGGCCGTTTAAAGCCCATTTGTCAGAGATTGGGATAGAGGTAGTGTCATTGGGGTTTACCCTTGACCAATCACAATAAGGGAATAAAAAATTGTGTCTTTAATGAAATATCCTACAAGAGAAGTTTAGGTTAGTTGATATTACCACTCAGTCAATGTTTTCCAAGTCACCCTATGAAACTACCATGATCACACACATGACCCTTAGGGCGTACACATTTGTAAAAATGAGTTATGTTTCCAAGACCTAGTTACTTAAGTTTAATTTAATTTTTATATATAATATTTTTATTCTATCAATTCCATTTTATGAATAGTTTTTCCTAATAAAATATATGTTTAATTAAGACGAATTTGATAGATTGATTTTTGGACCCAAATAAAAAATTTGTTTGTTTAGAAAAGATATACACTTTAACAAAAAACTAAAATATTTTAAATAATTTTTTTTAATGAAATATCCTTTTAAAAAACTCTTATTTAAATATAAATGATAAAATAATTTTATAATGACATAGTGAATTTTTTATAAGTGTCAGAAATTTGATTGTCTTAAAAACTAATATTTTCAATAAATATGGTTTTTTATATTTAAAAGTTAAAATTATAATATTTATAGAAATATTTTGATAAAATAAATATTATATTTGAAATAAAAATATTTAAATTAGGTTAGGGTTAATTTTGGAGAATTTTCTAAATTAACTTATTTTTTAATGAATAGTAAAAATAAAGTTTTTGGGTTTTCAATATGTTTTATGACTTCATATTTATTTCATAATGATGTAATAATTAATAAAACAAAATAAACTACCTAAAATATGATATTTTATTAATATTATGTATTTTAATATCTTTTAATAAATTTCCAAACATATAAGTGACTTTCCAAAGTCTAAAATGAAAATTTTGATTTTAAGAACATTATTTTTTCAAAAATTTACTTTTCCATGTACAAAGAAGTATTGAAATTTTTTGTTCAGTTACAATGGATTAAAATATCATAAATTTTTTCTCAAATATCTATATCTATGAAAAAAACATGGGTAATCCAATGGTTTTTCATTTCTCACAACCTTGATTTTCAAGACCTATATTTGGAAATTATTAAACAATTTCTCCACTTTTGATATAAACACCCATACATTTCACCCATCCCATTCACTCCAAATCTATCCTCCACAAATTAATGGTAATTTTTTCTCCCAAATAATCCCCCAAGGCATCCTTAAGCCACTGAGGTACCATCTACAATATTCAGTAGCAACCCTTCAAGGAAAGGGAATTCTCGTCATCTTCTTTCCCATTCAAGTAATTCCTTTTGTGTCAGTCTTTTAAATGGTATTCTAATTTATTTTATTATTATTTTTATCATACCCTTACTGATAAAATAATGCTTTATCAATGGGATACCATTTTACCTCTAATTTTACCCTTTTCTGAATCCACATTTTATACCTTTTATGCTACTGAATCTACTTCTCAAATTTCTCTCTTTTACATGAGAAAGTATTATATTATAAATTCCCAAACCATTTATTTTTCCCTGATTATTAAAATAGATTTTAATATAATTTAGTTATTCTTTGATTTACATATAAGGAACTGGAATTCTCTTTCCTTGGGTAAAAAATGATGTTATGGTCAAGAATTTAAGCACTTACACACTCATAGCTTTTATATAAAACATATACATTATTATATTTGTGTTATTGAAAAAAAGATTTATTATGATCAATGTGGATCACATGAAATTAATAAATATGAAGGTTTCACCCTTATATCACTCCATTTATTTGGGTAAAGAATTAGTCTCTATTTAAGAAATGTTTTACGATACCTTGGTGAATTTCCTTGGTAATTTTTATTTATGACACCTTGGTGATAATCCTTGGTGATATGATTATGAATGCCTCATTTTTATGTTGTATACACATTTAATTTATTTTATTCATGTTATTTATATTATAATATACCTCATATTCTCTTGATCATTCTATAATGTTATATATCATGTTCTTATTGATTTGCCTCATGATCCCATGATAAATGTTTCTCTTACTTATTTCCTTACTGGGATCATGCTCACCTATTTACTTTGATTTATATCTCTAATATATGAAATATAGTAAAATTAACTTAGGTTGAACCCATGAAGAATACTTTTATGTGTATTATAAGAAATTTTTATGTTTTTATCTGTTATATTCCAATTTTCCACAAAACTAAACTTTAAAAGATCTTGTGTTTTGTTCCATGCCATGAAAAGTTTATGTGATAAAAAGGAAGGATGCCATATTTGGTATCAGGGGATAGTTTTATTATTTGTGGAAATTAGGGCTTGAAAATTTTAGTAAGATCCCTAGGTATATGTCTAAATATAGTAAAACATATTGGTATTTTGGTGATGTATTAAGAGAGTGGTTACCAAGAAATTAAATAACTGTATAGATAATACAAGTGGATGTGGATCTGAGAAAGATTTACCTAGGTGTAAAAACCATGAAAACAACACATTGATCTAGAATCTATTGGGAACTAGTACATGACATCCAGCCTTTTTGTACACCTGGTTTGAAACTCTAATGGGATATGTTTGGTTAATCAAAACCTTTTTATGAACTATTGTGAAGGATATATAGAAATGGAAATTTTTATTAGAGGAGATTAATAAATAATATATTTAATCATGATGTTTTATTCCATAAACTAACTTTAGAATTATAGTATTCCTAAAATTAACAAGTTTCCCACTAATGTTTCCTTATATTATAAACATTATGGGAAATAGGAGGAATCATGTAAATGATGAATGAAATAGATGATGCACTGATGGCCTTAATAACATGATAGAAGTTGGAATATAAAACCTCATGAATATTATGAATCAACTATCTTGAGTTATGAATAATAACTTGTATTAGGTTGAGAAACCAAATTCACCTCAAAGGGAACAACTTCCCATTTAGTCCTTAATGCATCAACCACCACCTTATTTTAGTGTATCTACCAACCCATTGATTATTGAATTGTTTATTACCACTATAGAATAGATATTTTTTTACACCATTATTCAAAGCTAGAGAAAGTAACCCTAAAAGTACACTTCTATGAAGTATAAGCTGATTAGCAGTGGAAAATGATAAAAAATGAATTCAATAAGGGAGATTAATGCTACGGAGTGAGAAGAGTTTAAGGTATTTTTTTCAATAAATATTTTCTCTATTTAATGTGAATGAAAATGGATAAGGGACTATTAGAGCTAAATAATAAGGAAAATGAATTAGTTGGAAGCTATAAAATTAACTCTACATGACTTTCTATATACACCTCTAGCTTTATTATGGATCATAAGGGAATGGTTTATATATTATTCAGTGAATTAAGACCCCATATGTGGAGGAATTTAGAAAACAGAGACTATAAAAGTCATGATGAGATAGTGTGGTGTGCTATGAAGGTTGAATTGGAGTTTGGAGAGATAAAGTGGTCATATAGGTTAAATTAAAAGAAGAGAGCAACAAAGAAAAAATCTAGGAAGAATTTTGATCACCGTAGAGGTGGAAAGAAAATGAACCTTCCCACATATAAAAAATATGGGAAGAATCACTCAGGGAACTAATTTATTGGGAGTGTAATGTGACACAAGTTTGGAATATATGTCTATATAGCTAGGAATTATTGGGGTGAGTTGAAGCCTCAACTCCTCAATACTAACAAAAAACGGAAGATGGTGCATGCCCATCTTGAAGTTTAATGCTTCAAGTGTGGAAATATTGGGAACTTTTCCAATAAATTTTCAAATTAGAGGATAATATAGGGAAACCAATATCAACATCAAAATAGGCCAAGAGATAAATTTTGGAAATTTTATATCACAATGGATAAAGTAGAGGCTCCAAATGATGTGGTGGTAGGTGCACTCATCATGCTCTTAAAGATAGAAACTAATTTGTTTTATTTTGGTTCTACAGATTATTTTATTTCATCCAAGTATTCAAAACATATAATCAATTCATGAGATTATAGAATTTGAGTTATCGTTCAATAATCCTGGTGGCACTATCCTAGTATCAATAGTGTATATAAACTCTTGTATTAACTTTGGTGAGTAAAATATCATTGCAAATCTAGTAGTCATTCCCATTGGGGAATTTGACACTATAATAGGGATGAAATGGATCTCAATGTATAATTATAAGATCAACTACATGAGAAAAGAAATTGTAGTTTCCTTAAATGAAAAAACTATAGTTATTTTCTAAGGAGAGATATCCTGACCTAAGATTTGTCTAGAACCACCTCCCACAGAATTCATTATGGAAATGATCAGTGAAGAGGGTGAATGAAATGAATGTATAAGGATATAAAATTTCCCCATAATGTAGGAATACATTAATGTATTTATTTAAGATTTACCTGGGAATCCCATAGAAAGAAAGCTAGTGTTCTATATTGAACTAAAACCTGGACCCACTTTGATATCGAAGACCCCATATAGAATGGAAATTGTGGAGTTAAATTAATTAAATAAAAAACTTTTATATCTTTTGGAGAAGGGATTTATTTTACCAAGTGTGTATCCTTGGGGAGAACATGTTCTTTTTGTAAAGAAGAATGATGGATCAATGTAGTTATACATTTATTATAGAGAACCTAATGGGATCACAATGATGAACAAGTACCCTCGAACACTGATTTAGGATTTTATTTTTCTAGCTTCATGGGGCTCAGTTCTTCTCCACTCTTGAACTCTATTTTGGGTATCATCAATTGAGGGTCAAGAAATAATATATTCCATATAATACCTTTCAAACAAGATATGGTCATTATGAGTTTATTTTTATGCCTTATGGGTTAAATAATTATCCTAATATATTTATAGATTTGATGAATAGAGTCTTTAAGGACTACCTTGATAAATTCATGGTAGTTTTTATTGATGATATTATGATATATTCCAAAAGGTTCAAGGAGAATGAGGATCATATAAGGGATATTTTGAAAACTATATGGAAGGATAATCTATTTGAATAATTATAATTTTTTTTAATTTTAGTTACAATAAGTTTTATTTTTGGGGGATATTGTAACAAATGAAGGAATCCCAGTTGACCCTAAAAATACAAAGGCTATAGAGGAGTGGCCTAATCCTAAAATAGTAACTAATATTTGTATTTTCCTTGGTTTAGCAAGATATTATTGTATAGTTGGTAAAAAAAATTCATGACTTTCTAATATACTAATTGAGTTAACTTTAAAGTGATCTATGTTCATCTATACAAAAGATTTTGAAGAAAATTTCTATGAATTGAATAAGATATTTCTTATTTCACCTGTGTTAACTCTATACTCTTTTGGAGAAGGATTTTTATTTATGGTGATGAATTTATAAAAGGTCCTGGGTGTGTCCTCATGAAAAATGATAATGTGATATCTTAATAATATCGATAGTTAAATCCTCATGAGCAGAATTATACTACGCATGACCTGGAGTTAGATGTAGTCATTTTTTCTTTGAAGATATGGGGGAACTATCTTTATTGAAATAAATGTGACATATACAAAACCACTAGAGTTTGAATTATATATTCAGAAAAAATGAATTTAACATGAGAAAAAGAAGATAGTTGGGGCTTCTTAAAGACTATAACTACTCAATTCATTATCTCACTACAAGAGAAAACAAAGTCACTGATGCATTAAGTAGGAAAGAACCCATTGTGTTAAAAATTATAAGGATTAAAGTAGGTCTATTGATTAATGACCTAGTAAGTTTTTATATTTGAATCATAAGGGAATGTAGATCATCAATCCAATACAAAATGATTTATTAACCAAAAATATAGAGAATATCAAGAGATATAAAAGAGAATATACTTTGATAAAAAAAGGAATAGGCTATGAATAATGGGAAGTTTATCGAGTTCAATATTATTCAAGAAGATGTACTAAAATTCCATACAAGGATTTGTGTCCCATCTATCTTGGAGATAAAGAAGGGGTTTATGGATAAAGCTCATAGCTCTACATTCTCTATAAATCCTAGAAGCACTAAAATGTATAGGGACCATTATGATCATTATTGGTGGGATAATATGAAAAGAGAGATTGATGAATACACTGCAAGGTGCTTGGTTGGTAAATAAGTGAAGTTGGTGAAAAATATATAAAGGGTTATTGCAACCACTACCCACACCAATATGAAAGTGGGAAAATATCACTATGGATTTCATCACTAGTCACCCAGGAAAATCTAAATGAAAAAAAGTGATATGGTTTATAGTGGATCAACTCATAAGTCATCCCATTTCAACGCCATTCAAGAAGATTTCTCTCTTGACCAACATTACAATATATACATAAAGGAAGTGGCGTTGATTCATGGGGATCCAATTTAAATCATTTCTAATCATGATTCATGGTTCACATATAAATTTTGAAGAAGTATTCAACATTAGATGAATAATGAATTGAATTTTAGTACAACATATCACTCTCAAACTAATGTCCAATCTTAAAGGACTATTCAGACACTTGAGGATATGCTGAGAACATGCATAATGGAATTTAAAGGAGGATGGGATCAACACCTCCCATTATTTGAGACCTCATATAACAACAGATTCTAGTCAAGTATTAAAATGTAAACTTATGAAGATATATATGTGAAATGATTTAGAACTCCTACATGTTGGGATGAAGCTAGTGAAAGAAAGCTACTTGGGAATTTTCTTGTGCAAGAGATGGAAGAAAAGGCTCATTCCATCAAAAAACAAATAAAATATACTCAGAGTTGGTAGAAGAGATATACCAAAAACCATAAAAGGTACTTGGAGCTCTATTTTGGAGTCAAATATTTCCTTCACATATCACCATGGAATAGAGTAATGTAATTGGAAATAAAGGGAAACTTAGCACTAGATAAATTAGACCCTTTGAAATCCTTGATCACATAGGAGCTGCGGTCTATCAGTTAACACTTCCACAAAATCTGTATCAAGTTCATGACGTATTCCCCTTAACTCTTTTTAGGAATTACATACCAGATCCATCACATGTACTAAATCAGGAGGTGGTACAACTAGATAATGACCTCTCATATGAGGATCAACCATCGATGATCTTTAACCATAGAGACAAAGTTTTATGAATCTAGACAACAAAACTTGTCAAAGTACTATAGAGGAACCATAACGATTATAGGTTATGTGGGAAATAGAAGAAAAAATGAAATATAAGTTCCCCTATATTTTCTAAATCGACTATATGATTTGAAATTTTTGGGATGAAATTTCTAAAGGGTGAAATAATTTAATGACCCATAGTTTTCTATTAACAGTTGTTTCCGTAATAAAAATGTGTTATATACTGTATAATATTATACATATAAAAAATATAGAAAAAATAAAAAAACATTATCTCAATAATAAATATAATTACATTAGTCAACAAAAAAGCTAATGAAATTCTAGAAATTATAATTGGACAAAAATTACAAAATAGAAGAACTAAAATGGGAAAATATGGATAACACCAATATGATAGAATCATCCCCACCATGACCAAAACCATATAAATGAAACAAAATATTAGAACACTAATAAATATCTTAGGAAATTAAAATATAAACTTAGGATGAATTTTAGTTAATATTGAGTGAAATAATGAAGTCGTATTTATTGGGTATAAAGGGAAATATTACCGTTAAGATTCAACCATTATATGAATTTTGGTCAAATATTTCTATTGTTCAATATAAGAATTAGTTAATTTGACCATTTCAAACTATACCCATTTATTCTAATTTTTACTCTATAATTAATGTTTATAAGTAGTAATGATAAAGGATAATTGATGCATGATGAAGAGAAGATGGCCTCAACCAGTAGAGTCATGTCGTTTAAAGCCCATTTGTCAGAACATGGGAGGGAATGTAGTGTCACTAGGGTTTGACATTGATCAAGACCAATCTAATCTTCAAAAAGTGAGTATTGAATGAAATATCTTATAGGATAAGTCCAAGTTAGTGGAGATTACCCCTCGGTCAATGTTAGTCAATCCACCCCATGAAACTATCATCACCATACACCTTACCTTTAGGGTGCATGCAGGTCCAATAAGGGGCTACATGTCCAAGAATTATTTACATAAAGTGTAATTAAATTTGTATAAATAAAATTTTTACTCCATTAATTACATTTTAAGAATAGTTATTCTTAATAAATTATATGTTTAATTAAGATTAATTTGATATATTGGTTTTTAAAGACAAATGAAACATAATTTAATTTTTTAGAAAATATATAAAATTTTATAATAAAAACGGTATTAGGAATAATGTTTTTCTATAATTAAATAGTATGTTAAAACACTTTTATTTAAATATAAATGATAAAATAATTTTATAATGGCCTAGGATTTTTTATAAGTGTCAGAAACTTGATTGTGCCTTAAAAACTATTATTTTTCAATAAATAAGGATGTTTTTATTTAAAAGTTAAAATTATAATATTTATGGAATTATTTTGATAAAATAAATATGATATTTTAAATAATCACATCAAAATTAGGTTAGGGTGAATTATTAAAAATTTTCTGAAATACTTAATTTTTCAGTGAATAATAAAAGTAAAGTTTTGGGTTTTCGATATGTTTTATGACTTCATATTTTTTTTATAATGATAAAATAATTAATTAACCACAATAAAAAACCTAAAATATTTTATTTTATTAATATTAAGTATTTAAATAACTTTTAATCATTTTCTAAACCTATAAGTGATTTTCCAAAGTCTAAAATGAAAAATTTGATTTGAAAAACATTATTTTGTTTAAAATTTACTTTTCCATGTCCAAAGAAGTATAAAAACTGGTGTTAGGTTATAATGGATTAAAATATCATAAAATATGACTCAAATTTCTATAACTATGATAAAAACAATGGGTAAACCAATGGTTTTTTATTTTATACAACCAAGGTTTCCAAGACCTATATTTGGAAATTATTAAACAATTCCTCTACATTTTCTATAAATACCCACCCATTTCACACTTCCCCTTCAATCCAAATACATCCTCCATGAAGTAATAGTAATTTTTTCTCACAAATAACCCCCTAAGGTTTTATTAAGCCCCTAAGGTCCCATCCTCAAGATTTAGGAGCATCTCTTCCTAGTAAGAGAATTCTCATCATCTGCTTTTCCATTCAAGGGATTCTTTTTGTGTACGTCTTATAAAGGGTATGTTAGATTATGTTATTATTATTTTTATTATACCATTAATAGTAAAATATTATTTTATCAATTAGATACCCTTATTCCCTCTCAGTTTTCTCTGTTCTAAATCCACATTTTACACATGTTGTATAATTTACTTCCCAAATTTGTCTATTTTACATGAGAAATTATTATATTGTGAATAAAAAACCATTTATTTTTCCATTTTTATTCACTTATATGTTAATATAATGTATTTATTTGGGTATTTACATGTAGAAAACAAAATACCCTTTCCATGGGTTTAAAATGATGTAATGGTGAATCCTTTTAAGAACTTATGTACTCAATACTTTCATACGAAACCCATACTTTATTCTCCCCGGGTTATTGAAAAAATGATTTATTATGATCAATGTGGATCACATAAAATTAATACATATTAAGGGTGTGCTCTGATAGTTTTTCAATAAATTGGGTAAATAATTCGTCTCTAGATATGACATGTTTTATGATACCTTGGAAAATAACCTTGATAATTATAATTTATGAAACCATGGTGATAAACCATGGTGATATACTTATGAATTCCTCATTTTTATGTTGTAGCCACATTTACAGGCTCTGATTCATGTTATTATTATTATTATAAACCTCATTTTATCTTGATATCTCTATAATATTATACCTCATGTTCTTATTGATACACCTCATGATCTCATGTTAAATGTCTCCATTTCTTATTCCCTTACTGGGCTCATGATCACCCCTTACCTTTGATGTATTTCCCCAGGATATGAGAAGCAATAAAAGTAACTTAGGTTTAACGCATGAAGAATCCTTTCACATGGATTAGAATAATGTTTTATGATTTCATGTATTATTTTCCTAATTTACAAGAAAATAAAATTTAAAAGATATCATATTTTATTCTATGTAATGAAAATATTGTGTAAAAAAAAGGTAGGTTTCCATATAAGTATAGGCTAAAGTGGTTACCCTATTAAAGGTTAGGGTGAACATAAATACCTAGATGAAGGGTAGAGTGAAGTGTTACCCAAATAACAAGATATGGTAAATGAGGAACCCAAATTGAGGATTAAGGAAATTTCTCACCCTAGTGGATGGTTGAATGAAGTGTTAACCCAAGAAGAAGGTTGGGAGAATTGGTCACCCTAAAGAAAGAATGAGAAAATTGGTCACCCTAGAAAAAGGTTGGGTGGAGTTCTTTCCCCCATTTAAATTATAGGTGATGTAGTTACCCTAGTTCTGTAATCTCAAGGTGTGTTGGGTGTGGGACACTTTAGTAATGATCACCCAGGAGGATTCCTTCAACATAGTGTTGGAGGACTAAAGAATAAGTGTAATTTTATGAGTGTTTTAAAATACTAACTCTTAATGTGACATGATAACTTGAGTTTTCAAGTTAATTCACTTAGTTTTAGGATTAATTAAGCTACTTAAAGGGGGTTTAGAGACTATGGGATATAGAGAATCATTCTCTGGGTATCGTTGTTCATGTGTCTTAGTGAGTCAAATGAGAACCTATAGGGGTTTATTTATAGGAAAATTGGGAGACCTGGATTCATGAAATCTAGGAGATATGGTGGTTTTCATAGGATACTAGGGTTAACAATGTATGTAAACTTGTGAGTCCTCATTCTAATTGGAAAGGTTCACAGTAAGGGTATGTATGGCATATGTATGATCCAGGAGAAGGTCACCAGGGTGTATGACTTCGACACATGAATTATATCCATATTTGATAATTTTTTTATTTAATTCCCATTGAAAAAATAGAAGCAATAAATTCTCCCTCAAAATTGGATCCAATTGGAACAAGGATGATCAAATTACAAGGTAGATGAGATGCTGGTGTGAACATGGTGTTATCAATGTTGTAGGAGGCTAGGTTGGGGGGGGGGGTGTTAAAGAACATTTTGTACTAGTATCTGAGCATTTATCTCATTCTAATTCATGAGAACATGGAATATGATACTAATTGAGTACACAAAATGAATATTATATAAATAAGTGGGCCCCTACTTCCATGCACTAACCGACTTGAGAGAAGCCTGCAAATTCACTCTTTTTACTTTCGTCTTTTATGATAATCAAGGTGAGCACAAGCCTCCATTATGCCCAGAAATTAACACATTTTTCTAATCATTTTGAGTGTAGCACTTCACATGGATGAAAAAACATAGGAAAAGTAGCTACATTAGGCCACTTGAGAAAAATAACTTGGGAAATGAACTTGAGATAAGTACTTGGTTGAATAACCTAAGAGAACCACATGGGTGGTTTTTTTTCCTTTGATGAATTTTCTACCAAGTTATTCTCATTATAAGCTCACTTAACAACAATATTGATTCTTCTTATATTTTTATTCTATATACTAGAATTTTTAGGATTTATCCTTATATAAATGAGATTGAACAAAATTTAAATATTGTTTTAAATGGTGAATACACTACTCGTATAGAGAATATGTCAGAGGATATCACGTATGGACATGCCCATTAGTGAACAACACATATGTCAGACCTAGAAAAAATCACAAAGAAGAATCACCAGGCGTACATGGACTCATATTTCCTTCCACTATATAATCACAACCTCTTGATAGTTATTGATGTCTCGAGTCCTAATGTTAATCTTCCAAACTCATAGGTTATAGTGTACATCAACCTTGTGGTTGAAAACATACTATTAATGGGGGTATTTATCAATAAGGTGGTGGTCACCCCTATCTATGTACTCTACCATACCAAAACCAACCCAGATAACCACACTTACATATTAGAGCCCAAGAATCACTTTTACTTCTATAAATTTCTCTACTTAGCCACATACCATCTGAAAAGAAAGGTCAAGGGTTGAAACCTATTCCCTATAGGTGGTGCTAAGCTAGAATGGATGTGGGCATACTAGGTCTTTCAGATATACAATTATTTCAAATATCAGCTGAAATATGTGAAAATCTATGAGTTTGTTTGGATTTCATAGACTTATATTTATAAAAAAATGAAATTAATTCAAAAACTGCTATGTCACTTAATTCCATAGACAAACAAATTCCACCTCATCCATATAGAGGTAGAAATTAGTCCATGGGATATATATAAGGTCTCTGGAGCACCATTCTTAGGGCTATGTATGAAGAGTTTTTCTACTAATGGTATCCTAGGGAGATCTTCAGTGAATGCCCTAATTGGTTTAAGCCTCGTTAAGATAGGAAAACGATACCACATGGATGGAACCCTACCCATGGATGGACATTGGTTTTAAAATTTGGATGAAGATATTCATAACCCCATGTGGGAATAGTTTGAGACCAATGTTCTCAACTGGGTATACTTCTATGTGGAGGAGGGGATCCCTAAGTATGTATTGTCCAAACCTAGAGAAGGCCCATTATAAAGAACGAGGTTACGATATTAACCCTAATATCCCACTAGATTCATCCAGTGATATTATTGGTGATGTGGCTAAGTGGATACATTCTCCTGGCCTATGACTCACACAATGGAGTATGGCCAAGAACTGTTGTGGTGTAATCCCAACTAGCAAAGGGTAAGACTGTAGGTATGGTACTACCAATATTGGTGAATCATCTTCACTGTCTGATGTAAATTTATAAAGGGAATACCCCTTTTATCATATCAAGTTTGTTTTATGTGTTGTGGGGATGGAAATCTACACACATCAACATGTTCAAGCTCTTTGGTGATGTGAATATCTTTGAGTGCATATTTAGGACATCCATTCAAGTTGTTTCTAGAATTATACCCTACCACTGAAGGGTAAGAAGTCCTTGAAACTTATATATTTACATTCAGAGTTTAATCTCAACCTCTCTCTTAATATATAGTGAACCTCCCACTAGCATGATCAAGAATGATTACAACATGAATTCGTATAATAGGAACCTAAGGGAATATGTTTTGGAAGTTCATATTGACAATGTAATTATATATGAAGAATATGAACTATATTATCTTACACATTAATTTTGATTGACCCAAAACAAATTAATGGGGCCACTGATATACATCAAGGTGGAATATTATCCAATGGTGGTGAGTAATGTGTGATTCATTATAGCCTAAGAAAACACCCAATATGATATTATACTACCTTCATTGGATTCCTTCATTAGTCTAACCATGGGATATGCTCAATACTAAATATCATCATACCCCAATTGGATATTGGAAAATAGTTTCCCCATTATCATGATATCCTTAACCATAGTGACAAGGATGAGAGAAAATAAGAATCCACACAAGAATAGAATAATTGTAGAGGCAATCAAGACTTTAAATAAACCTTTCCCATGGGCTTTACAACAAATCCATATCAGATATATGACATGATGTGAGATCAGGCCATGGAATTCAATCCATCGGAAGAAAAGAAATGCTCTAAATGATGATTAAAGGATAGGTAAATAGATACAGTTAAAGGAACCCGAGTCTTCCTCAAGATCTAAAAAGGGTTTGGATAATTCTCCCTCATATTTTTTAATCTTGAAGCTACCCACTTCTAGTTAAATTGGCCTAAAACTATGAGCACCATAAACTTTTTGGCCACCTTTAAAGGTGGCATCCATCTTCCCTAGATTAGAAACATGAAGGAACCTTCATAATTAAACCTTGACAGTAATCCCATTGAAGTCAGATAGAACATTATATAGATGGATTTGTTGGTATTTACTACTAACGAAGGGGTACCCAAAAAAAAAGAGTGCAAGATATGGGGAACTAGGGAACCACTAAGGGGTTTATCAACCAATCCTAGGATGAAGAGTGGGATGAATTTTTCAACCTGAAGAATGTAAGTCCATGATTTCCCTTTAAAAATATTTTCCTTAAGTCTCAATTATCTATTGAAAATGTTTACTTGATAATTTTCTTGTAAATAATAGGTAAAATAGGTTTAACCACTACATACCCACAATATACCGTGAGTGGAACCTTAATAGGAATCATAGAATCAACCTACCCCGAGGAAGGGAATATGTTTTTTGAGAAGAATGATATAATTTTGGTGGAGAAGCTAAAACCATTTCCCCTCTTCCCATATACATGCCCTTATCCTTTAATACCATGACCAAATACCATTCCTTACCTAATCAGGAACCAACAGAGCACCAAAATTTTGAGAAAAAATATATTAATCAAAGATAGATGTTTTCCTTTTAATTATTACTCAAATTATATATATTTATATATACTCAAATATTGTCATCATGATTCTTTGATTAGATTCCCGATTCTCATATTAGGCTCCTAATGAAGTGAACCCAAAGGTTTTTGAAGGGGAATATCCAAAAAAACATCCAATTCCCACTGAAATAGTTATATACAATATTAAACAGGGGGGATTTTTAGTACCCATTTTAAAAATTCCTTCCGGTGGAGGAGTGTATGACTCAAGTATGATAACTGAGTAAAAACACCAATTTATGAATCAAAATGCTAAATCTATACTCCACTTCAGGGATCATCATCCTTATTGAAGTGGAATATGAAATGGAAGACATCCTTTTGGTAGTATATTATCCTACCTAAGAAGAGTTCAGGGAGTTTAATAAAGAGATAGATGGGTGTTAGTCCCATAATCTTTATTTGTTTATCCACCTAAATAACATATTATTTCTAAACTTCTATATTATATATATATATATATATATATAACATGGCCAATCTAATCCACTATTTATAGATTATAACCATATTACCTCTTTGTGTAAAGTGGTTAACAAATCAGGAATTAATGAGGGTGTATCTATATGGATTTCCTAAAGGTTCACCCTATAGGGAAATATCTATCAAAAAATTGGTGATGTAGCTATAATGGAAGGAGTTCAAGATCCAATGTATGGTTAGACTATAACATGTGATGAAAATTATCCCTTGGTACCAAGGAATGAGATAACAGAGCAAGTGAAATCTAAATCATGAAGAACGGTAAAGGACCCACTGGAGGGGATTCTCATATGGATCCTCCAGTGGGGATGACACTGGTTAGATTTTTATGTTCTAATAGAAAAAAGTCAGTATTCATCACACTAGATGACTTTAATTTACAATAATTGATGCATGTGTTTCTACGTCACCTAGAATGTCAACACCATAATAATAGGTATCAATGAAAGGGGATTCCATTCCCATGACCCAACTTCTAGAGTTTACAAAGGAAAAGATTAATTTCATGCTGAAAAACTCAGTGGAAGGTGAAAATATGTGCTCTCCGAGTGACTTGGTTTTAGACTATATCTCTTTCTTTGGAAGTGACTATGAGATGAACCACAATTATACATATTTATAACATAACATATAATAGTTCCCATTGAAAAATAGAAATTTATTCACCAGCCCCCTATGGATGATCTAAGAATAAATTTCCATCAAATCCACCACATGATTATGATGTTGGGATGTAGGAGTTTTAACTACTAAATGATTCATACTATCATGGGTGTAATTTTCTAGGAGAAGGATATGGAGTTGGTGTTCTAATTTTCCTCTTCAAGGTTTAATCAATAACATGACCTGCTGATCTCTAATTTGTTGTGCTTCAACATGAATGCCATTATGTAGAGGTGGTATCAGAGTAGTGAAATTAGGAAAATGAATATGGTTTCCACATATGTTTTCTATCGTAGGAAGTATATATCATTAAAAAAATTCATTTGATACCTATAACAACACATAATTTTCATAAATAGATATTACATCTTATTATATTAATATTCATTACATAACATTATGATCCATGATAGGAATGTAAAGGTTTAGTGTCTTTGGAAACATAGATACATAAATATCTGGTTCATAATAGATATAAATCATCTCCCACTTAGTTCTTCACAACTAATACCCTTCTAATAAAAATCATACTTGAAACTTTTCTTCATATCCTAGGGAAAATAAAACATAATAAAGGGTGAACTTAGATGCTTAGAAAGGGTAACAAAAAGAATATACCAATGATAATTTAAACATAACATTAACATAAAGGGTATTAGGACATGATATTAACATATTAAAATCATATCCAACAATTCTTACATTATAAAAATGATTCATGGAATAAGTCATGACAGTTCTTATGACATGAATCATAAAGGGTTAAAAGAACATAAGCCATGAGAATATAATATTTTCATAAGATCATATCATAAACGAGTGGAATAAAGTGTGACATAATCATTATCATAGAAAAATTATTTAAAGTCATCCCACCAAGACATTTATAACATGTGAGGCTTGGGCTAACCACCCGTGTACCTACTTTGGGATTAGGATAAACTATAGTGTACTCTCTTTTAGGCTTGGGATGTCCTTTATTTTACCCTATTTCAGGCTTGGGATATCCTCCCATGTACCCTTTGAGATCATAAAACATTAATCTTTACCCAATTCATTAGAGGTCTATATAATTTCAGGACAACTATTCACATAATCACAAATCCATTCATATGTATGCCACAAGATCATAAAAAATTCCATCTTAACTTGACCCATTGAAAATAAAACATGTTTCATTGATATTTCATCATTATAACCAAAAACATCTAGGTAATGAATAAATATGGTATCATTGGATCATATCCCTAGTAAATACTAAGTAACATCCAATGAATTTATCATAGAAGAAAAATTATTTTAAAAGATCACTTGAATATTTCTCAAGGAAAATATCCTTTTTATTTTTAAATCACATATTAAAATATAAAATTTATCAAATATTATGGAAATAATTTAATTTTAATAGAACCTAGACACTTATTAAGTAAGTTTAAAATCATTTAGGGTTTATGATTATGGGAAATTCTGTTCATATCGTGTATGTTAAATCAAAGATTCCTTTCACATTTTTGGTAAGAAGTGAAAATTACCTCATTCAAAAAATGATAAGAATATTAATTTTAAACCATTTTTAAAAAATTAAATCATGGGTAAAAATTAACTTAAAAAATCATAGGATAATATTAAAACATTATTAAAAACATTTTTAGAAGACATGGACATAGAAGTAAAAGGATTTTTAACCAAATAGAGAAATAAAGTCAGATATCCTTAAAACTATTCTTTCAGTATCTTGAGAAATTAAAGAGATGAAAATGATAAATTTTTAATATATATAAATTACTAGTGTATAATAAAATTCATTATGTTCTTGAGATATATTTTATAAAATTTATTCATTAGAAACTTGATCATAACTAATCCTGATAAACATTGAAATTGTAACATAAATAACTTACCACTTTGGTAAATTTAAAATTAAAATGTCATGAAGGATAAAACATTAGAAAGATATGAATATACATATATTTTTTATGATAATAATCATAAAATTTATTCATGATTAGTATATACACCACATAAAAGAAACAAGTGGTAAATATGAAATTTGTCCTAGAGAAACAAAAGTGTGAAAAAAATCCCTTACCTCAAGTTCGATAGGCTTAGAAGGCACTCTAACCAAATGTATAATAAATTTAAATTTATTATAATTCTATAATAGAGTCATTTAAATAATTATAATATCACATATTATCCCATTATAACATTTCCAAATGTACGCATGAACGACATTATTTTTTTCCAATGGATTGGAATCTAAGAAGGAATATATGATATTATAATCACATAAAAATAATTGTATCATAAATATAATATGTTAATATTAAACAAATCATAATAACTATCCATGAAATGTGGATATGGAAAATGAATTGTATCACTCTGTGGAGGCGGTAGTCCACACATTCGCACACATGATACTTTCACATCCCATTTGATGGAAACGAGGGTGGATAATGATAGTTACATAATCATAATAAAATTTAAGTAAATTAGGATACATAATTTATTATTTCATGATTAATACCATAGATTTATATAATTTAGAAGAAGAAATAAATTGAAAGAGGTCAGGTATGAAGATTACCTATTCTTCGGCAGGCCTCCTTTAGATCCCTTCTTAAGGATCCTTTGAATACTCTTTAATGAATAAAAACACATATTATTTATGGATAAATAAGTTTAGAAGATAATTATTCATGTTTGTTTTCAATATAGATGGATCAAATTTGTGTTTGGAAAAGAGATAATGGGTGTCCTTTAATAAGGGAGGGAAATGATACACTTGGAATTATTAAATTGATTAAAATATAACCAATTCATTCTCAAGAAAAATGATTCCAAATTGAAATATATTTATATTAAAATAGAATAAAGTAAAAATATCTTCATCAAATGAAATTTATATTGGTTTTGGTGTCATTTTAAACCATATCTTTTAGTTTAATTCCTTCGTTAACCTATTTTAACCTTAACAACAGTAACGACATGTTCAATCTTAAAGGGTTATAATTTTACTTATAAGTTAAAAATTAGCTCATAAATGGACTAGGGGTGAATTCTTAGACTATTTATTATCCTAATTTTACTATTTCAATTTTCTTATGTTTTTCAAATAATTTAACAAAATATTATTTAACATAAACTATCATTAATATCATTTTTGACACTATTCATTTAATTTGTCATTAAAGACATAAATATAGTGATGGAGTTATAATATATACAATTTAAAAAACCATAACATGTTATATTTTTTAAAAAAAATCATGGACCGCAATAATTCACCCATATTTTATTACTTTTAGTATTTTTAAAATCATTAATTTTATTTTTCTATTAATTTAGTAAATATTGTGTTGGCATTACATAATAATTTAAGGTAATTATCCAATCAATAAAAATTATAAATAAATTTCCTTGTAAAAATAATTTAATTATTATTTTAAATTTATAATTTAACTTAACCGTATTTAAACCTTACGTAATAATTTTAGAGTTATTAAATTCAAGAGAGTGCCATTTTTTCCATTTCAAAAATTAAT
Source organism: Viscum album (assembly GCA_963277665.1). Taxonomy (NCBI): domain Eukaryota; kingdom Viridiplantae; phylum Streptophyta; class Magnoliopsida; order Santalales; family Viscaceae; genus Viscum; species Viscum album. The sequence goes on along the minus strand of OY728138.1, from coordinate 53,035,473 downwards.
ATATAGGTAATAATCAAAGAAAAATTGTACCAAGTGGCCATATATTCTATAATTGGATGTAAATGTCCAAAAATCACTCATACAATAGGATAAAAAAATGTTTTGGAATGAATTTGAAGCCTTATCTCATTAGTTTTAACCCTAATTAACCCATTTTACTTTTACTGTGGTAACACAAGTTTACTATCATTTTTATTAATATTTAATAAAAATAAGATGAATTTATTTTCCAAATTTAATCCTACTAATTAAAGATATGGAAACCATTTTTCAATATTCAATTTCTAAAAGTGTAATAATTTAATTTAAAATTAAACCCATAAAATGTGACGAAAAGAAGTTTTCAAAAAAGCAATGTTTTCTTAAGTATAAAAAGCTTTTACACTACTACAAAACACACCTTTAACATCTCTAGTATTTATCAGCACTATAACAAAATGTTGATAAATAGAATATTTATCAGTGCTAAATAAAGCGCTGCTAAATTTAACCTTTTACCAGCGGGTCTTTTGTAGCACAAATAAAAGAAATCATTTGTCAATGCTTTATTTTTAGCACTGATAAAATTATTTTTTATGAGACCTTTATTTTTAGTGATGATAAATGGTATCCCTTATCAATGCTTTATTTTTAGCACTGATACAGGGCATCCTTTATCAGTGCTTTAATTTTAGTGCTGATAAATGGTATCCTTTATCAGCGCTTTATTTTCAGTGATGATTAATATTTATATAAATAAAAAGATATAATTAAATAAATAAAAAATAAAAAAAGTGTTTATTAAAAAAATATTACAAATTTTATTAATTAAATAATTATTGATAAAAATGAATAGATTTATTATACATTATTAATTATTAAACATTTTTTAAATTAGATAATTTTGATAATTAATGTTATTAAATTTTATATATTAAATATATAGATATATATTAATGTATATAAATATGATTTATATACTACAAAATATTTATGTTATTTACATTAAATAGTCACATGTTTATTGTATAATGGTTTATAATTCAAAATTAAAATGAATTAAAAATATTGACTATAATTGTATAGTACTCGACATATAATTGAATGTCGTTTTATTTTTCAATTTAACATAGAACAAATCTGTGTTATATTGATTTTATATATACATAATTAATGCATTTTTATGTACAATGCACAGACACCAAAGTTATCTATTTTTTCAATATTTTTAAAGTGTACCTATTCTTAATTTATTTAATTTCACTCAATTTTAACATAGATGCATGCAATTAAAAAGATATATTCATTAATAATGTTAAAAAAATATTTGTAAAAAAATACTTATAAATAAAAATATTTATAAATGTACAGTCACTATATTTAGACAATTATATATTAATAATTATAAATAAATAATTTTTTTTGTTAAAAGTATATATATAATTATAAAAAAATAATTATTTATATTTAAATAATTATTAAATTTATAATAAATTTACTTAAATAATGAAATATTTACTATATTTATATTTATAAATATTTTTAAATATATATGTATAATTATATAAATATATATAAATATATAAATATATAAATAATAATTTTTAAAAATATTTCTATAATTAGAAATAAATAATTTTAAAATTGTAATAAATATATTTAAAAAGGAATATATTTAATATATTGATATTTATATATATTTATTAAGTATTTATAATTTTTTAAATTTTTTATTTATATTTATAATTATAAATCCTTTAACAACGCTTCAGTAATAAGCGCTTATAAAAGAATCTTTATCACTGCTTCTTCCGCACTAATAAATATGAGGATTTATCAGCGCTAAATAAGGTGTTGATAAAATGAAGATTTATTAACACTCTAATTTTAACACCGATAAATATTGGTTTTATTTGTGGTTTTTTAGCACTAATAAAGATAGATCTTTATCATCTCTAAAAAAGTGCTGATAAATATTCCTTTTATCGGCGCTTATGTTACAAGCACTGATAAAAGTGTCCCAATCTATTTTAAAAAACCTAACCATTTGTGAACTCGTCGTGATATTAGGAGATTTCTGTAGAAGCCACCTATTGCCGATGCTCCTCCTCAGTGAATTGAAGATCAAATCACACCACTCAACTATTTTTGGCACACATGTTCCATGAACATCTCATCCAACATCTGGTTTTGATTTCTGTTGTGACGCATGTGGTGATTCAAAACACTTTCTGGCAATTTCTCTACCCAAGGTAGGTGGTTCCATGCCCTAAAAATTTTAGATAATTTTATTTGCTCACTTGGTTAATTTTTTCATGCTTTATAGTTTATTTTGGTGGTGCGAACATGTTTTGGAAATTTATTTACATGCATTTGTGTTGAAAATAAACTTTCTAAAGAGAGATTGTTATGTTTTTATATGGGCATTATTGTAAAAAATCAGTGGAAGTGTTCAATTAATTGTTTGAGTTGTGTGAAATGTATTTTTGTGGGTTTTTAAGGTGTGTGTGTGTTTAAAAAGAATTTTTGATGGGAAATGGATCATTTTGGGCATGTTAGTCTTGTTGTGTGCTTTTGAGTATGAGTTTTTAAGTGTTTAAATAATGAAGAATTTGTTTTAGAAATGAAATTTGGGATGTGGAAATGGTTTATTAAATGGTGTGAGTGATACTAAATGTGTTTTCAAAGGGTTTGATGTGATTTGTGTGGGGTTTGGGTTTTATAATGGAAAATGGCTATGTTGTGTTTGTGTGTTTTAGTGTAGTGTTCTGTGGAAAGGGTTTGTGGGTTGTTTGAAAGGTGAAAATAATTTTTTCAAAGGCACATAAATAAGTATAGGTTTGAAATTAAGTTCTTAAAGGAAATTGACATACATTGTCATGTTAAACATGTTGAACCTTTTTTTAATGTGAACTCTAAATTTTTTTAAAGGATGGAAGTCATGTTTTGAAAATGATATCAGGTTGTGTCAAATTTTTTAAAAAAGTAACTTGCTATAGAATTGTTTGTGAATTGGTGTAAACTCTAGTTTTGTTAATTGGAAGTGTTCTATAAATTAGTTAATATATTTATTAAATTATATAAGTGTTGAAACTAATGTTTTATGCAGTTATGTGGTGAGTTTGATTTTAAAAGTTTCATTTTCATGTGAACTTGGGTGTGTTTTTGATGTAATGCCTTGCGGTGCCTCTGTGGGTTATTTTAGAAAACTTTTTAAATGAATTATTACATATATAATAGGTGTGAGGCATGTTTGGAAATGATTTTGTGTGTGTATGTTTTCAAATATGGATTGAGTGTGCAAGTAGTGGGACAGTATGTCTACTTTGTTTAGCATGACTTGTGTTTGTAAATGTGTTGTGTTAGTGACTTGTAAATGTGAAACTTGATAGATCATAAATAAAAGGGAATCCTGGGTAACTGGGTAACTTGATTATGTTGTGTTAGGGAATCTTGATGTTTGCATAGTAAAATCATTGTCTATAGAATTAATGTATTATTTCATATTTCTGTTTAATTAATTTCTTTTTTGTATTACTCACATAATAATTTTTGTCTTATACAGGTGGATTCTTTTGTTTAATTTGGGGTTCTGTGTCCAATATTCATTCTTCTTCTCCCTTAAAATCTTTTCACCCATGCAGTGGTGCATTTATTAATTTATTTCAAGTGACCTCCACTTCATTTGTAGGAAGAGCAACGATGCTGCCTCTACTTAATAACATAGGTAATCTTGATGTTTGTACTATAAAATCATTGTCCATATAATTAATGCATTGCTTCATATTTATGATTAATTCATTTCTTTTTAGTATTACTCACATAATAATTGTTTTCTTATACATGTGGATTCTTTTGTTCGAGTTGGGGTGATCTATCCAACTTTCATTCTCCTTCTCCCTTAAAATCTTTTCTCCCATGCAGTGGTGCATTTATCAATTTCTTTTAAGTTACCTCCACTTCCATTGCAAGAAGAGAAACTCCACTACCTCTACTCAATCATAGAGTAAATCTTGATGTTTTCACTGTAAAATCATTGTCCATATAATTAATTTATTGTTTCATATTTATGTTTAATTCATTTCTTTTTAGTATTACTTATATAATAATTATTTTTTAATATAGGTGGATATTTTTGTTCGAGTTGGGGTGCTCTATCAAACTCTCATGCTCTTTATCCCTTAAAATATTTTCACCCATGTAGAGGTGCTTTTATCACATTCTTTAAAATTACCTCCAATGCCTTTGTAAGAATAGAAACTATGATTCCTTTTCTTAATAATAGAGGTAATATTGATGTTTACACAATAAAATAATTTTCCATATAATTAATGTATTGTTTCATATTTATGTTTAATTCATTTCTTTTTAGTATTAATCACATAATAATTGTTTTATAATATTGGTGGATTTTTTTTTTCGAGTTTGTGTGGTATTTCCAACTTTCATACTTCTTCTCCCTTAAAATCTTTTCACCCATGAAATGGTTCATTTATCACTTTATTTCAAGTTACCTCCAATTCATTTGCGGGAAGAGAAACGATGCTGCCTCTACTCAATCACAGAGGTAATCTTGATGTCTGTACAATAAAATTATTTTCCATATAATTAATGTATTGTTTTATATTTATTTTTAATTTATTTTTTTTCTTAGTATTTCTCATATAATAATTTTTTTCTTATATAGGTGGATTCTTTTGTACGAGTTGATGTGGTTTGTTCGAAGCTACTCATGCAGTGCTGGCAGTTATATAAATAAAGTCAATGGAAACTGTGGTAACATTTATAGTTAGGATTGTTTTTTAATGTTTTTAATATTTTTTATTTATGTAAATTTATAAAAGAATGTTTGAAATGTCTATAATATTGTGTTTTTTCCTGGTATTTGTGTTGTAAATTAGATTTCATTAAAATTCTCTATGGGGACTTGTTTTTTTGATATATCTGGCGTGTTTCTGGTGCTTCTGATGCTACAGTGTGCTATTACAACACACTATAGTATGTTATTTTAATAGTTCTTTTGAAAGTGATGATAAATAGTATATTTATTAGCTCTTTTAAAATCACTGATAAAGAACTCATTTATCATCACTTCTACAGTGCTGATAAAGAATTCTTTTAGCGGCACTTTAAGAAGCACTTATAAAGGTTACATTTATCAGTGCTTTTATTAGAACTGATAAATATCCCCTTTATTAGTGATTTTTTAGTGCTAATAAAAGTTCTGTAATTTTAACATCACTCCCATTGTCAGTTCCTTTCTACCGCTGATAAAGGACATTTCTAGCGCTGTTAAATGCCTTCTTTTTAGTAGTGTTATATGAAACTCCACTGAAAAATTGATTCATATAACCTTTATTGGATTATTAATAATATAAATTAATTTTTTTATGATAAATTTTTTTTAAAAAAATTAAAATTTGTAAATTCTTGAAATGAAAAACAGTTTTTAATAAATATAAGCATTTTTCACAATTCATTAAAAAAATCCACATTTTCAGAAAATTATCAAAATTAAACTGTAAGATAATCTTGGAATGATGATTTCAAAAATGAAGTTTATTTTTTAAAATAAAATTGCTAAAATTTTCTCATTAAAAAGAAATAAAAACAATTTTTGAGGAAAAATATATCTTTAAAGAATATAACGTCTTTATTAAAAATTTAGCACTCATTTATCAATATATTTTCTTTATCTAAAACCTATATGAATAATTTTAAAAATATTATTATTACTATTCATTATACTCAATTAAAGTCTAGTTTATATTGATATATTATATTAGAGTTCATTTAGAATTGGGGTTTCATGTATCACAAACTATCAAAGAAATTTTATTTGAAGGGAAATATATCATAAAATCTTATGGTGTTACATTTTACCCCCTTAAAATGAATTTTGACCATGAAATTATATCACTATTATATAAAATAGTTGAGAATATATCTATTTCATCACATCATCATGTTCCCACATATCTTATTCAAATATATGATTCCTCCATAAAACATTCACTAGTTGATTAGTCTGATTTGGTAGAACATCATCCCTATGATACAAGATTTCTACCGGTTGTTCTTCATAAGAAATATAAGGATCTAGTGGTATAAACTCTAATTTCATTAAATACGAAGGATTATGTATGTACTTACTTAGGAGAGATACATGGAACACATCATGAACTTGATATAGGTTTGGTTGAAGTTCTAAGTGGTAGATACCGTCCCAACCCGATCAAGAATATCAAAGGGGCCGATACACCAATCACTCAACTTTCCATTCATTCATATTCTTATAAGATTTATACATAGATAAATTCATTGGAATAAATTATCACTAAAATAAAATTTCATATTTCACAGATGATTGTAAACATAAATTTTTCTATAGACTTTGAGTTGACTTAATGTGCTGCTAAATGAATCTAACTTTATCTGCTGTTTACTCATCTAGATTAGGTCCCAATAGATTTATTTCTCCAAATACATCATAGAACATTAGAGTTCTATAATCATTTATATTTAGGGATTCATAAGTATACATCTGAATCATTGAGTGAAAGCATTTGTTTTAAGAAAACTTGACTAGAGGTAGGTGTTTATCCCAACCAACTTTGAAATCCATATAACCAAATCTCAGTATAACCTATAGGGTTTGAATGGTTATATCATACTAATCATTTGATTCATTATGATATGAAGTACCAAATAATAACTCTATATCTAGATCTAACTAAAGACATCATCAAAACTTTTATGTAAACCTCATATCTCAATCAGATACAATATATATGGTACTCCAGGAAACCTTACCACTTATTTAATGTATATTCTGGAAAGCTAATCAAGAGAAAAATATTTTCTAATAGAAATTAAGTGTGATAAATTTGTATGTTGATCAACTATAAACCAAATAAAATTATGTAATTTAGATGTTTTGGGGAGTTTGACCATAAAATCCATAGTGATGTTTTCCTATTTACATTATGATATTGGTAATGGTTTCATCATCCCCTTAAACTTATGTCTCTCAACATTAACTTGTTAACATACCATGAACTGAGATACATACTCTTAAATATCTCTTTTTATGTTTTCCCACCAAAAATACACTTTCATATCTTTATAAATCTTTATACTTCTATTATGAATAGAGAATGATGAACTATGAGCTTCATCTAGTAGCCCCTTCTTCAAATCTAGTATTAAAGATACACATACATGGTTCCCAAACCTTATCATTCCATCAAAATCAAGGTTGAACTCACAAAACTTTATCACCTTATTTGTAATATTTACATATTCCTTTTCTTCCTCTTTAATATTCACTTGGATATATAGTTGGACACTCATTTCAGAAAGATAATATTTTCCCCCTTCCTTTATTATTTCTAGATCCATCCTTTATAAATCCAAAAATATTAGATCTTTTGCAATCCTCTTCATAAATAAGAAAGTGTGAACCTTTCATCTCAAAGTAATGCCTACCTTGTCTGATTTTCCAGAGTGGTAATGTATGGGGAATTCATAATCTTTAATCAACTTCAACCATCTTCTATGGAACATATTCAACTATTTTAGGGTGAATATATTATTTAATTTTTTTAATAAGTAGATATGTCATACATTTACCCATAAATATAATTTCTCTATATCTTTAATGAAAAAGTTACTGCATCTAAATCCAAATCATGAGTTGGGTAATTTTTCTAATGAACATTCAATTGTCGCGAGGTATAACCTATCACCATATAATTCTACACAAAGATATATCCTAGTCCCTCCATTGGTGTATCACTATAGATCAAAAACCATTATCCACTGTAGGATAATGTGAGAACATGTTTACTAATTTTCATTCTCTTATATTCCTTAAAATTTTAATCAAATTTATCAATACAAATGAATTTAAATGCCTTCCAAGTTAACTTGGTGAGTGTAATAGAGAGGTATGATAAATTCTTCAGATAGCATTGATAATATCCTACTAAACCAAGAAAAATATGGATCTCACTCACAGTGGTAGGTCTAGTCCAATCTTCAAAATTCCATAATTTATAGATCCACCAATATACCCTTGAATGATATTATATGACCCAAAAATGAAACGTTTTATAACCAAAATCCACACTTGATAAATTTTTAATACATATTTTCCTTACTTAGGGTATTTAGTATAATACTCTAGTTATCTTCATTCTCATCCTTGATTTTAAAATATATAATAATATCATCTATAAAATAACCAAAAACTGATCCAGGAAATCTCTAAAGACTCTATTAATTAAATCCATAAAGATAATGGGGGAATTTGTAAGACCAAATGACATCACTATAAATTCATTGTGTCCAAACCTTTTATGAAAGATAGTTTTGGGTATATCAACCTTCTTAACCCTCATTTGATGATATCTATAATGTTGGTAAATCTTGTAAAAGTATTGTGCTCATCATATTCAATCAAAAAAATCATTGATATCGGGTAGAGGATACTTTTTCTTAATATTGATCATGTTATGTTCTTGATAATTAATCAAAATATGAATTGAATCATCTTTCTTCTTAACAAAAAGAAATGGTGCACCCCAAGGTGATGCACTTTACTGAATGAATCCATGGTTATTATTCTTTTGGTGTCTCTTCTTTAATTACTATAATTAAATGGGGTAAATTCTATATGGATTCATTTAAATAGGTGTATCACTGGGTATGAGTTATATTAAAAACTCAAATTCATGATTCAGTGGAAGACTAGGAAAATATTCTAGAAATACATCAACAAACTCTAATAAAATAGGCGCATCATCAATGTTGAGTTTCTCCCCAACCATCTGAGATAAATACCCCTTTTTAATAGGAATTAATACCCATAAAGTGGTTGAAATTTCCATCTAAAGTTCATATTTATCACTATAATGATATAAAATCATTGGTTGGTTCAAAATATAAAATGTGATGTCCCTTAATCATGAATTTTTGTGGGATTTATGTGAAGAAATATAATCCATGACTAAGATAACATGAAATTCAACTATAGAAAGAATAATGAGATTTGAAGGAATAATACTCCCACAAAATTCAATTAGAGAAGAATAATATACTTGATATGTGGTCACCGTACCATTAGGTATTTTCACTACTAATTCAATATCTAATCATTTAGGATATAAATTAACATTCCTCAAGACTTTACCTAGCATAAAGTAATTCATATAACTATGATCAAATAGGTTACTTCAATATTTAAGTATACCTATAACCACAACAACTTTAACATTATATCTTCAATCCCTTAGTAAAACTAAAATGGTTAGCATGTCTATAGTGTATTGTTAATCAGAGTGATCATTAATATAATCATGAAAATATTTCATTAGATATCTAAATCCTGAAACCTTCTTTTAAATCTATGAAACCTTAGGTTTAACCTAGTTTATTTATGGTCATCATTTATTTAAATCATTTATAATGGTTCATAATAACAATGTGAATTATCCCAAGAATATCCCTCGAGAGTGTAAAAAAAGGTGTACAGTAAGGGCACACTCACCATACACCGGGTTGATGAATTAGATATACCTAAAAAAATCTTTTTAGGGTTATTACCCCTAGACACATCTATTCCAAAAACCATTTCCACTTGTAGTATTCATACATGGATTATTTTCTAGGAAAACCACACTTATTTCTTTACCATAACTTTAGAATTTTATCTTGTACATAAACATTATCCTAAGGGTACTCACTACCGTTTTCTCATACTAGTTTCAAAAGGTAACTAAACCTTACTCTTATACCAAATATAGCAACCCATACTTTTCATGAATAAATATTACATTTTTTAGAGGAATATTCATTACATAAAATTATGATTCATGCCAGAACCATAATGTTTTAGTGTACGTGGAATCATAGATACATAAAAAACTAGTTCATAATAGATCTATATCAACTCCCACTTAGTTCTTCATAACTATCACCCTTCTTAGGCACATCATAATTTAAACTTTACTTCATATCCTATGGAAAAGAAAACATAATAAAGGGTGATATATGATGCTCAGTAAGGGTAAAAAAAGAAGATACTAATGATTATTTAAACATAATTTAAGCATTAAGGATATGATAACATGTGATTAACCTTTTAAAAATAATTCCTATAAATTCTTAGATCATAAACATGAGTTATGGCATATGTATTGGAAGTTTATAATATATGAATTCTAAAGGGATAAAAGAACCCGATCCATGAGAATATAAAATTTTCTTAATATCATTTCATAAAAGAGTGTCATAAAGTGTGGAATAATCATTATCCTAGAAATAATATGTCAAAGCTACTAATAAAGACATTCAAAACATTTTATTCTGGGGATAACCACATATGTAACAAATTTATTCTTAGGATAACCTCTTGTGTACCCTCTTTTAGGCTTGGGATAACCTCCCATGTACCATATTTTAAGCTTGGAATAACCTGTCATGTACCATCTTTTGGTCTTGGGAAAACCTCCTATGTACCCTTTGAGCTCAGAGAAATTAACCATTACCCAATTACATGAAGGAAAATTTAATTATGGACCCGCCCATCACATAATCATAAGTCCATTCATATGCATTCCACAAGATCATAAAACATTTATCTTAACATAATCTGTGGAAAATAAATTGGGTTTCAATGATATTTTATCATCATAACCATAATACTTCCAGAAAAAGAATAATTATGGTATCATTGGATTATATACCTATTAAATCCAAAGTAAAATTAATGGATATTCTCCTAGATGAAAAAATCATTTAAAAACCACATGAATATTTCTTGAGGAATATACCCTTTTTATTTTTAAATCAAATGTTAAATTCTAAGAAATTTACAAATATTAAGGAAATAATTTTTTTTAAAAGGATCCTTGGAAACATATAAATGAATATTCAAATAATTGAGTGTTCATGATGCTGTGAAACTCCATTAATGCTATGTACGTTAAAACAAAGATTCCTTTCACATGTTTGCTAACAAGTCAAAAGTATCTTTTTTATAAAATAATAATAAAATTCCTTTAAATTTTTTTAATATTAAATAATGGGTAAAAATGAATTCAAGAAATAATTTTATAATATAAAAAAATTCTTAAAAATATTTTTATAAAACATGGACATGAAATAAAAAGGACTTTCTTCCGGAGGAAGAAATAAAGACAGATTTCTGTAAAAATATTATTTTGGTATCTTGAGTACTTAAATAAAGTAAACTGAAATGAAAAAAATTTATTATATAGAAATAATAATAGGTGAATAAAATTCATGATATTTTTGAGAGATATTTCATAAAATGTCATCACTAGTAACCTGATCACGAACAATCTCGATAAATAATAAGATTGTAACATAAATCCACTACCACTTTGGTAAATTTTGAATGAAAACCTCATAAAAGATGGAACCATATATGGATATGAATATATCCATAATTTTCATAATAATAATAAAATAAATTCATGGGAAGTATATATACAATATAAATGAAACAAGTGGTGAATAAGGCATGTGTCCCACATAAATAGAAGTGAGAAGAAAATCCCTTACCTGAAGCTTGACATGCTTTGAAAGTTCTCAAACCTCCTATATAATAAATTTAAATTTATTATATTTATATAAAAAATTTATTCACATGCTTATAATATCATATATGACCCCTTATAACATTTCAACACCCAATTAATAATAATTCCTTGTTAAAATCATCATTTCAGGGTGTTAACTGTTTTATTTTTCATGAGAATTTTGGTTCAGTAGTTCTTGTCCTTTAATTTGATCATAGTTCCATTATATCAATAATTTTGATAATTATATAAATATAATATATATTTATTATATTTATATTTATATTAATTCATAAAATATTTAGATAAAAAATGAATTACGCCATTCATGGAGACGGTAGGTTGTATGTACGCATGAACGTTATTTTCACTTTCTGACAGATAGAATAAAATAAAAGTAAATAATAATTCACCTTTAAAGAATCATTATTACATCATATAAATATATATATATAAATTCATCAAATCCATCCTTATTACCATCTATTTAAAGCATAATCAAAAAATTATTCACATCGCTTCATGGTTGTTGTAGTCCACACATATGCACATTTGATGTTATTTTTTTCCAATGGATTGAAAGGTAAGAAGGTAAATATGATATTATAATTATATAATTATAATTATATAATAAATATAATATATGAACTTTAAACTTTTCATAATAACCATCCATGAAATATGGTGATGGAAAATGAATTGTATTACGACGTGGAGACAGTAGTCCACACGTACACATACATGATACCTTTTCTTACCATTTAACGAAAAAGATGGTGGATAATGGTGGTTCAGTAATCATAATAAAATTTTAGTATATTTAGGATACTTAATTTATTATTTTTTTTATGAATATTAGAGATTTATATAAGGTATAACAAGAGATAAATTGAAAGAGGTCAGGTAAAAATATTACCTCTTCTCTAGTATGCCACTTTTAGATCCATTATTGAGGACCCTTGGAATATGATTTCAAGAACAAAATCACCTCTAATTCGTGGATAGGAAGGTATATAAGATAATTTTTCAGGTTTTGGTCATGATATATGGTTTAAATTTGCGTAAATAAAAGAGATAAGGGGTTTCCTTTTATGAGGGAGGGAAATGACACACTTAGAATTATTAAAATGATTAAAATAAAATTAAGATATTCTCAATAAAAATTATTTCAAATGGATATAGATTTGAATAAAAAAGAGACTAAGGATAAAATATTACTATAAAATGAAATTTATATTGGTTTTGGTGTCATTTTATACATTTTCCTTTGAATTAACACCTTCATTAATTAATTTTAATCTTAACAACGATTACAACCTTTTCAATCTTAAAGGGTTACAATTTTACTTATAATTTTAAAATAAGATAATAAATGGAAAAGGGGTGAAATTTTACAAAATTTATTATCCTAATTGTCCTAATGATATATTTTTATTAATTTTAAATAATTTAAAAAAATATTATTTAACATAAAATATCAAGAATGTCATTTTAGACACTATTCATTAAATTTGACATTAAAGACATTAATATATTTATGTAATTAGAATATAAATATTTAAAACATAAATAAAATAAAATATTAATATATTTGTAACACCATAATTCTCCCAAATTGTGTTAATTTTAATATTTTTAAAATCATTTATTTTATTTTTCTAATAATTGAACAAAATACCCTATCGGCATTGTATACGAATTTAAGGTAATTATTCAATAACTAAAAAATATAAATAAATTACCATGATAAAAAAATAAATATTTTTAAAAAAACATTTATAATCAAGCTTATCCTTTTTTACCCTTATATAATAATTTTAGATATATTAAATTCAGGAGAGTGACATTTTGTATTTATTATTTTCTTAAATTATTATAAAGTTTATAATCAAAGCAAAATGGCACCAAATGGCCAAATATTAGAGATTTATATGTAAATTTATGAAATAAACTCATAAAATTGGATAAATTAATGTTTTTTTATTTAATTTGAATCCTCCTCACATTAGTTTTACCCTAATTAACCCATTTTACCTTTAATGTGACAAAAAATATTTTCTATGGTTACTATTAAAATTGATAAAAAATAAACGGGACATATTTACCAAATTTGTAACTTCTAATTCAAAATATGGAATCCATTTTTCTAGATTCAATTTCTAGAAGTGGAAGAATATAATTTAAAATTAAACCCACAATAGATGACCAACATACAATATAAAATTTATTATAATGACCTTGATTGAATTATTAATAATATAGATGAAATAATTTTACTTTAAAATAATTTTAAAACAAAACTAAACTTTGTAAATTCTTGAAATGAAAGTATGTTTTTCAATAAAAATTATAATTTTTTCACTATTCATTGAAAAATCACCCTTTTCAAAAAATTCTAAAAATTTCCCTCTAAGGTAATTTTTGCACGATGATTTAAAAAATTATTTTATTTTTTAAAATAAATTTTAGAAAATATTCATAAATTAATTATATTATTTTCTCACTAATAAGAAATAAAAACTATTTTTAGGGAAGAAATTTATTTTAAAGAATATGATGAATTTACTAAAAATTGAGTACTTATCAATATATTTGATTTATATAAAACCATTATGTATAATTTTAAAAATGTGGATATTCCTATTAATTCTTACAATTTAATATATTGGTTATCAAGATATATTATATTAAGGTTCATTTAGACTCAGGCTTTTTTGTATCACAAGTTTTCGAAAAAATTTATTTAAAGGGAAATATATCATAAAATATATGAGTGTTATAATTCAAAAATATTTATAAATATTCAAATATTAGAAGAATAGAATGAAGATTCCATGGAAGAGATTCTCCATCCAACTGAGGTGGATGAAGCTATAAAGATGTCTAAGCATAATAGTAGTGTTAACGAAGAATCAAAATCAATTAGTGAACTTAAAGCCTCTATAAATGGAATTTGTAATAAATCATTACTATGACTAGAGACTCAAATTTGTGGATTTACCACTTTTTATTTTCTAATATGAATGAAAATGGATTCTATGCACAATCATTTTCAACTCTTTGATACTCATCCCACATTGATTTTCATTTCATGATAACCCATGAAACCCTCAAAGAGAAATATCAAGATAAATTGTATCCATATAAGCATTGAACTGGAATAGATTAAGTCAATAAAGGTTCCAATACACTAGAGTCAGAGATATTTCTTTCTGGATGTGTGCTCATAGATGTGTATAGGCATTTTTACTATCATCATTGTATGAAAGTTGGTCTATTTAGATATGGAAATGATTTCCTCCTAAGAATGTGCTCATTGGCGGGTATAGGAATTCATACCATCATCGTAATACTAGAGTTAGTTCATTCATACATGGAGATAATTTTATCCTTGGAATGTTCTCATAGTTGTGTATATGCATGCATAACATTACCGTAACACTATAGTTGGACCATTTAGAAATAGAAATGATTTCCTCCTTTGTGTGTGATCATGGGCTGGTATAGGCATGCGTACCATCACAGTAACATTAGAGTTGGTATATTTAGATATGAAAGTGAATGAATCAATATAATGAGAATCATCAAAGGGAAACTTGTAATGAGGATACCAATGTTTAAGAGGGACCAAGCCCTGAAACCATATCCTTGTGCCATTCACGTGAGTGATTTGAACAGATTAATGAAAACCTAGTTTGAGGGACCTAATAATAACAAATTTAATTTTTCCAGGATCATATGGTGGACCTCATAATATTTTTTTGTATGTTTATTTTTAGCATTATTTTTTTATAATCCATAGATGTGTAAGACTTAGTAGGATAGAGTTTTAATTGTCTTAGGGCTCCCTATATGTGTTTTCAACCCAACATATTTTATGCCTTTACTATTTTCAAATGCTTTTTTTCCCAAGTCACGTGAGGTACATGCCCAATGACTAGATAATTTCTCTTTTTCTTTGATTCACTTTGTGAGTATTTATCTTGGAGAATACCGTGTGTCTTCCCGTAGGATGTTTAAGGTTATGAAAGCTGGACCAATTTAGATGGTGTTTATGGTTAGGAAGGTTTGACCAAAGGGAGAGGTATCAATCATTTGGGAAGGGAAATATAAAATTAATATTAATTAAGATACCAATAAAACTATTGTAGATAGCCTCATGGTAAGGTGAAACTAGTTTAAGGTCATGATGCCTGAACCATTAAGGGTTGAAGTTTAAGTTTGGAAAACATCAATAAAAAATTATGATGGTATACATTGAAATATAGGTAGAGAGAACTCGATGTGAATGAAGACTCTAATTTCATTGAGGAAGATAGCCTTGGGGGTAAAAACATGAAATTCTTGTTCACAATTATTATACTATCAAGCTGATATTTAGGGTTAGAAATCTATGAACAAAATATTGGTCAACCTATATAGAAAAGGAATGATAATAACCCATTATAAATGAGGGCCCAATACTAGTATATAATGTCCAAAAAATATGGGAACACAGTTTATAGTCATGGTTATTGAACAACATTGTTATGTGTTTTTTGGTTATATGAAGAGAACCAATTGAGGTTTAACAATAGGATATCATATTATTGCTTCAAATGGGTATGATTTATAAATGTGTAACATCTTGAGTATTCAAATATACTTGAATATTTTAATTTAAGAAATATGTGAATGAAAACTCAAAAATAATTGAATCTAGAAATAATGGTATGGAATATGTTTATAGGGGATGACCATGGAACACGTTCAAATGAAGAGTTTAGCTATGATACTGTGAAGGAATATAGAAAATGTAATCCCTTTTACTCAAAATGAAGATGCCTATGGTTAGCAGTGATGAATATGGTGGAATTTTTTTAACAAACAATGTTTTTTCTTGATGTCAAATTCACCGGTTACTAATTTCCAATGAAAGGTTCATGAAGATTAAAACACCTAAGGAATAAAGTAGGATTATAGAGAAAAATAAATTTAATAAGGGTATAAGTACCGTGAAGGTTATTCCACCATGTATTGAATGTATATTCAAGTAGAAGAATTATGAAATGAAATCAATATTATATTTTTTGAGAATAGTGGGAACAGTGAGTATACCCATATTTTATTGGGATCATATGGTGGAACCCCTTTTTGTTTCCACCCTGTACACTAAATTTTTCTTAGGACATGAAAGGAAATGGAATTGCGAGTGGAGACTTGAATTTTTCAAAATACATCCTTTAAGTATTTTCGATATAGTAATTATTATCTCTATTTTCTTTTTTAGTTTAAGGGTACTATGATTTGGGCCATTGAGGTCTTAGAGTTTAAGGTCACACAAAATTTATCAACAAGTGATACAATCTAACTAACAAGGGAATGGTGAAATCTGACATGGACTATGAGCTCAATGATTAGTATAGACCATCATGAAAGGGGATGTACATAGTTTATGGCTATAGTGGTTAGACCATTAATGGATGAAGTTTAAGGTTATGAAAATTTTAATAAAAGGTGATATAACTATATAGTAATGATGATATAAATCCAATTTGACTAGAAGTAATAATGATAGTGTAGACCATTTCAGAGAGGTTTTCACACAATTTAAGATTATAGTGCTTAGACCATCAATAAAGTGAGATAGTTTATCTAAAAAGGGGATTGTAAAATCTTAACATGGACTGAAGGCCAAATTTCAATTTATACCATCTCATAAGATGGAATATATATTTTCTATTTGGGTTCCATAGACTATACAATAGAAAGTGTGACATACCAACATATCTAGGGATCAAAAATTAAAAGCACCCAACACATCTTGAATAAGGAATTAAAAATATGTCAAACATGATGTGTGGTATTTGAATTAGGAAAATTAAATGGGACAAGTACAATGAGGATGAAGTCTAACCAATATTCAGATAAAATAGTCCATAGAAACATTATCATTTGTGTACAAATATCAAAGGAACTTTCCCTTAGGAAAAATATTCCTTTGGTTGGTAGTTTTAAATATAGTGGAACCAAAATCATTACCAAGAAGAGGTTTCCCTTAGAGTTTTATAAACTTGTTACTGATAGTGATCAAAGGTTTATTAATATTTAAAATGATCGAGGTGAAAAGTGTGATTCATGGGAAGGGAAAATTAAAAATATGATCGAAAAAACTTAATTTTAAGATAGCCATGATTGAGATATTTAGGGATGATAGATGTAATGGATATAGATAGTGGTATATGATTGGGTTATATATATATGGTTTATATTTCACTACGTATCCTAAAACAATAGTAATGAATACATATACAATGCTCATAAAGAATAGACCCTGCATTGATCTCACTCAAATGTAGGGTGGAGAATATTTATATCCCGGTATGGGATTAGAAATATAAGAATCCCCATGATTTTATTGAGGTAAATGTACCATTGTGATGGAAAAACATGAAAACAGGGATCCCAAAAACTAGGATTTTTATGAAAAAGAGGCATCACGTATCATAGTTTATTATCCCATATGTCATGAATCCTTACATATATATGTCTATCATGTTGGGAAATAGAATTATATATAATATACTACTATAATTAGTTGAATTTCATGTAGGATGTGCCATATGTAGTTCAATTTAATGTTATGTGATAAGGACATGTACCATATAGTTTAAAATCACGAGATAAGGACACATGTGAATCCCACATGTGCTGATAATAAATTTTTCACTAGAAGTAAGATCAAAAGGTTTATAAATTGGATTAGAATATGGAATATGGGTGACACTACATATCTTATAATTATATGACTAAAACCACTTGAAGTTACTATAAATGGTTTAAATCATGTGTAATGGAAAGATTAGGTAGATTCACTTTAGCACCATGTGGTCATAAGAAACCCCATGTGAATAAGCTATGACCTAATCACCTTGAGTGAAACCAGTAAGATTTATGTTTGGGACCAATAAAGGAGATCTAATAGCCACTACGTACCTTATGTTAATAAGATTCAAGTTGTACATAGTTTTGATATTCATGGGGTATTGTACAAGTCATGGGTTAGTCAAGTCATGATAGCATGATAGGCAGATGAAACTATGATCATAATATATTTGAAGAGAAAGAGCTACCCAATGGCGATAACTCTTGCACATGAGGCATTTTTTATTAGGTATACTAAGATATTATATGAAGGGAGACTTTAAAACTTAGAACCACATGGAAAGAATCACTCAAAGTGGTTAATAGTCCTACGAGGTAGACCATTTCAAATAGTTTGAATTCATATGGGATAGACTCTATGTCATATAGTTTAATATCATGTGACGAGGACTCATATTCTATATATTTTAGGGTAAAACAACATATTTACTTATATAGGTGATCCTTCTAACATATATTTATTATTCACAAAGTAAAATAAACATATATTAGAACAACGTGAATAAGTGAAGGTTCAATAACCAAGAAAAAGTGGGTATTTTATTAATTTTTTTGACTAATCCCGAGATAGAAAATCTTGGTATTACTATATATCTTATTATAATAAGAATCAATCAAAATTTAGATATAAGAATAATGGGTCCTAGTGTAGTGGTCATTGGAGAAAACATGACATGAATAGAGAGTCCCTAAACACTAGGTTGGATAATTAATGAAGTAATTAAGGATTCATGGTTAGGCCTAGGGTAGAGGATCCTAGTGTCACTACATATCCTAAGTTTGTAGGAATAAATACACATTTATTTATTATAAGATAACATTATGTATATTAGTCTCTTATATCAGGGATTTCCCCCTTAGTATAGCTTCATAGATAATGAATCCTATTTCAGAGAGCTCCTATATAGATCTGACTCATATGTTAGGGAAAGTGAAATGATTGCATCCTAATATTCATCCATGGGAGAAAGGAACCCAAAATGATCAGGAAAGATCTAAACATTAAGATTCCATTTTGAAAAGTGATATAATTTTATCCCCCATGGGATTATGGATAAGTATCTATGCACTTGTGGGTCTTCTACATGGATTTGAATCATGTACAAGGAAATTATGCCATATAGAGTAGACCACTCTAATAAGTTTAAGGTATTACAAGATGGACCGCATGTAATTCAGTTTAAATTAATGTTATAGGGATGTTTTCATGTAGTTTTATTTCATGTGGCAAGGATTTTTGTGTAGAAAATTTTATATAGATTTGACTCATGTGAAAAATAAAATAGCTTCATCTTAGTGTTGAACTCACAATAGAAGACCCAACATGACTAAAAAAGGATAAATACTAAAATTAATCTCTCAAAGGTGGGGAATATTTTATCTTAACATATTCTAATGGATAAATAAACACATCCCAAAGGTTTTATATAGATTTGGATCATACATAAGATAAGCTAGGTCTTAAATAATTGACTCATCCAGTTAGTTAATGGTTATGTTGGGTGGGTCATGTGTCACACAATTTAACATCATGAGACTAAGACTCATGTGCTAAATATTTTAGGAATATATGAAATGGACCTTTGTGTAGGAGGTTTTTCACTGACCAAGCTCATATACAAAATATGACCCCCTTATGTTAGTGTTGATTGTAGATATAAATATCCTCAAAATTTTATGATGGTTCTGGAACTATGAAAAAGTGTGGGTATAATTGGAATTAAAATTTTGGTTGGGTCCAATAGCTTAAAAATAACTACATATATTGTAATAAGAATAATTAATCCACATGTATTTCTCATAAGGGGAAATTTTGGTCATAGGTTTTGTGATGTAATTCCCCAATATTGATCTCCCAAATAAAACTTGAGTGGGGGTCACTATAAGATATATAGAACAACATTGTGTATGATAGAGGCTTCCAACTAGTGGAGAGGGACTATCATAGTCATTGGGAGATTATTCCCTCAAAATTAACATAAGGGTTCATGAAAAAAAAATCATTGAAAATTGGAATGACCTTTATGCACATCAAACATCCCAAAAATACCTATAGACACATAAATATGAAGCCAAAGGGCCCCCAAAATCCATAATAGAAAGAATTAAACTAGGTTATATGATTCATAAAAAAATATATTAGAAGTATATAAGTGTGGAAGAATAAGAATCATATATAAATAAAACCACCCTATATAGAAACCCATACTTTTTATAAATAGATATTACATCTTAATAGATGAATATTCATTTTATTTTATAAAGAAACACCTGAGGATCATATAGGTTTAGTGAATTTGTGAACTTGGATACATTAATAAATGGTTCATAAGTTAACTACATCATCTCCCACTATGTTATTAATAACTATAACCTTTTTTTAGATATATCATACATAATACCTTTGTTTATGACATGGGGAACAGAAACATAAGAATGAGTGAGCTCAGATGCTCAAGAAGGGTAAATAAGAGAGATATCAATAATAAAATAATTATAACATGAGCATAAGGTCTTGAGAATATGAGCTTAATATTTGGAAACTATATCATATATATCAAAGATTATAATATTGGGACATAAAAAAATATTCATAGTTCATAAGACATGAATAAAAAAGGAATCAAATATCATGAACCATTAGAGCATAATGTAGGCACAAGACATGAGTTTGTGGCATAAAAATAAGCATATAAAATATTTTGTGAAGGCTACACACCAAGATATTCATAACATATTAGTATTGGTATAAAAATATTTTCACTTACTTTGGGATTTGGATAACCTTCTATGTAACCTCTTTTGGGCTCGATATAAGCTCCCATGTACCCTATTTTGGGATTGGTATAACCTCCCATGTAAACTCTTTTCTTTCATGCTTGGGATAACCTCCCATGCACCCTTTGAGAACATAAAACATTAATCTTTTCCCAATGAATTGGAGTATTTTATAATTTTGGGCCCACTTATAACATAATGAGAATATTACATAAGGGTACTATAAGATCCTAAAACATTCCTCATATCATAACCCATAGAAACGAATTGGGTTTTATAAAATCATAACCCATGGAAAAGAAATGGGTTTCATAAGCATAACCTATGGAAAAGAAACAAGTTTCATAAACATCTTGTCATCATAATCGTAAACCATTCAAAGAAAGAATAGGGATTGTATCATTGGATCATATTCATAGTATAAAATAACTAGAATCAAGTGTTTTTGCCATTTATGAATGTAAATTACATTAAAATATCATTAAAATTATTCATGACAAAAATACACTTTCTAATTTGAAAATCATTTTTTTAAATATAAAAATTTCACAAATATTAAGGAAAAAAATTTCTTTGAAAAGAAGAATGAAAACATTAAAAACTAAGATTTAAATAATTTATCATTCATGATGGTGGAAATTACATTTCATGATGTACATGTTAAAATAAATATTCCTGTCACATTTTTTGTAAAAAGTAAAAAGTAAATTGTCGAAAAAGAACAATTAGATTCATTTTAAACCATTTTATAAAAAGTATAACATGGGTAAAAATGTTTTTAAAAAAGAACTTGATAATAGTAAATACATTATTTAAAACATTTTTATAATTCATGGACATAGAAGAGAAAGATATTTTTTACTGAAGAGATAAATAAAGTTGATATTCCTTAAAAACATTCTTTTTGGTCTCTTGAGTACATAAAGGGATGATAATGAAAGGAAAAATGTAATTTATAGAAATAATAAGAGTTGAAGAAAATTTATGAGTCTTTTTAGTGATATATCATAAAATTTCATCATCAGAAACTTAAACATAAAAGACCCTGATAAATGATGATATTTTAATGTAAAACCATTACCACATTGGTAAATTTATAATTGTAATCCCCATGAAAGAAATAACCATATATGGATATGTATATCCTATAATTTTTATAAGATTTTTCATAAAATACATTCATGGGAAGTATATACACCACAAAAAATAAACACGTGGGGAATATGCCATGTTTCACATGGAATTAAAAGTGAGATGAAAATATCTTACCTCAGCTTTGATTTCCTTTGTATGTGTTTGAAACTTCTCTTCTTCAGAAAATATCTTTAGTTTTATACCTATATCATTAAAATGATGGTTTTATGATCAGACTAGGGAATCTAGGTCATGGGGAGGTAATTAATGACGGTTTTTGGTTGGGGATTGGCTGAAAAAAAAAGACTATTGAAGTGTTGATAATAGAGGATAGAGGGTTTCCTTTTATAAGTGGGGGTGAGGGATCACTTGGAATTTTTGAAAAGAATAAAATATACCCATATTTTACACACACCAAATAGATAAAAAGGGGACCATTATATAAATTTCGATGATATAAGGACAAAATATTTCCATATAATATAAATTAGATAAGTTGTTTGGTAATTTTACCCTTAACTTTTTTTAATAACTCCATGGTAAACCCATTTTAACAGTAACTATGGAAATTAATTTTTATTATTTTTACTGTTCATTATGAAAAAAATTAAGTTGACCTTATTATATAATATTTATAATTATTATTACAATTATGGAATATATTTTAACAAATTCAATTTATATAAGTGGTAGAAGATAATTTAAAATTAAACCCACTGATGTGATGAAAAAGTGGTTTCCAAAAAGAATGTTTTCATAAGTATAAAAAAAATTATATAAAAATTCAACATGTAATTGATTCCAATAACCTAAACTAGATTAATAACAATAAAATTGAAAAAAATTTACTTTTAAACCAATTTAAAAAAAATTATCCTTTTAAATTCTTTAAACTAAAATATTATGTATAATAAAGATGAGTATTTTTCACTATTAATCAAAAAATTTATCTTTTAAGAAAATATTAAAAAAATGACTCCAAAATAATTTTTAAATGTTGATTTTAAAAATTAATTTCATTTTTTAAAATAAATTTTCCAAATTTCCTATTTTTTTTAAAAAATAAGTGCACAAAATGCAATGAAACCACTTTTTAGGGAAAAAATAGTTTTTAAGCATAAAACTGGATTTATTCATATTCCATGCCTAGAAAAATATTGTATGAATGATGAAAAATTTGATTAAATATATAATATATAATTTCATTAAAAATAATTCCCTAATGGTGATTAATTTAATTTATTAATATAAAAATACATTGCGCACATATAATTTTTTTTCTTCAGAAAAACATATCTTTTACTTATAATTTTTTTTATTTTTATTTTTAATAAGTTGATAGTCAATGAATTTATTTTATAAATGTGTAAACGATATAATATTAATAATTTATCTATTACTATTCATACTCACTAATTTATTAACTTGGTTTAAAATTATACTATGTTATGGTTCGATAAAAATCTGTGTTGTCTATAATTCAATCTATTGAATAAATTAAATTTATTTGAAAAAACATATTATATAAATTCTTGAGGTTTAACACACAAGACACTAAATGTTGAACCATAACTAAAAAATAAATACATTTCCCCCTTTCCCAACTCACATACCATCCTTCTCCATCAATGAAATCTAAGAACTGTTTATTAAACTACATGTCCAGCTCTAACTGATACATGTCCTAAGTGAAAACAAGAATGTCTACCCATGAACATCCAAATCCATGCAGTGTACATGGGTAGGGCTGAGTCTAATGACCCAGTAGGAATACCCAATTGCTCAAAAATACTATGTGATAAAATTATTAAGTATATGTTCATTAAATACATATATAATGAGTGCAATCATATCCATGAAACACACTCACCCAGAAACATAACACACAATAAACATATAATCACACAAGTAAGGTTATAGTGTGCTAACCATACCATTATGACACCCAACCATACCTTCATTAGATCAACACATGAAGGAAGAAATAACTTCATACCACTAATCCTAACCCAAATTTGAGGAATCATAGTAGGTCATCATCAAAGTCTATGAGCACTACCTGAATATGCTGGGTATGATCTTTCATACAAGTCTCAGACTCACCTTCTCACTTGAGGCGATCCCATATCCAAATCCCAAACTATCCCCTATCACTCTGGGGAGGTTATTCATACATTTATAGTAACACATAACATCTAAGACCCCATCTCACTCATGGAGACCCCATTATCCAATCTCATACCCTGATCCAGTCATATCACTCATGGATGACCCAACATCCATTTATTAATAAACATTTTCTCACTCAAAGAATGGTCGACCAGGATATCTCACTCTTGGTAAGGCCCTTTACCAAACCAATAACCACTCAGGTTATGAACCAATATCATGCACACTAGGATCCAATCCATCCCATATAGATTATAACACTGTCATCTCACTCATGGTGAGGCTAGGCTTCAAGATCCTCTCCCAAACCAACATCCATCACCTATAATAAGAATCCAATCATCACACATAGAAAAAAAATTGGGAACGCAACCCATATCACAGTTCTCTTTCCCGTCATCAAGGGTTCTAGTCACTAGATACCTAGACTTATGTATCTACACATATCAATTTCCATCTAAACCCTATAGGGGTGTTTTCACATTCATTAGGACTAAACCACCACTTTAATACGAAAACAATGTTATCATGGGGCCACAAACACCAAATGCATCATCATGGAACAAGTATCACACAAACCAATCACAATTAGGGGTACTTAACAATAAAACATGATTTAAAAAATAGGCCATCAACCACACACAATCAAATAAATCAAAACCAAGTCACACTAATCCCTTCATATTTTCCTAGAAAAATATAGTGCAATCTATTTTTTAAAAGTCATCACATATTGTCACACTCACGCTAGGACCTTGGCCAAAATCTCATAAAAAATTCATTAAAAACCCCCATGTATATTTTAAAATACCATTTCACAACCCATTTACCAAATCAACCATTTTCCCATTAAAATTCCATTTAGTCAAATCCCCCATTTAAATTAAATTTTAAAAATTAAATCCATTATAATTCTATAAATCCAACACATTCCTCTAAACAAACTATAAAGAGGACCAACACGTCTCATTTAACTTAAGAACCTCCATCAAACCATTTAGCAAGATATATAGTATAATTTGAATATTAGGCTGACCTGAACCCATCCCAACCTTATGGGGAACTCACAGAGATCACACAATATGCAGGCAGAAAGACTAATGAGTAACAAAATCATAAATCACTAAAAACTAGGAGAGTATAATAAATTTAAATCCACCTATATCAACTATCAATCCATAAATATTATCTGAGAATAAAATGACCTCCTCTAGGTATAATAATACTTATCTCATTAATAATAACACTCATATTAACTAATTAATCATTTAAAACCCAAAACCCAATTTGGAATAATAGACTCCAAACTCACTGAGCAACCTCATGCCACCGAATCCATGAGAAAAGACACGAAGTTCACTCCCAACACACCACAAAACTAAACCCGCACCAAATCCCAAAATTATAAAATATAATCGATAGTTAATGTAACACAAATTAGACCAAAACCCAAAATAAATTCATATAACAACTTAGCTTTCATCAAATGATAAATAAAGGATTGAATACAACCACTTCAGATGTCCTCTATGAGTTGCATATGAAATCCCCATTATGAGAAATGATTTATCCATTATCTAGAGAAATAATTCATCTAAAACCTATTCAAAACGAATGGAAATCAAAAATTATAAAATAGGATTAGAATGGAAGATATAAGAGGAGATCCTACCTTGAATTGGCGAAACAAAACAAAACTGAACCACCCAGATCAATGGAACCAAAGGGAGGGGGAGAGGAGAGATAAAGAAGATCTCCCTATCCATTGTATGACCAAGAAAAATGGAACCTCAAGGGGGTTTATAAAATAATAACTCAACAAAATTACCCAAAATACCTAAAAATAGTTCCTATCTAATATGGTTCATAGTGTGAACATAGGGTTCACACTATGAATCCTCCTAGGAAGAGAACCCTATCCCTCTACCATGATAATTTCATGACATAAAGCATTAATAATTAACATGAATTATATGTAAGGGTAATTTCTCACCAATATAGGGGTATACTTAACTATATATGAATTAAAATTTAAGGGTCCTTTAAAATCCGAACCCCCATGGAATGGTCATTCATGACATGACCTCCACCCTTCATGACATCAATGACATGATGTTATAATTTTCAACAGACCAACCACTAGAACAACGATATGATTCCCTTTAAAATACTTAAAACCTGTACCAAGACTCAAAACTCATCCAAAACATATTTTTTGGACATCCAAATACTCAAGATCCAAATCTGAGTCTTGGTTCTCAAAACGAACCCCTCACCAAACTAAGACACAAATTACCCTAGGAAATCTGATCCTATAATTATGTGTCTCATTATAAACTCTCCACCATAAGTCTTATAAACCTATAAAATAATTTGATAGTCTCTATCCACTATCTTTGACCAACACCGATAATCAATTCATGACTAACACATCATGTCTCATATCAAATCACCAAACATGCTTCCACAATGAAAATCCAAACAATAAGAAATGAAACAACTTTATTTAAAAAACCCTAGTTAAAACATTAAAACCGATCTACCATGTCCCAAATTATTCTCATGAAATGGTTTCCACTTCATCGT
The DNA here is from genome assembly GCA_963277665.1 of Viscum album. NCBI lineage: Eukaryota > Viridiplantae > Streptophyta > Magnoliopsida > Santalales > Viscaceae > Viscum > Viscum album. The sequence goes on along the minus strand of OY728138.1, from coordinate 53,008,297 downwards.
ATCTGAATCTACATAAAAAAACCAATTGGTCAATCCCTGAATTAATTTCACCAAAAATGATTTTCCTCACCCATTGATGCACCATCACACTACCTAATCACAACACCTTGACTAAAAATGTTTTATCACACCATATATACAATCACATAGAAGTCTAACTCTGAATCTTGGGGTAATTCCTCTATAGGTTCCTTAACTGACCCATTTAACCAAAATTCTCTATCCACGATCATCGATTAATCACCTATATGACTCGCCATAAAATTACGATACAATAATCTAGATCCCATTACCAACCCACAGAATCCAACTAATATCACACATGAATCCCCAAATTGTGTAAATCTCCTCACCATTATCATATTTTTTCATAAACCATCCATCGAATGGTTTCATTGCACCCACGAACCTTCCGACATGAGGGTCATACACTCATGATTGACTTAATGTTCCCCATTCATAATAGTATAATTATCATCAAATCACTAAACCAAAAACCTAATCTACACTACCCCATTAATTATTTTAAATAACACAATTACTTAACATGGACTCCAGCTTCCACATGAGTGCTAGCATGAAACACAAATCACCAAACACCAAGATAGTTCATAGCCATACTAGTCAATCCCAAAAAAATTATTTTCAACATTATATTCATTCTAAGGATTATGGTACTCCACAATATAATAATCCACTACTAAAAACCAATTACTACTAATTGTCATCCCTACTAGAGAAATCTCCAACAAAAAACACATACCACATGGTCTAAAATATGAAATACTCAAAATAAACATCCATGGATCCAATCCCTGAAACCATAAAAACACATTCGACTACTCAAACCAAACATAAAAAATACACCCCATGATCCCACCACACATTTCCCTCTCAAAAAAAACAATGAAAAACCTATTCAACACATAAGAAAACACCTGGGGTCATCTCGTTCCATCATAAGAAACCAAGAAAACCTAATCTTTGTAGGTTCCAGTTTCTTTTAACATCAATCAACCAAAATAGGTCTACACCTAAAAATCACACATGGAGGTTTTAAAATAAACATGAAATATAATATGATCACATCAATCAATCATCTTGGTCCTTCCTAGCTAAACCACCAAAAAATCCAAGTAGACCATTTTATAAATTGACATACTATTTATTTTAAAACTAATTTAAAATATTTTACACACACCAAAACTAACCTAATTTTTAAAAAAACCCTTGGAATCAAATTTTTTTCGCAAAACAAAAAATAACCAAAACCCTAGCCTAGCTAGTCACTTTCTTAAAAACCAAACCCATTTCAAAAAACATTTGAAATTAAATTTCAAGATCCATTTTTCTTACATTTTATCAATAAATATAAATACAGATCATGTCAAAATCACCAATCCATGATCCATTTACATTAAGAACAACTTTAAAAATCATTTTACACATACCTTGTGCTTCTGCATGCGTTTTCCTTTCGAAACCAATCTATTATAAAAAATATACCATCTAAAAAACCATTATTTTATGGTAAAAAAACAATCATAATCAAAATTAACCAAACTGGCCACTTGTGTCCATATTAATATAATCAACCATTATAATATATGTGATAAAAAAATTAGTTTATAGTATAAGTTTCTACAATTAAAAATGGATTATAATGATTTGTCATTTAAAACAAAACTACTCTTAGGAACGTGTACCATTCCCTAAGAATGACACTATCATGATGCAACGACTCATCGACTCCCAGTTGAGCCCTATAAATCAACCAAATTATCATCCATATATCTTTTGATTCATAATCAAAACCAACACTTCATTCATTCTAGAGTGCCTAGTCCCAACACTGGACATCCCCTGGAAACTTGGGTTCCAATTGATGTCATGCTATCCTAGAACGCACTAGGTCTACCTCTCAAGTGTCAAAAACATAAATCCACATATAACTATAGTTTTCCATCCCAAACCATGGTCTGATAACACATTGTAACAACCCCACCTAGATAACATGAACAACAACCAAGCATGGGTCACTTCATTACCTCATGTGTCTCCCTGTATGCCAGATGCTACCGACTATTGGTGTGGGAACATCATAATAATGGAGAGACTATTCTATAAAAATAAATCCAAGGTTTTATGCCCAAAATTTATCAAAAATTCATCATGACCCATCCACATATAAAACATCAAAAAATTAATTATAGATGTATTATCATAGAGATAATGGACCCTATAAATCCAAAATATAATGCATTAAACTAGGCTATATGATTAATAAAACAAAAAAGAGTAACAAAAGATAATAAAGGGATAATAGAAATCTTATATAAATAAAAGGCACACTAGCTAGTACATGTTGAACCATAAATGAAAAATAATTACACCATCTTTTGTCCCAACTCATATACCATCCTACCTTATCTACAACCTCTAAGAACTATAGAATAAACTATGTATCCAACTAAAAATGAAACCTATATCCTTAGTTAAAATAGGAAATTCTACCCATGTACGTTAAATACTATATTGTGTATGTGGGTGGGGGTGAGTACAACACCTAGTAGGGATAACCAATGCCTCAAAAATATTGAGTGCTACTATGATAAAGTGTATGTGCATGAAATGCATATATAAGGAATCCAGTCATGCCCATGAAACACATCCACCCAAAAATATAATAAGAAATTAACATATTATCACACATGTCTGGTCGTCGTGTTCTAATTATACCACCAATACACATGACTATATCCACTTCAGATCTATATTATAAGGAAAAAGTCACTGTGTACCATATATCCCAAACTGTACTCAAGGAATTAGGGTAGGAAATCATCAAAGTCCATGATCGTTACCTCAAGGTACTGGGTATGGTCTTGAATTCAAGTCATGGACTCACTTTCTCACTTAATTAGGCCCCATGTCCAAATCCTAAACCATCATTAATCACTTAGGGGAGATCTTCTATCCACTTATAGCATCAAATCACACCTCAAACTAAATATCACCTATAGTGGTCCCATTTTACAATCTTTCAACTTGATCCGTCATCTCACTCATGACTAAACCAACATCCATATACCAAACCATATATTCTCACTCAAGGAATGATCAACCAGGCTATCTCACTCATGGAAATGCCCATTTCACAACCACATTCTTATCATCTAGGGTGTGACCTAACATCAAGCCCACTAGGATCCAATAACTACCATGGAGATCCTAATAATGGAATATCAATCATGGATAGATCAGGCCTTAAGATCCTCCCCTACACCAGTATATATCACCTATCACAAGAATCCATTCAGCACATGCAGACAAAAAAAACAAGGCTCATGACCTCTCTCATAGCTCTCTAACTCACCAGTAGAGAACTATTCACTATTGACTTAGATTTAAATATTAACTCACCTTAATACCCATATCAACCCTCAAGGGGTTCTATCACACTCATTTATACGAACCCACAAATTTGATACCAAAACAACATTCTCATGGGTTTACACACACAACATGTATCATTAAGTAATAAGTAACAAACAAGGAAATCATAACAAGGGGTACATACTAAGAACATATGATTTATAAAATAAGGCATCACCCACATGTGGTAAAATGGACCAAAAAAATCACACCAAACCCTTATTGATATCCTAGAAAAAATTGTGATCAATCCACTTTTTAAAAAATTTCAGAAGGCATCACATACCATCATACTCAAGCTGGGACCTTGGCTAAAATCCCATCAAAAGATCACTGGAAAACCCATTATCTATTTTGAAATACTATTTCAAAAAACATTTCAAAAATCAAACCTTTTCACTTTGGAACTCATTTAGTAAAAACCCACTTTTAAAAGACATTTTAAAAAGTAAACCCATTTTACTCTTCTTAATCCAACTCATGCCTCTAAACAAACCATAAAGATGAAAAAATACACATTCATCTAAGGCACCACCACTGAAACATTTATATAGATATATGGTTCACATTGACTATTAGTACAATGATATACTATCCCAACCTTATGGGAAACTAAACTAAATCATGCAATATAAAGGTAGATATACTAACAAGACAGACAAACATAAAACCACCAAATAACCAAGAGACTAAAATAGATTAAAGGCCACCGACCTCAACCGATGTTCCATAAATCCATTTCAAGATCATAATGATCTCTTCTATGTACATGGGAACCAACCTCAATGATAAAAAACATCAAATTATTTAATTAAAAATTTATAACCAAAAACCAAATTTGGAACAACCAATGACAAACTCACTAGGAAACCTCAAGGCACTAAATCCATGATATACATGGTGTGGTCAATTAATAGAACAACCCCGAACCTAATCCACACATAATACACAAATTAAAATTCCAAATTGGGGGTAAAGGACTCTGAGCGGCATCTTACCAAGCTCCGGTGGCAAGTAGGGTCCCACCTCCTCTCCTTTTCCCCTTCCCCCTCCGGCCTGGATCGACTCGACTCCTTTGGGCCTCGGCTCGGCGTGGCGTCTTCATACATGACGCATTTGGGTTCTGAGGTTCGCTTCTCTAGATTCCTCTCTTGGTGGAGTTAGATCGGTGGTGTTCTACTCTGCGACTTGGCATGCTCATGCCTTCCAACGATGAAATCTATTCGATAAAGTCTCTGCTCCAGTGTTCTCCATCAGCCTCGTCTCTTCAGATCTGTCAGATCGGTTCCTCCGGTGCCGAATGCGTTCTCTCTCGGTTCTTCTGCCACATCCTAGTGTCGCCCCAAGTGGTTCTGGTGGGTTTCTGTGGGGTGCTGCGTTGTTCTTTAGTTCCTAATGGGGGAGGTTTTTTAATCTTTCTGATGTGTGTTTTCTGAAGGGTTTATGATTGATTTCTTCTGGATGTGATGTTGGTTTTTTGGTTTGTATTTGGATCTGGATTTTTGGTTTGCATTTGGACTATTTCGGCATTGTGGTGGCGGAGTGTTCCAACAATGGTTGAGTGTGAAGGATGGTTGTATGGTTTTGAAGGAGGATTGGCTCTGAAGTGTATTCTTGAAGAGGCAAGAGGATAAATAGTGGAGTTTAAGAAGAGTTTGTACTGGGTTTTTCTGATCCAGTGGTTGAAGATGAATTTTTCTATTGAGTTGAGTTGCTGAAGGCACAGTTGAAGAGGCACAATTGAAGAAGGTATTGGTTGGTCTCTTCCTGATGTTGGTTTGATTCCTATGATATATAATTGTCTGATTTTGGTTGGGACTACTTATTGGGTTTGGTAAAGATGTTCTCCCTCACCCTTTTCCTTATTTACTACACTTTTTTATTTCTCTTTAATAAATGGTAATAGGTTTTGCCTCTGACTGACTTTCCTGGTCTAAAATTCCAAATTGAAATACAATTTAACCAAGATTTATCCAAAACCCTAAATAAATTCTCATAATAACTTACCTCACATTGAGAAACAAACGACATCCTAAATATTTCCTCTTGGGATGCCCTCTATGAGTCACATATGAAATCGTCATCAGGTATGATTATTTCTCCAATATTTAGTGAAATTTTTTATTATAACCCTAGCCAAACCAGACTAAAATCAATGATTAATGGATAGGATAAGTTAGGAATATAAAATATGATATCTTATCTTGATAAATCATGATGAAATGAACCCAAACCATCTATATTGATGGAACCAAAGGGAGGGGTAGAGGAGAGCCAAAGGGGATCTCCCTCTCCAATAGATGACCAAGAACAAAGGAACCCTGAGGGAGTTTCAATAATAAAACCCTTGTCCAAATTACAAAAAATCCCTAAAAAAAGATATTTCCTAGCATGGTTCATAGCATGGACATAGGTTTTATGATATGAATCCTCACAGACAAAGAAACCCAGCCCTATGTTCTAATACTTTCACTGTGTGAAGCATTGCATCATGGTGTGAATGCTAGGTAGGGGTCCCTTCTCAGCTATGAAAGGGTAACCTCATGAGAAAAATCTCATTTTTATGAAATTAATGTACATATAAGGGTCCTTCAAAATCCAAACCCCTATAAAAAAGTTAATATAAAATTTTATCTCCACCTGCCATGCCATGAATGGCTTGATATTGCAATTTTTAGTAGCCCAATCACTTGACCACTATCCTAACACCATTATGAACACCTGATTCCTCTACTGAGACTCAAACCTCATAAAAAACATCATTTAAGGATAAAAATATTTAGAATCCCAATATAAGTCTTGGTTCTCAAAAAAATCGATCACCAAATCAAAATTCAAATTTCCTTAGGAATTTACTTCTTATAACAATGCATGTCATTATAGGTGAGCCAGGACATTGGGTTCAACTAGTATAACCATAATAATTGGATTCCCAAGGAATGAAATTTGACCCCTATATAGATCAAAATCTTATATAGAGATGGTGAATTTTTTATTTGGTTCATATATAATAGACACTTTCAACTAGTTTAGGGTTCTGTGGGATAGACTAATTTGAATAGTTTAAAGTCACATGGGATGGAAAATATGTATTAAAGTTTAAAATCATGTGAAAAGGAACAATTATAATAAGTTTAAATTCATTTATATGGTACTTATGTACAATTTAGTTTAAATTCATAAAACTAAGACCTAGGATATGTGATTTAATGTCTTAAAATAAGGAAGATAACAAATTTGATGTTATGTTATGAAAAGTACATCTTATGAAACCTTACATTGGTGGTAAGTGTGATACAATCTCTATCCATTATGATCAATGAATAAGATCTATTGGTGTAGATCTTGTGAATAACATAGTTTCCCACCAATTTCAACTCAAGTTTTAAAGGTTTCTTCCTAGGTATCATGGGAGTTCTCAAAGAAAGAAAAAAATATCCTTACAGGAATGAAAATAGATAAAACTTATTGTTTAATGGACAAGAGACATGGTTCATCCAGATTTCAATATTATACAATGAATGTAACCTCTTCTCATTAAGACACTCTAACTCAACCAAATGAATTTGAGGTAGCTCACCTTCAGACAACTGATTTCATATGGTAATGAAAAGTGGTGGTAGTTAAAGCTCAATGGTCATGAACACATTCTTCCAATATACTGGTGAATATGGGGTTCCCTACAGAGTAGAATAGGTTGTGATGTGATAATACCAAAAATTTGAAAAGAGTTATTTTTGGAAAATATTTTTTTCCTTGTCCATCGTCTTCTAAATTATATTAGACATGGTTTTATTGAATTCCTCGATCTATCTGTTTTCTAATGCATGGTAGTGGAATGAGTAGTTATACTGAATATTGAGGTCATAATACAAAATTTTTAGATTTTAAGAGTAGAAACTAGTTCCATTTTCTATAAATATTGTGTTAGGGAAACTAAATATGGTAATGATATTTGTCCTCACAAAGCTGATGATAGCCTTTGTACTAACTTCCTTAAGGGATATAATTTTAGATCACGTGGAAAATAAATCAATAATAGTAAGGATATAAATGAACTGACTAGATTAATCTATAATATATGTAATTATTAAATCCATTACCTATAAATAAAATAACCATGGTTATATACAATATATATAGGATTTGATGGATTAAATTTGTGTGTATCTAATAATAATGGAATTTTATTGTGAATTCCATATAGTCTTGCATCATTGTTAGCTAGAAGTTTCCATGTCTCTTGATTTGATAGAAGAGAATGGATGTTGAATGATGGGAACTATTGGATCCACCATGAAATTCCTACATGAAAATATGGGATTATCCTAATTCAATTTATCTAAGGAGGATTATCTCAAATCCCCAGTTATATTGGACTTTCTGTGAATTCATACCATCATAGTGGGTGAAATTTACTACTCTCTACAATATATTTTCTTTCCTAGATTAATTTGGTAGAATAATTCCACTATATATTTTATTATGTGTGACATCCACCTAATTAAGGAATAAACCAGTGGGGATATAGTCTCACCTTGATCAGGGGTGGTGTTATTTTGATTTATTTATTCCATGTCATTACTAATAAATGAAGTGACCGACCAATGATATGTGAGGCATAGAATTATTTCATCAAGGTCTGGATCTTCTAGGGTTGTGGTTTCTTGGAAAATAGACTATCTTTGAAATTCTATAAAAATGGTACATGATGTAGTGTTGGGTCAGAGGGGAATTTAGCTATGAACCCTCACATTCACCCAAGATATTCAATGAAGACCCTTTTATCAGTAGGGATAATTTTAATCAAATAATGAGATCCTGGTATTTCACTTAATTGTTAGTGCATCCTTTTGATGGAAGGAAATAACAGGTAAAAAATTATTTGATTGGGTAGATGATTACAATCCCCAGTCCAACCCTATTATTATTTTTTTTGGATTTTCCATCCATCTTCTTATTTTAATTTTAGGAGTTCCATCAAAGTACATCTCCAAAATTTGTGGAGTGTTTTGGAAAAAGAAAAACCTCTACATTAAGGAGATTATTATTCAAAAATTAATTCTCTATGAAATGGTATATGGGATAAGAATAAGACAACTCCTACCCTTTAGTAACCTTTTAAGACATAAAGAAAATATAAAACTATAATATAATAACCACCCATAATTCTAGGAACCTAGTTAAAATCAGAATAATAAGGATATATTTGAGTAGGTCTATTTGAGGAATAAAATGGGAGCCTCTGAGTGGTGGGTCTCTCCCCTTAAGCGCGACTAGGGTTTTTTTCTCAGTAGTTTTCTCCTTCCATCTTCTGGCATGGAATGGTGGCTCAGTGATGGCATCCTTTGGATCTCGATGTGCTAGGTGATGGCTCTAGATATCATCTCGGTATAAGAGGTTCTTGGTGATGGTTTCAACATGTCCTAGTGTGGCTCAGGCTATCTCCGACTCCTTGGATTTTTGATGGAACATTTCGGAGATGGTTTCCCATCCTCCATCATTGCTTCAGGATTTTTTTCTTTGTCCTGGCATCATCCTCATTTCGGTTTTGGCTATCTTGTCCTCATTTTGTCTTCAAATATGGAAAGATTTTGGTTCGAAGAAGGTCTGGCGCAATATCGGATTGGCGTCAGAGTTTTCCATCTTGGATATGGATCTGGTGTGTTACTGAGTTCAGGCATCAGCCCCAGTAATAGGTTTGGAATCTGAATGGACCACAAAAGATATGGTGTGTCTTGGTTTATCTGCGTTCTCGAACAGGTGGTTTGGATTCGCCTTCGGTACAGATCTGAGGGGGTAGGATTTGGCCCTGATCAGATTTTGGTTTTTTCGGTTTGAGGTTGTTGTGGTTCTTTTGAAGGTTTTGAATGTTTTATATGTGGATGGTGTTCTTGCGGTGTCTTCCTCACAGGATCTTCCCCAATTTGTTGGTGCTTACGCTTCCTATGGTTTGACCAGTTTGGAATCTGGTGAGGGTTTTTCTGAAGTTTTGAGATGACCGACTTCATTCCTAGGAAGGCACTGCTGTTTCTGATTGGCTCAGACCCCCTCAATAGAGACCGTCTATTTATGTGCTTTTGGGTATTCTAGTTCTGGGTGATAAAGACTCAGCTTCACATTCCTGGTTGGTCTTCCTATTCAGGTTGTTGTGTGTGGTGTTGGTGGTGCCTCATGAATTGGCGAGCTTCTGTGGCTTTGATTCCTGCACACTGTTTCTCATTTCTCTTTTGATGATGTTTTTTATGCAATGATTATGTATGCGGTTTGTTAGAATAGAGATGCACTCGGGCCCAATCTCATGTAGCAAGTCCCATAGGAGGTTTTAGAGCTTGTCTTTCATCTTTGAAGTGCTTTATGGATTTTGATATTGAGAGGGTATGGTGTCAGCCATCAGATCGAGCATGTACTTTGACACATGACACTAGCTTGCTGTACACCCATGCAAGGGTGAAGGGATATTTACAATCAATTGCTGGGTAGGTGTTACTCCATGTTGTCAGTTTGGGTTGTATTTCTAGACCTTCGAGTCGGGATTTTTCCTATGTCTATGAAGTTTGTTCGGTTTTCCCCCTTTATCTCTTAAAAGAGGGTTTGTCTTGTTTAAAATAAATAAAAATTTGAAGGGCTTCGGGCTGTTGGAGGAGTGGGTCTATTTGAGTGAATAAATAGACCGCATGATGCTATAAGTAATTCTATAGATTTTGTACTGAATAAATAAATGTGAGACACTTATTTTTGATATTAGAGTATTATTCTTAGAATCTGACATGGATATACTAAGATAACATATACTTTTATCTTTTCTTACTTCATTTTTCTAGGTAAATAGGGTACCAAACAATACATCTAGGGTTTTCACATAATTAAATAGAGGCATCCTCTACATCAGTGGAATTAACACTTACTATTTTAGAAGATACATCTTTAGATTATCAAAGGCTTTTTTATAGTCTTCATACCACTGGTAGATGACCCCTTTCTTTATCAACTTCATAAAGGGTAGACATTTATTAGAGTGTTTGACAATGAAATATCTGATATATGCAAGGTTCCCTTAGATTACCCTTATTTATATGAGATTTTGAGGTAGTTTCATATCAAGGGTTTCCATAGTATTATATAGATCAACATAGATACTATGGTGGATCACCATGAAGTTGATAAATTTTACCAATGGTACACTAAAATCACATTTCAGGGGGTTCATTTTTAGGCTGTTCCACCATTGTTTTTTGAAAATTATCTTAAAATAATAAAGAAGATCACAAATCTTGACTTATCCACCAAATCATTAATATAACACCCCAAAATATCCCCACAAAGAGGCATAAAGATATGGTGCATGGTGAATTTATATGTTTCACAAGTATCCTTTAATATAAATTCCATCAGTTGATGAAAATATACCTCTTGTGGTGACATAAAGGTAGTAAAATCCTCATAATTAGAATCTATATGAATCTGGTTATAGCCTAAATACTCAACCATAATTTATATTCCCTTGAAAACTATTATTGTATCAATAAAGAGGTCCATGCTTGAAAATGATAAATTTCTATTTTATAAATGTGGGTTGAGATCCCTAAAATTAATGAAAATTCAGATTTTCCATTCTTCTCTCTGATGCGGTATAATATTGTTGATTCATTTTGGGCATTGAACCTTCTAAATGAAGTTGGATTTGATGATCTTGACAACTTAGGATTTTACCTAGGCAACATGAGATGGATGTATCCTTCTAGATACTTGTTTAAATCCATAATTATTTTTTTGGTGGTCCTAAATGATGGGTAGCCACATCCGGATCCAAATAGGCATCTCCATATACTTACAATAAAAAACATCCTAGTGCTACTTGAAGAAGGAGATATATATCTTATAACAACCCAATATAAATATATCTTTATTTTATATCATTTTAATAAGATAAACATTACATCTCACAATAAAAATACAATCCTAAGGATAAAAGGTTTAGTGTCTCTGGGGATCGGTTATATAAGAATTTGTTTACAATACTTGTGAATATTCCTCCATAATTTTTCCATACTAGAATCCCTTATAGTATTCACATTATTTATACTCATCTTCATAACTCGAGGAATCGAGCCATAATAAATGGGTGATCTTAAATTCCTAGTAAGTAAAAAAATCATCAATATGTCATGAATGGTTAGATCATAATTATATGATAAAATATGAGAATATGAGAATCATTTTATTAAAAAGAACATGAAACAATAATATTTGTCCATAAGTAATTATAGAAGAAAATTAAATATCAAACGAAAAAACATGTACCATGATATAAGAGTGTGAGATATTAATGGAAACATAGATTAAGGGAATGGTTTCAGAAGTTCATGGAATCCTATATACATGAAATCAACATAGAACATGACATCATAATCATAAGTTAAGGCTCACTATCAGGACCATAATATTATAGCGGAAAGAGTCCAATGGGGGATTGAGTTCTCTCCCAATTCTCATAATTATAGTTTTCAAGGTCCCATGGTGGATTGGGTTTACTTTCCAATCCCATAAACTTAGTTGACATAGTCCCATGGTGGATTGGGTTCACTATACAATCTTTTTCGTATTATCACATGAGATGGAAGCATTAACCAATTCATTAGAGCACTATCATGGTTAACCATTCATATTCATAACACGTAGATGCATATGTATTACACAAGAGGAAAATATACAATACATAAATCATAGGCATGATAAAACCCATGAGAGGAATGTGGGTTTCATAATATTATCTCAAAGAATAACTGAAGGGTATATCACAAGGATTCACAAGAGAAGAAGGAATTACATCATTTTAAATGTTAATATTTTAATAAAGAAGAATTTTTTTTAAAAACATTATAATGTAGAAACATTCATGATAATGATTTGAAAATAAAGAATATAAATTAACCACTATTTTGATGATTTATGAAATATCTAATAGATATTTAAAAGAAGGAAAAAGATTATGAATTTTAATTTTGGACAGAATTGAGTAAGGAGGGAATTACATAAAGTAATTAGTGTTTTAGAATCTATTCATGGATAAAAACTTCTAATGGGGGTGGTACTTGAAATGTATTAAGAATAGAGTATGTTCCCTTAAATTGAGTTAACTTGAGAGAGAGAATCACAAATAGAACTTAAAAAATGTATTGTCCACAAAAAATAAAGGAAATTAAAAATAGTAATGTATTTAAGGAACATGTATAAAAAATATAGATGAATTACATGAGAATAATATAGAGGAATAGGGTAAAAAATAAATAGAATGCATAATCAAAATGTAACGAGGGTAGTTTGGAAATTCCCTTTCCTTATTTTAAAATACCATTATTAAAATCGAAAATCATAAAAAGTGATATTGAAAAATTATTTTGAAAATAGTATAATTGTAATATTAAGGTCACATGTGATAACACATAATTATTACTCAAAATATAAATGAGAACATTGGCATGAATAGAAAAGTATGGACATTGTGGGGAAACCATCATTGAAGAGGATGAGAAATATTCTAAACAATGATATAATTCTTAAGAAAGAATTTAATCAAAGTAAAATATTTGAATTTAAAGATTAATTTTCCCTAGATAGAAAGATAAATTACCTTGAAATAAAATATTAGTGTGGAGTCAACCAATCATATAAGTAATAAGTTCAAGATGAAACATAATAACTCAATGAAAGGGGGTTTGTGTTAAACAAAACCCTTACAACGTTGTAATATTTAGAATTGAAACATCAAGGAAGGAATAACATGGGATGTATTTCTATATAACCTTAGCGAAACCATTTTTTTTTATTATTTTAAAAAGCCACTTTTTAGAAAGTGGGAACCTTACAAAATCACCCCCACAAAAACATCCACAAACACCATTTCAAATTTCAAATTTTGAATTTCAAATTTCAAACTTCAACAAACATCATCGCCTCGGGCCACCACCCACCTCATGGCACATACCCTAACCCAAATCGACCCTTTATCTCACCAGATCGCTGGCAAGGAAGACCACCGGAGTCAATCACAATCTTCGTAAAAGAACCATCATCGCCGTCGAAAAACACCCAACTAAATACCACAGAAAATCAAAGTCCTCATCAATGAAAAAACGCCTCGACTGACGAGGCCAAATGTCATCCCAAACTTCATTGTTGCTGCAACTCACCAGAAACAAACCCGAAGAGAACTTTGTTCAACCTCACAGTCATAAACCATGAAATGGGGGTACCGCTGTTGCCATCACCATCAGAAGCATACACGCCTCCAAATCTTGTTGATGCCTCTGCAATATAAAAACCGAAGAGGAAAACGAACCAGGGAAAGGCTCATGGAAGCCGAAGATCTAGAAAAAATCACCAAACCATAGATTCAGCCAAAAATCGCCAAGAACTGAGATAGATCCTCCCAAAACATAAACAACTGCAAAGAACAAAAAACACAACAAATCTAGGGCACCGGAGGAGACCCGCCGCCCAGATCCCATGGCCGCTAACCCAAACGCACGTGATGACCACAGAGAATCACCCACCGACCACACTGGAGACAAGGCAAATCCCTATGTCCCTGGATTTGGGAACTCGGTCATGGACCGACACCGTGCCGACAAGGGGAACCCTATCCCACGAGAAAGGAATCAGGTGAATAGGACAAGCAATGGTGGAAATTAGGACAACCGAGTCCACGAAGCCACTACTACAAAGGAGTACCGCCAGATCTCACCAAGCGCAGGGAGGACCGTCACGTCTACCCGAGCCAAAGGAAGCGACGACGAGAGGGAAACCCTAAAGTGCTGTGCCCCTTGAAAAAAAATAAATCAATTTCCAATACATACACAACAATAAAGAAAAAAGTGGTGAATAAAAATTATATCTCTATGAACCAAAATTTAGATAAAAAAACCCTTACCCCAGGTCCAGATTCATTCTATGCATGGACCTAACATATAAAATAATAAAATTAAGTTTATTAAAAACATTATTTATAACCATTTAAATATATATTTAATTTTATAATTTCTATTTATGACCATATGTTCTTTATTTAACAAATAGTTTTATTGTATGGCAGTAACTTGAGGTGGTTCAGTGGATTTATTTGAAACTTCCTTGGTATATACATCATGGTAAAATGTGTAGTAAAATTGATTCATAATCTCTATAATTATTGAGGTGTATGTATTTTATTATTCCACTAGTGAAAAAATTATATAGTTCTATAGGTTTTTAAAAAATAGACTCAAATTAAGAAAGGTGCCTCGATATGTTCATCTAAGACAATTAAGTTTACTACAATAGTTTATTGTTAATATCATATATATAGTAAACAATATTATCATTATATAATATCATTTTTTTAATAAATATAATTTTTATACATTTAATTTCTTTTAAATTTATCTATGTTAGATGGTAATGGAAAAAAAATACATCGATCCATGGAGGTTGTAGTCCGCACATACACACAAATGACGCTCTCATTTTTTATAGAATGCGTGGGAGGTAGACAAGTGATATTACATTAGTATAATGAAATTTTAAAAAAATACTTATGTTATCATAATTTTATGTATATAAAATATTTGATAGGGTAAAATAAGGAAAGAATTAAGAGTTCTTGGTTGAGATAATTACCTCACCCTTTGGATATTCTCCTTTTAGAAACACCTTAAGGATCCTTAGCTTGGTTATTTGGAAATATCAAGATATATATGAAATGGGGAGAGGTTTTAAAAGATAATAGGAAATTTTTTTAGTTGATATAAATATTTTGAAATTGGTGGATAAATTTGGTAGAAGTGATACCCTTTTATAAGTGAAGAAAATGACATTTTCATAAATACTCATTCCTTTTTTCATGATTCAATGATACTATTCAAGGGTCAATGGATCCAAAAGTGGTAAATACTGATTTTAGGGGTAACATAAGGTCAATAATTCCTCTATAATTTATTTTAACACTTTTTATAAATATGTTTCGAGTCTTTTATAATTTGATTTTTACATTTTACTATTTGAGTTTTAACCTTGTTAACTAGTTTTTAACAAAGTTATTTACATTTTATTTAAAACATATGGTAACCATTCATACAAAATTTTTATTTTATAAACATAAATTTAATCCTCATATAATCTAAATAAATATAAAAATAATATAAATTAAATTTTAAATTAAAGAAGTTTAATATATATGAAAAAACACTTCGCATAAAATGTTGTTTTCACTGTTATGTGTTCTTAATCTTATGCAACATTAATTAAAAATTAAATGAGAAATAATATATTTTTATGTATGTTTAAAAATATTATAAGATTTATTATATAAAATATTCCAATTTAATTTATTATATAAAAATTACACAACATTAATAATGTAATTATTTTAAAATAACCCTTTCACTATATCATAGTCATTAAATTTAATCTTAGTAATCATAATTTTATGAAAAAAATGAAATTGAAATTATTGCATAGTATGAAATTTTTTGTATAAAATATGAAATCTATGTTTTTATATTTAATTTATTTAATTGAGGGAAACAAATTTTTAATATAAGTGAATAAGAACAATATTTAGGGAAAAATATTACTTAAGTTTCTAAAATGTTAAACATGACTTTTATAAATTCAACATGGAATTTTTAAATACCTCATTTCACTCCATAAATACAATTTTGATCAATTTATATATATATATATATATATTTATGTTATAAATTCTTCTTGATATATTTGTACACACTACTATTTTAGTAAGACATTATATTTCACTAAAAGTCTATTATTTTTGAAAAATATAAAAAAATAACCCTAAGAAAATTTTGATATACTGAATTAAAAAAAGAATTTTATTTTAAAAATTAAAATAATAAAATATATAAATTTTATTTTAAATTAAAAGAAAATATATAAAAAAGTTATGTTATTGAAAAATGTACTTTTAAAACTTTAACTATTCCTATTTTGTATGCATTCATAATTGATCATAATATTTTTATTTACTATAGGTTTTATTATTCCTAAATTATATTAATAATATAATATGTCACAAATTGTTTTACTTCTGTGTTTCATGTGAAATAAGTCATCAGACACATTATATTTATTTAAAGGAAAAATATATAGTAAAATATTGGGGTGTAAAATACCTCCCATTGTTTAGGATACATATAGACATTGATTAATATAGGTTGTGGATCCTCCTCTATAACCAAATTCATCTATCTAAGTTCATAAAATATTGTTGATATTTCTTTCTCAAATTCTAGAGGAGCATCATTGAGATCTTATTCTTCTCCCTTTTCTACCATTAAATAACCATAATGGGAATATATAGAGGAATTTTAGGTTCTAATGGATAATATGGGGGCATATTTAGACCCAAAAAATGATATATGGGTAACCTGGATGTTATAACGACCCATACTTTACATAAATTGTTATTACTTCAGAATTGAAGCACACTCATTACAACATATAACAAAACCAGGAAAGGACTGTATAGGTATAGAGTCTTTAGAAACTGGGAAACATAAACAACTGGTCATAAAGCATCTACTTTGCTTCTCATTTATTTCATCATATCTAGAGTCCCTTTTTGGCATATCCTACTTAATAACCTTCTTCCTGACCTGGGGAAATAAAACATACAAAAGGGTGAGCTCAAATGTTCAGTAATGGTAAACAAAAGAAATATCAATAACATCATATACATAAGAACATAACTTTCGGAAATCTTAACCTGAAAAAGAGATCATAATTTCATAACATGGGATAAATCATAGTAGTAAAATGTAATCCCAATAATCATAACTTAAAACATGAAACTTTGTGGCATACACACATAATCACAGAGAATCATTTCCTATTAGTCAAGACTCATTGCCAAGACTATCTTAGTGGACAAAGTCCATTTCTGAACCGAGTTCACTCCTCGTTTCAGTCCTATTTCACTTAACCGGTTTAACCTGCCGTTCCAGCCATGTCTATCTCATGAGATATAAAATCTTTACCCAATTCATTGGAGGGAGATATAGGTCCCACCCATCTCATAATGATACCATTCTTATGTGTGCCACAAAATCATAAACCATACATCATAGCATAACCCATGTAATAAAAATGGGAATCTTAAACATCATGACATCATAAAACAATTCATATAAGATAAAGGAATTCATAAAAACATTTCCATCACAACATAATCAAATCCATGTAATAATAGGGATAGAAACAGAACCCTATATTATCTTAGATGGAAAATAATTTTGATAAAACTCTTGAACTCCATTCTTGAGGAAAATATCCTTTCTACTTCAAAAACAATTTCCTTTTTTAACATGGCATACAATTTTAAACTAAAATAAGTTGATTAAAAATAAACTTGAAAACTTGTAAAGGAAGCTTCTTTGAAATAATGTTTTAAAAATCCATTCATGCCGTATAAGTTAAAAAAACATTCTTCTCATACTTTTTTTAGAAAAGTCAAAAAGTACCACGTATGAAAAACGACAAAAGATTCCTTTCATATATTTTAATAAACACTCACCAAAGGGTAAAATTTGATATAAACTATTGTAGAAGGATATAAATATTACATATTGAGGAAACATGGATTTGGATGATAAAATACACCCTAGTAAATTTCAAAGTATAAACAATCTCGGATAAAAATGAGATTGTGATATTTCCCTTACCTTAGGTCTGATTTTCTTCGTAAGTGTCTGAACCTACTGTATAATGATTTAAATAATGTTATTGACTTATTCTAGAATCATAATTATTGTTATGATATCATATATGGTCATATTCTTAGCTTATTATTAGTAATATTTCATTATTACTTGTTATTCAGGTGTTTATTACTTTTTTGTTCTTATGCGTGTTTTGTTGAATAAATTCTTATTCTTATCTTTAGGTTATAGATACCTCATTTACAGAATGTTATTAGTGTACTATATATCATTTTTATTCATTAAATTCATTTTTATAATCATTATGCAATGAAGATCATGTGGAACGAGTCACATCGCATCGTGGAGACGGTATTCCATACGTACGCACGAGCGATGATATCATTCCCATGATCGTGGAATTGTATTGGAGTGTATGTATACTATTTCAGAATCGGTATCACTTTACAATAATCATATATAGTTATTATTTACACCATTATACCCATCCAAGTAAGGTGGTGGGGGAAAATAGATTACACCACGGCGTGGAGACGGTATTCCGTACGTACGCACGCGCGGTGATTTTGTTTTCCGTAGGATAGATAGATGGTGAAATAGGGTTGTTTCATACTTATAATAACATATCAGTATATTAGTGATACTGATGTTATTACTTCATAATGAAACAACTAAAGAAGAAGAAGTGGAAGAATAAATAAAGATGAAAGAATCGGTAACAGACATTACCTCTTCTTTGAAGCGCTTCTTCGAGAACTCCTTTTAGGGCACTAAAATTGGTCTTTGAAGAAGACCAGGACCTCTAGGATGTCTCTAGGGAAGTGGAGAGGAGAAATTGGCAGGGGTTGGACGAGATTGAAGGATCAAAGTGGTGTGAGGAAGAGGGGGAGGAGGTGCCCTTTTATAAGGGAGGAGAGGGGCTCCTTTGGAAAAACTAAAAATATTATTTTATTATAAAGCCAAATTCGGTTTTAAATAGCTCCAAATTGATTTATTTCGAAGCTAAGGTGGGAATGGGTCTAAATAATCTCATAAAATATAATTTAGACAAGTTTAGGTTCCTATTTTAACCTTATCATTTATATTTAACTTTAAGTTAGATAATTTTACTTTTACCGTGTCTTTTTGTGTTCTTACACTATAAGGTTAATAAACTTACTATAACAAGACAAAAGAACCCCAAGTTGTATATTATTAATATATATAACCTTATCTAAGTCATTTTTCCGATCCTTAGATTTTTAGGAATAAAATAACAATTAATAATATAATATTTTTTTAAAAAACTATTTTATGTCAATTTTGACATATTTAGTAATTGATTTTTGTGAAAATCATAACAGAATTATTAGTTCAAAAAAAGTTAATTAAATAAATACTAACATGTCATATTAACCTATAAAATTAGTGGAATTCATAAAAAGTCTCAAATTTTATTTATTTGGGTATTTATAACATCAATTATGTCAATATTTCATTAATAAGATAATTACTGCATCATCTTTGTGTCATAAATAAATTAAATTATTTAATGTCTAAAAACTACAAATAAACTACCATTATGTAGGAAATATTTTTAGATTTCTAATTAATATTTATAGTCAAATTTATCTTATGTATAACCCTATATTAAAAATTATTTAGTTATTAAACTTTGATTTTAACTATTTTAACCCTTCTTTAAATAAATTAATAATAAATGTCCTAATCTAATACATGTGGGCCTAAATGTTCATATTTTATTCATAAGGTTGTTTTTGGTCGAATTAAACTTATCCAATAGAAATAGGACATGTGTTAGGGTAATAATAATATCATTTTTACCCTTAATTACCCTATTTACTTTTAACCGTGGTAAAAAAAGTAAAAAGTTACTATTCACCAAAAATTATTTTCATCTAATTGAACAATACTTTAGTCCTTGATATTAACCATGTCTCTCAGATTTTCAAAATTCCACTCACAGAACTGGTAAAATTAAGTTTTATGAAAAATTCAGTTTTATAACTACCACTTAGTGGTTTCACTATTAATCAAAAGAAGAAAGTTTCCAGAAAAATACCAAAAATTAGGCCTAAGATATATTTGATATTATGAATTAAAAAATGATGTCTATTTTACCAAATTAAAAACATATTAGTTACATTAATTAATTTAAAAATTAATTCCCGTTGTCAAAACAAACAGCGTGTTATTAAGAGATAATAACTATCAAAAGATTGACACTTGTTTATGTCTGGTTTAAATGTGAAATTACATCCAATGAACAACATTGTATTAAATTGTAAAAAATATATTCTAAATATACTTTAAAAAAAGTCAAATTAATAATTTATCACTATTAATTTTTTCGATTAAAAAAGTTGTTTTTAATTAAAATTTAGTAATTTTCACTATTCATCAGAATAAGAAAGTTATCCGAAAAGTACCAAAATTTCACCCTAAGATAATTTTGATATTAAAAATCAAAAAATGATGTCCATTTTGAAAAATAAAATTCATAAAATTTCAAAAGGTGGTTATTACTATTCATAACGGCTAGTTTTAATAATATTTTAATAGCATATCGTTGTTTAGTGTAACTCGATATTTCGTACGACGCAAGCTATCGAGGAAGGTCGCGATTGCGTGTAAAGAAAGCCAAGAAAGTGTTTTGTGTAATGAAAGATTCCTTTGATGATTTATAAAAACAAAATATTTCTCATAAATGTCTCGGGTGTTACATTCTACCCCCCTTAAAATGAATTTCGCCCTCGAAATTCGTCACTTTGTAACAAAAAGATGAGGATACCTCTCCTCAAGCTCGCATGTAGCTTATTCTAATTGGTGGTTCCTCCATAAAACTTTCACCAAGCGAGTGGTCTTGTTCCGTAGGACTTTTTCGCTATTATCCAGAATCTCTATCGACTGTTCTTCATAAGAAAGATCTTGTTCCAGAGGTACAAATTCTGAGCTGAGTACATGTGAAGGATCAGGTATGTACTTTCTCAGGAGAGATACATGAAAAACATCGTGAACTTGAGAGAGATTTAGGGGAAGCACCAATCGGTAAGCTACCTTCCCAACACGATCCAGTATTTCAAAAGGACCGATATACCTAGGGATCAACTTTCCCTTATTTCCAAATCTCATTACTCTCTTCCAAGGAGATATTTGTAAGAACACTTTATCACCCACTTCAAACTCTAGGTATTTTCTTCAGTTGTTGGCATAACTTTTCTGTCGACTCTGAGCTGCTCTTATGTGTTGTTGAATAGATCGGACCTTTTCTGCCATCTCATCAACAATATCACGTCCTAATATCTTTCTTTCCCCAACTTCATCCCAGCAAGTTGGAGTCCTGCATTTATTTCCATAGAGAGCTTCATAAGGATCCATCTGATTACTGGAGTGAAAGCTATTGTTATAAGAAAATTCCACCAAAGGTAGGTGTTGATTCCAACCACCTTTTAAATCCATAGAGCAAGATCTCAACATATCTTCTAGAGTTTGAATTTTTCTCTCAGACTGACCGTCTGTCTGAGGATGATAAGTAGTGCTGAAACTCAACTCTATATCCAGAGTATGATGAAGACTTCGCCAGAACTTTGAGGTAAACCTCGGATCCCGATCAGATATAATATAAATTGGTACTCCATGCAATCTTACCACTTCCTTTACATATATCCTGGCAAGCTGATCCAGAGATAAATCCTCTCTAATAGAAATGAAGTGTGCAGACTTTGTAAGATGATCAACTATGACCCAGATATCATTATTTCCTTTGGATGTTTTAGGAAGTCCTGTGACAAAGTCCATAGTGATGTTTTCCCATTTCCATTCTGGTATGGGTAATGGTTGTAACATCCCCTTAGACTTCTGTCTCTCAGCTTTAACTTGCTGACAAACCAAGCATCGAGAGACATATTCAGCAACATCACTTTTCATGCCATCCCACCAGAAGTACTCTTTTAGATCCCTATAAATCTTCGTGCTTCCAGGATGAATAGAGAATGAAGAACTATGAGCCTTATCCAGCAGACCCTTATTTAATTCTAGGATGGGAGGAACACAAACTTGATTCCTGAACTTTATTATCCCATCACAATCAAGGTTGAATTTAGGTACATTTCTCACCTTCTTTTGTAACTCTACAACTTATTCTTGTGCCACTTTAATCTTCACATGTATAGATGGTTGAACATTCATCTGAGAAATATAAGATTTTCCCACTTCCATTATAATTCCAAGATCCATCCTTTGTAAATCCATAAATATTGGATCTTTTCTGATCCTCATCATGGATAAACTGGCATGGTCTTGTTGACTTAATGCATCTTCCACCTTGTTTGCTTTCCCAGGGTGGTAATGGATTGAGCAGTCGTAATCCTTAATCAGCTCCAACCATCTTCTTTGGCTCATATTCAGCTCCTTTTGTGTGAAAATATACTTTAAACTTTTATGATCAGTATAAATGTCACACCTTTCTCCATAAAGATAATGCCTCCAAATCTTTAATGCAAATATTACCGCAGCTAACTCCAAATCACGAGTTGGGTAATTTTGCTCATGGATTTTCAACTGTCGTGAGGCATAAGCTATCACCATATCATTTTGCATAAGAATACACTCCAATACCTTCTTGTATGCATCACTGTAGATCACAAACCTTTCTCCACTACAAGGCAGTGTGAGCACAGGTGCACTGGATAACCTTCTTTTCAACTCCTTGAAATTCTCTTCACATTCCTCCATCAAAACAAACTTAACTCCTTTCTGAGTCAACCTAGTGAGTGGATTATATAATCGTGAAAAATATTTCACAAAACGTCGATAATATCCAGCCAAACCAAGAAAACTTCGGATCTCAGTTACTGTTGTTGGTCTCGACCATCTTTCGATAACCTCTGTTTTTTCTGGATCCACAGATATCCCCTCTTTTGAGATTATGTGACCCAAAAATGAAACTTTTTGAAGCCAAAATTCACACTTGGTAAATTTGGCATAAAGCTTCTCCTTTCTCAGGGTCTTCAATATAATTCTCAAGTGATCTTCATATTCTTCCTTGCTCTTTGTATATACAAGAATATCATCTATAAAGACTACCACAAACTGATCAACATAGTCTATAAAGACTCTATTCATCAGATCCATGAAGATAGCAGAGGAATTAGTAAGACCAAATGGCATCACTATAAATTCATAGTGTCCATACCTTGTACGAAAAGCCGTCTTTGGTATATCCTCCCTTTTGAACCTTAATTGATGATACCCTGAACGAAGATCAATCTTGGAAAAGTATTGAGCTCCGCGTAGTTGGTCAAATAAGTCATCAATGTGTGGGAGAGGAGATTTGTTCTTGATAGTGATCTTGTTAAGTTCTCGATAATCAATACAGAGTCTCATTGATCCATCTTTTTTCTTAACAAATAGAACAGGTGCTCCCCAAGGTGACGCACTAGGGCGTATGAATCCCTTATCAAGATTCTCTTGGAGTTGCTTCTTCAATTCCTGCAACTCAATTGGGGCCATTCTATAAGGTGTCTTTGAAATAGGCAAAGCACCCGGTACGAGTTCTATTGAAAACTCAACTTCACGATTTGGTGGAAGACCTGGAAATTCCTCTGGAAAGACATCATCAAACTCATGTACAATGGGCATATTATTAATCGTGAGTTTATCACCAACCATTTGAGATAAATAAGCTTCATTTAGTGGAATCAAGACCCATAAGATGGAAGATATTTCCACTGGAAGTTTATGTTCATCCTTGCATCGATAGATGATCATAGATTGACCTGGAATATGAAATGTAACTTCCCTTCTTTGGGAATTGATATGAGCTCCATATAAAGAAAGCCAATCCATGCCAAGAATCACATCAAATTCCACTATTGGAAGGATCACAAGATTTTCAGGAAGCACTTTCC
Organism: Viscum album; assembly: GCA_963277665.1. Lineage (NCBI taxonomy): Eukaryota > Viridiplantae > Streptophyta > Magnoliopsida > Santalales > Viscaceae > Viscum > Viscum album. Next base: position 52,984,236 of record OY728138.1, on the reverse strand, counting down.
CACAAACTTCAATCGGAGAAGAATTATAAGCTTTTGATGCGACTGTTGTGCCATTAGGGGTTGTCACAACTAACTCTACATCTAACTATTGAGGTAATACAGTGATACCCTAAGAAAATTCTTTAGAAATAAAAGAGTGGGTGGATCCAGAATCAAATAAAACATTTGCTACTTTAGAGTGGATGGTAAGTGTACCTTTCACCACATCGTTATCATACTCCACATCGCTGATAGAAATTGCATGTGACTTTACTTTGTCTTTAGCCTTAAAAGTTTGTTGACGTCAACCATCATCATAAACCCTTGGATTTTGGCATTGATTGGCATAATGCCCCATATTCTTGTATTTGTAACATTGAAGTTTAGGAGGTGAACTATGTGTAGCCTTTTCATTGTTCGCATCACTAGACATCTTTTTCCCATCATTTTGGCATTAAAATGCCCGATGACCTTCCTTTCCACATTTGAAACATTTACTTGTCCTTTTAAGACAACTCCCTCTATGTTTCTTTCCACACTTTGAGCATTAGGGAAAGCTCATATTCTTTTCAATGTGCTCTTTAGATTTTCCTTTGAATTCCATTTTCCTCTTCTTATCAAACCCATATGACTGATGGGTTACTCTAATCTCCATCTCAACTTTGAGAACAAATCGAACTATTTCCTCGTAGTTATTGAAGTCCCTTAAGGATAACTCCCTTTGAAGACTTGGTTTTAAGCCACTAAAGAATCGATCGATCTTACTCTCAGGTTGGATAATAATACCAGAAGAGTACCTTGCAAGTCTTGTAAAATTTGCTTCATAGGTACCAACAGATTCATCATCCTTTTACTTTAGTTCAAGAAACTCCTTTTCCATATTTGTTCGGAGAATACGAGGGAAGTACTTATTGAAAAATAAGTTCTTGAACTCGTACCATTCCATGGACTCAATTTCATCCCTTTTCCTCGTATTCTTAATAAGATTCCACCATTGATCAGCATCTCCTTCCAAACGATACACTGCTAGGATTACTTTATCATGTTCAAAACATTGAAGAACTGAAAATATCTTTTCAGTAGTACTAATCCATTGTTCAGGAACTAATGGATTAGTAAACCCGCTGAATGAAGGTGGACGCTGCCTCATGAAGGATTCAATAGAATTTTGCTCCTTCCTTTGCTCGTTTGGAAGTCCTGCATGATTCATAGCTTGAGAAAGTTGTGTGAGCATGGTTACAAGATTTTTCATTCCAGCTCCCATAACGTTTGGTTGCTCAGGGGGACAATCATTGCATTTCCCGTCGTATTCCGCATTAACACAGTTCCTTCGGGTTCCATACATTGACTAAAACCAAGAAGAATAGTGTGAGAAACACTACTTATAATAGGAAAACCACATAATCAAGAATAAAATTTCACACTTAAGGTATTATACTAGGTTATTCATGGCCATTTCTAAAACACTAATATTGTGTTCTATACTTAGAATTATCCTTAGGTTTCTTACTAAGGCTTTCACATCCTAGTTTCCAAAGGATGACTATACCTTTCCTCTGATACCAACTATAACGACCCATACTTTACATACATTGTTATTACTTCAAAATTGAAGCACACTTATTACAACATATAACAAAACCAGGAAAGGACCGTATAGGTATAGAGTCTTTAGAAACTGGGAAACATAAACAACTGATTCATAAAACATCTACTTTGCCTCCCATTTATTTCATCATATCTAGAGTCCCTTTTTGGCATATCCTACTTAATAACCTTCTTCCTGACCTGGGGAAATAAAACATACAAAAGGGTGAGTTCAAATGCTTAGTAAGGGTAAACAAAAGAAATATCAATCACATTATATACATAAGAACATAACTTTTGGAAATATTAACCTGCAAAAGAGATCATAATTTCATAATATGGGATAAATCATAGTAGTGAAATGTAATCCCAATAATCATAAATTAAAACATGAAACTTTGTGGCATACACACAAAATCATAGAGAATCATTTCTTATTAGTCAAGACTCATTTCCAAGACCATTCTAGTGGAAAAAGTCCATTTCTGAACCGAGTTCACTCCTCGTTTCAGTCCTGTTTCACTGAACCGGTTTAACCTGCCGTTCCAGCCATGTCTATCTCATGAGATATAAAATATTTACCCAATTAATTAGAGGGAGATATAGGTCCCACCCATCTCATAATGATACCATTCTTATGTGTGCCACAAAATCATAAACCATACATCATAGAATAACCCATATAATAAAAATGGGAATCTTAAACATCGTGAAATCATAAAACAATTAATATAAGATAAAGGAATTCATAAAAATATTTCCATCACAACATAATCAAATCCATGTAATAATAAGGATAGAAACAGAACCCTATATTATGTTATATGGAAAATAATTTTGATAAAACTCTTGAACTCCATTCTTGAAGAAAATATCCTTTCTACTTCAAAAACATTTTCCTTTCTTAACATGTCATAAAATTTTAAACTAAAAGAATTTGATTAAAAATAAACTTGAAAACTTGTAAAGGAAGCTTCTTGGAAATAATGTTTTAAAAATCCATTCATGTCGTATAAGTTAAAAAAACATTCTTCTCGTACTTTTGTAGGAAAAGTCAAAAAGTACCTCGTATGAAAAATGACAAAAGATTCATTTCATATCTTTTACTAAGAACTCACCAAAGGGTAAAATTGGATACACAATATTGTAGAAGGTTATAAATATTACATATTGAGGAAACATTTATGTGGATGATAAAATACACCCCAGTAAATTCCGAAGTATAAATAATCTCGGATAAAAATGAGATTGTGATATTTCCGTTACCTTAGGTCCGATTTGCTTCCTAAGTGTCCAAAACTCCTATATAATGATTTAAATAATGTTGTTGACTTATTACAGAATCATACTTATTGTTATGATATCATATATGGTCATATTCTTAGCTTCTTATTAGTAATATTTCATTATTACTTGTTATTCAGGTGTTTATTAATTTTTGTTCTTATGCGTGTTTTGTCGAATAAATTCTTATTATTCTCTTTAGGTTATAGATACCTCATTTCCATAATGTTATTAGTTCACTATATATCATATTTATTCATTAAATTCATTTTTATAATCATTATGCAATGAAGATCATGTGGAACGAGTTGCATCGCATCGTGGAGACGATATTCCGTACGTATGCACGAGCGATGATATCGTTCCCATGATCGTGGAATTGTATTGGAGTATATGTATACTATTTCAGAATCAGTATCACTTTACAATAATCATATATAGTTATTATTTACACCATTATACCCATCCAAGTAAGCTGGTGGGGGAAAATAGATTACACCACGGCGTGGAGACAGTATTCCGTACGTACGCACGCGCGGTGATTTCATTTTCCATAGGATGGATAGATGGTGAAATAGGGTTGTTTCATACTTATAAAAACATATCATTATATGAGTGATACTGATGTTATTACTTCATAATGAAACAACTATAGAAGAAGAAGTGTAAGAAGAAATAAAGATGAAAGAATCGGTAACGGACATTACCTCTTCTTTGAAGCGCTTTTTTGAGACCTCCTTTTAGGGAAATAAAATTTGTCTTTTAAGAAGACCAGGACCTCTAGGATGTCTCTAGGGAAGTGGAGAGGAGAAAGAGGCAGGGGTTGGCCGATATTGAACACTCAAAGTGGTGTGAGGAAGAGGGGGAGGAGGTGCCCTTTTATAAGGGAGGAGAGGGGCTCCTTTGGAAAAACTAAAAATATTATTTTATTATAAAGCCAAATTTGGTTTTAAATAGCTCAAAATTAATTTATTTAGAATATAAGGTGGTTATGGGTCGAAATCCTCTCATCCAATAGAATTTAGACAAGTTTAGGTTCCTATTGTAACCTTATCATTTATATTTAACTTTAAGTTAGATAATTTTACTTTTACCGTGTCTTTTTGTGTTCTTACACTATAAGGTTAATAAACTTACTATAAAAAGTCAAACGAACCCCAAGTTGTTTATTATTAATATATATAACCATATCTAAGTCATTTTTCCGAACCTTATATTTTTAGGAATAAAATAACAATTAATAATATAATATTTGTTTTAAAAACTATTTTATGTCAATTTTGACACTATTTAGTAAATGATTTTTTTTGAAAATCATAACAGAATGATTAGTTCGAAAAAAGTTAATTAAATCAATACTAACATGTCATATTAACCTAGAAAATTAGTTTAATTCATAAAAAGTCTCAAATTACATTTATTTGGGTATTTATATCATCAATTATGTCAATATTTCATTAATAAGATAATTACTGCATCATCTTTGTGTCATAAATAAATTTAGATATTTAATGTCTAAAAATTAAAAATAAAATACCATTATGTAGGAAATCGTTTCAGATTTCTAATTAATATTTATAGTCTAATTTATATTATGTATAACCCTATATTAAAAATGCTTTATTTATTAAACTTTGATTTTCACTATTTTAACCCTTCTTTAAATAAATTAATAATAATTGTCCTAATCTAATACATGTGGGCCTAAATGGTCATATTTTATTCTTAAGGTTGTTTTTTGTCGAATTACACTAATCCAATTTAATTAGGATATGTGTTAGGGTAATAATAATATCATGTTTACCCTTAATTACCCTATTTACTTTTAACCATGGTAAAAAAAGTAAAAAGTTACAATTCACCAAAAATTATTTTCATCTCATTGAACCACATTTTAGTCCTTGATATTAACCGTGTCTCTCAGATTTTTTAAATTCCACTCATAGAACCGGTAAAATTAAGTTTTATGAAAAATTCAGTTTTTTAACTACCACTTTGTGGTTTCACTATTCATCAAAAAAAGAAAGTTTCCAGAAAAATACCAAAAATTAGGCCTAAGCTATATTAGATATTATGAATTCAAAAATGATGTCTATTTTACCAAATTCAAAACATATCAGTTACATTAATTAATTTAAAAATTAATTCCCGTCGTCAAAACAAACAACATGTTCTTAAGAGATAATAACTATCCAAAGATTGACACTTGTTTATGTCTGGTTTAAATGTGAAATTACATCCAATGACCAAAATTGTATTAAATTGTAAAAATATATTCTAAATATACTTTTAAACCACTCAAATTAATAATTTATCACTATTAATTATTTCGATTAAAAAAGTTGTTTTTAATTAAAATTTAGTAATTTTCAGTATTCATCAGAATATGAAAGTTATCCGAAAAGTACCAAAATTTCACCCTAAGCTAATTTTGATATTCCGAATCCAAAAAAGAAGTCCATTTTGAAAAATAAAATTCATAAAATTTCAAAAAGTGGTTATTACTATTCATAACGGCTAGTTTTAATAATATTTTAATAGCATATCGTTGTTTAGTGAAACTCGGTATTGCGTACGACGCAAGCTATCGAGGAAGGTCACGATTGTGTGTAAAGAAATCCAAGAAAGTGTTGTGTGTAGTGAATGATTCCTTTGATGATTTATAAAAACAAAATATTTCTCATAAAAGTCTCGGGTGTTACAGATGTTCTCCCCTTCCTCTATACTATCATCCAAGGAAGATTATGAACCACTATTCGAGGCTCAGGAGATGATGTGGGGACATTATCATTATGAGAATTATCATCTTTTCCATGATCACATCTTGATTTTTCATGGTTGTGTCTAGATGACATAATCAGTATCATAAAGATATGGGAAAATATTCCTAAACCTTGTGCCTTCCTTCTATTTAGGGGATTAATATACACATGGTTGATGATCCTTTCTTGTATTAACTGAGACTGAAGATCTGTCATACCCACATGGTGATGAATATTCTTTAGAGCCAAATATATACATAGATTATGAAGTAGTTTTTTCTTTACTTAGTAGTGATGGATCCTTGAGGACATTCATATGTACAGTATAAAAACGGAATGTGATCAAAATCTTTAGATTATTTCCAAATGGAACTCACATTACTCTATGGTTTCCCAAATCATATGTTAGGGCCTTAATTTAATTGATGAAAAAAATATAGACTTTTTATGTTCACTCCATGGATTCATGGAGGGAATTTCTAAAACATTGGGAGTAGTAATTTTAATGGATCTATTTACCACAAATTATTTCTATTACCTATTATAAAACCCTACATCTATATACTAATATTTGAAGTACTCAAAGGGGAAATTTTTAAATTACATTACTTTTAATTGTTTATTGATGTGGTATTTTAATGCATTGATGGTAAGACGATGGTACCACCACATGATTATGGAGCCAAAAACTTCCTAGAAAAGTATTGAAGACACTATATTAGCAAACCACCATGAATTCAGAGTTGGATACAAGGTCACTAAATTGGGTATTGAGTTTAAACCTCCCAAGTAGATTCTACTTACTATTATCATATCCTTGAATTATCAAGTTAAAGGGATTTGGGTATAACTCATTATAACCCACGCGATGGAGGATCTAAACTGGAATGAGATTAATCTTAGTACCATTATCAATCAGGTCCTAAAAGATGTCAATATCACCCATATTTAGAAGTATTGAAAAATAATTGATGTGTGTTAGGTCCAAAAGGCTGAATACCCTAAGAGGGGGGGGGGGTGAATCAGGGTATGAATAATTTAAAATTAACGCCCATTCTGATCTTGTTTCGCTGTTAAGAAAAACACTCTTCTCTCTCTTTCCTGTTGCACAAAGTAAACAAAAAGTAAAGCATGCACAGTACACATCAATTTTACTTGGTTCACTGCAAAGGGATACGTCCAAGGAGCATACACCGACAAGTTTCTAGTCGTACCAATTCCACTAAACTTCACTAGCTGTGGATTACGATGTTCAGGCTAGATCACTTCTATGCCCAGGCTCACTGCCTTTACAAAGTTTAGGGTCAGGTCACTGCTTTCCCAAGGGTCACTCCCTGTTTCTCTCTCTCTGGCTCACTGTCGGTGGAGAGGATCACCTTCTTCCTCTTCCTAAGCTCACTTATCTAGAAGGGAATCCACTCACAGTTTATAGACCTGCAGGTCTCTTCATTTGCATGAATGCACACATCCTTAACTGATGATGGATGCTCTATTAATGTCTAAATTTCATCCACTGATGAATACCTCTTTGCCACTGAGCACTGGGCAATTCCTTTTGTTAACACCTTCGCAAAGCACCCTACTTCGCGAAGCTCCCAATTTCGAGAAGCTCAAACAATCCTTTGCGAAGATCCTGCCTTTTCGCGAAGCACTTTCGCGAAGCTCAAGCCGTCGCAAAGCAACATCCCTCGCGAAGCTTACTAAGCCAACACGGAGCTCACAGGTTTCGCGGAGCTACAATAGCCGCCGCGAAGCTCCTCTTTCGCGAAGCACAATGGCTCCGCGAACCTCCTTCGCAAATCGAGAGCAAATGATCTTCTCTGAAAATTCTCTCTTCTTCTCTCGAGGGGGTCGGCCTCTATTTATAGGCGATTCCACCGACCCTCAAACTTTCTACGCGAAGTCAAAGCCACGTCATCTCAAATCGTGAAGCTCCGATGTTTCCGCCGGAATTTTGTCCAAATCATGAAGCACCACAGCAATTTTCCATTCGTGGAGCTCATAATAATCGCGAAGCATCACCGTCAACATTCCTTCGCGCCTTCGCTGCGAAGCTCCCTCGTGAAGCCCTTCACCGCAGTGATGCGCTTCAACTCTGCTGTTCGCGAAGCTTTGATGTAATTGCAAAGCATCACCGCCTCCATTTTTATGGTCTTAGCGAATTCCAATCCATGCATCCCATATTCTAAAAACTCATGCCTTTGCCATATTAAATTATGATCTTCATGGAAATCCTATTTTCACGATGATCACCAAACTCCAAATTTTGGACCCCAAAAATTTGGCAAACACTAGGAAACGACGCCACCTTGTACGACTCTTTTGTACCACCTCCATATCGTCCTTTCCTTTGTCAGCGTTCTTTGTCAACAATGATTGTCAACAAATTCTTGGGAACTCGACAATTCACCATGGAAACCTACTTTTTCAACAAAATAATCAACCCAAAAATACTTCAATGTTACCTTGAGGGATTTTTACCCAACAATCTCTGCCTTTGGGTTTGTTGACAACTCTTCACAACTTTGCTCAGAATAATTTTCTACATGTTGATACCTCACTGAGTCTTCTTCCAGTTGCTACCACCATTCACCTCTTTCAATTCTGATAGTGTTCAAGGATTAACTTAACATGTACTATAATCCCACATGAGCAATGCTCGACGTGAGAAACAAGAGTAGTATGAAAAGATCATCAATGAATCACTTCATGTCAAACACCAATTTTCGATTCCAACCTGATATCAATTCTTAAATTGATACCAATTGTTGAACCACACTGATTCCAATTGGTGATAGCTGGACACCTTTTCACACCATTCCAACACCATTGTTCTGCTTTTATCATGATCCTCAGCTTTTGTGATATCTATGATTTGAGCGATCACTTCTAGCATCGTCAGATTTAATACTCTCCCCTATCTCATTGCACTCCCCCTATCTGGTTGCTCCACCTGTCAGCTTCTCCCCATATCTGTCATGATTTCTCATATAGCCACACTGTCTCCCACTTGAACAATCACTATTTTCTCCCCCTTTGTCAACAAACCCAAAGGTCACTCCTTTGTATTCTGTAACATAGTAGAGAACACATATCAGCACATTAGGGAAAAACACATCATACCTCGGGGGGGGGGGGGGGTTATGGGCCCACACTATTTCAAGTGCGGGGAGTCGACTAAACTCCCAGAGCCAGTCGATGTCTCTCAAATGCTGCCTTGGGTAAGGCCTTTGTCAGGATGTCTGCAACCTATAGTTCTATAGGCACATACTCCAACTTCACGATCCCCTGCTCAACTTTCTCCTTGATAAAATGATACTTTATCTCAATGTGCTTTGTCCTAGAGTGATGGACGGGTTTTTTGTTGAGATTTATAACACTTGAGTTATTGCACTGGATTCCGATCGGAGACTTCACTTCAACTCCCATATCTTCAAGTTGTTGTTTCATCCATAATAACTGTGTGCATGCTTGAGTGGCCGCAATATACTCAGCTTCCGCGGTGCTCAATGAAATGCAATCTTACTTCTTGCTTAGCCATGAAATACACAATACACCAAGATAGAAAGCACCACCTGATGTTGATTTCCTATCATCCACTGAACCGGCCCAGTCTGCATCAGTATATCCCAATAACTCTGTCTGAGATTTGTCGTTGTATGTCAAGCCTAAGTACACCATGCCCTTGCTATACCGAAGTATTATTTTCACTGCGAGCATGTGACTTTCCTTGGGATTACTCTGATATCTCGCTGCTTGGCATGTGGCAAAAACAATATCAGGCCTTGTTGCGGTTAAGTACAACAGACTTCCAATTATTTGCCTGTATTCTATGATATTAACTGCCTTGCCATCCTCATATTTTGATAATTTCATCCAGGTAGCAACCGGAGTCTTCATCTCCTTGGAATTTTCCATTCCAAACCTTCTCAGGACCTCCTTGGAATATTTAGATTGAGAAATGAATGTTCCATTCCTTCCTTGTGTCACCTGTAGACCAAGGAAAAATGTTAGCTCTCCAATCATTGACATTTCAAACTCATTTTTCATGAATTTGGAAAACTGTCTGCACTGAGCTTTATCTGATCTGCCAAATATTATGTCATCGACATAAACCAATACCATCATCCTTTGATTACTGTCATTACTGAAATAAAGATTGAAATCAAATCGTCCACGCTGAAAACCAATTTTCTTTAAATACTGATCAAGCCTTGAGTACCATTCCCTTGGTGCTTGTTTCAGCCCATACAACGCCTTCTTCAGCCTACAAACTTTGTTCTCATCCTCATGAATGAGAAAACCATTTGGCTGCTCAATATACACCTCCTCTTCCAGAACTCCATTTAAGAAGGAAGATTTGAAATCCATCTAGAAAACATTGAACTTTCTTTGCACTGCAATGGCCAAAAATAGTATGATCGTTTCCAGCCTTGCAACCGGTGAAAATGTCTCATCAACATCTATTCCCTCTATCTGGGAGTATCCCTTGCACACTAGTCGTGATTTGTTCCAAATCACTGTGCCATCTTCATTCATCTTGTTGCAATAAAACCATTTAGTCCCGATGAAATTCTTGTCTGCTGGCCTCGAAACAATCTCCCATGTCTGGTTATTCTCAATCTGATCAAGCTGTTCATTCATATCCTGAACCCAGTTTTCATCTTCAGCTGCATCGGAAAAACATTTTGGCTCTACCTGAGATAAAAACGATGTTTGCTGTAATGACTTCATTCTTTGAGTCTGAACTGGAGCTTTTTGATCACCAATGATATTCTGCCTATCAATTTCAGCTTGACTCTTTGGCTTCCTTGCAGACACAGACTTAACACTTTCTTGTTCATCATCAGTATATTCTTCTGAGTCAGCCTCTGCCACTTCTTCTCCCCCTGTGTTTCTTACCTCATCATCACTTTCATCCAGGAACTTTTCACTCTGTTGTTGAGTATTCTGTTCATTTTCGACTATAGTGACATCATTGCTCTCAACAGTTTTTCCCAGCCTCTTGTTGAAGCATTTATACGCTTTGCTTTTCCCTGAGTAGCCAAAGAATATCCCCTCATCTCCTCGTGCCTCAAACTTCCTATGATTTTCTTTGTTGAGAATGAAACACTTACTTCCAAAGATTTGAAAGTATTTCAATGTTCGCTTCTTTCTATACCATAGTTCATATGTAGTCTTTCCTTGCTTCAGACACAACAGAGAACTGTTTGAAACATAGACCAATGTCAATACTGCTTCCTTCCAAAATTCCTCTGGTAGGTCTTTGTCAATAAGCATCGTTCTGGTCATGTTGTTGATGATCCGATTTCTTCTTTCAACCACACCATTCTGTTGGGGAGTTCTTACTGATGAAACTTGATGCCTTATCCCGTGTTTCTCGAGATACTCTTCCACTTGACTGTTTGTGAATTCTGTACCATTATCTGTACGGAACTTCAAAATTTTCTTCCCAAGCATCCTTTCTGATTCCCTCCTGTAATGTTTTATGCAACTAAACACCTCTGTCTTATGGGTAATGACAAATACCCAGGCCATTCTGCTGTAATCATCAATGAAAAGAACATAGTACCTTTGCCCATTTATAGCTCGTGGTGAGATAGGTCCACATACATCAGCATGAACCAGTTCGACCACTCTAGTTGATTTCTGTTCCTTTGGCCTTTATGTATTTCTGATGATCTTCCCTTGTTGGCAAGCATCACATGTATGAGTGTGATCACATGATAGTTTGGGAAGGTCTCTAGCAGCATCAAACTTTACGAGATCCTCCATAGATGCTTGGCATAGATGACCAAGTCTCTTATTCCATAACTGGTTTTCTTCTTCTCTGGATAAAAGACACGTATCTTATTCCCCACCTACAAGGTAGAGATTCCCCTTTGACCTTTTCCCCTGCAGAACAGATGCTCCATCTTTTCCTTTCACAACACACATCTTCTTGGTAAATCGGATAGAGTGCCCAGAGTCACATAGTTGACTGACACTGAGTAAGTTATGACTGAGACCCTCTACTACCAAGACATCAGCATGTCTCATCTCTTTGCCCCCAAACTTGGCTTTCCCTGAGCCAACAATCTTCAAGCCTTCATAATTTCCAAATTTGACAACTCCTTCTTTGTCATATTTGATGCCTGTAACAAGATCCTTATTACTCGTCATGTGGGATGTGCAACCACTATCAAAGATCCAAACACCAGATCAATATGATGCTTTAAGGGAAATCTCCGCCACACCGGCCTTCTCATTTTTCTTCTTCTTGGTCCATAATTTTTCTTTCACACTCGGCATGGATTGAGAATTCTGTTCTTTCTCAGAGTATAATGGACCGGCCTCATCTTGCAAAGCCGCAAATCTATTCTGCATTTTTAACTCACCTGTCAGTTTATTGACCTGCTTCTTGTAAACGTTTTGATTCTGCTTTGGCACATTTCTATGAATGGTCGAAGTACAATACCTAGCCATATGCCCAAATCCTCCTTACCAAAAACAGTGTCCTTCAAAATATGTTCTGGAAAACCGTTCTCTGTTTGGCTGCCATCTCTGTTCTTGTTCCCTTCGATATATTTTGGATATGGAACATACATACTGTGAATGTTCCATATTTCCACAACAATAACACCTGATATAAGGTGCATTCTTTCACGTTACTTCAACACTACGAGTTTCCCCTTGGGATCTCTGAATATTCTAATTTTGCTTTGTGCCCAAATCCACCTTCAATCTCGGGACGGGTGCTTGCGGTCTGACTTCAACTGCCACAGATTTTTGTTTCTGATTAAGCCATGAATCAGCCTTAACTTCTGAGCTCAATTGCTGCTTCTTTCCTGCTGAACTAATAGGCTCTTATTTCTTCTTTTCAGTCTTCGTGACGCCCTTCTTTCCCAAGAATGTGTTGGGATTCAAAGGTTTTTCCTGGTCTTTAACTTTTCTCCACAGACTGACAACTTCCTCTTCAAGCTCTTCAATACTCTTGACGTGATCTTTCACTTATCTATTCAAGCAATCGATATCCCTTTTCTGTTCTTCAATCTTGAGCATATGCTCATCAACCTTTTCTGTGCGCTCTGGCCTAGAAGACTTAAGATCTTCAATTTCTTTCACTAGCTTAGACTTCTCTTCTTCTTTCTATTGCATGTAGAGTTTGGCATCATGTACCACCTTGTTGGCTTTCTTTGTTTTTGCTCTCCAAACATCTATCTCTTCAAGAGCTGCTTCTAATTCAGCTTCCATGTCAACTCTCCCTTCAATTTATTCTTCTTCCTCAGCGTTACCTTCTTCCTTTTTCTGAGAACTACCCACAATCGCCACCAAGGCATTTACCCCACGATCTCTGCAATTTTCTATTTCCTCAACCTCTTCATCCTCAGACTCATCTGAACTTTCAAATTCTTGTGAAAGAAGATTCTTTTTCTTGAAGAAATTTCTCTTAAATTGCTTCTTCCCTTTCACAAACGCTGAAGTCTTCTTCTTGGGAATTTCAACTTCATTATAATCATCATCATTATCTTGAAATTTCTTGGGGCATCTTTCCACAAGATGAACAACCTTTCCATATCGAAAGCATGCTAGTGGAGGTTTACCTTTAAACTTTCCTCTTCCCCTTTGTAGATTTGAAGAAAGGAATGACATCACATCATCTGTCTCTTCTTCTTTATTAGAATCTTCAATGGTGAGTTTATTCATGGACTTTAATGCCACCTCTTTGGATTTCCCATTTTCCACAGTCCCGTTATCATCGTTTCTCATTTCATATGCAACAAGAGTGTTGTGCAGGTTGTCCAATGTCAGTTCTTTTGGGTCTTTATCTTCCAAAACAGAAACATTCGGATTGAACTGAGGTGGAAGTTTTCTCAATATGCGGTTAACAATTTTTATATCTTCGATAATTTCTCCAAGACCCCTCATGTCTTCTACCACATCATTTACCCTGTCAAAGAATGCATCAACAGACTCATTCGGGTTCATTCTTAGATCTTCATACGTGTTCCACAACACTTGCAGCTTTGCCTCTCTAACTTTTTTATCCCCTTTATAAATATTCAAAATCTTTTCCCACATGGAATGTGAATTTTTTCATGACATCACCTTTGTATATATGGGATTGGAAAGGGATCCTCATAAGGCATTGATTGCTTTGGAATCAGCATCCAACTCTTTATGCTCAGTTTCTGATAATGCACCACTAGTAATATCAGCTGTGATACCATGCATAGCTACTGAAGACACATCCATTCCCAAAGATCGGAAATAGTGTTGCATTCGATTCTTCCATATCTTAAAATTACATCCGTCGAAGATCAGAATCCCTCTATGATTAGTGACCTCTATTTGAGAGAAGAACAACTATCAACCTTCTCTCTGATACCAATTGTTAGGTCCATAAGGCTGAATACCCTAAGAGGGGGGGTGAATCAGGGTATGACTAATTTAAAATTAACACCCGTTCTGATCTTGTTTCGCTGTTAAGAAAAACACTCTTCTCTCTCTTTCCTGTTGCACAAAGTAAACAGAAAGTAAAGCATGCACAGGACACACCAATTTTACTTGGTTCACCGCAAAGGGCTACGTCCAAGGAGCATACGCCGAAAAGTTGCCGGTCGTACCAATTCCACTAAACTTCACTAGCTGTGGATTATAATGTTCGGGATAGATCGCTTCTATGCCCAGGCTCACTACCTTTACAAAGTTTAGGGCCAGCTCACTGCTTTCCCAAGGGTCACTCCCTGTTTCTCTCTCTCTGTCTCACTGCCGGTGGAGAGGATCACCTTATTCCTCTTCCTAAGCTCATTGTTCTAGAAGGGAATCCACTCACAGTTTATAGACCTGTAGGTCTCTTCATTTTCATGAATGCACACATTCTTAACTGATGATGGATGCTCTGTTAATGTCCAAATTTCATCCACTGATGAATACCTCTTTGCCACTGAGCACTGGGCAATTCCTTTTGGTAATACCTTCGCAAAGAACCCTACTTCGCGAAGCTCAAACAAGCCTTCGTGAAGCTCCCGCCTTTTCGCGATGCACTTTCGCGAAGCTCAAGCCGTCGCAAAGCAACATCCCTCGCGAAGCTTACTAAGCCAACGCAGATCTCGCAGGTTTTGCGGAGCTACAATAGCTGCCGTGAAGCTCCTCTTTCGCAAAGCACAATGGCTCCGTGAACCTCATTCGCAAATCGAGAGAAAATGATCTTCTCTGAAAATTCTCTCTTCTTCTCTCAAGGGGGTCAGCCTCTATTTATAGGCGATTCCACTAACCCTCGAACTTTCTGTGCGAAGTCAACGCCACGTCATCTCAAATCACGAAGCTCCAAATTTTCCGCCGAAATTTTATCCAAATCGTGAAGCACCATGGCAATTTTCTGTTCGTGGAGCTCATTGTAATCACGGAGCATCACCGTCAACATTCCTTCGCGCCTTCGCCGCGAAGCTCCCTCGCAAAGCCCTTCACTACCGCGATGCGCTTCAACTCTGCCGTTCACGAAGCTTTGATGTAATCACGAAGCATCACCGCCTCCATTTTTCTGGCCTTCTTGAAATCCAATCCATGCATACCATCTTCGCGAAACTCATGCCTTTTCCATATTAAATTATGATCTTCATGGAAATCCTATTTTTGCGATGCTCACTAAACTCCAAATTTTGGACCCCAAAAATTTGGCAAACACTGGGAAACGATGCCACCTTGTACGGATCTTTTGTACCGCCTCCAGATCATCCTTTCCTTTTTCATCATTCTTTGTCAACAAGGATTGTCAACAAATTCTCGGGAACTCGACAATTCACCATGGAAACCTGCTTTGTCAACAAACACAATCAACCCAAAAATACTTCAATGTTACCTTGAGGGATTTTTACCCAACAATGTGTCTAGGTATGAATACTTCTTGATTTTAAGGATTAAACAGGAAATGGAAAACATTGAGAGGGGGAGGGAGAGTGAATCGGTTTTTGTACTCTTTTTTATAAAACTGCATGCTCTTCTTCTTGATCAATAGTAACCGTAATGAAAAAAACAATACAAAATAAAATATGTAGCATAGAACATTTTCTAATTAGGTTTACCTCATTAAATTATTTCAAAATACTTAGTGTATGTTGTGTTTTATCCCACTCACACACAACTATTTTTTTATTATCAGAAAGTATTTATAGAATTGTTTTTTTACCTGTACCTACTATAAGATACTGACACCAACCAGTGAAGTTCAAACACTTACTTGTTGAATTTAAGCTATAGTAGAACACTAAAAATAGATTGAAAATTTAAACTATGAGATTTTATGGACTTGAAAGATCAATATATTCTTCTTCTTCCTAGAATAACATGTGTTATACGATGCACTTTCTTCTCAGCAATCATATTTTCTCTTTATTTAACATTTTAGAATTTTAATAAAATTTCAGATTTTATCACTTTGTCAAAATATTTTATTTAATTTCCTAAAAATTTATATTCTGAAAATAATTTCATGAATATTATATCTATATAAAAATATAGAAACTCCTTGAATAAAATAAGAATATGGTTCAATTTGAAACTCAAAAAATATTTGATTCAAAGTCTCCATTTATATTCTCTTTAAGACTTAGCTTATTTTCCACAAGTGATATTTGAATATCAAAACTTCTAAATTCTCAAAAAAATACACTACCCTATAAAGATCATGTACCTTATAAACTTTATGGCCTGATTTCTCTAATTTCATTGGAAAGACTGAATTCTAAAATTTTTCTCAGGATTCATCTGTACCTTAAAAGGTCTTCATTGTCCATTTAATTCCCATGTACCTTATAAATTGTTATTTATAGAGTTAATATACCCTACAATGGATCCATAAAATTCTCTATACTTACCTTGTGATGGTTTCATGCAATGGTTTTGTACCCTATGATTCATGAGGGTTCATTCATTTTCCATTTTCACTTATTTATAAGACTTCCAAAATTCCTCTAAATATAACAAAGATTATTAAATTTACACTAAGGACTTATTAATAACTTTAAAAATACTCGAATCATTATCAAAATAGTTTCTTAACTTTAATTACTTATAAAAATCCTCAACTATCTTAAAAATTATTGGTGAAATTGTCTACATCATTAGACCATTCCTTTTATATTAAAGACAAGATCATAAATTATCACATATAAATTAGTATGGACAAAAATTAAAAAACCATCATCTAGAGGGATCAACACTGATCTTTCTCTGTAAAGGAAATTAACACATCTCATTTGGTATTATCAGTTTCCATGCAATACACCTTGTCTACTTTGACTTCCACCTTGAACTATTGAGGGATCAAAAGGGCCTTAATAAGGGAATAATTTAGTTCTATATAAAGATTAAGATCATATATAATGGAAATAACTACTATAATAATGACCACTTACTTCAAGATATCATATTTCTAGGTTAAGGGTATGTGATTCCTTTCCTAAGGTAGATTCTTAGGCTAGGATTTCAGAGTCACTACTGATTATGATGGAAACTCCTTTCCTTGATTGAAATAGTGGATCATTTTATGGTTTATGTGTTGGGATGTTATGGATTTCCCATAGTCTAATTTTCATTATAAAAATTCATATCTATATATTGGTACATCAATATAATGGGTTCTAAGTGTGCCATAAATGAATGAAGATAAAATAAATGATCCTTTTATGCTTGTTGGAGTTCTTGTATTATGGTTTTTGTGATATATACATCCTCAATAAAAATGATTCATAAATTTCATTTTCAAATTCAACCTCATCTTCTATGTCCTCCCCTATATTTTTTACCTCTTACCCAATTATATATAGGGATTTCAGGTTTGTAAAATTCCTCACCCTCACTAGTGATGGGGGTTTTTAGGTGGATGACATTGACCAAAATCTACTGAGATTCCTTATATAACAAGGATTCCATTTTATTTGGAAGTAACCATTGTATTTTTTGGTATGGGTGGTTCTAATCCTCTTAAAGATGGAGTTAATAAGACTAAAATAGTATGAACCTACATAGGAACTAGTAGAGACTTCACCTCCTATGCATTATTTTACTGATACAGATTATTCTTACTCTTAAAAAAATGAGATTATAAGGATGTAATCTCCAACATTATAAGGGATATGTGGTCATAATTTCTTGGTTTAGTTGCAACTGAAGTATGGTGTAAAACTAGTTTGATGATTTCCTAGTCATCCGGTCATCAAATTTTTGTTAATGTCTATTTGGTATTTCCATCCATTATCCCTCTTCTTTGGGTGGAATGAAATAACTAGGGGTCACCTATTCTAGAGGATTACCCCACTTTATCCGTAATCGTATATGGTTATATTTTCTATGTTGGTTGTAAATATCTAGCTTGAGATGGCCTGGGGTAGATTGATTGAAATGATATCAACTGCCCTAGTGGATGGAAGACCTGATAATCTTTAGTCACTAGGTTCGGATAAACCGATGGTTTGGACTTGGACCTGGTTGGGTGGTTGTATTATGATCTTATTAGTTGATAATATTCTTCTAGCTGGATATATTCTAGAGGGGAGACATTGGTCTCTACATAGGAATTTTACTCAGTGTGAATATTTCCTCTGAGTAGTTTATAATTAAACCACTTTACCTCGTGCAACATGACTTTATATCAAGAACACCTTTCCTTGATGAAAAGGGATTCAACTTCCTACGGTAATGGGTGTTGTTTGGATATAGACAAATCATTTAGTTTCTCTTTAGCTAAATCATTCTAGGTATTTAGTAACTAAGTGTTCAATAAATATCATGGACTTTGAGACTATCTCTAATTTTAGGTATGTGCACCTTATTAATTATTGTAGTCCATGTATCAATTTTATGTTTCTTTATCATTTCATTTATTTTAGATTCATTCTCTAGATTTTTTGAGATACTGACACTAATGATGTTCATTGATGCATAATGTACAACATGAATCATTTTCCTTGTCCTCCTTAAAGTAATAAGGTGGTTTTCTCCCTTACAATATCTATCAAGAGGATGATTATGATCCTCTTTAATTATTTCCTTATTATATAGTCAAAATTTATTATAGCCACTATGAGTATTTTCTTACCCTCATTGATGGATTAAGACTTAGAGACTCTCTAGTGAAATTCATTGAGCATTCCATTAATGATGAATATGGATCACACAATGGTGTATATTTGTGAGATTCATTCCTGTGAAGCTAAACCTAATCTTGAGAAGACTAATTTTCTTTATTGAGGAGGATAAGGAATTATAAATTCCATTATCCTTATGGGGTGGGGTTGAATTGGTTCTACCATCATTATATCCTAGAGACTCTATGGATTTGATGATCCAAGGGGTGGTGGTGGTGGTAAAAATTCCCCCTCCCTCTAGGCTAGGGTTAATCCTATATTGATACATAGGAAGCCACTATCATAACGTTCCTAATTTTTTGGGCCTCTACATGGTCATAAAATAGATGTCACTCCTTTGAAGGATTATGGTTTTATTAAATTGAGGGATTCCATATGGTTTCATGATTGAATTGCCTCAATTGATTCACTTTCTCAACTTTCTCAGTAACTTGATGCAGGTGTAAATTAATGGATCTATCCTACTGAGTATGGATTTTTTTGGATTTAGGAATGGTGGGATATTTTCAGACATACCAAATAATATATAGTTATCTTGATCATGATACCTAGCCTAAGGTGATGATGTTACATGTCGTGATTCCAGATTATCTAGGATAACTGGTAATTGGGGTGAAGTGTATAGCTCTATACCCCCCAACCCATGACGTGGATGTTGAGTGGAGTATCCAGGAATATCTGGCATAGTTTCTTTATTCCATTGTGGAAATACTTTTAATGGTTGTCTTGCTTCTTTGTTTCCTTATGATTTTGGGAGACTAATATGGAAGTGAAATCAACTTGATGTTAGATATCTATTATCACTTCTATGTGATTATTGTATTCTCTATAGGGAAATGCCCAACATAGATATAGAAGATAATATCCCATATGTTCTAACAAATATAGGGTAGAATTTCTTCTTTTAATGACTCTGAAATTCCATATTAGGGAGTGTCTATAGTCGAGAACATGACCAATTTTCCCCCCTTCTAGATCTTTCTACATTACCGTGGAATTTTCCTCATCCTTATAGATATATTCATCAACTTGATATTAATATATAGTTCAAATTATTGTTTCATTATCAGGGGGAGATGTATCTATTGAAACCACCTTAGTTATATTAGATGGTAAACAATCTGAGGGAAGAGTGGATAATGATCATTTCTCCAAAATATCCTTAGGCTAGGAGGAAATTTCACCAGTTAGTTATGAGGTGCCTAGTATAGTAAACCTTGAACTCTCGAGTTCCTATTTATATGATGGAAATATTGAAGTGGTTTCAACATGGGTCAGACCTTCATGAAAAGATAGGATTATGTATTATGAAGGTTTTCTGTAATGTGTTCCATGGGGAGGACCTCCATTGTTACTAGATTAGTATTCACAGGGGGGACCATTGAGATTACCAGCTTTAAATAGGTTGTAAATGGGAGGAAATTTTATTTATTTTCATGTTGTTGGGATAACTTCCACATCTTTTACCATGGGGAGTACCTCTATGATTAAATTATTTATTTCTATAGGGAGGATCTCTATGGGTATTAATCTTGGTAGGACATCTATGGTTATTGATGTCTATACCATGGGGAATGAATCCATGAACATAGTTTTTTTTCTCATTCCATTTATGTTTCAGTATATTATTGATCCACTACTAAGATATGTTGAAGGTCCTCAAGGATTTTTGTGTTGATCAACGTAGAAATATGATCCTACTCTTGGATTTTATAATACCCTTGATGATAGTTTCTTGATATTCATGAATGAGAGAATGGGTTCAGAACCTAGATCAGTATTGGATTCACACAGTGTTGGTAATATCATTTATTCATAAGAACCATCTTAGGATATTCCCATGACTCTCTTGGATGATTTCTAAAATATTATGTTGTTCCTTTAAAGCATTGGAGGGTATGTGGATATAATCCCATTCTTGGTATTTTTTCCCTTTTGGTATTTTTCAACTGACTTCCTCAGTGAGGAAATAAATATGAGGCCACTCCTCAATAGGTAGCATCAAGATATGTCAATAGTCTTAATATGCATGGGAAAGAATATAATCTGAACCTTGTGTTGTTGCAAGTATTTTTTTCTATCTTCTATAGTTGGTTTAGGAACATGGGACTATCCCTGAGTGACTACCATAATAAGATAGTGAACTCTCATGGTGTAGGTAGGGATATGAGTTGGCTATAAATTAATTTATAATATATATTGATGAGTCCCAATGTTGGAGGAAAGGATTTGATTTTACTATGGGGTAATTTTCGGGATATGTTGATGAGCCCATATTGGAATAGGAATATAAGCCTAATCCCATTCTATACTCATCACTGACATATGATGATGATTGTCTCAAGTGGGTGTGAAAATATAGGACCTCACCTAAGTAGCTGAAAAAGTGTGTCGGCCAATTACTTTATTATCTAGGGTAATAATATGGGCCTATCACCTGGTAAACACCTAAATATACCAACAACTATCTTTTATAGTTGTATTTACCCTGGTTTTATTGGCCATTGAGTGGGGGGGGATCAATGGTTTACTTTTTATGAATTATTTTCTTTTGAATTCAACCTCTTTAACTTGTTAAGGTTCTCGATATACTCTTTTTGTGTCTCTCAAACTCTACTAGAATGATTTTGTAAATCAAAGTCACGAAACATAAGTATGTATGAGGTTTGGTAAAAAGACCTACTCAGTTATATTTTTTTATACCCCACCGTCATGTATTCTCAACTATAATATTACAATAAATTATAATGGGTTTGGAAGAAATTGGTTAGACACCCCAGTAGTCGATCTTCCAGTTGATCCTGGTTATATTCCCCTTGTAATAAAACTATTCATCCTTGATTAGTTAGACCCCCAACCTTATTTTCATACTCCAGAGTCCCAATCGAGTCTTTTCCAAATTTCAATACCAATCGGATGACATCACCTGCTTACAACACCAACTGAAAGTATTATATTACCATCAAAAGTAACTAAATGACTTCTGCACTTCTTAAATAATGATACAGTAATATAAATTACTCCTTATTAGGAGTATTTGTTTTCTCCATGAGCCTATAGAATCATAATTTCTCATATACAATTATTCAAGGTCTTCAACAGCTATACGCAATAGGTCTATCAACCTTGAAACTCTTCTCAGACCTTAAAATATTTGATTCTCTCAATCTTCAAATAACTGAGCACATGAGATCTACTTCTTATAGTATTACCTAAAATTGACTCATTATCTATTCAATAAAAATATTTATTGGGATCTAAAAATATGATTGCGTAGTGGATACAAGGTTTCTAAATTATCAGCATATGTCTTCATCACCTGTATGTATATATTTATCCACAGTAATAATAATATTATGTATGTGATATCTCAATTATTCCACAATTTAAATGTTCTATAAATTAAAATTTTATTTTCCTTCATTATTAATTTCAAAAAGGTTTTGGTTACTATGTTTCCTCATTTAAATACTCATTTAAATATACCCATATTCCTTGGGTATTTTTTTTATTTAAATATGGTTTGAGAAACTACATTGAAATCCCCATTTTAAATACCTAATAATTCCATGGGTATTATGAAACTCCATGAATCTCATTTTAAATACACAAAGGTATCACATTTCATCACATGACCTCATCATTTTCTTCTGTAAAAAACTCTCATGATGTCTCCTTCATGTATTCACACTCAGCATAATGAAGATGGATTAATTCTCATGCTTGAATGTCACGTGCACTAGATTATCAAACACAACTTTCTTCATTTTCTCATTTTATGTATATAAATGAAAGTGAAAATAAATGTATATTAAATTATTTTGAACATACTGGTGAATCAATTAAATATTTTAAATCATACAGAGGTCTGGATTTTATTTTGGTGTTGTTTCATCTGTGTTTGTTTTATAATAGTACACATGCATGAAAATCACATGCATGAATCTTGTACATAGAGTTGACCGCAAGATTAGTTTTTAATCAAGGAAAAAATGACTCAATATTTGAAACATACTCAATAAACATTAAAGGTGTGAAATGATACTCAGATGCTCTATTTTTCATCATATGATATCATCTCATGGTAGAATACCCAACGATAGAAACTCCTAACTATTGGTAAAACTTGATTCATGGTGGTAACATATGATAAGTAGAGGTATAACATGGTTATTTTAAGTAGAACTTGATTCCTAATTGTAGAAACTGATAAATTATGGTATAAACTGATCCCAGTAGGTAGCATTACCCTTATGAGAGTAGAGAAAACTCGCGACAACCCTTACACAAGCATCAAATTACCCTTATGTGGATTCTATTACCCTTACTCAAGACTCTAAGTTACCTTTTTACATGCCATATTATTTTTACACAAAAATGTATGTACGGTACGTGAGGTGGTGAAACATCTTCTTACCCATATACAAATCATTGACACCTTTTCACAGGTCTATGGTACCCTTACATAGGTATTGGAAACCCTTATGCAAGTACCTTTACACAATACCTTACCTTTATGAAAGAAATAAAACTCTCACTATACCCTTACATAAGTACCTTTACTCCATGCCTTACCTTTATTAAATACATGTAAATTTTAATGTACCCTTACACTAGTAATTGAAATTTGGTATGACCCTTACACATACACCCTAAAATTTACAAATCTTCCCAATACCCCTACATGGGTCAAGTTACCTGTACGTAGTGGACAATTTTACCTTTATGTAGATAATTATACCCTTATGAAACAAAATATATAATCCATTTAACTTTATGTTTTAAATCACTTACCTTTACACAACATATAGAATTTGATGATTAACCTTACATAGAAAACCAATTTAACTGAAAATACTTCTTCAAATTATTCATCAAATATATAAATATTTGTGCATGGACATCACAATTAAAACTCCTCATGTAATAATATAAATTTTTATGACCTTATTCAAAACTATTATTCTCCCAATTAAGGTATGACTTAACTTGTTGGAAACATTATATAATTCTTAAAATAAATTTTCACATGCCTTAGAAATTAATGAACTACTAAAAAATCATTAGAATAATCAAAGATATTTTTTTTAATAATTACATACAATGAAATTAAATGATTCCATAACAATTCTACAAGCATAAACACTTTATCTAAACCCACCAAAAACACATTGACATATAATTGAAAATAAATGAAACACTTGAGATGAAAAATCTCCCCCTTTGTATTTTTTATCAATGTCTATTTATAAAAGTTAATATGTATATAGATTATCTTCTTTTCATCCCCTTATTGATAATCAAATAAAATGGAAAAGTTATAGTCTTCTCATATCATCAATTTTCCAAAAAAATGTTCTCTTTCCTTATAGAATAATTTCTTGAATACTTCTGAGAGGGGAATAATATCGCATGGTATTCTAAACAAAGATCATTTAGTTAATAAAATATAAGTCTACATGGTCTAACCCGATGTAGAAAACAAGAGTGATATAACCAAGGTTGTCTATACAATCCACAAACCACCATGAATATGGAATCATGATCATAAATTCAAAATTTTCCAAAAGGGTGATGTTAAGACAAGAATTATATGATCTTTCACACATCTTAACAAACAGTTTTTAAAGTTCAGGTGCACAAGAATAAATCCCCCTTTGTCTTATATTTTTATCAAACAAGCACTCCCTGTAAAGAAATATGATTAATTAAGAATTAGGGATGAGAGTGTGAATGGAATACCTTAAACTCTATTATTACCAAGATATCCAAAATATTCTGGATTCATATAAAAATTATTTGGAATAATTTTTCTCACACTCACGAGATGAACTATTTTCATCCACTTCATGGAAGTCAATAGACTCCATGAAGGAACAATCTATTCATTATTTTCAGTAGTTAAAACCTAAAAATTCCCCATATATTACTTTTATATTAGTTTAAAAAATATAAAATATTAGTGAATAAGGAGGGACCTCTTGGTTTCTCTAAAGAAACTTTGAGGATGAGAGGTTTCTATCAACCTAGGACACTATTTACTTTTTATATATTCATTTCCTTTGTGTGAAATATCCTTTTCCATTATAGTAATTTGAGTACATAAAGACTTATGTGCTTCCATTTTATTTTTAAACTTTTTCAAATATCCTGGAAGGCATGTTAAGCATTTTTTTGGATTTAGGTCCCTACATATTGAACCATTAACACAAGACACTAACCACCTTTAAGTTTCTATTAACTGGAATATTTTCCTAAGATTATTATTTTTATGTAATATATTTCTCAACCTTATTCATATCTAGAACAACCTCTTGTTTTTTTTTCTAAATTTTTATTCTTCTCCATCAAGAGAGTTTTTTCGAGTGGTAATTTTTTTGCATGATACACCCTTTTTTGGGGTTCATTTTCATCCTAAAAAACATTGAACCTATTTTCTAGATTAATAGGCCTTTTTAAAAATAATAAATATTATTTTAATTCATAGGAGTTGAGTGTATATCTATGGATTCTTTACCCTTACATGTATTTCTCAAATTGAAATACCTTTACATATGAATGAGGTCAATTTTTTTTACCAAAATATTTATTCCTCATTTGGAATATTCTTGATTGAGATGTTAAAACATCAAGAGTTCTTATAAAATATTTCAGATTGTTGGATTCAAAACATCTATTCATGATATTCCACAAATATTCTATAATAAAATTACTTTGGAACTTTCAAATTTTGTGGAATCATAATTCTAGATTTTTCATAAAATAATACTTGAAATCCAGATTTTAGATATGGATTCCTCTTTATTGATTCACAATTTGAGATAGATTTTGGATCTATCATCATCTTCTCTTATTGGTATTAATCTTTTCCTCAAGGTCTCTTATTTTCAAATCTTTTTCTTTTAATTGAACATCCATTAATTTAAAATTTGAAGCAGTATCCATACTTTATTGTCTTCTTTCTTTATGTTGGGTTTTTAGAGATATTATGCTATCCTTCAACTCATTCTCCATGTACATTTGCTTTATAATCTATTTAGAAATTTATTATATCGTGTCAATTTTCTCCTTCATATTGGTTCTCATTTTATTTTTTCTATGAATTATGGTCACTTTATCTCTTATAAATATTTTATTTTACAAGGAAAAATCTTTCAACATCAAATAGAATGCTTCATGCATGATTCTATATTAACAATATTTTCCATTGCATGAGTATTACATGGAATAAAAACTAGATATTGTTGCATCTTCATCACCATAATCACATTTCATTATTATCTCCAAGATAGAGGTGTAAATTTTACAACCTTTGACCACACAATGGGTATAATCAAGGATAACATTAGATTCTTATTTTACCTCGATTGGAGAAAAAAAAATTCTTGGATGGATTATCCTTTTTTTCTTAAAATAAAAATAAAGGAGATTGATTTCATCTTTAGGTTGGGTTAATGATAGGGATGAATCAAAATTATTCTTACTATGGATCATATTATACTTTTGGAAATGTATATGAAGGTTTTTTACCATTAAAATTACACTCATTTAGTAATTGTTTTCCTTCCTTCTTCTCTATACCCAATTTGAAATTTCTTGAAATAAGAGAAATAATTTCATTGAAATAATTATCATATTAAATATTCTAAAGTTCACGGATATTTAAAGGGAACCATATATAATATAACTTGTTGTTCCCTAGGTCATATTGTATAGTGAGTGGGGGGATCAGTTTTTTAATCTTTAAAAATTATTATTTTTTGAATCAAACCTGTTGAAATTGTTAAGGTTATCGATCCACTCTTCTTTTGTCTCTCATCCAATCTTTTAATGATGCTATAAATCAAAGGCATAAAACACAAGTATTTATAAGATTCAGAACAAATACATAATACTTTACATGTTGGTTATACCCCCAAAATGGGTTTTATACTATAATATTATCAATAATTATAATAGATTAGGAAGAACCTGGTTAGACACTATAGTAGTCAACCCTCTAGTTGATCATAGTATTAACCTGAACAATACAAATCTTATTCCTCATTTGGTTAGACACCCCAACCTTATTCTAATACTTTTGAGTCCCAATATATTCTCATCCTATTTTCAAAACCTACAAAAATACTTCTCTTGCTTATAGCATAAACTGAATGTATTCTCTTACTTGCAACACCAATTGAAAGAGTTCTACACTTATTCAGTGATGATCCAATAATAGAAAATGATCCTCATTCTTCAAAGTGTTATTTATACATGATCCTTAAGGAAAAGATTAATTGGGTACAATTATTTAATTTTATCAATTACTACATGTAGTTAGATTGTTGTCTTTAAAATTATTCTCAAATATGGAATGATACGATTCTCTCAATCTTCAAATACTCAGGTGCATGAGATATAATTATTATACTATTTACCACCTTTTAATCCTCTCAGAAATAAAAATATATATCAACCTCTCAAAATATTCTTACACATTGGATGCAAGGTTTCCCAATTCTCAACATCATTATTCATCAGTTTTAGGCACATATGTATTCACAAGAACAAAAATATTGTGCATGTGATACCATAATTATTCCATGATTTAAATGTGCTTAAATATCAAATTTATTTTACTTTATTTTGAATACCCAAAAGGTTTTGGGTATTATATTTTCTCATTAAAATAATCATTTAAATATACCCATATTCCTCTAGTATAATATTCAATTAAATGTGGTTTGAGTAACCACGTTAATATCCCAATCTCAAACACCTGATAATATTATAGGTATTCTAAATCTTCATGAATATCATTATAAATACCCAAAGGTATCACATTTCATCATTAAGTATCATCATTTTATTCTAAAACATAAACTCATGTGGTATCCTTCATGTATTCATACTCATAATTATGAAAATTCATTAATTTTTTTGTATAAATATCACATGCATTGTATTATCAGATGCATATTTTCTTTATTTTCTCATTCGATGTATATAAATGCAACAAAAACAGCTTGTATATCATATTATTTCCAACATACCAATGCATTAAACAAATATATTATATCATTTGAAGGATTTTATTTTATTATGACATTGTTTTGGCTTTGTTTCATTATAACAGTATGCATGCATGGAAATAACACGCATTAATCACATAAGTAGATTCGTCCACGAGATTAATTTTTCATCAGGGGAAAATAGATCAATCATGGAAACCTACTTGATAACTGATCACAGCTTGATATGATACTAATATTCTCTATTTTTCATCATGTGATCTCATCTCATGATAGCATTCCCAATGGTATAATCTCATGATAGGTAGTGGAACATGATTCCTAGTGGTGGAATTTGAGAACTCTTGGTAGAACAAGATTCCGGGTGGTAGCACCTGACAAATGGTGGTATAAATTGATTCTTGAAAGTATAATTAGCCTTACCCGAGTGGAGGAAGCTCGTGTATACCCTTACATGAGAATCAAAAAAACTTTACATAGCTTCTAGTACTCTTACATGAAACACTCAGTTACCTTTACACATGCCATATTACCCTTACACAACCATGTATGTACCCTTACATGAGGTGTCGAAACAAACACCTACCCTTACAAAACTCACTGTTACCCTTATTTAAGTCTATGGTTCCCTTACCTATGTGTTAGATACACTTACACAAGTATATTTATGCGACACCTTACCTTTACAAAATCAGTGTAAATATCAATGTACCCTTATACAAGTACCCATACGCAACACCTTACCTTTATACAAGCTGTTTAAATTTAAATATACCCTCAAAAAGGTAATTAAAATTGGTATAACCCTTATATATATTCTTTGACCTTTAAAAACTTCCTAGTACCCTTATGCAGGTCATTGTACCATTACACAGTAGATGAGTTTACCTTTACACAAGTGATTGTACCCTTATATAGTGCAATAACCACTCTATTTACCTTTACATTGGTAATCACTTACCTTTACACAACATGTAGAACATGATGATTATCCTTACATAGAAGAAGAATTTAACTCAAAATCCTTCTTAAAATTATTCATGAAAAATATAAATATATTTTTAGGAACTTCACAATTAAAACTCCTCATGTAATAATAGAATTTTGAATTCCCTTCATCAAAAATATTCTTCACCCATCTAATGGATGGATTTACTTATTGAAAAAAATTATGAACTTCATTAAATTACATTTTTAAATGTATTAGGAATTAATGAAATGTTCAAATATAATCATAATAATCAAGGGGAATTTTCCAAACATGAAATCTAATTCCATTAAATGATTACATAACAATTATCCAAGCATCAACACTTCATATCAACCCACCAAACACATATTGACACATAATTGAAAATAAATTCAATAATTTGGATTAATAGTATCTACAGGAATGTACTAAAATGTTTGAGAGGTATTATTAGGGACATAATCCCTCTCTTCCACCGCCACTCAGATGTGCAGATGTGATTCATTGGTAGGAATGAGGATATAATCATGTTCCCTTTCCTTAGTGGTCTACTATCCTTGATGGGACTTCCTATTGAGTTCCATGGTATAAATGACCCGGGATAGTTCCTCTTGGGTGGAAACTTGAATAGGTTTTAAAGGTGATAATGTTATACAATGACGTTGGTGGTAATGACTAATAAGAGGATCCCTCTTGGGTGGCACTTGGATAGAAGTATGGATGTTAATGAAATCCTTCTCCATCTTCATAATATAAGAGAGATGTGAATTATCATGCTCCAGGGGAGGCTATTGAAGT
Source organism: Viscum album (assembly GCA_963277665.1). Classification (NCBI taxonomy): domain Eukaryota; kingdom Viridiplantae; phylum Streptophyta; class Magnoliopsida; order Santalales; family Viscaceae; genus Viscum; species Viscum album. Next base: position 52,954,715 of record OY728138.1, on the reverse strand, counting down.
GATTGGATATAAATGTAGGATCCATGTTCTTATCTATTACCCATCATTGATAATATGTACAATGAGGTTTTTCCTCCTAGAAGATCATGTGGGATGGATTCAATGTTGGTATGCATCCATTGAGGCGAAAATACCAAATTCTCTCATTAATCAATAGGAATTGGAGGCAATAAGTTAGTGAAATCAACTTATTGGGTGGTGAGGAAACAAATCTCATCACTACTGGTGCCTACACCAATCATCTCATTTTGATGTTATTAGTAACCTAAGTAGTTCGATGGTAACCATTTATTTGTATTAGTAGACTGGCATGGAAGAGGTATTAAAGGATGTTTCCATTTGTATTGAAGAAAAATCAACATGGTTTATAGATTTTACTAAGATTATAGAGACTGTTAAAGGTCTTGAAGATCCTGTAAGGATCAAAAACCACAAAAAATAAAAAAATAAATGCAGCATCACAAGTGAAGTATAGTCGATGGATCACTTTCCTGGGAAAAAGATTCACTTTGGGTTTGCCATTTAGTTTTCAATAGAAACATTAATGGATTCCTATTCTATGAAAATTTTATATCTATATGAACCTACCTTCTAAAGGTAGGTAGTCATTAGGGATTTTCCCAATGATTCATTACAATATGAGTTAGTCGAAAGGATGAGAGGTCTAGCTTATCACACCCATTAGGTGGAATTATTGCCTACTTTTAGAATCTATTATTGATTTAAGTTATGTTCATGAAGATTTACTAAATCCCAACACAATCCTTATTTCTAGTATGCTAATTATATTTTGAGATAATGTATTAATGTGAACATCTATATGTATTAGAGGTTCTCTATCTATTTTACCACCTATTTATATTAGAGTTTATCCTTTAATGTGACCAATTGTATATATTAGCTATTCTCCATAATTATTTTACCATTTAGTGATTATATGGTTTAAATCCATATGTTTGGTAACTAAATGGTTTATTTACATCCATGGATCCATTTTATATTTATTCTGTCAGGATTAGACCCTTGAGAGGGGCTTCTTATGTATCCCTGTGAAGGGAATTAAAACCCATGTTGTACAGTTCAACTTGACGAGATATGTCATAACTTTTAAGATCATGTGAAAAGGAACATAACGTTGAGTTTTATGACCATAAAACCATGAATATGTGTGTCATTATTGAACCTAAAATAGGAATCCTATGTTTTTGTATTAACAAGAATAAAAGCGCATGTAGTTTTATTTCATAATTTAAGGTCATGTGATAGGACCATACCATGGATTGTTGAGTCATGTTACAAGGATATTGTTATGAATTTTTATGTCATATAAAGGGATGTATATTTAATGAAAGAGGTGGAAAAAAATATTTATTGGGTCTTATCATGGGAATACTTGATGGTAATCCTCATAGGGAATAATGCCCTTTGAAGGATTATGACTTGCTATGGATATGTCAATTTGAAGAAGATGACTTATAGGGAATATGACCTTTCAAGGAAGATGGATCATAGAGAATATATACATTTGAGGAAGGAGGATGGAAGGGAATGTGTCCCTTTGAGAAATATTTATCATAGGGAATATTGATCTTTAAGGAAGATCTCATGAAGCATAAGACCCCATGATGATTAGTTGGGGCTTATACATGGGATTACCTTGCATGGATGTCTCTGGAACATTTATGAGTCTAGTGATAAAGTAATAAATGGAAACTTAGAATGGTTTTATTCCTAATGAGAAGACCAAAATATTTATAGATCATTGTTCAGATAAGGGTGGTAAAATCAAAATCTAGTCAGAAAAGATGAGATGCATGAGATAGGTCCCATTGATTTCCTCATGAAAATGACCCTCATTATCAAGGGGATACATGATTGTGAATACCCTAATGGGCCTATCAGTTATAAAATATTTCATGGGAGAGGACTTTTATCAAGGGAATACATTATTTATGGGGTATACACTGGTGTTCATATCCTGATCAGGTAATTCTAGAGGTCTTTGAGGTGGCATGAAAAATTACCACTTGATAGTGAATAAACTAGTTCTAATGAGTATGTGCAAGATCTACATGGAAATATTATTTTCCCACTTGATGAACCTAAATGAATAATGTTTCCTGGATAATTTAATATAGGTTTGGTACATGATACTAAGAGAATAACACTCTAGTAGGGATTCCTTGGTCAATTCATATCCCCAGAGAGGGCTTGGGTGAAGTGGTTTCCTTATTAAATGATATGGAAAATATGCAACCCTAGTTAAGGTTAGAGAAAAGAGTTATTTATATGATAATCTTGAGATAATATGGTTCCCAAGATAAGGATTAGAGAAAATGGTCAAACTAGTTGATAACTAATAGAAATGGTATTCTTATAAGTATAGTGGATTAGGCTTCTTATACAAAAATATTATATCATTTTAGATGAATATTCAATATATAAAATTACAATCCATGCTATAACTGTAAAGGTTTATCATATTTGGAGATTACATTCAGGAATATATTATTTAGATATAGTCTTTAACATATCTCCTAAAGTTCTTCTCACTTTGTACCCTTTTTGACACACCCTACTTAAAACCTTTCTTCATAACTTAGGGAAACGAAACATAAAAAATCATGAACTCATATGCTCAGTAAGTGAAAATATAGGGGATATCAATCAATGACCATATAAAATATTAAGAAAATAATAATGGTATTATATCATTTATATGAATTCCAAAGTTCATATCCAATAGTTTATAGATCAGAAAAAAGATTTATGGGATAAAAATTTATCATTTAAAAATACATGAATCATAAGGCTGAGATATCATCACTAATCAGTCATGAATCACATGTTCAAATCATAAGCATAAAAACATGTCATAAATGTGTGGCACCATCATACGTATAGAAGTAATTACATATTTCATGTTTAACTACCAAGACCATAAAATCATATTAGATCATGAATAAACACATATTTACATATAATAATGGATCATGCATCATTACCTATTTTATATCGAAGATAAGGTATCCATGTATATTTATCATTGTGTTTCAGGAAGGATGACTTCTTTCTTATAGTGTATCAAAAAAATCAACTTGTTTCCCATAATTATATCATGAGATATAAAAATTTACCTATTGCATTAAAGGGATATATAAATATCATCCCACCCATCTCTTAGGGAAAACCATACATATGTGTTCCACAAGATCATAAAACATTCATCATATCATAATATCATAACTAGTAAAATGAAAAAATATTTCACAAACATTTCATAAATTCATCATAGCATAAACCATGAACAATAAAAAAGTTTCATAAACATCATATAATCATAATAATAAACCATCCAATGAAAGAATAAGGATGGTATAATTGGATAATATCCATAGTAAATCATAATTAACATTATGGATGTTATTAAATATGAAAATTCCTATAAAATATCATTGAAACATTTCTTAAGGAAAATAACTTTTTCATTTTGAAATCACATATTTAAAATCTAAAAATTTCACAAATATCATGGAAAAAAATTTATTTGAAAAGAACTATGGAAACCTATAATGGTAGATTCTAATAATTGAGCATCCATGAAAAAAAGAAATTATTTTCATGGTTACTTAATTAAAACAAATATTTTGTTAACACCTTTGGTAAAAAGTATCTCATTAATAAAATGGAAATAATATTACCTTTATTTTTTGTTAAAAACTCAATCAATGTTATTTTTTTTAACATGTCATTAGAGAATAGTAAAAAAATTCTTAAAAAAATTCTAAATGAAATCATGTACATGAAGGAAAAATATTTCTGATCAAATAGAAAAACATAGTCAGTTTTACTTAAAAAAATATTTTTGTATTTTGAGTAATTAAATTTAGGAAAATGAAATGAAAAAATATATTTACTAGAAATAAATATAGGATAAGAAAAATTAACAGTATTTATTAGATTATTATCATATAATTTCCTCAATGAAAATTCAAGCCTAAAAAATCTTGAATAAAATGGGATTGGGGAATAAATCCCTTATATCAAGAATCATATTTATTCATACAAGTTTGACTACACTATATTATAAATATAGATTTATTATAATTTTATTACAGAACCATAATCATATATATCATAACATATATTATTTACTTATAACATCTTAATACTCATTTATTAATAATTTGTTATTAAAATCACTGTTCTTGGTGATAACTGCTTCATTTTCCACACATGATTTGGTTTAGAAGTCCTATTACTTATATTGATTATGGTTCCATCATATTATTAATGTAATTAATGAAATAAATATCATATATATTCAATATATACAGTCATCCATAAAAGGTAGATATATAAAAATGAATTACACTATTCATGGAGATGATATGTCGTATATACGTTTGAACACTGTTTTCAATATTTGAAGAATGGAATGAAATAAAGGTAAATAATAATTAAACTTTATATAATAATTATTATAATACATATATATATATATCCATTTATTATATCCTTATTACCAAAATTTTAAAATATAAGTTAAAAATGAATCACATCGCTTCATGGATGTAGTAATCCATACGTACGCATGAGTGGCGTTATAATTTTCCAACGGATGGGAAGAAGGTGGATTATGGTTATTATATCACCATTATAAAAATTAATTATATTTTATATACATAATTAAATATTTTTTAATTAATACCATATATTTAGAGTATTTATAGAAAAAAATAAAATTGAAAATGATCGGTTGAGAGTTATACCTCTTTATTGAGAAACCTTCTTTGGCTTGCACCTTAAGACTTGTACAATTGGTATTTTGGAAATACCAAAAGATATTGGATGTGGGGAAATAATATATGAAGTCATTATTTTATTAATTGGAAAATATAAAAGTCTTAAAAGACATGATTAAGATAGGATAAGTGGTGTCATTTTTAAGTGAGGGGAGGGGCACTCTTGGAATTTCTTAAAGTATTAAATTAATACAAATTAATTTTTATAATAAAGTGATTCAAAATTAATAGAATTTAAATATATGGTGTTTATAAGTATTAATATTCTAACAAAATAAAATTTAGATTAGTTTAAGTGATTTTTTAACCCTTATCTCTTAGTTTTAACCCTTTGTTAACACTTTTGACAATTACCTCAATATCAAAGTTTTCTATTGTTTAATAGTAATGAATTCTACAATAAAAGGAAAAGTGAATCATAAATGGAACATGATTGATATTTCTAACCATTTAACATTAAATTGGATGAATACAAAAATTTTATGAATTTTATATCATTTAGTAAAATATTATTTTTTTATAAAATATCATTAATATAATTTTTTTGAACTATTTAATTAATTTGACATTAAAAACACCATGAAAAAAAGGAATTAGAATATAAACTGTTAAAACATCCATAATATTTTATATTTATCCATAAAATTCATGGTACATAATAATTAATCCTAATTTTATTACGTTTAATTTTTTTAAAACCATTTATTTTATTTTTTTGTTAATTGAATAAATATTTTGTTAGCGCTACGTAATCATTTAAGATAATTATTCAATAAATAAAAATTAAAAATAAACTACCATGACAAGAAACATGATTAATCTTTAAAATAAACATTTATAACAAAAATTATACTCTTTTTATCCATATATAATAAATTTATAGATATTGGAGTCAAGAGAGTGGAATTTTTTATTTATTCCTTTCTCAGATTAATATAAAGGCCATAATCAAAGAAAAATTGAACCTAGTGGCCATATATTAGATAATATTGAGGAAATTTATCAAATAAACCCATAAAATAGGATAAAGAAAAGTGTTATAGAAATTTTAAATCCTTATCCCAATGTTTTAACCATATTTTATATGTTTTACCTTACTATAGTGAAAATATTCACTAAGGTTACTATTCATAATATCCAAAATTAAAGGGGGACTATTTAAAAAATCTGGATCCCCTAAATCCAAATTTGGAATTAATTTTTCATGATTAAATTTCTATAAGTGTTAGAAATAAATTATATTATTTTATCACACAAATCTTTTGAAACCATTTTTGAAAAAAATGAATTTATTAAAAACTAAGATCTGATTTATTAATAAATAATTAATAAATTTTTATTGATTTGGACCATTATATATATATTTTATAATGGTGTTAATCCTATCTATACTCACCAATATCATGGTTATGTGATAACTGTTACATTAAAAAAATATAATGCATTTTATTTAAATTCAGTGTTTCATGATATGCATGCTATTAAAGAAATTAAATTTATTTATAGAGAAATATGTCATAAAATTTTAGGGTATTACATTATACCCCACTTAAAATAAATTTATCCCTTGAAATTCCATCACTTAGATACAAAAAATTTAGGATATCTCTATTTCATCATATCCTCAGGTTCCCAAGTATCTTCCTTTAATATATAGTTTCACCAAAAAACATTGACTAGGCAAGTGGTATTGTTTCATAGAACATTATCTATATGATATAGAATTTCCATATGTTTTTCCTCACAATCAATGTCTTTTTCCAATAGTATGTCTTCTAAGTCCAATACATGTGAGGGATCCAGTATGTAATTCCTCATAAGAGATACATGGAATACATTATGAAATTGAGAGATATTTGGTTGAAGTTACAAATTGTAACATCCATGAATCGAAATCCACTATAATGGGTGCCCCAAGATGGGCTATCACATTTCCTTATGAGCACCTCCCCGTATTCCAAATGCTTCCGACTAGTAGCACACATCTAAAGTGAAACAAGGGGAGACTATACTCACTTATCAGAGTGGATCCGCAACATAAGTAGCATATAAAGATAAAATAACCATAGAAATAGTAATTGGACAGCATGCAACAAAACCAATAAGTATCCAAGTACCCATGCTATAAAAAAATATAGTGAATAATATATATACCAACAAATCATACACTATTAACCAAAAACATAACTAAAAAAAATACTCTAAACTCAGACCCGAGTCCCAACCTGGTCATGAACTTCATGATCCTACCTGTTATCCCATGCACAACCAACCACAAGGTCCCTATCCTGAAACTATACCTAAAAAAGTTACATATATTTGGTTACCCAAGTTCCATGTCAGCTTGAGAAAGGTGTGAGTACAACTCAGTATGCCACCACTATTGGTTTCTAAGTAATATCCAGTCTGTACAAATGTTTTTGTAGGTAAAAAGTACAATAAATAAAAAAGTAACAAGAGAAACATTTATGTAATTATCTAATACACATTAATTCTATAATTTATCTAGAACTATCTAATCAATAAAACTAACTCATGTCAATTTTGGAGTTTAAGTCAAGACACAAAGGGTGACACACACATTTAACTGTAAGGGATTTAACTAACCACAACCCCTTTTATACCCAAAATCTACAATGTTCATTAAAGAAAATTTCATCACTTATGTTATCTTTATTAATAAATTCATCTTTATCTCATGTCACATGGGTTAGGAATTTAAATCATTTAGACCATGGAACAATCAATCAATTACTATGTATAAGGGAATAAACCCAATATCTATCTCAATAGGGATAAACACATCCCAACAACACAATATACTCACCTCGAAGCCTCAGTTCGGGTTGATGAAACTGTTAGGGGAATAGATCCTACATTACCTTCCCTAACCCGTGCATTTTGGGGTTGAGTTTAGAGCCTCAGTATAACTTGACATGTGGGAATTGAAACTCAATTCAATACCCAAAACTACTAAGCCATGTGCACATGCTTATTTATCCATTAACCACACATATACCATATCAAAACCAAACAAAACCAATACCAATAGAAATCATAGTCCAAAACAATCAACATGGGAATAAATATTAAGTAATAACCCATTAACACATTTCAATTTACCATACATATCCATTTATCCCAATTCTCATTTATTATGCCTAACTTAATAAGTATATTCACTAATTCCCATACATTAGCCCAATTAACATATTCAACCATTCAATATGTTAGTTCACTTGAACCAATCATAATTTTCCATGTATTAACCACTTGTGCATTTCAAGTACAAATCCCAATCCATTGGGAACATTTACATTAATCGCAATAACCCATTTTCATATCATGCCAAACACCCCCTTTTTCTACATTATCGACTAAGTCCATTCATCAACTAGTTCATTTCATAATCATGCTAACATGCTAACATATTTTTTATGGGTTCTATCTCACTAACTGTTATGAACCTTCAACTACAATGGTCCCATAAGACCTTTATAAAATACATCACGGAAATAAAGACATTTTGAAATACTCATTGAAATCATCTTGAAACAACCATTTAAAACAAGAGACTTCCCCTTTAAAAAAATATAACATGACCCAAGTATTTTATTTCCATTTTTAATCAGTTAAGGAAACCATTAAATAATTTTCAAAAAATGGAACCTAGTTCCCATTTCAAACACCCTTTTTAAAACCACTTTTAGGTCAACACCTCCTTTCTAAACATTTCTCACTTTCAAACATCATTTTCCATCAATAAATCTAAAATCAGGTCAAGGACCTAAACATACCATAAAAATCATTTCAAAACCTTTTAACCATTTACAAAATACAACTTATAAATTGTTCAGATCAATTAATTAACCTTACCCAAATATCAATTTCATTTTCACTACCCATTCACTCTCATAATACCATTATCTCTAGGTTTACTAGTTTTTCCACCAATTTCAAGTGTTCGGTTTACCCCATGGGTAGCCTTAGGTTCGGTCACACATCATCGAAGAACCCAATGGGGTCTATGAAGGTACTTTCACCTCAATATATGATTCAAATCCCTTTCTAAAACCCAACACATAAATACACAACATATCAGTGAAATAAAACAACTACATACACATGTAACACATCAAGAATATGGGAAAAGGATTGAATACCACCTACCTCATGACTATTGATGAATGATTTCTTAATCTTGACTCTTTATTTGAACTCAAACACCCACCAGATCCCCTACCTAGGATACACAGAAAAAGTTAAGGTTTTAGGGATTAAAAAGAAGAGGAGAGATTCCACAATCCCTAATCCAGAAAATAGGGCAAAGTGGAGTGTTAGAATCACCCGGATCTTTGATTCACACCCAAACATGATCCAAACACCAAATAATCTAATGAGAATCATCCATTGAGGGAGAGGGGGATAATGGTTTATCACCTAGGGTAGAGGGGGTCAAATGGGAGGAAAAATAGGATGGGGATCTAAAAATATTGGGATGGAAAAACTGTAAATTTTGAACTTTTAAAGGGGTACACGGATTACCCACATGGATTTCCAATCCGTGAGAAATCTATGAAAAAGATAATGTTTAAGGGAAGTTGGGTCATATGGTTACCTGGAGATACCTTCATGGTTTTTTAGATCATTCAATAATCGTGTGATAACCCTCTTTCTGAAATGGTCACCAAGTCATATAGTTTCCCAAGCCTGGGGTACGGTTTATACTAACCATGCGCTAACCATGAACTATGAACCATTTGACCACTTTCCTCATCTTTTCAAGTACCATTCCCTTAGAACACTTCCAAAACTCCTCAATCACTCAATAAACAATTTCTTTACCATAAAGGGGAGTTTAACCAATTTTTTTCAACAAGGATGTAGCTTCATGAAAGATTGGGATCTTAAAATCTCTCTGCCTTATAACGACTCATCCTCAAGCCACATTTAAAATAATTACCAATCCCTCAAGCCCAAAAGATTCATAACCTAGACCCACCAATCATCCTTCATTTTTCAAGTTCCTTCCTGAATGCAACCATGCCATAACAACGCCTGGATCAAGGAAAATAGTCCTACCCCAAAACTATTTCCATCATAGAGATTCACAATCACAATATGATGATTCTAGAGGACACATTCTCCTCAACTAACCATTACCCGCACCAAACACAAGAAATGGTTTGGTCAATATTACTGGAACATCAAACAAAAGAACACTGACAAGGCACTATATTACCATGGAAGGAAAAACTGGAACACTCAGTCTGATCCACTCCATAAATCATGTCCCATATCACTTGGTGCAATCTCATATAGATTCATCTGAAGCGCTAATGGTGATATAGTCCCGACATCACAGGAGGAAACATCTCAATTTTCAACCACATCTCACAACCTACCCAATACGAAACTCAAAGCCCATCCACCTCAGTTCCATTCTAAACTTTTAAAAAGAAAAACAAAAACTTACTCTTCATCTCAAGGAACTCAACCAGCCAACACCTATGCCAATGATCATCACAAACACCATTTCACCAAGATGGATTCCACCCAAGTCCATCCATCTTGAACCATTGGTTATACCATTAACTAGAGATTTTCCCACTACGGTAGTCACTGTTATATGCTTTAACCTATCAAAACCTTTTTTTTTCAATTTTGAGAACTCACATAATCCAAACAAGATACAAATAAAACCTCAAATCAACATTCATAACTTACCCAACACATTTTCCAACTCACCACACTCAAACGTTCACAGGAGCGTCATACCACAGTATCATTAGTTATTTCCATCGAAACCACTAGAATTGGACACCTAGACTATCCATACTCATTTGAGAGTATGTTGGTCATTACTAAAAGCCTATTATCATTACCAAACTGTGCCTATCCTTTTGAAATTAACCAAAGGTGGATGAAAGCCTACCACATCCATTATTTTTTGTCCATATGAATCAGGCCATCCCCGGTCGACTCACTCCTTTTATGCCCAACCTTTGCTATTGGTATATCACCACTTTAATTGGCCACAACTCTCTTTTTTCTCAAGGAATACCACCCTCATACCTATGAACCTACCAAAGTCATCCCTAAAATTTGGTAAAACTTCACCATCATAGAATTTTATACTTTTTGAACTGTTGTCATGATCTATAGTACCCCTCAACACACCTCCAATGTGACCATGCTGATTACCTTCAGAACTAGCCCGAGCTCGAAGCTATCTCTCATATTGGCTGATCATCACACCCAGGGCCAACCTTGATTTTTCCCATAGAACCAGAACATGTACATCATAGGATTTCTATTCACTTCTAGATTCCACCACATCCACTTTTTTGATTTCTACACATATGCAAGACATAACATGACACTCACCACCTTAGGAGTATCATTATAACCACTTCCTCAAGAAATATAAAACTCTGAAGTTCATGCTTAAACACCTTTTGAAACCCAAAACATAGACGCAGTAGTCCATCTTCTACTATTAGAAGAAAACAAACATTACACAAAACTCATTCCTGGAATCCGAGTACGACGACCATGGCATTCATCGACATCTAGTTCATTCCAAGGACCTATCCAATAACTAGTCGATGATGTAATCCCTAGCCATATGTATCCCAAACACATACTACTCCCTAAGTATATCCACCATGATGTCCACATCTGACCAAACCAAACTCAAGCCTCTAGGCATAAATCCAGATCCTTCTCAGCATACCTGGATGATGTAAAGATGTTGGGAATGTTCATATCTAGTTAAAAGTATGCCAAGAAGTCTTATATAAACACTACAAAAACAATCTATTATTGTTGTCACCTCTTACTAAGAGGACACCGTATCTTGCCAAATATCTCAGGCTTCCCTTTTTACTAATTCCTTATCCATGATAGAACACCATAACTCAAATGGAGTTTCTAAAAAAAATCTCTACCACACAACAACCCTCAACAATGTTCTTGTGAACCAACATTACTTTTGGCACCATTATCATTACCTAACTCAAATTCGTATTGACGGTCCCACTGACCACAATAGACACACAATGATTCACTTCACTGGTCCAAACTAACATGTTCCCTATACTATGAGGGCCTATTCACATTGATTCCATTGAGAACATGTATGATTACAACCAACCCACCTAGAATATATCTTAATGTCATTTTGTAATCTGAAAATGTACTAATCATTTGTTACTTTTTTGGAACTATCGAGGTATTTCACTATCCAATGAAAAAACACAAGCCCCATCTCTAGCTCACACGAACCATTCATGCCACATGATATGCGAGCTTTATCAGACCCAAGGCTTTCTCAAAATATCATCTACCAATAAATACTATGACAACAGTCCAAACACACTTTGATCACCCTTTCCTTGTCTACCCTAAACCAACACTTCCTTTTTCATCTAAATCGAACAATACCATAGTTTTAGGTATCCCAATGATCCTTCCCTTCACAAACACTCTTTCAACCAACCATAAGCACCCTAGTGCTTCTCTGAGGAGAGTATAAGGTATAATCATGCAATTTTTCCAAGGATCGATGACACCCATCATATATTACCTTCACCCCTGAAGAAAACACCTGTTCTTCACATTTCAAAGGTCCACAACTCTGGAAGACCCTTCTCGATGTTACCCTCAATTTCTCAAGGTTATTAACTCTTAACCACCACTCAAGTCACCTATCCCAAATCCATTAACCTTTCCACTCATCCCTCTAGGTTAATCCTATAATAGGAAATACTCTCAATGTGCCACTATCAAGGTATGAAATGTCTACCTATGTTACACGCACCAATAAGAACTAAAACCTTGACCAACCTATCTCATAGGCCATCATCAAAGGCATAACGATACCAACTCCCCAAACTGAAGCCACACAAAGAAAAGGTCGCTAGCTCTCTCTAAGTCACAAACACAAAAATCAACAAGCGTCTATTCACAATGTTCATCATACACCCATTCCAAACACAGTACATATAACACACCAACCTACCATTTACTCTAGGTACCACACCAAGGATACTTGCACAAATACATTAGAACCACGAACTGAACACTCACTCTAGGGTCGAAAACATAACTCAAAAGTTTTTAATCCACAAGAGTCACCCAAATCACATTAACATACATCACTAAAAAAATTTAAGGTCACATCCTAACCAAGGGTGTAAGAAGAAAAATCCCATTAACTAGAACACCCAACTCATCAAAATCTCACATCTCGTAACCTGTTGTCTCTAGACCAAGGCACTCTCACTGCCCAAACCAACCGTTCACAAGGTCAAAAAAAGGGATAACCACCACTGGTGTCTCTAAAATTACCATTATTATCCCATTATCAAACTTAATTACATTAATATTTAAACCCAACATTTCACTTCTCAAAACTCTCCATTTTCAACATGAGCATTTACACTTCTAAAACCAATTTTACTAACCCATCATTTCAAAAATACCAACATTATTCAAATACATATTTCAAATCATTTTTCTATTTCAAAAACCAAGGGGTTTAAATTTCCTAAAACCCATTTTAACCCGCATTTCAAAATTCAAATATTTTATTCAATTCCACTTTCATACCCATTTTTTTTATAAACATATCATTCACAAGTCAATCATGAGAAACATATGGATGTCCTACCTATCCTTTGTGCCTAACATGATGCATGAACCCACACACCCTATCTTTTTATGTTTTTCTAAGAGATGAAACCTCATAAATCAATAACATCACTTCTAAGTATGCTAATCAAGGTGGAGATATCAACCAATAGTAAAAGAACAAAACATAACATCATATCCCACCCCTAGTAAATTGGGTTTTCCTTCGTATATGGGGATGCATGAACCCAGTCATGAGCTCATCACTAAGTCCTAACAAGACCTTAGTATGCATTATACCATTCAAAAATTATAAGAGAAAATATAACCATCTCTTATACCAATTTTTCACATCCTTGACTCAGAATCCATTGTAACTATTGACCCGAGCCGGGTTTACACATGACCTCAGGTGTGCCTCCTCGTACCTCAGAGGCTGTTGAGCATGGGTCTAAATTAGAACATGTGGAAACTATAATTGCTTAACAGAGTGATGACATAATAGAAGTAGAATAAACATATAAAATAAACATAGAAATAATAAATTTAAATCATGCAAAAAAACTAATAAGTAAAAAAGTATTCATGATGTAACAAAATCTAGTGAATAATCTACATTCCAACCAGTAATACACTATGAAATAAAACCAAAAAATAATAATAAGTATCTAAACTTGGATCAAAATCTTAACCTGTTCTTGAACTCCATGTTCCAACCTGTCATCCCATACACAACCAACCACCATGTCCCTATCTTAAACCTATACATGAAATAAGTGACATCTGCGCAGGTACACAAGTGCCATGGTGGCCCGATCAGGGTGTGAGTGTAAATTAGTAGGCCACCAAAAATGATTTTCCAAGCAATAGCTAGTCAGTACAAATGTGTATATAGGTAACATGTAAAATAAATAAACAAGTAACAAGGGAAACATTAAAGTAATTATCTAATACCCATTAACTCACTATGTTATCTTGAACTAAGTAATCAAAAAAACTAACCCAGGTCACATTGGGAGTCTAAGTCAAGACACAAAGGGTGACACACACATTTAACCACAAGTGATTTAACTAACCACTACCCATTGCATACCCAAATCTACAATGTTCATTTAGTCAAATTTCATCATTATTGACATTTCATCACTTATGCTATCTTCATTAATAAATTCATCTTCATGTCATGTTAAATGGGTTTGGAATTTACATCATTTACACCATAGACTAAGCTGAATAATTACCATGCATAAGGGAATAATCCTAGTACCTGTCTCTATAGGGATAAACACATCAGAACAACACATTATCCTCACCTTGAAGCCTCAGTTCGAGTGGATGCAACCATTAGGGGAATAGATCCTCAGTCCCCTTCCTTACCCCTTATATTTTGGGGTGGAGTTTAGAGACTCAATCTAACTCGAACCATGGGCGTAGAACCTCAATTCAATATCCCACACTACCAAGCCATGTGTATATGCTTATTTATCCATTCACCACATGTATACCATAATACAACCAAATGAAACCAATATAAATAGAAATCATATTCCACAACAACCAACATAGGAATAAATATTATTCCATAACCCATTAACACATTTCCATTTAAAATAAGTATCCATTTAGACGAATTCCCATTTCTTAGGCCTAACTCATTAAGAATATTCACTAATTCACATACATTAACCCATTTAACATATTCAACCATTCAATATGTTAACTCACTTAACCCATTCATCATTTCCCACGTATGAACCACTTATGAATTTCATGTACAAATACCAATCCATTAGGAACATTCACATTAATCCCATTTAACCCATTTCCACATCATGCTAAACACTCCCTTATGCTACATTGTTAACTAAGTCCATTCATTAACTATTTAATTTCAAAATCAAGCTAACATTCTGAAATATTTCTAATGTGTTCTTTCTCACTAACCCTTATGCCCCTTAAACTACCATGTTCCAATAAAACCATTCTAAACTACATCATTTCAATAAAAAAAATCTAAATAATCATTGAAATCATCTTGAAACCACCCTTGAAAACACGTGTCTTCCCCATTTGAAAAACTAAAACATGTCCAAGGATTTTATTTTCATTTTTGATCAATCAAGAGAACCATTAAACCATTTTCCCAAAAGGGGAACCTTGTCCCTATTTCAAACACCATTTTAAATCTTTTATAAAACCTATTTTTTAATATCACTTTGATTTCAACACCTCATTTCAAAACATTTCAAACTTTAAAACATCATTTTCCATCAATAAATCTAAAATTGGGTCAAGGCCCCAAACATACGATCAAAATCATTTCAAAACCATTCCATGATTTATAAAATCCAACTTATAAATTTTCCCAATAAATCCATTAACCTTACCCACACATTAATTTAATTTTCACTACCCTTTTGATCACATAATACCCCTATCTCTTGGTTTACTGGTTTTATTCACCAATTTCATGTGTCTGGATTACCCCATGGGTAAACTTAGATTCGGTCTCACATCATCAATGAACCCAACATGGTCCATTAATGTTCATCCACCAAAATATAAGGTTCCAATCCCTTTCCATTACCTAATACTTCATGAAAAAACATAGCATAAAAATAGAAAAACTACATACACATGTAAAACATCAAGACTATTAGTAAAGGCTTTAATATCACCTACCACAAGACCGTTAAAGAACACATTCTTAATCTCCACCCTTGATTCAAACTCAAAAATCCAATAGAGCCCAAAATTATAATCCTCAGAAAAAGTGAAGATTTTAGGTATTTAGAAGAAGATGAGAGATTCCAAAAAACCTTAACTTGGAAAATAGAGCAAGGAGGAGTTTAGACTCACCCAAATCTTCGATTCACACCCAAACAAACTAAAAAAACCATGAATCAAAGGAGAATCATCTATGGAGGAAGAGGGGGTTATTGGTTCATCACCAAGGGTAGAGGGGGTTGGATGAGAAGAAAAATTGAGTGGGGATCTAAAAATACTGAGATAGAGAAACTACAAATTTCCAATTATTAAAGGGGATCATGGTTTTCCAAACCATGTGCAAGCCAATTTATAAGGTAATTTGGGTCACATGGTTACCTGAAGATACCCACATAGTTTTTTTAGACCGTTTGGTAATCGTGTGCTAGACCTCTATCCAAAATGGTCACCATGCAACATAGTTTCCTAGGTCTGGCACAAGATTTACACTAACTATGTGGTAAATATTCATTATGAATTATTTGACCATTTTTATCCACTTTTTAAGCCCCTAAACCTTGAAATAATTTAAAAACTTCCTAATCAATGAAGAAAAAATTTCCTAACCATAAGACCAAATTTGACCAATTTTTTTAACAGTGGCATACCTTCACGAAATATCGAGATCTTACACAAATGATAATCTACAATCTTGATGTGATTAGTAATATCAAATGCACCAATATATCTAGGAATTAGATTTGTATTATTTTTAAATCTTATAACCTCATTCTAAGGAGATATTCATAGTAATACCTTTTCCCCAACTTTTAAATCCATATATCACTTACAATTGTTAGTATAAATTTTCTGTTTACTAATCGATTCCCTTACATGCTACTGAATAGATCTAAATTTTTTTCCACCTTCTTTGCTTGCTTAAGTCCCAATATCTTTCTTTCTCCAACTTTATCGTAACACATTGGAGATCTACACTTTTTTCCATAGATGGATTTATAAGTAACCATATTAATGATCATGTGAAAGATATTATTATAAGAAAAACTTACTAGAGTAAGGGGTTGATCCTAACCAATTTTGAAATACATAGAACAAGATATCAATATATCCTCTATGGTTTGAATGGTTCACTTAGAATGACCATATTTCTAAGGATGATAATCAGTACTGAAATTGAACTGAATCCATAGCTTAATGAATACTTCACCAGAACTTTGAGGTAAACCTCAGATCCATATTAGATATAATATAATGTGGTACTCCATTCAATCTCACAACTTACTTAATGTATAACCTTAAAAATATATTAAAATCAAAATATTATATTATGGAAATGATGTGTCCTAACATGGTAAGGTTATTGATTAAAAATAAAAAATAATTATTCCCTTTTTAATTTTTGTGGATTCTAATGATGAAATCCATGTTAATGTTTTCCCATTTCCATTTAGGTATCGGTAATGGTTGTAATATCCCCTTATTAAATTTTCTCTCAGAATTAACATGATTACATACCAAGAATTGAGATACATATTCTGTAATATCTCACTTCATGTTGTCCCACTGGAAATACTATTTTATATCTTTATACATATTCATACTTCCATGATGAATAGATAATGATGAATTATGAGATTCATCCAAAAAGACCTTCTCCAAATCTGGTATGTATGAAATAAACACACCATTCTTGAATGTTATCATTCTGTCACAATAAATGTTGAAATTAATAACATTCCAACCTTCTTTTTCATCTCTACATATTTCTTCTATGCCTTTTTAATATTCATATTAATGGATTATTATATATTCATATGAGAATGATAATATTCATCTCCTTTATTTATGATTTATATATCCATACTTTAAAAATAAATCAATATTGGAACTTTTGTAATCCTCATCATAGATAATATAGCAATATCCTTTCGACTTAAAGCATCTTACACCTTGTTTTCTTTCTCGGGATGGTAATATATTTATAAGTAATAATATTTAATCATTTAAAACCATCTTCTATAGAACTTATTCAACTATTTTTGAGTGAATATATACTTTAAACTTTAGGATCAGTATAAATATCAAACATTTCTCTGTAAAGATAATTTCTCTATATCTTCAATGAAAAAATTACCTCAGCTAACTCCAAATCATGACTTGGTTAATTTTTCTCATGAGACTTCAATTTCCATAAAACATAAGATATAAAATATTATTATTCATGCATAAAAATCTATGTACTTTATTTGATTTATTACTTTAGATCACAAAACCCTCTCTGCTATAAGGTAGTGTGAGGATAGGTGCACTGACTAACCTTCTCACTAATTCTTTGAAATTATATTTATATTCATCATTACACAAGAACTTAACCCCATTTTGAGTCAATCTAGTGAGTAGATTGTATAGTCATGATAAATATATCACAAATAATTTGGAGTATCCATCCAACCTAAGAAAACTATTAATTTTAGTTATCATGGTTGGTATAGGACATTTCTTAATAACTACTTTCTTTGAAGGATCCACTGATATAGCCTCACTTGAGAATATATGACCTGAAAATGAAACTTTCTAAATCCAAAATACATAATTTTTAAAATTTTCATACAAATTATCCTTCCTCTTGGTCTTTATCATAATTCTCAGATAATCTTCACGATCATCCTTTATATTTTAATTTATAATAATATCATCTATAAAGACTTCCAAAAACTGATCAAGGTAATCCCTAAATATTATATTCATTAAATCCATAAGGATAATAGGGGAATTGGTATATCCAAATGGTATCACTATAAATTCATAATTCCCGTACATTGTATAAAATGTATTATTTGGTATATTATCCTTCTTAAACCACAATTGATAATATCCAAAATGAATTTCAATCGTAGAAAAATATTGAGATATGCTTAATTGATCAAGAAAACCATCAATACATTGTATAATATGACTATTCTTTATAGTGATCTTGTTATGTTATTAATAATCAATTAAAATACATAATAAATCATATTTCTTCCTAAAAAAAGGATAGGTTCACCCCATGGTGAAGAAATAGGGCCTATTAATCCCTTATAAGAATTCTCATAGATTTGCTTATTTTATTATTTCAATTCAGTGGGGGATATTATATAATTAGTGTTTGAAATAGGTGTAGCACCAGGTAAGAGTTATATTGAAAACTTAACTTCATGATTAAGAGGAAGACTATGCAACCCTTCTAGAATGACATCAAAAAAACTCCCATACAATAGGCATATCCTATACATTGAGTTTACCCCCAACCATATAATATAGATACCCTTCACATATAATAATTAACACTGACAAGATAGAATCAATTTCCATTGGAAGTTATTTTTTTCCTCTCATTGATAAATAGTCCAAGGTTCATTCATAATATGAAATGTGACCCCTTCTTTAGAAATTAATATGGGATCAATATAATGAAAAAAAATCCGTTCCTAGAATAAAATGAAATTCCACTAGAGGTATAATCAAAACATTTTCATGAATAACATTCCCACAATATTCAATCAGAGAGGAACTATAGACTTGAGATACCGTAACACCCTAAGTTTTTATGAACCTTGTTTTGAACAAATGAAATTTCATTGATGTCTTGTGTTGCATGATACACCAAGTTAATCTTTGGTTATACTCTAAAACAAGTTAATTTTGGTATTACATGAAACATATATATTAGATTGTAATATAGGAAACACTAATTTTGGCTTTTGTTACACATAATACCAAGATCCTTCGATAAATTGCATTACATGTAAGGCTTAGTTTTACCAAACTATTATATGCTATTAATACTATTATTAAAATATTATTATAGTTATCAACTATATATTAGAATGGAAGATATGAATAATAATAAATAAATTATGAAACTATGGTTTAAAAATGTTTATAAAATTAATTCTTTAGTCATAAATTAATTATAAATGAAAATAAAAACCAATTGAATATAAGGGATGAGTTTTTATAAGAAATTTGTTTTATGACCACAATGTAATTTTAAGTTAATAAATTAAACTAATCACTATTAGTGAGAAATATTAATTAAATTTATATATTATATATTCAAAAAAAATGTTTCAAAATTAATCTAATAAGTTTTATAGGCATAAAATTAGAACAAATTCCGTTTTAGGCATAAAAATATGTATTATTATAAAAGGAAATTTTATCACCTTTTAATGGAAGTATTATTTTAAAAATAATTTTTTATATTTTTGTAATTTATATTTGATTTAAAAAACTTATTTTTTAAATATTAATTTAAAAATTATTTTAGGTTGATTTTTTTTGTATTTTTCTAAGAAGTTTCATTTTTCTATGAATAGGGAAACTCTAGATTTTAATTGGAAACTGCATTTTTGTCTAATTTATTTTTATAGTAAAATTGTATTTTAAATTTCATTTAAAGTATATCTAGATCAATTATACATATATTAATACAATTTACACCATTGGAATCAATTTCACATTGATATTTGATAAAAAAACATTTCCAAATTTTGAACATTTTCACTTTGAAAACCCCATTTTTTCATCTCGTTTGTGGGATTATTTTAAATTAATTTATGCTAGTTATATGATTTTAAATTTTAAAAATGTATTAATTAATTTTAATAATCATAATTTATAATTTATTTTTAGGTAAAATTATTTTTTTACAAAAAATATTAGTGAAGGTAATTAATATTAATTACAGCAATGAAGGTGAAAACAAGTTTACTTAGTGGTTAAAATTTAATCTTAAGGGTCCAAATGACTTATAAACTTGTCCAAAACCAATTTTATAGACAGTTTTCGACCAATTATTCTATTTTATTGAAGTTTTACCATTAGTGCAGTCAAATTATGTAAGGGATACCTCCCAATAGTGTTCACCTATTTTGTATTTACAAGAATGCCACTCCTCCTCAACTATATAAAGGCACTCACCCCTCACTTACTCACACCTCTCAAGCCTTTTTTATTTGAAAAAATATTAACAAATAAAAAAAATAATCCTCTAATATGATAATACTCAATTTGTTAAGAAATAAAACAAAAGAAGTCCTTTGTTGTAAACCAAAAGGAGTTACCCGAAGAAGAGGTAACATTATTCAATGACCACTTTTGTTTTATTTCTTTCTCCAAATCTTTAATTACTATTAATACATTATTAATTTAATATCATAAGTATAATAAATATACTTATATGTGGTTATGTTAAGGTTTTGATCTAAACCTACACACACTTTCATCAAATGGTATAAACAATCATCATTTGTGTGTACGGCGAACTACCGCCTTACGAACTGATGTCATTCGTTTTTCCATCGCCACCTCTCAATGTTGGTAATAATGTTATATTTTATGTTTTTATATGATATATATGATATTTATTATGTAATTATTATTATTTATTATTATATAACACATACCTTCATTATTTCCATTTTTTGGGAATACAATAACATTGTTTGTGGACATGTGGACTACCACCTCCTAAAAGAAATGTGATTCATTCACGCTTTACATGGAATATATTAAAGATTAGTTTATTAAAAATATGTGATACTTATGACATAATAATTCTATTTTAATAATAATATATATATATATATACATAATTTACTTTTCTTTCTTTAAATATGATAAAATAATGGTAACAACGTTTATGTATACATACAACCTACCGTCTCAAGGAATAGTGTATTTAATTTTCTATTTATATATTTTATATATTATTATAAATATATATATAATGAATATATATGATATTAATATCATGGTTTAAAATCTGAAAAATTAATTCATGATTTAATTAAGAGGGATAATAATGAAAAGTCAAAACATGTACGAAAAACAAAGCAGTTATTACCTGAAACATAACATTAACATGAAATTGTTAATAAAAATTTATTATAAATCAATAAGTAAATAATATATGGTATTATATATTTTCATATTGTTCTATTATATATTTATAATAAAATTATATTTATTATATTGGAGGTTTGACAAAGTATGAATAGAGTCAAGACTTAAGGTAAGAGAGTTTCATCTCACTTTTTATATCCATGAGAAACATGACATTTTCACCACTAGATTATTTTATGATCAGTATATAATGAAATATGAAATGATATATCATAATTTTAATTTATTTCATGATATTAAATATTTAAATTGATTTTATTCTTTCTTGGGAATCATTATTCAAATGTTACTCATGTAGTAAGGGGATCTCTAGTCTCACTTATATTTCTGTGAGACTTATTCCATACTCACCGCTCATTTAATTTATGTGGTGTATATAATAACCATTAATTTATTATATTATTATTTTACATAAATTTATAGTTATTTAAAAATCAATTTTATGACACCTCTATAATAGGGTTTACAGTTCAAATGTTACCAAATCTGTAAGGAAATTTGGTCTCAATTTTCCTTCTTTGAGACACAAGTTATGTTATGAACCTACATTCTTTTACAAGGTGTATATACTAATATTTGAAATATTATATCATGAATATACTTATTTTCATGATATTTTATTATTCATTCACTATTAATATTTTTTGGTGATTTTGATTCAAATTTACCAAAGTGGTAAAAATTTATTGGTAAAATCTCATCGTTTATCAGGATTGTTTAAGATTATTCTTTAATTAATGAAATATTATGATCGATATCTCAATAATTTTCATTCATTTTATTATTATATAGCTATTAATTATATAATAATGTAATTATAACCTTTTTCTACTCTTTTATACTTAATTTAATTAAGATTTGTTTTGAGAAATCCCGACTTTATTCCTCTCTTCGATCAAAAATCTATTTTATTAAAAAAATATGTTTTCCAAAAATGTTTTCAGAAATATTTTTGAACGATATTTTAATATAATTTTTATGAAAAAATAATTTTAAAAATATATTATGTTTTAGAAAATTGTTTTAAATGGTATTCAAAGATTCATTTATAACATTTCAATGTTATTTTCAAAGAAAAGTATTTTTAAATGTTTTATATTTTAAAAATAAATTTTCAAATAAGAAAGGATATTTTACTCAAGAAATGATTTTCAAAGAAATTTTTTCTATTTAATATGACATATGTTGGTGTTAACTATTCATTACTAGGGATATGATCAATGAATACCATTCACATTCTTTCTCATAAGGGTTTCTATTTTGATGGCATGATGTTTATGAAACCCATTTTTCTTCCATGAGTTATAACAATATAAAACACTTATGAAACCCAATTCTTTTCACAGGTTAGGATTTGATTAAATGATTATGAAACCTATCTCTTTTCCAAAGGTTATGATATGATGACATGTTTATGATACCCATTTCATTTCTTGTGTTATGATATAATGATTTTTTTTAATTTTTTGGCACATGTATATATGATTTCATTATGTGATGGGTGGGACCTATATCTACCTAAAATGCATTGGGTAAAGATTTATATCTCATGATATAGACATGGATGGAATAGGGATAGAACTTGGTTTAGTAAAGGCCTTTGTCTATTAAGATGGACTTAGGAGTGAACCTTGACTACTAAGATGTTTTGGGGACTGAACCCATTCCACTAATATGGCCTTGAAACAATCCTTGACTACTATGGAAATCATTTATATATATTTATGTGTCTTCCATAATTCCATGACTTATTCCAATGTTATTCTTTCATGGAATATGCTCTTGATCCTCTTATGATTCATGTCTTATGAACTTCTAACCTTTATGCCATGATTCTTGTTTGTAATCTCTAATATATGGGGTATGATATTTTAATGTTATGATCATGTTCTCATACCCTTATGCTCATTATTATTGTTACATATATCCATTTATTACCCTTACTGAGCATCTGATATCACCATTTATTATTTTTTCTTTTCCCTAGATTATGAAATTTTTTATTATGTATGATGTGTCTAAGAAGGGTTCTAGTTATGAAGAACATAGTGGGGGATGACGCAGTTCAGTTATGGACCAATGTTTAGGTTTCCATGTTACCAAAAGTGATAAACTAATATGGTCTTTGGGTTTTCATTTGTGTAATGTGTTAATTATTATGAAAAAATGATGCATTGTATATGTATGAGAAGAACTTGTCGATATATGTATCCATCATACCATTTGGTGTTTTCACCAAAAACTCAACATATAATCATCGAGGTGTTAATATTAAACAGTTTTCAAATTCCATAAATAAAAAATAGTGGGTAGAGACATAAGAGAATAAGACATTAGCTATTATAGAGTTAATGATAAGTGCACCTTTCACCACATCATTATTATAACCTACTTTAATAGTTATAATCATATGTGATTTTGTTTTATCATTAGGATTAAGATGTTGTTAACACCGATAATTATCATAAACCTTGGGATTCATGCACTAGTTGGTGTAATGATCATACTCCTATAATTTGAAGAATTTGTGCATGGGTAGTACAGTAGAGGGAATATTCCTTTCTTATATTGTATCAACTAACTACATCATCACCTTTTTACATTAATAGGTTTTATGATCAGGCTTTATATATTTTAATCACCTCCTAGTTGAATTAATGAAATTTAGTTTATATTTCTTCTCATATTTATGGCATGTAGATGGATTAAATTTCATTAACCTTGTGATTTATTCAATTTTTGATACGTCTCCATTTTATTTTCTTATCAAAACCATGAGAATGATAGAAATTTCCAATTTCCATTTCTTGCTTGAGAGTATATCAACTGATTTCTTTATAGCCACTTAAGTATCTAATACCTAATGACTTTCAGAGACTTGGTTTTAAGCTACCAAATAATTGTTTTTTTTATTTTAGGGTTGATTATTAAACCATAATCATACCTTGTAAGTCTTGTATAATTTTACTTATAGGTACTAAGGGATCAATAATCCTTATACTCAATATCAAGTAATTCCTTCTTTATTTTTTTTCACAAAATACATGGAATCTACTTGAAAAAAAATATCCTCTTAAATTAATCCCATTATATAGAGTCTATTTATTCATTTTGCCTCATATTATTAATTATATTGCAACATTAATTTTATTTTCCTTCTAAATGACAAACAACTAGGACAAAGTTTTCATGTTTTTATCACTAGAGACCAAAAAATATTTCTTAAATGGTGTTGATCCATTACTTATCCATTAGTAAATCAGAAGAACCACTAAAATAAGGTGGATTTTTCCTCACAAGAGACTCAATAGTACATTGTTTCCTAATTTTATCATTTAGAATCTTATCATGATTATTTTCCTAAGAAAGTTTCATGATTACATCAATAAGATTATGTATTCTAGTTCCCATAGTATTTGGTTTTTTTACAATCATTGAATTTTCAATCAGATTCATTACTAGCATGATGTCTTCTGGTTCCATCCATTGACCAAAATAAAAAACTAAGTGTTAGAATTAAGCTATAATAATCAGTGTGAACTTTTATATGATCATGAAATATCATTCATAGGATGTCTAAATTATGAAAAATTATTCTCAATATATGGATCCTAAAGTTTAACCTAGGTTATAAATGGTCATTACCAAATATTTAGGATTTTATCCAATACATAGAATTATCCCTAGGGATTTAACCAAATTTTTCTAACCCTATTCTCTAATGATTAACTAAACCCTAATTAAATACCAAATATGGTAGCCTAGGATTTTAATATATAACTAATACATAATTTTAAATGAATATTCAATATATAACATCACAATCCCCACCCTAACTATAAAGGTCATATGTCTTTAGAGACTAGATACGTGAAAATATTATTTAGGCACATTATTCAACATCTCTAATCATGTCCTTATCACTTTTTACACTTCTTGACATTACCTACATAAAAACATTTATTCATAACCTAGGGAAGGAAAAAATAATAAATGGTGAGCTTAGATGCTTAGTTAGGGTAACAATGATAGATATCAATCGATGATCATTTGAAATTATAAGATAATAATAAGGGTATGAGATCTTGACAATAACTTAAAATGTTCATAACCAATCTATCATATATCATTAATAAGAGTTATGGTATAAAAATTTATAATTTCAAAATACATGAATTATAAGTGTGATAGATCATCACTAATAAATTTTGAAACACATGTTAAAATCATAATAATGAAAACATGTCATAAAATTGTGGCACCATCAGAGGTATAGAAACCATTTCATATGGAAATATTAACTAAAAAGACCATCAAATCATAATGGATCAAAAATCAACACCTATTTCTAAAAATAGAATGGATCAAGAATCATCACATATTTCTCATTGTTGATCATTCATCCCTGCATATTTCCCATTAGGGATCATGATCATCAACTTGTTTTCTATATTAGATCAAGAACATGAACTTTTTTACCAAAATTATCTCATGATATATAAAACTTTACCCAATTTATTCAAGGGCTATATAATTCTAGGCCCACCTGTCATATAATGAAAACCATATATATGTGATCTACAAGATCATAAAAAATTAATCATATCATCATATTATAACTCATGAAAAGAAAACAAATTTAATAAACATTTCATGAATTCATCATAGAATAACCCATAAAAAATAAACTGGTTTCATAAACATCTCATCATCATAATCATAAAATATGGAGAGAAATAATAAGGATGACACCATTGGATAATATCCCCAGTAAATCATAATTAACAATAAAGATAACATAGATGAAAATTCCTTTAAAAGATCATTGTAATATTTCTTGAGGAAAATATACTTCTCATTTTTAAATCACTTCATAAAAAATTTAAAAATTTCCCTAATATCAAGAAAAATATTTTCTTGGAAAAGAACCACATAAAATTGTAAATTAATATTTTAATCATTTAGAGGTTATGATTATGGTAAATTCCATTCATGTCATAATCGTTAAGATAAATATTTTATTCACACCTTCATAAAAGTACCTTTTAGAAAATGAAAAGAATATTATCATTAAAAAATTTGTAAGAAAAGTCAAGTATGGGTAAACATATTTTAACCAATCATTGGAGAATATTAAAAACATTATTAAAAACATTTTAAACGAAAACATGGATATATAATAAAAATATTCCCAACCAAATAAAAAAATATAGAAAGTTTTTTTAAAGACATTCCTTTAGGATTTTGAGTACTTAAAGCGAGGAAAATAAAGGAAAAAAATTATTCATTAGAAATAACTAGATGATAAGAAAAATGAAAATGGATTTAATAGATAATGATAATACAATTTCCTCAATGTAAATTCAAGTATAAAAAATCCAAAATAAAATGGTACCGAGGCCTAAATCCCTTACCTCATGTCTTGTATTTTTTATATGTGTTCGAACATGCTATACAATAAAAATAGATTTGTTATTCATGTATTAAAAAACTATATTGATATATATCATACCATATATTATTTACTTATAACATATTATCACTCATTTATTAATAATTTGTTATTAAAATCAATGTTCTAGGAGATATCAGCTTCATTTTTCATGCATGTTTTGGTTTGGAAGTGTTGATTCTTATAATTTGATCACAATTAAATAATATCTATAATATTAATCATGATATAAATGTAATATATATTCATTATATATATATATATATATTCTATAAAATGTTTATATAGAAAAATTAATGACATAGTTCATGGAGAAGGTTGGTCGTACGTATGCATGAACACTATTTTCACTTTTCGAAAGATGTAAAGAAAGAAAGGTAAATAGTAATTTAACTTTACAAAATCATCATGATATTATATATATTCATTAATTATATCATTATTACAATCAATGGAAAATGGGAGTGAAAAATGAATCACATCTCTTTATGGAGGGGGTTGTCTACACGTACCCAAGAGAAACATTATCCTTTTCCAATGGATGGGAAGAAGGTGGATAATTATTGTTATATCATAATAATAACATTTTAGTATATTAATGAAAATTAATTTGTTATTTTATAATATATACCGTATATTTATATGAGGTAAAATAAAAAATAAAATTGAAAATACTCAGTTAAGAGTTATACCTCTTTACTGAGAAACCTTATTTGCATTAAACCTTAATCCTTGAAGGGATAGTCTTCTGGAAATAAAATAATATCTTTGATGTGGTTAATAAATCCATTATGGTATTATGGTTGGTATTGTCTAATATAGAAGGCTAAAAAGGTGTGAGGAAGAGAGTAGACAAGGTGCCATTTTATAAGTGAGGGGAGGTGCACTCTTGGAATTAATTAAAGTATTAAATTAATATAAATTATATTTTATAATTAAGTTACTCCAAATTTTTATATTTTTATAATTAAGTTACCCAAATTATATTATTTTTATAAATTTTAAATCATTTAATAAAATATTTTTATAATAAAATACCATTAATGCCATTTTTGGGAATATTCATTTAATTTGACTTTGAAAAAACATGATAGTAAAATAATTAAAATATAAATATTTTAAACATCCCTAATATTTTATATTTATCTATAATATTTTTTTTCGCAATAATTCATTCAAATTTAATTACTTTTAATATTTTTAAAATAATTTATTTTATTTTTCTATTAATTGAATAAATACCATGTCAACACTGTGTAAGCATTTAAGGTAATTATTCAATCACTACAAATTAAAAATAAACTACTAATATAAAAAAATATTACATATTTTGAATAAAAATTCAGAACTAAACTTATCCCATTTTTATCTTTTTTGAATTTTTTAGAGATATTAGAGTTAAGAGAGTGACATTTTGTATTTATTCCCTTATAAAATCAATATAAAGGTCATAATCAAATAAAAATCAAACCATGCGACCATATATTCTAGAATTGGTTGGCAATGGGAATAATCCATCCATATACTAGGATAACGCCAATTTTTTAAGAAATTTTAATGCCTTATACCTATGTTTTAACCCTTTTTTAACTATTTTACCCTTAACGTGGTGAAGAATATTCACTAAGATTAGTATTTATAATGAGAAAAAAAATAAATGAGCCTATTTATTGAATTTGGACCTCATGATTGAAAATATGGAATCTATTTTTCAATATCAAATTTCTATAATTAGAATATTCACTTACACAAGGCAATACAAACCATTTTTGTAGAAAAACTATTTTTGAATAATAAACAGACTTTACTAAAAATTTGTTCTTATTTATTATGAATTAATTAATAAAATTTTATTGATCATGACAATTATATATATTTAATAACGTGGTTAATACTATTCATAACTGCTAATTCAAATGTTTGGTGATAACTTAAACATTAATTAATAGTATAACATGGTCTGTTTAAAGTACATGCTGTGTATAAATAAAGTTATCAAAAAAAATAAAATTTATTTATAGAAAACTATATCTTAAAATATTTGGGTGTTATAAGAAGATTTATTTGTGCGGTGGTTCCCTTTGTTGAAGGCTGGGTGAAGTGATCACTCTAGTAAAAGGATGGGTGAAGTGGTTGTTGGTTAGAGATCATTGTAAGAGGGGGGGATAATTTCCCTTTTAAAAAATAAACTATAATAAAAAGAAAAAATTCAAAAGTATATGATTTTAAATAATAGAGTGATAAATTGATTATGTGATAATTGATAAATTTGATTTGAGTTTATAAATATAATACCGTAGTAATTTAAATGTAGAAAAAATTTAACCAAATTTATAAAATTATGAGAATAAATGTTAAATCACAAAATATAGAAAAGTAAATAGAGGAAAACACAATTGTTATGGATATTTATTAAACCACAATGTGTACTGATATGTCTCCACACACTGACTCAATAGGTAAATAGTTTAAATATATTGATATCAATGATGATCATGAAATCTTTACCTGATAATTTTAGTTTGTGAGTAACCTCTTGATATTTCCCTCACTTTAATGGAATGAGAACCCAATGTGGAAAGATGGTAACAAATAGATAGGTTTGATTTAGGAAAACCCATTACAATCCACTCAAAAATTTCTTTGTATGGATGATTATAATGGAGGATAAGATATTCGAGGGAAATATTTCTATCCTTTAGGAGATTGAGAGCATGAATTTGGATCTTTGATGTTTTTTAGAGAAATCTAGCTCTTTGAGATCGATTTAGACCAAGAGAGATGTTGGGAGAAATTTGATAGTTTAGATTCACCTTGATCCTCTATTTGTATCATTAATAAACCTTTAAAAATATTCTTTAATTATCTGAGAGAAATTAATATTTTGAAGACCAAATTTTAGAGGGGTTTGAACAACTTCAAAAGTATCCCAATTCCATCATAGGATGAAATGCATTACACCACACTATAGTAAAAACATCCTGGCCATTTTTCCTTCAAAACACTCAATATCACACTTTAGAACAGATCCTCCATTCTCTAGAACTGGTCCACCTATCCCTAGCACTAGTTGTTTTGGCCAGTTTTTCATGGAACTTCAAAAATAGGCTTCTTTAATTCCATACAAGTACTTATAAGGGTATTCCAACTTGGTTAAAAGGAATTGAAAGATAAAATAATATTTGTCAAAGCATTTAACCAGACATTAAATTATTTTCAATATTTCATTGAATTACATCACTTGGTATTCAATGTAAACACTAAAACTCAATTAAATGAAATCATTAGAAACAAAGTTAAGTTTTTGTGACAATTAAAAAACCATGAGTGAGATATGGGAAAACAATATCACCCTTTTTGATGATCATAAAAATGTTATACTATTTGTAAATCATGAAAGAAAGATATAGAAAATTAAATTCAATATATTTCTATATATTCATTGAACCTAATAATTAAACACATAAATATCATTAATAACAATAATAATGAATAAATTTAAAATACCCCTCTATATGAAAAAAATTAAAAACTAGATAATATTTTAAAAAATTAATGAAAAAAAGTTAAGAACTACTACCCTTTTTGAAAATTTCTCCCCCTCGATGAACTTTTTTTAGGACATCTCTCCCCCTTTGTGATAATCATAAAGAGAAAAACACCAAAAATAGAAAAACAAGAGTAAGAATAAATTTATGAAATATTTTGAAGAATAACTTAAGGGAGATTTGAAAATTGGATTTCTTTTTGAAAAATAATCTTAAGAGAGAAAAATATTTTGTGAAGAAGATGATTATTTTGAAAACACATTTTAATTTACAAACTCACCAAATAAAAAAACATTTGAGAGGGAGAGAGAAAAGTAAAATATAATAATAATGGATTATGAAAGTGAAAAAGATAATATATGAAGAAAAATGAATAATAAAATAGAGTGGCAGAAAAAATAAGGATAAATGAATTAAAGAGAAATAAGAGATAAAAAAGAAGTGATAAAATGAAAATAGAATGTTAAATAAATTTTCCACTAAAACACCTTAAAAAATTACTTTACCACCATTGATTGATTTATCTATTGAAAATAATTTGATGAAAGAAAAGGTCCTTTGTAAATTGAAAGTATACATCAAAAAAATCCTTCAATTTCATTTTATACAAGGTTAAATCATGAAGAGAGTTAAAGTGGAAACTATATAAAATATATTTTTACTCATCATTAATCTTATTTAAGGGAGATAAAAACATTTTTTCTTCCAAGAATCTATAAACAAAAATATTTTTATGAGTTTAAAGAAGAATTTAAAAAAATTTAAAATCAATGTTTGTTTTAAAAATAACATTAATATTATAAAAAGTACATATTATTTTAGAAAATATGATTTCAAAATTTTTAAAAAGAGAAAATATTTTTTTAAACAACTAATTTTTCAAACAAAATATATCTCTTATAGAAGATTTCATAATTAAAAATAGATAAGGCTCCCCCTCAAATGATAACACATGTGATATAAAGGGATCATATCCAATATAAAAAGTTAAATAAAAATTCATGATTTAAAACTATATCAAGTTTAAAAAATATTTGAAATATAAAAAATTCTAGATAACCAAAGATCAAATGAATTATGTCACAAGTGAAGCATTCATAATTAATTAAAAATGATCAAGGGCTAGCGGTTTGGAGAAAATTCAATGAGTTAATATTCCATTGGGAAAAAAATATAATAAGATATCCTCTTTTTAGAAGTGATCTATTAGGAAATTATGTTTGATGCGAGAGGGATGGGTATGATTTTTAGAGATATTAATGGAACTTGTATTGTTAAACTTGGTAGGTATATGGTCAAATGTGAGCCCAAAATAAAAAACAGTGTTTTTCATCCATAGAATATGAGCACACCAACTCCCAACGGTTATGTATTTTACTTCAACTATAGGAATAGAAAATGAGTTTTTATTCTTACTACTCCATGATATAAGAGATTTTCCAAGTAGATATAAAGTTCCAATAGTAATTTTCCTATCTAGTTTTCATCATCCAAAATCATCATAAAAAAATAAGTTAATTCAAAAAAGGTTTATTTCAGATAAAAAAGATTGATATTTTTGGATCCTTTTAAATAACAAAAAATTATTTTGACAAATTTGAAATGATATTCCTTTAGATTTTATTGAAAACTAGAATAAAAAAAATCAATGAATATTATATTAGGCTAGGGAATAGTAAGGTAAAGTAGTTTACTAGTCATACTTCTATAATTTTTTGTTGGCCATTTTAATGGATTCAACCAATGTTAAATTAAAAGTTATACTAATGGGAGTGATAATTTCCTTATGAATATGCATTATGAATCAATTTAAATTCTAACTGGTGTATTTTATATGGTTTAAATAAATTCCATCATTTCTATGAGAAAATTGAAAACCAAGAAAGATTTGAGTTCCACCATAAATCTCTTCAAAAATTAATTTTTCATTAAATATGAAAATTTAAAATAAATATTTTCATTAGTAGAGCCAAAAATCACATCATCAATGAAAATTTTAATGAATAATAATTATTTTGGTATGTGTTTTAAAAATACGCTTTAATCAAAATTTCCCATTTTAAAACTGTTTAAAAGAAGACAATTTGAAATATATCAATACCAATACCAAGGAGATTGTTTTAATCTATAAATAGATTATGATATTGTGATAACAGATTTTGAAAATTGTAGCTTTAAAAAATAGGTGGTTGTGCCAAAAAAACATTTATTGAAATAAAACCATTTAAAAAATCACTTTTGACATCAATTTTAAGGATATTGAAATTAATATGAGAGATGAATTCCAACAAGATTCTAATAGATTATAATCAAGAGACGTTTTTAATGGTTTCACCATAGTCAATTACTTCTTCATGTTTGTAAATTTTGGAAACTAAAAGAGATTTGTTTCTTGTGATAATACCTGAATCATTTAATTTATATTGAAAAACCCATTAAAATAAAATATCTAAATGATTATTATGTGTTTCCATGAGATTCCATACATCATTTTGAGTGAATTTATTTAGTTCATATTGCATTGAATGTACAAAAATTTCACTATTAAAGAAATTGTTATGGTTTTGGGGTTCACGGTGAGAGACAAAGGTAAGGCAATCAACCTCATTAAAAATAAATATTAGAGTATGTTTTATATATTTAAATATCAAATGAATATTTCAAGGGGATGGTGTTTTGATTTTTTTAAAACATTATAAATATAATTTGAAAGAAATTATTGTTCTTATTTTTCATCATTATTTTGAAAAGGTTCATTTAAAAAATTATTTTAAAAAACATTTGAGAAAGCAGTTTTATAAAACCTTCATAAAAAACCACATGGATTTATTATTCAATAATTTTAGTTCTTTTTGTAAAGACATGGTAATATTTTCTTGATTTTTATTACCCAAGAAAGATACCTTCATCTGATTTGGGATTTAATTTTCCAAGATTATATTTGGGGTTTAAAATAAAACATTTGAAACTAAAAACATTAAAAAACATATCTTTGGGATTTCTATTAAGCCAAAGTTAATAAGGGATTTTAAAAGAAAATTTCTTATGAGAACAAGATTCACGATATAACATGGAGTATTCATGGCCTCTACTGAAAAATATTTGGAATAGAAAATTCATTTAAAATATTTCATGTGATTTATTGGATTGTTAAAATTTTCCTCTCTACTGCCCCATTTTGTTAAGGGTTGTGAAGATCTGGAAAATAATTATTATAGCTTTCAGAAGAACATAAATAATTAAATTCATTATTACTGAATTTTACACCATGATCACTTTGAATTGAAATAATTTTGAAGCCTTTTTCATTTTCAACATATTTAGAAAACATGTTGAAAGATTTTAAAGATCCCCTTTTACGAGATAAGAAATATTGCCATGTAAATATTGTAAATTCATCAATAATAACAGGGTTATATGATTTTTCTCCAAGACTATCAATTTTGATTAGGACGGAAAAGGTTGAGATGTATTTGATTAAGAAATTTTGAAGAGAAAATACATTTTTTATATATAAAAAATAGTATTTTTGTTTCCTAACTTTTTATCATGCTTCACATACTATTTCATTATTGAAGTGAAAATTGAGAAGATCACATAATAGTTGATAATATTTGAGTTTTAAAAGTGAATGAGAGCTACTATTACCTTGGCATATATTCCAAATATATGAATACACACTTGTGCACTAAAAAATTTAATGATTTGGCTAGAAATAGATTTTAAAGTAATTATATTAACATTTTTAAATATATAGGGGGTAAATAAAAGTTTTAATTTAAAATCATAAACCTAGAAAACATTATTTTCTAAAGTGATTGTAAAATTTATACCACTCAATTCACTAATTCTTAGTAAAATTTGTTTCAATAATTTTAAAAATAAAACATTTTTAATTAATATTGAGTTAGAAAAATTGATGTCACCTTCACCAATTATCCTCCCCTAGGTTTATCACTTAATGTTATGTGACCTACTTCTAGTTTATTGATTTGAATGAATTTGTAGAGGTCACCACACATGTGGATTGAGAAACCACTCTCCATGAACAAAATTTCTTCTTGTATTTTTCTCGAGAGACACTTTCCTTCAAAGTTAAATTATTAAAGGTTTTGGTACCCACAAAAAATTGGGTATGATTGTATTATACAATTATGATTTTTGAATCCAAGAATTTCTAACAGGTTTTCATTTTGAAAATTGGATGAAATATAGATTGGATTTGGTCTTCCATATCATGATTTTTTTTAATTTCATTCAATGATTAAATAACCAATTGTTTTTAAAAAATCATAAAATTTATCTTGTGATAAACATTTTTAAAATTTTAATTTTAATTTATTCTTAGAGGTACATTCATGATTGGATTAACCAAATATAGCCTGATATTTTTTAAGTTTCTGAGAGAATGCAATTTTATTTAGATTTTCTTGAACTTGATTGAAGTTGAAAATGAAAATTTTGAGGTATCTGATGGTGAATTTGATCTTATCAACATCTTTTTTTATTTTCATTTTGAGATTTTATTTTTCTTGAACCACTTGATTATATTTATTTTTAAGTTTTTTATATAAAGAATAAAGTTGTAAAAATACATTTCTATGTTGATTTCAAGAATATTTTAGTAATTCATAATTTAGGTGAGAAGGGGATAATGATCAAGAAGAAAAAGGAGAAGTAAGATAATATGAAGAAAAATAAAAACTTGGAAGAGGGTTGCTAAATGTGAAATCTTCAACAACATATTCTATATGTAACTTGGGTATTGTGTCACTTGAAGTTGATTCTAATGTTAAATTCACATAGACATCATTTTCACTCCATGTTGTGACCTTGAATGAATTTTTATATTGTTTCACTTCATTTTATTTCTTTTTAGAGATTAGGAACTCTTGTTGTATGTGGCCATTATTTTTTTACCATTATATCAAGTCACATCCTATTCTATCTTTTCATTAGACTTTATAGATATCTTGTTTATTTTAACATTTTGGTATAATTTTTACATGTTCCTAGAAAGAAGATAATAGTTTATTAACTCAAATCTGGATTGTTCATTATTGGTCCCTTTGAAGGTGATGGTTTTCTTGACTTCTTTGGATTCATTGGACTATATCTCCAATTGTAATTTCATAATGAATTCATATATAATTAGGGAGAGGATGAGTTCCTCAACATCTATCTTTTTCACATCTTTGGATTCTTGTTTGGATATAACATTAGGATCCCACGAGCTAAGTAAAACCCATAAGTTTTTCTTTATGAGTTTTTCTATAAAAAATTCACCGCTGAAAGAATTTATACCATTGAAAATTTTAGTAAATATTATAAACATTATTGTAATAGATTCATTAGAATACATAGTGATACTTTCTAAATTTGGATGGTACACATAAAAACTATTTTATTTTAATTTATTTTCACTTTTGTCTATGACTTCTAATATAGTCTAAATCTCGTAAGCATTTTTTCAAGAAAAAAATGGTTGAATTCATTTATATCAAGACCAAAATTCAAGGCATTCAATGATATTTTATTTAATTAAAAATTATTATCCTATTTAAGAATCCAATTTTATTTTTATTCTTTTGTGGGAACATAATCATGCCTCCATATATGATATTAAATAGTAGCATGAAAGTTTGACATCTGATTCTTCCAGCAGGATTATTCTGTGCCATTAAAATTAGGAGCATAAAAATTTTAATTTTATTTCATAATAAAATAATTCTTTGAAATTAGTTAGGGTTTGAAAAAAAATATTTAAATCTATTTTTTAAAATAAGTAATTTTTTATAAAAGGTAAAAGAAACTGTTGATACCAATTATTGGTTTGAGATTATGGAAAGAGGGGGTGGGGGTGAATTTAACATTCAAAAATTAATTTTGAATAAAAAGAATAAATTTAATACTAAATTATTTTGAAAAAATAAAGGAAGAAATTGATTACGTGATAATTGATAAATTGGATTCAAGATTATAAAGATAATATAAAAGTAATTTAAGGATGAAAATGATCTAACTAAATTCATTAAATTATTTGAATTGATTTTAAATAATTAAATAATGAAATTTAAATAGAAGAAAAACACAATTAATAGAGAGTTCAGATAAAGCATGATGTGTGGCCCTATATAGCTTCCCCTTAACATGATGGGTAAATAGTGTAAATCCCTTGATCTTAATTGTGATCAAGAAACTATCCCCTCACAATTTTGTTTTTTGAGCACCGTATTGAGCTTCACTAGTATCCAAGGAACCCATACCTAAATTTTTAAAATTGATAACCCAATGCAAAAAAATATGGTATAGAAGATAGAGGTTTGTTTTAGAAAAACCCAATATAATTTAATCAAAAATCTCTTTGTATAAATGATTAAAGTGGATAATTTTATATTTGAGAGAAAATTTGATATATTATATGATATTTAGAACTTGACCTTGGATCTTTGAAGGGTTTTGGATAAATCTAGCACTCTAGCATAGATCCACATCAAGAGTGATGTTGGGAGAATGTTTATTATTGACAGAATCCTTAATCATCTATTTATAGCCTTCAAAATCATAAAAAATATTATAGAATTATCATTGAGTAGTTAATAATTTTAAAACATAATTCAAGAGAGGTGTGACCAATATTAGATGTAGCTTAAGTCTTTCATAGGATGAAATAGCTTTCACCACGACCTAGTACAAATTTAATGGTTGTTTTCCTTCCAAATATTACCACACTACACCTTGGAATAGATCTAGCACTCCCTAGTACTGGTCCAACACCCTATGGCATTGGAAGTTTTGGATATTTTTGTGTGGAACATCAACAAGAGGCTTATTCACTATAATCCAAGGTCTTCTATGGTTCTTTCAAAATTATTCCAAGGTCCTATATCATAAAGTAAGATATATAAAAGCCTTCAAAAATAATTTAAAATATATTAAATACGTAATTAAATTACATCACTTGGTATTTAATGTAAACACTGATACTCACTTAAATGAAATCGTTAGAAATAAAGGTTAGTGTTTATAATCATGAAAACACCATGAGAGTGAGAGGTAAAATAGCGGTCACCCTAGTGGAAGTTTGGGTATAGTGGTCATCCTTATACAATAATATCAAGGTGAACTGGGTTTGTGGTTCACCCAAGATAGGTCATTCACCCTTGTGTCAGAGCACTAGGAATGAAGTGGTCTTCTATGATGGTTTTAGAAAAAAAATATTTAAGTGACAATAATTTTTTTGTTTAATTCTATAAGGTTTTAGTCTTAATTAAGTCACTTTAAATGGGGTTTAGAGACTATGGTGCATAGAAGACCATTATTTTAGGGTTTCCATTTTCATGTTTTTGAATGTGTAAAATTAGGACACTCGGGGGGTCAATAATTTGAATGGTGCTTGACTGGGGAAAGCATGGTGCATGCATGGACTGGGTAAGGGCCACTATAATGAATAACTTGTGTGTATAACATGGATATGTGTTTGAGAATTTACTTTGTTTGATTCCTATTACATATAAAAGTTCCAATAATGAAACATATGAAAATATATGCTCATGGCAAGGTAGGGTACACTGGGTATGTCATAAGTTACATGCCATTGATTGAATAAGTCATGAAATGATTTTTTACTTCCCATGAATTAAAGATGAAATCTTTAGCCCTTTGATCAAAATGTAACTGTCTAATTATGTCCATGTACATTCTAGTTTTTTGATGAGTTAATTTTAGGCAATCAAAGAATGATATATTAGGCCTATTGGTAGATGATATAAGAATACAATTTTCTTGATTTGGTATTCAAACAAAGAGATAATATTAAACAATAAGTGTTTTTATGATGTTGTCATCAATATGGAATTAATTTCTATCTCCATGGGTGCCTTGACTAATTGTTAGATTCTAATATTGGATTTTAGGCAAGACCTCCTACTTCAACTGATAAAGAGTCCTAGAGGTTCACACAATAAGTGTATCCGGAATCTTAGTTAAATTTTATATTCATTTAATATGGGAAATAATATTATTCTCAAGATTTATGAATAATATTTATTTTGGTTATGTTGATCAAATAAAATAAATTACTAATTATTCTTGTTTGGAATATATGTGAGTTGATTATTAACAAATATTTATTCACTAACAAGTGAATATAATATTTTTTATTGAATGAATAATATAATGATATTTATCTATTTAAATGAATATTTATTATCCAAGGTTTGTTAGATGTTGAGGAAGATTCACATTCCAAGTTAAGGTCTCAATAAAAATGATATATTTTATTTAATATCATTTAAATAAATATTGATTTATTTATTATGAAAATGATATCTAAATATCCCTAAGTTTTCACATGTCATGGAATATAATAATAATAATTATATTATTCAACATGAGGTTTATTTATATAAAACAATTAAATGAGGGCCTCAAAATAATTTTCAATTTTTAAACCCTAAATATATAACCCAACTTATATCATTTCTTGGGAAAGGAATAATAATTTATGTGCACAACCAATTCTATTCAGAGAGAATTCGGTTAATACTTATAGATAACCTCTTGAAGAACACTCTCAAGAATAAGAGGGGATCATACTACTTCTCCCCCTAAAGACTAAGATAATATATTAATGAATAATTTATGTAATATGGTATTATTTTTATGGTCAACATGAAGGGATACATGATTATACGCACTTCCATTCCAGCACCCAGAGTTTTATCAATTATATTGTGAGATTTTTAGAGCACATGTGGCACCAAAAGAGTAATTATATAATTTAATATTCATTGAAAAAGTTGTTTGATGATAATTTAAATTTATTTTATCAAAATCAAAGGAAATATTATTATTACAATATAATTCTTATATTAAATCATTTATAAATTATATGTTAAAAGATTATCTGTTCAAATATTCCATGGTTGGGTTTATCCAATTCTATGGATTTATCTGAATAAATCAATGAAACCCATTATTGTGAATGGGACAAAACTCTTCTATTATGACCCATAACCTTTACTATATAGACACACAAAGTATATCCCCTCACCATATTCTTGTTTTTGTACTGTTTCCTACATAGACTGTGAAATAAACCTACACAGTATCTACATTGAGTACATGATGTGTGGACTCAACTGAGTTACTCAGTGTGCACCTCTATGTCCTTGATTAAGTTATTCCATGACTATATAGTCTATCTTATTGAACACATTACATTTTATCCATGATTCCACCCTGATCATGTGTCACCACCTAGGCTGTGTCATGTATGTTATACTTGGTGTGTATCTTGACTACATGACATGTGGATGAGTGTGTACTCGGTCAACCCACATGGAGCATGAATCATTCCTAAACTTAGTGTGATATATATAATAACTAAAAACCATATCACCACAAATAGGATGTATAGAACATGTTTTATTCTAAACTAGATGTTGTGTAGTCGGTATCTTCACTCACAATTCTAGATACACCCAAATTCACACCAATGAAACCGATCAAATCTTCCGATAATCCCCACACCGCACTATCCAAAATCATCTAGAAAAAACAACAATCCTTCCCAACAATCTTCTCATCCCTGATGCACCATCATAAAGTTGTTACATCATACCTTAATATATATCTGCATCAAACTATCACCAAAAGGTCTCTTTATGTGTCAAACACTACCACCTTTGTTCGATAACACCTCAGCTTTATTTTAGTTCAACTGAAGCTACCTTAACACACTAATCTATCATCCACGATGAAGGCCAACTATAACAACCCAAGATAAAAATATCTTTATTTTACACCATTTTTATAATTTATACATTAAATCTAATAAAATATTTTTAAAATACCAAGGATAGAAGGTATAATATATTTTTGCATAAACTATATAAGAAACTCATTTTAGTATACTTGTGAACATTTATCTATAATATAAGCACACTGAACTCCCTTATAGACTTCTCATAAGTTAAACTCAAATTCATAACATGAGGAATAAAAACATAATAAAGGGTTGATATCATATTCTCAGTGAGGGTAAATGTAAGAAACAACAATCAAAGATCATAAGTGAGCATATGATGAAAATATGGTTATAATAAAAAATATAATAATATCATACCCAAAAAAGAATAAACCATAAATCATGAGTCATGGAAGAAATATTTTAATAATATAAGACGTGAATCAAATGGGTGTGGACACATTATTCTCTAAAAATGGTCCATGAGAGCAGAACATTCACACAAGAACATGAATGAATGTGTGGCATAAATATAGGTATAAGAAGACATATCATTGTGAACATATCTTATCCAAAATTATGTCCATGTGATGTTTTTTGAGAATAGATAAACAGAAATTTTACCCACACATAGTCTTGTGAGAATTTATGAACCACAATTTTACCCATGTGTTATCTTTTGAGCATAATTTAACAACAATTATACCTATTCCAAACCTTTTGTTCATAGCTTAACCATAATTATACTCATGGAAAACCTTGTAAGAATGTATTAACTACAATTACACCCACACACATCCTTGTGAGAAAATATTGACTATAATTATACCTATTCACAACCTTGTGAGCATAACTTAACCAAAATTATACAAACACACAACCCTGTGAGAATATCTTGAACACAATTATATCCACATGCAACCATGTCAGCTTAGTTTAACCATAATTATACACACACACAAAATCATTATTTAATGAGATGTAAAACATTAACCAATTCATTGTAGGTTGATGTAGGACTTCACCCGTTAATCATCCAATCATATGTGTGCTTCTTTAAATCAACCATTAATTATATAAAAAATAACACATATAAAGAACAATTGGTTTCACAACATTTTCTCATAGTATAATCAAAATTGACCTCAATAATTTATATGGTTAATACCCAAAATTAAATAATCCTAAAGAGTATTTCATAATAACATTTAGAGAGTTGTTAATGAAAAATAACTTCCA
This sequence comes from Viscum album, assembly GCA_963277665.1. Taxonomy (NCBI): domain Eukaryota; kingdom Viridiplantae; phylum Streptophyta; class Magnoliopsida; order Santalales; family Viscaceae; genus Viscum; species Viscum album. Next base: position 52,912,610 of record OY728138.1, on the reverse strand, counting down.
AGGAAATAAGGCATTTGATGATAATGTTGAAAATGGTAACAAAAAATAAAGGTGTTTTTAGATAACTCTTTTAACTTTGGTGTAAGTGATGAAGTTATGGGTCACTTTGAAAATTAATTTTTAGAAAGGATAATTTTGATAAATTACAAATAAATAAATTTCAAAATTAATATTTATATTTAAATCTCAATAATGATGCCCTGAAAAATAAATAAAGGTTCCAAAAAGGTGATTTGAAAAAAATAATAAACTTTTAATTCTTAGAAAGAATCATCAAAAAAGAAACCTTGAAAAATACATAAAGGCTTCAAAAATATGAAGTGAAAACTTTATAAAACGTTTACTTTTTAAAATAAACCTCAATAAGAGATCCTTGAAAACATATATTGGTTATTAAAAAAATTGTGGGGTGGAAGATAAAAAAATTGTTTTTGTAATGATGGGAAACATTTTTTAATATTTTGAAATTCATTTTTTAAAAATTTAAATCATAAAAATATTATCAAAAATTCATTTTGAAAAGAAAAAAAGGAAATTATTAATTTCACAAGAGATAACAGAAAATTAAGTTTCCAATTATAAAGGATAAAATTAGAGGGAAATAAAAATATTGACAAGAAGGGGAAACCATTATTAAAGAGGATGTGGATTATTCTCAACGATAATATATTTTTTGAGGAAGAAATTCATCAAAGTAAATTCTTTGAATTTAAAATTCATTCTCCTCATAGAGGAATATAACTTACCATGAAATAAAATATTAGGGTGGAAGTAACCAATATTAGAAGCAATAAGTTCAAGAAGAATTATTAAAACTCATATAAGGGAGTTAGGTTTAAAAATACCCTTATAATATTTTGTTTTTTGAACCTTAAAGATCCTTATAAACTTCGTATAGATTGAATAGATACCCATTTAAATAAAGAACGTGATATGGCTCTTCAAACCCCTTAAATTACATAAATATAGTAATAGAAATTCATTAGAAATTATTCAAACCATATGAAAGATATCATGGTTCACAATAATAAATACCTATAAATAAATTAAATTTGTGACAAGAAACCCCCTGCCTTAATTCATACCTTCCACTAAAGTACTTCAAAATCATTGAGGACATTGAGTTTCCCATAGAGTATTCCATCAAAAGGGAGGAATTAACAAACAAATATTGGGTCTAGTAGCTTAAGGATGAAAAATATAATTCTAGGGGAAGTAAATAGGGAAACTTTTCAAGAAAAAATTGAAATTTGGGAGTGGTCTTGAAGGGGTGATGACAGGCCCCTTTTATAAGCATTGATAGTGGAATTTATCTAATTATTTCATCTAATTTTAAAGATAGCACATTTTTCACATGTCAAAAAGACTCCAAAATAGAAAATAATGTAGTGTGGATTTGTTTTGGTGGATCCACACCTGAACCATTCAATTAGAATCAAAATTTAAACATGTTCGGCCCTTCACTCCTTTAGATAAACCTTTTTACCCTTTTGAATTTTATTGTGGTAACTAATATTTACCAAATTAATTTATCCTTTATGCCTAAAAATAAAATAGTCATTATATAATTCGTAACTTATAATTCCAAATTTTATATCTATTTTATTATATTTACTTTCTAAAATATATAAAAATTAATTTTAAATAATAAATTTATAATGTATTAAATATAGTTTTAGACAATAATGTGAATAATGTTATGTTGGAACTAGGGTGATCCAACTTGGGAGGACTGTTTTGTGTTTTTTGAAAATCCAATTTTGGTATAATAAAATATTATGTTTTATAAGTAAGAAAATTATTTGAATAGGAAGGTTATATGTGTCTTTAAAGAATTCGGAGAAGATGACATTGTTTTACATTGTTTGTTAAAATTTTTGGGGATAAAATCTAAAGGGAGGGAATTCAAATCATGCAATATTCAAATCTTCTCACGATCGTGTAAGACAGAATGGGTTTTTAGATCACATGTGTTAAGGAGAATGTCATCATGATATTTGGTGAGTCACTTAGGTATAATTGTGTTAGGAAAATTGGTCTTGTGAATCATTTAAGTAGGAATATGTTAGGTGATCACATGGTGGAATCACGTATAGAATGTTATGATGGTTTTGATAGAAAAGGATTAAAAAAGTGATGAATGATAAGAATATAAACCCTTGTGAGTTACATAAATTGACTTATTTAAATGGATTTTGTGATCACATAAGATGTAAATCATCACGTAATGGGTTTTTTAGAATCATAATAAGAGAAATATGCAGTATATGATGGATTCCTTTTGTGAAAGGAGCATCTTAGTGAAGTATAGTAGAGAAAACATCCTTGAATGGGTAAAGGGATTTTTATGAAGGGAGTCACATGACCTCACAATAATGTTCAATCATTTCTTTGAGGCTATATTTTGTACTTCTATCCACAGTTTTAGGAAGATAATTTTTGGTTTAGTTTAATAAATATCCATTGTTCACATCATTAACATTTTGATGAGAAGATTGAGGATTTAATTAGGGTTGGTAGTATCTCTATGAATATGTCATATGACCAGGTTTATCCATTAGAGTTATCATGGATTGTCCACACTATCCTAGAAATTATGATGGGATACACAATCAATGTTACAAGACACATTTCAATTAGAGAAATTCTCATGAATGAGATATGCAGTCAGGGTCTTACACTTGAGTTCTCATTAATAGTATTATGTGTCAACTAATCTCACTAAGGTGCTAATTTATCAAGGTCTTGCACTCATGGTCTTTCAATTACAAATTTTCACCCAATGTTATGTGATGGGTATCTCATGCTTAAGATTATGTGATTGGGTTATGTAATGGGGTTATTTTATGCATAGTGTTTTAGGATAAATTATTTTTAACTCTTAATGATCTTAATTATGAAGATATTTTTAAGAATAATGAACATTTTAGAGAATTATATCCTGGAATTAATGATACAATGCATTCAATATATGTTTAATGAGGAGTATATGACCTTCAATTCATTAAACTGAGGAAGACTTCATCCCGAGTTGTTTCTAGGGAGGAGTCAATGGAGGTGGTCCAAGGGAATAAATGAGCTATCCCTGAATACATTGTAATGAAAGTGTACATAGAATGAATTGTTCATGGAAAACCATCATAATCCACTAATAATAGTGAACCATATTTAATTTAGGTATGACTGACCCATCATTTTAATATACTCCTTGGATGTATCCTTTTATGGTGAACCATGAAAAATTCATTTCATTCAGATTTATTATTCTACACTTCTATGATTGGTGTACGTGAAATTCAATCTAATAGGTTTAACAAGTTCTTATCAATGCAAGGACAAGATCCTTTAAAACAAAAAAGAATTGACACCCTGATTCACCCCTCCCCTCTCTAGGTGTCCTAGGGTCTAAAAAGTGGTATCAGAGGGAAGGTTCTTGGGGATGAACCAATTTTCAAAATTCTGATCTCATAAAGAACATTCTCAATGTTAGAGGAATTACTCTCTTTAATGGGTGAATATATTAGATATGGGATATAATATGAAGTCACATATCCATTATATTTTGATGGAAGTTCCCTTTGGTGTGGGTTTAGAATAGTGATACAATAAGAATTTCCATGACTCAAACTAATAGAAATCTTATAAGTGTAGATTATAAGGATTTATGTGAATTAACTAGAGATATATTAGATCAAATTTATATCAATGTTATGATATTCACATGGGATAAATCCATGTAGGATAGATTTGAAAATATATATAAAGAAGATAGAAAGGTGAATGAAGTGAAGCTCTAATTTTTCCCAATCGATTTGATGATCTTAAAATGAACTTATATGAGATAGTTTCATTAATCTAATCAAAAAGGTGGTTGGATATATCTAGTGAAATAGAGAATAAATAAAAGATACATACATCATAAAAAATATTTTATGACATCTTCCTCCTTGATACAATCCTAAATTTTTGTCTCTTAAAGAAATATATTTGACCAAACTATCTTTTGTTGAACTTATATGAAGTCATGTGGCTTATGAAATGTGAATTTCACTAAAGGCCACTTCAACCCATACCAGTAAGGAAATGGAATTTAAGGTGATGGAAAATATGAACATAAATGAATATAAAAATTGAGAAAATATAGAATATGAGATTCTATCATTAGAGGATATAAAATTTAAAAGAGGAAAGTAAAAATTTTAATCCAATCTTTCACTTTAATTCTTTTGGTGTGGAATAGTTGGGAACATTACTGCAAGTTGATTAAGGATATTTGATAAGTTTCAAAGAATCATTAAATAAGCTTCCCTTGAAAATGGGGAGTTCATATAGAAATAAATTTCAGAGGAATATCATTGTGGGAAAATAATAATGTTATAATAAATTATATATAGAGGAAGTTGAAATAAAATTCAAATATATTATTTAAGATGCTACGATGGATACTATTGAGAAGAAAGAACCTAAATCGGAAAATGTCAACGAACTTGAGGGAGTAGTTGATATCAAGGTAGAACATAAATTCAATCTAGAAGATGTTGATATTGAATGAATGAACAATAGAAAAATTAATGGATTACTAAAGGAATAATATGAATATATTTATTGGGTCAAAGAATAGATTGATCAAATGCAATAAGAGTTATATTTTCAGTTGTATAGTCATGTAAATTACAAATAAGTTGTGAAATCCAAGATGAAGATAGAATAAATGACTAAGGAGATTGATGATTTGAATTCCTTTGTACAAGAAATAATAAATATGGTAGAATAACTAGAAGAAGTAATTGTTTCTCTGATAAAAAATGGTAACAAATAAGAAATCAAGTTATCTATTGAAGAAAACTCATTTCAGGTGGTTCATAGATAGTGAACTGATAGAAAGAGTCAAGAGATGTTCAGAAGGTGAACAACATTCTGGATGACAAAATGCCCAAACTAGTAAGAAAAGGAAGAATTTTATATGAGTCTGAGTCATTGAGAGTTGTAACTATGAGGGAACATTACAAGGGAAACTGTAAGGTTGGTGATATTGTTTCCAAAATTAAAATAACATCTTTGTGGATAAAGGTTACTACTATTAAATAAAATATTAGGACTGGAAACACCTCTCAATCTATAAGTGTTCACCAACAATAAGAGATTTCTAAATATCTTGAATACATGTGGAGGAATACAGGATAAATATATTTCCTCCTATGAAATGTCATTTTTGTGGCTACCATGGTCACATCATGTTCTATTATGATGAATTAAGAAGTATTTTAAGGGACAAACCCATCAAAATAAACAATGGAGAATGAGACCATATCCACTATATCAAAGAAGTAATTCTTTCTGTGGATATTTATATCATTATTCTATATTGGGTACAAATATATTGATTATAGGGAAAAGAGAAGAGGTGATTCCTACCATAGAATTTGGAGACAAAAGAATTAAATACATTTTAATAAAATTGCATTAAAAATAGATACTCACTATTAAAGGATGAATATGAGTATGATTACACATCATATACTAAATAAAATAATTAAAATCTGTTTTTTGATCAAACTCAACCATAAATATTGTGGAAATAAAAGAGGAATATTGAGAAGGAAAATATTATATAAATTTCTCTTAGAGAAATAAAAAACATCACCACCTTAATTTTTGATAGTGGGTGATCATACCACATGATTGGTAATATGAATTTTATAGAGAATGTGAAGTGAATATTTGTTCAAATAGTATAGTTTGAGGATGATAGGGCCTTGAAAATACAAGGTAGTGGTAATACATGACTATATAGAGCTGATTTAAATAAATATAATGTTCTTTATGTGGATGGATTATGGAATTATCTCTTGAGTGTGAGTCAACTATGTGACTCAGGACTCAAAGTATCATTCAATACAAATTAATGCATTTTAAAAGGAATAATAGGAAAATATTTCATGAATGTCTGGGGACCAATAGTAATCTGTACTAGGTAGACATAAAATAAAACACCTTTATTATTTTATTTGAAGAGGAAAAAAACATCTAACATAGATGTCTTTGACATATTCACCAACTGATAATAGATAATTTTTCCACATTAAAAGCTTTAGTGGATATTCTAAATTTAAAATATGATTATAAAAGAATGTGTAGTGAAAGAAATTAGAAAAAAAATGCTCTGAGATCCATATCACCAAGGGAAAATGAGGTTATAATCCACATGATTTTATTCACACTAATGTGTGTGCTCCAATAAACATATTTGGGACATATGGTTAATGATATTTCATTCTCTTTATTGATTAATGTAAGAGAACAAAATGTTTCATGTTCATAGAAAGAAAATAAGAGGTCAGGTGATGAATAAAGAGATATCAAAGAAGAGTTGAAAACAAGAATCGATATATAATTAAAATTATATATTCTAAAAATGGAATATAGTACCCATCCATTGATGTTGAGAACTACCTCGAGAATCATAGAATTAAACATGAGGTGTCATTGGTCAGAAGACCGAAAAAATTGGGTTGTTAAATAGAGATATAAAAAAGTGAATAATATATACCAAACTATATATATTGAGAGTAAACTATTTCATAACTACTTTAAATAGCATGTTCAAGTTACTATGTACACTCAAAACTAGAAAATGACGAGTCTAGGTGAAGAGATAACACCTTAAGAAATGTTTCATGAGAATAATCCTTCACTAAATAACATTAATGTTTTAGAATCCAATGTTATAACTAAATAAATAAATAATTAAGGGAAATTATAGAGATTTAGTAGATAAACTATTATTTCTTGGATAATCTATTAAAATAACACTTACAAATGTTACAATAATAGGATTTGAAAAGTTTTGGAAGGAAATGATATTAATATTATTTATAAGAAAGATGTGAAAAACACTATAAACACACTTTCTAATGTTTTTAGTGAACAAGAATATTATGAAAGAAATTAATTATTCTAAATATTTTTATAGTGGAAGGTTAATTAAATTCTCAAGAATCCCTAAATGTTGAATATTTAGAGGCTGAATTAGAGGGGGGGGGGTACTATTACTGAATAAAGTCACACTTCACCACAAATAAAAAATAGAAGAGAAAATATTGATACATATTATATTATTAATGACCAGTATTCTCCCAACCAAACAAGGATGATGAATATCATAGAAAATTATAATTTAATATCCTTAGTAGAGAAAACATCATTTGAATAAGTTGTAAAAAATGAGTCATGGATTAAATCAATGAATAAAGAATAGGATCAGATTGAAAAAAAAACTAAACTTGGGATCTTGTGAAGAATCCATAACTTCACAATGTGATTGGAAAGAAATGGATCCTTAAGAATAAGCAAGAATAGAATGAAAATATGACTTGAAATACGGTACAAATTTTGTGCACAACCTTTAAACAAATCTAAACTGTAGATATTGAAGAAACATTTTCTCCAATAGCCCAACTAGAGTCCATATGGATTTTTTTGGTAATGACAAGAGGAGGTTTATATCAAACAACTATTGGTTTTTATGATTGGAAGTGATGAAGAAAATGTAAATAGATTGAATAAGTCCTTGTATAGTCTAAAATAGGCACCATGAGAATGGAATTCTTTACACGAGTCTTTCATGAATACTGGAATTCAAAATAGATTGAGTAGATTACAATATTTATGCAAAAATATAATAAAATAATAGTTCATGATTCTTTTCTATGTTGATGATATCATATTTGGTGTAAGTAAACAAAATCTAGTGGAAAAACTTTCAAGACCGATGATTGAAAAATTTGAGATTTCAATGCTTGGTGAGTTAACTTATTTTCTTGGGATACATGTTTTTCAAAAGAGGTGATATGATTTTGTCTCTTAGGAAAAGTGTGGAAGAGAGGTGTTGAAAAAGTTCAACATGCATGACTCTAAACCCATGGAGACCTTGATTTTAGTTGGTAGAAATCCTGGAAATCATGGGGATACGAAATCTATTGATCCCACATTTTATAGGAAGATAATTGTAGGATTTATATACTTGAATACAACATGACTGGATATTGTCTTTAAAACCTGTTTATTGGAATAATTATAGAGTAATATGAAGTAATAACATCTCACACTAGCTAAATGCATCATAATATACATCCAATGTACTCTTAATTGTGGCTTAGTCTTTGACGAAAGAAAGATCATAAATTATATTATTTTTATAATATTGATTGGTCCGAAGATGTAGTGAACTATAAATTAAAAATTGGTTATTCATACTTCATTGAAAATAACAGTGTGAGATGAATAAGAAAGAAGATTGAAATCACTTCACTAAGCACTAAAGAAACATAATATATATTGGTTTCCATGTTCTATACTCAACATATATATTTTAAGAAACAGTTATAAAAGTTCAATGAATCCTTCAAAAAAATTGTGGCGATCTTCTACAACAACAATAGTGTTACTGATCTCATTCAGAATCTAGTACAACATTATCATACCAAGAATATTGAAATTCGGTATCATTTTATTGAAGAAAAGTTAGAATAAGGAATTTTCAGAGTAGATCATGTTGCAACAAATGGGAAGGTGGTTGATATTATGACAAAACCCTTAACCATTATAATTCTCAAAAATCATTGGATGAACCTTAATGTAAATCCACATCACTTAACTTAAGGAGGTTAATATATTCCCCTATTCCTGTCATATATATTACTTTAACCATATGTTTATGTTTGGTAGGTTATTTAACTTTGGGTTTATTGTCAAAGGGGGAGAATTATTCACTGAAATTCAATGTTTACATTTTTTTTCTGGAAATAAGGTGATTTTTAGGATTTAAAAAACTCTCATATTTTGAGGAAGTTTATATTTTTGAAATTAGGGGTAGATATGATTAATTGGGATGTGATGTGTGTGAAAGGTATGAAAGTTCTTTAAAGAATGAATACATGTAAAGTTTCTCAAATATATTAAGGCATGTATTTTTCTATTGAATTCTTATTTTCAAAACAAAACATTACTCAAGAAATACTTAAAGTTATAGAAGAGATATTCTATGTCCATTTAAAGGGTGTATAAAAGTGAATTTCAATAAGATTTCAAACAACCCAAAGGGGTAAAGTTTGAGTCAAAAGTTCTATTTTGACTTTTATATCTTGTTTTGGAAACCAAAAATTGTACTGACCATGCTGATCATACTAACCATGCTGATCGTACTGACTATAATTATCGTACTGACTCTGGAAATTGTATTGACTCTATTAATCGTAATAAGTTTTATAAATCACACTCACTTGGTAATACTTATAGTACTCATACTTTACTTACTTGTTTTGGTCCTTAGTCAAAAACACATGTTTCATATTAATCATACTCATGTCTATCATCTTCATATATCTGTTGTTTTAACCAAAACAATGTCATGGAGTTAGTTATAAACTAATCAAAATGATGTCATATTTTCTGTTTCAATATGACTGTTATAATGCCTAGTGTCCAAGTCACTCTAAGTTTTCCAGAGAAATATGATTGTTGGGGGAAATATGACCGTTGGAACCTGAGGCCTATAAATAGGAGGTCATTTGAGGCCATGAATATACGTGTGTGTGATACTTTGCTTATATCAAGTTCTAGAGAGAGATACTGTGACTTCTCTCTTTCTTCGTACAAAATCCTTGAGATTACAAAACGTGAACGACTTGTTCTTAGATTTTGTATTTCTATAAGTGCTTTGTTTTTCTTTATGAGTCTGATTAGGTGAAAACGATCGAGGGCTGCCGGGGATAGGCAGACAATGCTACTGATCATCGTATCGAGGGCTTTCAAGTGATTGAAAGACAAAGGTGCTGATTAACTACAAAATTGAGGGCTTGCAGGGATAGCAAGACAGACGTACTGATTATAGTATCGAGGGTTTGTAGGGATAGCAAGATAGACGTACCGATCATCGTATCGAGGGCTTACCAAGATGGTGGTAAGATAGACCTCTTCTCCTAGGTGAAAGGATAACCCTTCTCTTTGGGTCAAAAGAATTGTAATACTTTTACATTTCCACTGCTGTTTTTTTAAGAAAGGGAATTGTATTGTCTTCCTTTCTTCATTTCATATTCAATTGTAATTGTTTCAATTACAATCATACTATTACATATTATATCGATTGATTCTATATGCTTTATGCTAGAATCCTTCACTATTGTATTAATCTGATTATTGTGGTCATCTTGAATACAATTTGTTTACTTATCTTATAATATTACATCATATCATACCTTTATATTCAATACAATTGTGGTTGTTTGTTTTTGTTGTGAATTATATTAGTTTAAGATCTTTTAAACTAATTCCTTGAGTGTTTAAACTCAAAGTTTTTAAACCTACAATTCACCCTCCTCTTGTATTGTTCCATCTAATATACATATACATCTACAGATTCGATCCAACAATTGGTATCAGAGGGAGGTTTCCACTAATTTGTATTAATTTCTATATTTCTTTCAAATTTTCATTTCAACTATTTACTACACTAACATGTGGAGTGGAAAAGATTTTGTTTTATTAGATGGCAGGAATAAATATTGGGTCAATTAAAAATCTAAATCCTTCTAGACCACCTATCTTTGATTGGAATGATTATGAGTACTGGAGATATTGAATGAAGACATTCGTTATCAATACTGGTGTAGACAATTTTATTATGCTTACTGGAGGATACAAAATTCTTGACAAAGAAGTCAGTACTTTCACTAATCAAGAGAAGCAAGAATATCAACTGAATTACAAGGTACACAATACTTTATTATGTTCCATGACCAGGAATATATATAGCCAGATATCTTCTTGTGAAGTAGCCAACTGTATTTGGAAGAAATTGGAAGTTACACATTTTGGTACATCCAAGGTTATAGAAACAATAAGAGGAATACTTCGAGTAGAGTATGATGGATTTCTTTTTTCCTTATGGAGATCCGGTATGTAATGTTCAACAAAGAGTTATGACAATTGTCAATAGTTTACAATCTATGGGAGAAAAAGGTCTTGACGATGAAGCTCTTGATGACAAAATTATTGATATAATGTTGAATGAATGGGAGTCAAAAAGGAAATCTATTGATGAAAACAGAAAAGTTTCCCAGATTACTCTTGATGAACTCTTTGGAACTCTTCTAAAGCATGAGACAAGAATGAAGAGAGATGCTTATTTAAACAAGAAGAAAAATGGAAATGGAAGTGTATCTTTTACTACCAAATTTAAAGCTAACACACCTGAAGGGATAACAAGATCCAAAGCTAAGAAAGTTGTTATGTCTGATTCAAGTGATTGTGATATTTCAGATAATTATTTATCTAATCTTGCTCGAAGGATGAACAAGATTGTGGGAAAGAAAGACTTCCAATACAGATTAAAAAATAAAGATAGGAAGGACAAGAAATATTTAGAGGTAACTTGTTATGAATGTAAGAAAGTAGGTCATATAAGACCTGATTGACCTTTACTAAAGAGAAAAGACAGAAAGGAGAAAAATTCTGATAGAAATAAGAAAAATTATTACAAGAAAAAGACAAAGAAAGTCTTGAAAGAAAATGATACTTAGAGTAAAAGTGGTAGCGATTCATCAGATAATTCTTCAGAGTATGAATTGTCAGGACAAAAGAATATTGGACTTATAGCCCGACTACTAATTGAAAATCATTGTCTTATGGGTAAGGTACATAATGATGAAGCTATTACAAATGTTTCCTTGAATGCGAATTATACTGATAATACGTATTATAAATCTTTAGATGAATATTCATCATTAGAAGATAATACATTACCTTCTTTTGAAGAAGTATCTAGGTTTGCTAAATTAATTGAGAATGAGAATTCTAAACTCAAGAAAAATCTTGATAAAGAAAATTCTAGAATTTAGATTTTAACTAAAGAAGTATCAGATCTTTCTAATGATCTTGATATGAAAACTTCTGATTTTGAAAGTGTTTTAAAAATCCTTATGAAAGTCAAATATGACAAGGATAAACTTTCTAAGGATCTAGAAAATGAAATTTCTAAGAAAAATGTTTTCGAGCCTAACTCGAGTTCAAAATCAAATGTTTTGGAGGATAAAGACTCAGTTTTAAAACTAAAATCAGAAATTTTTCCTTGATTTTTTTTGTCAAACTTTACTCATGGAAAATAAAACTTTGAAAAAATGTATTCTCAAATTCGACCATTGAGGAATCATTATGGTATTGGTTATAATCATTCTAAACTGTCATTTAGTAATAACTATTTTTTTCTTCAAAATAACCCTTTTTGTACTAAGTGTCAATGTGGAGGATACTGGAAAAGAGATTGTTCTCTTAATAGAATTCAGTCTTTAGGATTTCATAAAGCTCATTTTGCAAAACAAATGTGGATTCCTAAAATTCTTTTATCTAACCCTTCTGGATCTAAAAAAGTTTGGATTCCGAAAAACTAATTGTTTCTTTTTCAGGAAAATAAGAAGTGTACCAACAAGAATATTTGGTACATGGATAATGGCTGTTCTTGACACATGACCGAAAACAAATATTTCTTTGAAAGGATTAATAAAAAAAGGTGGAAAGGTTACCTTCAGAGATAATGCTCAAGGAAAGATTTTTAGAATAGGTAATATTGTTTTTCTTGGAAAAGTTCTTATTTCAAATGTTTTGTTTGTTAAAGGTCTTAAGAACAATCTCATCAGCATAAGTCAATTATGTGATGAAGGTTACCATGTGAATTTTAGAAATGATTAGTGTCTAGTACACAATTCCAAGGATGAGTTTATTCTATCTGCCCATAGGCAAGAGAATGTATACACTATTAACTTAGAAGACCTTATAAGCCAGAATTTACCCTGATTAAGTGCAATAGAAGACCAATCATGGCTATGAAATAGAAGACTAGGACACTGCAACCTATGAAACCTTTGTAAAATTTCATAGAAAAGACTTGTAAAGGGACTAACGGATCTTAGATATTATTCTTCAAAAGTTTTTGATCCTTATCAATTTGGTAAGCAACATAAAACTAGCTTTAAATCAATTAATGAAGTCTCAAATTCTAATGCACTAAAACTAGTGCATATGGATCTTTTTGGTCCTTCACAAACTAGAAGTATTGGAGGAAAATACTATGTATTTTTTTAGTTGATGACTTTACTAGATATACATGGGTCTATTTTCTATCAAGGAAATATGAAGCCTTTTCATATTTCAAAATATTTAGAGCCCAAGTTAAAAATGAGGAAAACCTACCCTTGATAACTATTCATAGAGATCATGGTGGTGAATTTCAAAATTCAGATTTTGAAACTTTTTGTAGTAAGAAAGGTATTACTCACAATTTATCAGATCCAAGAACTCCTTAGCAAAATGGTGTTTTTGAAAGAAGAAATCATATTCTTCAGGAAATGACAAGAACCATGTTGAGTGAATACTCAATTGCTAAGAACTTTTGGGCTGAAGCTGTGAGTACTGCTTGTTATACTATAAATCATGTTTTAACTAGACCCTTTCTTAATAAAACACCTTATGAATTATGGACTGGCCGAAAACCTAAAGTTTCATACTTCAAAGTTTTTGGGTGAAAAGTATTCATTCTGAATACTAAAGATAACTACACAAATTCTCACCAAAATCTGATGAAGGAATCTTTCTAGGCTATTCTACAACTTCTAAGTCATATAGAGTTTTCAATAAAAACAACTGTACTGTTGAAGAAATAGTACATATTAAATTTTATAAAACCAATCCTTTTATTTTCAACCAAACCCAACCTATATCTTCAAATGTGTTTTCTAAAAATGTTTATCAACCTCTATTAGAAGATCTTTTTGATAAGGAAAATGTTCTAGAATGTGTTCCTGAAACTTTTACCCCAGAAGATTTTCTACCATATGTTGATGAACAGGTTTTACAAAACCCAAATCAATTGTTTCTTAGGAATCATCCCAGTGATAATATCATTGGTGATGTAAATAAACCTGTAAGGACCAGAAATTCCTTAAGAAATTAAATAGAACATCTTGATTTTCTTTCCCAATTCTAACATAAAAGTCCAAGTGAGGCCTTAGGTGATGAATATTGGATTAAAGCAATGAAAGATGAACAAAATGAATTTGAGGGGAATCAATTCTGAACTTTAGTTGAAATACTTAACGAATCAACTGTAATTGGTGTAAAATGGGGTTTCAGAAACAAATGTGATGAAAATGGAATCATTGTAAGAAATAAATCAAGACTTGTTGCTAAGGGATATAATCAACAAGAGGGAATAGACTACGAAGAAACATATGCTCCGGTAGCTAGACTTGAATCTATTCGTATTCTATTAGCCTTTGCAGCATACTTTAATTTCAAACTATTTCAAATGGATGTTAAATGTGCTTTTCTAAATGGTTTTGTTCAAGAAGATGTTTTTGTCGAACAACCCCCTGGTTTTCTAGACCCAAAATATCCTAATCATGTTTTTAAACTTACCAAAGCCTCATATGGTCTTAAACAATCCCCTAGAGCATGGTATGATAGACTTACATGATTTCTTTTACAAAAAAATTATGAAAAAGTTACAGCAGATCCAACCCCTTTTATAAAAATGGAAAATAAAAATGTTTTGATCATCCAAATTTATGTTGATGACATCATATTTGGATCAACTCGGAAATCTCTAACTGATTCTTTTACAAAATTAATGAAATCTGAGTTCGAAATGAGTATGATGGGTGAGTTAACATTCATTTTACATTTTTAAATTTCACAAAAACCAGAAGGAACATATATATAAAAACATAAGTATATAAAATATTTACTCAAAAATTATGGTTGTGACAAAACTAAATGTATTTTCACTCCAATTGGTACCTCAAATACACTTGATCTTGATGAAACTGGGAAAACAGTAGATCAAACAATGATTATAGGTATGATAGGAAGTCTGTTATACTTGACAGCCAGTTGACCAGACATAATATTTTCTGTATGCTTATGTGCAAGATACCAATCTAATTCAAAAGATTCATTTAAAATACGTGAAAATAATTTTTCGTTATTTAAAAGGAACTCTGGCTTTAGGACTGTTTTACTCTTCTGGAAATGATTTTGTTTTAAAAAGTTTTTCATATGCTGACATTGGTGGTTGTAAAATGGATAGAAAGAGTACATCTGGAACATGTCATTTCTTAGGAGATTCCCTGGTCTCTTGGTCCTGCAAGAAACAACACTCAGTATCACTTTCCACTACTGAAGCTGAATATGTAGCAGCTGGATGTTGTTGTGATCAAGTGTTGTGGATGCAACACACACTCACTGTCTATGGATTGAGTTTTTTCCAAAACTCAAATTCTATGTGATAATACTAGTGGTATAGATCTTAGTAAAAACCCAGCACATCACTCTCGTGCATAACACATAGATATTAGGAATCACTTTCTTAGGGATCAAAGACTAAAAGGAGATATCATTCTTCAGTTTATCGGAACACAAGATCAACTTGCTGACATTTTTACAAAACCATTACCTTCCGATAGATTTGAATTTATAAAAAATAAGCTAAGAATGATTACATTAAAGTAATCATTCATGTATACTTCATGTTTTCTACCTATCCTCACATTAAAAAACTCCTCTTAAAAAGGGGGAGAACAATTTTTTTGATATTATTTCTATCTATTTATTCTTCTGGTTTGTGTTTTTGTTTGTCTGTTTATCATATTTACTGTTTACTTATCATTATTTACCTTTATGTTTATCGTATTGACTATTTACTTATCTTTATTTACCTTTATTTTTATCGTATTAATTGGTTAGTTACAGTTTCTCTTCTGTTTGCGTTTTGACTGCCTGATTACCGTAACAAGTTTGTTTTCCATTGGCACGTCTGTTCATGGTAACAAGTTTGTTTTCCACTGGCACGTCCATTCATGGTAACAAGTGTAAAGACCCGTAAAATTCAAGGGAAATTTTTTCTTAATTTTCTTTGGAATTTTACAAGAGCGCGGTTTCAGACGGCACCTGATTCCGAGGCCCGGAGTGCCTGGAATTAATTTCCGAAGTTTGGCTCGGGTACGTTCAGTGAACGAACGAGCGGGAATTCCTAACTTTTGATCCGGTGCTCGGAATTGAAATCCGAGGGCACCGATGAACTCGCAGCGTCGATATTCGCTTAAGGAGACCTTTTCCGAAGTTGCGTTTACACGAGGGGAGTTGTAAAAAAATAAAATTGTGAATGTTAAAATAAAAATTTAACTTCAATTTTTATTTTTATCTTCCTTAAGTGTTTTTATCCTTTGGGTGGAAGTTGGGTGACAACCCAACTTCCCTTGGGAGGTTAAGAGGGTGGTGGGGCCCACACGAACCCCACCCCTTCATATCCTCTTAAACCCCTCAACTCCCTTGTTTAATTTTTTTTATATAACTTAAGTATTAATGCATGGTGTTAATGTGTTAATGGTTTTCAACCTTTGGAATTCCCAACGTTAATAAATTAATAGGGAGTTAAGTCTTTTTATTTTGGTTTTGGGCTTTGCTGTGCGGGAGGAAAGGAGAGTTCTCTTCTCCTTTTAAGGCCATCTTCCTCGACGAAGAACGCGAAGAACTTCTCCGCCGAAGAACGTGGTTCTTCCGCGAAGCGACGAACTCCTTCTGTGACGGCATCGACGTCTTCTTCCGCGACGAGGAAACCACGACGCGTCGATCTTCTTCTGCGACGCGTCAACTTCTTCCGCGACATCCTTTTTCTGTGGCGTTCTTCCTCAGCGACGAACCCACGTCCGGCCTCCGCGACGCTCACCTTCCGTGGCCGTCAATGAACGTCGAGCGATAAATCAAAGGTAGGGGTTTTATTCTGTGCTCTTGAATAACCTTTATTCAATTCTACTTTGATTTTAAATAACCGACTGCTATCGGATTAATGGAAGGAGGCCGGACCGCACAAACACGGCTGACCTCCTTCCATGTGCTTGAAATCATTGTGCTTTGGTGCGGGATAACACAGTGCCGTTGCACCGCAAGAAAATGTCGAGAACCGCAGCCGGAGTGAGTCGCGGCGGTGGTGCGCGACGCCATCGCGCCGCGCCAGAGAAATAAACCAGTGAATGTCAGTGGTCGGAGCGGCCTACGGCAGAGGTGCGACGATTCGGACAAGGTCGCAGCCATCAGACGTGGCAAGCGGCAAGGACTCTGCGGAGGAGCCGCGGCCCTACGGCCGCGGCGGAGCAGCCAGAGGCGGCCGGGCTCGCCGGCCACCGGAGAATAGTAGAGCCGCGACCCTTGCCGCGGCGGAGAAGAAGGAGGCGGCCGGGCTCGCCGGCCGCCGGAGAACAGAAGAGCCGCGGCCCTTGCCGCGGCAGAGAAGAAGGGGGCGGCCGGCTGTGCCGGCCGCCGGTTTGCTCGGAGGCGGGACCCGCAGGTCCCGCGGGTGGACGAACGGCCGACTTCAATGCCGGCCGTGCATTGAATTCTGGGGGTTTGAAACCCCCGGCAGCCGAGTAACGGGCCCCCCTCACGTGGGGGGGGGGGCGTTGATTGAAGTCACGGGGGCGGCGCCCCCCGTTTCGCGCGAAACCACCCGCTCGGCCAAGCTGGCCGAGCGGTTCTGAGCGGCCGGGCCGCGCGACCGGCCGGGCCGGGTCGCGCAGGCCGGGCCGGTTTGTGCCGGCTGGGCCGGACCGCCCAGCCAGGCCGGGCCACACGGAACCGGGCCGGACCCGGACCCGGTTCGGGCCGACCCGGATCGGAGTGGTTCAGGGGGGTACTGGGCCGGGCCGGGCCGGGCCCAGACCCCCCGTTTTCAGACCTTTTAGTCAAAAGCTCATAACTTGAGCCTCGGACCTCCGAATGATGAACCGTCTGCGGCAACGCGATCCTTGGATCGAGACGGTCGTTTCGGTATATCGCACTCAAGGTTTCGGATTACTTTGAGTTCGGCCGGGTTGGTTCGTTCACGAAACCAACCGGGCCTTCGGAGCGGAAACACTCATATCTTGAGCCACGAACGTCCGATTGACGCGCCGTCAGTCGCGTTGCGTTCCTCTTAGTGAGACGGATCTTTTGGCATACTCCGCCCGAGGTTTGGACGCATGTGGAGTACGGTCGGATTGGTTTTGCCTTAAAAACCAACCGGGCCCCGAAGACGAAAAAGCCAATAACTCACAGACCGGGCGTCCAATTGACGCGCCGTCTGTTTCGTTGACTTCCTCTTGATGAGACGGAACTTTTGACATACTCCGCCCGAGTTTTGGATGCAGTCGGAGTATGGCCGGGTTGGATTGTACCCGAAATCCAACCGGGCCCCTGGAACGGGAAAGCTGTATCTTTCAGACAGGACGTCCGTTTGACGAACCGTCAGCGGCGTTGGTGTTTACGTTTAGTAACGGTCCCTATGAGTATACCCTATGGGAGTTCGGGGTACAGTTGAGATACGGCCGGGATTGGTTCGCACTCGAAACCAACCGGGCCCCTGGGACGAAAAGGCTAATAACTCACAGACCGGGCGTCCGATCGACGCGCCATCTGTTGCGTTGAGACCCCTGTGACGAGACGGACTTTTTGATATACTTCTTGCGGGACTTTGTGATACTTGGAGTATCGACCAGTAGCTCGTGGAGCGGACCCTCCCGGAGACGAGCGTGCAGAGTACGGAGACCGTGTAGCCGGCTGAGACCTGACGACTGCTTGACCGACTCGACTTGGAGTGAGTCGACTAGCCCAGTGGACGGAGCGCCCGGTATTTGGCGGCAGACCCACGGCGGACGGAGCGCCTGGTAGTTGGCAGCAGACCCGCGGTACTCGACAGGAGGAGTACCTCAGTAGGCTATCTGGGTAGCGCCCGGTATTTGGCAGCAGACCCTCAGCGGACGGAGCGCCTGGTAGTTGGCAGCAGACCCGCAATACTCGACAGGAGGAGTACTTCAGCAGTCTTAGGTTAGTGAGCGGCGGCCTCGGAGTCGTGACAGGGCCACTGTACACTCTAGAGACGGAGCTCTTCAGCAGTTACGGTTTCGATAATAAAAATCCTGGTTTGAGCTGAGACTTGACCTTTGTGTTTCCTCATGATTGAGATGGGTTACATGATAACTTAGGTATATGTTTGGGCATATACCTGGGTAGTGGTTATCCGTTGATCTCATGATCCTTGTGTTTCCTCATGACTGAGATGGGTTACTTGATAACTTAGGTATATGTATGGGCATATACCTAAGTAGAGTTTATCTGTTGTGATCTTCTTGTGGTTATCCTTGTTGGTTTTAGTGAGACCTTGAGGGTCTCGGGGTCCCTACTGAGTATCGTTATACTCACCCCTGCACGGGCTATGCCCGCACCTCGTTGTGTTGGTTGCAGACGACGGCCAGTACTGACAGAGGCCGAGTGTTCGAGGACTGGACGGTACCTGGAGGTGGACTATACGACGAGGCGGTACCCAGAGGCAGACCACTGGGCGAGACATACTCGGAGCAGACGGCGGGACCCGAGGAGCAGAGGAGCTATCTGTACCCACCCTTCAGGTGGGATTTCCAGTGGACATCTCAGCGTAGCAGCTTTACTTTTCAGTCGCTGTTTTCCCTTTCGAGTTGTACTTTACAGTTGGGCTTGTATTTCCGGCCCCTTTTTACTTTTCAGCTCTTCTTTTTGTACTTAGTGTTTTACTTCCGCTTGTACTCTGTGGTGCTTGTTTTCTTTTATAAAGGCAATGCCTTCCCAGTTATCGGGATTTTACGCCTTTGGTGCTAGTCGCCAGCCCCTGGCCTATGGAAGGCGGGCTTGGGGTAGTCACGGCACGGGCCCCGAGGACGGGTCGTGACAAATTGGTATCAGAGGGGGTCGGTTCTACCGCAGACTCTGATCTTTTTTTCTATGTGAAGCAATAGTGTTTAGTGTATTGAGTGTGGTTATCAGTCCAGGGAGTCCAGTGTTGGTGCGGCGGCCGACGTATCCGTACACCAGGACCCTGACTTCTGATTTCCGACTTAATGCACGAAAACACGGATTGCGTGTGTGTTTCCCAAAAGGTTTAAAGTCAGCTCAAACCAGGTCAGCTCACCAGGTATAAATCGTTGACCATGACACAACTGTTCAGGATGTCACCTTGCTGATAGTTAGCTGGAGTTCCGAGAGAGTTCTCGATGATGGCCCACCGAGCAGCGAGACTCCGGTGCAGGCCCCTTTTTCAGTGTTGGCACCTTCGGGTGGTGTACCAGCAGCACCACCACCCGTTAGGCAGCAGATGCCACTAGCTGACGGTGCACGCTAGCAGAGCACGATGCACGAGTTCCAGCAGTAGAGGCCTCTGAGGATACGAGGCGAGACAGATTTCCCAGGCAGCAGTAGACTGGATGGAGGCGATTGCTAGAGTTCTACACCTAGCTTGGATACTAGTAGAGCGGATGATGATCTTAGATCCTGTTGTTTCCAGTGAGTGACCATGAGGTTGATCCTTATAGTAATGAGGCTTCGGTACGCGAACTGATACCTAGATAGTACCTACGAGTAGTACGCCAGCTATGTCACTACCTGTTGGTCAGCAGACACTACCGGCGGTACAGGTAGCAGAGACTCACAGGCTTAGTGCCTTACTTATGTTTTAGCACCAGATATCCCTCAAGTTTCGAGGTGAGCCTGACTCGTAGGCGGCTGAGGACTGGCTTGAGGAGGTGGTTGTGAGTTTTCTGGAGCTAATACAGCTTCGACAGTACGACATGTCGGAAGCAGAGCACTCAACGTGGCTTACCAATCAATCTTGGTACTCGTTGGTTACGTTGTGATCAGTTCTTTAGACTCGAACTTCTGAGAGAAGTGTGTCTAAAGGACATACGAACCATTACTTTTCCTCTATGCATTTCTACCTATGCTAGGATGCTAGAGAGAACCTTTGTGGTTGTGAACGTTAGCAGTGAAAGGCAGGAAACTAGCGCCAGTCTCAGAGACTCGGGCGTGTAAAATGTTTTAGGAGGAGGAAGTGCTAAGGACAGATGAATTTGCAGGGTAGCAGACGTGGAAGCGGAGCTTGGAGAGTAGCATGTGGTAGTGTACATTTCGACATGTTACGACCACCCGACTTAGTAGTCCCCGCCAGGCTCAGGGAGCAGGAGGGCTGGGGAGGAGAGTAGCTGCATTGCGGTCAAGGAGTGTGACCCAGGAGCTCTAAGAATGATTCGGGGTACGAATTATGTCTACTATGAGCTGCCATATCTATAGACATAGGAACCAATCATTCTACTCTTCCACGAATCATGTCCCAGACCTAGAGGTTCCGGGTAAGCCGTAGACTTGACCCTCACGTCTGGAGATACCTTTGGGAGGAGACTCGATAATCACACTTACGCCGACGGTGTGATTTGACCTCGAGGCGAGAGTTTTGGTTGGAATCTCTTGGTGGCAGCGTAGAGGCCTTACGACGTTGATCTGGGTATGGTTTTGATTCTCAAATCATACCCCGGTTGACTGTTTTAGGAAAACGTCGGAATGGGTTTTCCTTGGTCGGCGAAAAGGAAACCCTGGGCAGCACATGTTAAACTCAGGCATAAGAGGGTGTGACCGATCACTCTTGAGTTGGTCAACACTACCCTTGTGGCAGCAGGAGTTTTGAGTTTCAGTTCTAACCTAAAAAGGGAAACCTCTTGAATTCGAGGGTGACGAACACGTTCTTATACGGTCTCAACCCGATGAGGTTTCGGAGATGTGGCCGAGGCGGCATGTTATCTCCAAAGTTCGATGGACCCTTTTGATCTTCAGCAGGGTAGGCGAGGAGGTTTACCGCTTGACCCTACCACCTCAGTCGCACCGGGTGCATAATGTCCACCACGTGTCTCAGCTGTGGAGATACGTGTATGTTTCTTCACACGTCATCGACCTCGGGGAGTTGGACGTCGATGACAGGGCGACAAGCACAGAGGTTCTAGTAGAGAACGAGGATCGACAGGAGCAGGTTCTACGTGAACGGTTGCTTCCTCTGGGGTGCTTCTCGGTTAGCACGAGATCTTCAGGTGAGCATATGGGAGCGTAAATCTCAGTTGCGTGCTCAGTACTACCTTGTTTTCCCTTAAGTGTGAGTTGAAGCTTTACGGGGACGTAAAGCCCTGAGGTGGGAGTAATGTAAAGACCCGTAAAATTCAAGGGAAATTTTTTCTTAATTTTCTTTGGAATTTTACAAGAGCGCGGTTTCAGACGGCACCTGATTCCGAGGCCCGGAGTGCCCGAAATTAATTTCCGAAGTTTGGCTCGGGTACGTTCAGTGAACGAACGAGCGGGAATTCCTAACTTTTGATCCGGTGCTCGGAATTGAAATCTGAGGGCACCGATGAACTCGCAGCGTCGATATTCGCTTAAGGAGACCTTTTCCGAAGTTGCGTTTACACGAGGGGAGTTGTAAAAAAATAAAATTGTGAATGTTAAAATAAAAATTTAACTTCAATTTTTATTTTTATCTTCCTTAAGTGTTTTTATCCTTTGGGTGGAAGTTGGGTGACAACCCAACTTCCCTTGGGAGGTTAAGAGGGTGGTGGGGCCCACACGAACCCCACCCCTTCATATCCTCTTAAACCCCTCAACTCCCTTGTTTAATTGTTTTTATATAACTTAAGTATTAATGCATGGTGTTAATGTGTTAATGGTTTTCAACCTTTGGAATTCCCAACATTAATAAATTAATAGGGAGTTAAGTCTTTTTATTTTGGTTTTGGGCTTTGCTGTGCGGGAGGAAAGGAGAGTGCTCTTCTCCTTTGAAGGCCATCTTCCTCGACGAAGAACGCGAAGAACTTCTCCGCCGAAGAACGTGGTTCTTCCGCGAAGCGACGAACTCCTTCTGTGACGGCATCGACGTCTTCTTCCGCGACGAGGAAACCACGACGCGTCGATCTTCTTCTGCGACGCGTCAACTTCTTCCGCGGCATCCTTTTTCTGTGGCGTTCTTCCTCAGCGACGAACCCACGTCCGGCCTCCGCGACGCTCACCTTCCGCGGCCGTCAATGAACGTCGAGTGATAAATCAAAGGTAGGGGTTTTATTTTGTGCTCTTGAATAACCTTTATTCAATTCTACTTTGATTTTAAATAACCGACTGCTATCGGATTAACGGAAGGAGGCCGGACCGCACAAACACGGCTGACCTCCTTCCATGTGCTTGAAATCATTGTGCTTTGGTGCGGGATAACACAGTGCCGTTGCACCGCAAGAAAATGTCAAGAACCGCAGCCGGAGTGAGTCGCGGCGGTGGTGCGCGACGCCATCGCGCCGCGCCAGAGAAATGAACCAGTGAATGTCAGTGGTCGGAGCGGCCTACGGCAGAGGTGCGACGATTCGGACAAGGCCGCGTCCATCAGACGTGGCAAGCGGCAAGGACTCTGCGGAGGAGCCGTGGCCCTACGGCCGCGGCGGAGCAGCCAGAGGCGGCCGGGCTCGCCGGCCGCCGGAGAATAGTAGAGCCGCGGCCCTTGCCGCGGCAGAGAAGAAGGAGGCGTCCGGGCTCGCCGGCCGCCGGAGAACAGAAGAGCCGCGGCCCTTGCCGCGGCAGAGAAGAAGGGGGCGGCCGGCTCTGCCGGCCGCCGGTTTGCTCGGAGGCGGGACCCGCAGGTCCCGCGGGTGGACGAACGGCCGGCTTCAATGCCGGCCGTGCATTGAATTCCGGGGGTTTGAAACCCCCGGCAGCCGAGTAACGGGCCCCCCTCACGTGGGGGGGGGGGGGGGGGCGTTGATTGAAGTCACGGGGGCGGCGCCCCCCGTTTCGCGCGAAACCACCCGCTCGGCCAAGCTGGCCGAGCGGTTCTGAGCGGCCGGGCCGCGCGACCGGACGGGCCGGGTCGCGCAGGCCGGGCCGGTTTGTGCCGGCTGGGCCGGACCGCCCAGCCGGGCCGGGCCGAGCCAACCGGGCCGGGCCACGCGGAACCGGGCCGGACCCGGACCCGGTTCGGGCCGACCCGGATCGGAGTGGTTCAGGGGGGTACTGGGCCGGGCCGGGCCGGGCCCAGACCCCCCATTTTCAGACCTTTTAGTCAAAAGCTCATAACTTGAGCCTCGGACCTCCGAATGATGAACCGTCTGCGGCAACGCGATCCTTGGATCGAGACCGTCGTTTCGGTATATCGCACTCAAGGTTTCGGATTACTTTGAGTTCGGCCGGGTTGGTTCGTTCACGAAACCAACCGGGCCTTCGGAGCGGAAACACTCATATCTTGAGCCACGAACGTCCGATTGACGCGCCGTCAGTCGCGTTGCGTTCCTCTTAGTGAGACGGATATTTTGGCATACTCCGCCCGAGGTTTAGACGCAGGTGGAGTACGGTCGGGTTGGTTTTGCCTTAAAAACCAACCGGGCCCCGGAGACGAAAAAGCCAATAACTCACAGACCGGGCGTCCGATTGACGCGCCGTCTGTTTCGTTGACTTCCTCTTGATGAGACGGAACTTTTGACATACTCCGCCCGAGTTTTGGATGCAGTCGGAGTATGGCCGGGTTGGATTGTACCCGAAATCCAACCGGGCCCCTGGAACGGGAAAGCTGTATCTTTCAGACAGGACGTCCGTTTGACGAACCGTCAGCGGCGTTGGTGTTTACGTTTAGTAACGGTCCCTATGAGTATACCCAATGGGAGTTCGGGGTACAGTTGAGATACGGCCGGGATTGGTTCGCACTCGAAACCAACCGGGCCCCTGGGACGAAAAGGCTAATAACTCACAGACCGGGCGTCCGATCGACGCGCCGTCTGTTGCGTTGAGACCCCTGTGATGAGACGGACTTTTTGATATACTTCTTGCGGGACTTTGTGATACTTGGAGTATCGACCAGTAGCTCGTGGAGCGGACCCTCCCGGAGACGAGCGTGCAGAGTACGGAGACCGTGTAGCCGGCTGAGACCTGACGACTGCTTGACCGACTCGACTTGGAGTGAGTCGACTAGCCCAGTGGACGGAGCGCCCGGTATTTGGCGGCAGACCCACGGCGGACGGAGCGCCTGGTAGTTGGCAGCAGACCCGCGGTACTCGACAGGAGGAGTACCTCAGTAGGCTATCTGGGTAGCGCCCAGTATTTGGCAGCAGACCCTCAGCGGACGGAGCGCCTGGTAGTTGGCAGCAGACCCGCAGTACTCGACAGGAGGAGTACTTCAGCAGTCTTAGGTTAGTGAGCGGCGGCCTCGGAGTCGTGACAGGGCCACTGTACACTCTAGAGACGGAGCTCTTCAGCAGTTACGGTTTCGATAATAAAAATCCGGGTTTGAGCTGAGACTTGACCTTTGTGTTTCCTCATGATTGAGATGGGTTACATGATAACTTAGGTATATGTTTGGGCATATACCTAGGTAGTGGTTATCCGTTGATCTCATGATCCTTGTGTTTCCTCATGACTGAGATGGGTTACTTGATAACTTAGGTATATGTATGGGCATATACCTAAGTAGAGTTTATCTGTTGTGATCTTCTTGTGGTTATCCTTGTTGGTTTTAGTGAGACCTTGAGGGTCTCGGGGTCCCTACTGAGTATCGTTATACTCACCCCTGCACAGGCTATGCCCGCACCTCGTTGTGTTGGTTGCATACGACGGCCAGTACTGACAGAGGCCGAGTGTTCGAGGACTGGACGGTACCTGGAGGTGGACTATACGACGAGGCGGTACCCAGAGGCAGACCACTGGGCGGGACATACTCGGAGCAGACGGCGGGACCCGAGGAGCAGAGGAGCTATCTGTACCCACCCTTCAGGTGGGATTTCCAGTGGAAATCTCAGCGTAGCAGCTTTACTTTTCAGTCGCTGTTTTCCCTTTCGAGTTGTACTTTACAGTTGGGCTTGTATTTCCGGCCCCTTTTTACTTTTCAGCTCTTCTTTTTGTACTTAGTGTTTTACTTCCGCTTGTACTCTGTGGTGCTTGTTTTCTTTTATAAAGGCAATGTCTTCCCAGTTATCGGGATTTTACACCTTTGGTGCTAGTCGCCAGCCCCTGGCCTATGGAAGGCGGGCTTGGGGTAGTCACGGCACGGGCCCCGAGGACGGGTCGTGACAACAAGTTTGTTTTCCATCGGCATTTCCGTTCATGGTAATGAATTTTTTTTCCATCGGCACGTCCGTTCAGGGTAACAAGTTTTTTTTCCATTGGCACGTCAGTTCATGGTAACAAGTTTGTTTTCCATCGGCACTTCAGTTCATGGTAACAAGTTTTTTTTCCATAGGCACATCAGTTCATGGTAACAAGTTTGTTTTCCATAGGCATGCCCATTCGTGGTAATGAATTTGTTTTCCATCGGCACGTCAGTTCATAGTAATGACTTTGTTTTCCATCAGTACGTCAGTCAATGGTAATGATTTTGTTTTCCATCGGCATGACAATTGATCATATTATTTCTCTTAATACGCTTGTGTTTTCTTTCACTGTTAATACCATTTAAACCAACAATTAATTTACAATCTCCAGAAAGAACATACTTTCCTAATCTTAAAAAAAAATTTCCATGTTAATCCTATCCGTTGATTTATTTTCTTCTAATCTCAACCTTAGAAGATCAACGGTCATTATTTTGTTGCCTATAAATAGACCCCCCTCCCCAAACCCACACCAGTCTTTCAGATTTTGTAGAAAAACTCGGCCTCCCTGTTTTAAGACTCTGTACGATCTTCCATCGGCTTCACCTATATGTCCCAGTCCTCTTCCAATACTCCTGTCGAAATGTCTTCAAAGACTTTTTTAGAGAAAGATTTTTTCAGAGAAAGGTTAGTCTCTCAGGACTTTTTTCACCCGTACAATTCTACAATCAGAAGAATCATTTTGTTTCAAGGATGAGAGCATTTTTGTGCTGAAAAACCAGTATCTCAAGATCCAGTTCTTATTGATGAAGTCAGTCAGTTCTACAAAACTGTGTCTTTCGACAAAAACTTGACTATCAACTTTGCTGTGTACGATAGAAAGATTTCTATGTTTGTGAAACAAGCATCCCATTTTCTGAATGTTCCTACATAAGGTGATTTGTATTGTCCATCTCATAAACTACTAGAGGAAATTGGTACATTTAACAAAGAATGTACTAAAAAGTCTTTGTTTCTTATAAATGAAGAAAAGAGGAAAGTGGCTCATCTTTCTCTAGATCATATATTTGTGGCTCTTTGGATGTAAGGTTTTCTTATCCCAAGGAAAGGGGATAGAGAGAATTTGAAGGTTTCTGATATCTTCATGCTTGACTATCTTGTCAACATGAGAAAAGTAAATCTCATGGGATATGTTTTTGAAACAATCAAGAATGTCAAGTTAGGAGAAATCAAATCCCATTTGATCATGTATCCAGCTATTCTTACAAAGTTCATTCTTAAGAGCATGAAGTTTTGTAATATTTCTTTGAAAGGAAAATTGAAAGATCTGAAGCCTTCCAGGATAATTAAGAGTATGTTGAAGAAGTTAAATGTGTGTTTTGATCAAAATTCAAAGCTCTTTGTTAAGGATTTAGAAGCCAAATCAGCACAGAATCAATCAGCACCTATGCCAATCAAAGATAATCCATCTATTGGTGCTCCTCAAAAGTCATATCTGCAAACCAGTTCAAAGCCAAATAAGAAACCTATGTATAGTAAGGAGGTCATGGCGAGGTGGAGAAAAGAAAGAGAAAAGAGAAAGGAAGGTGATACGAAGTTTGGTCTTGACCCAGCTGAAGCCTTTGCTGAAAGGATAAGGCTTGAGGATACCCTTCAGGCTGAAAAGAAAAAGAAGACTCTTTTAAAAAGAAAATCTCAAGACTTTGATATTTCTAAAGTCTTTAAAATGGTTGAGAATGATAGTACTCAACTAACCAAAGAAGTATATCAAGAACCTATCGTACAGAGACGTCCAGAAAAAGAGAAAGGGAAACAAATTCTGGAAGAAATTCAAGAAGTTGAAGAAGAGGAAGGAGATTTCCTTTTGGAATTCCTCCCGAGCTCAAAGAAGAGTAGAGAAGAATCGTTCCAAAGAAAAAGTGAAGGGATTCAACAAGCTCCTCATGCCGATCAAGCACCGACAGAATATTTTGAAACTCTAGAAAGAATTCTTTCCCAAAGGGAATAAACATCCTCAATCTTCTCATACGGAAAAAAAAATCATTATCAGCGATAAATTGAAACAAGAAAGAAAGGGGATTGAAAAAGAAAAAGGAAAACAGCCAGTTGTAGACTCAAGCCGATCAAATGAACTAGTTTCGTACAATGAGGATACCGATTCAAAACAGACAATTTCTCTTAAGAAAAGTGATTACATTTTTCACGTTTTAAGGAGAACTGAGAAGAACATTCCTTACCTTCCTAGGCTTGAGGGAAAAATTTATTTCATTACTGAAAATCATAAAAAGAAGTTTGGTTCTGTAAGAGAATTGAGAAAGAGAGTTTTGTCAGTTGAAGCTGATTTGAAAGTTCTATCTGAAAGTCCGGCTGCTCATAAGAAGGCTTGCAACAGAATGACTAAGTGGTCATACAAAACAGAGATCTTAGTCAATGATCATGAAGTTTCAATTGAATACTTAAGGAGGCTTTCTAATGATCTCATAATTGCTTTCAATAAGCTTGAAAAAGAAACTATTGAAAGACTAAATCAATTGTCAAATACTCATAAATCCGATATTCCTTCAGTGAAAGAGTTTTAAGACAGAATGAATTCTTTTCAGTCTGAGTTTTCGAAGGTTTCATCTTTCAAAGATTAATTAGTCTTGTTGAAGAAATGGAATTCTATGTTATCCAAAGATAACAAAAATTTACAAAATATAATTGATATCCTTGAAGAAGTAATCAGAGTCCAGGAGGAGACCATCAAGAATCAGGATCAAATTTTTGCAGACCAATAAGAGCTTCTCAGATCACAGGGTGATTCTATATCTAAAGACAAGAAGGAAATCAAAAATATGAAAGTATTTCTTCATGAGTTGACAAAGAAGGAAAAGGAAAGAGAAAAAAAATGACTGTTGTTTTTGTTTTCTTTTCATGACCTCTATAAACTTTTTTTATTGTAATAAGATTTATGTTATCCTTTCCTTTGTCCTGCTTTTATTTTCTCTAACTCTTTTAGGAAACTAAAGATTACCCCATTGTTTTTGTAAATCACAAAGGGGGAGAATGTTTTTCAAAGGGTGAGAATGCTATAAAATCAAACACTTCTAAATCAAGGAAAATCTACGAATACAATCCTTAGGAAAATACTTACCTAAGGGGGAGTTAGTTTTATTCAATTCTATATTCAGAAGAGTTTCCAATAACTCAAGGGGAGATAAGTATTTATTTTTGTTTTTACTTTGTGTTTTGTGCTTTCCAAAAAGGGGGAGATTGTTGAGTCAAAATTTCTCTTTTGAATTTTATATCTTGTTTTGGAAACCACAAATCGTACTGACCATGCTGATCGTACTGACCATGCTGATCATACTGACTATAATTATCGTACTATCTTTGGAAATTGTATTGACTCTATTAATAGTACTAAGTTTTATAAATCATACTCACTTGGTAATACTTATAGTACTCATACTTTACTTACTTGTTTTGGTCCTTAGTCAAAAACACATGTTTTATATTAATCATACTCATGTCTATCATCTTCATATATCTATTGTTTTAACCAAAAACGATGTCTTGGAGTTAGTTATAAACTAATCAAAACGATGTCGTGTTTTCTGTTTCAATATGACCGGTATAATGCCAGGTGTCCAAGTCCCTCTGAGTTTTCCAGAGAAATATGGCCGTTGGAGGAAATATGACTATTGGAACCTGAGGCCTATAAATAAGAGGTCATTTGAAGCCAATAATATATGTGTGTGTGAGAATTTTCTTATATCAAGTTCTAGAGAGAGATACTGTGACTTCTATCTTGCTTCGTGCAAAAGCCTTGAGATTACAAAATGTGAACAGCTTGTTCTTAGATTTTGTATTTCTATAAGTGATTTGTTTTTCTTTGTGCGTCTGATCAGGTGATAACGATCGAGGGCTTCTGGGGATAGGCAGATAGTGCAACCGATCATCGTATCGAGGGCTTTCAAGTGATTGAAAGACAGAGGTACTGATTACCTACAAAATCGAGGGCTTGCAGGGATAGCAAGACAGATGTACCGATCATCGTATCGAGGGCTTGCAGGGATAGCAAGACAGACTTACCGATCATCGTATCGGGGGCTTACCAAGGTGGTGGTAAGACAAACATCTTATCCTAGGTGAAAGGATAACACTTCTCTTTGGGTCAAAATAATTGTAATACTTTTACATTTCTGCTGCTGTTTGTTTTAATAAAGGGAATTGTATTGTCTTCCTTTATTCATTTCATATTCACTTGTAATTATTTCAATTATAATCATACTATTACATATTGTATCGATTGATTCTATACGCTTTATGGTAGAATCCTTCACTGTTGTATTACTCTAATTATTGTGTTCATCTTATATACAATTGCTTTACTTATCTTATAGTATTACATCATATCATACCTTTATATTCAATACAATTGTGGTTGTTCGTTTTTTTGTGAATTATATTAGTTTAAGATCTTTTAAACTAATTCCTTGAGTGTTTAAACTCAAAGTTTTTAAACCTACAATTCATCCCCCTCTTGTATTGTTCCATCTAATATACATATACATCTACAGATTCGATCCAACAGTAAAATGTTGGAAGAAGAGTGATCCAAGTTGTATGTATAGTGTTTTGTTTGTTGTAAATAATGTTTTGGAATGAGCATAGAGTTTTTATTCTAAGTCAGATGATACATTAAAGAAGAAGGATAGATTCATCTTTGAAGAATGTTGGGGAAGATGGGGTTGTCTTCTAGTGTTTTCCAAATCTTTGGGCATAAAATCCAAAGGGAAGAAATTCAAATTAAGTAATATTTAAGGATTATCACAATTATATAAGAAATAAAAGATATCATGTTCACATGTGTTAAATAGAATCTCATGATGATCTTAGGGGATTTTCTTATGTATGACCACATTAGGTGAGTCGATCATCCAAATTGTTTGAGAAAGAAATTGATAGGCGATTACATGTGGGGCATCAAATATAGAATGTTATGCTATTTTTAATAGAAAATTATTGCAATTTATGATGATAGTTGAGTGCATAAATCTATTTGGGTTATGTGAGTGCACCTATTAAAAGGGATCAGGTGATCATATAAGCTAGAAGGTATCACGCGGCGAGGTCCAACGAATCACATGAAGCAAAATAGGCTCTAAATGAGGGATAAATTTAGTAGTAGGAATATCATGATAAATTATGCTGGAGCATGAATCTTTAAAGGAGTTATGAGATTCACATGAATGGAGTCATGAGACCTTATGGTCCTGTTCATGTGTTTCTAGGGGGTGGTTTTTTGGATGGATGCCCACATTTGTTTGAAAGATAAGTCAGTGGGTTTGTCCTATAAATACCCATTTATCACATCATTAACTTTCTGATGAAAATATTAAGTGTTTAATTATATTTTAGTGTGTATATATAAATCCTTCTTGTGATGTACTGGATTTCTTATGGACTAGTCATGCGATCAAGTTCACATAAAATATTTCACTTAGAGAAGGTATCATGAAGGAGATACATGCATGAGGTCTTGTTCTTAGGTTCTCATGAATGGGGTTATGCTCTAGATGGTCTTGAAGATAAGTTAAGAATTAAAGGTCTTGTAATCAATGTATTTCACTCAAGGTATTGTGCTTGTGGTTACATGACATGGTTTTTACGTTTTGGGTTATACTATTAGTTTATGTGCTCGGGGTTATGCGATGTAAAATATTTTCAATATAAGTTAGTTTGAACTCTTAAAGAGATGAATAGTGAAGATATTTTGGAGAATAAGAAATTTATTTAAGAATCATGTTCCTTTTTTAATGATGAAAAAATTAATATACTTTTAATGAGGAGAAGAAAACCTTCAAGTCATTAAACTGGGGAAGACTTCATCCAGAGTAATGTGAAAAGATGAGTAAATGGAGGTGATCCAAGGGAGTTTGTGCATTATAAATGAATACATTATATAGGTAATTCACCAAGAATATAGTTTCTATGGAAGAAAAATTATAATTCACCAATATTAGTGTAGCATAATGGATTTAGGTACGACTGAAAAATCATCAGTGTATGCTCTTTAGACATATCCCTTTATGGTGAACGAAGTAAAATTCCTGAAGTTATGCTTTATTTTTTTTCACTTAAGTGATTTTGGTATACTTGATATAATTTGAGAAGTTTAATATATTCCTATAAATGTGGGGAAAGATCCTTTAAATCAAAATAAAAAGTTTACACCCCGATTCACCCATATTCTCCCAAGGTGTCCCAAGGTCTTACAAGTTCTTAAATATCAAACATTGGTTTTTAAAATAAAATAGATATTTTTTCAATGAATATTATAAAATAAATATTTTATCTAGAAAATAGTTTCATAAATTTCCAAATTATATTTATATACTAATAATTTCATAGAAATAAAAATATTTGAAAAAATAGTATTTTTCACTATTCACATAAAAACCAATTTTCATAAAACCCTCAAATATTTATCCTAAGATAATATTGTTATTATAAATCAAAAAATGAAGATAAAATGGTGATTTTAAAATTCTAAAATTTGAGAATTAAACTTTTAAATTAGAGCATAAAAATATAGTGAAAACTATTTTTCATAGGAAAATAAGTTTTAAAATATTAACTATTATTATTATTTGATCTCAATTAATAATTAGTGTAAAAATATTATTCCCACCAAAATATATTTAGTTTCATTAAATAATTTTTGTAAAAATATAATTTTATAAAAAATGCATTTTTAAAAATAAAATGATATTTTTTGTTTTATAAATGCATTAATAAATAAACATTATTTTTTATTTAAAATTTGAAATGTGAAATCTGAAAAATAACCATGATAAATAAATTATTACATTAAAAAATAATTGTTTATATTATCTAAATTTAAATTTCTTTTTCCCGTTAGGATCTCCTTATAATATTTAAGCGTAAGATAAGATTTAGTGGAAGTCGAGGGTGGTTTTTTCACTAGCATGGATCGTGTTGAAATTTCCAAGATCTTGAAAATTTCTGTAATTAAATTTATCTATTATCCTAATTGCTTAATTTTTGTGTACATAAATTATTTTTTCTTTTGAATACTTTTGAATATTTTTACATATATTTTCAGAGACACGCGCTGAGACGTCATGGGATTCTGAGGCTCGGTGTGCCCATAATTAATTTTTGAAAAAAATAATAAATATATATTTTATTACACACACACTATTTTTTAAATAAAATTGAATAAATATTAAATGGGATATTGTATCAGAAATCTTAAACCATGGTTGATTCTGAAATATGATTTTTACCCTAGGTGTGACCTAAAATATGTCGGCGCAGGGCGTTCGGATAAAAAGTGGTTGTGGGTGGGTGCGTTGAGTTAAATAAATAAATAAATTTATTTATTTAATTTAACTAACGTAATTAAATTTCCTATATTTAAAAACTAGTATGAAAATTCTCCAAGGTTAGAAACATAAAGCTAGAGGTAATTGAGAGACATTCTTCCTCTCCTCCATTGGAAAATCAAAATCAGACGATGACAAGACTTATAATAAAGGAAGATCGAGAAGTAGTGAATGAAATAACCCCTATAATTTAATGGATAGAAAATTATTTGATGAAGAATGATCCAAACCTAGGTAGAACTTATCATTTTTGGATTTTTCCTCATTAAATTAAACTATTGAGCACGATAACCTTTTTATCTTTGATCTGCGCCAATTTCCAAATATTACATGCTCCCAATTATAGATTTAATTGATTATTCATTTTTTTCTCACACTAGGTATTACCAATTGTGTTAATAGGATAAGGAAACTTGTCTAATGATCATTAAAACTTTTTTTATTGTTCATTTATAACTTCCTTCTTTGTGTTAGACATCATTGGACCATGGGGTTTCAATTCGACATTACCGGGCAGAACCGAGCCCAATTGGACCCCCAGATTCATGATGGATTTTCACGTGATGAATTGAATAGTGAACTAGGGATGGATTTGGGATGAGTATCTAGTTGTTGGTGATTTATTTGATGATCATAATTCAAAATGGAGTTTTTGTAGCATGGGTTATGTGCACCGTGCATTTGGGAAGCGACCAACCAAATAGAAATCAAATTTCAGCCACCAGATAGCCATAAGAAATGAACAAAGGAAAGATAATTTGATTTTGGGAGGCTTGGAGGTGAAGTATAATATAGATAGGTAGGATCTAGAATACCAGAGTAGATCTGGAGATTTTGTAAAAAACACGACTATACAACATGTTTTCTGATGAACACACGATGTGTGGCCCCTTTGTCTATGACACAGGGGTTTCTAAAGAATTATAAGTATCACATGCCTTATGGGACCCCCACATGACATTTGAACCTTGTGAGGGTGAATCATAATGTACTCTAAGCATAAATGGGTATGAGAATGACTAGGCATATATTGTGCTCCAAAGTACACAAACTCGAGTAGGATACATGGACATGGTTAGGGAGCACGAGAAGCACCCTCCACTACTGGAAATATACTATTTCCCAACGGTTGTGAACCGTTGGGAAAGCCCCTCAAACCGTTGGTATATAATATACCAACGGTTCCCTCAACCGTGGGGAAGTAGGCCATTGGGAAAGACCTTTCCCAACGGTTTACTGGAAACCGTTGGGGTAGGGTGGCAAAAGGCACTCTATCCCAACGGTTTGGGTGAACCGTTGGGATAGTTTTTCCCAACGGTTTCTCCCAAACCGTTGGGAAAAACCACATGGGTGACATATTTCCCAACAGTTCTAAACCGTTGGGAAAAGAGCTCTTTACCAACGGTTTAATGAACCGTTGGTAAAAATTTATTTAGAATTATATGCCAACGGTTTAAAACCGTTGGCATACCCTATGCTGCAAATTGCAGCACCCTGCAATTTGGCAGCCCCTCTCCCCTGTACATGAGGCACCTCTCATCTCATCAGGCCTCATTTTCACCTCATTTTCGATCCAACTATTGTACCTGTAATAAAATAAAACATACATATACAATTACGAACAAATTCATACACATTTAACATATAATGGATCTTGAAACTATACACATCCATAATTAAATTACAATTCATAAACATACATAATTCATATAGAATTCAATTTAAAATTTAGATGACAATTATATCTGGAATCCGATTGAGACGGGGATGATTGGTACACGTCACATATGACCCATGGATCGTTCTCCTAAAGTTTCAATGGAAACCGAATGCGTTTGGTCGGTTTTGCGTATGCCAGTTCTTTTCACTTATAATCCTACCCATTTTAAACAAAACAGACACAGTTAGAGCGGTGTTGGCCACACCGCGCCTCGGATTGAAGCGGGGATGATTCGTACACCTCGCATATGACCCATGGATCGTTCTTCTAAAGTTTCAACGGAAACCGAATGCGTTTGGTCGGTTTTCCGTATGTACTTAAAATGATGTCCATTTTAATCAAAAGAGAGACACTTAGACTGATCCCGGCCACACCGCGACTCGGATTGAGCCCGAGTGGGCGCGTACATGTCACATATGACTGATGGATCGTTGTGATAAATTATCAACAGATTCGGAATGCGTTTGGTCGGTTTTGCGTATGTCAGTTGTTCTTTTCACTTATAATCCTGTCCATTTTAAACAAAAGATACACAGTTAGAACGGTGTCGGCCACACCGCTCCTCAGATTGAGGCGGGATTGACTCGTACACGTCACATACGACCCATGGATCCTTGTGCTAAAGTATCGACACCGTCCGAATGCCTTTGGTCGGTTTTTCGTATGTCACTTGATGATTTTCACTTAAAATGATGTCTTTTTGAAACAAAAGACCGACGCTTTGAGTGGTGTCGGCCACACCGCGT
Source organism: Viscum album (assembly GCA_963277665.1). Classification (NCBI taxonomy): domain Eukaryota; kingdom Viridiplantae; phylum Streptophyta; class Magnoliopsida; order Santalales; family Viscaceae; genus Viscum; species Viscum album. The sequence goes on along the minus strand of OY728138.1, from coordinate 52,876,762 downwards.
CTCCGATTGTGGCGGGGTTGATTCGTACACGTCACATATGACCCATGGATCGTTCTCCTAAAGTTTCAACGGAAACCGAATCCGTTTGGTCGTTTTTCCGTATGTACTTAAAATGGTGTTCATTTTAAACAAAAGAGAGCCACTTAGACTTATCGCGGCCACACCGCGACTCGGATTCATCCCGGGTTGGCTCGTATACGTCACATATGACCCATGGATTGTTGGGACAAATTATCAATAGATTCGGAATGCGTTTGGTCGGTTTTCCGTATGCCAGTTGATGCTTTTCACTTAAAATGACGTCCTTTTGAAACAAAAGACGGACACTTTGAGTGGTGCCGGCCACAACGCGTCTCCGGATTGAGCTAAAACCACCGAGAAACATTCTAATTATTATTCGTGACGTGTACGCGCAGACGGAACCACAAGCGGACGTGCGGTTTGCGCGGTACGGCTCAATATTTGTGTTTTAAGTGATGCGCGCGCTTCGTAAACGCGCGTGAGGGGGGTCCAAACGGGCCGAACGAAGTCGGAATGGCCTGAAATCAGACGACAAATACGGGACAGTGATTTCTGAAGTGTTCGAGCAGACGGCGCATCAATCGGACGTGCCGTGTGCCCGCGGTGACCGACAACGCAGTTCTGGTGTCATAAACGGCCAAAACGGGCGTCCAACGGTCAAATTCATAGAGAACGACCTCGGATTGAGTTGAAACCACCGAGAAACATTATAATTATTATTCGTGACGTGTACGCATAGATGGCACGTCAATCGGACGTGCGGTTTGCGCGGTACGGCTCAATATTCGTGTTTTAAGTGATGCGCGCGCTTCGTAAACGCGCGTGAGGGGGGTCCAAACAGGCCAAACGAAGTCGGAATGACCTGAAATCAGACGAAAAATACGGGACAGTGATTTATGAAGTGTTTGAGCAGACGGCGCATCAATCGGACGTGCCGTGTGTGCCCGCGGTGACCGACAACGCAGTTCTGGTGTCATAAACGGCCAAAACGGGCATCCAACGGTCAAATTCATAGCGGCCGACCTCGGATTGACCTGAAACCACCGGGAAACATTCTAATTATTATTCGTGACGTGTACGCGCAGACGGCACGCCAATCGGACGTGCGGTTTGCGCGGTACGGCTCAATAATCGTGTTTTAAGTGATGCGCGCGCTTCGTAAACGCGCGTGAGGGGGGTCCAAACGGGCCGAACGAAGTCGGAATAGCCTGAAATCAGACGACAAATACGGGACAGTGATTTCTGAAGTGTTCGAGCAGACGGCGCATCAATCGGACGTGCCGTGTGCCCGCGGTGACCGACAACGTAGTTCTGGTGTCATAAACGACCAAAACGGGCGTCCAACGGTCAAATTCATAGCGGCCGACCTCGGATTGACCTGAAACCACCGGGAAACATTCTAATTATTATTCGTGACGTGTACGCGCAGACGGAATGTCAATCGGACGTGCGGTTTGCGCGGTACGGCTCAATATTCATGTTTTAAGTGATGCGCGCGCTTCGTAAACGCGCGTGAGGGGGGTCCAAATGGGCCGAACGATTTCAGAATGGCCTGAAATCAGACGACAAATACGGGTGAGTGCTTTATGAAGTGGTCGAGCAGACGGCGCATCAATCGGACGTGTCGTGTGCCCGCGGTGACCGACAACGCAGTTTTGGTGTCATAAACGGCCAAAACGGGCGTCCAACGGTCAAATTCATAGCGGTCGACCTCGGATTGAGGCGGGGTTGACTCGTACACGTCTCAAATGACCCATGGATCGTTGTCTTAAAGTATCAACACAATCCGAATGCGTTTGGCCGGTTTTCCGTATGCCAGTTGATGTTTTTCACTTAAAATGACATCTTTTTGAAACAAAAGACATACACTTTGAGTTGTTCCGACCACACCGCGCCTCGGATTGAGGCGGGGATGATTGGTACACGTCAAATATGACCCATGGATCGTTCTCCTAAAGTTTCAATGGAAACCGAATGCGTTTGGTCGGTTTTGCGTATGCCAGTTCTTTTCACTTATAATCCTACCCATTTTAAACAAAACAGACACAGTTAGAGCGGTGTTGGCCACACCGCGCCTCGGATTGAGGTGGGGATGATTCGTACACCTCGCATATGACCCATGGATCATTCTTCTAAAGTTTCAACGGAAACCGAATGCGTTTGGTCGGTTTTCCGTATGTACTTAAAATGATGTCCATTTTAATCAAAAGAGATCCACTTAGACTGATCCCGGCCACACCGCGACTCGGATTGATCCCGAGTGGGCTCGTACATGTCACATATGACTGATGGATCGTTGTGATAAATTATCAACAGATTCGGAATGCGTTTGGTCGGTTTTGCGTATGTCAGTTGTTCTTTTCACTTATAATCCTGTCCATTTTAAACAAAAGATACACAGTTAGAACGGTGTCGGCCACACCGCTCCTCGGATTGAGGTGGGATTGACTCGTACACGTCACATACGACCCATGGATCCTTTTGCTAAAGTATCAACACAGTCTGAATGCCTTTGGTCGGGTTTTCGTATGTCACTTGATGATTTTCACTTAAAATGACGTCTTTTTGAAACAAAAGACCAACGCTTTGAGTGGTGTCAGCCACACCGCGTCTCCGATTGTGGCAGGGTTGATTCGTACAGGTCACATATGACCCATGGATCGTTCTCCTAAAGTTTCAACGGAAACCAAATCCATTTGGTCGTTTTTCCGTATGTACTTAAAATGGTGTTCATTTTAAACAAAAGAGATCCACTTAGACTTATCGCGGCCACACCGCGACTCGGATTCATCCCGGGTTGGCTCGTATACGTCACATATGACCCATGGATTGTTGGGACAAATTATCAACAGATTCGGAATGCGTTTGGTCGGTTTTCCGTATGCCAGTTGATGCTTTTCACTTAAAATGACGTCCTTTTGAAACAAAAGACGGACACTTTGAGTGGTGCCGGCCACACCGTGTCTCCGGATTGAGCTGAAACCACCGAGAAACATTCTAATTATTATTCGTGACATGTACGCGTAGACAGAACATCAAGCGGACGTGCGGTTTGCGCGGTACGGCTCAATATTCGTGTTTTAAGTGATGCGCGCGCTTCGTAAACGCGCGTGAGGGGGGTCCAAACGGGCCGAACGAAGTTGGAATGGCCTGAAATCAGACGAAAAATACGGGACAGTGATTTCTGAAGTGTTCGAGCAGACGACGCATCAATCGGACGTGCCGTGTGCCCGCGGTGACCGACAACGCAGTTCTGGTGTCATAAACGGCCAAAACGGGCGTCCAACGGTCAAATTCATAGCGGACGACCTCGGATTGAGCTGAAACCACTGGGAAACATTCTAATTATTATTCGTGACGTGTACGCGCAGACGTCACATCAATCGGACGTGCGGTTTGCGCGGTACGGCTCAATATTCGTGTTTTAAGTGATGCGCGCGCTTCGTAAACGCGCGTGAGGGGGGTCCAAACGGGCCGAACGAAGTCGGAATGGCCTGAAATCAGACGAAAAATACGGGACAGTGATTTCTGAAGTGTTCGAGCAGACGGCGCATCAATCGGATGTGCCGTGTGCCCGCGGTGACCGACAACGCAGTTCTGGTGTCATAAACGGCCAAAACGGGCGTCCAACGGTCAAATTCATAGCGTCCGACCTCGGATTGAGCTGAAACCACCGAGAAACATTCTAATTATTATTCGTGACGTGTACGCGCAGACGGCACGTCAATCGGACGTGCGGTTTGCGCGGTACGGCTCAATATTCGTGTTTTAAGTGATGCGCGCGCTTCGTAAACGCGCGTGAGGGGGGTCCAAACGGGCCGAACGAAGTCGGAATGGCCTGAAATCAGACGACAAATACGGGACAGTGATTTCTGAAGTGTTCGAGCAGAAGGCGCATCAATCGGACGTGCCGTGTTCCCGCGGTGACCGACAACGCAGTTCTGGTGTCATAAACGGCCAAAACGGGCGTCCAACGGTCAAATTCATAGTGTCCGACCTCGGATTGACCTGAAACCACCGAGAAACATTATAATTATTATTCGTGACGTGTACGCGCAGACGGCACGTCAATCGGACGTGCGGTTTGCGCGGTACGGCTCAATATTCGTGTTTTAAGTGATGCGCGCGCTTCGTAAACGCGCGTGAGGGGGGTCCAAACGGACCGAACGAAGTCGGAATGGCCTGAAATCAGACGAAAAATACGGGACGATGATTTATGAAGTGTTCGAGTAGACGGCGCATCAATCGGATGTGCCGTGTGCCCGCGGTGACCGACAACGCAGTTCTGGTGTCATAAACGGCCAAAACGGGCGTCCAACGGTCAAATTCATAGCGGCCGAACTCGGATTGACCTGAAACCACCGGGAAACATTCTAATTATTATTCGTGACGTGTACGCATAGACGACACGTCAATCGGACGTGCGGTTTGCGCGGTACGGCTCAATATTCGTGTTTTAAGTGATGCGCGCGCTTCGTAAACGCGCGTGAGGGGGGTCCAAACGGGCCGAACGAAGTCGGAATGGCCTGAAATCAGACGAAAAATACGGGACACTGATTTCTGAAGTGTTCGAGCAGACGGCGCATCAATCGGACGTGCCGTGTGCCCGCGGTGACCAACAACGCAGTTGTGGTGTCAAAAACGGCCAAAACGGGCGTCCAACGGTCAAATTCATAGCGGCCGACCTCGGATTGACCTAAAACCACCGGGAAACATTCTAATTATTATTCGTGACGTGTACGTGCAGACGACACGTCTTGACGTGCGGTGTGCGCGGTACAGCTCAATATTCGTGTTTTAAGTGATGCGCGCGCTTCGTAAACGCGCGTGAGGGGGGTCCAAACGGGCCGAACGAAGTCGGAATGGCCTGAAATCAGACAACAAATACGGGACAGTGATTTCTGAAGTGTTAGAGCAGACGGCGCATCAATCGGACGTGCCGTGTGCCCGCGGTGACCGACAACGCAGTTCTGGTGTCATAAACGGCCAAAACGGGCGTCCAACGGTCAAATTCATAGCGGCCGACCTCGGATTGAGGCGGGGTTGACTCGTACACGTCTCAAATGACCCATGGATCGTTGTCTTAAAGTATCAACACAATCCGAATGCGTTTGGCTGGTTTTCCGTATGCCAGTTAATGTTTTTCACTTAAAATGATGTCCTTTTGAAACAAAAGACATACACTTTGAGTTGTTCCGACCACACCGCGCCTCGGATTGAGGCGGGGATGACTCGTACACGTCACATATGACCCATGGATCGTTTTCCTAAAGCATCAACACATATCGAATGCGTTTGGTCAGTTTTTCGTATGTCACTTTTTGTTTTCACTTAAAATCTTATGGAAATTCATATAGAATATTTTTATATCATATTTAGTATGGATTAGATTTTAGTTGATCGTGCTATGAAACATTTCAGAGCTAATGAAATTAAGGAAGGTGGAGGGGCTGTCCGGGGGGGCTGTCCGGTGGGTGTCCGGGGGGCTGTCCGGGGACCAAGGAGGAGGGTGGGGGGGCTGTGCGGGGTCTGTCCGGGGGGTGTTTGGGGGTTGTTCAGGGGGTTGTCCGGGGTTGTTCAGGGGGCTGTCCGGGGGTTGTTCAGGGGGTTGTTCAGGGGGTTGTCCGGGGGTGTTCAGGGGGTTGTCCGGGGGGTGTTTGGGGGGTTGTCCGGGGTCCAGGGGGGGGGGGGGGTGGGGGGGTTGTCCGGGGTCCAAGGGGGGGGGGATGGGGGGGTTGTCCGGGGGGCTGTCCGGGGGGCTATCTGGGGTCCAGGGTGGAGGGTTGGGGGATGTACGTGGGGCTGTCCAGGGGGCTGTCTGCGGGGGCTGTCCGGGGGGGCTGTCCGGTGGGTGTCCGGGGGGCTGTCCGGGGACCAAGGAGGAGGGTGGGGGGGCTGTGCGGGGTCTGTCCGGGGTTGTTTAGGGGGCTGTCCGGTGGTTGTTCAGGGGGTTGTCCAGGGTTGTTCAGGGGGTTGTCCGGGGGGTGTTTGGGGGGTTGTCCGGGGTCCAAGGGGGAGGGTGGGGGGGTTGTCCGGGGGGCTGTCTGGGGTCCAGGGTGGAGGGTTGGGGGCTGTACGGGGGGCTGTCCAGGGGGCTGTCCAGGGGGCTGTCCGCGGGGCTGTCCGGGGGGTGTTTGGGGGGTGTTCGGGGTCCAAGGGGGATGGGGGGTTGTCCAGGGTCCAAGAATGAGGGGGGTTGTCCAGGGAGTTCTCAAACACACAACCAATAAAAGACAACAACATCCATAAAAACAGACAATATATAAAAATAACTCAACTCCAATACTATACTATGAGTCTAGATAAAACCAACAACTAGAATAGATTAAACATCAAATCTCAAGTCAAAAATGTAATGGATCAATATGTCCCACATCAGCATCACCATCTCCATCATCATCATCATCATCGCCCTCGTCATCGTCCTCCTCATCGTCCTCACCCTCCACAGCGCCTTCCTCCTCGCCTTCGCCCTCCTCCTCGCCCTCCTCATCTCCCTCCTCTTCCGCATCAGACTGCTCGCCATCATCATCTTCAAGATGGACATCGGCCTGACCACCACTGGAACTGCCACCTGGTGCACCATATATAGAATGTATCGACGACATGTATTCATCAATCGCTGGGCTGGCCTCTGCTGGAAGTGTTGGACGTAGAACTTCAATAAATTTCATAAATGCACTGTTTGCCCTAGCAGACTGTTCTGCCGTCTCTGTGGCCCTTTTCTCAGCCTGTTCTGCTTGTGCCCTAACTTGCTGCAGCTCGGTGGCACTACAACTTGTACCTGAGGCAGGCCAATACCTCGTCGGGGCTATCCTAGGTCGGCAGCGTACTCTGCCAGAATGATCCTCTCCCAACACCTGATGTAAGTGATCAGATGGCCCAAAATTGTCTGCTTCTTGGGCATCGAGGGCCTCTAAAGCATCCTGTTACAAATATAAATATAATATTAAGTTACGAAATAGATATTAAAATATAAAATCAACAGATTAAAACTTACAATCTGCTGCTGAGTCGCTTCGTTGACAGCACGTCCATCTTTTTTTCGTCTACTCGAGCAAAACAGTTTTGCTCGAGGCACACGTCCTTCAATATTTTGTACTTGCCTCTACAATGACATTGAAAACAAAATTTATATAAAGACTTCAGAAAATAATTAAATAATTGTGGAAACAAAAGAAAATGTAAGTCGTAAAGAAAACTTATAAACAATTGTCATACCTACTGCCTCTCATGATCCGGCATCGTCGTGCGTCCTAGTGTATGGAGGTATTTTTTTGCATCAATGTTTTTTTTTATTTTTTCCAGATGATTCCTAAATAAAATTCGATAATGCAAAGGATAATATTAATGCAAAACTTGAAAGTTATTATTTAAATACCTCAAATGTAATTCATACCTTAAACTGGGTACTCGTCCAATGAGTAATCATCTGACGATACTGCTCTATAGGACAATCATCCACGACTGGTACCGCCTCTAACTCAGTGCCAACTCTAGCACGCCATCCAATATACAGCTCATGCTTGTAGGCTCTCCAAAGCTCGCCTAAATCCTTTAGACGTTCCAGTCGTGCACCCTCACCATCAGGAAAATTAAATCGAAGCTGAAATGAAAATATTAATTTATATAAATACAAAAAAAATTCATGGCATTAAATACAACAGATTTTTTTACCCATATCTCTGCCTAAGCTCTATCTTTGACCTCATGTGGCAAATGTCTCCACGATAGCGGGCTGACGGGAATGATGTCGGAGTATTTGGCAAGCGTCGCCATAAAACTCCGACATTGCTGCCCTGTTTTCTCAACCATCTGATTGTCTTCATTATATTCCACCATAACCTGTGTGCGACGGTTCCACACCGAACGCATGCGTGTACGGCCCCGCCCCCACCTCCTGTCAGTAGATGTATCTGTCATGAAAGAAAAACAAATATTTTATCAAAACATGTTATAATGAAAATAAATATTGCTATAAAAATTTGATAGAGTTTTATAAATATACCTGTGCTAGTCTGATCAATGAGTGGCACCGGATCCACAGAACCTGATGGAACACCCTCTGGTGGAACAAGAGTCGAAGACGATGGAATATAAAAGCTCGGAGAGACAGAAGTAGAAGGAAAAGAAGATGGAACAACTGTATGACCTGATGCTGACTGGGGAGTGGGAATCATCATGGGATGTGAAAATGATGGGGCAGAAGATGCAGAAGGTAGAGAAAACATGGGAGGTCTAAATATCCCGTGTGTCCCTAACGACACACCGGGATCAGAATGTGGGAAGGCTGAAATGTCAGTGGGAGGGGCATGGTCTAGTCGGGCACGCGCATCTCTATGTCCACCTCTGGTACGAACCCTCCTCGTACCATCGACCTGAGTACTAGGACCAGTACTAGGCTCCTCGTCGAATAACTGTCGACGTAATGGTGGATCCTACAAAAAGTTTACAAAAAAAATTAATCACATGACATTATATATTCTGTAAATATATATATATATATTTGAAATAAAGTACTCACTGTAGGCACTAATGGTGGAATGCCCATCTCCTCCATCTGACGATTGTTCTCCGCCATTTTTTTTCTTCGTCTCTCTTCAATTGGCTTCATTTCCTGCATTGGAAAACAAATATGTAATTAATTAGAAAAAGAAAATTAATGTGTAAACCAAAAAACTAAATATATGAGGGAATGAGGGGATTCATTGGTAATTTAGCTATCAATTGTTTTAGAAGAGATTGAATGAATTTAATAAAACATACAAGTTGTAATGTTCACCAAGTTAGAAATATTGTTTGATTTGGTTTGAATACAGTTCAATTCCAAATTAGAAAATGCAATTCAAATAAAATAGCAACCAATAAACATTGAAAATTCACATAACGGTCAAGTCAGCTAAAACATATTTGTGATCAATACTAAATAAATATGAATATTACCAACCTTAACAACCCAACTCGAGGTAAACCAAAAGAATTGAGAACATGGATGAATGATTCTATATATTTCCAACCACAACTTCAAGTTCACAATCAACTCTGACAATTGAGCTATTGGAGTCATCAAAAGAAATAAATGGATTGGTTCCAATGGCAATAGGGGCAGTGTCAATTCCATCATCAGCATCATCAAAAATATGTCTTGGAATTACTTCAACTACGACACCAAATTCAGGTTGAAGTTGATCTTTGACATAAAAAACTTGTTTAGCCATTGATGCCAACACATATGGTTCTTCGGTTGCAAGAGTGCGGGTCATATTAATTACTCGAAATCCACAATCATCAATAAATGTGCCATGTCTCGTCATCGAATCAAACCAATGGCATTTCATCATTGTGACTCGTCCATGAGAGTAATAATCCAATATTATTATTTTCTCAACGACTCCATAATAACCCACATTTTCAAGTCGCGGTCTACTATCTGATGCACTGGCATAACAATCTGTTGTGGCAGTAACCATAATACCATCATGTTGTGTTCTCATGTTTTTGGCTCGTTCAGTGACAATAAATCTGTACCCATTGATAACAATTGATTTACAGTCACGAACCACGGTATTAGGACCAAAAGCCAAAGCTCTTATTTCCTCAGAGACAGAGTCCGCAGACAAACTCAATACCTGCAATATAAATGACAAATAAACTTAAGTAAATATTGAAATAATCAATTTAAACAGTAATATTTTTACCTTCAATTTTAACCAAGCAGAAAACTCTTTGCTATGCAAAGTCTCTCTCCTTCTCAAAGATAAAGAACGATGCTTCCTATTTATCATTGTTTTATGTTCCCTGTAGATAAAAAAATATGAATAGTTTAACAGATATATATGTAAGATATACATATTCAATTTTGTTACCTGATATAGTCATCGAACAAATCACAGTTGAACAAAACTGTGCGATGTGCCATCTCCCGCTCTTCATGGCTTAATGTCTTCAATGTATATGATCCAGGAATTCCTCCTGTTTGAGGAAGTGATGGAAAACTGGGTTCAATTTGCTCATATTGTTCTTCTTCATTTCTCATTGGTCTGTTCATTCTTGTAGTAAGATCAGACAAATACATTGAACAGAAATCCATACATTCTTGAGCTAAGTAACCGTTCACGATAGAACCTTCGGGATGATTCTTGTTTCGAACATAAGACTTTAATGTGAACATATTTCTTTCAGTTGGATACATCCAACGAAAAGAAACAGGTCCTTCGAGAAGTATTTCAGTTGGAATATGGACAGTCAGATGCAGCATGCATGTGAAAAATGATGGGGGAAATATTTTCTCCAACTCACACAAAATTAATGGGGCATCTGTCAACATTTTTTTGCAAGAAAGACTTGGACAACTTCTTAGCACAAAGATCTCTAAACAAATGGCACAACCGAATAACACCCACCCTTACATTATTGGACAAAAGATGACGGATTGCTATTGGAAGCAACTCATGCAGTAGAACGTGATAATCATGAGTCTTCAAAGATTTTAGCTTCAACTCTCTTCTGTTGACCCGTTTAGATATGTTGCTTGAATAGCCATCAGGAACTCTAATAGTCTCTAATACTTCCAAAAATTGTTTTTTTTTCAGTAGGTGTCATCACATAAGAAGCACATGGAAGTTGCCATTTATTTTCACTGATACGCACAGGATGCAATTCTGGTCTGATGCCCCAATCCACCAAGTCACGTCGAGATCGTAAATCATCTTTTGTCTTCCCCTTGACATTTAGAAGAACTGAAAGCAACATTTCACATATATTCTTTTCAATATGCATTACCTCTTAGCAATGACGTAGCAAATTGGTTGACCAATAAGGCAAATCAAAAAAGATACTCCTCTTCCTCCAATTGTAACAGGTTTCTGTGGAAACATTCTTTCTCTTTACAGATTTCATTTGACCCTTCCCGAACGAGAAACTGAAATCTTTCAATTCATTAAGCACATCAGTTCCAGACATACGCTGAGGTGGATCATCGGTCTCTATAGTATTATCAAATCTTCGACGATTCATTCTATATGGATGATCCTTTGGAAAAAATCGTCGATGTCCCATAAAACTGAAACTAAAACGATGTTTCAGTCTTCTGGATCGTGTATTCTTCATACAAACTGGACATGATAGTTTCCCCTTCGTGCTCCATCCAGACATCATTGCATAAGCCGGAAAATCATTGATTGTCCACATAAGCGCAGCGCGCATCTGAAATATGTCTTTCGAACATGCATCGTATGTGCGCACACCCACATCCCAAAGAATCTTCAACTCTTTTATTAAAGGTTGCATGTATACATCAATATCAATGTCGGGATCAGAAGGACCAGATATGAGTATACTCATGAAAGTGAAAGATTTTTTCATACACAACCATGGGGGAAGATTATAAATGTGCATAAAAATGGGCCATGTGCTGTGCGAAGTAAGCATCTGCCCAAACGGATTAAAACCGTCGCATGAAAGACCCAGCCTCACATTACGCACGTCAGCTGCAAAATCAGGATGTCGAGCATCAAATCTCTTCCATGCAAATCCATCTGCAGGATGAACCAACTCATCATCAGTCTTCTTTCTCTCGGTATCATGCCATCTCATTTTTATTGATATGTCATCATACATAAAAAGATTCTGGAGTATGGGGATCAATGGAAAGTTCCACATTACTTTCTGTGGAACGCGGGATGGTGTTCCATCAGATTTTGACTTCCAGCGGGATGTGCCACATTTTATACATTCATTTCATTCAGCGGTTTCCTCCCAGAATAAACTGCAATCTTTCGGGCAAGCATGAATTTTGTTTCTTGAAAATCCAAGTTCCTTAACTAACTTCCATGCCATATAGTGGTTTGAGGGAATATCTGCATCATCTGGAAGTAAATCCTTCAAGAGGGTGAGAATTTAATCGATTGATGTATTATAAATCCCATACATAGTTTTCCCATGAAATAATCGGATTAAAAATTCCAGCTTTTTCATTTTATCGCATTGTCGATATACTGGAGTCGTGGCAGCATCATTCAATTTTTTCACCCTATCAATATCATCATTTTCACTAGATGCATCAGCTATCCTCATATCGAAGTCTTCTTGAGTCGAAATCCTTTCTTTTTCATGATGACGAATAAACGGAAACCGATCATCTAACAAATTCTCTATTCCAGTCTTTTCATTTCGATCATCACCAATTTGAGATTTTGTTTTCTCCCCATTGTGATACCACAGAAAGTAGTTTTCTTGAAACCCATTTTTGGTTATGTGGTAGCTGACTTCTTCACGGCTCAATCAAGGTCTACCAACACAATTGGAACATGGGCAGTGTATGCGACCACTATCTGAAGCATTGTGAAATGAAAAATCTATAAAGCTCTCCAAATTGTTTTGAAAATCGTCCGAGATCCGATCGGTTTCATACATCCAACTTCTGTCCATTCTGTAAAAAGAATTTATATAAGTCATTTTGTCATAAACAATTCAATAGGCATTAACTATAATAGAAAATACATTTAAGTAAACGATAAAGGATAATCAAGGTATCAACTACACATGTCAAAAAAACATACAAATGTGTTATTGAAAAAATTTAAAACCAACAAGAACTTAATGTGTTATATCACATAACAGCATGACTCATCCCATAACCATATTAGTAGGGTATCATGAACATGAATAACATCAACCTTGTGCCATCCTCCTACCCTACATGACCCCAACCACATGCCACATCTTATTATAGCCTTATCACATCACACCTTACCGAAAAACACTAGGGAAATTATAGTACATCTCACCTGAAGACACATGGACAATCACATCGCATCTTGCCTAAAAACACATGGTTAATCACTTTTGAAGGAAGAGTAGGGATAACATGGTAGCTATCCAAACATATAACCACCATCCTAGATATTAGAAAAAATACTCATAACTCAAAACCTCTGATCGTTGGTAAGTTTATCCAACTCTGGTTGGGAATGTGTAGAAATAACATAAAAATACATGATATATAGATAGCACAAAATACTCAACCTATGGGTTCACATTAACTACATAATCACACACTTCACTACTACCATAAAACACATAAACCACACCACCACCACACAAGACGCATAGCATTGGAATATAATTCTACATTCAATAAGTCTATCTATGGAATTATCATAAGAATCCATGTATTAATTGGAATATAATTCTACATTCAATAAGTCTATCTATGGAATTATCATAAGAATACATGTATCAATTGGAATATAATTCTACATTCAATAAGTCTATCTATGGAATCCCTCCCTTGGATCCATGTATCACCCATGGCTTAATCAATATTCAAATAAATGAGTCTATCCGTGGAATTCCACTGTGAATCCATTTATCACATAAAGCGTATAAGTTAATAGAAACAAGATTATATACCTGGAATCCTAATAGAATCCATGTATCACTATTTACTATTAATCATTTAATGAATTCCATTTCATTTAAACAATTCATTAAACATACCAAGGTCAAAAACAAAGGTATTTAATACAACTCACCTCAAAATGGCGACTCAATCAAATAATAACCTGAAAAGAATGAAGCTTCATTTACTCATGTTGTAATGACAAGATAATGAGATTCCCTTGCTTAATCAATCAATTCCATATCATGGTCTCAACATAACTCATAATGGCTAGCAATTCAATGAAAATTCAAGCACTCACATGGGAATTTTTAATAGAACACTCCTAACAAGACTATAAAGATATCACATGCATTAGTTATAATATATCTAACATGGTAACATAAAATATAAGATAAATTCAATCCAATTTGATAGATTCATAGCATAGTCTCTACTTTACTCACATTGGCAAGGCAATACAATTAAAACATGTGTTAAAAAATAATTGGCATTCATGTGTTAAAAGGGGAATGCAAACCATGTTCAAGGGGTAAAATCCAAAAAGGAATTTTCAAGAAAACTCACCCTTAGGCTGGTCCGGTGGGCAGTAGCTCCAAAATCACCTAAACTGATGGGAAAAATGAAAATAGGTTTAAATACTATCCAAACATTTGAATACGTTTTCAGATAAAGAAGAAGAATAACCTGAAGAAGAGCTGGAAGATTCAAGGCCGACAGTACCTCCAAAATCGCCTAAATCGGCTGCTGCTCCCGTTTTAGGGTTGTGTATCGTGAATGGGGGAGAGAACATGCGGCTGGGAATTTGGGGAGAACCTTTGCCAACGGTTCTTAAAAACCGTTGGCATATGTTTATCTATCCCAACGGTTCTATAGAACCGTTGGGAAAAACCTCCCCAAAGCATATCTATACCAACGGTTCTCATGAACCGTTGGAAAAAAACTCCCCAAAGCCATCTATCCCAACGGTTCATGAGAACCGTTGAGAAAAAACATCCCAGGAAACATCTATGCCAACGGTTCTAATGAACCGTTGGTAAAAACCTCCTTCACCAACGGTTCTATCAAACCGTTGGTATTTAACTGTTGGGAAAGACAAGCATTCCAGTAGTGCTCAGTGGTCAACGCACACCCTATACTCCACCTACATGCCATGTATGGCTATATGTTTAGTTATTTGTGTATTAATAGGGACATGTACATGAAATTGGGTGGGACCACATGTCATGTGGGTCCCCTTAAATGTCGTATACCCCTGCTTCCCTTATGAGGAGACATAAACCTCTCACATTTACCTTGTTTTGAATCAGATTTTGGCCCATGAGTAGCTTATCCTGAGTTTTTTTCCACATAGAAAATTATTATAGACTCAGTAGTGGCCTTTGAGATACGATGTGATATGTTCATTGTGGGAAACTTCTTTAGGTGATTCTCAATGATGGAATTGATCTGGAAGGATCACTAGAGGCTTTAGAGTGTCACCCTCTAGCTGGGCTGAGCATGGGTCCTCTACCCATCTATAAAGTGGAACCCTACCCTAGGATTGGGCATGGGTCCTATTTCTATTCATATAGTGGAACCTTTCTAGTGGGATAAGGCATAAATCCCTTACTAAATCCTCGATTGGAACCCTCCCACTGGGTTATGGAACGGGTCCTTGATTATAATAGTGTCACCCTCCTACTAGGTAGGGAATTGGTCCTCTATCTGCTATCTGAGTGTCACCCTATTATTGTATCAAGGCATGGGTCATCGACTATTAGAGCAGAACCCTCCAACTATACTAGGCTTGGGTCCTCTACCAACTATTATAGTGGAACCATCCAATTCGGATGGGCATGAGTCCTCTACCGTTTACTTGAGTAACACCCTCTTATTGGGACATGGATTGAGTCCTCTTGTTATATACTAAATGTCACCCTTCTATTGTACTAGGGATTGGGTCCCATACATGGAGATTGTGGCCCTTAGACTATTTGGAATAGTGGCTAGGTGTGTATTTAAATGTATGTATCTTCATATATATTTGTGAGATCCCATGAATCATTGATGGACTTCTGGAACTGATGGAACTCTTTACCCAGGCTTGGCTATGAATTGGAGACCCCCTTCTCTATCATTTGAGTTTATTCGGTTTGATTATATATATATATATATATTTGCATAAATTTTGTTGTATTTTTTTACTCTATTTATTTGATATGAGGTTTTTGTCTATCTATTCATATTGTGTCTCTTACTAACCCCATTTAGCTATTAGAGCATCCTACTTGGTACGTATATACTCACCACTTCATGGGATTTTCCTGCATGTGTCATGTCTTATGCAAATAAAGGATATGTTAGCGGTGACTACAAAGAAGCATAGCGATACTTGGTGCATTGGACATCATATGGTTGTTGGAGCTTAGAGATCAAGAGATGAACTCTCACAAAATTTTACTTTCTATTTTTTTCAGTTTGGGAGATCATACTGATTGGGCATGTATTTTTCCCTATTACCATTCAGTCTACACTATTGTAATCTTGTAAACCCTAGTGGGTTTTCATGCATGGTTTATATTATAGATATTTTATATTTTATTTTATTATTCATATCCACTTAAACATTGATATGGTTAGTTGTGTTTCCATAGATACATTAGGAAAATGCCTCCCATTTTTGAAATGCCTTTTGACACTTATCGCCACCCCTGACCTATATAGGTGGGCTTGGGGTATTTGGGGCTCAATCCCCATTGGGTCAGGTCATGATATTTGGATTGGGATTAATCTAGGGATAACCCTAGTTTAGCTATCACCATTTCATTCTTTGAGAATTGAGTTTCATAATAGTTATTTCAACCCCCAGAAGTTATTTGTTTCTTTTTTTCCTTCGTATATTTCATAATATAGTTAATTCCTTTTGTACCAGCTAATTTAATGACTATATTATAATAGTAAAATTTTATTTTAACATACCATGATTTAATTTTAGTTTAGTATTTTGTGTAGAACACTATATTAAAATAATATTTATTTAAGTAAATAGATAATGAAATTTCAGGTTATTACATCCCCCATTCAATAAATTTCTTCCTAGAAATCTTAATTATCACTTACTAATAACAATACCTAAATGTATCTGAAAGATAATAATGTATCAATATATATATTCTAAATAGATACAAACCTTTCAATGTTAGGGAAGACTATTTAACACTTTTTCCTCTCATAATAGGAATATATTAAGTTTTTCATCCATTTATTTCAAGTATGCCTACATATCTAAGTATTACAATTATCTAGAGACATTCATAACATAATTTCATTTTCAAGATACAGTTTCCAACTGATTACTAAAACCAAAAGGAGTTAATCATGAGCGATGAACAATTAAAACCATAATATAATTATTTTAAGATAATTATATGAAAAATTTAACCTCAGAATGTCATACACTTCAAAATTGTTACATTAGATTTTAGTTCAACCAAAATCCCTGTTCATTCAACCCTGGTTTCTTTACATTGTGTTCTAAGATATTTCTTAACCTAATTCCTTAATATGATAAATATTTTATAGTATCTTGTAAAAATAATTTAATTGAACAAAGAATATCCCCTGGGTGTTTCTAGCCAGATGTGAAGTCTTTTTCCCACTCATATTGCACCAAAGTGAAGATTGGGTTGGGACTCAACCATCATTTTTCAGGGTGATTACCCCTAGTTGAATTTTTTCCAAAAACACATCCCATTTATAGTATCTATACATGGATGTAATATCTTATAAACTACATAATATACACTTTACTAAAATATTAAGATGTTATTCTATACATAGAGATATAAATTACACTTCTCCACTAAAAGAAACATATTATTCCATATCAAAATTTTAACATCATTTTTTACAGAAATTGACATCAAAATAGACACATAGATATTTTTAGCATTAGTTTATTTAAAAATTATTTTAAATATCTTCCCAATTTAAATTTTTTGTGTTAGTTTTTAATAAAATCATATGCCAAATGGTTTTTTCTATAGAATTTGATATTGATTTTTTTAGTAAAACTAATATCAATTTTTTTAAGTTTCAACATCAATTTTTTATAAAAATCAACCTAGAAAATGTAAATTTATTTTGACTTATGTTTTTATTAAAACCAACATCAAAACTCTTTAAAAAATCCATATTTGTTTCCTCTCATTAATACAACATTCTTTTTTAGAAACCCTAATACCTATGATGCCGAATATTTACACTACTTCATCTCCCTGAATCTTCCTCGTTTGATCTAATTTTTTTCTTAATTTTTAGCAGTTTTATTTTCCATTGAATCCTATTAGATCATCATAAAACTCATTCATCCCACAAATCTCCATTATATGAAACCCAAATACATGTAGAGTGAAACACTGAATACTGCCTCATATGCCTCAATCTTCCTCATTTGATCGGTTTTTGGCTTCATTTTTATCATTTTTCTTTTCTATTACATCCTACTAGATCTCTATTTTCTTCACTTGGCACATCAATCCCTTTATCATAGATTTTAAAACTTAATATCTATATTTTTTAAGTTTAATATTTATTTAGTATGTGTTAGTTTTAATTGTATTCATTTATTCTTTTATATGTACATATTTTTTTGTTATAAATTACTTTGGTTATAATTAGATTGATAATATAAATGTACATGTAATTATAAAGTTTTTTTATTGTAGTATAATTTCTTTGTAATTGTAATTGTTTTTATTTATAATTTCTTATATTTATAAATTTTTTGCTATTAATTTTTTTTATAGTTAACCAGATTGATATTTAGATAATGAATCATAGATTTTTCATATTCGAGTCAAATGTTTTAATATTAGAGAATCTCTAATATAATAAACCATTTTGTAGTTGGGTTACTCCAAAATGGTGCATGAATAGTAAAAATGATCCAACAGATTACCCAAATTTTTACACAAAAAAAATATTTAAATATAATTATTTATACATTTTATTATTTTTATTTAACATATTAAATTAAAATCAATTATTTTTCCATAAATTCAACAAACACAATTTATTTTGTGATTTAACAATGATAATAGTTAAATTAAATTAAATTAAATTAAATTAAATTAGATACACACACATATATCCAGAATGAAAAAATTAAAATAAATATCGTTACTTGATTTGATTAATTAAGGAATTTTTTTTGAAAAAATATGAAAATAGTTAAATAATATTTAATTTTTCGTATATTTGTTCTTTGTTAATTCAAATCCTTTTAATCAATTGTATTTTAATTTTTCAGTGACATGTTTTGATCATTTTGTATAATTCTAGGTGTTGATTAAATATTTATCAATAAATGGTTAATCGATAAGTTTTATTATATGTTTTTATGTTTTCAATTTATCCATTTATATATATTTTTTATTTTTTATTTTTTTAATATATTAACCTTTTATATTATGATCTTAGGTAATTAATGGTTTATAATTAGATAATTTTATGAATAACCAATGATGAATATGAAAATAGAGTTTCTCATATCTTGTAATTTTCAAAATGAAATCCAAAAAAAATATTTGATTTTCTATTCATGCATGAATTGTTTGAATATAAGAAATTCAAAATTATTGAGAAATCATATATCATCTGATTTGGTATGGTATTTACCATAATTATACATGTTGAATCTGGAATTATGAAATAACATAAATTCCACATATAATATTGGTGAAAATATTCAGCAAGAGATAAAGGATCATATCAAAGAATTAATCCATGATGTTGGAATTGAAAAAATAAAAATAAAATAGAAATTTTCAAATGATTGTATGGAGATTATGAGAAACCACTATTCTAAAGTTGTAGTAAATTTGAATTGTTATAATCATTTATCATATTAGTTAACTTTAAATAAATAAATGGTTTGAGTGATAAAGTTTTCTCTAAATTGTTTGAAATTTTAAAAGATACACTTCTAGAAGGAAGTGGGATTTTAAAATCCAATTATGATGCAAATAAAATATTATACCCAATGGGATTGGGGTATAAAAATATACATGATTACCCTAATTATTTTTTGTTTTATAGGAAAGAATATGAATGTTTATAAAAATTTCCTAAATATGGGGAATCACAATATAATATAGATGGAAACTTAAAATCTGATTCATTCTTAGGTACCAACACCAAACCACCTACTAAAGAAATTTGGTATCTTCTGATAATTCCTCTTTTGAAGAATATATTTTCCAATATAAATTATGTAAAAAGATTAATATAGAATACAAATGAGAACATATCTTATAGAAACTTACATTACCTTGCTGATTCACTACAGTATAATATATTTGACAACCAATTTCATGATTTTAGAAGTGAACCTAGAAATCTCGGAATGGGACTATGCACAGATGGAATGAATATATATTAAAGCCTCAATAAACAATATAGTTCATGCCATATTTTCTTGGTAGTTTACATGTTTTCCCCATAGATATGTGGGAATAAAAAAAATATATGATGAGCTTAATGATTTTTGTACCAAAATAGTCAGGAAGCAATATTGATGTCTATCATTCACTATTGATTGATGATTTAAAATTTCTATGTGAGAAAAGTTTTACAATTTTTTATGAAAACAATAATGAATATTTTATTTTTCATTCTATGATAATTTTCACTATAAGAGACTTTCTTGCATGGGAAAAAATATCTAGAAATAGTGTTAAGGGACATAAAGTATATCTGATTTGTGAAGGGGATACTTTACAATATAAATTTCAAAATGGATGGAATACAATGTAAATGATATGTATAAGTTTTTTTCTTCAAATGGATCTTCATTATCATAGATTGAAAAGGGAATTTAATGGATTACATGAATATAATACCACCATACATCCATTTTTATCTAATGAATATTACAATAAGGTTAAAAATATTGATTTCAAATTTAGAAAGAAAGGATGTTCTGGCCATTAAAAAAATATATGGAGGAAACATTATATCTTATTCAACCTACCTTATTATAGATTTTAGAGATAAAACATAACATTGACGCTATGAAAATTGATAAAGAAATATGTTATAGTTTGATTGGAATTTTGTTAGACATAAAAGGAAAGATAAAAGATGGACTACATGCTATATTGGACTTAATATCCATGGGAATACATTCAGAGTTAACTCACATTATTAAAGGAAACAAATTATATTTACTACTAGATTGTCCCACATTAATCAAGAGTGAGATGATTAATTTTTTTCAATGTATACATGGTATTAATGTACTAATATATATATATGGGAATTTAATTATACTAAATTTTGAGTAATAGTGTTATGGTATAACTGTGTTGATAGTAACAGTGGTATGAAACATAATGATTATGGATTTAACCTCATTGATTTGTATAGATTTAGTTTCAAAGAAGAAACATTTATCATGGAGACACATAGAAAACAAATATGTTATGTTACTGTCCCAACGGATGATCATTGGTCCATCATTTTGAAATGAAAATGAATTCATTTTGGTGATGAGGAAGATGATGATATTTTGGATTTATGTGAGGTTTCTTCATCTATTATGCAATTTTCAGATGATAAAAATGACTATAATGTTAAAATAGTCCTTATTGTATGAAATGATCATGTTTAAGGGATATAGAAAAACACTAAATTAGTCTCTTAATTATTTAGGTAAATATTTATATTTTACTTATTTTTTTTGAAATTTACACATGGAGAAACACTATTTTTTTTAATTTTTATATTTAAATATATAGACATATTTATTATTTCTATGATTTTTTTGTTAAATTATATATTTAAATATACTGGTTGAAATGTTTTTTATTCAAAAAACTGATTTACATTATTATTTTTTGGTTAGATTTACACATATAAAAAAAAGTTTTTGTATATATGATATTTAAATTTATAAATGTAGATAATTTCATCATTTTTGAAATAATTCTTTTATTTATAATTTTATGTTACTTATTATTGGATTAATAGTCATGAAATCATTATTTTTTTTGAAACTTACACATGGGTAAAACTCTTTTTTTACTCACATATTTTAATAATAATTATTTTTAGATATTTTATTTTCTAATAATATATAGGTACATAGAATATCATTTAATTCATATATTTAAATGAAAAACACAGAGACATAGTAACATTTATCTAGGTTTATGTATGTTTTTTCTTCATATTATTAGATATTCAATAATTAAATTATTTAATGAATATAAAATTTTAATTTTTAATTTTTTTCATAATTATTGGTGAGCCTCCTATGATAGAGTATTCTTCTTCTACTTGAAAGAACATGATTCTTAGAGTTAGTAAACATGGGATTGCATGTTTATAGAAACATCAAATTTCTGATGGAGAGTAGAAGATACATTTTAATTTTGATGATAATAATAACCCAATTGGACCTATTGAAATACAGTTTAAAAGTTATATCACCATGAAGAGTCACCAAGGGATTAACATTTTATATCTTGACTAGAAGTCCACTGATAAGATGATGAAAGAGAATCTATGGGAGTATATAACGATAATATGTCTCTATTGACTTATTTCTACCTCATTCTAAGAATATTATATATTTTCTATGACTAATATTTAATGTATTTAATTACAGATGGAATTTTACTTTCAATAAATGAATTAAATTTTGAAAAGGTTTCTATTTTTAGTGGTAGTTTGATGGAGATATTTTGAAAAAAAATTAAAATGATTTTTTTGAAAGTTACGGAATGAAAACTTTTGACTCATGAATGGGTTTTTGGATGAAAATACATGAACTAAAATTTTCACCAACTAACATGATGAAAAATCTATGGTATGATAATTATTTTATATTATTGAATTTATTGTATATTACCTGATTACTCATTCAGTTGTTTTTATGCAAATGGAATAAAGGGGATCTCACCATGAGATCCAATTTTAGAATGAATACCCTCATAAATTATCACATTGTGGTTATAATTTACTAGAGGAGTAAATTGTGACATTCCGACCCAGGTGCCACTCAAATGTGCCCCATGCCAGTGAACCACATGACCTTATACATTCCTCCCATATTCCAGAGGATGCTGACTATTAGTAATAGATTAGGGTGGATCTGTGGTGAGAGAATTACCTCATGTCAGATTATATCACAATGGATATAATATAATTTAACTGATGGATAACAATAGAAGAATCATAATAATGAATAAAAAACAGCAGTGGAAGATAACCATAAACATCCATAAAAAATATTCAACTCAAAAGATAAATAGTATCATATACAAAATGATGATTATGATATGTCTCTAAAAAATTGGAAAACATGTATACATGGAAGTACTAAATTAGTACATTACATGCTATAAAAAAGAACAAAAATACCAAAAACAATACAAAAATCCTGAGAACTGGACTGGGTATCTACTACCCAGGACCATCCTAAACCAAGAAATCAAGTCATGTGTCCAATCTGGGATGATCCCCCTATCCATACATGTGATCATATAATATTCCTAGGTACCAACAACATCCTTGATAGGTTGTGGAATAAATCTCATTAGGCCACAACCAAGAACGTCCATAAAATTCAACTTGTGAATATAAACTAAGAAATGTGCAGGTATATATAAATGTAATGTGATACCTGAATAATAAATCATACATGATTATTCTTCAAATGGTAATGTCTCAAAAAATGATATTTTTTAATTAATCCATTAAAGTTATGATTTTATATATAAACTATGTGAAGGTGTCATCAACACTAAAATAGAGAATAATAATAATAATGGAGGGTCCAAGGTGAAACCAAGGCATCCTTGGCCTCAGGGGTTGGTCAACATGTAGAACTATCTCATTTAGTCTAGCTTTAAAGGGTTATAAGTGTAATCTAAGGGGAAACCCTCAAGGAATTCCACTATAAAATATTCTCACATAGTCTAAGGATCTCAACCAAAGTAATCATGGGCTATGCATTACTGGGACCAATGGAGTGAATCCATGTCTCCATGTGTCTGAAGACATTAATCTAGATATAAGGAATGTATATGAGGCATCCTAATATCCATAGAGATAGTGAAGGGATCCTAGAGAGTCATTTCATCCATCTACTAGTAGAAAAGGACCATGTTCCATGGTGGGTATCTCCCTTGGAAACTCAATCCTTAAATCATAATGTCATCCTCTAAGTGCTCAAGGAATTCCCATGAGAATCCAAGGCTGGATCATGTAAGACCACTCCTATAAAGGTAAAAGGTCCCATATACAAAAGACACATTATACATATATCTTTCTTTAATTTATGGAAATTTAATACTCATGCCTTTTAATATGTCACTAGGTTCATTCCATTACCATTCTTTAATGTGAAAATGAATTTCAAGGATACGAATCCTTTTAGAACTATAATAACGTAATTATTAATTAGGTTCATTCATTTAGATTTCATAGTCATGAAAAGGTGTGTTAAGTACATAAAACCAATTACCATTCAATTACATTTAACTAGAAAAGTGATATATATAAATATATTTTTCATTATAAAATTTAAGATTCATTTATTAAATTGAAAAACTTACTTTAGAAGGGCCAAGTGATATAGGTACATACAATATACATGTTCTGGCCATTGTAAATTCACAATTCATTTTAATTAAAATGGACTTCCCATTAGAAGGGTCAATCCCACACACCCGAATAGTGTCTCAAATATTTATAAAAAGGGTCATAAAGGAATAACAAGGAAAATACCCTACATGAGGTGGAAAACATTGAGATCACAACCTCTAACAACATGATAAACATATATATAAAGGGTTCTAAATTATAAGCACAATTATTATAATTAACGAATATGAACTTTTAGAGGTAATTATAGGTGAACTAGTATGAGGAAAATGATGGAAATTTATAAAAGATAATACTGGGGATGATTTATAGAGTACCTACCCTTTGCCTGTAGCAATCTACCCATATTGATCGGTCCTTAGATTGGCCTTGATCAGATGGAAACTGAAGTACATATCAACTCCCTGAAAATAGGGAATATGATCCTATGATAAAATATCATCATTGATGAGAAGAAAAATGATGAAATGAGCATATGGATTGAATCAATCACCAAGATGAATCCAATGAGAAGAAATTAGGTATAACCAAACATCAAATGATGAATAATTCCAACCTGGGTTTATGACAAGGTGGGAGATCCAACATGAATAAGGGGAGCCTCTATAACTATAAAAGATAAATAGGAGGTAGGGTGATTTAATTAAAAATTTAATGTTGAAATGGTAATTTTTCCCGATAATTAGGGTCGCAAGGTTTGGTCTCATGTTTGGACAAACCATGTGCCAACCATGCACTAAGCTCTTCCTTAAGAGGGAACCTGTACGGTTTGAAAAACTGTGCGCCAACCATACTATTTAGGTCTTCTAAAAATTGAAGATATATGGAATGAGATTTTATCCATAGACACATGGTTAGGGTGAACTGTGCACCTTGCAATTACCTCTAAAATTCTTTTCATTGTTAGGAGAAATTATGTGGGTTGGGTGGTACAATTTCTACTAACCATGGGACCCCATTCTTTCTTCCATTAGTTGGGGTTATGAGATTAAAAAAATATTTATAAACCCTTGAAACTTCCATGACTTCATTTTGAATTAGTTTTCATTCAAAGATAAATAATTATACCAAAATTTAATTTATATTCCCCTCATAGAAAAACTGGGTTCTTAAAGTCTTCCCCCATAAAGGAAATCTTCCTCGAGTTACCCTTCTATGGGTGGAGAAACACTATCTAGGAAAAACTCCATCCACTAAGCATGTACGTCAGCCTCTTGCTCCTAGCTTTTGGTCTTCTACACGTTCATGCTTCCATATCAACCATACTAAAGAGATAGACTGGCTTTAGAGAGTTTTCATGCTCTAGTAAATAATGCATATAAGATACTCCACAAATAAAGAATCAATATTATTTCATCGGGGTTTTTTGGGAATGGATCATGGAGTGGGATTTTACTTGATGTTTTGATTTAGGGGTATTATTTTACCTCTCTCAATCGCATACATTGGTTCCATCATTTGTTTCATATTCCCTTGAAATTTCTAACGGTTCTCTTATCCATAGCTGGGTACAAACCTACTTTCCAAAGGTGATCATTTGGGGTTTTAGGACCAATGACTCTGGGGGGCTCACATTGGTCAAGAGTATAGGAGGCAAGGATCATCACACCATTTTGGGGGGAATTATTTCTTACTCTAGGACTCTCTCATAGAATTAATATATGTTCGTGAATCTCTTCTTAATCCTGATACAAGGCCTATTACCCTAGAAAAATAATTTATCGGTTAATTCTCTCTTTAGAAGAAGAAGGGTGTCTTATTGAGGGAACCATCTATATATATCCAAGGTTCTTCATCTATTTCCTATATGTATAATACATGATTTATGTGTTGTAACCATATAACCAAGTGATTCAGAATGTACTGCCATATAATGAGGTAGTTGATATCTTGTGGAGCGGATTGAGCCATTATGAGGTGTCCTATATATCTTGAATGTTTTAGGAATCAAAACACACATAATTCATTGAGGTTCTTGGGACTTTCCAAAAGGTATATACCATTATATGATGGGTATACATTCATGATTCTTAATAAGATTTCCATTCATACCTATCTAAGACCACATGAGATTTGCTCGATGTGAGAAACAAGGGGTATACTTGATTATCCTAACAACATGTATGTATTGGAATTACATACTAGGACAGTACTTGGGGTGTTTGGTATAATTCTATGGCCCTGAGAAGACATCAACCATTTCCTAAATATGGAAGGAATCATATTTTTCGTAGTTCAGTTGATGTATGGGACTTAAATACTGAGTCTTCCCTATACCATGGAGATTTATGATGCCTAATGGGGTGTTTGTTACATACCCCTAAGACCATGTGAGCTACGATCGATGTAAAAAATAAGGGGGAGTAGATGATCAACCTTATGACATATGGATATGGGACTTATGTAATGGGACAGTCACTAAGGATGTTTGGCATGGAACTTCGGCCTTGGGAAGGCATCCTACATATCCCAGTTATAGAGGGAATCAGATTCCTCATACTTCACATAATGTCGGGGATTATACACTGAGGCTTATCTATAAAATTTTATGGGTTTATAGGGTAGATTATATGACCATTTCACCCCATAATCCCAAGTGATCCATTCTCGTTTGTGAGAAACAAGGGATAAAAAGTAATCAAGGTTATTTCTTTGGACAAGGGACTCATGTGTTGGTCCCTCCATGGACGATCAATATAGAGCATGGAACTCAGAGGGAGGTGGCCTATGAATCCTGAATATGTAAGGAATCAGATTCTTCATAGTTCCCTTTATGCTAGGGCTTATAAATGGAGGATTCCCTATTGATCAGGGCTTACACGCTTAGGAAAAACAACATTGTCGAATCTTGGGATGCCCTGAGAGCCATCAAATGACCTAGATTGACACACATATAAGGTATCGTGGGAGCTAGTGTGGAACAATCCTAGGGGTGTCGTGTAACTTGGAATACACCTCTAGGAGTCATCATGATACCTAGCCTACATGTTCGAAGGGTGTCATGAGTCTCAACTAACTTTCTTAAAGGGAAACTTGAGATATTGGTTTTCATGTACAGATGATTTCGCAAGACTCATATGACATGAGAAAATTCCATTATGTGAGTGAGGTGATATGTATGAGGAATGTCGCAAGTCTTATGTGATGGACCTAGAGGGTTCACAAGATCAAAGTGGCACCTACGGGGGCACTGTATGATGTGACCTAACATGTCTGGAGGACTTTTCGTGTCTTATATGACATGTTGAAGCGGTGTCGTGAAATATCAGTGAAATGTCCTAGTGTTGTCACGTGTCTTTGGAGGTCACACATAAAGCACATTAGGGGAAACAAGAATGTATTTTGATTAATCCTTAGGCCTTCGATCTTGGTTCTAACCCTTGTATTATGAATGCCTTGGTTTCAGTCAGTGTTAGTTTTTCTTGAGTCCTATGTGATCTAGTAGGATTTCAAAACAATATTCACATAACCTACTAGAGATCCATTGCATGATCTATAAATGATCACATAAAGTGATTTATGCCTAGTGCATGACTACTCCGGCTATCCTCTAGTGTATTACCTGATAGAAAGCTATTTGGTCACATGATCTATTGGTCAAAGAACTCTATAGGAGTTTAGAGTCAAATTATCTATAGTCTAGATGTATGGCCTGCATATTAGCAGTCAAGAATCCAACTCACATAGTAGTAGTGAATTTTTCATACTGGTGTGGGGGATTTATAGGCCTCACCACCTCAGATAATCATTGTCTTGTGTATCATATCTAGAACGAGTCCCGGATGGAGCTGGGGGAGGGTCCTAGAACCACACGGTTTCATGAGTCTCTCTCGTGGACTTCTTTGGGCATGTCACCTTATTTTCATCTATTGCGAGTCTCTTTCTTTATTGGATTATTTCAGATTACTGGAGACTTGTTTGATCCTGAAGACATGTCAAAGGACTTTCATGTTGTCATGTTGACATGTCTGAGAGCATTTTCAATATCCAAGTGCCTTTGACAATGCACTCATGAGACCTTAGGTGACTTTTCCTTGGATATCACGGGACAACGTTGTGGGTGCATTAGGCACGTCACATTCCTTTTAGTGATCATGAGTACCTCTCACCTCCTCCCTTTTGATCCCCATTGTTTGATGTAAAAAGGATGGGAGTCATGTGAAATTTCATATGTATTATCGATGGAATTTCTTCTTTTTTTTGGATATGCATCTCATGACCAACATGGGTCACATGGGGGTGCACGAGTATTATATATCCCGAAGATGAGGATGATAAACCAAAGGGATTCTGGGAGAGAAGGCATGCATGTCACTGATGGCTCGCAGTGCCATGCAGGTCATAAGGGGTGCATCACATGTCTTTCAACAACTGTGATCCCCTCTTACCTCCACCATTTTATTCTTATTTTTTTTATTTTACAATGGTCAGGGATCATCTGAGTTGGAACATGTAATATCTAATATTTTTACTAATTTTTTGTATGATATCTCACTTGACCAATATGTGTCATATGGAGAGTGTGCAAGAATGTAGTGGATAGGTATATCCACCTATCCTTAGAGAATCAAAGAGTTTTCTAGACACTTGTGATGACTTCCGTGTGGTGAGGCTGACAAGCTAGAGGTATTTTTCATGGTTTTGTGGTGTCTCGCAGATCTATCGAGGTGTGTGTCACATGTATTTCAGTGATCGTGAACCCCTCTCACATCATCCCCTTTATCTCCTTCATTTTATGTAGATAATTCTAGGAGATTATTAAATATTTCCTAGTTATTAACAAGGAATTTTATTCTTCCCAAAGATGATTTGGTGCATGAGCTTCATGGCCAATGGGGGTCTCTTCATTTATAATGTTATCCCTCTTTATTTTTGAAGTATTCTTTGTGGTTTTTTAGGAACTTTCCAATGAAAAAACATGTGGACTGGGGGTTCTCATTCGATTGTCTGGGGGGGGGGGGGTTCACAAGAGAAGGAAGGTTTGTTGAAGGGGGATCTACAATAGTTTATATGGGTGATGCACCATGTGTGGGGCCTTCACATGACATTGAAATGGTCATGTGATCACGAGTCTCTTAGAGGAATCCAGAATCTTACACCATCCTCTTCTTCCTTGTTTTCATAGGGAAAAATAATACCCATATTCAGGTATTTATTCCTTTTTGATTTTTCCAATGCTTATTTGGAGGGCGTCAACAAATTCCCCCCTCAGGAGCGATGTTTGAGGGGACAAGGAATCAGTTCTAAGGAAAAATAATGCTCATTAAAGATTTTTATGGTGTCACAAACCAAGGATTCAGGTGACATTTGGTCTACTGGGAGGCCTTTGGTATTCCACAGAATGCCTATATATGGGGGGGGGGGTGGAGGACAATTCATCCAACATGATACCAATTCTCAAAGTGGTCCTTCTATTTATCTTATTGAGAGACCATGCCGCGAGCCCTAATCGTGAACCCTATCTGTAAGTTTGCATCGTGAGTCTGTTCTGCAGAAGCTCTTGTACAAGACCACTTCAGATAGTTCTATTCTTTAATTTATTAGACATTTCTTGTGAGGTCTATGGTTATCCTTGAGGGCTTCATGGGATCTATTGACCTAATCATTCGATCATTGAGGATTCAGGTGATCATGTTCAATTCATGTGATCACAAGTCTCCAGGGAGGACATGTGATGCACACGATGCCTTGTTGGGGTTATGAGCCCTGCGAGTCCTCTAGAGATCAGGAAATCCATGAACCCTCTATGTGGTTTGTAGATCCCTTACCGAGTCATGCAATGCGCATGATGTCGTTGTCTCAGGTCATGTATTATTTTTGTCCAGAATCTATGTTTTCTTTTTCTGACATGTACTACATACTTATTTTCAGATGGATTCTAGTTCTTAACAAGGTTCCTCAGCTATGTCCAACTATAGGTCCATGATTTCTAGGAATCACAATACTGTTCCCCTATATCATGTGCATACAAATAATGATGTCATGAAGAGGTTCTTTTCATCTGGCATTCAGAATCATCCCTTATTTGATCAGCTTACGCTATATGAGTTTTGATTTCTGGATGATGCTGCTATACATCCCCCATATTTTAACCTTCCATTTCACTGGGTTTCTATCTCTCCTAACTACGTTAAGGAAACAATTACCAATGATGGTCAGCTGGTTACAACCTAATATCAGGGATTGTCTTATCTATTGGCGAGTTCTCCCCTGAGTCTTGATGGTCATGATCATTCTCAACAACCTATTTCCCAGAGTTATTCAAGTATATTTTACTCTTATTAGGATGCCTATAGTGAAATATGGTACTTAAAATGGGACATTCATCCTCATGGTAATTTCTCCGATGAATTGGCATGGCCATTCTGGGTGAGTCTGAGCTATTCAGAATTATTGGATGATATGTATAGTGTTAATCTCCATGAAACTACATGGATATCTCAATTCATCATTTACCACCAACCCGACCTCATTTGGGAAATGATTAGCTGCTGGTGTCCTACCACCAACACATTCTATATTCCTCATGGTGAGGTGAGTATCTATTTATGGGATATCCATCAACTGGGTTCCATCCCTCCTCTTGAATAGATGTATGACTAATTTATTCCTTCTATGTATGTCTAGTATGACCCTCTATAAACTTCAGTTCTAGATAAGTAGATTCTCTCCATTGTGAATAAAACTATTGGGAGAGAGCTGACAATGTACTCACTTATTTCTTTCATCGATTGGATCAATATTTTTCTGTGTGGTAGCGGGGTGAGACCCAATGTTATCCACCCCCGTAGATGCCCTTCCCAGCAAGTTCACGATAATTACATCTTATATTGGGCCATTCTGGAAGATGAGGACTACACCTCATGGGGCTATCAGGTGAACCTGAATGTTTCTTCAGACCATAGTTTAGAAATGTTTCTTGCTATGTTCTTAAATTGGTGGCACTTCTTGGATGGCGATACATGATCGGGAATTCATGTGATCATGTTGGTAATGGTAGTGAATCTTGTAGAAGGGATGCTCTTTAACCCAGTGGTTACAATTCATTCATGCCTCTACCAGTTGTTGGGTCATATCCAATAAGGCATCACTCCCTACAAGATTGGTGTTCCTCTCCGGTTTCTATTTGGCAGGATAGGGGAGTACTTTCATTATTATGAGTACTACAATATATCTTGGATCCCAGTCTGTATATCCATCCATATATTTTTGAACATATCTGGGGTTGGACCTATGTCTCTATTCTCCATAGAAGTCAAAGGTTCACTATGACGATATAACAACTTCAAATTTTCTACCTTTTGTGCACCAGGTAGTCTGATTATTGATTATGGGAGCAACTCCCTAGATGAGAGATTTTATATGATCTCTCTTCAAGATGGGATCCTTGCAATCAGGGTGGAAAAGCTGATTATCTGTGACCCATACATGCCATACCAATTTACCTGATAGTGTGGCCGTGTTCAGGGAGATTCCCCCATTCCTTTGGCTAGAATCTAAAGGGAGCGACATCCTGGTGTCATCCACCAATTTTGGAATATACTATCTTGTGAATATACTAGAGTTGTGATTATATTTCTTCCTACCAATGCTCCCGTTTTCCTCACCCTGGATTATGACTAGGCTTGGGTGACGACTTATCCCAATTGGGTGATAGGACAATTGGTCCACCTTGTGGACATGCCCACAACATCACCAATTCCCCTATCAATGGAACTAAAATAATTGATTGAGGATTTAGGTGAGTAATTGAGGAAGAAACCTCAATATAATGAGGGTTATTCAGATTCTATGTTAGATTTTATTTAGGAGACCATTCCTCCAGTGTAGGCTACGGATGATACGCCTAATGGGAGAGAGTTGTATGTGGCTTCTTCTCATATTTCAACAATGATTCACCTAGTTTCTCATCCTTATACTAAAAAATATTTATCAGCTATCAAGACTCAATCATGTTATAATATGATCTAGGATAATATCCATGTCTTTATTACTGAGACCCCTCTAGAGGCATTCTTCCATCATAGGGAGCGGCTTCGTTAATTATTTCGTGATTTAGGGGCAGACGATTTTGATCAGCAGCCTCTGTATGAAATTATACAGCAGATCATCCTGACCAAAATAGACATGGACATGTAGAATAGGGGATTTCATAACATCACAGATGAGGCCTCCGTTTCAAAACAACTAAGGGAGGTGGCAGATGCGCTAGAGCAGGGTTGCCCGTTGTCTTCTGAACTGCAATCCCAGATGGATGCTTCCAAGATACATATATGGAGGCATGAAAAAATTATAACTCATATGAAGA
The DNA here is from genome assembly GCA_963277665.1 of Viscum album. NCBI lineage: Eukaryota > Viridiplantae > Streptophyta > Magnoliopsida > Santalales > Viscaceae > Viscum > Viscum album. Next base: position 52,844,378 of record OY728138.1, on the reverse strand, counting down.
ACAATATTTTGACATCATCGACCTCATTTTCCATTTATCGGAGGAGGGTTAAATAATTGACAACTCTAGTCTATGTTCTCCACCCTGAGGAAAAGGTGGAAGAAGCGAGAAAGGTGGCACTCCAATGCTCAATTGACGCCTCCTACTAGACTCTTGTTGACCTAGATAGCACTACCGACCATCTTTTTTAGGACTCAATTTTTTTTATTGAATACCATAATTTTTTACTACAATCCATTTTTTTTGATGTTTCAGAGTGACTCAAAAATTTGGAGATTCCTCCCTTTTTATACTGCGAATGGATGATATTTTTCTGAGATGACTATCCAATTTTCTTCTTTGTATGATATCTCGATATTTTGTCACTTTATTGTAAGAACACATACACTACTCTATATTTAATTATCATTAATTCCTAGATTTTAATGTGGAAATATAGATATATTTATTTTGAGTAACTCTTGTGAAGGCTCACCCCATATGAGGTTCTGTATCAGTAATATGTTCCAATTATCTTGAGATCACATGATGTGCAGAGGGATCATCTAGGTAGGAGATATGTCCTTTAAAATAAGTTCTTTGAATATATTTGGAGATAATATAGACAATAATAAGTCCATTTAAGGGGACTCACGATGATTTCCATGCACTTTAGTTTAAGGCCTTTTAGTTCTGACCTTCTCTCGATTTAGTTTAAGGTCTTTTAGCTCAGATCATTTGTTTATTTAGTTTAAGGTCTTTTAGATTATAAAATCTATTGATTTAGTTTAATGTCTTTTATCTTGGACCATATGTTGTTTTATTTAAGGTATTTTAGCCCGGACCTTCTGTTTTGTTATTCTAAGGTCTTTTAGATTGGAACATCTATAACTTTAGTTTAAGGTCTTTTAGATCGGACCATCCATTTATTTAGTTTAAGGTATTTTAGCTCAGACCATCGACTGGTTTATTTTAAGGAATATTAGCTAGGAACATCTATTACTAGAGTTTAAGGTCTTTTACCTTAGACCATATGTTTCTTTAGTTTAAGGTCTTTTAGCTGGAACCATCTATCTGAGCAGGTGATATGGTGAAGACATGCCTGGAGTGACCTAAGACCCTGTATGGTGTGGGATTATTTTGTGGTGTTATTGAGGATCATGAGGGTTGGAATATAATTTTTTTAGAGTGACACATTTGATTGATGGTTGTAGGAATGTATGTAAGAGCCATGTGCATGCATGAATAGTCAATAAATGGATCCTTGCAGTTGGGTATCTTTCCCAAGGGCCATGGAATATCTATAGAGGTAATATTAATGGGGTTGGAATACTAGGGATACTAAACATGCCTGGTTTGTTTGGGAATGGATGATGTAAATCCTAAATTGTGAGTTTGAGTCTATGAATATGAGATGGTGAAGACATGTTGGGTATGTCCCTTGAAATTATGAAATTCTAGGTTATGTAGTGGTGTTTCAAAGGTTCACAAAGAGAGAATCTCTTTTATGGAAAGAATAAGATGCATTCAATTGGTGGGTTCTGGCCCTAATGCATCGATATCATGGCCAAGAAAATATAATCTCTACATATTTATGAGGACTTTGGAAGATTTATGAAGACTCAAATGTTTATATGATGAAGTTGGATATGGGAAGAAAGCTATCCAGGAATGTTTTTGGCACCCTAGGGAAACTATCACTTAAAATAAAGCTAGAACTCTACACCATGTGGTTTCTAATCATGCGACGTGGGTTATAAATGTCTTGGAAATGGAGTTTTGTAGTCTATATTTGAGAAAGGGTATGAAACACGTTGAAGTAACGTCAAGGATATTGAGTCCGCTTGGGTAGTTTGGTACGTGGACTATAAATCAGGATTTGGAGTGCTCGAATCTAGATAATTGCATGGGGAAATCATACATGAAGTGGTTTAGACACACTAGAGTGTTGAATGATTTCATGATGATGTGAGGGCTCATGAGAAATGGAATGTTCTTTTTCATAGGGACACATATGGTTGAAAACCATATGTGCATATGCAGGAGTGATGGGCATGCATGCATAGTCAAGTAAAGGATCCTTGAAGTCAGATATCTATTCCAAGGGAAATAGAGGATTATGATGATTCTAAGAACCCCAACTAAAAAAGTGTGGTTTGTGGATGATGTAAAATCCATTGAGGTTTCAAATTCCATAAAGGTTGTGTCACAAAGTAGTGAACATATTCTCACAGCGAGGAGATCTGACAAATATTTCCCTAAACTTTTCCTCAACCAATGGGTCTAGTGGGAATATCCTAGATTTTACTAGGGTTATAGACTCTATGAGTTTTATTCCTTTTATTTTTATTCCTTAATTTTTTTTTCTGAACTCGTAGCATGATGATTTTAGCGGGTGGAGACTAAATGTTTACTCATGTTGCTATTTGTGGGTTTTAATCCTGATGTGTTTTGTGTCCCTTTTGTTGACAGTTTAAGGTCTTGCGATTTGGACCACTATGGGATAGATTTTAAGGTCATACAACTTTGACTTAAGTGTAGATAGTTTAGGGTCATGAATTTCACATACCTGACATGGATGTTGTGACACAAGGGGTTAATTAGGATACCCCTGGTCTAGAGTGATCTAACAACTTCTCGGGCATGGAAGGGAAATGACGTAAATCAGGGCTCTAGTTTCTTAGGTCATGAGTAATGATATAGGATAGTAATATAAGGAGTGGTTCAGACACACTAGGGTACTGAGTGATGATGTGATGACATCAGATATCATGTTAATTGGAATGCCCTTTTTCAGAGTAACACATTTTTTTTGACGACCATAGGCCCATATTGAGGAGCCATGGGAATGCATGCATAATCTAGAAAATGGTCCTTGAAGCTGAGTATCCTTTCCCAGGACTATGGATGGTTGACGACATATTGAGATGCTCAAAACATGAAGTGTGGTATATTAATTTGAGGCGATCTTATGGGATGGTGGAAGCACCCCATACTCTGATTAACCAAGGTAAGTCTCTTGCAGTTCTTTGATGAGGAGTGAAAAATATGAGATGGTCTGTACAATTTATTTTCATGTAGTGGGGAAATGTTTTCATCCATGATGTTTAACTTTATGTGGTTAGGACATCATGTTTTGTAGTTTAATGACATGCAGCAAGGACATACTTCCATGCGGTTTAACATCATACGGTAAGGACATTATTCTATGTAGTTTAACATCATGCGGTAAGGACATGATTCTGTGCAGTTTAACGTCATGTGGTAAGGATGTAGAAACTGACATAAAAGGTGGTAATGTTGTAGTTCTTCCCAAATAAGGGAACATTGGTGTCACTATGTATACCACGAAGAATAGAATCTAGATACATGTAGTTCTGGGTGGTAGTGCAGTTTAATGTCCTGGGGTGAGGATGATGTAAAACAGTTTAATGTCGCATTGCAGGGACATATGTGGATTGTTTAGGGTCATCTGAACTAGAACATAAGGTGTATTTCCTAATGTGGGGGTGTGCATCATGGTTTCATGATGTAATTTGACCCAAATGAGGACCAAATAGGTCTCAACCACACCACACCCCTTTCCAGGAACACATGGGCCAAAGGGCCAAAAGGGTTATGGATGTGGCTAGGCCCAAAGAAAAAATTTCAATGCATAAATACATATCATATAAATATGAGAATCGTGCCACACATAGTTTTAGAAAAAGAAATACTTTACATAGGTCTGAACCATATGTAGAGGTGGGAATTATTTCTATTTTCATTTGCAACTAGGCCTAGGATTGGAGATACAAGTATCATTATGTATCCTATATGGGAAGGAATCAAGCTACATGTAGTTAATGAAGTTCCATGTAGTTTAACATCATATGGTGAGGATGAAGGTGAATCAATGTGAATTGGTGGGGACATCATAGTTGGGCCTAGGGTTAGAAGTCTAGGAATCACTATATATCTCACGAGGATGAGAATCAGACCATACATAGTTCTTAGAGGATTATATAGTTTAATTTCTTGCAACAAGGACATAAACCATGAAATTTAATGTCATGAAATGAGGACTTATTTCATTCCTTTTATGGCGTTTCACTCAAGACCATAATGTATCCATTGTGTACCTCCATGCCTTTCTTGTGAGGGTAAGTCCCTATTGTAATTCCTAATATCACATGAGCTATGCTCGATGTGAGAAATAAGGAGTGGTATGGGTTCCCCTACAGTGTAGAGATAGAAGAGGGACATAACATGGGAATTTTGTGTGATGTAGTGGATGGTCCATGATATAGGATCAAGGCATCCCTATGTATCTCATTTGGAATGAGAATCAATTTGTACGTAGTTCTGGAGAAACTGTACAATTTAATATCACACGATAAGGAAATAGACCATGCAGTTTAATGTCATGCAATAAGGACAATAGATTACCCAAAATGAAGGGTAAGGGGAGTTTTGGATCCATGAAATTATATGTCGTGCAGTGAGGGAATTGTCCGTGAAGTTTAATGTCTTATGGTAATGGTGAACTTCATAAAATTTAATGTCATGTAGTCAGGAAAAAAATTTCCATGTAGTTTAACGTAATGAAGTGAGGATAATATGATCCATGTAGTTAAATGTCACGTGGTGAGGATGAATGAAAGGGATTATTTTTATGAGAATGACTATTTTCTTAATAGTTATGAAAATTATTTCTTGAGAAATATCACTTTGGTGGGTGGTGTGACATGCTTCCCATCCTTGGGGGAAAGAAAATAGTCTCCATTTTCATGGACCTTATGTATGATGTAAGGTCCCTCCCACTTGGGATCCAATTTTAGGGGTTTCTTTCCTAGTATCATCAGGGTTATGACAACCAACACTGGTTCCCCCAGAAAGAATGACCAGAGTTGAACTTTTTCATTGAAATCTCATGTAATTCAATACTAGTGGACTTAGAGGTTGTGTAGTGTGTGAAACCTCTTATCATCGGGCCTTTATAACTCATCCAACCATTTTTGTGATTGTTCATCATCTGAGAGTTGTACACAAGTGGATATTCGGAGTGAGGGAAGCTGGAAGTCTATGGGATACACTACCTTGTTCTTGTACACTAGTGAGTATGGCATTACTTGTGTAGTAGTATGCATGGTGGTATGGTAGGCCCACAAAGCGTGGAAGAGTTTATCAAGAATAGACTTATTCTCCATATTCACCATATTATGTAGTTTTTTGGATACAGTCTTATTGAAGGCCTTTATCTATCCATTTTCCACTGCATGATACTGGGACACGTGATTGGACTCGATGTTTTACTCCTAGTAAAACTTTATCAAATCCATGGAACAGAATTTGGTTCCATTATCTGTCAATATTGTGCGAGGGACTCCAAACCTGGTGATTATATGGGAATTAGAAAAGATGATTTTATTCTGTATCCCAACTTCCATGATGGGTATCGCGTCATCCCATTTAGTAAAGAAGTTGATGGAAGTAAAGATGTACTTGAACTTCATAGTGGTTGTTGGGGAATATGGACCCACAACATCCATCCTGCAAATAGAAAATGACCAAGAATATTTAGTGGTATGCTGCAATTGTTGGGATTGATGGATAATGTTTTCCTGGATCTGTCATGCATGAAATTTCCTAGTGAATTCCACATAGTCCTATATCATGGTTTTCCTGTAATATCCTAACCTCATGATTTAGTGGGAGGGCCTGGTTTCAGATTGACAGGCACTACAAGAGCCTATATGGACTTCATCCATGATGGTGATAACTTCTCCTCATTCTATGCACCTGATTGGAATTCCATAAAAGACGCACTTATAGATTATTTTTTCTCTTTTTGGACATCGTACAGAGTAAATTTCGTTTCCCAAGGTCGAATCTATTCCTTTTTTACACGATCTTCTGGGAGAGTCCCATTGTGAAGATATCTGATTATGGGATCCATCAATCCAAGGTTGGTCATTGGTTCATCATGATTTGGGTTTGTTCTGACTTGGTTGATATCTTCCATATCGCTTATGGTGATTTATGAAACCATTATTTTATTTGTAATATATAAGGTCTCTTCATCTTGATCAGGGTCAGCTAGGATGATAACTACATTGGCCAGTGCGTCAACTCAATCATTCTATGATTGAGGGACATAATGAATTATGGTATCAAAGGGGAATTTTTCCATTAGTCCCCTGATATAGCCAGTGAGGGGGGGGGGGAGTTCCTCCTTTTTATGGAATATTCACCATTGGCCTTATTTATCACTAAATCTGAATCCTATTTGATGTTCAGGTAGGCTATGTGTAGCTGTAGGTCTATTTCCAATCCCACTACAAGGTATTGCTATTCTGCCTCATTATTTGTGAAGCCTTCAGACTGTGAGAAATAGTAGAGGAAAATATTCTATCTAGGGAGAAAAATACAATTCTTAGACAATCATGATTGAGTTTTAGGTTCTCCATTACAGTGCCGAAAGGACTCTGGGAGGTTCCATCATATTAAATATCCCATGTTTTTGGAAGGTCATTGTCATAAAAGACCTCTTCATCAGGGAGATCGATGTCTTATGGAGTATTTTCTGGGGTAGGGTGTGCTCTAAGGAAATCAACAAGGGCTTTCCCTTTCACTGACTTCTATGACACAAACTAGATGTCATGATGCTGGAGAATGACCACCCATCGAGCCAAGATCCCATTCAACATGGGAAAACCAAGGATGTACTTGAGAGGATCAATACTAGAGACCAGGTGGACCTCATAGTAATGCAAGTAGTGCCTCAATTGTTTCACTATGAAGATGAGTGTGAGGTAGTTCTTCTCGACATTGGATTATCAAGTCTCTGTACCTAGCATGGTACAGCTGAGGTAGTGGAGACTATTCTCACCTTCCACATCATTCTTATCCATGGGAAGGGTGCCCAATGAGAGTTCCTTGGATATAACATATAAAATGAATGTCTTACCTTCCACTGGGGGAATCAGAACTGGTGGGTGAAGTAGGTGATTATTGAGTCTCTCGAAGGATTTCAGACCGTCATCATCCTATTAGTAGATGACTCTGTTCTTCATTAGCCTGGTGAAGGGAAGAGCCTTTCCAGCTAGGTTGGCTATGAATCAATGAATGTAGGCAAGGTTCCCTTAGAGTCCCCTTTGTTATTTTTGGTTCCTAGGGGGTGACATTTCCAAAATATAACAATTATTCTCTAGGTCAACCTCAATTCCATGGTGGCATACCACAAAGCCAAGTAACTTTCGTAATGTTACCCCAAAGGCACATTTTAGTGGGTTCATCTATAGACTATGTTGTCATATCTTTTCAATTATAGCTCAGGGATCCATGAAGTGATCACATCCATGTTAGGTTTTAATGACCGGGTTGTTAACATAACACTTGACTGTCCTTCCCAAGAATGTCTTAATGATGTGATGCATGGCACTCTGATTTGTGGAAACCACATTCAATAATCCAAAGGTCATTTCTTGGTAGAATAAGATCCCTTGAGGTTCTATGAAGGCAGTGGATTCTTAATCCTTAGGGGATATCCTGATTTGATTGTTCCTTGAGTACCCATCCTTGAAGGAAAGGTCTTGGAAGCCAGTAGTGGCATCGATCCGGATTTTTGTGATTGGTAATGGGAAATCATCCTTTTGAAAATACTGATTAAGGTCTCTGAAGTCAATGAATACCCTAATATGCCCATTCATCTTTTAAAAAAGGATGATGTTGGAAAGAAAACTTGGTTATTTCACTTCTAGGGAAAAGTTGAATTTTATCTCGTTGACTTGCACCTCCAAATTTGTGGCATGAGAGGGGAAATCCTTTTGGATGGTTGTTTGAAGATCTGATTCTCATCGAGCAGTTTTAGATGATGCGTAGCTAGATCTAGATTCAGTCCAGGAATTTTTGTGTAATTTAAGGAAAACACATATTGGTGCTACCTTTACAGCTTGGATGAAGATGTAGAATCGTTGCTACATCAAGCCAAGGAGCTTGAAAGCCACTATACGAGAGGAAGAGGTCGAAGGCGTATCAGTTCCAAAACATGGAACGAATGGAGAGAGATAGAAAGATTAATTGCTGACAAGATAAGGAAAAAGATTGGTTCATTGGGATAGGGAACTTGATGTATTGTCCTTCATGTTGACTTTGGTGTTCTCCTTTGACTTTCTTTTAATATAATATTTTGGGGCCTAGCCCCTTATTTAAAAAAACATATTGGTGCTACCTTAGAAATGCGATGTACATCTCTTTCTCTTAGAGTGTCATGGTGTAACTAATCAAGGTATGTCATGGGTCATCTTTTGTCCCTATATTTATCAAGCTGAGATCATCTATGGTAGTGGAGATGCCTTCCTCAAATGCTGGAGGGGCGTTTCTGAGATCATCATCATCCATTTATGAGTCGGTAGATACATATTCAGGTGAATATGGTAGTCTAGGGGCCTCTTTGTCAGTATTAGGGTGAGAAAGTCCATTAGAATATATATCACCATCCCCTAATATCTAGGTTATTGTAGAGATATGCTTGAGATGATTTTCACTGAGGGCAAGAGAGGTTTGTACCTTTGAGGTTAGATATTATACCTCGACCATGTTTATAAGGATAACAAAATCATTGTCAAGCATGCTCTAGGTATTGATAGGGGAGATTCCAAATCCAATAGGATCTGCAACTTTTATATCATTATCTACCCCTAGTTTCTTACCTCCCATCTTTTTGAAACCTACTTTGGCATATATATGCTCTACAAGCCTCTAAGGGGAAACTATCACCATGTAATATACCGATATTTCCATTAATGGGGTACTTCAAACATTGATGAAATTTTGATGGTTCCATGATGTGGATATGGAGCTAGGCCCTTCGAAGAATGACATTATATGTGGTATCCTTTTGGATAACCATGAACTTGACATCATATATGAGCTCCCCCAAATCAGGATTCATGTTTGATCTTCCCTAGGGGTCTCTACTCATACCGTTCATATCCCTGGATGGTTATATTTTTAGGGGATAAGTCCCCTTCGCTATACCCTAGTTGTCTAAGGGTCAAGATTTGGATAAGATTGATCCCTGATCTATTATCAATTAGTACCCTTTGTGAATTGACATTATTGAGTCTGACTGGAATGTATAAGGGTCTTATTTGACCTTGGTTGTACTCCTCTTGATCTAGATTAGTGAATGAAATGAAAACATGGTATCCTAATGACATATTCTCCACTTGATATACCTTGGCGACATTGAATTCTGTCTCGAATTCTTGTGGGCTCTGTAGGGCTTAGATGAGTGCCTCCCTAAGTTATCTTCAAAGAAGGAGTGCATCCAGGATCAAGATCTTGTTTGGTACAACAACTAGCTATTTCATAAAATCATATTTTTCTACCATAGGTCAGAACTTTCTGATACATGGTTTCTCTTGGGCATGTGGTTCATGAGATGGAGCATCCGAGGTAGATTGACCTGGTGCTTGTGCCAATGTGGAGGGAATATCTACTGCCAGCAGTGCAGGTTGCGCTGACCTTCCCTATTTTCTGAGTTGATCCTATTGGACCCCATTAGGTATTCGTGCATGAAAATAAGATGTGGGTGACAATTAGAGGTCTCTGAGGCACCTCCTCACCTCTTTTTAGCCTTCTGGAGTGCCTGCCCTCGAGTCTCGTATGCATATATGTCCTCCATCGGGAAATGACCAGAATATTGAGTCTGATCACATTTGATATGCCCCTATATCATCAAATATGGAACTTGAATCCTCTATTTCCTTAGTTATATGTGGAAAAACCATATTTAGAAACATACTCATCAATAGATAAGGTATTTTTCAAGTGTATTTTGTGGAAATAACAAAATATGACCTCCTCATCTGATGAGGATTCTATTTGGTGGGGCGGTGACCGACTTGATGGTGTCGCAGGGAAGAAATATGTGAGAGTTAATGCCTACATTAGAGGATAATATGACTATTCATCTTCTATTTAATTCCACTTCTAGTGGTCACACACACGTTTGGGATGTGCATTTGACACCTCTTTCTTAGGTGGTGGAGTTTTTGTGGGCCTGCGCAACTGTGCTCTCAGAGTGGCATGGGATGGATGTACTATCTTATGAAACATATAGATGTTGAAGTTTTATACATGTCTGGATGGGACCTCCTAAAAATCATCCAATTATTCTGGTTAGACCATGGTTCTTAAATCCACTTACTCTAGGGAATTATCTAGCACCACTTTTCCAGAATCGATCATGCCTTGAAGGACATCTTTGAAGATGAATCAATTTTGGATATTATAACCCAAACTTCTAAGGAAAGGATAGTAATCAGTATGGTTAGTGAGGTAAACCTTATCGGGCTTCCTAGGTTATGGAAGTGTGAGTAGTTTATTTTCTATGAATGCAATGAAATAACCGAAGACCCGTTCATTCTAGAAGGAGTACACCTTATTCATCCATTCTTCAAACCTCAAATGACACTGGTTTCTATGTGCTTTTGGATGAGGATTTTTTTTTGGTTTTCATAGCTTAATAGGAGGTTTTCGGTGGTTTCGGGCCTTATTGGGCATTTAGATAGGTACCGATGTTGTCTTAAGAGTGACTGTTGCATCGTCTATTCTGGATGGCCTTTTTCCCTGTGCTGCAGGCATGAGTCGAGATTTTGATCAGGTTTGCTAAATGGCCTCCTCCAAACTTTGGGATGTTTCAACAAATTCAAGGTATTATCCAATATATTTTATTGGAATCAGGGGTTTTATAAACTCATCCACAATATTTTCGACACATAGTTCCAGCAACTTCTCTTACAAGAGAGGGATGCTGAGTGAGTAGGTAAAACCCTTCCACCTTGTTATAAAATCAGACACCCTCTCATTTTGGCATTGTTTACAGTTTATCAGGTAGCCAATCATTATCTAACTCAGTGTAGAACTAAATTGGTAAAGTAATTGATGATTAAGTTTAACACCCCAAGCTTCCACGGTACACTTCTCTTTGAATAATACAGTAGCGTGTGTTGTGCGTAACTTCGAGTTCTAACACACACCACAACCAATCAAACTAGCCGTTATGAATAGTAATACCCACTTTTTGAAAATTTATACATTTTATCTTTCAAAATGGACTTCATTTTTCGATTTGGAATATTGAAATTATCTTAGGTTGAATTTTTGGTACTTTTCTGATAACTTTCATATTTTGATGAACAGTGAAAATTATTAAATTTTAATTAAAAACAACTTTTTTAATCAAAATAATTAATAGTGATAAATTATGAATTTCAGTGGTTTTAAAGTATATTTAGAATATAATTTTACCAATTAATACAATGTTTGTCATTGGACATAATTTTACATTTAAACCGTACATAAACAAGTGTCAATCTTTTGATAGTTATTATTTCTTAAAAACACGTTTTTTGTTTTGACAGTGGGAATTAATTTTAAATTAATTTCCGCCGCTTCTGTATTTTGAATTTGGAAAAATGGATTCCATATTTGGAATCAGGATGTAAAAATTTTGTAAATAGGTAACACTTATTTTTAGACATTTTGAATAATTACTTCGGTAAATATTTTATTTACCATGGTTAAAGGGTAAATCTGGTAAATAAGGGTAAAAAAATAATATTATAATAATATTGAATTACCATAAAACGTATCTGAAACCTATTTTTTGATACATGAACGACCATGTGCATCTTTGGGTCGATTTTGGGACCCCATGGAGCCACTTGTATGTGATAATGCCACTTTATATTAATTAAGTTAAAGTAAATACAAAAATGACATAAGTATATATCTTTTAGAAAAACAATATTTACATAGAGTTATATATGTTATGTATTAGAAAATAAATATTAATTAGAAAGATAAAAATATTTCCTACATAATGATATTTTATTTATAAGTTTTAGACATTGAATAATTAAATTTATTTATGACACAATAATGATGCAATATTTTCCTTATTAATGAAAGAATCAAATAATTGGTATTATAAATGATAAAATAAATATAATTTGAAAGTTTTTATGACATACACGAATTTTATTGGTTAATATGACATGTTAGGATTTCTTAAATTAATTTTATTTGAATTAATAAAGGTGTTAAGACTTTAAAAAAATCAATTATTAAATAGTGTCAAAATTGACATAAAAGAGTTTTTAAAACAAATATTATATTATTAATTGATATTCAATTCCTAAAAATCTAAGGTTTTGCAAAGAGACTTATATAATTATATTTGTATCATTAATGGACCACTTGGGGGTCTCTTGGAAGTATATAGTATGTTTATTAACTATATATTATAAAAATACAATGAGACATGGTAAATGTCACCCTATTTAACTAAGAGTTAAATATAAATGATAAGGTTAATATAGTGATCCAAACCTATATAAAATATTATGGTTTAAAGGATTTAGACCCATAACAACCTTATCCTAGAAATAAATTAGTTTGGAGCCATTAGAAACCTTATATGAATTTATTATAAAATAATATTTCTATCTTTTCCTAAGGTGCCCCTCACCCCTCTTATAAAAGGGCACTCCCCCTTCTATATAATTCACACCTTTAAAGCCTTTTGGCTCTAACAATACCTGACAAAATATCCTCTCAACTTCCCTCACTTCATTATAGTGGCCCTCCTTTGGTCATAAATCCAACTTAAGGATCCCTTTTGATCAAATCAAAAGGGATAACCCGAAGAAGAGGTAATTATTTCACCACCCTCTTTCAAGTTCCTTTCTTCTTACACTTCTTCTTTATTTACTATTTCCATTCTAAAATAATAAATACAGTATCTTCTATATAATTTTATGTTATTATAAATATGGTACAACAATATTCAGTGTTCTATCCATCCTTTGAATGACATGTCACCATACGTGCGTACGTACGACCTACCATCTCCACATCATGGTGTAATTGGTATTCAATATATTATTATTTGTATGGGTATAATAATGATGTTAAATTCATGTAAATAATAAATATAACAATATAATGATTCTGTATATATGATATAACATCCAATTATATATTATTTTAATATCAAAAGAATCATATTGTCGCTCGTGCGTACGTACGGATTACCGTCTCCACAAACGCGATGAGATTCAATCCCCATCATATCCATTCAAGAATAAATTTCATTTGATGATTAAAAATAATTATTAGAGACATGATATAATTTAGGATATGAATAAGTTACATCCCATCCATAACAAATATAGCTCACATAACAAATAATACAAAGGAAAACGAAGTCGTTAACACCCGAAACGACGATAATACTAAGATATTATCAACAAATCAATGTTAAAAGATCATATATGATATAATATTAAGGAATATGATTCCTGTATAGTTAAATAACAATTATTTCACCATTATACAAGAGGTTAACCTACCATTGACTAAGGAAAAAAGTACAAAGTAAGGGGTTTCTTCTCTCACTTTTAATTCCGTGAGATTGCCATTGTTCACCACTTATTTATTGCATGTGGTGTGTGTACTTACCATGATTGTATTAATTGTGAAATATAATTGAATTTATGTATATTTACATCATCATTGTATGATACTTCTTTCATGGGTGTATGTTTTGTAAGTTACCAAATCGATATGGGAATTTGAAATTTCAATTTCCACTCATTCGGATTTACGCATACTTCATTGATTATTTTACTCCAAGATTATTTTTGGAATCACAATTCATTTTTTATGTCATAATTTCCAATACCATTTCTGTGGATATAATTTTTATACACATAATAACTCCATTGATAATTTCTCAAGTCATCAATATGAACTTGATAAGAGAAATTTTAACTCAATCTCCATTTTTTGAGTTAAATATCCAATTCATTGGTGTTGTCTTTACAAGATTATGTGTGAATGTACTCTGATTGATTTACACTAAATATCCAATCATATTGAGTGTATTTATATTTTTCACACATAATAATTTCTTTGATTTATCCTTAACCTAAGGATGTAGTCTTTATAAGAGATTTCATCTCAAATTATATTCTATTGATACTTCTTTGTTGTTATACACCAAATCACTTTTATATGGTGTATATAATGTACTTTGACATATTATATCATGAATCACTTTATTATCATGATATTTAAATGTTTCCACTACCTCAATTATTTTTATTCAAGTGTCTCTCTTTTGGTTAGTAAATCTAACTAAAATGTCATTTTCAATGTTTTAAAGATTTATTATTCTAAATATTTCTCATTAATGTCCATGTTTTAAAAATGGTTTTAAGGATTTATTTATATGGACATTAATGTTTTAAAATTAAAATTCATTTTAAAAGTTTCAAATTGGTATGGGAAACTTCGATTCAAAAATCAATTTTTAAATGGATTCTTGACAAATAGTTTGACTTTTAAATGATTTCAAGAAAAATGGGGATATTTCTTTCTAATAGTTTTGATGATTATTTTCATCTATGTCAATATTCTTCAATATTCCCGATTGAGGTTAATATGATACAATAAAATCTTCCATATTGTATCAAATGAGTTATGTTTGACTGTAGATGTGCTAATTTTATACCATTTATGGTTTGTTGATAAAGTACTGACATTTAATATGCTAGTTTTAATACGAATTTTTATGATATGTTTCAAACTTTTCATATGTGGAATGCATTGGAGTTAGTAAGTGACGGGTGGAGCCTGCTATAGCTCCTCGATTCATCGGTAGGTCTCATGAGACAAACTAGTGTCTTGGAACAGAGCCATGATAAAAACTTATTTGTAGTCTTGGCACAAGGCCTTGACTATGTGGTTATGATTGTCTAGAATTATGCATTCCATTATTATAAAAGTGGTTATGGATATTTCATGTGATTATTCTACTAGTAGAATATCCATGTGAATAAGTAAATGGAATTATTTCATTTTATCTTTGCCATATTATGCGGAAGTTCAAGTTTAAAAGGCTTTTGTTATAGTTATACATTTCCTTAAATGTTTATGATTATTTATGATAGTTTCCGCTATATTGTTATCCTTACTGAGTATCTCAGCTCACCCCTTTCTATGTTTTATTTTCCCAGGCTGTGAAGAAGTATTTTATAAATGACCTGCAGGGATAGTATAAGGATATGAGTGTGGTCTATGGAGAAAAGATGTTGTTTTTCACTTTATGATGTAATGTAAACTTTATGAATGTATCTAGTGATTCCAAAGCTACTAAACTAATTGGCCTTTTGAGACTTCATCTTTTGTGATCATGCCAATGAAACGTAATAATGTACTGACTCTTGATAACCGGGGTTGGGGCATTTCAGTTGGTATCAGAGGATGTTTATTACAATCCTTGGAAACTAGATTTAGATAAACTCTAATTACAACACATAGCCAAAAGATATACTTTGAGGATTAGTATAGAAGAACTTCCTAGAATTTTGGTATTGTATAGATTTTGTGAGTTTTCTAAGCAATACATCCCTGTCTGGATACGATTAGGTAGATGCAGCTCTGGCACAGATTTACCTAGGGGTAAAACCCGAAAACACCGCTTTGAGCTAGAATCTAATGGGAACTGGTGCACGAAAATGGGCCATGCTGCACTCTTGGTTACGACACTCCCGGGGGATATGCTTAGGATAATTTAAATTATCTTTACAAACTGATTTGAAGTATTTTAATATAAGATGAGAATAAATGACCTTGGTTAATCCTAAGGTGTTTCAAATTAAGAATATGGTGTCATGATATTCTCTAAATAATTTTATCACTACTGTTACTCACACAATTCTTTCTGGTTTTAGTCAATGGATGGATTCCAAGGAAGTCATAGTAACTTTGAGAATGATGTACAAGGTGGGAATGGTGGTGGAAATGAGAAAAAATGGAATGTTGATAGGCGTAAAAGATATCGTGTTCATGCCAAATTAGTTTTCCAAAAATATGATCAACAACATATATATTAACCAACTCCCGGACTCAACAAATAAGAGAAAGGTGATGAATGATAAGAGATCCAGCAGTGGAGACCATGGAGAAAATAATCCTCAATTTCCATCATGCAGGAAATGTGGAAAGTGACACCTAGGAAAGTGTCTCAATAGAACAAAAAAATGCTTTACGTGCAGGAAAGAAGGACATAAAGTGAAGAATTGGTGAGGAAAAATGAAGAGTACTATGGAAGGAAATAAAAATGGTCCTAAGAATCCATTTATAGTCATTTTTCATAAATATAGTGGACCTGGCCATTACCCGAGTGAATTCCCTATTCTATAAGATATTTTCTTGGTAAAAGAAGAAGCTATGTGGAAATAAATGGTTGGAAAATGTTTAAAAGTATTAGTGCTTCTTGTTGATGGGATTACTTTGGAATATTTTTCTCTTGTATTTGTAACCCTACAGTTTTCCATGTGAGAATGATATTTGAGGAAGACTTATATTTTCTCTTGTGGATATAGTTATAAATGACCATTTGGTTTTATACGATCTTTGGGTTTGAGGAAATTACAAGTTGTTATATTTTTGGATGAAAGTGCACGGTATGATATAACATTTGTGGTTAAATTATGTTATGGTTATTTTGCAGAATTTATCTCATTTTGGTAATGTCATAAAATATAGTTTTTGAAAAAGGAAAACACGCAGACTGTGTGACAACCCGTCGCGTCAGACAAAGCTGTGGGAATCGAACCCACAACCAGAGTGCGATTGGGATTTATCACCTACAACTAGACTACGTGGAGTCCCTGGTTAGTGTGACTAAATATTTTTAGTTAAATGATTTTATTGTTCAATAATAAGTTGATTTGGGATCTTATGTCTTATCAAATTAATACCCTTAGTATATGAAAATGATTTGGTGATTAAGTGATAAATTTTATTTTGGAAGATGTTCGCTTTGTTGGGAACACTATATGCCCAAGGAAAATAGAATACTATGTGATTTCATTTTAGGAGTAATGGTGGATTTTTATCTATGTTTTTATTGTGGATTTATAGTGATTTGTGTTATTTATGTAAATTATTAACCTATAATAGAGAATATATGATTAGGTTAATTAATTTTAAGTATGTGAATTTAAGAGTAGTTGATGTCATTTGGAGATACCATTTAATGTGGAAGACTACATAACCAAATTATTCTATGTTTTGGGTTTCAATATTATTTTGGGTTATATTGAAGGATTTTAAGGACAATTGTTTATTGAATGCTATTTATTTAACTTTGGGGTATTGTTGGTTTAATTTTAGAAATTAAGATTAGTGTTTATTTCTCTAATGGAATAACCTTTTTGGGGATCATCAGATCTTATACTAACTGTTTTGGTTTTGATTAATCTCTAAAGGCAAGGTAAATATGTAGTTTATCCTTCGTGGATCATGTGATTCTATTTGAAGTTTATTCAAGCTCTTCCAGTGTGACCAAGTCATATTGAATACTCATTGTTTTAAAAAAATGAGTTAGTATTAGAAATTTATTAAAGAATGAAAATATACTTAAAAATTAAGTATATCTATTTATGCTCTTGGTCAATCTCATAAATAAATTCCTCATCTTTATGAAATGTAACAAAAAAACATTGTCCGTTTACTTTTCCCACTGGGAAACTAATGACCATTTGTCACATCACATGTTTGCGGTTTTCTTGTTGTTAACTTTATCCTGATCATATTTTATATCCCTATCCATCAGAACTTGACACTTATTTTATCATCCATATCCATCCATTTCTACATGGAATCCTAGTATAGGTTATCTCGGGTGACCTCTGTACTTCTCTTTATTTTTTTAAAGTGATAGTTTTATTGAATCTTTTTTCGATGTGGGACTTTCCATTATATTCCAAAGCCCAATTTTAAAAATTGTGAGGACCCAATTTATTGAAGGAGGGTAGATTGTAACACCCCAAGCTTTCACGATACCCTTCTCTTTGAATAATACAGTAGAATGTGTTGTACGCAACTTCAAGTTTTAACACACACCACATCCAATCAAACTAGCCGTTATGAATAGTAATACCCACTTTTTGAATATTTATACATTTTATCTTTCAAAATGGACTTCATTTTTGGATTCAAAAAATCTAAATTAGCTTAGGTTGATTTTTTGGTACATTTCTGATAACTTTCATATTTTGATGAATAGTGAAAATTACTAAATTTTAATTAAAAAAAACTTTTTTAATAAAAATAATTAATAGTGATAAATTATGAATTTGAGTGGTTTTAAAGTATATTTAGAATATATTTTTACCTTTTAATACAATTTTGGTCATTGAACATAATTTCACATTTAAACCGGACATAAACAAGTGTCAATCTTTTGATAGTTATTATTTCTTAAAAACACGCTTTTTGTTTTGACAGCGGGAATTAATTTTAAATTAATTTCTACCACTTCTGTGTTTTGAATTTGGAAAAATGGATTCCATACACTACTGGAATTTAGCTTTTTCCCAACGGCAGTATACCAACGGTTTACTTAAACCGTTGGGATAGTGAGTCTTTGCCAACAGTTTAAGAAAACCGTTGGCAAAGAGAATTTCAGCAGAACTTTCCCTAACGGTTCACTGGAACCGTTGGGAAAAGGAGACCTTTCCCAACGGTTCAATGGAACCGTTGGGAAAAGGCAGCTCAAACTCACACATTCCCAACGGTTTACAGAACCGTTGGGAAATGTGTGCCTTTGCCAACGGTTTTTATAAACCGTTGGCAAAGGTTTCCCCCAAATTGCAGGCCGCGATCTCCTCTCCCCATTCGGACAGAGCCCTAATCTATTCACTCCGCTGCTCTCGCGAACCCCATCTCACTCCACTTCTCTCGCGAATCCGAACACCAGTACCCCCATCCCAACAGGTACACCCCATACGAATAGGTGAAATTTGATCTCAACCATATTGTTGTAGTTTTTTTAATGAATAGATTTTTTCCAGGTGTTGGTAGTTTAATTGATTATCCAGGTGTTGGTGATTTTTAATGTTTTTGTATTCTATGTTTGGAAGGAGAGTGTTCAAAACATGTAAATCAGACCAATTTGATATTACTCATGAAATCAATTTGATAATGGATTGTGAGATTTTTTAATGTTTTTGTATTCTGTTAATGTTTTTTGTATTCTATGTTTGGAAGGAGGTGTTGGTGATTTTTAATTATTTTCCAATGGTCGAGCATCATGTGAGATTTTTTCTATGTTTGGATAATGGATTGTGGGAATTATGGATTGTGTTCAAACCAATTTGATATGTTTTGGATAATCGATTGTGGGGGTAGGGGCTGTCCACGGGGGTGGGTGGGTGTCCACGGGGGTGGGCGGGGGTGTCCACGGGGGTGGGAAAGGCTGTCCACGGGGTGGGAGGTGCTGTCTAGGGGGTGTGGGCTGTCCTGGGGGTCTGGGTGGGGTGTCATGGTGGGGGAGGGGTGTGTGGGGTGTCCACGGGGGTGGTATGTCTAGGTGGTGGTGGTGGGGTTGCAGGGGAGGGGGGTGTGGGCTGTTTGGGAGGGTGGGCGGGGCTATCCAGGGGGGTACGGTGGTGGGCGGGCTGTCCACAAGGGTGGATGGGCTGTCCACGGGGGTGGTCGGGCTGTCAAGGAGGCGTGGGCGGGCTGTCCAGGGGGGGTGGGTGGGCTGGCAACAGGGGGTAGGGGTGTCCAGAGGGTGGGCGGGCTATCCAAGGGGGTGGGGGGCTGTCCATAGGGAGAAGGGGTGTCGAGGGGGGTGGGTGGGCTGTCCACGGGGGTGGTTAGGCTGTCTAGGGGGTAGGGGGCGTCCACGGGGGTGGGTGGGTTGTCCACGGGGGTGGGCGGGGCTGTCCACGGGGGTTGGAAAGGCTGTCCACGGGGGTGGGCGAGGCTGTCTAGGGGGTGTGGGCTGTCCTGGGGGTCTGAGTGGGGTGTCCTGGTGGGGGATGGGTGTGTGGGGTGTCCAGGGGGGTTGGTATGTCTAGGTGGTGGTGGTGGGGTTGCAGGGGAGGGGGGTGTGGGTTGTTTGGGAGGGTGGGCGGGGCTATCCCGGGGGGTACGGGGTGTCTAGGGGGGTACGGGGGTGGGCGGGCTGTCCACAAGGGTGGACGGGCTGTCCACGGGGGTGGCCGGGCTGTCAAGGAGGGGTGGGCAGGCTGTCCAGGGGGGGTGGGTGGGCTGGCCACAGGGGGTAGGGGTGTCCAGGGGGGTAGGCGGGCTATCCAAGGGGGTGGGGGGCTGTCCATAGGGAGAAGGGGTGTCGAGGGGGGTGGGTGGGCTGTCCACGGGGGTGGTTGGGCTGTCTAGGGGGTAGGGGGTGTCCACAGGGGTGGGTTGTCCATGGGGGTGGGCGGGGCTGTCCACGAGGGTGGGAAAGGCTATCCACGGGGGTGGGCGGGGCTGTTCAGGGGGCTGTCCAGGGGGTGTGGGATGATCATACATAATGAAGCCTTACAGGATGTGAGATGATTATATCTATGAAATCTACTCAGGTACCTGGTGAGGAAGTACATATTAATTCAAAAAGGTAAATCGCATATGAGGATACCCTACTAATATGGTTATGGGATGAGGCATGCTCTGATGTGATAACACATTAAGTTCTTGTTGGTTTTACATTTGTTCAATAACACATTAGTATGTTTTTTTCACATGTGTAGTTGATACCATGATTATTTTCTTCCTTTGTCATTTACTTAAATGTATTTTCTATTAAAGTTCAATCCTATTGAATTGTTTATGACAAAATGACTTATATGAATTCTTTTTTACAGGAAATGCTGCCGATTGACGTGCCGTCTGTGCCTACACGTCACGAATAATAATTAGAATGTTCCACGGTGGTTTCAGCTCAATCCGAGGCCGTCCGCTATGAATTTGACCGTTGGACGCCCGTTCTGGCCGTTTATGACACCCGAACTGCGTTCTCGGTCACCGCGGGCACAGGGCACGTCCGATTGACGTGCCGTCTGCTCGAACACTTCAGAAATCACTCACCCGTATTTTTCTTCTGATTTCAGGCCATTCCGACATCGTTCGGCCCGTTTGGACCCCCCTCACGCGCGTTTACGAAGAGCGCGCATCACTTAAAACACGAATATTGAGCCGTACCGTGCAAACCGCACGTCCGATTGACGTGCCGTCTGTGCCTAAACATTACGAATAATAATTATAATGTTCCACGGTGGTTTCAGCTCAATCCGAGTCCGTCCGCTATGAATTTGACCGTTTGACGCCCGTTCTGGCTGTTTATGACACCCGAACTGCGTTGTCGGTCACCGCGGGCACAGGGCACGTCCGATTGAAGTTCCGTCTACTCGACCACTTCAGAAATCACTCACCCGTATTTGTTGTCTGATTTCAGGCCATTCCGACATCGTTCGGCCCGTTTGGACCCCCCTCACGCGCGTTTACGAAGCGCGCGCATCACTTAAAACACGAATATTGAGCCGTACCGCGCAAACCGCACGTCCGATTGACGTGCCGTCTGTTCCTACACATCACGAATAATAATTAGAATATTCCACGGTGGTTTCAGCTCAATCTGAGGTCGTCTGCTATGAATTTGACCGTTGGACGCCCGTTCTGGCCGTTTATGACACCAGAACTGCGTTGTCGGTCACTGCGGGCACATGGCACGTCCGATTGACGTGCCGTCTGCTCGAACACTTCAGAAATCAGTCACCCGTATTTTTCGTCTGATTTCAGGCCATTCCAACATCGTTCGGCCTGTTTGGACCCCCCTCACGCGCGTTTACGAAGCGCGCGCATCACTTAAAACACGAATATTGAGCCGTACCGCGCAAACCGCACGTCCGATTGACGTGCCGTCTGTGCCTACATGTCACGAATAATAATTAGAATGTTCCACGGTGGTTTCAGCTCAATCTGAGGCCGTCCGCTATGAATTTGACCGTTGGACGCCCGTTCTGGCCGTTTATAACACCAGAACTGCGTTGTCGGTCACCGCGGGTACACGACACGTCCGATTGACGTGCCGTCTGCTCGACCACTTCAGAAATCAGTCACCCGTATTTTTCGTCTGATTTCAGGCCATTCCGACATCGTTAGGCCAGTTTGGACCCCCCTCACGCGCGTTTACGAAGCGCGCACATCACTTAAAACACGAATATTGAGCCGTACCGCGCAAACCGCACGTCCGATTGATGTTCCGTCTTCGCGTACACGTCACAAATAATAATTAGAATGTTTCACGGTGGTTTCAGCTCAATCCGAGGTTGTACGCTATGAATTTGACTGTTTGACACCCGTTTTGGCCGTTTATGACACCCGAACTGCGTTGTCGGTCACCGCGGGCACACGGCACATCCGATTGACGTGCCGTCTACTCGAAAACTTCAGAAATCAGTCACCCATATTTGTCGTCTGATTTCAGGCCATTCCGACATCGTTCGGCCCGTTTGGACCCCCCTCACGCGCGTTTACGAAGCGCGCGCATCACTTAAAACACGAATATTGAGCCGTACTGCGCACACCACACGTCCGATTAACGTGCCGTCTGCGCGTACACGTCACGAATAATAATTAGAATGTTACACGGTGGTTTCAGCTGAATCCGAGGCCGTCCGCTATGAATTTGACCGTTGGACGCCCGTTCTGGCCGTTTATGACACCAGAACTGCGTTGTCTGTCACCGCGGGCACACGGCACGTCCGATTGACGTGCCATCTACTCGAACACTTCAGAAATCACTCACCCGTATTTTTCGTCTGATTTCAGGCTATTCCGACATCATTCGGCCCGTTTGGACCCCCTCACGCGCGTTTACGAAGCGCGCACATCACTTAAAACACGAATATTGAGCCGTACCGCGCAAACCGCACGTCCGATTGACGTGCTGTCTGCGCGTACACGTCACAAATAATAATTAGAATGTTCCACGGTGGTTTCAGCTCAATATGAGGTAGTCCGCTATGAATTTGACCGTTGGACGCCCGTTCTGGCCGTTTATGACACCCAAACTGCGTTCTCGGTCACCGCGGGCACAGGGCACGTCCGATTGATGTGCCGTCTACTCGACCAATTCAGAAATCACTCACCCATATTTTTCGTCTGATTTCAGGCCATTCCGACATCATTCGTCCCGTTTGGACCCCCCTCACGCACGTTTACGAAGCGCGCACATCACTTAAAACACGAATATTTAGCCGTACCGCGCAAACCGCACAACCGATTGACGTTTCGTCTGCGCGTACACGTCACGAATAATAATTAGAATGTTGCACGGTGGCTTCAAGTCAAAAGGACGTCATTTTAAGTGAAAAGCATCAACTGACATACGGAAAACCGACCAAACACATTCCGAATCTGTTGATAATTTATCTCAACAATCCATGGGTCATATGTGACGTGTACGAGCCAACCCGGGATGAATCCGAGTCGCGGTGTGGCCGGGATAAGTCTAAATGGCTCTCTTTTGTTTAAAATGGACACCATTTTAAGTACATACGGAAAAACGACCAAACGGATTCGGTTTCCGTTGAAACTTTAGGAGAACGATCCATGGGTCATATGTGACGTGTACGAATCAACCCCGCCACAATCGGAGACGCGGTGTGGCCGACACCACTCAAAGTGTCGGTCTTTTGTTTCAAAAAGACGTCATTTTAAGTGAAAAGCATCAAGTGACATACGAAAAACCGACCAAAGGCATTCGGACTGTGTCGATACTTTATCACAAGGATCCATGGGTCGTATGTGACGTGTACGAGTCAATCCCGCCTCAATCCGAGGAGCGGTGTGGCCGACACCGTTCTAACTGTGTCTCTTTTGTTTAAAATGGACAGGATTATAAGTGAAAAGAACAACTGGCATACGGAAAACCGACCAAACGCATTCCGAATTTGTTGATAATTTATCCCAACGATCCATGGGTCATATGTGACATGTACGAGCTGACCCGGGATGAATCCAAGTCATGGTGTGGCCGAGATCAGTCTAAGTGGCTCTCTTTTGTTTAAAACGGACACCATTTTAAGTACATACAGAAAAACGACGAAACGGATTCGGTTTCCGTTGAAAATTTAGGAGAACGATCCATGGGTCATATGTGACGTGTACGAATCAACCCCGCCTCAATTGGAGACGCAGTGTGGCCGACACCACTCAAAGTGTCTGTCTTTTGTTTCAAAGGGACATCATTTTAAGTGAAAAGCATCAAGTGACATACGGAAAACGGAGCAAATGCATTCGGATTGTGTCCATACTTTAGGAAAAGGATCCACGAGTCGTATGTGACGTGTACGAGTCAATCCCGCCTCAATCTGAGGAGCGGTGTGGCCGACACCGCTCCAACTGTGTCTCTTTTGCTTAAAATGGACAACAATTTAAGTACATACGGAAAACCGACCAAATGCATTCGGTTTCCATTGAAACTTTAGGAGAACGATCCATAGGTCATATGTTACGTGTACGAGTCAACACCGCCTCAATCTGAGGCGCGGTGTGGCCAGAACCACTCAAAGTGTCTGCCTTTTGTTTCAAAAGTACGTCATTTTAATTGAAAAACATCAACTAGCATACGGAAAACCGACCAAACGCATTCGGATTGTGTCGATACATTAGCACAACGATCCATGGGTCATATGTGACGTGTATGAGTCAACCCCGCCTCAATCTGAGGCACGTTGTGGACGGTAGCACTCCAGGTGTATGTATTATGTTTAAAACAGACATTACTTTAGGTAAAAATATATGGTATACAAAAAACAGATCAAATTATGAATTGACTTCCAGATTCCACATATAATTGTCATCTACATTTTAAATTGAAATCTAAATGAATTATGTATGTTTATAATTACGTTATCAATTCTAATTTAATTATGGATGTGTATAGTTCTACCATTATATGTTAAACGTGTATGAATTTGTTCTCTATATGTAAGTGTTAGTTGGTTACTGCAGGTACAATAATTATATATGTATGTGTTAGTTTATTGCAGGTACAATAATTGGATTGAAAAATGAGAGGGAACCCACAAAACCAGATGTGGTGCTGGTCAAATTGGAGACCTGGTTGGGAGCTGCTGGGCAAATTGGGGAGCTGGTGGGTGATTTGCCCAGCAGAGGCTATGCCAACGGTTCAGAACCGTTGGCATAGAAATTGGAGATTAGTTTTACCAACGGTTCATCAAACTGTTGGTAAAACACTTTTCCCAACGGTTCTAAAACCGTTGGGAAAGAGTAGATGTGGGGTTTTTGCCAACGGTTATCAAACCGTTGGGAAAAACATGAAGCCCCTGTGCCAACGGTTTTAAACCGTTGGCAAACCTTTTTCCCACCTATCTCCACCCTATGCCAACGGTTTGCTGCAAACCGTTGGGAAATGTTTTTCCCAACGGCTTACTTACCTACGGTTGGCAGAACCGTTGGTATATGTTATACCAACGGTTTTCCATCCTTTCCCAACATTTCTCAACCGTTGGTAAATATATTATTTCCAGTAGTGATATTTGGAATCAGTATGTCCAAATTTTGTAAATAGTTAAATCTTATTTTTAGACATTTTGAATAATTACTTCTGTAAATATTTTATTTACCATGTTTAAAGGGTAAATCCGGTAAATAAGGATAAAAAAATAATATTATAATAAAATAAAATTACCCTAAAATGTGTCCGAACACTATTGGTTGATAAATGTCAGACTATGGGAATCTTTGGGTAGATTGTGGGACCCCATGGAGCCACTTGTAAGTGATAATGACACTTTATATTAATTAAGTTAAAGTAAATACAAAAATGACATAAGCATATATCTTTTTGCAAAACAATTTTTACATAGGGTTATATATGTTATGTATTAGAGTATAAATATTCATTAGAAATATAAAAATATTTCCTAAATAATGGTATTTTATTTATAATTTTTAGACATTTAATAATTAAATTTATTTATGACACAATAATGATGCAATATTTTACTTATTAATGAAAGAATCAAATAATTGGTATTATAAATGATACAATAAATATAATTTGAAGGTTTTTATGACATAAAAGAATTTTATTGGTTAATATGACATGTAATGATTTCTTAAATGAATTTTATTCGAATTAATAAAGTTTTTAAGACTTTAAATAAAATCAATTATTAAATAGTGTCAAAATTGACATAAAAGAGTTTTTAAAACAAATATTATATTATTAATTTATATTCAATTCTTAAAAATATAAGGTTAATCCAAGAGACTTATATAATTATATTTGTATCATTAATGAAGCACTTGGGGGTCTCTTTTAAGTATATAGTAAGTTTATTAACTATATATTATAAAAATACAACGAGACATGGTAAATGTCAAACTATTTAACTAAGAGTTAAATATAAATGATAAAGTTAATATAGTGACCCAAACCTGTCTAAAATCTATTGGTTGAAAGGATTTAGACCCATAACCACCCTATACTCGAAATAAATCAGTTTTGAGCCATTATAAATTGAATATGAATTTATTATAAAATAATATTTCTATCTTTTCCTAAGGTGCCCCTCACCCCTCTTATAAAAGGGCACCCACCATTCTATCAAATTCACACCTTCAAAGCCTTTTGGCTCGTCCAAACCCATCCCAAATATCCTATAAACTTCCCTCAATTTATCCTAGAGGCCCTCCTTTGGTCAGAAAGCCACCTTAAGGATCCATTTTGATGAAATCAAAAGGAAGAACCCGAAGAAGAGGTAATGATTTCACCACCCTCTTTCAAGTACTTTTCTGATTACACTTCTTCCTTATTTTTTATTTCCATTATAAAATAATAACTCCAGTATATTCTATATAATTTTATGTTATTATAAATATGGTACAATGATATTTAGTATTCTATCCATACTTTGAATGACATGTCACCATACGTGCGTACGTACGACCTACCGTCTCCACGTCGTGGTGTAATTGTTATTCAATATATTATTATTTGGATGGGTATAATAATGTTGTGAAATTCATGTAAATAATAAAAATAAAATGATAATTATTCTGTATATATGATATACCATCCAATTATATATTATTTTAATATCAAAAGAATGATATTGTCGCTCGTGTGTACGTATGGATTACCATCTCCACTAACACGATAAGATTCATTCCCCATCATATCCATTCAAGACTAAATTTCATTTGATGATTAAAAATAATGATTTGAGACATGATATAATTCTGTATATGAATAATATACATCCCATCCATAACAAATATGGCTCACATAACAAATAATATAAAGGAAAACTAATCCGTTAACACCCAAAACGACGATAATACTAAGATATTATCAACAAATCAATGTTAAAAGATATTATATGATATCATATTAATGTATATTATTATTGTATAATTAAATAAAAATTATTTTACCATTATACAGGGGGTTAAACTACCCTCGAACAAGGAACAAAGTACAAAGTAAGGGGTTTCTTATCTCACTTTTAATTCCATGAGATTTCCATTGTTCACCACTTATTTATTGCATGTGGTGTGTGTACTGCCCATGATTGTATTAATTGTGTAATATACTTTAATTTATGGATATTTAAATAAGCATTTTATTATACTTCTTTCATGGGTGTATGTTTCTTAAGTTAGCAAATCAATAAGGGAATTTGAAATTTCAGTTTACACTCATTCGACTTTACGCATACTTCATCGATTATTTTACTCCAAGATTATGTGTGGAATCACTATTCATTTTCTTATGTCATAATTTCCACTCACCTTTCTGTGGATATACTTTTGATACACATAATCACTCCATTTATAATTTCTCAAGTCATCAATATGAACGTGATAAGAGTAATTTTAACTCAATCTCCATTTGTTGAGTTAAATATCCAATTCATTGGTGTTGTCTTTAGAAGAATATGTGTGAATGTCCTCTGATTTATTTGCACTAAATATCCAATCATATTGAGTGTATTTATATTTGTCACACATAATTATGTTGTTGATTTATCCTTAACCTAAGGATGCGGTCTTTATAAGATATTTCATCTCAAATTACATTCCATTGAGACTTCTTTGTTGTTATACCCCAAATCACTTTTATATGGTGTATATAATGTACTTTGACATAGTATATCATGAATCCCTTTATTATCATGATATTACAATGTTTCCATTACCTAAATTATTTGTATTCAAGTGTCTCCCTTTTGGTTAGTAACTCTAACTAAAATATCAGTTTCAATGTTTTAAAGATTTATTATTCTAAATATTTATCATTAAAGTCCACGTTTTAAAAATGGTTTTAAGAATTTATTTATATGGAAATTAATGTATTAAAATTAAAATTCATTTTAAAAGTTTCAAAGTGGTATATGACACTTCAATTCAAAAATCAATTTTTAAATGGCTTCCTAACAAATAGTGTGACTTTTAAATGATTTCAAGAAAATGGGGGATATTTCTCTCTAATAGTTTTGATAATTATTTTCATCTATGTAAATATACTTCATTATTCCCGATTGATGATAATCTGATACAATACAATATTACATATTGTATAAAATGAGTTATGTTTGAATGTGGATGTGCTAGTTTTATACCATTCATGGTTTGTGGATAAAGTATTGACATTTCGTATACTAGTTTTAATAAAAATGTTTATGATATGTTTCAAACTTTTCATATGAGTAATGCATTAGACTTAGTAAGTTACGGGTGGAGCCCTCTATAGATCCTCGGTGCATCGGTAGGTCTCATGATACAAACTAGTGTCTTGGCATAATGCCTTGACAAAAACTTAATTGTAGTCTTGGCACAAGGCCTTGAATATGTGGTTATGATTATCTGACATTATGAATTCCATTATTATGAAAGTGGTTATTGATATTTCATGTGATTATTCGACTAGTATAATATCCATGTGAATAAGTAAATGGTATTGTTTCATTTTATCTTTTCCATATTATGCTGAAGTTCAAGTTTAAAATGCTTTTGTTTTAGTTATACATTGCCTTAAATGATTATGCTTATTTATGATAGTTTCCGCTATATTGTTATCCTTACTAAGCATATGAGCTCACCCCTTTCTATGTTTTATTTTTCCCAGGGTGTGAAGAAGTATTTTATGAATGACCTGCAGGGACAGTGTGAGGATATGAGTGTGGTATATGGAGAAAAGATGTTGTTTTTCACTTTATGATGCAATGTAAACTTTATGAATGTATCTAGTGATTCCAAGGCTACTAAACTAATTGATCTTTTGAGACTTGATCTTTTGTGATCATGCCAATGATATGTAATAATGCATCGAATCTGGGTAAATCTAGTCAGGGAATTGCAGTTGGTATCAGAGGAAGTTTATTACAAACCTTGGAAACTAGATTTAGATAAACTCTGATTACAACACATAGCCCTAACATAGAATTTGAGGATTAGTATAGAAAAACTCCCTTGAATTTTGGTATTGTATAGATTTTGTGAGTTTTTTAAGAAATACATCCCTTTATGGATACGAGCAGGTAGAGGCGGCTCTGGAACAGATGTACCTAGGGGTAAAACCTGAAAAACTGCTTTGAGCTAGACTTGAACGGGAACTGGTGCACGACAACGGGCCTTGCTACACTCTTGGTTACGAAACTCTCGAGGGATATGCTTAGGATAATTTACATTTTATTTTCAAACCGATTTGAAGTATTTTAATATAAGATGAGAATAAATGACCTTGGTTAATCCTAAGTTGTTTCAAATTAAGAATATTGTGTCATGATATTTTCTAAATAATTTTATGACTACTGTTACTCACACAATGCTTTCTGGTTTTAGTCAATGGATGGATTCCAAGGAAGTCATAGTAACTTTGAGAATGATGTACAAGGTGGGAATGATGGTGGAAATGATAAAAAATATGGAATGTTGATAGGCATAAAATATATCGTGTTCATTCCAAATCAGTTTTCCAAAAATATGATCAATAACATATATATTAACCAACTCCCGAACTCAGCGAAGAAGAGAAAGGTAATGAATGATAAGAGCTCAAATAGTAGAGACCATGGAGAAAAGAATCCTCAATTTCCATCATGCAGGAAATGTGTAAGGAGACACCTAAGAAAGTGTTTGAATGAAACAAAGAAATGCTTTACGTGTGGGAAAGAAGGACATAAAGTGAAGAATTGCCGAGGAAAAATGAAGAGTACTATAGAAGAAAATAAAAATGGTCATAAGAATCCATTTACAATCATTTTACATAAATTTATGGGACCTGGACATTACCCAAGTGAATTCCCTATTCTATATGAAATTTTCTTGGTCAAAGAAGAAGCTATGTGGAAATAAATGGTTGGAGAAATGTTTAAAAGTATTAGTGGTTCTTGTTGATGGGATTACTTTGGAATAATTTTCTCTTGTATTTGTAACCCTACAGTTTTCCATGTGAGAATGATATTTTAGGAAGACTTGTCTTTTATCTTGTGGATATAGTTATAAATAACCGTTTTTTATATGATCTTTGGGTTTGAGGCAATTACAAGTTGTTATATTTTGGGATGAAAATGCAAGGTATGAGATAAATTTTTTTGTTAAATTATGTTATGGTTATTTTGAGGAATTTATCTCATTTTGGTAATGTTATAAAATATATTTTTTGAAAAAGGAAAACACGCAGACCGTGTGACAACCTGTCGCGTCAGACAAAGCTGTGGGAATCAAACCCACATCCAGAGTGTGATTGGGATTTATCACCTACCACTCGACTACGTGGAGTCCCTGGTTAGTGTGATTAATTATTTTTAGTTAAATGATTTTATTGTTAAATAATAAGTTGATTTGGGATCTTATGTCTTATCAAATGAATACCCTTTGTATAGGAAAATGATTTGGGGATTAAGTAATAAATTTTATTTTGGAAGATGTTTGCTTGGTTGGGAACACTATATACCCCAGGAAAATAGAATACCATGGGATTTCATTTTAGGAGTAATGGTGGATTTTTATCTATGTTTTTATTGTGTATTTATAGTGATTTGGGTTATTTATGGAAATGATTAACCTATAATAGAGAATATATGATTAGGTTAATTACTTTTAAGTACGTGAATTTAAGAGTAGTTGATGTCATTTGGAGATACCATTTAATGTGGAACAATACATAACCAAATTATTCTAATTTTTGGGTTTCAATATTATTTTGGGTTATATTGAAGGATTTTAAGGACAATTTTTTATTGAATGCTATTTATTTAACTTTGGGGTATTGTTGGTTTGCTTTTAGAAATTTAGATTATTGTTTCTCTCTCTAATGGAATAACCTTTTTGGGGATCATCAGATCTTATACTAACCATTTTTGGTTTTTATTAATCTCTAAAGTCAAGGTAAATAAATAGTTTATCCATCACGGATCATGTGATTCTATTTGAAGTTTATTCAATCTCTTCTAGTGTGACCAAGTCATCTTGAATACTCATTGTTTAAAAAAAATGTGTTAGTAGTAGAAATTTTTTAAAGAATGAAAATGTACTTAAAAAGTAAGTATATCTATTTATTATCTTGGTGAATCTCATAAATAAATTCCTCATCTTTATGAAATGTAAAAAAACAATGTTTTCCGTTTACTTGTCCCACTGGGAAACTAATGAACGTTTGTCACAACACAAGTTTGTAGTTTTCTTGTTGTTAAATTTCTCCTGATCATGTTTTATATCCCCCTCCATCAGAACTTGACACTTAGTTTATCATCCATGTCCATGTTTTTCTACATGGAATCCTAGTATAGGTTATCTCAGGTGACCTTTGTACTTCTCTTTCTTTGTTTAAAGTGATAGTTTTATTGACTCTTTTTCCGATGTAGGACTTTCCATTATATTCCCAAGCCCAATTTTAAAAATTGAGAGGATGCAATTTATTGAAGGAAGTTAGAATATAACACCCCAAGCTTCCACGGTACACTTCTCTTTGAATAATACAATAGCGTGTGTTGTACGAAACTTCGAGTTCTAACACACACCACAACCAATCAAACTAGACATTATGAATAGTAATACCCATTTTTTGAAAATTTCTACATTTTATATTTCAAAATGGACTTCATTTTTGGATTCAGAATATCGAAATTAGCTTAGGTTGAATTTTTGGTACTTTTCTAATAACTTTCATATTTCGATGAATAGTGAAAATTACTAAATTTTAATTAAAAACAACTTTTTTATCAAAATAATTAATAGTGATAAATTATGAATTTGATTGGTTTTAAAGTATATTTAGAATATAGTTTTACCATTTAATAAAATTTTGTTCAATGAACATAATTTCACATTTAAACCGAACATAAACAAGTGTCAATCTTTTGATAGTTATTATTTCATAAAAACACGCTTTTTGTTTTGACAGTGGGAATTAATTTTAATTTAATTTCTGCCACTTCTATGTTTTGAATTTGGAAAAATGGATTCCATATTTGGAATTAGGATGTCCAAATTTTGTAAATAGTTAACTCTTATTTTTCGACATTTTGAATAATTACTTCGGTAAATATTTTATTTGCCATGGTTAAAGGGTAAATACGGTAAATAAGGGTTAAAAAATAATATTATAATAATATTAAATTACCCTAAAATGTGTCTGAACCCTATTGGTTGATACATTTCCAACCATGATCATATTTGGGTTGATTTTGGGACCCTATGGAGCCACTTGTAAGTGATAATGACACTTTATATTAATTAAGTTCAAGTAAATACAAAAATGACATAAGCATATATATTTTAGAATTTTTTTTTCATAGGGTTATATATGTTATCTATTCGAATATAAATATTAATTAGAAAGATAAAAATATTTCCTACGTAATGGTATTTTATTTATAATTTTTATACATTGAATATTTAAATTTATTTATGACACAATAATGATGTAGTATTTTCCTTATTAATGAAAGAATCAAATAATTGGTATTATAAATGATAAAATAAATATAATTTGGAAGTTTTTATGACATACACGAATTTTATTGGTTAATATGACATGTTATTATTTATGAAATGTATTTTATTCGAATTAATAAAGTTTTTAAGACTTTTACAAAAATCAATTATTAAATAGTGTCAAAATTGACATAAAAGAATTTTTAAAACAAATATTATATTATTAATTTATATTCAATTCCTAAAAATATAAGGTTAGGCCAAGATACTTATATAATTATAGGTGTATCATTAATGGACCACTTGGGGGTCTCTTGGAATTATATAGTAAGTTTATTAACTATATATTATAAAAGTATAATGAGACATGGTAAATGTCAAAATATTTAACTAAGAGTTAAATATAAATTATAAGGTTAATATAGTGACCCAAACCTGTCTAAAATCTAATGGTTGAAAGGAATTAAACCCATAACCACCTTATCCTAGAAATAAATCTGTTTGTAGCCATTAGAAACCGAATATGAATTTATTATAAAATAATATTTCTATCTTTTCCTAAGGTGCCCCTCACCCCTCTTATAAAAGGGCACTCCCCCTTATATCTAATTCATACCTTCAAAGCCTTTTGTCTCAGACAAAACCTGCCCAAATATCATCTAAAATTCCCTAAATTCATCATAGAGGCCCTAATTTGGTCATAAATCCAACTTAAGGAGCCCTTTTGATAAAATCAAAAGGAAGAACCCAAAGAAGAGGTAATGATTTCACCACCCTCTTTCGAGTTCCTTTCTTCTTACACTTATTCTTTATTTTTTATTTCCATTATAAAAAAAATAAATCCAGTATCTTCTATATAATTTTATGTTATTATAAATATGGTACAACCATATTTAGTATTCTATCCATCCTTTGAATGACATGCCACCATACGTGCGTATGTACGGCCTACCGTATCCACGTCGGGGTGTAATTGTTATTCAATATATTATTATTTGGATGGGTATAATAATGATGTGTAATTCATTTAAATAATAAATATAACATGATAATTATTCTGTATATATAATATAACATCCAATTATATATTATTTTAATATCAAAAGAATGATATTGTCGCTCGTGCGTACGTACGGATTACCGTCTCCACGAACGCGATGAGATTCATTCCCCATCATATCCATTCAAGACTAAATTTCATTTTATGATTAAAAATAATGTTTAGAGACATGATATAATTAGGAATATGAATAATATATATCCCATCCATAACAAATATGGCTCACATAACAAATAATATAAAGGAAAACTAATCCGTTAACACCCGAAACGACGATAATACTAAGATATTATCAAAACATCAATGTTAAAAGATCATATATGATATAATATTAATGTATATTATTCTTTTATAATTCAATAACAATTATTTCACCATTATAAAAGAGGTTAACCTACCATCTACCAAGGAAAAAATTACAAAGTAAGGGGTTTCTTATCTCACTTTTAATTCCACGAGATTTCCATTTTTCGCCACTTATTTATTGCATGTGGTGTGTGTACTGAACATGATTGTATTCATTGTGTAATATAATTTATTTTATGTATATTTACATCATAATTTTATGATCCTTATTTCATGGATGTATGTTTTGTAAGTTACCAAATCGATAAGAGAATTTGAAATTTCAATTTCCACTCATTTAGCTTTACGCATACTTCATTGATTATTTTACTCCAAGATTATGTGTGGAATCACTATTCATTTGCTTATGTAATAATTTCCACTACCCTTTCTGTGGATATAATTTTGATACAAATAATCACTCCATTGATAATTTATCAAGTCATCAATATGAACTTGATAAGAGTAATTTTAACTCAATCTCCATTTGTTGAGTTAAATATCCAATTCATTGGTCTTGTCTTTACAAGAATATGTGTGAATGTCCCCTGAGTGATTTACACTAACTATCCAATCATATTGATTGTATTTATATTTTTGACACATAATAACGCCGTTGATTTATCCTTAACCTAAGGATGCGGTCTTTATAAGATATTTCATCTCAAATTACATTCCATTGAGACTTCTTTGTTGTTATACACCAAATCACTTTTATATGGTGTATATAATGTACTTTGACATAGTATATCATGAATCCCTTTATTATCATGATATTACAATGTTTCCATTACCTCAATTATTTGTATTCAAGTGTCTCTCTTTTGGTTAGGAACTCTAACTAAAATATCATTTTCAATGTTTTAAAGATTTATTATTCTAAATATTTCTCATTAATGTCCATGTTTTTAAAATGGTATTAAGGATTTATTTATATGGACATTAATGTTTTAAAATTAAAATTCATTTTAAAAGTTTCAAAGTGGTAAGGGGAACTTTGATTCAAAAATCAATTTTTAAATGGCTTCTTGACAAATAGTGTGACTTTTAAATGATTTCAAGAAAAAAGGGGGATATTTATCTCTAATAGTTTTGATGATTATTTTCATCTATGTCAATATCCTACATTATTCCCGATTGTGGTTAATATGATACAATACAATCTTCTATATTGTATCAAATGAGTTATGTTTGACTATGTATGTGCTATTTTTATACCATTCATGGTTTGTGGATAAAGTATTGACATTTTGTATGCTATTTTTAATACGAATGTTTATGATATGTTTCAAACTTTTCATATGAGGAATGAATTGGACTTAGTAAGTGACGGGTGGAGCCCACTATAGCTCCTTGATGCATTGGTAGGTCTCATGAGATAAACTAGTGTCTTTGAACAAGGCCTTGAAAAAATATTATTTGTAGTATTGGCACAAGGCCTTGACTATGTGGTTATGATTTTCTGGCATTATGAATTCCATTACTATGAAAGTGGTTATTGATATTTCATGTGATTATTCGACTAGTAGAATATACATGTGAATAAGTAAATGGCATTATTTCATTTTATCTTTGTCATATTATGCTGAAGTTAAAGTTTAAAAGGCTTTTGTTTTAGTTATACATTGCCTTAAATGTTTATGATTATTTATGATAGTTTCCACTATATTGTTATCCTTACTGAGCATCTAAGATCACCCCTTTCTATGTTTTATTTTTCCCAGGGTGTGAAAAGGTATTTTATGAATGACCTGTAGGGATAGTATGAGGATATGAGTGTGGTCTATAGAGAAAAGATGTTGTTTTTCACTTTATTATCTAATATAAACTTTATGAATGTATCTAGTGATTCCAAGGCTACTAAACTAATCGGTCTTTCAAGATGAGATCTTTTATGATCATGCTAATGATACATAATAATGCACCGACTCTTGGTAACTGGGGTCGGGGCGTTACATTAAGGTCTTTACATCCTATAATAGATCCTGCTAGCAGACTACAATACCAAACGAAGGCTGGCCCTACCAGAGTCTATAAAAAACACCTCAACTAGGTTTCCCTATATTGGTCTCGATGGACTATCATTGGCCCGCATCAGGACATGAAGTGTGTGAGATACTACTTGGGGTCACCCCAACCATCAAATTTGGAGAAGGTTGGATTGAAAAAGTTCGGCAGAGGTGGGGTATCATCGACCCATTCAGTATATGGGTTCCTTTCAGGATGCACAGGTGCACTATGCCCTTCTATGGCTTCCATTCGAGTAGTTAATGACACGATTATGTTAAGGAGATTTGGGGGCACTACTTCCTAGAATATGTCCTACCCATGGGGAGCCAGTGGGGGATGATAAGATGGACCCATTTTTATATCTTTCTGATTTTCAATTCATCCCTGGATTGAAAAGTTATCCTGGTTGGGAAGTATCTATTTCCATAGTGGAGGGAAGTCGTGATCATTTTATACATCCCCATTCATGTGGTATGGTTTCCAAGACCTAGAACCAATTTGATATTTATATACTTCCTTTGATGATGGATCAACTACGGAAGGGAGAACATTTTTCTCTGCTTGGAGATGATACCCCGCAGGAATATTTTCCCCGAGTAACTCCTCATTAAGTTGCTTAATAGCATGTATTTCACTCTCTGATTGTGAAAATTGGTCCAACGGGGAAGGAAACTCACTTCTAATAGGAGGTGATCGAGATGTGGTTTCACCCTTCCCCTTGGAATCATTTCATCGGGGAGGTGGCAACTCGATATTCGCAATTTCCATGTTTCAGAGCTCTCTCTAGTTCCTGCTGTGTGCAAACTTATTAAGTAAATTCAAGTCACACTTCTCCATGGTATGTTTTAAATGTTTCAAACTTTTTTATTTTCATCATGATTAGTATCTTCCATGTTGATAGTGATGACATTCACAGAGCCATATCAGGAAATGGTGGCTGTGTTATTGCTTTTGACGTAATAAGATGATGTTACACAACTTCTTTTAGGATCGTTATTTGAGCCCTTATCCTTATTTGTATGTTTTGTCTTGTGACCCTAGTGGGGCTTAAATGTCCTCACTGCGCATTCCTCCAACTTTGGTCTATGAATAGTGATCCTAATGGAGTTCTCGGTTGGGGTTGTCGAATGGGCCCCAACCAGCAGAGGTGTATCTTACCGTAGGTGGGATACTGACCATTTATTCATTTATCCCAATTTGAAGAAAAATAATTCCCTGTGCGGGGGTAATGATGATGAAAATTCCACAACCCTGTGGGGTGGGGGTCATTTAGGGATATAGTTGGCACTTATTGGTCTAATTATTGAGGATCAAATGGCTCTGGTTGAGGATTTGACAACCCCTGAGATGAAAATCAAGATATAAATGCCCCATCCTAGCAGGGGTGGGGTTGTTCTAGGATCACCAATGATATTTCCAAGGTCCTATCAGGGGATGATGAACCTAGGGATGGTGATTGAGATAAAAATTCCCCTAGCCCAATAGTCTGGGGTTCGCTTTCAACTATTACCGATGTGTACAGAATTCTCTCAAGAATTGATGATCCCAGAGGTGGAGGTGGTGGTAGATATTCCCCCAACCCAACGGGCTAGGTCTACTTTGGATGGATGATACCACAACTCCAATAACGGCCCAATTGATGTGTCATAATTATTATCACGTAGGGCATGGGTGCGATGGAGACCCATGATGTGAATCATTTCCAACTTGAAGTTGTCCGGGTGATTGAAAATTATTTCTCTATGTTTGAAATTTATTATTATTTTTCAAGGGGCCCAGTTTGAAGTCATTTTGCCTATCTTCTTTCTCCGTCTTTAGTGTGTGGTCACTATTAGAGAAGATACATTCTATTGTAGTGACCAACTGGCCCAAGAATTTCTTGGTCCCTTGATGTCTCCAGAGTCTATAACATTACAGGATGCCGTATTTTAAGGGCTTTTCTATTCCAAGGGTGTGGAAAAGTGTAACGCTATATACTATTCACATCCTTGATATAGATGCAAGATATGATTTTTGAGATCAGATACTAAAGAGTTATGATGCAATGAGAACAAGTTTGTTTCATATTTTCACTATTCTTTTCCAGTTTCATATCCTGGACCATTGATATAGCAGCTAGGTCTAGTTGACAATAATGTTTATTGATCGTTTGGAGGTGACACTCGTATCCTGGAAAATGGAGACATCGGGTCTTCAATTGATGATGAGTGGGACACATTTTCTAGCATAGATAATGCAGGAACTCCTTCTCTAGCTCCTATGGGATCTCATAGTCAGCAGTGGCGTGGGGCCAGAACATGATGGGGAGGTTATTTCTGGATAAATCTCTCCATATGTCAATTTTGGCCTCTTATTCATCAGAATTACATACCTCCGTCTGATCAGACCATTGAGGATGGATCATATGGTCGCTTGCTGAAAAAAATGGGTTGATAATGTAAGTTGATGGGGAACCATATACAGTTTACCCTGATGATTCTAGAACCTCTCTATACGAAGGTTTTGGAGTTTGGAACACCTCTCCATACAGAGGTGTCTATCCAAGGAGAGTACAACCTTGTCTATGGGAGATATCACTGTGGGGAGGTTGAAAATGATGGATGTTAGGAGTATAGTTCCTACTATCCAACTCCACACTACCATGAGGAAGACTATCGTGGTAATGAGCGCCTTCTACTAACGCTTCAATGGAAGAGGTGATGGACCATCGTGGTGTTGAGAATGTGTCTCGAACAACCTCAAGAACATTGAAATTGAGTAGATTAGGGATATGTTTCATGTTATGTGTCCTGTTATATATATTTCAACATACCTTTTGGGGGTTTTATAGGGGTATGCGCTTGCTGTATGATAATTTATGGAACTTGTATATAATGGTCTAACGTGGTAGGGATATGAGATTTCTACTGAGAAGTTTCTAGAATATTCCAAAGAGTTATCTCATTATTGACAGAAATGTGAGCTTGTCCCATGAAATGTTCCACTCTCACTTGGTGAGCCTTTTCCATGATAGTATTTTGAGACTAATCCAGGGCCTTTGGGATATTACTCTTGTCTTTATTTTCAAGAATAAGATCCTTCCCCGAGGTGTGTGTCACTCTCGCCTGTTTGGCCCCAGTTGGATCAAGAATATGATCTTGGTTTCAATATGTATTCCCTATCGAAATAAGTCGAAGGAACTCTGGAATGTGATAAGGAATATAAGCCTTCCATTGTGTTTCCTTGGAATGATAATGGAACAATCATTTGTCAGTAGAAGTAGGAATATCTTCTTGAATTTGATGATCTTTTAGAATATGCTAGATGGATCCATTGACCAGAATATGAGAATTTCCTAAGGATTGTTCCATTCCAACTTGATCATACCTATCTAGAATGGGGATATATGCCTGATCCTGAGCCTTTGGAGTATGCCACCCGACTTCTTCGACATGCATGTGCCCCTGTCCCCAGGAATGTGCTGCTCTCACCTGGTTTTCCATGATTAGAATAGGTATATGATCCCTATTCGATGTCTTTCACTTCATTAGAGTATAATGATAATCTTTTCAGGTAGGAGAATGAGTGTTCACTTTATCTGGTAAAAACACTCATTCACAATGATGAGAGTTTTGTGCTATTCTAGTTATAGGGATAAGAGTATGAACATGTCCCTTCATCTACAGCAACACTAGAATATGACGGTGGAGTTCTTCAGATGTTTCTAAAATATATGGGAATTTTAGAAAATTGTGTGCAAGGATATGAGCCTCCACATTTTCTGTCTCCATGATGAACAAGAAGATGTGTTATGTTGAAGTAGGGATATTCTACCACTTCTATCCTTATTGTTCCATCAGGGTATTCCTATAAGATTTGTATATGGGGGTAAGAATATGAACCTCCTCTATACTTACTATGGGAATATTCCTAGAGACTTGTTCAGAGAGAGAAGGTATATGAGCCTTCCAGCTAGTCCCTACATGAGTATATTGGAATTTATCATTGTTCGGAGTGGGGATATGTTCCCTCTCCTAGATATCCAACACCTTTCTCCTATGATGATTTTTCCTTATAGATCGTGCATGTGCATCAGAGGGTATTGTTTATTGAATGATACCCTCAGTAGGTGACTGAGGGGTACTAGAATAATGGTGTCAATGATGGAAGTTAGTATGATCCCTCTTAGGTGTCTCCTAAACCTAAAGAGATCTGTATATAGCTTCCTGGTCCACCTTTAATAGATACAAAAGGTGGTAGTTATCGCACTCTGGGTATAAGATCCCGAAGATGTTGGTTGTGCTGATGAGAACCAAAGGTTTAGTAGAAGCCTTTCTCTGGTGATGCGGGCTCACCAGATATCATGTTTGGATGATTTAATGAGTAGCCTCCATGGTCAGGATATTACCATATCAGTGGTACTCTCATACCATCATATTCGCTACCTGCCGTTGGAGTTGTCGTGCTGGTGATACTATTTTACGAGGTGTGGAAGTTGTAGTTGTGAAATATTTTTAGAAACTAATGATATATTATGATGAAATCATCTCAAATTGGGCCACTAAAGTAGTATCTATAATTATGTAGATGAAAAATAGCAAGGTAACTGATTAGCGTAGTATCGTAGGCATAATAAGCTCAAATAGATATTCATGGTTAACTCATTTGTTCTTTTATTCCCGATTCATCTATTCCACTCATTTGGACTTATCAAAATGAGGATGGACTTATGAGGACCCTGGTTACAAAGGATAATTTGTAAGTTTATTCCGTTCTTATTTTTTTGTATAGGGGTTTCAAAACAAAGTGGCCTAACACATTATAACCCAATCATTCCATCATTACAGAGATTCACGTTGGTTTTATTATTTTGTTTGCATATAAGGAAAAAAAAGATGGATCGATGGGTAATAACTGATTGTTTTTTCACTCTATAGATTCACATCGGGTTCACCTTTTTTGTATATAGGGGAAAAAATGGCCTGATTGGTAACAAGCAATCATTTTTCTATTGGAGAGTTTCACATTGGTTTCACCGTTTTTTTTTCTTCGGTTTTTTTGGATGTAGAACATGGAGTGGGATTTCCCTTGATGGTTTGTTTGAGGGGTACATTGTGAGATATCTCAATCAAATATACTAGGCCCACAATTTTTTTCATCTTCCCTAGAAACAACCAAAGGTTCTCTTATCCATAGCTGGGTACTGACATGCTTTCCAGAGGCTAAAAATCCTCTTTCTTTTTAGGCTCAACGACTCTTAGGGACTCACGTTGGTTGAGAGGATGGGAGGTATAGATTATATAACCCTTTTAGGGGGAATTATTTCCTACTCTTGGGCTCTCTTATAGATTCAATATATGTTCACAAATATTTTCCTAATCCTAATATGAGACTGGTTACCCTAGAAAAATGATTTATCAGTTAATTATTTCTTTAGAAGAAGAAAAAGGTATTATTGAGGGATCCATCTGTATGTATATTAGGTTCTTCATCCATTTCCCTAATGGGGAATAACTTCTTTATTTATTGTAACCTTATAAACAAGTTATTAAAAATGTGATTCCATATGAGGAGGAGGTTGATATTCCAAGGAAGAGATTGAGAAATTTTGAGGCATCCTACATATCCTGAATGTTGCATGAATCAAAACCCATGTAATTAATTGAGGTTCTTGGGACTAAAACCAAGTTATATACCCTTATATGAGGGTTATTAATTCATCATGCCTAATGAGACATTCATTCATACCTCCCTAATCCCACATGTGATATGCTCGGTGTGAGAAAAAGGGGGGATAAATGATCAGACTCATGATGTGTATGTATGAGGCTTGTGCACTAGGATAGTCCTTGGGGTGTTTAGTATAAAGCTCCAGCCCTGAGAAGGCATCATAAATATCTTGAAAATGACATGAATCAGAGTCATCATAGTTCAGTTGATGTATGAGATTTACATAATGAGTCTTCCCTGTACAATGAAGATTTATGATGCCTAATTAGGTGTTCGTTGGATCCCCCTAAGACCATGTGAGATGCGCTCAGTGTGAGAAACAATTTGGAGCACATGACCAACCTCACAAAGAATGGATATGGGACATGTGTATTGGGGAAACCCCTGAGGATGTTTGGCATAGAGCTTGGGTCTTGGGAAGGCGTCCTACGTATCTCAGTTATAGCGGGAATCAAAGTCTTTTTAGTTCATATAATGTCAGGAATTTTATATTAAAGGTACCCTATACCATTGTAGGGGTTTATAGGGAAGATGATATGTCCATTTCAACTCCCTAAACCCATGTGTTCCACACCCATTTGTGAGAAACAATGGATATCATGTAATCAATTTTATTTCTTTGGACAAGGGAATCATATACTAGTCCCTCCATGAATGATCAATATGAAGCATGGACATCGAAGGTAGGTGGCCTACATATCCTAAATATGGAATAAATTAGAGTCTTCGTAGTTCCTTTTATATTGGAGATTAAAAACTGAGGTTTGCCTATTGATTGGGCTTACACAAAAAAGATAGATAGCATTGTAAAATCCTGGCATGCCCTGGGAGCCATCACATGACATGGCATGACACACATATAAGGTGTTGCAAGATCCAGTGTGTCATAGTCTGAGGGGTGTCATGTTTCTTGGATGACACCCCTAGGAGTCATCGTGAGACCTGGACAAGAAATTCAAGATAGTCCTCAGATTATTGGGATCCTTTGTCACTATATAAGATAGGTGAATTCTATTCGGTGATTTATAATCCATGATTCACTACTCATCCCAGGTTCACAGTGCCCACTGAACCTATAGTCTGAATGCTATGAATAATTTATTTGACCAAAGGAGTGTCCACTAGAGGATCTGCCTATAGAACACACCTCATGGATTCCCCTCTCATATTTGGAGGAGATATTCTATGATGAATTGTTAATAAAACATAATAAAATAACCAACCATTAATGGGAAATATCCAAAACCATTTAACCAAGTTCTAGAATCCCAAATAATGCTTTAAAATGATACAAATTTAAAGTAATTATGAATTTTACCACCAAAAGGTTACACCTATTTAAAGGAATAAGTCCATCTTGATAAACTCCCCACATTTTTATTCAAATTAACATACACACACCAAGTCCCCAAACATAATAGATAGGTAAATTTAAATATATTTCCCATACAATTCATCCAAATGAGCCTAAATACCACATATCAGACATAGTAAAAAAATTGACTACCTATGGAAAATTTGATTTAGTCACGAGAGTGAGCTAACCAAGCCACTTTTCTAGACTTATTATCTGAATTACTATGATCCAAATATTATCTAACTAATACACTTATATAACTCTTGTAGTGCAGAAAAACTTAAAGAAGAGTAACTTCTTTGAAACTAAAATGTAATAAACCAACCCAAGTTAACCAAACCAGTCACACAAGATAGCCCATTACGGGGTGAGGTATAAAAAAGATAACAAAAAAGCCTCGAATAAAAAAAAAGACATACTACCAAAGTAAAAAGTGAAAACAAAGGGAGATATAACTAAGACCAATGGGATACACTAGGATGTATGACAAGTCTACACAAATAAGTCTCCATGTGACCAAGATTCACCACCAAACCATCCAAAACTGAAAACAACAACATAAAGAGAATATTGTATGCTAAAAAAATCCCTTACCTTTACATGTATCCTTCAAAATAAGGTCTAAAACTACCCAAAGGTATAAGTAGGTCATGATAAATAGATACTAGTATGAAACCACAAAGGAATTTATACAGGTTATAATATCAATAATGACCAAGTTATAGCTTCCGAAAAAATAGTTGTACAAGATTTTTTATAAATAAAAAATTTTATGAACATTTTTAATACAGTCCTTGAGTTTTATACATTTTTCATGTCAATTTTACCAAATATAGAAACATTACAGTCATAAAATAATGTTGGTAAACATATCGTAATATAAATATACTTGTGATCCAACATCCATGAAATAATAAATTGCAACATCATGATATTTTATAAAATATATTAATTAAAATTAATTTAAAATCATTAATATATTGTGTTACACACAATAGATAGTTTATATTTAACCACACACAAAGCCATTTTTATATTTCATTGCATGAAATATCAAGTTAAATTGATGACTTATATAACAAAGAAGCCTAAGTCTTACTGGACAACAATATACTATTAATATTATTATGATAGTTATCACCAAGACATTGGAATGAAGGGAATGAATAGGATTAAATAAATTGTGAAAATATGGTTTCAAATATATATATATATATATATATATATATTATGAATTCATTGGTGATCAATTAATTATAAATGAAAATAAAAACTAATTGAATATAAAAGATGCGTTTTTTTAAAAAAAAACTATTTTTTCCATAATGTAATTTGACATCTATAAATTAAATTAATCAATATTAGTGAAAAATAATAATTAAATTTTTTATTTTAAATATTCAATTAAATATTTAAAAATTCATCCAATAAGAGGTATAGGCATAAAATAAGAATAAATATAATTTTTAAACATAAGAATCTGTATTTTTCTAAAATGCAGTGTTGCTGCCTTTTTACGAAAGACTTGTTTAAAAACTAATTTATTACACATTTATAAATTTTATTTGAAAAA
Organism: Viscum album; assembly: GCA_963277665.1. Taxonomy (NCBI): domain Eukaryota; kingdom Viridiplantae; phylum Streptophyta; class Magnoliopsida; order Santalales; family Viscaceae; genus Viscum; species Viscum album. The sequence continues at coordinate 52,799,519 of OY728138.1, read as the reverse complement.
AATAAACTTATTTTTCGAAATATGAATATCAAAATTTATGGGAACCCATTTCTTTTACAAGGTTTAATCAAGTTTCAATGATATTGTTATAGAGCGCATTTCTTCTCTATGGGTTAATCAATTTATGAAATGGTTATTTCTTTTTTACAATGAGTTTATGATAAAATGAAATATTTTATGAGTCATTATTTTATAATGGAACTTGGAAATACAATGGGTGGTTATGTGATAAACCAATGATGGGTGGTTCTATGATAAACCAATGATGGGTGGTTATGTGATAATCTAATGACTGGTGGTTCTATGATATCCCTCCAATTTATTATGTATGTAAGTTGACCATATGATTATTCCACAAGTAAGAGTGATTGTAATTGTGATGTGAAAATGATGTACTAGGTACGTACACATTTTATTTATTCTTTCTATGGGATTATAATGTTTATAATGATCCAGATTGATATCTCATGGATCATGATTATTGATTTTGATGAATCATTCCTTTGACATGTTTTCATATTTGATGATCCATGAATTTATGGGTATGAGTAATTTTATGATTCTCTCATGCACGTTTATTATGCCATCATACCCTTATGGTCATTAAAAGTTGATTTTAGTGCTTCCTGAATTAAAAATTAATATTTAATACTCATAATTGGGAGAAAAATATGATATTGTGGTGAAATTTGATTAAAGGATGAAATTATACTCATCAAGTAAGTATATTTCCAAATTCTATTGGTCTAGATGGTAAGAAGATTCTTTAACTTGAGGGAAATGATCTTGAACTAAAATTATTATCCTAATACCTTAAATTATGATTAACCAATGGAAATTTTGAAAATTAAATATTTTTTAGTCCATTAACATTCCATTTATAATTCATTGGTTTGTGGTCAGTGACCTTAACCACTCTCTATAATTATTCACGCTTTTCCTCCATTCCCACCAATGTTCTCCATATGTGGAATCCCAGTTATGTGTATCTTTTGTTGACCTTTATGTTTCATACTTTCCATTTTTAATTGGATGTTTTATTAACCCTTTGTGTTATGTGGGATTCAATAATGAATTCTGAAAATGATAATCCTTTGATAACCAAGAATGATTTTAAGGGAAAAATTCATTTTAAGGGGTTAGGATGTAACATCACAATATTTTATAAAATATATTTATTAAAATTAATTTAAATTAATTAATATATTTTATTATATTAAATACATATTTTAGATTTCATTATACACAATAACTAGTTTATCTTATGTTTCACACAACATCGAGTTCCTTTGATGACTTATGTTACACAGAATCCCAAGTCTTATCGAACAATAATATACTATTAATATTATTATGATAGTTATCCCCTATCCATTTGAATGGAAAGAATGAATATGATTGACTGAATTGTGAAAATACGATTTAAAAATTTATATATAATGAATTTATTGGTGACTAATTAATTATAAATGAAAATAAAAACCAATTGAATATAAAGGATGTGTGTTTACAAATATTTTTTTACCAGAAAGGTGTTTTTTCATAGTAAATTAAATTAATCACTACTAGTGAAAATATTAATAAAATTTATATTTTATATATTAAACAAAATATTTTAAAATTCATCCAATATGTTTTATAGGCATAAATTAAGGATAAATAAAAATTTAAATCATACGAAGCTGTATTTTTCTAAAAGATAGTTTTGACATATTTTAATTAAATACTTTATTTAAAAATAATTTTTGACACTTTTATAAATATTATTTGAAAAAATTATATTTCTTTAAATTATAATATCAAAATTTAGTTTGGGTTAATTTTGGGTATTTTATTGAGAACATTCATATTTCATTGAACAATGAATGATACCGAATTTTAATTGAAAACTAAATTTTCATCTAATTTATTTATATAATTAAATTATATTTTAAATTTATTTTAAGTTATAATTAGTTAAATTATACATCAATAAATTAAATTTTGTTCATTTTAATCTATTTCACTTAGAAATTGGACATAAAAACATTTCATTGTTTTGAACTTTTTTCTTTAAACACCCGCTTTCTCATTCCCTCTGTGGAAATAATTTTAAAATTACTCTATGCCAATTATGTGATTTGAATTTTTAAAAAAAGATTCTATATTCGGAATCATAATATTTTATAATTTATACTATGTTCAACCTATTTTTTGACCAAAAATATTAGTGAAAGTAATTAAAATTAATTACAACGATTAAGGTAAAAATGAGTTTACTTAGTGGTTAAACTGTAATATTAATATGAAAAAATGACCTAGAAACTTGTTTAAAACATATGGGATGTCCATATATAGACCTCATACACAATTTTATTGTATTTTTTACATTATTTTAGTCCCATTATTTAAGGGAGATCCCTCAATAGTGTTTACCTTTTTATATGTATAAGAATGCCACTCCTCCACCACTTTAAAAAGGAAGTCCCATCTCCACTTCTTCACATCTATGAATACATTTGTATAATAAAAACCCTGTAAAAAAAATTCTCCCAAAATACATAATCTCATCATATAATCCTCACTTTGGTTAAAAATAAAATCAAGTAAGTCCTTTTGTGCAAACCAAAAGGAGTTACCCTAAAAAGTGGTAACATTCTTCAATGAGATCTTTTATTTTATTTATTTCTCAACCACATAAATTAATCTTATTACACGATTATATAATAAAATTAGTGTAATAAATTTAATTATATTTGGTTATGTTAAGTTTTATACCTAAACATACACATACTTCCATCAAATGGGAAATGAAACCATCATTCATGTGTACAGCAGGCTACCACCTCGTTAAACGATGTCGTTTGTTTTTCCATTAACACCTCTCATGGTTAGAAATTATGATGTACACATAGTTTTTATATGATATATATGTTATTAATGATGTATTGATACTTTTTGAATTAATATATAACACATGTCTTCATGCCTTCCATTTTGTGGGAATTAGATAACATCGTTTATAGATGTGTGGACTGCCGCCTCCTCAAAACAACGGTATTCATTCACACTTTACATGGAATGTATTAAGGATTGAATTAATTAAAATATATAATATAAATGAAATTTTTATAAAATTAATGACATAATTTTCCGTCTATACATGTAATTTTTAATTTTATTCTTTCTGTTTCACGCACTAAAAAACCGATAATGTGGTCCGTGGACATGTAGGCTACCACCTCCTCGAAGCGATGTGTTACTTATTTTTTCATCACCACATATAAATAATGATATATATAAGTATATATAATTAAATAATATTGTATTTATGATATAATTTTAATTATATAATGATAAAAATTACTTTCCTTCTTTCCATAATGATCATTGAAAATAGGGAATGTTACTCACACATATGTACGGCCTACCATGTCTATGATCGCAACATTGGTTTATTTTTCATAACCATATTTAATGTTTGATTTTAAAAATATAATTGATGTAAAATGTGATTATTATTTCATATATATTATTCTTTATATTTTTAAATAATGACCTCATCAAACTTAGTTGACCTATCAAATTCAGCTTTGACACAAAAGTTGAATATGATCAAAACAATTAAGTTAAAAATTATTGATTAGGTAATTGTATATAAATTATTTATAAGTGAAATAAAAGATATAAGAAACTTGGAAATGGTTATGAATAAATTAAACAATTAACCTAATTTTTTTATTCAGAATGATAGAGAAAAAACATGATAAATCAGACTCATGGTAGGTGATTTTCATCTCAATTTTTTACATATGTGAGATAAAATGTCATATTCACCACTTAATTATTTTATGTGTTGTTTATAATAATTTTTTTTATATTATATCATGAATTATTTAATATTTATGTTATTTAAATGTTTCATTTGATGATTATTACTTTTGGGGTTTTTGATTCAGTTGTTACCATAGTTGTATGGGGATTCCTAGTTTCACTTTTATTTCTGCAAGACATATGCCATATTCACCACTTATTTTTATTATTTGGTGTATATAATACCCATGAAAATATTTTATGATTATTATAATTTAATTAATAGGGATTTAAATATTAATTTTATTATCTCTCTTTCATGGGATTTATAGTTTCAAATTTACTAAATCGGTAATGGATTTTTTTCACAATTTTTCTTCTTTGAGAAGATTCTCATGTTATACACCTATATTCTTTTAAGAGGTGTATATAATAATCATTTGAGATTTTATATCATGAATATAATTATTCTCATGATATTATAAGTTTAATTTCATGTTATCATTCCATGGGTCTTATAATCCTAATGTTTCAAAGTTGTATGAGACACTAGGGAATGTGTTAATATTATTTTCCTCAAGAATGTTTAATAATATTTTAAGGGAATTTTCATTCATCAATTTCAAATTTTTTTACATAACCTCCATTGGTAATATTTTTTATTTATACCATCATATTTCCTTCTTTGGTTGAAATGATTGTTTTGTAAAGAGATTTTTATGAAACCCATTTCTTTTCCATGAGTTGATTTTGTCTTAAAGAGACTATTATGAAACCCATTTATTTTACATAGGTTAATAATGTTTCAAAGGAATGTTTGGGAACCAATTTATTTTCCATGGTTTAATCGTGTTTTAAAGATATTTTTTGGGAACCTATTTCTTTTCCAAGGGTTAATTATGTTTCAAAGAGATTTTTTGGGAACATAGTTTTTTTCCATGTGTTTATCATATTTCAAAGTTTTTTTAGAACCTATTTTATTTCCATGAGTTAATAATTTTATTTATGGGTTATTGGTTTTTCAAATGATTTTATGATTAAAGGAAGGAATTTATGTTTTAGGATTTTGTAGTGGTACTTGGAAATTTAATGGGTGGTTACATGATAAAACAATTAAGGGTGGTTCTATTATAAAACAATGATGGGGGGTTACATGATAAACCAAAAATGGATGGGTATGTGATAGATTTCAAATTAATTGGGTATTGAATTTGACCGTATGGTTATTCCATTTATAAGATTGATTGTATGCGTGAAGTGAAAATAATGTCCCAAGTATGTACATTTTTTCTTTATGGTTTCTATGGGGTTATAATGTTCCAAAAGATCAAGATTGATATCACATGGCTCATAATTATTAATTATGATGAATATTTCCTTTTCTATGTTTTCATATTTGATTATCTAGTTATTAATGGGCATGAGTTATTTTATGATTTTCTCATGCATTTTGATTATGTCATCATACCGTTATAAACCATTATTCTAATTGATTATGTTCAACTGTTAATGCTTATATTTACCTTTACTAAGCATTTTGGTTCACCATTATTATGTTGTTTTTTTCTCAAGTTTTAATGGAATGATGTTGAATGAGTTATTTCTAGAAATTATTTCATACATATGATGATAGATTATTAATGTGATAAATTAAAGATGAGTTAAGTGGTAGAAATGATCATTTAAATTCATGTGAATTGTTTTTTAAGAGTTTTTACAAATTCTCTAAAACTATAAACCTAAATTGTCCTTCAATATGTAAGTGATCCAAGTTTTAATTTTGATGTTGTAAGGTTCATATGAAAAATTTGGGTCACAATTGTCGACATAAATGTTGGGAATGTAATGTTATGAATTTTATCATAGGATCTAGGAGTGTGGTTTTTGGGATGTTATATCTATAATGCGATTAAAATAAAAAACAAAAATTCACCTTCCAATTGGGCTCTAGATTAAGGGAAAATAAAAACTAGACACTCACGAGCCTAGAAAAAGAATAAAGTTTTCTCCCACTAATTTCAAGTCCTACCATAGTCCATCAATATACAAGAGGATACCTCATAATGGTGTCACATAAACTAAAGCTACCCATGTATCTTTCTCAATTCACCCAAGTTTCCCACTATGCAACATTTTTAAATTTCTATTTTAAAATCCATGTTCATAATTTTTATAAAACCATTTTCAATTCAATTCAATCTTTTTTAGGATTTTAAAATTTCCCTTTTCCTCTAAATCAAGGAAATCATATTTTTAAATCAAAAACACTTTAAAACATGAACTCATGCCCTTTTCAATTTCAACACATGAAATTCCACTTCAAATATTAAATAATCAATAATAACAATAGTCAATTAAAAAAAATGAGAATTCTTGGATAGATCCTACTACCTCAAGGATATAGAAAACCAATCCTCCATTGAAAAAATATATTGGAAACCACAAGATATCCCTTTTGAATTCAATGCATGAAAATAGACTAAAAAGTAATGATAAAAACATGATTTGATTAAAAATACCTACCATAATTAGTACCACATCCAAAAACATGGATGAAACTGAAATTAATGCTTACTATAAGAGAAAACACACCTAGCCTCGTCAATCAACTACTGAACAGAGTGATCTAGAGGGAAAGGAGTTTCCCAAAATCTTATAGGGTAAGAGATATAACCAAGAGGAGGGGGCTGTAAAATATAATTAAGCCTCATCCACCCAAATGGTTCCCTAGAAGAAGAAACTCATGGAATTACATGGTGTGTAATACTTTACACATTTTGAAATTCATTCATTTTAAGTCATTCCAAAAAACGAGTTTCCTAGGATTAAAAACATGGGTTTTCACATTATATGATGTGTAACCCTTACACATCATGTAACATTATCATGCGGTGTATTCAGTTCATTGGATCTGTCCGATATCTATTACACATCATGTGATCCCATTTCACATCATGTAACTGGCCATCAAACTGTAGAAACTATTGGTTTATGCGGACAATTAAAAAATACTTAACTTCACCATCATAAATATTCTATTAATTACATGGTAGGAAATAATCACCCAACTAAAAAAGAAACAAAAAGAAAATATTTTAACAAACTTTATAGAAAGGTAATGGGACATTAAAATTAAGGAAAATCGTTGATGTTTTGTGGTGAAGGAACTTATGACATGTGTTCATGGTGAACTTCATAGGGATTAATCATATGTTTAATGAATATTTATATTATTAACCTTTAAAAAACATTTTTATTAACTTTTCATGTCATGTTATGATTTTCATACATGTTTTATTTTAATTTATGTTGCACTATGTTTTATTTTCCAATTTAATTTAAATGGTGTTTTAAAGTAGGTTTCTATTTTTTTAAATGAATGTTTCATTAATATTTTATATAATTGTCTATTTATTAGAGGGGAAAATTTTCCCCACTGGTTATGTTTATCCCTTGACACTAGTTTCTAAACATTTATGATCGAGGAATACACCTGAAGCCTTAAGGTGAATATTAGCTTTGGCCATGAGCATCATATCCTTAGTTAGGGTCATTATAAAATTGGATTATAGATATTTTTTAAGTTCATGTCTTGGAAAATATGTAGGTGTGGAGATTATGGTGGTTATAACTCAATTGTTACCCATAAAAATGATTAACTAACCTACTTATGGTAAAACATGAGTTACCAAGGTGTTTGAGTAGGACAAGTGATAATAAGAATCCCTTGAATAAAGTTAGCTAGTTGGGACCTATATGAATTTGAGATCATGATAGGTTTGGAAAATAAATGTTTTCATGCATCATGATAGGAATTTGTATGGATGATATACATTTGGATTGGATTCTTAAAAATGGGTTTGTCACTTAAAGTCATTTTAAAAGGGTTTTGGAAAGTGTTTTGGTTTTGAAAATAAGATGGCCAAAACTATTTTCATATGTTTATTATAAATATTGAATTAATATAGGGTAAATAGTGTTTTGTAGAAATTAAATTGAGATCCTAGGATTTGAGTTTTATAGTTATCTTAGAGGTAATTCCTATATTGTTCCTTCTATAATTTTATTTTTTTGGTTCATCTTTTTGTATAGTTTCTCCTATGTAAAGAGATTATTTGGGAGGAGGAGATAAATATAGGAAGTGATCATGTGTGTGAGGTAGGTTCAAGTAACATGGAAAGTGTTCCTAAAATCTTGAACATACTAGTTCAAATGACATAGGCATTTGGGAAGGGTTCAGATAAAGAGAGACTTAAAGAGGTTGTTCATGATTTGAAATTCTAGAAGAAGAATTATCTTATCTTTAGGGATGATTTATGAGTGAAGAATGTTGAGGTTTGTTTGGAGATAATCAAAAAAATATTTTAATAACTTTTCATCCAAAGATGTCAAAGGAGGATTCATCTACTAACATGCATTGGGGAGAAACTCATTATTCTTGGAAGAAGTGAAGGAAAAGTTGGATGATGATCAGACATGTGATAGATTCCAAAATATGATTTTTTTAGTAGTTTTATCTAGACACACTAAATCCAATTAATACTTGATATTTCCTGGATTTGGAGTAGGGAAACATACTGGGATTTAATTACATTACTATTATTGAAGATATAGTTCATTTTTAATGATAGTTGATCACCAATGATAGTCTCAAGGAAATAAGAGACCAGATGACTCTTCCACAACAGATTTGGTTGTGGGTGGTTCCTTTAGGTTTATCTACCTATTAAATGGTGGAAATTAAAGAGACTATAGTTGAGTTTCACATGGTTGTTATGAAGGGTGGATTTTTTTTATTATTTGGATCAAGGGAGAAACGATTTTTTCTTGTGTAAAGAAAAGGAAGTGGGATAATTACTAGTAGAAAAGAATTCAAAAGAAGTTAGTGAGTTCAAGTTCTCCCCAAGGGAGGAGACATCATGGGTGTTTTCAATGTGTCAGTATAACACACTTGAAGTGAGAGTATACTAATGATCCTAGAATATATTTTTAGAGTGGGAATATTGGATCTTTTATGAAGCAATTCAATTTATTATCTTGAGGTTCTAGTGTTATAGGATCCAACCAAGTGTAGGGATAAAAAATTTTAGTAGAGAAACCAATGTAGGTTTGAGATGATTCACTAGAAAGAATGGGTGATAATATTCAATGGGGTCAGACCCACAAGGGTTATGAGAATCTATTCATCAGAAATCATGATTCATAGGTGTATTATATATGGACTAAGTTAGTGAGTGGTACTCTGAATATTTATTATTCTATGGTTTCTTATATGTTTGATATAGGTTTATCCTATTCATTCAAATTTACAAGAGCATTAGATATTCTGAATTTTCATGTAGTGTTAATGTCTTATTCCTTAAATATTGAGAAACCTCTTAGAGAAAGGATAAAGAAATTAGTTATCCATGTTTTTACATTGTAATATGTGATGTGTAAATATTATGGGACTTATTATTCATAGATATGTACATGTTCAAGATCATAATTAGAATAAAATGGATGAAAAAGTTTATGGTCCATATCGACTACTGTGAGCAAGAATTTTTAATTACAAGAATTTAAAGGAGTTTTCAAACTTTTCAAGTGGAGTGTGAAATTAATTCCATTCAGTTAGAACCAATTATTAAATACTGTATCAATTGACCATGTTAGTTGGTTGGGATGGTTCTTGGATATGTAGAATCTAAGGGGTTTCTTCAATTGTTGATTATTATGGAGGATTTCATGGAAGTGTTTCTAGAGGAATTATTTACACTTTTACCTATGAGGGAAGTGGTGTTCACTATCCACATGCTACATGAAATGAGTCCAATATAATTTTATTTATATTATATAGTGACTATAGAGATACAAGTCTTGAATAATTAGTTGAAGACTTTATAGGGAAATAGATTTATTCAACCAAGTGTTTCACCTTCAGTAGCACTGATTTTAATTGAAAAGATGGTTAAAAATAACATGTGGTTGTGAATTGAATACCATAATCTAGTTAGGTCATGTTGGAAAATAAATACCTTTTAACAAAAATAAATTATTTATTTTATAAATTAAATAGATCTAAGTGGGTTTCAAAGATCAATATAAAATTGGGATATCACTAGTTTATGGAGAAGGAGGTAGATGTTACAAAGACAACATTCAATAGTATGTTTGAACATTATAAGTTATCATTGATTCCTTTTGGGGTTACTAATTCTCAAATAATTTTCATTTCTTTGGTGAATAACATCTACAATAAATAATAGGACCCATTTTTCATGGTGTTTGTGGATGAAATCATGATTTATTTTGAATCAGGAGAGGATCAAAGATAATATTTAATGATTGAGATGGATATATTGTGAGGGAAAAAGTGTTATACAAAGTTTTTGATGTATTATTTTTGGGTTTGGGAAGTAATGTTCTTGGGGAATGTAATTTTTTAGAAGGGTGTCTAAGTGGACTCAATGAAAGTGAAGTCGAAGACATTTTGGGATCATCCTAATAATGTTTTTAAGATTATGAGTTTCCATGGATTGGTAGGATACTACTAATATTTCAATTATAATTTTTTAATGTTTTAATAATGATGTTTTCTGAAAAAGGTATTAAGTTTAATTAAGAAAATAATTTACAAGAACATTATGAGAAATAGAAGAGGTGGATGGAATCTACGGTAGTGATAGTATTTCTTGAGTTTGGTGAAGGCTTTTCCATGTACTGTGTTGCATCTATATATTTACTAGGCAATGTGTTCATATATTGGGAAAACTTCATTGAGTAGGAATCAAGGATATTATGAATTCTTAAGAAGAACTATGCTACACAAGATCTATATATGGATATAGTTGTTAATTCCTAATTAAGTTAGAGACATTACCACTTTTATGAATGATTCAAAGTGTTTTTGGATCACAAGATCTTTAAGAAAATTTTATATTAACTATATTTGAACCCAAGGAAATAAAGGAAGTTGGAATATTTTAATAACATTGATTTTTAGTTATTTAATACACTAGAGTAAGGTAATATTGTGGAAGATACCTAAATTTGTAAATATAAATTGTGATGGAGTCAGAGGAGTTCTGGAAACTGATGGGTTTAATAGTGAGTTTTTACCTATAATCTTATAAATAAAGAAAGCATATGATGATAAATTATGTAGATGTCTCTACATAGTATTAGACCATGTAAATTAGGGTTAAAAGACTAGTGAAGTATTTAAGAATACTAGTGACTCCCTAAATGGTGGGGGAGATCATGGAAGGGTGACTGATAATACAAGATTTGATGATTTAATTTTGTGATAGAGTGGTAGTTCCTTTGAGTCCATGGAAGGATGTTAAGAACACATTCTATAACTTCTGTTAATCTGTTCATCCTAAAGTGGTGAGATGTATCATTACTTTAGATGATATTTATAGTGGATAGGCATAAAGATGGATAAGGCTAATTATGTCTCTTGGTTCTTAAATTTTCAATATATAAACATAGAGAATCAACGAACCATGAGACTTTGAATCCTTTACCTATGTAGATGTGGAAATGGGAAGACATTAGGATTGATTTCATGACTACTTTCTCCAATTCACCATAGAATTATGATTTGATAATGGTGATTGTGTACATAATCACAATGTTGTCTCCCTTCATGCCTATTCAAGAGGTCTTCTCTATAGAGGACCTCCGTAAGCTATATGTGGATGATGTTGATAGGATTTATGGTTTCCTTTTATCTATTGTACTATAAATTTATCCTCAATTTAATTTTAGATTTTGGAGTTGGTTAAAGAAATAAATACACAACTAACTAAATATGAGTATGTCGTATCACCCAAATATAAATAATAAGATAGAGTGGATCATACAGACATCGAAGGGTAGTATTTGAGCATGGGTGATAAATTTTTGGTGGTAATAGGAGGATCATGTGTATTTCTTAGAGTTTATTTTTAAAAATATAAATCAATAATTGATTCAAATTTCTTCATTCAAGGCATTGTATGGAAGCCCTTTTCAATAGTCATTTTGTCGGGTGGAGTCAATAGATGTGTATCTTTTAGAGTATAGTATGTATTAGGAGATAAAAAATCTAGTTTATATCATCCAAAATGGTTATTGATAAATCAATCTTGGAAAAATTATTACAATGATCATGTCAATGACCATTGAGGTTTTTATTTTGGGATCAAGTTATTATGTGAGTGTTTCCATGGATGGAACATAAATTCATTAAGAACAAGGGAGATTATCCTTCTAGTTCATGGGACTATTCAAGGATGTTGAGTGATTTGGAGATTTGGTATATCATCATGGGTTTCCAATGAGTCATACCATAGTTCAAAGTGCATTTCATGCCTCTCAGTTATGGAAGTACAAACCTATCACCTCGTATAGACTTTCCTATGAAGTAGTGGATCTAGAACTAGATAAAACCCTTATAAAATTTTTTAAATGGGGTTTTATAAGTAAGAGAAGGTATTTAGAAGATATAACATTCCATTGGTGGGAGTGATATGAAAAAATGACATAATTCAAGAGGATACATGGGAGATAGAGGATCAAAAATTAAAACAATTTCCAAGTTGTTCAGGTTGAATTGATCCCAATGACTTCTCAATAAAAAAAATCTTATGGAGGGGAGAATATTAATGTCTTAGATCTGGTAGAAAAGTATTCGTTTGAGTACTATCCATTCTGAGTAATTTTTTTCAAAAAATTTCTAAGTAATAAGATAAGAATAGTTAGGAACATATTTAGAAAACTATATGAACTAACAATATGGAATAAAAATTATCCAGAAGAAACACATGGTCAGATACACATTTTATGAAACCAGTTTTTAACTAATGTATAGATCCTTTAAATTTTGGTCTAATTCTTTATTATAGACCTAAAAAGGATATCTAAAGAGGTTTTGAAGGTTTTTTTTGGGGGGGGGGGTTTCTAGGGCTTGTTCGAAGATCGGAACCCTGACTGGTGGAGGAAATCACTTGGACACATAGTTATTAGAAACCAATTGAACTAGCCCGAATAGTATCTCTTAAAAATGAAAGGATGGATAGTGGTTTAAATGAGGAGGAACAATTTTCCTTAACCATGCACCAGGGGCCACACTCCCATGAAAAATTCCTATAGTTTTTAGAAAAAGCTGTTTTGTAGGGATGGAACCCAGTTTCTTTAACCATGTGGCCTAACTATGTGGGTTCACCCCTTAGCATAGTAGGAGGAATACAGTTGCTGAAATGTTTGGAAAACTATGCAATAAAAACTGCGACACCCCTATATTTTTTTTGTGATTTTACCAAAATACCCTTAATGATTTAATTTCTTAACCTATCTCCTTCCTTTCTCTATTTCTATTTCCAGGAACTCTCCCCTCTCCCCATTTGAGCTCGTAAATCTATCCTTCATAGTGTTTGATCCTGTTTATCCATTAGTAGTCCAATCAAAGAACCATTCATCTTGTTGGATCCACATTGGTAAGATATTAATTCATTTTTAACCGTTCTTTGTTTCTATTATCCTTACTTAAGTTATTGAGGCACAGGCTCATATACACTATTTTCTAGAAGTTGGTCCAATTTTAAAATTTCATCTAATATAGGTAAAACTAATGGATGATACTGGATGGAGAAAGTCACAAGAGTATGAGGTAGGTGGTCTATAAGTCATTTAGCATGTTTTGATGTTTTATAATATGTGTTGTTGTACAGAACACTGTTTTCACTATGCATTGCTTATAAATTGAACATGTCTTAAAATGTTTGTTTTTATTATAACCTATTAGTATTATTATAACCCTTGATATTGACTAACTTATATGGATCAATTCCTTTGGGTGTTCCCTCTTACATGCCTAAATGGATTTTATGAGTATATAGATAAACCACCTGTTGTAATGTTTGATTTTAAATTCTAAATACTGACATCATGAATTGTTAACATATAAATATTGTGCTGTATCATGACTAATACTATTTCGATATAATTAATTTAATTGATTATGGGTTTGTGGTAAGACCACATCACCTAAATAAATTGCGCAATGGTTATTTCTTTATTAATGAAAAAAATGTAAATGAATCATGGATTATTCCATGGATCATATTAAAGCGAATGGTTAGTTAATATTGAATGGGTATGAAAACCCATGTGAATTATAATGAATGGGAATGGAGACCCTTTTTTAATATTAAATGGGAATGGAGACCCATACTAATTAAGATGAATGGATATAATGATCCTTAGTAATAAAATATATGCATGGCGACCCTTTGTAATGAAATGTGGGCATTGAGACCATTAATAATGAAATATGGGCATGGTTACACATAATAATGAAATATGAGCATGGAGTCCCAATACATGTGATAATGGGAATGGTGTCCCTTAATTCAATGATATTGGTCATGGCATTCCTATTCGGTGATACTGGGCATGGCATCCATATTCTGTGATACTGGGCATGGAAATCCTATACTGTGATACTATATGATAATGGAATCCCTTGTGATAATAATTTGATACTATGCATGGTATCCCTTATAAATGTGAAACTGGGTATGGATTCCCTTACAAATGTGATATTGGGATTGGTGTCCAATATAAATGTGATATAAGACATTGCGTTCCTTGATACTATTTTAGAGTTATTCTATCACAGGATGAAGCAGGTCGTGTCAGTGTAGTTTCCTTTCAAGAACCATAGATGACCCATTTACAGTTGTTATTACTACTTTAAATTATTTTATTTTCTCACTACCATATTTTATACATAAATCGGGTATTTAGAGACACTGTTTGTGGTGGGATACTGTGATTTATCTAACCCCCTATCCGGGCCACCTATGGTACCCAAGTATATTACATTCTTGCAATTGTAGATAAGGATAACCTTCCTTTTATGAATGCATGACTCCTGGATTGACTTAGGATGGAGCTTCTAGAATATGACCGGGATAGAGATTAGGGTGCTGGGATTGATTTTTCCCTCTTTGTACCTTTTTTGTATAGTAATTCTACCTGATGTTTGTATCAATGTTTTCTTACCTTATAGATACCTGAAATTTATTATCATCCATTTGTATATGATTAATTTATCAATTGACTATTATTTATTTATTTTTTACATTGGATTCTACTATTCCATCTGTTTATATATGCTTCTGCAATTATTTTTTATTACCTATCTATTTTTTTCACTATGTTAATGAGGTCATTGTATCCATACAGGAACACCCTAGACCCTTGATACTTGTCGGAAAAATTTGGATTTTGGGGAGATCTTGTTTAGGCTATGTGGCCCATTGGTCTTGGGGCATGCCAAGTATAATCTTGGTTTGAGACATCATAAATTGGTATTAGAGGCATTTTTATTGCCTTATTTTTTTTTTGAGACAATAAGCAAGAGATTATGAAGGTTATGGAGTTTGGTAATGAGATGTGCTTGGGTATAGCTAAACCATGTACAAAGAAAATTTCAATTTTCTCAAATAGAAATTTATAATTACTTATTTTTTTCTATTAAAATTGATTTGATTCCATCATTGGGTGACACAAATGAATTGAGATATTATTGTTGACATGATTGAGGTTTATCTTTTTTACTTGGAATGAATAGATGAGGTAAAGGAAGCATTGAGCATGCATCATATTAGGAAACTTGTAGGGAATTCACATGCCATGCATATTCCATGCCATATGAGATCATTGTGTTGTTTACATCACCTGTGATTTCGATGAGTGATTATATTGATATAAATAGAATTGTTATCAGCTAATGAGACCTGTAGGGGATTAAGAAAACATATTTGATACTTAGAGTGCCTATTATAACCTAACAATGTTTTCCTACATATGATATAATATAAAATCCTACAATCCAAAAATGGCATGTTTAGTCATGGACCATTTGTTGCATGGACTAGAATGTGTTATGGTATGGACTTATTGGACACTATATTTTTGTTCATAAGGTGTATGGGCCCATATGGATCAGAATTGGTGAACCATTTGGTTAAAAAATTTAAATTGAAATGTAAATATGAATTTTAAATTAAATTTGAATTAAAAAAACCAATCTGGACCCAGTCCGGATCTTAGCAGTTGGCAGTAGGTAACATCTATGTTGTTCTATATAAACATATCTATCACCGAGACCCGACTCTTTGAGCTGGAATAAGGGTGTGATAATTACATAGAAAATATTTTTACACGTTCTATTTCTATATCAAGGCCTTATTACGTTATTGAATCTATATAAGGTATGCGTTTGGAGATTTTCGACTGATTCTATCATGAAATCCTCATTTCATACATTAAGAGGGAAGTGACAACCATGCTCCAGAGATAACGGTCCTTGAGCATCAAGTTATAACTACAGTAGTGTTTCCTGTGGAACCTCTTACTGTACCTAACAAGGGTGATGATTCTCTATTTCTATGAGACTATCTACAGATTATGAAGACCTTATAGGGGGATCCAAGCTCTTCCCCTTCTATGGGATAGTTGACTCAGGAGTTCCAGCAGCAGCATCCACCCATGTTTTTGGGGGATGCTAGACCCCCAAAGCTACAATGTTATGGCTCAATATTGTTATGTATATATTCTAGCATCTCGAGACACATCCTGAGTGGAGAGTCAAAATTTCTACTTATATGATGATATGATCCTCCAAAAAATGGTGGGATATACTAAATCAGGATGGTCGGTATCAAGAAGCAATGTAGTGGGAGTTCCAATCAAGCATCTATGATTATTTCTTTCTAGATACTATGAGGGATGATCATGTCAGGGAGTTCATGAACTGACATCAGGGTTAGATGATAGTCATGGACTATTTATATCATTTTATAGAGATTCTATGATTCATGACTATCTATATTATTGATGACCCAATGAAATCGAGATGATTTAAGGATGGTATGATGCATCCAATTTGTCATCATGTTAATATTTTCTTGTTGACTATCATATTAGATATAGTAAACCAGTTTGTTACCACTGATCGATACCTGAGGGAAGTAGACCATTTGAGCTAGGGAAGTTCAGAACCTAGGTGGAGTAATGATTATTCTAGTGGTCAGAAGTGATGCTTTGAGTCTATTCACATGTGGAGCGGCTTCCAGTTGACACCCACATAAAGCTATGCGGTATTTTAATTATGTGTAGAATCCTTGGAATATCTGGAACTAGTGTCCTAGAGACCCAGTTGAGTGCTAAAGATGTGATAGATTGGGGAATCTAGAGCATTTCTGCAAGGACTTCTCATTTATTTTCTATGGGAGAGGATCTGTGCTAGCTCCTCCTTCAAGAGAATGTTTAGTAGCATCTCTCAAGGAAGGTAGTTAGAGTACTAATTTCCATATAGGAACAGGAGAAGTTCATGGATATGTTATCCAAAATTCATATTTTCAATTCCAATAGAGTGTAACTTCTCCATGAATTTAGGTTGTTTCATAAGGATGGGGATCATGCCATATCTATTCAGTGCAACCTATACTGAAGGAGAAGGACATCAAACCATCTACTATTCAAGTCACTATTCTAGTATCCTATACTACTGTCTCTGCCTTATTTGATAAAATAACATCAAATTATTTTATATTTGTGCTTATTGTGGGGAGTCTTATACTTCATGTTGAGTACTATTATGGTGAAATGATACTAGGTACTTATTTGGGTACATAATCAAATATTTTATGATAGTGAAAGGAATATTTTCCTGAGGTAGGTTGCCACCGTTTCTTATGGATCCTCTTTATCCTTGAGATAAATTTCTTTGATGTCATTTTTATAATGTACTGGTTGGTTCCTTATCATTCCTATGTGGATTTTTATTACTGAATGGTGTCATTTACATCACAAAAGGTTAGTACATTTTTTCACAAGGGTTGGTGGGATGTCCATAATTTTAGAGACGAACCATCACATATAGGGATAGGTGGAGTGACTACCCAGATTTCTAGTCCTTAAATGAATGACCAGAGATAACATCAGATTGAATTCCCTCTTGTAGATTAAGGGATGTATTCCAGAAATAATTTTTATGGATACCACAAGAGAGAGAGGTAGTGTTTACTATCAAGATAGTGAATAAAGTTGCACCGATGTCCATTCCTCCTTATAGGCTGTCTATGACTGAGTTGTAGGAGCTCAAGAGATAGCTATAGGATTTAGAGGCCAAAGGTTTCAAATGACCCAGTACTTATCTCTAGGGTTCACTGGTCCATTTCTCTAAGAAAATGGATGGAACCCTTAGGATTTTCCGGGATTACTAGAAATTAAATCATCTTACAGTAAAAATTAGGTATTTCCTACCTCACATAAATGATCTTTTTGGCCATCTCAGAGGAGATAGATTATTTTCAAAGATAGAGTTGAGATCAGGATATCATCATGTTTAAGTTAGAACTTTATATATTCCATGTATATATTTACATAGTTAGTGTTGTTTGTATGAGTATCTAGTGATGTTGTTCAGTCATACTAATGTTCCTTCCATATTCATGTATTTGATGAATAGGGTTTTCCATCCCCATATGAATTACTTTTTTTTAGTATTTATATATGACATCGTGGTGTATTCTCATAATCAAAGTAAACTTCCTACCCATGTTATAATCATTTTTAATATAATGAGATAGCACCAGTTGTATGCTAAGAACCATAAATTTCCTTTCTGGATTGACAAGGATCACTTCTTGGTTCACATTATCTCATAGGAAGAAGTATCAATGGACCCAGATAAGGTGAGAAATTGGATTAACTAAGATAATCCCATGAATTCTTTTTGAAATATAGAGTTTCTTGGGGATATATGGTTACTAAAATAATTTTATATAGGACTTGGCATGCCTTCTTGCACCTCTTACCGAGTCTTACAGTTAAAGGTGTTAAATTCCTATGGCTAGAAGCATACGTGAAGGCCTTTTAGGAGATTAGAGGAAGGATTACCATGGAACCTATTCTGATTATTCCTTATCTAGGTAGAGTTCATACCCTATTCTATGGTGGATCAGACATTTTACTAGGACCGTTGATGATTTATAATGATCGATTCATTGCATACAGATATCGGCAGTTGATGGATCATGATCAAAATTACCAAACACATGATCTCAAGTTGGTAGCTGTTGTATACACCTTACACTATTGGAGACATTACCTTATGGTAAATCATTTGGGGGAGTTTATAGACCATTAGAGCCTTATGTATATTTTTACACAATGAGACTTAAATCATTGGAAGTGAATATGGGATGAATTTCTACATTCCTTTGAAATTGAGCTAGCCCATACACCAAGGAAGGGAAATGATGTTGCCGATGCTCTGAGTAGAAGGACTCAAACACTTGCAGTTCTGTAATCTTGTAGCGAATGGAATCTTATGGATCTATTTTCTGAGATTTATATAGAATTTGAGGACCATCATGGATAGTATTTACTTGAATTTCTATATGTGACCTCTTAAATTCTAGATATGGTGAATATGAGGTGGTTTTTAGATATAGAGGGCTTGTTCCTATGAGAAGGAATTGTTGGTGAGGACCTTCCTATTGATTGTACTATTGATGATGACAAAACCTTGTGTATACATGGGAATATCTGGGTTCCCATAGATATAATAACGGAGATGATATGTAAATCACTTGATTCATAGTGGGTTGTATACCCTGGTATATCTAAGATGTATCGGTAGAATCCCTGATAATATTGGTGGCCATGGATAAAGTGTAATACTATAGGATTTATCACTAGGTGTTCAACTTGTTAGTAAGTGAAGGTAGATAACCAGTTTCTTGTTGGATTGTTACAAACACTTCCAATCATGGAATGTAAATGGGAAGATTTTTTCATGTACTTTGTAGTCACCAAACCTTGGTCACCTAGAGGTAGAGACACTGTATGGGTAGCCATTGATCAAATGAAAAATTTATCCCACTTCCTTACTATATGGTATTATTTCTCCATTGAAGATTTGGGGAGATTATATTTCAGTGGGATTATAAGGATGAACAGGGAACCTCATAGTATCATTTTAGATAGGGATTGTTATTTCACATTGAGGTTCAAATAGGGTTTGCAGAAGGATAAGGGTATACTAGTGCTTCTAATAATATCCTTTCATCGTCAGACTGATAGTCATTCAGAACAGACTATATAGGGTTTAGAGGAAAATCTCAAAGTATGCATCATTAATTTTTGTTGTTATTAGGATAATTACATCATTCTTGTTGAGTTCTCCTATAATAGCAGTTATCAGACCACAAAATAGATAGATCAATATGAGGCCCTATACGGTGGCCCATGTTATTCACCCCTATGCTAGTCAGAGTAAGGATAGGCGGTGATACTGGGTTCTCATATTGTTTAAGAGACTTTTAAGACAATTCAGTTAATCAGCAAGCAGATGTATACTTCTCAGTCATGACATAAATCATATGCTTATCATCGTTGATGACCACTAGAGCTCAAGGTCATAAATCATTTATTCTTGTGGGTATCAACTAGACTTTGGAATAGATGAATACAGAGGAATGGGAAGCTATTTTTGTGATTAGTTAGGCAATTTTATATTCTAGAGAGATTCAAGCTGATATACTATCAGTTTCTTTTAACTCAGAGGTACCTTTCCATGTAAGAAGTCTTCCATGTTTCACACCGTTGTCGATATCAAGCTGAACCATCTCATAATTTTGATCCAAATGTTGTTTAGCTTGATGATGATTCTTCCTTTTAGTATTATCCTATACACATTGTCAATTAGATCATGAAGGCTATCTGAGACTGTTCTGTCCATTTAGTATGAGTGTTATGACATCACAACCATGTACCAGATGAGACATGGGAGTGAGAGGCCAATGTATGCTCTCAATGGCCAGAGTTGTTCTCAGATGATTTTCCACCATTGGAAGGTGAAATTGAGGATGAGTTCTATAATGGGGGAATACAATAAAAACCTAATTTTCTAACATAGGTATATATCCTTTTAATTATGGTCTAATTGTTTATTATAGACCTAATAAAAATGCTTAATGAGGTTATAAAGGATTCATGGGTGTCAGAGGCTTGTTCAGAGATGGAAACCCCGATCGGTGGAGGAAATCAATGGGTCTCACAGTTAGTAGAAACAGTGTGACTCGACAGAATGGTCTCTTCTAACCATGAGGGGCTAGAAAGTGGGGTGAATCAGGACGTATAGTTTTCCCAAACCATGTGCTAGGGGATGCATGCTTATGTGAAATGTCTATTGTTTTTAAAAATTGTTTTTCATGTTTGGTGCGTGGTTTATCTAACCACGTGGCCTAACCATGTGGGTTACTCCTTAGAATAGTAAGAGGTGTATAATTGGAACACGGTTTGGCCAACTGTGTGCCCAAACTATTTGACCCTTAGATTTTGGGTGGTTTTTTTAAAATTTCTTCAATGGTCTATATTCAAAACTTTTATCCTTCCTTTCTCTATTTTCATATCCATGATCTCTCCTCTATCCCAATTTGAGCTCCCAAATCCATCCTTAATATTATTTTATATCGTTCATCTATTTGAAGCCATATTGAAGCACTATTTATTATGTTGGATCTTCATCAGTAAGATCTTAATTCCTTTTAGCCATTTTTATTTCTATTCTCATCGATAAAGTTTTTTAGGTGTAGTATGATATTCCCTTTTTTAGGGGTTGGTCAGTTCTTCGAATTTCTTCCAATCTATGATTAACTAACGGCTGATAATGGATGAGGAGAGTCAAACAAGTACAAGGTATGTGGTCAATAAGTCATTCATCAAGTTTTTATGTTTTATAATATGTGCCTTTGTTCTACTTGTCGGTTTAAAAATTAATTGGTTCTAAATTAATGATATAATAAATGGGTTACTTTTCTTAGAACCTATTGGTATTATTGCCCCCCTTTGGATTGACAACCTTAGATGGAGACATTAATTTCTATGTGACCTCTTACATGCCTAAATGGATTTGATGAGTATATATCCAAAGCTCTTATTTTAGTGTTTTTTTAAATTATAAATACTGATATCATGATTTGTTAATGGATCAATTTTGTGTTGTAAAACCTCAAACACACTTGATATATAATGAATTGAATTGATTAAGGGTGGGTGGTCAGCCCACATCACCTAAATAAACCAGAAAATGGTCACACACTTATTAATGAAAAAAATGAAAATGAATCATTGATTTTTCCTTGGATTGTATTAAATACAATGGTTAATTATTATTGAATGGGAATAACAACCCTTGTGAATTATAATTAATGGGAATGAAGACCCTTATACTTAATATTAAATGGCCTTGACAACCCACACTAATTAAGTTGAATGAGCACGAAATCCCTTAGAATTGAAATATGGGCATGGAGACCCTTAGTAATGAAATATGGGAATAAAGACACTTAATAATGAAATATGGGCTTCAAGATGCATAATAATGAAATATAGGTGTGGTGTCTCTATACATGTGATAACAGGCATGGAATACCTTACTCCAGAGATACTGGGCTTGGCGTCCTTATTCTGTGATACTTGGTATGACATCCCTATTCTATGATACTTGACATGGAATCCCTATTCAATGATAATATATGGGTACGATGTCCCTTGTGATAATATTGTGACACTAGACATGTAATCCCTTATAAATATGATATTGGGAATGACGTTCATTAAAAATGTGATACTGGGCATGCTGTCCCTTATAAATATGATACTAAGAATTTATTCCGTTGATATTATTTTAGAGTTATTCTTGAATAGGTTGAAGTAGGTAGTGTTAGCTTGGTGTCCATTCCGGAACTAGAGATTACACATTTATAGTTTTTATCACTACTTTACATTATTATATTTTTACATTGCCATATTTTACACATAGATTGAATATTTATAGATGTATTTGGTGGTGGCCTTGTAATATTTAGGGATTTCTTAAGGTAATTTTTTAACTTCTAAACCCTTGTAAATGGATTTATTATAAGGATTGATCAGAATGGTATGAAATCAAAGTTTAAGGCTCTATTATTATCTTGGTTCATGGATCTCTCTCATGGTTCATCTTTTTCTTTAATCCTAATATGTTGGCGAAGGATATGTGGATTCCTTATATAAGTAATTTTGAAATTGAATCATTAATGAATGAATCATGTCCATCCATTCATGTTTCATGGGTTTTGTGGATTATATTAGAATAAATTATGTCAGATATTTTAGTTCAATATAATCATGTGTCATTAAAGTAAGTGGATTTTATTCAATCTTATGAGATTGTGATTATTAGTTGTGTGTTTAGTTTGATTTTAAGATATTTTCATACCTCTTTAACTATCAAATAATTATTTGAACTTCTTTTATAATATGTTTTTTTATTTGAAAATGGTTTCA
Source organism: Viscum album (assembly GCA_963277665.1). Taxonomy (NCBI): domain Eukaryota; kingdom Viridiplantae; phylum Streptophyta; class Magnoliopsida; order Santalales; family Viscaceae; genus Viscum; species Viscum album. Next base: position 52,776,350 of record OY728138.1, on the reverse strand, counting down.
AATTTAGGGGTTTTGCAATAACTTTGGGGTTTTGGGAATTGGTAATTAAACCATTGGATTTGGTTTAAAATATTTATTTGAGATAAAATAATTTTCAAGAATATTAAATTGGATAAATTTAGGATATAGTTTTAATGGATATACTTTTAAAATTATTTTTATGTGGGAAAAAATATTGGTGAAATTAACATGTTGGGTATTATCAAGGATCAAGAAATTTCAATGTGAATAGAAGGGTTGGGAATTTGAGATGGAAGAGAAGTTCTGTAATGACCCGATTTGTTATAAATAAAATTCCCATTGCAATTAAATTTAATATCTTATCATGTATAATGGATATAGAAATCACATGAAATTATATAGTTTTATTATATCTTATCAAATTTAAAATACCATTAAGCATCATTACCATTGAAAATATAGTTGTTGAAAAGTTATCCAATGACTAGTATAAATATAGGGTTTTAACCTATCCAATTGAAATAGACAAAGGAAGTGATGGTCTAAATCAGTATAATCATACCCTATCAAGTCCATTTATCGATGATTCTGAGGGAAAAAGCATCATGTTGATTTTCCCTTGACCAATCACAAGTTGATATCCAACAACATAATCATGATCAAAACCGTTTATGAGAGAAGTTAAAATTCATTGAGATCATGGCCCAAACCATGTTTGCTGAAGCACCCCATGAAAGTGTGGCCATCATGCACCTTAACCTTAGGGAGTATTTTGGTGTATCAAATGGATATTTATAAAGACCATAATAATATTAATATGTATATTTTTTTCAATATAATAATGTTAATATTGACTTCTTATCATTACATTATAAATTATTTTAATTTTTATACAATAAAACATAGATTATATTTTTGGGTAATATTAAAATTTAATTAAGGTATTTAATTTAATGAATTAATGGAATTTAAAAAAAATATTTTAATAAAATATCATTATTAAATAATATTTTTTATATATTAAGGATCATATAATTTTTATGAAGTCACATGTAATTTTTACAAGGGTTCAGAACTGTTATTGTAAAAAAACAATATTTCTCAATAAATATCAATTATTATTTTAAAAGTTAACATGAAAATATTTAAAAAATTATTTTGATCAAATGAATATTATTTTTGGATTCATAATGTCAAAAATTATCAAATGGTTAATTTTTCATAATTTTCTAAGACAATTGAATTTTCGGGTAAAAAATAAATACCATATAAATATATGGTGTGTATTATGACATCATAACGACCCTAAAGTGATTTAATAAATACTATAAATAATATACACTCCCAATTATTTGTTTTACCTTTAAAATAATGTGATTTTATATTTATTTTATCAATTTTTAAAGTATTTATGAATCCTCCAAGACCATTAATATATTTTAAGGATTTAAAAATCATTTCTTTAAGAGCATGACTCACTTCCACATCATAAAGGGTATTATTTTATTCATTTAGTCCCTTTAACTTGTAAAATAATTAAAACCAATCCCTTTTGGAAGAAAACATGGGCAAAAACCTTGTTAAGGTTTGTGTTTTTGGTTATTTTATTATATAGACTCCAAAACCTACGTTTGAGAAAGGACAAGTAATTCGCCACTCATTTCCTATATAAACCCTCCTAGGCTCCCACTTACCTTAACTAAAAATCCTTGGAGAAAATTATTAATATTACATCACCTCTATATATTCCTCAAAACATTCCCCCAATATTTCAAGAATCACCCCTTATCATTTGAAATGACACTCTCAAGGTAACATATCTTGTCCTTATCATATTTATTCAGGTTTCTTCATTATCTTATGAAATATATTTCTAATTAATATTCTTGGTATATGTTATTACATGTCCCTATTACTTCCAATTTTCATTAAAAATTATTATATCCCCATTTAGCTGTCATCAAACATTTTTAGAAAATTTAAATTGATGTCATTACACTATTGAAATTCCACTGCGATTTTCCATGCTAAAAAAATATGTAGTGAATACCCATACCCATTTCCTATCAAGGGTATTCAACTTTATGAACATATAATTATTGGTAGGAGAATTAAATGTTTATATTCCATGCTCCATGATCATGGAATAAAATGTGATGATAAATTATTCAATGTTTTATGATATATGTGGAACACTTAAATATGAGAATGAAATAAACATGATAAGTGCGCCAAGAATTATATAGAGATCCAATGCCTTGGGTAATGTTTAGTCTCATGAGATTTTATTTTGGGATATGAAGTAAACCTGATTCTTTTATAGGACTTTGTCCATCATTATGTCTTGGCAGTTATCCTTGACCTATGTTTATGATATAATGTTTTATGTTGTTTCCACATTTCATATGTTTCATTTATATTATAATTCTATATAATGCCTCATTGTTAATGTTTATGATTATCACTATTTTTATGTACCATTTATATAAATATTGTTTAAAATGTATTAATTTTTTTTATGTTATTCTATGTCTATTCCCTTATTAGGATTTATATCTCACCCCTTTCTTATGTATGTCCTCAGGTTATCAAATAAAATTTTATGTACGAGCATGTTAAAGAAGTTTTCAAAAAACATGATGTATTTCCTATTCTAAATTCTTATGAAATATACCTAATTTCAAAATAAACAAGAATTATCAATATTTCTGGTTATATTATGTGTAATTTTATGTAATAAATCATGTATTAATGTGTAATAAAGAGTAGGGTTGTTATAGTTGGTATCAAAGGAAAAGTTTATTTATTTTTTGGATTAGGATTAGAAAAATATAGTAAAAGACTTAAGGATAAGACTATATATATGAAATCATCCCTAATTTTTTGAAATTTATGTATTAATTAGTTTATCAATGAAATACATCCATGTATAAATGATACAAGTGGATGTGGATATAACATATATGTACATAGGGGTAAAACCTGAAAACACTATATTGAGCTAGACTTGACTGAGAACTAGTGCACAACAATAGGCATTTCTGCACACCTAGTTTGAAACTAAAAGGGTATATTATTTGGTAAATTCATAATATCATTAGGAACCATTATTAAGGGAACAAAATTATACCCCTAATAATATATTTTAGGAAATAGATCATGGATAACATAAATTCAATCCTAGAAGTTCATAAGTTATGGAAATACATGTAATTTATATGTTATCTCTTTAATGTAACTAGATTCCAATTTATGTGTTTAATAGTTTAAAAACAATCATACCTAATTTTACCTTTATTTTATTCAATGGAAGGAAATGGGAGGAATCAGTTCAATAACCAATGTTAAGGGAAATGTCATAACTGCCCTAATGAGATGCCCAACCCGATGGGAGGAGGAATCCTAAAATTTGTGATGATAATCTCTTGAATGACTTAGGTTATGAATAAAAACAAGGATTAGTTGGAGAAACCAAATCCCCCTAATAATGAAAAAGATATAATTCAGATATTTATGAGACAAAGGCCACTAAATTTCCATGGATCATCTGATACCTTAATCCTGGAATAACGAATCGTCTCTATTTAGAATATCTTCTCCATCCTTCAATGTCCGGATAAAGAGAATGATCTACTATATTTTTATCATATGGAGGGAGAAGATAATCATTGGTGTACATTGATCAAGAATATGAATCTTGAGAAACAAATCAAAGAAATGAGGTGGAAGGAATTCTGGATATTTTTTTGATAAATATTATCCTCACACTCTCCTAATTAAAATTAAAAGGTATTTCCTTGACCTTGAGAAAAAAATAACAAATCTATCAGGTCATACATGGAAAACATCAAAATAAATGTATGATACACCTTAGACCTTGTCATTACCACGGAATGCAAGGTTGACTCCTTGTTTAGTGGGATAAAACCTATTATATAAAAATCACTAGTGATCTCAGACTTTGATAACTATGTGAAAATTGTCTGATGTGACCTAAATGTAAAAATAGAGATATGTGAATCTTGATGGTATCACGGGGATAAGAAGTGGAATGTGGAGATTAATTCTAGCGGTCTGATGAAAAAATCTAACAGTTCCAAGAAATTTCAACATTCAACATGTCAAAGGTGTAGAAATAAGCACCTTAAAAATTACCTGGGGGGTGAAAAAATGATTTAGGTACGTGAAGGAAGGAAACATAGCTAATGTTTACCAATAAGAGAAACCCAATAATTTATTAGAGGAGATTAATTATCAGTTAAACCCTCAACTCATTGTTAATTTCTTCAACTACAAGGAACCATGGAACTTTTTAAACCAATCAACTAAGCCAAGGGTTTTTGGAGATAATAAAAAACCTCTAAGGCTGCAAGGGAAATATTTTTCCATTTTAATAACTAAAGTGGATCCTAACGACGAAGTGTTTATTGGTACACTTGTTATTTATTAATGAGTAAAAAAATTAATTTTTTATTCTAGTTCTACATATATTTTCATATCATGAATGTTTAAGAGAACTTTTCAAAACACCACCACAAATTATGGAAGTATAGTTGTCATTGAAAATGGAAAATAGGGAAATTATTGGATCCTTAGAATATTACACCTACCCTGTCAATATTTTTTGGTTGAAAATATAATAGAACCTTGTGATACTCCCTTTGGTGTAATTTTATATAAATATAGGTATGGATTGGATTTACCTATATAGATCCAACATAAATTTCTGTGAGAATAAAATCACTCTCTATATCATGAATTGAACCCTGATTCTATAAAATTGAAAGGAATAAGGTTAATCTTCTTTAGAACCAAAATCTAAAGAATGGATATTATTTCTCTATGAGTAAGAATATTGAGATCAAATGATTTATTCTACGGAAATAATCATCCTTGAAGATATTCCCATTGTGAGGGAATATGGTGATGTGTTTCCTGAAGAATTGCATGGTCTTCCTCATAACTGAGAGGTTTAATTTTCAATCGATCTTATACCTAGGAAATTACCATTATCCAATACTTCATATAGAATGGTTGTTATAGAACATGAGTATCTGAAGAAACAAATATATGATAATCTAGATAAATGGGTCATACACCCAAGTGATTCACCTTGGGGTGCACCAGTCCTCTTCGTCAAGAATAAGGATGTGTCAATGTGACTTGACATTGATTATCGTGATATCAACGAGATCATGATAATGAAAAATTATCCTCTTAATTAGATTGATGAATTTTTTTATCAGCTATGTGGAGTATAATACTTCTCCAAGATGGATCTATGGTTAGGATATTACCCAGTTACGTTAAAAAATGAGTGTATCCCCAAGAATACTTTTCATAAAAGGTATGGGCACTATGAGTTCATTGTAATTCCATTTGATCTCAGTAATTCTATATCTCTCTTAATGAAAATGATTAATAGATTCTTTATAGGTTACATTGAAATTTAATTCTAGTCTTTATAGATGATATTATAATAATATATACAATAATTAAGGAGCATGATAAGAATCCAAGAACTACTCTAAATACCTTATGAATGGAGTAGCTATATTCCAAGTATAAAAAACATGAGTTCTGGTTGAAGGTAGCCTCATTATTAAGGAATATCATCACAAATAATGGGATATCTATAGACTCTTAAAAAACAAAAGCAATTTAAGGATGAACATGGACAACATTTATTATGTATATCTATAGTTTCCGTGGATTAGATGGGTACTATGATCAATTTGTGAGAAATTTATTGGGATTGTAAAACCCTATAACAAAGATAACTTGTAAGGGAGTAATGTTTTTTTTTGGAATGATGAATGTGAAGATAGGTCCAGGGAGTTGAAAATGAGGATTATCACTGCACCATTACTCACACTACTCACAAGTGGAGACCATTTCATGAAATTCAGCGATGATTTAAAGAAAGGATTAGGTTGTGTGTTAATGAAAAATAAAAAAGTGACTTCCAATGCTTCAAGGTAGTTGAATGGTCATAAACAAAACTACCCAACACATCATCTAGAGATGGACACAATGATCTCCACTTTAAAAATCTAGTGGCATTATCTCTTTGGGGAGAAGTGTGAAATATATATGGATTAAAACAACCTCAAGTATATATTCCCATAGAAATATATGATTATGTTCCAGTGAAAATAGTTAGAATTGATCAAGGAATATGATTTCTCAATCCACTACCATCTTAGAAAATAGAATAAATTGTAATATGTTATAAGTAGAAAGGATCCAAATTTTTTATCTTTTATGAGAATTAAGAAGTATCCGATCTTCTTAGAATTTAAACAGATGGACATAAGAATCATACATGCTAGAAAATTAGCAATATTATCACAAATGATTTACCAACCATCCATTTAAGAGAGGATGGAGGATGCTCAATCAAAGGATGTGGGAATTTAAAAGAATGTGGAAATTATAAAAAAGGTAAATCATAATATTCTAATGTTAATGAATAAGGATTTGTAAGATTTTTTTCATGGCTATGTGTACCATAAAATTCCGAGTTAAAGAAGGATCTATGGGATGATGCACATAGTTTCAATTTATCCATCCATCAAAGAAGAAAAAATATGTATCTAGATCTATGAGAGATCTATTGGGGGGAAATATTAAGAAGGATATTGTATAATATATATCAATATGTCTTGAATTTTATTAAGTGAAGGCAGAAATATAGAAATACAAGGGGATGATGCAACCACTACCCATACCTACATAGAAATGGGAAAATATCAACAAGGACATTTCACCAGTATTTTCAAGACATCAAGAGGAAATAATGCTATCCGGGTTGTTGTGGATATTATTACAAAGAATGAACACTTAATTACTATTTGAGAGGATTTCTCACTCGATCAACATGAATGTATAGACATTAGAGAATTGGTGAGCCTACATGTAACATGACTATCAATTGTATATGACTGAGATCTAATATTTTCCTACACGTTTTGTAAGATTCTCCAACACACTCTAAATATTTATTGAAACATCATCACAACTTATTTCCCTCAAATTTAAGGCCAATATGAGTAGACTATCCAAACGCTCGTGGAAATGTTGTGATCATGGTCAACTGACTTCAAATAAGGATACAACCAGCATCTTCCTCTAGTTGAGTTATCATAAAATACCAACTTCCACTCTAGCATCCAAATGGATCCATATGAAGACCTTTGTGGGAAGAGGTTTAGAATACATTCATGTTGGGATGAAGTTGGGGAATAAAAACTACTAGGTCTTGAAATGGTTAAGGAAACTGCGGAAAAGGTTATGGACCGTCAGCAACACATCAACACTGCTCAGAGTCGAAAAAATATCTATGATGAAAATCATCAAAGAGACCAAGAGTTTTATGCTGGAAACATGGTATTACTCTATATATTTAAATGTAATAAAGTCATGATAGTTGGGAAGAAAGGAAAAATTAGTCCAAGATACATCAGTCCCTTTGAGATCCCTGATCGCATTGGAGTGCTGGATTATTGACTAGAACTCCCACCTAACCTATCTCAAGTATATGAAGTATTCCATGTATAACTATTAATGAAGTACATACCAAACCCCACACATGTACTAAATCTAGAGGTGCTACTGTTGGATAATTATCTCTCATATGAGGTGCATTCAGTGAAGATATTATATAATAGAGATAAAGTTATATGGAATAAGATAACGAACCTGGTAAATGTGCTCTAGAGAAACCACATATTTGAAGAAGCATCATGGTAACCATATGAGGTGATGAAACAAATATACCTTAACCTATTTTAGTATGGAAAAAAATTATGACGGAGAAATTTCTGAAGGGGGAATATTGTAATGAACCGGAATATTATAAATAAAACCCCCTTGCAATTATATTAAATGTATTATTATGTATTATGGACATATAAAACACATATAATTATTTGGTTTTATTATATCATATTGAATTTAAAAGACCTTTAAGAATCATTATCATTGATAATATAGCTATTTAATGGTGATCACATGATTAGTATAAATATACGATTTTAAGAAATCTATTTGGTATAAACAAAAGGGAGTGAAGGCCTCAACCAGTAGGATCATACCCAATTAATCCCATTTGTATGAGATTATGAGGGAGATATAATCCATGCTACTTTAACTTAACTAAAACCATTATGATATAAAACAAATTAAGACATAGTGAAACCATTTACAGGAGATGTTCAATCTCCTTGAGATCACAACCCAAATCATATACACAAACCACCCCATGAAAGTGTCACCATCGCACACCTTACCCTTAATGAATTTTCTAGTGTATTAAAAGGACATGTACAAAGACAATAATAATATGAATATTTTTATTGTATTATAAATAGAACAATTTTTATATTTACATCATATCATTACTTTGTAAATGATTTTGATTTTTATTGAATAAACCAAAAAACCTATTTCTTAGGTAATATTCAAATTCAATTAAGGAATTAATTTTAATGAATTAATGGATTTTTTAAATAAATAATTTTCTAATAATATTTTTATTAAATATTTTTTGTTAAAAATTATTGATTATATAATTTTTTATAAAGTAAAGTATAATTTTTAAGGGTTCAGAAACTGTTATTGTCAAAAAAACCCAGCATTTCTCAATTAATATCAGCTATAATTTTAAAAGTGAAAATTCACATATTTTGAAAATTATTTTTGATAAATTTAATATTAATTTGGGAATCAGAATTTAAAAAATATCCCATGGTGAAATTTTTCCAATATTCTTAGACAATCGTATATTCGAGTAAAAAATTAAATACTACATAAATATATGGTGTGTATTATGACATAATAATGACCCAAAAGTGATGTAATAAATAATTTAAATGGTACCGACAACCAAATATATGTTTTAAATTTAATATAATCTGATTTTATGTTTATTTGATTAATTTTATAAATCCTTTATGAATCCTACAAAACCATTAAAATGTTTTAAGGTTTTAAAATCATTTCTTTAAGAGTATGACTCTATTCCACATTAGTAGGGATATAATTTTATTAAATTCAGACCTTTGAATTATAAACTAATGAAAACCATTCCCATTTTTCAGAAACAATGGGTAAAAATCATGTGAAGGTTCTTTGTTTTGGATATTTTAATATAGGGAATCTGAAAAATCTGTTTGAGGAATGATAAAAAATTCCCCAATCATTTCCTTTATAAACCCACCCAAAATCACACTTCTCTTAACTCAAAATCCATGAATCATGTCCTTAATCTACCATCTTCTATTTTGAGTCCTACAAAGGTTCCTCCAAGATCTAAAGAATCTCTCCCAATCATTTGAAGACAGACTCTCAAGGTAAGGGATCTTTTCCTTCTCCTCTTTATTCAAGATTATAATTACCTTATTCCTTATATTTCCAATTCCTATTATTGGGATATTTTTTTCCATGCCCTTATTACTATAAGTTTTTTCCCCAAATGATGATATACCCCTTTTTCTCTAATAAACCCATTTAATGAATTTTTATGTGATTTAATTATGCTGCAGAAATTCCACAACGATTTTTCATGCCAAACAATTGGGTAGTGAATACCCATACCCATTTTCTATAAATGGTGTTCATGTTTATGCACTTATACTTATTGATTGGGGAATTACATATTTTTATTAAACACCCCATGATCATTGAATAAAATTTTATGATAAATTATTCAATGTTTTATGATCTATGTTCCACACTTAAGAATGAGAATGAAATTAATGTGATGGGTGCACCCAAAATTATATAGTGCTCCAATGCATTGGGTAATGTTTAGTATCATGATATTCCATGTTGGGAGAGAGAGTAAACCCAATTCCTTAATAAAACATTTCCCATCATTATGTCTTGATAGTTATCCTTGAAATATGTTTGTGATGCAGTGTTTTATGTTATTTGCACATTTCCCATGATTTCTTTATGTTATCATGTTATATCACGCCTCATTATTCATGTTTATTATTATCACCCCTTTTATGTCCCATTGATATTCCTATTGTTTAACATGTATTAATTTCTCCATGTTATTCCTTGTTTAATCCCTTACTGGGTTTTATAGATCTCCTTTTCTTATGTATGTCCCCAGGTTATCCCATGCAGATTTATGTTCGAGCATGTTAAAGAAGTTTTCAATAATGATGATTTATTTACTATTTTAAATTGAGATGTAATGTACCTAATACCCCCAAAAAACTAGACCTATAATTCTTCCGAATTTTATTATATTTACTTTTATGTAATAAACCGTGTATTAATGTGTAATAAAGAGTGGGGTTGTTATAAGTTCCATCACACTTGTGATAAAAATGGGGAAATGTTTTATATTTATGAAACACTCAGGTGGGAGATTATTTTTAGTGGGTGTGTTTTATGGACATAGGTAAGAATTAATATTATAAATTAATTTATTCCCATAGTGTCCTTGGTTTATATTGTACATTTATTAATTACATATTAGGGTACAACTAAGAAGGGTTTCCTATTTCTGGGAAAATAAGTAGTTACATGATTTTCATATACTTCTTTGATTTTATATGGTTATTCCATGAATTTTTTATTTTAAAAAAATGTGGTAATTTTCATTCAATGGAATTGGATACATGTTTTAGAATAAATATACATGGTATTTCATGATATTATTGAAAAATCCAATTGTATATTTATACTCACTTCTACTCATACATCACAGTGTGAGTTTAAATGTTTTATTTCATGGTGTATGTATGGGAAAATCTATTACATTTACCATTTATAGATCTTATGAGTTGTGTTTTTGGTGGATGTGGAAGTGATTAATTGTTCATGGGAATAGTATTAAGATCATCCACCTTTTATGGGAATAATTAATCTGTTGTTGTGTTATTTCACGATTTCTATACATATGTCATTTTTATTTCCACTACACTTTGTTTTAGTTTCCACTTTACATTAAATGGTGTTTTAAATTTGTTTCTTAGTTTTTAAAAATGAACATTGCATTCATGATTCATATAGTTGTATTTTTATGTGACATAAAATCATTTCCCAATGGTTATGCCTATCACTCAACACTAGTTTATAGTATACAATGATTATGTAATGAAATTAAGGCCAATTTGTGAATCCAAACTCAGGACTCAAGGGGGGGGGGGCTCAATAGATCTATGCTCTCGGAATCGCCCTAGGGTTCGGGGTTCTGTGCGGACGACGGACAGTGGACGCCAGGCTGGTGGTACGGCATGGATGGATCGATGCGGACCGCGGGTTAGTGAGATTAACAGATGGAGGGTTGGCAGGTTTTCATGAGGTGATGAGGGTTCCTGACATGCGTGTATGACAGACTGGTGGTTCGACGAGAATGGTTCGTTGCAGATGGCATGTCAACGGGCTCCTCAGACAGCAAATCAGATGGTTCTCAGGTGGCGGCAAGGGTTCCTGGAAATTTTCACGAAGTCGATGTTGCCTTTGGATTCGCCGCTGGATGAAGAATCTAACCCAGCGGGCAATGAGGGTTCCCGGTGTGCGTGGAAGACATACTGGTGGTTTGACGCGGATGGAACGTTGCGGATGGCGGGTCAGCGGGTTCGACAGACAGCGGATTGGAGGGTTCTCAGGCGGCGACGAGAATTCACCGGTTGATGAAGAATCTGAACCAGTCGTGTTTTCACGAACTCGAAGATGGAAAACCTTACCAGCCGTAGATCAGACCTATGAAGGTTCCATCATTGGATTTGGATTTGGATTTTTCATTTGAGACTCGTGGTGAGTTCTGTTTGGTTTGTTTTATGTCGGTGATGTTTGTGATGTTGTGTTTATGGTGATGGCGTGGCGATGGTGTCAAGATGAGGTTCCATTGGTGGTTCTTCCTGTCTCGGTTCATTTTTTTCTCTGCTCTGGTTCTGGGACTTCTCCCATCTCTCCAAGGCAGAGTAGCGTGGCGGTGGTCATGGTTCTTTGGGTCGTGAGATCAAGTGGTCGGTTCAGGGTAATCGACAGCGGTGACCTGTTTCGGAATCAAAGGTCCAGGCATCGTCAGTTTTGCAGGAGATCGTTGTTGCAAGGCCGACGGTGACAAAGCATGGAGTATAAAGACCTTGGAGAGTGTTGTCGTGAAGACAACAACAAAGTTTGTCCGGCGGCGTGATGATAGTGGTGATATCGCTATAGAGTCGGCTTTTTGTCTTCGTTGGATTTGTGTTTTGAAATTTTTTGTGGCTATTCCTAGAATCTGAATGGGTGGGAATGAGGCAGAATTTTGGATCTTTTGAATTTTGGGTGTATATGAAACCACCACACTATTAGGATCTGCTCTAGATGAGGTTTAGAGCAAGAAGCATTCATCTGATCATTTCTAATCGGATTTGGAAGTTCAAGAGGGTATGATTCTTTCATCAGTATCAGGCCCGTGCAAACCCTGCATGAGAAAACTAGCCGAACAGTTATGCGATGGTGGAGGCTTGTCATCACGATATAGTCACTGGGGAGGATTAGATCCTATAGTATTGATCTGTTTATCTTATTTTATGGTTTTAGTTGGATGTATTGTATGGTTTTTGTGGTTTCTCACTTTTTCCTCAAAAGTGTGTTGATAATAAAAAAAAACTCAGGACTCAAGCATCAACTCTTGGGGAAACATCATTATAATAGTACTCTCTACTGATCTATACGAGAATTTCCGTAGATTCAGGTTATTTCATGATTCATAGTAACCGAGGTATGATGGGCTTTGAAGAAATAATAATACCCATGAAATAGATAATTTTCTAGATTAAGTGACTTATGTATTCAATTTGTCCTGAACAACCATTGAACAATTTTTATTCTTTTATCGAGTCTTATTTTGGTTGAAGATATCCATTGGTGGGACTTACATCTTTGATTCATGGTGAGACTTCTCTACCTGGTCATGGTTTATGCACTGTTTTAGAGAATAAGATTATCCAAATACATTGAGGATGCTATGTGTTTAGATTTTCTATACCTTAAACAGTGAAACATGACCATCACAAGGTATGTATTAAGGTTTCCCAACCTTATGAGGTACTCCTTAGAAATGGAAGATGATGAATTTTTTAAGACCTTAGAAGTTTGAGAGGGGAATTTCTAGAGAAATATGAGATAGGTTTGTACCTATAGGCATATGAACTTATGTAGGAGTCCTAAAGTGGGCATTAGGTATTAAGATCCTCCTTTCATTGGAATAGTCTGGTGTCGAAGCAGGATTATGTTTCCCCAAAGGAGAGTCATTTTCTTCACACTATCGATGATAGATGTTGAGATCCTATTATTGGAGGTAGATTCCATTATGATCATTTTCTAATGGATTGAGGGTGTCAGGGTCCCGTATGGGGTCCAACCAAGAGGAGACCATAACTTCTATTCTCGTAGAGGTTTAGGACACTTAGGCCATGTTTTTACAACTATATGAGTATAAAATGGAATCCAGGGTGGTACTATGGATAGGAATACACATTAAAGGAATCACAAGGATCATGGTCCTTAATACGGTGGATAGAGTGGCCCTACTAGAGGAAATTTTGGAAGAGGAACTGGTGGTGTGGAAGAAGCTATATGAAGATGGTTTATCAATCCAATATCACCCCCACCACCTCCATGTGGTCTATTTTTCGTGAAAGGTGTTGACAGCCAGGGCCATAACTAGATACATGAAATAGAGGGATAAAAATAGGTGGCTACCAACATGGTTTAGATTATAATATGTGTATTTTCAATATTTACACACAAACTTATCTATATTGGATCTATCAATTTGTTTCATGTGGTATTGTTAGTTTTGAATATGGATATTCTAGTGGATCCTCTATCCTGACTAATTCAACTACAAAAATAAATAGGGTATATCACCTGCTCACATACTTATTCTATTAGTGTAATATTAATCTCAATAGGGAAGGTTTTCCAAGGATCTTATCATATGGGATATGAGACCCTTTGATGTTATCATTTTTATAGATTAGTTATTAGTAGTGCAAGCTTGGGTGGAATGTTATCATCATATGGTGATTTTTAGTTGACCATAGAGATCTAATTCCACCAATACTGGTGAGTGAAACCCTCATGAAGTATGATTAGGGCCAACCCTTATAATATATTTTTATATTAACCACTAGTTTTTGAGTTTATTATTATAAACTATGGATTCTTCTGGGATCATATTTCATTACATGTGGAGGATTACATGGAAATATTTCTAGAGGAAATTCGCAGTTTAGTCCCACATTGGGTGATCATTTTTAATATTGACTTCTCCCTTGAGACCAAATTAATATATTCTATTGTTTTTTATGGACATATATGAGTTAAACTTTCTAAATTTTCAACTAGAAGTCCTTTTCTTGAAGGGTTTTTGTAGACCCAGTGTTTCTGCCTAGCAATCTAATATAGTATCTATTAAGAAGGTGGATAGGGTACCAAGGCTTTTTATTGACTATATCTGCTTAATCAAGGTGACATGAAAGAAAAAATTCTCCATTTTATATATTAATTCCTATTTGACCTACTAAAGAGAGTTAAGTGGTTCTTAAATATTGGACTACAATTTAGATATCATTAGTTTTGGGTTTTTGATAAAGATATCCCATATATAGTATTCAATTTTTACTACATGAATTATGGGTTCCTAGTGATGTTTTTTGGAGTAAGTTATTCCATATCTAGGTTTATGGGAATTATGAGATGGATCTTTCCGTCATACCAAGATTTGTTTGAGGTGGTTTTCATTTATGAAATTATCAACAATTCTTTGATAAAGGATGAGTATGGTGAGTATCTGAGGATTGTTTTGGGATATCTTTGATATCAACAACTATATTGTAAAATCTTAAAGTGAAAGATTTTTATTCAAGAAGTACTTTCTTAGAAAATGACATATTATATGGTGGAGAAGTAGTTGGCCCCAAAAATATCGAGGTTGTAATTTATTGGGATCCACCCAATACTATGTTTGAGGTTCTCAGTTTTCTTGTGTTAGTAGGTTATTACTAGAGATTTTTGGAAGACTTCTCAAGGATTAAAACTCCCTTTACTACCCTTACCCAAAAGGGGAATAAATTCATCTATTTTGACTGTTGTCAAAGTACTTTTTAGGATATGAATAATAGGTTTATCGATTGTCATATTCTATGATTTTCAAATGAAGTATTTGAGTACATAGTGTTTTATTTTACCTCTAAAACTGAGATTTGTTTTGTTAATATATAGATAGGTGATGATCTCTCATGGTTCTAGGTAGCTAAGATTCCATGAGTAAAACTACATAACCCATGATTTGGACCTATAAATAGTTGTGTTTTCCTTAAAAATATAGATATAACACCTTCTAAATGATTTATTTATGCCTTACACGGACTAAACGAGTCTTAGATATATATTCTCTTAGTGATATATTAATATAAGGTAGAGGTAATAGTTAGGGTTCCCATGGGATTATGGCATTGATATTGTCTATACTTTAGTAAAGGGAAACATAGTTTCTAATTCCTATATCATGAAATCCCATTCTTAATTAGTGAAGGAGGTGATTGAACAGTTAGACACAATGCAGTTTGTTCTGTTGGAAGAGGGATATTTTTCTTACCTTTAATCTACTGTGTCAGACCCCACAATTTCTTATCGAAAGAGGGAGGTGTTGGAACCATGACCATTCTATGCAAGAAATAGAGAATGGTTTGTGTTTGTTGTCAATCCTTCTTGGACATTAAAAATGTATTCCAGGAAAGGGATCATATAGTTATAGAGGACCAAAATATTGATGGGGGCATCATTTCCTAGTGTTTACCAAAATTTTGGGCCTAAAAATCAGAAAATGGAGAAAAGTGTGTTTGGATAGGTAAGTTGCGTGCAAGATTGTAAGTGTTATGGGAACTTTCCCGCAAGGCATGTTTCAGGATCAGAATGTTGAAAAATTGAAAATTCATGAGCTGTGCGAAAAATATGGAGATGTGTGTGGAAAATAGTCCCTACACGAATAGAATTTGTAGGTAGAATGAGAGGTTTGACACGACACTGTGGGTTTTTCACGTGGGGGTCGACGATGCCTATAAATAAGAGGTAACCCTCCTCATTCGGTACAACTGAAGTCTTAGTGAAGATATGAACTATTTTTCTTGTAAAAGTTGCACAAAAAGGAAGTCCAACATAAAAGTTGAGTTGCGCATAAAAGTTGAAGTTTCATGTAAAAGGTGAAGTTGCATGAAAAGTTGTTGTAGTTGCGTGAAATATTTCTGCACAAAAAGAAAATCTTGTTCAACAATAGTGGATCTTGCGTGTAAAGGAAAATATTGTGTGAAAAAGTAATATCTTCTACGCAAAGGGTAGGTGTTGCGTGCAATTTTCAGTTTAAGCTAATTACATGTTCTGAATATCCGGTTCAGTGGTTCATTGCTTTTATGTGCATCAATCCAGGACTCCAATGAAAGCAGTGTCTTATGCAGAATAGAGGCAAAGACTTCAATGAAAATCATTATAAGTGACCTTAATGTCAATAAACTGAGTTAGATTTCTCATAAGGGAGTGATCTAGGGGGAGTCAACATAGGTGATCCGAGGGATGTAGCGAGACTACCTTGAATAATTTCAAAGGTAGTGTGCCTGGCACATAGTGATCGTGAACGAACCCTGTAATCCAAAAACTAGTGAATATTAGTGGATTTAGGTACGACTGACACACTGTTAGTGTATGCTCCTTGGACATAGCCCTTAGTGGTGAACTAATTAAAAGTGGTGTGTGGTCTTTAGGCATGTGATTGTTTTCTTTCTATTCCCATCAGTCTTACAGGTTTAATAAGTTCCTACCTATGTGGGAACAAGATCCTTATTTTAAAAGAAAATTATGACACCCTAATTCACCCCTCTCCTCCCAGGGTGTCCTGGGGTCCTAAAAGTGGTATCAAAGGGTAATGGTTATTGGTGTTAGATATATCCTTTTCCTTCATGGAGAATGCAACCAATGACAGGGGAATCCCTCTCTTCAATGGAAGTAATTTTTAGATTTGGAAGAAAGGAATGATATATTATCTAAGGTCCCTTGGAATATAATTCCTCTTGGATAATATGAATGGAATACAAGTTACTGATCTAATAGGGTTTTCTATGACTGATACAAACATGAATGTTCTTGATGCAGATGCTGATGCTTTGAATGCAATCACTAGGACTCTTTCTGATCATATCTATCTAAAGGTGATGAGTTTCACCTTAGAAAAGTCTATGAGGGATAAACATAACAATATTTATGAAGGTGATAGCAAAGTGAAGGAGGAAAAACTTCAAGTCCTGCACAACAGGTTTGATGATCTGAAGATACAACCTGATGAGAATAAAGATTCCTTTTTCAATCAAATTACTAAAGTAGTGGGAGAAATTTGAGGTCTTTGTGAGGAAATCAAAGGCATTGATATCGTAAAGAAAATATTGAGAAGACTTCCACCTATGTACAATGAAATGGTGTCAGCCCTTGAAGAAAGAGATCTATCTAAACTATCTCTAGATGATCTACTAAGTAGTGTAGTGGAATATGAGATGAGAGTCAAACCAGAAGATGCTATGACTCATGATTTCAAGGAAATGACATTCAAAGCCATAGAAAAATTGAAAATTTTAATAGACAAAGGTGGTGAATATTATGAGGAAAAATAAATTCTTTCTCTCATTTCCAAGAATCTTAATAATGGAAAAGTTAAGTTTAAAGCTATGTTACCTCTGGCATGTTTTCTTAGTCGAAGATTTGGGCACATTTCCTCTTAGTTCTAAAGAAAGTTTGATGATGAATAGAGAGAAACCGAATAAATTGAGAAGCCTCAGAAAAGGTTTTTCAAAACGAGAGACTTGAAAAATATAAAGAAAGTACATAAGAAGATTTTTTTTCTGTGAATAAAAATATCATGATATTGAATTCTGTGAAGAAGTAGAACCAAATTTTAAAACATGAAACCATGATTCCATAATGGATTCCATTGAAAATTCAAAACCTTCAATCAATAAAGACAGAGATAATCAGATGAATCTTAATGGTGATCCCAATATGAAAATTAAGGATTCCATTTCCAAGCTTGAGAATAAATGTAAGAGATTCAATAAGTGGAATGAAATGGTGGAAGAATCATTAGAATATGTTGATGAGCTTGAAGATAAAATTGAATGACTAGAAGAACTTATGAGAGTACACTCTCCAATACTTGAAATCATGGATGATGTTGTGGAACTATAGATTAGAATTGAAGAACAAGAAAAGTTCATCAATGAACTTACGTCTAGACCGGAAGATAAGTCCAAGACAGTTAAAGGTCTTGAAGAAGAAGTTGTTACTCTTAGGAGTAAACTTGAGTTTCAATCAACAAGAAAAGGAAATCATTTGGGTTTTTAGGACCAAATACTTTCGGGGACTCACATTGGTCAAGAGGATAGGAGTCCAGTATCATCACACCCTTTTGGGGGGAATTATTTCCTACTCTAGGACTCTTTCATAGAATTAAGATATGTTCGTGAATCTCAACCTAATCCTGATACAAGACCGATTACCCAAGAAAAATAATTTATTGGTTAATTCTCTCTTCAGAAGAAGATGGGTGTCTTATTGAGGGATCCATCTATATGTATCCAAGGTTCTTCATTAGTTTCCCATATGGTGAATAGATTCTTTATGTGTTGTAACTATATAACCAAGTGCTTCAGAATGTACTTCCATATATGGAGGCTGTTGATATTCTGTGGAGGGGATTGAGCCATTACGAGGTGTCCAACATATCCTGAATGTTTTAGTAATCATAAC
The DNA here is from genome assembly GCA_963277665.1 of Viscum album. Taxonomy (NCBI): domain Eukaryota; kingdom Viridiplantae; phylum Streptophyta; class Magnoliopsida; order Santalales; family Viscaceae; genus Viscum; species Viscum album. Next base: position 52,757,585 of record OY728138.1, on the reverse strand, counting down.
ACACATAGTTATTTGAGGTTCTTGGGACTTTCCACAAGGTATATACCCTTATATGATAGGTATACATTCATGATGCTTAATAAGATGTTCATTGATACCTCCTTAAGTCCACATGAGCTATGCTCGATGTGAGAAACAAGGAATATAGTTGATTAGCCTCACAACATGTATGTATTGGAATTTCATACTATGATAGTCCTTGGGGTGTTGGGTATAATGATCAGGCCTTGAGAAGACATCCTACATTTCCTGAATATGGAAGGAATCAGATTTTTCATAGTTCAGTTGATGTATGGGACTTACATACTAAGTCATCCCCCTATACCATACAGATTTATGATCCCTAATGAGGTGTTTGTTACATACCCCTAATACCACATGATCTACACTAAATGTAAGAAACAAGGGGGAATAGATGATCAACCTCATGACATATGGATATGTGACTTGTGTGTTGGGAAAGTCACTGAGGATGTTTGGCATGGAACTCGGGCCTTGGGAAGGCATCCTACACATTCCAGTTATAGAGGGAATCATATTCCTCATACTTCACATAATGTCGGATCTTATACACTGAGGCTTCTCTATACAATTTTAGGGGATTATAGGGTAGATGATATGACCATTTTACCCCCTAAGCCCATGTGATCCATGCTCATTGGTGAGAAACAAGGGATAGAAATTAATCAATGTTATTTCTTTGGACAAGGGAATCATGTGTTGGTCCCTCCATGGATGATCAATATGGATCATGGAATTTAGAGGGAGGTGGCCTATGAATACTGAATATTGAAGGAATTAGATTTATCATAGTTCCCTTTATGTTGGGGCTTATAAATGGAGGATTCCCTATTGATCGGGGCTTACACGTTTAGGACATACAACAATGCCGAATTTTGGGATGCCCTGAGAGCCATCAAATGACCTAGATTGACACACATATAAGGTATCTCAGGAGCTAGTGTGGTACAATCTGAGGGTTGTCATGTAACTTAGAAGACACCTCTAGGAGTCATCGCGATACCTGGCCTACATGTTCGAATAGCGTCATGAGTCTCAGCTGACATTCCCATAGGGAATCACGAGATCTTGGTTTTCATGTATGGAGGATTTCACAAGACTCAGATGACATGATAAAATTCAATAATGTGAGTCAGGTGATATGTATGAGGAATGTCGCAAGTCTTAGGTGATGGATATAGAGGGTTCGCTAGATCAAAGTGGCACCCACGGGGGAACTGTATGATGTGTCCTAACATGTCTATAACACTTTGTGTGTCCTAGATGACATGTTGAAGCGGTGTCTTGAGATCTCAGTGAAATGTCCTGGTGTTTTCACGTGTCTTTGGAGGTCACACACAAAGCACATTATGGGAAACAAGAATGTATTTTTCTTAAGCCTTATTCCTTTGACCTTGGTTCTAACACTTGTATTATGAATGCCATGGTTTTATTTAGTGTCAGTTTTTCTTGAGTCCTATGTGATCTAGTAGGACTGCAGAACAGCATTCTCACAACCTACTAGAGATCCATTTCATGATCTATGAATGATCACATAAAGTTCATTATGCCTAGTGCATGACTACTCCAACTATCCGCCAGTGTATTACCTAATAGAAAGCTGTCAGGTCACAAGATCTGATATTCCAAGAACTCCATAGTAGTTTAGAGTCAAATTATCTAGAGTCTAGATGTACGACCTTCATACCATCTGTCAAGAATCCAACTCACATTGTAGTAGTGCATTTTTCATGCTGGTGTGGGGGATTTATAGGCCTTGCCACCTCGGATATTCACTGGTTTGTGTAAAATATCTAGAACGAGTCCAGGATGGAGCTAGTGGAGGGGCTTGAAACCATGCTGTTTCATGAGTCTCTCTCATGGAATTTTTTGGGCATGTCACCTTATTTTCATCTATTGAGAGTCTCTTTCTCTATTGGATTATTTCTGATTACTGGAGGCTTTTTTGATCTCGAATACATGTCGAAGGACTTTTATGTTGTCATGTTGACATGTCTAAGGGAATTCTCAATATCAAAGTGCCTTTGAGAATCCACTCATGAGACCTTAGGTGACTTGTCGTAGGGTCTCACGGGACAGTGATGTGGGTGCATTGGGTGTGTCACATTCCTTTTAGTGATTGTGAGTACCTCTCTCCTCCTCCCTTTTGACCCCCTTTGCTTGATGTAAAAAGGTTGGGAGTCATGTGATATTTCATATATATGGTCGATGGAATTTATAATATTTTTTGGAGATGAATATCATGACCAATATGGGTCACATGGGGGTGCACGGGTATTACATATCCTGAAGATGAAGATGATAAACCAAAGAGATTCTGTGAGAGAAGGTGGGCATGGCACTGATGGTTCGCGGTGCCATGCAGGTAACAAGGGGTGCATCACATGTCTTTCAACAACCGTGATCCCCTCTTACCTCCTCCATTTTAATATTATTTGTTTTATTTTACAAAGTTCAGGGATAATATGAGTTGGCACAAGTAATATCTACTATTTTTACTCAATTTTTGGATGATGTCTCACTTGAACAATATGTGTTATATGGAGAGTGTGCAAGAATTTAGTGGATAGGTATATCTTCCTATCCTTAGATCATCAAAGAGTTTTCAAGAAACTTGTGAGGACTTCCATGTGGTGAGGTTGACAATCTAGAGGTATTTTTCATGGTCTTTTGGTGTCTTTCATATTAGTTGGGGTGTGTGTCACATGTATTTCAGCGATCGTGAACCCCTCTCACCTCCCCCCTTTTTGTCCTTCATTTTATGTGGATAAGGCTAGAAGATCATTCAACATTTACTAGTTATTAACAATGAATTTTATTCTTCCCAAATATTATTTGGTGCATGAGCTTCATGGATAATGGGGGTCTCTTCATTTAGAATGTTATCCCTCTTTATTTTTGAAGGATTATTTGTGGTTTTTTAGGAACTTTCCAATGAAAAAACATGTGGACTGGGGGTTCTCTTTCAATTTTCTGGGGGCCTTCACAAGAGAAGGCAGGTTTGTTGAAGGGGGATCCATAAGAGTTTTTGTGGGTGATGCACTATGCATGGGGCCTTCACATGACCTTCAAATGGTCATGTGATCCCAAGTCTCTTAGAGAAATCCTGAATCTTACACCATCCTCTTCTTCCTTGTTTTTGTGGGGGAAATAATACCCATATTTAGGTATTTCTTCCTTTTTAATTTTTCCAATGCTTATTTGGCAGACATCAACAAATTCCCCCCTCAGGAGCGATGTTCAAGGGGAAAAGGAATCAGTTCTGAGGAAAAATAATGCTCGTCAGAGCTTTTGACGGTATCACAGACCAATGATTCAAGAGACATTTGATCTAATGGGAGACCATTGGTATTCCACAAAACACCTTTATATGGGGGGGGGGGGTGGAGGAAAATTCATCCAACATGCTACCTATTCTCAATGTGCTCCTTCTATTTATCTTGTTGTGAGACCATACCATAAGCCCAAATCGTGAACCATGTCCGAAAGTTTGCGTCACGAGTCTGTGCCACTGAAGCTCTTGTTCAAGACTGCTTTAGATAGTTCAATTCTGTAATTTATTAAGCATTTCTTGTGAGGTATATGGTTGTCCTAGATGGATTCACGGGATCTTTTGGGCTAATCATTCGATCATTGAGGGTTCATGTGACTATGTTCAAGTCACATGATCACAAGTCTCTAGGGAGGTCATGTGATGCACTTGATGCCTTGTTGGGGTTATGTTCCCTGCGAGTCCTCTAGAGATCAGGCGATCCATGAACCCTCTATGTGGTTCGTGGATCCCTTATCGAGTCATGCGATGTGCATGATGTCGTTGCCTCATGTGATGCATTATTTTTGTCTAGAATCTATGTTTTCTTTTTCTGACATGAGCTACATACTTATTTTCAGATGGATTCTCATTCTAAAGAAGGTTCCTCAGCTATAGCCAACCTGAGGTCCAAGATTTCTAGGAATCACAATGCTGGTCCCCTCTATCATGTGCATACAAATAATGTGGTCATGAAGAGGTTCCTTTCATCTGGCATTCAGAATTATCCCTTATCTGATCAGCTTACGCTATATGAGTTTCGATTGCTAGATGTTGTTGCCATACCTCCCCCATATTTTAACCTTCCATTTCACTGAGTTTCTAGCTATCCTAACTACATTAAGGAAACAATTACCAATGATGGTCATCTGGTTACAACCTAATCTCATGGCTTGTCTTATCTATTGGCTAGTTCTCCCATGAGTCTGATGGTCATGATCATGCTCAACAACCTATTTACCAGAGTTACTCAAGTATATTTTACTCTTATCTAGATGCCTATAGTGAAAGATGGTACTTAAAATGTGATATTCATCCTCGTGGTAATTTCTCCGATGAATGGGCATGGCCATTCTAGGTGACTCTGAGCTATTCATAATTTTATGATGATATGTATAGTGTTAATCTCCATGAAACTGCATGGATATCTCAATTCATCATTTACCACCAACCCGACCTCATTCGAGAAATGATTTTCTACTGGTGTCCTTCCACCAACACATTCCATATTCCTCATGGTGGGGTGAGTATCAGCTTATGGGATATCCATCAACTAGGTGCCATCGCTCCTCTTGAATAGATGTATGACTAATTTATTCCTTCTATGGATGTCTGGGATGATCCTCTATAGAATTCAGTTCTAGATAAGTAGATTCTCTCCATTGTGAATAAAAATATAGGGAGAGAGATGAAAGTGCACTCACTTATTTCCTTCATTGATTGGATCAATATTTTTCTATGTGGTAGCAGGGTGAGACCCAATGTTATCCACCCCAGTCAATGTGCTTCCCAGCATGTTTGTGATAATGACATCTTATATTGGTCCATTCTGGAATATGGGGACAACACCTCATGGGGCTATTAGGTGAACCTGAATGTTTCTTTGGACCATAGTTTAGTAGGGTTTCTTGCTATGTTCTTAAATGGGTGGCATTTCTTGGATGGTGATACATTCTTGGAAATTCATGTGATCATGTTGGTAATGGCAGTTCATCTTGCAGAAGGGTGGCTCCTTAACCCAGTAGTAACAGTTCATGCATTCCTCTACCAGTTGTTGGGTAATATCCAATAAGGCAGCACTCCCTACAAGATTGGTCTTTCTCTCCGGTTTCTGTTCAGCAGGATAGGGGAGTACTTCCATTATTATGAGTACTAAAATATCTCTTGGATCACAGTCCCTATATACATCCATATATTTTTTAACATCTATGGGGTTGGACTTATGTCTTTATCCCCCATAAAAGTCAAAGGTTCACTATGACGATATAACAACTTTAACTTTTCTACCTTTTGTGCACCAGGTAGTCTGATTATTGATTATGGGAGTAGCTCTCCTAATGAGAGATCTAATATGATATCTCTTCAAGATGGTATCCTTATAATAAAGGTAGACAAACTGATTATTTGTGATCCATACATGCCATATCGATTCGCTTGATAGTGTGGCCACGTTCATGGAGATTCCCCAATTCCTTTGGCGAGAATATAAGGGGAGCGAAATCTTGGTGTCATCCACCAATTTTAGAATATACTATCTTGTGAATATACCATAGATATGATAATATTTCTTCCTACCAATGCTCATGTTTTTCTCACCTAGGATTATGCCCAGGCTTGGGTGACGACTTATTTCAATGGGGTGATAGGCCAATTGGTCCACCTTGTGGACATGCCCATAGCATTAACAATTCCCCTATCAATGGAACTAATAGAATTGATTGAGGAATTAGGTGAGGAATAGAGGACGAAACCTCAAAATAATTATGCTTATTATGATACTGAGTTATTTTTTTTTTGAGGATACCAGTCCTCCGGTGTAGGCTATGGATGATACACCTAATGAGAGAGAGGTGTATGGGGATTCTTCTCATATTTAAACATTGATTAACCTGCTTGCTCATCCTTCTACTAAAACCTATTTATTGTCTATAGAGAATAAATCATGTTATAAGATGATCTAGGATAATATCCATGTCTTTATTACTGAGACCCCTCTGGAGACATTCTTCCATCATAGGGAGCGACTTTGCCAATTATTTCATGACCTGGGGGCAGATGATTTTGATCAGCAATCTATGTATGAAATTATACAGCAGATCATCCAGACCCAAATAGACATGGAAATGTAGAATAGGGGATTTCATAACCTCACATATGAGGCCTCCCTTTCCAAACAACCGAGGGAGGTGGCATAGGTGCTAGAGTAGGGTCGCCAGTTGTCGTCTGAACTGCAAGTCCAGATGGATGCTTCCAAGATGCAGATATGGAGGCATGAAAAGATGATCAATCATATGAAGTCCAATATTTTGACATCATCGACCTCATTTTACACTGATCAGATGAGGGTTACATAATTAACAACTCTGGTCTATGTTCTCCACCCCGAGGCAAAGGTGGAAGAAGCGAGAAATGTGGCACTCCAATGCTCAATTGACGCCTCCTGCCAGACTCTTGTCGACCTGGCTAGCACTACCAACCATCTTTTTTTATAACTCATTTTTTTTCGTATTGAATACCATAATTTTCACTAAACCTTATTTTTTTGTTGATGTTTCAGAGTTACTCAAAAATATGGATATTCCTCCCTTTTTTTATACTGCGAATGGATGATATTTTTCTGAGATGACTATCCAATTTTCTACCTTGTATGATATATCGATATTTTGACTCTTTATTGTTGACACCAATACATTAATATATATATAATGATAATGAATTCCTATATTTCTATGTTTAAATATATATATATATATATATTTATTTTGAGGAACTGTTGTGAACGCTCACCCCATACGAGGTTCTGTATCAGTAATATGTTCCAGTTATCTTGAGATCACATGATGTGCAGAGGGATCATATGGGTAGGAGATATGTCCTATAAAATAAATGCTTTGAATATATTTGCAGACAATATAGACTGCAATAATTCCATGTAAGGTGCATCACGATGATTTCCATGCACTTTAGTTTAAGGCCTTTTAGTTCGGACCTTCTCTCGATTTAGTTTAAGGTCTTTTAGCTCATATCATCTATTTCTTTAGTTTAAGATATTTTAGATTATAAAATATATTTCTTTAGTTTAAGGTCTTTTATCTTAGGCCATATGTTTTTTTATTTTAAGGTATTTTTGCTCATACCTTCTGTTTCATTATTCTAAGTCCTTTTATATTGGACCATCTATATCTTTAGTTTTAGGACATTTAGATTGGACCATCCATTTATTTAGTTTATGTTATTTTAGCTCAGACCATCTATTGATTTAGTTTAAGGAATATTAGCTTGGATCATCTATTATTAAAGTTTATGTTCTTTTAGATCAGACCATATGTTTCTTTAGTTTAAGATCTTTTAGGTCGGACCATCTATATGAGCAGGTGATATGGTAAAGACATGCCAGGAGTGACCTAAAACACTCTATGGTGTGGGATTGTTTTGTGGTGTTACTGAGGCTCATGAGGGTTGGAATATAATTTTTTCAGAGTGAAATGTTTGATTAATGGTCATAGGAATGTATGTATGAGCCATTGGCATGCATTCATAGTCAAGAAATGGATCCTTGAAGCCGAGTATCTTACCCAAGGGCCATGGAATACCTATAGAGGTAATATTAATGGGGTTGGAATATTAGGGATACTAAACATGCTTGGTTATCTTGGGTATAGATGATGTAAATCCTAACCTGGGAGTTTGATTCCGTGAATATGAGATGGTGATGACATGTGGGGTATGTCCCTTGAAATTCTGAAATTCTAGGTTCTGTAGTGGTGTTTCAAAGGTTCACAAAGAGAGAATATCCTTTATGGAAAGGATAAGATGCATTCAGTTGGTAGGTTGGGGCCTTAATGCATTGATATCATGGACAAGAAAATATAATCTCCACATATTTCTGAGGAGTGTGGAATATTTATGAAGACTCAAATGTTTAGATGATGAAGTTAGATATGGGAAGAAATATATTCAGGAAGGGTTTTGGCACTCTAGGGAAACTATCACTTAAAATGAAGATAGAGATCTACGCCATGTGGTTTCAAATCATGTGACGTGGGTTGTCAATGTCTTGGAAATGGAGTGTCGTAGTCCATATTTGAGAAAGGGTATGAAACATGTTGAAGTAACATCGAGGATATTGAGTATTCTTGGATAGTTTGGTACTGGGACTGTAAATTAGGATTTGGAGTGCTCAAATCTAGAGAATGGAATGGGGAAATCATACATGAAGTGGTTAAAACACACCTGGGTGTTGAATTATTTCATGATTATGTAAGGGATCATGAGAAATGGAATGTTCTTTTTCATAGGGACACATTTGGTTGACAACCATATGTGCATATACAGGAGTGATGGGCATGCATGCATAGTCAAGCAAAGGATTCTTGAATTCAGATATCCTTTTCAAGGGCCATAGAGGTTTATAATGATTCTAGGAACCCCAACAAAAAAAAATTTGGTTTGTAGATGATGTAAAATTCAATTAGGTTTCGAATTCCCTAAAGGTTGTGTCACTTCCTAGTGAACATATTCTCACAGCAAGGAGATTTGACAAATATTTCCCTAAACTTTGCGTCAAACAATGGATCCGATGAGAATATTCTAGATTTTACAAGGGTTATAGACCCTATGAGCTTTCTTCATTTTATGTATATGCACTAATTTTTTTCCAGAACTCGTAGCATGATCATTTTACCAGGTGGAGACTAAATGTTTACTCATGTTGTTATTTGTGGGTTTTAATCCTGATGTGTTTTGTGTCTCTTTTGTTGACAGTTTAAGGTCTGGCGATTTGGACCACTATGTGATAGATTTTAAGGTCATACAACATTGACTAAAGTGTAGACAGTTTAGGGTCATGAATTTCATAGACCTGAGATGGATGTTGTGACACAAGTGGTTAATTAGGATACCCCTAGCCAAGAGCGATCCAACATCTTCTCAAACATGAAAGGGAAATGATTTAAATCAGAGCTCTAGTTTCTTAGGTCTTGAGTAATGATATTGGAAAGTATTATAAGGAGTGGTTCAGACACACTATGGTACTGAGTGATGTCGTGATGATGTCAGATCTCATGATAATTGGAATGTCTTTTTTCAGAGTAACACATTTTTTTGATGACCATAGGCCCATATTGAGGAGCCATGGGAATGTATGCATAGTCCAGAAAATGATACTTTATGCTTAGTATCCTTTCCCAAGGCTATGGATGGTTGAAGGCATCTTGAGATGATCAAGACATAAAGTGTGGTATATGGATTTGAGTTGATATTAAGGGATGGTGGAAGAACCCCATACTTTGATTAACCAAGGTAAGTCTCTAGGAGTTTTTTGATAAAGAGTGAAAAATAGGAGATGGTCTATACAATTTATTATCATGTAGTGGGGACATGTTTTCATCCATGCAGTTTAACATTATGTGGTTAGGAAATCATGTTGTGTAGTTTGAAGACATACAATAAGGACATACTTCCCTGTGGTTTAACATCATATGGTAAGGATGTTCTTCTGTGTAGTTTAACATCATGCGGTAAGGACATGATTCTGTTTAGTTTAAAATCATGTGGTAAGGATGTTGAAACCAACATGAAAGGTGGTAATGTTGTAGTTTTTCCAAAATAAGGGAACATTGGCGTTACTACGTATACCAAGAAAAAGAGAATCAAGATACACATAGTTCTGGGTGACTGTATAGTTTAATTTCCTATGGTGAGGATGATGCAAAACAGTTTAATGTCGCATTGCAGGGACATATGTGGACAGTTTAGGGTCATGTGAACTAGAGAATAAGGTGGAGTTCATAATGTGGGGGTGTGGCGCATGGTTCCATGATGTAATGTGACTCAAATTAGGACCAAATAGGTCTCAACCACACCACACACCTTTCCAGAAACACATGGGACAAAAGGAAAAAAGGGTTATGGATGTGGCTAGGCCCAATTTTTTTTGGGGCATCAATACATATCACATAAAGATGAGAATCATTCCACACATAGTTCTAGAAAATGAAATACTTTACGCATGTCTGGCCCATATGTAGTGGTGGGAATTATTTCCATTATCATTTTCAACTAGGCCTAGGATTGGAGATCCAAGTGTCACTATGTATCCTATGTGGGAAGGAATCAAGCTACACGTAGTTATTGAAGTTCCATGTAGTTTAACATCATATGGTGAGGATGTAGGTGGATCAATGTGAATTGGTGGGGACATCGTAGTTGGGCCTAGGGTTAGAATCTTGGGCATCACTACGTATCTCATCGAGATGAGAATCAAACCATACATAGTTCTTAGAGGATCATACAATTTAATTTCATGAAACAAGGACATCTACCATTCAGTTTAACATCATGCAGTGAGGACTTATTTCATTCCTTTTATGGTCTTTCACTCAAGACCATAATGTATCCATTGTGTACCTCCATTCCTTGCTTGTGAGGGTAAGTCCATATCGTAATTCCTAATATCACATGAGCTATGCTCGGTGTGATAAATAAGGAGCAGCATGGGTTCCCCTACAGTGTGGACATGGAAGAGGGGTATAACATGGGAATTTTGTGTGATGCAGTGGATGGTCCACGATATAGGATCAAGGAATCCCTATGTATCTCATTGGTAATGTGAATCAATTTGTACGTAGTTCTGGAGAAACTGTACAATTTAATGTCACACAATAAGGAAATATACCGTGAAGTTTAACGTCATGCGACAAGGATGATGGATTACCCAACATGAAGGGTAAGGGGAGTTTTTGGATCCATGCAGTTTTATGTCATGTAGTGAGGGAATTGGCCGTGAAGTTTAATTTCTTACGGTAATTGTGAAATTCGTACAATTTAATGTTATGTGGTCAAGAAAAAAATTTCATGTAGTTTAATGCAATGTAGTGAGGATGAGATGATCCATGCAGTTAAATTTCATGTGGTGAGGATGAATGAAATGGATTACTTTAATGTGAATGTCTGTTTTCCTAATATTTATGAAAATTATTTCTTGAGAAATATCACATTAGTGGGTGGTGTGACATGATTCCCATCCTTGGTGTTAAGAAAATAGGTTCCATTATGATAGACCTTTTGTATGATGTAAGGTCCCTCCCACTTGGGATCCAATTTTAGGGGATTCCTTCCTAGTATCATCAGGGTTATGAGAACCAATATTGGTTCCCCTAGAAGGAATGACCAAAGGTGAACCTTTTCATTGAAATATAATGTAATTCAATTCTAGTAGACTTCGAGGTTGTGTAGTGTGCACAACCTCTTCTCATCTAGCATTTATAACTTATCCAACCATTATTGTGATTGTTCATCATCGGAGAGCTATACACAAATGGATATTCGGAGTGAGAGAAGTTGGACCTCTATGGGAAACACTATGTTGTTCTCGTACACTAGTGAGTATGACATTTCTTGTGTAGTAGTATGCATGGTGGTATGGTAGGCCCACAAAGCGTGGAGGAGTTTATCAAGACATGACTAGTTCTCCTTATTCACCATATTATGGAGTTTTTTTATATGGTCTTATTCAAGGCCTTTATCTATCCATTATTCGTTGCATGATAGTGGGACGAGTGATTGGACTCGGTGTTTTACTCCTAGTAAAAATTTATCAAATCCATGGAACATAAGTTGGTGCCATTGTCTGTCAATATTGTGTGAGGGACTCCAAACCTAATGATGATATGGGAATTAAAAAGATGATTATATTCTTCATCCCAACTTCCATGATGGGTATCACATCATCCCATTTAGAAAATAAGTCGATGGAAATTAGGATGTACTTGAACTTCATAGTGGTGGTCAGGGGATATGGACCCACAACATCCACCATCCAAATTGAAAATGACCAAGAATATTTTGTGGTATGTTGCAATTTTTGGGATGGATGGATGAAGTTTTCCTGGATCTGGCATGCATGAAATTTCGTGGTGAATACCACATAGTCTTGTATCATGGTTTTCCAATAATATCCCAACCTCATGATTTAGTGGGAGATCCTGGTTTTAGATTGACGGGCACTACAAGATCCAATATGGAAATCCTCCATGATGGTGATAACTTCTCCTTATTCTATGCACTTGATGGGAATTCCATAAAATATGAACATATAGATTATTTTTTCTCTTTTTGGCCATCGTACAGAGTAAAGTTTGTTGCCTAAGGCCAAATCTGTTCCTTTTTGACATGATATTCTGTGAGAGTCCCATCGTGAAGATATCTGATTTTGGTCTCCATCAATCCAAGGGAGGTTATTTGTTCATCATGATTTGGGGATGTTCTGACTTGGTTTATATCTTCCATATCTCTTACGGTGATTGATGAAACCATTATTCAATTTGTAATACAAAAGGTTTCTTCATATTGATCAGGGTCAGCTAGGACGATATCTACATTGTCCAGTGCATCAACTCAATCATTTTATGATTTAGGGATATAATTCATTGTGGTATCAAAGGGGAATTTTTCCGTTATTCCCTTGATATAGCCAGTTAAGGGGGGGGGGGGGGTTTCTCATTTTAATATAATATTCACCATTGACCTTCTTTATCACTAACTTTGAATCCCATTTGATGTTCAGGTAGGCTATGTGTAGTTTTAGGGCTATTTCCAATCCCACTATGAGGGATTGATATTCTTCCTTATTATTTGTGAAGCCTTCAGACAGTGTGAAAGATCAGGGGAAAATATTTTTTCTAGGGAGAAAAATAAAATCCCTAGACAAACCTGATTGAGTTTCAGGTTCCCCATTCCGATTCTGACAGGACTCTAGGAGGTTCCATCAAATTAAATATCCCATGTTTTTGGAGGGTCATTGTCATAAAATAGCTCTTCATCAGGGAGCGCCATGTCTTCTAGTGTATTTTCTGGGGTAGGGTGTGCTATAAGGAAATCCACAGGGGATTTCCCTTTCACTGACTTCTATGACACAAACTGGATGTCATGTTGCTGGAGAATGACCACCCATCGAGCCAAGACCCCATTAAACATGGGGTATCCAAGGATGTACTTGAGGGGATCAATAAGAGAGACCAAGTGGACCTCATAGTAATTAAAGTAGTGCCTCAATTTCTTCATTTTGAAGATTAGTGTCAAGAAGTTCTTCTCAACATTGGAGTATCAAGTCTCTGTACCTAGCATGGTCCAGCTAAGGTAGTAGACACTATTATCACATTCCACATCATTCTTATCCATGGGAAGGGTTTCCAATGAGAGTTCCATGGATATCACAAATAATATGAATGTATTACCTTCCACTGGGGGAACCAGAACTGGTGGGTTTAGTAGGTGATTCTTGAGTCTCTCAAAGGATTTAAGACATTCATCATCCTATTAGTAGATGGATCACTTTTTCATTAGCCTGGTGAAGGGAAGAGCCTTTCCATATAGTTTGGCTATGAATCACTGAATGTAGGCGAGGTTCCCTTAGAGTCCCCTTTGTTCTTTCAGGTTCCTAGGGGGTAACATTTCCAAAATAGAACCAGTCTTGTCTAGGTCAACCTCAATTCCATGTTAGCGTACCCCAAAGCCACAGAATTTTTCTAATGTAACCCCAAAGGCACATTTTATTGGGTTCATCTATAGACTATGTTGTCATATCTTGTCAATGGTATCTTAGAGATCCATGAAGTGATCACATCCATGTTAGGATTTAATGACCAAGTTTTCAACATAACACTCAAATATCCTTCCCAAGAATGTATTAATGATGTGATGCATGGAAATCTCATATATGGAAACCACATTCATTAATCTAAAGGTCATGTCTTGGTAGAATAAGATCCCCTTGAGGTTCTATGAAGGTAGAGGATTCTTAATCCTTAGGGTCTATCCTGATTTGATTGTTCCCTGAGTACACATCCATGAAGGAAAGGTCCTGGAAGCCAGCAGTGGCATCGATCAGTAGTTATGTGATTGGTAATGGGAAATCATCCTTTTTAAAATGCTGGTTAAGGTCTCTGAAGTCAATGAATACTTTAATATGCCCATTCATCTTTCGGAAAAGGATGATGTTGGAAAGAAAACTCGGTTATTTCACTTCTATAAAAAATTTGAATTTGATCTCATTGAATTCCACCTCAAAATTGGTGTCATGAGAAACGGGAATCCTTCTGAATGGTTGTTTGAAGCCATGATTCTCATCGAGAAGTCCTAGATGATGTGTAGCTAGATCTAGATTCAGTTTGGGCATTTTTGTGTAATTCCTGGAAAACACATATTGTTGCTACCTTAGAAATGTGATGTACATCTATTTATCTTAGATTTTCATGGTGTAACTAATAAAGGTATTTCATGGGTCTTCTTTTGTCCCCAGATTTATCAAGATGAGCTCATCTATGGTAGTGGAGACGCATTCCTCAAATGCTGGAGGGGCATTTCTGAGATCATCATCATCCATTTATGAGTTAGTTGAGGCATATTCAGGTGAATATGGTAGTCTAGGGGCCTCTTTGTTAGTATTAGGGCGAGCAAGTGCATTAGAATATATATCACCATCCCCTACTATCTGGGTTATTGAAGGGAGATGCTTGAGATTATTTTCACTAAGGAAAAGAGAGTTTTGGAACTTTGAGGTTATATCTTCTACCTCGACCATGTTTATGGGGAGAACATAATCATTGTCATGAATGCTCTAGGGATTTATAGGGGATATTCCAAATCCAATAGGATCTGAAACTTTTATATCATTATCTGCCACTAGTTTCTTGACTCCCATCTTTCTGAAATCTACTTTGGCATATATATGCTCTGCAAGCCTCGAAGGGGCATCTATCACCATGAAATATGATGATATTTCCATTAATGGGGTACTTCAAACATTTATGAAATGTTGATGGTTCCATGATGTGGGTATGGTCCTAGGGCCTTCGAAGAATGACATTATATGTGGTATCCTTTTGGATAACCATGAAATCGACATCATATGCGAGCTCCCCCAAATCAGGATTGATGTTTTATCTTCCCTAGGGGTCTCTACTCACACTCTCCATATCCCTGGATAGTTATATTTGTAGGAAAGAAGTCCCCTTCTCTATAACCTAGTTGTCTAAGAGTAAAGAATGGGATAAGATTGATCCTTGATCCATTATCAATCAGTACCCTTTGGGAATTGACTTTATTGAGTCTTCATGAAATGTATAAGGGTCTGATTTGACCTTGGATGTCCTCATATTGATCTATATTAGTGAATGAAATTAAAAAATGGTATCCTAATGACATAGTCTCCAATTGATATACCTTGGAAACATTGACTTCTGTCTTGAATTCTTGTGGGCTCTACAGGGATTAGATGAGTTCCTCCATGAGTTATCTTCAAAGAAGGAGTGCATCCAAGATCAAGATCTTGGTTGGGACCACAACTAGATATTTCATAAAATCATATTTTTGTTCCATAGTTTGTCACTTCTAGATATGTTGTTTCTCCTGGGCATGTGGTTCATGAGCTGGAGCGTCTGAGGTAGATTGACCTGGTGCTTGTGTCAATGTTGAGGGAATATCTACTACTAGCAGTGTAGGTTGCGTTGACCTTCCCTATTTTTTAAGATGATCCAATTGGACCCCCATTAGGTATTCATGCATAAAAATAAGATGTGGGTGACTATTGGAGGTCTCTAAGGCACCTCATTACCTCCTTTGATCCTTCTGGAGTGCCTGCCCTCGAGTCTCTTCTGCATAAATGTCCTCCATGGGGAAATGAAAAGAATATTGAGTCTGATCATGTATTCTCTTCCCCTATATCATCAAATCTGGAACATGATTCCTCTAGTTCCTCAATTATATGTGGGAAAAACATATTCAGGAGCATACTCATCAATAGATAATGGATTCTTCAAGTGTATTTTGTGGAAGAACAAAAGATGATCTCCTCATCTGATGATGATTCTGTTTGGTGGGGCGGTGACCGACTTGCTGGTGTCATAGGGAAGAAATCGGTGAGGGTTAATGGCTGCATTGGAGGAGAATACTATTATTCATATTATATTTCATTCCACTGTTGGTGGTCACACCCACCTTTGGGATGTGCATCTGACACCTCTTTCTTAGGTGGTGGAGTTGTTGTTGGCCTGCACAACTGTGCTCTCAGAGTGGCATGGGATTGATGTACTATCTTATGAAACATATAGTTGTTGATGTTTTGTACATGTCTGTATGATACCTTTTAAAAATCATCTAATTATTCTGGTTAGACCATGGTTATCAAATCCACTTACTCTGGGGAATAATCTAGCACCACTTGTCCAGAATCGATCATTCCTTGAAGGACGTATTTGAAGATGAAATAATTCAAGATATTATGACCCAAACTTCTATGGAAAGGGTATTAATAAGGATGGTCAGTGAGGTCGACCTTATATAGATTCCTAGGTTATAGAAGTGTGAGTAGTTTATTTTCCATGAATTCCAAGAAATAACCGAAGACCTGTTCATTCCATAAAGAGTACACCTTATTCATCCATTATTCAAAACTCAGATGACACAAGTTTCTATGTTCTTTTGAATGAGGGTGATTTTGTGGTTTTCATAGCTTAATAGGTGGTGTTGGGTGGTTTGGGGACTTCATGGGCATTTAGATAGGTACTGATGCTGTCTTGAGAGTGACAACTGCATCGTCCATTCTGGCTGGCCTTTTTCCCTGTGCTGTTGGAATGAGTCAATATTTTGATCAGGTCTACTAAATGGACTCCTCCAAACATTGGGATGTTTCATGAAATTCATGGTATTCTCCCAGATATTTCATTGGAATCAGGGATTTTGGAAACTCATCCATAAGATTTTCAACACAGAGTTCCAACAACTTCTCTTATAATAGAGGGATGCTGAGTGAGTAGGTCAAACCCTTCCACCTTTCTATGAAATCAGACACCCTCTCATTTTTGCATTGTTTATAGTTTATCAGGTAGTTGATCATTATCTTCCTTAGTGTAGAACTAAATTGGTAAAGAAATTGATGATTAAGGTCTTCCAATCCTATAATAGATCCTACTGGTAGACTACTATACCAAACAAAGGCCGGCCCTACCAGAGTCTGTAAAAAACACCTCAACTAGGTTGCCTTATATTGATCTCGATGGCCTATAATTGGACCACATAAGGGTATGAAGTGTGTGAGATACTACTTGGGGTCACTTGCACTATCAAATTTGGAGATGTTAGGATTGAAAAATTTGGACAGAGGTAGGGTATCATCGACTCATTCAGTATATGGATTCCTTTCAAGCTACATAGGTGCACAATGCCCTTCTATGGCTTTTATTTGAGTATTCAGGGACTTTATGATGTTATGGAGGTTTGGGGGCACTGATTCCTAGACTATATCCCACCCATGGTGAGCCAGTGGGGGTTGATAAGGTGGACCCATTTTTATATCTTTCTGATTTTCAATTCATCCCTAGACTAAAAAGTTATCCTGATAGGAAAGTAGCTATTGCCATAATGGAGGGAAGTCACGATCATTTTCTACATCCCCATTCACGTGGTATGGTTTCCTAGACCTAGAGAAAATTTGATATTTAGATGCATCAATTGATGATGGATCAGCTGTGGAAGGGAGAACATTTTTCTCTACTTGGAGATGATACCCTGTGGGAATATTTCCCCTGAGTAACTCCTCATTAAGTTGCTGAATATCTTGTATTTCACTATCTTATTGTGAGAATTGGTCCACCGGGGAAGGAACCTCACTTCTACTAGGAGGTGATCAATATGTGGTTTCACCCTTCCCCTTAAAAGAATTTCATTGGGGAGGTGGAAACTCGATATTCAGAATTTCCATGTTTTGGAGCTATCTTTGGTTCTTCGTGTGTTCAGACTTATTAATTTCATTCAAGTCACCCTCCTCCATGGTATGTTTTACATGTTTCAACCTTTTTTATTTTCATCATGATTAGTATCTTCCATGTTGATAGTGACGACATTCAAAGAGCCATATCGGGAAATGGTGGTTGTGTTATTACTTTTGATTTAATAATATGATGATGCACAACTTCTATTAGAATCATTATTTGATCGCATCGCCTTATTGGTATGTTTTGGCTTGTGACCCCAGTGGGGCTTAAATGTCCTCACTGAGCGTTCCTACCACTTTGGTCTATGAATAGTGATCCCGATGGAGTTCTTGGTTGGGGATGTCAAATGGGCCCTAAATAGTAGAGGTGTGTCTCGCCGTTGGTGGGATACTGACCATTTATTCATTTATCCAAATTTAAAGAAGACAAATTCCCTCTACGGGGGTGATGATGATGAAAATTCCCCAACCCTATGGGGTGGGGGTCATTTAGAGATATAGTTGGCACTGATTGGTCCAATTATTGAGGATCAAATGGCTCTGGTCGAGGATTTGACAACTCCTGAGATGAACATCAAGATATAAATGCCCCATCCTAGTAGGGGTGGGGTTATTCTGGGATCACCAATGATATTTCCAATGTCCTCTCCGGGGATGATAAACCTGGGGATGGTGATTGAGATAAAAATTCCCCCAACCCAGCAGGCTAGGGTTTGCTTGCAGCTACTACCGATATGTACAAAATTCTCTCAAGAATTGATCATCCAAGAGGTTGAGGTGGTGGTAGATATTCCCCCAACTTGGTGGGCTGGGTCTACTTTGGATGGATGATACCACAACTGCAATAACGGCCCAATTTATGTAGTATAATTATTATCACATTGGATATGGGTGCTATGGAGACCCATGATGTGAATCATTTCCAACTTGAAGTTGTCCGGGTGATTGAAAATTATTTCTCCATGTTTGAAATTTCTTCTTAGGGCCTAGTTTTAAGTCATTTTTCCAATCCTCTTTCTCTATCTTTAATGTGTGGTAACTATTAGAGAAGATACATTCTTTTGTAGTGACCAACTAGCCCATGAATTTCCCGGTCCCTTGATCTCTCTAGAGTCTATAACATTACAAGATGCCATATTTTAATGTAATTGCTATTCCAATGGAGTGGAAAAGTATAACACTCTATACTATCCCCATCCTTGATACAGATGCATGATATGCCCTTGGAGATCAGATACTGAAGAGTCATGATACAATGACAACAAGTGTGTTTCATATTTGAACTATTATTTTCTGGTTTCAGATCCTGGACCATTGATATAGCAGCTAGGTCTAGCTGACAACAAAGTATATTGATCATTTGGAGGTGACACTCATATCCTGGATAAGGGAGACATCGATTCTTCAATTATTGATGAGTGGGACACATGTTCTGGCATAGATAAAGTAGGAACTTCTTATCTAGCTCCTATGGGATCTCATAGTCTGTAGTGGAGAGGGGCCAAAAAATGATAGGGAGGTTATTTATAGCTAACTCTCTCTATATGTCAATGTCAGACTCTTATTCATCAGAATAACATGCCTCCATCTGATCATACCATTGAGGATGGATCTTATGGTCTCCTTCTGACAAGAATGGGGTGATACTGGAAGTTGATGGGGAACCATATATTGTTTACCCTGATGATTCTAGAACCTCTCTATACAAAAGTGTTGGAGTTTGGAACACCTCTCCATACAAAGGTGTCTAGCCAAGGGGAGGACAACCTTGTCCATGGGAGATATCGTTGTGGGGAGGTTGAAAATGATGGATGTTAGGAGTATAGTTCCTACAATCCATCTCTAGACTACCAGGAGGAAGACTATCGTGGTAATGAGCACCTTCTGCTTCCGCTTCAATGGAAGAGATGACAGACCATCGTGGTGTTGAGAATGTGTCTCGAACAACCTCAAGAACATTGAAATTCAGTATATTAGGGATATGTTTCATGTTCTGTGTCGTGGTATGTGTATTTCAACATACCTTTTGGGCTTTTATAGGGGTATTCGCTTGCGGTATGATGGTTTCTGGAACTTGTATATAATAGTCTAATGTGGTAGGGATATGATCTTGCTACCGAGCAGTTTCTAGAATATGCCAATGAGCTATCTCATTATTGATAGGAATTTCAGCTTGTCCCGAGGCATGTTCCACTCTCACTTGGTGAGCCTTGGTCATGATAGGATTTTGAGCCTGATCTGGAGCCTTTGGGATATTACTCTAGTCTTTATTGTCAGGAATAAGAGCCTTCCCCGAGGTATGTGTCACTCTCAACTGGTTGGCCCTGGTTGGATCAATAATATGATCCTAGTTTGAATATGTTTTCCCTATTAAAATATGTTGAAGTACCTCTGGAATGGGATTAGGAATATAAGCCTTCCATTGTGTTGCCTTGGAATGATACTAGAACAGTCATTTGTCAGCAGAAGTAAGAATATCTTCTTGAATTTGACGATCTTTCAGAATATGCTAGATGGATCCATTGACAAGAATATGAGACTTTCCTAAGGATTATTCCATTCCCACTTGATCATCCTTGTCCAGAATGAGGATATATGCCTGATCCTGAGCCTTTGGAGTATGCCACCCGACCTCTTCAACAAGCATGTACCCTTGTCCCAAGGCATGTTCCAATGTCACCTGGTTGTACATGATTAGAATAGGGATATGAGCCCTATCTGATGCCTCACACTTCATTGTAGTATACTGACAATCCTCTTGGGTGGGAGCAAGTGTGTTCACTTTCTCTGGTATAACCACTCGTTCACAATGATGAGAGTGTTGTGCTATTCTGGTGGTAAGGATAAGAGTATGAACATGTCCCTTCATCTCCAGAAGCACTAGAATATGCTGGTGGAGTTTTTCAGATGCTGCTAAAATGTATGGGCATTTTAGAAAAGTGTGTGCAGGGATATGAGCCTGCACATTTTCCGTCTCCATGATGAATAAGAAGATATGTTATATTGAAGTAGGGATTTGTTTCCACTTCTATACTTATTGTTCCATCAGGGTATTCCTATGGGATTTGTATATGGGGGTAAGAATATGAACCCTCCTATAATTACTATGGGAATATTCACGGAGACTTGTTTAGAGCGAGTAGGTATATGAGCCTGCCAGCTAGTCCCTAAATGAGTATATAGGCAGTTATCATCGTTCGGAGTGGGGATATGTTCACTCTCCTAGATATCCAACACTTTTCTCCTACGACCAGTTTTCCTTATAGATCATGCATGGGTGTCAGAGGGAATTGTATATTGAATGATACCCTTAGTAGGTGACTGAGGGGTACCATAAGAACAGTGTCAGTGATGGAAATTAGCATGATCCCTCCTAGGTGGCTCCTGAACCTGAAGAGATCTGTATCTAACTTCCTAGTCCACCTTTAATAGATACAAAAGGTGGCTGTTATCGAACTCTGGGTATAAGATCCCGAAGCTGTTGGTTGTGCCGATGAGAACCAAAGGTGTAGTAGAAGCCTTTCCCGGGTGATGTGGGCTCACTGGATATCATGTCTGGATGATTTCATGAGTAGTATCCATGGTCAAGATAGTACCATATTAGTGGTACTCTCATACCATCATATTCGCTACCTGCTATTGGAGTTGTCGTGCTGGTGATACTATTTCACGAGCTGTGGAAGTTGTAGTTGCGAACTATTTTCAGAAACGAATGCTAGATGGTGATGAAATCATCTCAAATTGGGCCACTGAATTAGTATCTACAATTTTGTAGATGAAAAATAACAAGTTATATGATTAGCGCAGTATCGTAGGCATAATAATCTCAAACAGATATTCATGGTTAAATCATTTTTTCTTTTATTCCTGATTCATCCATTCCACTCATTTGGACTTATCAAAATGAGGATGGACTTATGAGAACCATGGTTACAAAGGATCATTCATAAGGTTATGCCGGACTTATTTCTTTTTTTGTATAGGGGTTTCAAAATAAAGTGACTTAACTCATTATAACCCACTCGTTCCATGATTACAAAGATTCACGTTGGTTTTATTATTTTGTTTGCATATAGGAAAAAACAAAAGATGGATCGATGGGTAATAACTGATTATTTTTTCATTCTACAAATTTACATCGGGTTCACCTTTTTTTTGTATATAGGGGAAACCAAAATGGCCTGATTGGTAACAACTGGTCATTTTTCTATTGAAGATTTTCACATTCGTTTCACCATTTTTGTTTTGTTGGTTTTTTTTGATGTAGAACATGGAGTGGGTTTTATTTGATGGTTTGTTTGAGGGGTACATTGTGATATATCTCAATCAAATATACTGGGCCCATAATTTTTTTCATATTCCCTAAAAACATCCAATGGTTCTCTTATCCATAGCTAGGTACTGACCTACTTTCCAAAGGCCGAGAATCATCTTGATGTTTAGGCTCTATGACTCTTGGGGACCCACGTTGGTTGAGAGGATGGGAGGTATTGATCATAGAACCCTTTTAGGGGGAATTATTTCCTACTCTCAGGCTCTCTTATAGATTTAATATA
This sequence comes from Viscum album, assembly GCA_963277665.1. Lineage (NCBI taxonomy): Eukaryota > Viridiplantae > Streptophyta > Magnoliopsida > Santalales > Viscaceae > Viscum > Viscum album. The sequence continues at coordinate 52,735,207 of OY728138.1, read as the reverse complement.
TGATCATGAATCTCTTCCTAATCCTGATATGAGACTGGTTTCCCTAGAAAAATGATTTATTAGTTAATTCTCTCTTCAGAAGAGGAAATAGGTATTATTGAGGGATCCATCTATTTTTATATTAGGTTCTTAATCCATTTCCATAATGGGGAATAACTTCTTTATTTATTGTAAACTTATAAATATGTGTTTCAAAAATGCAATTCCATATGAGGAGGAGGTTGATATTCCAAGGAAGGGATTGAGAAATTTTGAGGCATCCTATATATACTGAATGTTGTAGGAATCAAAACCCATGTAGTTCATTGAGGTTCTTGGGACTAAACCCAAGTTATATACCCTTATATGAGGGTTATTAATTCATCATTCCTAATGAGATGTTCATTCATACCTCCCTAATCCCATGTGAGATATGCTCTGTGTGAGAAACAAGGGGGATAGATGATCAGACTCATGATGTGTATGTAAGGGACTTGTGCACTAGGACAGTCCATGGGGTGTTTGGTATAAAGATCAAGCCCTGAGAAGGCATTATAAATATCTTGAAAATGGAATGAATCATAGTCATCATAGTTCGGTTGATGTATGGGATTTACATACTGACTCTTCCCTATACAATAGAGATTTATGATGCCTTAGGAGGTGTTCGTTGAATCCCCCTAAGACCATGTGAGCTACGATTGATGTGAGAAATAAGGTGGTGTAGAAGACCAACCTCACAACGAATGGATATGGGACTTGTGTATTGGGGAAACCCCTAAGGATGTTTGGTATGGAGCTTGGGCCTTGGGAATTCATTCTACTTATCCCGGTTATAACAAGAATCACAGTCCTTGTAGTTCATATAATGTTAGGGATTATATATTGAAGGTACCCTATACCATTTTAGGGGTTTATATGGAAGATGATATGACCATTGCAACTCCCTAAACCCATGTGATCCATGCCCATTTGTGAGAAATAATGGATATCATGTAATCAATTTCATTTATTTGGACAAGGGAATCATATACTGGTCCCTCCATGGGTGATCAATATGGAACTTGGACATTGAAGGGTGGTGGACTACGTATCCTAAATATTGAATGAATTAGACTCTTCATAGTTCCTAATATGTTGGGGCTTATAAACTGAGGTTTCTTTATTTATTGGGCTTACATGAAAAATATAGATAGCATTGTCAAATCCTGGAATGCCCTTGTTTCCATCACATAACATGGCATGACACACATATAAGGTGTTGTGAGATCCAGTGTGTCATAGTCTTAGGGGTGTCATGTTTCTAAGATGACACCCCTAGGAGTCATCATGAGACCTGGCCAAGACATTCAAGATAGTCCTCAGATTATTTTGATCCTTTGTAAATATATAAGATAGGTGAATTCTGTTCAGTGATTTATAATCCATGATTCACTCCTCATCACAGGTCACAATGCTCACTGAACCTGAAGTCTGAATGGAATAAATGATTTATTCGACCAAAGGAGTGTCCACTAGAGAATCTGCCTGTAGAACATGCCTCATGGATTCCCCTATCATATTTGGAGGAGATATTCTAAGAGGAATTTTTAGTAAAACATAATAAAATAACCAACCATGCATGAGAAAAATCCAAAACAATTTAACCAACTTCTATAATCCAAAATAATGCTTTAGAATGAGACGAATTTAATGTAATTATGAATTTTACCACAAAAGGTTACACCTCTTGAAAGGAATAGGTCCATATAAATAAAATCCCCATATTGTTTATTCAAATTAACTTACACATACCAAGTCCCCAAACATAGTAGGTAGGTAAATTTAAATTTATTTCCCATACAATTCATCCAAATGAGCTTAAATACCACATATCAGACATAGTAAAAAAATAGACCACCTATGGTAAATTTGATTCAGTCATGAGAGTGAGATAACAAGGACACTTTTTTAGAACTATTATCTGAATTATGATGATCCAAATACTATCTAACTAACACACTAATATAACTAAGGAAGTGTAGATACACTTAAAACCGAGTAACTTCTTTGATACTAAAATGTAAGAGACCAACCCAGGTCAACCAAACCAGTCACACAAGATAGCCCATTACAGGGTGAGGTATAAAAAGATAACAAAAAAGTCTTGAATATAAGAAAAACAAGACATATGACTAGAGTAAAAAGTGAAAACAAAGGGAGATATAACTAAGACCAATGGGATAAACTAGGAAGTATGAAAATTCTACACAAAAAAGTCTCAATGTTACCAAGATTCACCACCAAACCATCCAAAACTGAAAATAACAACATAAACAGAATATTCTATGCTAAAAAAATTCACTACCTTTACATGTATCCTTCAAAATAAGGTCTAAAACTACCCAAAGGTATAAGTAGGGCGTGAGAAATAGATCCTAGTATGAAACCACCAAGGAATTTATAAAAGTTATAATATCAATAATGACCAAGTTATAGCTTCCAAAAAAATAGTTTTTCAAGATTTTTTATAAATGAAAAATTTTAAGAACATTTCTAAAATAGTCCTTGAGTTTTATACAATTTTCATGTCAATTTTACCAAATATAGAAACATTCCAGTCATAAAACAACATTGGTAAACATATCATAATATAAATATACTTGTGATCCAACATCCATGAAATAATAAATTGCAACATCATGATATTTTATAAAATATATTCTTTAAAATTAATTTAAAATCAGTAATATATTGTGTTACAAACAATACATAGTTTATATTTCACCACACACAACACCATGTTTATCTTTCATTGCATGAAATATCAAGTTCAATTGATGACTTATGTAACATAGAATCCGGAGTCTTACTGGACAACAATATACTATTAATATTATTATGATAGTTATCACCTAGCCATTGGAATAAAGGGAATGAATGGTATTAAATAAATTGTGAAAATAAGGTTTCAAATATATATATATATATATATATTATGAATTAATTAGTGATAAATTAATTAAAAATGAATATAAAAACTAATTGAATATAAAAGATTCGTTTTTACAAAAAAACTATTTTTTTCACAAATTAATTTTACATCAATAAATTAAATTAATCACTATTAGTGAAACATAATAATTAAATTTATATTTTAAATATTCAATAAAATATTGAAAAATTCATATAATAAGAGGTATAGGCATAAAATAAGAATAAGTCCAATTTTTAAACATAAGAAGTTGTATTTTTCTAAAAGGTGGTGTTGGCGCCTTTTAACGGAACACTTGTTTAAAAACTAAATTATTACACATATATAATTTTTTTTTGAAAAAAATAAACTTATTTTTTGAAATATTAATATCAAAATTTACTTTGTGTGATTTTTTGGGTTTTTATGAGAACATTCATATTTTTATGAATAGTGAATGCCACTAAATTTTAATTGAAAACCAAATTTTCATCTAATTTATTTATATAGATAAATTATATTATAAATAAAATTTATGTTATAATTAGTTAAATTATACAATAATAAATCCAATTCTGGTCATTTTAATTAATTTCATATTCAAATTGGATATAAAAACATTTCAATCTTTTGAAATTGTCTCTTTAAAAAGCCATTGTCTTCTTCTGTCTACGTGATTAATTTTAAATTAGTTTCCTTCACTTGTGTGATTGGAATTTAGAAAAATGGATTCCATATTTGGAATAATAATAATTTATAATTCATAGTAATTTCAACAATGTTTTTTACCAAATATATTAAGGAAATCAATTAAAATTAATTACAATGATTAAGGTAAAATTTAGTTTACTTAGTTGTTAAACTTTAATCTTCAGTGTCCAAATGACCTATAAAATTTTCAAAAACCCATTGGATGGTAATATTTATACCATATACCTACTTGGATAAAATTTGGATCACTATTTGGGTAACATGATGTAAGGTAGACCTCCCGATAGTGTTTACCTTTTTATATCTACATGAATGTCATTCCTCCTCCACAATAAAAAGGCACCCACCCTCCCCTCTAATTCATTTTTCTAAATCCATTTGTATAGTCCATACCCTGCTCAAATAAGCTCCCAAATTCCATAATATCATCTACGAAGCCTCAATTTGGGTAGAAATAAAACCATGGGTGTCCATTTGGGAAAACAAAAAAGAGTTACCTGAAGAAGACACAACATTCTTCAACAAGAACTTTTTTGTTTTATTTATTTCTCCACCCATTAAAATTGTCTTATAACAATATTATATAATTTAATAATTATACAAAATATACTTATATTTTTTTAATTTATGATTTCTACCTACACTAACACACAATTCCATCAAATGGTTAACGAAATCATTATTTGTGTGTATGAAAGACTGCTATCTCAAGAAATAATGTCGTTTGTTTTTCCTTTACCACCTCTCATGGTTGGAAATTATGGTGTAAAAACTATATTTATATGATATATATGATATTTAAAATGTCTTAATTCTTCTGGAATTATTATATAACACAAAACATCATGATTTCCATTTTTTGGGAATACGATAACATCGTTTATGGACATATGGACTACCGCCTCTTCAAAACGATGTGATTCATTCACACTTTATATGGAATATATTAAATATGGATTTCATAGAAATATATAATATAAATGAAATATTTATTATATTAATGTCATAATTATATATCGTTATATATAAGGTTTCATTTTCTTCTTTCCATTTCACACACTGAAAAATTGATAACGTCGTGTGTGGATGTGTAGACTACCGTCTCCTCGAAGCGATGTGATTCATCATTTTTCATCAAAACATCAAAAGAATTATATATATAAGTATATATAATTAATAAATACTCTATTAATTATATAATTTTAATTATTTAAATATAATCATTACATAGCTTCTTTATATAATGATCACTGAAAAAATGGGAACATTACTCATGCGTACATACGACCTACCGTCTCCATCTTCGCAACGTTGGTTCATTTTTCATAAACACATTTACTCTTTGATTTTAAAATTATATTTTTTTAAAATTTGATCATTATTTCATTTTTATTATTCTATATTTTTTTTAAATAATTACCTAATTTACCTTAGTCAACCTATCAAATTTAGTTTTTACATATAAGTTGAATATGATCAAAACATCTGACTTAAAAATTATTGATTAAGTAATTGAATATAAATTGTTTATAAATTATATAAAAGTTATAATAAACTTTTTAAAAGTTATTAATCAAATATATAATTAACATAAGTTTATTGTTTAGGAAGATAGAGGATAAGCACGACAAATTAGACTCAAGGTAAGTGATATTCACCTTACAGTTTACATTTGAATGATAAATGTAATATTCACCACTAAAGTTGTTTGTGTGGTGAATATAATACAATTTTGGAATATTATATAATGAATTATATTATATTAGTCATTTTTAAATGTTTAATTTAATGATTATAAATTATTTAATTTCTTATTTAGATGTTACCACTGTTGTAAGGGGATTTCTAGTCTCACTTTTATTTCTACGAGACTTATGCCATATTAAACACTTATTTTTTATGTTGTGGTGTCTAAAATAACCATTAATATATTTTATTATTATTATAATAGACTTTATAAGGATATAAATATCCATTTTATGATCTCTCTTTTATGGGGTTCATGGTTTCAATGTTACCAAAGCGGTAATGGGTTTTTGTTACAATATTCCTTCTATGAGACGTTAGTTATGCTATACACCTATATTATTTTATGAGGCGTATATAATCTTCCCGTGACATGTTATATCATGAATATACTTATTATCATGATATTATAAGATTTATTTAATGTTACTCTTTCATGGGGCTTATAATTCAAATGTTTGAAATTGGTATGGGACACTTTGGAATGTTTAAAGATTATATTCCTCAAGAATGTTTTTAATGAAATTTTAAGGGAATTTACATTCATAAATATCATAAAACTTTATTATTACTTATGCTCCACTTGTAATATTTCTTATTTATACCATCCATTTTATTTCTATGATTGGATTTTGTTTTTTAAAAGATATTATTATGAAACCCATTTCTTTTCCACAGGTTGATTATATCTGAAAGAGATTATTTTGAAATCCATTTATTTTACATGGTTTGATCATGTTTCAAAAATATTTTTTTGTAACCCATTTATTTTCTATGGATTAATAACGATTCAAAGATACTTATTAGGAACTCATTTCTTTTCCATGGGTTAATCATGTTTCAATGAAATTTTCTGGGAACCCATTTCTTTTCCAAGGGTTAATCATGTTTTAATGATATTTTTATAGAACCCATTTCTTCTCCATGGGTTAATCAATTTATAAAATGGTTATTTCTTTTTTACAATGAGTTTATGATAAAATGAAATCTTTTATGTGTTATTATTTTATAATGGATCTTAAAAATATGATGGGTGGTTATGTGATAAACCAATGATGGGTGGTTCTATGATAAACCAATGATGGGTGGTTATGTGATAATCTAATGATGGGTGGTTCTCTGATATCCCTCCAATTCATTGTGTATGGAAGTTGACCGTATGGTTATTCCGCAAGTAAGAGTGATTGTAATAGTGATGTGAAAATTATTTACTAGATATGTACACATTTTATTTATGGTTTCTATGAGATTATAATGTTTATAATGATCAAAATTGATATCTCATGGATCATGATTATTTATTTTGATGAATCATTCCTTTGACATGTTCTCATATTTGATTATCCAAGAATTGATGGGTATGAGTAATTTTATGATTCTCTCATGCACGTTTATTATGTCATCAAACCCTTATGTATTCTTATTCTAATTGATGGAGTTCAATTATTAATATTTATATTTACCATTATTAAAAATATGATCTCACACTTTTTATGTTTCCTTTTCCTTAGGTTTTAATTAAATGATTTTTAACTTTTTATCTCTTGAAGGGATTTCATATGGATGATGATGATGTATTAATGTGGTAATGAAAATATGGCTAAAGTGGGGGAAAAGGTCATTTAAAGTAATGTGAATTATTTATGTAGGAGTTTGTACTAATTATCTAAAAATATAAACCTAAAAGGTCCCCCAATATGTAAGTGATATAAGATTTTATTTTTCTATTGTAAGGTTTAAATTAAAATTTTGGGTTACAATTTTCATCATCAAATCCAAGAATGTAAATTTATGGATTTCAGCACAGGATCTGAGAGTGTGAGTTCTAGGATATTATAGTTAGTATAAAATATTGATTTAGATAACTTTGGATATTATGATTATTTCATTAGAGTTTAACTTAATAGTTATGGATACCATCTTAGGTCTATAAGATGAAGGATGATCATAAGATCATTGTCTTGGACACTACATTTATTATTTTAAAGTAGTAATTTTTTTGAGGTTGTGAATGAAATTTTAGGAGACATTTAATTGGGTTGGGGTATTTTTAACCCCTACGATCATCATGTAGTTTTTTACAGATGATTTATTTTTCAGGAATAATTAAAAATGGAACAATCCACATGTTAGGTGACAAAACTTCGCATCTAGATTAGAGGTGGGGATTGAACTCATGTTCAAAGGATGATAAGGGTTTCATGAACTACCACTTGGATTCAAAATTTCTTAGTTAGCATGCTTTTTTAACCAGAAAATATTAATTTTATTACATAAAAAATTGGTATTTAATTTTAATAATAACAGTTCATTTATCATGGAAGAATATATGATAAAATCCTCCCAATATTTTGGTTTCAAACATAGGAAATATTTGATGAATTTTATGGATTATAATTTATGGAATTATGTGGTTTGAAATTTGGGTATTATTTTTAAATTTTTAATATTAATGTTTCATATAAAGGTTCACTAATTTTTTGAATTATCTTACTATGTTCTAACCTTTTTTGTTTTGGTTAATATATAATGATAGGTGGAATAGATTAACCATCACTTTTATGGTTATATGGTCTTTAAAAGTTGATTTTATTGCTTCATGAATTAAAAATTCATATTGAATACTCATAATTGGGAGAAAAATATGATATTGTGGTGAAATGTGATTAAATTATGAAATTATACTCATCAAGTAAGTATATTTACAAATTGTATTGGTCTATATAGTAAGAAAATTCTTTAACTAGAGGGAAATGATCTTGAAAAAAAAATTATTATCCTACTACCTTCAATTATGACTAACCGATGGCCTTTTTGATAATTAAATATTTTTTTAGTCCCTTAACATTCCATTTATTATTTACCAATTTGTGGTTAATGACCTTAACCACTCTCTATAATTATTCATGCTTTTCCTCCATTCCCACCTATGTCCTCCATATGTTGAATCCCAGTTATGTGTAACTTCAGTTGACCTTTATGTTTCATACTTTCCATTTTAATAGGATGTCTTATTTACCCTTTGTGTTATGTGGGTTTCAATAATGAAGTCTAAAAATGATAATCCTTTTATAACCAAGAATAATTTTAAGGGACAAATTCATTTTAAGGGGTTAGGATGTAACATCACAATATTTTATAAAATATATTTTTTAAAAAATTAATTTAAAATCTTTAATATATTTTATTATATGAAATACATAGTTTATATTTCATAATACACAATACATAGTTTATCTTATACTTCACACGACATTGAGTTCCTTTGATGACTTATGTTACACACTATCCCAAGTCTTATTAAACAATAATATACTATTAATATTATTATGATAGTTATCCCCTCACCATTTGAATGGAACGAAGGAATATGATTGACTGAATTGTGAAAATACTATTTAAACATTTATATATAATTAATTTATTGGTGACTAATTATTTATAAATAAAAATAAAAACAAATTGGATATAAAGGATGTGTTTTTACATAAAAAAGTTTTTACCAAAAAGGTGATTTATCATAATAAATTAAATTAAACACTATTAGTGAAAATATTAATAAAATTTATATTTCATATATTAAATATAATATTTTAAAATTCATCCAATATGTTTTATAGGCATAAAATAAGAATAAATAAAAATTTAAAGCATAAAAAGCTGTATTTTTCTAAAATATAGTTTTGACGTGTTTTAATTAAATACTTTATTTAAAAATAATTTTTTTACAATTTTATAAATATTATTTGAAGAAATTATCTTTCTTTAACTTAGATCATCAAAATTTAGTTTGGGTGAATTTTGGGTATTTTTTTGAGGACTTTCATTTTCGATGAACAATGAATGATACCGAATTCTAATTGAAAAGTAAATTTTCATCTAATTTATCTATATAGTTAAATTATATTTTAAATATATTTTATGTTATAATTATTTAAATTATACTTCACTAAATTTAATTTTGTTCATTTTAATCTATTTCACATTGAAATTGGATATAAAAAGATTTCAATGTTTTGAAATTTTTTCTTTAAAAACCCGCTTTCTCGTTCCGTCTGTGGAAATAATTTTAAAATTACTCTATGACAATTATGTGATTTGAATTTGGAAAAATAGATTCTATATTTGTAATCATAATATTTTATAATTTATACTATGTTCAACCTAATTTTTGAACAAAAATATTAGTGAAATTAATTAAAATTAATTACAACGATTTAGGAAAAAATGAGTTTACTTAGTGGTTAAACTATAATATTAAGGTGGAAAAATGACCTAGAAACTTTTTTAAAAGATATGGGATGTCCATATATAGACCTAGTAACCAATTTTATTGTATTTTTTACATTATCTTAGTCCCATTATGTAAGGGAGATCCCCCAATAGTGTTTACCTTTTTATATATATAAGAATGCCACTCCTCCGCCACTTTAAAAAGGAACTCCCCTCTCCACTTCTTCACACCTATGAATCCATTTATATAATAAAGACCTTGAAAAAAACATTCACCCAAAATCCATAATCTAATCATAGAATTCTCACTTTGGGTAAAAATAAAATCAAGTAAGTACTTTTGTACAAACCAAAAGGAGTTACCCAAAAAAGAGGTAACATTCTTCAATGAGAACTTTAGTTTTATTTATTTCTCAACCACATTAATTAATCTTATTACATGATTAGATAATAAAATTAGTTTACTAAATATAATTATATATTGTTATGTTAATCTTTATACCTATACGTACACATACTTTCATTAAATGGGAAATTAAACCATCATTCATGTGTACAGCGGGCTACCACCTCATTAAAAGATGTCATTTATTTTTACATTAACACCTCTAATGGTTGAGAATTATGATGTATATATAGTTTTTATATTATCTATATGTTATTAATTATTTCTTCATACATTTTAAATTATTATATAACACATATCTTCATGATTTCCATTTTGTGGGAATTGGATAACATCGTTTATAGATGTGTGGACTACCGCCTCCTCAAAATGATGATATTCATTCACACTGAACATGGAATTTATTAAGGATTGAATTAGTTAAAATATATGATATAAATGAAAATATTATAATATTAATGAAACAATTTTCTATCTATACATATAACTTTTCATTTTATTCTTTCCATTTCACGCACTGAGAAACTGATAATGTGATCCGTGGACATGTAGACTACCACCTCCTCGAAGCCATGTGATACTTATTTTTTCATAACCACATAAAAATAATGATATATATAAGTATATATATTTAAATAATATGGTATTTATGATATAATTTTAATTCTATACTGATAAACATTACTTCCCTTATTTCCATAATGATCATTGAAAATAGGGAACGTTACTCACGCATATGTACGACCTACCATGTCCATGATCACCACATGGGTTTATTTTTCATAACCATATTTACTGTTTAATTTTAAAAATATAATTGATGTAGAATATGATTATTATTTCATGTATATTATTCTGTATATTTTTAAATAATGACCTCATCGAACATAGTTGACCTATCAAATTCATATTTGACACAAAAGTTGAATATGATCAAAACAATTGAGTTAAACATTATTGATTAAGTAATTGTATAAAAATTGTTTATAAGTGAAATAAAAGATATAATAAAATTGGAAATTGTTATGAATAAATTAATTAATTAACCTAATTTTCTTATTCAGCATGATAGAGAAAAAACATGATAACTCAGACTCAAGGTAAGTGATTTTCATCTCAATTTTTTACATATGTGAGATAAAATGTCATATTCACCACTTAATTATTTTATGTGTTGTTTATAATAAAATTGTTCTATAATATATCATTAATTATTTAATATTTATGTTATTCAAATGTTTCATTTTATGATTATTAATTTTAGGGTTTCTGATTCAGATGTTACCATAGTTGTATGGGGGTTAGTCTCACTTTTATTTCTACGAGACATATGCCATATTCCCCACTTATTTTTATTTTTTGGTGTATATAATACCCATGAAAATATTTTATGATTATTATAATTTAATTTACTGGGATTTAAATATTAATTCTATTATCTCTCTTTCATGGGATTTATAGTTTCAAATTTACTAAATTGGTAATGGATTTGTTTTCACAATTTTTCTTCTTTGAGAAGTTTCTTATGCTATACACCTATATTCTTTTAATAGGTGTATATAATAATAATTTGAGATGTTATATCAGTAATATCATTATTCTCATGATATTATAAGTTTAATTTCATGTTATTATTCCACGGGGCTTATAATCCTAATGTTTCAAAGTGGTATGAGACACTAGAGAATGTGTAAATATATTTTTCCTCAATAATGTTTAATAAAATTTTAAGGGAATTTCCATTCATCAATGTCAATTTTTTTACTTATCCTCCACTTGTAATATTTTTTATTTAGACCATCCTATTACCTTCTATGGATGAAATGATTTTTTTGTAAAGAGATTTTTATGAAACCCATTTCTTTTCCATGAGTTGATTATGTCTTAAAGAGACTATTATGAAACCAATTTATTTTCCATAGGTTAATAATATTTCAAAGGAATGTTTGGGAACCAATTTATTTTCCATGGTTTAATCATGTTTCAAAGATATTTTTTGGGAACCCATTTCTTTTCTAAGGGTTAATAATGTTTCAATGTGATTTTTTGGTAACACATTTTTTTTCCATGTGTTTATCATGTTTAAAAGATATTTTTTATAACCTATTTCATTTCCATGTGTTAATAATTTTATTTATGGGTTATTGGTTTTTAAAATGGGTTTTCGATGAAATGAAAGAATTTATGTGTTATGATTTTGTAATGGTACTTAAAAATTTAATGGGTGGCTACATGATAAGACATTTAAGGTTGGTTCCATGATAAAAAAATGATGGGGGGTTACATGATAAACCAAAAATGGATGGATATGTGATAGATATCAAATTAATTGGGTATGGAATTTGAGCATATGGTTATTCAATTTATAAGATTGATTGTAAGTGTGAAGTGAAAATAATGTCCCAAGTATGTACATTTTTTCTTTATGGTTTCTATGGGGTTATAATATTCCTAATGATCAAGATTGATATCACATGGCTCATAATTATTAGTTATGATTAATCATTCCTTTTCTATGTTTTCATATTTGATGATCCATGTATTTATGGGCATGAGTTCTTTTATGATTTTCTCATGCATTTTTATTATGTCATCAAACCATTATAAACCATTATTATAATTCATTATGTTCAATTTTTAATGCTTAAATTTACCCTTACTGAGAATTTTGGTTCACCATTATTATGTTGTCTTCTTCTTAAGTTTTAATGGAATGATGTTGAATAAGTTATTTCTAGAAAGTATTTCATACGGACGATGATAGAGTATTAATGTGATAAATTAAAGATGAGTTAATTGGTAGAAATTCTCATTTAAATTCATGTGAATTGTTTTTGTAGGAGTTTTTACAAATTCTCTAAAACTATAAACCGATATATTCCTAAAATATATAAGTGATCCATGTATTAATTTTGATGTTTTAAGGTTCAGATCAAAAATTTGGGTCACAATTGTCAACATAAAAGTTGGGAATGTAAAGTTATGGATTTTATCATAGGATACAAGAGTGTTGTTTTTGGGATATTATATCTATCATGTGATAAAAATAAGAAAAAAAATTCACCATCCAATTGGGCTTTGGATTAAGGGAAAATAAAAACTAGACACTCATGAGCCTAGAAAATGAATAAAGTTAGCTCCCACTAATATAGAGTCCTACCATAGTCCATAAATATACAAGAAGATACCTCCTAGTGGTGTCACATTAACTAAGGATACCCATGTCTCTTTCTCGATGCACCCAAGTTTCCCACTATGCAACATTTTTCAATTTCTATTTTAAAATCCATGCTCACAGTTTTTATAAAACCATTTTCAATCCAATCTAATATTCTTTAGGATTTTAAAATTCCCCTTTTCCTGTAAATCACAGAAATTATATTTTTAAATCAAAAACCATTTAAAACTTGAACTCATGACCTTTTTAATTTCAATACATGAAATTCCACTTCAAATATCAAAGAATCAATAATAACAATAGTCAATTAAAGAAATTAGAATTCTTGGATTGATCCTACAACCTCAAGGATATAGAAAACCAATCCCCCATTGAAAAAAGGGATTGGAAACCACAAGATATCCCTTTAGAATTAAATGGATGAAAAGAGACTAAAAAGTATTGATAAAAAAATGAATTCATTAAAAATACATACTATATTTTTTACCACAACCAGAAACATAGATGAAACTAAAATTAATGCTTACTAGAAGAGAAAACACACCTAGCCCTATCAATCCACTACTAAACAGAGTGATATAGAGGGAAATGATTCACCCAAAATCATATTGGGTAAGAGCTATAGCCTAGAGAAGGGGGCTGTAAAATAGAATTAAGCCTCAGCCACCCTGATGTTTCCTAGAAGAAGAAACTCAAGGAATTACATAGTGTGTAATACTTTACACATTTTAAAATGCATTCATTTTAAGTCATTAAAAAAAATGAGTTTCCTAGGATTAAAAACATGAGTTTTCACATTATATGATATGTAACCCTTACACATCATATAAAATTATCATCCGGTGTATTTAGTTCATGGGATATGTCCGATATCCATTACACATTGTGTGATCCCATTTCACATCATGTAACTGCCCATCGAACTGTAGAAACTATTGGTTTATGCTTACAATTATAAAAATTTATTAACTTCACCATTACAATTATCCTCTTAATTACATGGTAGGAAATACTCAACCAACTAAAAATGAAACCAAAAGAAAATATTTGAACATACTTGACAGAAGGTAATTGGACATTAAATTTAAGAAAAATCATTGATGTTTCATGGTGAAAGAACTAATGACACGAGTTCATGGTGAACTTAATAGGGATTATTCATATGTTTAATGAATATTTATATTCATAAACTTTAAAAAACATTTTTATTAACTTTTAATGTCATTTTAGGATTTTATACATGTTTTATTTTAATTTATGTTGCACTATGTTTTATTTTTCAATTTAATTTAAATGGTGTTTTAAAGTAGGTTTTTATTTTTTAGATGAATGTTTCATTCATGTTTCATATAATTGTCTATTTATGAGAGGGAAAAATTCTCCCCACTGGTTATTTTTTTCCATTGACACTAGTTTCTAAACAATTATGACCGAGGAATACACCTGAAGCCTTATGGTGAATATTATCTTGGGACATGAGCATGATCTCATTAGTTAGGGTCATTATAAAATTAGATTATAGATATTTCTTAAGTTAATGTGTTGGAAAATAGGTAGGTGTGGAGATTAGGGTGGTTATAACTCAATTGTTACCCATAAAAATGATTAACTAACCTACTTATGGTAAAACTTGAGTTACCAAGTTGTTTGAGTAGGACAAGTGATCCTAAGAATCCCTTGAAGAATGTTAGTTAGTGGGGAACTATATGTATTTGATATCATGATAGGTTGAGAAAATAAATGTTTTCATTCATCAGGATAGGAATTTGTATGGATGATATACATTTTTATTGGATTCTCAAAAATGGTTTTGTCACTTAAAGTTATTTTAAAAGGGTTTTGGAAAGTGTTTTGGTTTTGAAAAGAATATGGTCAAAATTATTTTCATATGTTCATTAGAAATATTGAATCAATATAGGATAAATAGAGTTTCCTATACATTAAATTGAGATCCTAGGATTTGAGTTTTATAGTTATATTAGAGGTAATTACTATATTGGTCCTTCAATAATTTAATTTTTTTGGTTAATCATTTTGTATAGATTCTTTTATGTAGAGAGATTATTTGCGAGGAGGAGAGAAATATAGGAAGTGATACTGTGTGTAAGGTAGGTTCAAGTAACATGGAGACTGTTCCTGAAGTCTTGAACATATTTGTACAAGTGACATAGGCATTTGGGAAGGGTTCAGATAAAGAGATACCTAAAGAGGTGGTTCATTATTTTAAATTATAGAATAAGAATTATCTAATCTTTAGGGATGATTTATGAGTGAAGAATGTTGAGGTTTGGTTGGAGATAATCAAAAAAATATTTTAATAACTTTTCACCCCAAATATATCAAAGGAGGATTCTTCCACTTACGTGCATTAGAGAGAAACTCATTATTCATGGAAGAAGTGAAGGAAAAGTTGGATGATGATCAAAATTATGATAGATTCTAAAATATGTTTTTAGTTGTTCTATATAGACACAATAAATCTCATGAATACTCGATATTTCTTTTATTTCGAGTAGGGAAACATGCTGGGATTGAATTACATCACTATTTTTGAAGAGATAGTTTATTTTTAACAATAGTTGATCACCAATGATAGTCTCAAGGAAAGAAGAGACCAGATGACTCTTTAACATCAGATTTTGTTGTGGGCGATTCTTTTAGGTTTACCTACCTATTAAACGGTGGAAATTAAAGAGTCTATAGTTGAGACTGATATTGTTTTTATGATGGGTGAAAATTCTTTTATTATTTGGTCCAAGGGAGGAAAGATTTTTTCTTGAGTGAAGAAAATGAAGTGGGATAATTACTACCAGAAAGGAAGTCAAAAAAAGTTAGTGAGTTCAAGTTCTCCCCAAGGGAGGGGACATCATGGGTGTTTTCAATGTGTCAGTATGACACACTTGAAGTGAGATTATACTAATGATCCTAGAATATATTTTGAGAGTGGGAATATTGGATCTTTTATGAAGTAATTCAATTTATTCTCTTGAGGTGATAGTGTTATAGGATCCAACCAAGTATAAGGATCAAATATTTTAACAGAGAAACCGAAGTAGGTTTGATCTAATTCACTATAAAGAATGGGTGATAATCCTCAATGGGTTTAGAACCATAAGGGTTATGAGAATCTATTCATCACGAATCTTGACTCATCGGTGTATTATATATGGACTAAGTTAGTGAGTGGTACTATGAATATTTATTCTTCTATGGTTTCTTATATGTTTGATATAGGTTTATCCTATTCATTCATATTTACATGAGCATTATATGTTCTGAATTTTCATGTAGTGTTAATGTCTTATTCCTTCAATATTGAGAAAACTCTTAGAGAAAGGATAAAAAAATTAGGTATCCATCTTGTTCCATTATATTATGTTATGTGTAATAATTATGGTACTTATTATTCATAGATATGGACATGTTCAAGATCATAATTAGGATAAAATGGATAAAAAAATTTATGGTCCTTATCGACAACTGTGAGTGAGAATTTTCCATTACAAGAATTTAAAGGAGTTTTCAAAATTTTCAAGTGGAGTGTGAAATTAATTCCATTCAGTTAGAACCAATTATTAAATATTGTATCAATTTAACATGTTACTTGGTTGGGATGGTTCTTGGATATGTAGAATCTAAGGGGTTTCTTCAATTGTTGATTATTACGGATGATTTCATGGATGTGTTTCTAGAGGATTTATTTACACTTTTCCTTATAAGGGAAGTGGTGTTCACTATCCACATGATACAAGAAATGAGTCCAATATAATTTTTTTATATTATATAGTGATTATAGAGATACATGTCTTGAAGAATCAGTTGAAGAGTTTATAGGGAAATAGATTTATTTAACCAAGTGTTTCACCTTGAGTAGCGCTGGTTTTAATTGAAAAGATGGTTAACAATACCATGTGGTTGTGAATTGAATACCATAATCTAGTTAGATCATGGTGAAAAATAAATACCCTTTAATAAATATAAATTATTTATTTTATAAATTAAAGAGATCTAAGTGGGTTTCAAAGATCAATATGCAATTGGGATGTCACTAGTTTATGGTGAAGGAGGTAGATATTCCAAAAGACATCATTCAATAGTAGGTTTGAACATTATAAGTTATCATTGATTCATTTTGGTGTTACTAATACTCATATAATTTTCATTTATTTGGTGAATAACATCTTCAATAAATACCTGGACCCATTTTTCATGGTGTTTGTGGATGAAATCTTGATTTATTTTGAATCGGGGGAGGATCAAAGATAATATTTGAATATTGATATGGATATATTGCAAGGGAAAAAGTTTTATACAAAGTTTTTGATGTATTATTTTTGTGTTTGGGAAGTCAAGTTCTTGGGGAATGTAATTGTTTATAAGGGTGTCTATGTGGACTCAAAGAAAGTGATTTCAGTGACATTTTGGGATCATCCCAATAATGTCTTTAAGATTATGAGTTTTTATGGATGGGTAGTATACTAAGAATATTTCAATTAATATTTTTTTGATGTTTTAATAATGATGTTAATTGGAAAAAGTATTAAGTTTTATTATGAAAATAATTTACAAGAACCTTATGAGAAGTAGAAGAGGTGGATGGAATCTACGGTAGTGATGGTATTTCTTGATTTTGGTGAAGGCTTTTCCATGTACTGTGTTGCATCTGTAGATTTAATATGTTGTGTGTTCATATATAGGGAAAAATTCATTTTGTATGAATCAAGGATATTATTAATTCTTGAGAAGAACTATCCTACACAAGATCTATATATGGATATAGTTGTTAATTACTTAAAGAGTTAGAGACATTACCTGTTTTATGAATGATTCAAAGTGTTTTTGGATCACAAGATCTTGAAGTGAATTTTATATTAACTATATTTGAACCCAATGAAATAAAGGTGGTTGGAATATTTTAATAACATTGATTTTTAGTTATTTAATACACTAGGGTAAGGTAATATTGAGGAAGATTCCTTAAGTTTTAAATATAAATTGTGATGGATTTAGAGGAGTAGTGGAAACTGATGGGTTTAATAGTGAGTTTCTAGCTATAATATTATAAAGAAAGGAAAAATATGATGATAAATTATATAGATGTCTCTACATAGTATTATACCATGTATATTAAGGTTAAAAAACTAGTGATGTATTTAATAATACTAGTGACTCCCTAAATGGTGGGGGAGATCATAGAAGGGTGACTGATAACAATAGATTTGATGATTTAATTTTGAGATAGATTGGTAGTTCCTTTGAGTCCATGGAAGGATGTTATGAACACATTCTATAACTTTAGTTGATTAGTTCATCCTAAATTGGTGAGATGTATCCCAACTTTAGATGATAGTTATAGTGTATAAGGATAAAGAAGTATAAGGCTAATTATATACCTTGGTGCTTAAAATTTCAACAGATAAACATAAAGAATCAACGAACCATGAAACTCTGAATCCTTTACCTATGTAAATGTGGAAATGGTAAGAAATCATGATTTATTTCTTGACTACTTTCCCTAATTCACCATAGAAATATGATTTGATAATGGTTATTGTGTACATACTCACAATGTTGTCTCCCTTCATACCTATTCAAGAGGTGTTCTCTATAGAGGACCTTGGTAAGCTATATGTAGATGAAGTGTATATGATTTATGATTTCCTTTTATCTATTGTACTAGAAGTATAACGTCAATTTAATTTTATATTTTGGAGTTGGTTAAAGAAATAAATACATAACTAACTAAATATGAGTATGTCATATCACTTAAATATAAATAATAAGATAGAGTGGATCATACAGACATCAAAGGGCAGTATTTGATCATGGGTGATAAATTTTTGGTGGTCATAGGAGGATCAAGTGTATATGGTAGAGTTCATTTTTAAAAATATAAATCAATAATTGATTCAAATTACTTCATTCAAGTCATTGTATGGAAGCCCTTGTCAATTGTCATCATGTCGGGTGGAGTCAAGAGAGGTGTATCTTTTAGAGTATAGTATGTAATAAGAGATGAAAAATCAAGTTCATATCATCCAAAATGGTTAGTGATAACTCATGCTTGGAAAAATTCTTACAATGATCATGTTTATGACCGTTGAGGTTTTCATTTTGGGATCAAGTCATTATGTGAGTGTTTCCATGGATGGAACACAAATGAATTAGGAACAAGGGAGATTATCCCGTTGTTCATGGGACTACTCAGGGATGTTGAGTGAGTTGGAGATTTGGTATATCATCACGAGTTTTCACTGAGTTATACCATAGTTCAAAGTTCATTTCATGCCTCTAAATTATGGATGTACAAACCTATCACCTCGTATATCCTTTCCTATGAGGTAGTGGATCTAGAACTAGTTAAAACCATTATAAAAAGTTTTAAAAGAGGTTTTATAAGTAAGAGAAGGTCTTTAGAAGATATAACATTCCATTGGTGTGAGTGATATGAAAAAATGACGTAATGAAAGAGGATAAATGGGAGATAGAGGGTTAAAAATTAAAAACATTTCCTAGTTGTTCAAGTAGAATTGATCCAAACGACTTCTCAATAAAAATAAGTCATATGGAAGGAAGAATATTAATGGATTAGATCTGGTAGAAAATTATTTTTTGAGTACTAGCCATTTTGAGTAATTTTTTTTTCAAAAAAATTCTTAAAGTAACAAGATAATCATAGTTAGGAACATATTTAGAAAAACCATATGAACTAACAATATGGCATAAAAATTAGCCAGAATAAACACATGGTTCAATACACAGTGTAAGAACCCAGTTTTTACCTAATGTATAGATCCTTCAAATTTTGGTCTAATTCTTTATTATAGACCTAGTAAGGATAACTAATGAGGTATTGAAGGTTTTGGGGGTGGGGGTGTCTAGGGCTTGTTTGAAGCTCAGAACCCTAGCTGGTGGAGGAAATCACTTGGTTGCATAGTTATTAGAAACCAATTGAACTAGCCTGCATAGTATCTCTTAACCATGAAAGTATGGATAATGGTTTAAAGAAGGAAAACCAGTTTTCCTTAACCATTCACCAGGGTCCACACTCCCATGAAGAATGACTATAGTTTTTTATAAAAGGTGTTTTGTAGGGATGGAACCCAGTTTCTTTAACCATGTGGCCTAACCATGTGGGTACCCCCATTAGCACAACTGGAGGCACACAATTGGTGAAGTTTTTGGACAACTATGCAAGAAAACTGCAACACCCTTGTATTTTTTGTGATTTTACCAAAATACCCTTAATAATTTAATTTCTTAACCTATCTCCTTAATTTCTCGTTTTCTATTTCCAAGAGCTCTTGACTCTCCCCATTTGAGATCCTAAATCCATATATCATAGTGTTTGATCCCATTCATCCGTTAGTAGTCTAATCAAAGAACCATTCATCTTGTTGGATCCACATTGGTAAGATATTAATTCATTTTCAACCGTTCTTTGTTTCTCTTCTCCTTAATTAAGTTATTGAGGCGCACGCTCAAATACACTATTTTTCATAAGTTTGTCCATTCTTAAAATTTCATCTAATACAAGGAAAACTAATGGATGATACTGGATGAGGAAAGTCACAAGAGTATGAGGTCGATGGTCTATAAGTCATTCATCATGTTTTGATGTTTTATAATATGTCTTGTTGTACAGAACACCATTTTTACCATGAATTTATTATAAATTGGACATGTCTTAAAATGTTTGTTTTTATTAGAACCTCTTAGTATTATTAGACTCCTTGATATTTAATAACTTATATGGATCAATTCCTTTGGTTGTTACCTCTTACATGCCTAAATGAATTTCATGAGTATATAGATAAACCACCTGTTGTAATGTTTGGTTTTAAATTATAAATGCTGATATCATGAATTGTTAACATATAAATATTTTATTGTAGCATGACTAATACTATTTTGATATAATTAATTTAATTGATTGTGGGTCTGTGGTATGACTACGTCACCTAAATAAATTGTGAAATTCTTATTTTCTTATTAATTAAAAATGTAAATGAATCATGGATTATTCCATGGCTCATATTAAAGTGAATGGTTAATTATTATTTAATGTGTATGAAAACCCATGTGAATTATAATTAATGGGAATGAAGACCTTTTTTCTTAATATTAAATGGGAATGGAGACCCATACTAATTAAGATAAATGGTTATGACGATCCTTAGTAATAAAATATGGGCATGATGACCCTTTGTAATGAAATATGGGAAGGGAGACCATTAATAATGAAATATGGGAATGGATACACTTAATAATGAAATACGGGCATGGAGTCCCAATACATGTGATAATGGGCATGGTGTCCCATAATTCAATGATATTGGGCAGGACATTCCAATTATGTGATACTGGGCATGGCGTTCCTATTCAATGATACTGGGCATGAAATTCCTATACTATGATAATATATTATAATGGAATCCCTTGTGATAATAATTTGATACTACACATGGTATCTCTTATAAATGTGAAACTGGGTATAGATTCCCTTACAAATTTGATACTAGGAATGGCGTCCCATATAAATGTGATACCATGCATTGCGTTCCTTGATACTATTTTTGAGTTATTATAGCATAGGACAAAGCAGGTAATGTTAACCTAGTTTCCTTTCAAGAACCATATATGACCCATTTATAGTTGTTATTACTACTTTACATTATTATATTTTCTCACTACCATATTGTATACATAAATTGGGTATTTAGATACACTGTTTATGGTGGGATACTATGATTTATTTGACACCCTTTCCAGGCCACCTATGGTACCCAAGTATATTACATTCTTGTAGTTGTAGATAAGGGGGACCTTCCTTTTATGAATGCATGAATCCTGGATTGACATAGGACGGAGCTTCTAGAAGATGACCGGGATAGAGATTAGGGTGTTGGGATTGATTTTTCCCTTTTTGTACATTTTTTGTATAGTAATGCTACCTGATGTTTGTATCCATGTTTTCTTACCTTATAGATACATGGAATTTTTTATCATCCATTTTTATATGATTCATTTATCAGTTGATTATTATTTATTTATTTTTTATGTCTGATTCTACTATTCCATCTGTTTATATATGCTTCTGCAATTATTTGTTATTACCTATCTATTTTTTTCAACTATGTTAATGAGGTCATTTTATTCACATAGGCACACCCTATACCCATTCTACTTGTCAGAAAAATTTGGATTTTGGGGAGATCTTCTTTAGGCTATGTGACCCATTGGGCTTGGGGCACCCAAAGTAGAATCATGGTTTGAGACATCATAAAGTGGTATTATAGGAATTTTTCTTTCCTTATTTTTTTTTGAGAAAATAAGCAAGAGATTATGAAGGTTATGGAGGTTGGTAATGACATGTTCTTGGGTATAGCTAAACCATGTACAGAGAAAATCTTAATTTCCTCAAATATAAATTTCTATTTACTTATTTTTACTATTAAAATTGATTTTATTCCATCATTGGGTGACACAAATGAATTGTGATATTAGCGTTGACATGAATGAGGTTTATCTTTTATACTTGGCCTGAAGATATGATAAAAAGGAAGCATTGAGCATGAATCATATTAGGAAACTTGTAGGAAATTCACATGCCATGCATATTCCAGGCCATATAAGATCATTGTATTGTTTACATCACCTATGATTTCGATGAGCGATTTTATTAATATAAATAGAATTTTTATCAGCTAATGAAACCCGTAGGGGATTAAGAAAACATAGTTGATACATAGAGTGCCTACTATAACCTAACAATGTTTTCCTACATAAGATATAGTAGAAACTCTTACAATCAAATTATGGAATGTTTAGTCATGGACCATTGGTTGCATGGACTAGAATGTGTTATGGTATAGACTTATTGGACACTATATTTCAGTTCATAAGGTATATTGGCCCATATGGATCAGAAGTGGTGAAACATTTGGTTAAACCATTTAAATTGAAATGTTAATATGAATTTTAAATTAAATTAGAATTAAAAAACACCAATCTTGACCCAGTCTGGATCTTAGTAGTGGGCAGCAGGTAGCATCTATGTTGTTCTATATAATCATATCTATCACCGGGACCTGACTCTTTGAGATGGAATAAGGGTGTGATAATTACATGCAAAATTTTTTTACATGTTCTATTTATATATCTATACCTTATTACATTATTGAACCTATATAAGGAATGTTTTTGGAGATTTTAGATGGATTCTATTAGTACATCCTCGATTAAAACATTAACAGGGAAGTGATGACCATGATCTAGAGGTAGCGGTCCTTGAGCCTCCATTTATACCTACAATAGTGTATCATGTGGAACCTCTTACTATCCCTAACTAGGGTTATGATTATCTATTTATAGGAGACTATCTACATATTATGAAGACCTTATAGGGGGATCCAAGCTCTTCCCCTTCTATGGGAGAGTAGAATCGGGAGTTCCAGAAGTAGCATCCACCCATGTTTTTGGGGGATGCCAGACCCCCCAAGCTACAATGTTATGGCTTAATACTGTTATGTCTATATTCTAGCATCTCAAGACACATCCTGACTGGATATTCAAACTTTCTACTTATATGATGAGATGATACTCCAAACAACGGTGGGATATACTAAATCATGATGGTCAATATCAGGAAGCGATGTAGTGGGACTTCCAATCAAGCTTCTGTGATTATTTCATTCCAGATACTATGAGGGTTGATCATGTCAGGTAGTTCATGAACTAACATCAGGGTTAGATGATAGTCATGGACTATTTATATCATTTAATAGATATTCAATGATTCATGCCTATCTATACTATTGATGACCCACAGAAATTGAGAAGATTTAAGGATGGTATGATGCATCTAATTTGTCATAAGGTTAATATTTTTTGGTTGACTGTCATATTAGATATTTAAACCAGTTTGTTACCACTGATCGATACCTGATGGAGGTAGACCATTTGATCTAGGGAAGTTCAGAACCTAGGTGGAGTAATGATTATTCTAGTCGTCATAAGTGATGCTTTGAGTCTGTGAACATGTGAAGCGGCTACCAGTTGACACCCACAGACAACTATCTGGTACTTCAATTGTGTGTGGAATCCTTGGAATATGTGGAACTAGTGTCCTGGAGACCCCATTGAGTGATGAGGATGTGATAGATTGGGAAATCTAGATCATTTCTGTAAGGACTTCCTATTTATTTCCAATGGGAGAGGATCTGTGCTAGGTCCTCCTTCATGAGAAGGTTTTGTTGCATCTCGCAAGGAAGGTAGTTGGAGTAATATTTTCTATATAAGAAGAGGATGAGTTCATGGATATGATATCCAAAATTCATATTTTCAATTCCAATAGAGTTTAACTTCTCCAAGAAGTTAGGTTGTTTCATAAGGCTGGGGATCATGCCATATCTATTTAGTGCAACCTATACTGAAGGAGAAGTATGTCAAACCATCTACAATTCAAGGCACTATTCTAGTAGCCTATAATACTATTTATGCATTTTTTGATAATGGAACATCAAATTATTTCATATTTTTGCTTGTTGTGGGAGTCTTATACTTAATGTTGGTTACTCTTGTGGTGAAATGATACTAGGTACTCCTTTGGGTACACAATCAAAGAGATTATGCTAGTGAAAGAACTATCCTCCTGAGGTAGGTAGCCACAGTTTTTTATGGATCCTCTTTATCCTCAGGGTAAATTTCGTTGATGACATTTTTATAATGTATTGGTTGGTTCTTTATCATTCCTTTATGGATTTTTATTACTAAATGGTTTCATTTACATCACAAAATGGTAGTACATTTTTCCACAAGGGTGGGTGGGATGTACAAGATTTTAGAGATGGAACATCACATATTGGGCTAGGTGGAGTGACCGCCTAGATTTCTAGTCCTTAAATGAATGACCAGAGACAAAATCAGATTGAATTCTCTCTTGTAGAAGAAGGGATGTATTCATGGAATAATTTTTAGGGATACCTCAAGAGACAGAGGTAGTTTTTCTTATCAATCTAGTGCATAAAGTTTCATCGATGTTCATTCCTCCTTATAGTTTGTGTACAACTAAGTTGGAGGAGCTTAAGAGACAGCTATAGGATTTAGAGGCCAATGGTTACAAATGACCCAGTACTTATCCCTAGTGTTCACTAGTCCTTTTGTCTAAGAAAATGGATGGAAACCTTAGGATTTTCATAGATTACTAGAAATTAAATCAGCTTACAGTAAAAAATAGGCATCCATTATCTCACATAGATGATCTTTTTAGCCATCTCAGAGGATATATAGTATTTTAAAAGATAGAACTGAGATCAGGATATCATCAAGTTTATGTTAGACCTTTATATATTCTATGTATAGATTTCCATACCCAGTGTTGTTTATATGAGTTTTTAGTGATGTTGTTCAGTCATACTAATGTTCCTTCCATCTTCATGTATTTTATGCATAGGGTTTTCCATCCCTATATGGATTAATTTTTTTTCATTATTTATATATGAAATCATGGTGTATTTTCAAACTCAAAGTAAACATCCTACCCATGTTTTGATCATTTTTAATATAATGAGAGAGCACAAGTTATATAAAAAGATCCTTAAATTTCCCTTCTGGATCGACAAGGATCACTTCTTGGGTAACATTATCTCATAGGAAGAAGTATCAATGGACCTAGATAAGGTGAGATATGGGATTACCTTAGAGAATCCCATGTTTTTTTGAAATATAGAGTTTCTTGGGGATAGATGGTTACTACAAGAATTTTATACAGGACTTAGCATGCCGTCTTGTACCTCTTACCGGGTCTTATAGTTAAGGGTGTTAAATATCTATGGATAGAAGCGTACGTGAAGGCCTTTTAGGAGCTTAAAGGAAAGATTACCATGGAACCTATTCTGATTATTCTATATCTAGGTAGAGTTTATACCCTATTCTATGGTGGATCAAACATTTTACTAGGAGAGGTGATGATGTAGAATGATTGAGTCATTGCATACATATATCAGCAGTTGAGAGCTCATGATCAGAATTACCAAACACATGATCTCAAGTTGGCAGCTGTTGTACACACCATGCACTGTTGGGGACATTACTTTATGGTAAAAAAATTTTGGGTGTTTACCGACCATGAGAGACTTATGTATATTTTTACACAATGAGACTTAAATATTTATAAGTGAATATGGGATGAATATATATTGTCCTTTGAAATCGAGCTAACCCATACACCAAGGAAGGGAAATGCTATTTCCGATGTTCTAAGTAGAAGGACTCAAACACATGCAATTCTTGAATCCTGTAGTGAATGGAAGCTTATGGATCTATTTTCTGAGATTCATATAGAATTTGAGGACCATCATGGATAGTATTTACTTGCATTGTTATCTATAAACTCTTAAATTCTAGATAAGGTGAATATGAGGATGTTTTTAGATCTAGAGGGCTTGATCCTATGAGAGGGAATTGTTGGTGAGGACCCCCCCAATTGATTGGACTATTGATGATGAATAAATCTTGTGTATACATGGGAATATCTGGTTTCCCATAGATATAATAAAGGAGATGATATGTTAATCACATGATTCATAGTAGGTTTTACACCCTGGTATATCTAAGATGTATTGAGAGAAGCCCTGATAGTATTGGTGGCCATGGATAAAGTTTAATATTGTAGTATTTATCACTAGGTGTTCAAATTTTTAGCAAGTGAAGGTAGATAACCAGATACCTGTAGGAGTGTTACAACTGCTTCAAATCCTAGAATGGAAATGGGATGACTTTTCCATGTACTCTATAGTCATCAAACCTTGGTCACCTAGAGGTAGCGACACTGTATGGGTAGTCATTGATCAAATGAAATATTTATCCCACTTCCTTCCTATATGGTATACTTTCTCAGTTGATGATTTGGGGAGATTATATTTCAGTGGGATTATAAGGATGAATGGGGAACCTCATAGTATCATTTCAGATAGGGATTTTTATTTCACATTGAGGTTCTAATAGGGTTTGAAGAAGGCTAAGGGTATACAAGTGATTCTAGTAATATCCTTTCATCCTCATACTGATGGTCATTCAGAATAGAATACATAGGTTTTAGAAGAAAATCTCGAAGTATGCATCATTATTTTTTGTTGTTGATAGGATAATTACATTCTTCTTGTCAAGTTCTCCTATAATAGCATTTATCAGGCCACAAAATAGATGGATCAATATGAGGCCCTATATGGTGGCCCATGTTATTCACCCCTATGCTAGTCAGAGTAAGGAGAGGCAGTGATACTAGGTCCTCATATTGTTCATGATACTTTGAACAAAATTCAGTTAATTAGAAAGCAGATGTCTACATCTCAGTCATGACATAAATCATATTATTATCATAGTTGATGACCTCTAGAGTTCAAGGTCGGGAATCATTTATTCTTGTGGGTATCAACTAGACTTGGGAATCGATGAATACAAAGGAAACAGAAGCTATTTTTGTGCTTTATTAGGCAGTTTTATATTCCAGAGAGATTCAAGCTGATAGAATATCAGTTTCTTTTACCTCAGAGGTACCATGCCATGAAAGAAGTCTTCCATGTTTCACACCGTTGTCGATATCAGGCCAAACCATCTCATAATTTTGATCCAAATGATGTTTATCTTGATTATGATTCTTCCTTTTAGTATTATCCTTTAGAAATCATCAATTATATCAAAAAGGCTATCTGAGACTGGTCTGTCCATTTAGTACGAGTGTTATGACATCACAACCATGTACCATATGAGACATGGGAGCAAGAGGCCAATGTATGCTTTCAATGGAAAGAGTTGTTATCAGATGATTTTTTCCACCCTTGGAATGTCAAATTAAGGATGAGTTCCATAATGGGGGAATACTATAAGACCCTAATTTTATAATGTAGGTATATATTGTTTTAATTATGGTCTAATTATTTATTATAGACCTAATAAAAATATATAATGAGGTTATAAAGAATTCATGGGTGTTAGAGGCTTGTTCGGAGATGGAAACCATGATAGATGGAGGAAGTCACTGGGTCTCATGGTTAGTAGAAAATACGTGACCCAACAACATGGTCTCTCCTAACCACGTGGGGCTAGAAAGTGGGGTGAATTTGGATGTATAGTTTTCCCAAACCATGCGCTAGGGGATACACACTTGTGTGAAATGTCAGTTGTTTTTTAAATTTTTTTTCTGGTTAGTGCATGGTTTATCTAACCATGTGGCCTAACCGTGTGGGTGACTCCTTAGCATAGTAAGAGGCATATAGCTGGCACATGCTTTGCCAACCACGTGGAAAAACTATTTGACCCTTAGATTTAGGGTTATTTTTTCATAATTCCCTTAATGATCTATTTTCTAAACATTTATCCTTCACTTATCTATTTTCATATCCAGGAGCTCTCCCCTATCCCAATTTGAGCTCCCAAATCCATCCTTAATATTATTTTATATCGTTCATCTATTCGTAACCCGATTGAAGCACTTTTCATTATGTTGAATCTTCAACGGTAAGATCTTAATTCCTTTTAGCCATTTTTATTTCTCTTCTCCTCGATAATGTTTTTTAGGTGTAGTATGATATTCTCTTTTTAGGGGGTTGGTCAGTTCTTCAAATTTATTCCAATCTAGGATAAACTAAAGGCTGATACTGGATGAGGAGAGTCAAATGAGTATAAGTTATGTGGTTTATAAGTCATTTATCAAGTTTTTATGTTTTATAATATGTGCCTTTGTTCCACTTGTCGGTTTCACAATGAATTGATTATAAATTAATGATATATTAAATGGGTTAATTTTATTAGAACCTATTGGTATTATTGCCCTCCTTTAGATTGAAAAACATAGATGGAGCCATTCCTTTCTATGTGACCTCTTACATTCCAAAATGGATTTGATGAGTATATATCCAAAGAACCTATTTTGTTGTTTTGTTTTAAATTATAAATACTAATATCATGGTTTGTTAATAGATAAATGTTGTGTTGTAAAACCTCTAACACACTTGATATATATTGAATTGAATTGATTAGGGGTGGGTGGTCAGCCCAGATCACCTCAAAAAACTAGAAAATGATCATACACTTATTAATGAAAAAAATGAAAATGAATCATGGATTATTACTTGGATCATATTAAAGAAAATGGTTAATTATTATTGAATAGGCATAACAAACCTTGTGAATTATAATTAATGGGAATGAAGACCCTTTTTCTTAATATTAAATGGCCATGACAACCCACACTAATTAAGATGAATGAGCATGGAAGCCCTTAGAAATGAAAAATGGGCATGGAGACCCTTAGTAATGAAATATGGGAATAGAGACACATAATAATGAAATATAGGATTAAAGACTCATAATAATGAAATATAGGTGTGGTGTCCCTATACATGTGATACCAGGCATGGAATACCTTAATCCATAGATACTGGGCATGGTGTCCCTATTCTGTGATACTTGACAAGACATCTGTATTCTATGATACTTGACATAACGTCCCTATAAAATGATAATATAAGGGTATGATGTCCCTAGTGATAATATTGTGACACTGGGCATGGAATCCCTTATAAATGTGATATTGGGAATGGCATCCCTTAAAAATGTGATACTAGGCATGGTTCCCCTTATGAATATGATACTAGGAATTTCCCCCATTGATATTATTTTAGAGTTATTCTTGAATAGGTTGAAGAAGGTATTGTTAGCTTGGTTTCCTTTTAAGAACTAGATATTACCCATTTATAGTTGTTATTACTGCTTTAAATTATTATATTTTTACATTTCCATATTTTATACATATATTGGATATTTATAGATGTATTTGGTGGTGGACTTATAAGATTTTAGGATTTCTTAAGGTAATTTTTTAAATTATCTACCCTTAGAAATGGATTTATTATAAGGCTTGATCAGATTGGTGTGAAATCAAAGTTTAAGGCTCTATTATTATCTTGGTTTATGGATCCCTCTAATGGATCATCATTGTCTTTAATCCTAATATGTTGGTGAAGTATATATGGATTCCTTATATAATTAATTTTGAAATTGAATCATTAATGAATGAATCATGTCCATATATTCATGTTTCATGGGTTTTGTGGATTATATTAGAATAAATAATATCAGATATTTCATTTCAACATAATCAGGTGTCATCAAGGTAAGTGGATTTTATTTAGTCTTATGAGATTGAGATTCTTATTTGTGTGTTTAGTTTTATTTTAAGCTATTTTCATACATATTCAACTATCAAATAATTATTTGAACAGCTTTTATAATTTGTTTTTTTATTTGAAAAAGGTTTCAAATTTAGGGGTTTTGGAATAACTTTAGGGTTTTGGGATTTGGTTTAAAATATTTATTTGAGATAAACTAATTTTCAAGAATATTAAATTGGATATATTTAGGATATGGTTTTAATGGATTTACTTTTTAAATTATTTTTGGGTGGGAAAATATATTGGTGAAATTAACATGTTGGGTATTATCAATTATTAGGAAATTTCAGTGTGAATAGAAGGGTTGGGAATTTAAGATGGAAGAGAAGTTATGTAATGACTTGATCTATTATAAATAAAATTCCCCTTGCAATTAAATTAAATATATTATAATGTATAATGGATATAGAAATCACATAAAATTATATAGTTTTATTATATCTTATTGAATTTAAAAGACCATTCAACATCATTACCATTGAAAATATAGTTGTTGAAAAGTGATCCAATGACTAGTATAAATATAGGGTTTTAACCTATCCAATTGAAATAGAAAAAGGAAGTGATGGTCTCAATCTATAGAATCATACCCTATCAAGTCCATTTATCAATGTTTCTCAGGTAAAAAACCTTATGTTGCTTTTCCCTTGACCAATCCCAAGCTGATATCCAACAACATAGTCATGATCAAAACGCTTTATGAGAGAAGTTCAAATTCATTGAGATCATGGAGAAAACCATGTTCACTGAACCACCCCATGAAATTATGCCCATAACGCACCTTAACCTTAGGGAGTATTTGGGTGTATTAAATGGATATTTATAAAGACCATAATAATATTAATATGTATTTTTTTAAAGAATAATGTCAATATTGACTTTTTATCATTACATTATAAATTATTTTCATTTTTATACAATAAAACATCGATTATATTTTTGGGTAATATTCAAATTTAATTAAGGTATTTATTTTAATGAATTAATGGAATTTGAAATAAATAATATTTTAATAAAATATCATTATTAAATAATTTCTTTTTAAATATTAATGATCATATAATTTTTTATGAAGTCAAATGTAATGTTTATAAGGGTTCAAAACTGTTATTGTCAAACAAAAACCCAACATTTATCAATAAATATAAATTATTATTTTAAAATTTAACATGAAAATATTTAAAAAATTATTTTTTTCAAATAAATATTATTTTTGTATTCATAATGTCAAAATTATCCAATGGTGAATTTTTCATAATTTTCTAAGACAATTGAATTTTCGGGTAAAAATTGAATACCACATAAATATGTGGTGTGTATTATGACATCAAAATGACTCAAACGTGATATAATAAATAATATAAATAATACACACACACTCAATTATATGTTTTCTATTTAAAATAATGCGATTTTATGTTTATTTTATCAATTTTATAAAGCCTTTATGAATCCTCCAAGACCATTAATATATTTTAAGGTTTTAAAAATATTTTCTTTAAGAGTATGACTCACTTCCACATCATAAAGGGTATTATTTTATTCATTTAGTCCCTTTAACTTATAAAATAATTAAATCCACGCCCCTTTTGAAGAAACTATGGGAAAAACCATGTTAAGGATTGTGTTTTTGGTTATTTTATTATATAGACTTCAAAACCTACGTTTGAGAAATGATAATTAATTTCCCACTCATATTAAATATAAACCCTCCAAGGATCCCACTTACCCTAACTAAAAATCCTTGTAAAAAATTCTTAATATTACCTCACCTCAATATAGTCTTCACAACATTCCCCCAATCTTTCAATAGTCCCCCCTTAGCATTTGAAATGACACTCTCAAGGTAACATATCTTGTCCTTATCGTCATTATTCAGGTTTCTTAATTATCTTATGAAATTTATTTCAAATTAATATCATTGGGATATGTTATTACATGTCCCTAATACTTCTGATTTTCTTTGGAAATAATTATATACCCTATTAGCTACCATCAAACATTTTTAGAAATTTTTAAGTGACGTTATTACACTACTGAAATTCCACTGCGATTTTCCATACTGAAAAATTATGTAGTGAATACCCATACCCATTTCCTATAGAGGATATTCACCTTTATGAACATATAATTATTGGTAGGGGAATTAAATTTATATATTCCAAGCTCCATGATCATGGAATAAAATGTGATGATAAATTATTCAATGTTTTTTGATATATGTGGCACACTTAAATATGAGAATGAAATAAATGTGACAGGTGCGCCAAGAATTATATAGAGATACAATGCCTTGGGTAATGTTTAGTCTCATGAGATTTCATGTTGGGATATAGAGTAAACCTGATTCTTTTATAGGACATTGTCCATCATGATGTCATGGAAGTTATCCTTGACCAATGTTTATGATGTAATGTTTTATGTTGTTTCCACATTTCCGATGTTTCCTTTATATTATAATTCTATATAATGCCTCATTGTTAATGTTTATGATTATAAATCCTTTTATGTCCCATTCATATAACTATTGTTTAAAATGTATTAATTTCTTCATGTTATTCCATGTTTATTCCCTTATTAGGACTTATATCTCACCCCTTTCTTATGTATGTCCCCATGTTATCCCATGAAATTTTAAGTATGAGCATGTTAAAGAAGTTTTCAAAAAATATGATGTATTTACTATTTTAAATTCTTATTAAATATACCTAATTTCAAAATACACAAGAATTATCAATCTTTTGGGTAATATTATGTTTCATTTTATGTAATAAATCATGTATTAATGTGTAATAAAGATTAGGGTTGTCATAGTTGGTATCAAAGGAAAAGTTTATTTATTTTTTGGATTAGGTTTAGAAAAATATAGTAAATGACTTAGGGATAAGACTGTATATATGAAATCATCCCTAAATTTTTGAAATGTATGTTATAATTAGTTTATCAAATAAATACATCCATGTATATATGGTATAAGTGGATGTGGCTCTAACACAAATGTACATAGGGGTAAAACCTTAAAACACTATATTGACCTAGACTTGACTGAGAACTAGTGCACAACAATGGGCATTTTTGCACACCTAGTTTGAAACTACAAGGGTATATTCTTGGGTAAATTCATAATTTCATTATGAACCATTATTAAGGGAAAAAATATACCCATAAGAATATATTTTCAGAAATAGATCATGGATAACATAAATTCAATCCTATAAATTCATAAGTTATGAAAATACATGTAATTTATAAGTTATCTCTTTAATGTTATTGGATTAAAATTTATGTGTTTAATAGTTTAAAAACACTCATACCTAATTTTACCTTTATTTTAGCCAACAGACAGAAATGGGAGGTATCAGGTCAATAACCAATGTTATGGGCAATGTCATAACTGCCCTAGTGAGATGCCCAACCCAATGGGAGCAGAAATCCTAGAATTTGTGATGATAATCTATTAGATGACTTAGGTTATGAATAAAAACATGGATTAGTTGGAGAAACCAATTACCCCTTAGAATGAAAAAGCTATAATTCATATCTTTATGAGACAAAGGACTCTAAATTTCAATAGATCATCTCATACCTTAATCCTGGAACAATGGATCAACTATTTTTAAAATATCTTCTCCATCCTTCAATGTTATGATAAAAAGAATGCTCTACTATATTTTCATCGTATAGAGGGAGAATCTGATCATTGGTGTAAATTGATCAAGAATATGAATCTTGAGGAACAAATCAAAGTGACGGGGTAGAAGGAATTCTGGATATTTTTTTGATAAATATTATCCTCATACTCTCCGAATTAAAATTGGAAGGTATTTCCTTGACCTTAATAAAAAATAACTAATCTATCAGGTTATACAAGGAAAAAATCACAATACATGTATGATACACCTTCGACTTTGTCGTTACCCCCGAATGGAAGGTTGAATCCTTGTTTAGTTGGATAAAACCTATTATATAAAAATCACTGGTGATCTCAGACTTTGATAGCTATGTGGAAATTGTCTGATGTGACCGCAAAGTCAAAATAGACATATGTGTATCTCAATGGTATCAAGGGGATAAGAAGTGGATGGTGGAGATTAATTCTGGAAGTTTGATGAAAAAATATAATAGTTACAAGAAATTTCAACATCCAACATGTCAAAGGTGTAGAAATAAGCACCTAAAAAATTACCTAAGGGGGGGGGGGGGGTGAGGAAATGCTTTAGGTACGTGAAGGAAGGACACATAACTAATGTTTACCGATAAGAGAAACCCACTAATTCATTGGAGGAGAGGAATTATCTATTAAACCCTCAATGCATTGTTAATTTCTTAAACTACAAGGAACCATGGAAATTTTCAAACCAATCAACTAAGACAAGTGTTTTTGGAGACAATAAAAAACCTCTAAGACTGCAAGGGAAAGATTTTTCCATTGTAATAAATAAGTGGATCTTAATGAAGAAGTGGTGATTGGAATGTTTGTTACTTATTAATGAATAAAAAAATTAATTTTTTATTCTAGTTCTACAAATTCATTCATATCATGAATGTTTAGTAGAACTATTCAAAACACCACCACAAATTATGGAAGTATAGTTGTTAGTGAAAATGGAAAATATGGAAATTATTAGATCCTTAGAATATAACACCTACCATGTCACTATTTTTTAGTTGAAAATCCCATAGATCCTTGTGATACTCCCTTTGGTGTAATTTTATACAATTATAATTATGGATTGGATTGACATATATAGATCAAACATAAATTTCTATGAGAATAAAATCAATATCCGTATCATTAATTGACCCCCGATTCTATAAAATTGAAAGGAAGAAGGTTAATCTTCTTTAGAACCAAAATCTCAAGAATGGATATTATTTCCCTTTGAGTAATAATATCAAGATCAAATGATTGATTCTAACGAAAGAATCATCCTTGAAGATATTCCCATTGTGAGGGAATATGATGATGTGTTTCTTGAAGAATTTCATGGTCTTCCTCATAACCAAGAGGTTTAATTTTCAATTTATCTTATACCTAGGACATTAACATTATCCAATAATTCATATAAAATTGTTTTTATAGAACATGAGTATCTGAAGAAAAAAATATACGAGAATCTAGATAAATCGGCCATACACCCAAGTGATTCACCTTGGGGAGCACCAGTCATCTTCATCAAGAAGAAGGATGGGTCAATGTGCCTTTACATTGATTTTCGTGAGCTCAACAAGATCATGATAATGAAAAATTATCCTCTTCATCAGATTGATAACTTTTTTATCAGCTAGGTGGAGTATAATACTTCTCCAAGATGGATCTATGGTCAGGATATTACATAGTTAGGTTGAAAAATGAGGATATCCCCTAGAATAATTTTCATACAAGGTATGGGCACTATGAGTTCATTGTAATTATATTCGATCTATGTAATTCTATAGCTCTCTTAATGAAAATGATGAATTGAGTCTTTATTGGTTACCATGAAATTGTTTTCTAGTTTTTATAAATGATATTATAATAATATCTAAAATAATTTATGAGCATGAGAAGAATCCAAGAACTGTTCTAAAGACATTTTTAATGGAGTAGCTATATGCCAAGTACAAAAAAATGTGAGTTCGGGTTGAAGGTAGACTCTTTATTAGGGAATATCATCACAAGTAATGGGATAACTATGGACTCTTCAAAAATAGAAGTAATTAAAGGATGACCATGGTTAACATTTATTATATATATCTATAGTTTCCATGGATTACATGAGTACTATCATCAATTTGTGAGAAATTTATTGGGATTGTAAAACCCTATAACAAAGATAACTTGTAAGAGAGTCATGTTTTTTTGGAATGAAGAATGTGAAGAGAAGTTCAGGGAGTTGAAAATGATGATTGTCACTATACCATTACTCACACTACTGACAAGTGGAGACCATTTCATGGAATTCAGTGACGCTTCAATGAAGGGATTGGGTTGTGTGTTAATTAAAAATAAAAAAGTGACATCCTATGCTTTAAGGTAGTTGAATGGTCATAAGCAAAAATACCCAACACATTATCTAGAGATGGATACAATGATCTACACTTTAAAAATCTATTGGAACTATCTCTTTGGGGAGAAGTGTCAAATATATATGGATGAAAACAACCTCAAGTATATATTCCCATAGAAATAGATGATTATGTTTGAGTGACAATAGTTAAAATTGATCAGGGAATATGATTTCTTGATCCAATACCATCTTAAAAAATAGAATAAATTGGAAGATGTTATGAGTAGAAAGGATCCAAAAATTTTATATTTTATGATAATTAATAATGATCAGATCTTCTTAGATTTTAAACGAATGGACATGGGAATTATACAGGCTAGAAAATCAGAAATCCTATCACAAATGATTTACCAACAATCCATTTAGGATAGGATGGAGGATGCTCAATCAGATGATGTGGGAATTAAGAATGATTTGGAAATTATAAAAAAGGTAAATCTTAATATTTCAATGTTAATGAATAAGGAGTTGTAAGATTTATGTCATGGCTATGGGTACCATCAAATTATGAGTTAAAGATGGATCTATGGGATGATGCACATAGTTTCAATTTCTCCATCCATCAAAGAAGAAAACATATGCATCTAGATCTATGAGAGATCTATTAGTGGGACAATATTAAGAAGGAGATTGTAGAATATATATCAAAATGTCTTGTATGTTAGTAAGTGAAGGCATAAAGGTATCAATACAAGGGTATTATGCAACCACAACCCATACCTACATGGAAATGGGAAAATATCACCAAGGACTTTGTCACCGGTATTTTCAATAAATTAAGAGGAAATAATGATATTTGGGTTGTTGTGGATCTTCTTAAAAATAATGGACACTTAATTACTATTTGAGAGGATTTCTCACTCGATAAACTAGAAAGTATATAAATCATAGAAGTGGTGAGCCTACATGTAACATGACTATCAATGGTATATCACTAAGATCTAATATTTTCTTATAAGTTTTGAAAGATTCTACAGCACAATATAAATACTTATTTAAACATCATTATGACTTATCACCCTAAAATTGAAGGCCAATATGAGTGTATTATCCAAACACTCATGGAAATGTTGTGAACATGGTCAACTGACTTCAAATGAGGATACAACCAGAATATTCCTCTAGTTGAGCTTTCATAAAATAATAGCTTCCAATCTAGCATCCAAATGGATCCTTATAAAGCCCTTTTTGGGAAGATGTGTAGAATACATTCATGTTGGGATGAAGTTGGGGAATAAAAACTTCTAGGTATTGAAATGGTTAAGGAAATGGTGGAAAAGGTTATGGACCTTTGGAAACACATCAACGCTGCTTAGAGTTGAAAAAAGATCTATGCTAACAATAATCAAAGAGACCAAGAGTTTTATGTTGGAAATAAGGTATTATTATACAATTCTAAATGTAAGAAAGTCATGAGAGTTGGAAAGAAAGGATAACTTAGTCCAAGATACATCGGTCCCTTTGAGATCCTTGATCACATTGGAGTAGTGGATTACTAACTAGAACTCCCACCTAACATATCTAAAGTATATGAGGTATTCCATGTATAACTCTTGAGGAAGTACATACCAAACCCCTTACATGTACTCAATATAGAGGTGCTACTGTTGGATAATTATATCTCATATGAGGTGCATTCGGTGAAGATATTATATAATAGAGATAAAGTTATATGGAATAAGACAATGAACTTGGTAAATGTGCTCTATAGAAACCACATGTTTGAAGAAGAATCATGGGAAACATATGAGGTGATGAAACAAAGATACCTTCATAATTTTTAGTGTAGAAAAAAATTATTAGGGAGAAATTTCTGAAGGGGGAAGATTGTAATGACCCGAATTGTTATAAATAAAACCCCCTTGTAATTAAATTAAATGTATTATTATGTATTATGGATATATAAAACACATATAATTATTTGTTTTTATTATATCATAGAGATTTTAGAAGACCTTTAAGAATCATTTTCATTAATAATATAGATATTTAATGGTGATCACATGATTAGTATAAATATACGGTTTTAATAAATCTAGTTGGTATAAACAAAAGGATGTGAAGGCCTCAACCAGTAGGATCATACCCTATGAATACCATTTTTATGAGATTATGAGGGAGATAGAATCAATGGGATTTTCACTTAACCAAACCCACTATGATATAAAAAACTTAATATGGAGTGAAACCATTTACATGATAAGTTCAAGCTCCTTGAGATCACAACCCAAATCATATACGCTAAACCACCCCATGAAAGTGTCACCACCACAGACGTTACCATTAGTGAATTTGATAGTGTATTAAAAGGATATGTACAAAGACCATAATAATATGAATATGTGTATTGTATTTTAAATAGAATAATTTCTATATTTACACCATATCATTACTTAGTAAATGATTTTGATTTTTATTGAATAAACCAAAAAACTATTTTTGGGTAATACTCAAATTAAATTAAGGCATTAAATTTAATAAATTAATGGATTTTTGAAATAAATAATTTTATTAAATAATTTTTATTAAATATTAATGATTATATAATTATTTATAGTGTCAAGTATAATTTTTTAAGGGTTTAGAAACCGTTACTGTCAAAAAACCTAGCATTCCTCAATAAATATCAGTTATAATTTTAAAAGTGAAAATTCACATATTTAGAAAATTATTTTTGATAAAATTAATATTATTTTGGGAATCAGAATTTAAAAAATATCCAACTATGGATTTTTTACAATATTCTTAGACAATCATATATTTGAGTAAAAATTAAAAACTACATAAATATATGGTGTGTATTATGACATAATAATTACCCAAAAGTGATGTAATTAATATTTTAAATGGTATAGAGGACCAAATATATGTTTTAAATTTAATATAATCTGATTTTATGTTTATTTGATTAATTTTATAAATCCTTTATCAATCCTCCAAAACCATTAATATGTTTTAAGGTTTTAAAATAATTTCTTTAAGAGTATGACTCTCTTCCACATTTGTAGGGATAAAATTTTGTTAAATTCAGAACTTTTAATTATAAAATAATGAAAACCAATCCCATTTGTTTGAAACCATGGGTAAAAAACATGTGTTGGTTTTTTGTTTTGATTATTTTATTATAGGGAATTTGAAACCTCTGTTTGAAAAATGATAAAAAATTCCCCAATCATTTCCTATACAAACCCACCCAAAATCACACTTCTCTTCACTCAAAATCCATGAATCATGTCCTTAATATACCATATCCTATCTAGAGTCCTCCAAATGTGCCTCAAAGATCTAAAGAATCTCTCCTAATCATTTGAAGACAGACTCTCAAGGTAAGGGATCTTTTAATTCTCCTCTTTATTCAAGATTCTTATTACCTTATTCCTTATATTTCCAATTCCTTTTGTTGGGATATTTTTCCATTCCCTTATTACTATAAATTTTATTTCCAAATGACGAGATACCCCTTTTTCTCTAATAAACCCCTTTAATGAATTTTTATGTGATTTAATTATGCTTCAAAACTTCCACTGTGATTTTTCATGCAAAACAATTGGGTTGTGAATACCCATACTCATTTTCTATCAATGGTGTTCACATTTATGCACTTATACTTATTGATTGGGGAATTACATTTATTTATTAAGCACTCCACAATTATTGAATAAAATTTTATGATAAATTATTTTATATTTTAGGATCTTTTTTCCATACTTAAGCATGAGGATGAAATGAATGTGATGGGTGATCCCAAAATTATATAGTGCTCCAATGCACTAGGTAATGTTTAGTATCATGATAATCCATGTTGGGATAGAGAGTAAACCCAATTCCTTAATAAAACATTTTCTATCATTATGTCCTGGTAGTTATCCTTGAAATGTGTTTATGATGTAGTGTTTTAAGTTTTTTCCACATTTCCCATGATTTCTTTATGTAATTATGCTATATGATTCCTCATTATTCATGTTTATGATTCTCACCCATTTTGAGTCCCATTGATATTCCTATTGTTTAACATGTATTACTTTCCCCATTTTATTCCTTGTTTAATCTCTTATTGGGTTTTATAGATCCCCCTTTCTTATGTATGTCCCTAGGTTATCACATATAGATTTAAGTACGAGCATGTTAAAGAAGTTTTCAATAATGATGATATATTTACTATTTTAAATTGATATGTAATGTACCTAATACCCCGAAAAAACTAGATCTATCAAACTTCCGAATTTTATTATGTGTACTTTTATGTAATAAACCATGTATTAATGTGTAATAATGAGTGGGGTTGTTATAAGTTCCATCACACTTGTGATAAAATTTGGACAATTTTTTATATTTAAGAAACACTCAGGTGGGTGATTATTTGTAGTGGGTGTGTTTTATGGACATAGATAGGAAATAATATTATAAAATTATTTATTTCTATAGTCTCCATGGTTTATATTTTACATTTATTAATTACATATTAGGGTACAACTGAGAAGGGTTGCCTATTTCTAGGAAAATAAGTAGTTACATGACTTTTATATACTTATTTGATTGTATATGGTTATTCTATGAATTTTTTTTATTTTAAAAAAAAGTGGTAATTTTAATTCAATGGAATTGGTTACATGGTTCAGAATAAATATACATGTTATTTCATGATATGCTTGGAGAATATTATTAGATATTTATACTCACTTATACTCATACATCAAAGTGTGTGTTTAAATGTTTTATTCCATGATGTCTGTAAGGGAGAATCTATTACATTTCCCATTGATAGATCTTAGGAATTGTGTTTTTGGTGGATGTGGAAGTTATTAATTGTTTCTGGTAATAGTAGTAAGATCATCCAGCTTTTATGGTAATAATTAATCCGTTGTTGTGTTATTTCAATATTTCTATACATATGTCATTTTTATTTCCACTACACTTTGTTTTAGTTTCCACTTTACATTAAACGGTGTTTTAAAGTTGTTTTTTAGTTTTTAAAAATGAACATTGCAATCATTATTCATATATTTGTATTTTTATGTGACATAAAATCATTTCCCAATGGTTTTTCTTATCACTCAACACCAGTTTCCAGTATACAGTGATTACATAATGAACCTAAGGCCAATTAGTGAATCCAAACTCATGACTCAAGAATCGACTACTGGGTCAACATCATTATAATATTAATCCCTACTGATCTGTATGATAATTCCCATAGATTGAGGTTATTTCATGATTCATATTAACTGAGGTATCACAGGCTTAGAGGAAATAATGATCCCCATGAAATAGAGAATTTTCTAGATTAAGTGACTTGTTTATTCAATTTGTCCTGAACACCCATTGAACAATTTTTATTCTTTTATCCAGTCTTATTTTTGGTGAAGA
Source organism: Viscum album (assembly GCA_963277665.1). Classification (NCBI taxonomy): domain Eukaryota; kingdom Viridiplantae; phylum Streptophyta; class Magnoliopsida; order Santalales; family Viscaceae; genus Viscum; species Viscum album. The sequence goes on along the minus strand of OY728138.1, from coordinate 52,693,350 downwards.
TATCCATTGGTGGGACTTACATCTTTGATTCATGGCAATACTTCTATACCTAGTCATGGTTTATGTACTTGTTTATAGAGGAATATTATCCAAATACATTGAGGATGATGTGTGGTTAGAGTTTCTATACCTTAAATAGTGAAACATGACCATCATAAGGTATATATTAATGTTTCCCAACCTTATGAGGTACTCCCTAGAAATGGCAGGTGATGAATTTTTAAGACCTTGGAAGTTTGAGAGGGGGATTTCTAGAGAAATATGAGATAGGGTTGTACCTCTATGTATATGAACTTATGTATGAGTCCTAGAGTGGGCATTGGGGATTGAGATCCTCCTTTCATTAGAATAGTCTGGTGTTCTAGTAGGATTATATTTCCCCAAAGGAGAGTTATGTTCTTCATACTATCTATGATAGATGCTGAGATCCTATTATTGGAGTTAGATTCCTTTATGATCATTTTCTAATTGATTGAGGGTGTTGGGGTCCCGTATGGGGTCCAACCAAGAGGGGACCGTAATTTCTATTCTTGTAGATGTATAGGACACTTAGGCCATGTTCTTAAAACTATATGAGTATAAAAGGGAATCCAAGGTGGTACTATGGATTGGAATCTACATTAAAGGAATAACAGGGATCATGGTCCTTAATATTATGGATAGAGTGGCCCTACTAGAGGAAATTTTGGAAGAGGAACAGGTGGTGTGGAAGAAGCTAGATGAAGATGGTTCATCAATCCAATCTCACCACCACCACCTCTATGTTGTCTGTGTTGGGTGAAAGGTGCTGGAAGCCAGGGCCATAACTAGATACTTGTAATAGTGGGATAAGAATAGGTGGATACCAACATGGTTTAGATTATAATATGTGTCTTTTCTATATTTACACTCATACTTATCTATATTGGATCTATAAATTCTTTTCATGTGGTATTGTTAGTTTTGGAGATGGATATTCTAGTGGATCCTCTATCCTGACTAATTAAAAAATAGAAATAAATAAGGTGTATCACCGGCTCACATACTTACTCTATTAGTGTAAGATTAATCTCAATAGGGAAGGTTTTCCAAGGATATTATCATAGGGGATATGAGACCCTATGATGTTATCATTTTTATAGATTAGTTAATAGTAGTGAAATCTTGGGTAGAATTTTGTCAACATATGGTGATTTTTAGTCGACCACAAAGATATAATTCCACCAGTATTGGAGAGTGAAACCCTCATGATGTATGATTAGGTCCAACCCTTATAATGTTGATATCTATTAACCACTAGTTTTTTAGTTTATTATTGTACACTACAGATTCATTTGGGATCATATTTCTTTACATGTGGAGGATTACATGGAAATATTTCTAGAGGAAATTCCCAATTTAGTCCCACATTGGGTGATCACTTTTAATATTAACTTCTCCCTTGAGACCACATTGATATATTCTATTGTTTTTTATGGACATAGATGAGTTAAACTTTCTAAATTTTCACCTAGAAGTCATTTTCTTTAAGGGTTTTAGTAGACCTAGTGTTTCCCCCTAGGAATCTCATATTTTATCCATTAAGGAGTTGGATAGGGTACTAAGGCTTTGTATTGACTATATCTGCTTAATCAAGGTGACGTGCAAGAAAAAATCCCCCATTTTATCGATTTATTCCTCTTTGACCAAATAAATAGAGTTAAGTGGTTCTTAAATATTGTACTACAATTTAGATATCATTAGTTTTGGCTTTTTGAGAAGGATATCCCATATATAGTATTCAATTTTTACTAAATGAATTATGGGTTCCAAGTGATGATTTTTGGAGTAAGTTATTCCATATCTATGTTTATGGGAATTATGAGATGGATATTTCAGTCATACCTATATTGTTTTGAGGTGGTTTTCATTTATGAAATTATCATCAATTCTAGGATATAGGATGAGTATGGTGAGTATCTGAGGATTGTTTTGGATTATCTTTGATATCACCAACTATATAGTAAACTCCTAAAGTGAAAGATATTTATTTAAGAAGTACTTTCTTGGGAAATGACATATTAGAGGGTGGAGTAGTAGTTGGCCCCAAAAATATTGAGGTTGAAATTTATTGGGACCCACCCAATACTATGTTTGAGGTTCTCAGTTTTCTTGTGTTAGTAGGTTATCACTAGATATTTTTGGAAGACTTCTCAAGGATTACAACTCCTTTGACCACCCTTACCCAAAAGGGAAATAAATTCATCTAATTTTACTGACGTCAAAGTACCTTTTAGGATATGAAGAATACGTTTATCGATTCTCATATTCAATGATTTCCTAATGAATTATTTGAGTACATGGTGTTATATATTACCTCTAAAACTGAGATTTAGTTTTTGTTAATATATAGGTAGGTGATGATCTCTCAAGGTTCTAGGTAGCTAAGACTCCATGAATAAAACTACATGACCCATGATTTGGACCTATAAATAGTTGTGTTTTCCTTAAAAATATAGAGATAACACCTTCTAAATGATTGATTTATGCCTTACAAGGACTAAATGAGTCTTAGATATATATTCTATTAGTGAGATATTAATAGAAGGTACAGGTAATAGTTAGAGTTCCCATGGGATTACGACATTGATATCGTCTATACTTTAGGAAAGGGAAACATAGTTTCTGATTCTTGTATCATAAAATCCCATTCTTAATTAGTGAAGGAGGTGATTGAGCAGTTAGACACAATAAAATTAGTTCTGTTGGAAGATGGAGATTTATCTTACCTTTAATCAATTGTGTTAGACCCCACAATTTCTTATCAAAAGAGGGAGGTGTTGGAACCATGACCATTCAATGCAAGAATTGGAGAATGGTTTGTGTTTGTTTTCAATCCTTATTGGACATTCAGAATGTTTTCCAATGAAGCTGCGTGAAAGATTTTAGGTGTTATGGGACCTTGCGTGCAAGGCATGTTTCAGGATCCGAACGTCGAAAAATTGAAAATGCATGAGCTGTGTGAAAACTCTGGAGATGTGTGTGGAAAATAGTTCCTGCACTAATAGAATTTTCATTTAGAATGAGAGGTTTTGCGTGACATGATGGGTTTTTCATTTGGGGGTCGACGATGCCTATAAATAAGAGGCAACCCCTTTCATTTGGTACAACTGAATACTTAGTGAAGATCCAAACTCTTTTGCATGTAAAAGTTGCGTGAAAAGTAAATTCAACGTAAAAGTTGAGTTGCACATTAAAGTTAAAATTGCATGTAAAAAGTAATTTTTCACGAAAAAATGTTGTAGTTTCCTGAAATATTTCCTCGCAAAAAGATACTCTTGTGCACCAATAGTGAATCTTGCATGAAAAAGAAAATTTTGTGTGAAAAAGTAAGATCTTCTACGCAAAGGGTAGGTGTTGTATCCAATTGTCAGTGTAAGCTAATTACATGTTCTGAATATCCAGTTTAGTGGTTCAGTGCTTTTATTTGCATCAATATAGGACTTTGATAAAAGCAGTGTCTCATGCAGAACAGAGGAAAAGACTTCAATGAAAATCATTTGAAGCGACCTTCAAGTTGATAAAATGAGTTAGACTTCTCACAAGGAAGTGAGCTAGGGGAGTTAACGGAAGTGATCTGAGGTATTTAGTGATATTTCCTTGAATAATTTCAATGGTAGTGTGCCTGGCACACAATGACAGTGAACGAACCATGCAATCCAAAAACTAGTGAATATTGGTGGATTTAGGTATGACCGACACACTGTTAGTGTATGCTCCTTGTACGTATCCCTTAGTGGTGAACCAAGTAAAAGTGTTGCGTGGTCTCTATGCATGTGATTGTTTGATTTCTATTCCCACCAGTCTTTCCAGTTTAACAAGTTCCTACCTATGTGGGAACAAGATCCTTGTTTTAAAAGAAAATGTTGACACCCTAATTCACACATCCCCTCTCAGGGTGTCTTGGGGTCCTACAAGTGGATTGAAAGGGTAATGGTTACTGGTGTTAGATATATCCTTTTCCTTCATGGAAAATTCAACCAATGTCAGGGGAATACCTCTCTTCGATGGAAGAAATTTTCAGATTTGGGAGAAAAGAATGAGATATTATCTAAGATCCCTTGGAAAAGAAGTCCTCTTGGATAATGTGCAAGGAATACAATGTGCTAATCCAAAAGGTCTTTCTACGACTAATACAGACAGGAAAGTTCTTGATGTAGATGCTAATGCTTAGAATGCAATCACTAGGACTCTTTCTGATCATATCTATCTAAAGGTGATGATTTTCAGCTCAGAAAAGTCTATGAGGGATAAACATGAAAATATCTATGAAGGAGATAGCAAAGTGAAGGAGGAAAAACTTAAAGCCCTGCACAATAGGTTCGATGATCTGAAGATGCAACCTGATGAGAATAAGGATTCCTTTTTCAATCAAATTACTGAATTAGTGAGAGAAATTCGAGGTCTTGGAGAGGAAATCAAAGACATTGATATCGTAAAGAAAATATTGAGAAGAATTACACCTATGTACAATGAAATGGTGTCATCCCTTGATGAGAGAGATCTATGTAAAATATCTCTAGATGATCTACTATGTAGTTTAGTAGAATATGATATGAGAGTCAAACCAGAATATGCTACGACTCGTGATACAAAGGAAATAACATTCAAATCCATAGAAAAACTAAAAATTTCAGTTGAAAGTGGCAGTGAAGATAATGAGGAAAAATAAATTCTTTGTCTCATTTACAAGAATATTAAGAAGGGAAAAAGTATGTTTAAAGCTATGGTACCTCTGGTATGTTTTCTTTTTGGAAGATTTGGTCACATTGCCTCTTAGTACCAAAGAAAGTTTGATGATGGAGAGATTGAAACAGAAGAAATTGAGAAGCCTCAGAAAGGCTTTTTAAAAAAGAGAGACTTCAAATCTAGAAAGAAAGTACAAAATAAGTGTATTGTCTGTGAACAAGAATATTATGATATTGAATTCTTTGAAGAAGTAGAACCGGAATTTACAACAAGAAACCATGATTCCATGATGGATACCATTAAAAATTCACAACCTTCAATCGATAAAAATAGAGATAATCAGATGACTCTTAAGGGTGAACCCACTATGAAAATTCAGGATGTCATTTCCAGGATTGATAATAAATGTAAGAGATGCAATAAGTGCAATGAAATGGTGGAAGAATCATTAGAATATGTTGATGATATTGAATCTAAAATTGAACTACTATAAGAACTAGTACGAGTATAGTCTCCAATCCTTGAAAGCATGGATGATGTTGTGGAACTGAAGATTATAACTAAAGAATAAGAAAATTTCATCAATGACCTTATGTCTAGACTTGAAGAGATGTCCAAGATAGTTAAGGGTCTTGAGGAAGAAATTGGTACTCTTAGGAGTAAACTTGAGTGTCAATCAACCACAAAATGGGGATATAATAAACATCATTTTGGAACATTCTCAAATTCCTAATTACTAGTAAGAGACAAGTGTGGTTCATATGTGGTTGAAAAAATCATGAGTGATCAAAGAACCACCTACATGGGAAACCATGGAACCAGTTATGAAGCTGAGACATCAAATGCTATAAGTAAAGAGAGCCAAAAGAAAGATAGGGTGAAAGTTGGACATGTTGAAAAGTTTCCTGGAGTGCTTAAAAAGAAACCCTCAATCCAAACAAAAAGATGAACTGAAGATTATCATCAAAATTTCAGAAGTGACAGGCAGTACAACTATTTTCCCAAGGAATAATGCATGAGAAGATATATAAGTGAGAAGTCATTTCCCCTTGTGAAGTGTCAGTTTTGTGGCATTCTGGGCCATACTATGGCATATTGCGAAGAGGAAAGGAGCTCTTTTAATGGGGATGATTTGGGAAGTCAAAAAAAGAAACTGATTTCCCATCCTATATCTTATAGAATAAATAGTTTCTATGGATAATTTTTTCACTGTTCTAACTTTTTCCATAAAGCTATGTATTGCTGGAAGAGGTATGAAAATAAAAATTCATATAACTCTCAGAGATGAGTCAATACTCACCCTCCCGATGGTTTTGTTCTCACAAATAGGTTTTATCCTCTAGAATAAGTGTATGGGTATAAATAAAATGCTGATATGGAAGAAATAATTGGAAGACCATACTTTTCCTACTATTAATCTAATATCTCATGGAAATAGGAGAATAAAATTGAGAAATTCAATCGTGCATAAGTAGCCCTCAAAGATACAAAAAACAGCAGCACCTAGATTCTTGATAGTGGATGCTCACCCCATATGATGATAAATGCTGACCTTTTAAAGAACATTAAAAAGAAGGTTGATGGAATAGTGAGGTTTGGTAATGAAGGTGCTTTGAAGATTAAAGGAATTTGAAATACTAATCTGGACAATGGAGAGTTGTAGAAGACTAAATTTCTTTATGTGGACAGTCTACGTCACAATATACTTAGTGTGAGTTAACTCTTTGACTCAGGACTCATAGTAACTTTCAATAAAAAAGGATGCACTATAAATGGAAAAAAGGAAAAATTCTACCATGTAAGGATGCCGAACAGATGGAAACTTATATCAAGTTGACATTAAAGAGAACTCTTGTTATATGTCTGTTGAAGAAGAAAACAATCTATGGAATCAAAGGCTGGGGAACATTAACCAAGAAGACATTGAATAGATATCTAAGCTGAAGATAGTCAGGGATATCTCCATTCTAGAACATGAATGGGAAAATACTTGTGATGCTTGCATTGGGGGGAAGCTATTCTGTAATTCATATTTTCCAAAGAAGAAAATGGCATCACACCTTCTTGATCTCATCTATACAGACGTATGTGGCCTGATAAATGTTGCAGGAACTCTATGAGATAAGTACTTCATCCTTTTCATTGATTATTATAGTATAATTTCATGTGTAATGGTTATTCACAAGAAGTGGAATGTACTTGATTGCATGAAAACATATCGTTGAGTTGATGAGAATGATACTAGATGGACATTCAAAGTCCTTATATATGAAAATGGAGGGGAATACACATCCATTGAGTTTGAGAATTACCTAAAAAATATGGAATACAACATGAGGTAGTTTTTGTGAGAATTCCGCAGCAAAATGGAGTTGTTGAGTGCCAGAATCGACATGTTAACAACATGGCCAAGACTATGCTAATTGAGAGTCGTATCTCTCACCATTACTAGAAATAAGCTATTGAAGATGTAGTACACATTCAAAATTGAACGAAGGTTTATATGGGATAAATGAAGTCATAATATGAATTGTGTCATGGAAGGAATCCTTATTTAAAAAAACTTTAATTTTTTCAGAAGCAAATGTTTCATCCTAAATAAAGAAGGAAATCAATGGATGTTTGGTGAAAATGCTGAGGAAGGAATATTTCTTGGATATACAATGAACGGAAATTATTACAAGTGTTTTAATAAGAACTTGAGGAGGATTTTATAATGAAATGATGTTAATATCAAAAGAGAAAAAATCCCAAATTCTTGGAATAATTCCTTTGCTGATGAGATAGGAGATGAGGAAGAATGTGCACATGGAGTAAATGCAAATTTTGAAATAGAGGAAAGTGTAAAAAACTATTAGGAGCCACATCATGATGTTGACTCAAAAGAAGAATCTGAAGTCGAAACCATAGTTGGAGAGAATTCAGTTTAACCTCATATGTGGAATCGAAGAGAATAAATTGATCAATCCAACATCATTGAGGATTAAACTGCACCCCTGCAAACAAGGAGAATGAGAAGTAATGCACAATCTGCATTTCTATCAGTTGTGGAACCATCATCATTTGAAGAAGCTATAAAGAATGAATCATGTTTGAAGGCCATGAATGAAGAGCTAGATTAGATTGACAAAAATTTGACATGGGATCTAGTTAAGAGACCCAAAGGTCACAATGTGATTAGTACAAAGTGGATCTTTAAGAACAAATATGATGAGAATGGTAATGTGATCTGAAATAAAGTGCGACTAGTGTGCAAGGGATATTCACAGATTGATGGTGTCGATGTTGAGGAAACGTTTTCTCCATTAGAAAGACTGTATTCAATGAGGATATTTCTAGCCATAGTAATCCAAAGAGGTTATAAAGTGTATCAAATGGACGTTAAGACATCATTCTTAAATGGAGTTTTGGAAGAAGAAGTCTACATTGAACAAAACATGGGGTTCTTTCTTAGAAATGATGAAATGAATGTTTGAAAATTTAAAAAAGCACTTTATGGCATGAAATAGGCACCACGAGCGTGGTACTCTCAATTGGATTCTTATCACACGAAGCTAAAATTCAGAAGAGGAGTAGATCACAATCTCTATGTGAAGAATTCTCTGAAATATCAGTTCATGGTTAGAGTTTACATCGATGACATTATATATGGTGTTAGCAAGAAGAAATTAGTGGATGAATTTTCCAATCACATAAAATCCGAATTTGAAAGGTTTATGATCAAGGAGATCACATATTTCTTGGGGGCTGTAGGTGATTCCAAAGAAGTATTACACATTCAATTTTCAAGAAAAGTATAAAAGAGATCTGCTGAAGAAATTTAATATGCATGGCTCCAAACCAATGTCAAATCGAATTGCGGTTGGAACCAAACATGGAAAGAATTAGGATGAGACCTCTGTAGATCCCACCATGTGTAGAAGGATTATTGGATGCATACCATACCTAATAGTGACACAACCTGATATTGTATTTGCAACTTTCTTAGCAGCCCGATTTCAGAGTAATATGAGGGAAGAACACAAGATAGCAGTAAAAAGAATCATGAGGTACATTTAAGTCACTCATAATTATGGGTTATACTTTGCTGCAAGAAGGGATAGTGAATTATCAGCATTTTCTGATGCTAACTAGGCTGGAGATGTAGTGGACAGAAAGTCCACTAGTGTTATAGAATTATATATTGGGTAGAAATGTTTTTGTTGGTGGATAAAGAAACAAGAAAATAATTCTCTTAGTACTGATGAAGTTGAGTATATATTTTCTACAAAGGCATGCACTCAACTACTATGGATGAAGAAACAACAGAAAGATATTGGAGATGAGGTGAAACAACTGATGGTGATTTACTGTGATAAAAATAGTAAAATTGATCATACAAATAATCTTGTTCATCATTCTCATATAAAACATATCAAAATTATATTTCACTTTATCAAGGAAAAAGTTGAACAAGGCATGATTAAAATGGATCATGTGGGAACTGATGAGAAAGTGGATGATATCCTGACCAAGCCACTGTCAGCGGCTGTGTTTGAGAAACATCGGTTGAACCTCAATGTTTAGCCACCTCCTAGTATATAAGTAGGTTACAAGTTTCCCCTCTCCCAGTTTGTTTTACTGTTCATTAATCTATTTGTGAATTTGATGTAGGTTTATGTGGGAGAAACTATCCAGGGGTGTTTTGAGCTGTTCAATGAACAAATACCGGTCTTTGGGTTTATTTTCAATGAGGTAGAAGGAGTAAAATTTGGACATGTGATGGAAATGTTATGATTCTATGACACGATGTGAATTTGGTGTTAGGAGTAGAAGGAATACATTAGACATCTAATTCTTAAGTGAAATGATGAGAATTCGTTGTAAGGAGGAGAAGGAATAAATTTAGGGCATGTAATACATCTGTGACAGAGTCAGTGAATATCTTGGGTGTCTTTAATTATTCCGAAACACAAGAACCAAATACCAGATTCCACCTTTTTTTCTACACTGAGAATTTCTCACGTAGACTTATAGTGTTGGATGGGTTGATTCTTGCATTTTAGGTTTTGATAGTGACTGGTGCTCTATTGAATTTATATGAAGATTGCTGACAAACCCAAAGGGGAATATTGTTGGAACAACAACCATTATATGAAAGAAATGTAGTATGATTTGTGTTTTTTGTCAATCATTATTTGAATTTTATAATTTTTTATAGGAAATGGATCATATAGTTCAAGCCGACAACAATATTTAAGGTGTTGTCATTTCCTGGTGTTTTCAAAATTTATGGGTCTAAAAATCAGAAAATAGAGAAAAGTGTGTTTGGGAAAGGAAGTTGTGCGTAATATTTTAGGTTTTATGGAAAATTTCACAGAAGGCATGTTTGGGATCAGAACGTCGAAAAATGGAAAAGATATAAGCTGCGTGAAAAATCTAGAGATGTGTGCAGAAAATGGTTCATGTGTGAAAAGATTTTTCATGTAGAATAAGAGGTTTTGCATGACAGGGTGGGTTTTTCATATGGGGGTCGACAATGCCTATAAATAATAGAAGGTTCCCTCATTCGGTATGGCTAAAGACTTAACGAAGATATAAACTTTGTTGGATGTAAAATCTATTAAAAAAGGAAGTTGTGCGTAAAAGTTGATGTTGCATGTAAAAGTTAAAGTGGCGCATAAAAGTTGAAGTTGCACGAAAAAAGTTTTAGTTGCATGAAATATTTCTATGAAAAAGTAAAATCATTCATGCCAATAGTGGATCTTGCATGAAAAGGAAAATATTGCACGCCAGAGTAAGATCTTATGCGTAAAGGGTAGGTGTTGTGCACAATTTTTAGTGTAAGATAATTACATGTTCTGAGAATCCGGTTATTTGGTTCAGTAATTTCAAGTAAATCAATCCAGGACTTCGATTCACGCAGTGTCTCATGATGAATAGATACAATGAATTTAATGAAAATCTATTGAAGCGACCTTCATGTAGATAAATTGAGTCAGACTTCTCACAAGGCAGTGAGCTAGGGGGAGTCGATGGAAGTGACCTAAGGGATGCAGTGAGCTTTCTTTGAATCATTGTAAAAGGAGTGTGCCTAGAATAGAGTGATTGTGACCGAACCTTGTAATCCACAAACTAGTGAATATTAGTGGATTTAGGTACGACCGATACATTATCGATGTGTGCTTCTTGGATATATCCCTTACTGGTTAACCAAGTAAAAGTATTGCATGGTCTCTATGCATGTGATTGTTTGATTTATATTCCCATCAGTCTTACATTTTTAACGAGTTCCTACCTATGTGGGAACAAGATCCTTGTTTTAGAAGGAAAATTTTACACCTTGATTCAACCCTCCCCTCTCAGGGTGTCCCAGGGTCCTACAGGCGGTCCAATATAGAGAAATCAATTATGATATCTTTTATTACAAGATATTCTCAAGTTTAATTACACCATTTCATGAGTAATATTTACCCAAAATATAAGAACCTATATTGGTGGCTACGCTTATAGAATAGTGTTATATAGATCATTAAATGTTTCCTCCCATTTTTTTAGATAGAGAATAATAAAAAAATTCTAACTAAATTTATCAAACCCCTAGAGGTTTTTTATTATAAGTGGGAAAATATTGATTCATTTCATTATAATAATTCTATTCTTGGTGTCATCTCACTTTATCCCTATACTAGACTAGATTTTGGTGGAGAGTTCAGGGTAACTATACATGGATGAGATCATAAGGTTTCATGGAGTGAATTCTAAAATAATACCCAATTGAGATTCTTAATTCACATCCCATTTATATAGGATCTTTTAAAATGAATTACAGACTCAAATATTATTGAGTATGATATCCCATCCCTAGATAGATGTATATATAGAGATGACTCTTTAGGTTCTTGAGGAAATGTTGTGGGCCTGCATCCTCTATTTTGTAAGAGATGGGATGCTCACCAATAATTAATGGATATTTAATAAAATAATATCTACCACTCAACTATTATCATGAAAACTTTTACAACCATATGTGGGATACCCTACAGGCCAACACTTTATTTGATATAGATTTAAAATTCATCACTTATGGGGAAAACTATTTTGTGGTTGATAACAAATAAGTTATAGGTGATCGAACAGTGGATGAGTGCATGTAAAATAAACCATAATTCCAATGCATATCGAACAAAAAGTTCATTGGAGTTTAATGTAATTTCCCATCCCAGGTAACTAAGCACTGACTTATTAATTGGTTCTACAATACCTAAGGTGTTCCTTCTTGTATGCCAAAGGCTACTAACTAGTGTATAGTGTCTTTAACTGATGTTATGGAGACTATAATATCAATATCATGACATAAAATAGTAAATAAATAACATATAATCAGTTAACATAAATTTATGTTCAATGAACTTTAGTAATGATGTAACCATCAATAATAAATAAACATTAATGAGCTATAACAAATTGAACACATATTGTTCACAAACACACACACACACACAATTATCACCCACTAGGTTTATCAAAAAATAAAAAATAGAAATAAAAAACCAATGGAGAAATATCCACAAAACATGAGTATCTATTTGAATATATCTCCAAATCCACTTATCTACTCTATAAATATCCCTTGTATAACATATTTCTTAAAAGTAAAATGTCGAGGTCTACATGCATAATAGGGTGCCTGTACAGTGTGTGAGAAATAAATATTAGATGGGTACTAATTACTACATAATATATAATCCATTATATCTATGAATACATGTACAAAAAATAAATTAGGTAATAATTAACAACATACAAGAAACCACATCAGGTCATCATATTCTAACGAGGCTAAGATGACACCTCTATTTTGTCCAATGATGGAATAAGATATATAGTATCCATATCAAATTGTAATTCCATCCTATGAATGATGAGTCATGGTTAAATATAGAAATAAAAGTTAGATGAGGATCCTTTCACTTGAAGGATATCCTCCCAACATTCTGTATGAATAATACTAGAGCGATATAACTCAATACCCCGATCCTCAATGCCCCATGCCACCCTAATCTCAGAACTTTCTCAAAATAATGAGTACCTGATGGTGTAACTCTACACCCTGATCCCTAGAGATTACATTTTATCCTCATAAAATTTTGATCAATATAATATAAAGATATATAAGAAATGGAAAATATATATATTCCTTCATTAAAGAAAAATTGGGGACCATAGGACTTTACTTATGATCCCGCAAGAACATGTTATGACTAATCACCTCAGATATATAAATCTACACCTTGATCCCTTGGTCTCTAGGAATCATCCTCATAAATAGATTCATATGCATGGTCAATAATAATAAAAACTAAATAGAATAATATCCCATCACCTTGACATAGACTATACCTTGATCTATATCTATCACTTCTCTAAAGAAAAACGTGTGAATTTATCATGCATAAATTTTCCTCAAAAATCACCACACACATAGCCATGAAAAAAAGATAGAAGCTAAACTATAACCATAATGATCCAAAAACCCATAGTACAAAGTACACATATAACCCAAAATTATTTACTACCTTTGGATTCAAAAATACACCACATCGATCTTTGGTAGTGAACATACCCATAAGGTTATAAGGAACCCATGTCATCTATCACTTTTGTCACTAGATCTCACAAACACACCCAATGGTTCAGAAAGAACTCACGAAAATTTGCAATACTTTACTAGGAAATAATACTATATAAGATACAATGGAATTAAATACTTAATATATCCATAAATCATACCCTCCTTGAATCCCTCAAGGCAAACTTTAATCAATCTATACCATATAGACCACTAGGGACCATGAATTAATGTATTCTACTCTATATCTTGAGAAATAGTTATCAAAAAAAGGTCACCATATAACTATCGACCTACACCCTTATAGGGTATTCTAATATCCACATCCATAACCATAAAACATTCCATACCATCAGGAAGTTTGACACTCATTGAAACCATTTGCCTAATACTTTTCCCTCTCTGAATCTTCTTTACATAACACTAACCCTCATCCCAAGAAACACATAATGCATTGTATGAGACAAAATTATTTAGAGGATTATCAGTGTTAACTAGGAATTATTCCCCTTATCAATGCAGTTAATGTGCATCTATAGAGTTCCTAAAACATATTTAGAAAATCCATTACAATTTCATAAAACTCTACCCCCACCTATCACATCCAAGGGAAACACTATCAGTCCCTAGTCAGTCACACCAAACTCAAACCCCTATCATGTTCACACAAGTACATGAATACACACATGTGGTTAAGTATTATGAAAAAAACCTACATCAATATTAGCATTACCACTCATTTAACCACTCTTTCTAAACCACTCTTGATCCCATAATAATTATCTCCATGTTCCTAAGATCCTTCATAACACTACAAACCTTAAATAATTAATTATAAAGATTATAATAAATTATTTCATTTAAACCAAGGAGTAATAATATAATAAATCTCATTTACCATCCACCCATGGGTAAAACCATGAGAAAAAAGGGATATTACATTCCTCTGAATCCCTTATAAACAAAATCCATATTGAATGACACTATATCACTCACAAATTTTGAATTAAATTAATAAAATCCAAAGATAAAATCATTGGGAAATTTACTATTTTATAAATGGATATAAATTAGTGAGATTTATCTTCTTTTGACATCCTCTAAACACCACAACATAAAGAACTATTATTTTTCAATAATTCCACATTTATCTGGTTGAACTGTAATTCAAACCCTAAATTAATCCCAAAATAGTTAGAGGGAAACAAGGTAGAGAATAAATAGTGGTATAGAAGATTGAATTAAATGAGTCATGTGTGGAGTAAGAATCTTTATCTAGACCTGATCCTTTGAGATAAAAGAAGATTAAAGAGATGGGGAGTGGGGAATCCCCCCTATAATTTGAGTTTCTAGATGAGGAAACACCTAGGAGATTTTATTATATTCTTTAGAATCCCCAAAATTTCCCTAAAAAATATTAAAAATATGTTCATTTTGTTGTTACCACAAGGATCATGAAATAATTTTTATAAAAGAGCCTAACTCTTTAAAATGTATGGATTCAATTTATTTTTTCTAAAACTCATGAATTTTATCTTTCCTCAAGTGTTAGAAGGAATATAGAGGGTCTAAGATCACATTTTGAGGTGATGATCAAGAGGTGGAGTGATATTACCAAATGAATATCTTTCACCAAAACCTATATTTATATCCACTAAATTTCCTATAGAAATTACAATATCAATGTTTGATAGAATGATCTACTAGAGTTTTTGTGGTTAGACACAAGAGTTTCATTGGGAAGTCATCAAATTTATGGTGGGGATATTTTTTTTAAAAAATTATTTAATTGGTTCTAAATTAATGAATTTAGTATTAAAAGGGTTTTATCCTACTTTTCCAACCCAATAGTGTGAACAAAACACCTCAACATTTCAATCACTTCCATTTACCTCTCAAAAATTTGAATCTTTATAAATTGATGTTCCTAATTTGAATTATAGAAAAACATTTGTGGGTTTCATGACCATAATTCTATGCTTCGTGAAGGTCCATGATCCCTTATAGGTGATCATCGGTCAACCAACTACAACGACTTAGTTTATCCTAGTATAGAAGAAAAGTTTTATTGAGAGTTTAAGGATCTTATATATGGATGAGGTCATATGGATTTATGGAGGTACATTGACAATTATTCTAAACTGAGATGCTAACTTCACATCTAGGTTGTGGAGGGTCTTTCAAAAGAAATTAGTGACTTAGTTATGGTTGATTACATCATTCCATCCTATAAAAAATTTAACGACCCAAAGTTTTTCAATGGAAATTCCCTTATTATATTTATGTCAGGAAAACACAACATAATGAACTACTAAGTGATAATTTACCTTTAAACACAAGTTTTTCACTTCTATGTTTTGAATTTTGAAAATCCGACATACCCGGTCGTGTTCAAGATGATTTTTGGTGTCTAATGAAACAAAAATAATTTTCAGTGAATAGTAACATACCCTTAGGAATAGTAACATACCCTTATGAATAGTATTATTAAAAATATGAATAGTAAATCATCCAACATAAGAGTAACCATACCCCTGAATAATTAAATAAAATTTAGACATCTTATAAAGTGACAATTTGACCTTAGTAAACGTTTTGGTATTTTGTAAATTACAAATAATTAATTATAAGTAATTAATTAATTTATAAGAAAATTTATTTCCATAAAATGTATTCATAAATTATTAAATCAATGTATTATTGTTTTTATATAATTTTATAAGACCCTACGTAATTTTTAAAAGCACTATAAAATCAGTTTTAATTTTTAAAAACTGTTTTTTAAGTAAATTATGATTTTAATTAAATATTAAATTAATAATATTTATAAAATTATCTTTGAAAAATGGAATTCGTTTTTGGATCATACACATCTATAAATTTTTTGGGTAAATTTTCGTGATTTTTCTGAAATACTTGAATTTTTGATGAATAGTGAAATACCGTAATTTAGAAAAATAAGCTAAATAAGGTAATTATTGAGTCATGTGTGATGTTATGCTGATGTAAGCCCACTTGGTTTGAGATAACATGATAAAATTACTATTTTTGGTCATTGAAGACTCACTATTCCTTGTCTTAGGGGAAATTAATAAACTAATGAATTTTATATTAAGGAAACCCCTCTCCCCTCCACTATAAATACCACCCTTCACACTCTCATATCCTCACACCTCTCAAGCTCCAAGCCTTCTCTAAACTCTTCCCAAAAATATTCCTTATCCCCTCTCCCACTTCCAAGAGCTTCTGGTCTCATCAAAAGTCCATGTCTATCTTCATTAAGGAGGATCTCAAGAGGAGGATTTAAGAGGTAATTTTTATCCCACTTCTCCTTTAATTTCCTTTCAAGTTCAAGTTCATTTCTTGATCTCTCCCCACCTATCATCATACAAATGGTATTTTAACTCCAGTATTATACATATAATTTAATTTTATGATTTCAATGGGATATTATATCATCCAACCCCCTTTCCCTCTTCCTTTTATTCTATTAAAGAAAACGTTGCTCGTGAGGTGTTAATTTATCACCTTCAAGAATGACATGCTTTCTTCTTCCATTTCTACCTTCAGATATGGTCAAGAAACCATTTTTATGGTTAAAACAGAATATTTTATATGTATAATGTCCTATTTAAAGTTCTGTAACTGAATTATGAACATATTACTAAGTGATAAATTAAAACAAGTTCATTGTGATCGAAATACCACCCAAATTAACCTAAACAATCTTCATTTAATTTTTATCTAATTATTCATCCACATGGTATATGATATAACTCATTATAATATCATTATAAATTCTTTAATGTCATTAATTACATGTAATATTAGTTCTGGAGGTTTACCCATGTTCTACCCGAACTTCAATTTAAGAATACAAGTGAGCCACTCAAGAAAACCATAAAAACAAACATTCCCGAATAATGTTTTTAAACTCCATAACTCATCCAAATGCACATAAAATAACTTAATGAAACCATAATTTACCATATTAATGTAAAAAACTTTATGGATTTCTAATTAATGAATATAATGTCATTATATAGGACATTAAATAGAAGGAAGCATTCAGATACAAGGTAAGGAGAAATATCGAACCCAATTTTCTTCCTTCAGGTTCTCCCTCTTTCACTAAATTTTTGATATGGTTAATCCTTAAAGATCATTTTATCATTATTGTATTTAATTTTCTAGGATATAAATTTTTGTCACTGGTTTTTATTTCAAACAAAATGTTTTCCAAAAGAACTCTCCTTTTAAGAACACCCTTTTACTTCTCACTCAAAGTGGACAGTTCTTATAACATGTATGTTATTCCCTCTTTCTTTTGGGAACCCAAAGATTATGAATCTGTTATTATGAGATGAAACCCATTCAATTCTATGGGTTAGTTATGTAAAATTTTGATATGTGTTCTATGTGTCAAGCATTATGATGATAATTTTATGATGTGACGGGTGCACCGAGAATTATATAGCGCGATATGAATGTTTCAATGTGATGGGTGCACCCAGAATTATACAGTTCTTCAATGCATTGGTTAAAGTGATTAATTTCATGATTAAATGTGAAATTATGTGTGAACAATATTCTATCTTGGTTCACAAGTATGTGTGGTAGTTAACCATTAATACATGATGTTTCATTTGTTATGCATTGCCACATTTCAAGTCTTATATTTATGCTTCCTCTCATGTTCATGATTTCTTTACCTATGTCATGATTATGCTCACCCAATGCTATATTCTTCTTATATATCCTCTTACTGGGATTTTAGATAACCCCTTTTGATGTATATCCTCAGGTGTCTATATATACTAAGGAGAGGACAAGTGACAATAAGAAGCTAGAGAAGAATAAATTAAATAAATGTTTATGATTGATGTTGTAATTGCTATGTATGGTCCTAGTTTTCCCAAGACACTAAACCATTGTATCATCTATGTGTAATACTATTATGTTTTTTACCTTTATAATGATGTAATAGTAATGGAAGAAAATGCCTGGATTCTATAGTCGGCATCAGAGGAAAGGTTTAGTTAATTTGGGAATTAGGATTAGTGAACCCTAGAGAAAACCTATAGCATGAGACTAAGTACAAATATGCACACAAGAATATTTACATAGGGATACCATATGTTATGTTCTTATTATAAATTGTTTAAATGAATAAGTTATTCATGAATTGTTTACTTATGTTTTGTTCTAGCCTTTTCTATTTTAGAAAATGATGGTAACCAGGAGAAATCAGGCCAACAACTCGTGCGAGGGACAATGCAACGATTGCCCGAACGACATCCCCAAATATTTGAGAGGTGGAGTTCAAAACTTTATGGCGATGCTTAACCAATTATCTCAGGTTATGAACAATAACCATAATAATGGGGAACGTCCTACTTCACCAAAGAGGGAGAAACTGGCTATCGAATGTTTTATGCGGCAACGACCACCGACGTTTAGTGGATCTTCTAACCCACTAGTTGCAGAAGAGTGGGTCAACTCCATGGAGAAGATCTTTTATTTTCATCAATGTTATAAGATGGAGAAGGTGACCCTAGACGTTTATCATTTAGATGGATAAGCTGATCAATAGTGGGATTTGATTAAGAACACCATACCAAGGGAGGAAATTGAAGAGATGGAATGGGAAGACTTTAAGATAATGTTTCTTAATAAGTATTTCCCACGAACTCTTCATACAAAGATAGAGAGAGAATTTATAGAGCTCAAGAAAAAAGAAGGAGAATCTGTCACAACCTATGAAGTGAATTTCATAAGGATTGCATGGTACGCTTCGGGTTTTGTTATCAACAATGATAGAAAAATTGATAGATTCTTTATTGGATTAAAACCACACTTTCTAAAGGATCTTGAAATTAGAGACATTGGGAGTTATGAAGAATTTTTTTGATGTGCCCTCAAAGTGTATATGGAGTTTGGAGAATGGTCCCATGGCTACGGGGATAAGAAATGAAAGATTGAGTTTCAAGCTGGAGGATCTAATGGAAAAGGTGGGAAGAAAAATCAACGACCCACATGACAAAAATGTGGGAAGTGGCACCATGGGAACTGCATCAAAAGGATAGGGAAATGCTTCAAGTGTGGGAAAGAAGGACACCATGCTCAAGAGTGTCGAAAAGACACGAAAAGAAAGGATAATGCAGTGGATTAAAGGAGAGAAACACTCATGGTTCAATGCTACAACTGTAGGGAGCTAGGGCACTATGCAAACCAGTGCACTAAACCTCGAGTTCTCAAGGGTAATCAACATCAGCAACTACCAAAGCCAAAGGAACAAGGGAAGGATTATTACATCACTACTGTAGAGGTGGAGCATGATAATGAAGTCGTACAAGGTACACTTCCTATTCACTCAAGAATGGAAAAAGTCTTATTTGATTCTGGTTCTATGCATTCTTTTATATCTTGAAAGTTTTCTAGAACTATAGAATAGAAGGCTTGAAACCTTGAAGTAGAGATATCTGTAATAACACCAAGTGGTGCAATCATTGTAACCCAAGTGTTTGACTCTTCTCTTGTTGGCGTATGTGGGAAGATTCTTATGGAAAATCTTGTAATACTTCCCTTGGTGGAATTCGATGCTATAATGGGAATGGATTGGCTCTCATTATATAGAGAACATATCAATTGTAAGGAAAAAAATATCTATTGATATTCCGAACCATCCCATGCTCCTCTACAAATGCAAGGAAGATCATGAATCTCCTTTTAAAAATCCTTCAATGGTGTGTGTGTTGATTTCCTATGAAGAAGAATACCTTGCCCAAATGGTTGAGTCGAAGGAAAGAGCCAACCTTGAGGAAATTCCCATCGCGAGGGAATACGATGATGTATTTACCAAAGAGTTACCCAGAATTCCCCCGGATCGTGAGGGAGAGTTCTCAATTGAACTCATGTCTGGACCTACTCCTATCTCGAAGTGTCCCTATAAGATAGATTCTATCGAACTGGAGGAGTTAAAGAAGAAGCTGCAAGAGCATCTAGACAAAGGTTTCATACACCCTACTGCATCACCTTGGGGTGAACCAGTGCTCTTTGTGAAGAATAAGGATAGAACAATGCGGTTGTGTATTGATTATCGGGAACTTAACAAGATCACCATAAAGAACAAGTATCCTCTTCCAAGGATTGATGACTTGTTCGATCAGTTAAGAGGAGATCAATACTTCTCAAAGGTGGATCTTTGTTCTGGATATCATCAAGTAAAGGTGAATATCAGAAGATATTCAGAAGACTGCCTTCCGTACAAGGTATGGGCAATATGAGTTTTTGGTGATTCCCTTCGGACTTATTAATTCCCCTGCAATCTTCATGGATTTGATGAATAGGGTCTTTAGACATTACCTCGAAAAATTTGTGGTAGTGCTTATCGATGATATTATCATCTACTCCAAGAGCAAGGAGGAACATGAAGAACATCTAATACTTGTGTTAGTGACATTGAGAAAGGAGAAGTTGTACGCCAAGTTTAGTAAGTGTGACTTTTGGATGAAGTAAGTCACGTTCTTGGGGCATGTGATCACAAGTGAGGGAATTTCTGTGGATCCTTCCAAGAAAAAGGCGATTGAGGAATGGCCCATGCCCTCTAGTGTCATAGAAATCCGTAGTTTTCTTGTATTAGCTGGGTACTACTGACATTTTGTGAGAAACTTCTCATGATTGTCAAGCTCACTAACTAAGTTAACAAGGAATGGGGTAAAGTATGTCTGGATGGAAGAATGTGAGGGAAGCTTCAAGGAGCTAAAGAGAAGGTCGATCACTACACCTGTACTCACATTACCGAAAAGTGGATAAAGTTTTGCGATATACAGTGACAATTCAAAGAAATTCTTAGGTTGTGTACTCATGAAAAATGACAATGTGACAGCCTACGCCTCATGACAGTTGAAGATCCATGAGCAGAACTACCCGACACATGATCTAGAGCTGGAAACTGTGATTTTTGCCTTGAAAATTTTGGCGGCACTACCTTTATGGTGAGAAGTGTGACATATACCCCGACCACAAGAGCCTAAAGTATATATTCACACAAAAGGAGCTCAACATGCATCAAAGGAGATGGTTAGAGCTAATCAAAGATTACGATTGCTCTATTCACTATCATCCTAGAAAGGAGACCAAGGTAGCTGATGCTCTAAGTAGAAAAGAACCTGCTACTCTATCCATGTTGTGGATTGAGAAAGACCCTATCTTCTTGGATATGCAAAGAATGGATTTAGAAATCATAAGGGTATGGGAGGCATCGTACCTTTCCCAAATGATTGCACAACCATCCATCCAGGAGAAGATTATGGAAGCACAAAGGGATGATGTGGAGATACAAAAGAGGGTGATTGAAGTAAAGGAAGGGAAGATGCAAGAGTTACATATCGAATATGATGGTGTGATTCAGTTTAGAACGCGTCTTTGTGTGCCTTCATCACCCGGGATAAAGAAGGAGCTATTGGAAAATTCATATAGCTCAACTTTCCCTATCCATCCCGGGAGTACCAAGATGTATTGTGATCTCCAAGAACACTTCTGGTGGGATAACATGAAGAAGGAGATTGCAGAATATATATAAAGGTGCTTGGTATGCTACCAAGTTAAAGCTGAGCGACAAAATACCAAAGGTATGATGCAGCCATTGCCTATACCCATGTGGAAATGGGAAAATGTTACTATGGGCTTTTTCATGGGTCTCCCGAAGACGTCAAAGGGAAATAATGCGATATGGGTTGTGGTTGACCGACTCACCAAGACTGCCCATTTTATCAATATTCGGGAAGATCTCTCGCTTGAACAACTTACAAAGATATATGTGAAGGAAGTGGTGCGACTGCATGGTGTTCTACTCTCAATTTTCTCTGACCGTGATCCGAGGTTCACATCTAAATTCTGGAGGATCCTTCAACATGCTTTGAGTACTGAATTAAATTTCAGAATGACCTATCACCCCCAAATTGATGGCCAATCTAAAAGGACTATTCAGATGGATGAAAATATGCTAAGATCCTTCTCTCTAGAATTCAAAGGTGGATGGGATCAACATCTCCCATTGGTTGAGTTATTGTACAAATATAGCTTCCACTCGAGTATTCAGATGGCTCCATATGAAGTTATGTATGGAAAGCGATGTACAAATCCAACCTGTTGGGATGAATTTGGAGAAATAAAGATACTTGGACATGATCTTTTTCAAGAGATGAAAAAGAAGGTTCAAGTCATCCAGAAACACATCAAAGCTGCTCAAAGTCGGCAAAAGAGCTATGCTGACAACCTTCAAAGGGACTTGGAGTTCGATGTTGGAGATAAAGTCTTCCTTCAAATATCACCATGGAAAAGAGTAATGCGGTTTGGGAAGAAAGGGAAGCTAAGCCCAAGGTACATTGGACCCTTTGATATCCTTGACCGCATAAGAGTCATGGCCTATCGTCTTGCACTTCCACCAAATATGGCTCGAATTCATGATGTTTTTCATGTATCACTACTGAGGAAGTACATACCATACCCCTCACATGTACTAAACTCAGAGGTGGTGCAACTGGAAGATGATCTCTTCTATGAGGAGCAGCCAGTAAAGATTCTGGATCAGAGGGATAAGGTTCTACAAAACAATAAAACCCATCTTGTCAAAGTGTTGTGGAGGAACCGTAAGTTTGAGGAAGCAACTTGGTAACTAGAAGAGGCAATGAAGGAGAAACACCATCACCTATTTGTGTAAAGTGAAATTTCGGGGGCGAAATTTATTAAGGGGGGAAGAATGTAACGACCCAAAGTTTTTCAATGGAAATTACCTTATTATATTTATGTCATGAAAACACAACATAATGAACTACTAAGTGATAAGTGAACTTTAAACATAAGTTTTTCACTTCTATGTTTTGAATTTCGAAAATCTGACATACACGGTTGTGTTCAAGATGATATTTAGAGTCTAATGAAACAAAAATAATTTTCGATGAATAGTAACGTACCCTTAAGAATAGTAACAAACCCTTATGAATAGTATTATGGCCCTTATAAATAGTAAATTATCCAACATAAGAGAAAAATTACCCATTAATAATTAAATAAAATTTATACATATTAGAAAGTGACAATTTGACCTTAGTAAATGTTTTATTATTTTGTAAGTTAAAAATAATTAATTATATGTAATTAATTAATTTAAAAGAAAATGTATTTCCATAAAATGTATTAATAAATTATTAAATCAATGTCTTATAGTTTTTAGTTAATTTTATAAGACCCTACATAATTTTTAAAAGCACTATAAAATTAGTTTTAATTTTTAAAAACTGTTTTTAAGTAAATTATGATTTTAATTAAATATTAAATTAATCATATTTAGAAAATTATTTTTGAAAAATGGAATTCTTTTTTGTATTCTACACATCTAAAAATGGTTTGGGTAAATTTTTGTGATTTTTCTGAAATACTTGAATTTTTGATGAATATTGAAATACCGTAATTTAGAAAAATAAGCTAAATAAGCTAATTATTGAGTCATGTGTGATGTAATGCTGATGTAAGACCGCTTGGTTCGAGATCACATGATAAAATTACTATTCGTGGTCATTCAAGACTCACTATTCCTTGTCTTAGGGGAAATTAATAAACTAATGAATTTTATATTAAGGAAACCCCTCTCCCCTCCACTATAAATACCACCCTTCACACCCTCATTTCCTCACAACTATCAAGCTCCAAGACTTCTCTAAAATATTCCCAAACATCTTCCCTAGACCCTCTCCCACGTCCAAGAGCTTCTGGTCTCATCAAAAGACAAAGCCTAGCTTCCTTAAGGAGGATCTCAAGAGGAGGATTTAAGAGGTAATTCCTCTCCCACTTCTCCTTTAATTTCCTTTCAAGTTCAAGTTCATTTCTTGATCTCTCCCCACCTATCTTAATACAAATTGTATTTTAACTCCATTATTATATGTATACTATAATTTTATGATTCTAATGGGATATTATATCATCCAACCCCTTTTACCTCTTCCTTTTATTTTATTAAAGAGAACGTTGTTCGTGAGGTGTTAATTTATCACCTTCAAAAATGACTTGCTTTATTTTTCCATTTATACCTTAATATCTGGTCATGAAACCATTTTTATGGTTGAACCAGAATATTTATTATGTATTCTGTCCTATTTAAAGTTCTGGAACTCACTTATGAACATATTACTAAGTGATAAATTAAAACAAGTTCATTATGATCAAAATACCACCCAAATTAATCCAAACAATATTCATTTAATTTTTATCTAAAGATTCATCCACATGGTATATGATATAACTCATTACAATATCATTTTATATTATTTAATTTCATTAATAACATGCAATTTTAGTTCTGGATTTTTACCCATGATCTACCTGAACTACAATTTAAGAATACAAGTGAACCACTCAAGAAAACCATAAAAACAAACATTTTCGAATAATGATTTTAAACTCTATAACTCATCCAAAGGAACATAAAATAACTTAATGAAACCATAATGAACCATATTAATGTACACAAGGTTCGGGATTTATAATTAATGGATATAATGTCATTATACAGGACATTAAAGAGAAGGAAACATTCAGATACAAGGTAAGGGGAAATCTCGAACCCAATTTTCTTCCTTCGGGTTCTCCCTCTTTCACTTAATTTTTGATATGGTTACTCCTTGAAGATCATTTGATCATAATTGTCTTTAATTTTATGGGATATACATATTTTTCACTGGTTTTTATGTCAAACAAAATGTTTTCCAAAAGAACTCTTCTTTTAAGAACACCCCTTTTACTTCTCACTCAAAGTGGACGGTTCTTGTAACATGTATGTTATTCCCTCTTTATTTTGGGAGCCCAATTCTTATGAATGTGTTACTATGAGATGAAACCCATTCCATTCCATGGGTTAGTTATGTACATTTTTGATATGTGTTCTATGTGGCAAGCATGATGATGATAATGTTATGATGTGACAGGTGCGCCCATAATTATACAACGCTCCAATGCATTGGGTAAAGTGATGAATCTCCTGAAAAAATGTAAAATGATGTGTGAAAAAGATGCTATCTTGGTTCACAAGTATGTGTGGAATTTAACCACTAAGACATGATGTTTCATTTTTATGCATTTCCACATTTCAAGTCTTATATTTATGCTTCCTCTCATGTTCATGATTTCTTTACCTATGTCATGATTATGCTCACCCCATGCTATATTCTTCTTATCTATCCTCTTACTGTGATTTTAGCTCACCTCTTTAGATGTATATCCTCAGGTGGCTACATATACTAAGGAGAGAAAAAGTGACAATAAGAATCTAGAGAAGATGAAATTAAATAAATGTTTATGCTTGATGTTGTAATTGCTATGTATGGTCCTAGTTTTCCCAAGACACTAAACCGTTGGATCATCTATGTGTAATACTATTATGTTGTTTACCTTTAAAATGATGTAATAGTAATGTAAGAAAAGGCCTGGATGCTATAAAAAATTTCAAGAAAAAGGATCTTGAGGATATTTTCTAGGATTTCATGCTTGATTTTATTAATAGATGGTATGATCACCTATAATTGGGGGAATTTTAATAAAATAATAGCTACCAATACACTATTATCATGACACCTTTTGAGTCCTTATATATGAGATATTACTGGTAACCTCTTTGTTGGATATGGATTGGTATGTTTCCACTTTTTGGGGCCAAGCTGGTGTGGTTGATAATAAAGAAGTTATAGGTGATCTTGAAGTGGATGATGAAAGATCAGAGCCATCATAAGTTTTATAAAACAAAAGAAAATGACCTTTAGAGTTTGATATAATGTTCTAGCCAAAGGAACTAGAAAATGGTTTAAGACGGGCTACTACAAGACCTCAGACATACGTCTTCATATTCTAGAGGTCACTAACTAGTAGTGATAATATTTAATCTATTTCGGGGATACTATAATCTTATTTTCATAGAGTAAAATACCTGATAAATAAAGAAAACTATAATTTAACCCTAGAGTTAGTGTAATGAATTATTGTGATAAACTAACCATCAATAATAAATAATAATTAATGTTATATAATAATATAATAACATACTAGACATGCACACATGCACAGACAGACAAATATCACTCATCAAATTGATCAAGAACTAAATAACAGAACACAAATACCGGTGGAGAAATATACAAAAAACAAAATTTTCTCCTTGGTCCTGTCTCTAAAATCCATCAAGCTACTCCATCAAGATCCCCTATATAGATTTTTACATTAATGTCGAATATAATGGTCTAAATGTGAACTAGGGTTCCTGTGTAGGGTTTGAGAAATAAGTCATTGCAGGGTACCAAAAACTTCTTCTTATATATAGTATCATATTTTTGTATCCATGGAAAAATATATATAAGGTGGAAACAACCAACATGTAATAAACCACAACAGAAAATAATATACTAACCTGGTAAGGATAATACATAATCCCACATTTTTTATTTAATAATATTTTATTATCCACATCTAATTGGAAGCCCACCAATTGAAATGTGAGATATAGTCAAATCTCAACATACAAAGTAACTATGGATACTTTCAAACAATGATGAACCTTGTCGAAACTAAAATAATGACCTTCTTGGTGATGTAAAATTACACCCTGATCCATGGTGTCATGGCCACCATACATGGGTACCCCTCCTAGGATGACAATGAGTATGGGAATGACCCTTGAAGCCCATCTCCAATAGGCCATGGGTTGGAAACTATCACCGAGGGGGTAGAATGAATTCAAATGTGAAATATCACCTTAAATATATAAATTTAAGGATAAATGATAAGACGAGACCCTCTAATCAACTCCAAATCATAAATAAATAAGATATCCCAATACATGAATATAATTTCATATAAGTATAAACAAATGAAAATACTAAAAAAAATATTGGTAGTGACTATGAAGCTCCAACAACTCCTAAAAAACTCTATGATCTTGTAATTCCTAGCCTGATAACCATCTAGCCCCTACATAACTAAAAAATAGTTTATATATATTGGGTGAGAATACATGTATACTCACTAGGATCCTCCCCAAAACCACTTATGAAAATTTTAAAGATGCATAATTAAGCATAATGAATAAACAAATGAAACCAACTCATTACCTAAGTAGGAAAAACTGTATCCCATCCTCACTAAGATTCCCACACCAAGTAACACATAGAATTAAGCAGTTAAATATCAAAATATTAGATAGGTGAAAGGTAACCTGAATCTATTTACCTATTTATTTATCACTCTCATGCCCCAACTACAAACATCCTAGGCTCCCATACCTTCCAGAATTAATCCCATACCCCATGAAATTATATATTTTCTACATCTAATATTTCATCCCTCACATATATCTTAGCTACAAATCATCAACTCCCAAAACAAATTAAAAAGTATAGAATCCAACACAACCCAAGTTTAATGTATTATACCTAAATATATCATTATAGTTGTGTTTCTTGTATTTATTTTATGGTATTTTAATGTATTGATTTTTTATTTAATTGAACAATCATGCCAATTTTGGAACATATTGACTTGTTTAATGTTTTTTGAAGGAAACAATGAATATTTTAAAATAAAATGACAAGTGGATAATTTTTTAGCTAAAATACACTTCATACCACAAGATATGTTAAGCATCACAATAATAGATTTTTGAATCCAAAGAGGAGATGGACAACTGGGGAAGAACGATTACAGGTAGTGTAACTCATTTACACGTCATGACTTCATTAGAAGAAGAAGCACTGATAGGAAAAGTTGTGAAACTATTACATGTCATGAAATACAATTACACATCATGTATTACAATTAAACAACATGTCTTTCTTAGAGATGAGTTTTTGTATGAGATACGCCCGAATTCACGATGCCTCAAAATTAAAATATTACACATCATGTAAACAAAATCACATGTCATGTTTCTTAGGACAAGATTTATAATTTCATATTCTATGTATCTTCATGTTTTCCCAAAATCTATGACTTTGGACACACCCAAGACTACCTTTTGACCATTCATTAATGATTTTCCTTATTTTACTATCTATTTCGAGCTATAAAAGGAGGTATAGGTTGCTACTATTGAAAAAATGGAGATCTGGGGACCAAAGCATTGAGTGAGAAGCTACATGGCCCTTTATGAGTTATTCACTCTATATGTTTTAATTTTATTTTATCCTTACCTCTTATTATCTAATCACTAGGGTGAGAGGGTAAACCCTCCATGTTCTAGGTTAATTTAATAAAAGGGATAAGGTTCCATTGGATTTTTTTCATTTATTTTTATTCATGTATTTTTTTGTGTAATTTATTCTCTAAATTCAATTTCCTTTATTTTTCTTCTGTCATTACTATTGATAATTGAAACATAAAGGAATCATAAAATTTCCTAACTGAAAAAAATGAGGAATGAACATTTTAATATTTATGGGAAATCAAGTTTAAATATGGAATTGAGATAAATGTGATTTGTCAAAATCCTAATTTACCAGAGTGAAGGAAAAAGGTTATTTCCATGTCAAGGATGGGATACCATGAACATTGGATCTTACTCATCTCAAATCTGACACCAATCATGAATTAATCAACCTATTTTATTAAATCTAGTTGTACATAAACCCTAAAATTATAAAAACCCTGGCATGATTTCCAAATCTGAACACAAACCAATCAATCTTGTTTTTTATCCTTTTCTTTTTCAAAATAAAATAAAACCCAACTTTTCTCACCTCTTTTTTAAATTTAATAAAATTAAATCTTTTTGAAAATGTAATCAAACTAATTTTACCATATTTGTGGATCGATCTTGAAGGTGTTTACTACTATGTTTTAATTAATCAAGTAGAATAGTTTGCGTTTTAAAAATTTTGTTTTTTCATAGACCCATATGGAAATATTGATACCCTCTGGGCCTGTTATATCACTACCCCTGCAAGTACACATGTTGTAATTGTAGTTGTTAAAACTGACGTACATGAATGTGTTATCACCTAAAACCATTATAACCCCCCAAACATGTATAGTAAAACTTAGTGTCATCAAAACCCATATAGACAGGTACCCTATACCATAATCCATTATAGTATGGATATGCCTCCAAATAATGCTTTGTCTGAGAGGAGAGTGGGGAAGAGGGAGAAGTAAACCATATGTTCCCTCACTAACCATTATTTTGGGGAAAAACTCAGAACTCAAAACATTTAGGCATCAACTACCCTCCCAAATCTGGTGGTGGAGTGTATGAAATCTGATAATATAAATAATAATATATCACACAACCAACTAAGGGTGACTATATAGCCTTATTCTAAACTACAAATATCATCCCACATGACACATAACTACCATCTCTAATGTATAGAGAAATGGATATCATATAATAACACACTAATTAATATTTTATCACCATTATTATTTTTAATTTATTAATTATAAATCAATAACCATTCATTTATCCCATTAAAAATTATGGACTAATAATCTATTTCATCACAAGATAATATGATTTCATAATTTCTATTAAAATTCACAATTTCTATCTCCAGCTCTTTGATAATTAATCCAATCATCCCATGGTTCTCATATAATTTATTAATCATTAATCCTATCAATAACACCCAATACCATGATTTTATTTATAATTCACTTACCATTCCATGGTTTAATAATTCTAGTAATCGACCTAAAATACAAGAAAGTAGATGCACTTGTAATACATAGGATAAATACATTAAGTAATTAGAAACTAAAAAATAAAAATAAATAAAACTAACTATAAAATGAATAAATAAATAAAAATTGGGAAATCCCAACTCTAACCTTGTACCAATAAAAAAATTAACAACTATAACACAATCATCTTAGTAATAGGAAAGCCGTAATATCCACTTGTTACACCTATCCTGAACATACCGAATCCCAAAGATGAAATCAAGGTAATGATATAATATCCTAGAGAATATATTCATCAAAAATAATATATTTTCTTTATTATAAACTTGGGTTGAGACTAAGGTCATATTGTAATGCACACATGCTTAGAAAAATGGTATAATAGTATGGTTGGTCTCTCAATAGACTCAAACAATTTAGTCTAAAAAATCAAACATTTTTCATTAACATATTTAATTAAATAATTAATTATAAAAAGGTTTCAATAACAAGAAACCTAACATCATTATCTTATAATAGAAAATATTCAATAATAAACATGCTTTAGGAAATAATTTCAGATTCAAAAATTCTCAAGAAATAAATGTAATTAGTTCTACAAGATTCATCCATTATTTTTTTCATCTTACCATATTTATGTTTTTATCTAATTTAAAGAATATCATTCATGCTTATGGATAAAAGGAATCACAAAAATCAATTGCACGCTATCTATAACACATAAAGAGTCACCCAATCATAAGTTAAACCACATGCGATCACAATATCCCATTCTATATTTCATTCTTCCTAAATTTATACTTTATTATATTCATTAGGTTGATTTCACCATTACCCAAATAATAAAAACCAAGATAATACCACACTTTTGTATAAAATAATAATTCACAAATCTTCTACCTCAATAGATGCTTCGATGATCCCTACATAACCAAACCAAAAATACGAGATGCTCTCAATGTAGAGACCCGAAGCTTGACGTACATTGACATTACATTACATTTGCGGAATACATAGTAAATAAAAAAAAACACACACAAAAGGATCATAATAGTTTAGTGTCTTTGGAAACTCGGAATATAATCTTCTATTCCTGGTGAAAGATCTTCAACATCTCCCATAAAGATCTTCCTTTTTTTATACCTAAAACCTTTCTTTATATCCTGGGGAAAAGAAAACATAAAAAGGTGAGCTCAAATGCTCAGTAAGGGTAAACAAAAGAAATATCAATCACATCATATACATAAGCACATAACTTTTGGAAATCTTAACCTGTAAA
This sequence comes from Viscum album, assembly GCA_963277665.1. Lineage (NCBI taxonomy): Eukaryota > Viridiplantae > Streptophyta > Magnoliopsida > Santalales > Viscaceae > Viscum > Viscum album. The sequence continues at coordinate 52,662,031 of OY728138.1, read as the reverse complement.
AGAGTTCATAATTTCATAACCTGGGATAACTCATGGCATTGAAATGTAATCACAATAATCATAATTTAAAACATTAAACTTTTTGGCATACACACATAATCATAGAGAATCATTTCTTATTAGTCAAGACTCATTGCCAAGAATATCATAGTGGACAAAGTCCCTTTCTGAACCGAGTTACCCTCGTTTCAGTCCCGTTTCACTGAACCGGTATAACCTACCATTCCAGCCATGTCTATCTCATGAGATATAAAATCATTACCCAATGAATTTGAGGGAGATATAGGTCCCACCCCTCTCATAATGATACCATTCTTATGTGTGCCACCAAAATCTTAAATCATACATCATTGCATAACCCATGTAATAAAAATGGGAATCTTAAACATCGTGACATCATAAAACAATTCATATAAGAGAAAGGAATTCATAAAAATATTTCCATCACAACATAATAAAATCCATTTAATAATAGGGATAAAAACAGAAACCTATATTATCTTATATGGAAAATAATTTTGATAAAACTCTTGAACTTCATTCTTGAGGAAAATATCCTTTATGCTTCAAAAACACTTTTCCTTTCTTAAAATGTCGTACAATTATAAACTAAAAGAAGTTGATTAAAAATAAACTTGAAAACTTATAAAGGAAGCTTCTTGGAAGTAATGTTTTAAAAATCCATTCATGCCGTATAAGTTAAAAAAACATTCTTTGTACTTTTTTCAGAAAAGTCAAAAAGTACGTCGTACGAAAAACGACAAAAGATTCCTTTCATATCTTTTACTAAAAACTCACCGAAGGGTAAAATTGGATATAAACTATTGTAGAAGGATATAAATATTACATATTGAGGAAAGATGGATGTGGATGATAAAATACACCCCAGTAAATACCAAATCATAAACAATCTCGGATAAAAATGAGATTGTGATATTTCCCTAACCTTAGGTCCGATTTGTTTCGTAAGTGTCTGAACCTCCTGTATAATGATTTAAATAATGTCATTGACTTATTTCAGAATCATATTCATTGTTATGATATCATATATGGGTCACTTATGACTTTATATTACCCATTCTTTTGTAAATTCCATGTCAAAGAGCGTTTTGGGTAAAATTGTTTCATTTGTCGTCCGTGTTTTGACTTGTAATTATTCATATGATTACTTAGATCATGATTACCTAATTCCAGAATATAAATCATGATATATATATATATATATATTCATAATATACATATATATATATAATAAATCAGTAAATGGAAATAAATACACCATTCATGGAGACGGTAGGCCGTACGTACGCATGAACACTATTTTTGTTTCCTTATTGAGTTGAACGGAATTAAGTAGATGACATAGATATATATACACATAAATCCAGTATAATTATTCTGTCATATATTTAATTATTACTTATTATATATACTTTATAATCATTCATGAATAGTTAAAGTGGAGAATGAATCTCATCGCGGCGTGGAGACGGTAGTCCGTACGTACGCACGAGCGATGATATCATTCTCATGATCGTGGGACTGTATTGGAGTGTATGTATACTATTTAAGAATCAATATAACTTTAAAATAATAATATATAGTTATTATTTACACCATTATACCCATCCAAGTAAGGTGGTGGTGGAAAATAGATTTCACAACGGCGTGGAGACGGTATTCCGTACGTACGCACGCGCGGTGATTTCGTTTTCCGTAGGATGGATAGATGGTGAAATAGGATTGTTTCACACTTATAATAACATATCATTATATGAGTGATACTGATGTTATTAATTCATAATGAAACAACCTAAGAAGAAGAAGTGGAAGAAGAAATAAAGGTGAAAGGATCGGTAACAGAAATTACCTCTTCTTTGAAGCGCCTCTTTGATATCTTCTATTATGGCACTACAATTGGTTTTTGAGGAAGACCAGAACCTCTAAGATGCTGCTAGGGATGTGGAGAAGAGAATTTGGTAGGGTTTGGCCGATCATGAAGGCTCAAAGTTGTGTGAGGAAGAGAGGGGGGAGGTTCCCTTTTATAAGGGAGGAGAGGGGCACCTTTGGAATAACTAAAAATATTATTTTATTATAAAGTCAAGTTCGGTTTTAAATAGCTCCAAATTCATTTATTTAGAGGCTAAGGTGGGGATGGGTCGAAATCCTCTCATCCAATAGAATTTAGACAAGTTTAGGTTCCGATTTTAACCTTATCATTTAGATTTAACATTAAGTCAAATAATTTATCTTTTACCGTGTCTTTTTGTTTTCTTACACAATATGGTTAATAAACTTACTATATCAAGACAAAAGAACCCCAAGTTGTTTATTATTAATATATATAATCTTATCTAATTCATTTGTCCTAACCTTGATTTTTAGGAATAAAATAACAATAAATAATATAATATTTGTTTTAAAAACTAATTTATGTCAATTTTGACACTATTTGGTACATGATTTTTATGAAATTCATAACATAATGATAAGTTCGAAAAAAGTTACTTAAATCAACAATAACATGTCATATTAACCTATAAAATTAGTGTAAGTCATATAAAGTCTCAAATTACATTTATTTGGGCATTTATAACATCAATTATTTCAATATTTCATTAATAAGACAATTACTGCATCATCTTTGTGTCATAATCAATGATAATTATTTAATCCCTAAAAATTATAAATAAATTCCTATGATGTAGATAATTGTATTAGATTTCTTGAGACTATTCATGTTCTATGTTTCATGAAGTTTATCACTAGATTAAAATTATTATACTTATAAGATTTAAGAAAGTGACATGTTGTCACATTCTTTGGTTTTAATAATAATTAAATTATTTTCATTGAAAAAATTTAATTAAATGAATATAATACGACCCTTAGGTGATATGGGTCGACTTTTAGTCATCCAATAGGATTTTTACATTTGTTAGGGTAATTTTAAAATATTATATTTACCCTTAATTACCCGATTGACCTTTAACTACGGTAAATAAAATTTACCGTAGTTACTATTCATAATTCCCAAAAATAAAAAGTAGGTTATTAACATAATTTGGATCCACTTATTCCAAATATGAAATACATTTTTCCAAATTCAATACACAAAATTTGCAGAAATTAAATTAAAATTATTCCCATTGTCGAAAGAAAACGGGTTTTCTTTAAAACATTGCAAAAATTGAATTGATTTAACCTACGAATTCAAGGTAAAATCAATGCTAATGTCATACATTATATTAAATGTTAAAAATATATTCTATTTATACTTTAAAACAATTCAATATTATAATTTAACCACATAAGATATTACGATGAAAAAAGTTGTTTTTAATTAAAATATAGCGTGTTTTTACTATTCATTAAAATATGAAAGTTATCGGAAAAATATCAAAACTTTATCTAATGTAAATTTTTATATCATGATTCAAAAGAAGAATTTTATTTTTTCAAATTGAACTTATAAACATGTCGAAAACTAGATTTAAAGTGGGTGCGCCATCAAAAGGCGGCAAAACTGCATTTTTTGAAAAATACTTATTTTACCCGAAAATTTTATTTTGTTCTTATACCATGTTCTAGAAATGTGTAAGATGAATAATAATGTTATAAAATTCAAAATTTTGTTAACACTATTCATAAAGGATAGTTCATGACAATATTATAATAATATATCGTTGTTTATTAAAACCCAGTATTGCGTTCAACACATGCTATCGAGGAAGGTCGCAATTGCGTGTAATGCAAGCCAAGTCGGGGTTGCGTGTTGTGAAAGAATCCTTCGTTGTTTCTTATAACAGAATCCAACCATATTTCATTTATACATTGAATATATTTATATATATACTCAATGTTGCGTAGAATAACTATTATCAAAATTGTGTGTAACATGATCCAAGAATAGTGTTGCGTATATTGCAAGCTAATACGGTGTTGCATATAGCGCAAGGTAATCTTGGTGTAGAATACAACACAAGACATTAATGAAATTAAAAGAATATTTTTCATAAAATCTCGGGGTGTTACATTCTACCCCCCCTAAAATGAATTTCGCCCTCGAAATTCGTTGGGGTTATAAATGGTTTACTATTCGAAAGTTTCTTTAATAGAAAACCACATCATAAAAAGGAATACCAAAACCAATCTTTAAAAACAAAAGTATGAAACGTAACGGTTACCCAAATAAACTAATCACTGGGTTTCCACATAGGTGAAAATATTGATATGGAAGAGAAATCTAACCATCAGGTTCTGATGGAGAGTGGTAGAGAACATGGCTATAGAAAAGCCAACAATCACAAAGCCATAAATTTGTGACGATCTAAGGTACCATCTGATTCATCAGATATAAGAGCACTAAGAAAACATTTTTGGTTTTCAAGATCATTTCCCTAAAGTTGATGAAATTGGAATTAGAAGAAATACTTTCGTGATTTTGGTATAGTCTCATCGTTTGTCGTTCTTTGGACAATTTCCACTTCATCTCTTAAAGAAATGAAGTTGAATTTGTCATTCGTGATGTGTTAGCAGATCATGTGATAGAATGATGGGTCATTCCATCTCTTTCAAACAAAAGGCTAGCAAAAGTTATAAGTCCATCTTATGGTTAATCGTATATGGTTCCAAAAATGAGCTTATACTTCATATATCATACCGCTTAATAAAATAAAACTAGTTTCTACTAACCAGGGTCTTCCTGTAGGCTAGTGGTAGGCGATAAAGGCCAGTCGCACTTCGGTTGTGGGTTCGATTCCCACAGCCTTGTCCGAAGCGATGGGCTGTCGCCCGTCCTGCAGGTTGTCCTTTTTCTAAAGCTATATTACTATAACATCCCATCAATAATATCGAAAAACGTTTTATCCTAACTTATGTCCAAAATAATCCATTACAATCTTTAGGCTTATCCATAATACTTCAGTTCACTCTCATAATATAGTGAAAACGATTATTAGAGATTTAATACCATCGTTGATCCCCATATATCATAAGATATGTCTTGTTAGTCACATTCCAAACATTCAAAGGCCTTAAAAATGTATTCTCTTGAATACCCATTGAACTATAGTGAAAACTTGAATGCAGTTAAAAGTTAACACTTTTCACATACCAAAATCCTCAAAATTCTATATACTCATACCATGATATCAGTTAGTCCTTATATCAATCATGAGCTCATGAATACTATTAAACATTTCGTTTTCTCATTTTCCCTTAATTATGCGCATATCATCTTATTTCCAAAAATATCTCAATCACTTTGAATACCACATTAGACCAACACATAAATATTCCAATACTTTATGATACAACATTATTTTGGAATCCCATTACATGAACACTTAATAATTCCACCACATCATTGTCATATTCAACATCACCAATAGTGATCGCATGTGACTTCCCTTTGTCCTTTGCCTTAAGTGGTTGCCCATGTTGATCATCACTAACCCTTGGATTAGGGCATTTATTAGCATAATGCCCCATTTCCTTGCACTTGAAGCATTGAAGTGTTGGTAGTGAGTTCTCTGCAGTGTTTTCTTTATTCACATCATTAGAAACCCCTTTTCCATTACTTCGATACTCAGCTGCTCGATGACCTTCTTTTCCACACTTAAAACATCTTCTAGTCCCATTAAGACAATCTCCACCATGCTTCTTTCCACACTTTTTGCATAAGGAAACATTTATCTTTTTTTCACCATTATTCTGAGATTTCTCCTTGAACTCCATCTTTCGTTTCTTGTCAAAACCATGAGATGGATATGTAACACCAACTTCCATTTCTACCTTGATAGCACAACGCACAATTTCTTCATAGCTACTGAAGTCTCTTATAGCTAATGCCCTTCAAAGACTTGGTTTTAAGCCACTGATAAATCTATCAACTTTACTTTCAGGTTGGATGATTATGCCAGATGCATACCTTGCAAGTCTTGTAAAATTTTCTTCGTATATACCAACAGATTCATCATCCTTCTGCTTCAGCTCAAGAAAATCCTTTTCCATCTTTGTTCGAAGAATACGAGGGAAGTACTTACTGAAAAACAAGTTCTTGAACTCGTCCCATTCCATGAACTCAATTTCATCTCTTGGCCTCATATTCTTGATAAGATTCCACCATTGATCAGCTTCACCTTCCAAACGATATACTGCTAAGATGACTTTATCATGCTCAGAACATTGAAGAACTGAAAATATCTTTTCAGTGGTACTGATCCATTGTTCAGCAACAAGTGGATCAGAAGACCCACTGAAAGAAGGTGGGCGTCTCCTCATGAAGGACTTAATAGAATATTGTTCCCTTCTCTGCTCCTTTGGAAGTCCAGAATGATTCATAGCTTGTGTAAGTATTGCAATAAGATTTTGCACTCCATCTCCCATAAAATTTGTTTGTTCCAGAGGGCAATCATTTCATTGTCTATTGCATTGATCAACACGGTTCCTTTGGGTTCCAGCCATCGTCTAAAACCCAAAAAGAATAGTGTGAGAGGAAAAAATCATGCTAGGGAAAACAACATAATAAAGGGGGAGTACCTTCAATATCTAACATCTTAGGTTTAATTCTATGGTCGTTAGCATAATTCTAGTACTATAACCTATACGTATACTTAACCTTAGGGACATCCCTAGACATACCTTAGAAATATCATTAGGGATCTCACTAACGTTTTCGCATCCAAGTTTCCAAAGGTTGACTAAAAATTTCCTCTGATACCAACTGTAGAGACCCGAAGCTTGACGTACATTGACATTACATTACATTTTTGGAATACTTAGTACATAACAAAAACACACACACAAGGATCGTAATAGTTTAGTGTCTTTGGAAACTCAGAATATAATCTTCTAATCCCGGTGAAAGATCTTCAACATCTCCCATAAAGATCTTCCTTTTTTTATACCTAAAACCTTTCTTTATATCCTGGGGAAAAGAAAACATAAAATGGTGAGCTCAAATGCTCAGTAAGGGTAAAAAAAAGAAATATAAATCACATCATATACATAAGCACATAACTTTTGGAAATCTTAACCTGTAAAAGAGATCATAATTTCATAACCTGGGATAACTCATGGCAGTAAAATGTAATCACAACAATCATAACTTAAAACATTAAACTTTGTGGCATACACACATAATCATAGATAATCATTTCTTATTAGTCAAGACTCATTACCAAGACTATCTTAGTGGACAAAGTCCCTTTCTGAACCGAGTTACCCTCGTTTCAGTCCTGTTTCACTGAACCGGTATAACCTACCATTCCAGCCATGTCTATCTAATGAGATATAAAATCATTACCCAATGCATTGGAGGGAGATATTGGTCCCACCCATCTCATAATGATACCATTCTTATGTATGCCACCAAAATCTTAAATCATACATCATTGCATAACCCATGAAATAAAAATGGGAATCTTAAACATCGTGACATCATAAAACAATTCATATAAGAGAAAGGAATTCATAAAAATAATTCCATCACAGCATAATCAAATCCATGTAATAATAGGGAGAAAAATAGAACCCTATATTATCTTATATGGAAAATAATTTTGATAAAACTCTTGAACTTAATTCTTGAGGAAAATATCCTTTATGCTTCAAAAACACTTTTCCTTTCTCAAAATGTCGTACAATTATAGACTAAAAGAAGTTGATTAAAAATAAACTTGAAAACTTGTAAAGGAATCTTCTTGGAAATAATTTTTAAAAAATCCATTCATGCCGTATAAGTTAAAAAAACATTCTTCGTACTTTTGTCAGAAAAGTCAAAAAGTACCTCGTACGAAAAATGACAAAAGATTCCTTTCATATCTTTTACTAAAAACTCACCGAAGGGTAAAATTGGATATAAACTATTGTAGAAGGATATAAATATTACATATTTAGGAAACATGGATGTGGATGATAAAATACACCCCAGTAAATACCAAAGTATAAACAATCTCGGATAAAAATGAGATTGTGATATTTCCCTGACCTTAGGTCCGATTTGCTTCGTAAGTGTCCGAACCTCCTATATAATGATTTAAATAATGTCATTTACTTATTACAGAATCATATTCATTGTTATGATATCATATATGGTTCACTTATGACTTTATATTACCCGTTCTTTTGTAAATTCCATGTTAAAGAGCATTTTGGGTAAAATTGTTTCATTTGTCGTCCGTGTTTTGACTTGTAATTATTCATATGATTACTTAGATCATGATTACTTAATTCCAGAATATAAATAATGATTTATATATATATATATATTCATAATATACATATATATATATAATAAATCAGTAAATGGAAAGAAATACACCGTTCATGGAGACGGTAGGCCGTACGTACGCATGAACGCTGTTTTCGTTTCCTTATTGAGTTGAACGGAATTAAGTAGATGACATACATATATATAAACATAAATACAGTATCATTATTATGTCTTATATTTCATGATTACTTATTATATATACTTTATAATCATTCATGAATGGTTAAAGTGGAGAATGAATCTCATCGCGTCGTGGAGACGGTAGTCCGTACGTACACACGAGCGATGATATCATTCTCATGATTGTGGGAATGTATTGGAGTGTATGTATACTATTTAAGAATCAATATCACATTAAGATAATAATATATAGTTATTATTTACACCATTATACCAATCCAAGTAAGGTTGTGGTGGAAAATAGATTTCACCACGGCGTGGAGACGGTATTCCGTATGTACGCACGCGCGGTGATTTCATTTTCCGTAGGATGGATAGATGGTGAAATAGGATTGTTTCACACTTATAATAACATATCAGTATATGAGTGATACTGATGTAATTACTTCATAATGAAACAACCTAATAAGAAGAATTTGAAGAAGAAATAAAGGTGAAAGGATCGGTAACGGAAATTACCTCTTCTTTGAAGCGCCTCTTTGAGACCTCCTCTTAGGGCACTAAAATTGGTTTTTGAGGAATACCAGAACCTCTAGGATGTTTCTAGGGAAGTGGAGAAGAGAATTTGTCAGGGGTTGGCCGAGCTTGAAGGCTCAAAGTTGTGTGAGGAAGAGAGGGAGGAGGTTCCCTTTTATAAGGGAGGAGAGGGGCACCTTTGGAATAACTAAAAATATTATTTTATTATAAAGTCCAGTTCGGTTTTAAACAGCTCCAAATTTATTTATTTCGAGGATAAGGTGCGGATGGGTCGAAATCCTCTCATACAATAGAATTTAGACAAGTTTAGGTTCCTATTTTAACCTTGTCATTTAGATTTAACATTAAGTCAAATAATTTTACTTTTACCGTGTCTTTTTGTTTTCTTAAACTATATTGTTAATAAACTTACTATATCAAGCCAAAATAACCCCAAGTTGTTTATTATTAATATATATAATCTTATCTAAGTCATTTGGCCGAACCTTGATTTTTAGGAAAAAAATAACAATAAATAATATAATATTTGTTTTAAAAACTAATTTATGTCAATTTTGACAATATTTGGTACATGATTTTTATGAAATTCATAATAGAATGATAAGTTAGAAAAAAGTTTCTCTAATCAACAATAACATGTCATATTAATCTATAAAATTAGTTTAAGTCATAAAAAGTCTCAAATTACATTTATTTGGGCATTTATAACATCAATTATGTCAATATTCCATTAATAAGACAATTACTGCACCATCTTTGTGTCATAATAAATGATAATTATTTAATCCCTAAAAATTATAAATAAATTCCTATGATGTCTATAATTGTATTATATTTCTGGAGACTATTCATTTTTGAAGTTTCATGAAGTTTATCACTAGATTAAAATTATTATACTTATAAGATTTAAGAAAGTGGCAGGTGGTCACATTCTTTGGTTTTAATAATAAATAAATTATTTTCATTGACAAAATTTAATTAAATGAATCTAATCCGACCCTTAGGTGATATGGGTCGACTTTTAGTCATAAAATAGGATTTTGACATTTGTTAGGGTAATTTTAAAATATTATATTTACCCTTAATTACCCGATTTACCTTTAACTATGGTAAATAAAATTTACCGTAGTTAATATTCATAATTCCCAAAAATAAAAAGTAGGTTATTAACGTCATTTGGATCCACTGATTCCAAATATGGAATCCATTTTTCCAAATTCAATACACAAAAGTTGCATAAATTAAATTAAAATTAATCCCATTGTCGAAAGAATTTCTTTAAAACATTGCAAAAGATTGAATTGATTTAACCCACGAATTCAGGGTAAAATCAAGGCTAATGTCATACATTATATTAAATGGTAAAAATATATAATATTTATACTTTAAAACCATTAAATATTATAATTTAACCACATAAGATATTACGATGAAAAAATTTGTTTTTAATTAAAATATAGCGTGTTTTTACTATTCATTAAAATATGAAAGTTATCGGGAAAATATCAAAACTTTATCTAATGTAAATTTTTATATCCTGATTCAAAATAAGAATTTTATTTTGTCAAATTGAACTTATAAACATGTCAAAAACTATATTTAAAGTGGGTGCGCCATCAAAAGGCGGCAAAACTGCATTTTTTGAAAAATACTTATTTTACCCGAAAAATTTATTTAGTTCTTATACCATGTTCTAGAAATGTGTAAGATGAATAATAATGTTATAAAATTCAAAATTTAGTTAACACTATTCATAACGGCTAGTTCATGACAATATTATAATAATATATCATTGTTTATTAAAACCCAATATTGTTTACAACACACGCTATCGAGGAAGGTCGCAATTGCGTGTAATGCAAGCGAAGTCAGGGTTGCGTGTTGTGAAAGAATCCTTCATTGTTTCATATAAAAGAATCCAACCATATTTCATTTATACATTGAATATATATATATATATATATACTCAATGTTGCGTAGAATAACTATTATCAAAATTGTGTGTAACACGATCCAAGAATAGTGTTGCGTATACTGCAAGCTAATACAGTGTTGTGTATAGCGCAAGGTAATCTTGGTGTAGAATACAACACAAGACATTAATGAAATTAAAAGAATATTTTTCATAAAATCTCGGGGTGTTACACTCAAGGACCAAATCACACAAACGGAACCACATAAATCTAGAACATAGCCATAAAAATCAACCACTAACAAAAAAATCACCAAAAAATATACTCCCATAGCTGTAGAATTACCAAAGAAAATATCGAAAAGAAATAACAAGGAGGGGGGAATCTCATCTAAAATGAAGGAATTCTCAATCTCATGTAGCTAAGGATAAAAATTCATAAAATGGGGTCAATAATCACAAAAAATGGACCTCTTATCATTGGCAGTTAAAGAGAAAATGAATGGATATAATAGAAATTGAGGGAACTATCAGATTTATACCTTACTAGAAAAGATCACGTCACAAAAAATATGATATCATCATATCATGATCACCTAGAAAAACTGAATATAGGCATGGTGAATCATTTTCACACTGACATTGATCAATCCCTATCAGAGATCCAAAATCCATGTCAAGAATCCATAAATATCCCTCATTCAAAGACTAGTCAAACTCTAAAACCAGGTAAAATTTGATAAGGATCATTCTATTATCCAAGCTCCATGATGTTAAATTACAAAAAATAGAACCATATAAATCTTAATTACAGTTATTCATAATATGATTCATACACCCATTACCATGAATATTTTCTAAAGAACCCTAAATTTCTTTCCATGAAGTGTTCATGCCACGACCTAATCCTATATATTGTGACTAATAAACCCTAAAAACAAGAAATTTAGATAATAAATCCCTTATTCCACAACACACAAGGATAGTTACATGATTCCAACCTCCTACACTCCTACTATTTGTAAATAATAACTCACACTATAACCAACACAACCACACCATGGCCTATCTTCTCCAACTAAAATTATTCTCCAACTGAACTCTTCTTCCACCAAAACTCCTTTGAATTACTCCAACACCAAAAATATTACAATAGAACCAACCTAAAGTGTTAGGGATATTAAATCATACACATAAAAAATTATCATCCTCTATAGTTTATACCAAAACTCAAGAAGGAAATAATTGAGAAAGCACAACCACACCATGAGATTCCATTGAAGGATATTGTTATAATAAGAACAAAACTAACCCATCATAGGTTCAATGTGCGTAATAATGAAGTTCCATATATATTATCATAAATAAACTAGGTTCAAACATAACATGAAACAAAATAAAACATAAAAAAGCATGGGATATTTAGTATAAATTTGAAACTCCAACTCCCATGTCCACCTTTCAATGAAACCATTCCACCACAAGATAGGAACCAAGTGAATAATATTCATACACAACACCTTCTCCCAAATGATTTGAATCTCAACATGCCATCCCTTGAAGGTTGCATTATCCTAAACATTTATCTCACGCTAGTCAACATCATGGGAATACTCATAAAGACACCTGAGAATATGTAAAACATGAAATATTTCATGGATCAGTATCATCTATAGGGGAAGTTTTAACTAATACGTAGAAGTAATAACATGTACAAACATATAGAATGGTACAAAAAATTATGGAGAAAGGTTATTTCCATGACCAAACCATTTCTTCCCATGATGAGGAGATACATTTAAGTTTACATGGCCTCTAATGCCAAACTATATAGGCTTCCTTATATGAAAAAAATACATTATATGATCCTGTAATGCCTTTATTTTCGGATGGATTACTTACACCATCTCTATTTGTCTCTGAACCAATTCTAGTATGAGAATCGCTAATGGTCCAAACTTAGTCCAATATAATAGATATGGGATAGGTTGAACTTAAAATGCTTTAAATATGGCCATAATAGTGATAGATTTATAATTAATATACTAAGAGAGATCCACCAAGGATAAGTTCTTTACCCACAAACCTATAAAATCTAGAACATATGTGCACAACAATTCTTCAAAATTTTGGACAATCCACTATATCTAACCGCCCTTCTATGAATGAAAAGATGTGATAAATAAGAAGTGAGAGACAAAATCACATTTTATACCGTTACCAACACCAAATGTTAAATGGGGATAATGATTAAATATGATCATCCTTGAAACCCCATGAATCCTCACCACATCTTCTAGATATTTCCTCAAGAAAATATTTATTAATATAGACTCTTTAATTAGAATGATATGATATTGTGTCATCATGTTGTCCAAAATTACACATAAAACATTACAATTACCCATAGATCGAGGTAAATGAGTAATTATAATTAGACATCCTCTCACATATAATAGGGAATATAAAGTAGATGAAGAAACCCACCAGAAATACAATGCTTAGACTTCACCCTTCTTAAAACAAATACTGGGACATGAGCTCAACAACTGATTGTTTCTCAGAATCCACAAAAACTAAGAACACAATTACTAATACATCATATACACACTAGGATATAATTATATTCTCGAATTAGTGAACTCATGGATAACCACATCACACGTCAACAAAGTTATTAAGATCCAACCTTAAAAAATTCCCAATGCCGAACATCCTCAGACCATCCCTTAGGAGCATCAGAAAAAAACTCAATCTCACTAAGCCTCCACCTCAAAATCCATGATCTAGGATTCCACCACCCACTATAATAAATATAATAGAATTTTCATTTGATAAATACACCCTATACTATCAACTACCCCCATATCAAGATGAATTACTGAAAGTTCCATCATTTCCCTCCAAACATCACAAGAGTCTTATACAAAATCTTCATGAGACTTACATCTCACAACATCAATCGAAACATTCCATTTACCAATGTATAAAAAATAACTTATTCATAATACTATAATAATTATATCCACAACAATTACCACAAGATTAGATGTTGTTGGGAGGATACATACTACATTCTCCTATGATTTTTCAAGACCAAAAAGTTTTCACTATTAAGGTAATCCTTCCATAACCATAGAGAAAACATGACTGCTACCAACTCAAAATCATGGGTAGAATTGGTACATTCAAGGTTTTGTAATTTATGAGAACCATAAGAGATAATATCTATCTACTATATCATGACACAACCCAATATAATATGTGATGTATCAAATTAAAAATAAAAAACTATTTCTTCCTCTATAAAATGAAGAACAGGGGAACTGACTAACTTCTCCTTGAAATACTCAAAAATAGCTTGGAAATAGTCAGTCAAAATTCAATCTAGATATTTTATAATTAAATTTATCAGAGGAGATTTAATATGTGAAAATTTGGGTATGAATCTCTTGTAATAACTAAAAAGACCAATTTTACCTTGCACCTTCATTATATTCTTGGGGGCTTCCTAAGAAACAACCAACCCAATATTCAAAGGAATTATGTATACTCCACATAGAGACATAAGGTGACCCAAAAAATGACCCTCATGTGACTAAAACTTAATGGTCAACAACTTCAAAAATATCTGAGGATGCTGAAGAACACTCATAATAGTTGGAATATGCTCTATTTTTACCTCATTAAACACCAAATACAATAACATGTTTCCAATAAACATAAAAATGGACTCATTCATAAATTAATAGAATAAAAAAATTATTATTCTTATGAACACAACTAGAGAATTCATAACACTGAATGGAATCATGAGGAACTCATAATGGTCATAATAAATTTTGGAAGTAGTATTTAGAATATCCTCATACGTCACCCACATCTGATGATACTCTAAAAATAAAATGATCTCTAATAACCATCTATATACCTTTAACTTATTGAATAAATCATCAATCCAAGGATGGGGAAAAATTATTTACAGTCACCAAATAAAAGTGATGATAATAAATATAAAGACTCTAGATAACATCTACCTTATTCAAAAATAGAACTGAAGCACCCCAAGGTGATTAACTTGGATAAATGAAACCTCGTTAGGGAAGGTCATCAATCTGAATTTATAGTTTCCACAACTCAGAATTTTCCATCCTATATGGAAAAATTGATAATACAGAGACACCTGGTTGTAAATCTATCTCAAACTTGACCTCATATAAAAGGGGTTAACATAAAAACCTCTTCGAGAAAAACATCTAGATACTCTTTAATAACCCTGAGAAATACCACCACTTGATCCCTTACTGAAATAAATATTATCTCATTTATTATGGATGACATGAACTCAACATGCTTGTAACCCATCCAATGACCTCTCTCACCAACAAAAAAACTTTCCCTCCATTGTAATTGTAGAATATAGTGTCACTCCTTATGTAATCAAAAATATCACACACTGAATACATCCTATCCATTCCTAGGATAATTTTATATGGTTGTGTCTATAAACAATGTAAATATCCCCAAGAGTGATGATTCCCTAGAATCAATGTAACGACCCATACTTTTATTAATGAAAATTCATCGTAATATAATTAAATGTATTATAATGTAAAATGGTTATATAAAACATATGAACTTCCTTGGTTTTATGTTTTTGGATTCTAAAATACCATTAATAATTTTTACCACAGATAATATAGTTGTTTAATAGTGATCACTTGATTAGTATAAATATATGGCTTTAAAAAATCCAATTTAATTAGACAAAGGAAGAAATGACCTCATCCAGTAGAATTTATCCATACGAAGCCAATTTTTAGGAGCTCAAAAAGGAGGTAGTGTCACTAGGATTCACTCTTGACCAAGTCCAAGCCAAGATTCAACACATTAAGTTTGAACTAAATCGCCTACGGGAGAAGTGGAAGTTAATAGATATTACCACCCGATCAGTGTTATCTTAGACACCCCAAGAGTCTATCACCATCACACACCTTACCATTAGGGCTTATGAGGGTGTTATAAGGGGTTATGTAACAAAGAATTACTAAATTTTTTGTGTGATCCATTTTATAAATAAAATTCTTATTCCATAAATTTCCCTATGAGAATAGTTTTTCATAAAAATAAAATGACTTAAATAAAATGATTTTTTAGGTAAAGTGGTAATTTTTGGAAATATATATATTATTTTATTAAACTGAGGTTTTATTAATATTCTTTATTGTAATAGTATTTTAATAAAACTCTTTATAATTATAAGTGGGGATTATATTCCATATTGTTTTTACTCTATAAATGATTAAGTATTCAGTTTGATAAGAATTATATTTTCATACGATAAAATTGAAATTGTACTTTTAATTAAAGAATTTACTTTGAAGGATTATGTAATTTTTTGAATAAATAATATTTTAAAAAAATATTATTATTATATAATTTTTATAAATGATCATTTAATTTTTATGAAGCCAAATGTAATTTTATTAAGGTTCAGAAACTTTTTTTGTCAAAACCCATCAATTTTTAGTAAATAAATGTATTTATTTTAAAAGTGAAAATTCACATATTTAAACAATTATTTAGATATTTTGAATATTATTTTTGTAATTAGGATTTTGAAATTATCCAACGGTGATTTTTTCATAATTTTTAGAGACAATCAATTTTTTGGGTAAAAATTAAATACTTTATAAATACATAATGTGTTCTATGACATCATAATGACCCCATTGTGAAGTAATAAAATAATATAAAAGGAATATTCAGCCAATATATGTTTCACCTTTAATATTATGTGATTTTAGATTTCTTTTATTAAATTTATAATGCCTTAGTGGACCCTCCAAGACTTATAAAATATTATAACATTTTAAACTAATTTCCTTGAGAGTGTGACTCACCTCCAAATAAGTAAGCCTAACATTTTATTAAGTTAGGACATTGAGATTATAGAATAATTTTTTACACTGACATTTTTAAAAAACAATGGGTTGGTTTGTGCTTTTGAATATTTAATTATATAGATTCCAAAACCTATGTTTGTGAAATATTAAAGAATTCCCCTCTCATTTCCTATATAAACCCACCCAAGATCCAACTTATCCTCAATAAAATCCATTATAGAACGTCACTACTCTTTCCTACTCTCTCTACAATCACTACAACAAAATCCGGTCCTAGCGGCGGTTTTTTTCCTGTTTAGCAGCGGTTTAAACTGCCGCTATATTGTGTGGCGGCAGTTTACAAAAACCGCCGCTAAGTTTGGCGTCAGCAATCTATTAGCGGCGGTTTTTTCGATTCCACGGCGGTTTTAGAAATGTGTCGTAGATCCGTCATTTAGCGGCGGTTATATGGGTATCTGACATTTTTTATTCGCGGCGGTTTTAACCGCCGCTAAATTCAGGCGTTTGATGCGCCTATTCTGCGGCGGTGAAAACCGCCGCTAAATATCAACATAATATATTTAGCGGCGGTTAAAACCACTGCTAAATGCTGCCCAGTTCATCATTTAGCGGCGGTTTTAACCGTCGCTAAATGCTTCCCTGTTCATTATTTAGCGGCGGTTTTAACCGCCGCTAAATGCTCACAGGTATGGCATTAGCGGCGGTTAAAACCGCCGCTAAATGTTGAACTGGAAAAAAAAAATATGTTGGATCTGCTCCACCACTGCCCTAAATTTTCCAAAACCATAGCCACATCTCACCCATCAGCCCCACATAATATCACATCCACACATCATCATCCCATAATCATGTATATGCATCAGAACACATCAAGGATCATTTTATAGATTTATCAACGGGTATTTTATCACATGATACTTTATTTTCGGAGTGTTGTAACACAATCCATAATCATAGAGTATCCATTTCATTAGAAAAATATAAGTGGTTGGTTAATTTCCCTTTTAGTGTGATATCACAACAATAACAATAGACACAACAGTCACAACACATATCATCCAGTGAAAGAAAATCCCCCAATGACCATAATTTTAACCAAGGTATCAATACCATACAATCCATCATATCATAATAATATCAAAGCTGTAAAAACATGTGAATCATTCCTATTTTCCCCCTTCAGTTTCAATTATCCAATTATTTATCTTTGATTATGCCAGCACAACTAGAACCCATAGATGAACAAGAGTAACCCCCCATGCATGATACACAATAAAGAGAAATAACTGATTCCCTACCATAAAGAATATTTTTCGACTCGCAGTACACCATAGGGTGAAGAAGAAATTACCATAAACCACAAATGCATGAAAAACCCACAAATAAACCTACACTGTGCCAAAAGATCATGAAAATGTAAACCAACTCAGACCCTAGACCAAAAAGGAATCATTGTATTGAATCCCCAAGAGAATAATAAGAGGAAACTAACCAAGAAGAAGGAAGGTATTACCACCAATTTCCAACCAACATCCACCGAATCCAATGACATACACCATGCCTAAAGTAAAAAAAATTGGTATTCCTGGACCCATTGGAGTGGTGTAAAAATTTTAAGGCCCTGACAGAGCCTTTTATCATTAACCTTTCATGCCTTATCCATTTATGGTCATGGGATTGGTCTTTTAGTGTGATACATATTAGATATGGATCCAATAGGGGTATGAATATGGGTTACATATATGGTATTCTCATTGGATGTGGTATCATCACATGCATATTGCATTAAGAATCTTTTTGTCAACACATGAGGAATCCAGAACACAATAAATAAAATGCATAGAAGGAAACATGAGAAATCAAGAAAATATTAGGACATGGAAATGTTTGGTGGCAACTATGTGCCATAAATGTTACATATACAAACCAAATGTTATCATACTTGTTCAACACATCAACAATACTACTACTCTTCATCTGATGCTGCATCGTCACCCTCTCCACCTTCATCTCCACCACCTGCTGCCACCTGTAAGAAAATTATATTGAAAATTAAATATTGTTGCATATTTATAATAAAAATTAAAACCAATAAAAGTTTGCAAACTAAATGATTTTGATTTTTTTGTGATTTACCTGCTCACCACTACCTGATGCACTACCAACGGGGGCATATCTGCTCATATACTGATGTATTTCAAACAACTCTTTCTGCAAAGCAGATATCTGATCCCCCTGCTGGTGAACTGTGTTTTGTAGAGCAGACATCTCTCTCTGAGCATCTTCAGGTATGAAATGACTATAACCAGGAGTAGATGAGGCCGAAATCCCTGATGGCATGCGAAAGTCCTCAGATGGTACGGGTCCCAAACCCATCCCGCGCACTCTACCAGGATGCTCCTTCCCAAGGACTTGACCAACCGGGTCATCCTGGGAGACTGAGTAGGATTGCCCAGGATTGGCATCCCATATTTCTTTAATTTTTACCTATAAATAAAATATCAATATATATTAACATAGTAAAAACTGATATTAAGTTATTATAATAAATAATTGACTTCATACCCCAACTTCTCTGGCAGGTTCATTAACAAAACTTCCATCTGTTTTTTTATGAACATCCAGCCACAGTTCTGTTCGGGATGCTTCATGCCCTAAACTCTGTGATTGCATTAAACAAAGATAAATCATCAATCAAATATGTTAAATATATAATATTATCTTATAAATATTTAAACTAATTAAAATATTACCAATGACATTCGGCTTCTTGAAAAGCTTTTTGAACCCGCAGTGTGCGGGATTACCTGCTTCGCCCGGTTTGAAGCATTCTTTCTTGAGAGATCCTGAAATAAATAAAATTCAATTTAACAGTATTGTATTCAATTTCTATCTCCTCTTCATGTACATGTATAAATGTAAAATGAGGATAATATAATAATATATATTTCAATACCATCCGCTTCTCATCACGATGTCTATCGACAAAAACCTTCCACTGTTCTTTCGGTACCCCATTGGTTATATTCTCATACATCTACTGCACGGTCAACGAAGAATCGTCGACATCACACCACAACCTCCATTTGAAATCTTTCCATTTTTTTCCAAGATTTTTCAATGTCCACTTCTATGCTATCACATCAGCAACGGTAAAGTGGAAGAACATCTGTATACAGAAATTCATTTTGAATATATTAGTAAAATGACATTCAATTAAACCATAAAGTAATAAAATTACCTTTATCTGAGAATCATAAACTTCATTTTTCCAGTTTGGAGGCATATGCCTCCAATCATCATACGAAATAGGCAGGGAAACGGGCTCCGCTGCCAGCTGACCTATAATTTGACCAAGTAAACCTGCGGCGTCATCCGTCAGGACCCCATAAGAATCAAATGGCACCACTATCTTCCTGTCATGCATGTTCCAAACATCAGAACTTTTTATGTCTTTTTCCACGGTTTCATTGTCTTCATCTGCAATGAGAAAACAATTACTAAAAACAAAATGCAATAAATTTATTTAATTAAAATTTGTACCTATGACTGCGACCCTCCAGAATGTCCGTGATGAACTGGAGGGGGCGTGTCGCTGCCCCACTGCTGATTCTCCTATAGGGGGAGGAGATGAATCATCCTCTAATGAGGCATCCACTGATGGTGTCAGAGATGGTGCAGGGGGAGATGATGCCGTGGGGACAGACGGATCATTATCTGTCGCAGAAGAAGAAGGAATAATGTACCGCTTCTTCCTTGGCATTCCAGTCATTTAATCAAATAAAATTAAGTTCAGAATATATATTTCAAAAAATTTATGCAGAAAAAAAAATTAAAAATGATCATAGATGCCCAGTATTAACAATCAAAATATATATAACAATGATAATGAATGACTACATAAATGAAACAAGTAGTTACTGAATGAATAAATAATTGTACATACAATCATTTTCCCCTTCAATCATGTCGGTTTCCTGCTCCATTGCTTCATCCACTTCATTCATCCTTGCTAGACCAATATTTTCAATATCATGATGGACAAATAATTCTGCTTCCTGTTGTTGATGAAATTCAATTGCAGAGGTCAAATATTCCACTTCATCACCCATATCATACAAATCTCTTTGTATTACGTGAGTAACTACACTCCACCCTTCATCCACAACATCATTCACATAATATACCATTTTTTCCTGCGATGCTAAGATATATGGATCATGCAGTTCACGATCACTAACATCCATCAAGCGAGAGAAGTTTACAGAAGTAAATTTCAAGGAATCTCTTTTAACACCTCTGATAAAATCGACACATTTTCATTTGAATAAAACAATAGAAAAATGCCCGTGGTAGTTTAATTCAATAATATCATGCAGCTTTCCATAGTATTCCACTTCAGTAAATGTAAAAATACCACTATTCTGTGTTTTCAAACCCACTTCTCGATCGACTGTACGAAATCTAAAACCATTCACATTATAAGCGTTGAACTTTCTAACATGTTTTATAGGACCTCTAGCAAGAAACTTCAAATCTTCTGAAAAGTCAGCTCGAGTATCAGTATTCATGATCTGAAAAATATATATAATTTAATAGATTTTCAAATTGTATGTCTCAAAGTAATATTCGTATTTATTGCAATATTTATAAACTTACACATTGTGCAAACCATTCTACCAGCTCTTTATTCACAGCTTTCATTATATCTTTCTCATTTCGTGTTCGGCTTCTTATTCGTCTCTTTGTTTGTATCCTCAACTCTTCAATAAATGGATATGCAATTTCACTATTCAGCAGCACATATCTATGTGCCTGTAATAATTCCAATTCTGTTAGTGTCGCGTATGAGGTCCTCCCAACTGATCGGCCAATAGCAGGAAATATTTTTGATTTCTGATGCATTTGAGATTGAGTTGATGTGTCATCAACACGTCCAACTCGAGTAAATATTGTCTCAATATCATCCAAATATCTGGAACAAAAGGTGAGACACTCCTCAGCCAAATAGCCTTCAGTAATAGAGCCTTCTGGTTGAGCTTTATTTCTCACGTATGCTTTCAAATGCCCAAGATATCTGTGAAAAAAATAATAATATTATGCATTTATTTAAATGCCAAAAAATGTTTACTTAACTGGAAACATATAAATAAAATACCTCTCAATTGGATACATCCATCGATAATGAACGGGGCCTCCTAATTTAGCTTCGTCAACCAAATGCACAGTTAAATGCATCATGACAGTAAAAAACGATGGAGGGAATATCATCTCCATTGCACAAAGGGTCAATACAAACCTCTCTTGTAGGTTGTCAAGATGAAATGGATGTAGAGCTTTCTCACATAACTGTCTGAAAAATGTGCAGAAATGGAGTACAATAGCAGTAACTTTTTCAGGTAATAATGTACGCAATGCCAATGGTAGTAACTGTTGTAACAAAACATGTGAATCGTGACTTTTCAATCCATATAACTTACGATTCTTCAAGTCAACACACCTCGAGATGTTACTCGAATACCCATCAGATACCTTCACATTCTTTAAAATTTGATGGAACGTATCTTTATCCCTATTTTTCAATGAAAAAATGGCCGGAGCATACTTTTCATTCTCATCTGGCCAGAGATCACGTTTTATGTTCATTACATGTAAGTCTTTGCGAGCATTGAGATGATCCTTCGACTTTCCATGCTCATTAAGTAATGTGAAAATCAAATTATCACATACATTCTTCTCAATATGCATTATATCAAGATTGTGGCGCAAAGAATTAAATTCCCAATATGGAAGTTTGAAGAATATACTTTTTTTCTTCCATTGTTGCGTTCTGATTTCACTTGACGATGCACTTCGCACTCGTTTTCCGCTATCATTCAAATGATGAACCTTCCCAAATTCCGTTTTAACATTTTCAAGCTGTGTCAATATTTCAGAACCAGTTAACAACTTTGGAGGTGGTCTACGATCAATGCAACTATTAAATTTTGATTTGTTCAGCCGAAATCTATGAAAAGCATCAAGAAATCTTCGATGGCACAAGAAGCACCATTTTCTACTGTGAGGTAGCCGTTTGGGCTCGAAATCAAAGTTACAAACGGGACAAGCCAAACCCGTATAAGTGTTCCAACCAGATAAATTCCCAAGCCCATGGAAGTCACTAATGGCCCACATTAAAGCAGCATGCATTTTAAACATTGTTTTAGAAGAAACATCAAATGTCTCAACACCGTTGCTCCATAACTCCTGCAATTCTTCAATCAAAGGCTGCAGGTATACATCAATATCATTTCCAGGCATTTGTTTTCCAGGAATAATCATCGAAATGATAAAAGATGTTTGTTGCATACACATCCACAGAGGCAGATTATAAGGGATCAAAACAACTGGCCAAATGCTATAACTCGTACTCAAAGTCCCAAATGGGTTGAATCCATCGGCAGCCAATCCTAATCGAACATTCCTAGGATCAGCTGAGAAATATGGATGTAATGAATCAAATGTCTTCCACGATTGGGAATCTCGTGGATGTCTCATTAACCCATCATTGTTATTATCTATAGCATGCCACTTCATGTGTTCGACGGTTTTTGATGACATGAATAATCTTTGCAATCGAGGCTTCAAAGGAAAGTAACGCAAAACTTTTGCAGGTGTGTTCCTTTTCTTCTTCTTCGTGAAATTATGTTCAGTCATACTTCCAATATCACCCTTTGACTGCCATCTATAAGAAGAACATTTCTTACAATTCTGTCTACTTGAATCCTCTCCCCAGTAAAGCATACAATCATTGGGACACACATGTATTTTTGTATAATTCAGACCAAGCTTGTTAACAACTTTTTTCATATCATAAAACGATTATGGGATTTTTTCTTCAGGAAATTCATCACGAATCAATTCCAATAACATGGACATTGCCTTATTTGTAATTCCACATAGACATTTTATGTGGTACAACTTCAGTAGAAATGAAAGCTTTGAATATTTCAAACACCCACTATACAACTCTTGATTTCCATCGTCAACTAAATCATGAAATTCATTTTCCTCACTGAAGTTTTCCCTTACATTTGGCTCCAAAGAATCAAGAGGATCCAATCATATGTTACAATCTTGATCTACTTGTGTTACTGTCTCAGAAACATCACTTGTCACGTTGCAATTTGTAGCACCCTCTTCTGGTTGTTCTGATATGTTTTGATGCTCTTAGTGGTGTCTTGCAGTGCCGAATGCATCATTTATGAGGTTTTTCATTTCATTTTCCATTGTCGAAGAACTTGGGACCTCATTCTATGGATTAACATCAGTCCTCAATCTTTCTGTATTGTTTGATTCTCCATGCCAAATCCAACACAAATATTGCTCAGGGAATTGCTTCAGTATTAAATGTTCATAAAATTCATCTCTCTTCAACCATGTTCTAAATTTACATTTAGGACATGGACATATTATTATCCCTTCAACGGATCAATTAGAAATTGCAAAATCTAAAAACCCATTCAAACCCTTAACATATTGAGGTGTGTTCCTCGGTAATGTGATCCAGCTTTTATCCATGTATATCACAATGTGCCTACACAAAATATATGATAGTGTATGATTACAGAAAAATAATATAATAAAGATGAACCATTGACCATAAAGTATGCATAATATAATAAAGATGATTCATTGACCACATTTACCATTTCAGACCAACTGAACAAGTCTGGTCCATAGGAGACAGCGTCAACACCTCATTGAGTAGAAATAAGAATATCGGGATACACACTTATCATAACACCATCGATCACACATTTATGTTGCTTCAAACAACACCCCATTGATGTGTGATCGAAACTGATCATAATGCATTTTAAATCAAGTTAACTACATTCACTGAAACCATTTTCACAATGGGTAATGTTTGTTTTATTGTTCTAGGGAAATCTAAATGGCCACATTTAAGTTTTGGGGTTCATCTTGTGATGGAAGCATGAGACATGGTGTTTGAATTTCTTGAATAAATTAGTGATAATGACCCTCCTAAGGTGGAGAGAATTATGTTAGTCATTGAAATGTGGAGAAAACTGTAGAGTGGATGTGGAGGAATCAAGGTTCCAAATAGAAACCTATAAGGGACATGTTTGGGGGTTCTTAGGGAAGGCCAGGTAGAACTTGGATATGGTGTGTGTAGGTGATGGAGGTATACCTTAAGTGAGAAGGCTTCGTGTTTGGGTAGAGGGGCGACATGCCAATAGTGGAAGTTGGGAACCAATGGAGTGAGATAGCAGGAATGGAAAGACATAGTTGGATAGAAAGGGAATGGATGTGGTGGGCTGTGAGGCACCTCAAGTTAATGTTGAAATAATAAGTTTATCCTAGTAATGTGAATGAGTTTTGAAGAAGAACCAAGTAGTCCTTGGTTGAGATATGGATGGTGAAAGTGTGACAAATCTGGGTAGTTTTGGCAGAAATAATGAATGCTATAATTGGGTGGAGTTTTCATGGATGTTGTGAGTTGGAAAACATGTTAGGGAAGTTTTGAAGGTTGATTTGAGGTTCTGTTGACCTCTTTTATGATGTGTGAAGTTCTCAAAACTAGAAAATTGTGGTGACGAAGTAAGTAATATGGTGTTGAGAACCATGGAAGGAAAGTAATCGATTAATGGCGTGGCTAGAGTTTCAAGTTGGATGGTCTCAGGTAGGAACCATATTAGTGTATTAGTTTTGGTGATGGGTGTTGGATCAGGTTTTGGATGGTTGAATACCTTAAGATGAAGGTTATGCTTGGGTTGTTCTTTGGATGTTTGAAATGGAGTGAGGCTATTGGGCCTTGAGTTCTGGATTGATGTAGGTCAGAGAATGTGGTTGGAATCTATGTATCCCTTCAGCGACAATGAGTTTGTGTCACCATTATAATTTTGGTAACTAGGTGAGGTGGTGCTAAGAATTTTGGGCCATGAGTTGTGGAGAGGATTGGAACAAAGGTGTTCCGATTGGCTCTCCACAGGGTAGTGTAGTTCCTTATCGATATCCTCTTGTGCGGTGGTATAGTAACATTACCTAAACCTTTAATTTTCATTTTATGTTGATAATAAATAGTTGAGGTGGATGCATCCTCAAAGATAATTGGGTTTTAATTGTGGTTCATGGTTGGGAAACATGTTTTCAGGTAGGACCTTTTCCTTAGTTCGAGTGTTGTTATAAAGTAGTTGAGTTCAAGGAGTATATTAGAAGATGGAAGTTTATAGGTGGGTCCGTGGAACTAAAATTGGCCTTAGGGGTGCTGTGATGCTTGGGAAGTTTGGATATGTGATGATATGTTATAAGGTGGGGAGGTTTTAAGATCCCAACCCTTATCCATGTGATATGATGAAAAAAATTACACCATGTAACCATAAATATCACACACCCTACTAACATGGATACCCATGACTTCTATGAGAAACCTTTCCGTTACATACATTATATAAAAAAGGACCTGAAAACACCCAATGGTCAGTGTATGGTGTGAGAAAATGAATATTAGAAATATTACACCATGTTTTTCATAAGGAGACATTAGAAAAATAAAACAATTATTCTTATTAAGGGAAAATAAAATAATAAAATATATATATATATATATATTAAAAAAATTGTAATTCACCTTTTAGAATATATTAAAAAGAATAATCAAATTGATACATCATATTCCATTTAAAATAAATGTGATTAAACCATTTCATAATGTATTTATAAATAACCTCTTTGAAAAGGAAAACAATAGAAAATACTCCTATGGTATATTAGGTATAAGTTATCTAAGATCCTTTTAAATCTATGGTCAAATGACTATTTACATACATATCCCTAAAATATGTTCCCTTAAATGAGGTAATCACCCTGATAAGTGAATCGACTATGGAAACAATATTTAGTTATATTTTTAGTGTAAATCATTGATAGGTAGCCACAATTCATCCTAGAATTATTTTCTTATTATATCCCTTACTAAGTACCACATGATCCCATCTATCGTAGCCCATATTGGAAGGATTTCATTGATTAATTTTCCCACACATAAAGGATTTCAATTTCACAAATGACCCATACATGGAGGATTTAAATTAAAAATTCAAACTATTTAGAGGGAATATCACACATCAATAATCAAACTACTTAATTTCAAATAAAACATGATTCGAAATCCATTTTCAAAATCAATTCCAAATTAATAAATCATTTAATCAAATAATTCAAAAAACAAACCATTATAAGAATCATAAATCAATCTATTAATCAACTTATATAATCCAAAAAAATGATATAGCAAGTATGGATTATAAAATAAAAGATATCTTTAAATCCTACTACCTAAAACACATAATGTTTTTTAAAAATGAATGAAATAAATACCAATAGGATCAAAAACTAAAATAAATACATTAACCAAGAGACCCATATAATGAATCTCAGATTCAATTAGAAACAAATCATCAAGATGGATGTGATAATAGAGAAAACTCACTTTGGGGCCAAGGTCGAAGTGAGAAAGGTCTTCGGGAGAAGGGGGTCACGGGTTGCCGGTCGCAGGCACCGCCGGAGGAGGTCGCGGGGTCGTCGTCGGAGGTCGCGGGGTCACCGGAGGAGGTCGCGGGATCCCCGGGGGGTCGCGGGGGGCTGCGGGCGAGGGTTTCAGCATGCGGGGTCGGGGGAAACGGGGGTCGGGGTAGGGAAGGGTCAGGGTTTTTTAGAAAAACAAAGGTTTAGTGGCGGTTTATTAAAAACCGCCACGAAACGTATTTCGGAAAACGTTTAGCGGCAGTTTTGTGAACCGCCGTCACAAAACCGCCACTAAACACAGTTTATTTTGTAGTGAATCCTCTCAATGTTCCCCAAGCTCTCAAGAAGCCCCTCCTCAAGATATTGAAGTAACATTCTCAAGTAAAGGATCCCCACTTTCCTTCCTTCCTTATTTATGTGTAAGTTTCGTTATATTGTTATGAAGGTTTATTTTCAATAAAAAATGTTGGGGTATGAATTCAAACCTCCCCTATAATTCCCAAATTATTTTTGAGTTATTATAGACACCTTTATCTATCATTAATTCCTCCAATGTACACTCGTTACCATGGAGAAATTTCAGAAGGGATTTCTCTCTCCTCATTTACTTTATGGAAATTCTTTTATATTATGCTTATAAATTCCGTTACATATGTTGGGATATTATGTTTCATGGCCCTGTTATTTTACATTTCATGTATAAATTATGAGATACCCCTTTCTCTCTCGTCAACCCATTTTATGATTTCTATTTGACGTCGTTATGCTGCTGAAGTTACACCATAATTTCCCATGCCAAATCCTCGTGCAAGTGAATACCATACCAATTTCTCTATAAATGGTATTCACCATTATGTACATTTACTTGTTGATTGAGGAACTATATTTATGTATTCAACATCTCGTATTCATGGAATAGATTATTATATTTAATGAATCCATGTTGTATGATATATGTTACACACTTATGCCTGAAATGAAATGAATAAGAAGGGTGCACCCTGATAGAACTCCAATGCATTGGGTACAAAATATTATCATGTTATTTAATGTTAAATGAGTGTTGAATCATTCTATTTAATGTGAAATTAGGGTTTACTCATACTAATTCATTTTCAATGAGGGGTTTACTCATGCTCCATGTGCAATGAGCCTTGGCTCATGCAAAAATCATGTTTAATGTTGTTTCCACATTTCTATATTATGATAATAATGCTATATCATTCCGTCATGTTCATGTTTATCTTATGATCCATTGATATTCCTATTTCATAACATTTATTTTATTTTTCATGTTATTCCTTGTTTACTCCCTTACTAGGCTTTATAGCTCACCCTTTTCTTATGTATGCCCTTTGGTCATCCCATGTAATGATAAGTAATAAAGAATGTTGTGGTCATGTAAAATTAGTTTTCAATAAATATGTTGTATATTATATCTTAAGTTGTCATGTAATGTTCCTAATTTTCCAAGACACTAGACCTATCGATCCACATAGTTGTCTTAAGTGCCTGTTTATGTAATAAATCATGTTTAATTGTGTAATAAAGAGAAGGTTTGTTATAATCAACTAACAATTTCTATATACATTCTGTAATATATCTCTACATTCATCTAGAATAGAAAATTCCAAGGGAATTGGTAACCTCTCCACCTCAATTTCGAAATCCTGGACTAGGGCATGTTAAATTAAGGGGTGCATAGATCTTGAATCAATCCATAAATACACCCAAGTAGAATATAAGTAGATTATACCTCACATGATGTCTATCTTACCTAACATTGAAAATATTATGGCATGTATCTGACCATAACTTACTCCAAGGCCTCCCTAATCCTAATGGTGACCACATCCATGGACACACTCTGATCGTTGACCTTAAGGATGAGGGGTGATTTGAGGTTGTCGTATATCTGCCCCATCCCCTATCTATTGATAAAAGTATGAATCACTTCAATATTATTTCTTATTTGGTAGATATAGCTACAACTACTAATCCCAAGTAGGGTTTTCATCTCCATTATCACTACTAAAGAGGATCAAGAACTCAATATTTTTATTTTTATGACCTCCGCAAGAGAAAAAAATCCATGATCAATCCACTAATAGGGGTCTAAGAACTTCCATACTAAATGAAACATGATGAAGAAGGATGGAACCAACCCCATGCCGTCTAAATATTTATCTAACCAAGAAATTAAGAACCAATATCCACAAATATGCTTGATTAAGTGTCATAAATAATCCCCTCCCGTGATGATCTATTACAATACAACACCCTATAAATAACTTCTTCCATTCCCAATGCCTTTAGATATGTTGAGATCATAAATGGTGTGATCTGAAACTATATCTAGGATGATAATTCTCCTTGAAATAACTCTCTATAGGAAGATCTTCTAGAATAATTTATAAAGTATTATAGAGAATATAATTATATCATAAAGCAAACTCCTTCACACTATAACTCTCCAAGTGGAGAGTAATAATATCTTACCTCTAAAACACTTTCACGACCAATGAAAGAAACTAATCCTAGAACTGATCAATAAAATTATCCCATTAAATAGTTGACTCCTCATAGTCCTTGAGGAATAAGAACCACCACTATTGTGTTACACAATGTTGCATAGTGAAATCCAATGAAACCCAGTGCTACCACTGGGTTCAAATTGAAATAAAGGTAAACTACAAATCCTCCAACCAATAATTATTCTCTTAATCTAAAAAAACCATCATACTTCTATAGATCTTGTAACTGAAACTCTCAAAGAATCATCATCCAAGAATCATCACAATCAATCTACTGACATAACTTTCTATCCTTATTCAACATGAACTTGAAGAGGAAATTTAACTAGAGTCATACATGTAAAATAATAAATATACGGGACTCTTAATCATAGAATATAGAATATTTTATGTTAATTAATTCAAACATAACATAATTTACATAATCTACTCAATCCAAACATGGGTGAAAACAATCATGATGTGTGATCCTAACATAGCTCGCTATGTTAAAAGTTTAATCATTTTTCATGGAATGTTTAGGTAAACATAATGTCCTTTAATTGGATTAAACAGGGGTGTAAAATAATGTATCCTATAAGTTCTCCCTTTATTATATTATGTGCTAAGTCTAGTTGATAATGTTTAATTATTGAAAAATGTAATCCTCACAAGTTCCTATCACCAAACTCTATACCATCTCTCAACCATCAACTTTGATACCACTCTATCAGAACCCCCTCCCCCAACCCTCCACTGGAACCCCTCTTAGTTCAATAGTGAATATGTGGATGACCCTTAAAGCCTACCTCAAAAAATACACGGGTTGGAGACTATTACTGAGTGTGTACAGTGTATACCAATGGGTAGAATTACCGTAAATATATTAATATAAGGATAAGTTATAAGAGGATATCCTCTAATAAACATAAAATCATAAATAATGAGGTTATATTAATACAAAAATGTTTTTTAATACAATATGAAGAAAATAAAAATACCAAAAACAGTGCCTAGGTAGTGACCATAAAAATAAAATAACCCTTGAACAATTCCTTAATCTAGTGATTCATAGCTTAACCACCAACTTTATTTTATTGACCTAAAATAAATTTATATACATAGTGTGAGAAAATTATTATACTAATTATAATACTCTATGAATCCTATCATTTAAATTTGAAAGAAACATACTAAAACCCATTGAATAAACAAATGGTACTAACTAGTTACCTATATAGAAAAAACTATATCCCATACATACTAAAGATAAATAACTATGTACCAGATATTAGTAACATAATATCAAAATATTATTTAGGTGAAAGGTAGCCTACATTCACTTCTCAAATAGTTCTTCACTCTCACGCCCAATGAAAAACTTCATGTGCTCCTACCCCTTTTATAAGCCATCTATCACTCAATACACACACACTTTTTTTATATCTTATCCCGAACCCCATTCAAGAATATCTCATCTACATATCATCATATTCCAAAACTAAGTAACAAGTCGAAAATATGTCACAACCCATGTGTCATGTATTATACATCAATCTTACACAACCCATGAAAGTACACTTGTGGTAATCATAGTCTCTATAGTTGGAATACCTATATTTCACATCACATCAAGACATAATATTCCACACACACATGTATAGTAAAAATAAAATCCATCACAACCTATGTATACATGTACCCTATACCATTACATCCAAAATATTTTTACACATCAATCTATATTTGAAAGGAGAGTGGGGAAGATATAGAAGTTAACCATCCATTTCCTCACCAACTTGGATGTTGGTGAAAAACTAGAGCCTAAAAAAATTGGGTGTTAAATTCCAACCCAACTCTAGTAGTGAAGCATCAGAAATTATAAAATACAATGAATCATATATCACACAACCAATAAAGGGTGACTACTTAGCCTTATAATCAAATGAAACTATTATCCCACATGACAACTTGATACCACTCCTAAGGTAAAGGGAACTAGATATCATATAAGTACACTTGCATCCAGATTTAATCACCATTAATCATTTTAAATTACTGATTAAAAAATACAAACCATTCAATAATGTATTCAGAAATTCTATTCCAATCATTCCATTTTATCATAATCCAACACACTTTTATAATTTATTTAAAATTACCAATTTCATTCTTGTGATCTTAGAACATTAATTTAATAATCCTAATATTCTTGTTTATTTTATAAATCATTATTGTTATTAACTATACCCAATATCATGTGTTCATTTATAATTTATTTACCATTCCACGATCTATGTTTTCTCAAACATAATGTGAAATACCACAAGTAATATTTTATTTCACTAGATATGCCAAATCCATCAGTTAATTAAAAACTATAAACAAGATAAAAGAAAGAAAAATAAATTAAATAAAACATCAAGGAACATAGATAAATATTAGCTCTCAACTGTTACCAATAAACCAATCAATACACCCAACATAATCATCATGAAAGCTGGAAAGACCCACTCTCAACCTATGTATTATCCTAGAAATACCAAATCCCATAAGTCAAACCATATCATAGATCTATCATAATATTGGACATATACATGAGAAAAATATTTTGAGCACAAAAAATATATGTGGAAACTTAGGACAAAACATCAAGAACACAAGATTAGAATACATAGCATAACAACAATGTTCGGATCTTAACAACTTAAAAACATTAATATTAGAAAATAAATATTTTATTTAACATTTTTAATTAACTGATTAATTATCCATATGTTAAAAAAACAATTAACCTTACAACATAAACTAATATTTTCTCATTATTAATTATAAACATTCATTCAGAAAAAAATTAGATTCAATCATTTTTTAGAAATAATGATAATTAGGTCTATATTCCTAATTCACTATGCACTCCATCTTACAATTTTTTGTTATTTTTCTAATTTTAATCATATAATCCATGATAATAAATAAAAATAATCACAATAATCAATTTCTCATTATCTTGTAAATATCAAGAAGCATATAGTTATAGAATAAACCACATGCGATCATAGTTTCCAATTATATATTCTAATTATTCCATAATATTTTAATTGTTATTTCATTATATTTATTTTAACTATTAAATAAAGAATCTAAATCTTATAATACACTAATTATACATAAAATAAGAATAAATTAAGAACCCCTACCTCAAAAGAATTTTGGATGATCACTGTGAAATAATAGTGCAGAGAAGCGATGATCTCAAGTAGAAAATAACACGAAGGGAACCTAAAAAATTTGGATCACAACCATAAACACCAACTAATCATTTAAAAAATCATCCAAATGAACAAATTCTATAAAAATAATTATTTTGAAAAGATATAAGAGAAACTATGAGGAAAAGGAGAATAAATAACCTCTGGTGGATGAATTCTCAATATCACAAAGTTAAGGATTAAGATTCATCAAAGGGGGATCAAGAGTCTCAAAAAACACACCATAGATCATTGAATGTTTGAGATAAAATTAATAAATCTAATAGAAATAAAGTGTAATTCCATATTTATATGTAGTTCAAATATACTAGGTTATAGTGAGGCTGTCTTTAACTGCACCACAATAACCCAAAAAATACTAAATAATGGTGTATTAAATCATGTACATGCCATGAAGGATACATCCCTACATAAGATCTAAAATTTGTGCTATGAATCCACAAAATCTCACTCATTCAATGAAAATTCAAACTATCGAACCCAAAAAAATTTAAGCAAGACTGTACCATGACCCATGATCCATAACAAACTATTTCAAAAAATATAAACACAAAAATCTATCATCTAGGTCTTTACACCATAGACCATATAACACACACGATAATGTTTTTTGGGTAGAAAACTGGTGGTATTTCCTTGAATACATCATGAAATAACCTAATATTATGTGTTTTGATAAAAAAAACCCCCTTAATAAGCACTAATATTCCAAAATCCCTCATTCCATGGCCTATAAGGAATACACTATGACCCCAACCTATAGAACTAGTACCATCTATGGCTAAGCCATTGTACTATGACCTCTACTTTCAAATCCTAACCCACCTTCTCTTGTATAAATTCTGGTATAACCTAACTACATTTCCTCCAAGCTGATTTAAACACCCAAAATATTACAAATTAATGGGTTAGAAAGGTCTAGACTATTACACATTGGTCTCCATTCCACCCTCACCATAGAAATTTCTTAGAACAAAGAGAACCTGAGGTGTACCTCTACACCCTGATCCATATGTATCATGAAATAACCTTATCACAGTTAGATGAATATTTGAAAAATTTATTTTATAAAGTTGAAACAAATATAGAGTGACATTTTAGACCCACCGGGTTTATCTTAATTTTCATGTGATCCTCCCAAAACATTAGAAGAATAATAACTTCTGTTGTGTAACTCCACACCCAAATCCCTAGGTTTCTTGGTCTCATCCTCATTAATAGTTTCATATGAATATTCAATAACAAACAAAAATACATGGAAGAAAAAACCCATCGCCTATATATTTACTAGAGAATCATATATACCTAAGGATTTTATAGAGGATAAAAGATGGTCAACTCAGGAAAAGAATTCATTGACAAAGTACCCCACACTCACCCATCATAACAAGTCTAAAGCTAAACCATACATACAGTGGTATCAATTTCCAGAGGCCATGATTTATCTATTACTTGAGTCAATATCCATGCTCATCCACACCAATAAACCACACCCTAATCAGGTAGTACACTTACCCATAAGGTGACAAGGAATCCATTTCATTCATCAGTTTCATCATTATCTCTCATAACTACACCCAAAGGTTAAAAAATAATTCAAACCATTTTCCAATAATTTACCAATAACTACACCTATATGAGATTCATTTAAATTCCATAAATGATCTTTTAATTACCCATACCGTCTAACAATCCCTTAAGGAACACTTTGATCACAACATATCTGATAACCCACAAAGGATCATGCCTTAGTGTATCCCATTCCCTCTCTTAGAAAATGTTTTCAACCCAAGGTAACCATATCACCATCAATCTACAACCATTTAGGAGGATCCAATATCAAATTCCATACCCATAACCCTTTTCATAAAATTACCAAGTTTAACACTATCCAAGATCACTGCCCTAGGAATCCCCCATCTAGGAATCATCTTGACAAATTACTAAACCTCATTCCAAGATACAAATAACCCATTGAATGAGCCAAAATATTTTATGGGGTTTTCAATCCTAATGAAAAATGTTTCTTCATGGATATTTAGTCCCCATGCATCTTTTAATATCCTAAAAAATACCCAAAAAAATTGTTACACATCCATACAGCTCTAACCAAGCCCTTAAACCCTTGGGAAACACCCTTAATCCCAACCAAGTTACACCAAACCCAAACTCCTAGCACGTACACACAAGAACATGAATGCACACATACAGATAATATTTAATGGGACCACCTATTTCAATGTCAGAGTTACTAATCATTTAACAACTATTTTAAAACCTCATTTGAGATCATACCAATCATCTCCAAGGTCCTATGCTCATTCCATATACCAAAAAACTCTAGAAATTAATTATAATGGCAATAATTAATTATTTAATTTAATCAAAATAGTAATAATCCAATATGTTTCACTGAGTTACCTACCATTATTGAAAGAAAATCCCAATAGATTCACACTAAATGAATCATCATTTTTGAATGAAATTAATTAAACCCCAAGAGAAATTCATTAGGAAAATAAGTATTATTCAAACAAAGATAAAATAGCATAATTCATCATATTTTGAAATCCTCAAACCACCACACCACAAATCCCTATCATCTTAGGATGATTTATCCATGATCTAGTGAAACTACCATCAATAAATTTAAATGAAACCTACCCTAATTAGATAGAAATAAATTAAGGAACCAATAGGGGAAGTGGGGGGGGGGGTGAATTATATGAGTTAAGAATGGAGGAAATATCATGATACACCCCTAACTGATTGATTAAAAGTTAGAGAAAATAGAGGGGAGTATGGGTTTCCCCCCAATGGTTTCACTGTATAGAGGAGAATATACCTCAGTGTCTTTTTTTATATTTTTTAGAATCCCAAAATTCCACATAAAAAACTAAAAAAGAGGGACATTGTAGTGTGAGCACATGAATCACAACACAATTCATATATAGTATCTTATCCCTTTAAAAGTTATGAAATTGATATATTTTTGGTAAAAACACCTATATTTTGTCTATCCATGGGTTTCAGAGGGGTCATTGGGGGTATGGGATTTCATTTCAAGGTAATAGGTCTATTGTAGATATATTTCAAAAAGTAGATCTTGCATCAGAACCTCAGTGGGTAGCCACCAGAGTTCTAGTGGAACTTCTAATAGCCCTCTTCCACTGGATGATCTGCTAAATTTATTATGGGTAGCTTCTAGGGTTTTGGTGGGTATTCACAGAAGTTCCTTTGGATATGATTTTTTAATTTTAATTAATTGTTTTTAAATTAATTAATTTAGTATTAATAGGTATTTTCTCCCTTTCTTGATAGAACATTGTGAAAATTCCCCTCCCCCATTTCCCTCTCATGCATTCATCCATCTCAATATTGAATCTTAATTAGTGAGATCACATCCTTTTTTCATTAATCCCTTGACACGTCTCTAGGTATTTCTAACCTCTACCTAGATTTTTATTATTTATTTATTTATATTCCATTCCATGATTTAGAAGTTTTTCCCTATCTTTGGTAAGCTTTCATGTTTTTTTAATTCTTATTTTTTTTTTCCATTTCATCTAGAGGTATTTGATGGTATGTATTATCTCAAGCCTAGATAGGTTGTACATAAATTATCCCTATGGGATATGTTTTATTTAATGTCTGTTTGATGTGTAATGGTTTTATCCTTGTGTGAAAAAAGTAATAATTAAATTTTAATGGTTACTCTTAGTATTTCAAAATCAAAAAAATATTTTTTCAACCATAGGTAGTTCTATGTGACTTTTTAGGTCTAATAATTGGATACTAAGATAGTTATAGTGTGCTTATTGAGGAATTAGATATTTACGAATCCCATTGGGATTTCATTTAAGGAATTTTTACCTAGTGAATTTATCATAAGTACCCTAGGATATTTCCCTAGTAAAGGGAGTGTGACCAATTGTGGCTAGCATAGTGGTTGATTTAGTTCAACATTGACATAGTTAAGAGGTTGTGTGAAATGGATGACCAACCTAATGTGAGAAATGTTTTATTTATTATTGGGATCATTGTCCAACACTTGAGTCCTTCAACATTTATATGTAGTAATTAATATGATTTTAGATTATCAATTTAAATTTTAAATATTGATTTATAAATTTAGTATATATTATGACTTATAATTGTTATGCTTGACTTTTAAATGGGTTATGTTCATTGGGAAGGGTGAGTATGTATATTATGTGAATGTGTGTAATGGAATATTTATATGAATTAGGTTGGGTTATCATACCAACCATGTTAATATATTTGATGGGAATGTGGGTTGTGAATTCATTTTAACCATGGAATTTCATGATTTTGTGAAATGGGTTATGGTTTGTTGTCTATGTGATCATGGAAACCAAGAATCTATGTTATGTGATCAAGTTGGACATGCAGAATAGGATATGAGATCATACTAGTTTTGATAGTTTTTGATAATATAGTATTGTACATGTGATAGGGTTTGGGTAATCATGCTAACCATGTGAATGTGTGTTGCGATGATATAGATATATGGGATGAGTTGGGGGTTCAGATAACTAACAATGACTTGTGATATAGGTTTTTAAATCATTCCAATCATGGGTGTGTGGATGGGATGATTTGGGTTTCATTCTAACTGTCAATGATGTATGTCTTGGGTTGGATGTCATGAAAACCAAGAGGTTGTTATTGTAGGTTCCGGGCGCAGCAGAAGCATGTTGGTGGGTTTGTCCAACTTTAATTTTTGCATTGAACGACGTTCAATCCGAGATCCATCATGATATAAAACGCCGAATCTTCGGAATAGAATGAAGAAAGAAAAAGAAAAGAAGATTCTCAGAACCATTGAGATAGGATTGTTATATGTTGGTAATAATTAATTTAATTAATTCATAAAAATTACCTTAGTGGAATTATTTCTTCGTTGGAGTCTCCGGTCACGATCCTGTGATCCGTCGTTGCGTCGTAGAATCCATGTATAGGATTCCTCTAGTGGTGAACCACACGTGCTCCACGTATCTCTGGATTTCGCCGAAGGGATCTCTGGGTGCTATCATAGAAGAACCTTCACTTTTGATATCCTCCTTCGACTGCCTTGATCCAGTGGAGGATCTTGCTTTCCTAACTTGAACGCGTTCTTGGTGGAAAGGGAATTCTCTCTTGGCTTGAGACTATTTCCAATCCGTTGTGCAAAACCAAAATGGCTAACCTTTTTAGAATAATTTAATTGGGATTTATAATACTTAGAACAATAAAATGAATTAATTTCCCAAAAACATTTAATTATTTCATTTAATTCTTAGTAATACCCCATGTCTTAATAATGACAGTTGACCATCATTATTACTTGACATGCATCCAATGTATCACATTTAATATCATTTAATTAAATAAACAATATTTTCTCACAAATCCGAAAAAACAAACTACACGGCGTGTATGTACAAACATATATGGCGTGTACTTTTATTTTTCAAATTTTATTTATTTTTCTCCACCTCATTTATTAGACCTTGAGTAATGGCTATTTATTTCTTAAATAAATTTAACTGCATTACTCTCTAATAAATATATATTATTTCACCCACAATATATTCTCTCGAATAACTAGGGTCGAAATAAATGCAATTAGGCATCCTTAAATAATTATTAAACCACAGTCGGGAATAATATTTATTTAACTTGTTAAATTAATATTTAACTAAGATACATGGACACACTTAGTGTGTGACCCTCTAGGCCTCTTTCTCAGTGGAATTAGGAAAAGCCTACCTAAAGTCCAATGTTAGCATCTAGAAACATGCCAAGGCACCCATAGAGAAAGAAGTTAACACTGCAATGATGTGTCACCTCCTACGAATGCTTACCGTGTAATATAATCCCTTTGTCTCGATATCTCTAATCAAGCGGGTTGCATGCTATTGCCATCAACCCATGTGCTCGATTATTCATTCTTTGACTTCCCGGAATTGAACTCGCCCATACCTTACCATGGCCATGGATTTATTTAGGCTATATCAATTCCATCAAAGGGCCTGAAATATCTACTTTCGTTATGGAACAGAAGGGACAAATACTTTCTCGCATTATATATTAATGAAGTATTACTCGTGACGCACCCAACATATCCTACCTCGCTGCGAACAGTGTGTCTTCACAGTTTTTGTCAATACATCTAAGTGCATGAGTTGTAATACCAATTAATAATAATCTTAATGTCTAAGGACCAATACACACATCCGCAGATAGGAACATCCAATGACACTATGAAATGTGGATTTCCTACTGGCAGGTCTCGTTCTCAGAATATCCTCCTAGATATTACCAAGGGCACACACCATGAGATGGTGCCTCCAAGTTTTATGAGTCCTCACCCCTAATGGCATGTATTATTTGTGTCCCTTAAATAACATCATCTGTACATAGAACATATATTCAAGAACAGTTTTATGACACTTCTGGGTTCTCATCATAGCAGGGATCCACTATGACCCATTAATGAAACAACTGTCCTTAGGAAATTATCACATGCATTGTCACGCAGAAGAATAATCAAGATGTGATTAGTCATTTATTAATGAATAAAGTACAAATTAGTTTGTTCTAGGCCACCAACTCTAACAGACTCCCACTTGGACTAGAGCCAACTACCAACAACCTTTAACCCGCAAGCTCTCACATGATATTCATGCTTCTGCTGAGATAGGCCTTTAGTCATGGGGTCCTCCACGTTCTCTTACGTGGACACTCTGCTCACAACAACTTCACCCCTCTGATATAAATCCCTCAAGAGGTGATACTTTTGGAGTATGTGCTTTGTCCGTTGATGTGACCTTGGTTCTTTTGCAAGAGCCACCACTGCAGTATTATCAGAATACAATGTAATGGGATCTTTACTGCTAGGCACCACATCAAGCTCCTAGACAAAGTTCCTAATCGAGACGGCTTCCATGGCTACATCAGAAGCTGCTATATACTCAGACTCCACTGTAGAATCGGCGATAACTGGCTACTTTGAACTCTTTCATCTCATAAATCCTCCATTGAGACAGAAAACATATCTATATTGCAACTTCAGATCATTCTGATCTATCTGAAACCAGCATTAGTATACCCTCTGATGACAATCTCCTCATCTCCTCCATATACCAGGAACATATACTTAGTTCTTCTCAGATACTTAGGGATAGTCTTAACAACAGTACAATGCTATTCCCCTGGATCTGCTTGATATCTTCCTACCATGCTCAGTGCATAGGCAACATCAGGCCTAGTACATAACATGGAATACATGATGGATCCTATAGCCGATGCATATGGGATCTTGCTCATCCTATCTTTATCCTGTTGTGTCAGAGGACACATTTTCTTAGAAAGATGTAAGCTATGTGACACTGGAACCAATCCTCTCTTGGATTGTTCCATACTAAATCTCTTTAGTATCTGGTCAATGTATGTACCCTGACTTAGTCCAAGAAGCCTCTTAGATCTATCACGAACGATCTTGATCCCTAGAATGTAGGCTGCTTCACCTAAATATTTCGTGGAGAAGCATTTGTTCAACTAGTCCTTAACTGACTGTAAGGATGGTACGTCGTTTCCAAAAAGAAATATGTCATCAACATATACTACTAGGATAACGACCACATTCCCATTAAACCGCTTATAAACACATGGCTCACATTCATTCTTAATGAAACCAAATTCTTTTATGGCTTCATCAAATTGAATGTTGCATGACCTGGATGCTTTCTTTAATCCATAAATGGATTTATGAAACTTGCAAACCCGTTTGGCTTCACCTGGTGTCACAAACCCTTCCGGTTGTGTCATATAGACATCTTTCTGAAGGTTCTTGTTAAGGAATGCTGTTTTGACATCCATCTACCAAATCTCATAGTCATGGTAAGGTGCTATGGAAAGTATGATTCTTATGTATTTAAACATGGAAACTGGAGAGAAGGTTTCATCATAGTCAATTCCTTGACACTGTCTGAATTCTTTAGCCACTAGAATTTCTTTATAGGTGCTAGCTCGACCTTCCATGTCCAGCTTTCTCTTGAATACCCATCTACATCCAAAAGGATTTACATCAACTGGCTCATCAACCAGAACCCAAACTTGGTTCTGATACATGGAATCCATCTCAAAATTCGTAGCTTCTATCCATATTGTAGCTTCTGATCTTTTTACTGCTTCCTTATAGGAGAGAGGTTCATCATTGTCCAACAATAATTATTCACCATCCTTGGTGACTAGGAAACGAAAACTCCTCGGTTCCCTTACCTCTCTTGAGCTCCTACGCAGTACTTGTGTTTCTGGAACCTCTTCCATGGGGACCTGTGGATCTTGTTCTTGTACCAAATCTTGTGTATCTTGAGCATCAACTTCGTCGAAGTCAATCTTTCTCCCACTATCCTTCTTGAGGATGTGATCCCTCTCAAGAATGATGACTTGTCTGGCGACAATCACTTTTTTTTCTTGAGGGTTATATAGGTAAAATCCTTTCGTTTCCTTAGGATATCCTATAAAGATACACTTCGTGCCCTGAGGTGCTAGTTTGTTGCCTGAGAAGGCCTTAACAAATGCCTTGCATCCCCATACACGTGTATGCGACAAAATGGGTTTCTTTCCATTCCATAACTCGGAGGGAATTCCATTTTCCGCCTTAGTTGGTACTCAGTTTAATGGGTATGATATAGTTTGTAATGCATATCCCCAAAAGGATAATGGAAGATCCTCATGACTTATCATCAACCTCACCATGTCTAAAAAGGTTCGGTTCCTCCTTTAACTAACACCATTCCACTTTGGTGTATAAGGAGGAGTGAGCTGAGATAGAATCCCAGACTCCCGTTGAAGATCGATGAACTCCTGGTTCAGATATTCTCCACCTCGATCCGATCGAATATTCTTTATCTTTTACCAAGATGAATCTCTAATTCATTCTTGAACTCCTTAAATTTCTCTAACGCTTCTGACTTATAACTCATTAAGTAGACAAATCCATATCTAATCAAATCATCAGTAAAAGTAATGAAGTAAGAATATCCACCTCTAGATTTTACTTGAAATGGTCCACATACATCCATGTGTACCAATCCTAGAAGATCTAAGTCCCTTTCACCCTGTCCACCAAAAGGCGGCTTGGTCATTTTACCTTGTAAACAAGCGTGACATCTATCAAGTGGTTTTAGCTCAGTAGAGTCTAAATAGCCATCTTGACAGATCTTTGTCAAGCGCTTTTCGTTTACATGACCAAGGCGGTGATGCCACAACTGGGTGATGTATGAGTCATGTGAATTTGTTTCGTTATCGATTGCCAACAATTGCTTTTCATAATTTAATACATACAAACCATTATTCAAATGTTCCATACCATAACATACGTTGTTCTTATAAAAGAGACAACCCTTATTTCCGATCTTGAAAACAAATCCATCCATATCCAAACAAGATACGGAAATTATGTTCTTGGTAACACTAGGCAGAAAATAATAGTTATGTAAAACCAAAATCATCCCAGTCGTCAATGAGAGGTGGTAGTCGCCAATAGCCAACACAGCCAACCTTGCGCCATTGGCAGCTTGAAGATCCACCTCTCCTCTGGAGATCTTTCTAAATCTACTTGGTTCCTGCATTTGAATATAGATGTGAGCCCCACAAGCTGTATCTAATACCCAATGCGTATAAATAGAAAGATTGAACTCGATAACGAACGCACCTTTAACGTCCCCATGCTTCTGGGTGCAGTTCCTCTTCCAATAGCCCTACTTGCCACATGAAAAACACACTACCTCTGGATCTTCCCCCTCTTGGAGGGACGGTGCTCGGGGGATTCAGACTTTTTATAAGTCTTTGGACCTTTTTCCTTGTCCTTCCTTTTCTTTTTCACCATAAGGACCACATGTTTGTCTCGCCCCATGTCCTTATCTACCTGGCGAATCAAGGTCAGAATCTCCGATATACTCTTCTCATTGCCGCTCATATTATAGTTGACAATGAAGCTAGATAAGGTCTTGGGCAGTTATGATAGGAAGAGATCTGTATGCAACTCATCTGGGAATTTAATCCCTAAGATGTCAAGGTGTTCAATGTAGCCAATAAGCTTGACTACATGAGGCCCAGCTGGCGCAAACTCTCCAAGCTTCATGGTGAACAAAGCATTGGAGATCTCATACCTCTCCCATCTCACCTTCTCTTGGTAGAGATCCTTAAGGTGAGACATCATGCAATATGAGTCCATGTTTTCATGTTGCTTCAAAAGCTCATTAGAGATGGCCAATAGCATGAAACACTGGACATCTGTGGAATCATCCATGTGTTTCATATAGAGAGACAATTCCTCATCACTAGCCTCTTTCCCAGGAGCAACTGGAATAGGCTCTTCCAGCACATATAATTTCCTTTCATGGCGAAGGACGACGCGTAAACACCTCTGCCACACTTGGAAATTGGTGCCGTTGAGAAGGTTTTCCTTCTCAAGTATGGTGAACAATGATATTTTTTACGTCATTTTCTTGTTGTTTCTACAAATTAAGATGAGGAAAGGTTTAGTACTTTATTACAAAAATTGAG
Source organism: Viscum album (assembly GCA_963277665.1). Lineage (NCBI taxonomy): Eukaryota > Viridiplantae > Streptophyta > Magnoliopsida > Santalales > Viscaceae > Viscum > Viscum album. The sequence goes on along the minus strand of OY728138.1, from coordinate 52,618,385 downwards.
ACAAATAAATAAATTAATACTTATTAGTCTCCCACTATTTTATCGAAATCTAATAGCCCTCACCATTGACTTCGGAATATTCTATTGCCTAAATATTCTAGTGGAAAGGATTTATATTTCCCTTCACATTACCCCAACTAGGGTTGGTCAAGCAACTTGAAAGGTTTTAGGTAGGCATTCCAAATGACAACTGCATTAACTCGGAGCTCCTTGATCCGCTGAGTGGACTCCCCTATCCTGAAATCCTTTTATTTTGGATTTCCATAACCTTTGCCTCTTGGTCACACCAAGTCCTGCTGTGGCAGTCAACCCTTGATGCGAACCAAGTCAATTCAACCCAAAACCTTGAATTAGAATTCCCTGATAATTGAAAGCACCCCAACTAGGGTTGGTCAAGAACTTTGAACTATGGTTCAATTCTAACCAAGATTATGGAAGGCTATGCCGACTTAATATTTCTTTTGAGGGATTTTATACTTATACATAAATTTACATTTTATTATCTTTGATTACATTCTTGTTAATATTAAGTGAGATATACTTAAGTGATCAACCATGTCTAAGATAATATTTACATATAAGACGATTTTTTATTTTAGTTCCATCTTGCATGCCTGTTATATTCATTAATTGTATGATCGTGACAACAAAACCACAATAAATAAACCATGCAACTAACAGAAATAAAATAAATGGTGTGATCATGAGCTTGTTCTATTGGTTAGTTTATCTAGCGGTTGATAAACTAACCCAAGACCCAGGGTAGAAACACCTTGAACCTTGTGGGTTCATGTTTACAGCTTTCCACCTCTCCACCTTTGTATCTCCTTGGATTGGTTTCACCTCGGCTCCTGACTTGAGCTACCTCCTCTAGCTTGGGAGCTCCATCCATTACATATGCATTTATCTCACATGCAGGTGAGGGGTAAAAATGGGTTTTTGCATAAAATAATCCTTGGGCATGCAGACCCTACATATTAATGAGGAGATGGATCGCAGGCCAAAAAATTTAATTTAAATAAATAAATTAAAAGAAACCATTCAAATACAAAGGTCTGGGTCTAGCTCATGATCATCCACACATGCAATGATATTTACGCATAAATACAACTAGTAATCAATTCTTTAATCGTTCTTGTTTAAGATAAATCACACTTGAATTAATTAATTATCTTTAATTAACTAATCCTTTTATCTTAAACCCTTTTCTAAAATTCCTTGATATTCTCATCCATCGTAATTTTAAACAAATAAATTCATTTAAAATTATCCTTGTACGTAACTTTCACCTTGGAGGCAACCCGGTGAATTCCCATTCATTACGCAGATGTTAAATTAAACACATATATATAAAACACCTATCATGTGTTGTGCCTCAGCTTTACGCCTTCACCATGGTACATATCTCAAGGTTTTGTATAATATAATAATAATTTTTAATAAATCTGCATAATTTGGGTGAGTACACGGCATGTAGTTCTGACTACACGGCGTGTACTTTTCTTCACCGTCCATCTGAAGTACACGCCCAGGGATAGGGCGTGTTAATGTACTTCAGAAATTTTCGGAGTACACGGCGTGTTCTTTTGGACACACGCCGTGTAGTTTCCGCATGACACGGTTTCCAGCCGGGCAAGCCATGTATGGAGTACACGGCCCAACCCTAACCCGAAGGGACTACACGCCGTGTTCAGTTGGACCACACGTCATGTAATCCGGAAACTGTGTGCCACCTGTTTCCGGTCAACACACGGTGTCATAAATGACCTCAATACACGGCCTGATTAGGCGGATCAGTCAATGCATTGAACCTAGACTACACAGTGTGTACTTTCGAATACACGCCGTGTATTCTGGTGTTGTACGACCAGAAATGTTTGTCTCCTCCGGATGAGTTCCGTTATTTTATTTTAATCAAAATTATAAGAAAAATTCATTTCTGTGAGGTGAACGAGAAACGAGGGAGGAGGAATAGATCTCGATATTCAGATTTCCAGAATGATTTAACTTGAATTGAAACAACTAAATTATTAAATGCATAAATCACCAATGAAAAACTAAATAATTATAATCAACGATATGACCCCTCTGATACCACTTGTAGGTTCCGGGCACAGCGGAAGCGCGTTGGTGGGTTTGCCCAACTTTAATTTTAGCGTTGAACGATGTTCAATCCGAGATATCTCACTATATAAAACACCAAATCTTCGGAATAGAACGAAGAACAAAAAATAAAAGAAGAGTCCCAGAAACATTGATATAGGATCGTCATATGTTGGTTATAATTAATTTAATTAATTCATTAGAATTACCTCAGTGGAATTCTTTCTTCGTTGGAGTCTCCGGTCACGATCCTGTGATATGTCGTTGTGTCGTAGAATCCAAGTATAGGATTCCTATAGCGGTGATCCACACGTGCTCCACGTATCTCTGGATGTCGCCGAAGGGATCTCCGGGTGCTAATGCGGAAGAACCTTCTCTTTCTATATCCACCTTCAACCGCCTTGATCCAGTGGAGGATATTTCTTTCCCAACTTGAAAGCGTTCTTGGTGGAAAGGTAATTCTCTCTTGGATTGAGAGTATTTCCAATCCGTTGTGCACAACCAAAATGGCTAACCTTTTTGAGAATAATGTAATTGGGATTTATAATACGTAGAATAAAAAAATGAATTAATTTCCCAAAAGAATTTAATTATTTAATTTAATTCTTAGTAATACCCCATGTCTTAATAATGATAGTTGACCATCATTATTACTTGACAAGCATCCAATGTATCACATTTAATATCATTTAATTAAATAAACAATATTTTCTCACGAATCCCGAAAAAACAAACTACATGGTGTGTATGTATAAACATACATGGCGTGTACTTTTATCTTTCTAGTTTTATTTATTTTTCTCCACCTCATTTATTAGACCTTGAGTAATGGCTATTTATTTATTAAATAAATGTAACTTCATTACTCGCTAATAAATACATATTATTTCACCCACAATATATTCTCTCAAATAACTAGTGTCGAAATAAATGTGATCAGGAATCCTTAAATAATTATTAAACCACAGTCAGGAAGAATATTAATTTAACTTGTTAAATTCATATTTAACTAAGATACATGGACACACTTAGTGTGTGACCCTCTAGGCCTCTTTCTCAGTGGCATTAGGTGGAACCTGCCTAAAGTCCAAGGTTAGCGTCTAGCAACACGCCAAAGCACCCATAGAGAATGAAGTTAACACCGTAATGACGTGTCACCTCCTACGAATGCTTACCGGGTAATATAATACCTTTGTCTCGATATCTCTAATCAAGCGGGTTGCATGCTAGTGCCATCAACCCATGTTCTTGATTATTCTTTCTTTGACTTCCTGAAATTGAACTCGCCCATACCTTACCATGGCCATGGATTTATTTAGGCTATATCAATTCCCTCAAAGGGCCTGAGATATCTACTTCCGTTATGGAACAGAAGGGACAAATCCTTTCTCGCATTATCTATTAATGCAGTATTACTTATAACGCACCCAACGTATCCTACCTCGCTACGAACAATGTGTCGTCACAGTTTTCGTTAACACATCTAAGTGCGTGAGTTGTAATACCCATTAATAATAATCTTAAAGTATAAGGACCAATACACACATCCGAAGATAGGAACATCCAATGACACTATGAAATGTGGATTTCATATTGGCGGGTCTCGTTCTCATAATATCCTCATGGATATTACCAAGGGCACACACCATGAGAAGGTGCCTCAAAGTTTTATGAGTCCTCACCCCTAATGTCCTATATTATTTGTGTCCCTGAAATAACATCATCTGGACATAGAACATATATTCAAGAACAGTGTTATTTCACTTCCGGGTTCTCATCATAGTAGTGATCCGCTATGACCCATTAATGCAATAGCTGTCCTTAGGACATTATCACAAGCACTGTCATGAAAAAGAACAATCAAGATGTGATAAGGCATTTATTAATGAATAAAGTACAAAGTAGTTGGTTCTAGGCCACCAACTCCAATAGTTATAAATGGAATGTTATGGGTATGTTTACATTGGGGTTTATTGATATCATGAGAGGGTATTATTGGGGGGGGGGGTCCATTTTGAACATTTATACCAACCCTGGAATTTATTACACATTTGGACATGATTTATTACATAAAAATGCACTTAATACAAACCAGAAGATTTAGAGTTCTAGTTTCTTTGTGGATTTGGAATATTACATGAAAACGTAGGACAAAAAATACAACATCTTCATTGAAAAATTCTTTTACATGACCACAACATTCTTTCGTACTTAGCATTGCACGTGCTAACCTGAGGACATGCATAAGAAAAGGGTGAGATATAAAGCCCAGTAAGGGAGTAAACAAGTAATAAAATAAAGAATACAATACATGTTAGGTAATAGGCATATAAATGGATAACAAGAGAAAAAAGAACATAAAGGAATGGTATATCATGATTATCATAACATAGAAATGTGGCAACAACGTACAACATGATATTATCATAAGCCAAGGATCATTGCCCATGGATTATCATGAGTAAATACTCATTTCAAATTAATTATCATGATTAAATCCTCATTTCACATTAATTATCATGATTAAACCTGGATTTAACATGGTGTATCATGATACTAAACATTACCCAATGCATTGAGGTTCTATCAGGGTGCACCCTTCATAAACATTTTATTTTATGCATAAGTGTGGCACATAGATCATATAACATGGATTCATTCAACATCACCATTTATTACATGATAATGGAATTTTTAATACATACATGATTTTCTATAATAGATAAGTATATTTTAATAAAGTTTAATACCCTTGATAGAGAAATGGGCACTGTATTCACTACATGTTGATTTTGGAATGGAAAACCATGGTGTAAATTCGACAGCCTAACATCGTGACATAAAAATTCATCAAAATGGGTGATGAGAGATAAAGGGGTATATAATCATATATAAATGAAATATATTTCAAGGGTTCATAAAAATACATGTCCTAACACAATGACTTTGGAAATAGAAGGAGTAACATAATAGAGAAACTTGAAGAAAGAGGATAAATGGAGTAACTCTTATGAAATTTCAGCATGGTAATGGGTGTACATGGGAGGGATTAATGAGAGAGAAATATGTCTCATATAATAAAAAAATAATAAGATAAATATAGGAGAGATATGAAAATATACCCCATCATTTGTAATTGAAAATAAAAGGATATAACAATATAAGGAAACATGAATAAAAACGAGGAAGGAAGGAAACCATTATGGAAATTTGGCATGGTAATAGGTGTAAATGGGAGGGATTAATGAGATTTATAAGTGATTATATCATTTACACATAAAATGGTAATTATGGAGGTTATTTAATAACATATCCCAAAATATGAATAAAATAAATTAAAAGACATAACATGAAAAAAATATGTTGGATAAAATAGGAGGGTGGAAGATCACTTACTTGGATGTGTGATCCCAAAATATTGGTAGAGGATTATTGGTAGCTTGAGGGTGCCTTGGGGGGGGGGAATCTAGGGAGTATGGGGAAGAGGATTTTAGAGCTCAAAATGGTTTTATTGAAGAGTAATGGTAGATTAGGATGATTTATATAAGAAAGGAGAGAGGATTATTTATTATTTAAGTTTTGGACACTACACACTAAAATATTCCAAATCACAAACCATAACATAGTTATTGATCATGATTTTTAACAAATGGGAGTGGTATAAAATAATCTATAAGTCCAAGGGCCGAAAATATTAAAATATTGGGCTTTCTTATGTGGAGGTGAGTCACACTCTCAAGGACATAATTTTTAAATTTTAAAAAAATTTATAAGACTTGGAGGGTGCACTAAAGCATTATAAAATTAATGAAACAAATTAAAAATTACATTATTTTAAATTTAAAACAAATGTTTTACGAATATAACTTTTATAGTATTTTATTACATATCTATTAGTTCATTATGATGTTGTAAAACACATTATATATTTATATGGTATTATATTTTCACTGAAAAATTCGATTGTCTCAAAAAATTATGAAAAATTAACCATTGGATAATTTTGACATCTGGATTCAAAAAAATATATTCATTTTAACTAAATAATTTTATAAATATATGAATTTTTTCTTTTTAAATAAAAACATTCATTTATTGAAAATTAACGGGTTTTGACAAAAAAAAACGGTTTCCAAGCATTAATAAATGATACATTTAACTTCCTAAAAATTATATGATGGTTTATATTTAATAAAAACTATATAAGAGTAATATTTTATTAAAATAGTATTTTTCCAATAATTCATTAATTCATTAAAATAAATTCTTTAATTAAAAACACACTTTCATTTTTATCATATAAAAATATAATTCTTATCAAAATGAATACTTAATCATTTATAGAGTAAAAACAATAATGAATAAACATAACCATCACATATAATTAAAAGTATTGTTCTTATAACACTATTATAATAACATTATTAATAAACCCTTAGTTTAATATAATAATTTATATATTTTTAAAAACTAAAATTTCACTTGAAAAAACAATTTATCTAATTCATTATATTTTAAAGAAAAACTATTCTCATAAAGGGATTGATGGAATAGGAATTTTATTTAAAAAAAGGGATTACACAATAAATAACTAATACCATAATACATAACCCCTTATAACACCCGCATAAGACCTATGGGTAAGATGTACGATGGTCATAGGCTCTTGGCGCGGCTCAGATAACATCGCTCGGGTAGTAATCTCTATTAACATGAACTTTTCTTGTATGAGATTTCGTTCAAGCTTAACGTTTTGAAGTTCAGATTGGGATTGGTCAAGAGTGAATCCACATGATGATACCTCCTTGCTGAGCTCCGAAAAATGATCTTTGTATGGTCTGTGTCTACTAGATGAGGCCATCCTCTCATTCTGCTGTGTTGAAAGGATTTGTTAAAACCTTATATTTATACCAGTTGTGTGGTCACTGTAAAGTGGATATATTACCAAAGGTAATGATATAGAATGGTTATTTAAAGACAATAATAATATTAAGAAGTGTTCATGTTTCTTCTATTTCCCTATGAGATTGAAATAATGGTAATTTTATTCATATATTTTTGGGTCGTTACAACATTCCCCCTTCAGAAATTTCACCCTTCGAATTTCCTTTTCCCTGACTAAAATAGATTGGGGTAACTCTTCCTCATCACTTCCTCCAGTTCCCGCAATGCTTCTTAAAAATTTTTGTTTCTCCACAACACTTTGACGAGGGGCATCCTCATATTTTGTAGAACTTTTTCTCTACGATCTAAGATCTTCAATGGCTTCTCTTCATAGGAGAGGTCATTCTCTAATGTTACCCCCTGTGGATTGAGTACAGGTGATATGTAAATTATGTACTTCCTCAATAGTGATACATGAAATACATCATGTACTTGAGATAGTTTCAGTGGGAGTGCTGGTCAATAGGCCACTTCTCCAATGCGATCAAGGATCTCAAAAGTGCTGATTTACCTTGGAATAATCATTCGTTTCTTCCCAAATATCATCAATCTCTTCCAAAGAGATATGTGGAGGAAAACCATATCTCTAACATTGTCTTGTCGACAGTTGTCAACATAAATCTTTTTTCAACTCTGAGTAGTTTTGACATGTTGTTAGGTGGTCTTAACCTTCTCCACCATTTCATAGACCATTTAGAGACCTAGAATTTTTTCTCCACAACATCCTCCCAACATGCCGGTGTTATGAACCTTTTCCCATAAGGGATTTATAAAGATCCATTTGGATGCTTGAGTTGGAACTATTGTTGTAAGAGAACTCAACCAGAGGAAGATGTTGATCCCATACTCCTTTGAAGTCCATTGAGCATGCTATCAACATGCCCTCAAGGGTTTGGCTAGTCTGCTCAGATTGGCCATCGATTTGAGGATGATATGTCGTATTGAAGCACAACTCAGTATTCAGAGAGTATAGGAGACTCCTCCAGAATATATAGGTGAATCTTGGATCTTAATCGGATGCAATTGATAGTGGTACACCATGCAACCTTACCCCTTCTCTGTTGTATATCCATGCTAGTTGATCCAGTGAGAAATAATCTCAAATTGCAATGATGTGTGAAATCTTTTTAAGACTATTCAAAACAACCCAGATAGAATTGTTTCCTTTGGATGTCTTCGGATGTACGACAATAAAGTATATTGTGATGTTCTCCCATTTCCATGTTGTTGTATGTAATGGTTGCACCATACCCTTAGAATTTTGCCTCTCAACCTTAACTTTCTAAAATTTTAGTCACACTGATGTATATTCAGAAATATCCTTCTTCATGTTATCCCACTAATAATTCTCTTTGAGATCCCGATACATTGTTGTGTTTCATGGGTTAATGGAGAAATTTGAACCATGTGTATCATCAAAAAGTTATTTCTTTAACTCTGGATTTGATAAAAACATAGTCTTGATTCAAATCTCACAATTACTTCTTCATTAACATTGGACTCTGAGGATTTTCTTTTTTTGATAGTTTCCACTTTCATGTGAATCCCCACATCATTCTTTTTGAGATTTCTTTAACCTTTCCAAAAGTTAAAGCTAAGAAACAATTTGTGAAAGGATTGGTGATGTTCTCTTATGTTTGATTTCCATGTCCATATTCATTAAATCTAAGAAGATTGGATCATTTTCTATTCTCATCAATGATAGAATTTCTAGTTCCTTTGTAATCAGGACAATCTCCACCCTGTTCTCTTTCCTAGGGTGGAAATGGATTTAGTAATCATAATCCCTGATGATCTCTAAACATATTCATTGCTTTATTTTTTCTCTTTCTGCGTGAATATATATTTGAGATTTTTTTGATCTGTATATATTTCAAACCTTTTTCCCAATGAGATTATTCTGCTGAATTTTCCATGCAAATATCAGAGCTGCCAACTCTAGACCATTCATGGGATAGTTTTTCTCATTAATTTTTAACTTACTTGAGGAATAAGCAACGAATTTTTCATTTTTACTCAAATTCCGCAAAAGAGAGAATTATAATATTTTTAAGAAGAACATTCCCAAAAACTTTAACATGTGATACAACACTTATTGATGTTTTTCCCGAATGATTTAATATCATTTCTGCTGGGGACTCAATGTTCTTATAAAACAAAAAATATATACTAATTGGACATGAATTGAAAAACGTTACAACATACACTACATTTAAGTAGTGGTTACATGTAATTCATTCATCATTATCCATATTAGTATAGGAAATCCCATGCTCCCTTGGGTATAGAGATTGTTGATCCTCATCATGCTTCTCAATACATTCAATAGAGGATCCTTTTAGATAATGGACGATATCTCCACATTTATGACATAGAACTATGTTTGATCCATTAGATGGAAATTTGTTTCCATTTATCACATTATACATTTTCTCATGGAAATTGGATTCTTTTTTCCCTTCCTTTACACAAAAAAATCATCTCCTAGTCCCTTTGTGACATTTTCCTTTATCCCTCTTTCCACACTTGTTGCAGAAAGGAAATTGGGTCTTCTTTCCATTATCACCGTTATCAGATGGAGTTTCATGAGCTGTCATATTCCTCTTCCTTGATGTACAAAGGAATTCCAAAAAGTAGCAATTGTTAATCTTGATGTTCAATAACTAGTTTGGAATAATCATGAAATGTCCTAATTGATCTCCCATTTGATTGGGAATCGCATTGGGACATTCATCACATTACCCTTCACATCAGTTGTTAGCCTGAGTCCTCCTATTACTGGCCATTGGCTAGAATAAAGGAAATTTAAGGTTAAGTATTTTAAATTATTAATCACATAACGGTGAATCCAATGAAAAAAGGGATAACTTGTAAATTAAATTTATTTCCTTAACTTATGAATTTCTATGTTTTGATCCATGTTATCCATGATCTACTTCCTAACATATATACTTAGGGGAATTTTTTTATTCCCTTAATAATAGTTTATACTAAGATTAGGAATTTAATGAAGAATGCCCCCTGATAGTGTCGAACCAAGAGTGTAGCAAGGCTCATTGTCATTCCCCAGTTCTTGTTTGAGTCTAGCTCAAAACAGTGTTTTTGGGTTTTACTGCTAGATACATTTGTGCAAGATCCACCTCTACTTGTTCATATCCGACATGAATTTATTTTCATGATAAACCACTTACTCTATAATCAAAAAAATTAGGGTTGTTTTTATTATACATAGTATTATCCCTATGTCTTTCGCAACAGTTTTCTAATCCAAATCCCAAAAATAACTAAACCACCCTTTGATACCAACTAAAACAACCCTAAAATTTATTACACATTTAGACATGCGTTATTACATAAAATTGAAATTAGTACAACCCAAAATATCAAGAGGTCTTTTGTCTATGGGGATTAGGAACATTACATGACCAATTAAGACATAAAATACAACATCTTTATTGAAAAATTCTTTTACATGACCACAATATTCCTTCATACTTAGCATTGCGTGGGATAACCTGATGATATACATAAGAAAAGGGTGATCTATAAAGTCCAGTAAAGGAGTAAACAATTCATAACATGAATAATATAATAAATTTTAGGCAATATGAATATAAATGGAGATAAAGAGAAAAATGAACACAAATGCATGATATATCATGATTATAATAAGATGTAAATGTGGAATCAACATATAACATTATATTAGCACGAGCCAAGGAAATTTGTCCATCGATTAGCATGAGTAAACCCCCATTTCACGTGATTTATCATGATTAAACCCCCATTGAACATGAATTAGAATGATTAAACCCTCGTTACACATGGAGTATCATGATACTAGACATTACCCAATGCATTATAGAGATATTAGGGCGTACCCTTCATAAACATTTCATTTCATGCATAAGTGTGCCACATAGATCATATAACATGGATTAATTAAACATCGTCATTTATTACATGTTAAAGGAATGTGGAACATATACATTAAATTCTATAATAAATAATTATGTGTGTAGAATGGTGAATACCTTTGATAGAGAAATTGGCATGGTATTCACTACACGATGATTTTGGCATGGAAAACCATGGTACAATTTTGGCAACCTAATGACGTGACATAAAAATCCATAAAAATGGTTGACAAGAGAGAAAAGGGGTATCTCATCATATATAAATTAAATGGACAGTAAGTGGGTCATATAAAAACATTTCCCAACACATGGAATTTGGAAATAGAAGGTGCAACATAAAAGAAAAACATAAAGATAGAGGAGAAATGGAATAACTCTTACAAACTTTCAGCATGGTAACAGGTTTACTTGGGAGGGATTAATGAGGTATAAATAGGTCTCCCACCATAAAAACAAAATAAGTTCAGTATGGGGGAGGTGATAAAATAGACCCCATCATTTTTAAATGAAAATAAAAAGATGTAACAATATCAAGAAACTTGGATAATCATGAGAAGGGAAGGAACCACTTATAGAAATTTGGCATGGTAACAGGTGTACATGGGAGGGATTAATGAGAGTGAAAGGGGTCTCATAATTTATATAGAGAATGGGAAGTAAGGACGATATTTAATGACATATCTCAAAATAGTAAAAAAATAAATTAAAAGACATGACATGAAAATAATGCTTGATAAATAGGGAGCGTAGAAGATCCCTTACTTGGATGTGTGATCCCAAAGGCTTGGGAGAGGCTTATTGATAGCTTGGCGTGCCTTGGGAGGACTCTAGTGTATATGGGGAAGAGGGTGGTTTATTTACAAATAGTTTGAGTGAAGAGTAATGGGATATTGGGTGGGTTTATATAGGAAATGATTGGGAATTATTTATTTTTAGGTTTTGGACACTATACACTAAAATATTCAAAACCACAAATCATCCCATGGTTTTTTCCAATGATTTTGAAAAAATAGAAGTGGTATTAAATATTTTATAACACCAATGTCCTAAAATATTAAAATATTAGGCTTTCTTATTCGGAGGTGAGTCACACTCTCAAGGAAATAATTTTAAAATTTTAAAATATTTTATAAGTATTAGAGGGTCCACTAAGGAATTATAAATTAATAAAAAAAATATAAAATTAAATTTTTATAAAGGTAAAAAATATATTTTCGAAATATACCTAATATATTATTTTATTACATCACTATTGGTTCATTATGATGTTATAAAACACATTATATATTTATACAGTATTTAATTTTTACCCAAAAAATCCATTTTCTCAGAAATTTATGAAGAAATCACCATTGGATAATTTCAATGTCCTTATTAAAAAAATAATATTCATTTTATCTAAATAGTTTTCTAAATATTTTATTTTTATCTTTTAAACTAAAAACCTTCATTTATTGAAAATTGGCGGGTTTTGAAAAAAACAGTTTCCAAACCTTAATAAAAGTTACATTTGACTTCATAAAAATAATATGATCATTTATCTTTAATAAAAATTATATAATATTAATATTTTATTAAAATATTATTTATTCCAAGATTTCATTAATCCCTGAAAATAATTTTTTTAATTTAAAATACAATTTCAGCTTTATCCTATATAAATATAATTCTTATCAAACTGAATAAAAAATTATTTATAGAGTAAAAACAATTAGGAATAAATATAATAATCACTTATAATTAAAAGGAGTGTTCTTATAAAAATATTATAATAGAATTATTAATAAAATACTATTTTAATATAATAATTTATATATTTATAAAAATTACTATTTTACTTAGAAAATTAGTTTATCTAATTCATTATATTTTTAATAAAAACTATTCTCATAAAGGAATTGATGGAATAAGGATTTTATTTATAAAAAGGGATTACACAATAAGTAACTAATACATTATTACATAACCCCTTATAACACCCGCATAAGACTTAAGGGTAAGGTGTACGATGGTGATATAATCTTTGGGTGGCTCAGATAACATCGCCCGAGTGGTAATATCTCCTAACTTGAACCTCTTCCGTAGGTGATTACTTTCAAGATTAACATGTTAATGATCTAATTGGGCTTGTTTAAGGGAGAATCCCAATGATTCTACCTCTATTCTGAGCTCTGAAAAATGAGCTTTGTATGCTCCAAGTCTACTGGATGAGGTCATCCCCTCCTTTGTCTGTGTAAAAAGGATTTGTTAAAACCTTATGTTTATATCAGTTGTGTGATCCTTGTACATCGAAAATATTACTAATGTCAATGATACTGAATGGTCATTTAAACCCAATAATAATAATAAAAAAAAGACTTCATGTGTTTTCTATATCCCTAATACATTAAAATAAAGGGAATTTTATTCATAAATATTTGGGTTGTTTCACCCTTTGTATTGATATGTGATGTGTTTATAATCAACACTAGCACCAGCTCAAGTAGGAATGGTCATTACTAGGTGTCACTGTGGAACCTAATTATCGATGATGTTTATTTTATAATGATTTTATTTTATATGTAATTCCACATTATCATGAACACTTATATATTGGTTATGATTAGGGAATACATTTGTGGTGTCTTACAGAGTTGTACTCACACCTATCTAGGAACCATAGTTACCTAAAAAGACTTCAAGGTTTCAGGTTTAGATAAGAAAAAATCTCATTCTTGATGGTGGATCATCATGGTTTATTTGGTGTTGGGATATAGGATTTGGAAAATAATATGGTCCATTAATATGGTTATATCTATCTATTGTTATATTTTATTTTATTTTTGGATTAGATGAATATGACCTACCCATGACATGTCTTCTATGTTTATATAACTTATATGACATGAAGTGTTTATCATATTGTAAGATACTAGGTTATGGTATTTTATTTTTTGGGTTATCCATGTAATTAATATCCTTTTACTATTTATTTTTTTATTTCCATTTTTTATTATGGATTCTAATGATATTTCTAATTATTTTTATTTAAGGTTATAGTCTCCCCACGATTAGTCATATACCCTCATAACTAGTTGGCAGTATCTATAATAAGAGGAGGTTTACCTACGGTATTCAAAGACCTGGCCATATCACAATGAAGGTAAACTAAACCAAGGATGTTATGAAGTGCTACAAGAGACATGTTTATTTTATATCATATTCCAATTTAGAAATGTTATAAGGATGATCAATTGTTTTAAATCAGGGTGTGGACCTTATGGGTAGCTCTCTAGACCCACACCCCTTGATCTGGTGATGAAAATACATACATTACATACTGTTTTTGATATATATTATAGATTGCCAAAAATAACTATCTCACAATTAAATGGAATAAATAAAATATTGAATTAAATGAATTCCAAATACCTTTTCGGTTTAAAGATTTAAAGAAATATGACATATCATAAAATAATAAAGATCATTTATTTCTAAACCAATGTGAATTTTTCTCCAATAGATAAGAAACTTTTTAATCCATAATAATCCTTCAATATATCCCAAAAATTCTTCAAACAATCAATTTGTTGATACATATCATGTATAATAGATTTTCTCATATCCTAGGGAAATAGAAACATAATTAGTGGTAATATCAAATAATAAATAAGGGTAAATATAAGTGATAACAATCAAAGATCCTAAGATAGTATAATATGAGCATAAATAATATGGTTGAAATGGATAACCCAAAATAATTTCATAGTACAATAAAAATAAAATCATAATATATCCATAGATAACAATGGTAATGAAAAGATCACATGGATAACAATAACTGGCTCCTTAGTAATGAAATGCATAATGTCGGAGAACTATTTTCATACCCTAATCCAATAAATCATGATCTTAGACATCGTGATATTAATGTCAAGGATATGTTTCTTGGAAATATTTTTTTTGGGCTAGTATACACTTAAAAACCCAAGCTAAATTATATCATCAGACCTGGCCATAAATAAAGGGTTTATTTATATCTGGGCCTGACCTATCAATAATTAAGGATAATTTATTAATCATATGATAAAATGAGTAAACAATACATTATAAAATTTTCCAATAATCATATGTATTGTAATAACTAATATACATGATTCCAATAAATAATCAACAAACCTTAGCTATAAATAATCATCTGTATGGAGCTATCAAATATACATGATATCAACACATTCTAAACTCTATAAATGGAATCAGTTTATAAAAATACAAATTGATAAATAATTTGGATGGTTGTAAAAGGTTGTATCCCCATTTTAACAAAATAAACTTAAAATGATGTTTACATAGATATAAATCACTCTTGAAAGAATAATTATTCAAATGATACCACATGATAAGAGATCAAGAATTTGATTGTGTGATTTAATGAGTTCAATCCCACAAAATATTAATCGAAAAATATAAAATAGAGGGGGTATCATGAAATATAAGTCCCATTAGGTTAAATCCTTTTTAACGTGAAAATAAATATAGTTGTTAAAATTTAATAGAGTTTTTAGAAAACATTTTTAATGTTATCATAAATATGATGTTATGGGTCACTTTGAAAAGTCGTCTTAAAAACACTGAAGTGAAATTTTTTAAAACCATTACTTTTAAAAATAATCAAAATTATGGGATCATTAAAAATTATACAGATATAAAAATCTAAATTAGGTCTTAAATATAAAACATTTGATCATGAAAGGAAAATGATTTTAATATTTTAAGGTATATTTGATGAAACTGACATCATAAAAAAAGAGTAGTAAAACATTCTTTGTATTAAAAATTAATTTTCCCTAAGAGTAAGATAAATTAACATATAATATAATCTTAGGGTGGAAGAACCCAATCATGTAAAATAAATATTTAATATGTAACATTATAACTCAAATAATGAATATTTGAGTTATCAATATCCCTTACAGGTAATGTACTCCATGAAGTATGAAATATTTTAGAAGGAATTTATGTGGTAAAAATGTACAAAATATAGAATAAAACATAATATAGTCAAAGGTAATAATTTACTCAACTTGTATGGAATAAGTTCAAGATTATGATCATAAATCAATAGAAAAAATTGATTTTCCATAAAAATATCTTATGATTGTGGTAAGACTTGAGTGAAAATAAATTTAATGAAATGAAAATGATTTTGAATAACATATCTCATTAATTAAAATGAAAAAAATTATGATATTTCAAATAAATAGAACACTCTACAAAAACAATATGGTGCATAACATGTAATATGTCTCAAAGAATCAAAATTAAGACCAAGAAAACCCTCACCTTGTTTCCCCTCTTAGTATAATGGTCTCTAACCTCCTATAAAAAAATTAACCACCTTAATAATCTATTTATAAAACTTATTCACACACACACAAAGATATATATATATATATAAATCTTTTTATAAAATTTACTTATAATTATTCTCTAAATGTATGTTGTTTAGGTATTATCTATTTACAATATCTGGTGTCAGTAATCTTGGTCATTTTGAACATGTTTCAGAATAGTGGTGTTTGTATTCATTATTATCCCAAATTTCAACATTCAATGATCATAAAAGGTAATATAATTGATGTTTTATGTTTATTTATAATTATATAATTTAATTTCATAAGTATTTATTTATTATTTGTGATGAATAAGTCCTCGATGAGCTTGTTTTTGTAATTTTTAATGAATGAATGATGTTTTATTTATTAATGAGTTAAATTTTTATATTAACACTCAATAAAAAAATCATTATTTACTTATTAATGAACAATATTATTTTTCCCATTCCATACTTGATATTAATTAATAAATTTTTAATATAGGTGTTTAAATTTACTCAATAAGAATGTTCTACAATCTATGTGTGAGTATGGCTACGGAAGAAAATATTTTTGTTATAATATCATCATAAAAAATAAAAATTAAATTATTTAGATCTTATTAAGGATATTAATTATAATTTATATTATTTATAAGAAGAAGGTAAATGAAAAGTATTTTTCACTTATAAATAAATTGATTTTCCTCTTGGTATGTTTGTTTTAAGCGTTAAATTTTACAATGATAATTCATTGCTAATATTATTTATATAATGGATAATTTATATTTAGATAATATCAATAAAGAAATTAATAACATATATTTTCAATAAACCTATATCTAGAATCTTCCTTCCAAAGAAGTGATGAGAATTGAAACGTGTGGTTTATGGAGGTGGTAGTTCACACATGCACATAAGCAACATTTTCATTTTTTTGATTGAATAAGAGGTAAATAATAATGGTTTTACCAAAAATATAATTCAATTTCAGTATATTATTTATATTTATGTCCTTATATACATATGGTTATAATGTATTTTTAGTAGTTTATATGAGAAGGAAAATTAAATTAGGTTAAATGGAAAGTAATACTTATGTTGAGAATTTGGATCTTCTCTTAATGTGTCCTTTGTAAATGATATAATTAAGCCACTTTGATGAGGTTAGGGTATAAAAAGTTATAGGGGATCTATAATATTTAAATTTAGAATATTTTTGTTGGAATTTATAGATAGATATGTGGCTTGAAATATATGGAAGTGATTTCCTTTTATAGGTGAAAAAGGGAGAATTATTTGAAAAAAAATGCTATGTCAGGGGTAATAATGTAATTTCATGATATTTAGGTGGGGAAATGTTAGTTAGACATGAATGTATGAATTTATTTTTTATAAATGGTATTATATAAGGTCTGTGTATAAAATTAATTTATTAAAATTTGAGACACATTAGATAACCCATTTTAACACTTATTAATCCTGAAACAAATTTAACAATGATAATTATTTTATTACTAAATATTTAAGATGAAAATTCTTTCCAAATTTAAAATTTCTTGAATCCAAATTTTAGCTATATTTTATATTATTAATTTTTTAATGTGATGAAATTAATTTTAAAATTATAAAATATAATGTTATAAAAAACAGTTTTTGTTGAAAATTTTCATTTTAATGATTATTTGTTTTTAATTTGATTTAATAATAATAAACTATTAAATGAGTGTTAATTTATTTTTAAATAATTTTAAAAATCATATTAGGGTCTTAATTTTAAATATATCTACATAATTTAAAAAAATATTCATAAAAGTATAATTCTTTGAGAAATAACTATTTTACCATCGTAACTAATATTTATCTTAGAAACTTAATTTTATGACTAAAATTGAAATTAACCCCATTAATTAATTTTAGTATTCTGATTAAAACTATTTAAATCATATTAATCTATTCTATTTTTAAAAGTGATAAAAATAATTTTTAATATAAGTGTGTATAACATATAAAAACAATTTTAAGAAACATATATCCTTTAAGATTAAAATAAATTTCTTAATTGACTAGTAATAAGTATTTGATGAATGTTAATTTATTTTATTGTGTATATTATAAATAAATTCCATTTAAATGATTATATAACCATAATATAATAAATATTATAATGCATGGAAATACCATTTTTTAAGAAAATATATTTTTATGTATAGAATGATTTTATTTGTTATTTATCTATAATAATTTAATTTTATCAACATCTTAGTATTAACATTGCAATTTTTTTATTTTCTCATATATTTCATAATTAGGTTTGATTAAATTTTAATATCCAATTCTACAGCTACATCCTAACTTTTATATAACATTCAAGGGTTCATTTTTTTCTGTGTTTCATGGGTCAGAATCTATCAAACACGTTAGTTTCTAAAGGAAATAAAATAAGTAATATTTTTTTGGGAATGTATTGTCTCAATAAAACTCTATAAGTCAAATTAATTTTGAAACTAAGAAATAGGATTGTTTGTTTTACTAATTAAATTATATTATGTGTATTTCATGAAATTAATATTCTTTACAATCCTTATTTTGGAATTATATTTAAGTTTATTATTCACATGGAATATTAGTCAATTTGTTAATAATTATCTTAAGGGTATTCTGGAAAGAATGTTTATACCGTACGTTAGTATTAAAACTTATGTTTAAAGAACATATCATATGGTTAATCAAACATACGTTGATAGAAATGTATGGATAAAGAACTTTACATTTGGATGGAACCTTACATTTAACAAAGAAAAAAAGTATGGTTAAAGAATCCTATGAAAATACAAAACCCTATATTTGAGAAGCAAATGTATGGATCATCAACCTTACTTTTGTGATCAACTTTACATTTTCAAACCTACATTCGAATAATGAACGCTACATAGTTGAACTATACATTTGGTATTTTTTCATTTTGTGAAGGATCCATACATTTGACTTTTCAAAATTAGAGATATGAATTTAGGATTTTATTAGAGTTTCGTGCAATGATTTTGCATAATATCAGATTGATTTAAAGCCTTTTTTCAAAAAATTAAAAGCTTATTATTATTGATTCAAAAATTAATATTCAGTGGAGAAATGTTCTCCTATTCTTAATGGAATTTATGACTACATTGAGATATCTTATAAATTTTAATTCTCATGATTTATCAGACGATTTTCTTAGGTCCGGAATTAGAAAGTAGGTTCTATGCTCTATTTATTCAATTGATGTATTTGTTCAATATATATTTATATGTATGATTAAAATAAATAGCAATATGTATTGATCCATATATTATGACACATATTCGTGAATGAATTGTATTCTTGTGAAGATTTTTACAGATCTATTGAAACAATAGACCTGACTCTTTTTTTATACAGAAGAGGCTACACTTTATAAAATTTCATGTTTTGAATCTTGTATTTGATATAAGTTTGATCCTTCTAATCATTTCTACCTTTATTTAAAGATCTATTGAAACCAGATCACTTTAGAAGTACTCTTTCATGAAGAAACATTTTTCTGAAGAAGAAGAACCATCTACTGTTAGTTGTTGTTAAAAATATGAAGTTATTTTGAAACCATTTTAATCAATATATTTTTATTGAGAGTTTAAATTTCTCCTATTTAGTTGTGTTGGAGTATCATCTTCTTGATCTAAGATTTGGATATTTGGTTCTCTATAAATGAACTAGAAATCTATGTTTTTAGCCTAATTTGTAAAGTTGTCACTGCCTATACACAGTTGTGGATTGGTGTTATGATATGAGGTCCTGAATAGTGAAATTCACTGACCTTGTAGAGGGATTAATTGGTGGAGTCTACTAGGGGATCTTTATTCCCCAAACCACTATAAATAGTTGTTTTCTGTATTTATGTTTTATAAACAGCTCATACATTCATACAGAAGATAAATACTGCTTATCCGCATAATCTACAATTTACATTAAAAGGAATAATTTTAAATGATTTTGAAAAGAAAAAAATTCACGCCCACTTGTGTGTATTTGCATATTCCGAACTAACAATTGGTATTTGAGGAGATATTTTTGAAAAATATTTAACAAGATAGAAGTATAAGGTCTATATAAAGATAGAAATGTCTGATCAGAGAGAAGGAATGTCAATGGTTTATGCTCCTTATTTCAATAGTGAAAATTATGGATGCTGGAAATAATGAATGATTATATATTTGAATAATATGGGATTTAATGTCTACTCAAAGATCATTACTCCTCATATAATTCCTAAAAATCATGCATTTTGGACTGCTACTATAGAGGATGAGTATGAAACAAATTCTAAAGTTATGAATGCTATTATCTATGGTCTGGGACCAGATGAATTCAATCATGTATCACAATGTCCTACTACTTATGAAATGTGGTAAACCATTGCAATTTATTATGAATTAATGAACAATGTAAGACAAATGAGGTATGCAACAGAAAAACTGAAATTTGATACTTTTATAATGTTTTATGTAGAGAGTATCACTCAGATGAATGGAAGGCTTATAGATATTATTAATAATATTACAGTTTTAGGTTATACTATCAAACATTAAGATCATTATTTGAAATTATTGAGAGTGCTACCTACTAAATAGAATGGTACATCAACTAAAATTCGACAATTATAACCTGTCAAAAATCTAACAATGAGAGAATTAATTGAGACTCTGATGATGTATAAAGTTGTAATGAAAGATGAAGCTGAAGATCATAAAGTCTTAGTAAAAAAGGATAATAATTATCTAAAGGTAACATCTCAGAAGAAAAGAAAAAGAATAAATAAAGAAGTCAGAGAATAATGGAATTCGGATACATCTGATTCTGAAATGGAAGAGGCTCAATTTGCCAGAATGATCGCAATGTTTTATAAGATGAAAAGAGAACTCAGAAAACCCTTCAAAATGGATTAGAAAATATCAAGAGAAGTCAGATGATATGAATGTAAGAAATTAGGTCATATAAGAATTGATTTTCCTCAGATAAAATGTGAAAAGGGAATGATAGAAAAGAAATATCATAAAAATTATGATTTTGAACAAAAAAGAAAAAGAGAAATGAAAGCTACATGGTGTGTTTCTGAAGACTCCAACAACTCATCAAAATATGATTCAAAAAAGGAAGAATAAAATCTGAAAGAAAATATGTGCCTCATGGTAGAAGAAGATAAGGTACAAACCTATTATTCATCTAATTCAAATTCTTATTCTGATTCAACTTATTCAAAAGATAAATTGACTGCCTACTACACAATGCTAGAAGAAAAATATTACTCTTTATTAATGATACAAAAATCTTTAATGCATATTCACAAGGATGTTTTAGGAGAAAGGGGTATCTTACTTAAACAACATCAGGATTTAATTGAAAAATTTAAATCATCTACCACAAACTGTGGTGCTCATGAAAATACGATTAAATAATTACAAGATGACGTAGAAACTTATAAAAGTGTTGATCTATTCATTACAAATGGAGAAAATATTATGAATGAAATTCTTGGTAAAAAAGTTATTAAAAATTAAAGATTCAGTATATGAAGTAAGGGTGAATGATCAAAACTATATAAGAATTATTTTGTCCCCAACTTAAAAACCATTACATGTCATTTTGGTGGAACATAAGGAAATATAACAAAAAATTATAATTTGAGAAATCCTCAAATAAGTATAATTAAAAGATCTTTTATTTCAAAAAATTAATCTGAAGAAAATGATATAAGATATGGAAAAACAAAGAAAATCTGGATTTCTAGATCTATACTAGCTAACACTGCTAGACATAAAGGGATATGGGTAACAAAAAAATATTTTGTCTAAATTTTCTTTACAAGAAACCGGTCATAGAAAATGAAAAGATATATGGTTTATGGATAGTGGCTGCTCTAGGAATATGAGCATAAACTCATAAACTTAAATACAATAACTCAAATATAAACAAGTCTAGTCACCTTTGGTGATAATTCCAAAGGAAAAATAATTTGACTTATAACTGTCGGGGATCCAAAAACTGTCTCAATTAACAAATTTCTATATGTACAAGGGATGACGCACAACTTGATAAGTATATCTCAAATATGTGATGGTTGATATTATATTTATTTTTCAAACAATTCCTAGTCTATATTTAATGATAAATTTCTTATGTTTAGAGCACCTAGAAATGATAATGTTTATACTTTGGATTTCAATTCCTTGTGCAAACATAAAGTGAATTGTTTAACTACTAAGATAAATGAGTCATGGATCTAGTATATGAGACATGGTCATTGTAATATTTATGATTTACATAAATTATATAATAAATATTTATTTTCTGATTTACCACGTCTTAAATATGATGGTGATTAATTTTGTGATGCGTGCCAAATTGTAAAGAAACACAAATATTCCTTCAAATCTGTTAACAAAATTTCTACATAAAAACCTCTAGAATATATCCACATGGATATATTTGGACCACCAAGAGTATCAATTTTATTTTAAAAATTATATGTACATGCATTAGATTGTTATCATTCTAGAATCATATGGATCTATTTTCTAAAACTCAAATGTGATGCTTTTAATTTTTCTGAATGTTTCAAAACAATTGTTCAAAATAAAAAATATTTTAAGATAATTTCATTAAGTGATCATAGAGGAGATTATGAGAATCATGATTTCAGTTCTTTTTATTCAAATTTGGGTATTAAACAAACCTTTTCTATACCAAGAACACCTCAGTAAAATGGAATAGTTGAATAAATAAATAGAACTAATCATGAAATGGAAAGGACTATGATGAATGAATAAAATATTCCTACCTACTTATGGGTAGAAGCTATAAGCACAACCTTTAAAATCATGAAAAGAGTTTAATTCAGCCTATTTTCAAAAAGAAACCTTATGAACTTTGGAATTATAGAAAGGCTAATGTAAAGTACTTTAATGTTTTTAGATGCAAAGTGTATATCTGAAACATCAAGGATAATCTTGGTAAGTTCAATCCAAAAGATGATGAAGGAATATTAGTAGGATATTCTTCTACCTCTAAATCCAATAGAGTGTTTAATAAAAAATCAAGGATTGTTGAAGGATCAGTTCATGTGACATATGAGGAAAATAAAACTTTTATTAAAGAAAAATATCAAACTAATGAAATTACTAGCTCATTTGACAACATGAGACTTGTAAACCTGAAAAATGATTTTGAAAATAATAAAAATAAAATTAATTCTAGTTTATAAGAACATTATACAGATGAACCTAAAGTGTTTTACCTAGATAGTCTAGAACCCTAAAGAATAGTCTTTTGGAAACTATTGTAGGAGACATAGAGATAGGAATAAAAACTAGATAAAATATAGGAAACCTAGTCAAATTATCTATCCATATATCTTAGCAAGAACTTAAATCATTTGAAGAAGCCCTCAAAGATAAGAGTTGGATGTTAGAAATGTAAGAAGAGATAAACCAATTCAAAAGGAATGATGTTTTCAATTTTTTGAAGGATCATCAAATTATCCAGTTATAGGAACTAAATGGGTCTTTAGAAATAAAAAAGATGATCATGGTGTTATAACTAGAAAAAAAGCTAGATTAGTAGCTAAAGGATATAATCAAGAAGAAGGTATAGATTATGATGAAGCCTTTTCCCTTGTATCTAGATTAAAAGAAATTAGAATCCTTTTAGCTTGTGAATCTCTTATGAAAATTAAATTATATCATATAGATATTAAATCTACCTTTTTAAATGATTATTTAATGGATGAAGTTTTTGTTTTACAACCTCCTGGTTTTGAAAATTCTCAAAAACCAGATTTTGTTTTTAAACTTACTAAAGCTCTCTATGGTCTTAAACACGCACTTAAATCTTGGTATGAAATATTAAGTTCATTTATTTATAAAAATTGATTCACTATTGGATTTATAGATCCAACTATTTTTAAAGAAAATCATTTTTTCTAATTCATTATTAGTTTAAATCTATGTTGATGATGTCATTTTTGTTCAACTAATGAAATACTTTTGAATGATTTTTTAGAACTTAAGAATAATTGAATTTGAAGATATTATGATGGGAGAATTGAACTTCTTTTTAGGAATTCAAATTTATAAAAATATTATTGAAATATTTTAAACCAAATAAAATATATTTTTGATTTATAGAAAAATTATGTTCTTGAGAATTTCAAGACATATAAAAATCCCATGTGTATTAATATAAATGTTGATTTGGATGAAGATGGAAAACCAGTGGACAATATGTTATATAGAGGTATGATTGGTAGTTTATTATATATTACTGATAGGAGACTTTATATTTTCTTTTTTGTTGGTTTATGTGATAGATTTCAAACAAACCCTAAATAATCTCATATTATTACTGTCAATAGTATTTTTAGATATTTAAAAAGAGTTGTTTTTCAATCTCTTATTTATCCAAAAAACTTCTGTATTTAATTTAATATCACATTCAGATGCTTATTTTAGAGTTTTTATATTAGATATAAATAGTACCTTAGGAACCTATCACTTTTTAGGAAAATATTTTGTACCATGGTAATTTAAGAAACAACCCTTAGTATCCCTATCAACATCCAAGGCGGAATATGTATATGTAGGAAGTTGTTGTACATATGTATTATGGATGAAAAACCCCAATGGACTTTAGACTATGTTTTTATAATACCCATATTTTATGTGATAATAACAGTGATATAAATATTTAAGAAAATCCTATAATTCATTCAAGAGCTAAGAATATTGATATTGGGAATCATTTTCTAAGAGATAATGTTCTTAAAAATAATATATCACTAGAATTTTTCAACATTGAATATCAACTAGATGATATTTTCTTCAAACCACATCATACTTTATGTTTTGATTTTATCAAGGGAGAGTTATGTTTTTTTAATTTTTTAATAAATGTTAATATTTTTATCTTTTTAATGTTTTATGTTATGTTATTTTATTTATTTATTTATTCTAATTTATTTAGGTTAAAATTATTAACTTATTACTTTAAATATGTTTTGTTTTAATATTTTTTCCCTATATATTGTAGTTAATTTTATCTTAAATTTATTTACACCATGTGTTTTCAAAAAATAATTATAATTATCTTACTTAATGACACAAGAAACAAGGCACTATCAGAAACATTTTTAATACCTTACCTTTTAATTTCTCAAACCCATTTTGAATATCAAAGCCTTTGTCTACCTTCATCTACCTATTCCTTCATTCAAAACCCTAGAACCAGAGAACCTTAGACCATTCATTCCTCATAAATTATGAACACAAATAAAACTGAAGAAGGTGAAGTAAGCGATTCGAAGCGTCAACAAGTTTCTGGAATATATTTTTTTCAAGGAAAAGTGTTGGATTTTGAATGGATCTACCAAATGAATCTACTCCTGAAATAGGCATGTGTTTTATGGTCTGGAAGATGTGTTCAATCAAGTGAACTCATAGTTTCTTTATTAGGTATAACTGAAGTTTTTCTGTAAGAGTGTATAGTTTAGTTTTAGTGATTCTGAAGATAGTGTTTTCGCAAGAATAGAAGATAAATATTTGTACGTTCCTTCCATTTAAATTTCCTAAATTTTGAACTAACCTCAAGAGAGAGTCTTTCATTTATTTCTATAGTCTATCGGGGATTAGGATTATAATTCTAAAGACATTATGTATTTTCTTTGTGGTTATACAATCATTATAAATATGTTTTTCAAAGACCTCGAGGTAGGGCAGAAAACATTGGTTAGGTTTATTCAAACTAGTATTTCTTAAAGGATGGATGAAATGAACAAGATTTTGTATCTAGAAATGTATATCCTGTTTCTTTTTTTAGGTGAGATTAAGATTAATTTTCCAAGATATATGTTCAGATATCTTCACTACTTCTATTAGCCAAATACAAGGATAACTTTTTATCCTTATGGAATGATAATTTCTCAAATTATGTTTAAAAAGAATATTATTCATTTAATAGATTCTTGAATAAAATTTCATCACATCAATATACTCAATACGGGAACATTAAGGAAGTTAGGTTTTTACTAGAGTAAAGTAAAAATAAAAATTATCCCAATTGGTGCATATGACCAACAAAAATTAGGATCATTAGCTTAGGGGTAGAAAAGTGCAATTGAAAATGATGGAATTAGAGAAACTATAGGTGTTGGTCTTTATAAACCAACCCAATGAAAATTTAGACATATTGAATAAGAAGAGTTATAAGAATTTGTGCAAGAATAAGTGGTCATAAAACCAAGGAAAAGATTAGATCCACCAACTGAAGAACTAGAGTTGGGTTTAGGTTAGGATACTCAGTCAATTAATTTGGAAGAACCTATTATTGAGGAAGATAAACAGGTTGAATGTAAAATTATATATCTGTAGAGTGTTTTTTTTCAATTGTCCAGGAGGAAGATCTAACTATTCATGAAGTGCAACAGACGATCAGATCAAAAATGTGGCTATAAATATTGTTGAGCATATTGTTTAAAATATTTTTTATCATTTGGATGAAAGAAAAGAATCTATTTTTGTGGAAAAAATAGAAGTTCTTGATAGTATATCTTATTCAAGTAAAAAATAAATTGAAAACAAATGGATAATTCTGTAGAGAAGTTTACTTAAAGATATTTAGAAATTGTGGCAGTTGATCAGTAAAAATATCCAAATTAAGGGAAATCTAATTCCATAACTAATCAAGTATAAGTCCTTGTGATCAAGTTTAATAAATATCAGGAAGAAAATGAAAATATTTAGTAAGAGATAAAATTTGTGAGGAAAATGTTTCAGGATCATAAATAAAATTCTATTTCTAAGAAGGTGTTTGATTCTTTCAAGAGAGAAATGTTGAATGAGGTTGGAAAGATCAACTTTGAAGTTGTTTCTGAGTCAGACATTACAGATCTCAGTGGTACTTGGGGAGTCAATTTGAGTTAATCAAGAGTAGTACCTGTCAGACCAGTACATCTACATCTTCTCCAAATAACTCTCCAAATCTGATTCAATGATTTCAATCAATCACCACTTTTATGGATGACATGAATGATCCTCTACAAAATCTCCAGGGTAATAGTGATCCTTTTTTAATTCTGTTGGAAAATCATAAATTTCTAGTTGACCAATTGACTCAAAATGGACCAGGTATCAGATTTCTACTAAACAAATTCATAGATATATTAGACCAGTTTATGATGCAAGAAGAGAGTTTTCCTGACCTTTTGAAATTCAATCTTGTTGAAAATTTTCATATTACTCAAGATTCTAGAGTTTTGGTTATGTATTTAGGGATATTCTTAAGAAATAGTTAAGGATATAGATTGAAGAGCCAAAAGACATGTTTGAAGCTTCTCAAAATCCTGCAGAAACATAACAAAACCATATCCTACCCAACCTTATCTACCTTAACCATATCAGTTAACTAACTTGTTTCCTAACCACATTGATGATTATACGTATATAATTTTTTTATTATCAAATAAAATATATTATTTTATATTTTTAGTGATTTATTTCATATTATTTTATGTTTATGTCTATAGCCAAAAACCAGTCTTATTTAAAAAAAAAGATTACTATAACATTCACCAATACATCTATGAAAAATTAAACATGTTTTAATCATTTTATATACTTGATTTTTGATCTCACAAAAATGGGGAGAAATTTGGATAAAAAAATTATTTTTATCAAAATAATTCTATCAAATCAAATTTTGAATTATTTTCTTTTAATTTCTTGCAATGTTATAAATTCTGTTACTTATTTTATGGGGTTTGAGATCATATAAAAGGGGGATATTATCGGGCATGTATTGTCTCAACAATAATCTATAAATCTTATTGATTTTTATGCTCACAAATTCCCTTGTTTTTTTTACTAATGATGTTAATTTAAGTGTATTTAAATAATTTAATAATCTTTTTAATCCTTATTTTGGAATTATATTCAAGATTGTTATTCACGTGGAATATTCATCAATATGCTCAAAATGCTCTTAAGCGTATTATAGAAACACTATTCACATCATACGTTAAAGAACATAATGTAAGGAACAAACCCTACATTTGTATTCAACCATATGTTGAATGATTGATGCATATGGTTAACCAAACCTATATGGAAAGAAATGTTCAGAAAAAGAACATTACCTTTGGATGGAACCTTACATTTGTCAAAGTGAAAAAGTGTGGTTAAAGCACCCTACGTAAGTATGGAGCCCTATATTTGAGAATAAAATGTATGGATCATTGACCTCACTTTTGTTATCAACCTTATGTTATGAACCCTATGTTCGGAGAATTAATGTTACATAGTTTAGCCCTACATTTGGAAAATTTTCATTTTGTGAAGGAACCCAACATTTGACTTTTCAAAATTGGAGATTTGAATTTACAATTTTATCAGAGTTTTGTGTAATGGTATTTATTGCATATCTGAACTAATTAAACCTCATTTTTGAATGATTAAAAGCTCTTTATGATTGATTCAAAGAATCATATTTAGTAGGGAAATTAACTATTATTATTTACGGAATTTATAACTACTCTTAGCTATCTTAAAATTTTTATTTCTCATGATTTATGAGGATATTTTCTTGGATCTGGAATTGGACAGTAGGATCTCTACTTTATTTATTCTATCAGTGTATTTGTTCAGTATATATATCTGTGTATTATTCAAAGAATTAGTGATATATATTGAGACACATATTGCGAAATATATTCATGATTGAAACTGAATTCTTGTAAATATCTTTTACATATCTACTACAACAATTTATCATATTCTGTTTTCTACAGAAGATGATACACTTTAGAAATATACATGTTTTGAATACTATATTTTCTATATGTATACTACTGCTAATCTTTGATTATTTTATTTAATGATCTATTAAAACCAGATCACATGGTAACTATTCTTTCTTGAAGAATCCATTTTCTTAAGAATAAGATTCATCTAATGCCAGTTTTTGTCACAACTATGAAGTTCAATCAAAACCTTTTTAATCAATTTATTTTTATTAAGAGTTTTAACTACCTATATTCAGTTTTTGTGGAGTTTTAGTTTCTTGACCCAAGTAGTGGATATTTAGTTCTGTGTTAACAAACTAGAGTGCTCTATTTTTAGCCTTGTTTGTAAATATGTCAACTGCCTACCCTTAGTTGTGGATTGGTATTACGATATGAGGACTTGACGAGTGAAATTCACCGAAATCATAGATAGAGTAATTAATGGAGTGGACTAGGGGATATTTATACACCAAACCACTATAAACAACCATGTTCTATATTTATGTTTTATCCTCTACTCATAAATTTATACAGAATTTAAACACTGCTTATCTGTATATTCTATTGTTGACATCAAAGGGAAGAATTGTGAAAGATTTTGAAAAGACAAAATTTACCCCCCTTGTGTATATTTTTATATTGCGACATAAAATTATTAATATATAGTTATTAAATTCTCCCATTTAAATAAATTTTATCCTCATAATTTTAATTTTCACTCACATATAAAATTTGTTAAGTGCATTTAAAAGATAAGAATGACTTGGGATATATTTCAAATTAGGTGTCTAACATAATAACTTATGTATGACTAGGAAAAACTATTTTCCATTATTCATGCAAGTTAATTGATTCATTTTCCTTATAAACATTTTTATCTATTCCCTCATATTCCATACATAAAAATAACCTGGTTCCTTTACGACATTCTATGAGGTGGCACTTCCCACATTTTTTATATGATGTAAATTTAACATTATTTCCTTCAACATTGTTACCCGAACTTCACTAAGATTTATCCTAATATTATTTTGTTTTTTTGGGTTATAAACTAGGTTTATATTGTTAATAATAATTCTTAATAGTTTCTTTGGAATAATTATAAGGTTTCTCCCTTTGTTTATTATCTCATTATGTTTTTTATTGTGAAAATATATGTATTTTCCATGTAATCCATTATTAAGTTGAATCCTTTTTGATTTATCCATTATTAAAACCGAATAAGTTAACATGATTAATAAACACCAAAATAGAATTATTTTATTACAATTATATGAAAAAATTAACCTCAAAATGTCTTACTCTTATAAATTATTACATTTCATTTTAGTTCATCCTAAATTACTTTTGGTTCAATATTGGGTTTATTAGGTTAGGATATATCATATTCCTTAACATGATAAATCCTTTATAATTATTTTTAAATATAATTTTTTTAACCAAACAATATCTATATGGAGTGTATATCCATGTCTGCAGTCTTTGGACAAATCATCATACACTAAAGTGAAGATTTAATCAACACTCCACTAGCTTTTTTAGAGTGATTACCCAAAGGTGTATCTATTGCACAACAATATCCACATTCTAGTATCTATATAAGGATAAAATTTCTAGTCGAACCAAATAATATCTACTTTATAAAAACATCATGAACTTATCCTATAATTATACTCATCCCTTAGACTCACCTCATGGTTTTCTTCTAAATTTATCTTGTCCTAATACCTAAAATATTTGAACATTAAATCAATTGACCTTAAGGCATAGCTATACCTTTGAAATTATTATAAACCTTAAAATTATAGTGTTAAATTTTCCTAAAAAAAATCTTATCCTCTAATGTTATTTACACTCTACTCTAATAAGAACTATAGTTTCCTAGACCTATACTCTCAGATCTGGTGCTGAAAACACAATCATTTCATACTAGATTTGATACTGAATGTATATTCTTAGACATCACTATCCCATAATTAAATTGAAAAAAATAAAATATTCCATTATGTACATTACTAAGACCTTTAATGTTTAGAGCTTTAAATAATTCGAAAAAATAATAAAATAATAAAGCCTATGTGTTTGCTAAATAATGGAAATTTTTTCCCACTATATATGAAGGTACTTCATCTATAAAAAGTATTCTACATCTCCTATAAATTATATATACTGTCTATTATATTATACATATCATGTGTAATAATTTTCTTCATAACCTATGTGAATGGAAGCATAAGAAAGGGTGAGATGAAATTCTCAATTAGGGTATACAGAAGATATAACAATCAATGATCATATGTGAGAATAAATAATATAATAAGAATAACAAAAAAAATTAATTCCACAAAAATGATGATACTAAAAGAATAATATATACATGTATAACAATGGGAATTAAAACATCACATGGATGAAAATAATAGGTTCCTTAGTAATGAAATGCATTAGGCTTGACAACCAATTTCATGCCCTAAACCAATACATCATGATCTTATACATCATTATCATACCATTAAGGATCCTTTTCATGTAAATATTCTGTTCTAGTAATACATACAGTAAAATAACACAGATAATTTACCTCATGAGAATAAACGATGGCTTGAGGGACTATCTACAACTAGATCATAATATATCTACATAAATAAAGGGGATGGTTGAAAAATAGAATGTCCCTAGTGTAATAAAATAAACATACATGTATGTTGAGAAAGACGAAACCCCCCCTTGAAAGAATAACACTTCAAAAATACCATAAAATAAAGGATAAATAATTGGATTATTTGATACCATGAGTTCAAAATTCCAAAAAGATAAAAAGAATAATATAAAATAGCTGGTTTATCATGAATCATAATGCTAATTAGGATAAATCAATTTGAATATTAAAAAGAAAATGTAAATGAAAATATAATTGAGTTTGTAGAAAATTTTTTAAACATTATCATAAAGATAAAGTTACAAGATACTTTGAAAAGTCATTTTGAAAATGGTGAAGCTAAAATTTTGATAAAATTTAATTTTAAAAATAATATCCAACAACGTAGGATTTAAAAAGATATAAAGGTACCCAAAGAAACATGGTCTTGATGATAAAATATATGATCATGAAATGAAAAACCTTTTGATATTTTAAAGTAAATTTATTGAAAACCAACATATTAAAAAAAGAGTAATAAATCTTTTTGGTATTAAAAATTCATTTTCAAATAGGGGAATATAAATTTCTATATAATAAAATATTAGGTTGGTAAAAATTAATAATTGGAAAAAAATCAAGATTTAACATTATAACTCAATGAATGAATATTTGAGTTTTTAATATTCCATAATGGTATCATACTTCATGAATCATGAAATATTTGAAAAGTTATTTATGTGTTAATAATGAAAAAAATTAAAGAATTATAGATAATAAAATCAAAAGGAATAATTTACTATAATTAAATGAATTAATTTCACATGAATGATCGTAACTGAATGAACAAAAAATGAGTTACCAAAAAAACTCTTATGGATTGGGTAACAATTGAGTAAATTTTTTTTGAAGAAAATTAATTAATTTTTATTAATAGATATCAAGGATTAAATGGAAATAATGTATTCATGGTATATTAAATTAATGTAACATAATACAATGGAAGCATGTTTCATAACATGTAACATGTATCAAAGAATCAAAATTATGAACAAGAATACCCTTACCTTGTTTCCCTGCATAGTTGAATGTCCACTAACCTCATTTAAAACAAATATATATATATATATATATATATATATTCCATTTCATAAATTTATTCCTATATACATTTATATATGTGTACATCTATTTATAAAATTTATTTATAATTATTCTCTACATGTATATCAGCTAGTTATTATTTCTTTTCAATATTGGGTGCGAGTAATCATGATTGTTCTGTACTAGTTTTGTAATAATTGCGTTTTTATTAATTATTATCCCAAATTAGATCATTATTTTATCATAAGAGAAATTATAATTTATGTTTTAAAAATATTTTTAATAATGAAATTTCATTTCATATGTATTTTAGTTATTATTTGTGATAATGAAGTTGGTGATGAGCTTATTTTGGAAATTTATAACCAATGAATGATATTGTATATATTAATAAGTTGACCATTTATATTTCAATTCAAAAATAAAAAATTTATTTTTTACTTTTTAATATACAATATTAATTTTTCAATTCCAACCTTGATATAAATTTATAGCATTTTTCATAATGGTGGTTAAACCAACCCAACGAGAATATCCAATAATCTATGTGTGAGTATAACTATGGAAGAAATTATTGTATTTTTCCATCATTGTCACATAAGAATAGTGAAATTATCTAGATTACATTAATGTTATGAATCATAATTTTAAATATTTATAATAATAAGGTAAATGAAAATGTATTTTTTACTTATAAATAAACCATTTCTCCTCTTAGTTTTTTCTTTTTAAAAGGATAGTTTTACAATGATCAATTACTGCTAATATTATTTATAGAATGAAAATTTTGTATTTCAAAATTATAAATAATTACAAAAATAAAATATATATCCACTAAATACATTAATATAACAATTCCTAAAAGGTTTCATTGAAAATAAAAATGTGTCATTCATGCAGTCTATAGTATATACACACACTTGAGCAACATTTTCACTTTTTTGATTGAATAAAGAGAAGTAGATAATGGTTCTATAATAAATATAATAATTACCTAATATATTATTTTTACTTACTTAATAATAAAAATATGGTTATAATTAGTTTTTAGGAGGGTGGATGAGAAGGATGAATAAAGGAAGCTAAAAATAAAGTAATACTTACATTGGGATTTTTTATCTTATCTTAAAGTATACTTTGTAAATGATAGAATTGAGGAAATTTGTTGAGTAAATTGTCTAACAAGCATGTATATGGGACCTAGATAAATTAAATAAGATATTTTTTTCATTTTAAATTCAAACTATTTTTGTGTCTTGAATTTTGTAGAAGTGATCTCCTTTAATAGTTGAAAGAGAGGGACAAATCATTGGAAAAGAATGTGAGGTAAGGGGTAAGAATGGAATTGCATATTTTTTATGTGATATATGTAGGTAAATTTATGTGATAAATGTATTTATGAATTAAAAACACAATAAATTTACACTATAATGTTTAAGTGTCAAATTAATTTAGTAAAATTAGATCCACATTAAATTACCCATTCCAACAGTTACCAATATTTATTAAAATTTAAACATTGTAATTATTTTACTGATAAAAATATAATATGACCCTTATTACAAAATTTAACTTCTATTAATCTTAATTTTAAATCCATTTAATCAAATTAAATTTCTAAATATGAGATAATTAACTTTTATTTTAAAATATATATTGTCTTGAAAAACTCTTTTTTATAGAAAAATGCCCCTTTAGTCATTAATTTTTGTTATGATTATTTAACATTGACTAAAAATTAAATTAGTGTTAATTTATATGTTTTTATGTTTAAACATAATATTATAGTCTTAATTTAAATTTGATCTGCTTAATTTAAAAATGCACAATATTTAGAAAAATATAATTTTGAAAAATAACTATTTTACTATGGTAACTAATATTTACATTGGTAACTAAATTTTATGACTAAAAAGAATTTAACACCATTCATTAATTTAATAATTTTTATTAAAAATATGAAAAAAATATTATCTTATTTTATTTCTAAAATAGATAAAATTCAATTATAATATAAGTGTGAATAATACATAAAAGTAATTTTAAGAAACATATATCCTTTAATAACTAAATAAATTTATTACTTGCATGTTAATAACTATTGGACGGATAATAACTTATATTATTGTATAAATTATCAATAATTTCCATTTAGACCATTATTTGGCAATAATATAATACGCATCATAGTGCATGAACGACCATTTTTAAGAAAATATATTTCTACACATAAAATGATTTTATTTTTTATTTAGCTATACTCTTACATTTATCAATGCATTAGTATTAACAATGAAATATTATTTTATATATAGATATATATATTTCAAAAATATTTATTCTCTATTTTTAGAAAACAATTCCATAGAAACAACATAATGGTTATATAATTTTCCATAGTTCATTTTTGGTTCAGTGTTTCATGTGTCAAAAGTTATCAAAAAAATATTCTAAAGGAAATAAAATACAAAAAAATTATTTTAAGTGTTTTAAATTGTTCTTAGAAGACGCTAGACTATGTATGAGGTAAGTATAAGTAATTAGGGATGTGACTTTTATTCTTGGTTTTTGATTTTCTAGTTGGGATACTTTTCTAAATATGATTCATTTTTCTATTGATTTATGATTTATGGGTTTTTACTCTTGGTTTGAGGTGGAAAAAAGAATAATTTCTATGTATCATTTTAGGAATGTATGAATGAAATTACAAGTGTTACTGTCTATGATTTTTATCCTAATTATGATATAATGTTTAGTTATTTAATCTACTAGAAGAAACTTATATGGTATTTTCCTGTATAAGTTGAAGGTAGAACTCAAATTAACTAAGCTAATGTTCTAGTTGTTCCAGTTTTTATTATTATATACATTTGAATATGTGTATCTTTTATATATTTTTTACCCTAATTGGGTGTATATGGGGATATTGGGAGTGGCCAGATTTTGAGATGTTATTATATGATAAATGTATATAGAGTTTTTGGATTCAATGACTATAAATAATTTACCAAAATTATAATAATAGGACTAGTTATAAATGTGTAATGAGTCATGTGTTTGGAATTTTAGACAAATTCAACCACAACATCTTCTAGTGAAGCACCAAGAGGGTGGGGGTGAGCCTGAACCATTGGAGTTGAGATACAACCCCATGCAGTACTTGTTTGGATGATTGATGAGTATCTATGAGAGAGTTTGTTGTAGGTTTTATAGGTTATGGATATAGAAACACCATATATTTAGTTTCTATTTTTGAGCTAACATGGGGGCTACATATAAAAAACACACCCCTTTTTATACAGACAATATTTTACCATCTAAAGAAACCCCTCCTGAGAGGAGGGTGAATCTTGCAATAAATATGTTATGTGGACCAGATAAATGATCGTGGGGAATTTGGATTATGATTTTTGAACATTTTTTTTGTTATATTAGAGAGAATTTTCAACCCGATTCATATGATTATTTATTTTTATATTCACTGTTGAATGATAGGGATATAGAGTTCATGAATCTCACATAGAAGGAAATATTGGTTTTTCAATACACAATGTTCTTTACAAAGCTTCAAAACATTTCTCTATTGATGACTGAGGATGTGGAAGCCAAGGATATGTGGTATAATGATGTTTAGTGGTATGATTTAATGGAATAAATTAATGTATTCCACGTATCAACTTTCTCAGAAGTTGTGGATCAGTCCTTCATATATATGAAAAACCTCAATAAGGGATGAAACCCCATGTATTTGGATCTTACTATAGTGATTAGTATTGTGGATTCAAGTATAATAAAGAAACCCTATTGATAGTTCATGCAAGGGTAGTGGGAAAATAGATACTAGAGTGGTGGTTCATCACTTATTCCTTAGGAAGGTGTGTTCATAGAGTATTACCTATGTGGCAGGTCTTTCTATGTTTGATCTTAGTGCCATCGATATTTGATAGTGTAGAAATCATCTAGAAAGATGGAATACCTAATTATGTATTGTAAGAGTTCCCATAATCTATCTAGTGTAAGGTAATATGTTCATACATAGGGGTACAAAGAATATTGAGAAGTTATATAGCATAGTGGTATTTGGGGAAGTATAAGATGTCTGGTCCTCGATGGAGGATGCACTGCCTTAGTGTAGGGGAAACAATGTCATTTGGGGGATAATTCTCAGGGGAATTAGGAAGGACCCCTTGGATGAGGCTCTATCCCATTATATGAATCTAATATTATAGATTATGATGTGTAACAATTTATAGTTTGAGGTAAAATTTTAGTAGATTTTACTCTATCATATATTATATTAGATATGGGTGCATTAAAATTGTTCATATCTACTCTATTCACAGATTTCTTGGGGTTGAATATAGAGTACTCATATTTGGTTTTATATATTAATACACCCTTATGGGTTTGATAAAATGGTATTTATAAATGTTAGGAATGTTTTATCTTGATAAGTGTTTATAAATTTCCATGACAATTATTCATATTAGATATGTGAAACATAGATTCAATCCTCCGATTGGATTTGTTGGTTTAGTATTCAGCTCATATTAATTATTTACACTGATGGGTATCATTCAAATATAATTAGGGTTATATTTATAACAATGTTAGTGGGAGGGGTTGGGTGGGATTTTTTACTAGTATATTTGATATTTAACCTTTAATAACTTAGTGGGATCATGATCATGTTTTCCAGTGTCATTCAAATTTATGATATGACACACTTGGATATATTTCCACCCATAAATGATCAGTTACAAGGAATATTTCTTGATTATTTTTCAATTTTATAGTAGAAATGGGTTTTTAGTTTATGATTAAGCTAATGTTAAGTATAAAGACCATATCTATTCATCCATACATTATAGATATGGTATATCTTTGAGATCTAAAATCTTAGCTAGAGGGCCTATAGGCGAAGGTTTTTATTTTCCCCAGTACTTCCCTATGGGGTGAACCAACCTAGTTCACCGAAAAGAATGATAGTTTTTACATATTTTTGTGTATTAATATAGATTGAACTAGGTTGTGGTCAAGAAACTATATCCCTTACCTCATATCAATTAACTCACTGATCAGTTGAGTGGTGGTAAGGTGTTTTATAAGATTGATTTAAGGTCAGTTTATCATTAGTTGAGGGTGTGGTGATCTGATATACCATGTACTTATTTTAAGAGTAGGTATGACCTATATGAGTAAATCATGATATTATTCAGGTTGATAAATCCCATTCTAGTGTTTATATCTCTTACTGAAAGGATTATATACCCTATTTGGATTATTTCATATAGTTTCTTATAAATGGTATTTTGAAATACTATTAGTCATAGGAAGACCACCAATAGAATTTTGAGGTTTTTTTTGAACACATCGGGAGAGAAATAGAGTTGTGATAATCTCTTGAAATGATATAGATTAGCGAGGTGAACTTCTTAGGACTTGTAATATCTACAGAAGGAGTATCATTAGACCCTAATAATGTTTAAAAATAGGTTCCATAGGACTATAACATGAATTATTTTTATATTTTTAGTTTGTATGGATTGGTTGGTTAATGATGGATGTTCGTATAAGATATCTCTTAATTATTGATGTAGATGAGACCCCTGACCAAAAATGGGGTGAAGTATGAGTTTTCAAAAAATTATGATAGATAATTATAGGATTAAAAAAGGGAGGTTGATAACTATAGTAATCATGGACTAACCTAAGATAGGTAAAGAGAATAAACTATATTGTGATTCATTAGAAGTCAGACTTGGATCGATGTTAATGTAGGATGGGTGTTTATCTTCCTATGGATACAAAATGTTTAGGAGCTTGATAAAAACTATTTAACTCATGATTTAGTGTTATTAGAAGTGGTATACTTTTTGAGGAGTTAATTCCATTACCTTCTGGGTGAGTGGTTCATGGTGTATACAAACCATAAGAGTCGGAAGTATATTTTCTAATAGAATGACTTAAACCATCGATAGTGAAGGCGGGTTGAGCATCTTCTATAATTTTACTTTAGGTTGAATTATACCCTTGGAAATGAGAACATCATCACCAATGTCCTGAGTATTAGAATCAGGACCAAGTGGTGTATGTGGGGATTGACAGTTGAAAGATGAAAAATTTCTTTTCTAAGATTCATTTTTTTATGGAGTATCAGGGATGTGTGATATTTACATATATTATACTTACCTCTTCACTTATCAAGATGATAAAAGAGTGGAATATACCATAATTTTACTCTTTATTGGTATGAGATATTATATATGATGGGAATCCACCGCCTAATTAATCTCTAGATTTTAATGGGATTCTCTACATCCGAGTTTGGTTTTTGGTTCCTATAAGAATCCATGGGGATATAATTAGGGAATAACGAGCCTTAAGACATGATATTCACTTGGGACATACCAAGATGTTCTAAAACATTCACATAGAGTACTGGTGGCCCGAGATAAAGAAGGATATAGTATATTTTTTCACATTTTTATACACCTATATGCGGGTAATGTTTGGGAACCATTGAACCACATGTTTCATTTAGTCATTAACCATTATTAAGTGGAAGTGATGCTGTCGAACAATGGATTTTATAATGGTGATGTCAAATATTCCAAGAGTTAGTGATATGATTTGGGTTTTTGTGAACTGATTGACTGAGGTTGCTCATTTCTTGCTGATCTGAGAGACCTTACATATTAATGAGATTGTTGAGATCTATGTTTCAGATATATTGTTTATTGATAGGGTCATAAAGAGTATCAAATCATATTTTATTAAGATTTTCACCTTATATCGCACGTCTCATGAGGATCATAAGTGGTTCTTGATATAAAGGTTCACTTGATATCTTCCTACCATCCCTAGATATATGGGTATTCAAATAATACTATCAGGATCATTAAGGACATGTTACTAGTGTCTTTAATTTATTTCAAGGGTTTTTGTTACACTCATCTATATCATAAATTTTCCACTCATAATAAAGGTTATCAAATGTCTATTTGGATGTATTCCTTTTGGGATTTATATGATAGGCTATGCTGATCACCTCTCTATTGGATAGAGATATCAGAAATAATTGTTATCAGATCAAGTCTCGTGAATGAGATTTTAGTTCATATTAACTCAATAGGGTGGTTTTAGAGATTAATAATATCATAAATAAATCATATACCAACCAACAATGTTTCCCTATTGAGTTTTAGGTGGGATACTGAGTATTTCAATGTGTGTCACCGAGATTTAGGCATCATTTTATTTAGAGATAATGGAATTAGGTTCCTAGGTTCATTTGGTCATTTTTGATCATATATAGGATTGATATAGTGTAATAAAAGTTCAAATGCCCTTATAATTTTTTGTTTATTCAAGATATGCTTCATGTATCACAAATTTGATGATATCATCTCAACACTTACGATGTGATCTTTACCAGAAACACTGAGCCAGAGGATGACACATATTTTAAGAAGAGACCATTTCATATTTTGGATTGGAGTGAAAATAATCTTCATAGGAACAAGGTTCCTCTGGTTTGAGTTATTTAGTGGCATGAGTGTAACCATAGGAAGACATGGGAGCAAGAGTCTGATATGTAGCTGAAGTGGATAAAGTTTTTGTTGATGAGGCTTAGTGACACTTGGATATATAGATTGGGAATGATCAACCTTGTTGTGGTGTGGTTATAACACCCTAAACATTTATGAAGTATAAATTAGATTTATTTTCATTTAAAAATCATGTATTTTGAATTACCTAAGATTTTATAGGGGATAGAGTGAGTCTGTTCAAATAATTCGAGGAAATGGTCTTGAGTATGAGAGATATTATAATAAGTAGATTATTTATATAATCCTAATTGCATAGAAACTATAGTACCAATTGGACCATTTTTCCTTTGTTTAAAATGGTGTTACCCTTGATAATCTAGTATTGTGTTCATTCCCCTTCCCCTCTCCCATTTCTTTCATTCATTCCTCATAATCTGATATCGTCTTTGGTTGATCTTGGATGTCAGTTCCATCAATCCCTAAGGGTGTATCTAGGTAATTTTAACCCAAATTTAGATTCTCTTTGATGTTTCATTCACTTAAAAAGTATTTTTTATAATCGGGCCATAATTTATGTGTTTCTTTTATTTTTATAATTTTTACCTCTTATGGCTATTTCATCTATATATATTTGATTTGAATGATTCTATTAAGACAATATAGGTGGTCCCTAACTTATCCCTAATGTATGGGTTTAATTTCATGTGCATGTGAAGTGAGGTCAGGGAGTCATTGTGCACTGGACCTATGAATTAAATATAAATGGTTAATCATATCATTTTATAAAAAGAAAAACCTATTTCAAATTTTACATGGTATGATACGGATTGTTAGGTCTAATTCTAGGCCACACATAAATATGGATTAAGATAATTTATGTAGTAAATTTTTGGGAAACCCATTTGGGTACGTGGTGGAATTATGGCCTAGTGGACATAGTATAGGTGCCCTGTGATGTTCCCTTGGTAATGTGAATTTTACCAGTTGAGGAAATCATGGTGGTATATTTAGGTAAACATGGCCATGGGTAAGAGGTTTTGATAAATAGATAACCAAACTTACGTGAGACATTTTTTATTTAGTGTTTGGCATGATTCCAAATGAAACACCAAAATAATTATAAAATAAGAAAAATAATCAATAGAATATGTGATTAACAACATTTATTTATCTTGATTTATACTCATCATGGATTATAGCCTACATTACATGAAACACCAAGTTTAGTTTTCATTGCACGCAACACCAACTTTAAATGAAACATGAAATGTTATTAAATTATTATTATTTAATATAATTGTTATAACCTGGATATTTAATTGGTTGGTATGTATATTAATAACTAAATTTTGAAAATTATGTCTATTTTTTTATTATAAGTAAAATATGGATAATTTAAAAGAAAAATAAATTCTTTCTTGAATAACATTATTTTTTCTAAAAGACAGTTTAGTCACCCTTTGAACATATAATTTAAAATTTATTGTTAACACTTTTAGAAAATTTATTTTTAATAAATAAGAATAATTATTTAATTTTAGATACCAGAATTACCTTAGGGTTCATTTTTTTGATGTTTTGGAAAAGTTTTATTTTTTGATGAATAGTTAAAAATACTAAATTTTAATTGAAAAATGCCTTTTCATATAAATAATTTACCGTGTTAAAATATATAATTTATAAGTTTTTATTTAAAATTAGAAAACTTTTATATCAATTAATTCAATTTAGTTATTTTTAATAATTACTCCATATTTAATTTAAATATAAAAACATTGTAAAATTTTGAACATTTTCTCTTTAAAAACCTACTTTCTCATCACATCTGTAGGATTGGTTAAAAATTAATTTTCTTCACTTATGTTAATTGAGTATAAAAAATGTATTCCATATTTGGAATCATAATAATTTATAATTTATAATAATTTATTCTTATATTTTAACCAAAATAAATATGGAATGTAGTAAAAATTAATTACTATGGCTAAGGTAAAAATGGGTATACCTGAGGTTAAAATAAAATGATAAGGGTAAAAATGACCTCTAAACATGTCTAAAAACTATTTTATTCAAATATTTGGAAAATATAACCTATATATTTTGATGAGGGACTATTATTTACCCTTTTGATATATAAAAAATATGAGAGCACACAATTCTTTTCAAATATTCCAAGTGTGTCCTCTCACCCTCTTATAAAAGGCAACCCACTCTCCTCTCTTATTCACAGATTAAAAAAACATTGGATCATCTAAGATAAAATCAAATAAATTCCCTAAACTCATCCTTTAATCCTTATTTTGGGATGAATATCAACCTAGTAAGGCATTAGTGTGAACCTAAGGAGGATACCTGAAGAAGAGGTAATTTTCATCGACCAGTGTTTTTATTTTATTTCTTTCTCCACCCCATTAAATTATTTTTAAACCATGTTGACATAATAACAAAACATATTCCATATAATGTAATTTTTTATAATAATTTAATTACCTACAAACATCTCCACCTCCATCAAATGGGTTATGAAATCATCATTATGTGTAAGGAAGACTACCGCCTCATGGATTCATGTCATTTGTTATTCCATTACCACCTATAAAAGTTCAGTATTATGATGGATATAATAAATATATATTATATTTATGACATTTTTATATATTTTTAGTCATTATATAATTATATCATATATATATATATATTACATTCCATTCTATAGGTGACATGATAACATTTCTCGTATGTAAGGAAGACTGCCACCTTACAAAGCGATATTATTCGTCTTTCATTAATGCTTATCATGGAAGGTGATAAGGAAAAATTTAATGATTATATCTGATATAAATGAAATAATTATTATATTAAGAACATATCTATAATTATATAAATATAATATAGAATTTTCTTTCATAGCGTTTCACTCACTTAAAGATAATAACATCGTTCGTGTATGTG
Organism: Viscum album; assembly: GCA_963277665.1. Lineage (NCBI taxonomy): Eukaryota > Viridiplantae > Streptophyta > Magnoliopsida > Santalales > Viscaceae > Viscum > Viscum album. The sequence continues at coordinate 52,574,974 of OY728138.1, read as the reverse complement.
TGGACTACTGCCTCCACAAAGCGATGTGACTCTCATTTCATCATCCCACCACATATATGATATATATAAGTATAAATATGGTGTATATATATATATATTATGTTATGATAATTCTCAAAATATTATTTATTACGTATGTTCTTTCCATAATGCTCATTGTAAAATGGAAACGTTCCTCATGTGTATGTAAGGCCTACCATCTCTATGATTGTAACATATTTCATTTTTCATAAAAATATTTCATGATAGATATTAAAATTACAAATAATGTAAAAATATGATAATTATTTCAGGATTATTATTATTGAGATGGTATGACTATTTAATATGTGCATGAATTGGATCTTTCATGATGAAACATGCATATGGAAACAAGATAATTAAAATATGAAGCAATGAAAATAATGAACGATTATTAATTAATGGGTGATAATATGTTATAAAACGATCATATATGATATTATAAATATTAATATGTTTCTTTCATAAGTTAACAACATGTTTAAACCACTATACATACAGTTTAAGAACATTCAACCAAAAGGATGTGTGACATAACAGTTTTTACCTCAATTTAGATTCCATTGAGACATACTTGTTGTTATACCCAAATTCAATTTTATGTGGTGTATATACTACCCATTAACATTTAATATCATTATTAATTTATAATTAATGGTATTTTAAGTTTAAATATTAATTATTCTATCTATGGGGATTTGATTTGAAAATTACCAAGTAGTAAAAGTTATTGTACATTCCCACATTCTATTGTGATTGTTAATTTTCTCTTGAAACAATCACTTCCATGTAAACATTTTTCATTGTAAATTACATTTATATTAAATATAAATATTATAGTGTATTTTATATGATTATTTCCAAAACCTTAGACCATTTTTACATATAGTTTGTTACATTGGTAGTTATTTTATTCACTGGATAAATATTGATAAATCTGTATTGTTTTCTCAATTTAGATGTTTAATGATAACATACATTTTTTATGAATTAAATATATTATTTGATATATTTTTAATTATTTGGAAATGAATATATGGGTGGGACCATTATATATATATATATCCCATTTATGCATCAACGTTTCTAACAAGAGAAAATTAGTTGTCTAAACCTTATTCATTTATATCTTGTAGTTTTAAACTTTCTTGGCAATAGATCTTGATAAATGAGATAAACTAGGCCAAAATGTATCAGTTTTTACCTAGTTGTTTTAACTATAATGAGGATAGATATTTTTGGTAAAGGAATCATGTTCCTAGAAAACATGATGTCCAATAATTAAGCATTTCCTTTATTAAGAATCCAATTATATTATTATCCATGATATTTCTTCAATGATATTATTTATGGATGCATTACATTCCCAATTTTATGATTAAAATGAATATGTTTTTAGTTATTTACATTTCCAAAACATTACTCCTTATATTTTCATGATAGTTAAGTTATTTAAATGGAATGTGTGTTAAGTTATTTACCTTGTCATACTGACTAAGCTTATTGATTCATGATAGCTTCCACTGTACTTAACCCTTACCAAGAATTTGAGATAACCCTTATTTTTTCCTTTACCAAAGAACCCATTATATGTAATATGTTTGATATTAAAGGATATTATAGTGTTAATATTATTATTCTCAAAACAAATTATGTTGTAATTTGTATTTTCAAATGTAATTAATGAATCGAGTATGAATCTAGTTTATCAAGACTACTAAACTATTCAGTCCTTTGGAATTTATTCCTTGTATCTTATGACAATGTAATAAAGAGGTTACAACTTTGGGGTAATTTGGTTGAGGTCATTACACTTGGCATGAGAGTAATTTTAGTAGAATCCTTGAAAACTAGATTAAAGAAAAACATAAATTAGGGAACATAACCTTATGATAAACATTTATGATAAATATAAATAACATCCTAATGATTTGTTAAGGTAGAAATTATATGGTTTTTCCTATCAATACATTCCAGTATGGATACTTAATATGGATTTGGTTCAAGAATTGATGTACCTAGGGGTAATAACTCTAAAAACGATGCATTAGGCTAGACCCTATCATCACATGGTGCTTGAAAATGGGCCTTACTTCGCACCAGATTTGACACTCCCAGTGGATATTACTAAGATAATTAATATTTTTGTTAAAAAGAATTATTATTTATTTAAAAAATATATATCTAAAAAGATACCATGTTTATGATTATGAGATTAGTTATGCATAAATGTTTATATTTATGTTAAGTATTCCATATGTTTTGGTATTATACATTATGTTTCATAATGATATGATCTAATCTAGTGTATGTAATTAATTATAAATGTCACCTAATAGAAGGAATAAGAACCAAATCAATGAACATATTACAAAGGGTAAGAATGATCATTTATTTAATGGTATTAAACCAACCTTTCTAAGGAAACTAGTCTCCCATACATTATCATCATATGAGGAAATAATATCATGTTCTAAAAAGACATAGAAATAATTATCTAAGTATTATGGATTCAAAGGGATCCAATATAACAATAGTATGGAATAAAAAATGATTGATAAATGTATAATGTGAAAGAAGGTGTTTCCCACTTGATATAATGGTAGAAATATATAACCTAGTATTTCCTTATGAAGAATGGGTGTTTTCTTCAAGCATGGATAGAAAGGTCATCATTTCTATTAATGAATTGGTACAAAAAACTTTTCTAATGTAAAATGCTTCAAATTTAATGAGACGGGGCACTATGAAATTCAATGTCCCAAGAATCAATGGAATATACCTCAAAATAATCTATTAGATCATGGTAAAGCTTACAATACTACCTTATATGAAGAGGAATGATTAAAATGCTTGAGTTTTAATTAAAGAATTATATCATTGGATTATTTTATCAATGATATAATGTTTATAAGAATTATGATGTGTATAAGGATTATACTAAAATAAATTTTCTCTAATGATTTGAAAGTGTATGTTGAATGGTTCTAAGAAAAGTGATTTAGTGGAATGTTTAACTTCATAGAAAATACATGATTTAGGGAAATATAACACTTTATATATTCATAATGTTGAGATAATAGTGTGGGGATAAAGAGATGATTGATATATATAATGTAAATTGGATTGGGTTTTTTAACTTCGAAATTTTTAATAATTTGTTGACAAAGTGTTCTATACTATCATTAAAAGAGTTTTAAAAATATTTTTATTTATGTAATATATCAAATAATATGTGGTTTACTTAAGGAATAAGGAATAATTCATGTTTTCAATAACATTTTATGGTAATTTAGGTTATTACCTTATTTTAAGAGAATACATGATTAATGTATTCACATTTTTTGATTATAGTGATTAAGAGAATCTTTATGTTTATTTGGGATTGATGATAAGTTCAGTTTGGAACATTAATGTCCTTTCTAAATTAATGGATTTTAATATTTTGGATTGGATATAAGGTTAACCATTTATTAAATGGTTTAAGTCAAACATTGGAAGAGGTTTTAAATATTAATTAATTCACTTTATAGAAATTTAGGAATATTGGATAAGCTGTTTTAAATATATTGTTTTAGGAAAATAGTTGGATAAAGATGAAAAAAATGTCACTCTTTTATGGGTATTATGATTTGTTAAAATTGAATTTTAGTTCTTTAGTCATAAAAAATCATTTTTTTGATATTAATTTATTGGAATAAGGGATGAATTGTAAATTGATAAAATCACAACCAAAGTATAAAATTGTGCCTATAAAATAGAAATGTGTCAAGTAAGTATATTTTCTTATATTCATAGAAAATAAAATAATCCTTCAACTTTTAAAAAATAATAATTAAGAAAAATTACTTATTACCTTCATATCCTTTAAATAGCGTGTTCTTTTAAATCATAAAAAATTTATGGTTTTGAGGCCCTTAACATTATTTTGATCATTCAATTTGTTATTATTAATGACCTCAGTCACTCTATAATTATTTATGTTTTTCTTCCATGTTTATGTTTTCACATCCCACCTATGTTCTCTTACTTGGAAACCTAGTAACATGTTTCCTACATGCACTTTTTAGTTCATTTTCACTCTTATTATGAGTATTTTTTCTTAGCCCTTTTATGATGTGAGATTTTTAACAATGGTATTTTCAAATATCAAACCCTTGATTACCAAGATCCTATTTAAGTTATGAGGATACAATTTATTTAAGCTGTGGGGTGGGGGGAATGTAACACACAAAAATTATAAAATAATAACACTGTATTCAATATCTTATGTGACAAACACCATTGAATTATTTTTCATTATACATAATATTGAGTTTATCTTGAGTTACACGCAACACCGAGTTTAGCCTTTGTTGCACAAAACACTGAGTTTAAATGAGACATGACACATTATTAAAATTTTATTATTTAATATAATATTTATAACCTATCCATTAAATTTTTGGGAATCAATATTAATATCTAAATTATGAAAATTATGGTTATATATTTATTAGAAAAAAAATATGAATCATTTAAAAGAAAAAGAAATGTTTTTTGAAAAACTATACATTTTCTAAAAGATGGTTCAACCCCTTTTTTCACACATAATTTAAAATTAATTTTCACAAATTTTAGAATAAATATTATACACGATATGAACCATTTTTAAATAATGATATCAAATTATCTTAGGTTTAATTTTTGTGATTTTTCTAAAACGTTTCATTGTTTGATGAATAGTGAAAATACTAAATTTTAATTGAAAAAACCTTTTTTTAAGTAATTTTTTATGTAAAATTATATTTAGAATTTAATTTATTGTAAAATTATTTCAATTCTATGTCAACTAATCCCATTTTGTTCATTGGATTCATTTTCATTTTGAATTTTGATATAAAAACATTATAATCTTTTTTTAAAAATATCTTTAAAAACTCACATTCTAATTTCATCTGTGATATTAATTTTAAATTAAAATATTTCACATATATTAATTTAATTTTTCAAAATAGATTCCAAATTTGGGATCAGAATAATTTAAAATTCATAATATTTTCTTTTTAAATTTTGATCAAAATTAAGATTGATTGCAGTAAAAATTAATTTCCATGGTTAAGTTTAAAATGGGTTTATTGGGGGTTAAAATAAAAATATAAGGGTAAAAATGACCTATAATATTTTATTAAAACAATTTTATAGACATATATATACCATTGAACCTATAATGTGAAATTATATCCCATTTTTTAACCTTATTATATATAAAAACTGTGGGAGCAGTCAATTCTTTTCAAAAATTCCATGTGTGTCCTCTCCCCCACTTATAAAAGGAAACCCCCTCTCCTCCCTTCATAACACCTTCAAACCAAATTTTTTTCCAATACCTAACCAAATAATTTCCCAAATTCCATCCCATCTTCCTATAATCTTTATTTTGTTCATAAATATAACCTATGAAGGATTTAGTGCAAACCTTTGGAGGATACCTGAAGAAGAGGTAATGTTCTTCAAAAATCATATTTATTTTATTTTGTTCTCCACCCAATTAAATTATTATCAAACCATGATGGTATAATAGCGTATGTATCTTAAATAAAATTTTATTTTTTTTATAATAAATTCATATTCTAGAACCATTTACACCTTCATAAAATGGGTTACAAAATCACTATTCATGTGTACGATGAACAACTACCTCACAAACTGATGCCATTTGTTCTTTCATTACCACAATTAAAAGATGTGAATTATTATAGATATTTTATTGACTCATATTTTCTATAGTTTTATTTTTAAAAATTAATTGAGAAATTATAAGACCAGGTGCTGAGACGGCGTGAGATTTTGAGGCCTGGTGTGCCAAAGGAAAATCAATGAATTTTTTTCAGTTTTCAATAAAGCGTGCAAGTGTTTTTCCTTTAAATTAGAATAAATCATAATGAGGTTCCTAGATTAGAAATCTTATATAACCATTGCGTTCATAAAAATGACATTAACTTAGGTGATTCCTAACCTCAATTGGTGTGGGTTGAGGGTGAATGTTAGTTTTTAGACATAAACATCATTAAAATATTTAATAAAAATATTTTATTTGACATTTAATTGGTTTATCTTAATTATGGACTATTGTTTGGAATCTTGGGATATGATATAAATCTAGAAATCCTCTGAGTCAAGGAGGTGGATCTTCCACCAATGAACATAAATGGATTGAAGAGTTAAGATTGATGAACCTTAGATTTTTTGGACTGATGAATTATGATGACACAGCTTCACCCTTCATCAACAATTGATCCAAACCTAAAGGTAAAATGTTGATCTCTTTGATATTTCCTTTTCCTCTCTTAGATTCAGTGACGAATGATAACCAACCAATGAACTAGTTGATCCATATTTCGATCATTCTTGCAAGATGGTTAATTTATCACAAGGTTTGTTGGGTGAGAGCTCTATGTGATTATCCTCCCCATTTCCCTTAAAATAAGGACGAATCAAGGCCGACATGAAAAAGGCCAAGATCCATTCTTTGGGATTTCTATGTGTTCTTTCTTTACCCGTTATTAGTGTTATTATCCATTTAACCCTCATGGTCATGGTGCAATATTTTTGGGAGGGTCAAAATGTGATTAGACCCTCGAAGTACTAGTAAGATGAATCAAATCACAAGGTAGTGAAATTTGTAACCCGAGGACTGCAGATGCAGCTTAATTTCAAAAAACGGTGCACTAGAGAAACCAAGGTGACCTACAGAACATGATCCAACATCAATAGAACATGCTGGCACACAGTGGTGGATGAGTGAGAGTATGATGGAGGATAGAGGCTGCCTTCGATGGCGGCCGAACCATGCATGCGGTATGGTCAAACAATGTGGATTCATGAAAACATGGGCCACAGTGGGGGCTAGGGCTATGACGGCCAAATGCATTGAATGTAGTGGTGTTACATTGACCAAGAGACATGGGGGAGCCATGTGGTTGGGGCAGACCACACGGGCCATTTCTAGCAGTGTAAATTGTCCCACATTTAGCTGGCCGAACCAGGGCAGTCAGGCTACTCTAGTGGCCCAGGGGGTCGAGCCCATCTAACCTAGAGGGACTCAACCTATGGGATGAGCCATGTAGACCAGTCCTAGTGGACTATACCGGGACAGGTTAGGTTAACTGAACCAAATCAGGTCAGCCAACAAGTTGGGCTAGGTCCGGTGGGTCGAATTAGACCCAGACCGGACTCATGGTTGGATTGTTTTAGTAAAACAACTGTAACATTCTAACCATTTATCTATTTTACAACCCATTTTCAGTGTTGGGACCCTTGTGACAAGAATGCACTTTTGATTTACTCTAATTGAGTATTTGGGAAAGTTGGCATATGACCTTTTTGGCTTGAGGAGTAGGTCCTCCCAGAACAAATGTGCTACGAGCAGAATCTTGTGGCTGACTTTGATCTTGAGACTATGTGACTTGGTGATTATATGATTTAAGGGTTTCATGACCTATCGATAGTTATTGTGTTATCAACAATCAATTTTTTATCGAAACTCGGTGTGTTATTGACACTCCGGGTGTTATCGACACTCTGTGTATTATCGACACTCCCTGTGTAATCGACAATCTATGTGTTAATGAAAATCCGTGGGTTATCAACAATCCGTGTGTTATGGATTCTTTGTTTGTTGTCTAAAATCCACCTGTTATGGACACACCATGTTTTATCGACACTCTGTGTGTTATTGAAACTCAATGTCTTACTGATACTGGGTGTTATGTGGATTATGTCTCATAATCCTGACTTTTGTGCTATAGACTTATACCATTGTGAGCTGACTATACATTATCTATTTCATTATGGTATATTTAATTTATTTTCTTTTGGTGTACTTCGTGTATTTCTTACTGGTATTCATTTGTGGTTTTGGGGTGTCCTACTGAGTATTGTTTTACTCACCCTTGCATGGGTTTTGCCTGCACATGTTGTGTCTTGTGCAAGTGATAAATGCTTTGATAGAGTCCTAGGTAGATGAGGAACTCATGGTTTATTGGGCTATCATACATATGAGGTGTGCTCCAATGGATTTAGAAAGCTATCCTACACCTAGCCTCCAGGTAGGGTTTTCTGCGGATGAGATGAAAGAACATGTGAATTCAATTTTGCAGAATTTTTCTTTTAGCGGGCATCTATTATGGTCTTATTTACCTTATTTTTTTTTTCTTTTGTGATGTGTGGTTGGTATATTAATGTATTCTTGATTTTTATACTTAGTGTTTTTACATTTCATCATTTTAGGATTAGAGATGTGTGTGTGTGTAAAGGTACTTAAGAAATTGTCTCCCATTTGTGGGATATATCTACTCGATGTTAGTCACCACCCCCTATCCTATCAGAGGTGGGATTTGTGTAGTCATGAAAAAAGCCCCAATGGGATGGGTTGTGACAGAGTTTTATCAGAGGAGTTCGATTATACGTAAGGACCGAGAGTCTGTGAGATTAGTTTGGGGTAATATTATTAGGTGTTTCGAGTTCGGATTTCAGGATAGGGAATCCACTGTTGGCACGGTATCTGACTTATCCATACCCCAAGACTCTATACTTTTAATTTTCAACTTGGTACATAAAAAAATGGTTATAAGGGATAAACGGTACATTAATCATATAGTAATTGGGTGTGTCCTCATGTCCTTCTGGAGTCATATCACTAGGTGTACTCTATTGACTGTGGTACATCTTGATCTATTTTAGGATTCCTCCATGTAGAAAGTCTGCCATGATTTCATTTCATGATCATGAGGATGATCCTCCAAGTGATAAAGCATTAGTAAATGGTCGTTTACTAGAGATACTCCCTGTATAGGAGATTGCACCTCTGAGTGGTTTACCAGTGATTCCACCAACTGTTGAGAAACAGTTACTCCCAATGCTACCGGTTGAGGGTGCACATAGGCTGAGTGCATTGCATGAGTTCTATAGGTAGCGACATTCTTCGTTTAGGAGTGATCCAAACCCCCAGATAGCTGAGGATTGGATGGAGGTAATGACTCATGTCTTCAGCCTTGTGAGGACACCTACCGACCAGATGGCAGTGCTACCCATGGGTCTTCTTTAGGGATTTGTGGGGCGATGGTGGAGCTTAGTGACCCAGAATCATGATGAGTTGAGTATCTCTTGGTAATTATTTGAGAGACTCTTCAGATAGAAGTTCTTTCTAGATATGTTATGCACAGTGCGCATACTAGAGCTCCTGCATCTGCAGCATGACAGTCAGACTGTGGCAGAGTACTTGGTGAGGTTTACTGATATTTCTCACTACTCCACTAATATGGTGCAAGAACAGATCTTCAAGGATCAACCCATCAATAGGGGAATACTGTGGGATATCATGTAATCCATGATATCCCTTATAATCCCTACATATACTCGGGTACTAGAGTGAGCTCTGCTAGTGGAGAGATTTCTGGTAGAGCAAACGCTAGTAGTGGAAGCTACTAGAAGGCACCAGGTAGCTGAGTCTTCCCTGGTAGGTATCCAAAAAAAGATGCAAGGACCCAATTGGGTCATGCAATCTGGGGTATAGCCCAAGGAAATGGGATCAGCGGTGTGGGGATCCCATTAAATAGCGAGTTAGTTGAAGGAAATTCAATTTAACTCATGCGGTAGCCAGGGACATTTGGCATGAGATTAGCCAACCCATCATACAGATGGTCAGGAGATGATCAAAGGACTACTGAGGCAGAGGAAGAGTCATGACCATGGTGGTCTATATAGTGGTGGATGTGGAATAGGAGTGGTTAGGGTAACAGGAGGTGGGAGGAGGTTCGACGTATTACCACCACCACCCCCTGGTGGTCCACCATGGACTCTTTGAGGTAGTGGAAAGGGATGAGAACATCTATAGGTGATGGAGGCTTATGACACAAATTTTCCATGGATTATTAGAGGTATGTTCTATGTATTTTCCACCATAGATATTATTTTTATAGAAATAGGTTCCAATAATTTTATTCATGCCACAATCCTTGTTCGGGACTTAGAGATTCCATTAGCACCATTGACACAACCCTTACGCTTAGAGACTCATACGAGTGGGGATTTGATGATCACACACTAGTTCCGATAATGTGAACTTACTATTGGAGGTGATAGTTTCAATTGGGATCTCTTTGAAGCATCGTAAAGGCCTTATGACATCACTCTCGATATGGACTGGTTATCTACATTCCATGCTCATATTGACTATTTTAGGCACAGAGTGCGGTGTTTCCGTAGTGATGTGACCAAGATTTACTTTGATGGTGAAAAGAAAATGCATCCAACATAGGATGGAATTACTCATATGATGTTGTAGCTGATTACCCATTAGTATGCTAGCCTCACCCTCAGTGTAGCGGATGAAAGGATTCCTCAGTTTTCTGTAGTGGTGGCGGAGTATGGGAATGTCTTTTCTGAGGATATCCCCAGACTGCCACCCCATAGGTAGGTTGACATCTACATTTATCTATACCCTGTGATTACATTGATATGAACACATGCATAAAAAATGTCTCCCATGGAGCTTCATGAGTTAATGGTACAACTGGAGGACTTGCAAAGGAAGGTATTAATGACACCTTGTGTTTCACCCTGGGTGGCCCTAGTTTTGTTTGTCAAAATGGAAGATGGGAGCTTGATATTTTGTGTGGGCTTCCGATTCCTGAACTAGGTGACAATGAAAAATATGTATCCACTACCGAGGATTTAAATCCCCTTATATCATTTGATGGGACTGAGGATGTTCTCGATGATAAACATCATTACAGGCTATCACCATCTTTGATTACGGGATGGGGACATGTCGAAGACGACTTTCAGATGTCGATACAACCACTATGAGTACTTTATGATTCCTTTTGGTGTGAAAAACACACGTGTAGTGTTCATGGTACACATTGATAGGATCTTATATCCTTACTTAGACCGGTTCTTGGTGGCCCTCGTTGATGACATCCTGGTGTACTCGGCGACTGAGAAGGAGCATAAGATACACTTGAGGATGGTCATGGACACACTTCGAGAGCACCATATTTATGGGAAGCTCTCGAAGTTCCATTTCTAGATTCAGGAGGTCCACTTTTTGGGACATTTCATTTAAAGGCTAGAGTCACAGTGGATATGACAAAGATTGAGGTGGTTCTCACTTGGGAGCCACCCAAGAGTGTTACTGAGGTGCAGAGTTTCATAGGTTTGTATAGGTACTATTGGAGGTTTTTACAAAACTTTCCCATAGTATCATCACCCTTGAAGACTTTGAAATGTAAGGTTCGTCCCTTTATGTGGATAGAGAAGTTCCAGAAATGATTTTTGGAATTGAGTAAGTGGTTAAAGAGTGCTACCATCATGAGATTTCCAAATGAGGGCGTCGGGTATAGAGTGTTTTGCGATGTATTAGGGATTGATCTTGGTTCTGTGATAATGTAGGGATAAAAAGTGATTTTTTATGGTTCATGATATTTGAAACCACATAATCAAAACAAAAAAAACCCATTATCTTGAGCTGGTGGTGGTAGTCTTCGCATTGAATATGTCGAGACACTACCTGACGGGTAAGAGGTTTACCTTCTAATCTAACCACAAGAGTCTCAAGTATATATTCTCTCATAAAGATCTGAATGTTAGACAAAGGTAATGGCTAGAGTTCCTCTAGGTCTATGAATTTGAGATTTTATATAGTTCAGGGAAGGGGAACGTAGTGGAGGATGCTCTTATTAGGAGATAAAGCTTCCATTTTCTGACTGAGGTGTCAGAGTAGTTGACTATGTTGCAGATATCCTATGTGGATTGAGATGGTGTAGCTTAACTCTAGTCGATGGTTGTCACCACTCCACTATTACAATGAGTTAGGGAGGCACAACATGTGAATATTGACTGTGAGACCTGATGTACTCAGTATCCCACAAGGAATTCCCCTTATGTATATTCGATAGGTAGGGAGGACATCATTATTTTCAGAGGACACAAAGTTGTACTAGGGGCGTTGCAGGGGTGGTTTGGAAGGAGTTCCACACATCCTCTTTGGCGATACATATCGGTGTGGAAAATATGTACTAGTACCTCTGATGTCAGTTCTGGTGGTGTGACATGATGAAGGAACTGGCAGGGTTTGTTTCATAATGGATCACTTGTCAACAAGTGAAGTCTAAGCACCAGGTTATGATGGGTTTGACCCAACCACTTGAGTTGCCTGAGTGGAAGTGTGATGGGATATAGAAGGAAATCATGAAAGGATTTCCATTCATGTCCATGAGACATGATACCATCTGGGTGATCATTGGCCAACTCCCAAAGTTGGCCCACATCCTACTGATCTGGGAGTAGATTTTTGTAGAGTTCATAGGAAGCCTCTACGCACATGATATAGTATGTGTTCACAGAGTGACAACAATGATCATTTAAAATTATGATGCGTGCTTTATATCCCAATTGGGGAAGGGATTGCATGAGAAATTTAGGACTCATTTATGATTGATCACAACATTTCATTCCCAGTTGGATGGCTAGATGGAGAGGACCGTTCAGGTTCTTGAGGTCATGGTATGTGCTTGCATCCTAGAATTTGGTGGCTATTGGGGGGATCATCTACCACTAGTGGAGTTTACATAAAAAAAATATAACATTACTCCCTTGGTAGGACACCATTTTAGGCCTTGTATGGGTTACCATGTAGGTCACCACTTTACTGGACTGACCCAAGAGAGTTAACACTCATAGATCCGATGTTGGTGTGGGATATCGCCGAGAAGGTGGAGATCATCCAAAAGTGGATGAGGATTTCCCAGAGCTGTAAGAAGTCTCATTCCAACAAGAGATAGTGGCACTTGTAGTTCTATTAGGGAGACCATACATTTCTTCGGGTCTCACCTTGATGAGGATTGTAGATATTTGGTTGGGGTGACAAGTTATGTCTGAGATACATTGACCATTTTCATATTTTGAGTATAGTTGGCAAGGTGGCGTACCACTAATATCTACCACCACATTTTCACCATGTGAATGACGTCTTCCACATGTCATAGTTGAGGATTAAATGCATGATCTATCACATGTCACTGATTGGGGAGATATGTACAATGATGATGGGGATAATTTTATGGAGAACCCAGTGGAGATCGATGATCTGTAAGAGAGGATCATTTATGTGTGGTTGATTAATCTAGAGCATGTTCGGTGGTAATACAAGAATATTAAAGAGATAAACTGGGAGAAGGAAACTTAGATTCGTGCTCAGCAACCTCACCATTTTGTTAGTATCCCTAGTTTTGGATTTCGAGGAAATAAATCCCTAAGGATGGGAGAATGTAATGACTCTAATTTTATCCACTTTTATTTTTATAAATTAATTGGGAAAATTATGACACCTGAAACTGAGATAGTGTGATATTATGAGGACTGGTGTGGCTGTGGAAAATCAATGAAATTTTTTGAGTTTTCAATAAAGGGTGCAGGTGATTTTTATTTAAAATGAAATTACTCTTAAACTTGTGCCCGAATCTGAAATCTGAGGGCACTGCTGTATTCAGAACAATTAAATTACTTTTTCTTGGGCCTAAACATGACTGGTGTGGGTCGAGGGTGGATGTTATTTTTTGGATTTAAATATCATTAATATTTTTAATAAAAATTTTGTTATTTCACATCGCATTGGTTTCTCTTAAGTATGGACTATTTTTAGGAATCCATGGTTAAGGAATAACCCTGGAAATTCTCTGAGGTAAGGGAATGGAGCTTAATTCAATGAACATCGATAGATTGGCGAGTCAAGATCAACAAACCTTGGATTCTGCGGATCGATGAATGATGACACAACTTCTCCCTTTATCAACGTCCAATCCAAACCTCAAGGTAGGATGTTAATATCTTTGTGATTTTCTATTACCAAATTATACTCAAAAAAGAATGCAAACCAACCAATGAAAAAGTTGATATACCATTCGATCATTCTAATGGGGTGTTTAATTTATCTTGGGGTTTTTCGGGTGATCGATATTAGTGATTATCCTCCCCCTTTTTCCCTACCAACAAGGATGACTCATGGTCAGCACGAAAAATGCCAAGATCCTTTCTTTGGGAATTATATGTGTTCTTCATATCACCATTATAGGCTTTATTCAATTTTGGAGCCTCGTTGTCATGGTACAGTCTTTTTGGGAGGCTCTAAGTGTGATTGGACCACCAAATTACTAGTATGAAAGATCAAAGCCCAAGGCAGTGAAGGTCACGACCTAAGGATCATAGATATGAATCCGTTTTAAAAAATAGAGCACCAATGAAATGGGGAAAAATTGTAAAACCTAAGTCATTGGAATCTAACGTTGGTGGCGGTGCATGGTAGCACACGATTGTGGCGGCCAGACCACACAAGTGGTGTGGCCAGACCGCGTGGATCCATAGTGGTAGGGGTCGTAGAGGGGACTGGGGAGATGACAAACAACCGTGCTGAACGTGGCAATGCCACATTGACTTGGTAACATGGAGGGAGCCACACGGTAGGGGATAACTACATGGACTAGGGCGGTTGGGCTGCTCTAGCATCCCGGTGGGCAGGATCTAGCGAGATGGGTCCAGCCGACCCAGTGGGCTGAGCCCAAGGGACTAGACCGAACTAGTCTAGGCCAGGTCAGGCCAGAGAGAGCAGATCAGGTCAACTGACGGGCTAGATCAGGTCCGGAGGGTCGGATTAGACCCCGTCCGGACTCACGTTAGACGTTTTCAGTAAAACAACCATAACTTTCAAACCGTGTATTTGTTAGATGAGACGTTTGTGGAATTGAGACCCATGTGATGATACGGTCCTTTTGGGACACAATATGTTAATATTTTTTAAATTTTTGTATAAGTCCTTTTTTCTTGAGGAGTAGGTACTCCCAGAAAAAGCATACTATGAGCAGGATCGTGTGGTTGGATGTGATCTTGAGACTATGTGACTCGATGACTATGTGATTTGGGGGCTACCTAACCTATCGACACTCCATGGGTTATCAACACTCTGTGCATTATTGACACTCCATGTGTTATCAAAACTCTGTGTGTTATCGGCACTTTGTGTGTTATCGACACTCCATGTGTTATCAATACTCCCTCTGTTATCAATACTCCATGTGTTTTCGACACTCCATGTGTTATTTAAACTCCATTTCTTACCGATACTAGGTGTTCTATGGACTACATAAGATAATCCTACTTTTTGTGGTATAGACTTATACTTGTGCGATCTGACTATACTTAGTGAATTTCAATGTGGTATAATTAGTGTATTTTCTTATGGTGTATTTCATGTATTTCTTAGTGGTATTATTTGGTGGTTTTGTGGTGTTCTTCTAAGTATTTTTTTTACTCACCCCTGTAGGGGATTTTCATGAACATATTGTGTCTATGACATATGATCAACGCTTTGACAGAGTCCTAGGTGGACCAATATTATATGGTGCATTGGGTGATCTGATAGATGAGCTATTCTCCTATGGCTTCAGACAGCTGTATTACAACTACCCTTCAGGTAGGGTTATTTGGATAAGTTTTAAGAACCGGTGCATTCACATTTTCAGACCTTTTCCTTTGGTGTGCTTGTATTTTGGCCATGTTTACGTTCCATTTTTTCTACTATTGTACTCTGTGGTTGGTATATTAGTGTATGCATGATTTTTCTACTTAGTGTTTTTAAATTCCCAAATTTTGGGCTTTGATATGTGTGTGTGTGTACATGTACTTATTCAAATTCCTCCCATTTTTGGAATATTCCTACTTGGTATTATTCACCTGCCCCTGTCATATCAGAGGTAGGCTTGTGGTAGTCATGGAATGGGCCCCGATTGGATGAGTCGTGATAGATATAAAGTATATATATAAGATATTTATTAAATTTTTATACTTAAGGAGTCATTATTTAAATTATATATTTTTACCTTCCATTATTTAGGGGATACTATAATGTCACTTGTGTGAATGGTGGACTAGTGGCTCATGAAGCGATGTGTTTCATCATTCACTAACGCTTCACATGGAAATTGATGAGGATAAATATAATTATTATATGTGATATAGATGAAATAATTATTATATTAATGACATATTTATCATTATTTAAATATAATATATCGTTTTATTTCTTATATTTTCACTCACATAAAGTTGATAACATCATCCGTGTATGTGTGGACAACCACCTTCATGAAGCGATGAAACTATATTTTCCACAACAAACCACATGGATGATATATATGAATATTTAATATGGTATATAATATATTATTATAATTGTATAAATATTATATATTACTTAACTTTTTTCCATAACTATCATTAGAAAATAGAAACGTTACTCATGCGTATGCATGACCTACCGTCTCCATGATCCTACCATACTTCATTTTTTATAACCATATTTCATATATGATTTTAAAAGTAAAATTGATTTAAAAATATTATAATTTTATAATGATAATTAATGTTGAGATGAAATAAATATATAATATTTTTAAGAATTGGTTCTTTCATGATTAAACACACATGAGAAAATAAGGAAATTAACACATAAAATAATGAAAATAATGAATGATTTTTAACCAACGGATGATAAGATGTTATAAAAGGATCATATATGATATTATAAATATTAATATGGATTTTTAATAAGTTAATAATATTTTTAAAACTTCTATACATGCAGTTAAGGTACATTCAACCAAAAGGAAGCATGAGGTAATGGATTTCATCTCCATTTACATTCCATTGAGACTTATTTTTTATTATGCACAAATTCAGTTTTATGTGGTGTATATATATCCCCTAGGCATGTAATATCATTATTTTTTAATAATTCAAGGTGTTTTATTTTATATTCTAATTATTCCATATAATGGTATTTTACATGAAAATTACCAGGTGGTCATAGTTATTCTACAATCCCACTTTCATTTGGGGGTGCTAACATTCTCATGATATAATAAGTTCCTTGAAGTAATTTTTCATTATAAATTACATTTCTATTAGATATAAATATTATTATATATTACAAATTATTATTTTCTAAAAAATATACGATTTTTTACATATGGTTTTTACTTTGATAGTTATTTGATTAACAAGGGAAATATTGATAAATCTGTATCCTTTACTCAAAACATATTTTTGATGATAGAGAACATTATTGATGAATTAAATATATTATTAGATATATGTGTAATTATTTGGACATTAATATATGGTTGTGGCCCTTTATAGATAACCCATTTATGCATCAACATGTATTATGAGACAAAATCAGTTGAAAAAACCATATGCATATGTAACCAGTAGTTTTAAACTATCTTGAGTATATATCTTGAAAATAGAGATATAGTTGGAAAAACTATATTAGTTTGTACCCAATAGTTTTAAACATTCTTGAGGGTATATCCAAATGGTAAAGGTATAATATTATTTGGAAGCATGATGTCCAATAATTAAGAATTTCCTTCATTAAAAATTCAGATACCTTATTATCCATGATATTTTTTGCATGATATTACCTATGGATACATTTAATTCTCATTTTTACGATTAAATAGAATGTGTTTTCAGTTATTTTCCTTTCCATAGTTATTATGTATTATCATATTATGATATTCAAGTTCATTTAATAGCATGTTTGTTCAGTTCTTTAATTTTCCATACTAATTATGCTTATTGATTCATGATAGCTTCCATTATAGATAACACTTATAGAGCATTTGAGTTCACAGTTATTTTGTTTCCTTTTCATAGGAAATCATGTGTTTTACATTGTTTTATATTCAATTATATTCCAGGGAGAATAATTTTATTCTAAAAAAAATTATTTTTTAATTTTTATTTCCAAATGTAATGAAGGAATCATGTATGTATCTACTTTACCAATACTAATAAACTATTTAGTCCTTTAGGATATGATTCCTTATATCCTATACCAACATAATAATGCAAGAATCGACTCTTGAATATTGGGGTTGGTGTCATTACACCAACTATTTGGGACTTTTAACACTTATGTGTGTTGATTAATATGAACATATCTTATCTTTTTAAATTATGAATGTTTAATTGTTCATTGAGCATATATAGTGCATTATACATGTAATTATTTTCTTTTAAATGGGTTATAATAATTGGTTTGAGAAAGAATACCATCCATGGGAATGGGTTTTATGGAATATTTATGTTTATTAGGTTGGGAGATCTTCCTAACCATGTTAGGAGATGTGACATGGAAGTGGGTTGGGTGTTCATTCTAACATGAAACATGTGTGATATGATGGAACATGTTATGTGTTATGGGTTGGGTGAGGATGCAAACCAAGAACATGTGTCATATGCTGGAGTTGGTTATGTGGAATGGGCTAGGTAATCATTCCAACAATGGTAGTACTTGATAGCGTGGGATGATACATGTGTTATGGGTTAGATGATCATGTAAACTAGACACAAAGATAATATGATAATATAGATTTCTGAGACAAGCTCTATGTCATCCCAACCATCAAGGAAATGTAATATAAGTTGTGTGATCATGCCAATTGTGGGTCGGTGAATGGTATGAGTTGGGTGTTATGCGAATGGTTGATGATTTTTGGATTGAGTTGGGTATCTTTCCAAATAATATGTTGTTATAATGGAATGTAATGGGTATGTTTCCAAGGTGTTTTCTTTAGATCATGTGATGGTATTATCGGAACGTTCCATTCCAGACCTTAGAATTAAAAAATGACATGTTTATACTCAACGCCAACACTGGTTGAAGTAGGTATGAAAATTATTGGGTGTCAATGAAGAACAAAATGATTGAGATTGATTATTTTATCATGATTTTATTTTATATATGATGTAACATTAACATTTAAAATTATATAATGGTGTTTTTTAGGGAAATTATTGTTGATGGCCTATTAAGTTATTCTCACACCCTATCTGGGGACTCTGAGCACATGGTTAGACTTCATGCTTGTAGGTTTAAATAGTGGTAAGGGAACTATACTTCATAGTTAAATTGGGTGGCTAATTCAGAGTTGGGAGACAAAACTGTTCTAGGACTCGAGACTAGTTTTATAGTTATCTCTATAATTTGATAGATTTGCAATTATTTTTGGAATCCATTATATCTGACTTTCCTATATGAAGACTTTTTATGTTTATATGACTTTTATCAGATACTCAGTTGTTTATAATAGTATATAATGGGTTATGGTATTTAATTTTATTACCGTAACATTATGATAAATATCCTTTCGCTAATTATTTTCTATAACTATTTTTTATTTATTTTTCTAGAATTTATGGTTATCGTTACATGGAGGTATAGTCACTCGATGCTTACTCATAAACTCTCTTGGCTAGTAAGTAGCCTCTATAATACGGGGGGGGGGGGTGTGATTGAGGTATGAAGTGACCTATTTCCGTCTCATTGGAGGTGAGATAGACTAGGGATATTATAGTCTAATCTTGGGGAAATGTTGTAGTTAAACTATATAGTTCATAGTGAAACACCCCTCCATAGTGAAGAACCAAGAAACAAAAATTGGGTGATCCATTACAGAATCCACACATTATGACATTGCATCTCCCCCACCATCCAATATTAATCTTATACAACCACAACACCATGACATAACAACTCTTATTGAACTCTAACCAGCAACTTGCACAAAAATGTCAACCTGATACCACTATACCATGGAATCATCTACCATACCCATAGTGGAAGACTTCTCTCCACCCCAAAACCTCTCTTTCTACAGTGTGACCTTCCCCCTATCCTAAAATTTATCCCCACCAAATAAAATAGACTCCTATCCACCACCAAAACACGAAATTCTAGATCCCACCCAAAAACATCATCTAATAAATAATGAAAGGGTCAAAAAAGTTAAAAACCCCAAATTTAAACTCACTTACCCCGTGGTCTATAAAATTAAAATTCACCTAAATACATTGACCTTTAATGATGCGAGTCATTAAAAAATATCAACAAATTATATTCTCTTCATGAATAGGCCTCCAAGATGAATTACCAATTCTAAATTAATCTACAATAATATTATACCATCATTGGATCATGATTCTAAACTAAATAGGGAATTACTTCTTATATTACCAACAATCTATATGGAATTTTATTGAAAATGTTCTCTTCATCACCCAACATGAATTGGTTATTTTTAAATGTATTCAGTAAAAAATTCCCACCATTACATTTTTAATTAGGTATGAAAATATGATTTTCTACCCTCACTACTTGACTTCTCTATGAATATACCATGACCATAATACTACAACATTGACTAAAAATGTAAAAAATTGGTTTCTGAACACACCATCATTGAAACAACCAATCATCTAAACTTGATCCTAAATTTAGTTCTCCCTAGACTCCTTGATCCCATATAGCCATGTCATATTCTACTCTTAAGCATCGAGATACCCAAAAGTTGAGTTATACTATGTTTAATCACTGGATTCCCATCATCCTTATTTATTAGTGGACATTGAAATAAATGGGGGTCGGGGAACCCAACCGGGTATTTTGGAATTCCACTATAAATAAGAGAGGAGGCTCTCTCCCTTGGTGTGCAATTCACTATTCACTCATTTCATGGAGTGAAATCCAGAGCCACTCTCTCCTCCCACTCTCTAGAGAGAGAAGTTCTCGATCCAAGAATCCTAGATAAATATCTCTTTTCAGCATCAAAGGCATCTCGATGCGGTGATCGACAGGATTCCAAAAGCATCGTCAGATCTCCAACCTAGCACCCGAAATTCAACGATCAATGCTCTTGCATTTTTTTGAAGCACGTGTGGATTATTTAGAGGGTTCCTGCTTTGGATCCTTCAAGCAACGATCCCCATAGACTAGTTGTAGTCGACCACAACTTTGGATTTAAAATGGGTATGTTTTCATTTCAATTTTGGGCTCTTTATGATATACGCGGGATCCTCAGACCTTTCTAGGGCTTAAATCATCAGTGACAACAAGTTCTGTCGTCCCGTCAATGACAAATTTTAAAATCCCCAGCACATTGGCTTTCGATGCGGGCCCTGAAACCTGACTTGATGGATGAACTCACACTTCTTAAGAACCAATCTAGGAGTAAAACCATAATACATAATATTATCCCAAACAGAATACTTGACTAAATAACTCAATTAAAATAGTGTAAAGAAGAAACAAAAAACTCATGCCCTTAGTAAATTTTTATTCCACTATAAAGGTGTTCATGAATCATAAGTCCAATGTATGTCTCATGATCTAAATCAAAAATGATTCATCAACCAAGTTTCCAAATAGTCAGAAATCTTAAAAAAATAATCTAATGCCATTTTATAACACCACAAACTAGGTAACCAAACATCATCATGAGTCAAGGGCACAACATGACCTCATGAATAACTCACCATATCTAGAGGATAATGACTAGCAGTTAGAGTCATTAGAGAACATTTGAGTGACTATACTTGACACTTGGCCATGTACCTAGACACTCTCAAGTAATAGACTATAATCAAGTACCCCTAGGCATGCTAGTGTGCTCCAAGAGTACACAACATATCTATCCAAAAGGATATCGAGTGCATGATGCTCGATGTTGATTCAAATGGTGAAAACATAATTTCACCAACATGACTCCTCAAACGGCGCCATAACATTGACTGAATCTTTTCATACATCGTCTCCACTTTCACGAGACATAAAGATGACTCAAGCTGTGGGTTCTCTTCAAACACATCAAAATGATCTTCCACCAATATTCCTTCTATGTTTCCAAATTTAATGAGATCATGAATAAGGCTATGTAAGTCAAAAAATATTACACCATTGTGATCCTTGTAGAGAAACATGCATGATCGACTATTCATTCATCCCAAATGGACATCCAGTGGAAATGTAGAAAGTCACCGTATTGTGCTCGAAAGATGACCCGTGGAGCCCATGTCTTGGTCCCGAAAAAAATTATACAGATTACGCCACAACGATTCTCTCAGAAAAACACACGAAATAGACTACTCATTTTTAAAAAGATGGATAACCGGTGAAAAGTTACATTTCACCATAAAGCATGCGAAACGGGCCCCGTGGGGTGTGAAACTTGAAATTAGTCTTAAGATGTCCGCACAAGGATAAGGGTTACTCTACCACTAACAGTGTGTCAAATGGACCTCCTATTTAGAAGGTTGATCCGAAACAAGTTTTCTAAATAATATCAATTAAATAATTATTATTTAACGTTTGTGTTTCTTGAACCTGAACCCCGAGATCATGACTTCAATGTTCTTAAATGGTCTAAAAAGGTTCATCTTAATGAGTGGGACTTGTTTCCATATACGGCGCATCAAATAGATTCACCCTTTAGGATAGAAGGATAGTTTAGGGTGTTTGGACCAGTTTGGGACAGTCCAGCCCAAATTGGCCAGACCCCTACAACTGAGTCGACCTACCTCAGCTGGCCTACTCCATTGCTATCGGAATGTGGCCTAGAGTGTGGCTCATGTCATCATCAATGGCTCAGATAGACCCATAAGAGGCCGTGCCACGCTGGTGCTCCACCCCACTGGCAACCACCTCAGATCCCCTAGGCTTGGCCATGTGAACGTGGTAAACCACCGGGTCCCCCATATCTGGGTTGGACCCTAGTCCCCCAACTCCACAACATGCCATCAACCTAGTTCCACTGGTTACCTCTGTCCAGCGCAACGCTACGACCTGTCCTCCTTGCCTCACTCCTTTCCAGTAGTGCAACCTCAACGACCAGCTGCACTGGGCTTCCACACCATCAGGCCACCCCCTCGCCAGCCTCGGCTTGCCAGCCACCTCACCGCGATCCTGTTCTGATGCCTCTAGCCCATGCTTGGCTCCTTCCGGCCTTCCTTTAATCCTCGTGACCCCGCTCTGTCTAGTTCACCAAACATGACCGCTCTGCCATGGTTTCTTCCACAACTGCCACGTTCCACTTTTGGCTACCACTGACGGTAGATCTTCGACATGCCATGTCGACTACTCCAGTGGCCTATTTTG
Organism: Viscum album; assembly: GCA_963277665.1. Classification (NCBI taxonomy): domain Eukaryota; kingdom Viridiplantae; phylum Streptophyta; class Magnoliopsida; order Santalales; family Viscaceae; genus Viscum; species Viscum album. The sequence goes on along the minus strand of OY728138.1, from coordinate 52,551,918 downwards.
GATGCTATGAGTAGATATGTGAAACTTTCTATGAGGTATTATTAGAATTGTCCTCCAATCAACAATATTCTATCGATTTATCATGACTAAAAGTTAACATCGAGTATCCACAATGAACAGATGAAGAACAACGTTTTAAAATAGAGATCAATGGCCATGTTCATGCAGACATCGACGGTTGATAATCCAAATATGAATTAAAAATACAAAGAATGTGTTATAAAAATTAAAACTCCAATAAATGGTATATATGGGCAGAATCATGCCTCTAAATATCCATTTAGTTTCCTCGATTCAATCGTTGTGCTCTAGATTCGATCCACTTATGTTCTGGCGAAGATTGTTCCTTGATATGCTGAATAACAGAGAAGAACGGGAGAGATGGAGACAGAGGGAGCTTAGGTTTTTTGATAGAGAGATAGGGATTATGGTTAACCCTAATCTGAAACACATAACTCTCTATTTGAAGGATCTCTGCTTATCATGAAAATCGAAACATCCAGATCCTCTCATTTTATGCTGGACCTAGGAAAACACCCCTTTCCATACTTGACAGTGGTCTCTGTTTTCCAATCTGAGTCCATGTTCGAATATTGTTTGATTTGGTGTTTGAGATAAAATAATTAAATTTAATTATTTTATTTATAGTTTTCCCATGGGTGACTTTTCTCACATAAGTCCCATGTCGATGAAGGTTATACCCCACCTAGGGTCAATAGAATGTTCCTAACTCAACCATGGACTCAGGTTTTTTTTTTCGGAGCTACCATTTAAGAGATATCCTATTTATGACACATGCATAGTACAAAAACACTTAACATTTTTGGGTAATTTATTATAGAAACACCAGGGATTTTGATTGCATGCTGTCTTAGCACCTAGCTCTAAAAGTATATGTAGATATATAACAAAGTCTTACAAGGTTAAAACTAGGTATCTACACCATTCCCTCCAACAATATATCCATCCACGAAAAGAAATCCTAAGGAAACAACTTAGGATACTGAGCCAACACCTGGCTCTCCCACTCCCAATAAATCCTACATCTTTTTGTACTACCTGAACTTGAAATACAAAAAGTTGGTCCATAATTATAAGATTTTATCTTTTTGATTACGTGTATAGGAACACATGCATATCTTCTTAACTACGATATGTGGAAGACATCGTGCGCCAGCTCCAGCTATTAGGGGTAGGGTAAGGCAATAGGAAAACTTTCTATATCATTACATGATCCCGAATGGCTTGAAAATAACTTGTGGGATAGCTTTGCCTCCCCAGACACACATCTACATCCCACATCACTACTGGAATCACTATTGTCCCTGGAACATGGTCTCGTGATTCCGTACTTCAGAATTCCCATCTGGTGAAACACCCAAGGATATTTGGTCACACAGGATTTCACAGTCAATGTCTCACAATTGAGACTCTCTTACACACTCAGGAAGTGAAGGAGTCATCACCATCGACTGAAGAAAAACTATACCCTCATACTCCACCAGGATTAGCTTTAGGAAAGTTTACTACTCTCAAACTTCCCACACCAGATAGTGAGTCACGTCATTCTATTCATTGATTCTCCATCACCTCGACTAATACTTGATAACTATTGTATCAAGGTTTGCGTTGAGAATGCAAGGTACCAAAAAATATGGAAGGTGAGTAAAATCATTCAACCATAAGATGCTACCCACAAAAATCATGTGGCATACCCCTCATGTCTTTGCTTCCCTCAGAATGAGAGTAATACCTAAACCAGACACTCCACTACACTCACTAATGAGATCCTGAGGAAAAAGTTTCATGAAAGATAAAATCCACTAGAAAAGCTAGGACCTATTCTAACACTCTACTACAAAACTCCACACTGAACACACAAGTCAGAGGGATTCATCCACCACACCTTAATACTACCTGCTTTTGAATTCACCGACTCACCCTCATAGTTTTTCTAGTGTCACAAAAATGCATCATATTGGGGGAAGGAATCCTCTTCCTCGTGCATTTGAGGTTACGTCGAACAACACAGACATGGGGTTACACCAATTCCCCGTGTCACCCTAGTAAAACCTCATGTAAGGAGTAGGGAGAATAGATTAAATTAAACTATGTCTAAAATGTTCTACTGAAATAAGTAGAAAATAAACAAGGCATACCTCTTATCATCTCATGATCTATAGGATCGTATACATCGAAAGACTGTGGCAATCCATGGACCCAGCTGCCAGCTTCTTCAGCCTGACATGGGCTGCCTAGTGGTGGTTGAAAGACCTCATAATGTCATCCCCACCTCCCACTAATCCTACTCATCTTCGAACACCACCTCCTTAGGGACCACCCGGATCATGGCACTGTCTCTTCCATGGGTTTTCACCTACTTCCTATCGAGTGGTCTTAGCAGACACTATTGGGTAGTCTTGTTCCATGTGACGTTACCCATCATAAGAATAACACCCCCAGGCTACCCCTATTCTCTGTGCAGCCTCAGTCCCATACGACTGCGTGCCTGAGAATGATTACGGGGAGGCCTTATGCATCGAGATCTTGTTGACTGATGCCTGCTAGCTACGATAGACATCTCATCTCTGCTCCAAACACTACCACAACTAGCTATATGGTGTCCCCCTGATAGGAATATCTCTATCAAAAAATACCGCTGTAGTACCGCAACATAGATGGGGATGCACATGGTTACTATGATAGCACAAATATCCCTATGGATTCTATGCTCAGACTTCTATGATCGGAAGTAGTCATCATGGATCATGTCTAGAGAGTAGTATGCATGGTTTATGATCCTAGTCGTGTAATCTGTCACCATCACTCTCCATGATGTATCTGGAGGAGATCTTGAAGTCGAATAGAGCATAAGTTGGAGGGGTAGAACTCCAAAAAAACAGCAGATGGAAGTCATCCCATGAGAGTGCCGACTCATCATTTATCTAAGTAACCAAGCTCCACTAACGTCTAACTACTCCATGGAAAATTCTAGATACCATATCCACCATTGATATTTTAGTTTCCATAAAATCCTGATGAGGTGGACTACCAACTCTTGCCAAACCTATACTACCTGAGAGTATGGCTCTCCACGAACCTCAGTGGTCTTTAGCACTAGAACTTGCGATGTGCGCTCAGCCTGCACATGTCCCCAACCTTCTCTGTTGGGGATGTCTACTACTCAACATGTAGGGGTGATGTTACCTTCCCACTTGGAGAATGGGGCTCACATGATGGGTCCAAAACTGAGGCCTCGTCACTCGCATGGTCATCATCACGAACCAGAGCTAGTATCCTAGCTGGCTATCATCGCGAAGACATCTTGAATGTTATCAAGGAGTACCACGGTTAGATGAGCATATATATATATATATCAACAACTATGGGGATCCAACTCAATAAGTACAATTAAAGACTCAATCCTATATGATGCATGTACCATTGTTCCCTGTAACAAGTTTCTCATGGTGTCGAGTTGACAAGCATGCAATCAGGGTCCTGGTGAATGGATTCGTCGACTGCCTGTAACATCACTTGACTCCACGTCATAAGAGTATCTCTCGAGAAACATCGACACTATTGACCTAAACCAACCCGGGATGTTTTTAGGGAAATGGCCGAACAACATCCCAAGAAAACAACCACACCTAATACCAATTTTTCACAACCCGACCCATGTGGGGCTTGAGTCGTAACTACCCCATGCCTACCTCCACAGGTCTGGGGATGGATACTAGCGCTGAAGGAACAACAAACTACGGGAGTACATTTCCTAAGAACCAATACACACACATAGCCAACCCAATGAAAAAAGTTCATAGGGAAAAGAAAACAAGATAAAACACAGCTATAAATAAACCACATTCAAGAATCAACCTCTAAATAGTATCATTACATAACATAAAATTGGTAATAGAATGTATAAAAACACATTCCCAACCAAAAAAAATCACAACCCGACAACATGAAAAAATGTAAAACCTTTAAGAGATCCCCATTACTGAATCCCAAGTCACAACCACCACATGCAATCCAAGCACCTCGTATCCCTTGCTCCTCTCAAGTCACGATCATACTGTCTGTTATCTGCATGGTCACACCATATTTTGGAAAATCCCAAGTAGGGGTGTGTATAAAAATACTCACTAGGAAGACCTGGAGGCTCAATGGATCACCAAGGGAGGTACTGAATAGGGGAGAAGTAGATAGAATAAGGTACAATAAAAGATTGTAGTAAAGGGGTGAAAATCAACCCAACAAAAGAGTGAAGTAAGATTGTCCAAACACAAGGACCTAGAAATAGTGATAAGATGACCTTCTCATCAAGTCTTCACTATATATAGAAAGAGAGTAGACCCACCCAACCATGATAATCTAGACACATAAATAACGTGTCATGCCCCGTGCGTCTTCACCTCTCTAGGAAGGAGAGTAACCAAAACCCAGGGAGTGGGTGCTGGAAACAGGATATATATATGCTCAATCAAGAAACCAAAATGATAGAGTAAGGGTATCTTCATATCATAAGCTCACCCCAATAAAAGTGAGTAGACAACAGTCCTAGAAGTAACCACCAACTATGCCTAGCATCCCACACGTCTTCTTTGAACTACTAGTCAAAGGGACTCAATCATAGCACCTTGATACTATCTGCATTGAGTGGGTCTGTCTCTGCCACATGGTTTTAGTTTGTGTCAGAAGAATGAACCTTGGTGGGAAAAAATCCCTCTTTCTCGAGAGTCCAAAGGCCAAGTTAAACCATGTCTCATCCTTGATTCACAGCAACTGTGTTATAATCCCAAAGAAGAGGATACCCACACCGTGATACAATAGGGGGATTCCACTCTGATAGAAGTTGTAGAGGCTAACCATGCCCTGATGTGTCATAGTGATTCCACTTTAGTAGAAGTCATAGAGGCTACCCATTCCTTGATTCATTGGGGGGATTCCACTCTAGTAGAATTCCTAGAGGATACCCACACCCTGATTCATTTGGGGAATTCCACTCTAGTAGAAGTCATAGAGGCTACCCGCACTATGATGCATCAAAGGGATTCAACTCTAGATCATCGAGGAATAGTATCCATTCATGCTGGTTGGTACCGCTCAAAATTATTTTTGGGAAATTCACTACCCAGCCGTGATGGAGGGTAATCCCGATACTGTTCTGGTGATTCTTCTTGATCACAGCCATCTTCGAATGATGCCACTAATAGGCATAATTCTTGGTACATTGAGCATTTCCTTAGATAGGTGTTTCACTCGAAACATCTCAAACCACATCTCAAAAACCACTACAGAAGGAACCATCACATTCTATGTGGAAAAACACTCAGGATAGGCTACTCAAGGCCCAAAATCTGAGTCTAAAAGAAGGATATATGTGAGATATAAGAATAAAAAATTGGTACATAGAGCATGTGGGTCCCATAACTTTTGTGGCCATGCCTCGTCGCCTAGCCATGTACCAAGACACACATAGGTACTAGATTATGATCAAGTACCCATAGGATTGCTAGTGTTCTCCTAGAGTACACAACATATCTAGCCAAAAGGCAATTGAGTGCATGATGACCAATGTTTATTCAAAGGGCGAAAAAATTATTTTGCTGAAACGCCTCCTCTAACTGTTCGAGAACATTAACTGCATATCTTCATACATCTTCTCCACTCTCACAAGATTCGAAGTTGACTTAAGTCATGGTTTCTCTTCAAACACATCAAAAGGATATTTCGTCAGTATTCCTTTCATGATTCCCCATTTAATGAGATCAAAAATATGGATCCACACATCCAAATAGATTACACCACTATGATCCTTGCGGAAAACATGCAAGATCAACTATTAATTCACCCCAAATAGACATCCGGTGGAAAAGTAGCATGTTTCTGCATTGTTCTCAAAAGACATCCTATGGGGACCATTGCTTAGAACCAAAACAAATTATATAGATTGTGCCATTTCAATCCTCTTAAAAAACATATGAAATGGAATACTCATTTGTCCAAGACGGATAACCGGTATAATAGTTTTATTTCACTATAAAGCATGTGAACCGAGGCCCACACCTTGACATTGGTTTAAAAACCCAAAAGTAGTCATAAATATTCTACACAACGATAAGGGTTAGGCTTCCATTGATGGTGCATCAAACAGGCCTCCTGTTTATAAGGTAGGTCTGAAACACATTTTCAGAATAATAATAAATAAATTATTATTATTAAACTCAGGATATTCATGCAATAAATCCCCAAGACCATCAATTTAGAGCCCTATACATGTCTAAAAAGTTTCATCTCTATGAGAGGGATCCGTTCCGATAGACAATGCATCAAATAGAGGCGTCGTTTAGGAGAAAAGTATGTTTTAAGGTGTTCAGATCCATTTGGGCTGGTTTGACCCAAATTGGCCAGACCCATCCACTTGGGCCAGCCCGTCCTGGTCCATTGCAGCTAGAATGTAGCCCAATGCAATGCCTGACCTATCCCTTACAGCCTAGTGTGGCCCAGAGTCCCGCCAGTCATGCCACGCTGGCGCTCCACCTCACAAGCAGTCGCCTCGTGTCCCCTCGGCCTAGCTGCGTCAACGCAGCCAAGCCCCTAGGTTCCCCAGATCTGGGTCGGCCCTCGGTCCTCCGACACTGTAGAAAACCATTGGCTCGGTGCCACTGGTTCCCTCCATCCAACAAACCATTGTGATCTAGACGGCCTACCTCACTCCTTCCTGGCCATGCAACCTCAACCACCTAATGCACCAGGTAGCCGCTTTTCCAGGCCACCCCACTCACTAGCCTAAGCATGCCATCCACCTCATCATGAACCTGCATTGACACTATCAGCCCGTGGTCATTTCCTCTTGTCCATCCATTCATCCTCACAACCCCTCTCTGTCTAGCTCTCCAACCATAGTCGCTCCTCCATGGCGCTCTCTGTGGCCACTGTGTGCCGCTTTCGGCTGCCTTTGCCGTCAGATCTTCTACATGCCATACCAACCCCTCTGATGTCCCAATTTTAAAGCCATGATCAGATCTTTGAACCTTATGATGAGGTATTCTCAGAACTGACCTCCCTTCAATGATATGACATTGATTTATTGTGCCCAAAAGTTAATGGTGGGTATCTATGAAAAACAGACAAAGAACACGGTTTTAAAATAGAGATCAGTGATCGTGTTCGTGCGGCCAATGACTATTAATATTACCATGATGCATTACAAATAAAAATCATGTATTATCAAATTAAAACTCTAATCATAGGTATACAAGGGAATAATCCTACCTTGAAATATCCATTTAACGTTGATGATTCGATCGTTGCGCTCTAGCTTTGTTCTGCCAAAGTTCCGGTGAAGATTGTTCCACAATCCAATAATGGACAACGAATAATATGGGAGAGAGAGAGAGAGATAAAGGGAGATTAGGTTTTTAGAGAGAGAGAGAGAGAGGGATTAGGGTCAACCCTAATCCAAAACCCTTAACTCCCTATTTAAAGGATCTCTGCTTTGTGGAAAAATAGTAACTTCTACACCCACTCTTTTTATGTCATGCTTAGGAAAAAAAATATCATTTCGAACCCAACAGTGGTCTTAGTTTTCCAACCAGAGTCCTTTTTCAAAATTAATTTGATTTAGTGTTCTGGATTAAATAACTAATTTTAATTATTTTATTTACAATTTTTCCCCTAGGTGACTTTTCTCACAGAAGTCTCACACTAACTAAGGTTATACCCCGTCAAGGGTAAACAACACATTCCAGACTCAACTGTGGAAATAGTATTTCTAATCTGAGCTAATGTTTAAGAGATATCCCATTTCAAACATGCGCATAGTATAAAAACACTTAATTTTATTAAATTTATTCTGGGCACACCAGGCCTCAGAATTGCATTCTGTCTCAGCAGCTAACTCTGGAAATATATGTAGAAATATTCCAAAGTCTTAATAAGAAAAAACTAGGTTTTTAAACCTATATTGATGATTCCTTAATAGACAGGCCATCCTCATGGCCCCACCATAAAATCTGGGCTGGCAACCTTTGTGGAAGCATCATAAAACAGTGTAGGATGCACCACTATCAATAGAGTATACCTGGTGAGTTGACTCTCACTAAAGAATGACGTGAGAAAAACTCAATTCTAATATGATGAATGAAACTGGTGTTTTCATATATTGAGTTGAAAAATAGAATTCATGGTCCTGGTGTATGGATACATCAGCCACTGCACCAACACTAGACTTTATGGCCTGATAGCTATACTCGAAACACTTAACACGATTCCCAAAAAAAATCACAGACTCTTGGTCGTTAAGATAGAACTAGCATGAGTTCTGATACCACTCTATCACTACCTGTACCATAGGGCCCATGTCGTGACTACCACAATCCTACCTTCCCTAGGCGAGGGGATGATGACTACCTCCAGTAGGCATATCTCACAAGTGTGAGTCATTTTCTCAAGTACATGTACACATGCACTCGCCTCCAAGAAAAAGTGCTAAACCCAAAAAAAACTGAGCAGACATGCATGTATACAACTATGAAAAGACACAAAGAGAAAACAATACAAACTGAAAGCATAGGGGGACAGTATAAAATCCCAAAAAAAGAAAAGTACAAGCTTCTAAAATCCATCTGCTGAAAACCCTACATGAAGGGTGGGTAGAGAAGTTATTGGAATTATGTGAATCACACCTTATCTGTCGGCACTCCCACTAAGTAACACATGTGTCTGGCCAAATAAGGCTCCCATCAAAGTCATCGGTCATCTGAAAATACATGACATGTGCGGGTGAAGCATGTGAAGAGGTGAGTAAAACAATACATAGTAGGGACCCCAAACCAAAAAGGTACACCATAAAGAAATACAAAAATCAAACTACAAAAGAGGTATATGATGTGTACCCTCTATGAATTAAAGTAAAAAGATTCATTAGAGTCATCTCACACAAGTATATTTATATGAAATAAATATATGAATAATGTCTAGGAATATTCAAAATTCAAGGAGACACACTCTGAGTCTTCATAGGAGTCACACTTTGGGTCTTCATAGGTGACACACTCTGCATAAGCAAAGGAGGCATACTTCATAGGAGACACTGTCCATATTTTTGCAGGAGACACATTCCGTGTAGGTGAATGATACACACTCTATGTAGGCAGAGGAGACACACTCCATATGATACACCCTCTATTTGGGTAACAATAAGCTATTGGATTCCGCTCATAGTGCACTCATTTTTGGACCACCTACTCCTAGAACCAAAAAGGTTATATGCCAACCTCCCCGAAAACCCCCATAGAGTATCTCAAAAAGACATCCTCTTTGAAAGGGTCCCAATGCCAAAAATGGCTGGTCAAATAATAATACAGTTTAAATGTTGAAGGAATTTTAGTAAAAAGGGGCTAGTGGGGTCTAAGTTCAGTTTGACCCGGTCAGACCGACCCAAACTGACTTAGGGCCCACCGACCTAGCCCGTTGGGTTATACCCACCTGGGCCCATCCCAACCCACCCACTCCAACTCATCTCGCCTGAGCGAGCTAGTTCGGTCTACCTGGAAGTGGCTTCTGCGACATCCCCACCTGGTCAATGTGGTTGGCCACCGCATTAAAAGTGGTCGGCTTCCGTGTGATCCACCATACGACAGTTCTTGTGGGGTCCCACCAATTTCCCATAGGATCGAGACCTCCCACCACATTTTTGTCCTGACTGGTATCCTTGGTCACTTCCTAGGACCATGCGACACATGCCCCTTCAAACGCCACAGTCTCGCTAGACCGTACCCATCGCCACTGCCCTGCCAACGAGCTGTTCCGCCATGCAACATTGTCGGCACCAGCCACCGGAAGGATATACTCTGCAGACCACCTCATCTCCTATGGTGCCCTGTTCATTGATATGGGGGAACCCATGCGATCCTTGAGTCGCAGTCTTCACTGATGTGGGCTCCAAATCATCTTATCATCGGTCCAGGGGTCTTACAATGATTGGAATATACTGGAAAATCCCAAAGCGACCACATGGATGCGTTGGTGAGGAACGCATGAACTGGGTAGGAGAAAACACCAAGAACAACCAAAAAATGAATGTTGACCTTGTTCTTTTTTGGCCTTCGTTCGTCCTGTTAGACAATGGTGATGGACCAACAAGGATAATCACTATGGTTTAATCCCTATAAATCCCATAGTCTAACAATACCACAAGAATGATCTAACAATAGATCAACCTATTTGTGGGGTAGTCTGCATTCGTCCTTGATAACAATAATGGGGAAATAATTCAAAAGACAACCTCTACCTAGAGTTTGGATTTATTAGTGATGAGTGTTCATCGTCGTCGGCAATCCGCCCACGAGCGATCTCAATCCGTCTTCTCGTCGACGTTCTTTGTTTTCCAAGGAGAGGTTTCGCCAATGTTTTTCTTCTCTAGTGCTTCCAATGAATTTTTATAGTATTTTGAATCAAATACCACATCTATATCAAGTTGTTAAATGAAGAAAACATATTTTAGCATCACGATACTATTTCAACTATCAAATAAAATGGTCTACCATGTCATGGAGTCAAAACGTCACTACATCGTTGTGAAACTTCCAAAAATGAAATAAAATAAACTTTTAATGTTTATTTTATTCTCCTTTAATACATCCAAAAATTATCTTTCCTAGTCAACCCACACCTTTCAATGTTTGGCCTTGGCTACGTAAAAGTATATATATGAAATCAACAGTGATATTAGATTTCTAATTTGAGTCAACATTCATGTGTTATTAAATATTTTAAAATACAATAACATTATTTAATTATTTTATTAACAGTTACATAAATTTTGGGTTTTCTCACTGAAAACCCGCACTGAATAATGTTAAGTCACACCTCGGGTAAACCTACCATTCTTAATGGAATGGGGACCTCCAATTTCTGATCTGACACCCATTTATAAGTTATTCAAATTTTTTTAGTAAAAAAAATTATGTGCAATATTAATAACTTAACAGTTTTCTTTGAATCATTTCGGGAACACCAGGCCTCAGAATCTCACTCCATATCAGTTCCTAGTCTTAGAGTTTCCCAATTAATTTATTAAAATAAAACAAGAGAAAACATGATTCATTACAACATTTTTATCTTACTAGAAATTATAACAAATTAAAAAATGATTGACTTCACTATTTTAGGTTTTATCTTAATTTTTCTAATAATAATTGTAATGATTTTCTTAGAAAACTGGTAATGTATTATTTAGCACAGTGAATTTTCTAATTGCATCTTAATCATATTTCTTCTAGACGATAATTTTTTTGGAACATCCTGACTTGGTGGATCCCTTCTCAAAATTTACCTTTTCTCATAATTTTTTTCTTATTTTAATTTACTTTATCCCCCTTAATTCATGAATTATTTGATTCCATGTAAAATATATGTTATGAAAATAATTATAATATTTAATCATATAGACTCCAAAACACCAACAATATCCTTTAAATATTTATCTTTCATAATAGTATGAGTTCTATATATGACTTTTTTTATTGTATAGATGAATTATGAGATTATTTGTGATTTTTCCTAGGGGGTTGTACCTTATCACGTTTTATAAAAAACTTTCATATAATAGTAGGTTTATTATAAATTTTATCTGCCCAATTTTTTTGATATTTTTCTTTAGAACCTTCACTTTTAGTAAAAGTATATATAATATCTTTATGTTTAATAAAAGCATATTTTACTAGGATTTTTGGGGTAACATTATCTATATGTTTTGATTATTAAAACATTAATTTAGTATATCTATTATATTCATATCACATATTATTTACTATTTCATTAGTATTAAGATAAAAAAATATTCAAATCCTCTTTAGAAATATATTTCTCTATAAAATATTTTAGTATATTTTATTCTTATGTAATTCTAACATCGATAAGATTAAGTTATTTAATATAATTATATTTCATTTTTATTAACTAATATTCATATTAATTTTTCATCTCAATCATCTTCTTTGGAACCACAATATCTTTCTTCAGTTTACTGTTCTATTTAAGATAATATTAATGTTCAACTTTCAAAATATGTTCAACATATCTTTATTCTTTCTCCTCATTATTAATTATATATTATTCATGTTGTGTAACATGATCCATGAGAGTTTTATGCTTTCTAATGACAAAATCATTTTCTGAATCATTACTCTGTGAAGATATTTAATCTACCTCCTAACTCAATATACTTTTTTATTTTTCTTCTTTAAAACTTATTCTTCCCATTAGTATCCTTTTTTACATTCATTCCATTTTTTATTTGAAAATAATATCCTCATATTTTTCTTAAAAATATATTTTATTTGAAAAATAAACTAAAAAATTTCCCATTACAACACAATTTAATCATTTCAATGTATGTTTACCAATGTATTTTCTTATTCATCTTCTCATATTTTTAAAGATGAGACAAAATATGTAATTTCCCATACTATTTCAAAAAAAAATTCCCATTGTATTTTTATTAAATATATTATTATATAATATGGTTATAGAAAATAGAACATATTATATATTATTATTACCATTGGATTTAAAAGACCATTATGTATCATTACCATTGATAATATTGTTTTTGAACAGTGATGAAATGATTAGTAGAAATATATCGTTTTAACCAATCCAATTGTCAAAAAAAGGAAGTGATGGCCTTAATGAGTAGGATAATACCCTATAAATCACATTTATCAAATCTTTTTATGGAGGTATAATTTCTATTCTTTTACCTTGACCAAGCCCATTCCTAGATCCAACAACTTAAGCATGAGAAAAATAATTTATAGTAGATGTTAAATTTCATTGATATCATGCCACAAACCAATGTTCATCAAACCACCCCATGAATGTCCCACCATCATGCACCTTAACCTTGGGGGTTTTACAGTGTATTAAATGGATATGTAATAATACCATAGAAATATTAGTATGTATGTTATTTTGTTTATAATAATGAATATACTTTCATCTGATGATTGTTACTTTCTAATTGTTTTTATTCAATAAAAAAGAAATAGTGTTTTTTGTTAATATTAAAATTTAATCAAGAAATCTATTTAGATGAATTAATTTATTGTTGAAATAAATAATGTAAACAATCTTATAATTTTTATGAAGTCAAATGTAATTTTAATAAGGGTTAATTTTTTTCCAAAAACCCTTCATTTTCAATAAATGTCATTTTATATAAAAAGTTAAAATTCACATATTTTGAAAAATAATTAGATAAAATGAATATTATATTTGAAATCAAGGTGTCGAAATTATCCAATGCTGAATTTTTCAAAAAATTTGAGAGAGTCAAATTTGCATGTAAAAATTAAATACCATATAAATATACTCTGTGTTTTTAACATCATAATGACTCAAATGTGATTTAATAAGTAATATAAATAGGATAAAAGACCAAATATATTTTTTATCTTTAAAATGATTTTATTTATGTTGTGAATCCATTATGAATCCTCCAAGACTTATAATATATTTTATGATTTTAAAATCATTTATTTAAGAGTGTGACCCACCTCCACATTAGTAGGGGTAATATTTTAATATGTTCGTCCATTTTCCTTCCAAAATAATAAAAACCACTCCCCTTTTGAATAAACAATATGAAAAAACCATAGTATGGTTTGTGGTTTTGGATATTTTTTTATGTAGAATCCAAAAGAAAAATAACAACGAAATATCCATCATTTCCTATATAAAACCACCCACGATCCCATTTATCTTCACTATAACTCCTAATAGAACATCCTTACTCTTATCTCCACTCCCTAGAGTCCTTAGAAGGTGCCCCCAGTCTGTGAATAATTTTCACCCAATCCTTTGGATTCACAAACTCAAGTAAGGGATCTTCCAATCTTCTCTTTTATCAAACACCCCGTTTATGTTATGTATTTTACATTTCATTTGATTATAATGGGATATGATATTCCATATTACACTTAGAGTAAAATTTTATTTATAAATTATGATACATTGATTTTACTCTCATGAAGCTTCCCATGATACTTTATGTGCACCCATTACCATACCAAAATTTAGTAAGGATTCATTTCTCTATTCACATTTCTTCATTATCTTATGCCTTATATTTAAAAAATTTTAATTTTGGGTTATGATTTTCCATGTCCTATAAATACGCATTTTATGTCCAAATAATTATAGACCCCTTTTTTATCCTCAAACATTTTTATGAATTTTTTATGTAACACCATTATGCTTCTGAAATTCCACCACGATTTCCTTGCCAAAACAATCATGTAGTTAATACCATAAACATTATTCTATCAAGGGTATTAAGATTTATTCACATATATTTATTTGTTAGTTACATAATTGTTTTAAATTCATATTATTTTATCATGTATTTAATTATAATGATGAATGAATCTTTTTTGTATGATCTATGTGAAACACTTAAGCATGAGAATGAAATGATTGTGATGGGTGCACGCATATAACGCTCCAATTCATTAGGTAATGTTTAGTATAATGATACATAAGGTTGGTATAGGGGTTTACATATTACTTTATGTGAATTTTTACACCATGATTTCTTGGTGTTTTATCCTTATCCTATGTTCATGATTCAGTGTTTTAATTTGTTTCTATATTTCCAATGTTATGATGATCATTTTAAATAATGCCTTATTATTCATATTTTATTTATTCCTCATTTATAGGACTATTCTCTAACATGTGTCACTTATTCCATATTTATTACATTACTGGGCTTTTATAGATCACACATTTATTATGTATGTCCCTAGGTTATCCCAGACATTTTTAAGTTCAAGGGTGTATTTTGTGTATGTTAAATAAGTTTTCAATAAAGATTATTAAGGAAATTATTTGTTGTATCACATGTTCAAGATGTTTTATTACATACCTAATTCTAAAAGAAACTATACTTATCAATATTTTGGGTTGTATTAGGTGTAATGTTATGTAATAAATCACATTTTAATGTATAATAAGGTGAAGGGTTGTTATATTTTTAATCAGATCTAGGTTTAGATATTTTTTGGATTAGGATTAGAGAACTATAATAAAATCCATAGGGGTATGTCTAAGAGTAAGAAAACAATCCTAAATTAGGGTAATTATAGAGTAAGTGTTTTATCATTAGCATACATCCCTATTGGTATACTAAAAGTAGATATGTTTCTAGAAAAGATGTACCTAGGAGTAAAAACTCCAATAAGGTGTTCCAAGCCTGACTTAGGATAACCCAGTAAATGAAAACGATCCTTAATTCATACCTAGTTTGAAAATACTAGGGGATTTTATTTGGTTAATTCATAATCTAATTACAAACCATTATTAAAAAAATATCTTAAGAATATATTTTAGGAAATAGATTGTGGATAACATAAATTGAAGCCTAGAAACTCATAAGTTAAGGAGATAAGTATAATTTATTATTTATTTCTTTAATTTCATTGGATTCTACATTATGTGTTTAATTTTTTAAAATATATAACACTAATTTTTTATATTCTATTCAATGGTTGGAAATAGGAGAAATCGGGTAAACAATCAATGCGATGGAAATTGTGATGAATTGCCTAACGAGAAACCCAATCCGATGGGAGTAGGAATAAAAAATGTTATCATGATAATCTCTAAGCTAACTAAGGTTCAGAATATATTCCTGGATTATGAGGATCACCCAAACCCCCTAATAGAGAACAAGACACAATCTATAGTTCCATGCAATAAATTCTCTCTACTTTCAATGGATCATCTGATCCCTTAATCATAGAACAATAGATTAAATCCATTTAAAATATCTTCTATATCCTTAAATTTTATACACAGGAGAAGGGTCTAAAGGATGTTTATATTATGGATAGAGAATTATATTAGTGTTTGACATTGATCAAGAATACAAATCTTGAGGAAGAGATGGAAGCGATGGAGTGGATGGAATTATGGATTTTTTCCGTAACTTTTTTTCCATGCACTCTCCGAATTAAAATGGAATGGTTATGATGAATCTATTGGGGAGTATGTGAAAAAATCCAAAATAATTGCATGATATATCTCTAGATTTTTCATTACCCCCGAATGCAAGGTTGAACGCTTATTTGGTTGGATGAAACCTAGTATACGAAAAGCCCTAGTGATCTGTGACTTTGATAGCTATAAAGAAATTGTTTGATGTTCTATTAAATTTAAAATGGATTTCGGAGAATCATAGGGATATTATGGGGATAAGTTGTGAAATATGGAGTTTAATTCTCGTGGTCTGGGGGAGTAATCTAATGGTTCTAATAAATTTCATCATCTCACTCATCAAAGGTGCATAAAGAAGGACCCTAAAAATTGCCTAAGGGGGAAGAAGAAATGGTTTAGGTGTAGGAATGAAGGGAAACTATCTAGTAATTTGTGATAGGAGAAACCTATTAATTTGACTTATTAAAGGAATTCTTCATTAAAACCTTGGAACATTTTTCATTGATACAATTTCAAGGAACCAAACCACTTTTCAAAACAATTTCCGAAGACAACGGTTTTTGGAGGAATCCAACAACCTCCAAGGCAGTAAGGGTGATCTTTTTCCCATCACTACCACTGAAGTGAGTCCCAACAATGAAGTGGTGATAGGTACACTAGTAATTCATTCAACAATAGTGAAAATACTTTTTTATTCTGGTTCTACTATTTCTTCATATCATGAATGTTTAGTAGAACTATTAAAACACCACAAAAAAATGGAAGTAGAGATGTTGGTGAAAATATAAAATGGGGAAATTATTACATCCCATGTATATAACTCCTCCCCTATAACAATTTTAGGGATGAACATTCTAGAGAACCTTTTCATACGTTCTTTAGTGGAATTTGATGCAATTATAGGCATGTATTGTATTTACCTTTATAGAGCCAACATAAATTTCCGTGAGATGGAAATCACTCTCTATATGGTGAATCGACCCCCTGACTCTACAAAAGTGAAAGGATAAGGATGATTATTATTTAACACCATCATCTCAAGCATGGATATTACTACCCTACGAGTAAGGGTATCTAGATCAAATAATTGAGTCTAAGGAAAAGATCATCCTCGAGGATATGTCTATTGTGAGGGAATACATTGATGTGTTTCCTAAGGTGTTTCTTGTCCCTCCTCCTAACAATGAAGTTGAATTTCCAATCGATCTTATACCTAGGGCATTGCCAATATACAATACTTCATATAGGATGGATATTTTTTAACTTTAGGATGTGAAGAGATAACTATACTATAATCTAGATAAAGGGTTTATATGCACAACTGATTCACCATGGGGTGAACTAGTCTTCTTGATCTAGAAGAAGGATGGGTCAATGCACCTTTTTCATTTATTATTGTGAGATCAACAAGATCATGATAAAGAACAAGTATCCTCTAACACAAATTTATAACCTATTCGATCAGAAATATGGAGATAAATACTTACCCAATATGAATATTCAGTCAAGATATTATCATGTTAGGGTGAAAGAGGAAAATGTCCCTAAGATCTCCTTTCGTAAAATTTGAGGGAACTATGAGTTCATTGTAATTCCATTTGGACTCACTAATGCTCCAGAAATCTTCATGGATTTAATGAATACAGTCTTTAGAGATTACCTAAAAAAAATTTGGTAGTCTTTATAGATGATATCATATTATACTCTAAAATCAAGGAGGAGCATAGAGATAATTTGAACATTGTGCTAAAGACCTTACAAAATGAGAAGCTTTATGAAAAATACATAAAGTGTGGGTTCTAGTTGAAGTAAGTTGAATTATTAAGGCATAACATAACATGAAATGTGATATCTTTGTATCCTTCAATGAAAAAACCAATGAAATGATGGTTGAGTCCAATATCTATGATAGATATCCATAGTTTCCTTGGGTTAGCTGGGTATTATCACCAATATATGTGAAATTTATCATGATTATGAAACCCTCTTCTTAAGATAAACTTCAAGGGAGTCATGTTTTCTTATAATGATAAATGTGAATACATCATCAAGGAGTTAAAAAAGGATTATCACTGCCTCTATGCTCACACTACCCATAAGTGGAGAAATTTTAATAGTATTCATTTATACTTCAATAAAGGGATTGTGTTGGTTGTTAATGTAGAATGACAAATTTATTTCATATGCCTCAAGTAAGTTTATAGTTCATGAGAAAAACAATCCCCCATGATTTGGAGTTGGTAGAAGTGATCTTTGTGTTGAAAATCTGGTGTATTATCTCTATGGGGAAAAATATGAGATATAAAGTAATAACAAGAGCCTCGAATATATATTCACACAAAAATAGATTAATATGAACTAAAACAGATGGTTATAGCTGATCAATGACTATGAATTCTCAATTCACTACCATCCTGGTAAAGATAATAATGTGGTGGATGATCTATGTAGAAAGGATCCAGTAATTTTATCATTGATGAGAATTGAGAAGGATACAATCTTGTTTGAATTAAAGAGGATGATAATGGGAATAAAAAAGAATAGAACATCATCAATCCTTTCACAAATTATTTCTTAACCATATCATCTTGAAAAATTAAAGGATTCTTAAAAAGATGATGTAGGAATTCATAAAGAAAGTGAAAACTATAATAAAAGGTAAATCATCTGAATTAAATGTTAATGAATAATGAATTTTGTGATTTGGGTTAAGACTATGTGTTCCATAAAATCAGAAGTTAAAGAAGTAACTATTGGATGATGCACATAGTTCGACTTTCTCCATTCACCCAAGAAACAAAATGATTTATAGAGATCTTTGAGAGCACTATTGGTGGGACAACATGAAGAAAGATATTGTTAAATATTTGTTTCTATCCCAAATTTACCAAAGTTCTTAGGGTTAAGCAGTCAATTGTAGAGTATCTTGGGTTGTCAATTCCTCAGGCCTAAGAAGAAACCTATAGACACACACATTCAATGGACTGATTTTTGATATTAAGTGGCCAACTTTGGGTTGATTTTATATAAGTTTAAGAGAACACTACATGAATTAAGTAAATTAAAATTATGATAAGGGTTGATCCTAGGTTATTAAAAGGGGCGGATTTGATGAAATGCATTTTTAACGATTTCAATTTCTTATATTCGAGTTGGGTTTATTGAAAAAGATCAGACAACGTCATCACATACTGGTTTAATACCAAAAAATCATAATAACAATCACCTATACATTTGGAGGATAAAATTTATGAGCACTCCAAGGTAATGGTTTGTATTAGCACTTGAAGTATGTGTCCTTGAAATTCAACAAGGACGAAGATGATTTAAAATCACAAAATAACAATCTCAATTAAAAGAAGTGATTAGACATTATTGGTGTGATAAATAACATACAATACCGACCCTTTCTACTCTCTTGGATCAACCAATAAGATGGTTATCCCTCCATTGATTCTATGGTTTCAATTGAAGCTGAAAGTAGACTCATGAAGAAGGAATTGAAGAAGTAAAGAAAACAATAAAAAGACAATGACCACTCCACCGTTGTATGAATAGGTTCACAAGGTTTAATGTGAATATATTTACACATTGGGGAAATGATATCAATGTTATATGGAGTGTAATATAATAATAGAATAAGAAGAACTTTTATTAAGAAACTAGGATGAATTAAAACAATATACAATTGAGGAAGAACATTACAAAGGATAAGTGGAAGCATAACACTACAATGAAAGAAAGAATCCAAGATGAATAAATCCTCCTACACCACTGCCTTAAATAGGCATTTTAGGAGCCTTGGGTGGAACCTCAAATAGTGAATGTCATCCCACTTGAGTATGGTAGGCTTATGGTGGTGGAAAGCTTGTGGAACTTAGAATTTTCCACCCTTGACTAGAAGTGGAAGGCAACTTGCATTCATTGAATAGACGAGTCGAAATGACCTTATAGATGACCATATTAGAGTGGGAAATAGCAGAATAAAATGGAGATCTAGGTATCCCCTAACCTCCAATAAAATTGAAGCCCAAATGGAAATTTTGTTTGAGAGATATTATTGATATGGTGGTATGATTTTTTGGGTCGCAGAATCTGGCCAAGAATTTTACCTTCAAATTGGGCCGCATGGAACTCCATTAAAACATCATAATTAGCTCTTGTAACTATTGGATTAAATATTCTACATGATTTCATATATCGTAAGTTATGTTTTGAGAGTCATTGGGCCTATATCTTGGCTTCTTATAGTCTATTTATTAGGATGATGTCCAGTTTACTTAGTCCAAAATGTTGTTGGTTCAAGGCCAACTATGGTGGCCATATAATGTGGATCTTCTAGTGCTCCAGAAACATGAAATGTTCCTTATATCATGGGAGAGCTGAAAATTAAATATGAAAATAAAATCAATACCATTTTGTATTTTTAGGATATGTTTAAATATGTACTATGTAATAGTGAACTTTAACAAAGAATTACAATCATAATTTGAAATAATGTTCAAGGTGTAAAATTCACTAAAATTGTGCTTATTAATAATTAATCTCATGAATATTATAAATATTAACAATTAATATTATCCTATTTCATTGTCTAATAACACCCACCAACTTGATTTTTTCTAGTCCCGAGCAAAATGTATCTCAAAAATATGAAATTCGAATTCCCTTTTCGAAAAACATTTTAATACACAATGATCACCAAAAAACCTTATACTAAACAACTATAAAACACATAAAAATATTTTAAAACAATATAATTTCATATGTGGATCCCAATCCCCTGACCATTCCTTCATTCAAATTCATCTTCATATTTCATCCAATATCAATTAAACATGAGGATGTGTTGTGTATCAAAATAGACATGGGGTTCATCTTAATTCAAGGGGGAAATGGAAGAAACAATAGGTGGAATCACATTTCAATATTAAGATGAGTATTCAATTTTTTTTCAATTTTTCCACGGTAGTTGAAATTACACTCAATAGAGTCAACCCATGTAGTGAGAATTTGTCGATGACTCCCAGGCTCAAAGACCATAGGGCACCAAGTGAATCCCACATACTCTGGCATCATCTTGAGTTAACTCAGTAAAACAAAGTCAAATTACCACAAATAGAGATGAAATTACTAACTCTAGGTCAGAAAACTATGGAGTCACAATCCCCAAGTGCTGAAAGCCACACATTAGGTCATTTCATTACTCTACGCACAAATTTATTGTTTTTTTATATTTATTGTTTTTATTGAATACTCATATTAAAACTAATATGATCAAAAAACCTATGATATTTATTTGGCGGACCCCATTAACTCAAAATAATCCACCCCTATGCAAAGGAAGTGCGTTGTGATCTTTTTTTTATTTTGATGAAAATATAAATGAGGAAATTTCACATTAGACAACCACAATTTCCAAAATCTATTCTCAAGAAATTATACATGGATTAAAATTGGAATCAGGGAATGATAAATTATTTTATATTCAGTTTCAAAGTGTGCAATGTGTATTATCATGTTCAAGGTTAAAGAAAATTTTCCTTCCCAACATTTTTTTATGCACACAAAATTATTATTTTTTCATTTCACCACCTAATATAGAATAACACTATCCCCAGTGGTTAAAGAAAATAAAATTTAAAAGGGGGGTAGTGGTAAAAGATAAGAGTTCTAAAAGGAATCTGAAATAATAAACATGGAATAAATTCACCTGGTGGTTGTAGTTTAAGTTCGTACTGCTCCAATTTAGTCCTTTGATATCCATGTCACTTGTAGAGTTCCCTATTGGAAGAATTGAAAAACAAACAAAAAAAGCAAAACAATATATATATATATATATATATTAATATAATAAAAATAGTAAAATATAAGTATATATACAAAAATTATAGACTAAGGGAGCACTATAAGTTGTAGGTCAGAGGTAAGAGTGCCCCCCCTGTCTCCCTTCGGTCCCAGGTTCGAGTCCCTATAGCTTTATCAGTTGTAACGGGGTTTCCCCCACAACATAAGATGTGTCCTTTTAAAGTTTTTTAGTTATTTTTTTTATTTTAATTTTAACCTACAAACACATAAAAATAAAATTAATTGATGATACATTGTCTTCTTTTAAAATTTCTGGGTAAGGTATAACTCAATAATCACACCACATGACATAGATGAATATGGCGCTCCCCTTTCATACCCATCCATACTCATAATATAAGAACATGTCAAAAATCTATTTTTTTATTTTTATTTTTAAATATAAAAATTAATCATTAATCCTATTTGAAAAATAAATATGATTCAAATAAATTTGAAACATGAAAACCATGGGTTTCCTCTCATGCAACACTTTTGTTTAACATCGTTAGCTTGACATGGATCCTAAATATATAAATTTTTTCCTAGTTCATAGGTTGGCTCTGTTAACTCAACTTTTATTGCCTATTTATTGAATGATTCAATGAATGGTTTTAACCTATGACTGTTGACATTAAAAATGTGGCCAATTGTGGGATCTTGAATCTCTACATCCCCATGGGGGTACACATGATGCACTTTGAAAGGACCTGACCATCTAGACCTTAACATTCCCAGGTGTAAATGATGTTTTGAACTATATAAGAGCACGAATTTTCCCAGGTCAAAATGTTTTACTTTTATATTATTGGATTCTTTGGCTTGAAATCTAGCTTTATTTATCCTTTAATTTTCATAAGCCTCCAACCTAAGTTCCTGAAGGTCATTATGATCTAATTTCCTCTATTCTTCAGCCAAAGAAATGTCAATTTTTTTTATTTCCCAAAATTCCTTATGCTCAATTTCAATAGGTAAATGGATTGATTTTCCATAAACCATCCTATATGGTGAAATTCCTAGGATGGTTTTGAATTTTTTACGATATACCCAAAGGGAATCCACGAGTTTCTCAGAACAATCCTTCCTAGAGTGATTGACAGTTTTTTCAATAATTTTCTTAATCTCTCAATTATCTAACTCACCTTGACCATTGGTTTTAGGATGGTATGTAGTGGAAACTTTATGATAAATCCTATACTTAGAAATGAGTGAAGAGAATGGGAAGTTGCAGAAATGGGTTCATCTATCACAGAGTATATCCCTAGGAATTCCAAATCGAGAAAATATGTGCTCTTTTAGAAATCAGATCACAACATGATGGTCATTGGACTTGGTGGGAATGGACTCAACCCAATTCAATACATAATCAACACCTAAGAGGATGTAGAGGTATACCCTAGAATTTGGGAAGGGTACCATGAAATCAATTCCCCAACAATCAAACAATTCAATGATAAGAATGGGAGTGAGGGGAATTTGATTCCCTTTGGTAAGGGATCTTAATTGTTGACATTGAGGAAAACTTTGGGAAAATTATTAGGAATCATTAGTGAGGTTAGGCCAGTAGAAACCACTTTGGGGGACCTTTGTAGTGGTTTTATTTTTTGAAAAGTGGCCTCTACATGCCTCTGCATGACTGAATCTTAGAATGGACTCTTGATCAGACTCAAGAACACATATCTTAATAATTTGATCAAGACATAACTTAAATTGGTAAGGATCATCAAACACATAGTGTTTGAAATCAGAAAATAATTTCCTCTTAGATTAGGTCCCAAGAAATTTTGTAATGTCGCCTATAACCAAGTGGTTTGCTATTTTAGCATACCATAGGCAATCACTCATATAATAAAGGTTCTCATCAGGAAATGAATCAGACACATAAAGGTGATGTGAGTTGTCTTTGAATTCCATCCTAGAGAGGTGATGGGCTACAACATTTTTAACACCCTTTTTATACTTAATAGTTAAATTGAACTCCTGAAGAAAAAGGACCCACCAGATCAATCTAGCATTGGAATCTTGTTTCTGGAAAAGGTATTTCAGGGCTGAATGGTTAGTGAAGACAATTATGGGTGATCCTAAGAGATAGGACCTGAATTTCCCTAAAGCAATGACAACATCTGGTAACTCTTTCTTAGTGGTGCTGTAGTTGATTTGTGCATCATTTTGAGATTTTCTTTCATAATAAATGACACATGAAGTTTTCTCACATTGTTGACTTAATACCGATCCAACAGTGAAGTCACTCGCATCACACATGAGTTGGAATGGAAGTTTAAAATTTGGATCATACATGGTAGGTAGAGAGATAAGAGTCGACTTGAGTGTAGAGAATGATTCCTCTTAGCTTTTTTCCATAAAAATGGATCATCTATCACCAAAAGAGCACAAAGTGGTTGAGAAATAGAGCTAAAATTCCTAAGGAACATTCTATAGAATCATGAATGTCTTAAAAAGGACCTAACTTCCTTAATAGTTTTATAAGAGGGAAGGTGACAAATAATGTCGACCATAGCTTTATCAACTTCAATCCCTATATTAGATACTATATGGCCTATAATAAGTCCTTCCTTTACCATGAAATGGAATTTTTCTCAATTTATGATGAGATTATTATCCTCTCATCTTGAAAATACCCTTTCAAAATTTAGATGGAATCCCTCAAAAGTATCCCCAAATATGGAGAATTCATCTATGAAGACCTCTAAACAATCCCCCACCATGTCCGAGAACATTCCCTTCATGCACCGCTAGAAGGTACCAGGAGTATTACATAACCCAAAGGGAACGTGCTTAAAGGAATAAGTGCTGAATGTACAAGTGAAGTTTGTTTTTCCATGATCCTTTATGGATACCTCGATTTGATTATTCCCTGAGAATCTACCCAGGAATTAATAGAATTGACGACCCACAACTCGCCCATGTACTTGATTAATAAAGGGAAAGGGGAAATGGTCTTTTATGGTACAAGAGTTGAGCCTCCTATAGTCAATACAGACTCTCCATCCACTACTGACCCTTTTGGGTAGAAGGTCACCATCCTCATTGGTGATAATAGTAATTCCATCTTTCTTTGGGACAACTTTAATTGGGCTTACCCACTCACTCTCAGCGATGGGGTAGATGATACCTGCATTCAGTAACATAAGAAGTTATTTCCTTACCTCATCCATAATATTTGTATTGAGTCTCCACTGAGGTCGATGACATGGTTTGGATTCAAAATCGAGAACAATTATATGAGTTACAATGAGTGGGATAATCCTAGAAATGTCAGAAAGGGTCCATCCAATTGCTTTCTTATGCTTTCTTGGGACATCCAAAAGCATCATCTCTTGATTGGATTCAAGAGAGGAAGAAATGACAACATAAAAGGATCGATTTTCCCCTAACAAATCATACTTGAGTGATAAAGGTAAGACCTTAAGTTCAATATCAGATTATTTATCACTTTCCAAGAAAGGATGAGACTTTGTATTGAACTCAGTTTCTTTGTTCATATTTCTTGACAGAATTGGTTCATTGTGAATAGAATGTTTATCCACTAAATTATCCAGAGTAGTTTCATGAATGGGTATGGACTCAATGTTATTGATTTAACCCATGGTATCATTGATTGGTGATTCTAGAAAATAATCAATAGAGCTATCTGAAAGAGATTCAATCCAAGGAGACAAATTTACCTCATGTAAACAAAGAAAATCAATCTATTCTTGACTTAAACATCCTTTAGTAATTCCTTGATGTTCCTCAAGTTCACTATCAACACTACCAATACAATTAACATCATCAATATCTTCATCACCCCTAATTTGAGAGTTTTCATTGTAGATTTTCAAGTCTAGACTCATTTTCTTGAAGGTTATTGTCATGTTTCCATTTAGGACTCAGATGACTAAGTTGATTATTGCTAAGAAGGGATGACAAAGAATGCTGGGGGTTTGCTCCCTAGAACCTAATCTTGGGTGACTGTCAAGGAAATTTAAGTTATCTAGATAAATGAAATTTTCTACATTCACCAAAACATCATTTAAAACCCCCTTAGAAACTCGAACACTTCGATCAATAAGTTGAAGAGTGACAGATGTGGGTTGGAGTTCTTTGAGCCTAACTAATAATTCATGGAATAAGGAACGAGGTTCACACTAGATCCCAGATCAAAAAGGGCTTTGAAAACATTGTTTTCTCTTATCTCAACATTGATGTATGTATATCCGGGATCTTTCAACATTGGAGGAATGGTACCTTGAATGGTGGTACTCACATAATCAGCCAAAAGGACGTGGATTTTTATGTGATTTTTTAAAAGTGAACAAGTATTTAAGGTACATTGATTAGGCATGAATGGTTTGGATTACATTGAGAAGTGTAATTTTTAACTTAACCTGAGAGAGGATTTCACTCAAAGTTTCATTCAGTTCTGGTTTAGTTTTTCCTATCATGTGTTGAGGTAAGGGGGAAGGTTGTTTGATTGTTTGGTGTGGTTGTAGTTCCTTCACATTCTCATTGGGTTTTTAAGAATATATGGCTGGTTCTTCAACATTTTTATTCATTTTCAAAGCTTTTAATGGTTCTATAATGGCTTGTTCAGGTTTCTCAATAGATTTCCCACTTCATAAAATAGTCACTTCTTTGAGTTGTTCATGAAATATTTGTGTGTAACTGGATTCTCCCCTTAAAGTTGTGGATGGTACCACCTAAGTAGGCATGTGTGCCTTCCTAGTTTTAATGGTTTGTAGTTCATGTTTAAGGGATGAGACTTATGAGTTCATTTCTCCATTTTTTTACACAACTGCTCAAGGATTGGAAGAGGGAAAGATTGTTTAGGGGCTTGTTCTTGTTGGTTTATCCTAGGAGGATACTTTGGTTGTTGGATTGGTTGTTTCATGGGTTACTGGATGGGTTGTTAGTATTGGATAGTATGAAGTTAGTATTAGACTAGTTGTGGTTGGAATTGGTTATGGTTTTGAAAATTTTGTGGAGGGTAGGGGTTTGGTCCTTGTGGTTGGCTAGGTTGTTGGTTGGGTTGTTGGCTATCTTTCCAACGGAATCTTGGATGGTCATTGTACCTTGGATTGAAAGTGTTTTGGTACTGTGGCTTCTGAATGTTCAGATAATTTACCTCTTCTGGTGGTCCTCCTAGATGAACTTATTTATTTTAAGGGATGGTTGGGCAGTTTTCTATCTTGTGGTCATGTTTGTCACAAATTGTGCAAACATGGTTAACAGTTTGAATGTCATGGAACTTCCTAAGATCGATCTGCTCAAAATTTCTAGTGAGTGCAGCAAGTTTCTATCTAAGGCTTTTGTCCTCCCCATGTGTGTGAATTCCACCAGCTTTGGGTGGATTCTCATAGTAAGGTGATGTTCCCCATATTTGGTTTTGTTCGACAAGTCCTTCTAGATACTCATATGCATCATTTGGGGATTTGTTGTTGATGGTCCCATTACACATCACGTCAATGAATTGTTAGTTTCTTGGTCCCAACCCTTCCTAGAAAATTCAAAATTATTCTAGGATTGAAAATCCATGGTGAGGTAACATGTTGAGTGTGTCTTTGAACCTTTCCCATGTTCTATAAAATGACTCCCCTTCTTTTTCAAAAAAATTTTTGGTGCTCTTTTTAAGTGCAATTGTTTTATGATGGGGGAATTATTTTTCGTAACATTATATTTTCAACTGGTATAAGGAGTGGATTTATGCAGGTCTCATATTTTTTAACCAATTATTTGCTCGATCTTTTAGTGAGAAAGGAAAGAGCCTCATATTTGCTTACTCAATTTGATGTGGTGGGAACCTGGTTTCAAAAATGTCATTAAACTCTTTGACATGAAGGTATGGCATTTTGACTCCATCCCATGGAACACTAATACAAAAAATGGGCTTTAGTAGTGCTCAAAACGAGATTTAAAAGCACTAAAAAATCACTGTAAAGCCCAGGCCTGATAGGGGGGGGGGGTCCCCTTTATCAGCGCTAAAAAAGCATTGATAAATGTAGCCTTTATCAGCGCTAAAAAATGCTAATAAAGGGAGACTTTATCATCGCTAAAACGGGCTGATAAAGAGAGCCTTTATCAGCGATTAAAAGGTGTTGATAAAAGGATTATTTATTAGGGATAAAAAAGCACTGATAAATTCCCAGACTGCTGTAACATAAAATTCTACAACAGCACACCCAAATAAGACCAACAAAAAAAATCAGCATATCAACAAGTATACCCATACAAAACTAACACATAATTTATAATGTAATTATAGCAAGAATACACATACAAAAAATATACCCATAAACCATTAACACATAATTAATAAGTTAATTAAACACATAAAGAATTAAATTCATAATTCAGGGGGTTGGGGGGCTGTCCAGGGGTTTGGGGAGGTTGTCCAATGGGGGTAGGGGTTGTCTAGGGGGGTGGGGGTGTCTGAGGGGATGGGGGTGTCTAGGGGTGGGGGTGTCTAGGGTGGTGGGGGGGGGGGGGGGGGGCTATCCATGGTGGTGTACAGGGGGGTGTTGTGGTGTTCAGGGTGTGTGGGTGGGGGGGGGGGGATTTCTAGGGGGTGGGGGTGTCTAGGGGGTGGGGGTGTCCAGGGGTGTCCAGGGGGGTGTCCAGGGGGTGGGGTGGTGTCCAGGGGGTGGGGGTGGTCCAGGAGGTTGGGGGGAGGGGATGTATAGGGGGTGGGGTGGTTTCTAGGGGGTGGGGTGCATTTACATGGGGTTGGGGGAGTCCAAGGGTGTGGGGGTGTCTAGGTGGTGGTTGGTGTCTAAGAGGGGTGGGGGCCATCTAGGGGGTGGGTGGGGGGTGTCCAGGGGGTTGGGTGGGGTGGGGGCTTTACAGGGTGTGGTGGTGTCCAGGGGGTGGGGGTGTCTAGGGGTAGTGTCATGGGGGTGGGGTGGTGTCCAGGGGGTGGGGGCGGGCCAAGAGGTTGGGGGTCTATCCAAGGTGGCTGGGATGGTATCCTGAAGGGTGGGGCTGGTTGTCTACGGGGGTTAGGGTACCCAGGGTTTCTAGGTGGTGCGGTGGTGTCTAGGAGGGGTGGGGTGGAGTCCATGGTGGGGGGGGGGATCCATGGGTGTGTCCAGGGGGGTGGGGTAGTGTCCAGGGGGTTGGGGGGATTTCCATGGGTGGGGGTGTCCAAGGGTGGGCGTGTTGAGGGGGTGTGGGTGTCCAGGGGGTGGGGTGGTGTTCAGGGGGGTGGGGGCGGTCCAGAGGGTTGGGGGGTTGTCCAAGGGGGGTGGGGTGGTGTTCAGGGGTTGGGGGTGTCTATCCATGGGGGTGGGGATGTTCAATGGGTGGGATCGTCCAGGTGGTGGGGTGGTGTCTAGAAGGGGTGGGGGCCATCCAGGGGGTTGGGGGTGTCCAGGGGGTGGGGTGGGGGCCAGGGGGTGGGGTGGTGTCTAGGGGATGGGGCGCTTTAATGGTTTTAATGGAATGAATTTCATGGATTTTAAGATCATTGATATTTTAAAATGGTATTGGAATAGTGTTTATTTCAAAATAATGTGTTTCTATATGAAAAAATGAATTCTTTTGGTGTGTATAGTAGGAAGGGGGATTTCCGTACGTCAGTTGTTGTTTTCACTTCAAATTCGGTCCATTTTAAACAAAAGAGAGAAACATTGAGTGATAACGGCCACACCGTGACTCAGATTGAGGTAGGGTTCACTTTTACTCATCACAAATGACCCATGGATCGTTCTCTTAAAGTATCAACAGAACCCAAATAAGTTTGTTCTGTTTTTCGTATGCCCGTTGTTGTTTTCACTTAAAATTCTGCCCATTTTAAACAAAAGAGAGACACTTTGTGTGATACCAACCACATTGTGCCTCAGATTGATGTGAAGTTAACTTTTACATGTCACAAATGACCCATGGATATTTCTCTTATTATATAAACAAAATCCAAATGTGTTCGATCAGTTTTCGATATGTTAGTTGTTGTTTTCACTTAAAATTCTGTCCATTTTAAACAAAAGAGAGACACTTTGAGTTAATTTGGCCACATCATGTCTTTTATTAAGGCGGGGTTGACTTTTACATGTCACACATGACCCATGTATCATTCTCCTAAAGTATCAACACAATATGAATGCGTTTGGTTGGTTTTCTGTATGTTAGTTGTTGTTTTCACTTAAAATTCTGTCCATTTTAAACAAAAGAGTGACACTTTGAGTGATACCGACCACACCATGCCTCAATTTCATGTGTTGTTGACTCTAAAACGTCACAAATGAATGATGGATCGTTCTCATAAAGTATCAACAAAATCCGAATGTGTTTTGTCGGTTTTACGTACGTCAGTAGTTGTTTTCACTTAAAATTATGTCCATTTTAAAAAAAAGAGAGACACGTTGAGTTATACCAGCCACACCGTGCCTTGGATTGAAGCATGGTTTACTATTAAATGTCACACATGACTCATGGATCATTTTCCTAAAGTAACAACACAATCCAAATGCGTTTGGTCAGTTTTCTATATGTCAGTTGTTGTTTTCACTTAAAATTTTGTCCTTTTTAAACAAAAGTGAGACACTTTGAGTGATACCGGCCACACCGTGCCTTATATTGAATATGGGTTGATTTTTACATGTCAAAAATGATCCATGGATCATTCTACTAAAGTATCAACATAATCAAGAATGCTTTTGGTTAGTTTTCCGTACGTCAGTTGTTGTTTTCACTTAATATTTTGTCCATTTTAAACAAAAGAGTGACACTTTGAGTGATACCAGCCACACCATGCCTCATATTGAGGCGAGGTTGACTATTAAACGTCAAAAATTATCCATATATAGTTCTTCTAAATTATCAACACAATTGGAATTCATTTGGTTAGTTTTCTGTATGTCAGTTGTTATTTTCACTTATAATTCTGTCCATTTTAAACAAAAGAGAGACACTTTGAGTGATACCGGCCACACCGTGCCTCATACTGAGGTGGGGTTGAGTTTTAAACATCACACATGACCCATGGATTATTCTCATGAAGTATTAACACAATCATAATGTGTTTTGTTGGTTTTCTATACGTTAATTGTCGTTTTCACTTAAAATTCTGTCCATTTTAAACAAATGAGAGACACTTTGAGTGATACCGGCCACACCGTGCCTTGAATTGAGGTAGGGTTGACTCGTACACATTAAAAATGACCCATTTATCGTTCTACTAAAGTATCAACACAATTATAATGCATTTGGTTGGTTTTATGTATGTCAGTTGTTGTTATTACTTAAAATTCTATCTATTTTAAACAAAAGCGAAACACTTTGAGTGATACTGGCCAAACCATGCCCTGGATTGAGATGGGGTTGACTCATACACATCAAAAATGACCCATGAATATTTCTCCTAAAATATCAACATAATACGAATGCGTTTGGTCAGTTTTCCATACGTCTGTTGTGGTTTTCACTTAAAATTTTGTCCATTTTAAACAAAAGAGAGACACTTTGAGTGATACCGGCCACACCATGCATCGGATTGAGGAGGGTTTGACTTTTACCAATCACAAATGAATCATTTATCATTTTAATAAAGTAACAACACAATCCAAATGTGTTTGGTCATTTTTCCGTATGTCAGTTGTTGTTTTCACTTAATTTTTTTTTCATTTTAAACAAAAGAGAGACACTTTGAGTGATACCAGTAACACCGTTCCTCAGATTGAGGTGGGGTTAACTCATACATGTTAGAAATGACCCATGTATCATTATCCTAAAGTATCAAAAAAATCCGAATTAATTTTGTTAGATATGATGGTATTTTACAGATTTTACTATTTTTTCTTATCGAAACACCAAAGAAAAGTGATTCATCATTCTTGCATTTTGCTGGTGCATTTCATCTATTAAAATAGAAAAATGAATCATTAGAGAATGGATGTTTTATTTAATATCATTTACAATTTTCCTACAAATATTTACATACAACAATGTTTCATCTTTTGATCTCTTTAACCCCTCTCAAAAATGGCCACCAATTATACACGTCCCCAAGTCAGATCTTCATGTTATTTGTACACAATCTCCCTTCACGTATGTGGACCACTCATTTCTGCACAAATCTATATCGTATGGTCAATATGAGGATTTTCTACAGTCAGAGTAGTAGAAAAAAATATATAAATAAAGAATTAATAAACAATTTAAATGAAACATTAGTTGTTTTTTAAAATACCTCTTTAGGGATGCTAGTTAGTTGATGTAAAATAGTCTCTCTCATAAATTTATAAACATAATAACTAAAATCTTTATCATTTGTTTTTTTGGACACTTCAAAAACTTTTATCATTAGGAGAATACGTAACTTGTTTTGATATGTGTTTGGTTGGTGAAATTTTACTATATATACCCTAATACTGGTCCAGGCATAGTTTTTTCTCCCCTCCTTATGCTTAGCCCCTATCCTCATTCCTTGTTTTAGATGATATTGATACACCACATTATCATTACAAAATACTCAGTAAAAGATAATATAAATTATATAACTTGATGTTTATACCTAAAACGTAGGATGTATTGTCTTACAGATTCACAAACTCCATCATGTGTCATCGTTTTGATGGATATCATTGAATTGAATCCAGAAAATAAATCTCTGGAGTATCCAATTTCACCACAATTAGCATACAATGTTGCCTAAAAACACAAAAATAAATATGTAATAAAAGTAGTGAAAATATAATTGATATGCTTTAATCGCAAAGTATTACCCCTGCATGGTTGGTATTAGGAAGAGTCTGTCATCCATAATCTTGCTTTCAAATGTTTTCAGCAAGCCTTCACTATTTCATCCTTTTTTGATGGTTCTAATTTTGTTAGATGTGTTGACGTGGTGTGAGGACTAACGAGTCCAAATTTTGGCTCATGGGAAAATCCCTTCAACTATTTTTCATATATATGATTTCTAATATTATAAAATGCATTTAGTCATAATTAGCACATTATATCAGCTTTTAGAAAATCAATTCATGAAATGATACCTCATATATAAATTTACCACTGTAACTCATGGCCAACCATATTCAAGGATCCTATTTACATTTTCAATAGCAATGAAATCTTTAATTTCTTCTCCGTATATATTCTTTTGAAAAACAACTACTTGAATACTACAATTTTTTAGCTTCGTATCCACACGAGTCTTCAATGCTAGTAAATGTGGATAGAGAACATGTGGTGTTTTTGTTCTTTCAGTATCTCTTTGGGATAGATTGGTTGATCCTTTAGATGTTTTTGAGCAAACATTTTTTGTCACCCCTTCCCTTTCTCCATCTATAATAACATTCATTGGTTCAAACCCTTTTTTCATTAATTGTTAAATGTTTAGATTGAAAAAATGGAAATAAATACCTCTTTGTCCACATGTGCTCTTACAATTTGCGACGGCCATGAAATGAATGTACCAATAGCCTTTTCTTCCATATGTATATCATCATAATCAAGTTGAATAGGTAGTTATGCATTTGGATCATGAGCTACAGTAATCATCACTTTCAGATGATCTTTTTGAAGTGGTCTTTTATGCAGCTTGTCCTCTAGGATGTTGAACACCGTAGCCCTTGCTACAAGGTGATAGGTGGGTGTTGACATATTTAACTTACAGTCATTATCACCCTATATAATATCAGTATAGTAAAAGAATCAGTGTTTTCCAATTCACATTTCATGGGAACAATTATTAGAATATTTATTACCACAGATAAGATAACTCTTTGAGGGGAATGGCTCGTATAACGACCCATACTTTACATACATTGTTAATACTTCGAAATTGAAGCACACTTATTACAACATATGACAAAACCACAAAGGACCGTATAGGTATAGTGTCTTTAGAAACTGGGAAACATAAACAACTGGTTCATAAATCTTCTACAATGTCTCCCATTTATTTCATCATATCTAGGGTCCTTTTTAGCATATTCTACTTAATATCCATCTTCCTGACCTGGGGAAAAGAAAACATAAAAGGGTGAGCTCAAATGCTCAGCAAGGGCAAATAAAGGAAATAAAAATCATATCATATCTTTATGAAAATCAAAACCTGCAAAAGAGATCATAATATCTTAACATGGAATAAATCATAGAAGTGAAAATGAGATCCCCATAATCATAACATAAAACTTGAAATTTTTTGGCATGCACACATAATCATGGAAAATCATTTCTTGTTAGTCATGACTCATTGCCAAGACTATCTTAGTGGACAAAGTCCCTTTCTGAACCGAGTTCACTCCTCGTTTCAGTCCTGTATCACTGAACCGAAATAACCTTCCGTTCCAGCCCTGTCTATCTCATGAGATATAAAATCTTTACCCAATGCATTGGAGGGAGATATAGGTCCCACCCATCTTATAATGAATCCTTTCTTATGTGTGCC
The DNA here is from genome assembly GCA_963277665.1 of Viscum album. Taxonomy (NCBI): domain Eukaryota; kingdom Viridiplantae; phylum Streptophyta; class Magnoliopsida; order Santalales; family Viscaceae; genus Viscum; species Viscum album. The sequence continues at coordinate 52,517,675 of OY728138.1, read as the reverse complement.
ACATAATCATAAAACATACATCATCGCATAACACATGTAACAAAAATGGGATTCTTGAAACATCATGACATCATAAATAAATTCATATAAGATAAAGGAATTCATAAAAACAATTCCATCACAACATGATCAAATCAATGTAATAATAGGGATAAAAACAGAACCCTTTATTATCTTAGATGGAAAATAATTTTGATAAAACACTTGAACTCCATTCTTGAGGAAAATATCCTTTCTTCTTGAAAAACACTTTTCTTATCTTAACATGTCATACAATTATAAACTAAAAGAAGTTGATTAAAAATAAACTTGAAAACTTGTAAAGGAAGCTTCTTGGAAATAATGTTTTTAAAAATCCATTCATGCCGTATAAGTTAAAAAAACATTCTTCGTACTTTTGTCGGAAAAGTCAAAAAGTACCTCGTACAAAAAACGACAAAAGATTCCTTTCTTATTCTTTACTAAAAACTCATCGAAGGGTAAAATTGGATTTAAACTATTTTAAGTGGATGGAAATAATATTACATATTGAGGGAACATGGATGTGGATGATAAAATACACCCCAGTAAATACTTACGAATAAACAATCTCGGATAAAAATGAGATTGTGATATTTCCCTTACCTTAGGTCCGATTTGCTTTGTTCGTGTCCGAAGATCCTGTATAATGGTTTAAATAATGTTATTGACTTATTCCAGAATCATACATATTGATATGATATCATATATGGTCATATTATTAGCTTCTTGTTAGTAATATTTCATTGTTACTTGTTACTCGGGTCTTTATTGCCTTTTGTTCTTATGCGTGTTTTGCCGAATAAATTATTATTCTTCTTTTAAGGTTATAGATACCTTATATCCAGAATGGTATTAGTGTAACATATATCATATTTATTCATTCAATTCGTTTATATAATCATTATGAAATGAAGATCATGTAGAACGAGTCACATCACATCGTGGAGACGGTATTCCGTACGTACGCACGAGTGATGATATCGTTCCTATGATCGTGGAATTGTATTGGAGTATATATATATATATATTATTTCAGTATCAATATTACTTCATAATAATCATATATAGTTACTCATTACACCATTATACCCATCCTTGTAAGGTGATGGTGGAAAATAGATTACACCACGGCGTGGAGACGGTATTCCGTACGTACGCACGCGCGGTGATTTCATTTTTCCGTACGATGGATAGAAGGTGAATTAGGGTTGTTTCATATTTATAATAACATATCAGTATTTAAGTAATACTGATGTTATTACTTTATCATGAAACAACTAAAGAACAAGAAGTTGAAGAAGAAAGAAATTGAAAAGATCGGTAATGGATATTACCTCTTCTTTGGAACGCCTCTTTGAATCCTCCACTTAAGGAACTAAGATTGGTCTTTGGAAAAGACCAGGACCTCTAGGATTATTCTAGGGAAGTGGAGAGGAGAAAATGGCAGGGGTTGGCCGAGCTTGAGTGCTCAAATTGGTGTGAGGAAGAGGGGGAGGAGGTGCCCTTTTATAAGGGAGGAGAGGGGCACCTTAGGAATATCTCAAAATATTATTTTATATTAAAGTCAAAATCGGTTTATAATGGTTCCAAAGGGTCTTATTTCGAAGCTAAAGTGGGGATGGGTCGAAATATTATCAAACAATAGGATTTAGACAAGTTTAGGGTATTATTGTAACCTTATCATTTAGATTTAACTCTAAGTTAATTAATTTAACTTTTACCGTGTCTTTTTGTTTTCTTTCACTATATGGTTAATACACTTACTATAACATGCCAAACGAACCCCAAATTGTTTATTATTAATATATATATCCTTATCCAAGTCATTTGGCTGAACCTTAGATTTTTAGAAATAAAATAACAATTAATAATATAATATTTGATTTAAAAACTATTTTGTGTCAATTTTGACACTATTTGATATATGATTTTTGTGAAAGTCATAACAGAATTATATGTTCGAACCAAGTTGATTAAATCAACATTAATATATCATAGTAACCTAGAAAATTAGTGAAATTCATAAAAAGTCTCAAATTACATTTATTTTGGTGTTTATAACATCAATTATGTCAATATTTCATTAATAAGATAATTACTGCGTCATCATTGTGTCATAAATAAATTAAATTATTTAATGTCTAAAAATTACAAATAAAATACCATTATGTATTAAATCTTTTTAGCTTTATAATGAATATTTATAGTTGAATTTATCTTATGTATAACCCCATATTAAAAATTATTTACTTATTAAACTTTGATTTTAACTATTTTATCCCTTCTTTAAATAAATTAATAATAAATGTCCTAATCTAATCCAAGTGGGCCTAAATGGTCATATTTTATTCCTAAGTTTGTTTTTGGTCGAATTACACTTGTCCAATAGAATTAGGACATGTGTTAGGGTAATATTGATATCATATTTACCCTTAGTTACCCTATTTACTATTAACCGCGGTAAAAAAGTAAAAAGTTACTATTCACCAAAAAATTATTTTTATCTCATTGAACCACATTTTACTTACTGATATCAACCGTGTCTGTCGGATTTTTGAAATTCCATTCACAGAAGTGGTAAAATTAAGTTTTATGCAAAATTCAGTTTTTAACCTACCACTTAGTGGTTTCACTATTCATCAAAAATTGAAAGTTTTCAGAAAAATACCAAAATTTCACCCTAGGCTAATTTTGATATTCTGAGTCCAAAAATGAAGTCCATTTTGAAAAATAAAATTTATAAAATTTCAAAAAGTGGTTATTACTATTCATAACGGCTAGTTTTAATAGCATATTGTTGTTTAGTGAAACTCGGTATTGCGTACGACGCAAGCTATCGAGGAAGGTCACGATTGCGTGTAAAGCAAGCCAAGCAAGTGTTGTGTAGAAAAAGATTCTTTGATGATTTATATAACATAAAAGTCTCAGGTGTTACATTCTACCCCCCTTAAAAAGAATTTCGCCCTCGAAATTCGTCACATTGCAACAAACAGATGAGGATACTTCTCCCTCATCATATCCTCAAGCTCCCATGTAGCTTCTTCAAGTTGGTGGTTTCTCCATAAAACTTTCACCAAGCGAGTGGTCTTGTTTCGTAGGACTTTTTCGCTACGATCCAGAATCTCTATCGGCTGTTCTTCATAAGAAAGATCTTGCTCCAGCGGTACAACTTCTGAGCTGAGTACATGTGAAGGATCTGGTATGTACTTTCTCAGGAGAGATACATGGAACACATCGTGAACTTGAGAGAGATTCGGTGGAAGCGCCAATCGGTAAGCTACCTTCCCAACACGATCCAGTATTTCAAAAGGACCGATATATCTAGGGCTCAACTTCCCCTTCTTTCCAAATCTCATAACCCTCTTCCAGGGAGATATTCGTAAGAACACTTTATCGCCCACTTCAAACTCTAGGTCTTTTCTTCGGTTGTCGGCATAACTTTTCTTTCGACTCTGAGCTGCTCTTATGTGTTGTTGAATAGATCTGACCTTTTCTGCCATTTCATCAACGAGATCAGGTCCTAATAGCTTTCTTTCCCCAACTTCATCCCAGCAAGTTGGAGTCCTGCATTTCTTTCCATAGAGAGCTTCATAAGGAGCCATCTGAATACTGGAGTGAAAGCTATTATTATAAGAAAATTCTACCAAAGGTAGGTGTTGATCCCAACCTCCTTTGAAATCCATAGAGCAAGCTCTCAACATATCTTCTAGGGTTTGAATTGTTCTCTCAGACTGACCGTCTGTCTGAGGATGATAAGCAGTGCTGAAACTCAACTCTGTATCCAGAGTATGCTGAAGACTTCGCCAGAACTTCGAGGTAAATCTCGGATCCCGATCAGATATAATAGAAAGTGGTACTCAATGTAATCTTACCACTTCCTTTACATATATCCTGGCAAGCTGATCTAGAGAGAAATCCTCTCTAATAGGAATGAAGTGTGCAGACTTTGTAAGACGATCAACTATGGCCCAAATAGCATTATTGCCTTTGGATGTTTTAGGAAGTCCTGTGACAAAGTCCATAGTGATGTTTTCCCATTTCCATTCGGGTATGGGTAATGGTTGTAACATCCCCTTAGACTTCTGTCTCTCAGCTTTAACTTGTTGACAAACCAAGCATCGAGAGACATATTCAGCAACATCTCTTTTCATGCCATCCCACCAGAAGTACTCTTTCAGGTCCCTATACATCTTCGTGCTTCCAGGATGAATAGAGAATGATGAACTATGAGCCTCATCCAGCAGCTCATTCTTTAATTCGGGGATGGAAGGAACACAAACCCGATTCCTGAACTTTATTATCCCATCACAATCAAGGTTGAATTCAGGAACATTTCTCACCTTCTTTTGTAACTCGACATCTTCTTTCTGTGCCTCTTTAATCTTCACATGTATAGATGGTTGAACATTCATTTGAGAAAGATAAGATTTTTTCTCCTTCCATTATAATTCCAAGATCCATCCTTTGTAAATCCATAAATATTGGATCTTTTGTGATCCTCATCATGGATAAACTAGCATGGTCTTGTCGACTTAATGCATCTGCCACCTTGTTTGCTTTCCCAGGGTGGTAATGGATTGAGCAGTCATAATCCTTAATCAGCTCCAACCATCTTCTTTGACGCATATTCAACTCCTTTTGTGTGAAAATATACTTTAAACTTTTATGATAAGTATAAATATCACACCTTTCACCATAAAGGTAATGCCTCCAAATCTTTAATGCAAAGATTACCGCAGCCAACTCCAAATCATGTGTTGGGTAATTTTGCTCATGGATTTTCAACTGTCGCGAGGCATAAGCTATCACCATATCATTTTTCATAAGAACACACCCCAATCCCTTCTTGGATGAATCACTGTAGATCACAAACCTTTCTCCACTACAAGGCAGTGTGAGCACAGGTGCACTAGATAACCTTCTTTTCAACTCCTTGAAATTCTCTTCACATTCCTCTGTCTAGACAAACTTAACTCCCTTCCGAGTCAACTTGGTGATTGGATTAGATAATCGTGAAAAATCTTTTACAAAACGCCGATAATATCCAGCCAAACCAAGAAAACTTCGGATCTCAGTTACTGTTGTTGGTCTTGACCATCTTTCGATAACCTCTGTTTTTGCTGGATCCACAGATATCCCCTCTTTTGAGATTATATGACCCAAAAATGCAACTTTTTGAAGCCAAAATTCACACTTGGTAAATTTGGCATAAAGCTTCTCCTTTCTCAGGGTCTTCAATATAATTCTCAAGTGATCTTCATGCTCTTCCTTGCTCTTTGAATAGACAAGAATATCGTCTATAAAGACTACCACAAATTGATCAAGATAGTCTCTAAAGACTCTATTCATTAGATCCATGAAGGTAGCAGGGGCATTAGTAAGACTAAATGGCATCACTATAAATTCATAGTGTCCATACCTTGTACGGAAAGCCGTCTTTGGTATATCCTCCCTTTTGACCCTTAATTGATGATACACTGAACGAAGATCAATCTTGGAAAAGTATTGAGCTCCGCGTAGTTGGTCAAATAAGTCATCAATGCGTGGGAGAGGATATTTGTTCTTGATAGTGATCTTGTTAAGTTCTCGATAATCAATGCAAAGTCTCATTGATCCATCTTTCTTCTTAACAAATAGAACAGGTGCTCCCCAAGGTGACGCACTAGGGCGTATGAATCCCTTATCAAGATTCTCTTGGAGTTGCTTCTTCAATTCCTGCAACTCAATTGGGGCCATTCTATAAGGTGTCTTTGAAATAGGCAAAGCACCCGGTACGAGTTCTATTGAAAACTCAACTTCACGATTTGGTGGAAGACCCGGCAATTCCTCCGGAAAGACATAATCAAACTCCCGTACAATGGGCATATTCTTAATCGTGAGTTTCTCACCAACCATTTGAGATAAATAACCTTCATTTAGTGGAATCAATACCCATAAGATGGAAGAAATTTCCACTGGAAGGTTATGTTCATCCTTGCATTGATAGACGATCGTAGATTGATCTGGAATATGAAATGTGACTTCCCTTCTTTGGCAATCGATATGAGCTCCATGTAGAGAAAGCCAATCCATGCCAAGAATCACATCAAATTCCACTAAAGGAAGGATCACAAGATTTGCAGGAAGCACTTTCCCACAAACTTCGATCAGAGAAGAATTATAAACTTTTGATGCGATTGATGTGCCATTAGGTGTTGTCACAGCTAACTCAACATCTAATTGTTGAGGTAATACGGTTATACCCTTAGAAAAGTATTCAGAAATAAAAGAGTGGGTGGATCCAGAATCAAATAAAACATTTTCTACTTTAGAGTGGATGGTAAGTGTACCTTTCACCACATCGTTATCGTACTCCACATCGCTGATAGAAATTGCATGTGACTTTCCTTTGTCTTTAGCCTTAAGATTTTGTTGACGTCGACCATCATCATCAACCCTTGGATTTGGGCATTGATTGGCATAATGCCCCATCTCCTTGCACTTGAAACATTGAAGTGTAGTAGGTTCATTCTGTGTATCCCTTCCTTTGTTTGCGTCATTAGACATCTTATTCCCATTATCACGGCATCCAAATGCCCGATGACCTTTTTTCCACATTTAAAACATTTACTTGTCCCTTTAAGACAACTCCCTCCATGTTTCTTTCCACACTTTGAGCATAATGGAAAGTTCATCTTCTTTTCAGTGTGCTCTTTAGAGTTTCCTTTGAATTCCATCTTCCTCTTCTTATCAAACCCATGTGACTGATGGGTTACTCCAATCTCCATCTCGACTTTGAGAGCACATCGAACGATTTCCTCGTAGCTATTGAAGTCCCTTATGGCTAACGCCCTTCGAAGACTTGGTTTTAAGCCACTAAAGAATCGATCGATCTTACTCTCAGGTTGGATAATAATACCAGAAGCGTACCTTGCAAGTCTTTTAAAATTTGCTTCATAAGTACCAACAGATTCATCATCCCTTTGCTTCAGTTCAAGAAACTCTTTCTCCATCTTTGTTCGGAGAATACGAGGGAAGTACTTATTGAAAAATAAGTTCTTGAACTCGTCCCATTCCATAGACTCAATTTCATCCCTTTGCCTCGTATTCTTAATAAGATTCCACCATTGATCAGCATCTCCTTCCAAACGATACACTGCTAGGATGAATTTATCATGCTCAGAACATTGAAGAACTGAAAATATCTTTTCAGTAGTACTAATCCATTGTTCAGCAACTAATGGATCGGTAGACCCGCTGAAAGAAGGTGGACACTGCCTCATGAAGGATTCAACAGAATGTTGCTCCCTCCTTTGCTCGTTTGGAAATCCTGCATGATTCATAGCTTGAGAAAGTTGTGTGAGCATGGCTACAAGATTTTGCATTCCATCTCCCATATCGTTTGGTTGCTCAGGGGGACAATCATTGCATTGCCCATCGCATTCCGCATTAACACGGTTCCTTCGAGTTCCAGCCATTGACTAAAACCAAGAAGAATAGTGTGAGCAACACTAATTATAATAGGAAACCACATAATTCAAGAATAAAATTTTCATGCTTATGGTCTTATCCTAGGTTATTCATGGCCATTTCTAAGATTGTGTTCTATGCTTAGACTTATCCTTAGGGTTCTTACTAAGGCTTTCACATCCTAGTTTCCAAAGGTTGACTATACCTTTCCTCTGATGCCAACTATAACGACCCATACTTTACATACATTGTTAATACTTCGAAATTGAAGCACACTTATTACAACATATGACAAAACCACAAAGGACCGTATAGGTATAGTGTCTTTAGAAACTGGGAAACATAAACAACTGGTTCATAAATCTTCTACAGTGTCTCCCATTTATTTCATCATATCTAGGGTCCTTTTTAGCATATTCTACTTAATATCCATCTTCCTGACCTGGGGAAAAGAAAACATAAAAGGGTGAGCTCAAATGCTCAGCAAGGGCAAATAAAGGAAATAAAAATCATATCATATCTTTATGAAAATCAAAACCTGCAAAAGAGATCATAATATCTTAACATGGAATAAATCATAGAAGTGAAAATGAGATCCCCATAATCATAACATAAAACTTGAAACTTTGTGGCATGCACACATAATCATGGAAAATCATTTCTTGTTAGTCATGACTCATTGCCAAGACTATCTTAGTGGACAAAGTCCCTTTCTGAACCGAGTTCACTCCTCGTTTCAGTCCTGTATCACTGAACCGAAATAACCTTCCGTTCCAGCCCTGTCTATCTCATGAGATATAAAATCTTTACCCAATGCATTGGAGGGAGATATAGGTACCACCCATCTTATAATGAATCATTTCTTATGTGTGCCACATAATCATAAAACATACATAATCGCATAACACATGTAACAAAAATGGGATTCTTGAAACATCATGACATCATAAATAAATTCATATAAGATAAAGGAATTCATAAAAATAATTCCATCACAACATGATCAAATCAATGTAATAATAGGGATAAAAACAGAACCCTTTATTATCTTAGATGCAAAATAATTTTGATAAAACACTTAAACTCCATTCTTGAGGAAAATATCCTTTCTTCTTGAAAAACACTTTTCTTATCTTAACATGTCATACAATTATAAACTAAAAGAAGTTGATTAAAAATAAACTTGAAAACTTGTAAAGGAAGCTTCTTGGAAATAATGTTTTTAAAAATCCATTCATTCCGTATAAGTTAAAAAAACATTCTTCGTACTTTTGTCGGAAAAGTCAAAAAGTACCTCGTACGAAAAACGACAAAATATTCCTTTCTTATTCTTTACTAAAAACTCATCGAAGGGTAAAATTGGATTTAAAATATTTTAAGTGGATGGAAATAATATTACATATTGAGGGAACATGGATGTTGATGATAAAATACACCCCAGTAAATACTTACGAATAAACAATCTCGGATAAAAATGAGATTGTGATATTTCCCTTACCTTAGGTCCGATTTGCTTTGTTCGTGTCCGAAGCTCCTGTATAATGGTTTAAATAATGTTATTGACTTATTCCAGAATCATACATATTGATATGATATCATATATGGTCATATTATTAGCTTCTTGTTAGTAATATTTCATTGTTACTTGTTACTCGGGTCTTTATTGCCTTTTGTTCTTATGCGTGTTTTGCCGAATAAATTCTTATTCTTCTTTTAAGGTTATAGATACCTTATATCCAGAATGGTATTAGTGTAACATATATCATATTTATTCATTCAATTCGTTTATATAATCATTATGAAATGAAGATCATGTAGAACGAGTCGCATCACATCGTGGAGACGGTATTCCGTACGTACGCACGAGTGATGATATCGTTCCTATGATCGTGGAATTGTATTGGAGTATATATATATATATATATTATTTCAGTATCAATATTACTTCATAATAATCATATATAGTTACTCATTACACAATTATACCCATCCTTGTAAGGTGATGGTGGAAAATAGATTACACCACGGCGTGGAGACGGTATTCCGTACGTACGCACGCGCGGTGATTTCATTTTTCCGTAGGATGGATAGAAGGTGAATTAGGGTTGTTTCATATTTATAATAACATATCAGTATGTAAGTAATACTGATGTTATTACTTTATCATGAAACAACTAAAGAAGAAGAAGTTGAAGAAGAAAGAAATTGAAAAGATCGGTAATGGATATTACCTCTTCTTTGGAACGCCTCTTTGAATCCTCCACTTAAGGAACTAAGATTGGTCTTTGGAGAAGACCAGGACCTCTAGGATTATTATAGGGAAGTGGAGAGGAGAAAATGGAAGGGGTTGGCCGAGCTTGAGTGCTCAAATTGGTGTGAGGAGGAGGGGGAGGAGGTGCCCTTTTATAAGGGAGGAGAGGGGCACCTTAGGAATATCTCAAAATATTATTTTATATTAAAGTCAAAATCGGTTTATAATGGTTCCAAAGGGTCTTATTTAGAAGCTAAAGTGGGTATGGGTCGAAATATTATCAACCAATAGGATTTAGACAAGTTTAGGGTATTATTTTAACCTTATCAATTAGATTTAATTCTAAGTTAATTAATTTAACTTTTACCGTGTCTTTTTGTTTTCTTTCACTATATGGTTAATAAACTTACTATAACATGCCAAACGAACCCCAAATTGTTTATTATTAATATATATATCTTTATCCAAGTCATTTGGCCGAACCTTAGATTTTTAGAAATAAAATAACAATTAATAATATAATATTTGATTTAAAAACTATTTTGTGTCAATTTTGACACTATTTGATATATGATTTTTGTGAAAGTCATAACAGAATTATATGTTCGAACCAAGTTGATTAAATCAACATTAATATATCATAGTAACCTAGAAAATTAGTGAAATTCATAAAAAGTCTCAAATTACATTTATTTTGGTGTTTATAACATCAATTATGTCAATATTTCATTAATAAGATAATTACTGCGTCATCATTGTGTCATAAATAAATTAAATTATTTAATGTCTAAAAATTACAAATAAAATACCATTATGTATTAAATCTTTTTAGCTTTATAATGAATATTTATAGTTGAATTTATCTTATGTATAACCCCATATTAAAAATTATTTACTTATTAAACTTTGATTTTAACTATTTTAACCCTTCTTTAAATAAATTAATAATAAATGTCCTAATCTAATCCAAGTGGGCCTAAATGGTCATATTTTATTCCTAAGTTTGTTTTTGGTCGAATTACACTTGTCCAATAGAATTAGGACATGTGTTAGGGTAATATTGATATCATATTTACCCTTAGTTACCCTATTTACTATTAACCACGGTAAAAAAGTAAAAAGTTACTATTCACCAAAAAATTATTTTTATCTCATTGAACCACATTTTACTTACTGATATCAACTGTTTCTGTCGGATTTTTGAAATTCCATTCACAGAAGTGGTAAAATTAAGTTTTATGCAAAATTCATTTTTTAACCTACCACTTAGTGGTTTCACTATTCATCAAAAATTGAAAGTTTTCAGAAAAATACCAAAATTTCACCCTAGGCTAATTTCGATATTCTGAGTCCAAAAATGAAGTCCATTTTGAAAAATAAAATTTATAAAATTTCAAAAAGTGGTTATTACTATTCATAACGGCTAGTTTTAATAGCATATTGTTGTTTAGTGAAACTCGGTATTGCGTACGACGCAAGCTACCGAGGAAGGTCGCGATTGCGTGTAAAGCAAGCCAAGCAAGTGTTGTGTAGAAAAAGATTCTTTGATGATTTATATAACATAAAAGTCTCGGGTGTTACTGCTCGCCTCAAAGCTGGTGAGGGGTGGGGCGGGATCTTCACACACTGGTTGTTTTTGAGTTGTGTCTTCTCCTTTCTTCCCACCCATAAAAGTTTCTAGAAACTCTCCCTGCCATTGAAATAATTCCTCAATAGTTTCTAGTCTTTTGCTTATTCATTTCATTTCTTCATCTCTATCATCTGTTTTTTTCCTCAAAATATACTCGGTGTGTCCCCCCAAACCACACACCTCTGACACGACCATATTGTTTTGGCTGCTTCAAAGCTGTCTATAGTAGGTCTGCATCTGTTACAGGAGTAGCTGATTTCTATGACTATCAGATATAAAAAAACAAGTAATTATTATTACGTAATAGCAATTTAAAAAAAATTATCATGTCATACTTACACATATTTCCCACACTTTTTGTGTGTTTTCATCAACTTGCTTCCCTTATTTATTCACACGTACCTCCTTCCATAGCACATGATGTGGGATGGAAGTGTCTTTGGATTTAGACTCATCAATTTATATATAAATATAGAAAGATAATTATGATGTTGTTTCTTGGAACCTAACAATATTAATGTAAATTTAAAATACGTACCATTTTCTTTTATAGTGAAGTGTACCCCATCCTTGATTTACGATAAAAGAATGTTGGTTTTGATGCACATTCCTTATTTTCAGTACTGAGTTACTGTTTCATAAATGATATATTGACAATCAATGTGATGAATACACATATCCTCAAACAACGTATTATCAGCCACAATGTACCTAAAACTTCTCATCCCCACGACGGCCAATAAATGCATCCCATGATTCTTGGGATATCAGGTGAACGTAGATAAGGGGTGGGTGCGGGTTTATTTTACCTTTGGAATATTTTAGGTGACATTTTGTTAGAATATTGTGAAAACCTCGATGAATCCTTCTGGAAGGCCTTAGTACCTAATTCTTGTGTGAATCATATACTATATATTTACTCTACAAGATATTGATAAGAGTAAGAAATTGTTTCATTATTTTATTTTCTAGTAAATTAAAGAAATAATATTATAATTTTACCATAATTTCTTCCCACATCATAACCTTCAGCCCGAACACAACATGGTTCCATGAATCAATTTCAATTGGAACACATTTCCGAGTGACAATTCCAATGTAACTACTAAACATATCCTTGTTGGGATTCACATGTTGGCATCGTGCATTTCATCCGATATCAAATTTTATGCATTTTATTTTCATCTTAAGAACTTTGGCTAACATCATCAAACTATGACACACCTATGTTTTCTGCGACGTCGGTCCTTCATCCCCGACCATTTCATCGATATCAACATCATAAATATGTTCATTTGAAATTGTAGCAACAACATGTGTTGATGGTTGTTGAACCTAAAAACTAGGAGCAACAACAGGTTCAGAATCCTGTTGTTTCTCTACACCGTGAGTAGCAACAGCAGCTGCTGCTTGAGAAACTTGTTCAGCCTTGAGGTTAAGAGCCCCAGAACGTGCATAAGTCATTATCTGCAAAAGTGGTTGAACAATTAATTTAGATTATACAACCTAGGTGTATCCAAAATTACTATGGAATATCATAGGTTTCGTTACCCAAATTAACATAAGAAATAGAAAATTAAGGTTAGTGAACCTAAATTATATAATGAACATCTAAAGGATATGCAGTAACTCTCCCTCACCTTCATCAAAATCATACCTAGAACCGCACTTGTTGCCTCTATGAGATCCTATTACTTAGAAAACACCCTTTTCATTTCACACTAGTTCACTAAAAACATAGATTTGTATGACACTTTAGAACATAAAAACGGCCTCAAAGGCACAATTAAAAGGACCCCATATACAACACCTATATAGTAACCACTTTAGGATTCACTAACCTGCCCACATGTTTTTGGATTGCCTATCAACAACACATCTTGATGGGGGAATTTTTCATGTTCATTGCATGTATAAATTTATACCAAACATCACTAACATGGGGATCTACCAAATCCTACCATATACATAGAAAATAATTGAAAAAATTATGAAAGATAGTTTCTTGTACCTATTTCTAATAGTACTACAAGAAAAGTATAACGGACATAGATTATTCCTCCAAACACTCTTAGAGACTCCTGGTAAAAAGACTCTAGTGACTAGAACTATCCAAGATTCTAACCACTAACTTCCCAATATAGGTGTGGTCTACATAGGGGTAGTATTATTAGAATCAAACCAATGTTTCATCCACTTCATGTTTCTCCCTGATCTCCTCCACCACTTTAGTTCTGTACAGACCTCCTTTCTCCAGTTCCTTCCTCTTCTTAAGCTATTCCTCGACTGCCTCTCTAACTGTAGCATGAATGTTAAGAAAATGCAATGTGATATATCTATACCCATCAAAATAATATTAAATTCCTTGGATTAATAGGTTATCTATGAGGTACCTATGAATTACAGTACCTCCTGAGATGAGACTTGCAGCACACACCTACTATGGGTGGGTTCTTCTAACCCTACATCCCAGAAGATCAGTAACTTAAAATATTATGATATGAACTCAAACCATAGGCATAATCATAAAACAATAATATATCCATCCAATGTTTATTATTACATGTTGAATTCCCCCAAACTACTAGAGGCCGGTCTATGAATTGAACTACATAAATTAATGGATTTAATAAAAAGAGATGAAATACAATCCAACCAAAAAATGGAAAATAATGTATGACCTACATAGAAGGAGGGGAAATATGATAATTCACCATTTCTATACACCTCAGTTTGTGTATCCCAAACTAATATCTTCCTTATTCTACTCCACTAAGTACTCTGTGAAATTTTCCATCGTCTGTATAAGACATGACATGTATGGGAAGATCCCTTTTAGGGATGATTATTACAATACCCAATAGGACACCCCAAAAACATCAAAAATAAAGCATCGAGAGTATTCCTGTCACTAAACACAAGTATTACAATCAAGATATGTGACATAATGATAACTAAGGATATCCCAAATATACTCATAAAAGACATTGAGTCAAAAAATGTGTCAACCACTTCTAGAAGTAGATCCACTCAAGGTTTCAAGATAAAACTCTTCCGAGAGGAAATTCCACCCAAGTTATAATTCCAATGACGACACTCATCCTATATGTCACACTCATCTTATCTAGCCAAGAAGAATCACATTGGAAACTGAGAGTGTTCACTCAAGATATACACTCTATCAGACTAATACCCCATCCAAAATATCAGCTCATGATATAAATATAGGGATTCAATGCCCAAGGCTTGATGGGGGACACTAGAGTATACTAAAATAATCCTCCAAGATAGGGGTTAGACACTTTTGTAAGTGTTGGTCATGCTAATTAATCAAACCCAACATAGGGAAAACACATTGGAAATAAGGTTGGCTTCAGGCCTCTTGGAGGGATACAAGCTCTAGGTCACTAAGTGACCTATGGTCCATTGATCATAATAATATTCCATACTAACCCCTATAAAATTGAACTGAAACCACTCACTATAGAATATGTATATTGAAAACTCAGAGGGTTCATCCGAGATACATGCTCCATAAGACTAATACACCATCTGAAATATCAGATCTCTATACAAAGAGAGGGGGTTAATTTCTAAGGCTTGCTGGGGGACAATAAACCCTACTTAAAACATCCTCCAATATAGGGGATCAATGCCCATGTAAGTGTTGGTGATTCCAATTCTACAAACACAATATAGGGACAACATGAGTGATATGAGGATCGCTCTGGGTCCCTTGAATTGATACATGTTCCAAGTCACTGAGTGGTATGAGTTCCAATGAATGAGACCTAAGTCCATAATAACCCTCATATAAGTGGACTAAGACAAGTCAATCAAGAATAATGGAACTCACCACTAATACCCTAATCATTAAGATGATACAGCGGGGCCAACATCCTTGGAAGAGGTCATGAAGCTGCATCAAGCCCTCATAGGAATGGACCAAGGGAACACAATGCACCAATACTAGTCCATGGAAGCTCAAAAATCTCATAAAAACTGAAATAAAAGTAAATAGAGCTCAAAAATATACTCGAAGGTGGACATGATGTCTCCCTTGGGGTATACCATGTGTCTAAAAAAGACTAGCACTGCCCATATCTCATTTTCACATGGAGTGATCCGTGATTCCAACTATGGAATGCACAATGACCATTCACCAATTTTTCATTGAATCATTAGCCAAATGAGAATTAAAAATATGAACACAAGTATAGAAGGGAGATAAATTACCAAAAATAAACCTAAAAGGAGAATTTGTAGACTTACATAGAGTAGATCTCACCCGCGATGGAGGGAGAGAAGAAGCGTCAAGATGTCAAGGATCCTTCTCTGCTACGTCGGGAGGGGAAGGCGTGACCGCCAGAGGGGGAGGTGCACGGGAGGAACTGCCAACTGTTGATAAATATAAGAGTAGGGTTTGCAGGGAGTATGGTCTAGTGGATAGGAGGAGAAGTAGGGTTTGCAGGGAGGAGGATCTACGGAAACAGTTCAAGGGGGAGGATAAGGAGTAGAGATAGCAGCAGAGTAGGGCTAGCGGCAGAGGTCTAGCAAAGAGAAGGTCGGGGGGTGGAGGGAGGGGAGTTTTTGCTGGGGTACAGTACCACGAGATCATGAGGGTGCAATAAATAGAGGATATTGTGAACCCGATTTTATAAAATATGGGACTATGGTTTTATTAGCGCTAAAAAAGCGCCAATAAAGGATTCCTTTATTAGGTATAAAATTTTAGCATAGATAAAGGTAGCCTTTATCAGAGATTTTTTAGTGCTGATAAAGGGCTTCTTTATCAGCACCTTTTTAGGGATGATAAAGCATACCCTTTATCATTGCTAAAATTTTAGCACTGATAAAGGGTACCTTTATCATTGCTAAAAAGGCACTTATGAAGAAGCCCTTTATCAGTGCTAAAAAAGTGCTGATAATGAATCCTTTTATCAGCGCTAAAATTTTAGCGCTGATAAAGGGTTCCTTTATCATCGTTTTTAATTAGCGCTAATAAATATTTAATTTTATCAATGCTTTTTTTCTTAGCACTGATTAAAGGTGGTGCTTCCCTTTCCTGTTTTTGTAGTAGTGGAAGTTTGATTGTGGTTTAGGACATGAGGTTTGAAAACATAGTGGGCTTCTCCTAGGGAAGCATTCCTAATGAAAGAGGGTGCATTGGTCTAGGTACGTGTGAGTTAGTCATTTATGGTTTGATTGACTATATTCCCCAAGTTTGGTGCTTCCTCATTTGGATTTCCATTTTGGTTCCCACCCGGGTTTATGATTTGGTTTCATTGAAGACCTTCCATTGAAATGGGAATGTGATCAATTTTTGACTCAAGAGTATTATAAACATTAGGATCTAATAGAAATAGTTCCCTTGGTGTACTTGAATCCCCAAACTGAGGACTATCCACCCTAACTAGAAAGTTTGATTAGTCACGAGTGCAGACAAACATTTCCCAAAAGAAAAAAAAACAAGAAAGGGAAAAGATTAGAGAATTTGGATGAGAATAGATGAAATGGTGGATAATAGAATGGGTATTGAGATGACTTACATGGGTCCCCAAAAATGGCACCAAAATTTGGTCTCACATAAATTTACCCATTTCTTAGGGTTAAGTGGTTAATTATAGAGTAGCTTGGGTTGTTGATTCCTCAGAGACCTAAGAAGGAACCTATAGATACAAAAATTATATAGACTGATTTTGGCTATTTAGTGTCCAAATTTGGGTTGATTTTAGATCATTTTGAGAAAAAAATACATGACTTATATAAATTCAAATTATTAGAAGGGTTGATCATAGGTTATTACAAGGGTTGGATTTGATGAAATTATTTTTTAATGGTTTCAATTTCTTATATTCGAGATGGGTTTATTCAAGAAGATCAAAAAACATCATCACCTATTAGTTTAATACAAACACACCATAATAATTATCACCTATATACTTGGAGGATAAAATTTATGTGCACTTCAAGGTAAAGGTTCATATTATCACTTGAAGTATGTGGCCTTAAAATTCAATAAGGACGAAGAAGATTTAAAATCATCAATTAAAAGTTCAATTAAAAGATGTGATTAGACATTAATGGGGTGATAAATAACATCAAATCCTGCCCCTTTCTACTCCCTTGGATAAACCCATAAGTGGGTTATCCCTCTATTGATTCTATGGTTTTAATGGAAGCGGGATGTAGACTCATGATGGAGGAATTGAAGAAGTAAATAAAACAATAAAAATAAATTGATCACTCCACCGTTGTGTGAATAATTTCACAAGGTTTGGTGTGACTAAATTCACACCCTAAGGCAACAGAAACAAAGTGATATGAAGAATAATATAATAATTGGATAAGAGGAACTTTTATTAAGAAACTAGGATGAATTAAAACAACTTACAATTGAGGAAGAACATTTCAAAGGAAAAGTGGTAGCATAACACTATAATGAAAGAAAGAATCCAAGATGAATAAATCCTCCAACACCACTACCTTAAATAGGAATTTTAGGAGCCTTGGGTTGATCCTCCAATTGTGAAAGTCATATCACTTGAGTATGGTAGGCTTAGGGTGGTGGAAAGATTGTGGAACATAGACTTTTCCACCCTTGACCCTAATTGGAAGGCAGCTTTCATCCACCGAATAGATGTGCTGAAATGAACTTCTATATGACAGAATTAGAGTAGGACATAGACGAATAAAATGGGGTGCCATATGTGTCCTAAACTTCTGTAATAGTTCATACCAAATTAAAGTTGTTTTTTAAGATATTATCGAAATGGTGGGCTGTTTTTCTGGGCCGCAGAATCTGGCCCAGAATTTTATCTTCAAATTGGGCCGCCTGGAACTCCATTAAAACATCTGGATTAACTCTTGTCACTATTTCATGAAATTTTATAAATGATGCCCTCTATATTCAGTTAACGTTTGAGGATAATTAGGCTTGTATCTTGGCCACTGCACTCTCTTTATTGGGCTATTTTCCAGTATACTTTTCCCAGAATGTTGTTGGTTTAAATCCAACATTGGTGGTATTCTAATGTGAATCTTCTAGTGCTAAAAAAATATGATTTTTCCCTTATATCATGGGATACCTGAAAATTAAAAATGAAAATAAAATCAAGACCATTTTCTATATTTAGGATGTGTTTAAATATATACCAAGTAATAATGCGATTTAACAAAGAATTGCAATCATAATGTGAAATAATGTTGAAAGTGTAAAATGCACTAAAATGGGGTTTATGAATAATTAATCTCATGAATATTATAAATATTAACAATTAATATTATCTAATTTTAGTGGATAATCAATATACATCAATGTTTATTTTATGTATGCAAGCGAATGTTGAAAGGTAGAAGTCTAAGGGGATGATGCACCATGGACTTTTTCACCAGACATTCAAAGATCTCTCAATGAAGAAATTATATCTCGGTTGTTGTGGATCATCTTATAAAGACTAAAATATTTATTGATATTTGAGAGTATTTTCCACTAGATAAACTTGCATGGTTACACATCATTGAAGTTGTGAGGCTACATGAAGTACCACTATTAATTATGTATAATCAAGATCCAAGATTCACTTCTATGTTTTATAAAAGTCATTGGAATGATCTTAAAACTGAACTTAACTTTAGTGTGGATTATCACCCCCAAACTAATTTCCAATCAGAGAGGATGATCAAAACACACAAGGACATGTTGAGAGAGTGATCAAATGTCTTCCAAGGAGGATTGGACTAACATCTTCCTTTGTTCAAGTTATTTGACAACAATAGTTTCCTATAGAGCATCCAAATGGATCCTTATGAAGACCTTTAGGGGAGGAGGTGTAGAACACCTGCATATTGGGATAATTTTTGGAACACAAACTGCTAGGTCCCGAAATGGTCAAGGAAAAGGTGGAATAGTTTATGACCATTTAGTAACATATCAGGGTTACTCGGTGTTGATAGAATAGCTATGATGATAGTCATTGATGATACCTAGATTTTCATGTTGGGGAAATGGTATTCCTCCACATATTTCCATGGAAGGTAGTGATGGAATTTGGAAAGAATAGACAGCTAAGTCCAAGTTAAATCAACTGTTTTGAGATTTTTGATCACATTAGAGAAGTGTCTTATCAAATAGAACTAAAACAAAACCAATCTCAAGTAAATGATGTAATACATGAATCCCTCTTTAGAAATAACATACCAGGACCCTCACATGTACTCAATCTGTAATTTTTACAATTGGAGAATTACCTTTCCCATGAGGACCAGCTGGTGTAGATCTTAGACCATAGAGAAATATTTCTGTTAAATAAGACAATTCCCTTAGCCAAATTATCTTGGAGATACCAAAATATTTAAAATTCAATGTGGGAACTAGTGGAAGTGATTAAGTAGAGTTACCCTCATTAGTTTTAATGTGGTGGAAGAAAATTTTTAGGGTGAAATTTCTTAATGGGTAAGATTTTAACGAACCAAATTATTATAAATAAAATTCCCCTTGCATTTTTATTAAATTTATTATTATGTAATATGGTTATAGAAAACACAAGAATAATTTTTGTCTTATTATTCAAATTTTATTTAAAAAATAATTATGTATCATTACCATTGATAATATATCCATTGAATAGTTATCACAAGATTAGTATAAATATCAGGTTTTAACAAATACACATTCACAAACAAAGGAAGTGACAACCTCAACCAATAGGATCATACCCTATAAAGCCCATTTATCCGAGATTCCCTAGGAGATATATTTTCTAGGATTTTCCCTTCACTAATCCCATGATAATATCCAAAACATAATCATGAGAAAAATCATTTATGGGAGAATTTAATTCACATCAAGATCACAGCCCAAACCATGTTTGTCAAACCGCCCCATAAAAGTCCTAACATCGCACCCCTTACCCTTAGGGAATTTTATGGTGTATTAAAGGTATATGTAAAAAGACCCAATATATATGATTATGTATATTATTTTTAAATAATATTTAATATATTTCCATCTTATTATTTTTACTTTATAAATGATTTCTTGTTCAATAAAACACAAATACTATTTTTGGTTAATATTCAAATTAAATTTATAAATATATATTGATGAATTAATGGATCTTTGAAATAAATAATATTTTAATAAAATATTATTATTAAATTACTTTTATTAAATATAAATGATCATATAATTTTTATGAAATAAAATGTAATTTTTATAATGGTTCAAAGAATGTTATTGTAAAAAAACATATCATTTTCAATAAATGTCATGTTTTATGTTATACTTAAAAATTCACATATTTAAGAAAATATTTAGATAAAATGTTTTATTTTGTAATCAGGGTGTTGAAATTATCGATTGGTGAATTGTTCATAATTTTCTAAGAGTCTAATTTCTAGGTAAAACTTAAATATTGTATACATATACATTATGCTTTATGACATCACAATGACCCAAAAATGACATAATAAGTAATATAAATAGGATCCATGATAAAATATATGTTTTAAATTTACTATAATTTTATTTTAAGATTATTTTATTTATTTTGTAAATCCATTATGAATCCTCCATGACATATAATATATCTTAAGATTTTAAATCATTTCTTTAAGAGCGTGACTCACCTACACATTACAAAGGGTAATGTTTTAATAATTCTGGACCATGGAATTATAAAGTAATAAAAACCATTCCACTTTTCTATAATCTATTTGAAAAAAATGGTTTGGTTTTTGGTTTTGAATATTTTATTATGTAGAAGCCAAAATCGAAATAATTGAAAAATTTTCCTCTTTTCCTATATAAACCCACCAAACCTTCCATTTCTATTCCTTAAAACTCCTTGGATCATATACATACTCTTCCCTCCATGCCCTAGAGTCCTCCTAAGACACCCCAATATTTCAACAAGTTCCTACTAAGCCTTTGGAGTCACACACTCAAGTAAGGGATCTTCCACTCTCATATTTTATCAAGCGCTCCTTATATGTTATGTATTTTAATTGTCATTTTGTTTTGATGGGATTTGATATTAAATATTCTAAATAATTTAAATTTTATTTATAAATGCTTATATCTTCATTTCACTCTCATTAATCCTCTCATGATCCATTATGTACACATGTTACCATACCAAAATTTCCCAAGGATTCTTTTCTCTATACACATTTCTTCATTAACTTATGCATTCTATTTCCAAAATTTTAATATTGGGATATGATTTTCCATTTCACTATTAATTCCCATTTTATGTCCCAATAATTATATTCCCCTTTAACTATCATCAACCATTTATATAAATTTTTAAGTAAGGACATAATGCTATGGAAATTTCACTACGATTTTCCCTGCAAAATAAATTATGCAGTGAATAGCATACCCATTATTATATCAATGGTATTCACATTTATGAGCATATAATTATTTATTGGGGAATTACATGTATTTAATCCACATTACATGATCATGGAATAAATTATTATGATGAATGAATCCATGTCATATGAACTATGTGGCACACCTAATCATGAGAATGAAATGATTACGACGGGTGTGCCCAGATAGTGCTCCAATAAAAATTGGGTAATGTTTAGTATCATGATATGTCATTTTGGGACAGGGGTGTACATAATTTTTATGTTAATTTTTCTAGAATTAATTATTTTCGTTTTATACATGACCTATGTTCATGATTAAATGTTTTAAGTTGTTTCCACATTTCCCTTATTTTGATTATCACGTTATATCATGCCATATTATTCATGTTCCTTTTATTACTCATTGATATTCCTATTTTCTAAAATTTATCACTTATTCCATGTTTATGGAATTACTGGGATTTATATATCACACCTTTTTTATGTATGTCCCCAGGTTATCCCATGCCGTTTTATGTTCAGAGGTGTATTTTGAGCATGTTAAAGAAGTTTTCAATAAATTATGTCAAAGAAGTATTTTGTTGTATCCCATGTTCAAGATGTTATGTTATGTACCTAATCAAAAAATAAAATAGTGTTATAAATATTTTGGGTTTCATTAAGTGTAATTTTAAGTAATAAATCAAGTATTAATGCGTAATAAAAATCTGGGTAGTTATAGATGATCTTTCCAAATTCATCATCTTGTTCACTGTCATCTTAGTAATTACCATGAATCTATTCGTCCTTCCCTTTAATTTTAAGAATCTTTATTGATTTTAATTCCAGGTCCATTTATTATTATCATGTTCCTTTTAAAAAAATTAAGGATTACTCATTTCATAAGAAAAAATAATATTGTAGAACTCATCATGTGACACCTCATATGAGTCCATATATTCCAAAGGAGACATTTCTATGGAAAATATGTCAAGTAAGTTTTTTAATGACTTATTAACAAATTTTTTGTCTTAAAACATGTCTCCAAAACCCTTAATTTTAATAAAAAATTATTAGATTTTCTGAAAAAGTCAAAAAAAAGTCTCATAATTTTTTATTCTAACATCTTATAACCTTTCTCTCTAGATCTTCACCTTGGTTTCCTTTACTTTAAATTTACCTTCAATTTTTTATCAAGTTTATCCAAAATCTCATTAGTTTATTCAAATCCCATACCATTGGTATACACCATGTTAGGCATGAAAATTTTTATTTCATTATCTTCCATGTAAAAAACTAAAAGATTTTTCTTATTAGCATATGTCTTGGGAGCATCTTTCTCTAATGGTATAAATCCAACAATGGTAGCATAAACGTCCTCCAAGAAAATGATAGAAGATATAACATCGTTATATTCTTCTATATATGATAATTATTATTATAAAAAAGTCAATTCCAATATTATTGATTAAATTGATAGTCTACATCAATTATTCAAAAAATATTGAATATTTCTGTGAGAACATGTATTTATTTGATACCACCTGAAATTCCTAGATGATCGGTGGTGTAACACTAAGGGGGGGGGGAGTAGTGATAATATTTTTTATAATTTAATTTATAATGTAACATTTGTGACCAATTAAATCTATGATATAGTAATTATTTAATCTCACCCTCACCATTATACAATAGGAAAACAAGCACATAATTAACATATTTTTTTTTTCAAGTCCCACCACCAATATGGGTGACTACATCCTTGTTTTGTTAGTTTACATGTGAGAAAGAAATGCATCACTTATATCATAATGTGATTACATGAATTCATGGATGCATCTGTTATCCCAAGGATTTATTTACCAATATAAATTGTTTCAGAATTTTCATTATATTTTATCCCTCTATTTTACAAGATGATGTTAAAATCAAAATGAAAAGATCTTTTTGAAATTATTGATTCTTAAAAACAAAATAAATATTTTTTATTCAAGCCTTTAAAATAATAATCATAAATTTAGGATTTCCATTTATCAAAAACATTTATATATAGAACATATAGAAGTAGTAATAGATCAACATTCTTGAACTCCTAATAATTTTATTCCCACTATATTCTTTCTTCCACTTTCATTATCTTTTTATAATTATGATAGATAATGTAGATATTTCTTCAAAATTTAAAAATAGAGACTCGATAATTTATAGAAACATGATCTTAAATATTTTAAACAAGATAAAAATAATATTTAAATCCTCCACTCTTCCATGTTTATAAAAAATGTATGTATTTTATATTTTAATGTCTATAAATAGTATGTATGAAAAGATTGCATTTAATTTTCAAAAAATAAATATTATATATCACTAGTGTCAATATTCCATATCCTTGACTTAGTCATTGGTATATAGTGAAACCCCAGAGTAAATATTGTGTAGAAATAACATATTCTAAAATATGTTTTGAGTTACTCTTACATATCACTTAGACACATTGAGTTACCCTTTATCATTTTATAGAAAATATAATATATCATGAAATGGATCTTACTTATCATTAGTGATATGTTACTTATCTAGGAATTAATTGTAACATCCTTCCCATCCATATTTGATTGAGATGAGATGGAAATTCCACTCTCCTTAAGCGACATCCCCAAGGTGCCAAAGGTTGGAAATGAATGTTGAGGGATTCATGAAAGGTGGGGGAGAATTTTCCCCTTATAAGATAAAAACATCAAACCAAACATACCATTAGCCAAATAACTACATGATGCATTTCAACAACGTACTACTATAATCCACCCACCAACAAGAACATCACAAAACCATACAAATACCAAATCAGAGTACTAAGAAAAAGACTAACACAATCCTAATTAAGACACTAATACCAGACACTTCAACCCCAATCCATGATCTATGTTCCATATCCACAACCACCCATGGATCACATTGTACTACTATAGAAATGAGATTATTTTCTTTTTCCTATGTCTCAAAATAAAACATCTGTAAATGAAACCAATTTCCAAAGCATGGGGTGAGTAATAATACTCAGTAGGCATTCCCTAAATGAATTCCTTACTCACACCACTAGGATAGACCAAGTTATAATATCTACATATATAAATTCACATAAAACCACTAAAATAGTTTATCAATTTCCAACAATCCAAACAAGTCCTTAATAAAAAAATTCACCAAAACTAACTCATTTACAAGGGATAAAACCAAGAAATTAATTTACCATTTCATATTGGCCTCGACCATTTCAACACACAAAACCCAATATATATAACTCATCACACACACAACTCAACCAAATATGATTGGTGTTGACATTGACGATGGAGCTTCACATCCAACCCCATCCCCTTTTTATTGTGGTTCTTCATGACCACATCCCAATTCATTGATGGTGGTACTTCTCAACTACTATCCATCCCATCCCAACTCCTGATTAACCACTAAATCTAAACAATAATTACAAATAATATATTCCAAACAATATTTCAATAAAACCAAATATTTTCTGAAACCCATTTTCACAACCATTCCCCAAAAATCAAACAAAACAACTGATTTAATATTCAATATTTTGAAATCCAATAACCATTGCACAATAATATTATATTTATCCCAAAACCCATAAATAAACACCAAATTGGTTTCACACAAGATTCTCACATCAAATTAACTATCAATTTAAAGAAAATAATTAATTTGAAATAATATCATTTATGTTTTAGCAGGAGGAGTTGAGAGTGAATCCACGAACATATTGGGGTTTTGGAGAAAACAACCAACAAAACAAATGATTGCCAAATCTGGGTGAAAACTCCCCAAACCAACCTTATATTCCTTCTCCTAACAGCAATACAGCCAAATATAACCATTATTAGAAACAAACCCCTAGATCTATCTGGAATGGTAGTAGATCTAAAAAACCAGGAGAGAGAAGATTATATCTAAGGTAAAAAATGAAAATACCATGAAGAGAGACTTTTCAAGGAATATATAACTTCAAACCACCAAGAAAACCCTTCAAATAACTTCTGGAATGAGTGGTAAAGGTTACTTAACCCCTGTGAAAATGGAATCCCGATTTTGGTTCATTTGGGGGGAGGGAAGTGGGGTGTTTAGGGTTAAAAATAGATGAGTCCATTTAAAAAACATTTTTAATGATGCACATAGTTAGTTCACATGGTTCGAAAATCTATGTGCTAATTGTGCATGTGCTACAGTCCAAAGGGTGCCTCGCACAGTTGGATCACATAGTTAGATAAACCATGCACCAACCATGTAAAATCCTTCTGTCCCATGATTCATGGTTAGATTGGGGAGGTTGTATATTTTGGAAATTTTACACATTAACCATCCACCAACAACCTTTCCTGTACCTAAACATTCATGGTTTCTTAAAAGTGTTGCACAATTTTCAATAATTATGATCAAGCCATAAACCCTTATAAAAACTGAAAAACCTTCCCAAAAACCTTTTAAACTCTCCCAAATTTTATCAAACAAATTTATCTACATAAAAATTCATAAATAAGGGTTACATACCTCAAAATAGGTGTGATAAATTCTCTTCACCATTGGCCTTTATGTCCTCATAATGATTAAAAAAATAACCTTCTCGAAAGAGTATGGTCCATTTCTCGACTATTTCTTTATCTCTTTCCCAAGTCTCCTTCTAAATATAATGATGTCACAACAAAACTCATACTATAATGATGCAATTACACACAAGAATTTCTCTTGACTATCGACTATCTTCACTGGCTCATGCACCGAATAAGCATCCAACTCTATCTCAATATGATCCCATTGATTCACATGGTAAGGATTGGGATGATACTTCTTCAACTAAGATACATGAAATACATTATTAAAAACGCTGAACCAATATAGAAAAGCCAACAAATAAGATACCTCTCTAACCTACTCACATATCTCAAGAGTCCCAATATATCTTAGATATAACATTTCTTTCTTTCCAAGGTGATTATGTCCAAGAATAGGAGATATTCTCAAGAATACATGATTACCCACCATGAATGATAAAAGTTGTCAACGATGATCCACATACAAATACTGATGACTCTTAGTCATCTCCATTATTTTCCTGATCAACTTAATCTTCTTCATAGACTCTCGGACAATGTTAATCCCAAACATCACTTGTTTCCACCCAAAAAAGTAGGGAATAACATGGAAGGCTATACAATGCTTCAAACAGAGCCATATTTATCGAGTCTTGATAACTGTTATTATATGATAATTCCATTAACAACCAGTTCTCCTCCCATGAGCCAGAAAAATCCATCACACATGTTCTTAACATATATTCCAATGTTTGTATCATCCCTTCAGATTTCCCATCTTTTGGGGATAATACCCAATACTCATCCACAACTGAGTCCCAATGTCTTACTGTAAGGACTTCTATAAACAATATGTGACCCTTGAATCTCTATCTGATATAATAAAAAATGGAACACCATGTCTCTTTACCACCTCCTTGATATTTATTTTGGACAGATCCTCCACCATATGAGATACATGAATAGAGACGAAATGAGATGCCTTTGTGAGATGATCCTCTATCACCCATATGGTATCATGTTTTCAAATCATTCTTGGGATACTTGTAACAAAATCCATTCCTATCTTCCCCCATATCCACATAGGGATAGGTAAATGAAACAACATACCTGCTATTTGCTGATGCTCCACCTTGACTTGCTGACAAGTCAAGAATCTCGATATGAACTCAGTCACATTCATTTTCGTACCAATCCCCAAAAACTATGATTTCAAGGCCTTATAAAATTTATAAATTTTGGGATGGATATCCCATTTCAAATGGTGATATGCAATAAGAAGTTTTTCCTGACAATCCAATGGTACAACCATCCATTATCAAACCACAGTACTAAATCCCCACCTAGTTTCCAACCCTCAATGGTCTCCCTAACATTGTGTTTTGGCCTCATACCCACACACTATGAATCAGACATCTATGCCTCTTTAATGAAACTGACCGAGTTAGGAGCCAACAAAACTAGAAAGAAAGTTTATGTATCACCTCTATGTTTACATTCCAAATGCATGTCTCTTATAACCAACATAAAAAAACACCGATCAGAAATTTCTTTTTTTCACATGAGCATATGAATTCCTACTTAATTAATCCACCACCGATGTTCCCTTACCCATTTTGTAAATAAAATAAAATTCAAATATCTGGAGATACTCAATCCATCTCCTTTGCCTCATGTTCAAATATAATTGTGAGAAAATATGCTTTAAACTCTTATGGTCAGTAAACACTGTAAATTTCTCACCAAATAGATAATGACTCCATGTTTTCAAATCATGTACCACAATAGCTAACTCCAAATCCTGCAAGGGGTAGTTTTTTCTTATTCAACCTCAATTGATGTGAGCCATATGCAACTACATGATCCACTTTCATGAGAACACACCCCAACCCCAATCCTATTGCATCACAATACACCACATACCCTTTCCCAGGTTCTAGAATATCCAAGATTGTTGATAATGTAAGGAAACCCTTAATCACTTCAGAATACTTCTGAAATTCCTCATTCCATTGAAATAGAACATTCTTCCTTGTCAAGGATTTCAATGATGAAGCTAATCATGAGAATTCACAAATAAAGCATATGCAATTACAAGCTAGGCCTAGGAAACTTTTATCTCAAAAACATTATTTAGTGTTTTCTAAGAAATATTAGCCTCTACCTTTTCCAGATCCATTGAAACACCTTTCTCAGAATAAAAATGTCCAAGTAAATGAACCTCTTATATCCAAAAATCACACTTTGATAATTTTGCATACAACCGAAGGTCTCTCGGGATTCCAAAAACAGTTTTTAAGTGTTTCTCATGATCCATCCTTGTCCTAGAATACACCAATATATCATTCAAAAACACCACCCTGAAAAAATCAAGATATATATATATATTAAATAACTTATTCATCAATTCCATGAATACCTCTGGTGAATTTGTAATCCCAAAGGGAATTACTTGTTATTCATAATGGTCATATCTACCCCCGAAGGCAATTTTTTGGAATATCTTCCTTCTTCATCCACACTTGATGATATTTGGATTACAAATAAATTTTGAAAAACCACTGATCTCCCCTTAATTGACCAAAAATATCATCAATATATTGGAGTGGATATTGATTCATTATCGTCACTTAGTTATTCTTATGATAATCGACACACATCAAAAGAGTTCCATCCACCTTTTTAATGAACAATATCGGTGTTGCCCTTAGAGATGTGCTAGGCTGGATGAACCCTTCACTTTCTACCTCTTCCAAATGAAATTTTATTTCCCTTAATTCTTTCGGTTCTATCTGGTAAGATGAAAGTGAGATAGGGATGGTCTCCATAAGAAGGTGAATCATAAAACACACTTCCCATATGGGTGGAAACCCTGAGAATTCCTTAAGAATGACATCAAGAAAATGATGAAACAATTCTAAAAAAAAATGTTTCTCTCAATATATTCCATCAATTAATATGAGGAAGAATCCAATTGATATGTTTTCTTCCCAGTTTCTGGTTCCAACAAGCTTGTTTCTCCCACATTTACCTTCTTATCTCCTCTAAATAGATTATTGAAAACATATTCAACCGTGAAAGTAAACATTCAAGCGTTACATTATATATGGTCCTTAAAAATCACCAAAAAATCTATCCCAAGATTACATCATACACATACATATCAAGAACTATGAAGAATCATATCAAATCAACCCCAGAAGTAGTTTTTTGACACACTCTATATAGAATGGATCAACACTCTATTTTACCAAAATGAGTTTTATGTTTCAAAACTGAAGGCATCATTTCCACATTTAGTCCCAATAGTTCAAAAATATGGGAAAAAATGAATGAATGATACATAAATATATGAAACAATGCTTATATAAAGGTAACAATTCAAAATAATCATGCCTCTCACTGTGGATGGTCCTGACTGATCATCCACCATAACCTACTCTGCTCCAAAAACATGTTTACCGGACAAACATTTCTCTCTATTACCCCACTGAAACTTTCTCTATAGAGAAGACATGGTGTTCCTAGAATCACCATTCCTATCTATGCTCTAGTGAATTGGGATATACTGCTTCCCTTATCTCATCGAAGCAAAAGACAACTATAACCCCTAAGAAGTGTCACAAACAACTAAACTCAGAGAATTGCGACAATAACCCTGAATATTACCCATGTGATTGTAATTATGGAATGATCAAGGTTGTGTGGTACATTATCAATTCATGTGTATTATAGATCCACATTGTAAATATCCCTACTTACTCTTAGGCTTCAGTTGAATATTCATGGATCATGTTGACTGATTTTGAGCCATACTCCTACATTGGATTTAGTTTCCCTCTTATTCTTATTCCCCATGTTAGTGTTCCCACTATTTCATATGGGTATCAACATACCTCCTCCCTCTATTTCTCCTAAGATATCTCTTTCATCCACGCTATTTCTATTTACCTTCTTTTTATAATCTGTTATATAGAGCATTACATTCTTTCAAAAATATTTTCTACTTCAATCCTTCTTAAAAAATTCATCCCTTTAAGGGTGAATTATCCACAACCTTTAGTGTTAAAAACAGAATAAGTTCACGAAATTATCCATATATTCCATAAAAAAATGTTTATAATATTTCAATCTGAATTTTTCCATTTTAACTGAATTTTGAATGTGTGAGGATAGAATTTTTTTAAACAATTCATCAAAATCCCCCATGCCATTCCTTGGCCCCCTTTATCTTGGACCACTACCTCCCACCACTGACATGCAAGATCTTACAACATATATGTTTCTAATTTTACATTCAAATCTGTCAACGATCCTAGGAAATATAAGATTTGATGTATCCTATTTATCCTTGCCTCCACCTTTTCTGGTTCTAAATCACCCAAAAGTGGGTGGATTAAATTTTTGAAATTGAACCAAATAATCCGCATGTTTAAGTTCATCCTTTGTGTTCCCTTTATCTATAGATTGAAAATATTTCACTATGATATGAACTAGATTCCAATTCACCCAGGTTCAGGTGCAACCACATTTTTCACCACCACCTTTGGTTGGTCTCTACGATGCATAACCGTCACCATTTCTATAAACACAAGAACCCCCATAAGTTTCACACTCTAACAACTAAAGGCATAAAATTTCAAATTCTATCATATTACAACTATCACAACCATGCTTTCAAATTTCAACATTTCCCTTTCTCAATCATATTTGAAAAATACCCCATATTTTCAAAAAATAACCCATTTTCAAAATACGACAACCGTTCTATTTCAAAATAATAAATTTGAAA
Source organism: Viscum album (assembly GCA_963277665.1). Taxonomy (NCBI): domain Eukaryota; kingdom Viridiplantae; phylum Streptophyta; class Magnoliopsida; order Santalales; family Viscaceae; genus Viscum; species Viscum album. The sequence continues at coordinate 52,486,560 of OY728138.1, read as the reverse complement.
ATTATTTCCAACTTTTTAAAAATTCAACAAATTAATAAAAAAACATAAATCATCACACCAAAATATATATGTAATCCTTCTGGGAAGTAATTTCTCCAATGCATTCCATGTTCTCATTTTCTAAACCCACAACAATGAGATCACGCTCTTAGAAGTTTCTCCAAACACTTATTTACCAAAATTCTTGGTAACTTAATGTTCAGAATAAAATGGTTAGATACAAATTTTTATTATATAAATTTCATGTTCCAAAAATCCTACTCCATGCTATTCCTCCAACTCAAATAATAAAACAAGAATTAATTCCAAATCCAAGACCGACAACCGATGCCAAAAGTACTAAAAAAACTAATACCACCTGTAACATATCACCCCTCCTCATTGTCTTGAGACAAAGTGGAAATTCCACTTGCCATTAAGTGACATCCCCCAGGTGTCAAATGTCATCAACAAATATTTTGGGCTTCATGAAAGGTGGGGGATAGTTTTTCCTTTGTAAGATAAAATAACCAACCAAACATACCACTATCAAAAGAACTATATAATTCATGGAAACAATGTATTGCAATAAACCAATCACCAATAACAACAATACAGAACCATACAATTACCAAATCAGAGTACTAAGTGGAAGAATAAAATAATATAACTCATGAAATCAAGACTATCCACCACAACCACAATCCAAGCTTCATGCAGCAACTCCACAGCTTCCTAAGGATCATGATGTACCACTACACAAATGAGACACTTTTCTTTTGCCCGTGTCTCGAAACACAACATTTGAAAAAGCACCCAAGTGCCAAAGAAGGGGGTGAGTAATAATACTCAGTAGGCTTTCCCGAAATTTATTACCTACTCATTCCAAAAGGATCTAAAAATTCATTATATCTATATGAAGTAATTCATAAAAAACCACTAAAATAGTTTAACAATTTCCAACAAGCCAAAAAAGGCCGTACAGATTGTTTTATACCCAAATAAACTAATTTAAGAGGTATGAAACCAAGAAAGTTATTTACCATATCACATTTCCCTAAACAATTTCAAATCATGAAACCTAATACATAAAACTCATCAGACACACAACACAACCAACCAATCTTAGTGTCAACATTGATGGAGGAACGTCACTTCCAACCCCATCCCCTTTTTGTTGTGGTGTTTCACGACCACATCCCAATTAATTGATGGTGGTACTTCACGAGCACTAACCATCCCATATCAACTCATTATTAACTATTAAATCCATAAAACCATTACAAATCACATATTCGAAACAACATTTCAATAAAACATCATTTTTTAAAACAATTTTCACAACCTTTCCCCAGAAATCCAACCAAGAAACCGATTTAAAATTCAGAATTTTAAAATCCAATAATAAGCATATTGCACAAAAATATCATATTTCTCCCAAACCCATAAATCAACACCAAATGGGTTTCAAAAAAGCTTCACACATCAATTTCACAATCATTTTCACGAAAAAACTTAATTTAAAACAAAATCCTTAGAGTTCTAGTAATAAGAGTTTAGAGTCAATCCACCTACCTTTAGGGTTTTTTCATGAAAACAACCAAAGGCACAAACGATCAAAAAATCCAGGTGAAAACACACAAAAAAACACATTAAATTACTTCCCCTAATATCAATAAGGCCAAATCTAACCATTATTGGAAAAACCCTATATTTATCCAAAAAAGAAGTATATCTAGGAAACTGAGAGAGAGAGGAATGTAGATCTACAGAAAACCAAGAAACCACCAAGAAGAGATACTTACCAAGGAGGATCTGACTTCAAAGCACTATGGAAACCTTTAAAATCACTTAATTAATGAGTGGGATAGGTTCCCTAACCCTTAAGAAGAAGTAATCACGAGTTTTATTCATTTTTCGGGGAGAAATGGGATGTTTAGGGTTAAAATCACAGGAGGCCATTTAAAAATAAAAACACTATACATGATTAACTTTCACAATTATACAAACTATGTTCTAATTGTGTGCCTGTTACTTCCCAAAGGGTTCCTTGCTTATTTGGCTCACACTGTTAGACAAACCATTTGTCAACTGTCCCAAATCCCACTATCGCATCCTGCACAGCTAGACTGGGGAGGTCATATATGGTTTTGAAACCATGCACCTTAACCATGTGCTAACAACATTTCCTCTCCCAAAACATTCACGGTTTACTGTAAGATTTTAATAGTTTTCACTAACCATGATCAAACCACACCTTTGTACATTTATCAAAATGTAAATTCCTTAGTACTTTTCAAAACATACACCCATGGGATCTTATGTACCGCTTTAATTTTTTATGAGTATCACATATGAACTTCTGATATCTTCACAAAAACTCAGAACTTCTAGAAATCACCTAAAAAATTCTCAACACAACTCAAACAATATTTGTAGAAACATATAATTATTCTCATATTATTTTGAAAAAAAAATAAACAATATATAAAAAATTCCATGGGTTGTTCAAAAGAACATGTAACATCTTGAATAAAGTGTTACTCTATGGAAAATATGGTGATTTAGTGAATGAATGGATAATATTAGGATAATGCACCTAGATTATGGCCTATAAATACATTAATAATAGGTTGAATAAAATTATGGAGAGTAACTATGTCAGATTTTTTAGATAAAATTATTTGAACTATAAGTGAATCTAAATAGAGATATACCTTTTTCTTCATATATAAATATACAATTTTGTTGCTGAAGAAATTGTAGATGCACAAAATAAAACTAGTTTCAACACTAAATGTGTTTAGAACCAAACAAAAAAATCATAATGAATGGAAACTATTGTTCTTACTTTTTACTATGTAATGATTGGATGTTTTTTATACTTAATATAAATAAATGCATATTTCATTTATTCTACATGCATGTATGATTAGTTTTATTGAAACTCAAAAGATAACCACTGAATTTATATGAATATATTTATGTGTTACATTCCAGGCACACTTAATTATAGTATGGTGCATTTTGAAGGGAATGATCAAGACATGTATGCTTATTCATATATAAATTGGTTTGGAAAAAATCGAGATAAAAAATCCATAAGTGTACGATCATTATTAATTTGGAGAAAAGAGATAATATGGCATCAAAAAAGAAGACTAAATATCTCATCATGATAGAAGTTGAGTAAATTTCATCTATAAAGGTTTTTACCCAATTACGATTGATAATCAAACAATTATACGATCTTAGTGGAGATACCAAAATGCCTATGGAGATTCATTATGATAAAAATTGTGTAATTGAATTGATGAATAATATGATATTATATTTATGAAGAGAATTTATTAAAACATGGAAACATTTAATTAAAGATATGGTTGATAAATGTGTGATCAATATAGAGTATGTCGGAACGTATAAGAATGTGGTGAAAATATTTACAAGACCTCGGTCTACACTGGCATTTGAGAAGCATCAATGGAACCTCATTCTTCAACCACCTCCTTTATCTTGATGATGTTTGTAATCCCATCTCCCATTACGTTTTAATATGTTATATTGATGTTATAGAGACCCTAAATTTTATTATCATACTATTAACTTATTTTAAAGATAAAAAACATAAAATCATTACAATATAAGATCCAAAGGTTTAATTTCTTGGTTAAATTAGGACCATACATAACTTTTAAAAAATAAACCTAAAAATTATTCAATTCCTTCTTCTCTAGATTCTTAATTTCCCTCATGTACTCAGTATAAGTAGTATCATACGGATATACATCGAAGAATGAGGTGAGCTAAAAGACCGGTAAGAGGATAGATAAGAACATGAATCAATATAACTTGGGTGAGAATAATCATCATCATTATAACATAAGTATCAGATAATCATCATAATCATGAGAGGAAGCATGATATAAAGGCATGGAATGTGGAAATTCATAAAAATACAATATCATGTCCTAGTGGTCAATACCACACATAGTTGTGAACAAAGATAACATCATGTTCAAACATAGCATATGTGCATAATCATAAAATCATCATCATTTTGAAAAAAGATAGAATCATTTTGACACATATTACATATTATATCTTATGATACATCACATTACCCAATGCATTAGATCACTATAAAATTCGGGGTGCACCCATCACATCATAACATTTACATAATCATGCATGAAACAAAGAACATATATGAATTTTGGAAATAAAATAACTCATGTAAAGGAATGGGTTTAATGAGAATACATTCATGAATAAACATAAGGGTTCCCAAATAAAAATTGAATAACATAAAAGGTATAAGAATCATCAATCTTGAGTGAAGAAGAAACAATATCAAGAGAAGTAAAAGATGTGTTTTTGTAAGAATAGATCTTTTGGAAAAATATTTGCATTTGTCACAAAATAAAATTGGAATCATGTATATCCTAGAAAGAAGTAAAATCAGAGAAATTATATTTTAGGAATATTAAAACAACATCAATACAAAAATTGGGCATGAAATATGAAAAACCCAAAGAAGGGAAATTAGGGTTGATAATCCCTTTACCTTGTGTCTAAATGATTTATTCACTTTAATATCTTCAATAGTTAACTTATATTAATTAATTACTAAATTCATATCCTCTTTTTTATGTATTTGATGCGTTATAATTTTTAAATTTAATTTATGGAAATTATAGTGAGTTATAGAATTGAATTTCAACGATTGGGAATGTTAATTTTCATGATTTTCATGATTGGTTCAGTTGTGTATATGTATGGTAGATCAAGTAAAATGAGAATAATAATCCATAATTAAAATTGTATATTAAAAATTAAATTACATAAGCTTAAGTGGTATTATATATTTTTTCAGTTCTGAGTATGATTCATTAGATAAAACATTAATGATAATCATTTAGATTAATTTGGTGGGTTTTCGATCACCACAAACTATTTTTGTTTTGTTTTTTAATATTTTGTATATATGTTATTTCCAAAACTTAAAAAATGTTATAAAAAATTTAAAATCTTTTTAAACCCCTGTAATAGTTTTATGAAAATCCTTGAATGTGGTAATGGAAAATGAAAACTTTTCATATTTAAAGAAGAGAAATCAATACCTCACAAACAATGATTTCATTTTTAGAATAAAAGATAGTGGATAATAGATTTGATGAAATATTATTCCATTAACATGATAATATTATAGTATATATAAGATACAATATTAATCATGATACTTGTATAATGGTAAGTGGGGAGAGAATAAGAAAATAAAATAAATTTAAAATAATTTAAAAGAAAATAAAACATGATTTTACCTCATAAATTATTCTCCTTGAGAACCTCCATAGGGAAATTATGTTTGGTCCTTTGTTGAGAAAAAAGCTTCCGAGAAGTGGGGTTAGGCTTGAGAAGAGGATTGGGTTGAATCAGGATAATTATAAATGCTTGGAACATGTGAGGAGAAGATGTGGCGAGGGGTGGTATTTATAGGGGAGGAGGGGGGAGGGGGGTTAATTATTTTGCTCATTAGTTTCTTATTTTGGATCAATACTATGAATTTTTTTATCCATATAACTATATATATTAAATAATGAATTATAGTTTGAAATTATGGGCTAACATCATCTCTGACTCAATAATTCATGTATTCATCTTATCTTGTAAATTATCATATTTCACTATTCACCAAAATTTTAACTATTTTAGAAAAATCCCTAAAATTTACCCTAACCATTTTTCAATGTGTAGAATTAAAAACTGAACTCAATTTTTTGAAAAAGTTATCGTATAATAAATTTAATTTTTAATTAAAATCAACATTTATTCGAAAAATACTAATTTTAAAATTATAACTAATTTTATGACACCATGAAAAATTAACTAAGGTCTAATAAAATTAACTTATAACCATAAGATAAAAATATAAATTTATTAATATATTTTTTGAAAATAGTTTTTTTAATTCGTTATATTTATTATAAAATTGTAAATAAGCATTTATGTTTTATAAAAATACCAACACATAATTGATCATTTTTAAAACATTTTTTTACTTATAATATGATATAATAATATCATATTTTTATTTATAAGATGTTTAAATTTTATTTATACTTTCATAGGTGTGGTTACTATTATATTGGCCAGATTTACTATTCTTAATTGTCACATTACTATTCCAATGACCGGGTTACTGTTCCATCAATATAGGCTCCTTAATTTCTATGAATACCATTTATTTCATCCTTAATTCATGAAAATAATATTTTTATTGAGAATAATTACTAGAATCGAAAAAATTGCATTGAAAAATGTTTGGGATGTTACATTATTCCTCCCTATAATTTTTTCCCTAGAAATCACATTTTACATATTAAAATGAGAACAAGTGAGGGTACTTCTCCTTCATTGATTCTTCCAGTAATCATGTTACCTCTTCATACATATGGTTCCACCGTAGTTCTTTGACAAGGTGAGTAGTCTTGTTTCATAGAATTGTATCTCTTTGTTATAAGGTCATCACTGGATGCTCCTCCTATGATAGATCAATTCCCAATTGCACCACCTCTAAATTTGGTACAGATGAGGGTTATAGTATGTACTTTCTCAAGAGGGATATGTGGAATACATTATGTAGATAATACATAGTTGGTGGAAGTTCTAGTCAATATGTCATAGCTCTGAGATGATAAAAAATCTCAAATGAACCGATGTAACTAGGACATAGCTTTCCTCTCACCCAAATCTCATGATCCTCTTCCAGGGAGACATGTGGGAGAATATCGTGTCTCTTTAATGATTGTCTTCATATCTCTTTTGTTGAATTTGGACTACCTTGATGTGATTCTGAATGGTTTTCATCTTCTCTATGATATTTTGAACATTTTAGGTCCCAGAAGATTATGATAACTGACTTTATCCAAATATTCTTTTGTTCGACATCTTTTCCTATAAAGGGATTGATATAGACCCATTTTGAAGCTCAATTAAAAACTATTGTTGTAAGAGAACTTGGTAAGAGGTAGATTTTGGTCTCATCCTCCTTTGAAGTCCATAGAAAATACTCTCAACATGTCCTCCAGTGTCAGAATAGTCTTCTTAGATCAAAAATTAGTTTCAGATTGATAATTCGTACTGAAGTTCAGTATACTGTTTAGAGTATATTGGAGACTTTTCCAGAACATGGAGGAGAATCTTATATCTCGATCAGATATAACAAATTGTGGTACTCCATACAACCTTAGCACTTCTTTAATGTATATCCATGAAACATGATCTAGTGATAATTCATATCTAATTGTGATAAAGTGATATTTTAATGGGAAACGATCCACAAAACCCATATATACCTGTTTCTTATGGATGTGTTTGTATGTCCAATGACAAATTCCATGGTGATATCTTCCCATTTTGATGTTAGTATGGGTAATGGTTGCATAATACCATTAGCATTTTGTCTTCCAGCCTTTTTTTTCTCACAAACTAGGAACATTCATGTATATTTAGTGATCTCTTTCTTCATATTGTCCCACCAATAGTTTTCTTAGAGATCTGGATACATCTTTGTGCTTCTTGGGTGAATAGATAAACCTGAGCTCTTTGAATCATTTAGAATCTCTTTCTTTATCTCCAAATTAGATGGCACACATAGTCACAAACCAAATCTTATGAATCAGTACTCATAAATTTTTAATTCTAATTATTTATCCTTTCTGAAAGCTTCCTCCTTCTTCTGAATTACCACATCATTTCTTTGAGAACCCTTCATTTTCTCCATGAGGTATGGTTGAGCAATAATTTGTGAATGGATTGATGACTTTCCATCATTTATGATTCCCATGTCCATACTTTTCTAATATAATAATATTTTATCATTCTCAATTCTCATCATTGATAATGTCGTAGGATCCATTATAAAGAGATCATCTGCCACTTTATTTGCCTTACTAAAATGGTAATGGATTGAGCAGTCATAATCCATGATGATATCTAAGCATATTCTATGGCGCATATTATAATCCTTCTATGTGAATATATATTTGAGGATATAATGATCAATATATATCTCACACTTCTCTGTATATTGATAATTCTATCATATTTTCAACACAAAGATCACATCTATCAACTCAAGATCATGTGTACGATAGTTTTTCTCAAGAATCATCAACTTCCTTGAGGTTTAGTGTAACACCCCAGGTAAATAAAGAATATGACATTTTCACATTTATCCATATTTTTGAATAAAATATTAATATAACTTTAAAGGGGATGCTATGCTCGATGGCGTACCCAATACGCAACAACGAGTTTCTTGGGAATCTTACTTTACACTCTAATAATAAAATAATATTATTTTAAATTGTAGTTAACGCCTAGCCGTTGTAATGGAGAGAATGAACAGAACTAACTACAAAATGATTATATATGTTTGTCAAATATTTTTAATTTTTACAATAAATTTTAGAGGATTAAAAATGTGAATGAATCCAATTTTAAGCGTAAACATTCTAATATTCTTTAAAAGGTCGATTAACCGCCTTTTGATGACGAACCTCTTTTAAATCCACTTTTTGAAAATTTTATGTGTTATATTTGACAAAATAAAATTCTTCATTAGAATCGGGACATCAAAATTTACTTTGTGTAAATTTTTGGAATTTTCGGATAAAATTAATTATTTAATGAATAGTTAAAAATGCTGTATTTTAATTCAAAACCTCTTTTTAATCTAATTTATTTATATGATTATATTATCTTTTGAATTATTTTTTAAGTGAAATTAGAATATATTTTTACCATTTAATTTAATAGTGGTTGTTGGAATTAATTTCATCTTGAAATTGGACTTAAACTAGTGTCAATCTTTTGATACTTATTGTTTCATAAAAACACACTATTTGCTCTGACAGCGAGAATTAATTATTAAATTAATTAATGTAACTTATATGTTTTAAATTTTGTAAAATATACATCATTTTTGAATTCGGAATATCAAATATAGCTTATGGTGAATATTTGGTTTTTTTCTGGAAAACTTCAGTTTTTGATGAATAGTGAAACCACTAAGTGGTACTTAAAAAAACGATTTTTTGTTTAAATGAAAATTTACCACCTCTCTATTTTGAATTTAAAAAATACGACATACATGGTTGTCATTAATAAGTAAAATGTGGTTCAATGGGATTAAAATAATTTTTTTTGGTGAATAGTAACTTTTTAAGTTTTAATCGCGATTAGAGGTAAATAGTGTAGTTTAAGGTAACAATAATGTTTTAATAATATGAAACGACCTAGACACATGTCCTACCCTCATTGTATGAGTCATGTCAGACCATGAAAATCCATGGGTCAACATGGGGGCCCCATGGAGCCACTTTTCTTGGAAAATGACATTAATACCTTTTTATTTAAAGTTAAAATTAAAATGTCACAAACATGTGTTATTTTACTAAAACAATTTTTATATGGAGTTATAAAAGTCATATTTTTGACTATAAATATTCATTAGAAAGATAAAAATATTTCATACATCATGATATATTTTTTTATAATTTTTATATATTAGATAAATTAATTTATTTATGACACCGTGATGATGCAGTGATTACCTCATAAATGAACGATTTAAATAAAATGAGAAGATAGAGTGAAATCCAAGTCTTACACTTGTCACAAACCTATTTTATGGGTGGATTTAGAAACCGTATAACATTAGCTTAGAAATATATCCTTTTGGGACCTTTTAAATCCTAAAATCATTTTATAATAAAGTAATATTTTATAACTTTCCAAGAGTGCCCCTCCCCTCCTCTTATAAAAGGCCCCCACCTCTACCACCTTACACACACCTCTCAAGCCTTTGTCTCGGCCAACACTTGACCATTTTATCTCTCCACATCCATCTCTTCGTCATTGAATCCTCACTTTGGGCATAATCATTTCCAAGGAAGCCCTTGAGCTCAAATCAAAGAGAGTTACCTGATTTAAAGGTAATGTCTTCCCTTGTGTTCTTTTGTTTTATTTTTCTTCTACAAACCCCTAAACTCTATTTATTACCTTTTTTTTATAAAAAAATAGTATCTTAAATATAATAGTATGTCTTTATAAGAATGATTCAAGCTACACTTTCACACACCTCCGTCTAATGGTTAAAGAACATACTGTTTCTGTGGATGGTGAATTACTGCCTCACGAAACGATGATTGTTCAATATTATTTTAACAACTTAAAAGGTGGCCATTAAGATGTCACTATATTTATATATGATATATAATATGTTTATGTTTTCCTTAAGATTCTTTATTTTTCATTTATGTCATACCTTTATGGTTTCCATTATGGGTAAACGCGATATCTTCATTTTAGGAAGTGCGGACTACCGCTCCCTCAAAGTGATTTGATTCGTTAATGCCATATGTGTGACGTATAAAGGATGGAATTAATGGTATCACATATGATATCATACTGGAATTATAATATACCTTTATATCATTATTATTTAATTCCATTGAATACAAAAAAAAGAAATGAAAGTAGCGTTCATGCGTACGTACGGCTTACCGTCTCCATGAACGGTACATTTCATTTCTTATCTCCAAATGTTATGTACTATTATAAGTACATATATATAATGGATTTATATGTCATATATTACATCTAAATGAATTATATAATTCTATAATTATAATATATATATCTCTCATTTTGTTTTAATTCCATTAATATGACAAAAAAATGAAAGTAGCGTTCAAGCGTACGTACGGCCTACCGTCTCCATGAACGGTGCTTTTAATTTTTTATCTCCAAATGCAATGGAATAGTATAAAATGAATATATACTGGATATATATGGTATTTAAAACATAAATACTATTCTGGATATGATGTACCTATAACTACATGGAAAATTCTTTTCCAACAAGTTCGATTTTTACTCATGTACCGAACATCGACAAAAACGTCTGATATGAACTCACTTTATTAACCAATTATTATAAAATTATAATATGTGATATTAAATGAATAATAATATTTAAAGTAGGTCCTTAAAAAATTATAAATTGACCAAATTTTATTATTCCGGAGATTAAAGAACGATCGAGTCATGTCGGACACAAGGTAAGGGATCCTACCTCTCTCTTTCTTTTTAAGTACACTTTTTTATGTCATTCCTTTTAAGATCATATTTCTTATGATAGGGATGTTATTTTATATTAATATTACTTTACGTTGTATTTTCATTTGATGAGAGACCCTATTTTCTCTCATCAATCCATTTTGGAAGTTTTAATTGGCGCCGTTAGGCTACCGAAATTTCGTAAGGGGCTTTTTATCTCACCTTGTGTTTTTGTGAGATTCATGCTACATTTTCCAATATTTACTTTTGAGTGGTGTATTTACTGTCCATTATTCTACTCTTTGTGTAACATACTTTCTTTTATGAGTATTTACATCAATGTTGTACAGTCCTTCTTTCATGGGGTGTACGTTTCGAAAGTTACCCAAATCGGTAAGGGAACCTTTCACCCTCCTCTTTTTAAAAGACTTCTTCTGTTATGTCTTTTAATTTTCATATTATTATGTGGGGATATATTCTTATATATCCTTATTGCCGTAAATTTTATGTCCAAGAGATTACATACCCTTTATCTCTCTCATCAAATCTTTTTCTAAAATTTGACGTGATGTCGTTAGGCTGTCAAGGGAACTTCTTAACCCAATTTTGATTTCTTTGTGTTCAACATGTAGTTATTGAATATGTCATCATTTGAATATGTGTGAATGACCTTTGATTACTTTACACTTAATATCCACTAATATAGGGTGTATTTATATTTTTCTCACATAATTATGAGATTGATTTATCCTTAATTTAAGGATACCATCTTTATAATAGATTTCATCTCAATTTACATTTCCATTGAGAATTCATTGTTGTTATGAACCAATTCACTCTTATATGGTGTATATACTATCCTTTGGAATATTATATCATGAATCCCTTTATTCTCATGATATTATAAAGTTTTGATTAAATGTTATTCTTCATTTATTGTATTCAAGTGTCCCTTATTTTGTTAAAAACCCTTTAACTAAAATATCGTTTGATTTTTTTTAATGATTTAATATTATAAATATTTCCCATTAATATCCATGTTTTCAAAATGGTTTTAAGGATTTATTTATATGGATATTAATGGTTTAAAATGTTAAAATCTTCAATGTGGTATGGGATTTCGTCTCAATCTCTTTTCATTGATACATATTTTGTTTTATACACAACCTTCTTTTATATGGTGTATAAACCCCTTTTACTTTTACATTTATCCAAAAGGAATCATTTTATATGAAGCATTTTACTAAACAAAAAAAGGGAATGTTTTTGTCGTACGTATGCGGTGGCAACAAATTCTCCGTCGCTGTGACCATTATTTTAGTTTCGGCTTCCTCTACAAGCCATACCTTTTTTAAAAGAAAAATAAATACCATGTTTTACTTTTCTTATATTTTCGTATTGAAAATGGTTTTCATAATGTTTTTATATAAATGTTTTGTATTGCTATCTTGTGATTGAAAAGTGGAAGTGTTATGTTTCCTTTATGCATATTTTATGTGATACAATTATGTTATGGTTCTTGGGAATTATTATGAAGATGGGTGGTTCCGTGATAAACTAAGGGCGGGTGAGCCCGATATAGCTCTCCAATGCATTGGGTAACGCGAAGGAGTTAAACGTTAAGGTTTCTCCAAAGAGATTTAGGGAATATAATTTGATGGGTATTCCAAACGTAACCAAGAGGGTTACTCCCTACATAAGAATGTTATAAATGCCTCAAGTTACCTTTATGTCTTATGATTTCTATGATTTATTCATGATTTGATGAGGTATGCTAAAATGCTTTTGTTTTATGAGTAAAGTATGATTTCATACATGGACTAATGTTTACTTTTCATACTTTTATATCCCTTACTGATCTTTTTATGCTCATCCCATGTTTTTGAAATGTTTTTCACAGGTCAAGGGAAAGGTGCATGATATGTTGATAGTGTCAAGGAAGTGTCAAGAAAGAATCCATGTTCTGTTTTAAATATGTTTCCGTTGATGGGAAAAAATGAACACTATCTTTTATGTAACCAATTTGTTTAAATGTGGAATGTAATTCATGATTTAGGATCTAATTCTCTAAAACTCTAAACCTGAGAAGATCCTCAATGTGAATTATTCATTTAATTCAATATTAAGTAAGGTTTAAGGTTGGGTCCTTATAGTTGGTATCAGTGGTCAATTTAGATAACTTTAGAGGTTAGGGTATTCTTTAGGCATAAGTGACATTACCATAATGGTTAGGATTTAAGAAAGAGTACTAGTTTTAGATAAAGTGAATGAGTAAGTATATCTTAGTGTTTATCTTCCTCATTAGTACATGATGGTTTTGTTGATATACTCACACTGACATTTCTATTTTTAGTGAATGGATGGATCTAGCAGGCACCAAAGCGACAATAGGTATGAAGGAAACCGTGGTGGTTCTATGATTAAGAGACTGGATGAAATGGGGGATTCAATGAGGAAACTGGTGGATGTTCTAAAAAAACTATCAAGGAGTCATGATTAACTACTTGTACCTTGGTATGTTCTGTAATGCATCATGAACGAGATGACCAATCGATGTAGAAGTTCAGGTAATAATTATAAAGGTAACCATTAGGGTTTATATGATCCATACTTTTGAGGTAATTATGGGTTATTATATATTATGATGGAAAATGAAATGCATGAGATAAACTTGATGTTAAAATTTGTTATGATTATTTTTGAAGATTTTATCTCGTTTTGGAGAATGTTTTAAGAAATAAATTGTTTTGGAAAAAGGACAACACGCAGACCATGTGACAACCCGTCGTGTCGGACAAATCTGCGGGAATCGAACCCCCAACCAAAGTGCGACTAGTATTTATCGCATACCACTGGACTACGTGAATTCCCTGGTTAATTTGACTAATTAATTTTAGTTTGATGATTTTAGGAATCAAGAGTAAGTTTATTTTGGGTTATCTATGGAAATTATTAACCTATCATCGATGATATGTGATTAGGTTAATTACTTTTCAATATGAGAATTTAAGAGCAACTGATGTTATTTGGAGATAGAAGTTAAATTGTACCTTGGAAGACTATGTGATTAAATCCTTAAAATATTTGGGTTTCAATCTTAGTTTGGTTTACTTTTAGGAATTTTATGGACAATTGTTTATCGAATGGTATTCGTTGAGCTTTGGGTTTTTTTGGACAAATTTTGGAGATTAAGAATAGATTTTCTTTTTATAAAGGATTATACTTTTGTGGATTATCTGATTTCATACTAAAAATTTTGGTTTTGGATTTTTTCTAAAGACATGGTAAATATATAGTTCTCTTTTGTGGATTAGGTGATTCTCAAGAAGTTTATTATAGTAATCTTAATGTGAAAAAGTCTTCCTAAAAACTCATCTTTTGGAGAAAATATGAGTTTGATTAAGGAATCTAGTAAAAGTTGAAAGTCTACGTGACAAGTAAGTATGTTTCATTATGATTTAGTTAACTCAAAAATAAATTCCTCAATGAAGAGTAACTTGAAACAAAAATGTTGCCTGTTAACTTTTCCTACTGGGGAATCGAATACCGTTTTACCCATCACAAGTTTGTGATTTTCTTATGGTTAACTTTCTCCTAAACATGTTTACTATCACTCTCCCTCCGAACATGACCCTTTTTTTCCTCCATATCCATGTTTTCCATACATGGAATACTAGTATGGTTTAACTCGGGTGACCATTGTACTTCTCTTTCTTTATTTAAAAGTGATTTTTTTACTGACTCTTGTTTCAATGTGGGATTTTCAATGAAGTTTCCAAGCCCAATTTTAAAATTGCGAGGACACAATTCCCAAAAGGGGGGATGGATGTAACACCCCAGGTAAATAAAGAATATGACATTTGCACATTTTTCCATATTTTTGAATAAAATATTAATATAACTTTAAAGGGGATGCTATGCTTGAGGGCGTACCCAATACGCAACAATGAGTTTCTTGGGAATCTTATGTTGCACTCTAATTATAAAATAATAATATTTTAAATTGTAGTTAATGCCTAGCCGTTGTAATGGCGGGAATGAACAGAACTAACTAGAAAATGATTATTTATGTTTGTCAAATATTTTTACTTTTTAAAATAAATGTTATAGGATTAAAAATGAGAATGAATCCAATTTTAAGCGTAAACATTCTAATATTCTTTAAAAGGTCGATTAACCGCCTTTTGATGACGAAACTCTTCTAAATCCACATTTTGACAATTTTATGTGTTATATTTGAAAAAATAAAATTCTTCTTTATAATCGGGATATCAAAATTTACTTTTTGTAAATTTTTTGTATTTTTCCGATAAAGTTCATTTTTTAATGAATAGTGAAAAATGTTGTATTTTAATTCAAAAACTCTTTTTAATCTAATTTATTTTTATGATTAGATTATCTTTTGAATTGGTTTTAAAGTGAAATTAGAATATATTTTTACCATTTAATCCAATAGTGGTTGTTGGAATTAATTTCATCTTGAAATTGGACTTAAACTAGTGTCAATCTTTTGATACTTATTGTTTCATAAAAACACGCTATTTGGTCTGACAACGGGAATTAATTATTAAATTAATTAATGTAACTTATATGTTTTGAATTTTGTAAAATAGATATCATTTTTGAATTCGGAATATCAAATATATCTTAGTGTGATTTTTTGGTATTTTTCTGGAAAACTTCAGTTTTTGATGAATAGTGAAACCACTAAATGGAACTTAAAAAACTGATTTTTCATTTAAATGAAATTTTACCACCTATGTGTTTTGAATTTCAACAATCCTACATACATGGTTTTCATTAAGAAGTAATATGTTGTTCAATGGGATTAAAATAATTTTTTTGGTGAATAGTAACTTTTAAGTTTTAATCGCGATTAGAGGTAAATAGTGTAGTTTAAGGTAAAAATAATGTTTTAATAATATGAAATGACCTAGAAAAATTTCATACCCTCATTGGATGAGTCATGGACGACCAAGACAATCCATGGCTCAACTTGGGGACCCCATGGAGCAACTTTTCTTGAAAATGACATTAATACCTTTTTATTTAAAGTTAAAATTAAAATGTCACAAACATGTGTTGTTTTACTAAAACAATTTTTAGATGGGGTCATACAAGTCATATTTTTGACTATAAATATTAATTATAAATATAAAAATATTCCCTATATCATGATATCTTTTTATAATTTTTATATATTAAATAAATTAATTTATTTATGACACCGTGATGATGCATTGATTACCTCATAAATGAACGATTTAAATAAAATGAGAAGATAGGGTGAAATCTAAGTCTTACACTTGTCACAAACCTATTTAATGGGTTTATTTCGAAACCTTATCACCTTATACTCGAAATATATCCTTTTGGAGCCTTTTAAATCCGAAAATCATTTTATAATAAAGTAATATTTTATAACTTTCCAAGAGTGCCCCTCCTCTTCTCTTATAAAAGGCCGCCACCTCTACCACCTTACACACACCTCTCAAGCCTTTGGCTCGGCCAACCCCAGACCATTTCATCTCTCCAAATCTCTCTCTTCATCATTGAAGCCTCACTTTGGGTAGAATACTTTCCAAGGAAGCCCTTGAGCTCAAATCAAAGAGTTACCCGATTTAAAGGTAATGTCTTCCCTTGTGTTATTTTATTTTATTTTTCTTCTCCAAACCCATAAAATCTATTTATTACCGTTATTTGTAACAAAACCAGTATCTCAAATATACTAGTTTTTTTTTATAAGAAGTATTCGAGCTACACTTTCACACACCTCCGTCTAATGGTTAAAGAACATACTGTTTCTGTGGATGGTAAATTACTGCCTCACGAAATGATGATTGTTCAATATTTTTTTAACACCTTCAAAGTTGGCCATTAAGATGTAACAATATTTATATATGATATATAATATGTTTATGTTTTCCTTAAGATTCTATATTTTTTATTTATGGCATACCTTTATGGTTTACATTATGGGTAAATGCGTTATCTTCATTTTAGGAAGTGCAGACTACTGCCCCCTCAAAGTGATTTGATTCGTTAATGCCATATGTGTGACGTATAAAGGATGGAATTAATTGTATTACATATGATATCCTACTATAATTATAATATAACTTTGTATCATTATTATTTAATTCCATTGAATTCAAAAAAAGAAAAGAAATGAAAGTAGTGTTCATGCGTACGTACAGCTTACCGTCTCCATGAACGGTACATTTAATTTCTTATCTTTAAATGTTATGTACTATTATAAGTACATATATATAATGGATATATATTTAATATATTACATCTAAATGAAGGATATAATTCTGGAATTATAATATATATATCTCTCATTTTGTTTTAATTCCATAAATATGACAAAAAAATGAAAGTAGCGTTCATGCGTACGTACGGCCTACCGTCTCCATTAACGGTGCTTTTAATTTTTTATCTCAAAATGCTATGGAATAGTATAAAATGACTTTATAATGGATATATATTATATTTAAAAATCAATAATATTATGGATATTATGTACCTATAACTACATGGAAAATGCTTTTCCAACTTGTTCGATTTTTTACTCAAGTACCGAACATCGACAAAAATGTCTGATATGAACTCACTTTATTAACCAATTATTATAACATTATAATATGTGATATTAACTGAATAATAATATTTAAATTAGTTCCTTAAGAAATTATAAATTGACCAAATTTTATTATTCATGAGATTAAAGAACGATCGAGTCATGTCGGACACGAGGTACGGGATCCTACCTCTCTCTTTCTTTTTAAGTACACTCTTTTATGTCATTCCTTTTAATCTCATATTTCATATGATTGGGATGTTATTTTATATTAATCTTACTGTACTTTTTATGTTCATTTGATTAGAGACCCTATTTTCTCTCATCAATCCATTTTAAATGTTTTAATTGGTGCTGTTAGGCTGCCAAAATTTCGTAACGGGCTTTTTATCTCACCTTGTGTTTTCGTGAGATTCATCCTACATTTTCCAATATTTCTTTTTGAGTGGTGTATGTAATGTACATTATTCTACTCTTTGTGTAACATACTTTCGTTTATGATTATTTACATCAATGTTTTATAGTACTTCTTTCATGGGGTGTACGTTTCGAAAGTTACCCAAATCGGTAAGGGAACCTTTCACCCACCTCTTTTTAAAAGACTTCTTTTGTTATGTATTTTAATTTTCATCTTATTATGTGGGGATATTTTCTTAAATATCCTTATTGCCATAAATTTTATGTCCAAGAGATGATATACCCTTTATCTCTCTCATCAACTCTTTTTATAAAATTTGATGTGACGTCGTTAGGCTGTCAAGGGAACTTCTTAACCCAATTTCGATTTCTTTGGGTTCAACATGTAGTTATTGAATATGTCATCCTTTGAATATGTGTGAATGAACTTGGATTATTTTACACTTAATATCCACTTATATTGGGTATATTTATATTTTTCGCACATAACTATGAGATTGATTTATCCTTAATTTAAGGATACCATCTTTATAATGGATTTCATCTCAATTTACATTTCAATTGAGACTTCATTGTTGTTATGCACCAATTCACTCTTATATGGTTTATATAATGTCCTTTGGAATATTATATCATGAATACATTTATTCTCATGATATTATAATGTTTTGATTAAATGTTATTCTTCAATTATTGTATTCAAGTGTCTCTCATTTTGTTAAAAACCCTTTAACTAAAATATTGTTTTAAATGTTTTAATGATTTAATCTTATAAATATTTCTCATTAATATTCATGTTTTGAAAATGTTTTTAAGGATTTATTTATATGGATATTAATGGTTTAAAATGTTAAAATCTTCAATGTGGTATGAGATTTCATCTCAATCTCTTTTCATTGAGACATATTTTGTTTTATACATAACCTTCTTTTATACGGTGTATAAACCCCTTTGACTTTTACATTTATCCAAAAGGAATATTTTTATACAAGGTGTTTTACTAAATGATAAAAGGGATTTTTTTTGTCGTACGTATGCGGTGACAATGACTTCTATGTCGCCGTGACCATTATTTGAGTTTCGGCTTCCTCTACAAGACATACCTTTTTTTAAAAGAAAAATAAATACCATGTTTTAATTTTCTTTTATTATGGTATTGAAAATGGTTTTCATAATGTTTTTATATCAATGTGCTGTATTGATATCTTGTGATTGAAAAGTGGAAGTGTTATGTTTCCTTTATGAATGTTTTATGTGATACGATTATGTTATGGTTCTTGGGAATTATTATGGAGACGGGTGGTTCTGTGATAAATTAAGGGCGGGTGAGCCCGATATAGCTCTCCAATGCATTGGGTAACGTGAAGGAGTTAAACGTTAAGGTTTATCCGAAGAGACTTAGGAAATATATTGTGATGTGTATTACAAACATAACCAAGAGGGTTACTCCCTACGTAAGAATGTTATGAATGCCTCAAGTTACCTTTATGTCTTATGATTTCTATGATTTATTCACGATTTGATGAGGTATGTTAAAATGCTTATGTTTTATGAGTAAAGTATGATTTCATACATGGACTAATGTTTTCTTTTCATACTTTTATATCCCTTACTGAGATTTTTATGCTCATCCCAAGTTTTTGAAATGTTTTTCACAGGTCAATGGAAAGGTGCATGAGATATTGATAGTGTCAAGGAAGTGTCAAGAAATAATCCATGTTCTATTTTAAATATGTTTCCGTTGATGGGAAAAAACGAATACTATCTCTTATGTAACTACATTGTTTAAATGTGGAATGTAATTCATGATTTATGATCTAATTCTCTATAAATCTAAATCTGAAAAGATCCTCAATGTGAATTATTCATTTAATTCAATATTAAGTAAGGTTTAAGTTCGGGGCCTTATATTTAGGATATCAATTCATCACATTCCTCATTAAACAACATAGTAACTTCTTTGAAACATTACTGTATACCATAGAGAGTTCCCCACTTGTTGGTAGTGTGATTACTAGTGTAGTGATAAGCCTTTTTTTAACTATTTAAAGAAATATTCAAATTTTATGGACAAGAAAAACATTGCTCCCTGCTGATTAAACTTGTTTAGTTGGTTTGAAAATTGTGAAAAATTATTCACAAATCCTTTTTAATACTATTATAGAGCAAGGAAACTATGGACCTCCATTACTAATGTTGG
The DNA here is from genome assembly GCA_963277665.1 of Viscum album. Taxonomy (NCBI): domain Eukaryota; kingdom Viridiplantae; phylum Streptophyta; class Magnoliopsida; order Santalales; family Viscaceae; genus Viscum; species Viscum album. The sequence goes on along the minus strand of OY728138.1, from coordinate 52,466,254 downwards.
CACGGGCCACTCTTTGATTGGATTTTTCTTAGAAGGGTCCACATAGATTCATTTATTAGTGATAACATGGCCCAAAAATGAAACTTCTTCCATCCATAACATACATTTATTATACATTGAATATAGATTATATTTGAACATGGTCTTTAGGACAGTATTAAAATACTCCTCATGTTCCTCTGTACACTTGGAGTACATCAGAGTATCATCAATAAAGAGTACCATAGCTTTTTGAGGTAATATATAAACACTCTATTTGTTAAGTCTATGAATATTTCTAGAAACATAGTGAGTCTAAAATCCATAACTATGATATAATATTGTCCATACCTCATTTGAAAAGATGTATTTGAAATAACATCCTTCCTCACCTTTAATTGACGATATCCCAACCGAATATCAAACTTAGAGAAATACATGGCCCCACATAGTTGATCAAGAAATTAATCTATCCATGGAATGGGATACTTATTATTTCTCTTTATTTTTTGAGCTCATGATAATCAATATAGAGGCACATTAATCCATCTTTTTTTATGAAGAGAACTAGTGTACCCCATGGTGATAAACTTAAGCATATGAAACCCTTATCCAAATTCCCTTATAAATTTTTCTTCAATTCATCCAACTCAATAGTGTCTATTATATAAGGAATATTTGATGTAGTAAGAGATCTAGGAATAATTTCATTTTAGAACTCAACCTCTCTATCAAGAGGAAGACCAACAATTCTTCAAAGAATACATCAGTGTTGTTCCTCATAATGGGCATGTATTTTATCACGATTCTCTCCTTTTTCTAAATAATTTGAGCTAGATATGCCTACTCATAAGTCAATAATATCCACTATTTAGATAATTATTCTGAAACAGATTCCTCTTCTTCCTTAATCATGTATAGAATTGGAGGATGCATAAGGATATGAAGAGTGATCTACCATTCCCTGACAGTTGATATTGTATTTGTATAAAGATAGCCAATCCATGCCCAAAATAGTATCAAACTCCATGAAAGGAAGTAAGACCAAATTTTATGGGAGTTTTAGACAACAAAAATTATCTAGGGAGGATTTATATACTTTGGATATAATAATTTCCTCATTTTTTATTCTCAAAGATAATTCAACCTCTATATTTTGAGGTGGTGTTAGAATTGTTCTACTAAATTTTCAATATATAAAAGAATGCATAGAACAAAAATCAAATAGTATGTTATCTTTTATTGAATGAATAACCAACATAACTATCACTAAATTATTATCAATATCCACATCAATAGTAATGATGGAATAAGATTTACCATTATCCTTTTTCTTTGGTGGCTACTGACACTGATTACCCTCAAGGAATAATGGTTTAGTAAACTAGATTACATAGTTCCCTCTCACCCTAGAGTTGAAGCATTGAACCATGGGTGGTTCTCTCCTTTCCTCCATCATAGTGGATAAATTATTAATGTATCTCTGACATTCATGATCATGGTGACCTTTTCTCCCATAATTGAATCATTTCACCATCCCTTTGAGGCAATTCCCATGATCCTTTATCCCACATTTTTGACCTTTGAGTAGTTGAGTTTTCTTTCCACATTTTTCATTAGATTCTATAGCTTGAAAATTCATATATTGTTTCTTATCTCCATAGCCATGGGACCATTCTAAAAAATCCTTCTTCACATTGAGATCACATCAAAAAAATCATAACTCCCAATGTCTCGAATAGATAGAGACTTTTGGAGGTGTGGTTTTAAACCACTAAAAATATATCAATTTTTCTATCATTATTGATAGAAAAACCTGAGGCATACCATGCAACACATTTGATTTTTTAAGACATAAAAGATTCACATTCCTTTTGCTTTATATCTATGAATTATCTCTCCAACTTTGTATGAAGATTTTAAAAAAAAATACTTAATAAGAAAATTTTTATAATGTATTCTTACTCCATATCTTCAATTTTGTCCTCTGCATTGGTGTTCTTAATGAACTCCTACCATTGATGAGCCTCTCCATCAAAATGATAGATTACTATAGTTTCCTCCTCCTTCTCAGAGCAGTGAAGAACGTAAAATATTTTCTCCATTGATTTGAAGCACTTTTCCATGAAAAGTGGATAAGAATATCCACTATATTTTAGTGGTCATTGAGATATCAAAGATTTGATGGCTAATTTATCCCTCTTAGGTGAAGGATGATGTTACACATTATTTAGGTTATTGTTCATAAATATATAAAACTGGGTAAGCATCACCATGAAATTTTGAACTCCATATCCCAAGGCATTGTGGATGTCGTTTGGGAAATCACTGCATTTCCCCTCACATGGGTTTTTGTCTTGGTTCTTCCTGGTTCCCACTATTTATAAAAAATAAAAAGTTTAAACAAAACATAATTCAACAATTCATGTATAAAAAACCCCTTCCTTTGTAAAATTAACTCTATAAGTATATCTTGTGGGATCCCTATGTTTATCATTTTTGTAAAATAAAGATTATTGGGTGCTTAAATTTATTTAGTCGAATACTAAGGGTCTTCACTGATTTTCTCTAATACAAATTCCCAAATTAAATAAACCGTGATCTGATATGAAATATAGTGACCCTACTTTTTCATACATGAATATTATATAATTTTAAAAATAAAAAACATTAAATCATTAAAATCCAGGTTCCAAAGGTTTAGTGTTTTGGGAAAATTAAGACCATACATAACATCTAAAAGAACATAAACATTATTTAATTCCTTTTTATCTTGCTTCTTAGTATCCCTTTTGTACTCTTTAGTATAATTAGTCACCATAGGTTATAAATCAAATAAAGGGGTGAGCTAAAGGCCCAATAAGATAACAAATTAGAACATGAATCTATATAACATATGTGAGAATAATAATCATAATCATAACATAAGTATGGGATCATCATCATATTCATAATATGGAAAATGAGATAAAGGCATGGAATTTTGTAGCGCATAAAAATAAAACATCATGTCTTAGTGGTCAATTCCACACAAAGCTGTGAAAAAATCTATCATCATGTCCACACATAATATATTTACATAATCATAACTTCATCGTCATTTTGAAAAAAATATAGCATCATTTTCACAAATATTTTCCATTATCTCATGGGATAAATCACATTAACCAATGCATTGGAGTGCCATATAATTCATAGTGAACCCGTCACATCATAACATTTACATAATCATGCATCCCACATAGAACATATATCAATATTTGGACATAACATAACCCATGAAAAAAATGGGTTTCATGAGAATACATTAATGAGTAAACATTGGGGGTTCCAAAATAAATATTAATAACATACTTGGTAAAAGAATCATCAATCTTCGGTGAAGAAGAAACAATCTCAAGAGAAGTAAAAGATATTTTATTAGAAAGGAGAGTAATTTTTGAAAACCCTTTGAATTTTTTACAAAATTAGATTGGAAACATGTATATCCCAAAAAATTCAATGTTAGAAAAAAAAAATTATATTTAAAATAACATCTATTCTGATATTCGGCATGAAAGAAAAATAACCCAAAGAAATGAAATTGGGTTTCAGAATCCCCTTTCCATATGTCTAAATAATTTCTTCACTTTAATATCTAGGATAATAAAATTAGATTCATTAATTACTGAATAAAAAACCACTTTTACAAGCATATGATTCATTTTAATTTTATTATGTTCTTTTATGGAAATTTTAATGAGTTATTGAGTTAAATTTCATTGTTCAGGAGGGTTTGTTTTTCTTGGTTTTCAAGATCGGTTCACTTGTATATATGTATGGAACATCATGTAAAAAGAGAATAATTATTCATAATTGAAATTATATGTTATTAAGAAACATCCAAAAATTTAAATGGTCTTATATATTATTATTTATCCAGGTATGAGGATGATTCGTTATATAAAACATTAATGACAATCGTTTAGATTAAGTTGGCAGTTTTTCGATCATCATGAACTAGTTTTGTTTTACTATTTAATATTATGTATATATGTTAATTATGTAACATAAATAAGTTAATAAAATAAATTTTACAATCTATTTCAACCATTATAATGGTATTATGACCGTCCATAAAAGTGGTAAAGAGAAATTTGTCGTCATCGAAGGTGAAAATCAACACCATAAAGACGATGTTTTTATTTTTAGAATAAAAGGGAGAGGAGATGATTTTTGATGATATATTATTACATTAAATTAATAAAATTCTATTATAAACTAGATATTGTAGTTATCATTCCACTTGGATAAGGGGACGTGGGGAGATAAAAAAGGATTTTACCTCTTGAATTCTTATCCTTGGGAACTTCCTTAGGAAAATTCATTTTGGTCTTTGGTTGAAACCAAAGGGTCATGAACGTGGGGGAGAAGCTTGGGAAGAGTATTGGGTAGAATTTTTACATTATTTAGATCTTGTTATTTATGAGGAGAATAGGTGGTGAGGGGTGGTATTTATCGTGGAGGAGGGGTGTTTTTTGATTATTTTATTCCTTGCTTTATTATTTTGGCTCAAGAATATGTTTACTTTGAACCTTATCATTAAATATAATAAGTAATGAAGTATTGTTTGAGATTATGGGATTCTATATTCCATATATCATCAATGAATAAATAATTCATGTATTTATATAATGTTGTTAATTATCGTATTTCACTATTATCCAAAATTTAAACCATTTTAGAAAAATCCAAAAAAATCAACCTAAATATTTTTTGATGTGTAGAATTAAAAAATGAATTCATTTTTATGAAAAAAATACCAAGTTTGAGAAATTTGAATTTTAATTAGAAATGTCATTTTTATGAAAAATATTGATTTTAAAATTACAACTTATTTTAAGACACTTTTTAAAATTAATTAAGGTCTCAGAAAATTATCAAATAATCATAAAAAAACAAAATATTATTTTTTAATCTATTTTATAAAAATAAAATTTCTTTTAAATAATTATATTAATTAAAAGAATTTATATAAACTTTTATGTTTTATAAAAATACTAACACTTAATTTATCATTTTTAAAACATTTATTTACTAATACTATGATATAATTATATCATATTTTCATTTATAATTCGATTAAATTTTATTTATACTTCTATATGCGAGTTTACTATTCTATTGGCCAAATTTACTATTCCTAATAGTACATTAATATTCAAAAGGTCATGTTACTATTCTATTGATATAGATTCTTTAATTTTATTAATACCACTTATTTAATTCTTAGTTCATGAAAATAATGTTTTTATTGGGAATAATTATACTATAGGAAGAAATTCCACTGATAAAAGTTTGGTCTGCTAGATATTTCTATGCATTGATAAGAAATTACCCTTTGGGTTTATTATTAAAGGGGGAGAAATGATGTTAGTGAAATTTGGAATCAATATCAAATGGGGGAGTTGAGGTGACACAAACAATACATGAATAAATATTATATCTTATTAGATGGATATTCATGAAATATCATTAATATACATGAAAGAACCATAAAGGTTTAGTGTCATTATAAAATTGGATTTATAAGGAAATGGTACACAAAATATCAACCTCATCACGCACTAATTTCTTCAAATCTGAAACCCATCTTTGTCATATCACACTGAAAACATTTATTCATATCATTAGGAAAAGAGAACATAATAAATGGTGTTATCAAATGATTAGTATAAGTAAACATGGGACATGTTAATTAATAATAATTTTTGATAATAAAATGATCATATGGGTACAATAACAATATCTTAACATTTGAAAATCATTCAAAAAATTTCATAGATCATAATCACAATGCTTGGAATAAATATTGGCAGTTCACAAGACATTAATCATAAAGGAATCAAAGAATACGAGCCATGAGAGAATAGAATTTGAATAAGACAATTTCATAAAAGTGTGTTATAATAATAATCATCTAAATTTTATTTCAAGTATACCCACTAAGACATTCATCACATGTTATGCTAGGGATAACCACCCATGTGCCCACTTTTGGATTGGGATAATGTGTACCATATTTTTATCTTGAGATGACCTCCCATATTCCATTAAATCTCATACAACTTTAATATGTACCCAATTAATTGGGTTTATATGATTAAACCACCTGTCATGTAATCATAATCCATTTATATGTATGAAAGAAGATCATGAAAATAGTTTTCATTTCATCATAGTTAACCCATGGAAACAAAAATCTCTTTCATCATGATTTAATCATTACAATAAATAATCATAAAGTGTAGGAATAATGTCAATATCATCATATCATATCCTCAATTAAGCATACGTAATATGAAATGATTTTATCATAAATAAAAAATGCCTTAAAAGAATAACTGGAATATTTCATTAGGAAAAAAACCATTTTTATTTTTAAATCACTTATTTAAAATCAAAAAATATAAAATATATTTAGGAAAAATTCTTATTTGAAAATTACCAATGAAATTTTTAATAAATTTCCTAATGATATATTTATTATAATAGAATGAAAATAAATTCGGATGGTGTATGTAAAAATAAATATTTCATTCACACATTTATTAAAAAGTACATCATTAAGAAAATGACAAGAATAATCCTTTCAAAAAATTTCTATTGAAAGTAAATCATGGTTAATATTTTCCTTGGAAAATCATAGTATAATATTATGAACATTATTGAAAACATTCTAATAAAAATATGGACATGAAAGAAAAATATTCTCAACTAGATAGTAAAAAAATTGTTTTACTTGAAAATATTCTTTCAGACAATTGAGTAATTTGTCAGAGGAATATGAAAACAAATTAACACAAAAAAATATAAAAAGGTTAATAAAACACATTATACATTTTATAGATATATAATGTAATTTCATCATCAGAAATTTAATCAAAAAAAATATGGGTAAAAATGAGATTCTAACATAAAACCCTTACCTCAAATTTGACTAGCTACGTAAACATTACAACCTTCTATTTAAAAACTAAAATTTATTATAACTATATAATAGAAAAACATTAACACTTTTAATACCATATATTGTCCAATTAAAAAATAGTACTACCATTTCATTAAAAATTCTTTATTAAAATATCAGTTTCGGGTGACAACTGTTTTGTTTTTCTTGAATGTTTTGATTCAGCTATTATGGTCCTTCCATCTTGATCATGGTAAAATAATCTCAAAAAATTTAAACATGATATAAATATCATAAATATCCATTATATACATATTTATAAACATACATAAAATCTATATATATAATAATGTGTTACATTGTTCATGGAGATAATAGTTTATACGTACGAATGAATGTTGTTTTAATTTTCTAAAAAATATAAACGAATATATATAGTATTTTAAAATTATAGAATAAAAATTATATCATAAAAATTATATATATATATATATATAATGCATACTTATATCCATAAATGAGAGATGATGACAGAAAATGAATCATATCACCACTTGGAGGTGGTAGTTCACACAAACGTATGAGTGATACTTTAAATTTCTATTTGATGGAAAAGAGGTGGAAAATGGTTGTAACATCAAAATAATAACATCTAATTATATTTATTATATTATATTAATTATTTAATTATGTATAAAATAATCTTAGTTGAAATATAATAAGATATAAAACTGAAAGATCTCAGTTAATATTTGTACCTCTTATTAGAGAGACCGCAATGGGATTATAACTTATGCCTTGAAAAATTAGTCTTAGGAGAATAAAATGGAAAATAGGATAAAGGGAAGGAATCAAGAAAGTTTTTAGGTAAGTTATTTGATTTAGAAGGCTCCAAATTCATGAAAAATGGAGGATAAGTGGTGTCATTTCATAAGCAAGAGAGATGACACACATGGAATCTTAAATGATTTAAATAATATAAGGTCACTTTCAAGTGAAAGTGGAAAAAATGGAAAATTATTCAAATTTAAGATAATATATGGTACAAATATCTTTAAACTTAAAGAGTTATACATGTTTATTTTTCAATTTTACCCTTATCTCTTTGTTTAACACTCCAATAAACCTATTTTAACCTTATTTGTGGTAATTTTATTTAACTATTTTCACTATTCATTATAGAATAGAATAAAAGTGGAATAATAAATAATTTTTTAAATGATTAATCAAAAAATAGAAAAAAAATTTATTAAATTATATTTTCATATGTGGAAAAAAATAATTTTAAATCAAGTGCGTGAAATGCAATGAAAACCTATTTTTAGACAAATGTATTTTTAAGAATAAAACTGAATTTACATTTATTAATTGCTTAGTAAAAAAAATTAAATAAATGTTAAAATATTCTATTGAATATGTAATCAATAAATTTTATTAAATAAATTAATAATTAATGTTTTATCTATTTTATTATGATTAAATCACATTGCGCACTTAAGAACAGTTGTAGGAAAAAAATACCTTTTTTACCTTAAATGGTTTTTTATTCATTCCTAACATTTATATAACTAAAATATTTATTTTTATTCATAAATAACTATTAAATTTAATTAAAATAACATTTTTAATAGTGATAAATATTTTTTTTATATAATTATACATAACATGTATTGTAATACATTTCATCAAAAAGTATGTCTTCTGAGAAAAAATCATTTTACTAAATATTTGCTGATTATTTCATAGGTATTAGTCAACACGTTTTAATTGTGCATAAAATTTATATATATTTCATAATTCTTTTAATCCAATTAATACCATCTAATCTAATATTTAGGTTATATATGTATACAATATCATTGTTCATTTAGACTCAAGGTTGTGTGTAAAGTAAGAAAACAAATACTTCAAATTTATTTCCTAGAAAATATGTTTAAAATATAGGGGTGTAACATTACAATCATATTAAACTGAATTTATAACTCAAAATTATATCACTCTAACACAAAAAAATGAGGATATCTCTAATTAATCACATCCTTGGGTTCCAATTTTTCTGTTGAATTTTTAATTTCTTTAAAGAACATTAACCGGGTGTGTAATATTATTCCATAGCTCTTTATATCAATTATCCAAGGTTTCTTCCATTTTTTCTTTATAATAAAGATAATTATATAATGGTATAACCACTAATTTTAGTACATATAAAGTGTCAAGAATTTACTTTATAAAAATTGATATATAAAGAAATTCATGAACTTGAGAGAGGTTTGGTGGAATCACCAAGATAAGAGAAACCATCTCGATCGGATCAGGAAACTCCAAAGGGTGGTATATATATATGAATAAAAATTTCCTTTTTTCTAAATATCATAACCTTATTCCATATATAAATTCATATTAATAAATTCTCACCAACTTCAAATTCTATATCTCAACAATGATTGTCAGCAAATATTTTCAATCGACACTAAGATTCCTTGATGTGATTCGAAATGAATATACATTTCTATAACATTTATTTAGTTAGCTTCGGTACCAATATATTTCATTTTGCAAGTTTAACCCAAATTTTTTTAGTTTTTTACTTATTTCCATCGATGGATTCATAATGATTCTTCTTATTTTTAGAGTGAAAGGTGTTGTTATACGAGAAGATGAAAATATGAAGGTGTTGATACCATCCAACATTAAAATATAGAGAATTTGATATTATCATATCCTCTAGGGATTAAATGGTTCTCTTAGATTGACCATATATCCATAGATGATTATTATTATTGAAGGATAACTCTGTATCCATATCTTGTGGAAGACTTCACCATAACATCAAGGTGATCCTTAGATATAGATCAAATATAATATTATATGTTACTCCATGAAACCTTACCACTTAATTAATATATATCCAAGAATGAAAAACTAGAGCAACATATTCTCTAATAATAATGAAATATGCCAACTTCATATTGAAAAAGAATATGTCCCACGAAAAATTATGGCCTGTAGATGTTTTGGGGAGTCCGATGATGAAATATGTGGTGATATTTTCCTATATTCATTATGGTATGTGTAATGGTCATAATATTCCCTTAGACATATGTCTCTCAGTATGAACATGATAACATATTAATAACTTAGTTACATACTCAAACAATATCTCTCTTCGTGTTATCCCACTAGAAACACTCTTCCAATTTTCTAAGAATATTCATACTTCTATGATGAATAAATAATGATTAGCTATGAGCTTATTTAAATACATCCATATTCATATCTAGTATTCATGTTACTCATAATTGATTCATTAACCTTATCATTCTATCACAATAAATGTTGAACTCATGATCATTTCTCGCCTTCATTTTCAACTCTACATCTTATTTATGAACCTCTTTAATCTACACATGTATATTTTGTTGAACATTCATATGAGAAAGATAATATTTTCCCCATATCTTCATGATTTCAAGATCTATCTTATATAATTCCATAAGTATTAATTTTTTTTCTATCCTCATTATGGAAAAAGTATCATGGTATTTCCACCACGAAGCATCAACCATCTTATTTTCATTCTTGGGATAGTAATGTATTGAGCATTCATAACAATTAATCAACTCCAACTATCTTCTATGGAACATATTAAACTCTTTTTAGGTGAATATATACATTAATATATTATGATTAGTATATATGTCACATCATTCCTTATAAACATTACACCTATATATATTTAATGAATATATTTCCACTGCTACCTATAAATCATGAGTCTGGTAATTTTTCTCATGAACCTTCAATTGGTGTGTAGAAAAATCTATCACCATATCATTCTACATAATAAAATATCAAACCATTTCCTTAATTTGTCACTATAAATAGAAAACCCGTATCCATTATAGGGTAGTGAGAGAATTGGTTCACAAACTAATGTTCTCTTCAATTAATTGGTTTTTTTTCACATTCACTAGTCCAAAGGATCTTTAATACCTTTTGAGTTAACTTAGTGGGTGAATCAGATAATCATGAGAAATTATTTACGAATTATTTATTATTTCCAACTAATCCATGAAAATGATGGATCTTAATCATAGTGTTTGGTATGGGATAATGTCCAATAACATTCTTCCTTGAAGGATTCATTGATATACCATCACTTGAGATTATATGAACCAAGAATGAAACCTTTTGTATTAAAAATTAACACATGGAATTTTTTTCAAATAACTTATCCTTTATTTGGTTCATCAGTACAACCCTCAAGTGATATTCATTATCTACTCTAATAATGGAATACATATTAATATCATCAATAAATACTAACAGAAATTGATTAAGGAAAAATATAAATACTCTATTCATTAGATCTACGAAGATAGAACTATACATAAGAAGAAAAAATTATATCACTATAAATTTATAGTTTCAATACCTATTATAGAAGGATATATTGGGTATGTCTTCACTTTTAACCCTCAAGTGATAGTTTCTAGATCGAAGATCAATCCTTCAAAAATATTGATATACACATAATTAATTTTTTAAAATAATAAATACGAGGTAGAGGATAATTATTATTGATTATGATCTTGTTAAGTTTTTAAAAGTCAATGTCAAGTCACATTGACCCATTATTCTTCTTAAAAAAGACCATTTACACCCTATTTTGATTCTATTTTCTGAATGAATCCCCCAAAAAGATTCTAATAGAGTTGCTTCTTTAATAATTGTAACTCAATTGGGGTCATTCTATTTAGAGTCTTCTAAATAGGTGTAGCATAAGGTATGTGTTCTATTGAAAAATCAACTTTACGATTCAATAATGTACTAGGAAAAATTTAGAAAAATACTTCCATAAACTCTCATAAAATAAGCCTATCATCGATGTTGAGTATCTACCCAAACATATGGGATAAATACCCTATTTGAATAAGACTCAAGACCCATATAATGGATGAACTTTTTATTGAAAGTTCATATTTATCCCTACACATATATAAAATCATTGGTTGTTTTAGAATATAAAATATTACTTCCCTTTTGAGGTAATTTAAATGGTATTTATATAAAGAAAACCAATCAATTCCCAAAATGAAATAAAATTCAACTAGATTAAGAATAGTGAGATTTTTAGAAAGCACCTTTACGCAAACTTCAATCAAAGAATAATTATATACTTGAGATTATATCATCATATCATTATGAGTTTTAAAACTAATTTATTATTTAATTATTGAGGAGGTAATATGATACCCATATAAAATTATTCATATTTAAAAGAGTGGGTATTTCTAGAACTATATTAGACATTATCATTTCTAGAGTGGATATCAAGTATACTTTTAACCACTTAATTATCATAACCCACATATGAAATATAGATCACATGAGATTTCCATGTTTATTTTCACTTAAGAGGTTATTTATTTATATCATCATCATTAATTTTCAGATTCAAGAACCAGTTAGTATATTTTCTATACTCCTTTCATTTGACACACGAGAGTGTGGGTGGTGCATTCTTTTGAGCTTTCTATCTATTTTTGTTATTCGAAAAAAAATTCCCATCACATTAGAATTTGATTATTTAATGACCTTCCTTTCCACACATAAATCATTTATAAGTCACCTTATGAAAATTTTATCCATTATTTTTTTCATACTTCCAACACAATGGAAGAATAATCTTTGTCCCTATATGGTTTTTAATTTTATAATTTACATCTAATTCCATATTTATTTAATTATAAAATTCCTGAGATTTATGGGCGACTCTAATATCAATTTATACCTAAATATCACATTGAATGATTTATTCATAGCTACTAAAGAATCTTATGGATATATCCCTCTAGATATTTGGTTTTAATCCATTTAATAATTTATAAATCTTACATCACAAGTTTTATGATAACACTACAATTGTATATCACAAGTCTTGTAAAATTTTCATCATATGTACTAATGGATTCATCATCGTATTAATTTTGACCAATGAATCCACTATATATTATAAAATTAATAATATAATGAATATACCTATCAAAAAATAACTATCTAAACTAATCCCACAACATAGAGTGAATCTATTCCTATTTCCTGTTGTTCTTGATAAGATACCACTAGTGATATACTTAACCATCTAAATGGTAAATAGTTAAAATATATTTTTTATGATATAAGTTTAATAAAATAGAAAATATATTTTCAATGGTATTGAACCATTTCTCAACAGCTAGTGGATTAGTGTACCCACTAGAAGAAGGTGGATATTTCCTAATAAAGGAATCAAAAAAATTGTATTACCTCATTTTATCATTTGTAATATGAACATGATTCATGGATTGAGAAATTTGTGTAAGAATAGAAATGATATTTTAAATTATAAATCCCATAAAATTCAGTTTATCTAGAGGATAATCATTACATTATCATACATATTTAGTGTTAACATGATTCTTTTCAGTTCAATCAATTGGTTAAAACCAAAAAAAATAATTTTACTAACAATAATAACAGTGAGAAACAACATAATCATAAAAATAATTTATATGATATTGAAATCATGACTCCTTTTCTTCAATATATGGTATATTATGTTTAACCTAATCTATCTATGGTCATCATAATGGCTCGTAAATAAAATATGAATTTACATAATCATATCCCCTTAGAGTATCTAACCAGGTGTGTAGTCTTAGGTCCACTCATCATGTACAATCAATGATCAAGATAATACCCAATTCCCACCATTCAGAGTTATCACCCATAGGTGAATTTGTTCCTTATCCACATCCAATTTTTTGTATCTTTATTGAGATTAATTTTCTAGTAATACTAATAAAACTTTCTTTACCATAAATTTAAGATGGTATCCTATACATAGTATTTTATTAAGGGTTCTCTATAAAGTTTCACCATTATATTTTCCCCAAAAAAACAAAATTCTTCTCTGACACCAACTAAGGAAACCTAACCACTGCATACATAAATATTGTATCTTATTAGATGAATATTCATCATATATAATTAATATCCATAAAAAATCCATAATGGTTTAGTGTCATTGTAAACTTAGATAATGAAATACGACATATATAAAATTATACATCCGATCCCACTAAGTTCTTCATAATTAGTTCCCTTATTTGATATATTATACTTAAAACTTTTCTTCATATACTATTGGAAAGTAAAAAATAATGGGTGACATAATATGGTAAAGAAGGTTAAATAAGGGAGATATTAAATTATAATTATTTTAAAACAAAAAATGAACATAAGGGTATGAGAACAAGAACTTAACATTTAAAAATCATACCCTTAAATTCATAGATAATAATCACGAGGCATGACATTAATCTTGGTAGTTCATAAGAAATTAATCATAAAGGAATAAAAGAATATAAGTCAATAGAGAATAACATTTTCATGATATCATGTTATAAAATACTTTTTTAATCATAATCGTAGAAATATTATGTCAAGGCTACCCACTAATTCATTCATCACAGTTAGGTTTGGGCTATGTACCCAATTACCGACTTTAGGATTAGGATAGCCTCTAGTATACCCTCTTTTATGGATGAGATAACCTCTCATATTCCATTTCATCTAATAAAACATTAATATTTACCTAATTAAATGTAGGTCTATAAAGGACCCTCTCATCACCTAATCATAATCCATTAATATGTATGCCACAAGATCAATGATACATTTATCATTTCATCACAGCTCAAATTGTGGAAAATAAAAAGGGTTTCATCAAGATTTGACATCATAATAAATAAAAATCTTGATAAAAAAAGAAATCAATCATATCATCATATCCCAAGGGCATAATATGTAGCATATAAGGGTATTATCATATATGAAAAATACCTTTAAAATATCACTATCATATTTCACGAGGAAAATACCCATTTCATTTTGAAAGGAATTATTAAAAATCTTAAAATTTGAAAAATTTTAAGGAAAAATTTTACTTTAAAATAAATATGTAAAATTTTAATAAAATGTTTAGTTAAAAGAGTAATAATTATGTTGGGAAGATCCATTTTTATATTTTACATTAAAAAATTATTTCATTCTACCATTTGGTAAAAAAGTACCTTAGTGGAAAATGACAAGAAGATTATTTTTAAAACATTTTATATGAAGTCATAAAAGGTTAAGAATGACTTTAAAAATTACATAATAATAGAAAAACCATTCTAGATAATATTTTAAATATAATATTGACATATAATAAATATATTTTTGACAAAATTGAAAAACAAAGATAGTTTTCCATAAAACAATTATTTCATACATTTGCGTACTTACAGAGAGAAAAATCAATAAAAATTTATTAATTTAAATAAATAAATAAATATTATAATAAAATTAATAATATTTTAAATAGATACATCATATAATTTCTGCATCATAAATTTAAACATAAACAATTATAGTAAAAATGAAATTGTAACATAAAAATATTACCTCAAGTTCGACTTGCTTAGTAAGCACTCTAAACTCATGTTTAATAAAATTAAATTTATTATAATTATATAAAATAAAAATATTTATACTTATAATACCATCCATGGTTTAATTATAATATTTTATTACCCATTCATGAATAATTGTGTTTTAAAATCAATGCTTCGTGTGATAACTGCTTCACATTTCAATAATGATTCAATTTTGATATTATGTTCTTTGAATGTTGATTATGGTTCCATCAGATAAATAATTTTAATAATGATATAAATATCATATATGTTAATTAAATACATATTTAGAATAATTCATATAAATTAGAGATAGAAAAAGTAATTACACTATTCATGGAGATCGTAGTATATATGCATGCATGATCATCATTTTCATTTTCTAATGAAAAGAAGGAAAGAAAGATAAATAATATTTTATCATTAAATAATAATAATTAAATATTAAATATCATATTTATTTTTCAAATCCATCATTATATCCATTAATATGGAGTGGTTATAGAAAATAAAGCATACACTACATGGAGTCGGTAGTCCACACACACACATGATCGATAATTTCATTTCCTATTTGATGGAATGGAAGTAAAAAATGGTTGTTCCATAAACATAATTTAATATAAATATATTTCTAGACTAGATCCTCATATTATTATTTATACAATAGGTTTATTTGATATATAATAATAAATAAAATTGAAATAGCTCGGTTAATATTTATACATCTTCTTTGAAAGACTGCCTTTAGATTACATATTAAGCCTTGAAAGATTATAATTAATAGAAGATCAGAGACACTAAGATTAATTTAAGGAATCTAGAAAGGTTTATGGGTTAGTATTTTCTAATATATGTGAAAAAAATCGTGAATAATGAAGGTTATTAGGTGTCCATTTATAATTGAGGGAGTCAACAAACATGAATTTATTTAACAGATATAAATAATATAACATCACATTCATGTGAAAGTTGAACAAAATGGAAAATTAATCAATGTTAAAATAATATAGGGTCGAAATATCCTCATAAAATAATAATTAGTCAATTTTATTTGGCAATATTAACCTTATCTATTCGTTTAACCACTGATAAACCCATTTTAACCTTAGCCGTGGTAAAACATTTTTACTAATTATACAATTCATTATGACCAAAAATAAAAGTAACCTCACTACCATAATTTTAAATTAAAATTAAAAATATTGAACTAATATTATAAATTTCAATTTATATAGGTGGAATAAATTAATTTTAAAATATGACTGTGAAATGAAATGAAAACCCGTTTTTATATAGTTGTATTTAAAGCATAAAAGTAAATTTACTTTCATTCCTTTCACTATAAAAACTATAAAATTAATGTTAAAATATTTTATTGAATATATCATATATAAATATAATTAAAACTATTAATAAATGATGTCTAATTTAATATAATATTATAACAAAATAATTCTCACATAAAAATATTTTTTATGAAAAATAAAACATTTTATCTTTAAATGATTTTATCTTTATTCCTAACCATTAAATTACTAATTTATGGATTTTTATTCATACATTAAAAATAAAATTCATTGAAATAAAATTTTTAATAGTTATAAATTTATTTATCATATATAATAATACAAAACAAGTATAAAAATCCATTTGATAAAAAATTGTCTTTTAATCATTGAATGATTTTATTAAAATACTAATGATAATTTTTAGGTATTAATCAATAAATTTGAATTTAGTAAAATATTTATATATATTTTTCATAATGTAGTTAATCATATCCACACCTTCTAATCCAAAAACTATGTTATAAATGTATATTATATCACTCTTCATTAAGATTTTGGGTTGTGTGTAAAGAAATATGTCATATACTTCAAGATTATTTGAAAGGAAATAAATTTAAAATATTGGTGTGTTAGAAGAATCACCTTTCAAGCGAAATAATTTGGATATAGTTGAAACATTATTTCCATAAGGGTGGGGAATATACCTTTCAATTATGGTTCAGTATATTAAAGAATTAGGGAGATAACAAGTGATATGATAATGGGTTTAATGATGTTTTAAAATTGACATAATTTGATAACAACTGATTAAATGGTTTCTAGAGCCTATGTTTTAAGGTAAGTGTATAATTACTACTTGATCGTGTTTTTCATTATAAATAATAAATTACATATTTTTAGAGTTATGGATAAGATATTTTGTTACTATTTCCATTTTTCTAGATCCAAATTTCATTGAAACCTCCTTGAATTGATAAAAAAACTAAATGGGGTTTGCATTTAAACAATTATTTTCAATGCATTAGATTTATAAAATCATAGAATAATATTGAAACCATTCTGGATAACAATTTTTTTATTGTTAATCTTGGTAATATATCAATTTTTCATATTAATACTTCACATGGTACAAGCTATATAAAATCATAGACTAAAATTGGTGGATCTTAAAAGTTTTTTAGTAGGATACTGAGGATAGTGCCATAATGGCGTGGTATATGGCATATTATAGAATAAAAATGAGATATTATAGTGGTAACATAAAATTTAAAATGAATTTAAGTAATCCCAGGTCATTTAAAAGTTCTAGAAATGGAGATATAAAGTGGTTCATGATGTTTTTACTGAAGGTGGTTCTTAAGAGTGAACTGAAGTGGGGAGTTGGTTCTAAACATTCTATGGTTTGTGGAATTTTGAATTATAAATTCCCAATGAGAAATGTGAAAACCTATAATTGGAATTTTGAAATCGATTGTGTATTTTATGTATTATTATGTAAAATTGGGATCTAGAGTTGGGCACACCATAGTGTAAGGAATTTTAGGCATTTGGTTTGATAGATTGAGGAGGAAATGGGAATCAAGCCAGTTTAGATACTGTTGTGAATGGTTTTTTAGTTATTTTGTTTTTGGATTCTATTAGAAATGGGAAATATGCCATTGTGTAATGAATTTCTCCTAGATATTCATTATTTCATAGAGAAGATTTATCAATGCTTTGACCGGTCATGATTTAGTCAAATTATAAATCCAAAATGGTTTCAATTCAGGGGATGTATTGTTGAAAATTATATAGTTTTTAAAGTTTATGGATAATGTGGACATCAATACACCCATTTTTAGACCCAACATGCCATGGTATTCGGTTATTTCAGGAAAATTAAAAATTTAGGTAGATTAAGATGGAGGAATGATAATGAAATTAAACGGGACATTAATTCATTTAATTATAGTTAAATTTAAGGAATTATCATTATGTGACACGTGTAAATTTAAGGGAGGACAATTTTAGATATCCAAATAGTTTTTATTTGTATAGGAAATGTGAGTAATGAAGAGGTAATGAATAATAAACGAAGAAAAACATCTACATATATTATTCTAGTGTGGATTTGAAACATGAAGGAATTAATTAGATATACTGTTCATGAAAGATAAAATTGAAGCATAATTATAACACCCATCATGATTCATTGTTATTATTTTCTTTTGGGATTCCTTGTGTGTAAGGTCCCAAATTTTCCAAAGGTATGTTATTATATATGTTTTGACATGGGCCTCATATTTTTGGATAGATAAGTGTTTCCCCTTGTTTATTTGAATGCCTATGGGTGTTCCCGGGGTTCCAGACATGAAAGAGGAAGAAAATGGAATTTATGTACATGTTGCATGGTTTGCACATGGTTAGTGAAAACTGTGCGGATCATCCCAGGTAACTGTGAAGCCATGGATTGAGGCTTACACACAGTAAAGAAAACCGTGTGGAATTCCGAGGAAACAATTCTAAGGGGTGTTCTTTGGGAAGTGGATCACACACAGTTTGTGCATGGTTTTACAAAAAGTGTGAGTAAACTATGTGGCCCAGAAAAGATGGAAAATTTACAAAATTTCCAATATGGGCTTTCAAACCCCAACTAGGGATTTTATATCATTCATCCCCTCTCAAAACTAACAAAGAATTTGGAAGACCCAATCCTACCATGGGTGGTTCTTATTCGATTACTGAACGTTTAGAGTTCCATTGGCTGTAGATCTAAGCTCCGAGCAAGTCTAATATCCTCCTTGCTTCCTCTCTTCGATTGGGGTTCCAATATTTCTTCCATCTCATTCCAACGCTCTAAAACCATCTTTTTCAGGTGAGTTTTAGGTTTAGGATCAAAATTTTGTTTGAATCTGGATCCATGGATATGATTGAGAGTGTGTTCATCATCATATTCATGGTAGCTGGTCTACAAGTTATATCCCATAGTTTTGTTATTTATTTGTGGATGTGTGTTGTGATTTTTCCTATATCTTATTGTGTATTTGTTTCCTTGAGTTTTATTAGGTAAATTGGGTTCCCAAATGATTTTCATGAAACCCTCACAATTCCTGTAGGATGCGTAGGGAGTGACGTGACCATTTTAGTGCCACCTATGGGGTGCGCCGACATTTTCAGACATAAAGAGTTGTAAGGGTTAAGTGAATGATTGCTGAATAACAATGCAGAACCCATGTAAAGCATGTTTTAATAGTTTATTAGGTTGTAAATATAATGATGATAAATATTACTTGAGTGTTAAAGGAAAAAGATATTGTTGGAATGACCTGAAAATGGGTAATTGGGTTGAAAGAGATTATGTCGACTGTTTCATGAATTTTGGTTAGAAATTACTGAGGGGGTTATGGAATATTAAATGGTGAACTTGTAATTGGGTAATGGAATGGGAAATGGGGAATGTGCTAATGGGATGTAATAAGGATGTGAGTGAATTTTTGGAATGGGTTAATACATGATTATTAGGTGGTACACCAAAATTATTGAAATTAGTAAAGGAATTGTGTTATGTAATACGAAAATGGTACTTGATATGAATAAGTGGGTAAATTCTTGTGAAATGATAATGAAAAAATGGGATAATGAATGGTCAATGATGAATTGGGATAAGACATAGGTGTTTTTGAATACACTTAATGGGTTACGGCAGAAGAATGAGAATTTGGTTGAATGGATATGAATTGTAAATACTAAATGTATTAATGGGTTATGGCATAGATTTAATTACCATGTTGTTTTTCTGTGTTGTGATATCCAATGTAATTTAATAAGCTTGGTTGTGTTATGGTATGGTTGTGGTGACATGAAAAATAAGCATGTTCACATGGCTTGGTAGAGTGGGGTATTGACATGAGGTTCTACACCCATGAGTCATGTCAGACTGAGGCTTGAAACTCCCCCTCAAAATGCACAGGTTAGTGAAGGGGATAAAGTCTCTATTCCCATAATGGTTGCATTCCACCCGGACTGAGGCTTCAAGGTGAGGATAATTTAGTGATGTGATATGTGTATCCCTAGTGAGATATGGACTTGATCTATTTCCCCTATGATATGTGATTGATTTCCTTAGAAATTATTGTAGATGATATTTATTCCTAACCCATGGAACATGTGATCAGTATGGATTATGTAATGAATATGGTATAAGAAATGGAATTGGGATAAATGCTAGTAATGAATTAAATGAACATTGTTAACTAATTTCACCTGAACTGTCATTTGTTTACCTACCATTTATTTTGTACTCGCATGCACTATCTATTAAACTAAATATTTTGTAGACACCATTGGTGGTGTCCTATTGATTATTGTACTCACACCCTGATTAGGCCGCCATTGGGTACTCGGGCGGAATTCTTGGTTGTAGGTAAGGACACAGGTTAAAGCCCTACTATGAGATGTTGAGTTGGGATCAAGATGTACATGGAGACGGACCCAGACTTAGAGTTGGGACCCATTTGGAGTTTGGGCCTTTTCTTTGGGTTTCTTTTACTTTGTACTATTAGTATGACATGACCTTGTTATAATTGGTTGGTGCTTGTACCTATTTGGGAAATGTTTGGTTTTTCATGTTTATTGGTTGTTCATATTGTTTCCTCTATTTATATCGTGTTATGATATGTATGGATCTGAAAAAGAGGGTATATACACCCCATATGACTTATTAGACCCCCCGCTAGTTGGCAACCTATGGAGTACAGGGAGGCGCGCTTGAGGTCATGTGACAACTTGGATCAGAGCACTGGTTTAGTAGCTTTCAGTTTGAGGACACTATAAAGTGGTATCAATGGAGTTATTTTCTATTTCATACTATTTGGGGATGGTAGAAATAATATTAGAATGTTTCGGGCCTTGGTAATGAGCTCATGCTTGGGAGTAGCTAACCGATGTACGAGGAAAAACCCTAGTCACCGTAGGTGAGAATTATTTTTCTTGATGTGTGTTGTTACAGTTGAATGATATTTCACCATTGGGTGATGCACATGTTGTGTGATTTTATTGATTTATGATATTTTTCTCATTGTCGGAATGGCATGGGGATATGAATTCATGCATCATTTTAGGTGCATAAGGATATAGGTGGCATGCATCCTTATAGGCACACACACGGGATGGGTGTGTGGGGCATAGAGAGTGAAATTCATTTTTTTACTTCCTTGATAAATATGAAGAAAATTATGCTTAATTTTTTTAATGAAAGTGGTTGAACGAAAATAATGAAAATGAATATTTAAGGAATATCGTGTATAAAGAATTTTGTGATTGAGTTAATGTTTTGGGTTGTGATAATTTTAAGTGTTGTTTTTGTGTCCAAAAGAAAAAGGGGTTACATAATGACAGTAAAATTGTTAATGAATTTGGCTTAATGAAAGGTGTAAATGTGTTAACATGATGATTTTATCAAGTTGTGAACTGTGAAATGTTTTTAAGAGGAAGGGATTATGTTGTGAGAGAAGAAATGGTTGAATATTTGTTGATGAAAGACTTATGATTAAGTGAATTGGTTACCCCATGTTCACTATGACCCAAGGTAGGTATTGTATAAGGTAGTGTTTCTTATGTGATGGTGACCATTGGGATAGATGATGATGAATGATTTAATTATGGTTGATAACGTGAGGCCATTTTTCATCCGTAGATAAATCATGTTGGTCATTCTCCTAAGTTTCGGGTGAACAATAAGTTAAAATGAGAATGTTTGACTTCAATAGTGGGTATCCCTTTTTCTATCAGTTGTACCTTTGTGTGTGTGGGTTGGGGAAGTGAGAGTGATCTAGTTTGATACCTCAGATTTGTATTGTGAGGCCTTAACGGATGTGATATGGCCTATGTGGTGTGTTTTGGGAACCCTTCGTAGGGTTGTGGCCTTTGGGTTGTGAGGCAATGTTCATTAATGTGAGTGAGAGAACTCTCATGGTTCATGACCGTACAGAGTACATGGTGGATTCTAAGGATGGTGCATGGGTCATGGTGACCTTGTGAGTAGAGACCTTGTGATTTGTGTCTTGAATCCCAAATAGGATTCTTTGCTCATAGGGCTGATGAATATGTATACTTATGGTTGGGAACCTAGAGTAGATGGTTGTTGAAGTGTTATACATAGTGTGCATCATAATGAGAGTGAGAGTTCCATTCACGAACACTGAATAATTCATGTCATGATAAGTATGGTTTGGAGAGAGGACCAATGGTTTTTCATAGTTATGAATCCAATCTAGGGAGTTGGTATCATTCAACCTTTTACGTGACCTAACAAAGAGTTCAGACGAGGTATCTAGCATTTTTGGGTGTGTGTTGCGCATTTAGATGTTCTTGGCTTGGGCAGTGGGACTCTAAGTTCCCCATGGTGCAGGTTTGTCCTTGATGGC
The DNA here is from genome assembly GCA_963277665.1 of Viscum album. NCBI lineage: Eukaryota > Viridiplantae > Streptophyta > Magnoliopsida > Santalales > Viscaceae > Viscum > Viscum album. Next base: position 52,443,129 of record OY728138.1, on the reverse strand, counting down.
TCTGTGGGAATGTTGATGGTATAATATCACCTGATTCCTTCATAAGGGAACCCTAGTGTTGTGATAAGAGGTGAAGTTGTTCCGAAGGGTGATATCATATGAATTCTTAACTCACTTATTTTGATGATGATTAATAGAGTATTGAGGTTGATTTTGAGTAGAAGATGTTAGGGTGGTTGGAGTGTAGTTATATTATTTCACTCGATGGTTACACCTGTCGTGAGGGTGGTGACGTGGTTGAAATTGTTAGTATTGATGGGTTGGTTGTTGGGTGAGATGTAGAGGCCACCTCAAGGCTGATGAGACTGAATAACCCATAGACATGTTTAGGTAAGTAAGTAGGTGATGGGATTTATGCAAGTCAGGGTTGCTTTGGTGAGAGAATGATGGTTTTGATGGTATGGTAGACCATGTGCTTTGGTTGTTGGCTGTTGAGGCCTCATTGGAAGAACTCAGGTGGTGTGGTGGAAGTAGTTCCATATGAAACATCGATTCAAAGCTTCTTGGTGGTTTGTTTATAGAGCGATGGTTGAACCTGGTTGGAAATCATACCCGAGTAGGGATGGTTATGTGTTGATGTGAAACCTTCGGCAGGGAAGCCTGAGATCCCTGGATGTTCATGGTGTCCCATATCTTGACATTATAAAAGGAAAAGTTGGTGGTGGTGTTCTTCAAAAACTTCTTAGAATACCTCATCTAGTGACGATGATGCTCAATATCATGATATCTTCCTAGGTATGTTGAGAAGCTCTGGATCACGCTAGGTGACTTGAGAGTGTTTTGTTAGAGGAGGTAAATCACGAGTTTATGTGAAAGGAAGCGGTATGTGTGAAGCCTGAGGATGAGATTTACACGATCAATGGCTTTGGGTGAGGTCCTTGGTATGGACTGGATGTCAACAAATGTCAGGGGTTTCATTCACGGGAGCCTGTAACGGGCACTGGGTGATGTTCATTATCCTATTTTGGAAAAAAGCTAGATAACCATGTTTATGTTTTTGGGGTTCATCTTTTGATTGAGTGTATGAAACAATGGTTGGAATCCCTCTTGAGAGAAGTGGTATAAATACTCCTAAGGTGGGGAGTGATAAGTAAGTGCTGTATGTAGAGAAGATAACATCGATTCGATGTAGTGGCACCATGACGTTAATAAGGAACTTGTAAGGTACATGTTAAATTTCATAGAGAGGCAATGTGGGCCTTGCAAGTTATGTCTGATGAGCCAGGTGTTGTCTTGAGATCAGCGTGGTTGCATGTAAAGCCTGTGATGTCTGTGCCGAGTCGTAGAAAAATGTCGCTGGATATGACAATAGGTTGTGTAAAGAGAAGTAGGGGTCTTAAAACTCCAATGAATATTGCGGTTATACTCGGGTCAATTTTCCTTATGTGGTTTTAGGACATCGTGAAGTTGGGTGAACCTTGGCCACATGGTGTGCTCTTATGCCAAGGGTGAAGTCGATGACAGTCTGGAGGGCGGTAAGGCCGTGATGATGGAATTATACTAGAATTTAGTAAACAACCTCAATGGGTGCGTTGGATGATAATGATAGGCTTCACGTTAGTAATCACCTTGGAAAGGTGAGAATGGGATAGCGTACCATCTATGAAAGGTGGGTGTTCTGGGATAATACATTCGAGTGTGATCAGACCATAGATGTTAAACTTGAATGGGTGTGGTGAGAGTGAACCTCCTCCGGGTTGAGGTTGTGGTGGAATGTACCTTCTTGGAAATGAAGTTTTACATGAGTGAGGTCAATATGATCTTAGTCCTTGAATGGATAGTGTAGGTATATCTTCTCAATGGTTGTGATGAAACGACTAGATACCAAGGTAGGGTAATGGTCCTATGGATGACAAGGCTTAGTTAGTGGGAACATGTGTGGTTATGCGAAAGTCAGGTTGAGGTTTGAGTGGTATTTTGTTGAAAGAAGAGGTTCCAAGTTACATAAGATGGTGGAAAGAACCATACCAGATAAATGGTTGGTTGATAACACGAGCATGGCTTCGGGTTGGAAGGACTCGAGTGGTCACCATTTGAGTGGGTTAGTGCTGGTAGAGAGACTTGGTGTGAGTTTAGTTGGATGACTACCCAGAGGTGTTGGTTGGAATTAGGTTGTATGGTTGTGGAATGAAATCTTAAGTATATGTCATTGGAAGGATCGTGTGTTCTCTTCCGGGTGATACCGGGTTTGTCACCATTAGAGTTCAGAAAACCTAGAAAAATGATGCCAAGTGATTTGGGTCCCGAGTTGTAAAGAGGATTAGACCTATGGGGTTCTGGTTGATTTTTCTACCTTGAGATGATTTTGTGTTCATGTTTCCTTGTGTTGTGAGTTGAGTGATGTTGCCTATGTTTTCTCTCTAAAGATCTAGTAGATGGGCATGGTTGAAGCTGACGCATCCTGGAGGAGTTTTTTGTTTGTGTTGGGGTTATGGTGAGGGAGACATGTGGGACAAGTCTTTGCGCTTGATCCCTATTCTCTAGGGTTTGTTATATGTGACCATAAATATGAAGGGTGATAATGGATAAGAAGGCCTAGTGGGATGACCTCTAGTTTGCAAGCTTAGTTATTCTTGGAAGGGAGGATCAAGGACGAGTCGTTATAAGGTGGGGAGTTTATAAGGTCCCAGATTTTCCTAAGGAATATTTTTGTACATGTTTTGACTTGGGCCGATTATTTTTGTCTAGATAAGTGTTTCCCCATGTTTATGTGATGGATAAGGGGTGTTTCTGGGGATTGGGACATGAAAGATGTACAAAAATGAATTTCTGGGCATGTTGCACGGTTTGTGCATGGTTAGTGAAAACAGTGTAGATCATACTAAGTAACCATACAGCCATGGAAAGAGGCTTTAGAATGGTTGGTGCACAGTTATGCAAAATGTGTGAAATTACCAAGAAACCGTGCGAAGGGGTGTTCTTTGGGCTGTGTATCACGAATGGTTTGTGCACGGTTTGTAAAATTGTGCAGCCCAGAAAAGTTGGAAAATTTACAAAATTTTCACTTCAGTCTTTTAAACCCCAAATCTGGATATTCCTCCATTCTTCCCCTCTGAATGGTAATAATGAAATTAGATGACCCATGTTTCCCAAGGGTGGTTCTCCTTCTATTCTTGTCCTTTTAGAGCGCCGTTGGTTGCAGATTGAATCTCCGGGTAATTCTAATCTCCTCCTTGCTTTCTCTCTTCAATAGGGGTTCCAATCATTCCCCCATCTCCTTAAAAAGCTCATAACCCTCTTTTTCAGGTCGGTTTTAGGTTGAGTCTTCAAAGGGTGTTTGAATCCAGATCCATGTCTATGATTGAGAATGTGTTCATTGTAATATTTTAGGTTGGTGGTCTACAAGTTATATCCTATAGTTTTGTTATAGATTTGTGTGGGTGTTTTGGGATTTTCTTATCTCTTGTTGTTTATTGGTTTCTTTGAGTATGATTGGGTAAATTGGGTGTCCAAATTCTTTCCTTGAAAATCTCATGATTCTCGTGGGATGTTTAGGGAGTGACTTGATCATTTTAGGGCCACCCTTGGGGTGCGCCAACATTTCTTGACCTAGAGAGTGGTCAGGGTTAAGTGAATGATTTCTGAATAACAATGTGGAACCCATGTAAAACATGTTTTAATGGTTGATTAGGTTGTAAATAGAATGATGATAAATATTAGTTGGGTGATAAGGGTATAAGATTTTTTTGGGAAGATATGAAAATGGGTAATTGGGTTGAAACAGATTATATCGATTGTTTCATGAATTTTGGTTAGAAATACCTAAGGGGATTAGGGAATATTAAATGGTGAACATGCAATTGGGTAATGGGATGGGAAATGGGAAATGTGTTAATGTGATGTAATAAGGAAGTTAATGAATTTGTGGAATGGGTTAATACATGAGAATTTGGTGGTACACCTAAATGATTGAAAGCAATAATGGGATTGTGTTATGTAATATGAGAATGGTACTTGATATTCATAAGTGGGTAAATGCTGATGAAATGATAATGAGATAAATGGGTTAATGAATGGTCAAGGTTGAATTATTCTAAGACATAGGGGTTGTTGAATACACCTAATGGGTTAAGGCATGAGAATGAAAATTTGGAAAAATTGATATTCATTCTAAATGGTAAATGTATTCAGTGGGTTATGGCATAGTATAAATTCCCATGTTTTTTATGTGTTGGGAAATCCAATGGAATTAAATATTCTTGGTTGTGTTATGGTATGTTTGTGGTGACTTAAAAAATAAGCATGAGAACATGGTTTGGTAGAGTGGGGTATTGAATTGATGTTATACACCCACAAATCAAGTTAGACAGAGGGTATAAACTCCACCCCAAAATGCATGGTTTAGGGAAGGGGACATAGGATCTATTCCCTTAATGGTTGTATTCCAACCAGACCGAGGCTTCGAGGCGAGGACAATGTGATGATGTGATATGTGTATCCCTAGTGATATAGGGACTTGATTTATTTCCACAATGATTTGGGATTGATTTCCTTAGATCCTTGTGTAGATGATATTTATTCCAATCCCATGGAACATGTGATCAATATAGCTTATGTAATGATGATGGTATAAGAAATGGAATTGGGATAAATGTTAGTCATGGATTAAATGAACATTGTTAACTAATGACACCCAAACTATCCCTTGTTTACTTACCATTTATTTTGTACTTGAATACACTATCTATTAGACTGAATATTTTGTAGACACTGTTGGTGGTGGCCTACAGAGTATTGTACTCACACCCTACTCGAGCCATCATTGGGTACCCGAGCTGACTTCTTGGTTGTATGTCAGGGCAAGGGAGAAGGACTTATTGTAAGATTTTGAGTTGGTCTTGGGATGTACAGGGAGAATGACACAAACATAGAGTCAGGACCCATTTAGAGTTTGGCCATTTGTTTTATTTTTGATTTATTTCACTTTTTACTGTTGGTACGACATGACATTGTTACATATGATTTGTGTTTGTACCCATTTGGGAAATGTTTTATTATGCATTTTTGTTGGTTGTTTGTATTTTTTCTGATATTTATATTTTATTCTGGTATAGATGTCTATGATAAAGAGGGTATAGTCTCCCCACCCGACTTATTAGATCCTCACTGCTAGTTGGCAACCTCTAGCGTATGGGGAGCCACACTTGAGGTCATGTGAAGACTCGGTTCGGAGCACTATTTTAGAACCTTACAGGCAAGGGACGTTACATTGTGAGTGGAAGTTAAGTCATATGTGGTCTTGTAACTCTTCATTTAAGTAATAACTAAAAAAATAAAGTGAGAGTGTCCCATATATTGGTAGTGATCCAATTCTAAATTTGTATTCATATACAATTCATAGTGAAATCCCTAGGCTTGCCGACACACAATTGGTGTATACTATTTGTTGAATCCCTTAGTGTGGAAGTATGTAAAATCCTTTCTATCAATGCATTTGAAATGAATTCCTGGATGATTTTGTTATATGATTTCTTATGGTGGGTTAATTATTCTCTTACCGGTGTAAGAAAAACATACTCCGGGAGTTAAATAAAACAAAATTCATAACCAAATTCACCCCCTCATAAGGTGTGGTGGGAAATTGTGGCTGTAATTAAATATTTTAACAAGTTCTTGGTCTATATAAATTAATGAAGGAATTAATACGTGAACAAATATTCTGGTGAATGAGATCATGACAACCACAAAAAATAATAATATCACCCTTCTCACTCACCCATATTTTCTTCCTTCTCATGATAAATGATCATCATCCACCTTAACAATGATCTGAGGATTGAAAATAGTGTCTATACATTGTAGTATAGTTGATGAAGGGAGAGAAAGGTAACAATATTGTTCTGATAGTTGTGAAGGGTAATCACCTATGTGGCGTAGTGGTGGATGGGGTTTGATGGAGGACCTCCAGGTTGTGGTTTATACATGGATTTAATAGGGAGTTGTTTTGGGAATTATGATGATTAGGAAATTATGGGTATGTATGTTAAAGGTAAGGAAATAACATTAAGGCATGGTGGCTACAATGTTGTGTGTGCGCAGTGGTGGAAAAAGTAGTTGCAATGTATTTTTTGGTGACTAGGGTTTCTATAGTTCATTTTATTGATTACATGACTTTTAGTTGTTAAGAAACACACCATGTATAGAATTGAGTGGAAAATAAAGTTTCTAAGGCTGAGTTAAATATCATATAATGTTTATTTTTGAACCATACACTATGTTAGACTAGGTTACATGGTCCATTCTATATTGGAGTACACGTATGACTATTCCCCAGGCCATATATGCCGTATAGGCTGAGAGGAAGTCTATGTGTTTGTGAATGACATGAATTGGGATACATGATCACACACTTATCTAGACAGTGAGTTCGACATGCCATTTTTTCAAAGGGGGTATTCCTATAGGTTTACCATATATGATATGGAAATGAAAACACACACTTGGACATTGTATAAGCCTGACACACCATGTACTATAGAGTATATTCCATTCACTTTTCTTCCCTTGTATTTTATTATAATTTCTTACTTTAGTTTTTAAAAAAATTCCAATTAATAGTCCATTAGTAGTGATTTCATATATATATATATATATATATATATCATGATAAGATATACCTATTAATTATTAATAACTATTAATAATATGTTTTGGATAGTTTGACTCAATTGTCTCTGAAGAGAAGATGATTTTGTTTGGGAAAGATTTTTTGAATAATAATGGGGTTGTTAACCCTTAGTGACTTGCTGAAATCTAGATTTGGGTACCCTATAACCTTTATAGAGTTTGTATCCCATCATAGAATTGTGGTTTGGGTCCCTAATTTCTAATGATTCAAGTATGGGGTTGGTTCCTCCATGATACCAACTAGGTTTGGGTCCCCAATAAGACCAGTGGAGTTGCTAACCCCCTATATGATGGTAATTAGGTCCTTCATTGATATATTAGGTAACTTCCATGACTATCAAATATTTCCCCCTCCGTGACATGTGAGTCCTCCATAGGGGTTAATACCTTCTTAATTAATATATATGACTTGATATGGTATCATTACCTGACAATGATTTCCTAGAGATGGAATAGAAGTTATGGGGCTATGTAGTTTAGATGTTTTGGGTCTTATGGATTATTAGGCATCCGGGTATCCCTTTATAATATTTCATTAGATGTGACAATCTATGATAACTGGGATTTCCCCTTATTCTTGGATTTCTTATCCCTTAAGTATATCTATTTTACCCTTAGTTATTCAACTTTATTCATGTTCTTCTTTTTTGAGTTTACTTTGTTCTTTACTCCATTATTTTGGTTTTAGGGAGTCAAACTTGTTATTTTTATATTCACCCCTATTTTACAGTTTTTCATTTTTCATTCTATTATGGATGTTTTACATGTTCCACCTGTATATTATATTTTAGTTGGTTTCTATGTCTAGTATATCCTTGTTATATTCTATTTTTGTGATTTGTGTATATGGGAGGAATTATTTGGATAAGATATCCCATGTGTATGATAATAAATCTTGTTGAAAGTCACCAACCATTATCCAATTAAAGATAAACTACTTGTGTCCTACTTGTATTATTTCTAACCAAGGAGGGGTCTCAATGGGTTGGGTTGTGTATGTAACACTAGTTATATCCATTTTAGTGAATTCATTTTTCTATTATTATATTATACTATATTGATAAAATAAAATCTCATGCATTATCATATGTATATTTTAATATAATTTTTATTTATTAGAGTATAATCATAGGTTTAACAATCATCCCATTTCGGATAAATAATTTTTTTATTTATATCATTTTAAATCCATCCATTTTATCATAAAATTTTGAAATCTAGGATGCATAGATACAAGAATGAGAGTAGAGACATCTAATGAATCTTTTAAATTCACATCATAAGATCCTAGATCCAGTTATTGAACAAATTCACCAGTTTTCTACTTGGGATTGAATTACTATAGAGCATGAAATGTTTCAGTATTTTCATATGAAAATTTATTATGTTTCTTCACTATTATAGAATTTTTCTTCTATTATGAATTTCATTTATAAGGATTTATCTCAATAACAGGTTAGATGATGATGATTCCTTATTATTTATAAAAAAAATTATCAGATGATTAAAATGATTCATATTCATTTGATGATGAATTTTATAAATGTTCCCCCACTAAATTATTGACCCATTTAAAATTTCATCATACCAATTAATGGGTCGAGATATATATTTCACTATAAAATGTTTTTTATTTTATGATTACCTAACTTATTAATTATTTCATTATTTCATTATTATAATCACATCATATATGACTATGGGATAGTTTATTAGAAAACTGTTTATGTTAATCCATCATATGGATCTACTCAATATTATCTCTTCAGCATCTTTACATCTATGGTTTCCCATTTTTAGGTGAACTAGATGTCACAATAAAATTTGGTTACCTAACTCTTAGGGTTATCCATTTCCATGATCCCATAGATAATATAATCCATTGGAAATTTTCCTTAGTGGAAACTAAATGTTTTTAATGATCGAGGTCCTAATATTTTTTTTCATTTCAGAAGGAATATTACACTATGTTTTTCAGTGAGGGGTTTTTAAAATAGTAGTATCTTTTTTCATGTATTCCCATTATATATATGAATGATTAAATGATTAAGTTTTTGAATCCCCATTTATTATATAAATTTAATATGTTTCAACCATATTTATGTGTGATACTTTACACAAATCATATCATGTGTTATTTACCTGAATTAAAGTCTTTTTATATTTATACATATCTAAATACATGGCCTGAATAAGTTATATGAAACCCTTTTATACAATGTATTAAAATTATAAAAAACCAATATTAAAGTACAAAGACATTACATAAATTTTCCCAAATACATAATATTGTATAGAAACATATTCCCAATGACCGTATTAGTTTAGTGAATGTTGAAACCAGGAAAAAATACTTCTAACTCAGTGAAATGTCTTCAATGATTCCAACAAAGACCATCCACTTAGAAATTCTACAAAAAAAACTATCTTCGTAACCAGGAGAAAGGAAACATATGAAAGGGGTGAGCTCAAATGATCAGTATGGGTAAATAAAGGAATTATGCATGCATAACATGAAACTAATGGTATGAGATCCTAATCATAACACTTGAAGATCATACCTTTCATATAAAATATTAGAAACATGATACATAGTATAAAGATTGGTTGTTCATAAGACATGAATAATTACATAATAAATAACATGAACCATGTGAGGATATCAAAGGAATAATACGTAGAACTTGTGGAAAACACATAACCATATAATATCTTTCCCTATAAGTAAAGTCTCATTTCCAAAAATTATTTGGTCACATTTTTGGTGACTACACCTACCGGACAGGACACACCACCATCCCTAGTTGAATTAAATACCTTGCAATGATATTGTTTTACCCATAATCCAATATTGGATTTTTTTTCTCCATATTCCCATAGGGGATCGTGTTTTCACATCTCCCTATAGTGGATTGGGATTCCCCATATTCCCATATTGGATTGGGCTTTCCCATATTCCCATAGTGGATTGAGTTTCCCTATCTTCCCAGAGTGGATCAAACCCATCAACTTGATTCCCATAATTATTTCATGATATATAAATCATTACCCAATGCATTAGAGTGAGATATATATCCTACCCATCTCATAATTAAATCATACATACGATTTGTAATTCATTGAAATTCTAAAATAAGAACATTGTATTTGATAGCGTGTGTGACACACAACATCAAGCACGTAAGGGAATATAATATCCCAAGACTTTATTTTCTATTTTAAATTAATCCATGATACATCTTTCAATGCATGTGATACTGAGTTAGCATACATCACACACAACAATGAGTGTCTTCAATGGATTGTGTTACACACAAGACCAAGTTTTACCGAGATACAATATATTATTAAAATATTACTATTTAATATAATAAGAAATAACCTAGTCATTAAATTAGAGGTTATGAAGAGGATTATCTAAAATATGAAAATAAATTATTTAAATAAATACAAAATGATTCATTGGATACAAATTATCTAGAAAATAATATATTAACCAATTCAATATAGAGGGAATGTTTTTATAGAAAATAATTTTTAAGCTCACAAAGGTGATTTACCTAAATAAATTAAATTAATTAAAATTATTGAGTGATATTAATTAAATATATATATATATATATATTATATTCATAAAAATATTTTTTATACTCATTACATAGATTTTATAGGCATAATATAAGAACAACCTGAATTTTACACAAAAAAACCTATATTTTTATAAAGGCATGTTTATCTTTATTTAATAGAGAACCTATTTTAAATAATTTTTTTGGAACATTTATTGATTTTATATGTGAAAATAAATTTAATATTTTGAATTGAAACATAAAAATTATTTTATGTGTAATTTTGGGTATTTATCTATGAAGTTTCATTTTTTGATGAATAGTAAAAACTACTGAGTTTTAATTCAAAATTGTTTTTTCATCTAATTTATTTATAAGGTTACATTATATTTTTTATTTTTAAAAAATATTAATTATATGAATTTAAAATAATTTAAACCAATTTACCTCATTTTAATCAACTTTACTTTGAAATTGAATATAAAAACATAGTAAATGTTTGAATATATTTACTTCTAAAACATGCATTGTCATCCCCACTGTAGGATTAATTATAAACTAATTTATACCAATTATTTGAATGGAATTCATAATTATGGATTATATATTTGTAATAATTATAATTTCTAATTTCTAATAAGTTCAACATAGTTTTTTAACAAAAATATTAGTGAATGTGATTGAAATTAATTTTAATGATTAAGAGAAAAAATAACTTAATAAGGGACTAAACCTTAATCTTATGTGCCAAAATGACCTAGAAACATTTCCAAAATCCATTTAATCTACATATTTTGACCCTATAATTCCTTTTATATAATATTTATTGTTATTGGAGCCAATTTCAATGGGATAATCTTGGGTGAAATTATCTTTTCCAATATTTACAAGATTGCCACTCCTCGTTCACTATAATAATGTACTCAAGCCTCCAACTTCCTCTAACCTAGATTTTTTTTGGATCGACCAAGATCTAAAAGAATAGATCCTAAAAATACCTACCCTCAACCAATATTCCTATCCTTGTTCATAAATCCATAGAAGGAAGCCCTTTGGCTCAAACCAAAAAGAGTTACATGATTAAGAGGTAACATCATTCCTCAAGCTCTTCATTTTTATTTCTTTATCCACTCATTAAATTATTCTTATTCTATGATTATATAACAAAAATAGTATCCTAAATATTATTATATGTTTTTATGTTAATATTTTAACATACAATTACACACACTTCCATCTAACGGGTAACAAACTTACCGTTTATTTGTACAGCGAACTACCACCCACAAAATCAAGTTGTTCATTTTTCTTTTACCACCTCAAATGGTTGGGAATTATAATGGGAAATATATTTATATATGTTATAAATTATACTTATAATCTATTTATACTTATGAAATTATTTTATAACACATACCTTTATGCACTCCATTTTTTGGGAATACGATAACATTGTTTGTGAAAGTGTGGACTACTACCCCGCAAAGCGACACGATTCATTAAAAATATACGTGGAATTAATAAAAAATGGTTTTAATAAAAATATATAACATATATGACATTTATATGATAATATAATTATAATATACATATATATATATTTAGTTTCATTATTTTAATATGATAGAGAAATGAATGTAGCATTTATGCATATGTACAACCTGTTATCTCTAAGAATGGTGAATTTAATTTCCTCTCTCTAAACATTTTATATTATCATAAATTCATATATAATGAATATATATGATATTTTATAATTTTTTAAATTTTTTAGATATTGAAACCATGATACAATTAATAATAACAACAAGTAACAGGTTAAAACATACTCGACAAACTAGGTAATTAACACCTAAAATAGTGAAAGTAATGAATGATTTTTAAAAAATGGGTTATAAGATATTATTATATGGTAATATGTGATATTATTAATATGATTATGGTTATGGTATTAGTTAAGAGAATGTTTTAAACCATTATATAAGAAATTAAAGGATGTTAACCAAAAAAGGACATGCAAGGTAAGGTATTTCACATAAATTTACATTCCATTGAAACATATTTATAGTTATATACATAGTGTATTTTATATAGTGTATATAATACCATTTGAAATGTTATATAATGAAAATATTTTTTCTAATTATATTATAATTTACATTTAATTTTATTCTATCAAGGATATTATGATTTAACCGTTTCAAAGTGGCATGGGAAACTTTGGGATGTTTTAATATTATTCTCCTCAAGAATGTTTTAATGATTATATTTTCAATCTCACTTACATTTGTGATTGTTAACTTTATTTTGAAGCAAAAAATTTATTTTTCTTACCTAATTTATTATATATTGTGTACACACTACCACTTTTTCATATTATATCATGATTCATTCGTTATTGAGGAGATTTTGACTTTCAATTTGAATTATTTCATTCTAAAGGGATTTGAGTTTATAGTTTCCAAGGGGAAAAGAATTTCATAACCCAATTTCTTTTCATTGGGTTATATTATTACCTCATTTTTGTTAATATTATATTATTATGTTTATAATGACTTTTTCTATATATTGATGTATTTCCACTTATTTATGTGTATTTACATTTGATACAAATCACCTAATCATTGATTGATTATCACATCAATGTTATAATATTTTCAATGGTTTAATTCACAATCCCATTTTATTCGGAATTGTTTACACATGAATTTTTATTAGAGTAAATTGTACAATCCTTATTTATTAATCCCTATAATTTTATCCTCATATGGTTATTCATGTCTTTTTTTAATTAACATTACATTTTTTCTACTCTTTGGTACTCAAAATAATTTATGAAATGTATTTCTGAAAAACAAACAATATTTCTCTATTTATTTTAAGGACCTATTTTCTTCTAAAACCACATTTTCTAAAACGAGTTTGAAAAAAATTTATACCTATTCCAAATTGATTTATTACATGCATTTTAACCCTTTTTTTATTTTCAAATGTTTTCAATGAAATATCCCTCTCTTTCCAAACAAGACATTTCCTATACTTTTTACCGTGAAAAAGGAATATTCTTTTACCTCATATGGTATGTACATATTTATCCACCATCATTTATTTGAATATTCCTTTGCATATTTAAAAGGTTAACTTTTGAATAAATTTTTTTAAAAGTTGATTTTAAATGAAATTTATTTTAAACATTTTTTTCAATATAAAATAGAAAATTTTAGCCAATAATATTTTTAACAAATATTTTTAAAGTATTTGTATTCATCAATGTCAAAAATCCTTTATTTTTACTCTACGTGGGTTATTTTTTATTGATAACATGTTTATTCTTACTCTAGATGGGTTATGACTGATTTAGCCAAGGATAGTGAAAACAATCAATTCATTGATTCCTTTTTGTAACCTTTAAAATACTCAATTCCCTATAATCATTTTAAATTGAATTTAACATAATTATCTATATCATTTATCATGGATATGTTTATTTTCTAAACCATATATCATTTTTACATACAGTGTTTACTTTGATTGTTATCTAGTGAAATATTGAAAAAAATTATTCTTTATTCAATCTGGATATTTTATAAAGCCTATTGTTCATTAATTAAATAGATTTCTTGATATGAAGAATTATTTGGAAGTGCACTGATGGGTGGGATCTAGACTTTATATATCCCCATGATACAGCAATGGGTTCTAATGAGGAAAATTAGTTGCAAAAATTAAATAGGTTTCTACATGTAGTTTTAAACTATTTGGTGGATTGATCTGGATATTATAGGTTTTCATATGTTTGAGACATGAAATCCAATAATTAACCATTGAATTAAATTTGATTCAATTATTATTTATCCATGATAATTTAATTCGATATGCCAATGGATGCATTTAAATATCAGTTTATTGACTAAATGGATTTTTTTTCATTTATTACATTTACATACTATTTATCCATTCAGTTTACTGATTACATGGAATGTGTGTTAATTTATAACCTTTCCATTTTTCCTATTCTCATTAGTTCATTGTTACTTCTTATATACTTTACCCATACAGATCATTTTAAATCACCCTTATTATTTTTCCTTTCCCTATGAATCTAGTAACTATACTAAGAAATATATGCAAGGATACTCTAGATGGAATAATGTTATCCTTGAAGGAAAAAAATATCTTATAATAAATGTATTAATTTGTAACACAAGACTCATGTATGTATATGGTTTACCAAGTATAATAAACTCTTTGGTACTTCAAGATTTTATTCATTGTAATTATGACAATGTAATGGTATTAGAAACTAGCTTTGAGATTTCTAGGGTTAGGTTTCCGTAATGGGTAGAAAAGGAAGTTTAGTAGCATCATTGGTAACTATATCTAGGATAACATAGATTAGAGAACATAACCTTTAGGTATAATTAGAGGATTAGTATAGAATAACAACATAATTTTTTGGTTAGATATATATTATGTGGTTTTCATAAAAATACATCCCTCCCTGAATACTATAAGTGGATGTGGTCCTATCACAAATGTCCATAGGGGAAACAACTCTGAAACGATGCATTGGGCCTGACAAAACATAACCTAGTATATGACAATAGGCCTTACTAATGACTTGTATCAACACTATCGAGGGATATTCTCAGGACAATTTATATTTTCTTTAAAAACCATTGTGAAGGATTTTGACAATGAATGAACAAGGATAAAACTAATGTGTTTTAGATTCAAAATAAGGTGTCATGATTACTATAAATGTTATAGATAAACTCTAGACCAAGTAAAGACCTATGTGTAAATAAATGGATAGATTATTTAAATATTTAAGGTTATTTTTAATATTGTAAGCTATTTAATGATTAAATTTAAAGGATGTATATCATATTTATTTTAGAAATTATATTAATATGGATTTATTAAAGGAAAACCTATATGTCATGTGACAATCCATCACATCTGGAAAGGCTACGAGACTTGAACCCATGATTGATGGATGATAAAGGTTTCACACCCACCACTAACCTATACAATGCCCTGGTTAAATTGTCATTGTTTTTGGATGAACAATTTGAAAAATAAATACTAATGGAGAACAGGTAGTTTAACATTTTGGGTATAGATATTAATTTCTTAACCATATTTCTTTTGGAAATAGTTTGTGAAAAATAGTTAGACATATTACTCTTTTATGGGCCTTAAGACCTGTGTTTTAGAGTTTTAGGCATCGAAGTTAATATTAGGATATCCATTTATTTAAGAAATAGATGAAAAGAGAATTTATCGAAGAACAACCAAAGGATGAAATTGAGTTTATAGTAATATATCAAGTAATTATATTTCCTTTTATTTTTGGTCAACAATAGCATTCCTCAACATTAGGAAAATTATATTAAAAAAAATTCGTCATAATACCCTAAATTTTGTTAAATCAATGGTTTTAGAAATAATCCAAGAATTTTGGATTTTAGAACCTCAAATTTACATTAATAATTCACTTGTTTGTGACTCATGACCTCAATAAATCCCAAAGGATATTTACGCTTTTCCGATATGTATGTATCTCTACCTACCGCTAATTTTATGCTACTAAGTGACCTAGTTATAGGTTATTCAATGTGACATTTTTTACTTTACATTCTCTCATTTCAAGATGATGTTTTATAAACCCTTCTCACGATGTGTCAATTAAAAATAGGAAATATGAAACATTGTATTACCAATATCGAGTTTAAATTTCAATTATGCAGTTTGATTAAGGTGGTGGTAATGTAACACCCTGAAATTCTAAAATAATAACATTGTGTTTGATTGCGTGTGTGGCATGAAACATTAAGAATGTAAGGGAATATAATATTATGATACTTTATAAACTATTTTAAATTAATCCATGTTATAAATTGTCATTTATGTGATAATGAGTTATCATTCATAGAATTCAATAACTAGTTTCTTCAAATGATTGTGTTACATGCAAGACCAAGTTTTACCGAGCAATATTATATTATTAAATTATTATTATTTAATATAATAAGATATAACCTAGTAGTTAAATTAGTGGATATGAACATGATTATCTACCATACAAAAATACATGGTTAAAAAAATATAAAATGATTTCATTAGTTACAAATTAACAACAAATTAATATAACAACCAACTGAATATAAGGGGAATGTTTTTATAGAAAAATATATTTATACTCAAAAAGGTGTTTTATAAGAATAAATTAAAGTAATTACAATTAGTGAGTTATATTAATAGAATATATATATATATATATATATTATTTTAAAAAATATATTTTATAATTATCAAATATTTTTTATAGTAATAAGATACGAACAAACCAAATTCTACACATTAAAACCTATATTTTTATAAAGGCTATTTTACCACCTTTTAAAGGAAAACCAATTTCAAATCGATTTTTTGGAGCATTTATTGATTTTATAAGTCAAAATAACCTTCATAATCAAATTTTTTACATAAAAATTAGGTTAGGATGAATGTTTTTTATTTTTCAATGATGTTTCATTTTTTGATCAATAGTGAAAAATACTGATTTTTTGTTTAAAATTGATTTTTTCATATAATTTATTTATAATGATAAATTATATATTTTTTGGGTTTAAAGATTAAATAGATAAATTATACATCACTTAAACTGTTTTTTAATTATAATAAATTTTACTTTGAAATTTAAAATAAAAACATATAAATGTTTTGAAAAAATTTCCCCTAAAAACCAACATTGTGGTCCGATCTGTGGGATTAATTTTAAATTAATTTTTTTCACTTATATGATTGGAATTTTGAAAAATGGGTTACATATTTGTAATAATGATAAAATTTAATTTATAATAATTTCAATTTAATTTTTTACAAAAAATATTAGTGATTATGATTAAAATTAATTACAACAACTAAGAGAAATATTATCTTAATAAAGGACTAAACCTTAAGCTTAAGAGCCAAAATGACTAAAAAAGTTTTCTAAAATCCTTTTTATGTCCATATTTAGACCCTATGATCCATTTTATCTACTTTTTAACATTATTGGAGCCACATTCTATCGAAAAAATGTAGGTGAAATTCACTTTCCCAAAATTTACAAGTGTTTCACTCATCCTCCACTATAAAAAGGAACTCAATCCTTCCTCTTACTCACACATATAAAGAAATTTTTAATTGAAAAAACTATAAAAAAATATATACTAAAAATACCAAACCTATAAATATAATCCTCACCTTTTTCAGATATCCATCCACGGAATCCCATTGGTTCAAACAAAAAGGAGTTACCTGTTTATGAGGTAACATCCTTCCTCAATCCCTTTAGTTTTTTTCATTCTCCACTCTTTAAATTATTCTTATTCAATGATTATATAACAAAAAACCTTTAATATACTCATATATTTTCTTATTAAGGTTTATACCAACACTTACAAAAAATTATATCTAATTGGTAATGAACTTACCATTTATATGTACGGTTAACTACCACCACATGAACAAAAGTTGTTCATTTTTCCTTAAACACCTATCATGGTTGGGAATTATAATGGAAAATCTAATTATATTATATATACATGATAATTATAATTTATTTATTCTTCTTTAACTATTTTATAACACATACCTTTATGCACTCCATTTTGTGGGAATAAGATAACGTCGTTTCTAGAAGTGTAGACAACCACCCGCTCAAAACGATGTGATACATTCACACTATACATAGAATGTATAAAGGATAGTATTAATAAACCTATGTAACATATATTACATATATATTATAATATAATCATAATATTCATATATATAATTTTATTTTCATTCTTTTAATACTATAAATAAATAAGAGTATCGTTCATGGGTACGTACAGCCTATCGTCTCCATGAACGATGCATTTAATTTCCTATCTTCAAACTTTATAGGTTATTATAAATTCATATATACTGAATATATATAATAATTAAATAATAGTTTAAATTATATATATTATAAAACCATGATCTAATTAATAATAATAATAAGTAACAAGTTAAAATATACTCGAAAAACTGGGCAATTAACACCCAAAATAGTTAAAATAATGAAGGATTGTTATGAAATGGGTAATAAGATGTTATAAGAAGATAATATATGATATTATAAATATGATTATTGTTATTTCATTTTTTATTGACATGTTTAAAACCATTATACAGTAATTTAGAGAATGTTTACCCAAAAATGAAATGCAAGGTAAGGGATTTTGTCTCAATTTACATTCTATAGAAACTTATTTGTTGTTATGCACCTAGTTTATTTTATAGGGTGTATATACTACCCTTTGACATGTTATATAATGAACCTCTTTATTCTCATGATATTATAAGTTTCATTTAATTTCATTCCTTTATTGATATTATTATTCAAATGTTTCAATGTGGTATGGGATACTTTGGAACGTTTAAAGATTATTCTCAGAGAGTCTGTTTTTAAATATTATCTTTGCAGTCTCACTTATTTTTTTTCAATTTGTCTTCAAAAAATGACTTTATTTTTTTACACTTAAATTTTTATATATGGTTTAAATAATTAAAATTTATCATTTAATATCAAGATTCATTCATTCTTCATGATATTTGGAGTTTTAATTTGAATTATTTTATTCAAGGGGATTTGGGATAAAAGTTACCAAGAGGAAAAGAATTTCATAAACCAATTTATTTTCATCGAATTCTATTAATACCTCATTGTAATTAATATTTTATGATTATTTTTATTTATAATTTAACTATCTATTTATGTATTTCAACTTCTTTATGTGGATTTATAGTTGATAAATATAATATACTCATTGATTGATTCTCACATCAATGTTATAATCTTTTCAAGGGTCAACTTAAAAATACCATTTTATTTTTTGGTGTTTACACTTGAATTTATATTAGTGTAAATTATTTGATCATCATTTAATAAACCCTTTAATTTTATTATTCTTTGGTTATTCATGGCATTTTTCAATCAATATTACCATTTTACCACTATTTGGTACTCAAAATGTTTTAGAAAATGTTTTCCAGGAAACCCAACTTTATTTTTTTCTTTAGTCAGAAGACCCTTATTCTTCTACAAATCACCATTCCTAAAAAAAATTCAGAATTTTCTATACCAATTCAAAATTTATTTATTAAAGGCACTATTAATATTTTAGTCTTTTTAAATAAAATTAAAAGAAATATTCTTGTCTCTTTTTGAACAAGTTATTTTTATAACATTTTTATCATGAAAAAAGAATATTCTTTTACCTCTTATTGTCTATATAAAATTTCCCACATTCATTTACTCAAATGATCATTTTATTATTTAAAAGTTTAATTTATGAAAAAAATGTTTTCAAAATAGATTTTGAAAGAAAATTATTTTCAAAATGTTTTTCAAAATAAAAAATATATTTTATTCAAGAATGTTTTTAAAAGATCATTTTAACATATTTCAAATCAAAAATGTCACTAACTCTTTTTTACTCCACTTGGGATATTTTTTATTGATATCATCTTTATTATACCTCCATATGATTTATGATTGATTTGGCTAAGGATAGTAATGACATTCAATTCCTTTATTCATTTATGTACCATTTGAAAGAATTAATTTCCTATAATCATTTGATATTGAATATCCCCTAATTATCCATATCATTTATCATTATTAATTTTATTTCGTAAACATTATATCATTTTTACATATAGTGTTTACTTTGATAGTTATTAAAGAAAATATTGATAAACCTATATTATTTATTCAATATGTATATTTGATAAGGCATAATGTTTATTAATTAAATCAATTACTCGACATGAATAATTCCTTGAACATGGAGTAACTGGTGGGGCTCAAAATTTATATATCTCCCTGATGCATTGATTGGTTCTCATGAGAGAAATTATTTTCATAGGTTAAAAAATCTTCTACCTAGAGTTATAAACATTCTGAGGGATAGATCTTGAAAATAATTGTTTTTATATGCCAGATACATGACATCCAATAATTAATAATTTCCATAATATTTATTAAATTATTATTTATCCATGATATTTTTCATCAACATATCTATGGATTATTTTCATTATCAGTTCATTTATTAAATGGAATGTGATTTAATTTATTAACATTCCATATTGTTTATCCATTCAGTTTATTAATTACCTATAATTTGGGTTTAGTTGTTAACCTTCCATATTGAATATTATTAAAGATTAATTGTTGATTCCATTATACATTACCCTTACAGAGAATTTGATCTCACCCTTATTATGTTTCCTTTCCCAAGGAATCCAATAAGAAAGATATGCACAGATAATCTTGATGGAATAAATTTATCCTCTAAATAAAAAAAATTATATAGTAATTAGTGTATTAATTTCTAATAGAAGACTCATGTATGTATCCGGTTGAACAAGACTAATAATACCTTTGGTTCATTGAGATTTCATTATTTGTAATCATTTCAATGTAATGGTAGTAGACACATGCACTAATATTTCTAGGGTTAGGTCAGTATATGTATGCCATAAGATCATAAACAATCATATCAGAAAATATGAAATTAATTGGATATCATTAAAAGTTAATCATATAATAACAAAAGGAATAATAGATAGGTTTCCTAATCATTTTATCATATCAAAACCTATTAAAAGAAGTTGGTTTAATAATAATATCACCCAAGAAATGAAAATGGGGTTCCTAAACATATAATCCATTAAAGTAAAACGGGATTTATTAACATAATTCCATAAATAAATAAACCATTAATAGAAATAATATGAATAGAACATTTTTATCATTACCCTATAAAGGCATGAGTAACAACAGATGTAATCTAAGATGGGAAATAATTTGGAAATATCATTTAAAAACATTTATTGAGAAAAATATCGTTTATTCTTTCAAAAATAATTTTTAAAGCATAAAACCTTTTGAAACCCATTTTATTCAAAATAAACATGATAATTTATAAATTATTATGTGAAAAAAATTTAGAATCCATTTTATTTGAAAAAATACAGTTAAATACTACAAATGTTTGGAAAACCGTTTTCTTATAAAAATTATAATAGAATATTTGAATCGTTTTGAAAACTATTTTCAATGAAAACATATAAAAGAAGCTTGAAAACATTTTCAGACCTTTTTTTAAATAAATTAAAACTTATAAAAGAATATTTAAAATCATTTAAATCATTTTCGTTGAAAACAAACTTTTGAAAACATATAATGTAAACGTTAAAAATCATTTAAACCACTTATTAACCAAAAAAAGTTTTTTTAACAATTTGTATTTTAATAATATTATAAAATCATAAAAATTATAGAATATTAGGGAAAAAATTATTTTAAAGAAATGAACTTGTAAACATATAGATTAATCATCACTGAAATCAAATTCATGATAGTGGGTAAGTCCATACATGTCAAATATTCCTTTTGTACATTAAACGTTTAAAAAAATTTCTTGATCAGAAAATGACAAGAAGATTACATTTTAAAAAACATTAAAAAGGTAATACATGGGTAAAAGTTTACTTTTAACATCATATGATAATATTAAAGCTTTTTAGAAAACGTTTTTAGAAAACCTGTTTTAAAAGAACAAAAATTTCCGACTGAAAGGAGAAATAATGTCAGATTTTCATAAAAAATAGTTTCTTAAATATATTATATATGAAAGGGTGTAATAGTGGTACCATTACATAGATATAAAATTAATTTCCAGTGGGAATGAAAATTCTTTAGATTTATTAAGATATGGATTATAATATTTAATCAATAGATTCATAATCATAAATAATCTCAATAAACAATGAGATTGAAAATATAAAATCGTACCACTTTTGTAACATTAAATCATAATACAATGAAAAGAATAAATTTCCAGGAAGATTAAACTATACTTAAAACATGTACATTAATTTTATAAAATTTCAAAAGTAATAATATAAATCTGAAAAAAATATAGGTTCATTATATGACTTGTGTTTTAAAGATTGAAAATTGAGACAAAATTACTTTATTGATTTGGTAACTTTTGAGACATAACCCCAATTGAAGAAAGATCTTCAAATGGATATGAAAATAAACATAAATTTTTGTATAAATATCATATTATACATCCATGGTTAGTATATAGACCACACAAATGTAATGAGGGGTGAATAATGCATGTATCTCATGGAAACAAAGTGTAATGAAATTCTATTTCGTTAATTCTTGACATTATTCATACACGTTACAACATTATGTATAATAAAAATAATTTTATTAAAAATTTATAAAATATAAGTTCTATTCTATCTAATTCCATATATTATTTTTTCATGACTTTATATTACACTTTTATTAACAATCCCATGTTAATGTTACGTTTTGGGTAATATCTGCTTTATTTTTCATATATGTTTTGACTTGTTATTCTTGATCCCCTTACCTAGATAATGATTTACTTATTTAAAGAATATAAAAAATGGTATTATAATCATATATATATTTATTATATATGTATTTATAATAATCCATATAATATATAAGTATGAAATGTAATACACCATTCATAGAGATGGTAGTCCGTATATTCTCATTAACATTGATTCTGTTTTATTGTCGTATTGAAAGAAATAAAGTAAATGAAATATAAATATAAATACATATATTATAATTATAATAGAATTATGAATTCATATTTATCATATATTTTCACTAAAATCATCCTCAATACATTCCATGTAAGGTGTGAATGAATCACATCGCTTTGACGAGGCAATAGTCCACACTTCCTGAAAAAAGTTATATTACTTACAAAAAAGAAAAAACATGAAGGTATGTTCTATATAATAATTACAAAATCATAAATACATCATTAATATAATATAGAAAATTTAAAAAAACAATTTACAACACAATTTTTAACCGTGATAGGTGGTAAAGAAAATCGAACAACATCATTTCGTTAGGAAGTAGTTCACTCTACACAAGAGTAGTAAGTTCGGTCCCCATTACATAGAAGTGTGTGTATATGAATTTATAAACCATATAATAAAAACATCTAAGTATATTTATGATTATTTTTTATTATATAATCATGCAAAAAAAAAAATTGGCAGATAAAGAAAATAATAGAAAGGATCACGAGGAAGGATGTTACAACTTCTTTGGGTATCTCCTTTTTCTATGCACAAAAGGGATTCTTTGATTGGATTTCATACAAAATAGAGTTTTAAAAAAAGAAAATAGAGATGTTAAAATATTATTTGATCATATTTTTTTGAGAAAAATGGCTTGAGAGGTGTGAATAAGAGGGAGAGGTGAGTTCCTTTTTATAGTGGAGGAGGAGTGGCATTCTTGTATATTTTTTGAAAAAGAATCCCACAAAAATTTTCCCTCTAAAAATTGGATCCAATAATGGAATATATTATAGAAAATGGTGTATATGTACTACATATTTCCTAAAAATGTATTTTGTACATGTTTTTAGGTTATTATGTCCCTTAAGTGTAAGGTTGAGCCCCTTGCTCTTAATTATTGTAATTAATTCTAATTACTTTCACTAATATTTTTATCAAAAAAATGTTGACCATATTTTAAATTATGTATTATTCTTATAAAAATTAATTAATACATTTTTCAAATTCAAATCACATAATTGGAAAAAATTAATTCAAATTTATTTCCACACATGGGACGTCAAAGTAGGTTTTTAATGTAGAAATATTCAATAGTTTGATAAGTTGTTATATCCAATTTCGTAGTTAAATTTAATCCAATGACGTTAATTATATTAAATTATGTAAAATTTATCCAAATAAACTTTAAAACCAATTAAAAATTTAATTTAACTTTATAAATAAATTAGACGAAAAAGCAATTTTGAATTAAAATCTAATATTTTTCACTATTCATCAAAAAAATAAACTTCATAGAAAAAAACCAGAAAGATAAACCAATGATATTTTTTATGTTCCTATTTCAAATATGAAGTTTATTTTTAAATATTAAATCAATAATATTTCAAAATATTTTATTTAAAATGGGTTCATCAATCACAAATAATTAAATGACTAATTAAAATTTTAAGGCCTCAAATTCTTAAATTTGTAATGATTTAAAAGGACATAGGTTAAATAAAAAATAAGATATGAGGAAAAAAAATTTATATCTAGATCATTTTCCTAATTTTAATAATTTTCATAAAAAGATATAGTTACATGATTTTAGTACAGCCTTACCCTTTGTTGTTGCATGATCTAATTCCACTTCCTCTCTCTTTCCATGAAATGAAGATGACTTTATAATTCCTTAATCATTAAGAGATCATGAGATACATTAATATAATAAAATTCAATTCCATATACTTTTATCACAACAAAAGGTTAGTATAATTTATCCAATATACATAAATCCTCATATAGTGAGATAAAACATCAATTCCTAAAACTGTATCTTATTTTTAAAATTAAACATTCCATAAATGATTAAACTTATAACCCTTTCGGAAGATGAAAGTCCAAGAATATATAAAAAAGGTCATTAATTTCTCAAAAAAATCTTAGAAATAATTATCCATATATCATAAAGTATCTCTTGGTTATCACACACGAAACATGTTAATACCTTTATCATGAATTCCCTTAAAACATGGTAATCACCAAAATAACAACAATTACTTATTGATAACAATCATTTTTACTTATTCCAAAGTTTATTGGACATATTTCTTAAATAAAAAAATATTTTTAACTTCATCTATGTTAGCATAACCACTTTTCAATAATCACTTAATTAGTTCAAAGGTAATCAGTACAATCCAATTCACTTATTCATATCAAATATATCTTTATCCAAAAAAATTATCTCAATATAGGTAACATTTTAAGGGTTATATTCCATTATTCAAAGTGTAACCTTTCTATTAAATCACTTTTCAAGTCCAACAGAAACATTCAACTTGAACTTGTAAATCCTGAAAGAAAAACATAAAATAAAAAGTCCTTGAATATTTAACCATTAATATAACAAAATTATGGAATCCAAATAGATAAAAACTTTTATTATTCCACTTAATAAATTATAAATAAGAATTCTACCTCATTATATTACTTAATACCTCATTCCTTTAACATTTCATCAGTTGTCTCATCATCATCATCAATATAACCATTAATCGAACCTCCTTGCTGACTCTTTTCTTGACCCTTCCATTTGATACATTGATTTAAATAATGAACATTCATTCCATACTTAAAAAATTAAAACTATTAGTATTTATTAGGTATGCCAATATTCCCATATATTTCATTAACAAAACACTTAAATTTTCCCTTAAATTTATTTTCTTTGTGTCCTTGTTTTCCATAGTCAAAACTTATTCCTTTAATAAATTCACATAGGTGATTATTTACACATTTTTGACATAAAGGAAGATAAATAATCTTTACTAAATGGTATATATTACCTAAACTCTTAGAAACCTTCTTCATTCTCTTCTTTTGGGATACCAAGAGTTGGTTAAGGTACACATCATTAATCATGTTCCATGAAAATTGACCAGTCACCATTACAACATCCTTCTCTCCAGTGGCTATCCCATTTGACTAGTCGTCAGCAAATTTCATTCATATTTAACATTAAACCAGTTACTTCTGGTTCCCTCCATTTACTAAAACCAAAAATCATTGAGTAATAAATAATTATCATAGTGAGGAACCAAATAATCATGAAAACCCACTTATATGATGTCTAAATTATGAAACCATCTTTAATATATAACACATTAATTTTATCCTATGTTTTTCAAAGAAATATTCTATTTAAATCCATTATGATGGTTCCTAAAAATTTGTGATTTTCCCAAGAATATCCCTCATGAGTGTCGAAATAGGTGAGTAGCAAGATCCGTTTTCATATACTAGATAACGCTAGATTCAATCCCATCACACCATGCCTGAGTTTTTATCAGTAGGTAAATCTATTAGAGAGACACATCCACTTTTAATATCCAGACATGGACCAGCTTCCCCATTGTGGGCCAAAGTCCATCCTCTGGTTCTCCCCTTGTCTTCTTTCTCTCGCTAGATCGTAGGAACAGGGGACATCACTTTCTGGAACAATAACTGGGTAGGCTCTGTTTTGGATTTCCCAGGATGTCTGATGCCTTTGATTTCATTCAAGGAAGCCCAATGCCATCCCCGCTTCATCAAAGCAGTGTTGAATGCAGACCAAAAGGATGTCTTGGATTCGATCATGTTGAATTCCGAGAATGACAGATGTGTTTTCACTTCATCATCCTCAAGGGTCTTTAAAAACAGAGACTTCCAAAGGTGGAGGTCCCCCATGAGGCCCCCGGATCGGTGGAATGGTGTTGTCTGGTGTCATCAGATCCCGACCAAAATGAACTTCTTGACCTGGCGTATTACAAACCTGGCCCTGGCTTCGGATGACAATATAAAGAAACTTGGGATCAGCCTGGCCTCGGGATGCCACCGCTTCAATCAGAAAATGGAGGAAATCTTGGATCACCTGTTTTTCAAAAGTGAATGGTCGTTGGAGGTTTGGTCGTTTCTTGGGGGAGTCAGGTCTCCATGTTCTGAGGAGACTGAGTCTAAGTTCCTAGAAAGGTGGTTTGAAGGTGCGCTCGGTTCAGAGAAGACCCGCCTCCCCTGTGCTATCTTCTTTAATGTGGGGTTCTGGTGTATTTGGAAAGCCAGAAACCAAGCCCATTTCGAAGGAGTTAGACCCTCGACTAGATCCATCCTTGCTCTCATCCGTTTCCATCTCATCGACATGTCGTTGCTCTTTAAGGAGTGGCAGAGGTCCTCCCCCTTCCCATGCATGCAGAAGAACAATACCTATCCTTCCCTTCCTGAGGAGGGTGGTCCTGGGAAGTGGGTTTGATGGGATCCCCCTATGCCAGGCTAAAATCTCAATACTGATGGAGCTTCCTCAGCGGGGGTGATCTTTGGAGGGGGGGGGGGGGTTGTTAGAGATCCTAAGGGTGATGTGATCCTAGATTTTTCTTGTTTCCTGGGCAGGGGAAATGCCATACTAGCCGAGGCCCGGGCTCTATTCACAGGGCTTTCATTATGCATCCAGGAGGAGGTTTCCATTTCGGAAGTGGAGGTGGACTCACTTGTCCTCCTTAATTCCCTTAAAGATAATCACTCTACATCTTGGTCCCTAGTGTACGTGGTCAGGAAATGTTGTGATATGCTTAGTCATAACATCACTCTTTCACACACATACCGAGAGGGGAACAAGGTTGTAGACTATTTGGCTTCCATGGATGACCACTGTTCCATAGACGTGCATATCTTCCGGATTAACAGTTTGAAGGCGGAATGTGTTAATTTTATCAGAAGGGATGCCCTTGGTCTGCATTAATTTAGACCTCCGTAGTTTCATTTTTGTATTTTATTCTTCTCTTAATAAAACTTTAATTTTGATGCATGCATATAATCCTAGGAAAACACCAACTCTATCCTTTACCAAAATTCCAATATATTTTTCTAAAAATTAAATCATTCTTAGACTTATCCTTAGAGACACCATTTGAAATATACTTAGGGATCTCACTAAAATTTTCTCATCCTAGTTTCTAAAGGTTGACTAAAATTTCAATATAATGACAACTATAATAAGACAAGATTAATTCACATAGACATTAAATCATTTTTTCGTAAAACAAAATACATAACGAAAATAGATCCCCAAAGAGCGTATTAGTTTAGTGCCTTTGGAAACTTGAAAAAAAAATATTCTAACTCAATGAAAGATCTTCAATGTTTCACACAAAGATCTCTCCCCTATGTAATTATACATAAAAACATTTCTTCAAAACCTAGGTAAAGAAAATATAAGAAAGGGGTGAGATATAATTATTAGTAAGTAAAAATAAAAGAAATATGTAATAGTCATGTCAACATAGGGGTATGAGAACATGAGCATAAAATTAAAAGATCAGACCCTGAATATCAGAGATCAGAAACATAATACATGGAATAAATATTGGTATTCCATAATAAATGAATCATATTATAATCAAAAAATGAACCATGTGATCATATCATAAGAATAAGACATAAAATTTTGGGGAAATATATAAACATGTAATCTCATTCCATATATGTTAAGGATCATTTCCAAAACATAACAGAGAACTTCATGGGGACTAAACCAACTGGGAGGACCACATCATTATCCCCAATAATAGTCCTTTCACAGTAAAGAATTTGGTTTCCCCATATTCTAATAGAGTATCAGGTTTCCAATTCATTCCACAGTGGATAAGGTTTCCGCATCTTCTTATAGTGGGTTGGTTTTCCCCATCTTCCCATAGTGAATCAGGTTTCCTCATCTTCCCATAGTAGATCAAGCCCATCGATTTTATTACCATCATTATCTCGTGATATAGAAATCATTACCAAATGAATTTGGGGGAGATATAGGTCCCACCGATCTTATAATGAAATCATACATATTTTTCCACAAGATCATAAACAATCATATAATAATCCATGAAATTAAAAGGGTTTTATAAACATGTAATAATATTATAATATAAGAAAAAGATATAGGTTTCATAATAATTTCATAATATCATAACCAGAGAACAGAAAAGGGTTTCATATGAACATAACCCATTAAATGGAAATGAGTTTCATAAACATATAACCCATGAAATAGAATTCGGTTTCATAATCATAATTCCATCAATACATAAACCATTCAAATAAACAATAGGAATGGAACATTTAGATCATTTCCCTTTAAAGGCATGAGTAACACCAACTGATTTCATCTTAGATGAAAATATAGTTTACGGAGATATTTTAAAAAAATTCTTGAGGAAAATATTATTTCCTCTTTGAAGTATAATTTTTAAAACATAAAACACTTTGAAAACAATTTTATTAAAAATAATCATGCAAACTACTAAAGTAATCATTGAAAATATTTTGAAAACCATTTGCCTTGAAAATTTATAAAAGAAGCATGAAAACATTATGAAGTTTTTTAAATACATTGAAAAATTGTAAAATAATATTTGAAATAATTGAAATCATCTTCATTTAAAACAAACTTTTTAAATCACATTAAGGATTCTTTGAAATTCATTTAAATCACTATAAAAAAATATTTTTTTTGAAAAATATTTTTATTTGAAAACCATTTTAAAATAAATAAATTTATAGAGCAATATGTAAAAAGGTTTCTTTAAAAAAATAACCTAATAAAAATATGAAGAAATCATCAAGGAAATGAAGTTCATGATGAAGGCCCAGTCCTTACATACATAACATTCCTTTTGTACTTTAAATGTTTCGAAAAGATCATTGATCAAAAAATGACAAGAATATTCCATTTAATATTTTTTTAAAAAGTTAATACATGGGAAAAATTTTACTTTAAACATTACAGGATAAAAAAAATTATTTTTTGAAAACTTTTTTATAAAACATGTTTTTTAAAGAATACATATTTTCAACTGAAAGGAGAAAGAAATTCATATTTTCATAAAAACATTTTCTTAGTTTTATGAAGTGTAAATGAGTGGAAAAAACATACCATTACTTAGATATAACATGAATATCTATATTTTAGTAAATTCATGTGTTTTATTGAGATATTGATAATAACATTTCTTAAATGTATGCATTGTGAGAAATAATCTTGATAAATAATGGGATTAAATTTATAAACCTTTATCACTTTGGTAACATTAAATAATAATAAAATGGATATAATAACATTAAATTAAGATTAAAAAATAATTTAAATAATTATATACACGATATAATATTAAAAAGGTAATTATATACACATCATAAGAAAATATTGTTTCACAACATGACCTGTGTTTCAAATAATGAAAATTGAGACAAAATTACTTTACCGATTTGGTAACCTTGGTAACATAACCTCAATGAAAGAAATATAATAAAATGGATATGTAAATATCCATAAATTGGATTATAATAATCATAAAATACTTCCATGGGTAGTATACACAGCACAAAAATGAAGTGACTGGTGAAAAAGTATTGTATCCCATGGAAATAAAAAGTGAGATGAAATTCACTTACCTCAACTCTTAAAATTCATCATACACATTCAAAAATCATATATAACAAATATAAGTTTATTATAAATATTTGAAAAATCCATATTATTACATATAATACCATATATTATATAGTTATGACTTTATATTACCCATTTATTAACAATTCTACGTTACTGTTACGTTTCGAATAATATCCCCTTTATTTTTCATATATGTTTTGACTTATTATTCTTGATACTCTTATTTGGATATTGGTTTAATTGTTTAAAAAATATGAAAAATGGTATTAATATCATATATATTCATTCTATTTGTATTTATAATAATCAATATAATATATATGTATGAAATTTAATACATCATTCATGGAGACAACATGTCATATATATGAATGAACACTATTTCCATTTTATTGTCACATTGAATGAATGAAAGTAAAATTAATATATGTATATATATATATTAATTATATAATAATATTAATTATTTATATATAATATAAATTCACTAAACACATCTTTAATACATTCCATGTAAGGTCTGAACGAATCATATCGCTTGTAGGAGGTGGTAGTCCACACATACCCAAATGAAAATACCATACGTCAAAAAATGTAAATCATGTTGGTATGTGTTATATAATAATTATATAATAATGAATACATAATATATATCATATATAACATATAAAAAAATAGTTTCCATCATTATTTTTAACCATGAGAGGTGGTAAAGGAAAAACGAACAACATCATTTCGTGAGGTGGTAGTTCACCGTACACATGAATGATAAGTTATTTAAACATTAGATGTAAGTGTGTATAAGTGTAGGTATAAACCTTATAATAATAAAATCTCATCAAATTTGGGACATTTATTTATTATATAAGCTTGTATTGAGTATGATAGGGTTTGTGGAGAAAGAAAATAAAAGAAAGGAGCTTGAGGAGGAATGTTACCTCTTCTTTGGGTAACTCATTTTGATTTGAAAGAAAGAGATTAATTGGTTAGATTTCATCCCAAAGTTAGGCTTCAAGGAGTAATAGAGATATTTTTGGATCTTAATTGAGAAAATTTTGGTTGAGCCATTGTTCTTGAAAGATGTGAATAAGTGTGAGGGCAGATTGCCTTTTTATAGTCGTGGAGGAATGTTATTTTTGAATATTTTTTAAATGTTAATAACTCCCACGTTTTTACTTTGAAATGTGGATCCAATAATGGAACAAATTATATATAAGAGATTATAGGGTCTAAATATATTAAGATAATGGATTTTTTACAAGTTTCTAGTTTATTTTGGTCTTCAAGTGTAAGGTTTCATCCCTTCTTAAGATAATTTTTCTCTGAATCATTGCAATTAATTTTAATTACTTTCACTAATAAATTTTTTAAAAAATAATTTGACCATATTTGAAATTATATATCATTATTATTCCAAATATGTGATCTATTTTTCAAATTTCCAATCACATAAGTGGCATAAATTAATTCAAAATTTTACTCCGTAGATGGGACGACAAAGTAGGGATTAATGTAAAAAAATTCAAATGTTTGCTAATTTTTATATCTAATTTAAAAGTGAAATTGATTAAAATAACCTAAATTGGAATAATTTATGTATGTTTATATAATTAAGATTTAAAACTAATTAAAAATATATTTTAACCATATAAATAATTTTTATGAAAATGCAGTTTTGAATTAAAATCTAGTATTTTCCACTATTCATAAAAATTAGACTTCACAAAAATATACTATAAATTCACCTTATGAAATTTTTTATGCTCTTATTTCAAATATAAAGTTTATTTTAACATATAAAATCAATTAAAGTTCGAAATATTGGATTTAAAATGTATTCTCAATTATAATGTGTTAAACATAATTTTTAGAAGAAAACATCTTTTAATTTTTAAAATTGGATTTATTCTTATCTTATACCTATCAAATATATTGGATAAGTATCAAAAATAATGATTGAATATATTTTATATAAATTTTATTGAAACCATTAATAAAAATTTGTTCTTTTAATTTATTGAGGTAACATTGTGTTTGTATATAGAAAAATAATATTTTAATAATAATATTAATAGTATATTGTAGTTCAGTAAAAAAACTTGGTCTTTCATGTTACACATGCTTTTGATGGAACTAAGAATTATGTGTAACAAAATCCAAACATATTTTTGGGTTTAACTCAATATAATATAAATATTTATTGTAGTGAATGCAATCAAAACATATTTCTTTAATATATAAAAAACAATATTTAGTGTTGTGTGAAATGAAAAACATCAAAAAGATTAAATTAATTTGAAAAAAAAGTATTTCAAAAAATCTTTAGGAGTGAAAAAAATAATATGAATTAAAAAATCTCTTCAAGAGTAATCATGGTGTATAAGGCATCCAACCCCCACTTTTCTATGTAGATTGCATGCTCCTAGGTCTATGAGAAGCCCAACCCAATGACTCACTACCCACGATTCATTACTCAATAAAAAATCCAATTGCACAATAATACTAACACCAAATATTTAAAATTATAATTACCATTTAAATTTGCAACGACCCAAAGTTTCATTAATGGAAATCCCTCTTGATCTTATTAAATGTCTCTTTATATAAAATGTTTTATAAAATGTCAACGTCTTTGGTTTTATGATAAGATTTGTGACCATTACTTTTATAGCCGTTGAACAGTGATCACATGATTAGCATAAATATAAGGCTTTAACGAACCCAATTTTACTCAAACAAAGGAAGAGATGGCGTCATCCAGTAGAATTTCCCCATACAAAGCCCATTTGTCGGAGCTTGGAAAAGAGGTGGCGTCTTTGGGATTTGCCCTTGACCAAGCCTAAGCTGAGCTTCATTATGTCAAGCTCGAACATGACCGTCTACAGGAAAAGTAGAAGTTGATTGAAATTACCACTCGAGCGATGTTATCTAAGCCACCCCAAGAGCCTGTCACCATCGCACACCTTACCCTTAGGTCTTATGTGGCTATTTTAAGGGGTTATGTAAAAAATAAGTAGTACTATGTTCATGTACATTATTTTTTTGTATATAATAATGAATATAATTTCTAGTCATTTTTGATACATTGTAAATAGTTTTTAAAGTACAAATGGTATTTTTAGTTATTATTTAATTAAGAAATATATTTTATTAAATTAAGGGATTTTTTGAATTAAATAATATTTTAATAAAATAATAATATTTTTATTAAATTAATTAAATATAATTGATCTTATAAATTTATGAATGCAATTAAAATGTTATATTAAGGTTTGAAAGCCATTTCTGTCAAAACCCGTGAATTTTCGATAAATGTTGGTTTTTATTTTAAAAGTGAAAATTAACATATTTAGAAAAAAAAATTAGATAAAATAAATGTCATTTTTGGAATCAGGACATCGAAATTATCCAACGGTTAATTTTTCATAATTTTCTGAGACTGTCAAATTTTTGCGTAAAAATTAAATACCGTTTAAATATATAATGTGTTTTATGACATCATAATGACTCAATGATGATGTAATAAAATACTATAATCCTTATGTTCGAAAAATATATGTTTTACCATTAAAATAAAGTTATTTTGGGTTTGTTTGACTTACTTTTCAAAGCATTAATGAACCCCTCAAGCCTTATTCAACACTTTGCCATTTTCAATTAATTTTCATGGGAGTGTGACTCACCTCCACATAAGCAACCTTATTATTTTAATACGTTCGGACCTTGGACTTGTAAAATATTGTTTTCCTCTTTCCTTTTCCAGAAACCATGGTCAAAAACCATGGGATGGTTTGTGGTTTTGATTAGTTAAATATAAGGGGTCCCAAACCTAAATAATAAAGAATTCTCTAACCTTTCCTATATAAAACAACCCAAGATCCCACTTCATCCTCACTAAAATCCATTGTAGTTCATCCAAGATCTGCCCTACTCTCTCTATAATCCTCCCAAGGTTCCCCAAGCTCCCAAGAATCCTCTCACAAGCCTCTCTCTAGCCTTTGGAAGCAGACTTCCAAGTAAGGGTTTTTTCTTCCTTTCTCATTTTTGTCAATTTTCATTAAGTTGAATTGCCCTTTTAATTTCAATTATGAATGTTGGGGTATGGTTTTACACCTCCCCCATACTTACCTCTTATTGTTTTAATGATGGGATACCCCTTTATCTGTCATTAAATGCCTCCCACGTACACCCGTTACTATGCTGAAATTCCGAAAGGAACTTCTCTCTCTTCTTTTACATTCAACCAATACTTTTGTATCATGAATATAAATTACTTTTAAATTGTTGGGACATGTATTTATGTGGCCTCCTTACTGTACTTTACATGTAAATATTATGAGGAACCCCTTTCTCTCTCATCAACAATTTTTATGTATTCTTATGTCACGCCGTTACGCTGCCAAAATCGCACGGATTTTCTAAGCCAAGGTCATTGTGTAGTGAATACCATTCCCATTTCTCCATCAAGGGTATTCACCTTTATGCACATTTACTTATTGATTATAAAGTTTCATGTATTAATTCCACATTCCTTTATCGTGGAATAAATGATTATGTTTTACGAATCCATGTTTTATGATCCATGTGGCACACTTATGCATGAAATGAAATGTTTAAGAAGGGTGTGCCCTTATAGCGCTCCAATGCATTGGGTAAAGTATAGTATCATGATATGTCATGTGCAATTAGTGTTGAATCATGCTAATTCATGTGCAATGAGGGTTTACTCGTTCTTCATGTGCAATGAGGGTTTACTCATGCTCCATGTGCAATGAGCCTTGGCTCATGCTAATTTAATGTTAAGTGTTGTTGCCACATTTCCCTGTTATGATTATCATGCTTTATCATGCCTTTATGTTCATGTTTCTTTTATTATATATTGATATGCCTATTTTCTTACATGTATTTTACTCCTTATGTTATTCCATGTGTACTCCCTTACTGGGCTTTATAGCTCACCCTTTTCTTATGCATGTCCTCAGGTTATCCCATGCAATGCTAAGTACGAGGGAATGTAGTGGTCATGTAAAGGATGTTTTCAATAAAGATGTTGTATTTAATGTTTTAAGTTTTTATGTAATGATCCTAAGCCCCAAATACACTAAAACTTTCGATCTTCTTTGTTGTATCAAGTGTAGTTTTATGTAATAAAGCATGTTTAAGTTGTAATAAAAAGAAGGGTTGTCATAGTTGGTATCAAAGGATAGGTTTAGTTATTTTTGGGATTAGGAAAACCCTAGTAAAGCCTTAGATACAAGACTAAGTATAATAAAAACATCCCTAAGTTTTGGTAAATACTAAGTAAGTGGTTTATCGAACAAATACATCTCTGTCTGGTTACAAACAGGTAGAGGCGGCTCTGGCACAGATGTATCGTAGGGGAAAAACTGAAAACACCGCTTTGAGATAGACTTGAACGGGAACTGGTGCACGACAACGGGCCTTGCTGCACTCTTGGTTATGACACTCCCTGGGGATATGTTTTGATAAATTCACAATCTTGGTATGAACCCTTATTACGGAAAAAATGCCACTAAGAATATATGTTAGAAAGTAGATCATGAAAATCCTAGATTGAATCCTATAGACTCATGAGTTAAAGAAATTAAAGTTTATTTATAAGTCATCAACTTTTGTCTTTGGATTACCCTTTATGTGTTACCCCTAACTTTACTTTTATTCCAGCCAATGGCCGGTAATAGGAGGACTCAGGCTAACAATCGTTGTGAAGATCAGTGTGATGATTGTACTAATGAGATGCCCAATCAAATGGGAGCGGGAATCGCGAAATTTGTCACACTTCTCTCTCATCTCACTCATGTTTTGAATAGAAACACGGGTCAAGAGGAATGTTCAACCCACCTAAGAAAGAACAAGTCGCTATCGAGAGATTCATGAGACAAAGGCCTCCTGCTTTTAGTGGATCATCTGATCCCACGATCGCTGAACAATGGATCAACTCCATTGAAAAGATCTTCTCCATCTTTCAATGTTCTGAAAAAGAGAAGTTTCTCCTGGATGCTTATCGTATGGAGGGTGAAACTGATCAATGGTAGACGTTGATAAAAAATATGAAGCCTGAGGAGGATATCGAGGCTTTGGAATGGAAGGAATTCCGGAAGATGTTTTTCGATAAATATTTTCCATGCACCCTCCGGCTTAAGATGGAAAGGGACATCCTCTCCCTCAAGAAAAAATATGAGGAATCTATTGGAGCGTATGAGGAAAACTTCACAAGGCTTGCAAGATACGCTTCCGTCATTGTTGTTACCCCTGAATGCAAGGTTGACCACTTATTTGGTGGGATGAAGCCTAGCTTGCGGAAATCATTAGAGATCCGTGACTTCGACTGCTATGAGGAAATTGTCCGATGTGCCATCAAGGTCAAAATGGAGATCAAAGAATCACAGCTGTATCATGGGGACAAGAAGCGTAAGGTGGAATTCTATGTTGGTGGCCCGATGGATAAATCCAATGGCGCTAAGAAGTTCCAGCACCCCACTTGCCAAAAGTGCAGAAAGAAGCACCCTGGAAATTGCCTTAAGGGGATGAGAAAATGACTCAGGTGTGGAAGAGAAGGGCACCTAGCTATTAACTGTCGGCAAGAAGGACCCGTGGCTACGACAGAGGAGACGAACACTCCGTTCGAACCTCAACGCGTTATTCAATGCTACAAATGAAAAGAATCGAGTCATTTTGCAAATCAGTGCCCTAATCCAAGGGTTATCTGAGGCAACCAACAACCTCCAAGACAGCAAGGAAGAGCTTTTTCCATCACTTCTGCCAAAGTGAACCCCGAAAATGAAGTGGTGACAGTTATGCTAGTTATTCATTCAAGAATAGCGAACGTACTTTTTGATTCAGGTTCTACACATTCTTTTATATCTCTAAAGTTTAGTATAACAATCCCAGCACCACCACAAATCATGAAAGTAAAGATGTCGGTGAGTACGGTAAATGGGGAAATCATTGCATCCCATGAATATAAGTCCTCCACTATTATAATCTATGGATTGAATTTCCTGACGAACCTCTTCATACTCCCTTTGGTGGAATTTGATGCAGATTTTGGCATGGATTGGATTTCCTTATTTAGAGCCAACATAAATTTTCGGGAGAGGGAAATCACACTCTATATGGAGAATCGACCCCCCAATTCTTTACAAGTGTCAGGATGAAGATGAATCTCCTTTAGCTCTATCATCTCAAGCATGGATATTACTGCCCTATGAACACACGTATCTGGCTCAGATGATTGAGTCCAAGGAAGAAACCATCCTTGAAGAAATGCCTATTGTGAGGGAATTCGCTGAAGTGTTTCCCGAGGAACTGCATGGTCTTCCTCCAAGAAGAGATGTTGAGTTCTAAATTGAACTTATACCTGGGGCGCTACCAATATCCAAGACTCCATATAGAATTGATGTTGTTGAGCTTGAAGAGCTGAAGAAACAACTACAGGAGAATCTGGATAAAGGGTTTATACGCCCATGTGCTTCACCATGGGGTGCACCAGTCCTCTTCGTCAAGAAGAAGGATGGGTCAATGCGGCTTTGCATCGATTATCGTGAACTTAACAAAATCACGATAAAGAAAAAGTATCCACTCACACAAATTGATGACTTTTTCGATCAATTGCGTGGAGAACAATACTTCTCTAAGGTGGACTTACGTTCGGGATATTATCAAGTAAGGGTGAAGAAGGAAGATATCCCTAAGACTGCTTTTCGTACAAGGTACGGGCACTATGAATTCATAGTAATTCCTTTTGGACTCACCAATTCTCCAGAAATATTCATGGACTTGATGAATAGAGTCTTTAGAGATTACCTTGAAAAATTTGTGGTAGTCTTTATAGATGATATTCTAATATACTCCAAAACCAAGGTGGACCATGAGGAGCATTTAAGAACTATACTAGAGTCTTCGCGCAAGGAGAAGCTCTATGCAAAGTACAGAAAGTGTGAGTTCTAGTTGAAGGAGGTCTCATTCTTGGGACATATCATCACAAGTAATGGGATATCTGTGGATCCCTTCAAAACAGATGCAATTGAGGGATGGCCGAGGCCAACATCTATAACAGATATCCGTAGCTTCTTGGGGTTAGCTTGATATTATCGACGATTTGTGAGAAATTTCTCACGATTGTCCAACCCTCTTACCAAGCTAACTCAAATGGGAGTAATGTTTTCTTGGAGTGATGAATGCGAAGAAAGATTCAAGGAGTTGAAAACGAGGCTTATCACTGCACTCGTGCTCACTTTACCCACAAGTGGGGAGCTTTTTGTGGTATTCAGTGATGCTTCAATGAAGGGATTAGGTTATGTGCTGATGCAGAATGATAAAGTGATATCCTATGCCTCAAGTCAGTTGAAAATCCATGAGCGAGACTATCCAACACATGATCTAGAGTTGGTGGCTGTGATCTTTGCCTTGAAAATCTGGCAGCATTATCTCTATGGAGAGAAATGTGAGATATATACTAACCACAAGAGTCTTAAATATATATTCACACAGAAAGAGATTAATATGCGCCAGAGAAGATGGATAGAGCTAATCAAGGATTATGACTGTTCAATACATTACCACCCTGGGAAAGCGAACAAGGTGGCGAATGCCCTAAGTAGAAAGGATCCAACGATTCTATCAATGATGAGAATTGAGAAGGATCCAATCTTCTCAGACTTGATGAAGATGGATGAAGGAATCATAAAGAAAGGAACAACATCAATCATTTCACAAATGATTGCTCATCCATCTCTTTTGGAAAGGTTAAAGGATGCTCAAAAGGATGATGTGGGAATTCAAGAAAAAGTGGAAGCTATCAAAAAGGGGAAATCCTCAGAGTTTAATGTTAATGAAAAAATGAATTGTGCGGTTTGGGAAAGGACTATGTGTTCCATCGAGTCCGGAGCTGAAGAAGGAACTTTTGGATGATGCACATAGTTCAAATTTATCTAGTCACCCAGGGAGCATAAAGATATATCGAGATCTCTGAGAAAACGTTTGTTGGGATAATATGAAGAAGGAGATCGTCGTATATACATAAAAGTTCCTGGTATGTCAGAAAGTGAAGGCAAAGAGGCAGAAGTCCAAGGGGAT
Source organism: Viscum album (assembly GCA_963277665.1). NCBI lineage: Eukaryota > Viridiplantae > Streptophyta > Magnoliopsida > Santalales > Viscaceae > Viscum > Viscum album. The sequence continues at coordinate 52,403,703 of OY728138.1, read as the reverse complement.
GATGCAACCATTGCCCATACCAGAATGGAAGTGGGAGAACATCACTATAGACTTTGTCACCGGACTTCCGAGGACATCCAAAGGAAACAATGCAATCTGGGTTGTTGTGGATCGTCTTACAAAGACTGCACACATCATTGCTATTCGGGAGGATTTCTCATTGGATCAACTAGCATGGATATATATCAGGGAAGTGGTAAGGTTGCATGGAGTACCACTATCTATTGTGTCTGACCGAGATCCAAGATTCACCTCTAAGTTTTGGAAGATTCTTCAACATACTCTGAATACTGAACTGAACATCAGTACGACCTATTGATAAAACACTATTTTGTTGAATATTTTATTGATAATAAATGATATAATTTCCTCACATTGTGTTTAATAAGTTTATTTATAAAATATTTGGGATTTGATCATTCATTTGAAAATTTGGTGAAAATTCTAGTTTTACCCTTAATAGTGCATTGTAGTATTTTGAAGATAAATATTTTTATATTTATTATTTGAATTTAACATTTTCTAACAGTGTTCCTAACATAATTTTCTACAACTCTCATTCAGAACACTAGAGCTAAAGAGTGCATTGGGATGGAGTAAATGGGCCAGTAATCTAATGTTGGGGTGGACTCGGAAGAATGAACATGTGTTCTGTATTTGGGCCATATCTTCTACATACGGTCTTGGATTGAGCCCAAATTTTGAGGAAAGGTCGGGGACATGATTCTACACAAATAATCCTTCTGGAAGGCCAGTCACGTCACGCGTTTTGGAGGTCAACAAGGCGGTGAAATATGGAATAAAATATTTGGCCGAGTTTTTCATTTCACACTTAAATAGTTATGTATACCTAGCACTCACAAACTCTATTTAAAGGGGGGTTTAACTCATTCAGAGGGTTGGTCGAGGCATTGGGAAGGTTTTTCCGAATGGGTGTATCTTGGGAGCCCCTAAAAACTCTTGGAAGAAGTAAGCCTTTGTGCAAACCTCTCTTCCAAAAGGCTCTCCTCTCCCACCTCTTATTTGTATTTTTTTTATTTCATGTTTGTTTCTTGAATTTTTCTTCAAATAATCTTCTGTGTTCTTTCCTTTTCTTCTTCTCTTAATTTTCCTAATTGGGTTGGAATTAAGAGTAGAGACAAGATTGGGTTTTACCCTTTCAATCCTTTTCGTATGCAAAACGTCTCCACGATGACTGCACCGCCCATGGAAGAGTAGTTCCTTTTAGTAATCGATCGACCTCTATCCTTTTTCATTCATTTGTTTTGAATCAATGAGATACTGTAATTCACATAATATGATCCATTAATTGTGTTTTTAAATTGTAATAAACTAAGCAAGCAATTGAACAATTAACACAAAACACGCGAGGTCGGGAATTGTGTAAATTGTGAGAGCGTGATCTTAATCGGTGATATAAGACCATACGAGATAAATTTGTAGAATTCAAATATAATACCTAAACACAATTCATCCTCATTTCCAGAATGGATATGTTCTCTAATTAACCACTGATCATAAGCTAACCTTAGAACAACAATCAAAGCAGGGTGTTGTGATTGCGTGTTCCGATGCTAGCCTAGGGTTTAAGTAATTTCATCTTTGTGGTTAAGTTAACTCTCGTAGGGTTCGAGGGATAACAAATTAGGGGATCATAATTAAGTGGATATTGATTTAAATTATAATTATTAATAAGTGAATGAAGAGGTAGAGTTAGATCGATTACAACTTTTAAAATATATTTCTAAAAAAACATCTTCTTGTCGTGTCATTTTAATCGAAATTCATTTCAAAACAAAAAACAAAAAAGTTATACAATCTTCTTCCAAAAAACTTCTTCTAGATTCATAAACTATAAACAACCACCCACATCCTTTCAAGTAGTGTTTTTATTTTCTTTTATTTATTTCTAGAATACGTCTAAAAATTGTTTTAATTTACTTCCTCCTTTGAGAGATGACTTTGGTCAGCCATTCTGCTGCGCCTAAGTACCCCAAAATCACACTAATCATTTGAGGGAACCCACGATAGCGCTCTACCAAATTGGCACCATTTTTGGGGAGGCAAGTAATTATTTACACCAATTAGAGGTATTTATTTTCTTTTACATTTTATTCTCTTCCTCTCTTCTTTCTTCCTTCTTTACCCAATCTGATTTTTCTTCTTCTTCTTTTATTTTCTTCTACTTCTTTTTGGACCATCAACTCAAACTTCTCATTTTTATTTTACTGTGGTCCACTTTCTTTATTTTCATTTTTATTTGACTTATGACATGAACTAATCCCAAATATCTCTTAGATCTTGACCCTAAGATTGAACGTAGCCTTAGGGAACGAATCCGACATTCTCAATCTACGGGAAGTTTCAATATTCAACCAGTTGGTGAATTCCTCTCTTCTGGAAACATTGAAATTGGAAGCAATTCAAATTCAAACATAAAAGAGGAACCAATGGCTAGAAATAATGGAAATTAACTTAATAGAACCATTCGAGAATTGGCTGTACCTGATATTAACTATCAACCAAATTATATTGCATACCCAAATCTCGAATCAGACATTGAATTGAAATCTGGATTAATTCACCTTCTTCCAAAGATTCATGGCTTATCTGGTGAGGATCCCAACAAACACCTTAAGGAATTTAATGTCGTTTTCTCAACTTTAAAACCAAGAAATGTTTCTGAAGATCAAATTAAATTAAGAGCATTCCCATTCTCACTTTATGGAGCTGCAAAAGATTGGATGTATTATTTACAACCTGAAGATGTAACATGTTGGAATGATTTGAAACATCTTTTCTTGCAATGATTTTTTCCAGCATCAACGACAACATCCATTCGAAAGGAGATATCAGGGATCAAGCAAGACCAAGGGGAGTCAATGTATGAGTACTGGGACCGATTCAAGAAGTTGTGTGCAAGCTGCCCACATCACCAAATCAGTGAGAAATTACTCACCAATACTTCTATAAAGGACTCACACCTATGGAGAGAAGCATGGTAGATGCTGCTGCTGGAGGAGCATTGGTGGAAAAGACACCAGTAGCTGCACGTGCGTTGATTGACAAGATAGCCCAAAACTCCCAACAATTTGGTGATAGAGGTACACCACATGTTAGGGGAGTACATCAGGTAAGTCCTTCTTCTCTTGAAAGTCATTTGATTGATACTAAGTTGGAAGAATTGACCACTATAGTGAAGAAAATTTCTTTGGCACAAAATACATCTCTATCCCCTCCTTCAAGGCCTTGTGGTATTTGCACTGAGACAAGCCACCCAACTGACTGTTTCCCACAACTCCAAGAAACAGAAGATTGTGCAGCAGTGTTCCCTGGGAGACCATTTCAGCAGCAGAAACAACAACCATATCCCCAAAAGAAGTTTGATCCAGCATACAACCAAGGGTGTAAAGATCAGTCGGACATGAGGTATGGCTCTAGACAACAACAAAGGCCACCCTTTCAACAAAACTTTCAGCATCCTGCGCCTTACCAGCAGTGTTTCCAACAACCCCAAAGGAGATTTTAAGCTCAAACATCAACGAGTCTGCAACAACGGAATCTCCAACACAAGGTAGACTCTAACACTGACGATCTTTTGAAACAAATTGTTCTTAATCAACAGAATGAGCTAAAGAGTCAATGTTCGGAGCTGAGGGAGTTAAAGACTCAAATGAGCCAGATTGACACCACCCTCCATGATCTTGTAAGTAAGAATTCCGGAAATCTACCTTCCCAACTCACTCCAAATCCAAAGGGGAATGTTAGTTCCATCACATTGAGAAGTGGGAAGCAAATGAACGATACATCTGTACCTACCATTCCACCGAGATTCACCTCAACTCCAGAGAAGCCGCATTCCATACCAACTGATGAGAAATCCATGGAGAAAGATAAAGGTATGAAAAAGATTGATGATGTTCCTCCTAAATCCCTTCCTTTTCCAAACAGGGTTTTTCAAACCAAGAAGATGGATGAAGAAGCAATGGAAAAGGAGGTTTTGGACACATTAAAGCATGTGGAGATCAACTTTCCTCTACTTGAAGCCATTAAGCAAATTACAAGGTATGCCAAATTCTTAAAAGAACTCTACACCAATCGAAGAGGGCACAAGGGAAATGAGAGGATCAATCTTGGAAGGAATGTGTCAACACCCATTACACCAACTCTAGCAATGCCGACAAAGTGCAAGGATCCCGGGACATTCACCATCCCATGTACCATAGGGTAGTTGCACTTATCTGATGCTCTTTGTGATTTAGGAGCTTCAATAAATGTGATGCCTCACTCTGTATTCTCTTCTTTACAGGTTGGTGAGTTGAAGCCAACAAGAGTAGTGGTGCAATTGGCGAATAGAGCTACGACATATCTAGAGGGAGTCCGTGAAGATGTACTTGTCCGGGTAAGAGACATGATTTTTCCAGCAGACTTATATGTGCTTAACATAAAGGATGATCAGGTAAGTTCTCATGCCCCCATTATCTTAGGTAGGCCCTTCCTCAAAACTGCAAAAACTATCATAAATGTCAATGAGGGTACACTTTCCATGGAATTTGGAGATGAAGTTGTGATATTTAATGTTATGGATTCTATGAAGTACCCCTCAGAGGACCATTATGATTTTGTTATCTCCCATTTTGAACCACCAAGTAAAAACCCCATGAAATTGGATTGTCCTATGCTTAGGGAGATTATGAGTATTGGTTCTAGTTTGATGTCTAAGAGTACTTCTACACCCATTTTTAAGGAACAAGACTCTCTAAGATTTGATTTTGAAATGGAATCATATTCTGATTTTGATCATGTGAACTCTGATTATGACATGGTTGTTGAGTATGCTGATGAATTTGATGCTTTATTCTCTAATTTTGATGATGTCTATTCTGATAATGATTCTCTTTGTGCACATATTTCAGTTCCTTCAATGTCTCCATCCATACTACACCCTCCTTCATTAGAACTCAATCCATTGCCACCAAATCTGAATACTCATACTTGTTGAGTGGTGAGAGATTACCTGTTATCATTGCTAACTATCTCCCTTTTGAACATGAAGAAAAGCTTTTGAATATTTTGAGGGAGAACATTAGGGTGATTGGGTGGACCTTGGCTGACATATCAGGTATTAGCCGCTCCATTTGCATGCATAGGATTATTTTGGATGATGGGGATAAACCGGTGAGACAACCACAAAAGAGACTCAATCCCACCCTCCTGGAAGTTGTTAAAAAAGAAGTTGAGAAATTTCTCGAGGTAGGTATAATCATTCCCATTTCAGATTCTCAGTGGGTAAGTCCTATTCAGGTTGTGCCTAAGAAAAGTGGTGTTACTGTTGTTAAAAATGAGAAATATGAGTTAGTTCCAATGGGGGTGCAAAACAGTTGGTGTGTGTGTATTGATTATTGGAAACTAAATCATTCCACTCACAAGGACCATTTCCCCCTCCCATTTATTGATCAGATGCTTGAGAGACTAGCTGGGAAGACACACTATTGTTTCTTGGATGGATTTTCTGGATATTTTCAGGTTCCTATAGCTCCAGAGGATCAGGAGAAGACTACATTCACCTTTCCCTTTGGCACATTTGCCTACCGGAGGATGCCATTTGGACTTTGCAACGCCCCATGTACCTTCCAGAGATGCATGGTGATTATTTTTTCCGATTTTATTGAGACCTGCATGGAGGTATTTATGGATGATTTTACAGTGTATGGGTCTTCATTTGATGAATGTCTAATTAGTTTGGGAAAGGTGTTGAATCGTTGTATTGAGAAGAATCTGGTCCTGAACTTTGAAAAGGGTCGTTTTATGGTAGAGCATGACATTGTCTTTGGGAATGTAGTGTCAAAACGTGGGATAGAGGTTGATAGATCTAAGGTAGACATTATTTCATCCTTACCCTATCCTTCATTTGTGTGTGATGTTAGATCTTTCCTATGGCATACAGGATTTTATCGGCGCTTCATTAAAATTTTAGTAAGATCCCTCTTCCTATGTCACGATTACTTCAAAAAGATTCTGATTTTGTGATTGACGATTCTTGTAGGACTTCCTTTGATGAGCTAAAGAAGTGTCTGACCACTCCACCTATCATACAGCCCCCACGATGGGAGATTCCTTTTGAGCTTATGTGTGACGCCTCCAACTTCACGGTTGGAGCAGTCTTATCTCAGAGGGTGGAGGGACGTTCACATGTGATCGCCTATGCATCAAGGACATTGGATTCAGCCCAATCAAACTACACAACCACGGAAAAGGAGTTTCTTGCTGTCATATTCACTTTAGATAAATTCCGTTCATATTTATTGGGCTCTAAAGTAGTTGGTTTTTTGACCATGTAGCTCTGAGGTACCTCTTGAAGAAGCCATATGCAAAGCCATGACTTATCCGTTGGATGATCCTTCTTCAAGAGTTTGACATCGAGATAAAGGGCAAGAAGGGATCGGAGAATTTGGTGGAATACCACACGAGTAGGCTTACTCACACACTAGAGGAAGACACCTTGGACCAGGTACCACTTCGACACACTTTCCCCGATGAGCATCTTTATTCCATCTCAGGTACGCATCCTTGGTATGCAGATTTTGTTAACTACATTGTTGCCTCTGAAATCCCTACAAATTTAAAGAAACATCAAGTCCAAAAATTAAAAAGTGAGTCTAGGTTTTATGTGTGGGATGATCCTTACCTCTGGCGCATGTGTAGTGACCAAGTCATTAGTAGGTGTGTTCCTGATCATGAGTTTGAGTCTGTTTTGAAATTCTATCATACACTTGCATGTGGTGGACACTTTGGACCCCAACGGATAGCTAGGAAAGTTTTAGACTATGGATTATATTGGCCTAGTTTATTCCATGATGCCCATGTGTTTTGTAAGTCATTCTCTCATTGCCAACACACTGGGAATATTTCTAGGATACATGAGATGCCCCAACAACCCATACTATTCTGTGAGATTTTTGAGTTGTGGGGTATTGATTTTATGGGTCCTTTTCCAAGTTCATATGGTTTCTTGTATATTTTGGTGGCTGTTGATTATGTGAGAAAATGGGTGGAGGCCAAGGCCACCAGGACTGACGATTCTCATGTTGTTGTGGACTTTGTCAAAGCACAGATTTTTTGCATGTTTGGAGTACCAAAGGCCATCATCAGTGACCAAGGGACACACTTTTGCAATTGGAATTTCTCTTCCCTCCTTTGAAAGTATGGTGTGACACACAATACATCAACACCATACCACCCCCAAACAAATGTCTAGGGTGAGGTTTCAAATCGTGAGCTGAAACAAATACTAGAGAAAACCGTGTAGCCAAATAGGAAGGATTGGAGCAATCGCTTGGATGATGCATTGTGGGCTTATAGGACAGCATACAAGACCCCCATTGGTATGTCCCCATTTCGGATTGTTTTTGGGAAAGCATGTCATCTCCCAGTGGAAGTCGAGCATCAGGCATATTGGGCTATAAAGAAATGCAACATGGATTTGTCCCAAGCTAGAATTCAAAGGAAGTTTCAAATTCAAGAGCTTGAGGAGATTCGACTTTCATCATATGAGAACTCAAGGCTCTACAAGGAAAGATCAAAAGAAACTCATGAAAAAATGATCCAACATAGGGAGTTTCATATTGTATAGAAATTCCTTCTCTATAGTTCACGACTCAAGTTGATGCCTGGTAAGTTGCATTCTAGTTGGTTATGTCCTTATATTGTATCTAATTTTTTCCTTATGGTGGAGTGGAGATCACTCAAGAGGACACTGGAAGGAGCTTTATAGTCAATGGGAAACGTTTGAAGAGATACATTGAGGGACTTCCTAGTAATGTAGTGGATTTTATCACACTGCATGACCCCATCATCACTTGATCACATCAGGCTGTTCCTAACCCTTTCACTTTTATATTATTTGTCCTATTTAAAAATTCTGCATTTCATGTGCATATATCATCTCATAGGTTCACATTGAGGACAATGAAATATTTTAAGTGTGGGGGAGGAAACCTTTTAGTTTAGTAATTTCAATTGTTTTCCTTTGAAAAAACAAAAAAAAAAATTTGTGAGTTTTTCAAATTTTGTGTGTTTATTTTACAATTTTCTTTGTGTTTTTGAAACTTTTGAGCTGAAATGATTCTCATCACCATTTTTAAATCCATATCAATAAGTGAAACAATTTACCCCTTGAAACTAAGCTTAAATGAATGCTGAAATGACATTGTTTCAAGTTCAAATATTTATTAATTTCATGAAAAGTACACTGAATTTTGAATCCCATGCCAAATCTCACTGTCTTTATATTTGAAATCACTTTCCCGTGAGGCTTCTGAACCATTATTTTCATATTATTTACATTCACCTCACTTCTTGAGAGAACCAAACCATGCTTGATTTAACCAGAATTTGATCTATTCCTGTCTAAACTTGAGGGTTTGAGGTACACATGTTTAAATGATTGAGGCATTTGTTTGGTATTAAAGCCCCTATTTCAAAGAATCCTTTTTTATAATGTCCTACCTTGAATATTTAATCTTTGTATCCATTATAATCCATACACATCCTGTTAGGTCAGCCACATTACAAGCCAATTTTCCATATCCAACCAACTCTTGAAGTGAAATTGCATAATCTAGTTGAGCTTAAATGTGGGGGAATCTATTCTGTGTTGTGCCACCACATTCTGTGATACTTTGGGTGGAAAATTAAATTCTGAAGAGATGAATTTTCTACTGAAGAAATTCATTATATTGAACGTTGTGACTTTTCTGGAGCTTTCATGACAAGTGAAGTTGTGCCTTTTCTGGAGCTTCTAATTGAGGTGGAAAGCTGTGCCCATCTGGAGATTTTATGAAAATAATGTTTGAGAAGATTGAAATTTTTGATGCTGAAATGATGAATGTTGTATACTTTTCACAACTTTTCATGATGATGGAGCTGAATTTATACAATAGGGATTGAGGAGAAGACCATATTTAAGTGAAAATTAGATTAAAGCAATTTTTCTTCAAAAAGAGTCAAGCCCTCCTCATTCAGCCTCAGAATTTTTTTTCACATCTAAATCCTACCAACCGAAAGCCACAGAACAACCCTAGAAAGTCCTCATGATAAACATATGTCCTTGACTCACATCGGGTAGCGATGTAGGAATCTATCAAGCCTATGGTGACCCTTGTATGAGTTTGGATGAGAAAGACATTGCAAAAAAAATGACATTTGTGTGATAAGAGAAAATTCAAGCAAGGTAAGTGTTTTGTGCATGGGAGGATAAATGAAGTGGAAATATATTTAATGATATAAATGGAGAACTTGAAATAAGGTTTTTTATGAGGCATGATATCTTTTTATTCTTTGTGTGAAATTGATTGATCTCAAGGATATGTGTTTTAAAATTGGTTTTGATTTGATATTGATGTTTAGTTGATATGAGGTTTTGCTCAGGAGTGCAAAATGGTAAGTGTGGGGGAGTTGATAAAACACTATTTTGTTGAATATTTTATTGATAATAAATGATATAATTTCCTCACATTTTGTTTAATTTGTTTATTTATAAAATATTTGGGATTTGATCATTCATTTGAAAATTTGGTGGAAATTCCAGTTTTACCTTTAATAGTGCACTGTAGTATTTCAATGATAAATATTTTTATATTTATTATTTGAATTTTAAATTTTGTAAAAGTGTTCCAAACTTAATGTTATACAACTTTTATTCAGGACACTAGAGCCAAAGAGTGCATTGGGATGGAGTAAATGGGCCATTAATCCAATGGTGGGCTGGACTCGGCAGAATGGACATGGGTTCTGTATTTGGGCCATATCATCTACATCCGGGCTTGGATTGAGCCCCAATTTTGAGAAATGCTCGAAGACGCGATTTTTCACAAATCAGCCTTCTGGAAGGCCCGTCAATTCACGCGTTTTGGAGGTCCACTAGGCGTTTCCACTTGGTATAAAATATTTGGCCGAGTTTTTCATTTCACACTTAAAAAGTTATGTATCCCTAACCCTCACAAACTCTATTTAAAGGGGTTTTTAACTCATTGAGAGGGTTGGTAGAGTCATTGGGAAGGTTTTTCCGAAAGGGTGTCTCTTGGGATCCCCTCAAAACTCTTGGAATAAGTAAGTCTTTGTGCAAACCTCTCTTCCAAAAAGGCTCTCCTCTCCCACCTATTCTTTGTATTTTTTTTATTTCATGTTTGTTTCTTGAATTTTTCTTCAAATAATCTTCTATGTTCTTTCCTTTTCTTCTTCTATTAATATTCTTAATTGGGTTGGAATTAAGAGTGGAGACAATATTTGGTTCTACCCTTTCAATCCTTTGCTTATGCAAAACATCTCCACGATAACTACACCACCCATGGAAGAGTAGTTCCTCTTAGTAATCGATCGACCTCTATCCTTTTTAATTCATTTATTTTGAATCAATGAGCTACTATAATTCAAAAAATATGATCCATTAATTGAGTTTTTAAATTGTAAGAAACTAAGCAATCAATTGAACAATTAACACAAAAAACGCGAGGTCGGGAATTGTGTAAATTGTGAGAGCGTGACCTTAATCGGTGATACAAGACCATATGGGATAAATTTGTAGAGTTAAAATATAATCCCTAAACAAAATTCATCCTCATTTACAGAATGGATATGTGCTCTAATTAAACACTGACCATAAGCTAACCTTAAAACAACAATCAAAGCAGGGTGCTGCGATTGCGTGTTCCGAAGCTAGCCTAGGGTTTAAGTAATTTCATCTTTGTGGTTAAGTTAACTCTCGCAGGGTTCGAGGGATAACAAATTAGGGGATCATAATTAAGTGGATGTTGATTTAAATTATAATGATTAATATGTGAATGAATAGGTAGAGTTAGATCGATTATGACTTTTAAAATATATTTCTAAAAAACATCTTCTTGACGTGTCATTTTAATCAAAATTTATTTCAAAACTAAAAACAAAAAAATTATACAATATTCTTCCAGCAAACTTCTTCTAGATTCATAAACTATAAAAAACCACCCCATACTTTCAATTAGTGTTTTTATTATCTTTTATTTATTTCTATAATACCTCTAAAAATTGTTTTAATTCACTTCCTCCTTTGAGAGACGACCTTGGTCAGCCACTCTATTGCACCTAAGTACCCCAAAATCACACTAATCATTTGAGGGCGCTCACGACAGCGCTATACCACCTATCATCCTCAAACTGATGGACAATATGAGAAGACTATCCAAATACTTGAGGATATGTTGAGAGAGTGCTCAATGGACTTTAAAGGAGGATGGGATCAACATCTTCCTCTAGTTGAGTTCTCTTATAATAACAGTTTCCACTCGAGCATACAAATGGAACCATATGAAGCCCTGTATGGGAAAAGGTGCAGAACACCGACATGTTGGGATGAGGTCGGTTAACGTAATCTGATTGGACCAGAAATGGTCGAAGAAATGGTAGATAAGGTGAAAACCATTCAGCAGCATATCAAGGCAGCCCAGAGTCAACAAAAGATTTATTCAAATAATCGTCGACGAGACCTTGAGTTTAAAGTTGGATACATGGTGTATTTACGCATATCACCGTGGAAGAAGGTCATGAGGTTTGGAAAGAAAGGGAAGTTAAGTCCAAGGTACATTGGCCCCTTCGAGATTCTTGATCGTGTTGGGGCTATGGCCTATCGACTAGAACTTCCACCTACTATGGCCAAGGTGTATGATGTCTTTCATGTATCCCTCATAAGGAAGTACATACCGGACCCTTCACATGTACTCTCTTCTGAGGTGGTACAATTGAAAGATGATCTTTCTTATGAGGAGAAACCAGTGAAGATCTTAGATCGTAGAGAGAAAGTTCTACGAAATAAGACAATGCCCCTCGTCAAGGTGTTATGGAGAAACCAAAAGTTTGAAGAAGCAACTTGGGAGTCGGAGGATTTGATGAAGCTGAGTTACCCACATTTGTTTTAGTGTGGGAAAAGGAAAATTTCGAGGGCGAAATTTCTTAATGGGGGAATATTGTAACCACCCAAAGTTTTATTAATGGAAATCCCTCTTGATCTTATTAAATGTCTCTTTATATAAATTTTTTTATAAAATGTCAAATTGTTTGGTTTTATGATAAGAGTTGTGACCGTTACTTTTATAGCAGTTGAATAGTGATCACATGATTAGTATAAATATAAGGCTTTAATGAACCCAATTTTACTCAGATAAAGGAAGCGATGGACTCATCCAGTAGAATTTCCCCATACTAAGCCCATTTGTCGGAGCTCGGAAAAGAGGTGGCATCTTTGGGCTTCGTCCTTGACCAAGCCCAAGCTGAGCTTCATTATGTCAAGCTCGAACATGACCGTCTATAAGTAAAGTGGAAGTTGATTGAAATTACCACTCGAGCGATGTTATCCGAGCCACCCCAAGAGTCTGTCACCATCGCACACCTTCCCCTTAGGTCTTATGCGGCTATTTTAAGGGGTTATGTGACAAATAAGTAGTACTATGTTCATGAACATTATTTTTTTTGTATATAATAATGAATATAATTTCTAGTCATTTTTGACAAATTGTAAATAGTTTTTAAAGTACAAATGGTTTTTTAGTTATTGTTTAATTAAGAAATCTATTTTATTAAATTAAGGGATTTTTGAATTAAATAATATTTTAATAAAATAATAATATTTTTATTAAATTAATTAAATATAAATGATCTTATAAATTTTTGAATGAAATTAAAATGTTATATTAAGGTTTGGAAGCCATTTCTGTCAAAACCCGTGAATTTTTTATAAATGTTGGGTTTTATTTTAAAAGTGAAAATTAAAATATTTAGAAATTTTTTTAGATAAAATAAATTTCATTTCTGGAATCAGGTCGTCGAAATTATCCAACGGCGAATTTTTCATAATTTTCTGAGACAGTCAAATTTTCGGGTAAAAATTAAATAACGTTTAAATATATAATGTGTTTTATGACATCATAATGACCCAATGGTGATGTAATAAAATTCTATAATCCTTATGTTCGGCCAATATATGTTTTTCCTTTAAAATAAAGTGATTTTTGGTTTGTTTGACTTACTTTCAAAGCATTAATGAACCCCTCAAGACTTATTCAACACTTTGCCTTTTTAAATTAATTTCCATGGGAGTGTGACTCACCTCCACATAAGCAACCTTATTTTTTTAATAAGTTCAGACCTTGGAATTGTAAAATATTTTTTTACTCTTTCCTTTTCCAGAAACCATGGGAAAAACCATGGGATGGTTTGTGGTTTGGATTAGTTTAATATAAGGGGTCCCAAACCTAAATAATAAAGAATTCTCTCACCTTTCCTATATAAACCCACCCAAGCTCCCACTTCCTCCTCACTAAAATCCTTTGTAGTTCCTCAATTCTATTCCATAATCTCACTATAATCCTCCCAAGGTGACCCAATCTCCCAATAATCCTCTCACAAGCCTCTCTCTAGCCTTTGGAAGCACACTTCCAAGTAAGGGTTTTTTCTTCCTTTCTCATTTTTGTCAATTTTCTTTAAGTTGAATTGCCCTTTTAATTTCAATTATGATTGTTGGGGTATGGTTTCGCACCTCCCCCATACTTCCCTCTTATTGTTTTAAAATTGGGAGACCCATTTCTCTCTAATTAAATGCCTCCCATGTACACCCGTTACTATGCCGAAATTCCGAAAGGAACTTCTCTCTCTTCTTTTACATTCAAGCAATACTTTTGTATCATGAATCTAAATTCCTTTTAAATTGTTGGGACATGTATCTATATAACCTAATTACTTTCCATTACATGTAAATATGATTAGGAACCCCTATCTCTCTCATCAACCATTTTTATGAATTCTTATGTCACGCCGTTACGCTGCCGAAATCGCACTGATTTTCTAAGCCAATGTCATTGTGTAGTGAATACCATGCCCATTTATCCATCAAGGGTATTCACCTTTATGAACATTTACATATTGATTATAATGTTTCATGTATTAATTCCACATTCCTTTATTGTGAAATAAATGATTATGTTTTATGAATCCATGTTTTATGATCCATATGGCACACTTATGCATGAAATGAAATGTTTAAGAAGGGTGCGCCCTTATAGCTCTCCAATGCATTGGGAAAAGTATAGTATCATGATACGTCATTTTCAATGAGTGTTGAATCATTATAATTCAAGTGCAACAAGGGTTTACTTGTGCTTAATGTGCAATGAGGGTGTACTCATGCTCCATGTGCATTGAGCCTTGGCTCATGCTAATTCAATGTTAAGTGTTGTTGCCACATTTCCATGTTATGATTATCATGCTTTATCATGCCTTTACGTTAATGTTTCTTTTATGCTCTATTGATATGCCTATTGTCTAACATGTATTGTACTCCTCATGTTATTCCATGTGTACTCCCTTACTGGGCTTTATAGCTCACCCTTTTCTTATGCATGTCCTCAGGTTATCCCATGCAATGCTAAGTACGAGGGAATTAGTGGTCATGTAAAGGAAGTTTTCAATAAAGATGTTGTATTTAATGTTTTAAGTTTTTATGTAATGATCCTAAGCCCCAAAGACACTAAACCTGCCGATCTTTTTTTGTTGTATCAAGTGTATTTTTATGTAACAAAGCATGTTTAAGTTGTAATAAAAAGCCGGGTTGTCATAAAATTCATTCATATAAGCCAGGAATAAGACAATTCAAGGTAAGCAAAAAATATATTATCATTACTAGCATGTGACTTCTTAAATACATGTATGATAATTTAAAGAATCATTTTTAGAAAATTAAATTAAATAATACATCCATTAATTATATAACATTTATTTTCGTGAATAATTATTAGAGAATAATTTTAAATAATTGATCATTTTCTAAATTTAGACATAAGGAATACATTTATGAAAATTTATAAATAATGAAATTATGAATACTTAATAATTTATCCACACATTATATGAATTCAATAATCAAATAAATATAAACACTTTATATTTATTCCCAACACAAACTTCTTTATATTACCCTTCAAATATAATTTACATAAATTTATGATTTTTAATTGAAATATAATAATTTTATATTTCACATGAATAATTAATATATTGTGGAAAAATTTATATATTGAAAATATTATTTTTTGACACTTTTTTTAGGGAAAAATTTCATGTTGGGATCAACATCCTTGGATTGGTCATTATCCCATGGCCCTTTATTCTCACATTACAAAGAACGGAGACCTTCACCATTGGGTTTGATGATTTTGGATCCTTCATCAAAAATAGATGATTGGATTTTAGCTCCTCATTACATGAATTCTTCATTGTATTTAATTTCCAAGTCCTTGTATCCCTTATAGATTTAAGACGTGTTCATTAATATCATTCTTGACTCCATATCCTTGTAGAAACTAGTTAATTACTCAAATTGTTTGTCATGATAAGGTGACTAAATGAATTTATAGATGATGATTATGTTTTTCATGTTCATAATTTTTAAAGGGTTTCATCATGTGAGGGTGTGATGGTATTTAATGATCATAATATTGGGCATATCAGGTCTAAAACAAGATACATCCCATGGTTAATATGATTCAACTTACACTCAAAATGTAATGAATCATAAGATCATCACCTAGGGAATAATACGATCATAAAACAAGGTGGACCACATTTTTATACAAGGAATCCAATTTTAATCACTACATGAAACATATTATTTCCACAGAATCCCTCCATAACACAACATCTTGAGAATCTCATGCCTATCACACATAGAAATAATCTTAGTCTTTTCACCTAAGTATAGAGAGAAGATAACCTGTTATCATCACATAGGATTCTCAGGATCAAAACCTAATACATCTCATTATTATCACATTAGTAATTATCTTAAGTTATCAAACCAATTAGGGTGAGAGTATATCCTATGTTCATCATATGGTATTCATAGGCTTATAACCTTCATCTCCCTTGAATCATCTCATAATGTTGGGTTTTAGATGAATCAAGTGCGGTTTACAAGTTTAAATTTGAGTGAGGGTAGTCCCAAATGCACTCATTATATATGGTTCAACCATAAGAATATAGTTAAGTGGGGAAAATCATAGAATTAATTTCTAGTGGAGGTATGCTTCCCATATATACTCAAAATGTATTGGTCTATGTAAAAGTTAATTTCATGTGAGGACACTCACATATTTAGAATAAAAGGGGGATGGTCCCATATGTGATTGTCTGAGTCACTAGTTTAATTTATAGTGGGGATTATCAAATATTTAATTTACAGTAATGGGATTCTTCCCATGTACTCTTTTCATGATTAGGATTAGAATAGGTTAAAATCTTATGGTGACCCCAAAGTCCATTGGCACTTTAGATTTTTGTGGTTAGAGGTTTTGTGTACTCTATAAATATGATCATGCTTTGGATATTCCTCATCTTTTTAGGGAGATAGAATTATATTGGTGTCAATAATAAACCACATATAAACATCCTACAAGATGGTAGATATAAAAAACACATGTGGTTAGATTACATGGTTTATGGTCATTATAAAGAACTATACTATACAATTTAACATCATATGGTAAGGATGAATTCATCATTAAAATAGTGGTAATAAAGGATGGTGTGGAGCTTATATGTTGAGGATTTCTAATAAATATATTTAATCTATAATAATTTATACTTTTCATACATAAATATAATATCATTTTATATTAATATTAAATATTTTTTACAATAATACATTCTTAAGGAAAATAAGGGTTTATTGTTTTTGTAAAATTAGAATTGTAAAAAAAACTACTACAATAAAAGATCTACATCATTTCTTATTTAGTTATTCACAACTGATACCCTTCTTAGAAAAAAATCTTAAAACCATTTTCCATAACCTAGGGAAGGGAAAAATAAGAAAGGGTGACTTAAATACTCAATAAGGGTAAACATAATAGATTTAAAAAATGATCATACGTTATTTTAATATAAAAATTAGAGAATTATTTCAGGATCTAATAATTATAAAATCATACACATCAATTCATATATCATAATCATGAAACATGTAATAATGTTTTATCAATCAAAATACATAAGCAATTAGAGTATTGAATCATCAATGGTCAATCATGATCCATGAAAACATATCATAGGTATAATACATAAGTTTTTTTCATGTAAAAAATCATATAAAATCATTTATCTTATCAATTATCACATTCAATACTATCATAGTGAATTGGGTTCACTCACCATTCAATCATTTCCTTAGTCAAGGATTACTCACACGACTATATTGTTAGAAAAAGTCACTAAATAAAATATGTTCACTGCCTATTATATTTTATATTATCTAAATAGAAATAAATATTTACCCAATGCACTGGAAGGCTACATAATTCTAAGTCCACCCATTATATATTGAAAATCATACATTAGTGTGAAACAATATAATAAAAAACTCATCATATAAACAATTCAAGACCTGAGGAAATGTTACAGGTTTCATAAGAATTTAATCCTCATTATCCTAAACCATCTAGAAAATGAATAAAGATGGTAAAATTGGATCATATACCTAGTAAACCATAATAACATTCAAAGGATTCTTTTATAGATAAAAATAATTAAAAATGATCTCTAGAATATTTCTTGAATAAAATAAAAATTAATTTGAAATCACTTGTTCAGATTCTAAAATTTTAAAAAATATTAAGGAAATATTTTTTTAAAATAAAAAAATGATAATTATAAAGGAATATTTTAATTAAGGGTTATTCATTATTTCTGGGAAATTCATTCATGCGGTGTATGTTAAAACAAAAACTCATATCACATTTTTAGTAAAAAGTCAAAAAAACCATGTTTGGAAATTTGTAAGAAAGATATTTTTAAACAATGGATATAAAATTATAATTGAATAAAAAATTAAAATTAAATTATATTTTGATAATAATAAAAAGTTGTGTGAGAACATTTTAACAAAAATATTAGCATAGAAGAAAACAAATCCCGATAGAGGGGGAAAACAAGGTCAGTTTTCCTTGAAAGTTTTATTTTGATATATTTTTTACTTAAAGAGAGGAAAATGAAGGTAAAAAATGAAATATATTTAAATATCCATATAATAGTAAAAAAATAATTTTGGAGATATATTTCATGCAGTTTCATCATCAGATAATTTAATCATAAATAATCGTTTTAAAAATGAGATTATAAAATAAAATCCTTACCTTAAATCCATCTTACTTCATGAGATATATAACCAACTATATAAAAAACTTCAATTTATTATAAAAAAATATTAGACCCATAATAATACCAATAATAATTTACATGTTTTAATTATAACATCTTATCACCTCTTCATTATCAATCTTTCATTATCACCATTATTTCGGGTGTTAATTACTTCCATTTTCATGTATGATTTTGTTTGGAGGTTATGGTCCTTAAAAGTTGATAATTTTTAATTGATATAAATAATACTAATAATGATATAAATATCTTATATATTCATTATGTAAATATTTATAAATATTCATATAATGAGATAATGAAAAATAAATTATAACATTATGTGGATATGGTAGTCCATACGTATGCACGAGTGATGTTTCCATTTTTTAATAGAAGAAATTAATAAAATATAAATATTTATGAATGTTTCATTAATAATTACTATAAAATAAATATCATTTATAAGTATTAAGTCTAACATTGTAATCAACCATGAATGATGGTGGTGGGAAATGAGTCGTATCGCTACGTGGAGACAATAGTCCACACGTACGCACGAGCGATACATTCGTCTCCCATTGGGTTGAGAAGAGGTGGTAAATGGTGGTTTAATCATCCTAATAAAATATAAATATATTTATTAAACTTTAGTTATTTATTTTTTTATATAAAATATTTATAAGAATTAAAATAAGAAAAAAAATTGAATGAGCTTGGTTAAGATCTATAACTATTCTTTAAGAGACCTCCTTTGGTTTACTCCTTAATCCTTAATGTATTGGTCTTGCAAGAATTAAATAATCAATAATATCATGGTAAGGATTGTATTAATGTTTTTGATTAGGTATATTTTAATCTTGAAGGCTCAAATGGAATGAATAATCGAGGAGAATATCTTCCCTTTTATAAGGGAGGGGAGGGACACAAATAGAATTTCATCAAAGATTTCAATGATTTAAAGTCACTTTCATAGGAAGGGGGCTACGAATGGTTATGGATTGGATTTTAGGATAATATAAAGTTTAAATACAATCAATATATAATAAATTTATATGAATGGGTGGCAATCATATCCTTATCTCATGGTTTAACCATCGGTAAACCTGTTTTAACCTTAACCACAATAATAAAATTTTAACTTTTTTAAAATTAACTATTACCAAATAATAAGTTGAACCTATTAAATTATATTAATTAGGATTATTAAAATATTGAATCCATATCAACAGGCTATATTTCTATAATTGGAAAATTTTAATCAAGCATACAAATTGCAATGAAAACCCATTTTTTTAAGATAAAATTTTAAGCGTAAAAATTTACTTATATTACATTCTCTATAGGAACTAAAAAATGAATCTTAATACATTATATCTAATATATAATAAAAAATTTCATGAAAAACAATAATAAATATATATTAAATTAAATAATTAATATAAAAACACATTGCATGCATATAAATAGTTTTTTAGAAACAATGTGTTTTTAAGAACAAAAAATAAAATATACCAAAATAAAGTATAAGGATTATTTACATTTAATTAATTGTATTGTAGAAAATTAAATTATAATTTTTTTACATTAATATAAAAATAAATATATAATGGTAAATTTACTTAAAAATAAATGACACTTTTTATAAAAAAATTGTCATTTTTCATTGTTCACTAAAAAATAAATATTTTTAGTGAAATCTGAAGAATTCAGCCTAAGATAATATTAAAACTATGATTTGAAATATAATATTAATTTATTAAAATAAAATTTCTATAAATGGTATAATTTAATAAAATTTTCATGGACATAAATATGTGATGAAAACCATTTTTGAAGAAAATTTATTTTTGAAGCATAAAATTACTTTACAAAAAAATTTATACTTATCCATTAGGAATAATTAAATATATTTGAAATAATAAAAACCTTTATACATATATATCACAAATTGGTTATTACTATTTATACATGCCCTTTTAATAGTTAGGTTATAATGGTTTACTATATCATAGTTCATATAGAATCAGGGTTGTGTGTAAGGAACGATATTGAATACATCAGGTTTTATTTAAAATGAAATACATAAAAAATAATATAATTTTAAATTATACCCCCTCTTAAAATAAATTTCAACCTCAAAATGTCATCACTATTATATGAACAAATGATATTATCTATACTTCATATCATCCCTCATTTCAAATGTAGTTTCCTCAAATTTTTTATTCCTAAAAAGAAATTTAACTAGGTGAGTAGTCTTATTCTCTAGAATATTATATCTATGATAAAATATTTATACGAGTATTTCTTCCTTGGAAAGATCATGATCTATCGGTATAACCAATGAGTTTAGAACATGTGAAAGATCTGGTATGTACTTCTTCAGAAGAGATATATGGAACACATCGTGAACTTGTGAGATGTTTGGTGGGAGTACCAAGTGATAAGCTATAATACCTACTTAAACGAAAATCTCCAAGGGACTAATATACCAAGGGATAGAAATTCCCTTATTTCTGAATCTCATAAAATTATTACATAGAGAAATTCAAAAGAAAAAATTCTTAATAACATTGAATTATAGATCTCAAAAATGATATTAATCATAACTCTTCAATCAACTATGAGTTTCCTTAATGTGATGATGAATGATTATAACCATATCCACCATTTACACAACTAACTCATTTCACAATTGCTTCCTTTCTCCAACTACATCCAATTATATTTTCTTTCTATAGTTATTTTTATATATGGCTTCATAATGAGCCATCTAAATGCTTTAGTGAAATCAATTATTGTAAGAAAAAAAGACTACATGAATGTATTGATCCCAAAAAACTTGTAAATCTAGAGAACATGATCTAAATATATCCTATAGGGTTTTAATGTTTCTCTAATACATACCATATATCTGATGATGATAAGAATTAATGAAACACAAATCTATACCCAGAGCCTATTGAATTCTTATCTCAAACAACAAGGTAAACCTTGGATCCTCATTAGATATAACAAAATGTTTCATCCATGTATCCTTAACAATTACTTAATTTATATCATCGAAGGATGATTAAGAGATGAATATTCTCTGATAGAATTTATGTGTGATGACTTTGTAAATTGATCGACTACAACCCAAATAGAATTATGGACTACAAATGTTTTAGGAAGTCATACAATGAAATCCATTGAGATGTATTATTATTTTTATTATGGTATGGGTAATGGTTAAAACATACTTTTATACTTATGTCTAGAAACTGTAAATTTCTAACATACTAAGCACTGTGATAGATACTCTGCAATATCAATATTCATGAGGTCTCACCATAAATAATCTTTTATATCTCTATACATCTTTATACTTCTAGTATTAATAGCTAATGATGATCTATGAGATTCTTCCAATAGTTTATTTTTCATTTATGGTATTTAAGTGAAACATACATTATTCTTAAACCTCACCATTCCATCACAGTCAAAGTTGATGTTAGGAAAAATTCCCTCTTTCATTAATATATCAAAATACTTCTTTTGTGTCTCTTTAATATGTACATGGATATATGGTTGAACAATAATTATAGAAATATAATATTTCTCCCATTCTATTAGTATTATGAGGTCCATACTTTTCAAATTTATTAATATTAGATCTTTGTGATCCTCGTCATAGATAAGATACCATGATCCTTTTGACGTAAAGCATTAAATACCTTGTTTTCTTTTCCAAGGCAGTAGTGTAATGAGTAGTCATAATCTTTAATAAACACTAACCATTTTATTTCGTTCATATTGTACTCTTTTTTTGAATATATACTTTAATATTTTTTATTATTATATATTCCACACCTTACTTCATAATGATAATGCCTCTATATATTAAATTAAAAGATTACCAATCCTAACTCTAAATCCTGAGTCATGTAATTTTTCTAATGAACCTTCAATTTGAGTGAGAAATAAGCTATCACCATATCATTTTATAGGAGAACACATCCCAACACTTTCTGTGTCGCATCACATTAAATCACAGACTTCTATCCACTATAGGGTAGTGTGAGCATAGGTGTACTAACCAAACTTCAATTTAGTTCATTAGAAATTTTACTTACCCTTATCAATTCAAATAAACATAACTCCCTTCCTTGTTATATTGGTGAGTGGATTGGATAGATGTACAAATAGTTCACAAATCATTGATAATATCCATCAAATGAAATAAATCTATGAATTTCAGTCTCATTGATTTTTCTGTTTCAATGTTTGATAACTTCCATTATTTATGGATCCACTGATTTAGATTATATGACCCAAGAAATAAATCTTTGAAACCAAATTTAATACATGGTAAATTCATCATAAAAATTATCCCTAATTTGGTTTATTAGAACAACCCATAAGCAATATTTATGATCTTCCTTACTCTTATAATATATAAGAATATAATCTATATTTATTACAAAAAACTAATCAATTTAATCTTTAAATATTCTATTAATTAAATCTATGAGTTATATGTGTAATTAGTAAGACCAAATGACATCACTATAGATTCATAATGTCTATACATCAAATGGAAAAATATCTTGGATATGTCTTTACTTTTGAACATAAACTGGTATTATCTACATTGAATATAAATAATGGAAAAATATTTATCTCCTTGTAATTGATCCATAAAATCATAAATAAGGGTAAGATGATACATATTATTGATCATGGTATTTTTATGATCTCTATAATCAATGAAAAGTTTCATTGATCCATATTTCTTCTTAATGAAAGTCATAACTGCACCCCATGGTGATACACTTCACCAAATGAATCCCTTATCTAGATTCTACTTTAGTTTCTTATTCATTTCATATTACTCAATTGTGGATATTGTACATACAGTCTTTGAAATATGTGTATCACTTAGTATGAGTTCAATTGAAAACTCAACTTCCCAATTTTGAAGAAAACAAGGAAACTCTTCATAAAATACATCAACAAACTCTTGTATATTTGGTATATCATTGATGTTGATTTTCTAATCAACCATATGAGAAAAATTCCCACATTTAATGTGAATAAAGACCCATGAAGTGGATTTAATTTCGATTTCATGTTCACATTTATCATCACACTGATAAACAATCAAAGGATGGTTCATAATACCAAATGTGACATCCCTTCCTTTGACGTAAAGGCTCGAACCCAAGTAGCCTAGATCCAGTGTCTATATTATTACATTATCACTAGAAAAAAGAGATCACAGCCTAAATTAGTGAATTGTTTCTTATTCATAAATAACTATATAAGATCATGATTATCATTTTACATTGGTAATAAAATATAAAAAGATAGTGAAAGTACAGAATTATGCATACTAGAACACATTCAATGATTTGGTGTTCATATCATGAGGAAATGAAACAATATATGGGATATCTTAGATGATTAGTAAGGGTAATTTATAATGGAATCTATCATTATTAAATAAGGAATAATTAATATGGAAAGGTAAATAATTGAAAACACTTTCGTTTTAATCATTAAATTAAGCATGAATAATAATATAGTCGAAATAAATGATGATCAAATAATTCCATTTAAATAATCACAATATCTGGAAAATTATACATGGATATCATATTTATTTTAATAATCACATGGAATTTAATAACATATTTTGAAATGATGGAATACATAATTTTTTACATCATAAACATTCCTTTGAGACCTTGTGCCCTGATATCTTACATAAATAGGAAAGGCCATAACCAAATACCCAAACTAGTTTGTCTCATGAGACCTACCCATTCATATAGGGGATATAATGGGTCCCTCACATCACTTACTAAGTTTAATTAATTTCTCATATATTTAATGATCAACTTAACGCATAAAAAATATTCCTTGTCAATAAATATCTATATTGAATAAAAATATAGAAATTTAAGATTTTCCCAATCAATAAAATAACATTCATTGTAAAATGCCTAATGTAGAAATGGTATATGATTTTGGAAAAAAGAAAATCTATGATACAAATAATATGGATATTTAAGTTAAATTTGAATCCAGTGAAAGATGATCACAAGAAAGTGAATGTTTCAAGAAAACTTTTATGACCACAGAATTAATAATAGATAAAATATGACTATAAATTCATTATAAATATAAGTTTTATATTAAATTCATGTACTTTGTAAAATTAAATAAAATGGAATTGAAACATTATAATTAGTTTTCATTAAATTGTTTTATTTGATAAACCATTTAAAAAATAATGAAGAAGATAAATATCAAAAATCAGTTATGGTGGAAGGATAATCTATTAACACTATATACATTAAAAACAAAGATTCTGTTTGACTTTTAATAAAGAAATATAAAAATAAACCATTCAAAAACCATTATAATTTTTCATTTAAAATCTTGTAAAATGATAACTATAACATAAAATTTCCATAATATATCATTTTTTCAAATAAAAATGACTTTTGTAAAATTGATTTAAAAAACATGGACATTAATGAAAATATACCTGATAAAAAAGAGAAAAAAGATAAGATTTTATTTTCAACATTTAATTTAATAATTAAAGTGAAATAGAGAGGAAAATTTGGGAGAAAAAATTGAATCACTTTAAATATTAAGAGGATAATAAAATAGATAATGTTTAGGAAGGATAAATTATAATATACCATGAACAAAAAAAATATATAATCCTAAAAAATGAGATTATAAAATAAATTCTTACTGCTTTAGTAACTTTTAAATTACAACCTCTTGGAGGTGTATCCTAGAATTTAAAATTTAATAATCATGAATAAATATATATTCTTGTTAAATACATAAAAGTGTAAGAATATAAACTATATAAAAGTAAATACACACATAATAACAACTATATATCAATGGAGTGGAAATTGAGATGAAATCCCTTAGAAAGATTGTATCATTAAATTGAGAATTAATTATTGAATTGATTATGTATGAAAAATGTAAATCCATATAAATAATAAGTCCAAATATAATAAAATACAATTAGATTCCATTTTACACATAACTTTGGAATAATATAGTCAATGCAGTATAAGTATAACCCATTGAATGTGTTGGTCAGAGTAGATTACTGTAGAGGGGGGTGAATTAAGTATCTATAAAAATTTCCCTTTGAAACTTTTCCTTAATAGTTTTCCCAGTAAAAATAAATATAGCCTTGTTAATCAATTTAATACAGTTATGAAAGTTTTATTATTCAAATAACATCTCATTAGATTGATTAATTATCATTAATCTCAATATATGTTATTGATATTACTTTTGAAGCTATTCTAATAAGGCAAAACAATTATAACTTATGTCAAAGATTAACTTTCAAAGTAAATCTAGTGATTTCTAAATTATACAGTAAAATAGAGAAAACCAAATTAAACAACACAATGGATATAAAACAAGTTGTTTAGTCTCAAGCTGAGACCTATTCTACTCTACTTGGTGATCACCTACCACCAAGAAGTTTTTATAAATAGACATGATCCACACCCTGGATCAGGGTAAACAATAGTGCAGAGGACATTCTAGGTCACACGACATCTTCCATAGTTCTTCATGGGTATAAACTACCAGGACACACAAGGACCTCTTCCATACTTCTCCATGGGATTAAACAAGTGTAAAAAAATATGAGAGGAAGGATATCTTGTATCCTACAATTTAGTGCAGTAGACAATGTGTTTTTTAATACAAACACACACTGCTCGAAAGATAAAGACAATACACAATAGAGAAAAGATGATGTGATAAAGTTAGAAGTTCTCTGAGTGTTATTTGATGAAGCTTTGGACTTTTAGGATGAAGCATATACAAGTATTGAGTCCTATTGTGATGAACATAGCATCGAAAGTCTGGTGCTTTAGTTTCCAGTTAGATCTAGCTTGTGTTCTTCATGGAGTTTTTATTGCGATGATGTTCTTGACTCTGATCTATGGTATCCCTTTTTTTGGATTTTTGAATGCTTTGTGTGTACTTCATATGTATATTGTTGCATGTGTTAGTTTTATTCTCAAGAAATCTTGTGCTTCAGCTTCTCTACCACACAATTTTTGTTTCAGGGCCACACTTTTCTTTTTATCCATGGACTGCATGTGTTAGAGATGACAGGATGCATGTATTATTCACCTCGTACCTCATACTATCAAGTAACATGTATATAAATAAATATTGATTATGTAAGTGCATTTAAAAGACTCAAATATGACTGTTAGAAATTAAATTTAAAATGAAAAAATATATTAAAGAACAATGTCATAGTCTGTCTGGAAACAGTGTCACTTGGAAACAGTGTCACCAAGAAATGGGGTCTTCATCTTTGAATTTGAGGGGTGAGACATGTTTTATGGAATGTTTGTATAGAGATCAAGAGTCAGAAGAACAGATGTAGTGTTAGGGTCACATTGTCTTGTCCTTTACCAAACATTGAACAATGTATTAGCAAGGAATCAATGTCACGGACTTCAACAGATCTGAAACTATTTACGGTGTCTAGTCATGGTGTCTCGGTCACAGTGTCTGGGTCACGATGTTTGGGTTACAGTGTCTGGTCATGGTGTCTGGGTTACAGTGTCTGGTCACAGTGTTTGGGTCATGGTGTCTAGGTCACAGTGTCTGAGACCTTTGCCAGAAAACCAAAACTGGTGGAAGACTCACAGTTTCTCAGACTAAGACAAATATCTGTATATAGACATAAGAAGTAATTTTCATATAATTAATTAGACTTAATCATTAATAAATGAAATTATTATAGACCAAAGTTAAATATTGTTTAAAATACTCAAAAATTATTTATATAAATTAAGATATTGGGTAGGTTTATTTAAGGCATAAATAAACCAACCATCTTTACACATGACTGGAAAAATATTAAACATGATTAAAAATATTTGTAGGATGTCTAAAATTTGTGATCAATAAAACATGATTAAAACAGGAGGAGTTCAACGATATCTCTTTTATGATGATCAAAAAATCATGTGAGTGAGATATCTGTTCTTAGTGTATGTGTCTCTCCCTTGGTGTGTATTTATAGTGCATGTCTCTCCCCCTTTTGGGATTATAAAAAAGAGTACATAGGGAAATAAGGGAATAAACAATAATATGTCACAATACATTGGATGGATAAATATGTGTAATTAAAAATAGTAAACAAAAAAAATAAAAAAATATCCCTATCAAAAGATAGTGTTCACTTTTCTTCAGCACTGGCTATCTTCTCTTTTCCCTTGGCAGTATCATCAGGAGAAGCCATAAGAGCAGAGGTAGAAGTAAAAGAAGGAAGAGAACCATCTGACAGAGAAGGAAGAGAACCATCTGACAGAGAAGGAAGAGGGAGACCACAAAAAATAGAAGGGATCAAGGTAGGTTTGGTGGAATAATGACGTAATTGTTGGTCAAGGATAACAGGTCTGATCTGACTCAAATCCTGAGAGACATACATAGAGGTAGAGGTAAAGGCAGTAGATGAGGAAGGATGAAAACCAAGCTGCAAGGGTGCAGCTACTAGAGACACAATAGTAGTGCTCTTCACATGAAGATAAGACCTTAATAACTAAATGAATTCAGCAATTATCTCACCACTATACTATATCACTTTCTCAAAGTCATATTTGTTCTCCATGAAATAGTCCAACAAAGGAGTGAAATATTTCATCTTTTAAACTTGAGTTTTGAAAGCTTGAGTGACAAGAGGGATTTTTAGATTCTCTAAAAGGTACCTGAAATGGTTTGTCATATCATGCTTAGAGAATATCCTATTGAGGTAGAAATCCACCTTCTTAGTAATTTCTTCCTGGGAATCATTTGCAATCTTGGAGTGAATTCTTCCCAAATCAAGAACTTTGTCACTACTCTTGACAACCACAGGTAGAGACTTTTTGTCAATGCAACTGATCACTAATTGAAGTTCTTCCTTAACAACTATTCAGAGCAGATCACTATCAACAAAGGGTTGAGATGACTATTCATAGGTACTAAAAGCTGTAATAGTTTATGTAAGGGACTTTAGTTGATTCCGAACTTTATGAAGACATCCATTATACTCATTACTCAATTTTTTGAGACCAATAACAAGCTCACACATTTCATTATCTATTTTTTGGTTTCTTTCAAAAAAAAATTCAGCTAAGGAAGTTAGGTTTGGTTGAAATAGAGACACAACTTCCAGTGGAATTTGACCACTAACATCCTCAACAAGATGAGAAACAGAATCTAGTCTTTATTTCAACACTCTCTGCATATCTTTAACCCTTTCATTGAGAGACTTGACATCAATACTCATCTTTTTGTTCTAAATTATAACCTCATGAATTTCATGAAGTATTTTTTGTTAAATCTTTCATATGAACATTTCTAAAAAAAGGGAAGCACCTCTTTCACTTAGTTTTTTTATAGGATCAGGTTGAGTGTTCATGATCTTTTCAATTCCATCTAATAATATAGCTCCAAAGGCTTTTAAATCATCCTTACCCACTATGGTAGGAGGTTATTATAAATGTTCAGGAACAGGAGCAGAGATAGGCTCAGGTTCCTTTGCCGAGATAACTTCAAGAGAAGAGACCAATTTCAATTAAATCACACTAGTCAAATATATACCTTTAACAGAGGCTTCTTCAGAATCATTCACATAAAAATAGATAGGGAATTTATTCCACGTATCCACAGTTCGTTGATTAACTACATTAGGAATTTTAACACTTCAAAGATTATGGTGTTGCTCCCCCTCAACAAGTGCATCTATCACAGGACTAATAGATTTAGTTCTTTGACCCATTTCTAATATTTCATCCCCAATAGCTTCATCTATGTCTTGTCTAGCCAATAGAAAGGCTTTCTCTATTCTTTCCTCAACAGATTGGATAATCTAAGGAACAACTTGTTCCTATAAGTGTTCCTCAAAAGAATATTCTTTCTCAAGAGAAAGATCTTCTTCTAGATGATATTCTAGAACTAACTTTTCCCTTACATTAACAATATATTGTTCTTTAGAAGTAGTTTCATCTTCCAAATCAACAATTTTTTTCAGGAACATGTACATCCTTCTTAGCTATGACTTGAGGAACATGTCCATTGTCTTCCCTATCCAGATCAGTTTCCTATATAGGTGCAATATCCTATTCTTCTTCCTCAACATGATAGTCTACAATTTCATCTAGGTCAAAATTAGGATCATAGATGTTTTTAGGTCTTGAATAATGCTCAACCAAGATGAACTTTTTTATAAACCCTATCATTATCCTCCACCCATGCTTTTCTCCAAGGATTCCAACTGGTTTTCATTCTTTTGACAATAACCTTAGAGATACAAAATTCATATTCCTTAATCACTTCTTCACCTTGTCCAACCAACCCTTTAGGATGAATCATAGAAGAAATTAACCTTGAGTGGAACAAGAAGTTTGACTTTGAGGTTGTCTTTATCAACACAAACATATTAATTAAAACATACTTACATAGGTTTATCTTATATCCATTCTTCATAAGATATATCAAAAATACATCTTGATACTTGAGTGTTGAAAAATATCATTTTATTGGACTAATAAGATTCTGAACAAACATAAATAATAATCTTGTTTCATCGTCTAGCTTAGAAGTCATAGCTATTCTCTTTGTTTTGTTACCAGTAAAGCTTCCCAAGACTTCTTCTAAAACAAAGATATCACTGGGAGGAGGAGGACCTCTCTGGTAGTCCTAAAAAATTCCATCATGAGGTAACCCTAGGAATGAATCCCATAACCTCGAACAAAAGGTACATCTATGACCATTTATCCATATTCTCACAACAAAACCATCTTCTGTATCAGGTGAGAATTGAATGAACTAATAAACTGAGCAACTATATTTGGGTAAATCGGCCTAGTCTCTCTTGTGAACTAATCCATCCATCTTTTCTCTTTCAATACTTTCATCACTACAGAATTACTTGAAATCAGCCACTTGGGGAAAATTTCCTTTTTTGGAACCACTATTCTGTCAACAAGGTTCAGATTCAAAGGTCCTTCAGGTCCTATATTCGGGGCTATTTTCATCTTCTTCTTTGATCTTCACTTATAAAGAGTTGATGAGGACAAGTGTTTCATTCTGGGCATTCAATGAAGGTTTGAGAGAGATATCGAGAGAGATATCGAGAGAGATAATTGAAGGGTTGAAAGAGGGCTTACGGTTTTAGATAAGAGAGCTTCGGTGAAGAAAAGAGTGATTTTTTTTTCATTTTTATCATTTAGGGATTTCAAGAATCACAAATTCATAATTGCAGTAAAGAAAAAGAATAAAATAAGTAATTATAGAGATATTTTAACTCCCTAACCCTACATACCCAGAGTCAGTGAATTATTAGATAACATTGTCATGATCATAAGGGATCAATTCCTAAAGGACCGATCAATTTAGTATCCTTTGAAGTACTAGATACATAAATATGTTTTACAATATATTATAAAATGAAAAAAAACAAAAAAAGTTTATTCTTTGATCTCATTCATATCCCTTAGAATATCCCTACAGTTCAGTCATAATATACTTCTTCCCATCCTGGGAAAATTAAGACATAAAAATGGGTGAGCTCAGGTTCTCAGTAAGGATAACAATATAACAGAAACATTTATAAATAAGCATAAACATTTAAGGTAATGTATAAGACTAAAACAAAAGCCTTTTAAACATAAACTTCAACATAATATAGAAAAAAATCAAATAATGTCATTTACTTATTCACATTGATATTTTACTAGTCGAATAATCACATGTAATATCAATAGTTAATTTCATAATGATGGAATGCATAATGTCAGACATCATAACCACATAGTCATGGCCTCATGCCAAGACTATAAATTAGATTTTGTCAAGGCCTTCTTCCAAGACACTAGTTTGTCTCATGATACTTATCGATGCATCGAGGAGCTATATCAAGATCCACCAATCACTTACTAAGACAAATACATTATTCATATGAAATGTTTGAAACATAACACAAACATTCATACTAAAAATAGCCTAAGAAATGTCAATACATTAATTATAAACCATTAATTGTATAAAAATATCACATCCATAGTCAAACATATCAAAAAACCTTCAATAATGTATGGAATATTGTATCATAATAAATAAACTTCGAACAAGTGTAAAATCTAAAAAAGTATGTTGAGATAGATGAAATCAAAGCTATTTGAGATAAATATATCTTTCTATTTTGAAATCAGTTAAAGGTCCTATAATTTTGAATGAAAACATTTATTTTGAAAATATTCTTATAATCTTTTAAGGGAAGCTTCGAAGGTGTTACAATGTCATAAAATACACGCACCAACCGTATAAGTTAAAAAACATTCTTTCTTTAATTTTTTTTAAAAAGGTCGTAAAGGACCTTGTTTGGAAAACGAAGTAATGATTAATTTATAATAATATAATAAAAATTCAAACAAAGTTATAAATTGATTTAACCCATAGTCTAGGAAATATTAAAAATGTTTTGAAATACATTTTTAAGAAACATGTATGAGGATGATAAATGGGTCCTAGTAGATACCCACGTATAAACAACATCGGATAATGAATAGATTGTATAATTAAACCTTACCTTGTACTTTTACTTGATAGAGGGTATCTTAACCTCTTTTATAATAGTTAAATAATTTTTATTAAATTATACAAGAACCACATACATAAATATGATATCATATATGATCTTATAATATTGCTTTGTTAATAATATTTTAGCATTATCATTGTTTCAGGTATTGACTTATTTGTTTTCTTTTATATGATTTGTTATATAAGACAAGTTTCTTATGGATATTAGGTATTTTATTCATATATAGGATGATATTAAGTTTTTAAAAATTATTTTAAATCATAATATAAAAATTATTCTTGAATGGTTGTGATGGGGAATTAATTTCATCGCGCTCGAGGAGACGGTAATCAGTACGTACGCACGAGCAACGATATCATTCTATTGACGGTGAAGTCATATGTAATTTGATGTTATATCTTATATAAATAATCATTAAGATGTTATATTTCTTATTTACATAAGTTATACTCATTATTATACCCATCCAAATAATGAAGTGTTGAATAACTAGCTACACCACAACGTGGAGACGGTAAGTTGTACATACACACGTACGGGAACTTTTTCATTCATAGGATGAATATAATAATGAATATGGACATAAAATATTTATAATAATGTCAAAATAAGTATATGGTACTAGAGTTATTATTTTGGTATAGAAACAACAAAGAAAATTGAAGTGGAAGAAGAAAAGAACTTTGAAAGAGGTGATAAAATTATTACCTCTTCTTCAGGTACTTCCTTTGGATTTGATAAAAAGGGCTCCTTAGAATGGATTTATGATCAATGTAAGGCCTCTAGGTTAACATGTGGGTATTTGGGAGGATATTTGAGCTAGGGTTGGCTGAGACAAATGGATTTGGAGGAGTGAATGTAAGATAAGTAGAAGTAACCTTTTATAAGAGAGGTGAGAGACACTTTTGGAAAATATTGAAATATTATTTTATTATACAATCATATTTGGTTTATAATGGATCCAAAATGATATATTTCGAGTATTAGGTGAGTATGGGTCAATACACTCTCAACCAATAGGTTTTAGAAGTGTTTAGGTCTCCATAACAACCTTATCATTTAGATTTAACTCTTAGTTAAATAGTTTATCTTTTACCATGTATTCTTGTATTATTATAATAAATAGTTAATAAAATTACTATAAAAATATAAGAGAATAACACGTGGTTAATTATTAATATATATATCCTTATCAAAGTCCTTTGTCTGAAATTTGATTTTTAGAATTATTATATCAATTAATAATATAGTGTTTGTTTTTAAAACTCAATTATGTGAATTTTGACACTATTTGGTATTTTGTTTTTGTGAAAGTCATAAAAACTTTATCACTTCGAATTTTTTTTATTTATTCAATAATAACATGTCATATTAACCAATAAAATTATTTTAATTCATCAAAAGTCTCAATTTAAATTTATTTGGATATTTATAATATCAATATTTTAATCTTTCTATGGTAAGGTAATTACTTCATCATCATTGTGTCATAAATAAATTTATTTACTTAATGCTAAACAATTATTAAGAAAATATAAATATTTATTAAATATTTTTATATTTATAATGAATATTTATTTTATAATTTATCTTATGCATAACCTTATATTAAAAAATTTGTAGTTATTAAAATTTGAATTTAACACTTTTAAATCTTCTTTAAATAAAATAATAATAAATGTCCTAATCTAATCCAAGTGGACCAAAAGGGTCATATTTTATTCCTGCAGTTTATTTTGGTCGAAATAAACTTATCCAATATAATTATCACATGTATTAGGGGAATTATAATATCATTTTAACCTTTAATTACCCTATCTACTTTTAAAAGTGGTAAATAAAAGTCAAAAGTTACTCTTCACCGAAAATTATTTTCATCTTATTGAACCAAATTTTACTTACTGATTTTAACCGTGTCTCTCAGATTTTGAGATTCAATTCACAGAAGTGGTAAAATTACATTTTATGCAAATTTGAAAATGCGCCTAGAAGGTGGGTAAAAGAGGGTAATAAGGTCAATAAAATTTTATATATCAAATATTATTATAAAATGACTCCAATGAATTACATTGAACATATATAAGTATTATGTATCTATTTTAAACTAAAATAAATTTATATAAAATAACAAATTATTTAAATACAACTTTGGTTTTAAACAATAACACATTGTTTTTCAATATTCGTCAAAAAATGAATGTTTTTAGAAAAAACCAAAAATTCACCTTAAGTTTATTTTGATATTCCAAATCCAAAAATGATGTTCATTTTGAAAAATAAAATTTATAATATTTTAAAAAGTGGGTATTACTATTCATAATGTCTACTTTGATTGGTCATGGTGTGCTAAAACTCCAAGTTGCGTATAACGCAATCTATTGCATTACTCAAAGGGAAACATACTGTGGAAGCTTGGGGTGTTACAATATTCCCTCTTTCAAATAATTTCATCTTTGAAATTTCTAAAATACTACTGCATAAAATGATTCGGGTGGTTCTTCATCATAAGTTCCTCGCGTTCCCACGTTGCCTCTTCCATCTTATGGTTTCTCCATAGAAATTTTACGAGACGAGTTGTATGATTTCTCAACACCTTTTATCTGGTATCATGAATCTTGAAATGATATTCACAATATGAAAGATCAGGTTCCAGTTCTATTTCATCATAGGTGATTACATGCATTGTGTCAGGAATGTATTTTCTCAATAGTGATATGTGGAACACATCATGATCTTTGGAGAGACTTGGTTGAATTTCCAAATGGTAGGCTAGAACTCCAATTAGTTCTAGAATTTTGAAAGGTATGATGTACCTAGGACTCAATTTACCCTTCATACTAAATCATAAAACACCCTTCCACATAGATTACATTAAGAAAACATGATCTCCTATGTAAAATTCCAAATTCTTCCTTCGATTATTGGTATAGCTCTTTTGCCTACATTGAGCTGATCTGATGTGGGTTTGGATAATCATAACATTTTCTTTTGTTTCCTCAACAGGTTTTGGGCCTATGAGTTTTCTTTCACTAACATCATCCCAACAAGTTAGTGTAGGACATATCTTTCCATATAACGCTTCATATGGTGTCATCTGAATACTTTAATGGAAGTTATTATTATTGGAAAATTCTACCAGATGTAAATATTGATCCCACATACCTTGAAAGTCAAGTGAGCAAGATCTCAACATGTCTAATATGGTTTGAATAGTTATTTCTGATTGTCCATCAGTTTGAGGGTGATAGGCAATGCTCAAACGAAGTTCAGTTTCTAAGGCCTTCTCAAGATGTTTTCATAATCTTGATGTAAAATGGGGATCACGATCAAAAACAATTGATAGGGGTACTCCATAAAGTCTGATAACTTCATTAATATATATTCTTTCTAAACTTTCATGTGGAAAATCTTCTCTTATAGCATGAAAATGTGTTGACTTGGTAAGACAATCAACACTGAACCATATTGCATCATTCCTTTTAGGATCCTTTTGTAGCCCCACGAAAAAGTACATTGTAATATCATCCCATTTCCACTAAGGTATGGGAAGAGGTTGCATTACTCCTCTAGGATGTTGTCCTCCAGCCTTTACCTATTGACAAACCATATATCTTCACACATAATTAGAAATCCCCCTCTTCATGTTATCCCACCAAAACTGTTCCATTAAATCTTTATACATCTTAGTGCTACCAGGGTGTATAGAGAAATTGGAGCTATGAGAATCATTCAACAATTCCCTTTTTAGATCAGGTACATCAGGAACACAAAGTCTCTTCCCAAATTTCAAAATTCCATCTTCATATACAAAGTCAATAAATGTCCCATTATTCACAGCTTTAATTTTCTTTTTAAACGCCTCATCATTAGTCTGAGAATTTATTTATCCTTTCTAGTAAATATGGTTTGGAAACCATTTGAAAACTATTGATATTTCACCTTACATGATTATTCCCATATCCATATTTATTCGATCCATGAACATAGGATCCCTTTCATCTCTCATCTTGTTCAAAACTCCACGATCCTTTCTCCTCAAAGCATCTTCTACCTTATTTTCCTTCCCCGGGTGGTAGTGTATAGTGAAATCATAATCATTGAGTAGTTAAAGCCTTCATATTTTCCTCATGTTGAGTTATTTCTATGAAACAATATACTTCAAACTCTTCTGATCGGTATATATCTCACCTTTTTCACCATAAAGATAATGTCTCCATATCTTAAAAGAAAATATTACAGCTGCTAACTCAAGATCATGAGTGGGATAGTTTTTCTCATGCATTTTTAGATTTCGTGGTGCATAGTCAATAAACCAATAATTCGGAATAAGGACACAACCAAGTCCTTTCTTTGATGCATCACTATAAATAACAAACCCATCATTCCCCGATGGTAGAGTCAAGATATGATCATTGAATAATCATCTCTTCAGTTCTTCAAAACATTATTCTCACTCTTTTTTTCAAACAAATTTAACCCCTTTACATGTGAGCTTGGTTAATGGGATCTCCAATCGGGCATCATTCTGGACAAAATGTCGATAATAACCAACTAAATCAATAAAACTGCATACCTCAATTATACTCATCAATGCTGGCCATTATTGGATTGCCTTAGTCTTTGATGGATCGATAGAGATTCCATCATTAGACACAATATGGCCAAGAAAAGAAATTTCATGAAGATAGAATTCAAACTTTCTAAAATTCTCATATAATTCATTTCTTCTGAAGGGTTTTCATAATAGTACTCAAATGATATTTATGATGTTCTTATCATTTTGAGTATACCAAGATATCGTAAATAAATTCCACTAAAAAGTCATCAAGATATTCCTTGAAAACTCTATTCATTAGATCTATGAAAATAGAGGGTGCATTTGTTAGTCCAAAAGGCATTACAGTAAACTCATAATGCTTGTACATGGTTTGAAATACTATTTTTAGAATGTCTTCCTTCTTTACACACAACTTATGATATCCATATTGAAGGTCAATCTTTGAAAAATATTGAGCTTCATGAAGTTGGTTGAATAAAGTATCAATATGAGGTAGGGGATACATGTTCATTACTATTATAGAATTAATCTCCCTTTAGTCAATGCACAACCTCATATATCCATCATTATTCATAACAAAAAGAACATGGGCACCCCATGGAGACAAAATAGGGTGAATAAATCCTTTATTACTCAATTCCTCTAATTGTTTCTTTATTTCCACTAATTCCACAATGGTAATTATATAAGGGGTCTTCGAAATGGGCCTTGAACCTGGAATTAAATCAATGAAAAATTAATTTCTCAATCTGAAGGATGTCTAGGTAAATCCTCTAGAACCACATCCACATATTCTTGCACAATAGGTACGTAATCTATTTGAACATTACTTTCCTCACCGATAGTTATTTTATTTTCTTCCTCCCCAATAATTGATCTTAGTAAAGGTATTGGGGTGGATCTAGATAAGAATCAGATGGTGACATATCTATTCTAAATATAAGTTACTCATTATCATCATCGAAAATTGTAACCTCCTTCTTCTTACAAATTTTTTTTGCATCATGTTCTGAAATACAATCCTTACTAAAGATAATATCAAATTAAATCATGGTTATGCCAATGAGATCAGCAGATAAAGAACATTTATAGGCCCTAATGGGAACTGATTCACAAAACTTTGTTGTAATGATAATTCCCTTAAGAGTTTTGTCTGAAAACATCCTTGTTAAATTAAATTGGAAATATCTAATTTTCTTAGCAAACTGGGAAGATATGAAACAATGCGATGATCTAGAGTCGAATAAAGTATTGGCTAAATTTGAGGAAACCATTAAATTACCTGCCACCACATCATTCGGAGCTTCAACCTTAGCAGTAATGATCACATAAGCTTGGCCTTTCTCCCTTGGCCTTTTCTAAGGTAAGTTTCCTTGGTGCTTAGGAAATTGATTTTCATAATGCCCTATTGCTATACCATTGTAGCATTCAATATTGACAACGTCTTTCATTCCCTTACAATCATGATCTTGGTGGCCTTTTTCACTACACTTGTAACAGACTCTCATTCCCTTCAGGCAAGTACCAAGTGTTTCTTCCCAAATTTACCACAGGATAGAAATTCAACTTTTCCCTTCTTCCCCTTATTTCCATTTCCAGAGTGTTCAACAGATCTATTATTTTCTTGCTTTACTTCAATGTCATAAGACTTACAGAATTAATTTTTTTGTCTTGATTTCACATGAGACAATATCTTTGTAAGATGAGAAGGATTGTGGGACTAGTTCTCAATAGAGAAATGGTTTTAACCAATCAAATAATCAATCAATCTTAATCCTTGGGTTATTTATATAATCATCCGCATGCCTTTTATCCTTATAAAGTTAGCCTCATACATTGCGACATTCTCCTTATCCTTTTGCCTCAGACTCATAAATTGCCTTTCCATATCCGCTTGATGGTTACGAGGAAAGTTTTTTTCTAGTAAAATCCCTTTAAACACACTTAATTCCATATTTGATAATTTTTAATCTTCCTTTGTGTTTTGAATTAATGACCACCATCGATCTGTATCTCCTATGAGGCGATAAACTACCATGACAACTTTTTCTCTTTCATTACTCCCCAAAGCATGAAATATTTTCTCTATATAACTTATCCATTTCTTAGCTAAAAATGGATTTTTATTCCAATTGAATGTTGGTGGTTGTTTCCTTAGGAAGTGATCTAACATTTATTATCCATG
Organism: Viscum album; assembly: GCA_963277665.1. Lineage (NCBI taxonomy): Eukaryota > Viridiplantae > Streptophyta > Magnoliopsida > Santalales > Viscaceae > Viscum > Viscum album. Next base: position 52,365,090 of record OY728138.1, on the reverse strand, counting down.
TTGTGGATCAGGGTGTTCCATACAGGTATGGTTAATATTCATAACATGAGTTAGTTGTCCCAGTCTAGTGATAAACTGATCAGCACCAGTTGCCTCACCAGCTCCACTATAATTATCATTAGTAAGAGGGGAATCCTTACATGGATTATGTGCATTGATACATTTTCCTTTCCTTCCACTAGGATCCATTTCTAAAAAAATTTATTAAATAGATTAGTTTATGGATCGTGAAACATAATTCTAAATTTGTAAAACACTTAACATAAACTGAACAACTTATTGATATAATCCATAATCATAAAAATGTTTTCTTTGAGGAGGTATATACTCATAAATACTTCATAATGGTTTGTAAAGAAGATGTGAATTATCCTAAGCATATACCCTAGGAGTGTCATAACCAAGAATGCAGAAAGGCCCCTTATCGTGTACCAGGATACCTTGGGTCAAGATAGAAACTCCTTGTCAGAGTTTTCACTCCATGTACATCTTTTCTAGAGCCGTATCTATCTAATAATATTGAGAAAGGGATGTATTTCTTGTAAAAATCACAAAATCTTTACTTTACCAAAATTCAAGGAAGTTCTTCTATACTAATCCTCAACGTCTATCTTAGGGTAATGTTCTCAAATCAGAGGTTTTATAAATCTAGATTCCATGGTTTGTACTAATCTTCCTCTGATACCAACTGTAATGTCCTTACCCTAATTACCTAGAGTTGGTGCATTATTACTTAACATTGGCATGATCACACATGATCAAATCTCGAAATACCACTCAGTTTTGTATCCTTGGAAGTATAAGATACACACATAAGTTTTACATTACATTATAAAATGAAAAACAACAACAACATTGTATCCTTTGACCACATTAATATCCCTTAGACTATCCTTGCATGCCATAAATAATATTCTTCTTTGCATCTTGGGAAAAATAAAACATAGAATGTGGTGAGCTCAGGTTCCTTGTAAGGATAAAAATACAACAGAAACATTCCTAAATAAGCATAAACATTTAAGGAAATATATAAGACTACAACAAAATCCTTTTAAACATAAACTTCAGCATAATATGAAAAAGATAAATAACATGATTCCATTTCTTTATTCATGTGGATATTCTACTAGTCAAATAATCACATGTAATATCAATATCCAATTTCATAATGATGGAATGAATAATATCAGACAACATAACCACATAGTCAATTCCTGGTGCAAAGACTATAAATAAGATTTTTCTCAGGCCTTGTGCCAAGACATTAGTTTGTCTCATGAGACCTACCGATGAATCGATGAGCTATAGTGGGCTCCAACCATCACTTACTAAGTTTAATGCAATCCTAATATGAAAAGGTTGAAATATAACATAAACATTCATATTAAAACTAGCATACGAAATGTCAATACATTAACCATAAACCATGAATGGTATAAAAATATCACATCCACAGTCAATCATATCACAAAACCTTCGATACAATATGGAATATTGTATCATAATAAATCAACTTCAAACAAACTTAAAATCTGACAAAGGATGTTGACATAGATGGAATAATAACTATTTGATAGAAACATCTCTTTCTAAATGGAAATCATTTAAAAGTCCTGTAATTTTAAAGGAAAACAATTATTTTGAAAATATTGTTATAATATTATTAGGTAATCTTGTAACATGTTACAAAAATGTAAAATAGTCTCACCCTCCGTATTAGTTAAAAAATGTTATTTCCTTAATTTTGTCGAAAAGGTCATAAAAGACCTTATTTGGAAAATGACAAAATTATTCCTTTATAAACATCTCATAAAAATTCAAGAAAAGGTATAAATGACTTTAACCCATAGTCTAAGAAATAGTAAAAATGTTTCGAAACACATTTTTAAGAAACACATATGTGGATGATAAAGAGGTCCTAGTAGATAGTCATATATAAACAACCTCAAATAATGAAGAGATTGTAGAATTAACCCTTACCTTGTACTTTTCTTTGGTAAAGGGTATTATAACCTCTTTTATAATATTTAAATCATTGTTATTAAATTATAGAAGAACCACATACATAAATATGATATCATATATGATCTTCTAATATTTCATTGCTAATAATATTTTTGTAGTGTCATTGTTTCGGGTGTTAAATGATTCGTTTTACATTATATGCATGGTTAGGTAAGCCATGTTTCTTATGGATAGGATTTATTTGATTCAAATCGAGAATTATATTAAGTTCTTAAACATTATTTTTAAATATAAAATGAAAATTATTCATGAATGGTTATGATGGGGAAAGAATTTCATGGCGTTCATGGAGACGGTAATCTGTACGTGCGCACGAGCGACAATATCATTCTATTGATGGTGAAATAGTATGTAATTGGAAGGTATATCATATATAAAGAATAATTAACATGTTATATTTATTATTTACATTAGTTATACTTCTTATTATACCCATCCAAATAATGAAGTGTTGAATAACATACTACACCACGATGTGGAGACGGTAAGTCGTACGTACGCACATATGGTGACTTTGTTATTCATAGTATGGATAGAATAATGAATATTGTTGTACAATATTTATAATAACATCACAGTATGAATAAGGTAATGGAGTACTTATTTTTGGTATGGAAACAACAAATAAAGTGGAATAGGAAGAAGAAAAGAACTTTGAAAGAGGTGATGAAATTATTACCTATTCTTCATGTGTTTCCTTTTTACTTGATCAAAAGGGCTCTATAAGTTTGATTTATGATCACAGTAAGGCCTCTAGGTTGATGTGAAGGTATTTGGGAGGATATTTGAGTAGGTTTTGGAAGAGTCAAATGGATTTGGAGGTGTGTAATTAAGATAAGGGGAAGTACCCTTTTATAAGATAGGTGAGGGTCACTTTAGGAAAAACATTATATATTATATTATTATACAATCATATTCAGTTTAGAATTTCTCAAATATAATTTATTTCTAGGATTAGGTAGGGATGGGTTGAAAACCTCTTAACCAATACGTTTTATTGAGGTATAGGTCACCATAATAACCTTATCTTTTAGAATTAACTCTTAGTTAAATAGTTTAACTTTTACCATGTATTATTGTATTATTATAATAAATTGTTAATAAAATTAATATAAAAAGTTTATAGAATACCAATTTGTTCATAATTAATATATATAACCTTATAAAAGTCTTTTTTCTGAACCATATATTTTTAGGAAAATTATATAAATTTATAATATTATATTTTTTTAAAACTCAATTATGTCAATTTTGACACTATTTGGTATTTTGTTTTTGTAAAAGTCATAAAAACTTTATCACATTGAAAAAAATTTATTTAATAAACTCAGACATGTCATATTAACCTCTAAAATTAGTTTAATTCATCAAAAGGCTTCAATTTACATTTATTTGGATATTTATAATATCATTTTTTTAATCTTTCAATAATATGGTAATTACTACATCATCATTGTGTCAAAAATTAATTTAGTTATTTAAAGTCTAAAAATAATAAAGGAATTAAAAATATGTAGTAAATCATTTTATATTTCTAATTAATATTTATAGTCGAATTCATCTTATGTATATCCCTATATTAAAAATGTTTTAGTTATTAAAATTTGAATTCATCACTTTTAACTCTTCTTTCAATAAAATAATAATAAATGTCCTAATCTAATCCAAGTGAACCAAAAGGATATTATTTTATTTCTAAGGTTTATTTTGGTCAAAATACACTAATCCAATAGAATTAGGACATGTGTTAGGGTAATTATAATATTATTTGTACCTTTAATTACCATATTTTCTTTTAACCGTGGTAAATAAAAGTCAAAAGTTACTATTCACCAAAAATTATTTTCATCTTATTAAACCACATTTTACTTAATGATATCAACCATGCCTCTCTTATTTCTGAAAATTCAATTCACAGAAGCGGCAAAATTATGTTTTATAAAAATTTGCAAATGCGCCTAGAAGGTGGGTAAAAGACAGTAAAAAGATCAATAAAATTGTATATATCTAATATTATTATAAAATTAATCCAATGAATTACATTGAACATATATAGGTATTATGTATATATTTTTACCTAAAATAAATTTAAATAAAATAACTAATTATTTAAATAAAAAGTTAGTTTTAAACAATAACACTGTGTTTTTCACTTATCATCAAAAAATGAATGTTTTCAGAAAAAAACCAAAAATTCATTCTAGTAAAATTTTGATATTCCAAATCCAAAAATTATTCCCATTTTGAAAAATAAAATTAAAAAAATTTCAAAAAGTGGGTATTACTATTCATAACAGCTAGTTTGATTGGTCGTGGTGTGCTAAAACTCCAAGTTATGTACAACACAAGCTGTTGTATTATTCAAATAGAAACCTACCGTGGAAGCTTGGGGTGATACATATATTGGTTATAATATGTAAATAAAATGAAAAAGTGTCTTTACGGTGAGATCAAAACAGAATTTTATAGTGATACATTAAAGGTTTTCATGGTGAGACTATAAAAGGTTTTCATGGTGAGACCGTAACATGTTTTCATGATGAGACCGTAACAGGTTTTCATGGTGTCATCACTACCGCATGACTTCAAAATGGTGCGACTGTATTGTTTGAAATAGTATATGCTAGACAGTAACCGAGAGATAGTAACTGAGAGACCGTAAACATGAAACAATAACATTAATATAGTAACTTGAAAAACAATAAGAGTTAGATAGTAATACTAAGAAAATGGCCTGTGAAACCGTAAACTATGAAACAATTAGTTGTGAAATTGTACACTCGCTACTTAAGATTCATCATTCCCAAATCATGTATGATGTAATATATTCTTTCAGAATTTAATGATTTGGTGAATATATCAGTGAGCTTATATTCAGTTCAAATTAATTCCAAAGTGATAACACATTTCTGATAATGATCTCTCAAAAAGTGATGTCTTACATAAATATGTTTTGTCCTTAAGTGTGAAACAAGATTTTTTGAGATGTTAATAGAACTTGTATTGTCACGATTTATAGGTACATGCCTGAATTGATATTCATAATCTAGTAATGTGTGTTTCATCCACAAAATTTATGGACAACAACTACCAGCAGCTATGTACTCAACTTCGGTAGTAGATAATACAACAAAGTTTTGTTTTACACTACACCATGTTACTAGTGAATTGACTAAAAATTGGCATATTCTAGTGGTTCTTTTTATATGTAACTTACAACCACCAAAATCAACATCAGAATCACTAACTAACTAAAATGGTTGTCCTATAGGATAGAATAGTCCTAGATTGGGTGTATGTTTGAGGTATTTGAAAATCCTTTTAATATCTTTTAAATGATATTCATTAGGGTTTTATTAAAAATTAAGACACATACATACACTAAACATAATTTCATGTTAGATAGTATTTGTAGATGCTGAAAAGTGCTTAAGCATTGAAGAATGTTTCAAAACAACAAAGCAAAGTCATATTCGGACCTGGAGACTCTGTACGAGGGGCTCGGTGGTGTTGCGTGAAAAAAATGGTATAGCGCACGAAAAAATGTGTGGCGTGCGGAAATTTCCAGGATTCGCGAAGAGTACCCAACGCAGGCACGGAATAATTTCGTGCCCGCACCCCGCGCGGTTGGCATTTCGCGCTGCTGCCTCTATCACGCAATTATTTCACGCCAACCTGAATTTCGCGCCCCCGATCGCCTATAAATAGAGGGTGACCACCTTCCATTTCAGGGCTAAAGAATCTGAACCGGCTCTCGTGCGCATAATTGTCATTCTGTGCGCGCACAATATTGCCTTCATGTACGGTTATTTTCATGCCCAGTCGCCCGAGGTCCGCCTTCATGCAAGACCCCCTTTGGCTTAGACTTAATTCTAATCCCTTCAGGGTCTTCCCCTTTCACGCAATTCCTTCCATTGCCCGCACCCCTTGTCCTTGCACACGGCCTCTTCCACTTGCGTGTAATTCATTATCCTTGCCCACCTCCACCCCCCACCAATTACGGGCAAGCATCTGCGATTTCACACCGGACCAGAGGTTTTTGTGACAGGTCTCTTCATTTCGCACAATTCCTCAGGTCCCTTCACCTTGGTGCTCCTTGGGCACCCCCTTGCACGAGCACCTGATACCCTTCTTCTGGGTTCCATTCGCAGGTGTCTTGTGCACCCCGGGCATCCGCATCAATGGTTTTCCCATACGACCTTCTAAGATTGTACGAAGTAACTTCAAAGTCGCTTGGACAATTCTTCCCACTGCGTTGCTTCGCCTCATGCTTCTTCACATAGCCACGCTATTGTGGAACCCTCGACGGTTCGCTCCACGACACCCCCTAGCTATGGCCTTTTCGGTGCCTTCCCTCTCACAAGGGGTAGAGGGTACCAGTTATGTAAGCCCTAGGGGTGAGGAGAACACCCACCTCATCCGAGCTGCAGGACGTTAAACCACCAAGCACCTCGTCCTCAACACATGACGTTAAACTATGTCCCGGCCCCGTGCCTCGCACGCAAGCTCCCCCCACCTTGGACATTCTCCACGTGCACTCATCTCCATGGGGATGGGATCACCCCTCAAAAGTGATGATATCCTCATTATTGGACTGGAATTTTTCTACGTGGATGGTCATCCAACTTAGTGTAAGCCCCTAAACATTCTTGCGTGAGGCAGCACCCCTTTTCCTCCTCACTCCCTCGGCGCCAAAGCCAGCCAAGGGCGTGATGGGGAACGGTGCTCATCCTTTCTTCTTCGGTCCCCACGGCCATTGAAGGGCGTGATGGGGAATGGTACTTCTCCTTTATTTCATCCCAAATCCATCTCCCGCTGTGCTTTGTCACCCTCGTGACTCCATCATGGAGTAAGTCCCAGCACCCTGGGCCGCTCAACGCGTAAGCCCCTCTCCGCTTCCCACGGACGCACCCTTTGCGACGTGATCATGAAATCTCTATGAGCTCTTTTTTCTCACACTAAGCATGACTCACATGATCCTAGAGTGAGCACTGACCATGAAAAACCTTGGGTCGCCTCAGAGCGTAAGCCCAAAATGCCCTCGTCCGAGCTGTAGGATATTAAACTACCAAGCACCCTTGTCCCGCATGACGTTAAACTGTATACCCAAACTATGGGTACTTTGATCAATTCCAAGGCATGGTACATTGGAATCCTCCACGAGGATCAAGCCCCACCACCTTGGGACTCCTCAGAGTGTAATCCCCAATCCATCCCGAACTACGGGGAATTTGATCCATGCTAAGGCATGGTACGTAGGAAGGCTCCACGAGGTTCAAGCCCCACCACCTTGGGCCGCCTCAGAGTGTAAGCCCCAATCCATCCAGAACTATAGGGACTTTGATCCTTTCCAAGGCATGGTACGTAGGAAGCCTCCATGTGGTTCAAGCCCAAAAACCATTGGCCCCGACCGTCTCCATGTTGGTGTGCCTAGCCCCATTTACACATTGGGCCGACTCAGAGTGTAATCCCCAATCCATCCTGAACTACAGGGACTTTTGATCCATGTTAAGGCATGGTATGTAGGAAGCCTCCATGATGTTCAATCCCATCACTCGGTCATTCTGACCCACTTCACGTCGGTTCTCCCCCTACCCGCATGACGTTAAACTATATTCTCCACCCAAACTACATGGACATTGATCCATGATAAGGCATGGGATGTCGGAAGCCTCCACGAGGTTCAATCCCATCACTCATGTCTCATCGTGATCTCTCCCTCGAGACCACATGTCCTGGGAAGATCATGCATTAACCCAGAGGTTTCACTTCCTCTGGGTCCCATCCATGCGTCCATTCTCACGAGTCGCCTCCTCAGGTGTCCCATCGCCCCATCGAACTACGCTTACTTTGATTCCCCTCCACAAGGATACGTAAGAAGTCGCATCGAGGCTCAAGCCAAAAACCATCATCCAATCCTAATTCTCACCCAGGCTGCCACATCCCAGTAGGATCATGCCACATCATTCTCCATTCCCCTCCACAATATTCGGGAATCCGCCCATGTGTTGGCCCCAATATCGGTGTTCCCTCCAGGGGTTCCTCAGTCTGATTCACTCTAATCAGTGTTCTGATCAGTCCGATCTGTCTTTACTGGATGTTAAACTTGAGGAATACCCTGTGATAAACAAGGGAAGCTGAGGAAAACCTCAGATACATGCCCATGGAACGTATTTCCATGATTCTTATGGGGGATGCCTCGGGATTCCGTGCCCTCGAGATACCCTATAATAAGGGACAGAAGACAGACATACCAATCCCCCAGTGTTAAGACACGCTAACGATGCCCAACGTGACTACTCTCCTAACCAAAGGTTGTTGCCCTCACTGGACTCCTTGGAATTTCCTAACAAAAGCAGTGTAATTAACTGGTGTCCATGGAGATATGGCACTGGGAAGAGTTTCACAAACTATGACTTAAATCTATGAGGGAGACCCAGACTAGGTGACGAGCTCCGAGGAGAAATCCATGGAAGGAAGAACCAACATCCCATAATCCAATTTTGATCAAGGATCAGACATCCATGAACAAGGAGAGAATGTCTCCCACCTTTGGAAAGCAGGAATGAGGGGTAACAACCGCACGTCCTCTGTGTGACGGATGCGCGCACCCTGGCGAATGCATCAAAAACAGAAATGGTGAACCTGATGTGAATTGATTCTCCTCATCATGGAGGCTAGTATCATTCGGGGAATAGGTGGTTTAGAATGTCATCTGACCCCGTCATATGGTATCAGGTCCCACCAAATAGGCCTGACGTGAAACTGTCCAGAAGTTGGTACAGTCAGGACGTTGAACATTCCATTCTGCGATGTTGTCCGCATGGATCCCTCTTGCTGACCACAAAATATTGAATGGTGTTGAGACATTGGTAGTAGATTTATTTTCATAGCAGTATTAATGCGTTCATCTACCTCCTTTTAGGAACCAAGTTGTTGCATCCGGAGCCCGATCACCTGCCCACCGGTGCAGGAGCAGGGGCAATATCGACACAGCTACCCCGCGCGGTCCTGCCTCTTCCACGACGTCTTCAACCGCCATGACTGCTTGGAAACCATGCCCCCTCTCCCCATTGGAGATTATCTAGGGAAGGGTAATTAATGACCTTGTACGCAGGTACGAGGAATAGGGGGTCATCCCCACCAGGGATATGGACCGCTTGGATCTCGAGGTCACTCTGCCTCACCGTCAACGCCGCCCCCAAGGGCCGTACCGAGAGCCGCATCTCACCACCCCGACATTCAATTGCTTCAGGATCTTGTCCCCGAAATTCATTGATAACTCTCTCCCCTACACCGATGATGTAAGGGATACCTGGGTTGACCCAATCAGAGTCTCGCTTCAAGGGCTCCCAGTGAGGGCTCCCACTAGGCCGCGTCAGCGCTGCCACCCGGTTCCCCAATCCAATGAGCAGGAAAGCCACGCGCCAGCACCATAGGCTCCAGTTCATCTAACCCGGCGCCTACATCGGGGGAAAATGGAAGAGGGTGCCCGCCATGGGGTGTCAACGTTAGTGACTATTGTGGCCCGAGCAACTGCTGACTCATATCACCAACTTCCCGCATACGTTGAGTAGGGGAAGCTATACGCCCGACCTAGATTGAGGCCCCGAACACCCCATGGGCAGGTGTGGCCGACTCTATTGGGCGTCAGCACATGAAATGACCGCTGCGGACCAATCCACAATAATGCCACCTAGTGTGGTGGCCTACTCCGTACCGCCACTATGGAAGGTGTGGGCCCTCCCTGTTTCCAACCTCATCTAGGAGGTCTGCCCTGCGCCACCTTAAACCCAAGCGAGGGTCTTTCCCGTGATAGCAACACTCCGTGTGGGGGTCTCTCCTATGCTCACTACTCTGGGTACGGGGTCACTCCCCCTACCGTGGACCGCAAGTATGAAGACATTGCATGTCTGGTCACTCGCCAACATGGAGGCCCTCCCTTAGTCCTTGTGCCTATCAGCAAAGGTCCTCCTCACCCTAGAAATTGGAGAGGTGGAATAAAACCTCAGTTCACTAATGTCCAGCACAGAGGTCCTCCCCATCTCCCGTTCGATATTTGTCCTGGTGCTCCTCGCACGCCGGCTTTCTCGGGTTGAAACTCTGTCCGCTCCAGCACCTGTGCAGCCAGAGAACCCCAGGTCAGAAATTAGCCCTGTCCCGAGGAGCCACAAAGGGGCAGGAAGGTGGGTCGTTGCCTCCGCAAGAGGAATTTTGGGGAAGGCTTGATAGGAATCAAACCAGTCGGATTTTCAGACTCCGAGGTAGAGTATGACTCAGTGCTGGAGCCTTCTCCTCAGTCCTCCGAGACAAGGGATGGGGTAGGAATGAGGCGCGTCAGCATCGTACTCCAGAAATGTGAGATCCATATGATCCATGCCTCCCTCCTAAGGAATATACAGAAGGAAGAGATCTTGTCATGTCCCTGGGGGCTGACCGCGCAGTCACCACCAGCATCTCCGGAAGAACCCTCTATCTTGGATGGAGCCTGTGAAGAACTATTTTGGGGGTCAATGGCGGAAGATCCATGGCATAGCACACCCTCGGAAGACACTGATGCTGTGTCAGGATCTTTGTTCACTGGTCCATCCTATCATGATATGGTGGCCAGGTCACTAAAATCCTCAGAGGACTGCCCATGATTCAATAGCCAATCAGCCCGCTCCCCATATTCTCCTCCGGCCATCCCATCGGCCCAACGGCTTGCCTCAGCACCACTGCCAGTTCCTCAGCCACCCTCAGCTGACGAGTGGGGAAATCAAAGGATGGACCATGGATCTGAGCTGAGGATCTTTTGGACTTTCCTTGCAGCATGCCACTTCCCTGAGAAGTTTTGGCAGGTCACAGAACCGAGTTTTTGTACGCCGGAATCGCTCACCCTGGAAGAGTTTGAATGTTTCTGCCAGACCCTCTGGGTGGCTCACTTCTGTATTCTCCACCGACGAGTGACTTATCCTAGGATCCAAGCGCACCTAGAAGACATCGGCAAGAAATTCCACCTAGTTGACCAGGCCACACTCCCCGTGGTCTAGCACTCTGAGTCACATGGCCACCACAGGGCCCTCAAACAGAAGTGCGTTTAGAGTTTCGAAGTACTCCACAATGATATTAAGGAGGCTACCCCCCACACGCAAGTCCGTGGATGGGGGCGGTGCACTTCCCTCCTCTTTAGTGTGATTCATCGGTAGCCCGACTCAGTTGGAGATAGTAAGGACATTCCCCCAAGAAGAGTCGCGGTCAACATGACTTATCTGTCAGAAGGGGAGAATGAGTTGGGACATCTTGATGGGGATGTCCCCCCTGACGATGTTCCACCATTGGACCCATCAGGGAGTATTAAATTCTACTAGAGGAACCTACTAGGTCTCCCTCCACCCATCGAGGAATTGGTACTCAGTCGAAATCTCGGTAAGGGAAATGAGCATATTAGCGTCACCAAACACAACGACCCGTCTGCCTCAGTGTAGAAGACAAAGGAAGATCCTAAGAAGGCCACACTGTGCTAGCATCATGCCGAGCAGATGAAACTAGTTGATGACCTCTTGGAAGAATGCGTTGCAGAACAGAGTCCGGATTATGGTGACCCTCGACCAGTATAGCAAGGGCAGACACAACCTCTCTCCGAGGAATTTCCCTAGGGTAACCCTGAACATCCTGTTCATGTAGAAGGGGTAGAGGCCGACACTTATAGAAAGAGGGCACAATATTTCTCACCAAACCCTCCTGAATGGAATGGAAATCCAAGGAACCCCACTCGAGATCCTCCGGCAGCCCCAAGGGTTTCTCCACCAGCCGCTCCACGGGCTGCTGAGCTTGGCTACCGCATTGAAGAGTCCGGAAACATGCTTGTGGTTTGGGATCCCCATCAGGACAAGAACACATGTCCAGATGATCCAATGCCATCACTCATCGCCCGCCTTGTGGCCTCGGAAATGTGACAGGTGTCTATCCCACCTGATGTCAAGCCATACTCAGCATGGGTGGAAGAAATGCCAGCACCCTTGGGATTTGGGAATCCCACTTTATCCCCCTTTAACGGGAAGGGGGACCCACAGTATCACCTAGAACACTTTAAATCAAGGTGTGGGCCTATGTTAGGGACCCCAGCGCAGCAAGAGGCCGCCAAACTCTGTTTTTTTGTTTAGAAACTGGAGGGGCCGACATTCGTTTGGTACAACCAGCTCCCCATTGGATCTGTGACCAAATGGGAAGACCTTCACAGGTAGTTCCTTTAATAGTTCTGCTCTACCACCTAGAAGACGAACATAACCGACCACTTTAGGTGAAAGAAAAGGCCTAATGAGCATGTCATGAACTTTATCACCCGGTGGAAGGGTCTCACTTAATCCCTTGATAGGCCACTGACTCAGAATCAATTACTGACGATGTGCGTGGGAAATGTCAAAGAAGAACTGCTTCCCTCCCTTATTACTCAGAACTATCCCAGAGGGTTCCGAGACTTCTTGGATAAGGCCAAGCACCTCGAAGAAGCCTTGCAACAGGCCAGTCAGGCATGTCTGGTTCCTCCTGTAATCCCGTCAAGGAGGGCTTTTAGAGCCGACCCCGCCGCGGTGGCCTAGATAGAGGCCCCCATGAAACTAGAATTGGTACCAATGGATCTAGCTCCACAGCCCCTCTGAGGTCCACCACCACTGGTGCATCTTCCAGCCTAACAACATCCTCAGAATTAGCAGGCGCCCCCACGTAATGCACCTCAACCGCCTAGGAAATACAATCAAGTTCTACCTCTTCGATAGGTTCCTCTATCCCCCCGTTAGGGACAGGCTCCCATATCACCCTTTCCAGATAGAAGAAATTGGAACTACTCATTTGATGAGGCTAAGGTCCCTAGTTACTTCCGCAGTGCCATAGAGTAGAGAATTGTACGACTAACTGTGTGCCTAAATCCAGAAGAGTCACACCTCACTGATCACCCCAATTACTGTGCTTATCACTAGATCCTAGGGCACACCATCAAGAAATGATATGTGTTCAAGAACTGGCTCCAAGATCAGATTGAAAACAACATAGTCAGGTTGGGCTCAACCCCGGCACAAGTGGTGGGTGTCTTTGTGAGATCAGATAGTAGTGGCGACGGCGAAGGTGAGTGGCAGCAGGTTTCTGACCGTGGGTCCTAGAAGTATAATGAATGGATGGCTCGCAAGATGGTCTCCCGCACCCATGGCATCATTCGGGCATGCCTGAATCAGTCAGAGTCTTCCGAAGCTGAAGCCACCACTTCTACATCATCATCTCAGCCGACTTCTTCCCAGAAGAGAAAACATATGCGGTGCAAGAAGAAGCAACGCGCTCCGCCAATGTCGTTGTCATCCCGAACTCTCAGCAAATTCATGACCCCTGAGATGGGAATTCCCCCAGGATCCTCCTAGTGGTGGATGATTCGTCAGGTGACAGCCAAGGGCACGCTTCGGTTAACACCGCCGAGTTGGTAAATCCCTATATGACTCCCAACAATGGGGAGCGCCAGGCGAACCGCCCCAACGCCCCCAGTTGATGCCAATGTCAGTGGGGATGCGACCATATGGGTAGTCGGGAAACGTCAGTTGGCACCTTCAGCCAGGTCGTGCATGCTGCTGAGACCAGACAGTAGGCCCAGCACAGAACTCAGCACACACAACCTCTTCATCTGGTGTTGAAAGGTCCGACTCCACCAACATTTGTGCTACTGGATCAGGCAGAACCACTTCGGCCACGTCGCGACCAGATTTTCCCCGCTATAGGCTGATACCATACGCCTGGTTCTCATTCTATAGCTAATCTCTGGGCTTCGACTAGTGCACAACTGGATGTTCCCAGTACTAGTCAGCCACTGGTCTAGCCAGCGGGGCCCACCATGCCTCCGATCACAGAGTGACTTCCTGTAAGTAGAAGGTCTCACCTGGCGCAGAAGTATGATGTTCTCAAGCATCTCACTGACATCCCAGCAAAGGCTTTCCTTCCTTGAATCCCTTTTCATATCGCCAGATATGCGTGAAGCACTCACCGAGGCTTTAAAGAGCCCCATACAGTTTGAGACGAAGATAACAGCTGTCAAAAATTTCCATGATGAATCAGTTGAGGATGCCGAATGTCAGGCCATCATTTCATTCTCTGGAGAGGATGAGGGCTCCCCCATACAGGGGAACATCCGCCCACTGTACATCACCAGCCAATTTAATGGCATGGAAGTTCTCCGCTGTCTCATTGACACTGGCTCCGAGATCAACCTTATCCCGACACAAACACTACGGAAGTTGGGGCTATTCGAGGATAACCTGACTCCCTCCGATTTAAGGATCCAGAGATATGATAGGACAGAGCAGACATCGATCGACAAGATCCAACTAAAGACCCAATTCGGTGGCCTAGTTTCCAGCACTGAGTTCATGGTTATCTCCCAGGATACCAAGTATAATGCAACGATGGGAAATCCATAGCTCCACCTGCATGCGGAGGTCCTATCATTGTATCACCAATGCCTCAAGTAATCCTTTAATGGTCGAGTGGGTGTACTCCAAGGTGATGCATCTCCTTTCGCCTCTTGTAAAGACTGATACTTGGATCATGAATATTATAAGAGAAAGGATAAAAAAGTATAGGCAAGGGATGTTGAGTCCATCACCGTTACGACCGACCCTTGGGCAGGCCTAAATGACACCTACGTCTTCCTTATCCATCGGTTAGAGGCCACAAACCCCGATATGAGGCAATGTTTTTTCATTTCTGGGACAAGGTGGAATCATGATCCCAAATCCAAGTTGTGTCAGATGATAACTTTGTACTCTTATATGAATCATGCTCTAGTGATATTGGAGCCTCACACTCCCATCAGGTATCAGGACGTCCGACTCATGGAAACGACATTACATCATACTTGTCTATTTCGCTGGACTGGAATAATTCGGCTCCGGCCGACACACCACTACTGCTTTGATATTTTCAAGTGTGGCCCCTTGGGATAGAGACTAGATGAGATCGGGTCGATAACCTTTATAGCTATGGTCATAATAGCGTCAGAGTTCCCTGATACAGTAACCACTATCGCACAAGAGAGTACCAGCCTCCCATTGGGTCCTGGAAACCCAGAAGAAGCTTATCCCATGGAGGATCCCTCTATAAGTGGATAAGAGGATATGAAGGATCCACCCCCAACATTTTAGGAAGGCGTCTCTTCCACAGTCGATGAATTGGTACAGGTGAACCTCGGAAGTGAGGCGGACCTGATACCCACATTGATCAGCGCCACTATGTCCCCTGAGGAGAAACAACGGTATGTAGGATTCCTCAAGCAGCATCGTGATGTATTCGTCTGCAGTTAAGATGATATTATGGGACTAGATCCTCAGGCATCCATCCACTGCCTCGGTCTTCTGGAAAATCATCCCAGATTCAAGCAGCCTCCCAGAAGGATGCACCCTCCTCACGGTGGCATGGTCGAGGCTGAAGTTGACAAGCTCATCAGAGAAAAATTCATCAAGGAGTTCCAGTACCCTAAGTGGCTAACCAACATCATGCCAGTCAGGAAGAAGAATGGGAAGATCATATTCTGTATCAACATCCGAGATCTCAACTGCCATTGTCCGAAGGATGAATTTACCCTTCTATTTACGAAATTATTGATTGACGCTACGATGGGGTTCCAGGACCTCTCCTTCATGGGTGGATACTCTGGATATAATCAGATCTAGATGTACCCTAAGGACAAGGAGTCCATAGATTTTAGGGCACCCCAAGGTACTTTCTGTTTCCAGTTTATGCCCTTCCACCTGAAGAATGAAGGCGCCACCTACCAGCGGTCCATGCATCGCATATTCAAGCTGATCCTCGGGACGTTGGTGGAATTCTAAGTGGATGATCTCTTAGTCAAATCTCACCAGTGGCAGGACCATCTTAAGGACCTTGAGAAAGTGTTCAGTTTACTCAGTTCCCACCACCTAAAGATGAACCCATCAAAGTTCACCTTCGGGGTAACTTCTAGAAAGTTTATTGGCTTTGTTGTCTAGTACTGGGGCATTGAGATCAACCTGGAGAAGATAAAGGCCATCATACAGATGCCTCCCCCAATAAATATTCAAGAGCTTCGAGGTGTCCAAGGATACTTAGCCTATATACGCTGATTCATTGCGAATCTGGATGGAAAGTGTAAGCTCTTTTCTCGTCTCATGAGGAAGGGAACCACTTATGAGTGGGATGAGGAGTGCCAGACCGCCTTTGAGGAAATCAAACAGTATCTACTCCAGCCTCTGGTCTTGATGCCACTCATCTCTAAGAAGTCATTGGTCCTCTATGTTACCGCCCTGGAATGGTCCCTCGGCACCCTTCTCGCCTAGAATAAAAACAAGGGGACAGAGAACAACCTCTACTACCTCAGCCACATGCTCCTTGATGCAGAGACCCGATACTCCCCCATTGAGAAGAGCTACCTTGCGCTTGTATTTGCTATGCAAAAATTGTGGCATTATCCGCAACACCATGAGGTACATCTGGTCTCTTGGGTAGACCCATTGAAGTATATTCTGACCACCTCATGCTGAATGGCCGACTAGCACGGTGGGCGATAATCCTCCAGCAGTTCGACATTAGGTTCATGCCCCAGAAGTCTATTAAGGGACAGGCATTGGTAGACATTCTAGCTGCCCGTCCAACCCCCGCGGACCCATCCCTGGGCTTAGATTTTCCTGATGAGGCAATCCTCTCGGTCGATCAAGATGTCCCATATAGGAAAATGCACTTCAATGGTGCCTCCCGGAGGCCCACCAGTAGGAGGATCAATGATCCTAGGCTCAACATAGTAGGTTTGGGTATCATCTTTATTACCCCGGTGAAAGCCGTCCTTCCATACTCATTCCTATTGTCAGAAGGTTGCACTAAAAACGAGGTAGATTATCAGGCCCTCATTACTGGTCTCGAGCTGGCCCTTGAGATCGACATACCCCATTTTCATGTGAAATGGGACTTCAAGATAGTTATTAAGCAGGTCAATGGTGACTATGTTGTCAGGAAGCGAGAGATCATACCGTTGTTGGAACACACTCTCCAACTAATGGCCTAGTTCCCTTCTCGGCCAGAGGTTATCCATGTCCCTCGGTCACAGAACAGTCGAGCAGATGCTTTGGCCAGCCTAGCTGCATCACTTGAAAAGCTCGAATAGGATGATCTAATAATCCATGTGGCGCACCGGAGAGTCATTGCTCCTGTCACCCCAGAGGATGACGACGACCCATAGGTAAGCCATCTTACCGTCGGCACCTCTGCATCGAGACCCCCAAGTCGTCCGGATGCGGTGATCGAAATGGTTGCTGATTGAAGGACACTCTTGGTTGAATACCTCCAACACGGTAATCTTCCATCAGACCAGGCCAAGAGCAAATGAATCTGATGTCGGGCGCTACATTTTACCCTCCAGAGTGGTCCCATTCTTGAGCAGATCCTCTATAAATGGGGATTTGATGGTGTTCTCCTCCGTCGCATTCAGGGGGTCGAGATTCCAGAGGCCATGCAAGAGGTTCACAACGGTTCCTATGGTTCCCATCAGGATGGGCCAAAACTGTCTCATCAGATTCGAAGACCAGGGTATTTTGGCCCTCCATGATCCATGACTACATCGAGTTTTCCAAGAGGTTCCAAAATTGACCAGTTCATGATAAATTTGTGCATCATCAACCAGATTCTCTCCATACTACCATGTACTCTTGGCCCTTTGCAGTCTAGGGGTTAGATGTTGTAGGACCATACCCACCAGCAACGGCTCTCCAATGCCGATTCATTCTGACTGCTATGGATTTCTTTTCCATGTAGTTAGAGGCAGTTCCACTCAATTAAGTCAAGGACCATTATATCATCGAATTTGGGAGTTCCAATATAATCTATCAGTTTGGAGTACCTCACGCTATCCTCACTGATAACGACACCAGCTTCTGAGCAGCCTAGCCGAAGAAATTGTATTCCAAGTACAACATTTTCCCCAACCATACCTCCCGCTATCACATGCAAGAAAATGGATAGATTGAGGCATTTAATAAAACCCTCTCTAAAATTTTGTAGAAAATACTTGGTCAAAACAAGAAGAGTTGGCTGGATAAGCTCCCTAACACCCTCTGGGATTATCGGACGACAACCCGTAATTCCACCCAAGTGACCCCATATTCCCGGGTGTACGGAACTGAGGCCGTCCTGCCCATTGAGATTTAGTTTCCCTCATTGCGCACAATGGTCTATGACCAAAAAGCACCATATAGAGTGGTTGAGATCCGTCTAGATGAATTGGAAGCGCTAGATGAGAATAGGCTTCGTGCCTTGCACAACCTAGAAATGCATCATAGTAGGATGGCTTGAGCTTTCAACAAGAAGGTTCGCCTCCACTCTTTCCTACAGGGTGACTTGGTACTAGCCCTTAGGGCACTAAGGATCCCCGACAGGAAACCACCCATGTTGGATCCCAAATGGGAAGGACCTTTCATTGTTCATAAGGTTTATCCCAATGGAGCATACTCACTGGTGACCATGGATGGTGAGCGTATAACTCCTCCAACCAATTCCAGGTTACTCAAAAAATACTTTTCCTGAACTGGGATTATCTAGGTCCTCTATTTCCTTAAAGTGGAGCCATATTCCTTTATGAAATTAAACTACACGCTCATCACGCATGACGTTAAACTGTATGTCGTCCTGCATGACCTTAAACTGTATCTTCAAGAACTACATGGGGCTTGATTCCCATTCTTATGAGATATGTAGGACTGCCCGGACATTCAAATTTCGGGTCCAGCCCCATCTCTTAGAGATCTCTCGATCTCCCGGTCACTTAGTCCCCTTGGCATGTCCCTCTCCCCGAGGGGGATATATAGGTGTGATACAAGGTTATTCCCTACTTCGTGTTTGGTTGTTGGGACCATGCCCTACCTTCTCCTGGGAATCTTCAATCTCTTGGCCGCTCTCAAGTTGAGCCCCTCGACCCCTTGTAGTGGTTCTTCAATGTGCTATGTGTACTCCGGTCTAGGACCAGGAGTGTCAGATTCAACTTAGCCAAGTTCCTTCCACTTGTCAAGATTTGTGTTCCCATTAATTTGGACCCCTGTTATCCTTCACACCCGAAGGGACCCCAAAAGGCATGGATACCACATTTGAGGGCTCTCCTACCATTACGGGCCAACGCCTTTGAGGGTTTCAGAAACAAATTGATGTAAATCCCACATTGTGAACATGGTCAGCGGTCGATGCTCATTTGCTTGTCCCTATTTCAGGATAACGCGACAGGATGTTGTGTTGCGAACATGGTCAATAGTAATCCTCTGTCATCACGCTAGCCTCTTCAAGCCTTGAATTTTGGTTGCATGATTCACATTATTTTCCACCCCATCATGTCCAGGTGGAATATTGACACTCTTGGAACTATCCCTCAGTGCACCTCTGCACGTCAGGGGGACAAAGCTACAATACGACGTCCTTTAGGGCTCCCACGGTCCGACCAATAAGACCATAAACTAAAATTTTCATTAAGAGCTATATGCGGCTCGATCCTCATTCCCATGGGATACATGGGAACACCCAGACATCTTGCTTTAGGGTCCATCTCAGATGGGAGCTAGTTTCTCCTGCCCCTTATCCTTTGACCCTCATTGGCCTCCTAGGCCGAGGCTCTTCTCCCAGAATCGTGCACAATGGTGGTGTGGAACTTATCCTCATTCACGTCAGGTATTCTTTATCGCATCGTACGCATTCCCACAGGCCCAAGACATATGACCTTTATACTGTGTTTTTGGGTCCCGTCACATGACCCTTAAACTGTGATAGTACCGTCCTGGCCACACGACGAAAAACGACACTGCATTATGATGACCTCATCATAGGGGACGTCGCGTTAGATATTGGTCATGCACCATACCATTTTTGAATGCCTGTATACATCTTGGTTCTTATGGTGATGCTGAGAATTTCTACCATAGGTCAGTCGCTTCTCACAAAAACCCCCATTTACCTTAAAGGAAAAACAAGATATATCAAATTCCGCTTCTTTTGGTGGGAGGCCTAGACCCACATGCCCCTCTTATCCTATGCACTAGTACCTTACCGTGCCACTTTCTAGAACTACGTATCGCTTTATTCCCATCCTTATAGGATACGTAGGAATGCCTAGACACTTCGTCTTGGGTCCAGCCCCGGGAATCAAAAATCCCATCCTTTCCCCCACCGTCGGCCCCTTGGCCTGACCCCTCCCCGGGGAGATGTGTAACTGTAGAATTTGACCTGAACAAGTTCAGGAAGCCCCATGATGACATTGGGAAGCGACGGTTCCCTCACCAGATATGTCCTATCTAAACAAATAGGGATGATATATGATCAGATTAATGCGCCCGCTAAATGTGCTTCCACCACGATGGCGTAATTTTGGGAGTGTTGGATTCTGTTCGAACAAACAACCACTTCGCTTTCCACGATTTACATTCCCCTTTATTAGGATCCTCATCCTCTTTCATGTTTGAAGGGACCACCTAATAGTATGGAATCTTGACCTATGGTATGCCTGCTGTCCTGGGCCAACATTCTAGAAGACTGATCACATTTGAAGAGACCCCCTAATAGTATGGATGCTGGACCCATGGTCCGCCTACCATCCTGGGCCAACGTTCCAAAAGACTGATGGATGATATTTGAGTTATGTCCCGTGTTGTGAACATGGTCAGTGGTCGACCCTCATTTATTATCCCCATTTCAGGCTAACGCAATATGGATGTTGTGTTTTGAACACGGTCAACCGTTTTCCTTTATTTCCACACCCCTCCAATAGTGTTCTAAATATGGGTAATGTGATTGATATTTTTCATTTACATATGTCTGTATTGATTCCAATGCCCCTGGCATTACCCCGCTTGTGCTCTAGAGCACATTGCAAAAACGATACGTCGATCGATTTGAGGCCCTCTTCCTTTGATTGGGCCTCCCTATTCTCCTAGGAAATCGAGGTTCAAATTCCGAATGCCTGAAGCTTGGTTGGCACTCACATGATCAAAAGAAGTGATAGTATGAGCCTCCTTTGCTTCTCATGGCCCACGTGAGCTTGGGGATGGATTGTTATTTATTTCAGGATTATGGTTGAGTATGATAAACCAAAAGGAAAAGTATGTTATGAAAAGGGGAAATTAAATAAATTTTATCATACATACAGTTCAAAAGAACAAGAAGTAGTAAGTTGGGATATGCTTATGTGTTCGGCCAAAACAGGGCCCCTAAGGGTCGACTTCTTGGATAGATCTCTCCAATCCCGCTGACTTTTTTCTGGTGGCCCCCAGGACTACCTTCTATCCCCTGAGGACCCTTTATTCATCGGTGGTCGTGTAGCGTAGCTTGCTTACCCTTTCTCGTGCCCACTCTTGTTCAGTCTAGAGCTTAGTTGTCTGGAGACTCGCTTCCATGAGTTGTTCTTGGGTGTCTCCCAGCTGGGCCCTCAGCTTCTCCATGAGCTCAGAACAGTTTTCGATGAATATCTCATGTTATTTCTTCTGTTCTCGAGGCATTGGACCTCCTGCTCCTCCCTCAGAAGTGCCCGGGTACTCCCCGACTCCTTCTGACACTGGGTGACGTCGGTGCGTCAGCTGCTCTCACACATTTTTTCTGCCATGTAATCACAGACCTTCAGGTGAAGGCGTTTAGAATATACCCCTCCCGCACATAGGAAACACATCCATGTGTGGAGTGACCCCATCCACTGCATCCATTCCTCCTGAGGCTGATGGAGAAAACTACGGATGAACTTCCATCCCTTGAGTCGCATCATTCGGATCTCCTCGGCCGCTTCTGAGTCTGAATAATCGATTTTTCAGGATGAGCAGGCCAATAGGCTTGGAAGATAGCCAACAATAAAACATCAGGGTCTTCCTCAGAGATTAATCCCAGGGGAATAAGCTCCTCAGCATCTAGGTGACATTTCTCTCTCCCCTCAATCATGGTAACACCCCCGTCAACTTCCGGCCCTGTCCCGACAGTAGTGCCACTGGTGTCCACCGCTCCCTACTCACCAATTTCCGTAGTCGACTCATTTTGGGAGGCATGTTCTAGATAGGGTAATATGTTTTTCATCTGCACTATCACAGATGGTCCGGGCTCATCATCCCAACGAGCCTCCAAAGCCGTGATCACTATACAGACAAGGAGCACCCTGATCAGTTGAGTCCTCCGATAGTGAGTACCAGTATCAAAGAAAGGAACTTACAAGAACCTAAGGCATTAGCCTATAGTGATCTGGCCTCTACAGGAGCTGTCGTGGTGGGGGATCCCTCATCACTCATTAATTCAATGATGGGAATCAGTGCTCCACCTTGCCCCATTGGTGCTACCTCCCCTCCTTTGGCTAGGGACTCTTGATCAACACCCATTTTCTCTTGAGTAGGACAAGAAGGGTGGATTAAGGATTGAAAATAAAAGTGAATTAAAGGTGAAAGATAGATAAGGGTTGAAGCACACCTCGAGTATCTCGGTTACGTCCATATTGGAGCTGACGATCTCGCCGCTCTCCCGGAGACTTCCTTGGTGGGACACCCCCTGAGATCCTTCACTTTTGGGATCTTATTCTCCTTCACCTTCACCTTCACCTTCTCCTACTACCTCCTCTCCTATTTCGCCGCCCTCTGACTCATCGTCGCTGTCATCTTCCCCCGACGGCATCGTTTCTGGATTTTGATCATGTTCGATCATCACCTTCCCCAAGAGAGGTGGCTCCACACACCGACCCCGTTGGCATGCGTACATGTCCATGGCCGTCAGATATGCATGCCGATGATGAAAGTTCACTTTTTTGGAAATCGGAACAAGCCCGACTTCTAGCAGCTAGATCTCGTCCTGCACTATCTTTTTCCAGAGGGCTTCAGTACTCACTAACTGCCGCATGGTTAGCCAAGCCGACCACTGTGTAGGGAAGATGGAATCTTGAGAAGGTTGAAGAAGGTATCTTATTTGTTTCCCACGAAGTTCTCTGGCCGCTCCATGGGACACTCTTCTTCTAGGTGACGAGGGCGTAACTACGCCATGCAACGCCCCCACTACTGAGGTTCTGGCCTGCACGGGCCCCGTTGCCTGGCGCGCTCCTGATCTTCCCCCCTAGCGGCACCCTAACTGCTCTCTCACCGCCCGGGTTCCACAATGGTGACCATGATCTACCGAACCCGCTTCTGTAGAATCCCCTCAAGGTATGCTATGGTCCAATGTTTGGCATAATCAGTTGAGAGTCCAGCGTCGACTCCGGTGGGAGGAAAGGTGATGATGTCTCCAGAGCCGTAGGTCGTGAAAATCAGCCATAGCTAACAAAGAACCTAGGGATGACTTTCCTCTTGGACATCCGTGTATAATTTTTTTGGAATTCTCTGGATGCATCAAAACTGTCTGGTGAACCTAGATGGAAGATAAGGCCCATAGAAGATCTTCCCATCGATCTGGGCCACAAACATTCCTCCTCTGATGCTCTGGATGTACTCCTACTCCAGTGAGCCTTTCCCATCGTCTATCAGATAACTGGTTGGGGTGGGGAATGGGATGAAGGTGAAGTTGGCATGGTTACCAACCCTGATCCATATTCCCTCCTCGTTGAGCATCATCGGCATGGCCCTGGCAATAATTTGCAGAGAGGGTCGCAGGCCATTTCCCGGAGGATGGATGACATTTGGGAAATTATATTCACTGTAGTGAGTCAAAACCCAACCATGGAAAATCTGGAAGGGGCCATAGACTCTCCTAGGTCATCCCCCTATCGAGATGCGTCCTAGAATGGTGCACCATTGAGCCAGAATGGGGACCCCCAGATTGAACCTCTTGTTGGAAGCTATAATGAACGCCATCACCAAGGTCGCTGGATGGACGCCCATCCTTGCATCCCTCACCGGTAGTAGCCACCGGCTTAGAAATGTGGCGAGGAATCCGGTGTACTGACTGTTTGAGTCCCGGACCTCATTTATGATGTATCCCCATGACTGGTAGTGCCCCACCTCCAGGACCCTCCAGTATGATCCTCTCTTGCTCCTCTGAGCCGCGATTGGGAACCATCTCACCCGCCCTGGAATCTTGACCTCCAGATCCTTCTCCAGGAACAGGCTGAACTAGTCCTTAAAGGTGATGTCCCTCATGAAGTCCTTGACCCCCAGCTTCTCCTTGGCCAACTCCAGTAGGTGCCACGTCAGTATGGGGATTCGAGATCTGTCACCCTAGATATTCATTGGTGGGAGGAATTCATCATATTGATGGACCTCCAAAGTGATTCCCCCATTTCAGTGGATTTCACAAAAACTTATGCTGACTTCTCCGTGGTGAAGGTGGAAAGTGTTGGTGTCGGGGGAGCATCGGGTGAACAATTTCGAACCAAGCTCAAACTGGCGGTAGAAGTGGAATTGTGATGTCCACACTACCTCAAACATACCAATGTTCCACATCACAACCACCAATTGGTCTCAAATATGGTGAACCCAGTACGCCCAGGCCCATTCGCTGGTGAAGTTGCCTCCAGACCGCAGATCCCAGTCCTGTAGCCAACCTTTGGTCTCGTCTGCGACGCTCTGACGAAACATGCTTGCATAGAGGGCCGAGGAGCTCTCTGCAATAGGGTCATGCCCATAAATGGTCCGGGTCCTAGGATTCAGAACATATACATCCACGTGCCTGGTTTCTTTAGTAGGGTGACCATTGCTGGTGATGTTGTACCGATGAAGGTCGTCTTCACGGGTCACCCATGACTGTGCTGTGTCAACCTCGAAACCCGGCAGAGGGACCTCCTCCAGAATTCCGAAGTCCCACAACGGTAGATTGTCAGACAAGGAATACTCCTTTTGGGTGGGGGTTTGCATGTTGAAGAGGGTATAGTTATTGGAGACAACCCTTTTCGCACCATAAACCTCTGGGTTCGCAGCCATTTTAGCTCTGCGGGCAGCAGCTTCCCCCTCATCATCCCGGTTTGCGGGCATCTTTTCTGACCAAGTTTTTTTGGAGGCACTGCGTGAAATCTGGGAGCCTGGCATGTAAAATTAGCAGATGTCGCAAAATATCAGGCCATGGCATGAAAAAACCCAAGATTTGTGAGAAAAATTCCGCCAAATCTCGGTGGAATTAAGCGCCTCCAAAGTGGTTTTTCGCGCAGGAGCAGAAGAAATTTCGCGTACGAGAGCTCAAAGAATATCATGTGGGAAAATTCATATAGAGAATGGGACCCTCAGCTACTTTTATAGGATAATCCTGGGTTCTACACCTGCACGTAAAGAGGATTCCGCACCTGGATGAGTTTTGTGCACCACTTCAATTTTTTTTCACGCAGGGGGCCCATGAAGCCCTGCATTTTGGCGTTTCCCTCAGAATCTGATCGTTGCGACCCCATGCTGATCAAATTCCGAGGGAGGGGGGGGGGGATTTATAGATGTCGAAAAGTGCTTAATCGTTGATGATTTTTTCAAAAAAACAAACCGAATTCACATTCAAACCTGGAGACTCGGTCCGGGGATCCCGGTGGTGTTGCGCGAAATAAATCATGAAGCGTGTGAAAAGATATGTGGTGGGCGGAATGTTCTGTGATTCACAAAGAGTCCCCAGCACAGGCAAAAAATAATTTCGCGCCTGCACCCCGCGCGGTTGACATTTTTGCGCCGCTGCCTCTGTCACGCAATTATTTCGCACCGACCTATATTTCGCACCCCCGATCGCCTATAAATAGAAGGTGACCCCCTTCCATTTCAGGGCTTAAGAATCTGAACCGGCCCTCGTGCGCATAATTGGAATTCCACGCACGTAGAATATGTCCTTCAGGTATGGTTATTTTCACGCCCAGTCGCCCAAGGGTCCGCCTTCATGCGAGATCCCCTTTGGCTTAGACTAAATTCCAATCCCTTCGGGGTCTTCCCCTTGCGCACAATTCCTTCCATTGCACGCACCCCTTGTCCATGCACGCAACCTCTTCCACTTACGCGCAATTAATTCTCCTTGCGCGCCTCTGCCCCCCCAAATTACATGAAAGCATCTATATTTCGTGCCAGACATGGGGTTTTCATGCCGGTCCCTTTATGTTACACAAACATCAAGGGCTGCGCGCAATTCCTCGGGCCCCTTCACCTTTGTGCTCCCCGGGCACCCCCATGCACGAGTTCCCAATTCCCTTCTTCTGGGTGCCATTCGCAGGTGTCTTGTGCACCTCGGGCATCTATATCAATGGTTTTCCCATACGAACTTCTAGGCATGTACGAAGTAACTTCAAAGTCCCTTGGAAAATTATTCCCGTTGTGTTGCTTTGCCTCATGCTTCTTTACATAGTCACACTAACGGTCATTGCTTCTTTACATTTTCATGCTAACGTGGACCCCTCGATGGTTCTCTCCATGACACCCCCTCTCTACGGCCTTTCCGGTGCCTTCCCTTCCATAAGGGGTAGAGGGTACCGTTTATGTAAGCCTTAGGGGTGCGTATCACACCCACCTCATCCGAGATGCAGGACGTTAAACTTCCAAGCACCTCGTACTCAACACATGACATTAAACTATGACCTGGCTCATGCCTCGCACACAGGGTCCCCCCACCATGGACATTATTTACGCCCACTTGTCTCCATGGGGATGGGATCACCCCACACAGGGGATGATATCCTCCTTATTGGAGTGGTGTTTGTCCACGAGGAAGGGAACCACCTTGGTGTAAGCCACTAACATTTTTTTTGCAGGAGGCAGTGCCCCTATTCCTCCTCACTCCCTCACCACCAAATCCATCCAAGGTCTTGATGGGGAACAATGCTCCTCCTTTCATCATTGGTCCCTAAGGCTAGCGGAGGGCGTGATGGGGAACGATGCTTCTCCTTTCATCCATCCCAAATGTCTCTCCTGCCGCACTTTGCTTCCATTGGGCCTCCATCCTGGAGTAAGTCCCAACACCCTGGGCCGCTCAACCTGTAAGCCCCTCTCCGCTTCCCACGGACACACCCTTGGTGACGTGATCATCTGGTCTCTGCAAGATCTTATTTCTCACATTGATCATGACTCACATGAGCTTAGAGTGAGCACCGACCATGACAAACCTTTGGTCGCCTCAGAGCGTAATCCCTAAATGCCCTCATCCGAGCTGCAGGACGTAAAACTACCAAGCACCCTCATCCTACATGACGTTAAAATGTATACCCAAACTATGGGGACTTTGATCCATGCCAATGCATGGTACGTAGGAAGCCTCCACGAGGTTCAAACCTCACCACCTTAGGCCACCTCAGAGTGTAAGCCACAATCCATCCCGAACTATGGGGACTTTGATCCATGCCAAGGCATGGTACGTAGGAAGCCTCCATGAGGTTCGAGCCCCACCACCTTGGGCCACCTCAGAGTGTAAGCCCCAATCAATACCGAACTACGGGGACTTTGATCCATGCGAAGGCATGGTACGTAGGAAGCCTCCATGAGGTTCAATCCTAACAACCATTGGCACTGACAATCTCCTTGTTGGTGTACCAAGCCCCATTTCCACCTTAGGCCACCTCAGAGTGTAAGCCCTAATCCATCCCGAACTACGGGGACTTTGATCCATGTCAAGGCATGGTATATAGGAAGCCTCCATGAGGTTCATGCCCATCACCTAGTCATTCCGACCCCCCTTCACGTCGGTTCTCCCCCGTCCCGCATGACGTTAAACTGTATTCACCACCCGAACTACGTGGACTTGGATCTGTGCTAAGGCATGGTACGTAGGAAGCCTCCATGATGTTCAAGCCCATCACTCATGTCTAATCCTGATCTATCCATTGAGCCCATGTGTCTCGGGAAGCTCATGCCCTGACCTGGAGGTTACACTTCCTCTGGGTCCCATTCATGCGTCCATTCTCATGGGTCACCTCTTCAATTGTACAATCGCCCCATAGAACTACGCAGACTTTGATTCCCCACCACAGGGATATGTAGGAAATCTCTTCAAGGCTCAAGCCCAAAACCATCATCCATCCTGATTCTCACCCAGGCAGCCACATCCCGGTGGGATCATTACACTTAATTCTCCATTCCCCTCCACAATATTCTGGAATCCACCCACGTGCTGGCCCCAATATCGGTGTTCCCTCCATGGGGTTCCTCAGTCTGATCGACTCTAATCAGTGTTCTGATCAGTCTGATTCGTCTCTGCTGGATGTTAAACTTACGACATACCCTATGTTAAACATGGGAAGTTGGGGAAAACCTCAGATACATGCCCATGGAATACAATTCCCCACATCCGATGTGGGATGCATCGGGCTTCCGCACCCTCGAGAATCCCTATAATAAGGGACAAAAGACAGACATGTCAACCTCCAGCATCAAGACACGCCAGTGATACCCAATGAAACTACTCTCTTAACCGAAGGTTACTTCCCTGATTGGACTCCTTGGAATGTCTGACAGAAGCAGTGTAATTAACTGGTGTCCTTAAAGATATGTCAGTGGGAAGAGTTTCACGAACTACGTCTTAAATCTATGAGGGAGACCCGAACTAGGTGATGTGCTCCGAGGAGGAATCCACGGAAGGAAGAACTGACATACCATTATCTCGTTTCAATCAAGGAGAAGATGTCCTTGAACAAGGAGCGAATGTCGCCTTCCTTGGGAAAACGAGAATGCAGGGCAACAGCCGTGCGTCCTCTGCATGACGGATGCATGCGCCTCGGTGAAAGTGTCAGAAACAGTAGTTAAGTAGAGTAAGATCCCAATCATTCATTTATAAGTGGGCTGATCAACAAATTTTCCATCTTCATCAAGATCTAACTTACATGTAGTACTGATTGTAGTGTCACTAATTTTAGTGTAATCCAAGAAAAAATGTATTATATGATCTCCAGTATATTTTCCTTGATTTAAAATAATACCATCATTATTTTGAAATATTTTAAATCCAAGAAACAATTTTAATTCAGCCATTAAACTCGTTCCAAATTAGATTTGCATCATCTTGGAAAATTCAATACATAAATAATTTTATGAATATACAAAGATAATATCATCTACATAAATTTTAACTACTAAAACATCATTAGAAAACAGTTTTATAAAAAAAGTAGGATCAACTATTTCTTTTTTAAAACCATTGGAAATAAAAAAACTACTTAATCTATCATACCAATCTCTTGGAGATTTTTTAAAACCATATAATGATTTTGATAATTTAGAAACATGATTTGAAAAGTTAGGTTTTATAAAACTTGGGGGTTGCTCAACCAAGACCTCCTCATCTATATAGCCATTTAGGAATTCAATCTTAACATTAATTTGATATAGTTTGAAATTCAGATGGGCAGCATAAGCAAGAAGAATTCTGATGGCTTCAAGTCTAGCTATTGGAGGAGAGGTGTTTTCATAGTCAATTCACTCTTCTTGACTATAGCCTTGTGCAATGAATCTAGTCTTGTTTTTAAATATGTTACCTTCTTCATCTACTTTATTTCTAAACACCCACTTAGTACCTATGGTAAATGTGTCTTTAGGTTTATCAACAAGTTTACAAACATTGTTTCTTTCAACCTAATTTAGTTCTTCTTATATATACATCACCCAAAATCCATCATTGTTAGCATCATTACAGGTTTTAGGTTCATGTTGTGACAAGAAGACTTAATTTTCACCTTGATTTATAAGAGAAGGTATAGTTTGAGTTTCTTTATCTAAATCTCCTACAACAGCATCTAAAGGATGGTTCTTAAGGGTTCTAATAGCTCTAGAAAAAGATGGACTACTATCTTTAGGTTCTTCAATAGGTTCGGGTTAATTATGACCTGAATCTGAAGAATTTCTAGAAGTGGATGTTTTCACAGATTCCTTTACAGGTTGGTTAAAATATTTTAAATTGATGTACAAATTTGACACATCATCCCCCAGGTTCCCCAGAGTTGTTTTAGGCTCATGTCGCTCAGTTTCATCAAATTTGACATGGACAGACTCTTCCACACATTTAGTTCTTTTGATAAACACTCTATAGGATTTACTAGAGATTGAATATCCTATTAGGATTCTTTCATCACTCTTGGATGCAAATTTTTCAAGATTTTACTTATTATTAAGGATATTTAATTTGTAACCACAAACTTTGATGTAACTTACTTTGGGTTTTCTATTATTTCATAACTCATATGAAGTTATTTTAAGAATGGTTCTAATCAACACTCTATTAATAATATAGCATGATGTATTTACAAATTCGACCCAAAAATAAGTAGGTAAGTCATATTAACTAATCATGGTTCTTGAAATCTCTTACAAGGTTCTATTTATTCTTTCTACAACTCCATTTTGTTGTGTTTTTCTAGGGGCAGAGAAATTATGACTATAGGCATTTTGTGAAAAAATGGATTCAAACTCTTCATTTTCAAATTCATGACCATGATCACTTCTTAAGTATTTAATTCTATGTCTACTAAGATTTTATACAGTTTAAGAATATTTGATAAAATGAGAGCATGCTTCACTTTTTTGAGAAAAAAAGAATGTCCAAGTATATCTATAAAATTCAGCTACAAGAATATAAACATATTGCTTCCCATTTAAACTAGAAACTCTAGATGGCCCAAAAAAATCCATGTGAACTAGTTAGAGAGGTTTATATGTTGACACTACTTTCTTTGGTTTGAAGGGATTTTTTTTGTTCCTTTTGACAAGGATTACCAAATTTATCATTTGGAAACTCAAGTTTGGGTAGGTTCTTGACTAATATTTTTCTAGTTAGATTTCTATGGGAGTGAATATTACATTTTCCTAGTCTCTTATTTCAAAGCCAAGTCTCGTTGTGAAATTCACTTAATCAAAAAGCATTTTTAGAAACTAAAAACTCTAAGTTAATAGAGTATACATTTTCATTTCTCAATGCAGAAAACACTAATTCATTTTCAGAATTAAAAACATTATAAGCATCATTTTTAAATTTAACATGAAATCAATCATCCCATAGTTGTAAAATACTAAGAAGATTATATTTCAATCCATCAAAAAAATTACTTTGGAAATTAAAATTGAGTTGGAGTTACCAATTTGGCCAAGGGCAAAGATTGTTTCCTTTGGAAATGCCACCAATGGTGACATGCCCACAATTAGTTTTTATTATATTCATGAACCATGAATAGTATCCTTTCATGTGTCTTAAACACCTACTTTCCAAGTACGATATGATTTTACAAGATATTTTAAGAAATTTTCTTACAAAATAGTCAAACAAAAACATACTTTGGTGCCCATATTTTTTTGGGTCATGGAAAATGAGTGACTAGTGCTTTAGAAACCCACAGATGCCTCATAGGTTTCCTATAAGAATTATGTAAAGTACTTGAAAAATAAACTCTATTTAGTCTAGAAATTCTTGAGACAGTAGAGAGTGTATCATAACATGAACGAGAAGAATGTTTTCCAGACTAAGGAGTAATGATGTATGTCCTAGTTTTAGAAACATAATTGTTTTTTTCAAGATTTATTTTTCCAGGTTGATAGCCAATACAAGTAGTATATTTAGGAGAAATTTTTTTACCTAGAATTTGTACCAAAGTATTTTTACCATTAGTAATACATTCAAGGTAATTTTTCAATTGTTCATTAGATATATATTGTTTATTCTTTTATTTGAGTAATTGAACATTGTTCTCCCTTTATATAGTAATTTCTGATTTAATATTTGAGGTAAGAGAATACTCTTTCCTTAAAGACTTGTATTTATCTTTTAGTTCATTACATGTCTCTTCATGCATATTACAGTAATCAAACATTTATTCTTTATACATATTATTATAATAACATTCATCTCTAGAGTAATATGAATTATGTATAGAAGATTATAGTGTTATCTCAGATAATTTTGTCATAAAACGCATATTGGATTTGTTAGCATGTTCATCACGTGAAGATTCCAAGTCACTTGATCTATCCTCAGAATCACTCCACGTTTCTTTCATTTCCTTTTTATACTTTCTATCTTTGTACTCTTATTTCTTTTTGTACACGATCTTGGGAAAGTAAGCCTTTACAAGTACCTTTCATTTACATTCATATCATACTATCTCATCAGACTTGTCACTTCTTTTCCAATCTTTCTTCCATCTTCTCTTTTGATCATATCTTCCTTTGAAGTTAGGCTTTTTAAAAAGTTTCTTACACTTGTAAAATCTATTAAAACATCTAGGTAATTGAGGCATCTCTTCATCACTGTGAGGTGATGATTTTTTGATTCTGGAATTCTCTACAGAGACTCCCAATTTACCCTTTTCTTTCTTTTTAGAGGTGGTGGTCTTAAATGAAATAGACTTTCTTTTGGGTCCATCCTCCTCTTCCATGTAGAAATTGAGCTCCTCCTCATACATAATTAGTTTACCAATGAGTTCTTTGATAGGTAACATGATGGTATCACATGAATATCTAATAGAGACAGAGGTTCCTCTCCATCTATTAGGCTGAAATTTGAGAATCCTCATGATTTGTTCTTTGGCAGTAACTTCTCTTCCAAGAGAAATCATTGTGTTGAAAATTTCCCTGAACCTGAGATACATGTAATAAATAGGCACATCAGGCTTCATTTTAAAGTTATAATATTTAATAGTATAACTTTTAAGTCTCATTTCATTCAAACTTGAAGTTCCTTCATGTGAAACAGAAAAAGTATCCCAAATTTCATAGGCAGTTTTACTTGAAGAAATTCTGTTAAATTACTCATCTCCAAAAGATAAATATGAAGCATTTATGGCTTTGTAATTGTTATTATAGGCAGTCTTGGATGGTTCATCCCATGTGATTCTATGATTACCAAGAATATTATACTCATCTATAATTGAAGACCAAATTTCAAAACCTATACTTTCTAAATAAATTTTCATTTTAATTTTCCATTGGGCATAATAGGTTCAATTAAATAATGGTATTATGTTTGTTGCAGAACCTTCCAGTCTATTATCCATTAATAAAGAAATACTTTGAAATAACTATAAACTTAGAATTAATATAAATTTAAAGATATTTAAAGTACAACTAAAATCACAGTTGAATAGGTTCAAAAATAGAGTCTTAATAGGTATGAAAAACTCCTCTAATACCAAATTTTTGACATAGTATAGTGCAAAAGAGGGGGGGTGAATTGAGTAACTATAAAAAAATTTATTTTAAAATATTTTTTAAAAGGTTCCTAAATAAAAATAAATATAGCCCAGTTAATCAAGGTAATACGGTTATGAATGTTTGACTATTCAAATAAATTCCTAGAAGATTGATTAATTCTTCGTAATCTCAATATCAGTTATTGATATTAATTTTGAAGCTATTATAATAAGGAAAAACAATTATAACTTCTGTCCAAGATTAATTATCAAAGTAAATATATTGATTTCATAATTATACAGTAAAACAGGAAAAACTAAATTAAACAACACAATAGATATAAAAAAGTGGTCCAGTCTCTAGCCAAGGTCTAATCTACTCTACTTGGTCATCACCTTCCACTAAGCAGTTTATATAAATAAACTTGATCCATACCCTAGATTGGGGTAAAAAACAGTGCACAAGACTATCCAGGTCACACGACCTCTTCCACAATTTTTCGTTGTTATAAACAAGTAGGTCACACATGGAACTCTTCCACACTTATATGTTGGAGTAAACAATTGTAATAACATATGAGAGAATTTATATCTTGTATCCTTTAGTTTAGTGTGGGATACATTTAGTATTTAAAAAAAAATGCACACACTTCTTGAAAGATAAAAAAATACACAAAATAGAAAATATGTTGAGATAAGGTTACAAGGGGTCTGAATTTTATTCTATGCAGCTATGGAATTTTATTATGAAGCAGATGCAAGTATCAAGTCCTCTTGTGAGAAACAGAGTATCTCAACTCTGGTGCTCTGGTTTTTAGTTAGATCTGGATCATGTTATTTGTAGAGTTTTAATTGAGAAGTTGTTCTTTACTCTGATCTATGGTATCCCAACTTTTGGATTCATGAATGATTCACATGTTATTAATATGTATCTTGTTTCATGTGTCAGTTATTTTCACAAGAATGCTCGCGCTTCGGCTGCACTTCCAAACATATTTTGTTTCAGGGACACACTTTTCTTTTTATCCTTGGAGTGTATGTGTTGGAGCTGATAGGATGCATGTATTCTGCACCTCGTAACTCATATAGTCAGATGACATGTATACAAAGAAATATTAATTATGCCAGTGCATTTAAAAGACTCAAATATGACCGTTATAAATTAAATTAATAATGAAAAAATACATTAAAGAACGATGTCACAATCTATCTAGAAATGGTTTCACTTGGAAATAGTGTCACCACGAAATGGTGTGTTATTTTGGCCTTTGAGCAGTGAGATAGTTATGATGACATTTTTGTATAGAGATCTGGAACTGGTAACATTGATGCAGTGTCAGGGTCACAGTGTCAGGTCCTTTCCCAAACTTCAAACAATGTCTTAGCAAGGAACCAGTGTCACAGAAATCAAAAGATTTAAAACTGGTTACGGTGTTTGGGTCACGGTTTCTGGTCACAGTGTCTGGGTCACAGTGTCTGGGTTACAGTTTCTGGTCATGGTGTCTGGGTCACGGTGTATGGGTCATGGTGTGTGGGTCCTTTCATAGAAAACCAGAACCGGTGGTTGACTCATAGTTTCTCAGCCTTTTCCAAATATCTATATATAGACCTAAGAAGTAATATTCATAGAATTAATTAGATTTAATCATTCATAAACGAAATTATTATAGACCAATGTTAAATATAGTTTACCATAATCAAACATGACTTATAGCAATTAAGATCATGGGTAGGATTATTTAAGGCATAAAGAAACCAACCATCTTTACACATGACTGTAAGTAGATTAAATCGGAGTGACAATATTTTCAAGATGTTAAAGATTTGTTATCATTAAAACATTATTAAAATAGGAGGAGTTAAATAGAATGTAAATTGAGTTAAGAAGACACTTGCATAACAAATCCACTTTTTTTATCATGATTTAACCTCATTTATAATGGTTTTAAACATATTATTAATTTATACCAGAACCAGATCCATATTAATATTTATAATATCCAATATTATCCAATTATTACATGTTTTAACCTTTTTTTCATCAATATTTCCTTATTATTATTGCTTCAGGTTTTAACGGATTAGTTTTACCATGTATGTTTCATCTTGGATGTTTTGGTTCTTGTGCATAGGTTACAATTTCATCATAAATATGATTATATTAATGATATAAATATAATATTTATTTATTATATACATTTTTATAATCATTCTTGAAATGTGAAGATATAAAAAATTAACAACATTTATGGAGTCAGTAGTCCTAAAGTATGCATGAATGTTGTTTTCACTTTTCAGAAGATAGGAAAAAAGAATGGTAAATAATAATTATCTATTATAGAATAATTATTATTTTGTATATATAATATATATTTATTATATATATCCTTATTACCATCCACGTATATCATAAATGAAAAATGAATCATATCGCTTCATGGAGGTGGTAGTGCACATATATGGAGGAGCGGCATAATGGTTTCCCAACAGATGAATAGGTTAGAAGATAAATGATATATGATATTTAAAAAAACATTATTATGTAATAAATATCATATATAATCATTGGTTCCATATTTATAATCAACAACGTAAAATAGAGATGGAAAACAAATTACAATTCTATGTGGAGACGGTAAGTCATACGCACAGACGAGCGATGTTTTAAATTTTTGAAGGTTGGAAAATAAATAAAAAATGGTTTTCCCATAATCATAATAAAATATAATTATAATCATTATATTGGATTGTTAATTTTAGGTTGAGTAAAATATAATTATATGAAGTATAATAACAAATAAACTTGAAATAGTTAGTAAATATGATTACCACTTCTTTGATAGACCCCCATTAGATCCTTTCTTAAGGACCCATGAAATAGTATTTTAATATAATTGAAGCTATAATTAATGTATAGGGAAGTGAATAATTGAATTAAAATGGTTTTGGTTTAGATATATGGATCAAAGGGTGCAAGTATGAGAGGAGACGATGTGGTCATTTATAAGTGCAGAGAGGGACAATCTTGGAGTTACTTAAAGTATTAAATTAATATAAATTAGTTTTCAGATAAATGTGGATAAAAATTAATTTATTTAGATTATATATTTAATACGGGTCTAGTTAATCCCATAAGATAAAATTTAATCATGTTTAAGTGATGTTTTAACCATTGTCAATTATTTTTATCCCCCATTAATCCGTCTGAAAAGTACCACAATATAAAAGTTCTCTACTATTTAAGGGTAAACAATCTTATCATAAATGGAGTAGTGAACCATAAATGGACCAAAATTTATAGTTTAAACAATATCCTAATAAAATTTCCAAATAAAATATTTTTACGAATTTTAAAACATTTATTAAATGATGTTGTATTTTAAAATATCATTAATGTCATTTTTGTAATTATTCATTTACATTGACATTAAAATCATAAACATAGTTATGGAATTAAAATATGAACCATTAAAACCTTAATAATATGTTATATTTTTCTAAAAAACTCATAAAACACAATAATTCATCAAAAATATATTACATTTAATATTTTTAAAATCATTTGTTTTATTTTTCTATTAAATGAATAAATACTTGTTCAGTGTTACGCTGCATTTAGGGTAATAATTAAATCACAAAAATTTTAAAATAAATTAAAATGTTACAAAAATTAATTTATATATTAAATAAAAATTTATAACTAAACTTATCTTCTTTTTATCCTTATTTAATAATTTTAGAGATTTAAATCAAAGAGAGTGATATTTTGGAAAAAATTTTACTTAAATTAATATAAAAGTCAATTTATTGGAAAATGTAACGAAAATTCAATATATTAGAATTTAAGATAAATATGCTCAAATTTCTCCCATCTAATTCAATAGTTCAACTATGAGGATGATTTTGAGACCTTATCTCATGGTTTTAACCCTATTTTATCCATTCAACCCTTATTGAGAAGGCATATATTTACCACGATTACTAATCAAAATGATAAAAACTAAAAGGGAAATATTTTAAAAGAAACCTCCATATTCTAAATATGGTGTCCATTTTTCTAGATTCAATATCTAGATTTTTCATAAATCAATTTTAAAATTAATTCATTAAACCCAATGAAAAACTTTTTTTAGAAAAAAAAATGCATTTTTAAATATAATAATTAACTCATATAAAACTCAGGAATATTTATGATTCAACTGGAATAAATTAGAAAAAATAGAGAATAATTAACTTTAAAATAAAATTAAAAATATAAATTCATTTTTAAATCACGTGATTTAATTAAAATAAATGATAGTATTTTAAAAATCAATATTTTTTACAATAAACATAAAAATTATTCATTTCATAAAAATACCAAAATTTTACCCTAAGTTAATTTTTTTATTATAATTTTTTATAATGATTTTACTTTTATTAAATAAAATTTATATAAGATTAAGAAATTACTTATTATCTATTCATGAAAAATGAAATAAGTCTATTTTTTGAAGAAAATGCATTTTTGAAGAATAAAATGGATTCACTAAAAATGAAGTTATTATTTCCTAATAATTAATCCATAAATTTGTATTGATTAGAAAAATTAGACATATATTTCATAATCATGTTAATCATTTTAATTATATTCAATTCAATAGATTGGTAATATTTAAATAATAATATTTTTATAATATAACTCAATTCACTTAAATCTCAGTGTTTCATGTTAAGTAAGATATCATGATTATTATTTTTTTAAACTAATTTGTTGGGGTGTTATATTATCCCCCCTAAATGAATTGTTCCATCATAATTTTATTTCATTCCTCAATGGATCAATATTTGAAAATAAAAATTTTAAAAATCCACATCATAAAAAGGGATAATGAACTAATTTTTAAAAGCGGATGTGGGACGAATAAAGGTTACCTGAAATAACACATAACTAGGTACCCAAAAAAATGAGAATATTGAAAGGAAGTAAAAATATATACATGGACAAGAAAAATACCATCCATGGAATAATATAGAGTGACAGATACATGGACATTAGAAATTTCAGGATCATAGAAACATCAATCTGTGAGGGGTGAAAAGACCATCAATTCAACAGAAATGATGGTATAAAGGTAAAATTTTTATTTCAATATCATTTTCCTAAATTTTTAGGGATTGATTTATTTCAATATAAAGAACAATAAAAAATTTAATTACATAATTTCTCGTATTTTCGAAAACACAATTTCATCCTTTTGTTTTGATTCCATATATTTACACTTCAACTCTTATTCTAACGAGTGAATATAAAAAATGAATTTTTCATGCCTAAAGAACTAAAGTTAACTTTTATCGGGTCATAAAATCCATAAAAAATATAAATTCATTACATATTTTTATGAAATACAAAAAAAAACAAAAATGGTTAGAATAAGATATCCATTATGGAAAAATACAATATATTAATATTTAAAACCTCAAAATAACCCCCAATCTCAACTAAATCCATTCTATAAATAGTTTTCCTTAAGACTACTCTAAAAGATGCTAGACCAAATTCAAAACCCTAAAAATCTAAAAGATGTGATAAAACACTAGATAAAATAAAGTAACTCATAATTTCACATACCAAACATGTGAAGGACATTATCATATAATCATTATAATATAATAGTAATTTCATGAAATTACCGTAATAACCATGAAGACACTAAAAAATGATATATAATTCCACGTAATAACTCAATATTTTTCCCTCAAATGATATATCATACTTGAAGAAACATCGCTAAAAATATATATAATAAATTAGTCAAAAAATCATTTTTCACTCCCATGGTTATCTATATGATAAATCACATGTTCCAAAATTTTAATAAC
Source organism: Viscum album (assembly GCA_963277665.1). NCBI lineage: Eukaryota > Viridiplantae > Streptophyta > Magnoliopsida > Santalales > Viscaceae > Viscum > Viscum album. The sequence continues at coordinate 52,326,173 of OY728138.1, read as the reverse complement.
CCATAATTACCTCAACATAAAAGGTCATTTTAACCCTTATGGTTATCAATTCATTTAAACACATACACCCATAAGCAACAATTTCCAACCATTCTATTCAACTTTAGTACATTAAATATGGGTATAATAGTCCTTGTATGTCAAAATACCATTAATAAATATCAATACATAACAATTTTCAATACATAGGTACATAAATAAATCATATTATTTCATAAAATACTATCTGTGTGTTTCTGTTTTAATCAATAAGTCATTCTTTATCTTATTATAAATATGAATCATATCTAAAATTTACCCAATATCAATCCTATCATAGTTTCTTTTAAGTGAAACAACTAAAATAATACAGACCCCTTATATGTTACTTGTTGATTATTTCTCTTCAACTGTAAAGAATACTAATTTACTAATCCATTATTCACACAACTGTTCCAATTCCCCTCTTGAGATTTCATCATCAAAAAATTCAATGGGTAGTTTATTTTTTTATTCCCTCTTTCTCCGCATGTAAAAAATCTTTTTGGTCCATTAATTCACCCCCCAAGTGTATATTCTAACATTATTTACATGTAGGATGTTGAATCCTTTTATTCCAATGCTTATTGTCATAATAAGTTCCATTAATATCTATCTTTATATAATTTTAAATGTTTGGAAATTAAATTAGATTGAGATTTTTAACCATGATTCAAGACAACTGATTGGGAAAAATTTCAAGTATTTCGCATCTTGGTCCCATTTTATTTTGTTGATAATAAGGATAATCATTATATTTTCCATCACATTAAGGGTTAACATGGTTCCATTTTGTTTCAGATATTCATTGAAACCAAAAAGTATAGTATGAGAAAAAATAATCATATTTGAAAACCAAATAATCCTGAAAATAAATTATAGTATGTCTAAATCATGGCACAATATTTTGAATATAAGATACCATAGGATTAATATAGGTTATTTTTGGTCATTTAATACTCTAATACTTTATAACGGTTCATAAAGAAAATGAGGATTAACCCAAAAATATACACTCTGAGGGTAAAAATATGAGGTGGGGTATGGAACACTCACCAAGAACTATAATGATGGAAAATATATACTTTACCAACTCTTTTGGGGGTTATTACCCCAAGACAAACATGTGAATAAACCAAGTCCACTTGTAGTCACGATATAGGGATATATAAATAGAAAAACTACATAATATCCCCCTTACCAAAAACCTTATGATATTATTCTATAATTGAACATATATTCAAAGTCTGACATAAGGTTATGATCCATAATATTCATTTTACTAAATATTGTTATAAAGGTTTCAACTAAACTTTCTTTGATACTAACTATAAAGACCTATAACTTAGTACCCTAGAGATGGTGCCAACATTACTACATTGGGACTAGATACATGTATTTTCCTCCCAAAAGACCGAATTGTTTTTTAGTCTTGGGGAACCAGATAAAAACATGCTCTCATTTTATATTAGTAATAAAATATAAAAACATAGTGAAAGTAAAAACTTCCACATCCTTAAACTCATTCAAATATTCCTTATTCACACCTTCGAAAAAGGAATCATAATAAGGGTATTCTTAGATGCTCAATAAGGTGTATGTATAGTAAAATATATATTTTTTAAATAATAAATTATAAATATGAAAGGGTAAAAAAATGAAAAAAAATTCTATTTAACCAATAACTTAAGCACGAAGAAAAATATGGCAGGAATAAATAATGAACATTTGATTATATATAAATAATCACATAAGATTGAGAATTATCCATGGATATTATAAAAATTAAAATAATCACATGGACATTAATAAGTGATTTCATAGTAATGGAATTCGTAATATCATACATCTTAAACATACCTACGTGGTTTTGTTCCAAAACATATTATATAAATTAATAAGGCCTCAGCTAAATACCCAAACTATTTTGTCTCATGAGACATACTGATGCATCAAGGGGATCTAACAGGCCCCACCCATAAATTACTATGTCTAATTCATTCCTCAAATATTTAATGATCCATTTAATTCATAAATATCATTCTTTATCAATAAATATCCACATTGAGTAAAGAATATGACTTATCAATACTTCCCCAAACAATCAAATAACTTTCATAGTAAAACACTATTTTTAGAAATGGTATACAATTTAGGGAAAAATATTATCCATGATACATACAATATGGATATTTAAGAGAAGTGATATGTCCATTGAAATATGACCACAACAAATTGAGTGTTTCAATAAATTGTTATTGACCACAAAATTAATAATAGATAAAATATGACTACCAATTCATTGGAAATATATGTTTTGTTGTAAATTCATGTATTTTGGGGAATAAAAAAATTAAGTGAAACATTAAAATATATTTTCATTAAATAATTTTATTGGAAAACCCATTTAAAACTTATTTAAGAAGCTAAATATCGTAAAATATTTATGGTAGTGGGAAAATCTGTTCACATCATATACGTTAAAAAAGAAACATTCTGCTTGACCTTTTGTAAAGAATGATGAAAATGAACCTTTCATAAAAAATTATAAATATTATTTTAAAAAATTAATAAAATTAATTATAACATAAAATTCCCTTAGAAATCATTTTACTTAAAAAAGTACTTTTTTAAAACAATTTTGAAAAATAAAGACATGGAAGAAAAATATACGCAACAAAAAAGAAAAATAAGATCATGTTTTATCTTAAACATTTCATTTCTTGATTCAAGATCCAAATAAATGAAAAGTGGTAAAAAAATAAGGATAATCCTTAAATACAAATAGTATAAGAAAATAGATTATCTTTGTGAAGGATATATTATAAAATTCCTTCTATGAAAAATTTAAGCAATCCCTGAAAAAATCAGATTGTAAATTAAATTCATATCTCTTTGGAAATTGTAAAATTGTAACACCTTGTGTGTATAAGATTAAATTTAAAATTAAATAATCATAAATAAATATTATTTAATGTTAAATACATCATATGGAATGTATATAAACCACATAAAAGTAAAGCTGTTCATAATACAAAATATGTTTCAATGGAGTGGAAATTGTGACGAAATCCCTTTCAATGATCATATCATTAAAGTGAGAATTAATAAATGAATTATTAATGATTGAAAAGGATAAATCCACTTTTTTTAAATAAATTATAATATAATCAATGTTAATTTTACACATAACCATGGCATAACAGAGTCAATGAAGTATAAGTATAACCTAAAAGATGAAAACTGAGTTAAAAACCCCTTACACCATGATTCCACATTATTGATTGTACTTTAAACTCATTTATAATTATTTAAGACTTATTATTAATTAATTAAGGAACCATTTTAACATTTATTATATAATATTTGACCCAATTATAACATATTATCATTCTTTTTTAAAAATAATTCTTTATTATCATTGCTTGGGATGTTATCTACTTTGATTTCTCATTTATGTTTCATCAAGGATGTTTATGTTCTTATGAATAGGTCATAATTTAATAATCTATAGAATTATATTAATGTTATAAATATAATATTTATTCATTAGATAAATTTTTATAATAATTATTGAAAGGTAGAGATAGAAAAATGAATTGCATCATTCATGGAGACGATAGTTCGTACGCATACATAAACAATATTTTAACTCTTTTATAGTTGGAAATGAAGAATGTTAAATAGTACGTAACCTTTTAAAAATAATTACTATATAATATATATCATATATATTCATTATATATATCGTTATTATTATCTATTTAAATCATAAAGGAAAAACAAATCACATCATGTCGTGGAGGTGGCAATCTAGATGTACGCACTACAAATGATATAATTTACCAACAGATGGAAAGGTGAGAAGGAAAATGATATATTATATTTATAGAACCATAATTATTTCATAAATATAATATATACTCATTATTCTATTCTTTATAACCATCCAAGTAAAATGGTGATGGAAAAAAATTACACCGCTGCATAGTGGTGGTAAGATGTAAGCGCACATGATTGATGTTTTTGCTCTCCATGGGCTGGAAAATAGGTTGAAAATGGTTTAACCATAATCATAATATCACCTCAATATATTTTTGATACTATAGGTATTATTTTAATATGGTTAAATTTGATATTTATGGATTATAATTAAAAATAAACATGAAATATTCGGTAAATATGATTACCACTTATTTAGTATACCTCTTTTAAATACTATATTAAGGACCCCTATAATGGTATTTTAAGAAGAAAAAAACCACTAATTTGTGGATTTATAATTTTATAGGTTAAGTTATTACGGTTTGGTCAATCCAGTAGGATCAAATGGTGTGAGGATGTTTGGAGAAGTGGTTCTCTTTTATAAGTGAGGAGTGGGACATTCTCCGAATTATGTAAAATATTAAATTAAGATAAATTAATTTTCTGGATAAAGTGGATTAAAATTGATATATTTAGAATATATTTTTAGTATGAGTCAAAATAATCTTTTCCAATAAAATTTATACAATTTTATGTTATGTTTTTACCCTTATCACTTATTTTTAACCCACTATTAATCATATTGATAGTTACCACAATATCAATGTTTTTAACTATTTAAGGGACAATAATGTTACCCTAAAAATGTAATAACCTCTAAATTAAACTTGGTTGATATTTAAAACAATATCCCATTAACATGTATTATTATCTGATTTTTATGAATTTTAAATCACATAATAAAATATTTTTTGTTATAAAATATTGTTAATAAAATATTTGGATTTATTCATTTACATTGAGATTAATGTCATAAAGATAGCTATGTAATTTAAAAAAAAAACCTTATTGAACCATATTTTTCCTTTAAAAACTTTTGAAATATATCATGGAATATTTTTTGTAGCCATGTAATGGGACGCTGCACGATTCCAAGGCCCGATGTGCCCAAAATTATTTTTTTAAAAAAATAACATATTTATTTTGTATCACACACACAGTTACATAGAAACAATTAGATATATCCTAAATATATTCTTGAATTAAAAATATAAGACCACTTTTGAATTTGGAAAGTGAGGTTTAACCTATGAGAGACTTAATGAGGGTTAACACAGGATGGTCAGATAAAACAGTTGTTGGCAGGCACATTTAATTAAAATAATTTATTTAATTATTTATTTCAAATTAAATGACATAAAGTAGAATACTCCATAAATAATATATTATGTAGAATCACCCTAGTTATTTGAATAACCTCAAGACCATGGATAGGAGGAGTAATGATTCATCATTAGAGGATCAAGATCAAGAGACACTCATCAATAGAATCATAGTGAATCGAGGTGAAAAAAAAACCCAAGAGATCTCCATCCATCATTGGTAGTAGAATTATCCACAAAAAATTTCTCCAAATCCATGTAGGAGTCATTCTTTATGGATTTACACACTTATTATTACTATATTTAGAAGAATCAAATCTATTTCTTTTATATGTGTTTTTGAGCATTAGTATGAGATCACATATCAGATTTTATTATTTATTTTATCTACCCCATTATTCCCTGATTTCCCACCCATGATATCCCAAATTTTTATTTTTTGGCTAAGATATATTTGACAACGCTTGTTTCACATTTTCTTATATGGTTTCCCCTTAATTCATTGTGATCTTCACCATTGGACTATGGGGCCACAATTCAACATTTTCAGGCAGGATCAAGTATGATTGAACCCCTAAATTCATTGTACATTTACATGCGACATATATATCAGTGATCATATGGTGGATTGAAATGTTTTTTGGGATACATCAGATGATTCCCATGCATCCAGGTTATGGGAATGATAAAAATGGCACGAGAGATGCAACGATGTCACACAGTCTTCATGTTAGAGGATTAGGATTTTTTTGTCCACTGAAGGTCCAGAATCGACAATTGGAAAATGATTCCACCAGTTTCAGGTGGTCATCAACCAAAAATCTTGGCTGCTGGCGTGAATATGGGATCCACAAGATCTGTAATGACCAAAAATTCAATCAAGGTAAATTCCCTTCTTATAATTATGTCATATAGTATAACCATCATAAAATCAAATTGAGAACATAAAACAAACTTTATACATGAATAATGAATGAAATAATATGTATTTATAGAATATAAGGAACCTATCCTAATGGAATAGTTACTTGGCCTTTGGAATAGTAATTTGACCATTAGGAATAGTAATTTGGAAAATAGATTAGTAACCTCATCTATGAAAGTGTAAATAAAATTTAGGTATCTCATTAATGAAAATATGATATAACAATATCATAGTGTAATGAAATATTTTTTTGAAATTATTAATTAAGTGATGTTATTTTTATAAAACATAAATATTTTTTTATAATTTTATAATTAATATAATTATTTAAAATAAAATTTTTTATCCTAAAAAAAGTTCACAAATTAAAATTTTCTTGTCTTATTATTATAAAATAATTTAATGGGACATTAATTTATTTTTGAATGTATTATAAAATCAGTTATATTTGTTTAAAAATTTGTATTTTTCATGTAAATGATGATTTGAAAAAGAAATTAACTTTTTCATATTTAGAAAATTATTTTCATAAAATTGATTTCATTTTTGAATTATTTATGTCAATAAATTGGTAGGGTGAATTTCTGGGATTTTCTAAAATACATTATTTTTAATGAATAGTAAAATTCGATAATTTATTATTAAAGCTAAATACATGATTTATTGAGTCATAGATGATATAAGGCTTATATAAGCCCAAAATAATGAGCTATCCTTCATTAATTTAATATATTTTGTTATAAGACTCAAAATATTCATATTCTTGAGCCAAAATAAGAAACTAATGAATAAAATAATGAGAAAACACCCCTCTCCTCCCCTATAAATACCACCCTTCAACATCTCTTCTCCTAACACCTTCCAAGAATTGATTCTTGTCCAAATTTTTCCAAAATATATTCCCAATCCTCTTCCCCACATCCAAGATGATTTTTTATAAAAAAAATGAACAATCCTAGGTTCCATAAGGTGTTTCTCAAAGAGGATAATTCAAGAGGTAAAACCCTCTTCTGATCCCTTTTAATTTCTTTTAATTTTTTTTTACTTTCTTATCCTCTCATCACCTATTCTATAAAAATGTTCATCATAAATACATTATATTTTATAAATTATAATTAATTCATTTTAATGTAATATCCATCATTAAACTCCTCCCTCTCTCTCTTTTATTCTAAAATTGAAATCACTTCCTGTGATGTGTCAATTTACCAACATCGTGGATGATGCAATTTAATTTTCCTTTAATACATTAAAGTTAGTTAATAAAAATATTATAATGTTTGGTATATATATTAAAATTTATTTTTAACCCCTTTTATGATTTAGAACTAACTTATATACATAGTATTAAATAATAATGAAAAATGAGTTTTCTTTGATCGAAAACCGCTAAAATTAATCTAAACAATTATCATTGACATGTTATATAATGATTAATCCTCATATATAAAACAAAAATAATATATAAGAACAATTAAACATATAAATTTTCTTTAATAAGACATATATTCAATTTTCTTGAATTATACCCATTCAACATGAACTTTCATACTCATATTCAAGTGAACTGAGCATGGAAACGAAGAAAACGAACACTCCCGAACGATGAAATTAAACTCTATAACTCATTGGAAGGCCCATAAATGAATTTAATTAAACTATAATGAGTCAAATTCATGTATAAATGGTTTTTTAATAATTTAATTTAATTTAATTATCTAGGATATTAATGTGGGGGAAGCATTCAGACGTAAGGTTAGGGGAATTTTCGAACACAACACTATTTATTTTGGTTTTCTTTCTTTCAATACATTTTTACTATATAGGTTACTTTATTGTTCAATAAATATTATTTTATTTTTTTTTGTTCCATTTTCATTTCTGGTATATACATTTCTTCAATCTGGTTTTATGAAAAATGATTTTTTTCCAAAATAACTCTTATTTTTTAAAACAACACAAATTTTACTTCTTTTTGTGATTGTTCCTTCTTAAAGCAAGATTTACACCATAAATCATATTAAAATTTTATATTGGGAACTCCAAAGTTTATTAATTCATGTTTTATGAAAGTAATCCCATTCTTTTCCATAGGTTATTTTATATCCATGATTGACTTATGTTCTATATGGCATGCATGATAATGTAAATTTTATGATGTGACAGGTTTATCCAGAATTATATAGTACAATGTAACTATTATGATGTGATGGGTGAACCTAAAATTATATTTCACTCCAATTCATAGGGTAATGAGATGTATCTCATGAGAAAAAATGAAATATTAATTAACATGATGCTATATTTTTTCACAACTATGTGTTGTATTTCACAACTAAAACATGATGTTTCATTTTTATATATTTCCACATTTCATGCCTGTATATAATGTTTCTATCATGATTATGATGTTATTATAACCCATTTTATATTTATTTAGGTTCTTATTTATCCTATTAATGGGATTTTATCTCAACTCATTCATTGATGTATATCCTTAGGTGATCACTTGTAATAAAGAGAATGTGAAGGTCAATATGAAACCATAGAAGAAGGAATTAAATAAATGTTTATGTTTTATTTTTTAAATGTTATGTATGGTCCTAATTTTACCAATACACAAAACCATGTGATCCTTTTTGTGTAAATATTTTATGGTTTTCATCTTTAAGGTGATGTAATAATCATCTATGAAACATTAGGGTCATTATATAATAAATTAGAGTTTCTATAGAAAAACTGATTATATGTCATGTAGCTTGAAGAGCATATGACATCTATCCCCCTGGTTGAAAAACCTATGTTTTTGGGAGAGATAAATGCCATATGATTTTTCGGGATCCCATACTCTATGTGACTCAACACTAGAAACCTAGCGTGTTCTCTGGGAGTATATGGACACATGAATGTCCAGACACATGTCATGTACCAATACACATACAGTGTATACGAGCATAGACATTAGGACATTGATCTGACCCAGGTGTATGAGAGATATCATTTATTCTCCTTATACTCTATGTAGGGAAACATGTGAAATGAGCCATTTACAGTAAAGGACATGGCCAATCATCGTGGTGGGACCACATGTTATGTGGGTCCCCTTACACATCGTGTACCTCCACTTTTTGAGAATCATATACCTCTTGTATGTCCTTTGTTTGGACATAGAGATTATCTCATGATTAGATTATCCAAAGTGGTTTTTATATAGAACATGAAGGCGGCCTTGTTGGTGTATTTTGATATACTATGTGAGGTATTACAAGTGGTATTCTTCTTTAGGCGATGCTTTGGATTATCAGAGTGGAACCCTTTTATTAGGACTTGGCATGGGTCCTCTATCCATCATTTTAGTGGAACCCTCTTACTGGGATAGGGAATGGGTCTGCTAACCATAGAGAAGAACCCTCCTTATGGGGTAGTTAATGGGTCATATACCTCTAGAGTGGAACCCTCCTACTGAAAAAGGGCATGGGTCTTTTACCATTAGAGTGGAACACCGTTTATGAACTAGGGTGTTGGTCCTCTATTTATCTCTTGAGTAAAACCCTTCTATCTGGATACAGAATATGTCATTTATCTATTTATCTCTAGTATAAATCCCTCCCATTTTGATAGGGCATGGGTCTTCAATCCATAGATTGGAACCACCATGATAGACTTGGGTGTGGATCCTCTATCCACCAATTGAGTGGAACCATCTTGTCAAGAAAGGGAATGTGACCACTATCTATCTATTGAGTGGAACCATTTTATCATATCATAGAATGGGTCATCTACCTATTGATTGTGTCCCGTAAACTATGTGGAATAGTGGAGAGGTGTAGACCCATATGCATGATTCTTAAGATAGAAACACAAGATTTTGGGAAACATTGATGGAAATATTGGAACTGATAATAGACGCTTTTCCAAGGATGGGTTGTGAGATTGAGATATCCTTTCTCTCACCTAGCCGGTTTATTTTTTGAGAACATATATATATATATATCCTTTTTTTTGGATTTCATTACTCTTTATGGGTTGATATGAACACTTCTGTCATGTATCTTATTTATCCCCTAATGCTTTTAGGGTTTCCTATGGGGTATGTATATACTCACCCCTGTATGGTTTTTTACTACATGTTTCATGTAATATGCAGAATATGGATAGATCATGTAACAGTCCGAGATTTTATGAAAAATATTCTTTTTAATTTTATTAATGTCTTGTGTTGTACGCTACACCAAAAGGAGCTTGCACAACACACATCCTTGACTTGCCTTGCATTACACGCAATCGCGACCTTCCTCGATAGCGTGTGTAGTACGCAATACCGAGTTTCACTAAACAACGATATGCTATTAAAATATTATTATAACTACCCGTTATGAATAGTAATAACCACCTTTTAAAATTTTAGAAATTTTAGCTCTCAAAATGGACTTCATTTTTGGATTCGGAGTATTGAATTTAGCCTAAGGTGAAATTTTGGCACTTTTCGGATAACTTTCATATTCTGATGAATATTTAAAATTACTAAATTATAATTAAAAACAACTTTTTTAATCGAAATAATTAATATTGATAAATTATTAATTTGAGTGGTTTTAAAGTATATTTAGAATATATTTTTACAATTTAATACAATGTTGGTCATTGGATTTAATTTCACATTTAAACCAGACATAAACAAGTGTCAATCTTTTGATATATATTGTTTCTTAAAAACACGCTATTTGTTTTAACAGCGGGATTTAATTATAAAATTAATTAATGCAACTTCTATCTTATGAATTTGGTAAAATATACTTCATTTTTGAATTCGTAATATGAAATATAGCTTAGGATGAAATTTTGGCATTGTTCTGAAAAACATCAATTTTTGATGAATAGTGAAACTACTAAGTGGTAGTTAAAAAACTGAATTTTTCATAAAACTTAATTTTACCGCTTCTGTGAATGGAATTTCAAAAATCCGAGAGACACGGTTGATCTCAGTAAGTAAAATGTGGTTCAATGAGATGAAAATAATTTTTGGTGAATAGTAACTTTTTACTTTTATTTACCACGGTTAAAAGTAAATAGGGTAATTAAGGATAAGAATGATATTAATATTACCCTAACACATGTCCTAATTCTATTGGATAAGTGTATCTCGACCAAAAACAACCTTAAGTGTAAAATATTATCATTTAGGCCCACTTGGATTAGATTAGGACATTTATTATTATTTAATTCAAAGAAGAGTTAAAAGAGTCAAAATCAAAGTTTATTTACTAAAACATTTTTAAAATAGGGTTGTACATAAGATAAATTCAATTGTAAATATTCATTAGAAAGATAAAAATATTTCCTACATAATTGTATTTTATTTTTAATTTTTAGACATCACATAATTTAATTTATATATGACACAATGATGATGCAGTAATTATCTTATTTATGACATATTGACATAATTGATGTTATAAACACCAAAATAAATGTAATTTGAGACTTTTTATGAATTACACTACTTTTCTAGGTTACTATGATATATTAGTGTTGATTTAATCAACTTTTTTCGAACATATAATTCTGTTATGTCTTTCACAAAAATCATATATCAAATAGTGTCAAAATTGACACAAAATAGTTTTTAAATCTAATATCATATTATTAATTGTTATTTTATTCCTAAAAATCTATGTTTCGGCCAAATGAATTAGATAAGGATATATATATTAATAATAAATAATTTGGGGTTCGTTTGGCATGTTATAGTAAGTGTATTAACCATATAGTGTAAGAAAACAAAAAGACATGGTAAAAGTTAAATTATTTAACTTAGAGTTAAATCTAATTAATAAGGTTAAAATAATACCCTAAACTTGTCTCAATCCTATTGGGTGACAGGATTTCGACCCATACCCACTTTATCTTCGAAATAATACCCTTTGGAACCATTATAAACCGATTTTGACTTTAATATAAAATAATATTTTGAGATATTCCTAAGGTACCCCTCTCCTCCCTTATAAGAGGGCACCTCCTCCCCCTCCTCCTCACACCAATTTGAGCACTCAAGCTCGGACAACCCCTACCCAAATCTCTTCTCCACTTCCCTAGAAACATCCTAGAGGTTCTGGTCTTCCTCAAAGACCAATTTTAGTGCCCTAAGAGGAGGTCTCAAAGAGGCGCTTCAAAGAAGAGGTAATTACCGTTACCAATTCTTTCATCTTTATTTCTTCTTCCACTTCTTCTTCTTAGGTTGTTTCATTATGAAGTAATAACATAAGTATCACTAATATACTGATATGTTATTATATGTATTAAACAACCCTATTTCACCATCTATCCATCCTACGGGAAAAGAAATCACCGCGCGTGCGTACGTACAGAATACCGTCTCCACGCCGTGGTGTAATCTATTTTCCACCACTACCTTACATGGATGGGTATAATGGTGTAAAGAATAACTATACATAGTTATTACAACATCATATTGATTCTGATATATTGTATAATCCACTACAATTCAATTCAATATTTATGGAAATGATATCATCGCTCGTGCGTACGTACGGACTACCGTCTCCACGACGCGATTAGATTCATTCTCCATGTTAACCATTTAAGAATAATTATAAAGTATATATAAGAAATAATAATGAAATATATGACATTATAATGCTACTGTATTTATGTATATATATATATGTATGTCATCTACTTACTTCCATTCAAGACAATAAGGAAAAGAAAACAGCGTTCATGCGTACGTACGGACTACCGTCTCCATGAACGGTGTTTTTCATTTCATTTATCTATCTATTATATATATATATATACTGAATATATATGATATATAAATCATATTTTATATTCTGGAAGTAAGTAAATCATGATATAAGTAATAATAATGTCAAGAACAACAAATCAAAACACCTACGATAAATAAAACGATTTTGCCCAAAACGCTTCTATTTACAAAAGAACGGGTAATATAAAGTCATAAGTGGACCATATATGATATAATAACAATGAATATGATTCTGGAATAAGTCAATAACATGATTTAAATCATTATACAGGAGGTTCAGACACTTACAAAGCAATTCGGACCTAAGGTAAGGGAAATATCACAATCTCACTTTTATCCGAGATTGTTTTTATTTTGGTAATTACTGGGGTGTATTTTATCATCAAAATCCATGTTTCCTCAATATGTAATATTATTTCCATCCAAATAAAATTGTTTAAATCCAATTTTACCCTTCGGTGAGTTTTTAGTAAAAAAAATATGAAAGGAATCTTTTGACGTTTTTCATACGAGGTGATTTTTGACTTTTCCGACAAAAGTACGAAGAATGTTTTTTTTAACTTATATGGAAAGAATGGATTTTTAAAACAGTATTTCCAAGAAGCTTCCTTTACAAGTATTCAAGTTTATTTTTAAACTTCTTTTAGTTTAAACTTGTATGACATGTTAAGAAAGGAAAAGTATTTTTGAAGTAGAAAGGATATTTTCCTCAAGAATGAAGTTCAAGTATTTTATCAAAATTATTTTCCATCTAAGATAATAAAAGGGTTCTGTTTTTATCCCTATTATTACATGGATTTGATTATGTTGTGATGGAAACATTTTTATGAATTCCTTTATCTTATATGAATTGTTTTATGATGTCATGTTGTTTAAGAATCCCATTTTTATTAAATGGGTTATGCGATGATGTATGATTTATGATTTTGTGGAACACATAAGAAAGGATTCATTATAAGATGGGTGGGAACTATATCTCCCTCCAATGCATTGGGTAAAGATTTTATATCTCATGAGATAGACATGGCTGGAATGGTAGGTTATACCGGTTCAGTGAGACAGGACTGAAACGAGGGTTACTCGATTCAGAAAGGGACTTTGTCCACTAAGATAGTCTTGGCAATGAGTCTTGACTAACAAGAAATGATTCTTTATGATTATGTGTGAATGCCACAATGTTTCAGGTTTTATGTTATTATTATTGTGATTACATTTCACTGCCATGATTTATCCCATGTTATGAAATTATGATCTCTTTTTCAGGTTAAGATTTCCAAAAGTTATGTGCTTGTGTATATGATGTGATTGATATTTCTTTTGTTTACCCTTACTGAGCATTTGAGCTCACCCTTTTATGTTTTATTTTCCCCAGGATATAAAGAAAGGTTTTAGGTAAAAAAAGGGGAAGATCTTTATGGGAGATATAGAAGATCTTTCACCACGATTAGAAGATTACGTTCCGAGTTTCCAAAGACACTAAACTATTACGATCCTTGTGTGTGTGTTTTTGTTATGTACCAAGTATTCCGCAAAAGTAATGTAATGTCCATGTACGTCAAGCTTCGGGTCCCTACAGTTGGTATCAGAGGGAAGGTTTAGTCAACCTTTGGAAACTAGGATGCGAAAACGTTAGTGAGATCCCTTGTGATATTTCTAAGGTATGTCTAGGGATGTCCCTAATGATAAGTATACGTATAGGATATGGTCCTAGAACTACAGTAACGATCACAGAATTTAACCTAAGATGTTAGATATTAAGGGTACTCCCCCTTTACTATGTTGTTTTCCCTAGCATGATTTTTGCCTCTCACACTATTCTTTTTGGGTTTTAGACGATGGCTGGAACCCGAAGGAACCGTGTTGATCAATGCAATGGAAAATGCAATGATTGTCCTCCTGAACAAACAAATGTTATGGGAGATGGAGTGAAAAATCTTATTTCTATACTTACACAAGCTATGAATCATTCTGGACTTCCAAATGAGCAGAGAAGGGAACAATATTCTATTGAGTCCTTCATGAGGCAACGTCCACCTTCTTTCAGTGGGTCTTCTGATCCACTTGTTGCTGAACAATGGATCAGTACCACTGAAAAGATATTTTCAGTTCTTCAATGTTCTGAACATGATAAAGTCATCTTAGCAGTATATCGTTTGGAAGGTGAAGCTGATCAATGGTGGAATCTTATCAAGAATACGAGGCCAAGAGATGAAATTGAGTCCATGGAATGGGACGAGTTCAAGAACTTGTTTTTCAGTAAGTACTTCCCTCGTATTCTTCGAACAAAGATGGAAAAGGAGTTTCTTGAGCTGAAGCAGAAGGATGATGAATCTGTTGGTATATACGAAGCGAATTTTACAAGACTTGCAAGGTATGCATCTGGCATTATCATCCAACCTGAAAGTAAAGTTGATCGATTTTTCAGTGGCTTAAAACCAAGTCTACGAAGGGCATTAGCTATAAGAGACTTCAGTAGCTATGAAGAAATTGTGCATTGTGCTATCAAGGTAGAAATGGAAGTTGGTGTTACATATCCATCTCATGGTTTTGACAAGAAACGAAAGATGGAGTTCAAGGAGAAATCTCAGAATAATGGTGAAAAGAAGATGAATGTTTCCTTATGCACAAAGTGTGGAAAGAAGCATGGTGGATATTGTCTTAAAGGGACTAGAAAATGTTTTAAGTGTGGAAAAGAAGGTCATCGAGCAGCTGAGTGTCGAAGTAATGGAAAAAGGGTTTCTAATGATGTGAATAAAGCAAACACTACAGAGAACGCACCACCAACACTTCAATTCTTCAAGTGCAAGGAAATAGGGCATTATGCTAATAAATGCCCTAATCCGAGGGTTAGTGATGATCAACATGAGCAACCACTGAAGGCAAAGGACAAAGGGAAGTCACATGCGATCACTATTGGCGATGTTGAATATGACAACAATGTGGTGGAATGATTAAGTGTTTATGTAATGGGATTCCAAAATAATGTTGTATCATAAATTATTGGAATATTTATTGGTCTAATGTGGTATTCAAAGTAATTGAGATATTTTGGGAAATATGATGATATGCACATAATGAAAGGAAAACGAGAAAATGAAATGTTTAACAGCATTCATGAGCTCATGATTGATATAAGGACTAAGTGATATCATGGTTTGAATATATAGAATTTTGAGGATTTTGGTATGTGGAAAGTGTTAAATTTTAACTGCATTCATGTTTTCACTAAGGTATTCAAGAGAATACACGATTAAAGACTTTGAATGTTTGGAATGTGACCAACAAAACATATCTTATGATATATGGGGATCGAAGATGGTGTTAAATCTCTGGTAATCGTTTTCACTATGTTATGAGAGTGGACTGCAGTATTATGGATAAGCCTAAAGATTGGAATGGATTATGTTGGACATAAGTTAGTATTGTTTAAGGATAGAAGTTTTTTTCGATATTATTGATGGGATGTTATAGTAATGTAGTTTTAGAAAAAGGACAACCTACAGGACGGGTGACAGCCCATCACGTCGAACAAGGCTGTGGGAATCGAACCCACAACCGAAGTGCGACTGGCCTTTATCGCCTACCACTGGCCTACAGGAAGTCCTTGTTTAGTAAAAACTAGTTTTATTATATTAATCAGTATGATATATGAAGTATAAGACCATTTTAGGAACCATATATGATTAATCTCACTATAGATCGACTTATGTATATAATTTTTGGTAACCTTTTGTTTGAGACAGATGGAATGACCCGTCATTCTATCACATGATCTTCTAACACTTCACGAATAACAAATTCAACTTCATTTATTTAAGAGATGAAGTGGAAATTGTTCAAGGCACGAACAATAGTGAGATTGTACCAAAATAATGTAAGTATTTATTCTAAGAAAATTTTCCACTTTAGGGAAATGATCTTGAAAACCAAAAATGTTGTCCTAGTGATCTTATACATAATGAATCAGATGGTACCTTATATCATCACAAATCTATGGATTTGTGATTACTGGCTTTTCCATAGCCATGTTCTCTACCACTCTCCATCAGAACATGATGGTTAGATTTCTCTTCCATATCTATATTTTCACCTATGTGGAAACCCAGTGATTAGTTTATTTGGGTAATCGTTACATTTCATACTTTAGTTTTTAAAGCCAAGTTTTGGTATTCCTTTTTACGATGTGGGTTTCTATTAAAGAAACTTTTGAATAGTAAACTATTTATAACCCCGACGAATTTCGAGGGCGAAATTCATTTTAAGGGGGGTAGAATGTAACCGTCCGAGATTTTATGAAAAATATTCCTTTTAATTTTATTAATGTCTTGTGTTGTACGCTACACCAAAAGGAGCTTGTACAACACACATCCTTGACTTGCCTTGCATTACACGCAATCGCGACCTTCCTCGATAGCGTGTGTAGTACGCAATACCGAGTTTCACTAAACAACGATATGCTATTAAAATATTATTATAATAGTAGTTATGAATAGTAATAACCACCTTTTAAAATTTTAGAACTTTTAGCTCTCAAAATGGACTTCATTTTTGTATTCGGAGTATCGAATTTAGCCTAAGGTGAAATTTTGGTACTTTTCGGATAACTTTCATATTCTGATGAATAATGAAAATTACTAAATTATAATTAAAAACAACTTTTTTAATCGAAATAATTAATAGTGATAAATTATTAATTTGAGTGGTTTTAAAGTATATTTAGAATATATTTTTACAATTTAATACAATGTTGGTAATTGGATTTAATTTCACATTTAAACCAGACATAAACAAGTGTCAATCTTTTGACAAATATTGTTTCTTAAAAACACGCTATTTGTTTTAACAGCGGGATTTAATTATAAAATTAATTAATGAAACTTCTATCTTATGAATTTGGTAAAATATAATTCATTTTTGAATTCGGAATATGAAATGTATCTTAGGATGAAATTTTGGTATTGTTCTGAAAAACATCAATTTTTGATGAATAGTGAAACTACTAAGTGGTAGTTAAAAAACTGAATTTTTCATAAAACTTAATTTTACCGCTTCTGTGAATGGAATTTCAAAAATCTGAGAGACACGGTTGATGTCAGTAAGTAAAATGTGGTTCAATGAGATGAAAATAATTTTTGGTGAATAGTAACTTTTTACTTTTATTTACCACGGTTAAAAGTAAATAGGGTAATTAAGGGTAAGAATGATATTAATATTACCCTAACACATGTCCTAATTCTATTGGACAAGTGTATCTCGACCAAAAACAACCTTAAGTGTAAAATATTATCATTTAGGCCCACTTGGATTAGATTAGGAAATTTATTATTATTTAATTCAAAGAAGAGTTAAAAGAGTTAAAATCAAAGTTTATTTACTAAAACATTTTTAATATAGGGTTGTACATAAGATAAATTCGATTTTAAATATTAATTAGAAAGCTAAAACGATTTCCTACATAATGGTATTTTATTTGTAATTTTTAGACATCAAATAATTTAATTTATTTATAACACAATGATGATGCAGTAATTATCTTATTTATGAAATATTGACATAATTGATGTTATAAACACCAAAAAAAATGTAATTTGAGACATTTTATGAATTACACTAATTTTCTAGGTTACTATGATATATTAGTGTTGATTTAATCAACTTTTTTTGAACATATAATTCTGTTATGACTTTCCCAAAAATCATATATCAAATAGTGTCAAAATTGACACAAAATAGTTTTTAAATCTAATATCATATTATTAATTGTTATTTTATTCCTAAAAATCTAAGGTTTGGACAAATGACTTAGATAAGGATATATATATATATAAATAATAAACAATTTGGGGTTCGTTTGGCATGTTATAGTAAGTGTATTACCCATATTGTGTAAGAAAACAAAAAGACATGGTAAAAGTTAAATTATTTAACTTAGAGTTAAATCTAATTAATAAGGTTAAAATAATACCCTAAACTTGTATAAATCCTATTGTATGATAGGATTTCGACCCATCCCCCCTTTAGCTTCTAAATAATACCCTTTGGAACCATTATAAACCGATTTTGACTTTAATATAAAATAATATTTTGAGATATTCCTAAGGTACCCCTCTCCTCCCTTATAAAAGGGCACCTCCTCCCCCTCCTCCTCACACCAATTTGAGCACTCAAGCTCGGCCCAACCCTGCCCAAATATCTTCTACAATTCCCTAGAAACATCCTAGAGGTTCTGGTCTTCCTCAAAGACCAATTTTAGTGCCCTAAGAGGAGGTCTCAAAGAGGCGATTCAAAGAAGAGGTAATTACCGTTACCAATTCTTTCATCTTTATTTCTTCTTCCACTTCTTCTTCTTAGGTTGTTTCATTATGAAGTAATAAAATCAGTATCACTAATATACTGATATGTTATTATAAGTATGAAACAACCCTATTTCACCATCTATCCATCCTACGGGAAAAGAAATCACCGCGCGTGCGTACGTACGAAATACCGTCTCCACGCCGTGGTGTAATCTATTTTCCACCACCACCTTACATGGATGGGTATAATGGTGTAAAGAATAACTATACAAATTTATTACAACATGATATTGATTATGATATATTGTATAATCCACTCCAATTCAATTCAATATTTATGGAAATGATATCATCGCTCGTGCGTACGTACGGACTACCGTCTCCACGACGCGATGAGATTCATTCTCCATGTTAACCATTTAAGAATGATTATAAAGTATATATAAGAAATAATAATGAAATATATGACATTATAAAGATACTGTATTTATTTATATATATATATATGTATGTCATCTACTTACTTCCATTCAAGACAATAAGGAAAGGAAAACAGCGTTCATGCGTACGTACGGACTACCGTCTCCATGAACGGTGTTTTTCATTTCATTTATATATCTATTATATATATATATATACTGAATATATATGATATATAAATCATATTTTATATTCTGGAAGTAAGTAAATCATGATATAAGTAATAATAATGTCAAGAACAACAAGTCAAAATACCTATGATAAATAAAACGATTTTACGCAAAACGCTTCTATCTACAAAAGAACGGGTAATATAAAGTCATAAGTGGACCATATATGATATAATAACAATGAATATGATTCTGGAATAAGTCAATAACATGATTTAAATCATTATACAGGAGGGTCGGACACTTACAAAGCAAGTCGGACCTAAGGTAAGGGAAATATCACAATCTCACTTTTATCCGAGATTGTTTTTACTTTGGTAATTACTGGGGTGTATTTTATCATCCACATCCATGTTTCCTAAATATGTAATATTATTTCCATCCAACTAAAATTTTTTAAATCCAATTTTACCCTTCGGTGAGTTTTTAGTAAAAAAAATATGAAAGGAATCTTTTGACGTTTTTCATACGAGGTGCTTTTTGACTTTTCCGACAAAAGTACGAAGAATGTTTTTTTAACTTATACGGAAAGAATGGATTTTTAAAACAGTATTTCCAAGAATCTTCCTTTACAAGTATTCAAGTTTATTTTTAAACTTCTTTTAGTTTAAAATTGTATGACATGTTAAGAAAGGAAAAGTATTTTTGAAGTAGAAAGGATATTTTCCTCAAGAATGAAGTTCAGTATTTTATCAAAATTATTTTCCATCTAAGATAATAAAAGGGTTCTGTTTTTATCCCTATTATTACATGGATTTGATTATGCTGTGATGGAAACATTTTTATGAATTCCTTTATCTTATATGAATTGTTTTATGATGTCATGTTGTTTAAGAATCCCATTTTTATTACATGGGTTATGCGATGATGTATGATTTATGATTTTGTGGCACACATAAGAAAGGATTCATTATAAGATGGGTGGGACCTATATCTACCTCCAATGCATTGGGTAAAGATTTTATATCTCATGAGATAGACATGTCTGGAATGGTAGGTTATACCGGTTCAGTGAAACAGGACTGAAACAAGGGTTACTCGATTTAGAAAGGGACTTTGTCCACTAAGATAGTCTTGGCAATGAGTCTTGACTAACAAGAAATGATTCTTTATGATTATGTGTGAATGCCACAAAGTTTCATGTTTTAAGTTATTATTATTGTGATTACATTTCACTGCCATGATTTATCCCATGTTATGAAATTATGATCTCTTTTGCAGGTTAAGATTTCCAAAAGTTATGTGCTTGTGTATATGATGTGATTGATATTTCTTTTGTTTACTCTTACTGAGCATTTGAGCTCACCCTTTTATGTTTTCTTTTCCCCAGGATATAAAGAAAGGTTTTAGGTAAAAAAGGGGAAGATCTTTATGGGAGATATAGAAGATCTTTCACCACGATTAGAAGATTATGTTCCGAGTTTCCAAAGACACTAAACTATTACGATCCTTGTGTGTGTGTTTTTGTTATGTACCAAGTATTCCGCAAAAGTAATGTAATGTCCATGTACGTCAAGATTCGGGTCTCTACAGATCAATTGTTATTATAGAAGATATTATGGACATTTTATTGAAATTGACCACATGTGGTGATTGAGGCTAGGTGATTTGGTGATGGAATCTCTTAGCATTTACTTCTCTAGGTTCATTTATATTGGGAAATATTTCTGGTAGGGTGTGTATCTTTTTCATTTTACATTTCAAATTACATTGTAGTACTCTTATATTCTATTGGTATTGTTACATTTAGGATTGTTACTCTATATTTCACTATCTTTTTTTATTCCTTTTCACACTTTCATGGAGATGGTTTTCTGTGTGCATAAATGTACCTAGGAAAAGACCACCCATATTAGTTATTCCTTTCCATGCTTGTCACTAGCCCAGGGCCTATAGATTTGGTTTTAGAGTAGTTACGAATCAATCCCCATTAGGTAGGGTCATGAAAAATTGGTATGAGAGGGATGTTCATTACTTGGTATGGTTTTTGTAGTTATCCCCTTATGAGGATTTGGTTGGGATTTAGGGAAATAGTCTCAAAGTGTCTTTAGTGTCACTTTCAGTCTAGGTAATCCAGTGCTGGTGCGTTGGTCGACGTATCCATTCACTAGGACTCTAACTACCTGCTTTTCATCTCGGTATACTGATACATTGGTTGCATGGATTAATGATACATGCATAATATTGGATTGTTTATTTTTTTTACTTTCTTTCTTAAGTCATCTCCCCAAATATATATGCCCAAATGAACATGGTACATCTTGAAGAAATATTCCAGATGCCTCTATGAAGACAACCAGCTAGGTAATCAATTTAGGATTGGGATGAGGATCTGATGAGTGATGATGCCTTAGTTTAGGGGCCATATCCTGATATATTATCTCAAGGTGGACAAGTAGTTCACCCCAAAAATCGAGTAGAATATAATACCTTTGGAGTATCATGATGATTCACTATGGATTAGCACACATAGTGAGTTCTAGAACCAGAGGCTTTTGAGGTTTCGTGATGAGCCAAATCTATAGGCAACAGAGGATTGGATAGATTCGATGATCTTATATTTTAGTATTATTCAAACACTGACTAATCAGGTGGTTTTGAGGGCATCCAATATTTTATGTGGAGCAATTTGGTGTTGGTTGAGCCTTTTCATGTAGATGAATGATGATTTGACACTCTTATGGATTGAATTATGACTGTTTTTTCATGAGTAATAATACCCATCATGCTTGTGAGCAGTTAAGATTTAGGATCTTCTAGAGCAGCAGTACAAATGAATACCAGTTTGGGAGTATTTTTTGAGGTTCATTGACCTTACACAACACTCCCTTGTTATGATTCAATATAGCTACCTCTGAGCACAGATGTTTGAGAAGGGTATCAACAGAGATATTTGTGACAGAGTGGTACCCCAATGATATTCAACTTATAATGGAGTGTTAGAGTGAGAAGTAGTGATAGTGATCTTACTTTTTTAGGGACACCATGTAGATAGAGCTTGTAGTGGGAATCATGTGGCTGAGTCATCTGCAGTAGCTAGCAAGAACTAGTCATAAGGATCTCGATATAAGATATATTATCATGACCAAACTCTAACACGTGGACATAAAAAATATGGAAAAAGTAGAGGACCAGGGAATACCAATGTAGGGAAATATTATTGATGTGATGGGTGAGCTCACATGGAACATGATTTCCTGACCTGATGTGTTGAGGAGGGTGGGAAGATGGGGGATGGACCACCACAACAGAGCCATCACCATCAACATGGATCTCCCATGAGACGACATAGTAGACCATATGGAGAAATGGTTGGAAGATGATATGGTGGGGCTCTAGGAAGAGGAGATGCGGGTTATGGATAATGATATGTGATTTTTCCTCCTCCACCACTAGGTATCCCACACCAGGATCAGGGAGCTGGTGGTCAAGGTCATGGGAATCTGCAGGTTATAAAGGAATATGACCAGATAACTAATGAGATGATTAAAGGCATGATTTATTTTTATTCTAATCTTTGTTAAGTATTATTATACATTGGTGTGAGTCATTTATTTATATATTTACATCTTTTGTGAGTGTTGGATTTCCCAGTTTATGCTTTAGCCGAGAAACTTTTCCTTGAGGTTCTTTTGGGGAAAACTTCTTCAATATCATTTATCTATTGACAAGGCAAGATATTGCTTGGTGGAGAATGTTTCTTGTGGGATATTGTTTATCCCAATGAGATCTTATGAAATAATATTTGGTATATAATGGTTTTCCACGATCGGATCCCAAATTTAATGTCATTGTAGACAAGTCAGATGCCTTCACACTGATGGGACAATATTCTCTATTCTGGGAGAGAGAGAGAGAGAGATCTTATGGAGGATGAGGGGGTTTTTCAAGAATGAAGTTGCAACCCATCACCCATTTTTTTGAATGTATATTAATTGGGGCATTAGGCTTTTCAGGAAATGGGATTTTTTATTCATGGAGGATTTTAGCGACATCGTTCCAGATGACATTTTTGGACCACCTCTGAGGTGGGATATAGATTTTTTTGCATCAAATTGAACAATGGGAAAGCTCTAAGATCTTATAAAGAATATTATATGGCCCATAATGAGATCCTTAAGTAACAGTTTCATATAGAGGACCTTCAAGAGAAGGGTTTTATAATACCTAGTGTGACCCTTAGGCATCTTCGTTGTTGTTCGTGAAAAAAGAAGGATGGGAGATTATAGATTTGTGTATATTATTTTCACCTGAAGTAGGGAACGATAAAGAACAATTACCCATTTCTGAGTATTTATGAGATCTTTAATTAGTTTCGAGGTGCTAGATAGTTGTCGAATCACAATATTAGGTTCATCTACCACTAGTTGGGAGTTCTTGTTGATGATATTTTGAAGATGGCATTTCGATTTTATTACAGACACAATGAGTTCATAGTGATGTTTTTTGGTGTGATGAATTCCCATGTTGTGTTAATGTATTGGATGAACTGGATCTTCCAGCTATACTTGGAATAATTTGCTTTCATCTTCATTGATGACAAACTCATATACTCTATGTAACAGCCCAAGATTTTATAAAAAATATTCTTTTTAATTTTATTAATGTCTCGTGTTGTACGCTACACCAAAAGGAGCTTGCACAACACGCATCCTTGACTTGCCTTGCATTACACGCAATCACGACCTTCCTCGATAGCGTGTGTAATACGCAATACCGAGTTTCACTAAACAATGATATGCTATTAAAACTAGCCGTTATGAATAGTAATAATCACTTTTTGAAATTTTATTTTTCAAAATGGACTTCTTTTTTGGACTCAGAATATCGAAATTAGGCTAGGGTGAAATTTTGGTATTTTTCTGAAAACTTTCAATTTTTGATGAATAGTGAAACCACTAAGTGGTAGGTTAAAAACTGAATTTTGCATAAAACGTAATTTTACCGCTTCTGTGAATGGAATTTCGAAAATCCGAGAGACACGGTTAATATCAAGGACTAAAATGTGGTTCAATGAGATGAAAATAATTTTTTGGTGAATAGTAACTTTTTACTTTTTTTACCGCGGTTAATGGTAAATTGGGTAACTAAGGGTAAATATGATATTACTATTACCCTATCACATGTCTTAATTCTATTGGATAAGTGTAATTCGACCAAAAACAACCTTATGAATATAATATGACCATTTAGGTCCACTTGGATTAGATTATGACATTTAATATTATTTTATTTAATGAATAGTTAAAATAGTTAAAATCAAAGATTAATAACTAAAACATTTTTAATATGGGGTTATACATAAGATAAATTCGACTATAAATATTCATTAGAAAGATAAAAAGATTTCCTACATAATGAGAGTTTATTTATAATTTTTAGAATTTAAATAAATTAATTTATTTATGACACAACGATGATGCAGTAATTACCCTTTTAAGGAAATATTAACATAATTGATGTTATAAATGCTCAAATGAATGTAATTTGAGACTTTTTATGAATTCCACTAATTTTATAGGTTACTATGATATATTAATGTTGATTTAATCAACTTGGTTAGAACATATAATTCTGTTATGACTTTAACAAAAATCATATATCAAATAGTTTCAAAATTGACACAAAATAGTTTTTAAATCAAATATTATATTATTAATTGTTATTTTATTCCTAAAAATCGAAGGTTCGGCCAAATGACTTAGATAAGGATATATATATTAATAATAAACAATTTGGGGTTCTTTTGGCATGTTATAGTAAATTTATTAACCATATAGTGAAAGAAAACAAAAAGACATGGTAAAAGTTAAATTATTTAACTTAGAGTTAAATCTAATTGATAAGGTTAAAATAATACCCTAAACTTGTCTAAATCTTATTGGTTGATAGGATTTCGGCCCATCCCCACCTTATCTTCGAAATAAGACCATTTGGAACCATTATAAACCGATTTTGACTTTAATATAAAATAATATTTTGAGATATTCCTAAGGTGCCCCTCTCCTCCCTTATAAAAGGGCACCTCCTCCCCCTCCTCCTCACACCAATTTGAGCACTCAAGCTCGGCCAACCCCTGCCATTTTCTCCTCTCCACTTCCCTAGAATAATCCTAGAGGTACTGGTCTTCTTCAAAGACCAATCTTAGTTCCCTAAGTGGAGGATTCAAAGACGCGTTCCAAAGAAGAGGTAATATCCATTACCGATCTTTTCAATTTCTTTCGTCTTCAACTTCTTCTTCTTTAGTTGTTTAATGATAAAGTAATAACATCAGTATTACTTACATACTGATATGTTATTATAAATATGAAACAACCCTAATTCACCTTCTATCCATCCTACAGAAAAATGAAATCACTGCGCGTGCATACGTACGGAATACCGTCTCCACGCCGTGGTGTAATCTATTTTCCACCATCACCTCACAAGGATGGGTATAATGGTGTAATGAGTAACTATATATGATTATTATGAAGTAATATTGATACTGAAATAATATATATATACTCCAATACAATTCCACGATCATAGGAACGATATCATCACTCGTGCGTACGTACGGAATACCGTCTCCACGATGTGACGCGACTCGTTCTACATGATTTTCATTTCATAATGATTATATAAGTGAATTGAATGAATGAATATGGTATATACTACACTAATACCATTCTGGAAATGAATTATCTATAACCTAAAGATAAGAATAAGAATTTATTCGACAGAACACGCATAAGAACAAAAAGTTATAAAGACCCGAGTAACAAGTAACAATGAAATATTACTAACAAGAAGCTAATAATATGACCATATATGATATCATATCAATATGTATGATTCTGGAATAAGTCAATAACATTATTTAAACCATTATACAGGAGATTCGGACACGAACAAAGCAAATCAGACCTAAGGTAAGGGAAATATCACAATCTCATTTTTATCTGAGATTGTTTATTCGTAAGTATTTACTAGGGTGTATTTTATCATCCACATACATGTTTCATCAAAATGTAATATTATTTCCATCCACCTACAATTGTTTAAAACCATTTTTACCCTTCGGTGAGTTTTTAGTAATATGTATGAAAGGAATCTTTTGTCGTACGAGGTACTTTTTGACTTTTCCGACAAAAGTACGAAGAATGTTTTTTTTACTTATACGGCACGAACGGATTTCTACTGTTTTATAAAGCTTTATTTTCATGAAGATTGCTCTAAAAGATTTCATGACTATTTTCAATAAAATCTCTTTCTTTTAAAATTGCATGATGTTTTGTGAAAAGAAATTGATTTTGAAGAAGAAAGGATATTTTCCTCAAGAATTCAATTCAAGTGTTTTATCAAAATTATTTTCCATCTAAGATAATAAAGGGTTCTGTTTCTATCCATATTTTTACATTGATTTGACTATGTTGTGATGGAATTATGTTTATGAATTCCTTTATCTTATATGAATTGATTTATGATGTCATGATGTTTCAAGAATCCCATTTTTGTTACATGTGTTATGCGATGATGTATGTTTTATGATTATGTGGCACACATAAGAAAGGATTCATTATAAGATGGGTGGGTCCTATATCTCCCTCCAATGCATTGGGTAATGATTTTATATCTCATGAGATAGACATGGCTGAAACGGAAGGTTATTTCGGTTCAGTGATACAGGACTGAAACGAGGAGTGAACTTGGTTCAGAAAGGGACTTTGTCCACTAAGATAGTCTTGGCAATGAGTCATGACTAATAAGAAATGATTTTCCATGATTATGTGTGCATGCCACAAAGTTTCAAGTTTTATGTTATGATTATGGGGATCTCATTTTCACTTCTATGAATTATTGCATGATAAGATATTATGATCTCTTTTGCAGGTTTTGATTTTCAAAAAGATTTGATATGATTTTTATTTCCTTTATTTTTCCTTGCTGAGCATTTGAGCTCACCCTTTTATGTTTTCTTTTCCCCAGGGTATAAAGAAAGGTTTTAGGTAAAAAAAAAGAAGGTAAGATCTTTATGGGAGATTTTGAAGATCTTTCACCACGATTAGAAGATTACGTTCCGAGTTTCCAAAGACACTAAACTATTACGATCCTTGTGTGTGTGTGTTTTTGTTATTCCGCAAAAGTAATGTAATGTCAATGTACGTCAGGCTTCGGGTCTCTACAGTTGGTATAAGAGGAAAGGTTTAGTCAACCTTTGGAAACTAGGATGCGAAAACATAGTGATATCCCTAGAGATATTTCTAAGGTATGTCTGGGTATGTCCCTAAGGTTAAGTATACGTATAGGTTATAGTAATAGAATTACGCTAACGATCATAGAATTAAACCTAAGATGTTGGATATTGAAGGTACTCCCCCTTTATTATGTTGTTTTCCCTAGCATGATTTTTGCCTCTCACACTATTCTTTTTGGGTTTTAGACGATGGCTGGAACCCGAAGGAACCGTGTTGATCAATGCAATGGACAATGCAATGATTGCCCTCCTGAACAAACAAATGTTATGGGAGATGGAGTGCAAAATCTTATTGCTATACTTACACAAGCTATGAATCATTCTGGACTTCCAAATGAGCAGAGAAGGGAACAATATTCTATTGAGTCCTTCATGAGGCAACGTCCACCTTCTTTCAGTGGGTCTTCTGATCCACTTGTGGCTGAACAATGGATCAGTACTACTGAAATGATATTTTCAGTTCTTCAATGTTCTGAACATGATAAAGTCATCTTAGCAGTATATCGTTTGGAAGGTGAAGCTGATCAATGGTGGAATCTTATCAAGAATACGAGGCCAAGAGATGAAATTGAGTCCATGGAATGGGACGAGTTCAAGAACTTGTTTTTCAGTAAGTACTTCCCTCGTATTCTTCGAACAAAGATGGATAAAGAGTTTCTTGAACTGAAGCAAAGGGACGATGAATCTGTTGGTACCTATGAAGCAAATTTTACATGACTTGCAAGGTATGCTTCTGGAATTATCATCCAACCTGAAAGTAAAGTAGATCGATTTTTCAGTGGCTTAAAACCAAGTCTTCGAAGGGCATTAGCTATAAGAGACTTCAGTAGCTATGAAGAAATTGTGCGTTGTGCTACCAAGGTAGAAATGGAAGTTGGTGTTACATATCCATCTCATGGTTTTGACAAGAAACGAAAGATGGAGTTCAAGGAGAAATCTCAGAATAATGGTGAAAAGAAGATGAATGTTTCCTTATGCACAAAGTGTGGAAAGAAGCATGAGGGAGATTGTCTTAAAGGGACTAGAAAATGTTTTAAGTGTGGAAAAGAAGGTCATCGAGCAGCTGAGTGTCGAAGTAATGGAAAAAGGGTTTCTAATGATGTGAATAAAGCAAACACTGTAGAGAACGCACCGCCAACACTTCAATGCTTCAAGTGCAAGGAAATGGGGCATTATGCTAATAATTGCCCTAATCCAAGGGTTAGTGATGATCAACATGAGCAACCACTGAAGGAAAAGGACAAAGGGAAATCACATGCGACCACTATTGGCAATGTTGAATATGACAACGATGTGGTGGAATGATTAAGTGTTTATGTAATGGGATTCCAAAATAATGTTGTATCATTGAGTATTTCAATATTTATTGATGTGGTATTCAAAGTGATTGAGATATTTTTTTGGAAATAAGATGATATGTGAGAAAATGAAATGTTTAATAATATTCATGAGCTCATGATTGATATAAGGAATATGTGATATCATGGTTTGAGTATATAGAATTTTGAGGATTTTGGTAACTTTTAACTGCACTCATGTTTTCACTAAGGTATTCAAGAGAATACACGATTAAGGACTTTGAATGTTTGGAATGTGACCAACAAGACATATCTTATGATATGTGGGGATCAACGACAGTATTAAATCTCTGGTAATCGTTGTCACTATATTATGAGAGTGGACTGCAGTATTATGTATAAGCCTAAAGATTAGACTGGATTATGTTGGACATAAGTTAGTATTGTTTAAGGATAGAAGATTTTCGATGGGATGTTATAGTAACGTAGTTTTAGAAAAAGGGACAACCTGAAGGACGGGCGACAGCCCATCGCTTCGGACAAGGCTGTAGGAATCGAACCCACAACCGAAGTGCGACTGGCCTTTATCGCCTACCACTGACCTACAGGAAGTCCCTATTTAGTAGAAGCTAGTTTTATTATATTAAGAAGTATGATATATGAAGTATAAGTCCATTTTAGGAACTATATATGATTAATCTCACTATAGAATGACTTATGTATATTTAATAACTTTTGCTTACCTTTTGTTTGAGACAGATGGAATGACCCGTCATTCTATCACATGATCTGCTAACACTTCACGAATAACAAATTCAACTTCATTTATTTAAGAGATGAAGTGGAAATTGTTCAAGGCACGAACAACAGTGATATTGTATCAAAATAAAGTAAGTATTTATTCTAATTCAAATTTTCAACTTTAGGGAAATGATCTTGAAAACCAAAAATGTTGTCCTAGTGATCTTATACCTGATGAATCAGATGGTACCTTAGATCGTCACAAATTTATGGATTTGTGATTACTGGATTTTCCATAGCCATGTTCTCTACCACTCTCCATCAGAACATGATGGTTAGATTTCTCTTCCATATCCATATTTTCACCTATGTGGAAACCCAGTGATTAGTTTATTTGGGTAATCGTTACATTTCATACTTTAGTTTTTAAAGCCAAGTTTTGGTATTCCCTTTTACGATGTGGGTTTCTATTAAAGAAACTTTCAAATAGTAAACCATTTATAACCCCGACGAATTTCGAGGGCGAAATTCATTTTAAGGGGGGTAGAATGTAACAGCCCAATATTTTATAAAAAATATTCTTTTTAATTTTATTAATGTCTTGTGTTGTACGCTACACCAAAAGGAGCTTTCACAACACGCATCCTTGACTTGCCTTGCATTACACGTAATCACGACCTTCCTCGATAGCGTGTGTAATACGCAATACCGAGTTTCACTAAACAATGATATGCTATTAAAAATAGCCGTTATGAATAGTAATAATCACTTTTTAAAATTTTATTTTTCAAAATGGACTTCATTTTTGGACTCAGAATATCGAAATTAGCCTAGGGTGAAATTTTGGTATTTTTCTGAAAACTTTCAATTTTTGATGAATAGTGAAACCACTAAGTGGTAGGTTAAAAACTGAATTTTGCATAAAACGTAATTTTACTGCTTCTGTGAATGGAATTTCGAAAATCCGAGAGACACGGTTAATATCAAGGACTAAAATGTGGTTCAATGAGATGAAAATAATTTTTTGGTGAATAGTAACTTTTTACTTTTTTTACCGCGGTTAATAGTAAATTGGGTAACTAAGGGTAAATATGATATTACTATTACCCTAACACATGTCCTAATTCTATTGGATAAGTTTAATTCGACCAAAAACAACCTTATGAATATAATATGACCATTTAGGTCCACTTGGATTAGATTATGACATTTAATATTATTTTATTTAATGAATAGTTAAAAAAGTTAAAATCAAAGATTAATAACTAAAACATTTTTAATATGGGGTTATACATAAGATAAATTCGACTATAAATATTCATTAGAAAGCTAAAAAGATTTCCTACATAATGAGATTTTATTTATAATTTTTAGACTTTAAATAAATTAATTTATTTATGACACAACGATGATGCAGTAATTACCCTTTTAAGGAAATATTAACATAATTGATGTTATAAATGCTCAAATGAATCTAATTTGAGACTTTTTATGAATTCCACTAAATTTATAGGTTACTATGATATATTATTGTTGATTTAATCAACTTGGTTTGAACATATAATTCTGTTATGACTTTCACAAAAATCATATATCAAATAGTGTCAAAATTGACACAAAATACTTTTTAAATCAAATATTATATTATTAATTGTTATTTTATTCCTAAAAATCTAAGGTTCGGCCAAATGACATAGATAAGAATATATATATTAATAATAAACAATTTGGGGTTCGTTTGGCATGTTATAGTAAGTTTATTAACCATATAGTGAAAGAAAACAAAAAGACATGGTAAAAGTTAAATTATTTAACTTAGAGTTAAATCTAATTGATAAGGTTAAAATAATACCCTAAACTTGTCTAAATCTTATTGGTTGATAGGATTTCGGCCCATCCCCACCTTATCTTCGAAATAAGACCCTTTGGAACCATTATAAACCGATTTTTACTTTAATATAAAATAATATTTTGAGATATTCCTAAGGTGCCCCTCTCCTCCCTTATAAAAGGGCACCTCCTCCCCCTCCTCCTCACACCAATTTGAGCACTCAAGCTCGGCCAACCCCTGCCATTTTCTCCACTCCACTTCCCTAGAATAATCCTAGAGGTCCTGGTCTTCTTCAAAGACCAATCTTAGTTCCCTAAGTGGAGGATTCAAAGACGCGTTCCAAAGAAGAGGTAATATCCATTACCGATCTTTTCAATTTCTTTCGTCTTCAACTTCTTCTTCTTTAGTTGTTTCATGATAAAGTAATAACATCAGTATTACTTACATACTGATATTTTATTATAAATATGAAACAACCCTAATTCACCTTCTATCCATCCTACGGAAAAATGAAATCACCGCGCGTGAGTACGTACGGAATACCGTCTCCACGCCGTGGTGTAATCTATTTTCCACCATCACCTTACAAGGATGGGTATAATGGTGTAATGAGTAACTATATATGATTATTATGAAGTAATATTGATACGGAAATAATATATATATACTCCAATACAATTCCACGATCATAGGAACGATATCATCACTCGTGCGTACGTACGGAATACCGTCTCCACGATGTGACGCGACTCGTTCTACATGATTTTCATTTCATAATGATTATATAAGTGAATTGAATGAATTAATATGGTATATACTACACTAATACCATTCTGGAAATGAATTATCTATAACCTAAAGATAAGAATAAGAATTTATTCGACAAAACACGCATAAGAACAAAAAGTTATAAAGACCCGAGTAACAAGTAACAATGAAATATTACTAACAAGAAGCTAATAATATGACCATATATGATATCATATCAATATGTATGATTCTGGAATAAGTCAATAACATTATTTAAACCATTATACAGGAGCTTCGGACACGAACAAAACAAATCGGACCTAAGGTAAGGGAAATATCACAATCTCATTTTTATCCGAGATTGTTTATTCGTAAGTATTTACTGGGGTGTATTTTATCATCCACATCCATGTTTCATCAAAATGTAATATTATTTCCATCCACCTACAATTGTTTAAAACCATTTTTACCCTTCGGTGAGTTTTTAGTAATATGTATGAAAGGAATCTTTCGTCGTACGAGGTACTTTTTGACTTTTCCGACAAAAGTACGAAGAATGTTTTTTTTAACTTATACGGCATGAACGGATTTCTACTGTTTTATAAAGCCTTATTTTCATGAAGCTTCCTCTAAAAGATTTCATGACTATTTTCAATAAAATCTCTTTCTTTTAAAATTTCATGATGTTTTGTGAAAAGAAATTGATTTTGAAGAAGAAAGGATATTTTCCTCAAGAATTCAATTCAAGTGTTTTATCAAAATTATTTTCCATCTAAGATAATAAAGGGTTCTGTTTCTATCCATATTTTTACATTGATTTGACTATGTTGTGATGGAATTGTGTTTATGAATTCCTTTATCTTATATGAATTGATTTATGATGTCATGATGTTTCAAGAATCCCATTTTTGTTACATGTGTTATGCGATGATGTATGTTTTATGATTATGTGGCACACATAAGAAAGGATTAATTATAAGATGGGTGGGACCTATATCTCCCTCCAATGCATTGGGTAATGATTTTATATCTCATGAGATAGACATGGCTGGAACGGAAGGTTATTTCGGTTCAGTGATACAGGACTGAAACGAGGAGTGAACTCGGTTCAGAAAGGGACTTTGTCCACTAAGATAGTCTTGGAAATGAGTCATGACTAACAAGAAATGATTTTCCATGATTATGTGTGCATGCCACAAAGTTTCAAGTTTTATGTTATGATTATGGGGATCTCATTTTCACTTCTATGAATTATTCCATGATAAGATATTATGATCTCTTTTGCAGGTTTTGATTTTCAAAAAGATATGATATGATTTTTATTTCCTTTATTTTCCCTTGCTGAGCATTTGAGCTCACCCTTTTATGTTTTCTTTTCCCCAGGGTATAAAGAAAGGTTTTAGGTAAAAAAAAAGAAGGGAAGATCTTTATGGGAGATATTGAAGATCTTTCACCACGATTAGAAGATTACGTTCCGAGTTTCCAAAGACACTAAACTATTATGATCCTTGTGTGTGTGTGTTTTTGTTATTCCACAAAAGTAATGTAATGTCAATGTACGTCAGGCTTCGGGTCTCTACACTCTAGATCAATGTAGGATCATAAAGAGAACTTAAGGATGGTCTTAGACTTACTTTTGGAGAACCGTCTTCACGGTATGCTCTTGAAGTCCTAGTTTTGGATCCACAAGGTTCAATTTCTGTAGCATGTCATTTATGTTCATGGACTTGTTATAGACTTGGTGAATATTGATGCATTAGTTTCTTAGTTTTCACCCAAGTGAATTTGAGAGATGCGTAGTTTTCATGGCTTTGTGGGGTATTACACAATGATTGTGGTAGAATTATATAGAATTTCAACCCATTTGACAACATTAGAATGGAAATTGGAGTATATTAACTCAACTAAGTAGTGTCGAATAGCCGTTATGGTGTTGAGGTTGAGGATAATGATTCATCATATTTTAAGACTACCAAAGGAGGGTGTTGAGTATATAGTATATTGCAATGCCTCTAGAGTAAGGATCATCTTCATATTGATGAAGAGGTATGTAATGATCGCATATGGGTCAAGGCGGTCGAGAATACATGAGAAGAACCACATGAATCATGATATAGACCTGGTAGTGGTAGTATTATTTCTATGGAAAAAGAGTCACTATCTTCTGGGATACCACTTTATTGTTTACTCATACCATCGTAGTCTCAGGTATTTATTCCCAAATAAAGACCTAAACACGAGACATGGTTGCTGGTTGGAGTTACTAATACACATTGAATTTGAGATAGTTTATACTCTGGGGAAGGAAAAAATGGTGAAAAATTCCTTTAGTGAGAATTCCTAGTAAATTTGTTGCAGTTGGCTTTTGAATAGTTGGCTTCCTTGCAGCTGGCCCTGGATGAGGAGGAGGGTGAAAATTCTCTTCAGTCGATGGTTTTGAAAACTCCACCTGTTTTTCAAGTGAGAGATACATAGTTGGGAGACATTCACTATGAGTTATTACATGAATTGATATCCTTATGAGATTCACCATGTAGATTTCTTGAAGTATTGAATCATTCCATCCTTTTATAGGGATGGATGGTGGTCCCAGTAATGATGTTGGAGTTGTTAATGGTAGTGTTTCACACGTATCCTTTAGTCGTACATATCAGTGTGTGGAAGTTGTATAGAGTCCTTCAATGGTTTTTTTGGGATGACATGAGGCGTTTCATGGCCAATTTTCTCTCTTGGTGCCTCATGTGTCTGTAGTTAAAGGATGAGCACCAGGTTCCAACATGTTTTTTAACCACTTGTGATCCCTAAGTAAAAATGGTATTGAATATCCATGGAATTTGTGATAGGGATTATGCAGATAGTGTGAGGCAATAACACCATATGGGTGACAGTTGACCGACCTACTCAGTTGGAACACATACTTATTATCAAGGAGTACAGTTTATGGGAGATTTTAGGACATTTTATGTATGAGATATCATCCGGGTTCTTTGGGTTCCCTAAACTATTGTCCTTGACCATGATGTGTAGTTTACGTCACGATTGTTGAGAGGACAACATTAGGCCTTTAGTAACTAGATGTGGATGATTATATCCTTTCAACCCCTAACATATGGGTAGGATGAGCACACTATCTAGGTGCTAGATTATATATTGATTTCATAAATGATAGAATTTTTTTAGACATGGGAGGATCACATTCCCTTGGGAGAGTTTTATTTCAATAATAGCTACCACTATACTATCAACATGGAAACATTCAAATCCCTTTGTCAGAGACCCTACAGGTCACCCTTATAATGGAATGAGATTGGTGGTGAATCACATATTGTTACATAGATGGTGGAGGAAACAATGGATAAGGTCTATACCATCCATGAGTTGATGAGGTTATCTCATAGCATGCATAAATCTTATGAAAATCAACATCATAGGCAATTGGAGTTTGAAAAGGGAGACTGATTTTTCCTAAGATTATCCCTCAGATGAGGGTTATAGAGATTCTTCTATGGAGGCTATATATCCATAAGGTTCATGAGGCCACTCAAGATATTACATAGGGTTAGTGATGTTC
The DNA here is from genome assembly GCA_963277665.1 of Viscum album. Classification (NCBI taxonomy): domain Eukaryota; kingdom Viridiplantae; phylum Streptophyta; class Magnoliopsida; order Santalales; family Viscaceae; genus Viscum; species Viscum album. The sequence continues at coordinate 52,289,917 of OY728138.1, read as the reverse complement.
CCTACTACCTCTCCCTACCTCTACAGTTAGAGTGGGTGCAGGATGTATTCCATGTATTGCAGCTGAGGAGATACATGAATAACCCCATGCATCTTATTGAAAGAAAAAATATATAAATTGAAGATGGATCCACCTTTATGATGCATCAAGTACAGATTGAGGATTGAAAATTTAGAGTCCTACATTGATGGGCCACTTTATTGTTTTGTGTGGTGTGGAAGCATGGGAGCATGCTGGAGAGATCCTGGGAGCAGGGGAGCCAGATGCAAGCTCTGTATCCATAGTTTTTTTAGTTTTTCTTTTTGAGGATTAAAATATTTAAGGTGTAAAAAATTTAAGGACCCTGTTTTTTCCTTGCAAGACTTTAAAATATATAAAATAATATTTTCATAGCCAGATGCTGAGATGATGCACGATTCTAAGACTCAGTGTGCCTAAAATTATTTTTATAAAAATATTAAATATATTTTATATTTTTTCTGCTTAGTTCTTTAGGAATAATTTTATATCCCATTAAATGAGCTTTAATTGATAATCTAAGACCTTGGTTGAATCCAAAATGTGAGTTTTACCCTAGGAAGAGACATAAAGTTTGACAATGCAGGTTATTTGGATACAACAACAATGGGTGGGTGAAAATAATTTAAAAAAATTATTTATTTATTTATTTTCAATTAAATGAACTACAGAATATTACACTATATATACACTATTAGGGATAATCTCTAGGGTTATCCTCATATCCATGAGTCTATTTAAAAGAGGATCAACCACTCTTCCTTGGCGGATCAAGATCAGGCGACAGTCAATTATAAGATCGAGGTGCATTGAACCATAGAAAACACAATAGATCTTATTCCTTATTTTATAGTAGTATTATTATCCAATTATTGATCCAAAATTAATTATGACTCTTAATTTGTGGATTTACACCTTTATGATTAAAATATTCACAAGAATCAAATCTATTTCTTTTATATGTGTTTGTTTTGAGCATTCACATGCGCCCAAGTATCAGATATAATTGTTCATACAATTTATCCCATTATTACATGATTTAAAACCTTGAATATCCCTAATTTGTTTTCACTGTCTATGTATTATTGTACAATTATTATTTCAAACTTTTCTTTGTGATTTTACCCCTTCGTTATTCATGATCTTCACCATCGTCCTACAAGACCATGGTTCGACATTATCGGGAGGGATCGAGTGTGGTCAGACCCTTATATTTGAAAAATATTCATGGGTGACATATATATATCAATAATTAGAGGGAAAATTGGGATTATCTGATGGATAAGGGTGTTGATTCCCATGTACTTGAGACCAAGGTACGATCATCAACATCATGGGAGAGGACACAACATCGCATAGGCTTCGTGTGGGAGGATCAAGATTTGTTTTCCAGCCACCCAAGCACCAGAATCAATGTTCATAGAGGGAATCGACAAGTTTTTGGTGTTCAAAGAATGAAAATCATGGAAGAAGGTGTACACTTATGATCTATACAATATATCTTGGTTTATATGAAAAAACCGACTACACACCATGTAGAATGAGGAACACACGACGTGTAGCCCATTGGTTGTCACTATAATGGTTTTAGGGGAGATAAATATAACACTGTTTTTGAGGAATCCACAGACCTTGTGTCATAGTCATGGTGAATCATCCTGTACTCTCGGATTACATGGACATAGGCACCACTAGGAACATGCAATTTAATAACACACAACAAGAGTACACAGGCATGGCCCAAAAGACACATCTCTGCCTTAGGTGGTTAAGACATGCCATGTAGTCCCCTTACATTCCATGTAGGGATGCATGGGTAGTTATCTATGTAATTGAAAGTACATGGGCAAGAAACATAATAGGAAAATATGATGTGTGGGTCCCCTTACAAGCTGTGTACCTCTTTTATTTGGGGAATCTTATACTTTACTTATCTCATTCGCTCAGACTCATATTTTATTCTAGAGTATTATATCCTAACTGTTTTTTGATTTAGAACATGATGGTAGCTTTAAAGGTAGATTTTGAGATATAATGTGAGGTGTTCTGAGTGTGATGCTTCTTTAGGGGATGATCGATAATAGCAGTGATCAAATAGGATCATCAACGTGGAACCCTCTTACTGGGATAGGGCATGGGTCCTCTATTTAAATTTTGAGTGGAACCTAACTAATTGTATAAGTAATTTTTCCTATAAATCTATAATGTAACCCTTCTACTAGGATAGGGCATGCTTCGTCTACCTTTAAAGTGGACCCACCCCCAGATGGGCTAGGATGTGGGTCCTCTATCTATCCCCAGAGTGGAACCCTCCTATAGAGATAGGGAAAGAGTCCTTATTGGAAAACAATCCCTCAAGGCATCGTTGAAGTATTTTTTAAGAGATTTTGTTTAATGAAAACGCAGGCCTCCATGTTTTGTTTATTAATAAGTGGTGATTTTCAGTGTTTTCCAACATTCTGGGCATGAGAACTAGAAAATGAAGACATGGGTGCTTGAAAAAACGAGGTGTGCATAAATTTCAGCTGTGAGAAATTTTTTGGAGTTGTGCACGAAAAATAAATTGGTGTGAAAAATAGTGAAGTGATATTTTTTGCGCAAGAGGTGTTTCGAGGTCAGAATCTCAAAAATTGGAAAATGCATGAGGATTGTGTAATATTAGATCAGTGCGTGAAGTATGGTGTTGAATGAAATATTTATTTTTTGTGCATGAAGATGATTGTGAGATCAAGGATGTGTTTTATTGGCATGGGTCAAGTTTTCCTATAAATATGAGGTGACCCCCCCCCCCCCTCATTCGAAGAAGCTAATGACATAGAGAGAATTCGAACTCTGGTGTGCGAAATCGAGATATGAAAGGGAGTTGCGTGTAAATGTTATGTTTGCACATAAAGGTAGGTGGTCTGTATGTAAAGAACAAGCTGTGCATAAAATAATACTGCTGCGCATTAAAGTTATCATCTTACACGTAAAGTGGTTTTTGGAATGTCATGCAAAAGGAGATTATTTCACGTAGAATCAGGGAATTTTGCACAAGGTACAGTGAAGGATACACATAAAAATCCAGGTTGTCCGGTACACCTAGTACAAAGTGGAATTTATATGTGGATAAAGGATTGGACTTCAAGAGAGCATCTATCAACAATTAAGGATGTAGATCTCATTAGATATAATGAAAAGACCTAGAATTCTATAAACTTTTAGTGGATATTCTGAAGAAGTAGTGAGCTCTCTTTAGTTAAGAGATAAGTGAAGTTTATAATTGTGGTTGATTGTAAACCAGGAGGAACATTAAGTTTGAACTAAACATTGTAAACAAAATTGAACTTTTAGTGGATTTGGTACATCGGCACATTGCCAATGTATACTCTTTAGAGTTATCTCAGTGCAGTTGAACCAAGTAAAATTGTCGTGTCACGTTCTTGCTTAATGATTTTTCATACTCTACAATGGGAAGGAGAGAGAATATAGTTTTTTCTAACAATGAAACAGGATCTATAGGTGAAATTATTTTGATATATTATACCCTTATTTACCCCCCCACTCAAGGTATATAACATAGTGCACCTAATAATTGGTATCATAGCTAGGTTGATATTAGTGTTTCTCTCTCAATGGAGGTCAGCAATCATAAAGGGATTTCGATCATTGATGGGAACAACATTCAGTTATTGAATAATTGGATGCAACAATACTTCTGTTCTTTGGTAATGGATGGGTTTATAGAAACGATTCCTGGTATCTCAGCTGGCATCAATAGTGGTGTGTTATCAATGGATGGAAGAAGGGAATTAGATACTAACGCTAAGGGAATAAATACTTTAGGGGGATACCTATTCAATGCTATCTATACAGAGGTTATGTCATGTAAAACATCACATGGAATGTGGGAAAATCGATTGAATATATATGAATGAGATACAAACGCCAGAGAGGCAAAGCTGCAAGTTATGTGGAACAAGTATGAAAATTTGAGAATGATCCTAAATGAGTCTATTGAGGCATTCTTTGACTGGGTAAATATCAATGTGGAATACATGCGAGTTCTTGGAGAAATTATTGAAGACATAAATATTGTGATGTGCATCTTGAGGAAACATCCACCTCGGTTCAATATGAAAGTTGCAGTTTTGGAACATAAAGACCCTAAAGAGATGACATTGGATAACCTGTGCAACACCCTTGTTGCATATGAAAATAGAAATGATGATAACGATGATGTAGAAAAGGGTAAATATAAAGTGGTGTCATTCAGCGTCATAGATAAGCTCACTATTGAAGATTAGCAGGATGATGAAGAGATAGATGAGGTACTATCATTCCTTTCCTCAAACCTACAAAGAGGAAAATGGATGTTTAATGAGAGACTTCCACTAGCATGTTTGTGATGTGGAAAAATTGGACATCTAGAGAAAAGGTGCCCCAAAAAGTTCCAAGAAGATAATGAGGATGAAGTTGAAATTACCAAGAATAAGTCTTTAGCCTATGTGACTGGAAATAAAAAGTTCAAGAGAAACATAATTAAGAAAAATAACATTCATTCACCAGAATGTGATAGTTCAGATGAGTCTGAGGTTGAGGATGTTGAAGATATAGAGAACTACATAGATCACATATAAAATGATATGGTGGAACTTTTTGGGATTTCTCAAAAAGGAAGAAATCGAAGATGATGAAGTAGAAGAATAATTTGAATGATGATTTGATATGGAAGATAAATAATAAGAATCTCTTGAGGGGATAAATGTTTGGAGGGAAAAGACAATGAAATCCAAAATAGTAGGTCATGATGCCTAAGTCAATACGCAACAATAGGAAGAAGAGATGTCTTAGCTAGTAATGGAAATTGAAAACATACGTCCTCCATGCTGGAGCACTCAGAAAAGGTTGTTGAACATAAACTCAATGTTGGAGAACAAAAAAGGGATATTGATGACTTGAATAACATAGCGATTGATCAAATTAAGCGTATTAAATCACTTGAAGAACAAGTTGTCGGTCTATGATGAAAAGTAATGGATAAATAAAATATATTTACTCCTAGTATGATACCAGTAAATAAAGTAATTCATAATATTGAATATTTTAAAGAGGCGTATAGTAGCCAAGTAGAAAAGAAGCAACAATTGTGTTCAGATGATAAGGTTGATGTGGGGCTTAACAGAAAATAGAAAACAATGAATGTTGAATTCATATAGTAAGAACCAACTACAAAATTGATGGTTTATTTGGGTTTGAATAAAAATCATAATATTCAGGGAACCCAAGGGGAAATTATCAGTTCATATGTGACACAAAATAATTCACCCTACCTTAGGTGTTATGGCTACGGAATGATTGGACATTCATAAAATGTATGTTCCATAGTGAAGATATACTAAAGGGCACAAGAAAAACAATGGAATCCAAACAGATCACAATACTGTAGTACATATTTTTAGGTATATTGTTTTTGGTGAAGAGTATTTGGGCACATGGATAGATATTTCACATCAATCATGTAGTGGAATGTGCCAAAATAGAACCCAAGCGGTCGCAAGTAGCAAGTCAGAGAATAAACAAATGATCTCAAAACACAAAATCAATTTGAAGCTCTACAGTATGTAGATTTTCAATTATACTCTGACGAATCTCATGATTTCAAATCCATTTCATGTATGAATTAAAAAACATATATCAATAAGAAGAGATCTGAGAAGGATGTGGTAGCCGAAATTTCTCGTAAATCATTAGATTGTTCTGGTGTAGGGATCCTTGTCATTGGTTTCACATATCACAAGATAGGTAATATGCATCTTGTCATGTGCAAAAAATATGACAAAGAAGGAGTTTTAATGTTTTCAAATGATGAAGGTTTGAATATTATTATCTTGGGAAAGGAGAGGTTTTGGGGAAATAACATAAGACATGATGATGTCTTAGTTATAGAAGGTCTTAGTCACAATTTTCTCAGTGTCAGTCAACTGTGTAACTCAGTGAATTCTATGAAGTTTACTAAGAATATGTGTATCGTCAAAGGAATATATAGTGTAGTGACTTTGCAGGGAAAAAAGAAAAAGGGAAATTTTTACCTTGTAAGTGCTGATGAAGATGCGTGTTTTTATCAAGAGAGGAGGAAAACAAGTTATGGCATAAACAACTTAGTCATCTATGATAATCTTCCCTGGAAGATCTGGTAAAATTGGATGAATCTAGAGATCTCCCCATGATATCACGTGATATTACATATACATGTGATTCTTTTCAACAAGGGAAGATCATATGAAAGATATACAAAGTGAATGAAAAGAATCCAACAAGAGTACTCGAATTGGTGCATGCTGATGTTTGGGGACCCATATCACCGAGATCCACTGACAGAAAGAGATATTACATTATGTTCAATGATGATTATAGTATAATGGAATGAGTATTCATCATTTCCCATAAATATAATGTGTTCTGTTTCCTAAAATAGTATCGAAGGGAATCTGAAAGGATTCTTGGGCAGAAAATTCTGAAGATTGGTACTAACAATGAGGATGAATTCAAAAATAGTTTGATGGAAGACTACATTGAGAAAAAAGAAAAAAGGAATCATGTTTTTTCTATAAGAACTCCTCAACAGAATGGAGTGGTTGAAAGGAGAAATCAGATCATCCAAAACAAGGCCAGAACAATGCTTATAGAAAAAGACCTACCAGAGAAATTTTTGAAGGAAACAATATTGACATAAGTCTACATTTATAATAGGGATCTATTGTGTTTGAAGTAAGGAAAGACTCTATATGAGATGTGGTATGGAAAAAATACAACGGTGAAATAATTTTGAATATTTGGAAGTAATTTCTTCATTTTCAACAATGAAAAACATAGGAAATTTGAGTCTTGTGGAGATGAGGGGATATTACTTGTCTAATTAGAAAAAATAAAAGAATAAAAATGATTTATCAATATTCAAGGAAAATTAGTTGAGATAAATGATGTCACTATTGTCAAAAATGCAATGAATACTCAACAAAACAGTGAATAGTATCATGATGAAAGTTATGAAGAGGAATATAAGACATGGGGAACATAAGTATATAATGTTGACATAAAAGAAGAGATTGATGATGAAAAAGTATAAGTCAAGTCTGTATCTATAATGAATCTAGAGTCAAGATAAAATTGATAGGAATAATATCATTGGGGATCAGAGAGTGCCAGTTCAGACTAGAAGAATGAAGTAACTGCAGCAGAAACCTCTATAATCTGAAGTTAAACCTAAATGTTTTTCTTATTAAGCTAAATATGAAAATTGAGTTCAGGTGATAAATGAATATCTAGAACATATTAAGAAGAATCGAACATGTGATATTGTTTTTAGGACAGTAGATAAGATTGTAATTTTGAAATAATGGATATTTCGTAACAAAATGAATGAACATGGTGTTGTGATCCAAAACAAAGCATGTCTCATGTGAAAAGGATACTACCAAAAAGAGGGTATTGATGTTGATGAGTCATTTTCAACTTTGGAAAGGCAAGAAACAATCAGATTATTCTTGTCCATTGCAGTGTAGTAAAAGATCAACGTTTTTTAGATGGATGTCAAGTCAGCATTTTTGAATGGGGTTTTGGTATAAGAAGTATATATATAGAAGACAAATAGATTTCACATTTATGAAGATGAGGAAAATGTTTTTCATTTGATGATTGCTTTGTATGGGTTGAATCAAGCACCTAGAGCATGGTATTCAAGGCTAGATTAGTTTTTAAAGATTCTAAATTTCTTGCATGATGGAGTTGATTACAATTTATTTGTGAACAGTGATAGTAATCAAAAGAGGACAGTGACTATATATGTTGATGATATAATTTTGGAGGATCAGATGAATCATAGTGTAGATAGTTTTCCTAATTCACGAAACATGAGTTTGAATTGTCTATGATTGGTGAGTTGATGTTTTTTCTTGGTTTGCAAGTGACACAACGAAGGAATGGAACATTTATCTCTCAATCCAAATATTTCAAGGAGGTTATGTGGAGATTTGGTATGGAAAATTCCTTGGAAATAAAGACTCCAGTTTCTACCCAGATGAAACAATATAATTATAATTAAGGCAAGATGGTTAATATCCCAGAATACAGGTAAATTATTGGAACTTCACAAGACCATGGAAATGCCTGACATTGTATTCACCACATAACAAAAAATGATATAACAATGGAATCCCAAGGAAATCAACATTCTTGTAGTGAAAAGAATAATTCCCTATATCAAGGGAATAGTTTATTTCGGCTTAATGTATAGTGAAAAATCTCAGCCAGATCTTTTGGGATATACATATGAATATTGTGATGGTTTATCAAATGATAGGAAATCAATGTTAGGAAGTTCTTTTTATCTTAGTGGATTGTGTATTTCTTCATTTAGAAAGAAAAAAAGATTATATTACTTTGAGCACCGCCAGAGTGTTGTACCTCTCGTACCCCTCGTGGTTTAATTTTCATGATCACAATCACTCTCTTATTTATCTAATCTTGTTTTAAGTGTTTTTTGATAGGCAAAAGGTTGCCAAGGAATTGGGCCAAGAAGGACTGAAAATGGACTCTCTGAGTCTACCGGCCAACCAGTGGATGCCCACCGGCCAGCCGGTGGTGCCTGGTCAGCAGGCATCCTTTCTGTCCAGACCACCGGCCAACCGGTGTCCCATCACCGGCCAGCCGGTGGAACCCAGACAGAAGGTGTCCCTACTGTCTCACCACCGGCCAACCGGTGGCCTCCTCACCGGCCAGCCGGTGGAGCCTGGGCAGAAGGCCTCTTACTTTTCCAAAGCACCGGCCAACCGGTGGCCATGCACCGGTCAGCCGGTGGAGCCAGTCAAACTAGCTGTTGGGCTTTGACCAGACTTGTCCACTTGACTCCCAACGGCTCCGAAGGCCTCTCCAACGGCTCCAAAGACCCCCAAAGGCCATTTGAGGGTTCCCCCTCTAGAAATAAAGGACTAGGAAGCCCCGGAAACGTAAGGAAGCCCACGGGAACATTTTTCCATCATTTTGGCGAACCTCCGGCGGATTGCTTCAAGGAAGCTCAATTGCTCCAACTCAATTCCACAACCAAGGAGCACCACCATAGAAGCTTGGGAGCGCCCTTCATCATCACCAATCAATCTTTTGGTGCCCAAGGCTTCTCCTCTTATGGTTTTTCATTATTTATCTTTTTGAGCATCAATTTGGGTTTGTGCCTACAAACCCCTCTTTCTCTCATCCTCTCTTTGTTTCGGTTTTCACACCACCTTCATGGTGTGAAGAGGTTAGTCAAGCCTTACCTTTAAAAGGCTTGAGTCATAGGTGAGCTAGCCTTCACCTGTAAGAAGGCAAGTGGGTTCTTGCTTAACCATTAAAAGAAAGCTGTAATAGGTTCTAGACTACCTTAAAGTCTAGTGGGATTCTTGCTAAAACCATTAAAAAGCAAGCGGTAGTAAATCTCTCAACAGTTGAGTTGGGAGCGGAGACGTAGGATTTGGTTTAAGCCGAACTCCGTTATCAAGTTTTGTGTCTTGCCTCTTTTATTTACGCTGCACTTTGATAATTGTTTTAAATTGTTAATTATTTTTTAAAAGGCAATTCACCCGCCCTCTTGCCATCACTCTCCGACCCAACATTTGGTATCAGAGGAAAATTTGAGTAATACCTTCACTGGTTTCAAATTTAATATCCATTGTGATGGCTTCGTCTTCTTTCGCCCCCGAAGGCTATTCTTTGGGTCGTGCTCCATTCTTTGATGGAACCGACTATACCTATTGGAAAACCCGCATGACCACTTTTCTTAGAAGCATTGGTTATCCTATTTATAAAATTGTCATGCATGGTTATTCTCTTTCTTCTCCCTATGAATCCAAATGGACTCAAGCCGATATTAAAAATTTCGAGCTTGATGGCAAAGCCATGAACGCTCTTCATTGCGGCCTTGATCGTAATGAATTCAATCGAGTTTCCACATGCACCTCATCACATGAAATCTGGAAACTTTTGGAGGTTACCCATGAGGGGACCAACAAAGTCAAGGATACTCGATTGGATATGTATCGCCAAGATTTTGAAAGTTTTACCATGCATCCATCTGAAAATATAACTGAAATGTTTACGCGTTTTACTGATGTTTGTAATGGGAGAAAGTCCCTTGGTGATGATGTGTCTGTAGAAACGATGGTCAAGAAGATCCTTTGGATCCTACCAAGCTCATGGGCACCAAAAGTCACGGCAATTCAAGAAGCAAAAGACATCAAGAACATGCCGGTCGAAGAACTCATTGGATCACTTATGACCTATGATATTACCATGAGGAGGCAAGCTAAAAAAGAAGGCAATCTCATCAAAGTTCCAAAGAACATCGCCTTCGATGTTCAAAAAGAAGAAAGCTCCTCCTCCTAATCGTCTTCCTCTTCAAACGGAGATTCCGAAATGGAGAATCTTTCCCGCAAAATGCACAAATTCATGAAGACGCACAAGAAGAAGAAATCCCGCAAGGCTCAACCCAACGAAAAATCAGAGCCCGAGGTAACATGTTACGGGTGTGGCAAGAAAGACCATTACAAGCCCGATTGTCCACTCAACAAGAAAAAGGCCAAGCAAAAGGAAAAGAAAAAGGCATTCATGGCCACATGGAGTGATAACTCCACATCCTCCTCCTCCTCCTCCTCAAGTGACAACGGTAAAAAATGCCTAATGGCATTTCATGAGGTAACCTCTTCCGACTCTTCTTCCTCTTGTTCTTCCAATTCTTTCAATCATTTATCTTATGAGGATCTCCAACATGCTAGAGATCAATTGGAGGAAGGTTTTCACGAACTTTCTTCCAAATTTATTGCTTTAAAAAAGAATTTCAAAAAACATTCTTCCGAAAAGGATCAACTTCTCAAAGATAAGGAAGACTTGTCCCTCAAGATCCAAAACCTTCCCGATGTTGATTCTATGGAATTAACAATCAAGGATTTAAGGGAATCCCTAGCTAAGTTCACCGAAGGTGAACATAATCTTTCGAAGCTCCTTCGTTCCCAATGCGTATCTAGAACCACCCAAGGGCTTGGCTATTCCAATCAAGCTTCCTCTTCCCATGATCCAACTATTTTTGTAAGGGGGAGCTCCCAATATAAATTTTGCAACTATTGTAAAAAACCAGGGCACATAATTTATGAGTGCAATTGCAAAAAATGCCCGGTATGGAAGGCCCAAAACCATTTCCTTTAACGATGAATTTCATAGGAGAAGACCCGCCACTAGACAAGTTTGGATTGAAAAATCCCTTTTAGCGAGTCTCGCCGGACCAAAATTTGTCTCGGTTCTAAAATCCTCTCCCCGGTGATTTGTTGTTTTTATTTAGGGAGTTAGGATCGTTTAAGCCTTTTTGCATTTTTCAATTCAAAAATTTCAATTCAAAACTTTCAATTCAAAACTTTCAATTCAAATTTCAAAAATTTCAATTGGTTTAAAATCTCTATCTTGTTTTTCAATCCTTTCCCTCAATCAAGTTTTATGCCCCGTGCTATTTTGATAATCACAAAGGGGGAGAAATTCTTGGTTGATTGGGGGAGAAATCTTTCTCTCATGCTTTGATTTTCAATCTTTTACATTGCTTGTTTTTAGTGATTGTGATCATCAAAATAGGGGGAGATTGTTGTACCTCTCGTACCCCTCGTGGTTTAATTTTCATGATCACAATCACTCTCTTATTTATCTAATCTTGTTTTAAGTGTTTTTTGATAGGCAAAAGGTTGCCAAGGAATTGGGCAAAGAAGGACTGAAAATGGACTCTCTAAGTCTACCGGCCAACCGGTGGATGCCCACCGGCCAGCCAGTGGTGCCTGGTCAGAAGGCATCCTTTCTGTCCAGACCACCGGCCAACCGGTGTCCCATCACCGGCCATCCGGTGGAACCCAGACAGAAGGTGTCCCTACTGTCTCACCACCGGCCAACCGGTGGCCTCCTCACCGGCCAGACGGTGGAGCCTGGGCAGAAGGCCTCTCCCTTTTCCATAGAACCGGCCAACCGGTGGCCAAGCACCGGTCAGCCGGTGGAGCCAGTCAAACTAGCCATTGGGCTTTGACCAGACTTGTCCACTTGACTCCCAACGGCTCCGAAGGCCTCTCCAACGGCTCCGAAGACCCCCAAAGGCCATTTGAGGGTTCCCCCTCTATAAATAAAGGACTAGGAAGCCCCGGAAACGTAAGGAATCCCACGGGAACATTTTTCCATCATTTTGGCGAACCTCCGGCGGATTGCTTCAACGAACCTCAATTGATCCAACTCAATTCCACAACCAAGGAGCACCACCATAGAAGCTTGGGAGCGCCCTTCATCATCACCAATCAATCCTTTGGCTCCCAAGGCTTCTCCTCTTACAGGTTTTCATTATTTATCTTTTTGAGCATTAATTTGGGTTTGTGCCTACAAACCCCTCTTTCTCTCATCCTCTCTTTGTTTGGGTTTTCACACCACCTTCAAGGTGTGAAGAGGTTAGTCAAGACTTCCCTTTAAAAGGCTTGAGTCATAGGTGATTTATCCTTCACCTGTAAGAAGGCTAGTGGGTTCTTGCTCAACCATTAAAAGCAAGCTGTAATAGGTTCTAGACTACCTTAATGTCTAGTGGGTTTCTTGCTAAAACCATTAAAAAGAAAGCGGTAGTAAATCTCTCAACGGTTGAGTTGGGAGCGGAGACGTATGATTTGGTTTAAGCCGAACTCCGTTATCAAGTTTTGTGTCCTGCCTCTTTTATTTCCACTGCACTTTGATAATTGTTTTAAATTGTTAATTATTTTTTAAAAGGAAATTCACCTCCCCTCTTGCCATCACTCTCCGACCCAACACAGAGTTCAGTATATTTAATCCACAAAATCATGCATGCAGTTATTATGGATGAAGCTTTAACTTGATGACATGGGTGTTATAGTGTAGTCTTAGATCATAATTCAGTGTGAGAACTCATGTTCTACAAATCTTATCAAAAATCATCTCCATCATTCAAGGACCAATCACATAGAAAAAATATCATTTTATTAAGGATAAGGTGTATAAATGTATACTAAAGTTGGAATATGTGCATACAGAGCTACAAGATGATTATATTATGACAAAGTCCTTATCCAAGGAAGCAATTGAGAGGCATCGACTGGCTATAGACATATAGTCATCTCCCTGCACTTGAAATAGAATGAATGTGGAACCCCCTATCTCTTAGAGGTATGATGGGGTACTCCCTAATGTACTGATATATTTTTTCTACCCTGTCGCAGACCGCAAATGAGTGACCTTTGGGTTTTTTGAAAAAGGGAGATAAAATGTGCATATTCATGTGGGGGAAAATGTGGAAATTAATAAAATTTCTTAGTCAAGACACGAGGAGAAGATGATAGGTGAAGCAGTGAGATATGGTAGCAACGATATAGCGGGACAAGATAATTCTGACAAGAGTAATAAGATGGGAATTCCTTAGTGTTATAAGGATACAATCATTAAATATGATGATTCTAGAAGTGATAGACCAAAGATTATGTATCGTGATAGCTGAGGTTCGTGATGAAATATGAAAAGTAGTGTTGGATTGGTATCAGTTTGGTTTCAACAATTATTTTCACCAATGTTGTTATTCATTGATGATCATTTCATTTCCTCTTATTTCACATGCTGAGCATTGCACATGTGGCCTTAGATTATATGTTGAGTGAATCCTTGTTCGCTATTAGAATCGCAAGTGGATAATGGTGGATGAAGCGTTACCAAGGAATAATTTAATGGAAGATTTTTCAACAAACCCATAGGGGGTGATTGTTGAAATAAACCCCTCAAGGAATCATTGAAATATTTTGGAGGATATTTTGTTGGTTAAAAAATCGGTCATCCATGTTTAGTTTATAAAAAAGTAATTTTTAGTGTTAGACAAATTTTTGGGAATGAAAACTAGAAAATGAAGACATGGGTTCTTGAAAAAAGGAGGTGCACAAAAAATTTGGAGTGGTTCATGAAAATTTGGAGTTCGGTGTGAAAAAAAAGTGGTACACAAAATAGTGAAGTGATGATTTTTGAAAAAGAGGCGTTTCGAGATCAGAAGCTCAAAAATTGGCAAAGGCATGAGGTGCATGTGATATTGGATCAGTGTGCTAAATACGGTGTTGCGCGAAAGATATATTTTTTGCGCTGGAAGAGAATTGCATGCTCAATGTGGGATTTTATGCACAGGGGTCATGTTTTACTATAAATATGAGGTGACCCCCCCTCATTCAATAAAGCTCAAAACTTAGAGATAATCCGAGCTCTGGTGCACGAAATTGAGATATGCAAGGTAGTTGCGCATAAATGTCAAGTTTGTGTGTAAAAGCAGGTGGAATGTGAGTAAATCATAGGATATGGGTAAAATAATATTGTTGTGAATAAAAACGATCAGGTTACCTATAAATTGGGATTTGGAATTGCAGAAAAAGGAGATTATTACACATAGAATCAGGGAATTTAGCGTAAGTTACAATGAAGGTTGTGCGTAAAAATTAGGGTTTACCGGTGGACATGGGGAAAAGTGGTATTAATTTGTGGATGAAGGATTTGACTTCAACAGAGCATATATCAATAGTTAAGGATTCATATTTCATTAGAGCTGATGAAGAGACCTACAAGTCTATAAAATATTAGTGGATCTTCTAAAGAAGTAATGAGCTCTCTTTAGTTGAGAGAATTTTGAGATTTCTAATTGTGATTGGTTATAAACCAGGAGGGACAATGAGTCCGCTCCGAACATTGTAAATAGTAGAATGGTTTTAGTGAATTTCATACATCGGAACATTGTTGGTGTATTCTCCTCAGATATAGTTTAGTGAGGGTGAACCAAGTTAAATTGTTTTTTCATGTTCTTTCTTTAAAATTTGTTCACACTCCGCAACGAGAAGGATAAAGAAGATTGTTTTGTCTAACAATGAAAAAAGTTCTATAAGGGAATTTGTTTTGATCTGTCATACCCTGATTCACAGCCTCTCTTAGGTTATCTAACATACTATACCTAACAATCCTTTATCTATTTATCTCTAGAGTGGAACCATCCTTTTGGGATAGGGTATGAGTAATTTATTCATAGAGTGTAACCTCCCTAAATAACTATGTTTTGTGTCCTCTATCCACCTATAGAGTGGAACCCTTCTACCAAAATAGGGAATGAGTCAACTATCTATATATTGAGTGGAACCCTAATTCCCTATCAAGGAATGGGTCCTCTACCTAGAGATTGTGGTCCCTCAACTATGAAGCATGGTAATGAGGTATGCCCCCATATATATGATTTTTTGAACAGACACTCAAGATGTTCTACATCATTGAAAGACCTCTTGGAACTAATGTTAGACTCTTTTTCGAGGCTGGGAATTGAGATGAATATCCCCTTTATCTCTTCCATTGGGTTTCTTTTATGAGCACATATATATGTATCCTTGCTATAGTATTTCATTTCTCTCAATGGGTTGAGCTATATACTTCTATTGTGTCTCTTATTTCTCTCCCTTCAGCATTTGGGGTATCCTACCAGGTATGTATATACTCACCCCAACATTGGCTTTACCCGCACGTGTCATGTCTTAGGCTAATGATGGACTACTAATCTGTAATTATAGATTATCTTAGTGATAGCCTGTTGTGTTTGACTGTGTATGGTGGTCAGGTCTAAGATATCTAGAGCCAAGATCACACATCATTTACTTTTTTTGTTTTTTAGGTTCAAACATCTTTCAGGTTGGGTGTGTATTTTCCCCATTTAATTTTCATATTATGTTATCATACGCATGTATTCACTAGAGGTTGTTACATGCCAGATTAGTACTCTAGATGTTATTGCCTTTTATTTTATTCATCTATACACTTTCTTAGAGATGCATGTTTGTATGCATATAGGAACTTAGGAAAATGCCTCTTATATAAGTTATGAATTTTGGCACCTATGACCAGCCCCTAGCATATAGAGGTCAGTTTGGGGTAGTTTTGGCTCAATTCCCATTTGTTTGGCCAGGATATAACTTTTCAAATATCATTAATATGTTATATTTTTCTAAAAAATTATTCAAAAACAACAATTCAACCAAATTTTACTACATTAAATATGTTTTTTAATCATTTATTTTATTTTTATATTAATTGTATAAATACTTTATATGTGTTGTGTAAAAATTTAATGTAATTATTCAATCATTAAAAATAAAAAATTAGTTACCATGATAAAAATATTAACGATTCTATAAAATAAACATTTATAACTGAAATTGTTGACTTTTTATTCTTATGTATACTTTTTTGAAATATTAAAGTCAATAGAGTGACATTTTGGATTTTTCTTCCCTTAAAATATTATACATGTCATTTTCAAGGTCAAATGGAAAAAAATCCCATATATTTAATTTTGGGTGGAATATAGGCAAATCTATCTGATAAAATTAAATAAATAAAAGTTTTAGGTTTCTTTTGAGGCCTTATGTCATAGTTTTAACATTGTTTTACCCATTTTTTCCTTATAAAGGTGACAAATAATAACCACAATAACTATTCATAATGAAAAAATGGACATATTTACATAATTTTAACAACATAATTCTAAAAATGGTAACAATTTCTAATTATTCAATCTAAAGAAGTGGAAGAAATTAGTTTTAATATAAACACAAAGAAGGCAATGAAAAACTATTTTTAGAAAAAATTCATTTTATAAAAAAAAATTAACTTTTATTAAAATTATGAATATCACTAATAAAAATGGAATTAATTAGATAATATGGATATTATTTCACGTTAAAATAGAATCCAAAATAAAAAATTCGTTTTAAATCACTTTATTTAATGAAAATAAATAAGATTATTTGAAAAATATGTATTCTTCGCTCTTCACTGTAAAAAAATCATTTCATAAAATTCCCAAAATTTTACCGTAGGTTAATATTGATATTATGATTTCAAAAATTATGTTTATTTTATAAACTACAATTTCTAAATGTGTCAAAAATTAATAATAATTTCTTTGTACAAATTACAATAAAATCAGTTTTAGAAGAAAATTCATTTTTGAAGTATAAAATGGACTGAATAAAAACTATGCCTTTATTTACAAATAATTAATTAATAAATATGTATTTATTAGTACCATTATACATATATTCCATAATCTTTTCACTCATATTCATACCCACCAATTCAACAACTAGTTCCCCATTAATTAATCATATTTTTATAATATATCTTGAGTCTCTTAAATCTCAGTGTTTCATGTTAAACAATATATTGATCTTATAATTATTTTAAACTAAGTCAAATAGGTGTTGCGTTGTAAATAATATGGTATTGATATAAATAAATAAAATCTAATACCAAAATCACATAAAATTCAACTAGAGTAAGATCAACAATATTTTCAAGATGCATATTCCCACAAACTTCAATTGGTGGAAGATTCATAGACTTCTGATAGGCCATCATAAAATCAGTAGTTTTTACTACTATTTAATAATATAGTCATTGAGGAGGTAATCTAACACCCTTAAAAAATTTGATATAAAATAGTGGGTAAATCCAAAGTCCAATAAAACGTCAGTAGTTCTAGATTAGATTGCAAGTTACCTTTCCTCACCTTATTATCACACCCCACATCAACAATAGTGATCTCATGATATTTCAATTTTTCTATAGGATTAATAGGTTTTTAACATCAATTATTTTTATTAACCTTCATATTTTTTCACCAGTTAGTATAACATTCATACTCCTTGAAATTATATCATTATAGTGTGGGAGGTTCATTCTCTGGTGATATATATTATTTTTCATCATTAGCTAATTTTTTCCATTACTTTGACATTCAATTTATCGATGGAGATATTTTACACACATAAAACATTTAACCATCCTATTAAGGTAACATCTTCCGTTATTCATTCAAAACATTGGGTATAAATGAAAACTAATCTTATCTCATCCACGGTTTTTGTTATTTCCACCTTGATAGAATATAAAATGCGTTCTACATGGATACTGAAGTCCATTTTGGATAACTCCCTTCCCAAACATGGTTTTATGCTATATGATAATTGATCAATTTTATTTTTTTGCTTCAATAGTAATACTATAAGTGTACCATAAAAGTCTTCCAAAATTTTCCTTAGAGTTCCAACCAATTCATCATCTTTCTTATTATACGAAAGGAATCCCTTATCCATCTTCATATAATGATTATGAAGAACATACATATGTAAAAATAATATTTTAAATTCATCTCGCTCTTTGAATTAAATTTATTACCATTGACTATTATTATTGATAAGGGTTAACCAATGATCTGATTTATCTTCTAGATGATAAATAACTAATATAACCTTTTTATCTTCTGAGAACTAGAGAATGAAGAATATAGTTTTAGTGGTACTGATCCATTTCTCAGAAATTAGTGGGTCAAAAAAATACACTAAAATAATGTAGTAATTTTTTCATTAAGGACTCAACAATACATTTCTACTTCCTTTGATCATTTGGAATCTCAAAAAAAATCATGGATTTAGAATGTTTTGAAATAATAAGGGAAATATTTTTTATTCTATCTCCAAGGTCTTCCATTTGCTTGGGGGGATATAATTATATTGTATGTCACATTTAGGACAAACATGGTTCCTTCCAGTTCAATCCATTAACTAAAACTAATAATCATATTATGAGAAATAATAACCATAGGGTGAAATAAAGTAATAATGAAAATCATTTATAGGATATCTAAATCATGGACCCTTTTTTCAATTTATAAAACCTTATGTTTAACAAAGGCCATCCATGCTCATTATATATTCAAATAATTCATAATGTATCGTAAATAAAATTTTAATTAACCATAGAATATCCCTTGGGAGTGTCAAACTAGGTGAACAATAAGTTATCATTCACTATTCACTATAATGAAGGGCAAAATATACTCGACCAAAAAATTTTGTGGTTATTACCCCTAGATGCATCTATTCCAAAAACATGACCAAATGTTTTATCCAGACAATGATGTATCTTCTTATGGAAATAACACTCCTTTATTTATGATAACATAGAATGATCTCTTATACTTAGTGTTATTATAAGAGTTATCACTAAGGTTTTCTCATAAAAGATTACAAAAATTTGTAAACCTTTTATACGAAACAAACTATATAAATCCCTGCTTTGCATACAAAAAACAGTATATCATATTTGATGAATATTTAATAAATTTCACAATAATACACACCTATGGACTATACATGTTCATTTCATTTGGAAACTTGGATATGTAACGAATAGTTACATTAAATATCTACAACATTCCTTATATAGTTCTTCACAACTACCAACCTTCTTAGACATAACATAATTAAAACTTTTCTCCATAGCCTAGGGAAGGGAAACAAAAGGAAGTGTTATTTGAGATGGTCAATAAGGGTAAACATAAGAGATATAAATAAATGATCATAAGTGAGAACAATATAATCATAAGGGTATGATAAAATGATCAAAATGTTAGAAAAGTGTACCCATAAATTCATATATCATCATCATGTAACATGGCATAAATATTTGTTAATTGAAACACATAATACATAAGAGTGTGGAATCATCAATATTCAATCATGATCCATGAGAACATATCATAATCATAATAAAAGGTTTTTTTCATGTACATAATCATACAAAAATTATTTCCATAGTCAAGTATCATTTCCAAGACTATCATAGTGTATTGGGATCACACACCATTCCATCATTTCCTTAGATGAGGTTTTCCCCTAAGAATAACATTTTGGAAAAAATAACTTATTGAACTCGGTTCATCCTCATTATATCCATTATTATATCATGTGACATATATCTTTACCCAATAAATTAGTGGGATATATGATTATAGGTCCACCTATCACATAATGATAACCAAACCTATGAGTGCCACAAGATCCTAAAACATTCATCATATCATCAAATCATAATCCATGGAAAAGGTACATATTTCATAAACATTTCATCATCATAATCATAAACAATTAAAAATAAATAAATATGGTAAAATTGGATCATATTCCAAGTAAATCATAAGAAACATCAAATGATGTAATTATTTATAAAAATACCTACAGAATATCACTAGAACATTTCTTGTCGAAAATACCCATTTTCTTTGAAATCACTTATTTAGAATCTAAAAATTTCCAAATATTAAAGAATAATTTATTATTTAAAAAAAATTTAAACTTATAAAGAAAAATTCAATAAAAAGTTTATTCATTATGGTTGTGAAATCCATTCATGTAGTTTATATCAAAACAAAAATTCTTTTAACATTTTTATAAAATTAAGATGTAATATGTTTAGAAAATGATAGAAGGTTAATTTTGGGCCTAGGTAAAGAAATTATTATTTATTAAAAATAAATTTAAATGTTATTTTTAGAATAATAAAAAAATGGGAACATTTTAAGGAAAATATAGATAAGGAAGAAAAGATTCCCGACTAAAGGGAGCAATGATCTGTTTTCCTTAAAAACATTATTCTAGTCCCTTGATTAATTAACGGGAGGAAAATGAAATGAAGAAAATAAAATATCAAAAATTAAATAGATATGAAGAAAATAACTAATATTTTGGAAAAATAAATCAAAAAATTTAATGATCAGAAAATGTAAGCATAAACAATCCTGGTAAAAATGAGATGGTAACATAAAACCCTTACCTCAAAACCCTCTTGCATCATATGTGGTCAAACAACATGTATAATAAATTTAAATTTTTTATAATTATATACCATAAATATAAACATTCTTATAATACTATAAATTGTTTGATTATAATATATTATCACATGTTTATCAATAATCATTCATTATCATCATAATTTCAGACGGTTATTACTTCGTTTTTCATCTATGTTTTCGTTCATCAGTTATAGTCCTTGAACTTTGATCATGATTCCGTAATATTGAATGTTTTAATCATGATATAAATGCCATATATATTAATTATATAAATATTTATAATCATTAATATTAATAAATTATGAAAAAATAATTACATCACTTCATAGAGAGGGGAGTCTATACATACAAACGAGTGACATTTCCATTTTTCGAAGGATGGAATGAAAGAAAGGTAAATAGTAATTAATCTTTAAAGAATTATTTTTATAAAATAAATATAATATATAAATTTCTAATATATAATGATAAAGAACTGTGAATGGTGTAGGTGTAAAATGAGTCATGTCGTTACATGAAAGAAGTAGTCCACATATACGCAAAAGAAAAACTTTCAACTACCATGGCATTGAGAATCATTTGTAAATGGTTGTTAAATAATGATAACAAAATCTCATTATATTTATAATAATGAATTAATAATTTTTCTATATAAAAACCTGTTTAATTATAATTATAATAAGAAATAATATTGAAATAAATTAGGTTATTTATATACCTCTTATTTGAGAGACCTCTTATGGCCTACTCCTTGTGCATTGATGGATTTTTCTAATGAGAATAAAAAAATATCTCAGATGAAGGTAGGTATTATAGTAGTTTTTATTAAGTATTTTATGATATATAATTCTAAAATATTGTCAATAATGTAGGAGAATAGGTTCCCTTTTATAACTGAGGGGAGGGACACACATGGAATTTCATAAAAGATTTCATTGATTTAAGGTCACTTTCAAGGGAAAGTGAATCAAAATGGCCATGTTTTTTAAGTTAGTTTAATATAAAGTTTTAATATATTCACATATAACAATTTAATAGGTTTTGGTAGAAATGAAAGCCTTATCTATTGGTTTATCCCCTGGAAAACCCCTTTAACATTAACCGTGATAACAATATTTTAATGTTTTTACTATTCCCAATGACAAAAAATTAAGTTGAACATATAATATTATATTAATTATTACTATTAAAAATATTCAATACTTATTACCAAATTTAATTTCTAAAATTTAAAAAATATAATTTTAATTAATCCCATAATCCGCAACGAAAACAAGTTTTCAAAAATGAATTTTTATGAAAAAACATAATTTACTTCCACTAGTTACATTTTAAAAACTACATAATTATTTTTAAAATACTATATTAAATATATAGTCTATAAATTTCATTAAAAAATTTATTAAATATATATTAAATTAATTTCATAAGATAAAAACACATTGTAAGCAAAAATACAAAATTGTAAAAATATGTGGGTTTAAACCCAAAAATAAACTCACATCAAAATCATGTATAATGATGATGAGATTTTAATTAATTAGGTTATTTAAAAATTAATGATTCTTAAGAAACATTTATATAAAATTTAATACATAATAGAAATTTTAAATGAAAATAAATTTCATTTTTTACAAAAAACTGTATTTTCACTATTCACTGAAAAGAATATCTTTGATGAAAAAAATAAAAAATAACCCTAATTTAATATTGAAATGATTATTTTAAAAATGAAATTAATTTATTTAAATAATATTTATTTATATGGTAAAAATTATGTTTCAATTGAAAAATTTGATAAAAACCATTTTTTAAGAGAACATATTTTTGAGGTGTAAGATAAATTTACTAAAAATTAAGTACTTATTTATTATGAATTAATAAAAACATGTTCATTAATAAAAATAATTCTACATATTTTTCATATAGATTGTATTAAAATTCATAAATTATAATTTAATGGATATGTTATAAGGGTTTACTATGTTATAGTTCATATAGACTTGGGGTTGCGTGTTATGAAATCTATAAAATACATGAAGTTTTATTTCAAAGGAAATACATAGAATGTAATGGGGTTCTACAGAATCATATTATTCCCATAAAATAGAGAATATTTTTCCCACCATAGAGGTTAACACATTAGTTTGATGTCTTTTAATGAGGAAATTTCCATGTTGTTTAACATCTGTTAACCAGGATATTATGCTATAAAGATTATATACTTACAACTCGAATTTGTTTCGTGCAGATTACACATTTAGATAACCAATAAATGGAGGGTATAATCTCACAGAAATTTCATGAGTAATATTATTCTCATCAAATAGAATAATAATTTCGTTTAACATATTATGTTGTGGATTTTGTGGTATGGTTTAACATCATGCAACAGGGATATCATGCAATGTAGTTTGAAGTATTTCTTATTGGACGTATTGCGTGTGGATTATGCATTGAATATCCCAATAAATGGAAGAAATCATCTCATTATCATGACATGATGCATTTTATTCTCATCACATGTGGTAAGGATTTAATTTAATGTCTTGTTCTGAGGATGTTATCATGTAGTTTAACATCAAGCATCAATAAGGCTATGCTATACAATTTAAAGTCTTGTACCTTGGACATATTGTGTGGGGATTATACATTGATTTTCCCATTACAAGTTAAAATGAGTGTAGATAATGATATATATAAATATATCCTACAGACATTCATCAAGGATGTATAGTGGCGGTCACCCTTGTTGATTCCATGTTCAGGGCTTATATATCAACTATATAGGTTTTTATGGAATGAAAAATGTGTGTGTGATGAACATTTCAGGTTGAACATTAGAAGACAATCATGAGAGTTCCTATACCTAGGATAAGAAGTCAAAGAGAATCACCAACCTGTGCTGGGTGCAATGGTCTAGGGAATAAGGTCGATAATATTGGTTTTATGAATAAAACCTTCATAAATAAACCTAGATTGAGGGAATGTGGGTCCCAGGATAGCACAACTTTTGTGAATATGAGTTTGGTGCAAGGTAATGTAAAATTGAGGTGTTATATAAAGGTTTCATTAATGTTTGGAGTTTCATGAAGGTAGGAGTTATAAAAAAATGGTTTTTAGCATAATTGTTCTCTATAGATATCTATGGTTTAGGATTTACAAATGTTGGAGGTCTCGTGAAACAACATGTTTCATGATGCATATGTCTCAAGTGAAAATATTTTTCTTCATGTATGAGAGTCTCAGGAAACATGTATGAATCATAGGTCAATGATTTTAAGGATTCATGGAAGGTTATTCATGAAAGATTCTCTCTCAGGGGAATCCATGGGCCTTTCAAGTTGCGAAGCTCAGTGGTTTGTGAGTTGAGAGATTCAATGGGAATTAAAAAGGTTGGATCATCCTAATATGAGTCGTTTATGGGAATTTATAGTCATGGTATCATCCAAGGTATGTTTTACAGAATATTCCTATCTTTTTATAGATATGATTTTTACTACTTTCTAACTTTCATTCATCAAATTAAGGATTTTAAAGAACACTATTACATTAATGATATTTTTCTCAGATTATCATTGATTAGAATTGATTGGACATATTTTCTTTTGATTAGTTATTTAACATGATATTTTAAAATTAACCCCCCCCCCCAAAATAGAAAATTGGACATAAAAATTAATAGTAGGATCTAATTTTGAAGTCGAAATGAAAAAAAATTGATGTTGAACCCCTAGTTTGTGAAACATGGTACCACTATTTTCTTAAAAATATGTGGATGGAACTTATAAAGGACTAAGATATTTAATAAAAAAATCATCCAATCTAATCATGTAAATAACCTTTGATGAGAATTCTATGACCAAAATCCTTCATTCTCATGATACTCTTGTTTTAATAAAGGATCGTCCGTGAACCGACTTATGCATGTAGTGTTCTGTGAGGATTATTCCAAAAATTCTAAATTTCATGAATTAAAATATTTTAAAACCGAAACCTTCATAAATAATAATTATAGATATTATATAAATCTATAAATAGTTTTCCAATTATTTTAATCTTATACTATGTGGAGAAGAGAAATTGTGGGGAGCAGCCACATTAGAACGAGTTTCTAAATGGCATATGATCATGACACTCTATTTGTGTCACTAATAGATGATTATAATAATTAACCAGTTTTAATAAAACTACTAACATATGAATTAGGACTGAGGGATCATTTCATGTCACCTAACGCCAATCATGATGCCCCATACATCAGTTTCGGGAGCTCGCCAAGGTTGTTTAGGTGGAACAAGACTACAATCAATCACTCCATCAAGTATCATATCTTGATAAAAGTGAACACGACATGGAATTAGATCGAGAACATCAAAAAATAGATACATTTATTTAATATTCTCCTCCCCAATATGATATTGTTATAAAAGTAGGTTTAAAAACCCATGGTCATGTTTAGAAAGAAGTGTGGGATATATGTCAAGGATGCAACTTTAATAAAAAGTAGGCCTTGGTATATTTAGTTCTCCAATAATGGGAGATGTTTAGGGATGATAATTAAAGATATTGGATTTTCTTTATCAGTATGGACTTAATAGTTCCACATCTATCTCCACCTAGAAATTATTGAAGAACTTTTTAGTAAGTGTTTTCCGTACACCAACTCATTCAACCATTACTATAGGGAATTTGGAATCAACCTATGTGATATTTACCATATAAGTGGTATAACCATATATAGGGAGATATATAATTAATTTATTCCCATAGGGAATGTATGGGTGGATCATGAGATGGTTTCAGTGCTAGAATGGGTGATTCCAAGAGTCACAGAAGGTCCACAGGGTCAGAAACCTAGCATCGATTGATATATTTCATTGAAAAAGTGGTTCAAAATCTTTCTAAACACTACCCATATTTTACTACTTGTTAGTATGTTGTAGTTACTAGAAGATATATAATATTGGAAGAAATGTTATTATTTTATAAACCTTAAAAAGTGTGAGTACCGTCGGTGGGGATTCATTATAACGGTATATCCCCCCCATAGATTTGGTTGACAACTTTTATAGTGTCCTTTATTTTTGAGTGGAGGATTTGGGTTTTAGATGATCATATAGATGTATGATAAGTCACATTTATCCTAGAGGTGATGATGGAAATAAGGTATCACATAAACTTAGCCATCATAGAAGTGGAGAAGCTCAATAAGGTTATTATGAACATCAGTTGAAGGTAGATTTCCTTACATGTGTATATCCCATTCAATTTTTCTTCATGGGTGGGTAACTACACACATATGGGGATATGAGTATAAAAACCCAATCCTCTCTCCTAATCCAGACTTCTGTCCATCTCTTTTGAGTATTGCTGGGAGCTAGCCTCAGTAGCATGAGAATGTTCGAGTGATTTCCAACCATGTGGTTTTATGGCATTTTATCTTTTAACCCCCCTCCCAAAGGGGGTGATCATGGGATATGTCTTAAGGTCCACTGAGTAGTGATCATACCTTATATCCATATAATAAGGGGCACTGGTGGTGTATATTTTTGGAATGGTCATCTATGATTGATAAAACCTATACCTATTTTCTTGTTCCTATTGTTGTCTCCAGTGACTATCCCTGAGGGTGCACACTAGACTGTATCATGAATGGAATAACATGGTTATCTAGTATATCTAGTTCATGTTCACACATAAATTTAGTGAGGACCATATTGACTTTATACCTACTAATTCTCTATTTGGGTGTCTCCTTACCTATGTGAAAAGTTGGGAGAGTGCATACCCTGAAGAGATTTTGAGACGACCATTGATTCAGTTGGGTTTGGTGTAGGAGACCTAGCGAAATTCGGTAGGATGTATGATATATTGGGGGGTCACATAAACTAGGAAGGAGATATCCTATAGAGGTGAAGAATCTAAGGGATCCTTCTCCTCAACTGACCACGATGCCCATAGTGAGTGTAGCTAGAGGCAAAGGACTCTTGGGGACGTGATTTTTAGAGAATGAAACAGCCTCTGGACGACTTCAACAATACCTAGAATGTACCAAAGAAAGAACCTAAAACGCATAGTGGGTCTTCTATATAACATAGTCATACTTAAATATTGGGAAATCTTCGATAGAATTTTGTGGTTCATCTCCCAACCAAGGATTTTGGTACCACATACAACATGATGGGATGACCCTAGATGGCCTTAACCATGCTAGATATAGGTTCATGAACTCTCCCATGGAATCTAATCTATACATTATTGAAATAGATAAATATATTTATTCCCATGTTTAGGAGAACCAATTGACCAACCAGGCATGGGTACTACTTGACTTTCTGCACATCTATAGTCAGATGCATCTTGATCAGTTTGGAGCTACAACATATAAAGGATATGCTGATAAGGTGTACTGGGGACTCAAACATACTAGGGATCCTCAAAGGAAAGTGACATGACTCCTCCCACCAACAAATTAGAATTATAGTTTCCTACTATGTTATATCTCTTAGATATGAAAACCTATAGTTTTTTTATTCCCTTCCGATTTTCGAATTTTATTTCCCTGATTTATGAAGGAATTAGTAGGTATAGAGAAAAGTAGATCTTGAAAAAAACCACATAGTTTTAAAAACGTGAAGAGACATATAGAAAATCCTAAATGAAGAGGTAATGATAGAGGGACCAACCTCTATTGTTATAGGGAGTTATACTTCCATTAGTGGGGCACTTCTCATAGTTGAAGTGATAGTCCCACTACAATAGGGATCATGTATTGATTTTATATTTTTATTTTCCATTCCATGTATATAATGTTTTAAAACTATTTATAGATGTTATTTTTATTCTATAATAGTGTCAATATGCACAACCATGGAGAATACTATGGTGGATGTAAATGTACCACTAGTATGTTTGTTCCATCGATGGTGGATCCCACATCCAGTTCCCTAGTCTGGGACTTATTGGATGCAATAGTGGATGAGATGATCCATAGACCAATGGTTGGGGATATAAAATGCATCTTGTTTGGGGACTATTTCCATGAACATGACCAAGGTTTCAAACTTATCACCCTCTAAAAATTCTATAAGTTTCTTCCTAAAATTCAACTCTTATTCATCCTAGTTGAGAAGTTGCTAGCATGATTCTTTGGTGAAAATGTTCCAATCAGTAGTGGATAAACTACTTAGGACAAAAACATATCATATAGGACCAGCTATTGATTTGGATAATGTTAAATTCACATATGTGGAATAATATATTTGCGAGGATGTGACAATAAAGAAGAAATTGATACGTCATTCCTTGAGAAGTCTATTGAAATTATAGAATTGATCCCACCCTAGTTGATGAGGGAATGAGTTGGACATCACCATATATGATTGATGGTGAATAAACTTTTTCTATTAGAAAATAAGTAACCTCAAAGGCATACTCTACTATAGTGTACACTAAGGTGATCCCATATATGGTTCAGAGGATCCAATGCATTCTGTGATAGCAGTGGAAATGTAAGAGTCTCCCTCAGAGGAATACATTAAGGATGTCCTCAATAAGGACATCAACTTAATCCAATCAATTCAAAAAGATATCCTTGTTACCGTGGTGCGGGAATCCTTCCCTAAGAACCATCCTTCTCTAGAAGATATGGATGACCTATGGTTAGACATTTCTATGGGAAACCTGGAGACTCGAAAAAAGGCATGGATGAGAATTCAGAATTTCATTATACATGCTCCATGGGCTGATCTAGTATTTTATATGGGATATCTGAACCACTATATAGTTAAATTAGGTACCAATAGGGTTGATTGTCAAGAAATCCACACACTAGATCAAAAATTATTTTCTAAGTGGGTTAATAATTTTATGCTTCCCGGAATAAGTCTATCTCTACGGGAGACACTTATCTCCAAGCGGTCGAACAAAATTTTTCTTGAATAGAAGAAAAATATAACTAATAATGGATAATCTTTTTCATAAGGTAGAAGATAATTCTCCATGTGGTGGATTATGTAAGAATACAATTATTAATATGAGGTATATATCACTTTATTTTCAGTTTTAATGTTTAATTATGAACTAATTTTAATTCCCTTTCAATTCATGGACGTATCAGGGGTGTCCGGGCTTTTTTGTAGTCCAGAACCCATGTTTTGGGATGAAATTTTCCTTGCACAAGGTTAGTTCAAACAGTGTAGGGCAGGACATACGGTTAGATAAAATAGTGTGAGGATAGACAGTGGGGAGCTATAGGCTGCACAATTAGGCACAGTTGTACAATTTGGGTTGTATGGCTATACAGACATATCTAAAATTTTTACAGTGGGTTTTGTATGGTTTTTTCATGGTTAGTCAAACTGTATGAGGTAACCATGTGGGTGACCCTTCCTTATATCTAATTTTTCATGTTTGGAACATGGTTTTTCAAACTGTACACTAAAATCATGAAACCCATATATTTTGGTTAAATTTTATTATTTTTAATTAATTTAAATTATATTTTAAACCTATTTTCACTTTTACTCTCTTATATAACAAACTCATGTTTTGAGAGCTCCTTTGAATATCTATGGTATAATTTGATCCTAATCCACCGTCTGATCTCCGATTCAAGCATAGAATGTCTTGTTGGATCCATATCGGTTATTACATGATTCCTATTTAGTAATTTTTCATTATTCTTTTTATTTATGAAGATACTTAAGTGCAAGATGATTTTTTATATTTTTAGGTTCCTAATTCATTCTTCAATTTCCTCCCAATATGAGTCAAATTAGAATTTGATACTATATGTGCACTCTAATACCTTTTTATTTTATGTGGTATATAGTTTTCCTGTTGGTTTTGGTGCTTTATAGACATATATATCTTTGTCCCACCCACATCCTTTTCATCGGGGCCCTGAAATTTAAATGATAAGTTGAATTAATTGAGATTATACCTGTTAGAGATGCCTTTAGGTCCCATTGTGATGTAATGGTGGTTGTTTCCCCAACTAAAGGCTACCCAGGGGCTGAGTGATGTATTCACCTTTTATTTTCTTTTTTTTGAACCAACCATGGGGTGTGTTCTTGAGCTTTTCTAGTAATAAGAATCCCCTATATAAATGAAATGAATCAGATGTCATGATAAGAGATGTTTTTCCTCTCATTTCTTGTGATTCCTGATTAAATAGTTTATATTGAACTTTAATTTCTAAAATGGTGAATTTGTAAAATGTGGAAATAAGTTGGTAAACTCATGTGATATGTTTAAATGTGAAATATGGACAATGAGTAGTTATACTCATTGGTTGCCTTTGAATTGAATTGTGATATATGAGTTGGTATACTCTTGAGATGAAATACCATGTGAATGGTTATATGAGTGTGTAGATTCATACGGTGTGAGTTGATTAATGGTATGAATTGATAAATGATTCATTATATGCTTTTGAAATTTCTCCTTGGATATTTAACATGGTTGTGTATGCCTTGCATTAAGTATGCTCCTTGGGTATTGATTTTGTGGGATGTGTCAGGCCTTGCTACCCCTTGAATTCTTCTTTCTTGGACTTGTGTATGATATGTTCGGTATTACGTGCTATTAGGAATTCATTGAGTTCCTAATCGAGTTTCCATCGAGATGCTCTTGGGACTAGAAATGGATTTCTTTTTCTTCAAAACCTTGGATCCATCCCTTTGTGGCCTGAAGCTTATCGTATATGGTGTGGATGTGGTAAATATGGAATGTTTTATTATGTGGCTCAGTCACAGTTTTTTGACTCTTATGGTTATATAGAAATGTTAAGGACAATATGGTTCAATGTTTAGTATGGAGAGGTCATGGAACTTACTCACTTTTACTTGTATCTTCCTTTTATTGGATTTTGAGCATCCTTTGAAAGGATCCTTGAGAGGATATTTAGTATTTCTATTTTAGTATTTTATATTCCATGGGAATCGTTAATTTTATTTACTGCTTACCTATTTACCTACACACTATATAGTTTGTTATATTACACCGCCGAGAATTGTATAGATCCTTGGGTGTCTACCTACTGGGATTGTATCTCACATCCTATTTGAGGTGTCATTGGGTACCCAAATAGACTATTTGGATATATGTATGGAAAGGGGAAATAAACCATAGTTTAGGGGTATATTGATTCCATGTTTAGGAGTAGGGGAGCTCATTATTGATCCAATAATCATGATTCTACTCAAATATAACATTTCATGGTATTTTTGGTATTTGGGATACAACTATTGTATTGTACTGTTATGTACCTATTTTTTCTACTTTGTAGAGACATGTATTGTCATTAGTTTTTATGATAGAATTTTGGCTCTGTTATACATTACTATTTTATCATTATTCATATGTGGTGGACCTATGAAACTCCCAAAAAAGGACTAGATACCAAGTAGCCCACAATCTTGGGACTGCACTCAACTAGGCTACTCAACTGGGCCGAGTATTAGGAAATGTCCCCTACCCAATGGGGATTTAATATCACCTTGAAAGTGATTGTAATTGAGGACCAATGGGTTTAATATCCATTAGGGATCCACTCTAGTACCATTACACTAGATAGCATGGTGGTACTCATGATGCTCCCAAGTGTCCCATTTTGTTGGACCCATGCCGCTCTTGACAATGGACCATATACCCCATAACCTACTAACTCGAGACTATGGTCAATTGGGCCACTTAAATGAGATAATTATCTAGTATCAAACCCTTCCTAATAGGTATTTAATCTTGCTTCCCCCGAGAATAAAACATGGGACAAACAGGATTAATAGCCATCAAGGAGCATCTCTCGTACTACCACGCTGGTGATACATGAGATGATACTCAGTGGATATTAAGCATGTTGGTTATAGGATCAAATATCTAGGTACTGGAGATTAAATCCTTGTTTGTATGGGGATAGTAGTTGATACTCATCCCAGTTGAGTGGCCTAGTTGAGAGTAGTCCCAAGTTAGTGGGTTGTGGGGTATCTAGTTCATTGTGAGGAGTATTATAGGTGCAACAATCTATTGATTGTTTGCTACTAAAAATACTTTTATTTAATTTATATTCCATTTGTGTTGCAATTTGGTGATGAGGGAATAGTCTCCCAATGAACACACCTTGGCCCTCACAGCTAGTCGGCAACATTTTGCATTTGGGACGATGTGGTTGAGGGAATGTGACCAACCGGGCTCAGGGTACTACTGAGTGGCGTCTGGGATTTGAATGTTACAATGTTATATCAAATCCCTTATTTTGTGGGTTTATTTACTATTTTGTTTCAATATATTGGTATATTAAGAAAAGTGAGTTTTTAATGAGCTATTCTTGGGCGTAACTAACCCACATACATGGAAAATCCAAATTTCCTCGAATTAGATTATTGTTTTATAGATTTTGGATATTACAATTGATTTTATTCCACTATCGGGTATCCCATTTTCATTATGATATTATATTTTATATGTTTTTGGGTTATATTATATCGTAACGTGATGATATGAGGGTATTCCATATCATGATTTGTATAGGATGTTTTTAGAAATCACATTCCATTCATTATATCATGAAATTTATAACTCATTACTTATTTTCATGCTATTATGTTAGGTTATATTATTTATGTACCAGATATTTTAATAGATTTTGTGCATTGGATAGAGAAATTGATGACATAATTTAGTTCATATGAAGTATGGGACCTTATAGACTGCAAAGTGATGCACCATTTTGTTTCAATTATTTAAATTTAATGTGATGTGGTATGGATTATATGGGGATCATATTTTGGTTCATTAGGTGTTATGATACCTCATAGATTGGAGCGTGGTTAACCATTGGTTAAAATTTTGTAATGAATTAATTGTGAAATTTAAATGTTAAATTAAATTGAATTGGAATGGAAACTCGAAATGATAAATAGAGACTTGAACAAGATCCACCTTTTGAGTGGAAAAGCGACAATGTTTCTAGTGGTGTTTGTGACTATTCATTTTACAATCCTAGATTTAAAAGTAGACAATGTTTTATGACCTTATTTTAGAATGTTTTTTTACATATCCTACACTTTTTAGCTATGAACATTGATGTTGTTCTTATTTGAAGTGTTTATTTGGAATTGTAGAGGCATGATTCCACAACGATCTCCAGTCATATTCCACAAGGGTGGAAAAAATCACACTATGGCAGTGGTGGGCCATGGGATACTGGTGGATCATTATTTTGTGCCATCTATTGCACTGAGTATTGATCTGGGCATAAGTGATGAGGTACAGTTCTGTAGTAGATTCTATCACTTCATACAGACTTTTTAGGGACCCCCAAAACCTGCATTATTTATGGTTGAGCTGACATGTGTGTTCCAATAGAATAATCCTCCCAAATTATTGAGGGATGGTGGTCTATAGGCTAATGAACTATGGATATAGACCGCACTATCGATATTCTATCATCTTGACACCTTCTGAGAGGAGAGTGAAGAATGTGACTTACATACAATATTTTGAGAGAATTATGATTCTAGACACTCCATTTTGGAATATGTATGTCCTCAAGTGGGTAGATTTTGACATCATTCTCGGGATGGGTTGGCTAGTATCTTATCGATAATATATTGACTGCTATTTGTAGATAGTGGCTTTCACATCACCACAGGGTGAATTTTATTATAATAATGGTGAATGGGAAGTTCAGGTGAGTTGAGCTAGACCAAAACATCATGGGATGGGCTGGATGATAGTTCCGATCACTAGTTTGTATCTGGAAGACCAGGGAAAATGTTAGACATATTTTCCTCCAATGGTTGATAGTTATAGGGATGTGTTCCTAGAATTTTTTATTGGTTTATTTCTTGAAATATAGGTCGAGTTCTTCATCAAGCTATGGTCTGAAGCTACATCAGTGTCCATTCTTCCTTACGGGATGGCGACGATGGAGTTTCAAAAGATCAAGAGGGATCTAAAGGATTTAGAGGAAAATGGGTTTATTCAACCCATTACTTCTCTATGTGGTACGCCAGTCCTTTTTTAGAAATATATGGATGGTACCATTAGTATACACATGGATTATCATAAATTAAACCAACTGAAGGTTAAGAACTGGTACCCCTTACCACAGATTGTTGTCCTGGTTGATCATCTTTGAAGAGCTTCAGTTTTTGTAAAAATTGATTTCAAATTTGGATATAACCATGTATGTGTTCGACCTATAGAAAGACCTCATAAAAACTTCCATAGTAGGTATGGTCTATATGAGTATATAGTTATGTTGTTAAGTCTTACTAATGCACCAACGATTTTCAGGGTGCTAATGAATTGAGTCTTGTATCCTTATTTGCATTCATTTGTTGTGGTTTTCATGGATGATATCATGGTGTATTCTCACAATTGATAAAAACATGCCAAAAATATTGATATCATTTTAGATACACTGATATAGAATTAGTTATATGATAATCTCACAATGTTCCACATCTAGTTAGATCAGATCCACTTCATGGGTCACATTATCTCAGAGAAAGGTAAATCAATAGACCCAGAGAAGGTGATAACTATAGTTTTCTAGGAACATCCTGAGAACATATTTTCCATAGGGAGTTTTTTGGGTCTAACTAGTTACTATAGGCATTTCATATAGGTTTTATCATGGTTAGAAGCACCACTCATGAGCTTGACTAAGAAAGGTTTGAAGTTTTTATGGTCAAATTCCTTTGAGATAGCCTTTCAAGAGCTGAAAGGCAGATTGAATTTAGCACATGTATGGGTACTACAAGAGTAGGGAAGGAGCTACATTGTGTATTGTGTTTCATTAGGTATAAGTACTGGAGGAGTACTAATTTTTGAGGATAGATTCATGGTGTACGGGTCTCAGCAGCTAAGGACACACAAGGGGAACTACTGGAAGCATGATATCATGTTAGGCGTATTTGTTCTTGTTTTTCACTATTGGATACATTACTTACTAGGAGAATGTTTTTTAGTGCAGATAAACCAAAAAATCCTAAAGTATATTCTTAAATAGCATGATCTGAATTAGAGAAAACGAAGGTGGGGGAGTAGCTATAATCATTTGACATTAAGCTATCCTACAGACCTGGTAAAGGCAATGTAGTGGCTAATGAACATAGAAGAAGGAATCTGATAAAGGAAGTGCAGTAGGCCAATAACGATTGAATGATTATAGATTTATTATATAGGTTTCACTTGGAGGTGGAGGGAAGTCAGGGGTATGCTTTTGCATCATCCCTATTTATGACCACTATCATTCTTAATAGACAGAGGATAAGGAAGAAATCATATTTAGAGGGCCTAGTACTATGTGAGAGTTTGGATGGTGAGGAAACACCTCATAGTTGGACCATAGCTGAGGATGAGATCCTACATATCCATTTTAATATTTGGGTTCCAGCAGACATATGCGGGGAGTTGTTGTTGATGTTTCATGCCTCAGCTTGGGCAGTGCATCCTGATGTCACCAAGATATACCACTACATACACCATTTGTACTAATGTATAGGAATGAGATGTGAGGTAGCTAGTATTGTTTTGAGGTGTTCCACTTTTCAGTAGGTGAAGGTGGAAAATAATATACCATATATACATTTATAGCAGTTACCTATTCCGGATTGGAAATAGGATGATGTCACAATGTATTTCATGCCCAGTTTACTAAGGACGCCTCAAGATAATGATGTTGTGTGGGTTTTTGTCAATAGGATCATGAAGGGTCCCCATTTATTTTCTAATCCAGGAGACCATCTATGTGTATGATCTTGGAAGGTTGTATATTTGTGAGATAGAACAACTTTATGGGGTCCTGTGCACTATATTTTCATATTGGGATGCCAGATTTATGTCAGGTTTCTGGAAGAATTTGCAGGGTGTTCCAGGTACATAGGTGCTTCTGAGTACATCAAAATACGCTCAAACAAATGTAAAATTAGAGAATATGAAACAAGTGCATGAGGATATGATGGGTGAATGTGTTCTAGATTTTGGGGGCTATTGCGAGAGGCATATACCTATGGTTTAGATCACTTACACCAACATCTATCGGGAGATGATATAGATGGATCCTTATGAGGATTTGTACTCTAGTCCATAATGATATCCTCTGTGTTGTGTAGAGGTGGGTGAGGTAGATTTTCTATGACCATGTCCCATGTAGGAGACTTATGAGTAGTTCGATATGATTCAGAAGTAGATGGATACTATATAGTATCAATAAAAATCTTAAATCAATCCCTGAAGATGACCTCTAGAGTTTGAGGTCTGGGATTGGGTATTCCAACACATTTCATAGAGGTTATGACACATAATGACATGAATATAGGGTAGAATTTTACCATGATATATAGGCTCCTTCATGATTCTATAGAGAATTGGGTTAGTAGACTATCGGTTATAGTTATCTCAGAGATACGGATCCACGCACAAAATCTTATATGTATCTTAGCTGTGATACTATCATTTAGACCCATCTAATGTTTTTCTGATAGAGGAGGTTGAGTTATAGGAAGATGCATACTTAGAGGAGCATCCAATTCATATATTTAATAGGAGAAAAAGGTTCTTTGAGACTGTTCAGTTCTTCTAGTATGAGTTCTATGTAATCATGTCTGTTTATAGGATGAGATACGGGAGTGGGAGGATGATGTACGTTCTCAGTGGATAGAGTTGTTCTTATAAGAATCTTGATCATCATTCAGAGGGAAATCTGGGTAAAAATTTATTTAAGGGGGAATATTGTATTAACCCATGTATTCATATGAGGTAATGATCCATTTCCATTAAGTTTTAAGGTTTATATATGGCCTAATGTTAATTCCCTTTGAGGTCATAGAGGTATTGGGAGTGACCAAAACTTGCTAGAAGCTCGAAACTATAGTTTTGAGATGAAAATGGCTAGGTACACATCTTGTTCAAACCATATGGGGAAGGCCAAATAATTAGATAAAACTATGTTAGGATATAAAGTGGAAATCTACATGCCGTATGGGTAGGCCGAACTGTGTGATTTGGGCCACATGACCTTGTGGCCATGCCTAAAATTTCGATAGTGGGTTTTTACATTGTTTCCCCACGGTTATTCAAACCATGTGAGGTAACCACGTGGGTACCCCTTCTCTACAGCTAACCAATCATTGTGGGTGCATAGTTTATCAAACTATACACTCAAACCATGTGACCCATATATTTTGGGATAAATTTAAAAGTTTTAATTAAAATAAATCCAATTTTCACCCTAATTTCACTGTTACTCTCATGTATAGAAAACTCATGTTTTGAGATCTCCTTTGAATATCTATGGTAGAATTTGATATTTACCCTCTATCTGATCTCTGATTCAATAACGTAACGTCTCATCGGATCAGTATTGATGAGTACTTGATTTCCTTTTAGTCATTCCTCGTTCTTCTTCATATCAACAACTCTATTTAGTAGCAAGCAGATTTGACGTTTATTCAGGTTCTTTGTATGTTCTTCATTTTTCTCACATTACAAGTCAAATCATGAGTTAAATGGTACAATCAATCTATTTCTCAAATAATTTAGGTTTTATATACTTTTCCCAATGGGTTTTGTGATTTATAGACCTATTTTTCATTCATCCACCAGCCATAATTTTTGGTGCTACCTCGAAAATTCAATGATAATTTGAATTCATTGAGGTTGGACTGGTTATGGATGCTATTAGGTTACATTTTGATTTAATGGTGGTTGTTTCCCCAACCAAAGGAAACCCATTGGGTGTATCATGTATTCTCCTTGTATTTTCCCATTGTTGAACCACCCATGGGATGTGTTCTTGATCGTTCATAGTTAGAGGAATCCCATATATAAATAAAATGTATCAGATGGATTGTTAGGAAATTTTTTTCCTTCCCTTTCTAATGATTCATTATTAAACTGTTTATATTGAACTTGAATTGCTTATATTTTGAATTTAGAAAATGTGGAAATTAGTGGGTAAACTCATGTGATATTTTTAAATGTGAATTATAAACAATGAGTGGGTATACTCATTGGTTTCTTTTGAATTTAGTTGTGATATATGAGTGGGTATACTCATGAGATGAAAGTGAATATGAATGATTGTTGGAGTGGGTAGAATCATATAGTGTGAATAGATTAATGGTATGAAATGGGAAATGATTCCATAGATTCCTTGGACGTTGTTCCTTAGATCTTGAACATGGAGCAAATGGCTTAAATTGGGTATGCTCCTTGGGTCTTGATTTTTTGGTAATCCTATGACCTTACTACCCCTTATATTCTTCTTGTTTGAACCCTTTTAGGATGTTTTCGGTATGAAATGCTCCTAGAAATCCAACCATTACATAACCGATTTTCCATTGAGATGATCCTAGTTATCAATGTGGATTCCTTGGTCTTATTCACCTTGGATCTATCCCTTCATGGTATGAAACATCTGGTATACGTTGTGGCAATGGTAAATGTGACATGTTTAGTTATACATATAGGGTGTGGATGTTTTGACTCCTATGGATATACTACAAGGTCTTGGTTGATAAGGATCTATGGTTGGTATGATGAGTTCATGGCACATACTATCTTTTACATGCAGATTCCTTGTATAAGAGCTTGATAATATTTTTCAAGCAGCCTTGATAGGATATTCAATATTTCTAGTTTAGTAGTTTACATGCCATGGGAATATTTAATTTTACACACTACATACCTATTTAACTACACAAAATTTAGATTTATATATTTCACATCCTAGAATTTTATTGATCTTTGTGTGGTTACCTACTAGGATTGTATCCCACACCCTGTTTGGGCCACCGTTGGGTACTCAATTGACTATTTTGATGCAGTTAGAGACAACGGAAAGAACCCATATCTTGAGGTATGATTTTGATCCATGCATAGGATTATGGGAGCATGGGATTGAGAAGTGGCTCATGATGCTACTTGTAGATATCATTTTTTGGTGTTTTTGGTACGTAGGATGAATGTATTGTATTTTAATATTATATACCTATTTTTTATACTTTGTAGAGACATGTATAAACATCATTGTTTACAAGAAAGTTATACCTTTTTCATATATTCATGTCTTGAAATTATTCATATGTTTATTGTTTACTACTTCCATGACTTGTATTTCACTATTATTTTGCTATGTCTCACTATAGTGATGAGGGCATAGTCATTCCATGGAAACAGCTAAGAGCACTATTCTAATTAGAAGCCTTTCATGTTTTGGTAGATATGATTGAGGCCATGACACCAACTAGGATTAGTCCGCTGTTGAGTGGAATCTAGGTTTGGAATGTTATAGTTTGTTTTGTGACTGACTCTAAGGCTGAATATTATTGAGTAGCATCCCGAACTATAGAGTGTGAATATGGTAAAGGTCTAATTTCATTTCCCAAGTATGAGTTATAGTCATGGGTAGATAATGAGATAATGAATATATCTAGACTGAAAAAAGTATTTGAATATACATGTTGATGGTTAGATAAAAATGAGGATTTTATCAACTAGGCAGAACTATATGAGGCATTTGTTTGTGAAAGGGGAAAACGTTCCAATATTAATATGACATGCATGTTTTTTTTCAATCCATAAATGTTTCAATCATTCATGTCCCTCATGTTGAATTTTTAATCTCAATCAGATTAATGAAATTATAAATGGAAAAAACAAAATATCAAATGAGTCATTCTAGATGTAGGTCAATATATATATATATATAATATCATTCAATAATATGATATCACTGGATATGAGGGGATGTTTTAGGATCATAATATTATATCGATCACAATTAGAGACCCATACAGATTTGGTAATAAGGTTGGTGTGATTTTAGGGCTTTGATTACCATAATATTGTATTGGATGAACATGGTCACAACACTATGGGTGAAAAGATTCCACTCAAGTAAAGGTAATATAGAAGGAAAAAAAGTTGGTGGGGAAAATGTATATTCCACCTAGGTGAAAGACAAAATTATGGATTCTAATCAAAATTTGAGGGAGATATCATGTGTGATCTGAATTATTATCAGTTTAGGATTTAATAACTATGAACATGGGTTGTTCCTTTTATTGTCATGTATCCAGGACAATGGGTTATTCCTTTTAAGGATGTGTTGTAGGGACCATGGGGTTTTTTTCTATTTCCATATATGGGGATATAGTTCTATTGACTAAGGAAAAATAGACTTAACATAAATTGAAGTACCTAAGGGAGGGGGTTAAATTCCATCATAGGTAGTATAACCAATATAGGGGAGAGTTCACCACTAGTCCCATGATAGAGAATCACTGCGACAAACGTCATCTCATGAAAATGGTATTCAATTCACACATAGATCTAGAAGGGGTATAATAGATGACCAACCAAGAAGGTGGTGTGGGGATAGGGTCCAACATTACACATTGGGTGTCCCCTTGATCGAGAAAAATGATACCATGTTGTTTTAAGTCATGCAATAAGAATATAAAATATATTTTAATGTCATATAGAGAGGATGTTGAATGTGTAGTTTAATTTCATTTGCTATGGAATATAGGGGGAATATAAATCATGTTAGTGAGGATAATCAAACAAAAACTTCTAAGATCATGTGATTCATGCTCATTGTGATAAATAAAGGGAAATAGTGCATTGCTTATTTCAAGTGAGGGTGTTGATCGAGAAGAATGGGCCAGGTTTAGAATGTTAAAACAACCTTTGAAGGACCCATGAAAATGAGGAAACTAGTCGAGAATGAATCTATGAATTTGGTTCACCCTACCAACATTCCAAAAGGTATAAGAGAGTAACACCAAGAGTGTTAAGACTTTGTTTTAGCATAGTGGACTGGATAAAGGTATATTGTGTCTTTTGTAATATTACTAAAAAATTGGGGATCAAAATTAGGTCAAGGATAATCATTGTAAAAAATAAAAATATATGTTCCACTTCCACATTTCTAAGGATGAGGAAAACAAATTTGGATCGAACTTTAACCGTTTTCATCATATGGTAATTTCTATTTTTCATCAGGGAATCCTCTGTGGCATGTTCCCTAGACAGAAGGTGGGCCTACATTGTGTTTTTGGGTCCCCATAGGGGATCCCATTTGGATAATAAATATTGATGGGGAAATATAAATTCGATGAATATAAAGTGTAGAGATGAAATAAAGATCTCAAAGATAGATCTGACCACCCAAAGATTACATTGTTATGTGTTGAGAAAGCTGAAAGAATGCACTAGGTTTCATGTGGTGCTAATATTGAATGTGAAATAGGAAAGGTTTGACCATGCCTCAAGAAAACTGAAACGGTTCCCAATGATACAAATTTTTGGGTTGTCTAGAATATACTAATACGAAATGCCTTTTAAGGACATGAAATCAGGACCAAAACCATATTGATAGAATTTTTGAGGTATAAAAAGTTAATATGAACCCAACTTGAATGGAGGGAGAAATAGGTCTGGTGGAAAAAAAGCTTGAAATGGAGTGTGAAAAAAATATAGTAAGTATGATTGGAATAAAGGGTTTTGAGGGAGTTCTTGAAGTATGAAGGATAGTATAAAATTGATGTGAATAGAGGTTTAAAATGAACGGATTACACACAAACATAATTAGAAGATAATGAACATATTTTAAGGTCATGATGCATGGACCAATGGGGGTTATGTATAGTTTAAAGTCATGAAGTTGGTACTAGGGTCAATATAGAAATTGTACCATGAAGAGAGAAACAACACCCGATGTGAATAGAGATTCAACATCAATATAGATTACCCCTAAAGGGGTAATTCATAGTTTAAGGCCATGGATCATAGAATAAGAGATAGAAAATCGATGTAGCTTTGAGAAAAGGAAAAATCTGATGTTAGTTGGAGGATCTAATTAAATCATATAGAGTCTTAGTAGATGAATTAGATGTGGGGGGTCTTCAGTTTATAGTCAAATTGGAAGGACTAA
The DNA here is from genome assembly GCA_963277665.1 of Viscum album. Classification (NCBI taxonomy): domain Eukaryota; kingdom Viridiplantae; phylum Streptophyta; class Magnoliopsida; order Santalales; family Viscaceae; genus Viscum; species Viscum album. Next base: position 52,248,206 of record OY728138.1, on the reverse strand, counting down.
GAGGGGCACTATTTGTATAAAAACTTTATGAATCAATCATAGGGAGAAACAATCCACTAAAAACAAAATCCATGTGAAAAATTATATTTGCAGGATACAATGAGTATATGTGGACTATCCATAACACTTGAGAGAAAACAAATTAGGTGGAAGGTTTGGGTTAGAATGAAACTCTATCCATTAGAAGCATCCTAACAAAAACGGAGGTCTGTTGAGAGAAATCCCCCAAAAAAATTACATGCATTATTAGTGTGTTCAAATTCAAGAGTGGGGTAATTTCGAAGGTATTGAATTCCAGAAAGGAAAAAAAGGAAATTTGGAATAATTATATCATTAATTCTACTATTTTAATCTAAATAAGGATTGAAAAGTGGGTAAAGGATGAATACTGATCATGTCATTGAAATGAATGTTCCATTACCACACTCTCAATGACGGGGAAAACGTTTTAGATGGTATTTTGACCATTTGGGGTATATTATATCCATCATGTTTTTAGAAGAAAATATTTGTGTTGTTTACCCTGAAGGGGAGGTTGTATTATTTAGAGTTTTATTGTCACTATAGGGGATCCCATTTAGACATAGAAGATAATGAGGATCTAGATCGAGGGAGTCTCAAAGTATGAGGAACAAAAGGAATTTTCTAGAAGATTTTTACACTCTAATTTCTATTCCTCCATTCGTTGAACACATTGATATGGAGTATCTGTAAAGATGAGGGTTAGACCCTCCCTCTTAAAAGGAATGTATTCTATTTGTGAAGGGATAAAAAGGAACCTAAAATTATGGTATTGATCATAGAGATAGAAATTGGAAAATGAGATTCAAATCATAATGGTGGAATTGACTAGGTCAAGGATAAAATATCTAGGAATCCCTATATATCCCATGGTGTGGTAATCACAACATAAATAGTTATTAGAACTGGTGTTATAGGAAACTAGTCACTAGAAGCAAGGGGGTTTCATCTTATATATGGAAGATGAGTCATTGTATAGTTTAAACATTGTACGATGTGATTTTTTCTATATATTTTAGTGTTTGTGTAGCTAGGACCAATAATTTGTGTAGTTTTACATCATATAACTATTATTTCAAATACATAGTCGAACATCATATGGATAGGATATAACAACCCTTCTCTTTATTACACACTTATCATAATTTATTACATAAAACCTTCACTTGATACAAAATATAATATTAAGAGGTCTAGTGTCTTTTGGGATTAAAAAAATTATATAACAACTTAAAACATAAAATGCAACATATTATTGAAAGCTTCCTTTACATGACCACTATATTTCCTCGTACATAGCATTACATGGGGAAACCTAAGGACGTGTATAAGAAAAAGGCGAGTTATAAAGCCCAATAATGGAGTAAATAAATCATTAAATGAAGATTACAATACATGTTAGTCAATAGGCATATCAATGGAGTGCAAGAGAAACATAAACATAAATGCATGATATAACATGATTATCATAACATGTAAATGTGGAAACAACACATAACATGGTATTATCATGAGCCAAGGCTCATTGAACATGGATCATGGGTAAATTCTCATTTCACTTGAATTAGCATGATTAAACCCCTATTGCACTTGATGTATCATGATACCAATCTTTACCCAATGCATTGGAGAACTATCAAAGAGCACCCTTCTTAAACATTTCATTTCATGCATAAGTGTGTCACATGGATCATATAACATGGAATAAACCAACATCATAAGTTATTCTGTGATTAATAATTGTGGAATAAATAAATTAATGTGCCATTCGATATGTATATGTGCATAAAGGTGAATACCCATGATAGAGACATGAGTATGGTATTCACTACAAAATGATCTTGGCTTGGAAAATCGAGGTTCAATTTCAGCAGCTTAACAACATGACATAAGAATTCATAAAAATGGTTTATGATAGATAAATCGGTGTCTAATATTATGTACATGAAATGGATAGTAAAGGGGGTCATATAGATACATGTCCCAACAAATGTAATAGAATTTATTTACGTAAAACAAAATAATTTCTTGAATATAAATGAGGAGTGAGAAATTTCTTACGGAATTTTGGCATAGTAACGGGTGTACATGGGAGGAATAGATAGGAAAGAAAGGGGATATCTCATTATTCAAACATGAATATGTTAGAATGGGGGAGGTGAGAAATAATACCCCAACATTTATAATTGAAAATAAAAGTGCATAACAATATAAGGAAACATGGACATAAATAAGGAAAGTAAGAATCCCTAACATAGAAGTGTGATCCCAAAGGCCTGTGAGGTGCTTGAGAGAGACTTATTGGGAGATTGGGGTGCCTGGGGAGGATTCTAGAGAGATTATGGTAGGGGTTCGATTAATTCCAAATGCTTTGATTGAAGATGAAGTGGGAGTTTGGGTGGGTTTATGTTGGAAAAGATAGGGGATTCTTTATTATTTAGGCTTGGGACACCACACATTAAACTAATCAAAAACACAAACCATCCCAAGGTTATTTCCAATGGTTTTTGGCAAAGGGGAGTGGAAATAAATATTATATAAACCCAATTTCTGAACATATTAAAATAATAGGGTTGCTGATGTGGAGGTGAGTCACACTCTCAATGAGATCAATTTAAAAAGCTAAAATGTTTTATATATCTTGAGAGGTCCACTAATACTTTTTAAAATAAGTCAAACAAAAATAAAATAACATTATTTTAATGTTAGAACATATATTGTCCGAACATAATGTTTATATTATTTTATTTCATCACCGTTGGGTCATTAGGATGTCATAAAACACATTATATATGTAAACGATATTTAATTTTTACCCAAAAACTTGACTGTCTCAGAAAGTTATGAAAAATTCACTATTGGATAATTTCAATGTCCTGATTCCAAAAATAATATTCATTTTATCCAAATAATTTTCTAAATATGTGAATTTTTAAATTTAAAAATAAAAATTGACATTTATCAGAAATTCATGGGTTTTGACAAAAATATCATTCAAACCATAGTAAAAATTAAAATTGTATTCATAAAAATCATACGATCATTTATACTTAATAAAAAGTAATTTAAAAATAATAATATTTTATGAAAATGTTATTTAATTCAAAAATACAATAATTTATCAAAATATATTCCATAGTTGAACATTAACAAAAAAAATACCATTTGTGTCTTAAAAACTATTTACAAAGTAACAATAATAAAATGAAAGTATATTATTTATTATAAAAAAATAATGTATATTATCATAATTATAGGGTATTGTTACATAACCCCTTAAAACACCAGCACAATACCGTAGGTTAAGGTGTGCGATGGTGCCAGACTCTTGGGGTGGCTCGGATAATATCGTTCAAGTGGTAATCTCTATCAACTTCAACTTCTACCTAGGCATATCTGCTCAATCTTAACATTTTCAAGCATGTCTTGGGGTTGGTCAAGAGAAAATCCTAATGATGCCACCTTCTTTTAGAGCTCTGAAAAATTGGCTTCGTATGGGAAAAGTCTACTGTATAAGGCTATCACTTCCTTTGCCTGAGTAAATTGGACTTGTTAAAGCCCTATATTTGTACTAATAATGTGATAACTATTCAATCGATATATTAGCAATGGTCACAATTCTTTATGGTATTTAGAAATACAAAAAATAAAACCAAATAAGTTCAAATGTTTTAAATAACCATAAGAAGACATTTAAATAGACCATGAGGACTTTTTATTATTTAATATTTGGTTCGTTACAATCACCCCCCTTAAGAAATTTTGCCCTCAAAATTTCCTTTCCCACACTAAAACAGATGTGAGTAACTCTACTTCATCACTTCTTCTGATTCCCACACCGCTTCTTAAAACATGTAGTTTTTCTACAACACCTTGACAAAGGGAGTTGTCTTATATCATAGAACGTTTTTCTCTACGATATAAGATCTTCACTGGTTTCTCCTCATAAGAAAGTTCATCCTCTAGCTATAATACCTTTGATGAAAGTACGTGTGAATGGTCTGATATGTACTTACTTAAGTGAAATACATGAATGAAATCCTGTACTTAGGCCATAGTAGGTGGAAGTGCTAGTTGATAGGCCACAAACCCAACATGATCAAGAATCTTGAAGGGGCCTATGTAACTAGGTCTTAACTTTCCCTTCTTTCAAAACCTCATGAACTTTTTCGAGGGAGGTATGCATAGAAACACCAAGTCTCCATCTTTGAACTCAAGTTCTTGTCGACGGTTATCTGCATAACTCTTCTGTTAACTATGGGCTACCTTGATATGCTACAGAATGGTTTTCACCTTCTCCACCATTTCTTCGACCATTTCAGGTCCTATTAGCTTACGCTCACCAACTTCATCCCAACACACTAGTTTTCAAAACCTTTTCCCATAAAGGGCTTCACATGGGGCCATTCGGATGCTCGAGTAGAAACTTTTATTGTGGGAGAATTCAACCAGTGGAAGATGTTGGTCCCATCCCCCACTGAAGTCCATATAACATGATCTTAAAATATCTTCAGGTGTCTAAATAGTTCATTTAGATTGGCTATCAGTTCGAGGATGATAGGCCATAATGAAGTTCAGTTCAGTGGTTAGAGCATGTTGGAGACTTTTCCAGAACTTTTAGGTGAATCTCATATCTTGATTAGATACAATAGATAGTGGTAATCCATGAAGACTTACCACTTCATTGATGTTAATCCGTTCATGTTAATCCAATGAGAAGTCCTATCAAATCGCAATAAAGTGATTTGTCTTTGTAAGACATTCCACAACAACCCATATAGAGTTGTTTCCTCTGGATGTCCTTAGAAGTCCAGTGACAAAGTCCATGGTAATGTTGTCCCACTTCCATGTTGGTATGGGTAGTGGTTGCATCATCACCTTAGACTTTTTCCTCTCAGCCTTCACATGTTGACATACAAGGCACTTTGACTTATATTTAGCAATCTACCTTTTCATATTGTCCCACCATAAGTTTTCTCAGATATCTGGATACATCTTTATGATCCCTGAGCGAATAGAGAAGGTTGAGCTATGTGCGTCATACAAAAGCTCATTCATTATCTCTAGATCGAATGGTACACATAATCGTGACCCAAATCTCACAATTCCATCCTTGTCCTCTATGAACTCCGAGGATTTCCCATTTCAGATAACTTTCACATTTTTTAGAATTTCCACAACCTTTCTTTGAGCATCCATTATATTCTCCAAGAGGGATGGTTGAGCAATCATTTGAGAAAGGATTGGTGATGTTCCTCTTTTAACGATTCCCACGTCCATCCTCTGCAAATTTAAGAAGATTAGATCCTTCTCAATTCTCATCAATGACAGAATCATTAGATCCTTTCTACTTAGAGAATCTGACACCCTATTCTCTTTCCTATGGTGGTAATAGATTGAGCATTCATAATACTTGATGAGTTCTATCTATCCTCATTGGCACATATTAAGCTCTTTCTATGTGAATTTATATTTCAGGCTCTTGTGATCAATATATATATCACACTTCTCCCCATAGAGATAATGATACTAGATTTTCAATGAAAGGATCACATCCCCAACACCAGATCAAGCGTGGGATAGTTTTCCTCATCAATTTTCATCTACCTTGAGGTTTATGCTACCACTTTATCATTTTTCATCAACACACAACCCATGCCCTTCTTCAAATCGTCACTAAATACCACAAAAATTTCTCCAGTCATGGGTAATGTTAGCACCGACGTAGTGATAAGCCTCTTTTTCAATTCCTTAAAGCTCTCTTTGCATTCATCACTCCTAGAAAATAGTACTCCCTTCTGAGTTCTCTTGGTAAGAGGGTTAGACAATCGTGAAAAATTTCTCACAAATCAGCGATAATATCCAGCTAACCCCAAGAAGCTATCGGTATACATTACCGATGTTGGCCTCATCCATCCCTCAATTGTAGCTGTCTTGGAGGGATCCACTGATATCCCATTGCTTGTGATTATATGACCCAAGAATGATACCTCCTTCAACTAGAACTCACACTTGGTGTACTTTACATAGAGATTCTCCTTTCATAAGGTTTCTAGTACAGTTCTTAGATACTCCTCATGATCCTCATTAGGTTTTTTGGAGTATATTAGATTATAATCTATAAAGTCTACTACAAATTTGACAAGGTAATCTCTAAAGACTATATTCATCAAGTCCATGAATATTTCCAGATCATTAGTGAGTCTGAAAGGCATTACTATGAATTCATAGTTTCCGTACCTTGTACGAAAAGCAGTGTTAGGGATATCCTTTTTCTTCACCCTTACTTGGTAATATCCCAACCACAAATCCACCATGGAAAAGTATTGTGCTCCACACAGTAGATCAAACAAGTCATCAATTCATGGGAGAGGATACTTGTTCTTTATCATGATTTTGTTAAGCTCGCGATAATCGATGTAAAGCCGCATTGATCCATACTTCTTCTTGACGAAGAGGACTGGTGCACCCCATGGTGAAGCACTTGGGTGTATAAACCCTTTATCCAGATTCTCCTATAGTTGTTTCCTTAGCTCCTTAATCTCCAGAACAACCATTATATATGAAGTCTTGGATATTGTAAATTCCCTAGGTATAAGGTCAATTGAGAATTAAACATCTCTTCTAGGAGGGAGAGCCGTTAATTCCTCAGGAAACAGTTCAGTGAATTCCATCACAATAGGCATGTCTTCAAGGACGGTTTCCTCCTCAGAATCAATCATATGAGCAAGATATGCATGCTCATGGGGTATTAAAATCCATGATTGAGACGATGGAGCTAAAAAATATTCATCTTCATCCTTGAACTTGTATAGAACTGGGGAGTCGATTCTCAATATAGATATTTATTTCCCTCTCACGTAAATTTATGTTGGATCTATATAAGGAAAGCCAATCCAAGCCGATAATTGCATCAAATTCCACCAGGGGGCGTATGATGAGGTTCGCCAGGAAGGTAAATCCACCGATTATGATAAATGAGACATTATATTCATGGGATGCAATGATTTCCCCATTTTCCGTACTCACCAACATCATTACTTCCATGATTCGAGGTGGTGTTGGGATTGTTATATTAAACATTAGGGATAAAAATGAATGTGTAAAACTATGTATAATAACCCTATTTTTTACTTTTTGATTATGCTTTTACTTATTTACATCATACTAAATAACTTATAGAAGATAACTATTAAACACATAAATGATAATCCAAGGAAAAAAATGGATGACTTATAAATAACTTGTATTTTCTTAACATATGAATCTATTTAATTCAATATATGTTATTCATGATCAACCTTCTAACATATATTCTTACGGGAATTTTTTTTAATTCCCTTAATAGTGGTTCATAATAAGATTTTGAATTTACCAAAGCATATCCCCCGGGAGTCTCTTAACCATGAGTGCAGCAAGGCCCGTATTCATGTACCAGGATACCCCGGGTCAAGCCTGAAACTCCTTGATGGATTTTTCACTCCTTGGTAAATATTTTCTAGAGCCGCCTCTACCTGCTCGTATCTAGATATGGATGTATTTTCTTGATAACCCACTTACACAATAATCACCCAAATTTAGGGATATTTTTATTATACTTATTCTTATCCATAAGGCTTTGACTAGGGTTTTCTAATCCAAATCCTAAAAATAACTAAACCTATCCTTTGATACAAACTATAACAACCCTGCTCTTTATTACACACTTAACATAATTTATAACATAAAACCTTAACTTGATAAAACATAGAAGATAACGAGGTATAGTGTCTATGGTGCTTAGGAACATTACATAACAACATAAAACATAAAACACAACGTCTTATTGAAAACTTTGTTTACATGACCATTACATTCCCTCGTACTTAGCATTGCATGGGATAACCTGAGGACATGCATAAGAAAAGGGTGATCTATAAAGCCTAGTAAGGGAGTAAACAAATAATAACATCAAGGTTACAATACATGTTAGTCAATTGGAATATCAATAGAGCACCGGAGAAACATAAACACAAAGGCATGATGTAACATGATTATCATAACATAGAAATGTGGCAACAACACTTAACATGGTATTAGAATGAGCCAAAGATCATTGCACATGGGGCTTGAGTAAACCCTCATTGAAAATTAATTATCATGAGTAAACCCTCACTGAACTTGTTTTATCGTGATACTAATCATTACTGAATGCATTGGAGCGCTATTGAGGTGCACCCTTCTTAAACATTTCATTTCACGAATAAGTGTGCCACATAGATAATATAACATGGAATAAATCAACATCATATATTATTACATGATTATTTAATGTGGAATAAATAAATGAATATACCATTCAATATTTATATGTGCATAAATGTGAATACCCATGATATAAACATGAGTATGGTATTCACTACACAATGATCTTGGCTGGGAAAAACGCGGTGCAATTTCAGCAGCATAACGACGTGACATAATAATTCATAAAAATGATGTATGAGAGGGAAATGGGTGTCTCATAATATGTAAATTAAATGGATATTAATGGAAGTCATATAGTTACATGTACCACCAAATGTAATGGAATTTAGATACGTAATATAAATGAATTTCTTGAATGAAAATAAGGAGAGAGAAATTCCTTACAGAATTTCTGCACGGTAACGGGTGTACATGGGAGGCATTAATGATAGAGAAAGGGTATATATAATTATCCATACATGAATAGGGATGTGTGGGGGAGGTTTTAAATCAAACCCCAACATTTATAATTGAAAATAAAAGGTCATAACAATATAGGGAAACTTGTACATAAATAAGGAAAGTTAGAATCCCTTACTTAGAAGTGTGGTCCCAAAGGGCTGGGAGGGGCTTGAGAGAGACTTATTGGGTTCTTGGGGCACCTTGTTAGGATTATAGAGAGAGTATTGAAGAGTTTTTAAGAACTCAAAAGGCTTTGAGTGAAGAGGAAGTCTGAGATTGGTTGGGTTTATATAGGAAAGGAGAGGGAATTCTTTATTATTTATGTTTGGGACAACACACAACAAAATAATCAAAACCACAAACTAGAAAATGATTTTTGCCCATGTATTTTTACAAAGGGGAGTGGAAAAAAATATTTAATGAGTCCAATGGCCGATAGTCTTAAAACAATAGGGTTGCTTATGTGGAGGGGAGTCACACTCTCAAGGAAATCATTTTAAAAAGCTAAAATGTTTTATAAGTCTTGAAGGGCCCACTAAAGATTTGTAAAATAAATCAAACAAACATAAAATGAAATTATTTTAATGGAAAAGCATATATTGTCCGAAAATAATGATTATTTTATTCTATTACATCACTATTGGGGCATTATGATGTCATAAAACACATTATATATTTAATCAGTATTCAATTTTCACCCAAAAATTAAACTGTCTCAGAAAATTATGAAACATTCACCGTTATATAATAAAACTTTCATGATTAAAAACATAATATTCATTTTATACAAATATTTTTTAAATATTTTAATTTTCTCTTTTAAAATAGAAACCGATATTTATAAAAAATTCATGGGTTTTGACAAAAATCGCTTTGAAAACTTTATAATGATTATAGTTGTATTCGTAAAAATTATACGATAATTTATAATTAATAAAAGAAATTTAATAATAATAATATTTTATTATAATATTTTTTAATTCAAAAATCCGTTAATTTATCAAAATATATTTTTGAGTTGAAAATTTATAAAAAAAAATATTTGTTCTTTAAAAACTATTTACAAAGTAACGATAATAAAATTAAAGTGTATTCTTTATTATATAAAACAATTATATACATAATCATAAGGCTATGGTATTGTTACATAAAACCTTAAAAATCACATAATACCTTAGGGTAATGTGCGCGATGGTGAAAAACTCTTAGGGTGGACCGGATAACATTGCTCGAGTGGTAATCTCTATCAAATTCCACTTCTCCCACATGAGGTTACACTAAAGATTAATATATTGAAGATTGTATTGGGGTTCATCAAGAGAGAATCCCAATGACTCGACCTCCTTTCCAAGCTCTGACAAATGGGCTTCATATGGGGAACGTCTACTGGATGAGGCCCTCACATCCTTCGGCTGAGTAAATAGGATTTGTTAAAGCCCAATATTTATACTAATCATGTGATCACTGTTCAAAATATATATTATAAATGGTCACAATTCTTAACGGTATTTTAAAATCTAAAACATAAAACCAAATTAGGGAATACATTATACATAACCATAAGAAAACATTTAAATAGACCAAGTGGAATTTTTATTAATGAATTTTTGGCTCATTATAGAGGATATGAGGGAATAAAATCTAATTTCATAATTATTGGACTATAGTTGTGAATAATAGATTATGATTATGTAATGTGGTCTATTAGTGTGGATATTTTGTCTAACTAGTGAAAAAGAAAACTAATGTAAATGGAGATACAAGGGGATAAATATGACCATTTCTAGAATAGTTTGTCTCATGAAGAGGGAGGAACACATAGTTTAATGGCATGATGTATAAACCAAGACCACATAGTTTATCATCATATAGTGAGGATTTCATATAGATTTGATATTGGTTATGGTTATTAAACATTGACTATAGTTTAGAGTGGAACGCAATGTGTTTTTTATGTTTTTGATGGTTATATGGGGTGAGAAATGTAATAATTTTTTACCATAACTAGTGGGATTAGTTAGAAGATAGTGGATTCTTATAAAGATTAATGATAAAACCTATAATAATTGAGACACTTCCACTTATACTATAATTTTTTCCCAAGTCATCTAGGGGTGACTTCATTAGTGAAAGCTCAACTTTTTCTTCAGTTTCCCATTAAAGGAATATAACCTCACCGAACTTTCTGCCTCTTTCCTAGGGTAGTTTGAGATCATACATTTCAAACCATTATGATATAAGGTCTAATTTCACAAAACGTTTACCAAATATTGAACCATTATTTTAAATTCATAGATCATGAACTAATGGGATGTGGATTTTATTGATCTGAAACCATAACCAAAGATATAGTGAGATAATTTTCATGAGGCATGAAAGGAAATATGAACCCAGCATGAATGGTGGATGAAAGAGGATTGGTACCCCATGAATGTAATCATGACAAAATGAAAATTTGTTAAGGTTATATTATAGGACTAGTTGGGGACTACTAGTTTATGGTCATGGTGTGGGGACCACATGAATTTTGAGGGAGCTCATGAGCCACAAAGGGTAGTACAAACATGATGTGTATAGTGGGAAAAAGTTTCATGGTGCCACAAACACATCCTTATAAGGGAATTAATGATTTTTATGGTTATATTTATTATATTAGTGGTGAGGGGGTCTGTATAGTAATTTGAGAGGGAAAAACATCAAATGATTGGGGAGAAAAAAATGAAAGTAAACAAAACCTCAAAAAGGGAAATACATGAGGATGTGTAGTTTAAGGTCATACTCCCAAGACCGTGGGAGTGCCCTATGATTCAATCAGTTGGGGATGTAATCTACCTAGACTATTATGACTGTGTGATTTATGTCCAATGTGGAAAGAAGGATTATTTTGATATTACCCATGTCACATGATATCGCGTGATATAAGCACATTAAAGTCATCTTGGGAAGATCACGATGAGACCAAATTGTCCCATCAATCTGAGAGAATGCATGAACGGGTAATTTCATGTTTATTTAAGATCCACCAAGTCAAATGAGTGTGTTTTAATAGAAACTCAAGAATTATGGAATTAAAATAATAGAATGTGGGTGGAAAATTGGAGGACTGTGATTTTTGACCAAATTCAGAGCACCTTCACCACCATCACACTACTGAGGATGGAAAGAAGACATTTTTAATCAACTGGTGACCATTTTAAACATTTAGGGATCATGATTTGTCCCTAAAAAATCCTTCAAGATGTGTACCTTTAATGGGAGGTTGGACTATTTTTCATTGTTTAGTAACCACAAGGGAGCCTATTTGGAGATGGAGGGTTAATGGGAATCCAAACAGAGGATGATCCAAAACATAGAAGTGAGCCAAAAGGGTTTTAGGATAGTGTTAAAAACACTATGTGGTGTACTATCACCAATTTCAGAATATTTAAGGGGTATCAATGAGAAAGAGTTGGTTCTATTCCCAAAAAGGGGGAGGGGGTTTCACCCTGATGCTAGGTGAGGGAAAACATGATGGATTGGTTTTAGTATATGATACAAGGAGGGGGAGAGAAAAGGAACCAATGAACAATCCTTGTATAATACATCTAGGCATCTCTAAAAATCCCATTATGGGGATGAATCCATAGATAGTTCTAAGTTGTGTTGTAGTAAAAGATTGACATTAAACAAAGGGTTTCCCTATTAAAATGGATGATGAAACAACTCTATAGTTTAAAATTTACTACAAGAAGAAATGATATTTTTTTTTATTGTCTTAAATATTAGGTTTAGATGTTGTATAGTATAATATATTGCAGTTCATACCAAATTTTGTACAATTTACTATTATGTGGCTATATTTTGGAGTGTGAAATTTAACTTTCTTAGATAAGGAATAAATTATATACAACATAAATTCATATATATAGTACTAAATTTCATAAAATATAACTTCATGTGACAATTACATTTTGAACCACTGCAGTTTCATGAAAATTAATTCTTATGGAACCTTACATTGTGGGGTAGTGTGATGTGTTTCCCATCCAAGGATTTCAATGTGTATGAGCCATTTGAGTAAACCTTATTAAAAGCAAAGGGTCGATCCCATATGGGATCTAACATTAGTGGGTTTTTTCTTTGTATTATTAAATCCCTAATTTTAAACACCATGTAACCCTGGAGGAATGAAATAATGTTAACCTTCTTAATGAAATCTCAGGCCTCATGGTTCTAATGGTCCTCAATGTTATGCAGTTCTTGGACCCTATTTTTATACAAAGATTCTAGTTTTTCTAGGTAGAATTACAACCTTTTTTCCGATGCCGACAAGTAAAAAATGTCTATATGGAGTGATGGTAGCTAGACCTCAATTTGTAACACAACTTCTATTTCATACACCAAGGAGTATGGATTTTCATTGGTAGATGTCCAAGTCAACATCCAATATTCCCACATGGAATTGGAGATATTATCAATCTAGATCTCAATATTTTGATGTAATATTTTTTTAGAAATTATAGAATCTTTTTAATGCCTTGATCCATCCATTTTCCTATACATGATATAGAGATGTATGGTTTGACCGCTTACTCAACATGGTATACAACTTCTTTAGATTAGTAGTTTAGAAAATGGTTTTTTATAGTGGAAATGGTGTGAAGTATCCCAAAAAAATTTATGATATGGGAATTCATGAACTCAGTCATATATTGGGTCATGAACTCTTTGAGTGGGATGTATTCTGGCAAGTTTGAGAAGTAGTCAGTGGTTGTACGGATGAACCCGTATTGTCATGCTATCACTAGAGGGTATAGAATTAGTACGTATAGTCCCAACACATCAAATATCTATAATTACATAGTTGAATAGATAGTCTCTTATGGTTTATGCCCAAATTTTTCATGATTCAAAAATATATGTCTCTTCATGGAGAATTCATTGCATATATGAAACATCATGGGTGTGAAGTAGACCAACCTCTAAATTTAGTGTGAGAGCTTCTTTCCCGACTGATGAGCTCCACATGACCCAAGAAGTTCCTTCTATATAACTTATGGGATTTAATTTCTTTGGATTAAAATATAAGGATTCTATCAAGGGTGCATATGTAGAGGACACAGGCGGAGTTGGGGATATCACAGAGGGAAACATTTACCATGAATTGACATATTTTCTCATAGTTAGCTTAGTTGTATGGAAAGGTTCCATTATAGAGATACTATAGTAGATGATTCATAGATTTAGATAGATCTAATACTTTTGGGGAAATTTTAGGTCCCTTCCTGGGAAGTTACATCAGTAAGGTAGTTCACTGTGTGGTTCTGAATGACAGGTTTAATTACCCTCAAATGTATCACCTAAATGATGAGGTCTTTATGATATGGATCTGTGAGTGATGTGACTAAGATTTATAAGAAGTCTAATTATCATTTTGGGATCATGGTACATGGATTATCTTTATCTGATAAGGAAACAAGGCCTTCAGGGTGCTCTTGTGTAATGGTATAGACTTCTTTTTTCTAATAGTATACTCACCATGGATTTGTTTTTTGACTAGATTAGAATCACCTTTTACATTATGCCAAAGAACCTCAATACCATGGTCTAGATTTAGACAATATATGAAGTTCTGGTATTCAAATTCATTGATGTAATACCCTTATAACAAGAATAATTAGTACAACATGAGGTCTATAAAGGGAGTGATGAAGAAAACATAATGCCCAATCCTATTGAGGTTAGGATTATTGAAACTTCTACCAATTTCTCTGTCGGAGGCACTATCAATGTGAATTTTTCAACATAGTGCAACATGATCGATGAATTGTATGAATTCCTTTGAGAATTATACATATTGGTTAAACTCTTTATTGGTTTGGTGTGTGACTATGAAATTTTCCAATGACTAACCCTTGACAACCTTTTTAGGGGAAAACTTGATATCAAACTATATAAGAAATACTATCAACTACACAAGTATCTATATAAATATGAGATGGTTGTGTAAGTACTTCAATGGGACAATTTTGGAAACCCTCTATATCTCATGGTGTTGTAGATAGTGATGTTACTTCAGAATCATGAAGTCCAAGGTGAGGTAGTAGCTCTTTTTGAGAGAACATATGGTCTCGGTGTCTAAAAATATGATAATGAGATAATAAAAACTTTTATCTTTACTTTTATTATTCATTTTATCAAATAGTTCATCAAGGGACCATTCCATGATAGTTATGAAAATGATTAGAGGACACCCTGACTTATGTGGCACCATAACTAGAGGATGTAGAATATACATTTTGATGTTGTTGAACATAGATTTTCAGTACTCATCTCACAATAAGGTGATTCATGTACACATCATATTTTAAATGGTTTTACATTTTCCTACCATGTTTGTGAAAAAATACCATATGTAGGTTAGATGGATATAGATTCCTCGCAACTATTAGATAGTATATGTAAGAAACATTCTGATGATTGCCTTAATATTCTCTAGGTTGATCATGATGCCTCTATATCTTGTGAAAAAGTTTTGGAACTTTCAAAAGGAAATCCCAAATGTTAACTTCAAGGATATAATCTTTAGTTGGTTAGTATAATCAATAAAAATACTTTCTAAAAATCTTTTCTATGGTCCCAGATTAAGAGGTATTTAACTATAAAGTCATTCACATAGCATTCCACTAGTTTTTTTGAGGTATGGCTTAAAGAAATGATCATTTCCCTCTAATTGGATGATCCAATGTTCTTCATTTATAATAGTATCACTAGGTAGTATAAATTTAGTCGAGGTTCCCTAATGATGGTAATATATTTTTTATGGTTCATCTAGATTTAATTATATCCATAATACCTATCCATGAAGGAAAGGGCTTGGAAGCTGATTGTAGCATTAATAAAAAACATAATGACTAATATGGGAAATCTATACATCTAGAAAGGGTAGTGGATGTCCTGGATGTTGATGAAGACACTGATTTCTCCATTCTTCTTCCGGATTAGGAACATGTTTTCCAATCACATAAGGTACCAAACTTCCTTAATGATGTTGTATTTGAACAACTTATCAACTTTTTCCTTGACTATAACACCAAGGGAGATACTCATTTTTCTATATTTTTCCTTGACTCCATGAGGGCCAATGGGGTGGGTAATACAGTGAATGATGAACTTGGGATCAAAACATGGAATCTTCTTATAATTTCATTCAAATACATAATAATTCTATTTTAAGAATGTAATTTTTTTGGATTCACATCGAGTGACACGGATGAACTAATCAGTATTTGGATTGTATCTTCCTTTATTCAAATATTCACTTATACTATATCATAGACACTACTAGTGAATTTTTCTTCAAATAAATTATTGGTTTCCTCAATGTTCTTTTATTCAGAATAATGTTGAAGGAAGGGATAGGATAACTCCATGGATGAAGGAGACTATAGGATCATACCATATTCATGTTTGGGAGAAGAATCCTCATAAGCATGTTCCTTCCCAACTAGCTCTATAAATTGTATAGAAATGAATGTTCAGGATCCAATCCGATGATTTCTTTATTAGTGGGGTTTGACTATAATGTCAGAAAAATAGTACATGGTCAAATTCCAATTGGTAAAACTCACAATTCATTAGGTTTGGTGATGATTTTGGTTAGTGAACAAGGTTCGTACATTCCCATACACAATTGGAGTGGTTATTTTATTCTTCAAAGGTAGTAGTTATTTATAGAATTATGTGGTTATATGAGATAACTTCTTTTTCATGGGCTTAGAGATATAGCTTCTAATATTTGTAGTTTTCACTTCTATGCAGTGAATTCTAAATACAAAATTATCAATTAGATCCTCATATGGATCCACTAAGGTGGATATCTAGTCATTGGGAGAATTTACATGCTTATGTTATTTTAGTTGGGTTTTCTTCACTTCCTTCTTATAGTACTCAACATATATGTAGTGGTCTTTACATGATTAAAAGGGAGAGGGATCACCATAAAGTACCCCTATATGGATTTTTAGGGATTAATTTATGCACTAATGATTTAAATATGGTACCAATACATGCAGGTGAATCTTGGGTGTTCCAAATATGAAATTTTATGTTTTATCTTTCATGAAGACCATGAATTTAGTATAAAATACCAAATTTACAAACTGAGACATTAATTAAATCTTTTCTTGTGGATTTTTGTTTCTCATTTCATAGCTCTATATTTTTATGTTGGGATGGGTAAAATCATCTTTGGTAATTCCTTGTTTTTGGAGTGTCCAAGTCAGGATGAGGTTGATTCCAAAGACCGTGTCTGCCAGGCATCAGCAAACCTCTATTGCATTGAAATTTTATGATACCTAGAGGGGTAAGACGTTCCCTTGTATGATGGAAACCTCATCCTCCATGGAGAAGGATATAATGTTTTGACCCTCCTCATGTTTGAATTATTATGCATGGTAGGCTTTAATAGTCTCTGCCTTTGTTTCAAATCATTGAGGGATCTTCATGGAATTGATGGGGGCCTCATGTGGCACCAATATAAAAAGTGTACATAAGATCAAGATCTATGCCGAAATTATAGAAATTTTCTTTATCATGTCATTATTCAAATGTAGGTCTATATTGTTTAACCATGGGGGTCATTCGATAATATGAGACATGGGGGGACCAACGAGATGTGGTGATGTAGACTTAATAGTACCTATAATGTTTTTCTATTTTTTAGAAGGATGAGGCCGAGTTCTGTTATATGGTTGTGGATTAATGTTGGATTATTATGGATGATCTAGGTGGTTAGTCAACTAGATGGGTTACAGAGGTGCACTAGAAGATGAATCCCATGGAGACTGATGTTACTGAGCCCTAAGAAAAAAATTTCATTTAGTCTCAGTGTAAGGTAGCATGCATCCATGTATATCCCATTCAGTATTCTTCTTACTATAGTTTTTTCCCTTCCCCTCGATTACATTAGCCGAAATTTCTTGATGCTGACATTGGGAATTATCTACAACCAAAATCTATATAGTGTCCCACTAACATGAGGAAATTGATAGAGGAATATTATTTTTCATTATTAATGTAATCCTCTTGGATTATATGGGCCATGAGAAATCCACTTAATATAGGGGGTGTTAATTCCATAATAATTTAGACCAGCTTTGAAATTGGTGAAAGTTATTGATTGTATTTTTGTTGTCAAAAATTTCTTTTCTAAGACCTAAAAGGTTGTGATGTTGATGGTCCAATAGAATAATATGAAATGGATTTGAGGGGAATTGGTTGAGTAAATTAGCTTATAATGATCCCATGGGATCTAATGAATGAATTTAGAGCTATCCAATCATTAAACCTATTTTCACCTAGATATGATACCTAATTCCATTGCTTACTACATTCCTTATCGTCATGGGTGTGAAATTAATATGAGAACTATGTAATAGGAACACCCATATATACTATTCCATGCTCTACCAAGACCTAAATGTAGTCCTTGAAGATCAAACATAATTTTATTACATGACCAAGGAGTCTGGGGAAGGGGAAATGGTTAACATAGTTCATTAATCTATCATCCCATTAATTTTTATCATTAAAATATTCAATATGTTCTTCTCTATGCCATAGAGTAATGATCTCGGGACCAATTTATACTTTGAGTATTAAACCACATTACTCTATTTTTCGAATGGAGACTGAGGTGGTTTCTTTTTATGGGGTCCTAAGAAACATTCAAGTAGTGTGGTTGTGTCTGAAAAGGATTATTTAGTGGGTCCACCTTGAGATAGATCAACTAAGGAACAAAATTCTATGTGGTTGCATCAATTTAAACTCTCCATATATTTTTTTCTTGTATAAGAGGAGGTAGTGTTAATAACGGTTTCATGTTCCACTACATGGATTCCCCAAGGTACTGAGATCTCTCGATGACTTTCTATAATTCCCTTGGGTACTTTAAGGGGATGAGGATTGGGAAAATCTCATCGAATACATTATCCATACACATTTCATATTACAATTCTTAGAGAAGATTGACATTAAGATAGTATGTATGTCACTTCCAGTGTGAAATGAAATTGGTGACATGATTTTTATCCCTCTATTTACACATGGAGAGGTCATTGGAACTCATCCCATTAAAGGTGGAGTTAAAATAATAAAGGAATTTCCAGCACATATCCTTCCCATTAGTAATGGATCTAGGTACTGGATGGATATACATAACAAAGATAGGAGGCATGTCCACCTCTTATTGCTCCGTAGTTCCCAATACGGGGGTTCACCCTGAAGAGAAGTTGGAAATGTGCAAATTTGGGTCACCTGTTCCATTGAAGGTGGAAAATCTTATAATTTAGGGCCATATGAATATGGTTCACCCATGCTAGATATGAGTTCATATCAGGTTGAAATGAGGCCTTATATTTTTTAATATCTTCAAGGATAGTGGTAAGAGGGTTGATCACATCATCATTAGGGTATCAGTTTGCATCTCCTCCCTAATTAGTCGACTGAATTGAAAATTAGAGTGACTATGATCCATAGGTGGGATTTCATATAGATCCCTCAGTAAAGTAACATTGGGGGAAACAAGGCTATGTCTTAGATGTGAAATTTTACTAACTTGGAAAATTATTGGATGAATGAAATAATCTTCTTCATTTTGGTGGATTGAAGAATGATAATATGTTTTCGGGGCACTTTTTGGAGTGTGATAGGGTTGTCTTGGAAATATACCATATTGAAGAGATAACTATTGAGTAGTTTAGTGTTCAACATCTTTTAACCAACCAACTCTTCATGTAGGATACTAATCCTAGAATCCAATTAAATTCTATTCTGGAATATAGGATCATAAGAGGATCCATAAATTCATCTACCCTTATCGATATGTTGAATGTTTTTTGGAAGCGTCTTTGTATAATTTATAATTCCCAAAGCCAATATCTATTGATGATTATTAACACATGTGTAAAGAATTACTTCACACCCAAAATATTATATAGGTTGAAAATATTCCTTTCAAGTATCATCACTGAAATAACACTCATGTTCTATGGGAGGGTTAACGATAATTACGTTTATGGAGGTATTGTTCGGTGTTGGAGAGATATCAACATCACCTGGTTGTCAGAATCTAGTGTAAAACTATCATATCAATCGAGGAATGAAGTGACGGGAATCATACTACCCCAACTATTGATCTTCACATGAGGAGTTTCATCTTCTACAATCTGATTTAGTAGAGTAGTTATTTTATTATAGGTCTATGAGAAAAATTGTTGGTACCCATATCAATTGAGGTGGTTAGATACTAGAAAAAAATGAAGTCAATCATTCAACACTATTTCTTAAGGGATTAAGGTGTTCAGGATATTTGGGTGTGTTAGCTGATGACCCAGAAGGTGGTGACATGCTTCCCACAATTTCTACTAAAGGCATGATGTATGGTATCTGTGACAATATACGGGATGGAGAAATGATGAATTGAAAATAGAAAAAACATGACTAGAAATCCACATGTTTCTAGGATTTCCTACAATCTTTTCTCCTCTTATTTATAATTAGTAAGGTAATCATACTTTTAGTCACCAAAATATCTCATATAAGAAAACTCAGAATTTAGGGGAGGAAGTGATGAATTTATATTCTGTTGTTATCTCTTAGGTTAAAATTAATCACTTAATACATCCTTTTCTCAAATAGGGGAATGTCCTTTAGAGGTGGAGAATGCTTCATGACAATATCCATATAGGTTATAAAAACATTAACTTGTTGGTGGTGAGGGGTTTTGTGGAGTTTATGTGGATCAATGATAAGTGCTTCCTCGTTATAGGGTTATATAAAATACTAATATATCTCCCATATCTTTAGAGTGGAGGAAGATATAAAATATGTTGAATGTGGAAGGCACAACTACACAATGAGCCCATGAAAGGAATCCAAAACAAGCTCCACATTTTGGTACCTATAGAGGTATTTTGGGACCTTATGAACCTTATTATTAGGTATTGTCATCCTCATATGATGGGTAACTTCGCCTATCTATGGTGGTGGGGGTGGGATCATTTCTCTTGAATCAATTGTAGCCTTATATGCCAATAAATCAATGGTAACACAATATTGGTGCACCTGGTCATGTATTTAGCGCTGACATGAATGTTCCATGAGTGAGAGCCTCTTAGAGTCATGAGGATTTCTGAAACATTAATTTTGGTTGGAACTGTTGGATGGACCTCCATGATGACTGATATCCCATCCTCCATAATAAGGGCCTTCAGGGAATTGTATTCCTTAGATTTGGGGAAGATCACCAGGATGGTTTCCAATAGTGCATCTGGTTAAGATACTCAACCCTACATTACCAATGGGTGATTGGGGTCTTGATCACATTCTAAAAAAATCCCCTTTATATTGAGGATTGAACTTGATGCGTCAATGGTTGCTTGGGCCATAGGATCCATCAATGTGTCACTCCATCAGGCATGTTTTCTATCCTTCCTGGTGTGGGAAATGTATTGTACTGACCATGTTTGGTAATGAATGGATCAAATCAAACTATTCATATTCTTATTGGGATACCATATTTTTCGGTTATTTCAGGTGGTTGGACCCATCATCGTAAACTATTGGGTGGTTATTGGGGTTGTGATGTCTTGAACATCCCCTACCTCCTTGGTGTAGGGGATAATGTTGTCAATGAACTCTAGAGATAGAATGTTAAAATGGTTTGTAGTGGGAATATTGGTAAATTTACCCATGTGATCTTCTTTATGACAGTGACATCTGAATGGAGTCAATGACTCCAATTCCTCACAATCCATTTCCTAGGTTGGGGTTAATCTTTCCTCCTCATACCGGTGGAGGAAAGTAGTGATAACCCTTTTCTTTACCAGATTCGACGTGTGTATGGGGTGAGGGTTTCCAAGATCCATAGAAGAAGTTTCTTTCACTAAATGATCATAATTTTGTGGGATTTTATCAAATTTGAACCTCTGACCCCCATAACTATTGTTAGTGGGTAGGGTTTCTCGTTGAGTTTGTTTGGCATCCAATGCCCTATTGGAACATATGGACACAACTTTAAGTAAATGTTTGATAAAGGTGATTCCAAACATTCCTAATGTTACTCATCATATCCTAGGAAAAGTAGAGGGAATTCATTCTAATTATGTCTAGAACAAGATAACCCCATTGCTCAAAATTTTCTAAATATTATTTGAAAAGAGATTCACATTGGGGTCACCATTTAGTTTATTGACACTTTCAATGGGGAACTATGTCATATTTGGAACAACTTCCTTTGATTTTTCACAATCCTATGGACTCACATTCTCTCTTTCCAAAGGTGGTTGGAATTCACCACCAAGCTTTATGATGTCGGGTCATTGATCAGTATGAGATTATTCGGTGTCAGATATTCCATCCATGGGTTCCACCATAGATTTTGTTTTATAGTTTAGGTATCCCTTTCATATTTATTACATGTTTTTGAATCTCATTACCACCTCATTCTATTATTCCATATGATATAAGTTTTCAATTATTTATAGTGGTGAGAGTTCCTATGATTAGAATAAAATGAAAAAAATACTATATTGTACTTAGTGCAAATGTAGTGGTCATAAATGTCCATGTTAATAGTTTTGCATATGGATTTTTCATGAATTATTATAGATCAAGGGTATGTGGGGCTTGTTAAAAAATAAATATCATGAAACTATGATAATTGAAAGGATTCATCAAATGGAGGCTCCCGAAGGTGGTTTCAAAAAATTTTAGAGTTTCATCAAGGTTGTAGTTTTTTTAATCAAGGGTATATAGAATATGTGTTCACCCTAGATATCCATGAATTAGGATTCATTAAATATATAGGTAATGAAAATAATTGTGTTATATGAATCATGAGCCTTTAGTGTAAATGATTTTCTTTATTTATGGGAGTCTTTCAAAACCCATCTCAAACATAATATAATGATTTTAATAACTCATGTGAGGAAGATCATGAATGTTCCTCACATATGGGAATCCATGGACATTCTAGGTTATGAATATCAATGTTTTACTAGTTACGATCTTTAGTTGAATGTTTATAGCTCATATAATCCTATAATGTGGGGATGATGTGGGTATTGATAATCATACATGTCGTTAGAGTTATGTTTCATGGAAGAAACATATATTTTCAAAGCTACGAGTTTCATAGTTCTCTAACTCATAATCACAAAATTCCAAAATTTCACTAACTATTCTCCTTTAATAGTATATTTCTTGGATTAGCCATGATTTTCATGGATTGACCATCTTTTCCACTGATTTTGTCATGAATATTATTTTTTTTGCATAATCAAATATCCCATATTTAATATTACTTGAAACATGATCATATCAACTGTAAAATCTTATTTTAATATAGTTCATATAATTTATATTATAAAAACTTTATATTTTAACATTTTAAATTAAATAATAAGAAAAATTATTAATTTAATATAAACTCTATTATATTTATCCTTATTTTATAATTTCTACGCATTTTATAAATTAGCATAAAAATTCTATAAATACCTTTTATATAAAAATTATAATTCAATGAAAATAAATGATTTGTTTTTAATATTAATAATAAATATTATGGATGTTTATTTATTAATTCCTTTATAAATTTAATAACAAATTATAAACATTTCATAATTAATTAATTTATAAACACATTGTAAATTAAATAAATATCCCCAAATACCTTTTCTTATATAAAATTTATAATTTTTTTATAAATTATCTTAAGAAATTCAAAATTAAAAAAATAATTTTTTATATCATTTTTTATGATTGTATTATCTACTAGAATCCAAAATCTTATCATGGTTAATGATAAGTGTATCATGGATTGGAAAAATACTTTCAACACCGACTATCTAAAATTTTGACAGGCCCCACATTTTAAAGGTTATACACATATATATTTTGTGGTTCAGGGATTAATGCTATTATAGGCTATGGAATACTATATTATACATTAAAATATAATAAAAACCAAATTATTTACACTATTCCATATATTATGATATCACATATTTTATGGTGGAATCCTAGAAAAGCATATAATATCATATATCATAAAAACGTCCATAGTTCAAAATCTATCTCATTTATTATGATTGAGAATAAAATATTATTTTTATCTTTATTTTAACCATGATTTATTGAATTAGAGAAGTATGTAACGATACCATTAATGGGTTTAATAGGATCAATAAACAATTATCCATGAATTGAAAGATAAGGAAACTAATACCTAGATCATCCAAGATATTAATACTAAAACCATGTATGATACAAAATAAGGAAAATATCATTAAGAAGGTGGTGACATGATTCCGAAAAGTTCTACTAGTGGCATGATGTATAGATCTTAGTGAGAATATATGGCATGGGGAAATACAACATTAAAAGTGGAAAAAACATGATAATAAATTCATATGTTTCTAGGATTTTCTAAAAGATATTCCCATCTTATTCCTAATCAGTAAGGTAATATTACTACTAGTTACACCAAGATCTCATTTGAGACAACTAGGAATATGGGTGAGGAAGTGATGCATATAGGTTATATTGTTAGCTCTTAGGCCACAGGGAATCACATGAGCCATAGTTTTCTATAATGGTGGAATGTCCTCTGGCGGTGGAGGAAGCTTCATGACCATGTCCATGTCAGTTGGAAAAAAATTAATCTCTTGTTGGTGAGGGATTTAATAGAGTGTATGTAGATAAATGAGATATTATTCCTCAACATATGTTTCCAAACTAGACCATGATGTCCCCAATATTAGCAGATTAGAAGTATAGATGAAAGAGGTTAAAGGTGGAGGGTACAAATACACAACAAGACCATGAAATAAATCCAAAAAATAATCTACATGCAGGTACATATATAAGGATTTTGGAACCTTTTAAACCTCAGTATCTTGGATTCTCATCCTTAGTTGATGTGTACCTTCACCAATCTATAGTGCTGGGGGAGGGATAATTTCTCTTGAATCATTGGTATCCTTAGATCCAAATAAATCATGGGTAAACCAATATTGGTGCACCCAGTAGTATATTCAGTGATGAAATGAATGTTTCCTAAGTGAGAGTCTCTGAGAGTCATAGGGAGTTCTAAAACATTCGATATGGTTGGAACCATAGGATGTACTTCCATAATCATTGATAACCCCTCTTCTATAATGAGGTCCTTTAGAGCATTGGATTCCTTAGATATGGGAGGCGAGAACTCCATGATGGTTTCCAATAGTTTCTATGGTTATGAGAGTCAATCCAACATTCCAAATGGGTTATTCCATTATTGATTCCAATATAGATAAAAAATCCCCTTGTGTGGTGAGGATGAGTCTAGATGTGTCAGTGGTGTCCAGGGACACATGATCCATCAATGTGGAACTCTATGAGGTAGGGTTGAAAACATGACACTGCTATGGGTATCATGTCATCTCAACTAGGTAAATAAGATAAGGGAATAAATCAACATGTTCATCCTCCAATGGGGCTACCCTATGTTGTTAGTTATTTCAGGTGGTGGGATCCCTCCTACGAAACTATTATTTTGTAGTTGGGAAGACTAGGTCTTGAACAACCCTTACCTACTTGGTGTGGGGGATATTGTTGTCAATGATTTATAGATAGAGACTCATAACATGGTTGATAGTGGAAATAGAGGCAGATTTACTCCAATGTTCTCTTTAATGACTGTGTCATCTGAATGGAGTCACAACCTATAGTAACTCACAATCCATTTCCTGGCTGGGGATGACTCCATTCTCCTCATACTGTTGGATGAAAGAAATGGTAACCCTTTCCGAGATGATCTTTTATGGGGATATGGGGATTGGTTTTCTAAGATCCGTATAATATGGTTCTGTCACTACATGAGCATAATTTTGTGGTATTTGTACATAATTGAACCTTTGGACTCAATGCCTATTGTTGGTGGGTGGGGTGGCTCATTGAGTATGTTTGGTAGCTGATGAACTATTGTAACATATAGATCAATCTTTTAATAAATTTTTGATGAAGTTGATTCCTATCATTCCCAATTTTACTCATCCTCTCCTAGGTTATGGAGAAGTAATTTATACTGATTATATCTAGAACTAGATATACCCAATGCTCATCATTTTCTAATTATTTTTTGAGAATATATTCACATTGAGTTCACAATTATATATTTAAAACATACAATGGGTAACATTGTAAAAATGTAATAACATCCTTAGACTTTTCATGATCATGTGGTATTATATTCCTGCTTTACTATGGCATCCCGCCTTTTATTACAGAACTTTTCATTACATTTTACAAACCGAGGATCTTTAAAGTCTAGTGTCTTGAAAATCAGGAATAATATACATGAAAACATTAAAAATTATTGTAATACACTTGTAAGGATTCATAAAAGGTTCATCCTATGTAAAATTACTAAATATCATAACTTGGATACATACATCAAAGGAAAGGGTGAGCAGAAGGCCCAGTAAGGAAAGCAAGGGAATCAATTTACTTGTGATATCAATAAAAACTTGATAAAAAACATAAATACATGAGAAATGTAATTAGAGGAATATCATAAAGAAAAGAACATGAATCATAACGTGAATATTTGGCTACAAAATTTAATTTACACATTCATGAACATATCACCATGGTTCATCCCCAAGGTTTCATAAAAATTACCAAGGTTATTCACGAAGGGATCATGAAACTTGTCATCTCTAGAGATTAAATTATTTACCCAATGAATTGGAGTGATATTAGGGTATCACACTTCATATTTATTTATTTTCATGTGATACACATGGATAATAATAAAAAAAATCATAAATAACACAATGGGAATAAAATAAATGGGTTTCATGTCAAAATCATGACGGTTAAAAAGTGCTTAAAAATAAGACCATTATGTCATTTATAACCCATAGAAAGGGAGTAAGGGTTATATGTATGTAAATTATAGAATCAAATAGATCTATTTTATGTCCTTATTAATACCTCTAGAAATTATAATATATTTGGGTATTAACATAAATAAAACAAGATAATTTCTTGAGAAAAAGAGAGATATTTTGAGACGTAAATTCTACAACATAACATTTATATAACATGGTTATAGAAAATATTAAAAAGAGAGGGGAAAAGTGTAAAAAACTCACAAATAACTCATAATACAGTATAGGGACATAATTAAATTTAAATACGATCATGGTATGCACGTTTGAATGACATAACACATGAAAATGAAACATGAATGATAAGAGAAGATGTGATTTCATTTATAAAAATTCGGCAGCCTGACGACATAAATAAAAAATTCAGAAAATTATTTGATGAGATTAAAATTGGTAACTCATCAATTGGAACTGAAATATATAGTAATTGGGATATAGTAGAACATACCCAAACATAAGAATATGGAAACTAGAAGACATGACTAGAGGTCATGACTTAAAAGAGGAGAGTGAATGGTTCTCTTACCTTGAAGAGTAACTTTGAAAAATTGATGGTTGGGACCTTGGGAGATTGATGGAAACATGGGAGGACTATTGGAGTGGTAAAAATACAATAGATTAATTGATGATAACTTTTTAATCAAATTAATGAAAGAATAGTTTGTTATTTATAGAAAAATTGAGAGAATATTTTATTAATTTACAAGGGACACCTCATCAGTGGTATTTGCAAAACCATGGGTTTTCCAATGGTATTTTCCCATTGTATTGGCCACTTAATACACCTCATAGAATATAATACTATTCAGAAGTCAAATGTAATGATTAAATCCTTATTACATCATTACCGGATGTCATTAATCACACCAAAACTCAAAACTGTATTTTTACTATTCACCAAAAACAAAACATTTTATAAAAATACCATAAATTCACCCTAACCTAATATCGATGCTCTAAATTCAAAAATTAACTCCATTTTATGATTTTTTTTCCAATTATGAGATATTTAATTTTTAGGTATCAACACTATTTACCTGAAAAAAATAATAACACTTAACTAATAATTTCTGAAAGAGTTATTTACTTATTGTATTATATCACTTCACCATTCAAGGTTTCTAAATTGTAATTATAATTTCTTAAGTGATGTTATTATTCCATTGGTCACATTACTATTTATAAGGGTAATATTACTATTCATACTTTACTATTCACTAAAAGATAAATTGATCTTATCAGACTCTAAATTTCTTACTGATCATAACTCTAGAAGAGATTTTTTTTGAAAATAATTTTATATTATAAATTATTTAAAGTATACAAAAATATTTTAAATTACCCTTTTTCCAAAATTTCATCAATAATATAGAACTTCTATAAATTCATCATATATTTATCCATGCAATTGAAATACACAAATTTTACTATAAGAATAAATAACAATTTTATTTATACAAAAGAATTGCACAAAGTAACTAAGGCCTTGTTATATATCCCTTTATAACACCTGCATAGGACTTGAGTGGAAGGTGTGGTATGGTGATAGAATATTGGGGTGTCTCGAACAACATTGCATGAGTCTTGATTTCTATCATCTTGAACTTCTCCCTTAGAAGATTCTGTTAAAACATCACATGTTGAAGCTCAACATGGGATTGGTTCAGAGAAAATCCTTGTGATGAAACCTCCTTTCTAAGCTCTGACAGATGTGATTTGTATTGCCCAAGTCTACTTGATGAGGTCATCGACTCTTCTTTCTGTGTTAATTAATCATGATCATTTGTAATTATAAACAATGATAAAAATGTTATGGATTCCAACGGTCGTATTTACCAAGGTTCGTATTGACCAGTGGTCTTATTACAGTCAAAACCCAATGGTATTATTTTAATTATACTAACTTCATTAATTAAAAGAAATAATTTTTTTGAATATAAAATAAAATAACACTCAAATTTAAGAAAAAATATTATTCCAAAGATTGGGTAATTACATTCTTCCCCCCTTAAGAAATTTAGTCCCTAAAATTTCAACTCATAACCTCATAAGAGAAAAGGTGTTGGTACTTTTACCTCATAGAGTCCTCTGATTCCCATGTGGCTTCTTCATATTTGTGGTTCCTCCACAATAACATTATAGGGTTACTAGTCTTGTCGATCCAAGATCTCCACTGGGTTCTCCTCATAAGAGGAGTCATGTTCAATTTTTACCACCTCTGGATTTAGTACATGTGAATGGTCAAGTATGTACTTCCTCAAGAAGGATACATGGAAGACATCATGAACTTGTGCTAGATTTGGAGGAAGTGCAAGCCAATTGGCCACTACTCCTACACGATCAAGGACATAATATGGATAAATGTACCTAGGGATGAGCTTCCCTTTCTTCCCAATCCTCATGAATCTCTTCCAAGGTGAAATTTGATTAAAGACTTTGTCACCAACATCAAACTCGATGTCACTTCGACGGTTGTCGGCATAGCTCTTTTTTTGACATTAAGTAGCCATACTGTGTTGCTAGCTAGAATAGACCATTTCTATCATCTATTTCACAAGATTATACCAAAGAATCTTTCTCTCACCAGCTTCATCCTAACAAGTAGGAGTTCTACATCGATTCCCATATAGAGCTTCATAGGGCGCCATTTGAATGCTCAAGTGGAATCTGTTTTTGTAAGAGAACTCAACTAATGGGTGATGTTTATCCCAACCACATTTAAATTCCATTTATCATGTTCTCAGCATGTCATCGAGTGTTTAAATTTTCCTTTCAGACTAGCCATCAGTTTGGGGGTGATAGGCCATACTAAAATTCAATTCGGTACCTAGAGCATGTTGAAGACTTATGCAAAATTTTGATATGAACCTTGGATCACAATCAGATACGATAGAAAGTGGAACTCCATTTAGCCTTACCAATTCCTTTACATAAATCGTGGAAAGTTGATCAAGAGAGAAATATTTTCAAATAGAGATAAAATGGGAAATCTTTGTGAGATAGTCCACAATAACCCATATCACATTGTTTCCTTTGGAAGTTAATGAGAGACCACTGATAGAGTCCATTGTGATATTTTCCCACTTCCATGCTGGCATGGTTAGTGTTTTCAATACCAAATTATGATTTTGTCGCTTTTACTTCACTATCTATCATACCAGACACCTTGAAGTGTAGTCAGAAATATCCCTTTTCATATTTTCTCACCAATAATGATCATAAAGGTCTCTATAAATTTTTGTACTTCCAGGATGTATAAAGAGCATAGAGCTATGAGCTTCATCCTTCAGCTCCTTCTTTATTTTTGGAATAGATGGAACACACAGTCTTATATGAAATTTCAGTACACCTTCTTGATCAATATTTATATCAGGAAACTTCCAATCCTTCACATCCTCATTCTTATTCCTAAAACAAAGGATCTTCTTTCTAAGATTTCTTGATCTTCTGTAGTAATGACGGTTGAGAAATAATTTAGATTTGGGTTGATGATGTCGCTTCCCTTATAATTCCTATGTCCATATTTACTAGGTCATTGATCAAAGGATCTCATTGAATCCTCATCATGGAATGAGAAACCGGGTCTTTCCTTCTTAATGCAACAACAACTTTGTTTTCTCTTCTGGGATGATAATGAATTGAACAATCATAGTCTTTAAGAAGTTCCGACCATCTATTTTGTCTCATGTTCATTTCCTTTTTTGTGAAAAATATACTTCAATCTTTGATGGTATACGTATATATCACATTCAGTTCTCTATAACTGTTAATTTTCCATTCAAGACTACTGAGATTTCCTTGCTTCTATATTTGGTCATAGCGTTATACTTTGAGAGCTAGTCTGTCCCAAGTATAATGTTGAATTTCAGCATGGGAATGACTACTATATTTGCGATATGATTATGCTCACTAAAGTAAATACTAGAGTTTCTAAACATTGACGATGCTTGGATAATACCACTAGGAGTCTTGACTGATAACTCTACTATCAGAAATTCATGGGTTGATTCTAAATTCATTGCAATCTTGGAAGAAATAAATGAATTCATAGAACTAGAAGTAAACAAAGTACTTTCTAGCTTTGAGAGAATAGAAAGAGTACCTGCCATCATATTATTTTCCACTTCAAATTCAGCTATAGTGATTGAAAAAGTACAAATTTGTTCCCTTAGCCTTGGCTGAGGATGATGTTGATTCCCCTCCACTGACCTCAAGTTTTCATAGTGATTGGAAAAGTTCCCAAGATTTCCACACATATAGCATTGGACATCATGTAGGGCCTGCACCATCTTCCTCTTGTTGTTAGTGTTTGGGAGATGAGTCTTCTCTTCACCACGACAATTCTGTGTGATATGGCCATCTCTTCCACACTTTTAACACTTCCTTCTTCTGAGCAGGGAGTTTCTCTAATGCTTCCTCCCATAGTTATTACACATGGAACGTTACAGTTGCCTTCCTCCTCTTCTTTGATCAAAATTCCTCCTTAATCTTGGATCCATTGATCATTTCTTTTTAATGGATTTATGTGACCATTGTGTCTGACAAATCTTCAGTGAGAATTTCATCGCACTTTTCACGATCTCCTCGTAGCTATCATAGTCTCGGTTGGCAAGATTATTTCATAGATGAGGTCTCGGTCCACTGAAGAATATACCAACCTTACCATTTAGATTCCGTAAAAATATATAGGTGTAACGTGAAAGCCTGTTGAAGTTCATCTCATAGTGTCCCATAGATTCATTCTCTTTCTTCTTTATCTCAAGAAACTCCATCTCCATTTTTGTTCTAATCGAATAAGGGAAATACTTATGAAGAAGATCCCTCTGAACTCTTCCCAATCCAAAGCTTCAACCTCCACTATTGGACTCAAGTTTTGAATTAGTTACCACCACTGATCAGATTCTCTCTCTAACTAGTAAACATCCAGTGTGACCTTCTCTTATTCCAATTAGCAGAGAACATAAATGATCTTGTAAATAGTACTGATCCACTATACAGCAATAAATGGGTCTGTAGATCCACTGAAGGTTGGTGGTTTTTGATCCATAAAGGACTCAATATAATGTTGTTCCCTTCATGGTGAGATTGGTCTCTCAGCTTCATTCATGTTATTTCCCATAAATTGAGTCAATTGGTTCATCATTCTCATAAAATATTCCATTCTAGATTCCATTAAAGGGACATTAGTGCATGGTCCATTGCGATCACCATTTTCATAGTTCATCCTATTGTCTGCCATTTTCTAAAATAATAAAACCTTATTTAGAGGCTCATTTCATGTATTAATTTTTTATCTATAATGGATTTTATGTCTTAAAACTTCATGCTCAAAAATTACATTTCTCTATAAATCCTTCACAATGATTTATAAAAGGCTTATGATTAACCAAACATATCCTCTGGAAGTGTCAAACCATGAGTGCAAAAAGTCTTGTTGTCATGTACCAGGATACCTTAGGTCAAGAATGAAACTCCATGTTGGAGTTTTCACTCCTAAGTACATTTGTTCCAGAGCCACATCCACTTGTTCGTATCCAGACATGGATTAATTTGTTCGAAAACCACTTACTTAATATTTAACCAAAATACCAGGAAGTTTTCTTATATTTAATATTTTATATAGGGTTATTACTAAAGTTTTCATAGCCTAATTTCCATAAATAACTAAATTATCCATTGATACTAACTATGGAATCCTTCCTTTTATTACATAACTTTTCATTACATTTTACAACTAGAAGATCTTTAACGTCTAGTGTCTTTGAAATCCGGAACAATATACCTGAAATCATTAAAAATATATTCCAATCCACTTCAAAGGATTCATCAAAGGTTAATATTTTGTATAATTACTGCATCTCATAACCTAGAGACATGCATCAAAAGAATGGGTGAGCAGAAGGCCAAGTAAGCAAAGCAAGGGAATCAGTTTACTTGTGAAATCAATAATAACTTGATGAAAAACATAAAGAAATGTGAAATGTAATTAGAGGAATATCATAATGAAAAGAACTTGAATCATAAAATTAATATGTGGCTATAAAATTAAATTTGTACATTCATTAACATATCACCAAGGTTCATCCCCACGGTTTCATAAAAAGTACCAAGTTTATTCACCAAGGTATCGTGAAACTTGTCATCTATAGAGATTAAATTGTTTACCTAATACATTGGATCCCTATCAGTGAGAACCCTTAATATGTATTTATTTTTATGTGATCCACATGGATCGTAATCAAACATTTCCTAAATAACCCAATGAGAATAAAATAAATGATTTTCTGTCAAAATCCTGACTTTTAAAAAGTGATTAAAAATAAGATCATTATGTCATTTATAATCCATGGAAGGGGAGTGAGGGTTATATGTATGTAAATTAAAGAATAAAATTGATCAATTTTATGTCTTGATGAATATTTCTGGAAATGTAAATAGATTTGGGTATTCACATAAATAAAACAAGATAATTTCTTGAGAAAAAGAGAGATATATTGAGATACAAATTCTACAGCATAACAACTATATAACATGGTTTAGAAAATAATAAAAAGAGAGGGAAAAAGGTCAAAAACTCATAAATAACTCATTATATAGTATATGGATATAATAAAATTTAAATAAGATCGTGTTATGGTTGTTTCAATGACATATGACATGAAAACAAATTTGAAAGAAAAGAGAAGATGTGGTTTTTTTTATGAAAATTTGGCAGCCTAACAGTTTCAATTAAAAATTCAAAAAATTAGTTGATGGGAGCGGAAAGGGTCTCTCATCAATTGGACATGAAATGGATAGTATTAAGGAAACATGAAAACATACCTCATCATAAGAATATGGAAACTAGGACACATAACATAAATGAAGTCATGACTTAAAAGAGGAGGGTGAAGGTTTCCCTTACCTTGAAGAGTATATTCAAAAGATTGAATTTTGGGAGTATGGGGGGGGGGGGGGCTTCAGGGAACCATGGGAGGACTCCATGGGAGGTAAAAAGACTAGATCATTGTTGATGATTAATTTTCAATGAATTTAATGAAGGAATGGGTTGGTATTTATAGAAAAAGTGAGGGAATATTTTATTAATTTCCAAGGGACACCTCATCGGTGGTATTTGCAAAACCATGGGATTTCCAATTGTATTTTCCCATTGTATTGGTCACTTGGAACACCTAATTGCACATATCACTATTCAAAATTCAACCAAAATCATTAAATCATTAATGATGTCATTAATCAAACTGTAAGTGAAAACTGCTTTTTTACTATTCACTGAAAGAAACATTTTATAGAAATCTCATAAATTCACCCTACCTAATATCGATGCTCTAAATTCAAAAATTAACTCCATTTTATAAAAAAATTATAATTATATGGTATTTAATTTTTACTTAAAAACACTATTTAACCAAAAAAATACTAATACTTAACTTACAATTTCCGAATCAGTTATTTACTTATGATATTATATCACTTCACTATTCAAGATACCAATATTATAATAATACTTTCTTAAGTGAGGTTACTATTCCATTGGTGACATTACTATTCATAAGGGTAATATTACTGTTCATACTTTACTATTCACTAATTTTTTTTAATCTTATTAGACTCTAAATTTCATACTGATCACAACTGTAGAAGACCATTTTTTTAAAATAATTTTACATTATTAATTATTCAATGTATACAAAAATATTTTAAATTAAAATTTTTCTAAGATTTCACCAATAATATCAAACATCTATAAATTCATCGTATATTTATCCAGACACTTTAAATACACAAATTTCACCATAAGAATGAATAAATTTTTTTATATAAAAGGATTATACAAAGTAACTAAGGCCTTGTTACATAGCCCCTTATAACACCTACATAGGACCTAAGTGTAAGGTGTGCTATGGTGATAGAATCTTGGAGTGGTGATTTCTATCAGCTTGAAATTATCCCTTAGGTGATTCCGTTCAAGATTCACATGTTGAAGCCCAATTTGGGCTTGGTCCAGAGAAAATTCTAGTGATGCAACCCCTTCCCAAGCTCTTACAGATGGGCTTCGTAAGGCCTGAGTCTATTGGATGAGGCCATCAACACCTCTTTCTGTATTAAATAACCACAATCATTTGTATTTGTAAACAATAATCATAATGTTATAGATTCAAACCGTTATATTGACCAACAATCATATTACAGTCAAAACCCAATGATATTATTTTAATTATACTCACTTCATTAATTAAAAGATATAGTTCAATTCTGTATAATATAAAATAAAATAAAAATTCAAGAAACAAATATTATTCAAAATTTCGGTTTGTTACATTTACAAGGGTGTGTGGCCTTCACCACAAGGTTTTATGATGTCATATCCTTGATCAGAGTGAGATTATGGGATGTTCTATCCTCCTTCCATGGATTCCACCATGGATTATGTACCCTATTTTGGGTCTCCCATACATATTTAAAACATGAACATGAATCTCATTCCCATGTCATAATTGGTGTGAAAAGGCTAGGTATAAGGGTTCATGATAACAGTTTAGCATATATATATTCCATGAATATTTCTAGATTAAGTGTATGTGAGGCCTATGAGCACTTAACCTTCATGAAACATTTTTAGTGAAAGGAGGTGTCAAATAGATGCTCCTCATATATGTTTCATAAAAATCAAGAGTTTCATAATGTTTGGAGATATTTGAAATAAGGGTATATAGATTAAGTGTTCTACCTAGATATACACGACTTAGGTTTCATGAAATATAAAGGTATTTCAAAGCACTGTGTTGCGTGAAGCATAATCATTTTGTGTAAATTATGTTATTCATGTATGGGAGTCTTTTAAAATCCATATCAGTCATAATTTGATTCTATGATGGAATCATGTGTGGACATTCTGGAATGTTCCTTACCTATGGGTATCCATGGGACTTCCAGGTCAGGATGTTCAAAGTTTTACTAGTTGAGAGCTTTAGTGGAAATTTTATAAGTCATATCTTCCTATAATGAGTGGTTAATGGGGTATTTATTGTAATAGGGGCCATTAGAGGTATGTTTTATGGAATATTATCATATTTTCAAGGTTATGAGTTTCATGGTTCTCTGAATTCCATACATGAAACACTATAATTTCTCAAAATGTTATCCCTTGATGATGTTTTCCATAGATCTACGTTGATTTTCACCAATTATCCATTTTTTCTATGATTCCCTCATGAATATTATATTTTATAATAAAAAATATCCTATATTTAATAGTACATCAACCATGATCATATCAAATTTCAAATCTTGTTTTGATATAGTTCAAATAGTTTCTCTGATAAACCATTTCAATTTGAGCATTTTTAAATTTTTATTTAGGAAAGAATCATAATTTAAAATATACTACATTATATTTAGCTTTATTTTATAATTTACACTCTTTATAAATTACATTATATATTATATATATACATTTTATATCAAAAATATAATTCACTCCCTATAAATTATTTGTATTTAACATTAATAATAAATATTATGGATGTTTATTTGTTAAATGTTATTAGAAATTTAATAAAAAATTATAAACACTTTATAAATAAGTAATTTATAAAAACATTATAAATTAATGAAATGTCCCTAAATAAGCTTTCATACATAAAATATATAAATAAATCATAAATTATCCCATTCAATTCATAAATGAAAAATATATATTTTTCCATCATATCACTTTTTATGATTGTATTATCAATCAAAAACCATAATCTTATCACAACTAATTATAAGTGTATCATTTCTAAGGAAATATCCTTTGAGCACTCGCTATCTCAAATTCTCATATTGCTATGGTTTTAGAATTCTCTATTTTTTAGTTTTGCGGATTGTTGTTATTTTTGAATATGAAATAATATATTATAAATTGAAATATAACAACAATGAAAGGATATACACTAATAAATCTCCTATGATATAATATATTCTATGTTTTAATCCTATCAGAACATATAATATCATATATCATGAAATAATCCATTGTACCAAACTTGTATCATTTTTTATAATTGAGAATAAAATATTATTTTTCTCTTTATTTAAATCATGTTTTCTTGTATTAAAGAAGTATGTAAGGATACTTTTATTGGGTTTCACAGGATCGATTATCAATTATCCAAGAATTGAAATTCATGGAGACTAATAATAAGATCATCCATGATATTGAAGAAAAAACTATGTATAATATAAAATAATGAACATACCATTCATCGATATTCAATCACACACTTGATGAAGATCACTAATATATGTCCAAATGAATCCTCACTCCTAGTGTATCAATTAACTAACAAATTATCCAATATTTGAGTGTGATCCAATTTTCAAATACAATATGATATTACCTCCTTATGTAATGGAATAAAGAGAAGATATCTACTAGTTTTATGAATCGACAGAAGGTTGAGATGAAATTTTCAAGGCCTTATCATATTTATATAGGACACAAGGTCACTCATTAATAAATTTATGAAATTAATCATACAATCATAATGTATATTTAAATTTCATGTAGTTGCAAACAATTTGTAACCCTTCAAAATATTAATTCAATTTACATTTAAATTCATTTTTTCATTATCCCATACATTTCATCATATTAAATGTAGATAATTAATGATAACAAATATGTAAGAAGATATAAACATAAAATTTTAATGATAAATTATATTATCAATCCTACATTATGATTAAATCATATGAAAACTTATGATTAAACCATATCATATAGTATAATAAGGCTAAGTTAGAAGATTGATATCCTATATTACCCCTAACAATATTATTAAACAAAATCAAATGTTATGACTTTGGTTTATGCATTTGATAAAATATTACATAACTATGTCATAACTTATGATATAATCTCAAACCTATCATCTATGTAAAGGATTTAGGAAATATCTCTATCATTCATGGAGATGAACTTAGAGGAATAAAAATAATCATTTAATATATGATAAAATACATTATAAAACCTCAAGGAAAGAAAAATATATTTCAATTGATCATCATAATAAAAAACATGAAGACACTCCTATGATATAGAGCCTCACATAAGGCTTGAATCTCAAACTTATTCTTGAGGACCATTCATGAAAGCTAAAATTTTAAATATATAGGATGATACCTTTAAGGTATTTGTTTATAATGTTTATAATGTGACTTAAACCATTATGGGACTATTTATAACGTAATGTTACCTTTCTTAGATTTTCAAGAATATATATAACCCATTTCACTCATGAAACCTCAAATTTTCATGTAATATAACCATTTATTCAGCTAACCTTCATTGATTTTAATCATTCACGGTCATGAAAATATTATTAACTCTAACCCACTATCACATATGTTATTTCTTATAAAAACATACCAGAGTTCTATAAAATCAATATTCTCTTTATTATATATGTTATTTTCCATAAAATTCATTTTAATTCACTTACTACCTCAGATTGATTAATTAATATATTGGGTTTCCTTTATGAAGGTCATTTAACTTCACAATGTTTATCTATACACCCCAAAAATTGATATACTCTTATGTAATTACCACACATGGTTCATACTACAAGACCTTAAAAAGTATGGTGTTTTCATTTTCATATGAATTAAAACTAAACAGTATGACTAATTTTCACCTAACAATAAATAATATGGTAATTGCCTTTCTTGAATAACCCTAAATTTCATAGTACACCATATTTCATGACTTAAAATCATATGATTATTTTCTCAATGCTGAGTGTTATACCATAATCATATGTATTTAAAATATATATTTTATACTGTATACATTTCTTAAAAAATAAATGAACCATTTCTAAAGGGAAAATACCATTCCATGATATATGGTATCAAATTAGGTGAGTATCTTTACATTAACTGTGATATATTGGAAGAATCCTAACAGTTCAATACTAATATCACATATGCCCCTTCTTTCCATAGAAAATCAGATTTCATTGGATCATATTTCATCATCAGGTTCTCTCTAAGGAACACACACTTAATTCTATGATATTCTCTATGGGACATCTCTCTTTTCTAGTACTATATAAGTGATAAATTATTTCCCTCTTATATAGATATAAACCGTAGAAAAAACTTATTTTATTTATAGACAAAACTAAACTTCAATTTAATATTATTACTTAATTATACAACATTAAACAATGGATTTACTTCCTATAGATATTTAAAATATAGATTGTATTTATTAAACATAAAATCCCTGAGTTTCTCCCTACTCAGTATTAAATTATTGTGTATGTAAAAAAAATTAAACTCATTAAGGACACCCCATAATATCTCAAATTTTATAGTGAATTCAGACATGATTTTAAAATATATAGTGTTTAATTATTCTAATTTTATGAGTATAAGATTCCACATGAAATATGAATTGTAAAATAATAATATTATCATTAATTTATATATATGGATATAACTATTTTTTCAATCAAATATAATATATTTTTTAAAAATCATGTTATTAGATTAATTGATGTACTCAGGAATGGATTTAGGAATCATTTTATAAACCTGTCTCAAATCTATAATAAAGTCTCCTATAACATAATAAGCTCATTCTAATATGATACAACCTTATATACAACCAACTTTAGCCAACATATCCTATTTTTTTATTTGTCCAAATATAAGGATAATACTGGGGAATGAAAACATGAAAATCAAAAAAAAAAATAGTGATCCCAATATAAATTGTTTCTCCTTCTACCAAGTTGATTGAGTGTCCATTCACATTTTACCATTTAACATTCTACCAATAATCTATATTTTTAAATATATCTTTCAAAGTCTAAATGGTAAAAATGTAAATGAAAAGAGGCATTTTATGGAAACCCTTAACTAGGAAATGGGCAAGGAAAATGAAGTGAGTAAAAAATTTAATGCTAGGCAGTCTATGAAAATTTTAGGAATAATGTCTATAAAGGGATAATTATAATTTTAAGAAATTTAAAATAAAAATTTTATTGTGTTGTTGGATTCAGTATGCAATGTTTACCCTTTGGTTATATCATGGAAATTTTTTTATAGTTTTTGGAATATTTCATATTGTAATTAAATAAATTTATTAATTATTTTAATAGTTTAGTTTTAATGAATTATTTTTATAAACTAAATAATGTGATCGATGTTGAATATTAATGGTGGTTATGACATGGAATATTAGATAAACAGAATGGTTAGATAATATTTTTGTTAATGTCATGTCCATCTAGTGATATTAATATGAGGAATTGAATTAGAAAGTAAATGGTGTACTTTATTTTAATGATAGCAGGGAATTTATGGAGTGTATAGTATTAATACTCATTTGATTTAATTTTTTTAGTGCTTATAACATTTCCCATTTCTCCCATTTCTGTATAGTGATTTTGTGAAATCGGTGTAGTGTAGTGGATTGATGAAGATTGGTGACAAAGAATGGATCATAGAAATATGAACAAAGGTGATTGAGGATTTATATTGTCCATGGGATCATGGTATGTGAATCAAGAATATCAACCTTTTTAGTATTACTTATGAATATAATATGATTTTTTTATTTTATAATTGTGACATTATTCTTAATAATCCTAAATAAAGTATATGATAGTAAATATAAACTAATAATTCTTAATATTTAATTAATGAAATACTTATTATATATGAATAATTTAAATTAAAATGACTTATAAAATGGAGGACTATTGATGGGAAATTTTAAATGATCGAAATGAACTGTAGAAATTTATGGAAAATTATAATATAGGATAATATAATTTTATTTGTTGATATTTTTTATGATTAATGCTTTTTAAGTTGGTGAACACCCAATAATACATTGTGATCCGTTGAGGGTGGATAATTTCCCAAATGATGTGGGTTGTGTGATGGATAGACCTTGAGGAAAGAGACCCATAACATAGTGATACTTTTTTTATGTTTGAAAAACTCATTTATTATTTATTCATTGATCATGATCATGATTAGAAAATGATTTCATTATCTATGTTTCTAGAGAAATAGTTATTTTGTTTTCATGCATATTGTGATAAGTTTATTTTTATAAAGATAACCCAAGAATATTTATGATTTTCATAAATATTTAAAACCTTTTTTAATGTATATTTATTCATAATGTGAATTTATAAAAGGAAATTTGACTTTAAGTAAGAACTATTTTAAAACCTATAATATTCTTATGCAAAAAAAAGTGGAATAAGAGACTGTATAATGAAATATACCTTATTCAACATATAACTACATGATTTATAACAAGGGTTGAAATTTCTTACATTTCATTGATATTTTTAGTTTATATTTGTTGATAATTAAGTAAAAATCTATATAATAAATTTTATAATTTCATAAAAATATGTTTTTTTTTCAGGCAAAAAAGAGAATTAAGTTTACAAAATTATTTCAAACCAGACATTTTTAATTCACTTAAGATGAGTTATTATATAAAAAATATTTACCTTGATAATGTCTCTACTAATCCTTACATCATTTAAAAACATTTGAAAAAATGATACGATAAAAAAACTCAATAAATAGTATAAATATAATGTAATCCTATAAGACCAATGAAAAACATGAAGACACATAAATGAATTTACCTTTTTATAGTAAAAATTTTAGTACATAAATATAATATATCTAAATGAGAAAATAAACTGTTACTTAATGATAAAATTTAAAACCCATTAGAAAGCATAGGGAAACCGATGAATACATCTTGAGGAATGTGAGAACTCATGAAAAAAATTCATTAAAAAGTAATATATTTGCTGTTAGATGTTCATAACCTTTCGTTACATCATAAGTTAAAAATATTTCCTTTATAACCCATTTATACAAGAATAATATAGGTATTGAGGAGAAACATAATAAAAAACCATTTTACATCATGTTTAACCCTTATTATAATAACTAAATCCTAGTTAATTCTATAGGAATAAAATACCCAATTATATACCTCATAATTTTCCTTTAAAGACTAAATCATTACCAAATGCATTAGAGAGCTATATCAAGGTCAGCCGTCATAATAGGCTATATATATCTCACTTTTAATCTTATATAAATATCTAGTAACATATCCTGAATAAACCTTTATAATATTTTACTTTTTTATTATAAAACCAATGAAAATATAATTTTATCCCAAATGAAAAACTAATTTAGTTGTCTCCTAAAGATAAGAAAGGTTTTTGTTTACTTAAAACAAAATTTTAAAACTAAAAATTAATAGAATTTTAAGATTTTTTTAATAAATTATAAACATTTAAATTATTAAAAGATTATTGAAAAATAATAATGGATATTATAGTTGGGAAAATGGTTAAGCCATATACATTTAAAAACATTTTCCTTCACTTTTATAAAATTCAAAATTAACCCATACGAAAAATGTTAAAAATATTTATATTTAAATCCTTGTAAAGAATGTCGAATATAATAAAAATGAACATTATAAACACTTTATTCATATGTAATAACATTCTTGAAACAATTAATTGAACTAGGATATATAGGGATAAGAGTTTAAAACATTTAAAACAATGCTTTAAAAGAAAATACATTTCCTTAAGTACCATCTAGCTTCGTACATTCTCTAACTACTGAATAATATAATTTTATAAGTTTTATAATTTATTAATAACATTTTTCATTTTCATTACATTATTATTATTCATATTATTTCATTTATTTCCATCTATTGTTTATTTTATAAAATTTTAATATTTAAGTCGGACATTTTAGAGTTGTTCATTTTATAACCTCAAAACCACATTGGTGCATTGACAACAGTCAAATTATTTATTGTACCATTATCTGTAGAATATTAAAAATGTTATATTTATCATATTTATACATAATATAATTTTTTTAAAAAAATCCATGTATGTTAGACTAGAAAAATGAACCACATCATTTCAAAGAGACAACAGTTTGTACGTACACATGAATGACGTTTTCATTTTTACAATAGGTGGAAGATAGTAATGTGGATAAAATTATAATTTTATAGAATCATATATACTAGTTAAATTTGTTATTTATTCGTTATCTACATTCTTATTTACATAATTATATGTTGAAAATGATAAATTAATTGCATCGATCCATATAGGTGATATTCTACACGTATGCATGAGCTATGTTATCAATTTCAAAAAAACAAAAAGAGTAATACGGTAAGTAATTTATTAATTTTCAATAACAAATATGATGTCACATATATTAAATATATTCATTTTTCTATCATTTTAACAAGCTATATAGCACAGTGATGAAAATATATATCACCTCCTGGAGGTGGTATTCCAGACCTACGCCTGAGTAATGTTTTCATTTATCATAATATAATAGGGGTTATATCATAATTATAATAAAATTTAAGTATATGTAATATAAATATGTTATTTCTTTAGAATGTTTGAATAATATTTGAAGGAGGTATATTATTAAATTAACATGAAATAGATTGTTTTGGACTTATACCTTCCCCTCAAATATCTCCCTTTGGATTAAACCTTAAGACTTCATGGATTTGTATTTCTAGAACACAAGGACCTTTGTGACATTGGTAGGTATGTCGGGGGCAGGTTTTGGTAGGTATTGGATAAACTAGAGGGATCAAAATATGTAATTAAGGGAGGAGAGGAGGTTCATTTAACACCCCAAGATTTTATGGTATATCTTTTTTAATGTTTTATTTTTTGACTGTATAGGTTTCACACAACAGCAAGCTTAAATGAAAAGTATTATATAATTAAATATCATTTTTTAAATCAATCATTATAACCAAGTCAATAAATAGTAGAGAATTAATAT
The DNA here is from genome assembly GCA_963277665.1 of Viscum album. Lineage (NCBI taxonomy): Eukaryota > Viridiplantae > Streptophyta > Magnoliopsida > Santalales > Viscaceae > Viscum > Viscum album. The sequence continues at coordinate 52,204,626 of OY728138.1, read as the reverse complement.
AATTAGTGAAATTTATATTTCATTTATTCAATAAATTTTTTTTGACATTCATCCAAATGATTTTAGTTGTATAATATAAGAATGAATCTCATTTTACGCATTAAATGACAATAATTTTCTAAATGCAGTATTATAACATTTTAATAGAAAAATAATTTTAAAACTAAAATTTGAAAATATTAAAAAATATTTTCAACAAAATAAAAATTATTTTTAAAATAGGAATGTCTAAATTAGATAATGGTGAAATTTTTTGTATTTTTTGAGAATATTTAATTTCTAGTGAATAAGTGAAAAATCATGATTTTAATAAAACTATCCTTTTCAATATATTAATAGTTTATTTATGATATGAATAGTAACATAACCTGTAAAAGTATAAAAATTTTTTAGGAATCTTATAAATGGTATTATGATATAATTATACAATTTAATAATTAAATAAATTGTGTAGAAATTATTAATTAAGTGTTGATATTTTTGTAAAACATAAATATTTATTTTCAATTTTTTAATTGGTGTAATGATTTATAAGAAACATTATTTTAATAAAATGTTTTAAAAAATTAATCGTTTCTTTTATTATTATTATCAGATAATTTTATGAGACCATAATTATTTTTTCAAAGTGTTATAAATTTAGTCAAATTTTTTAAATTGGTACTTTCCAAGTAAAGGATGATTTTAATTGAAAATTAAATTTATCATTTTTAGAAAATTATTTTCATAAAATGTAGATAATTTTTTAATTTTAAATGTTGGAAAATGGTGAAGGTTAATTTTTGGGATTTTTTTAAAATACATGAATCATTTTGAATAGTAAAATACAGTAATTTATGTTATCAATACATTATAAGTTAAATAAACATTTGCATGAATAATTGGTAATGTAAAAAACATAATATATAATCTTGTAAAATTAATTCCCAATCCTCTTCCTAAGCCTCTTACCCATGTCCATAAGGTTCTGGTCTCAAAAGAAGACCAAAACTAATTTCGGGATGGAGGTTTTAAAGGTGAATAATTCAAGAGGTAAAAACATATTTCATTTTCATTTAATTTCTTTTAAATTTATTTTGTTTTAGTTTTCTTACTTCACCTTTTAGTCAAAACATACATGATAAATCCGATATCATTTAAATATGTGAATGTAATTATGTCTATGAAAAATCCACAATCATGTCTCTTCTCTTTTTCTTTTTTATTTTAAAGATGAAAATAATGTTTGTGAGGTGAAAATTTACCACCTTCATGGATGAAGTGTTTGTATATTTCAATTATAACTTTATGGTCAGTCATAAAACTATTTTTTATAGTAAAAATATACATTAATATGTGAAATATAACTTATTTAATGTTCTAGAACCAGTATATATATCCTGAATGCCTGAAGTTTCATTTTTTTTATTTTGGAAATACTCTTTTAATGGTTGATGGGTAACTTGGAACCATTATACAAATAATAGTAATTCATAACATATAACTAGAGTGTGATGATACAAAAACTGACAAATTAAACTAAATGATCATCACTAACACCTTATACAATGATTCATCCGCTCCCAAAATAACCAAATGATTTATGTAATAATTTAATATTCAATAGGATCGTTAATAACATATAATTTCAATTATAGAAAACTAATTAAATTTTATAAGATATTATTTATTCATATAAAAGTAAACAGATCCTGAAAACCAATGAAATGAACACACCCAAATGATAAAATTGTATTTTATAAGTCATTAAAAATATCATAAATGAACTTAATAAACTTATAATAAATAAAATAAATATTGAAAATATGTTTAATTAATTAATTAACATATATATTCTGATTATACAATACATTTAGATCAAGTGAAGAACACATTCCGACATAAGGTAAGTGCTTTCTCATCTCACCATTATTTCTATGAGATATTCCTTATTCAGAACTATCTCTTGTGGGTTTTGTATGTATACTAACCTTTGATGTATAATACCATGAATCTATTTATCTTTATGGTATTAAATGTTTTATTTGAGGACAATTTCTTTTATGGGGTATATGGTTCGATAATTTTCATTATTGTAGGGTTTTCATCCTGAACCACTATATTTTATTCGGGTTGCCTTATCTCTTTCTTAACCCCAATGTAATTATTTATTCTTTTTTAGATACATCTGAAACATTATTTCTATATTTTCAAAAATATATATTTAGATAATTTCATCTTTATTTTATGGGAGAATACATGTTTTAGAAGGATCCCTTTTCAATTCTTCCTGTTAAGCAAGCTTGATTAAAGGGATCTTACCAATTTCTTACCCATTTTCAAGTACCATACATAATATGTTTTAAGACACCATTATTTTAATAAAATCACTATGTTCATGAAAAACTATCCTTGTTCATTCATGGTTTTATAAAAAAAACTATGAATTTTTTCATTTTAAAGACTTGTTTATATTTTCCCTTAAACCCCATTGAAGTCGCATATTTCTGAAGTTCCATAAAAACTATTTTTATATGTTTACACTTTATTTGGAATCAATTATAACTCAAAAATAATTTCATTATCTGAACCTTTTATTTTTTGGGATATTTATGTTTACAATCCAATTTTACAAAAAATACAAATTATTTTCAAAAAGAACTCTTCTTTTTAATGTAAAATGGTATTTCTCATGAATTTATCAATGCATATATTAGTGTATTTTCATCTATTATTATGATTAAAATATTTGAATGTGGTATGTGATAATTTTATTTAAATATATTTTTTAAAAAAATTGATTATTTGATATATAAGGAATGCATTGGACTTAATAAGTGATGGGAGGGGCCCAATATAGCCCCTCGATGCATTGGTCGGTCTTATGAGACAAACTAGGCATGGGTTTTGGTTAAGGCCTTACCCATTTTATGTCATCTTTTTGGCTAGGACCTTGATGGTATGTTTATGATTTCAGAAATTATGAATTACCTCATTATGATATTACCTGGAAATCATTTTTTTCATAATCAGAAAGCCGGTTTATAAGGGTTCCCGGGACCCAAGGAGACAATCAAAACATTTCAAAATTCAAAAAACCACCCATCAAAAGAAACCGCGTAACTCCTCGAGCCGCAAGCCCACGCGCCGCCTCAAAAACTGGGATCACCTGCCACCGTATCATCATCCTCGGGATACGCCCCCGATGCGACCAGAAAAACCACTTTCACCGGGACACCGGTGAGGTTCACCGGCTCTCGTCGACTCCATCACCGTCGACCGTCGTCGGCCACCGTCGATCGTCGTCGTCCACCGTCGATCGTCGTCGTCTACCGTCGACCGTCGTCATCACCAACATCACAGACCTTCAGTGTCCATTGACCTCGCCGGTACAAACATCAGCGGTGCACACCAGATCATCGGTGGAGGCCGAAGAAGTCACAACCTACGGAAACTTCCACTCACACAAAAACTTCATCCTCAAAACAAAGAGGAACAAAATCATCCCATGCTCGCAGAGACGCATGAAAATCAGATAATGGGGCATAAAACCGCCAGATCCATCCATGAAGCGGAAAAACAAATTCACCCATCCAGGAACTAGAATTAGGAAGGACAGAAAGAAAAAAAACCAGAAAAACGCACAAAACCGGAAAAGGACCCAGTAAAAACCAGATCTAATTCCGAAACCCAGCGCCACTAACCTTCAGACCCCCAGAAGGCACACCCCTCACTAGATGCCTACGACCACGAACGGGAAGACTCCCCCAACCCGCGGACTCTAGGACTCGGTCGTTAGATTCCTGCACCGCCGTGAAAGAAGGCCGGATCAAGCGCACCGTCATGGAGACTGAGCCAAGGAAGTCCCCGCCGCGAACCACAAACAAGGAAGGGGAGGAAGCGGCGCCTGACTGGGGTGAAACCAGGAGGCGGCACTGGGAGAGAAAACCCTCACGCGGCGTCTCCCCTTACGGGCTCATCCCAATATGTTCATTATGAAATTATTAATTGATAATTAATGTGATTATAAAACTAATAGAATATCCATGGTTAAGCTTCATTATCAAGTGATTATTTATATGGATTTATTTATTTGGATTTTATTATTTCCATATTATTCTCAATATTATATTCTAATGGTATGTATTTTTAGACATTAACCATTACTTATTGTTTTTATTATCTTCCTCTGTATTAATTACCCTTACTGAGCATATGATCTTTCCCCTTTCTTATGTTTCATTTTTCCTATGGAGTGATGATTTATACTATAAATGAATTGGATAGATAATTTAATAGTTATGGATATTTCCAATGGAGTTTCTATGTTTTTTACTTTCAAGTTGTAAGGTCAATATTATTTTTTGTATCTGTTTTTCCAAAAACAACTAAAATGTTTGGTCCGTAGGGATGCAACTACCTTTTTAATTATACCAATGTAATAAAGTAATACACTAGCTCTAGAAAACTAGGGACAGAGTCTCTATAGTTGGTATCAGAGTAAGTTTTGTTGAAATCTTGGAAAAAGGATTTAGATAACAATGATTAGGTAAAATAACCCTAAGATAGACTTTGATGATAAGAATAGAGAAACATACTATAATTTTTCTAAACTAGATATTTTGTGGGTCATCCATACAATATATCCATGTTTGGATACTACAAGTGGATATAATTCTGGAACAAATATACCAAGGGGTAACAACTCCGAAAAGGTGTATTGGACCATACTCGGAATAACCTGGTACATAACAACAAGGCTTAATATGCACCAATTTTGACACTCCCTTGGGATATGATTAGGATAATTCACATTTACTTTACAAACCATTATGATGGATGTAACAGAAAATATGTCCCCAAAGAAACCATGTTTATGATTATAAGATTAGCTATAAATAATGTTTTTCAATTTATGTTTAGTATTTCACTAGTTTTGGGATTATACATTATATTTCATAATGTTATGATATAATATAATGTATTCCATTATTTAGAAATGGATCCTAGAGTATTTAATGTGAACCACCTCAATGCACATAATCGAAAGAGTAAGATTGATTGTTTCATTGATGGTTTTAATTCAGTGTTTCAAAGGGACGTAGTCTCCCAAAATATTATCCTCATATGAAGAAATAATATCATGCTCTAAAAATATATATAAATAATTAACCAAGTCTTATATATTCAAAGGGAATTAAGAGAATAATAGGAAATATAGAAAAATGATAGATAAAGGGAAGAAGGTAAAGAAGCATTTTCCCACCTGTGATAATTGTTTAAGGAAACACCTTGGTATATGCTTAATAGAAAAAAGAGTTTTCTTAAAGTGGGGAGAAAAATTCCACCATGCTCATGATTTTATGGAAAGGAAAGAATTTTACAATTTATAGTTCTTCAAATACAAGGATATGGGACACTACAGAAATCAATGTCTCATGTTTCAAAGAAATATACAGAAAAAGAGTATAATGGATCATGGTAATGATTATACAACAACCATAGATGAAGCTAGATGATTTATATTCCTTTGTTTGGATTCAATAATCATGTTACTTTTGTATTTTTTTAAATAATGATTTGGTTATAATAAACATGATATATATAAGTATTGTACTTCCTTACTTATTCATTATGGAATTGGAGTCATGTGATGAATAACACCAGTAATCCAGAGAAGTGATTCTGTTTTCTGTTTAACCTCTTGAATATACAAGACTTATGAAATATAACCTTAGATACATTATTTTTAAGATAATATTAAATATATATTTATGGGATAATATTGGCGACCATGAAATTGGTTAGTGATATGATGGTTTATGTTATGTTAGAATTATTAGATGTTTGGATGTAAGGAAAACCAAAGATTTTACTTTGGGAAGCATGCATGTTTCATAAAGGTTTAACGGATATTGAGGTATTATACTATTTGTTATGTGACAATAAAATCTACATTATTTAAGGAATATTATGATAATATGAATTTGGGAATGTGGTGACCTTCCTTTTAATTGTTTTGTCATTGAATGTGAACAAACATGTATTAGATGATTCATAAGATTAACTACTTGTATAATGGATCAAGTTGACCTTTGGAAATTATAATTCATTAATAACACATGTTTACCTTGTTGGTTTTAGTAAACATTTAAAGGTTAGAGGAATGAAATAAAGACCACATGACTCATTAAACGTGCTTCAAGAGTGGAAAATTCATCACGAACATTCATTTCAATGTGTAAGAGATGATGCAAAAATAGATTGAAGCACAACCAAAGGATGAGATTATGCTTATGACATGGAATGGAATGAAGTATTTTTATCTTCTCAAGGATTTTATGGATATTAAAAGATACCCTAAACTATAGGAAATGGATTTTAAAAAAAATGTTATCTTTTTTACATTTGTTTTTAAGAAATTAGTGGTCCTTAACCGATCACAATATTTAGAGTTCTTGATTTTCAACTTTCTAATAACCATGTTCTCTATCACTCTCCATCATAACATGATCGTTAGAATTTTTTTCCTATCAATTTTATTTATTTACATTAATTATTTAATAGCTTAAGTCCCGGATTTTTGGTGCCATATTCATTCCTCTTTCTATATTTTTAAGAGGATATTTTATTAAACCTATTTCTATTGTGGGTTCCTATAAAGGAAATTTGATGTATCAACCTTCGATTTGCGATGTACAGTTTAAAATTGCAAAAATAAATTTATTATAGGAGGGGAGAATGTAACACCCCAATATTTTATGGTTTGTATCTTTTTAAATTTAATTTATTTGATATCATAGGTTGCACACAACACCCAACTTAAATGAACAATGATTTACAATTAAATATCATTATTTTAAAATGGCCATTATAACCTAGTTGTTAAATTTGCAAGAATGAATAGTTTTAGCAAAATTCTGAAATTTAGATATTATATATTTGATAAATTTCTTTTACATTCATCCATGTAATTTTATATACATAAGATAAGAATGATCCCAGTTTACCCATTAAAGGACATCATTTTTTCTAAACACTGTTTTGTCTTCTTTTAATGTCACACTTGTTTTAAAACTATATTTTTAATTTATTAAATAATGTTTTCAATAAAAAAACTTCATGCTTAAAATTGTAATGTAAATAATATTTTATTGTGAAATTTATTTATTTTTTGGAAAATATTTCTTTTCCAGTGAACAAGTGAAAATCCCAATTTTTATAAAACACTCTTTTCCAATATATTAATAGTCTAATTATGATTTAATTGTAAAATCACCTATGAAAGTATACATAAAATATATGCATCTTATAAATGGTAATATGATATAATTATATCATAGTATAAGTAAATTAATGTTTTATAAATTATTAATTAGGTGTGGATATTTTTATAAAACATACATTTTTAATTTTAATTTTATAATAATTATATTTATTTAAGAGATATGTTATTTTCATTAATTGTTTTTAAAATAATTTTTTTCTTATGATTATATGATAATTTTATGGGTCCATAATTAATTTTTTTAAGTTTTATAAATTCTATTTTAATTTTAAAACTTGTATTCTCCATTTGAATGGAAATTTTAACAAAAAATTAAATTTCTCATATTAGGAAAATTGTTTTCATAAATCAAGGTACATTTTTTATTATAGAACTTTGAAAATGGTTAGGGAAAATTTTTGGTATTTTTTTAAATTACTTGAATTTTTTTTGGATACTAAAATACTATAATTTACAGTGTATATACATTATAAGTTAAATAAACTATTCCTTGAATCATTCCTAATGTAATAACCATAATATAGAACTCCCTTTTGTTATTTTATTATATTTAGTGATAATTATAAAAATATTCATACTATTTATCCAAAATAAAAAACAAATGAATAAAATATTCAAAAAAACACCCCTCTCCTCCACTATAAATACCACCCCTCGCATTCTCTTCTCCTCAAACCTCTTAAGACTTGAAGCTTAGAAAATTACTACCCAAAACTCCTCTCAAAACTCTTCCACATGTTCAGGAGTTTTTGGTATCAATAAAATACCAAAACCAATTTCCATAAGGAGGTCCTCAAGGAGAATAATTCAAGAGGTAAAAACCTATTTCCTTTCCATTTAATTTCTTTTAAATTTTTCTTCTTCTATTTTTCTTCCCTCACATCCTCTATACAAAATTAAATGATAAATATAGTATCTTATATATATTAGAATATTATTATGTCAATTTAAAATCCCCCATTAATCCTCTTATCCCTTTCCTTTTTATTTTAAAGATGAAAACATTGTATATAAGGTGTTGATTTACCGCATTCAATGACGACGTGTTTTTGTATTTCAATTACGCCTTCAAGTCTAGTAATAAAACCATTTTAATTGTTAAAAAGACATTAATATGTTGAATAAAAAATATTTGAAGTTTTATTACTAGTATATATACATAATATTAATTCATAACACAAAACTAGCATGTGGTGATCGAAAAACCGCCAATTTAATCACAACGATTACCACGAACATCTTATCAAATTATTCAACCTCATAGAAAGTAAAAAATAGACTTATATAACCATGAACTATTATGGAATATTATAATTAACATATAGTTTCAATTATGGAAAACTATTTTCATTTTACATGATCTTTAATATGTGTATAAAAGTAAACTGATACTGAAAACCAAGGAAACGAATGCTCCCTAATGATAAAATTGCATTTTATAACTCATAAAAAATGACATAAAAGAACTAAATAAAAATATAATAAATCATGTATTTGTATAAAATGTTAATTATTAATTCCTTAATTTATTTAATCTAATTTTCCAGGACATTAATATCATGTGTAGAACACATTCTGACATATGGTATGTGGTTTCTCATCTCACTTTTATTTCTGTGAGATATGCCTTATGCACAAATATTTCTTATGTGTAAAGTATGTATACTGAAATTTCATTTATAATAATATTAATATCTCTATAACCATGTTTTTCAATGTTAAATTTTAGGATCATTAATTTTATGGGTCATACGATTCGACTATTTTCATTGTGGTTAAGGTTTCTTTCCAAACCTCCATTTTTCATTCAAGTTGCCTTATCACTCTATTTACCATAATGAAATTATTCATTATTTTTATATACCTCTTCATAATTTTTTTATTTATTCCAAACCTATAATTCTAGAAAAGTTCAATTTTATTTTATAGGAGAATATATGTTTTATAAGTTTCACTTTTCAATTCTTCATGTTAACCAATTTGGATTTAAGGGAAATTTAAAATTTCTTATGCATTTTCATATACCATCAATAATATGTTTTAAGACACCCATATTTTTATAAAATCACCCTTTTTTAGGAAGCTATAATTTTTCATTCTTGGTTTTATATAGACAATTATAAATTTTTTCATTTTAAAGACTCTTTTATATTTTCCTTTAAATCTCACTGAAGTGGCCCATTTCTATAGTCTCTTAAAAACTCTTTTTACATTTTTACCATTTAGTTAGGAATAATTTATACCTAAAACTTAATTTCATTATCTTAACTTTTTCTTTTCAAGGATCATCATGTTTAAAATCTGATTTTATGAAAAATAAAAATGTTTTTGAATAAGAACTCCTCTTTCTAATGTAAAAGGGTATTTCTAAAGAATTTATAAATGGTTTTATTATAATATTTTCATCTATAGTTATGATTACAATATTTCAAGTGGTATGGGAATATTTTATTTAAATATATATTATAAATAAATAATTATAAATATGAGGAATGCATTGGACTTAGAAAGTGATATGCAGGGCCCACTATAGCCCCTCAATGCACCAGTAGAACTCATGAGTCAAACTAGATGGGTTTTTAACCAAGTCCTTATCCATTAATATAGATTTATCGGCTGAGGCATTGATGATATCATCTGGAATTATGCATTCCATTATTATGATTTTATTAATTGATAATCCATGGGATTATTTTACTAGAAAAATATCCTTGGTAAATCTTATTTCTCATGTGATTATTTATATGGAATTATTTATTCATATTTTATTATTTACATATTATTCTCAAGATTATGTTTTAATGGAATGTGTCTGTAGTCAATCTCTATTCCTTATTATTTTTATTAGTTTTCTCTGTATTACTTAACCATATTGATCATATTATCTCACCATTTTCTTAGGTTTTATTTTCCCCATGATGTAAAGATGTATACTATGAATGACATACAAGGATAATATAGGTGTTATGGATGTTTCCAATGGAGTTGTTGTGTTGTTTTTTCTGTTTAACTTAAAATGTAAAACTTATGTTTGAATCTTATTTTCCAAAAAATGTAAACTACTTAGTCCCCCAGGATGTGACTTCCTTGTTTATTATACCTATGTAATAATGTAGGGCACCAGATCTAGACAACTGGGTATGGGGTCTTTATAGTTTCCTTTTATAAGTGAGGGGAGTGTCACACTTGATTTTTTTAAAAAATATATAAATACTATAAAGATTTAATCATTGGATTATGGCTCCAAAACTATCCAATTTAGAAGAAAATGTTATTAGTAACTAAATAAAATCATCCAATAAAAATTAGGATAATAATTTGTGGCCTTACCACTTAGTTTTTACTTTAATTAACATCGTTTAACTTACCGTGGTAAGAAATGTTTTCCATGGTTACTATTAATAATGACTACAAATGTAATTGAAAATATTTATAAATTTGAAACATATAATTCTAAATATGGTATAAATTTTTAATTATTTATTTCTTATATGTGGGAAAATTTTCTTTTAATACATTTTCACAAAACTCAATGAAAAATAGTTTTTAGAAAATGCATTTTGATGTATAAAAAAACATATTCTAGAATAAAATATAATTTTGAATGATTTAGAATTTTTAGATAATTTCTAATAAAATGGATATTATTTTAGTTTAAAATTTAATCTAAAATATAATGACACTTTTAAATTTCTTGTTTTTAAAGAAAAAAAATACTATTTTTCTAAAAAACATCATTTTCACTATTGACCAAAAAATTAGTATTTTTAGAAAAATGTAGTACATTAATCATAATAAAAATAAAGTATTTTGATTATAAAAATTAAATAAATTTTATAAAATACAATATATAAACTAAATAAATTTACCTTATAAATAAAACCATATAATTCATGGAAGAAAATATAGTTAAATAAAACTATTCATTTTTTGACAGAAAAGTTTTGTAAAATTATTTATAAAACTACGATGAATATAACCCCATAAAATGAATACTTATATATCACAATATTTTTTTATTTCTAATATTTACTTAGTCTAAAAATTCTTTCCCCTTTTATAAATCTCATCATCATAATGTTATTAATTACTTAAACAATTGATGATATTTTTCCCTCAAAATAATTTTCAATTTTCATGTTGCTTCCTCAATCTTGTGATTATTACATAAAATATTTACTTATTAAATAACATTTTTTATATTATCTAATATAAAAAATAAGAAATATTAAAGATATTTTATTTATATGAGAGATTCTCCTCTATTTATACCACTTCAAGGCTCAAAACATAAGATGCATCAGGTACATGGTTTTTAGAAAAGACACATGAAATTCATTATCTACCATAGATAAAATCAAAGGTAAAGATAAACTATAATCAACTGATCCTACCTTTTACATAATTTTATATCGATTATTAAACTATATACATGAATTTCCATGGGATAATTTATAACACTTTTCCATGGAGATACTTTAAGAAAATCATTATTGCCAATATCAAATAAGAGATCCTTCCTCCTCTTTTCTGCATTAATATTTTCTTGTATATGAGTTATTTTCATGTACTATTGAATTATATTTACTTTCTATACCATTTTATCTTCTAGTTCTTGTCCCAAAACAACTTTTTTCTAATTTTTTCCCAACATGATGGACATTGAAACATCTTTCCATATAATTCACCAAAATGTTCTATCTATATACAAGGATGAAATTTTTTTTTATAAAAAAATTCCATAAATGAATGATAGTAATATCAAATTCTAATTTAATCCATAGGAAATCCCCAAATCATATTTTCCAAAGTCTTAATTATTCTTTCTTATATTCTATTAGATCGAGAATGAAATGTTGTACTAAAATTTCATTAATTACACAATGAATTTTGATGTACTTTCAAAAAAAAATTATGTAAATATAGGATCATGATATGATAAAATTAAGAGAGATAATTCATGTAATATGATTATATATTTAATATAAATTCGATAAAATTGATCTATACAACTATTATCTCAAATAGCAAAAAAATGCTCAAATTTAGCCAAAGGATTATAAATAAACCAACATCATTATTACCTCGAGATGTATTTGGTAGTCTTACCACGAAATCAATGGATATATTCACCAATTTCCTTTTAGGAACTAAAAAATCTAATTCATACCATTATTTAGTTTTCACATGGCTTAAACCTATTAAAAATTTTAACATTTCGAGGTAAAATCACTAATGTATTTCTTCATATCATCCCACAAATAATATTCCCATAGATTTATATACATATTAGTCTAACTAGAATGAATGGATAAAAGAGATATTTGAGGATAAAAAATTAATTACTTATTGGCCTAAGAATCACATGTCACACACAAAATCTATCCAAATATGACAACACGTTATTTATAAACATTTAAATATGGAAACCTACCTATCTTGCCGGATTATAATCTTTCCTGTAAACCATGATCTTCTTTCTGAGCCTCCTAGATTATTTTAGAAAGAGATTACTACATTAATACTTGGCCCAAAATAGAAGAAATCTTTGATAAAATTTTTTCAATCCAACATTCATTAAATAATTTACTAAAAGAACATGTTATAATCATAAAATAGTTAATATTGGATAATATTTATGACTTAGAGAATTATTTACTTTGTTTTGATTATTTTGATGATACTAAATTGTAAAATTTTAATCCATAATCATTTTTAGCTATCATTTTCACCTCGCGTTGAACTCTTTTTGAGTGAATATATATTTTAAACCTTTATGATTTTTATATATTTCATATTTCTACCGATATATATATGGTTCCTCTATATTTCTAAATAAAAAACCATTTCATATATCTCAATGTCTTGTGTAGTATAATTATTATCATGTTGTTATAATTGATGAGATTAATATATGATAACTCGATCATTTTGTATCAATACCTATCCATATCCATTCAATACATCATAACTATAAATAAAAAATTTATTATTTTTTGTTTACAATGATAAAAAAATATAATAAACCAATATTCTTTTCAATTCCTAAAATCATTCATCATATTCCTTTATCGAAATTAAGGTAACTCATTTTTGAGTTAACATAATTATTGGGCAAGATCATCGAGAAACTTTATCTAAAAATCATTGGTATTAACTTACTAATCCAAGAAAACTTTGAATCTTAGTGAATTGTTTTCAATATTTCCGCTCTTCCATCAATTGCATTAAAGTATGTCGGAAAATTATTCAATATTAAGAAAAAATATTCCCAATAAAAGAAATTCGTTATAGCCAAAATTCATATTTACTAAATATTCTATATATCATCCATTCTTTTAAAGTATCAAAATCAATCCTTAAGTGTTTCACATGGACACGATAAATTTTCTATTGTATCAAAATGTTATCAATGAAAACCACCACAAATTTCTCCACATACTCATGAAACACTTTATTCATTAGTTCTAAAAATAAAATTGGTTCATTTGTTAACCCTAGTCAAATAACTACAAACACATAATGACCATACCTAGTGTGGAACACCATCCTCGAAATGTCTTCATCCCTCATTGTTAGATGGTGATACATGGACCTATGATCAATCTTTGAAAAATATTATGCACCTCAAAACTGATTAAAAAATTCATCAATATGAGATAATGAATAATTTTTCTTAACATTGATGATATTTATTATTATATAATCAATGAAAATTGTCATGGAACCATCCTAATTTTTAATATATAGAATAAGAGAACCCTATGAAGAAGTTCTATAGTGGATTAAACCCTTATCAATCAACACTTTAAATTGATTTTCTGGTTCAAATAACTCAACTGAAAATATTTTAAAAAGAGTTCTTGAAATTTTCTTAGCATCCATAACTAATTAAATAGAAAAATCAACCACATGATCAGGAATAAAACCTTGAAAAACATTAGGAAATAAATCCATATATTCATTTAATACTTTTATATTACTATGTTGAACAGTTCCTTTATTTTTAATGATATGTTCAAGGTAACTTGAAATCCCATATTTAATTATTTTATCAACTTCATAATAAATTATAATATGTTTGAACTTGTTCTTATATATAAATTGAAAATTACTCTGAAAATTGAATAAGAATTATTTAGATCTGTAATCTATCTTATCATGATAATCTAAAATCCAATCGATAACCAAAATAACATCAAACTCTATGATGAGAAACACAACAAGGTTTGTATAAAAAACCATTCCACATATGATAATAGAAATATATATATAATTTATTGTTTCATTTATAATCCTCCCATAAGTTTTTATTATATGTTCTGAATTTATTTATTAATATGGAATTTCCTTTTTACTTGAAAGTTTCAAATACATAAAATAATTCCTAGATTCAAAATCAAAAACGATATTGGGATATTCTAAATAAATAATTAATGTACCAAAAACAAATTCATTTTATGGTCTATTATCAAACATAGTAATAGAAAAATACTTTTGCACACCATTTTTCAGTCTTGATAGTTCCCACCTCGAGTAACTAACTTCTCACATGCATTAATGTAATGACCCAACTCCTTGGAAATAAAAAAACTCATTGATAACCGACTATCTTTTCTCTCATTACTAGTATGATTACAACTCATTCCCTTATAGTAATTAGGAACATGAGTGACCTTACCTTATAAGAAACACATTCTATATCCCTCCAACCACTCTATAAAATTTATTTTTCCCACATTTAGAGCATTTGGGTTGATTTACTACATTTTCCATGGTTTACTTCTTATCCATTTCTATCCACGTTACATTATCTTACTATTATCATTAAAAGGTACACGAGTGTCAAAAAACACCATCTCATCTTTATCGGCACAACAAACAAATTCCTTATTAGTTATAAATTCATGAGAGGCTAATGATCTTTGTAAACATAGTTTTATACATGTGAAAATTATATCAATTTTACTCTCATGGTATAGAACAAAATTTGGTGCATACCTAACTAGTCTAGTAAACATTACATCAAAATAATCCATTTAGTATTCTACCTTTTTCATTACCTCCTTAAATTTCCTTTCCATTATAATCCAAAAAACCTTAGGAATATACTCCTCAAGAAAAATAGATTTAAATATTGTTCACTCCCTAGAACAAAATAATCTATTTTTCTTTTTATTTTTATTTAGGGAACACCATCAATTAGTTTCACTCTAAGATGGTAAATAAAAGTATTTATCTATTGATGTTGTATACATCCCAATACATCATTTATCATTTCTAGATCATTGATCCATTATCTATATTTTACTAGTTCTGAACATCCACCAAATATATGAGGGTGATGTTTCATGAATGGTTTCACTATAGACATGTTCCTATATGGAGAATCCGGTCTCTCTCTTTTATGAGTGCCACCATTAATAGCATGTGTCAACTTTGTCAATACTTCTAAAAACTGCTATATTCTAACCATTCCAGGTTGCTAATTCGAAAGGATATTATTATCTTGATTCCTTTATACTTTAGCTAATATTTTTTCTCTATGTAAAACAATTATTAATATATATATATATATATTAAATAAAGAAACATATAAATATTAAAAATCTACCTCATGATAATATAAACATAAATTAGAGTATCTTTACATTGTCTTTTATCAATCTCCAAACTTCTAAAAGAATCTAAACCATTTCTCTAAAACCAACTATAATAATGTATTCCTTATTCAACCCATAGTTACACGGTTTATAAAAAGGGTTTCACTTTATTAAATTTAGAGGATATTTAAAACATATAGTTTTATATAATTAGTTAAATCATTATATATGAATGTGGCTATATTTAGAAAATATTAATTTTTTCACACAAAAACAATTATTTTTGTTTACATCCGTATTTACTTTAAGAAATATTATTTATATTTAAAATGAGTCACCATAAAATAAATATAAAACATGGTAATATTTTTAATCATACCTAAATCCTATGAAATAAATATGAAAACATGGAATGAGTAAAAAAATATTATTAAGTCATAATAAAATAATTGAATTCTAATAGTCCAGTGAAAAACCTGAAAACCCATTATGAAATTTACCTTTTCGAAATAAAAATATAAACACATAAATGTAATACATCCATATGATAAAATAAACCATTTCACAAAGAAAACCATTGAAACCCATTAAAAATATTAGGAAACCCCATTAAGGTATCCTAGGGAATGTGTCAACTCAAGAAAACAATTCCTTGAAAAAAAACATTTCACCATTAAAAGACCATAAAATTTTCTTACCCAATGAAAGAAAATTATTTCATTTAAAACCCATTTTAATAATAATTATATTGGTAACATGGATAATCATATTAATGAACCATTTTCATTAGTTCTTAAACCACATTATATTAATTTAATCCCAATTAAATACGTAGGAGTAACCAACCTGGTTATCTCACTATTTTTCTCCTTTAAAGACTAAATCATTACTCATTACATTGCATAGCTATATCCAGATCACATATAGTCAAGATATATATCAGGATAACATGTCAAAATATATAATGATAAATTATCATATCATGAAAAAAAATTAATCTTTCTTTTTTCCACTATAAAACCTTGAATAAATCATTTGAACACATATAAAAAACTCTTTTAGTTTTCTCACAATAATTAAAAGAAATTATTTCCTTAGAAACAGAATTAAAAAAACTCCTAGAATATTGTGAAAAATATTTTCTTCCAAAATTAACATTAAAATTAATAATGGGTAATATATATGATGGTGGGAAAAAATCTCACGGAATATACATTAAAGACATTATTTTTTCATGTTTGTAAAAAAGTAAAAATCAACCCATATAGAAGATGTTATGAAGAATCCTTTTTAAATCCATTTAAATAATGAAAAATATACTAAAGATCTATCTTTAGGAACTATTTAGACATAAATAATAACATTCTTGAATCAATTAAATGAAAAAGGATATAGAGGAGTAAGTGTTTAAAATATTTTAAACAACACTTTAAAAGAAAATCCCTTACCTTAAGTCTCATTTTTCTTCATATGTTCTATAACTATTGAAAAATGAAAATATATTAGTTTTATACCTAAATAAATACATTATTCATGATAATTAAGTTATTATTATTTATCTTATTTAATTTACCACCATTCCTTATTTAGTTACCAAAATGGTTTAGTTAGAGTTTGACATTTTGGGGTTTTTCGACTTGTAACCTCAAAACCAAATCAATGCATTTAATAAGGTCAAAGGGTTTATGGTATCATTATATATAGATTATTAAAAATATTATATTTATCATATTTATGCATTACTAATTATTTCAAACAAACCATGTAAGGAAGTTATGAAAAATGAACCATGTTTTTTCTTGAAGATGATTGTCCATACGTGTGTATAAACAACGATTTCATTTTTATAACGAGTGGAGAAGGAATAAAGTATATAATATTTAAATTTTAAATAATAATAAATATTTTATAAATGTCATATTTATTATTTATTTACATACTTATCACTAGACTTATATAATGAAAATGAAAAATGAACCAAATTTCTTCATAGAGGTGGTATTCCACACATATGCATGAGCGACGTTATCAATATCCAATGGATAGAAAGGGTATAAAGGTAAGTAGTAAAATAATTTTAAAAAATTATAGTTATTTTATAATTATCATTTATATTCATTGTTACATCATTTTAACCATCAATATGATATGGGGATGAAAAACAAAACATATTGCTTTGTGAAGGTGGTAGTCCACATGTACACATGAGTGATGTTTTCATTTCTAATAATATAGAAAATAAGATAAAAATGGCTGTAATATAATAAAAATAATTTTTTATAATATTTAATAGATTTATTTTATTATTACATAATTTTGAATAATATTTTAGGGAGGTATAAGAATAAATAAACATGAAATAGGCCGATAAGGCATTATAACTTCACTATAGATATCTCTTTTTATCTTACACATTAACTCATCAATGATATGTATTTTGAGTATAAAATAACCTCTAGGATGGGGGGAGGGATTTTGGGGATATTTTTGTATAGTTATTTTATGAACTAGAGTAATCAAAAGGTGTGAGGAAGTGAGTATAGGAGGTTTCTATTTATAAGTGTGGGGAGTGACACACTTGTAGTTTTACTAATCATTTAAATATTATAAAGACATAATCAAGGAAAAGTGGATCCAAAACTACACAATTTAAAACATAATGTGATAAGGTTATAAATATAATCATCAAATAATAATTAAGATAATATTTTTTGTTTTTATCACTTAGTTTTTACCGTAATTAACCCGATTTGCCCTTTACTTTAGTGACAATTTTTTTTTGCATTGTTACAATTCATAATAACCAAAAATAAAATTGATCTCATTAAAAAATATTATCCCCGTGATTAAAAATATTATATCTATTTTTCAAGATTAAATTTTTTGAAATTTAAGAAATTAATTTTAATATAAGTGTGTAGAAATAAATAAAAAACAATATTTTGAAAATTGTGTTTCTGAGTCTAAAAATGAACTTATATCATAAAAAACATAATTTTGATTCATATGAAGTTAATTGGTTTTTTTTAATAAAATTAATCTTATTTTACTTTAAAAAATTCAAATTCAAATTATTGTTTTAAATTAATTGTTTGAATAAAAGAAAATACCGTATTTTTTAAATCGGCATTTTCACTATTCACTTAAAATTCATTTTTTTCAAAAAAATCCAGAAATCTAATCCTGATATATATTTAATATACTGAATCTAAAAAATAATTCAATTTTAAGAATTAAATTTCAAAAATAAAGAATTTTTCTATAAAATAAAACATTTAATTGGTGAAAAAACAATTTAGTTAAATTAAATTATACCTTTTTCGACTATAAACTTTTATAAAATTATTTATAAAACTATGATGAGTATAAATCCATAAAATTAATATATACAAATAATATTTTCTATTTATCTCTATAATTTCCGTGTTTTTTTGAACATGCATTATGAGAATAGAATGTTGGAAATAAATTTGGTTGAAAGGTGATTTGTCAATATTAATCATAGTAAAATGATTGGTTTTGGGGTTCAACATGGAAACCAAGGAATATTTTGTTTACACATGGGAAATATAGAGAATATTGAATATAATTTTTTTATTATGATTTATAATACCTTAAAACTATTTAATTTTTAGGAAACAAGGAGTTTTTTGTTGTTTTCGGGAAACAAGTAGTTTTTGTTAGAATTCGAAGAAATATGCTTTTTCCAATAGATATTGAGAAAAACCAAGAGATTTATAAAAAAAATTATGGAGAAAATATTAATATGTAAATTAAAAAAATAGGATTTGAATTTTTTAATAAGTTTTCTTGGAAAATTTTATTTTTGAATTAATTTTTTATGGATTTATTACCCTCATTTTTGAATTTTTTTGATAAATAAATGTTTGGGATAATTTTTTTATAATATCCTAGAATCTCAATATAATTTTTTTTTAATTATATGGAATTATTTTGAAACCTCAAAATCTGACGGCGTGTGATTCCGAGGCCCGGAGTGCCTAGAATGATCTGCTGATGTTTTGTTAAACATTAAATAGAACATGTACGCTGTTTTCCTGAAAAAGTGTAATAACTCTAAAATGGTTGCTCGGATCAAGAATATGAATGAACCATTGTGCTTAGTATGGCAAGTTTACCCTAAATGTGGCTTATGTTAAGTCGGCACAGGCGTCATGTGAGAAAACCCGAAATTGGCATAACCGTAAATAAAATAATTAAATAAAATTATTTTAGTTATTAAATGCTTATAACTCACGAAAGGTAACTCAGATTAAAAATCCAAAACCACTGCTGAACTCATGTGGGTATTCTCTCTTTATGAAGATAATAACATTGGCATGTGGGCCACCAGGGAAAGTTAGTTTTTGGCCGTAAATAAAATAATTAAGTGACAATTATTTTATTTTAAAATCCATAAATTTTAAATGGTAACTACGATTGGAAATATGATAGTACCTTTGGGTTCATTGGGGAGTGTTTCACTTAGGAAGAGTCTATCCTCGACCGACATGAGTCGAGGGTGACTATTAATAATTTTCTGAACTTTTTTTCGGGTATGTTCAGTAAACGCGCGAGCAGTGTTTTCTATCTTTTGACCCAGTGCTCAGATTAAAAATCTAAGGGAACCGTTCAATCAGTAATGATGATATTTTATAAAGGGAGGATTTATGTTGACCTTAGTATATCCGGAGAAAATGCTATTTTTTGTGATTTTTTTTAAAATAAAATAAATGAAATAATTTCATAATTTTATTTAATATCCTCCAACGGACATGTATTGGGGGTGGGGCCAGCGATTTGTCAAGACAATAAATGTCTTGACCTACTAACCCTATGTAATGATGTCATTGAGGAATTAGGTATCTTTCTAATTAATGATCCCCATTAAACTCCAATGTCGTTATTTACCCTTCCCCTCACATATATAAATGGATCTTGGGAGAAGGTATTGGCACAATTTTTCCAAACAACGAAGTGCTGATGTAGTGCCGCAATTCTAGACCCTTAAAAGGAAGATCCGACCTAGCAGGAGGTGACAGACGACACCAAACCACAAACCGAAGGGTGACGTACGAGTGGCGTCATTGGGAACCGGTTGTGGGAATGAAGAACACCAATCCACCTTCATGCATGGGCATTTCTCTGACGTTTCAAGGTAGGGGTTAATTCATTTATGCTTTTTGAATGATTTTGTATTCCCCGTTCTTGAATAACATGAAGAACGCGGGTCAACCAACTAAAAGGTTGACCAATGATTCATTCATATTTGCGGGAGGATGGTTGTAGGGAATATCTTCGGGTTTATCTTTTTTTTAATTCAATTTTCATAAAATGCTTAATCCCCCTCATGTTACAAGATAACGTGGAGGGCACATGCCTAAAAAACCCAGCCTGAACCCTTCTCTATTTTTGTTACATCCTTGTGCCTCAATGGAAGACCGACCACACGAAGACAACGACCGGCTACGTGGTTGATTGTGTTTCGATGAACGCTGCAAGAGGAGGCCATGACACAAAGCCGCAGTGGTCGTCAGAGCAGCCAGCACTAGCCTACCGTAGAGTAGGTGTAGTGTGTCGTCGCGCACTGCCAATGAACAAGGAGGGTCGCCGTTCGTCAGCTGCGGTGACTGGAGGATCGGTCGGCCGACACACCGGCCGACCACAACGGATTCAGCGGATCAGAGGTGGGGAACACCCTTGGCGGCGTGCCCACACGACAGCAATATCGTGGACTATGTTGGACATGATGGGAGAAAGGGTCCACAGAATCAACCAGCGGCCGGAGGACAGGGTGCCTTCCAGCGGCGTGCCTGGCGGCAAAGCCGCGGCCCGCCGGCTGCGGCACGGGGGGCCCGCAGCGCCACAGGGCACCACGTTGGGGTCAACCCCCATTGGTTGACCTATTGATGTGGGCCCACACCACGTCAGCCCTACTCAGACGTGTCGTGCTCGGGGATCCATGGTGGCCTGCACCGCCAGGTAGGAGGCACGGCTGGGACGGTCCAATGGACCGACCCGCCGCTCTACGAGTCGACCCGTAGCCAAGAGGCCGGAACTGCGAATCAGCCAGGTCAGGCCGAGCCCAGTGGGCTCGGATGACCCGGGTCGACCTAGATTGACTCGGGTCGGCCCATATTATATCGGGTCATGCCGGTCCGACCGAGGCGGACCGGACCCGGACCCAATACCACCCAGGAACACTTAAAGGGCCTTATCTTGAGAACCAGACGTCCGTTTGATGAAAAATCTGCGACATTAGAATCCTTGGAGAGAGATGTTATTTTTTACTTACTACATGATAGTTTTGGAGAAACTTGGAGTATGGACGGGTTGAATCGTACCTGAATCCATCTGATCCCTCGACAATGAAATGCCAATAACACACAGATCTAGCGTCTAATTGACGCGCTGCCTGTTGCGTTGGAACCTTAATGACATAGGGGATCTTCATGATAATTCATGTGAGACTTTTTTTATGTTTAAATATGAAATATTTCTTGTGGAGAGTTTCCCCCAAGTGCACTATGCACCGAACCCAGTGACTGGCTGAGACCTGACGACTGCTGACTTTTCAACTTGGAGTGACTCGATGACCACTGTACGCAATGGGGAGGAGTACCTCAGTAGGCCACGGTGGGTAGAGACCATGGTACGTGATGGGGAGTAGTAACTTAGTAGGTCACGTTGGGGGAGGGAGGCTCTGTGTGACCCAACATACCCATGCTACACGATGGAGAGAGTACCTTAACAGTTCAAAGTTAGTGGGAAGCAGCTCTGTGTGACCCGGCAGACCCACTGTACATAATAGAATAGGATCCCTCCAGTAGATGAGGTGTTAGACATTGTGATATGGGGATGCTACTAGTTACTATTCCTAGAGAACCTCGTGGCTAGTTATCAGCATTCATAGCGATCCTGTGTGGGTCAGCATTATAATTATGTTTCTCTATGTTGTATACCAGGTTTGAGTTTCGACTCTAATTGAGCTATTCCTATTTCAATATGCTTCGTGATTGAGATAATGCTTTTTGGTTTTCCTTTTTAGAGTTCTAGGAGACCTACGGGGTCGTGGGGTCCCTATTGAGTATCGTTATATTCATCCATGCACGGGCTTCACCCGAACCCTGTTGTGTCTTGTCCAGAAGACGTACAACATTGATCGAGGATAAGGGAGCTAGGACTGGATGGTACTTGGAGGTGGACCATTCGGTGTAAAGTGACATAGAGGAGACAGGTGGACGTCGAGTACTGTGGAGGTGATCTGTACCAACCCTTCATGTAGGATCCATGGTAGACAACCCAAGAGCTTCTTTTCTCCTTTCAGCTAGTTTTTAACTTTTCATTTGTACTCATAGTTTCAGTTGGGCTTGTATTCCGGCCCCTATTACATTCAACAATGATTTTACTACATTATTTTACTATACAATTTCTTCTTATTGTGCTCTTAGACCATGTGTTTTTACAGGTTTAAAGGCAATGCCTTCTTGTTCTAGGGAATATGCCATTTGGTACTAGTCGCCAACCTCTAGCCTATAGAAGGTGGGCTTAGGGTAGTCAAAGAACCGGCCCCGGGGGACGGTTCGTGGCAATGTGGTATCAGAGGAGTTCGGTTATACTGAAGAACTATGAGTCTGAACTCTTTTGTGTGGCAATAGTGTTAAGTGTTATGAGTGTGGTTTTCAGTTAGGGGAGTCCATTGTTGGTGCGGCGACTGACGTATTCATACAGGACCCTGAATTCTGATTTCTGACTCAGCGCATGAAAACACTGGTTGCGTGTGTTTTTGAAAGGTTTTTCATTTGATTTCTTTGGATTCATATCACCAGGTATAACTTAATGACCATGGCCCACCTATTCCTTATCAGGAATCCACCGCTTAGACAAATTGCTAAGATTACCAAGAGCGTATGCAACGATGGCCCACCGAGCGATGAGGCCTCGATGTAAGGCCCTCCTACGGTGTTAGCACCATTGATTGGTGTACTAGTTGAACCACTACCCATTGGGAAGCAGTTACCACCATCTCCAGTAGTAGAGGATGCATGTCAACTGAGCGCATTTCACGAGTCACAGCGGTAGAGGCCTCAGATGTTCTAAGGAGAGATAGACCTGCATGTGTCTGAGGACTTGATGGAGGCTCTGACTAGAGTTTTCTGCCTAGTTGAGACACCAGTAGAGAAGATAGTGATCATAGCTTCTAGTCATATCCAATGAGTGACCATGAGGATGATTTTCATAGTGACGAGCCTTCGGTACGTGGACTATTTACCTATATAGCACCTTTGGGTAGTGTGTTAGCTATATCACTGATTTTTGGTCACCAGTTACAACTGACAGTACTAATAGGGGAAGCATGTCATATTAGTTCCTTACACATGTTTCAGCATCAAATTCCCTCGGGTTTTGAGGCGAGCCTGAGTCACAGGCGGGAAAAGACTGGCTTGAGTTGGTGGCCGAGTTTCCATCAAGTTAGGTCACCATTGGATTAAATGGCGGTCCTGGTAGAGAGCCTTCCATGTGGCACAACAGGATGATGACAGAGTTTATATTACCCTGATCTTGCAAAGTGGTGACTTTTTCTATGTATTATCTAGAGAACCTTCCTCAGAGGAGGGTGTCTTTTTCTATAAAGATCTAAGGGATGAGAGTTCCTTAGAGCCTCTACAGCTTCAGATGGATGAAATGTCTATAGATGAGTATTCATCGAGGTGTACTGACCATCCTAGGTACATGATGAATACAATATGACTAGTTATTCAGAGCTCAAACCACCGAGAAAGGGGTGTTTAGGGACATCCAAGCTAGCACTAATCCTCTATGCATTCCTACTTATGTTTGGGTGCTAGAGAGAACTTTTGTGGTTGAATGTTCTTTGGTTGAGCGAATACAGCCAATAAATGTTAGCAGTATGAAAGCAGAAAACTGAAGAAAATCTTGGAGACTTGGGCATGTAAAATGTTTTGGGAAGAGGAAGTGATAGGGAAAGATGAATCCACAGGGCAGCAGATGAGGAAGTGAACCTTGGAGAGCAGCATGTGGTGGTATACATTTCAACATGTTACAAACACCACCTCAATGTGGTTCCCACCAGGCTCTGTGAGCTAGAGGATAGGAAAAGGATGTAGCTACATGCGGTCAAGGATTATGACCCAAGGAATCCAAGAATGATTAGAGGTATGGTCCGTGTCTACCACTAGATTCCACATCTATAGACATAGGTACAAATCATTCCTTCCTTCCAAGAATCTTGTCCAAGACCTAATGTTTCTAGTAAAACTAATGAGTTGGCCCTCACGTCTAGAGATAACCATTGGAGGAGACTCGATAATCAAACTTACGCCGATGGTGTGATTTGAACCTTGAGACGAGAGTTTCGGTTGGAAACTCTTGGTGGCAGCATCGAGGCCCTACGACGTTAGTTTGGGTATGGACTAGGCACCACAGTTCATACCCAGATTGAATGTATTAGTAAAAAAGGTTTTGGTTGATCTACAATGTGGGAATGGGGTTTTCCTTGGTTGTTGAAAAAGGAAACCCAGGAATCACATGATAAACTCATGCATTGTAGGGTGTATCCGATCACTCTTGAGTCGGCCAGACATACCCTCACTGCAGCAGGAGTTTTGAGTTTTGAGTTATAAATAGGAGTGGCAGAGCATGGGGACATCTTTTCAAAAGATGTTTCCAGGATTACCTACCCAAAGGGAGATGGGTGTCTGCTTTTCTAAGGTACTAAAATAGATTTTTACCCGACATCTCTAGGGTAGTGGTACCATTGTCAGCTTTGATGAAAAAGGGGGAGTATTTCCTCTGGATGGAGAAGTGTCAGCAGAGCTTTCGGGAGATGAGACAGATACTAACAAGTAGAACTATGCTACCCATGAACTGGAGTTAACAGTAGTGGTCTTTGCGCTGAAGATGTGGTGGAACTACTTGATGGGTGAACAATTTACTATTTACTATGATCAGAAGAGTCTCAGGGGTATCCTATCATAGAAGGTCCTGAACCTGAGATGTTGATGATGTCTAGATTTCATCCAAGACTATGACCTTGATATAGTCTATAATCCTGGGAAGGGGAACATGGTAGCAGATGCACTATGCAGGAAGTCTAGTCTGCAACTTCTGAGGGAGGTGTCAGAGCAACTAGTCACACTACGGATATCTTTCGTGGATAAATATGGAGAAGCTACCTCTTGTTTACAACTTTCACTCCCCCAATTATTCATCAAATTCAGGAGGAACAGCATCAAATGATTACTGCGAGGCCTGACGTGCTCAGATATTTTTAGGATGGTCTCCTGAAGGATTTTCTGAAGGTGTGGAGCATGTCATCCTCTTTAGAAAATTCACCATGGAACCAATGACGCTTCAGAAGGATGTGTTTAGGGACATCCATACAACCCCTTTAATGGTACATCTGGGAGTGGAAAAGTTGTACTAGGTTCTTCGATGTTAGTACTGATTGACTGGGATGAAGGAAGCAGTGGCAGAGTTTGTATCACAATGCCTCACTTGTTAGCAAGTTAAAACTGCTCAGAGCGAGCAGAAGTCTTATTCCAACAGGATGAAGGAGACCATGTATTCTGATGGGTCTCACCTCAACGAGGTTTGTAGTGATTTGGCCGGGGCAGCAAGTTATCTCCGAGGATCGTCAGATCATTCTAGATTCTCAATAGAGTGGGAGAGGTGGTGTACCATCTATCTCTTTCCTCACAGATAAAATAGGTGAATAATGTTTTCCATGTGTCATAGTTGAGAAGATGCGTGCATGATCCATCGAATGTTATCAACTAGGGAGAGTTTTACTTTGACGATGGGTTGACTTTTACAGTGTTCTTGGGGGAGTTTTAGGATCCACATCAGCGGGTACCTCATGGGTGGTCGACACCTCTGGTGCACATTCGCTGGTATCACAAGAACCCCCTGGAGAGCACATTAGAGCAGGAGGCTCAAATTCGGGATCAGTACCCCCATTTGTTTCTTTATTATATGTTTTGGATTTTGAGGACAAAAATCCCAAATTTGGGGAGAATTTAATATCTGGGAATTTCTGTATATGTTTTTTTAATTATAGGGAATTATTTAGAGACTGTGAAATCTGAAGGCCCGTGATTCCGAGGCCTAGAGGGACCTGAATGATCCGTCGATTTTTTGTTAATAATTAAATAGCACAAGTAAGAAGTTTTCCTAAAAAAGTGGAATAACTCTTAAATGGTTTCCCGAATTAGAAATCTTAGGGAACCATTATGCTCAGGATGGTGGGTTTACCCATTGTGTGACTTAAGTATATTCGGTGCAGTTCTCCTGTGATAAAACCCGAAAATGGCATAATAGTAAATAAAATTATTAAATAAAATAATTTTATTTTTCAAATTCTTATAACTCAGGAATAGTAACTCAAATTAAAAATCTGATACCACCACTGAACTCATGAGGGTATTCTCTTTTTAGGTAGATACTAGCATTGGTCGGTGTGGGCCACCAGTGAAAGTTAGTTTTTGGCCATAAATATAATAATTAAGTGAAAATTATTTTATTGTAAAATCTATAACATTTAAACGATAACTCAGATTTAGAATCTGAGAGTGTCGTTGAGTTCCTTGGGGTGTGTTTCACTTTGGCAGAGCCTAACCTCGACCAGTGCTTGTCAAGGTTGGCTGTTAATAATTTTCTGAACTTTTTTTGGGTTTTTTCGATAAACGCATGAGTGATGTTTTCTAAATTTTGAACCAGTGCTCGAAATAAAAATCTGAGGGCACCGTTGAATCCATAACACCGAGATTCTCTTAAGGGACGCTTTACTTTGATCGTAGTAGGTCCAGAGAAAAAGTTCTGTTTTTTTATCTTTTTTAAAGAAATGAAATAAAATAATTTTGTTATTTTATTTAATATCCTCCAATAGAAAAGTAAAGGGGGTGTGGCCAGGCATGTGTCAAGACAATAAATGTCTAGACCTACCAACCCTTTGTAATGACGTCGTTGTGGAATTCGGAAGTTTATTAATTAACTAGCCCCATTAAACTCCAACGTCATCCCTTACACTCCACCTCTACTATATATATAGAGCATGGGTGAAGGTATTGGAAGTGTCTCTCCAAGAAATGAAGTGCAGAAGGAGCGCTGTGATGCGAGACCCTTAGAATATGGATCCGACCTAGCCGGAGGTGACAGATGACACCAAACCACGAACCGAAGGCCGACGTATGAGTGACGTCATTGGGAACCGGTTGTGGGAATTAATAACACCAACCCAGCTTCAACTATGGGCGTTTCTCCGACGATTTGAGTTAGGGGTTAATTCGTTTATGATTTTTGAATGATTTCCTCTTTCCTGTTCTTGAATAACATGAAGAACACGGGTAAACCATCAAATGAGTTGACCCACAATTCATTCGTCTTTGCAGGAAGATTGTTGTGGGGAATATATTGGTGTTTATCTTATTGTTTAATTCAATTTTTATGAAACCCTTAACCCCCTCTTGTTAACAACTAACACAGAGGGCGCGATCCTAACAAACATGACCTGAACCCTATGATATTTTTGTTACATCCTAGTGCCTCCATGGAAGACCGAAAGCATGATGACACTGACTGGGTACGTGGTGTATAACATGTCGATGCATGCCACAAGAGGAGGCCGTGGCACAAAGCCTCAATGGTCATCAGAGTGGCAGGTACTGGCAGGCCACAGAGGAGGTGTGGTGCATCATCGCGCGCCACCGATGAACAAGGAGGGATGCGGCTCATTAGCCGTAGTGACCGGAGGAGAGGTCGGCCAGCACGCCAGTTGACCACGACAGAGCCAGTGGAGTATAGGTGTGGCGCACCCCAAGTGGTACACCCATGCAACAACAAGACAACGACATGCATTGGCCGTAGTGGGAGAAAGGGGCCGCCGGATCGACCGGTAGCCAGTGGACGGGGCACGCGCCAGCGGCGCACCCGGCGGAAAATATGTGTCCCGTCGTTCACGTCACAGGAGACCTGTGGCGCCATATGGCGCTGCGTTGGGATCAACCCCCATGGGTTGAACCGTTGAAGTGGCCCTGCACCACGTCGGCCCTACCCGGACATGCCGCCGGGCGAGTGGCATCGCCGGGTCGGTCCGGCGGACCGACTCACCACTTAGCAGGCCGACCTACAGCCCAGCAGCCTGACCCACAACATAGTTAGGACTGGCCAGGTAGACTCGGGTTGAACTATATCGACTTGGGTCGGCCTATGACGAACCGGGTCGGGCCGGTCCGACCGAGGCAGACCGGACCCAGAACCAGTACCGCCCCAGAACACTTAAAGGGCCTTATCTTGAGAACCGGATGTCCTTTTGATGAACTGTATGAGGTGTTGGGATCCTTGGAGTGAGAAGGTACTTTTGCGTTTCTCCATTATAGTTTTGGAGAAACTTGGAGTATGGCTAGGGTAGATCGTACTTGAATCCAACTGGTCCCTCGGCACTAAAACGCCAATAATGCACAGACCGAGCGTCCCATTGATGCACCGTCTATTGCATTGGAACCCTTATGAAATGGAAGATAAATGGGTTAATTATTGTGAGACTACATTATCGTTGAAATATGACTGGTGTCTTGGGGAATGGTTATCCCAGGCGCACTACCTACGGAACCCTGTGACTGGCTGAGACCGGACAACTGCTGACTTTTTGACTCAGAGTGACTTGGCGGCCATAGTACGCGATGGGGAGGAGTACCTCAGTTGTCCACGATGGGGATCATCCAATGTACATGATGGGGAGGTGTACCTTTGTAGGCCACGGTGGGGGAGAGAGGCTCTGTGTGACCATAAAAACACACTATATGTGATGGGGAGGAGTACCTCAGCAGTTCAAGGTTAGTGGGAAGAGGCTCTGTGAGACCCGACAAGCCCAATATACTCGATAAAGGAGGAGTTCTCCAGCAGCCGATGTGTTTGACATTGTGATTCGGGATGTTATTTATTACTAACCCTAGATAATCTTGTGTATGGCTATCAGCCTTCATAGCTATCATGTGTGGGTTAGCATCATAATCTAATTTCTCTGATTTGTATACCTGGTTCGAGCTGAGACTCTAATGGAGTTGTGTCTATTTCCTTGGGCTTTGTGATTGAGATCATGCTTTCTGGTTTTCCTATGTGGAGTTCTAGGAAGACCTATGGGGTGTCGGGGTCCCTACTGAGTATCATTATGCTCACCCTATACGAGCTTTGCCCGTATATTGTTGTGTCTTGTGCAGACGATGTACAAAATTGACTGAGGTTGGGGGATCCCAGAATGGACGGTGCTCGGAGGTGGACCATTTGGCGTGATGTGATACGGAGGTGACGGGCAGACGTGGAGTACTATGGAGGTGATCTGTACCAACTCTTCATGTAGGATCCGCGGTGGACGATCCCGGAGCTGCTTTTCACATTTCAACTTTTTTTTATTTTCAGTTGTACTCGAACATTCAGTTGGGCTTGTATTCTGACCCCTTTTACATTAAGTACTCATTTTACTACAACATATTACTTAATAGTTTCTTCTTTTTTTGTTCTTGGACCATGTGTTTGTAAAGGTATAAAGTAAATTCTTTCCCATTCAAGGGAATATGCCTTTCAGTTCTAGTCTCCAGCCCCTGGCCTAAAGAAGGTGGGCTTAGGGTAGTCACGACACATGAACTGGGGGACGAGTCATGACTTTTTTATTATTTTTTAATTGGTAACTAACATTGAATTTTAATACAACTCATGCATGTATATTTATTAGAGTAATTGAAGAAATCCTACCAACATTATATTTGACCACTATATTTATAATTTATTATATATGAAGAAATGGGTTTTTTATGAAGGAAAAAAGAAATGTTTTATACATTTTTAGTAGAGGTTTATAGATCCACATTAGAGATATAGTTTGAGAATTGAATGTATTAGGTTTAAGTCAAACTTATTTATTTTCTTGTATTAATATATGGAGTTGGATGTTTATTTTTTTGGGTTTTTTGCAAAACTTATTTTGATTATACTATAAATTTATTAGTTTTAATATAAAAAATTTAATAATTACATGAATTTTTATCCTTTTAATTAATGTATTTTGAGGTCAAATCATTCTCTTATGGTTTACTTTATCACTCGAAACTAGTTGTGAGCCTATGAGAATCTAGGGATCAGATATGAGACATGTGACACTCCAAATCATGTCTTGGAAACAAAAAAATTGTATGATCCCTTATGTGTGGAAATAGACCCAACCAGTGAATAAATTTGTCAAGGTCCATGTGAGTAGAAAAAATAAATGTCTTTCTTATAACAAGGTCCCTTTATATATACTAATATATAGTTTTGATGATTTCACAGTGAGGTCCTTATAAGTGGATGATTTCTAGACTTATATATATTGATTGAAGGTGTATTGGATTGATTATTTTTTAGTTTTGTATAATGAGATGTGGCTGGATTGTGTGGAATAATAAAGAAGTGGTTGGAGTGGCTGGTTCTAGGGGGTGGTTATTTGATTGATTTCTTTTGTTAATTGTATACAAGAATGTATTAACACACTTTATTCCTATGGTAACATATGTATTTTAGGGAACAAACTTATTGAGTATATTTATATAACACACTTACATTATATATAATATTTTTATGTTATCTAGATACATCTAAAATAGTTGTAAGACCATATCACTAGACATGAGAGACTTGGTAGAGAAAGATACCTCAATATCAGTACCAATAATATGATATACATTGTAGTAATTTTAACATGTGTGTATCTATTTTTTATGATATAAAATTTATTTATATACATTCCTCGTGTATTTTGGCAAGAAAGAACAATTTTATTATTCATATTTATATTAAGTTTTCCTTTAAAAAGGGAAATAAATTTTGTATATGTTATTGATAATATTACTTTGGTGATAGTCACTAAACCATGTCCAATTAAAGGTTAGCTTTTGGGGTCACACTCGAACATGATTACAGAGCAGGTGGGGTTCTAGTAGGAGTGGGTATTGATTAAAAATGTCTAAACATTTCTACTATTTCCAGAAGTTTACATATAAAAATCCTTCACATTCATGCCACTGTATTGACTACTTATAAAAATAATGGACATTTTCACCTTTATTCCATGATACAAGTACTATAACAATAGTCTATTAACAACATATTTCAACAATGAAAACATTATAGTATTACTTCTCTATGAAATATCTCTCATGAGATCATTGAGGCACT
This sequence comes from Viscum album, assembly GCA_963277665.1. NCBI lineage: Eukaryota > Viridiplantae > Streptophyta > Magnoliopsida > Santalales > Viscaceae > Viscum > Viscum album. The sequence continues at coordinate 52,172,529 of OY728138.1, read as the reverse complement.
AAATCAATGAGAAATATATCTATGGAAAATAATTTACGTGGCGATACAACCACGATTTATATTTCAAAAGAATTCAACAGTGTCTCTTCCAAACATGAAACCACATTCCTCATATACTTGGAGGAGGATAATTTTTACATCCCCCCAACCACTACATTGGAGTCACCTTGGAGGGATCTCAGTAACCATGGAAATTTATATCATTACACAACTATAAATACACAAAAGTTTCCATAAAAGGCTCTTTCATTGAAAATATTTTCATGTTCATGAAGGAAATGGTCTCATAGGTGGAAATATATTCTTTATATTTAAATGTAATCCAATCCCTATACCACTAATAAAAACCCAAAATGTTCCTATCATATTCCACGAAAAATGGATGGTTAATTCTTCATCACAATGTGCTGAAGACCAAAACTACCTTACATCTATTATTTGGTGGCCTTAATTCCTTATTTATCTTGAGTAAATCAAACCACTATGACAATCCTACATAATAAGACACAGTTATCAATTACTGAGCAGGTATTCCCCCAGAATATTTCATCAATTAACATAGTTGTCCACCTTGTATAAAGAGTTTAACAAATATGGAGGTCTTTCCCATAAAAACTAAGCTACTAATTAAAATTGGATTCCTATTATAATGACCCACACTTTTCATATATATATTTATCACATCTATATATATTAATATTCAATACATAAAATAATGATTCTTTCCAATGTTTTTTAGGCCTAATTCCTTTGGATAATAGGATACATAAACAACTAGTTCATAATTGATCTACATTGTCTCACTATAATTTAATCATAATTAGAACCCTTATTAGATATATCGTTCATAATAAATTTCTTCATAAACTAGGGTTAGGAATTATAAGAAAAATTAATATTAATTTCTCACTAATGGAAAACCAGAGAGATATCAACATAACCTGAGCATAAGGGTATTTTAACATGAGAATAACATTTATAAACCATACCCTAGATAGATTAGATTGTAAAAATTTTTCATAGAATAAATATTTGAAATCAATAAGACATGAATCATAAATTAATTCAAGTACATAATCCATAAGAACATAACATTGGTATAAAAAAATTATTTTTGGATTACATATTTGTATAGAGATTCTTATATCAAGGCTACCCACTAAGAAATTCATATCTTGATAGGCTTGTGATAACCACCCATGTACCTACTTTGGGATTATTATAACCACTTGTGTATGCTATTTTTGGATTATCATAAAGTATAGTGTGCCCTCTTATTTTGAGCTCAGGATAACCTCCTGTGTACCCTGTTTTTCGGTCTTGGAATAAACTCTAAGGTACCTTCTTTTTCAGGATTAAGATAACCTCATTTATACCCACTGAGATCATAGAACAAAAACCATTACCCCATGAATTTTGGGGAGATATATTTTCAACTCATCTCATAATCCATAAATTTTTGGACCATAGGTTCAAAAAACATTCATCATATAATATCCCATGAAAATGAATAGGGTTTTACAAAAATTTCATCATAGCATAACTTGTGGGAAAGAAACAGGTTTCATAATCATTTTCCCTCATAATAATAAATCATCCAATTAAATAAATAATATGATTTAAATGGATCATATTCCCATTAAATCTTATGTGACATTAATGTATGTTATCTTAGATGGAAAGTGATTTTTAAATATCACTTAGAACATTTTTTGTGGAAAATAACCATTCTAATTTGAAAACACTTATATAAAATTTAAAAATTTAAAAATTTACAAAAATAATAAATAAATTATTTTATTTGGAAATATCCTTAGAAACGTGAAAATGTATCTTTAAATCATTTATTGTACATGAATGAATAAAATACCATTCATATCATACATTTTAAAATGATGATTGTTTTTTTTATTCGGTAAGAAGGTAAAATGTTCCTTAGTCAAAAAACGACAAGAAAATTCATTTTAAATTGAATTTTATAAATTTAAAAAAGGGTAAAAATTTCTTTAAAAAAATAATTTTAGAATAGTAAAAAATATAATTTATTTTTTATATAAACTATAAAATTTCAAGAAAAAGGGATTTCAACTGAAGAGAGAAATAAAGTTGGTTTTCCTAAAAAACATCTCTTAGACCCTTGAGTACATAAAGATGTAAAAATGAAATAAAAACATGTATATTCATTTAATAACCAATGTATTATAAAAATAATGAGTTTCTTGAGAGAGATATTATTATATTTCATCATAGAAAACTTAATCATAAACAATCATAATAAATAATGGGATGGTAACATTAAACCATTAACACTTTGGTATATTTTGAATCTTAATCCCCATAAAAGAAAGATCCTTATATGGATAGGAATAACCCATAATTTTCAATATAATTATCATAAAATAAATTCATTGATAGTATATATACATGAAACAAATGAAACAAGTGTTGTATAAGGAATGTAACCTACCGACATAAAAGAGATATGAAAATCCATTACCTTAAGTCTCAACATCCTTCACACACATTAAAACCAAAATTAAAATAAATATTTGTTTATTAAAAAGTATATTAAAAACCCATAAATATATATATATATCATTAAATATATGATTTACTTCTGTCCTTTTATTACAATTTTTTATAAAAAATCATTGACAAAATCATTTTTCGGGTAATAACTACATTTTTTCATGTATATTTTGGTTTGGTATTTTAGTCCTTTTAATTTGATAATTATGGAAAAATTTGAATACTTTTAACCATAATATATATTCTAAATATATTAATATTATATTTATTTAGATTAATACATAATATTTAGTGATAAAAAATCAAATACACTATTCATGGAGATGGTAGGCCGTACGTACGCATGAACATTGTTTCCATTTTCTTAGTAGATGGAATGAAAGATATTTAAATAATATATATGAATTAAAAAATAATTTTTGAATCATATATATCATATATATTCACTAAATATTTCCTTATTAATAGCCACAAAAAAATGGAATGAAATACATATGACATTGCTTTGTGGAGGTGGTAGTACACATGTACACCCGAGAAATGATATTGTTTGAAAATTAATTGGTAGGTAAGAGGGTAAATGTGATAATATATTTAAAGTATTATAATTATGTCATAAATATAATATACACGTGTTTAATCCATCATTATATCAATATGTGTGAGGCTATGATTGAAAAGGAATTAATCGGTTCATGAGGCGGTAGTAAGTTATACACACGATCGACTATTTCGATTCCCATTTGATGGAAGATGAGATAGATGTAGTTTATTCCACATAAATAATAACATATACATATATGTGATATACTAATTTTATTTTATCATCATATTTGAAGAATAATTTAATGTGATTTTAAGAATAAATAAAACAATAACCCTGGTTAAGAATGATACATCTTCTTCGCACAACCACCTTAAGTTTGAACAAAAAACCCTTTTAGAAGGGTTTCTAATGAAATTAATTCCTCTAGTACGTGGTTATGGGAGTAATAAATATATATGGTTAGGTTCTGGTTGAACCAAAATGATTTTACTATGTTCGTAGGTGAGGTGAGTGGATGCCCTTTTATAAGTGGGGGAGATGATGCACATAGAATATTTCAATATAAAACATTATACCCGCATATTACACAACCCAAAAGGCTCTAAAATAGATAATTCTCAAACATCAAATGATATAAGGGCAAAAAATTTCTAATAAATAAGAATTTTACCACTCATTAGGTTATTATAACCCTTATCATTTTGGTTTAACCCCCAAGAAACTTGTTTTAACCTTAATCACACAAATAAATTTTACTATTCATTTTAAAAACAATATTAAGTCGAAATTATTATATAATATTAATTATTATTATTCAAAAAAAGTTAATACGTTTTTCAAATTCATTTCACAAAAGTAGAAGAATATAATTTTAAATGAAACCTGTAAATGGGATGAAGAAGCTGTTTTCTAAAGAAACAATTTCCATAAGAATAAAAAGATTTAATTTCAAAATTCAAAATGAAACTAATTACAATAAAATAAATTAGATTAATATTAAATAATTCAACAAATTTTACTTTTAAAAAGATTTAAAACAAATGATATCTTTGTAAATGATTTAAACAAAAAGGTTATTTTCCATAAAAATCAATATTTTTCCCTATTCATTGAAAAAATATTCTTTTCAAATAATTCAAAATAATTAACTATAAGATAATATAGAAATTTTTATTTAAAAAATTTATTTTATTTTATATAATAATTTTTAAAAAATGGTACAAAAAACTTTTATTATTATTTTACAAAAATCAATAAAAACAATTTTTTTGAGAAAATGGTATTTTCGAAGCATATATCAAATTTACAAAAAAATAAATACTTTTTATCATAAATGTTTATTTATTAAAAAATATTATACGTAATTATAAAAATTTGGTTTTTAATATTCACACCTCCATATTTAATGGCTATGTCATAAAGGTCATGTTCAAATTGTGGTATTAATAGTATATAGTGGTTTGTTAAATCTCAATGTTGTGCGTAACACAAGCTATCGAAAAAAATAAATTTATTTGAAGAAATATATTTGATAAAATATTGGGTTGTCACATTCTAATCCCCATAAAATTAATTTCACCTTATAAATTCCATCACTCTAATATAAATAAATAACGAGACTTCTACCACATGATATCCTCATGTTTCCATGTAGCCTCTTCAAATTAGTGGATTTTCCCAAAAACTTTGACCAGGTGAGTGGTATTGTTTCATATAAAATTCTCTCTATAATAAAAAAATATACATTGGTTATTCCAAATAAGAAATATCTCACTCCATTGGTATTCTCTATGAGTTTATACATGTAAATGGTTAGGTATGTACTTCATCGGGAGAGATTTTTTGAACACAGTGTGAACTTGAGAGAGATTATGTGAGAGTGCCAAGCGATGCGCTACAGTCCCTAATCAATAAATAATATCAAAGGTTCCAATATATCTAAGGTTAATATTTCCTTTGTTCCCAAATCTCATAACTTTCTTCCATATAGAAATTTATAGAAACACCTTCTCACCAACATCAAATTCCATATCACACCGATGATTTTCAGTTTAACTTTTCATTCAACATTGTGCTACCCTTAATGTATTGCTGAATGGATCTGATTTTATATACCATTTACATAGATATATAAGGTCCCAATAGATTTCATTATTGAACAACATTACCGTTTTTTGGATTGGTACAATTCTTTCCTTATAGGGATTCATAATGTGCCATCTTGATGCTTTGTTAAAAGATATTTTTGTAAGAAACCTCAGTTAGAGGAAGGTGTTGATACCAATATCCTTTGAAATATAGAGAGCATGTCCTCAACATATTATATATGGTTTTAATGGATTTTTCAGATTTACCATCTATCTGAGGATGGTACATAGTTCTGAAACTCGCCTTTATATCCATAGATTGTTGAAGACCTTTCTAGAACACGGAGTTAAACCATAGATCATGATCAGATACAATATAATGTGGTACTCCATGAAACCATTCCACTTATATAATGTATATCATGAAAGTATGGTCTTGGGAGAAATCTTCTCTAAAAGAAATGATGTGTTCTGACATTGTAAGGTCATCAACTACAACCCCTATAGCATTTTTCTCTTTATATATTTTTGGGAGTCTGATGAAAAAGTCCATGGAAATGTTTTCCCATTTTCATTATATTATGGGTAATGTTTGTAACACCCCCTAATAATTTTATCTCTCATCTTTAACTTTCTAACATACCAATAATTGAGATACATACTTAAAAATATATCTCTTCATATTTCCCACCATAAAAAATCATTCTAATATCTATACATATTCTTACTTCTAGGATAAATAAATAATAGAAAACTATGTTCTTACTCTAACAACTCATTCTTTAAATTATAGTATATAAAGAACACATACAAGGATTATAAAGCTTATTATTCAATCATAATCAATGTTAAAATCATGAAAAAATTTGACCTTCTTCTACAACTCTACATATTCCATCTACACCTCTTTATTATTCATTGGATAGATGGTTGAACGCTCATTTGAGAAAGTCAAGTTTCCTCCCCATCCATCAATGTTTCCATATTAAACCTTATAAAATACATTAATATTATATTCTCTTTTTATCCTAATCCATGATAATCTATCATTATCTTTTTAACTAAAATAATCAACATCCTTTATCAAATTCCTTATATGGAAATGTATCAACGAGTTATAATAATTAACAAGTTTGAACCATCTTACCTGGAATATGTTCAACTATTCCTATCTGAATATATACATTAAACATTTATGATTAGTTTATATATCACTTCTTTCTTTATAAAGATGATTCCTCTATGTATTTAATGTAAAATTCACCACAGCTAACTCCAAATCATGAGTTGGGTTGTTTTTCTCATAAACCATCAGTTGTCGTGAGCTTCACTTTGGATCCTTGAAATTTTCCTCACATTCATCTATCAAAAGGAACATGAATACCTTATGAGATAACATGGTGGTTGGATTAGATATTTATGATAACTTCTGCGAAAAACCCATGATAATATCCATACAAACCAAGAAAACAACATATCTTAGTCATATGGGTCGGTCTGGGCCAATGTTTAATAACATTAGTATATGATGGATCCACAAATGTACCCTCTCTTTTGATGATATGACTAAAAAATGAAACCTTTTGTTTATGAAATTCACACTTGGTAAATTTTTCATACAAATTACACTTATTTAGGGCCTTCATTACAATTCTAGATGATCTTAATTCCCTTTCGTACTGTTATAACATACCAAAATATCATCTATATATACTACCACAAATGGATCGAGGTAATCTCTAATGACTCTATTCATTAAAGCTATGAATATAGATGGGAAATTAGTATAACAAAATGAAATCACTATACATTCATATTTTCCATACATTGTACAAAATTTTGAATTGGATATATCATCTTACTTGACCCTTGATTAATGATATCCAGAAATAAAGGAAATATTAGAAATGTTTTGAGCTCCACACAATTGATCAAACTAGTCTTCAATATAGGGTAAATTATTATTTCTATTGATTATAATATTTTTTAGTTCGTGGTTATCAATAGTGTGTCACGTTGATCCGAATTTATTCTTATAAAAAATAGTAGGTTAATTCCATGGTGACTCACATGGTTGAATTAATCCCCTGTAATTATTCTCTTAGAGTGGTTATTTAATCCATTAACTCAAATATGGAAATTCTATTAGAAGTTTTTTAAATATTTATACCACCAAGTATGAGTTTTATTGAAAAATAACATTCATGTTTTGGTTTAATAATAGTAAACTCTTCAAAAAAATACATCAAAATACCCATACACAACATACATATCATCTATGTGAAGTTTTTCCCCAACCATCTGAGATAAATACCCCTTTTTAATGGGAATCAAGACCCATACAATGGATTCTACTTCCATTATAATTTTATATTTATTTTCCCACTGATAAATGATAATAGGTTTGTTTGAAATATAAAATGTGACATCTGTTCCTTTTAAATTGATATGGTATTTATGTATAGAATGTCAATCCATGATTAAAATAAGATAAAATTAAACAATAGGTATAATAAGATGGTTGACAGGAAGCACATTCTAGTAAACATAATCAAGAGAAGAATCATAAACTTGAGATGTGATCATTCTTACATTTCATATTTTCACTACTAATTCACCATTTTATTATTGGGGGTCAGAATTATCATTCCTAAATAATTTTTATGATCTAAGAGGATTTATATAACTAAAATCAAGTAAGATACTTCAATATTTGAGAATCCATTTAACCAATAAAACATCATTGTTTTGTCATTGATCCCTTAGTAAAACCAAAATGGACATCAAGATTTTCATACATCTTTGATAAATGTGATCAATCATGAAAAATCATTTATAATATGTCAAAATCCAGACACCATATTTTTAATATTTGTTACCTTAGGTTTTACATAGGGAATTAATTTTCATCAATAATCTAAATCCTTCATGATAGTTCATAAATATTTTGTGAATTTACAAAACATATCATCTAAGTGTGTCAAACTAGGTGTGCAACAAGGACCGCTGTCATGTACCAGGTGATGATCAAGTCAAATCCCAATACACCCTTTTCAGATTTATTACACCTAGGTACAATTGTTCCATAGTGATATCTACTTGTAGTATCTAGATAATAAAGTAATTTATTAGAATCCACTTGATTGATCCTTCACTGAAATTCCATTATATTTTCATATACATTGAATTATACTTCGGGTTTTCACTATTGTTTTATCATATTATATTCAAAAGGTTAAATTAATCTTCCTTGAAGACCAACTACAAAGAACAAAAAATTTCATAAATATGTTTCACAACTAAATAGATAAATATTCAATACATAACATAATGATCCATGCTAGATTCATAGACATAAATACATAAACAACTCATTCATAAGTTAACTACATCATCTTAAGTTTAGATCTACATAACTATCATATTTATTTTACATATCACACATAATACCCCTCTTCATAACATGTGGGAATGAACCATATTAAATGGTAAGATTAGATGCTCAGTGAGGATAAACTATTGACAGATAAAAAAAACATGAGCATAAGGGTATCAAAACATGATAATAATAGTTGGAAACAATACCCTGTATATCATTGATCATAAACCTAAGTCATGGAATAAATATTTATAGTTCACAAGACATTAATCATAAATTATTTTAATCATATTATCTAATATATAATTACATTATCATAAGATATCAATTTTTGGCATTCACATTATTTTAGAATATCTTATGTCAATGATATCCCCAAAGACATTCATAATATGTTATTATTAGGATGACCACCCATTTAACTGATTCAAGATTGATATAACCTCCTTTGTACATTTTTTATATCATCCCTTATACCATATTATTTTGGGGATGGGATAACCTCCCATGTACCCTCTTGTTATAAGCTTTGGAAAACCTCTCATGTACCATATTTTTTTGGGATTGGAATAACTTCTTCTGTTACCTTTGAGTTCATAAAATACCAATCTTACCCAATAAATTAGAGTGAGATATAGGTCTCACCAATCACATAATCCATAAATTTTAGTTCCACAATATCCTAAAACAGTCATCATAATATAAAACATGGAAAAGAAATTGGTTTCACAAACATTTCATCATAACATAATCATGGGAAAGAAACGATATTCATAATTGTTTTTAGTCATAATAAAAAATCTTTAGGGGAAATAATAATGATGCAAAAATTGGAAAATATCCCCATTAAAGCTTTTGTAACATCAAATTATCTCATCTTAAATAGAAAATTATTTTGAAAGATCACATAGAACATTTCTTGAGGAAAATAACCATTCCACTTCGAAAAAACATATTTAAAATCTAAAAATTTAACATTTATTAATGAAAAAAATTTACTTTTAAAATAATCTTGGAAACTTCTAATTTTATTGAAAAATAATTTTCTAATCATGATAGTGGGAAATTATGTTCATGTTGTATATGTTAAAATGAATATTCTTTTCAAATTTTGGACATAAAAAAACACATCTTTTTAGAAAAATGAAAAAAGGAATCCATTTTAAATATATATTTTAAAAACTAAAACATGGGTAAAATATTCTTCCAACAACCATTAAATAATATTAAATATATTCATTATATCATATTTAGAAAACATGGACATGGAAGAGAATGTACTTTTGATCGAAGAGAAAAATAAAACCATATTTCCATAATAAATATTATTTTGGAACTATGAGTACATAAAGAAGAGAAAATGAATGGAAACCATATATTTTAAAAAAAACTATCTTATTATAAAATTAAGGAGTTACTTGAGAGATTTATCATAAAATTTCATCAATAGAAACTTAATCATCAATAATGTCAATAAATAATGGTATTATAACATAAAACCCTTACCACTTTGGTATATTTTGAATTAATAACCAAGTTATAGAAAGAAAATTTTATGGATTTATATAACCCATAATTTTTTAGATATTAATCATAAAATACAATCCTGGGTATTATATATGCATAGAAAAAAAACTAGTGGTGTATAAGGCATGTTTCCCACAGAAATAAAGTGAGATGAAAATCCCTTACATAATCTCAAATTTCTATATACATATTTGAACCTACACTATAATAAATATAGATTTATTATAAATCTTTGATATAACTATATTTATATATATCATACCATATATTATTTACTTATGACCTTTTATAACCCATTTATTTACCATTTATTGTTAAAACCTCGTTTTGAGTAATAACTGCTTCATTTTTTTCATATATGTTTTGGTTTCATATTTAACACCTTTTACATTGAAAATGGTCCCATATTATCCATAATTTTATCTGTGATATAAATATTATATATAGATTATATATATATATATTTATATATAGTAATCCATAAAATTTAGAGATAAGAAATTAATTACCCCTTTTATGGAGACGTTAGGTCGTACATACGCATTAACATAGTTTCCATTTAATTGATTGATGAAATAAAAGAATGATACATAATATATTAGCTTTATAGAATAATTTTTATGTCATATATATCATTTATATTCACTAAATACATGTTTATTATGATATAATACCATAGATAAATACTTAAGTATGAAAACTTCAACCTATTAACCTTGAGGTATCTCGTTTTTGGAAGAACTTCAAAGCTCATATCTCTCGATTGATGCCTCAACTAAACTTCCAAACCTTTAGAGTATAGATAACAGGGGATTTTTGGTGGTATCAAACCCTGCTTATTTTCAACAGAGGTTATAAATGTGAAAAAGTTCATTTCTCGGGTGATTTTTTTACTCAAAATGAGCCAAACAATGGCACTTTGCTGAAATCAAATCCCAAATATCACAATATTGGGGATTTAGAAATTATAGATTAATTTTTAAAGGAAAAGGCTACTTCCACATTATTCTAGGAAACCTGGAAGAGCTATGTATGTCTAGGAGATTTGGGAATCTACACTTGAAGCCCAGAGTTTTACGGATTTCGGATTCAGATATCAATTTTAACCCCATCTCTCAAAGAAATACCACAATTCATATGTGGATCAGACTCCATGGATTGAGTTGGGTTTTTTGGAACATGACGATTTTAAATTATAGTTCATACAATATTGAAATTCCCCTAAAACTATACCAATTTACCTTAATAAGGGATCTGGGCCTCTTTACTAGGATACAGGTGACGAAGTCTGTGTCGTGAGGACGGTCAAGTTTATATTTATAAAGACCCAAGATATAGCACAGTGTCCAACCTTGGGGCCGCTCTCAAGGAAGAACTGTCGAGAGCCTAAGTGGTCTGTTCTGAAAATATTTTTGTATTTTTAACTACTTTTAAAACATTAAAACACACTCATAAGAAAACTCTAATCAATGCTGAAGAGCACAGTGGAGAGGGAAACAGTGATGAAAAAGTGAAAAAACAAATAAACACAGGACAAAACCATGGAAAGAAAGAAGGCGTAGATAGAACACAAGTCCCATAACAAACAGATGAATTTAGGACAAGACAAATGTCAAAGAGACAAAGGCTGAACCCGGGTTAATTCACCCTATACACTACTGGAAAATGTACCTATCCCCACGGTTTTCACCAAAACCGTGGGGATATACCCCCCCTATACCCACGGTTTTGGAAAACTGTGGGTATAGGTGAATTTTCATGACCTATACCCACGGTTTGCCAAAACCGTGGGTATAGGGGGCTCTCTACCCACGGTTTTGGCAAACCGTGGGTATAGGTCATGAAAATTCACCTATACCCACGGTTTTTCAAAACCGTGGGTATAGGGGGGGTCTATCCCCACGGTTTTGGTGAAAACCGTGGGGATGGGTCTGGGATAAAATACTTATACCCACGGTTTTGAAAAACCGTGGGTATAGGTCAATTTTGTGTGCGCGGGAATTTTTTTTTTCCGCGGCAAGGAATTTTTTTTTGGCGGGAACCCTATACCCACGGTTCTTCCCTCTATACCCACGGTTTTTATAACTATATTTAACTAAATATATATATATATACATATATGTGAACTTAGGGTAGTGGTTAGACGCGGTGTTTGCAGCGAAGAGGTTGCGGGATCGAAACTCGGCGCCTGCATTATTGTAGGACCTATACCCACGGTTTTGAAACCGTGGGTAAAAGCCGTTGACACCGTGGAAATTCTCTATGTTTTGGTGACACGGTGGCAGGACACCTATACCCACGGTTTTCCAAAACCGTGGGTATAGGCTGGGGACCTATACCGACGGCGTTCCAGCCCACGGTTCCCAAAACCGTGGGTATAGGCTATACCCACGGTTTTGGGGGCTATACCCACGGTTTTGAACCGTGGGTATAGGCCATTTTTTCAGTAGTGATACTCACTATCCTAGATCAACTCAAGAAATAGATCAACAATTATCAAATTATCATAGTGCATGATCTATTTCTCGGATCACTCACCAATCTCGCCTAGATATTAAATAATCAAGAATCAAAGTTCTTCAATAATCAAGAGGTCCTATGAACTGTAAGGTGATTCACTCAGAAAATTAATTATTGAAAGAATCTGTCACAATCTAGAATGCTTCCACTGAGATCATCACATCACACAACAATTCGTGACTCACAGTTCGAGAAATCAAGACATGAAGGGGAGAATAAATTAAACAAGAAATTGGAAAATCGTCCTATGCAAAATCTTTCTCTCCCATAATCTAACTCACAGACGTGGTCTACCAAGGTGAATAAAAAGAACATGATCGAGTTGATGTGTGGATCTACAGATCGTGTTGGGTTTCATAAAACAGGATCGAGCCCCCCAAGTTAGATCTCCATTTGTAGAGATTCAAGATCACAATACAAAGTGAGGATGAATAAACAACACAAAACAAATGAAACAAACATCACAAATATAATTACAAAACACGCAACAAAGGTATATACAAACACAATTGAAATGAAAACTAGAATAGAGCAATGAGGGTGAGGCGAATAATGGAGGAGAAATTCATGTCTCCAGGTAAAAGACGATCAATGTCCATGAGATGTGGATAGAACGGATGTGTGAATCAGGGTGGAGTCTCCTACCCCCGCTGAGGAATGATGCCCAACCTCGGGCCCTGGGGGGTTTTTTATTTTCCAATTGTGCTGTGAATATTTTGCTCTGATTTTATACTGCTATTGAACATTTTATGCACTGTTATTGTGTTATTGGTGTTGTGTTGTGAATTTTTGTGCTTCTGAGTGTGAATGGTGTGTGGGTGAGGAAGGAGCAGACGAGTAATGGGGTGACGGGGTGCGGCGCGGAGCAAGGAGGAACCATTAAGGAAGAGGGAGAAATAAGGATAAACAGTGTCTAGGGAAAGGGTGATATGTGCCACCATGAAGATTGATCATGATCTCACCGTGAGTGGGGATATGGTGGGATAGTGACTGTGAGTCTGAGACAGTGAGAAGTAAAACGATGGGTAGAGAAAAAATAGAGAGATGGAGATTGAGGCACGTGAGTATCACAGTGAGACAGTAGGTGTGGATCCATGTGAGTGTGGAACCATGAAGTGAACTATGGGTTGGATGAAGTGAGATGTGCCACCGTTATTGAAACGGTGAGACAGTGTGTAGACAATACAATGGCACCATGAGTGGTTCTCATGGTGAGACAGTTAGGCTGGAAACGGTGGCACATGAACCATTAAAGGAATAGGACCGTGCGATCGCAACACCTGCAAAAAAATACAACAATGAAAATTAAATAAATGAAATAATTTAAAAAATAGATTAATCAATTAATAAACTAAATTAAATAGAATGGAATTAAAAACTAGAAACAAAAAAGTTAAATAATAAAATTAATTGTGTTTTAAAATGAATGAATTTATTTGGGTTTAATAAAATAATTTAAAACAAATTAAAATAATTATGTTACTTGCTTAAATTATTTAATCAATTAATTAACCAATTAATAAAGTAAATTAAAGAATAATAAGTATTACTTGAATAAAATTGGTATGTTCAAATTAGTTAAAATATTAATATAATTAAAAATTAGCTTGTGTTGTTTATTTACAACTTAAAGAATAAAGAATTAATTAATTTAATTAATGAATTAATAAACTAAATAGAATGAAAAATTATAAAAATAAAGGAATAAATAAACAAAAGTCTAATTCACAAGACTAAATTAATTTAATAATTATTTAATATGACACTAATGCACATTAAAATGCATGTTTTAAACTAAAAACGAATTATTTTACACAATAAGTACAAAAACACAACAATTAACAAATTATTTACTAAAAACAATCATTTTGGTAAAAAAAAAGTCAATAAAAAATAAAAATAGGATGTGGAAAAGAGTGTAAAAACAATGCTACATCAAACTCCCCCACAAATAAAACAATGTTTGTCCTCAAACAAATTCATGTATTTAACATTAAAACAGAAATATGTTTAGAGAGTTCCAGTTCAAAAAGTGCATGATTAAACTTTAATACCCAGAAGAGCAGGACCAAACAACAAGTTAGGTTTTTCAAGGGTATTCAAAAATGATGTCCTGTCTAGCTTCAAATACTCACTAGAAGTCAAAAGCCTCACAAACTCATACACTTTCAAGTATGTCATGCCTCCTATGTGTATTCATCAACTATCTTACTTCACCTTCCAATTGAAGTTCTAATTCAAGGAGTGATAAAAGGTTAGATGAAGTGGAATTTAAAACTTAACCAAGGGAACCTTCCATTATCACCTTCCCCCAAGTTCTAAAAATTAAATTCCATTAATTTGATCACTTTATTGATTTAAATCAAATAAAAAGTAACCAAATAAATTTCTCCATTCTTCATGTGGGTTCAAAATTCCCCTCACCATAATGAGTTCATTTTTGACAAGGGCACTTTTTTTTACTTTTTCCCAGCCATATTCCGTGTGCAGAGAACTGTGCATAGCACTTATTAAGATTGAAATTGTGTTTATTTAATCACAGAAATCCACCCAATACACCTTGTCTTAGATACTCACCGTGGGATCCCATTTTCTCATTTTACTCCAATTACAAAGGACTTAATTAATAATCATTCGAATAGATTTCCTAAAGTGATTGAATATTATTTTATAAAAATATGAGTCCCCTAGGTTCTAGTGAGAACATCAAGTTACTCCAAGTCATGATCATCATCCCACAAAACCTATCCTATCATACTCCCATCCTCAGTTCCTAAACAAACAGGTTCATATCGATAGTGAACAATTGCACTCAGCAATCATTCATACTTAAAAGTTTCTAACTAAGTGCCACTCTTAACTTCCAACTAACAGTTATCCACTAAACAGGACATAAATTAAGTAATATTGATCCTCTAATTACCATCATGTGATGAATGAGTTTGAAAATTTTTTAAGTAATTTTGAACCTTTTTTTTTTGAAAAAATGAAAAAATTTGACCATTTTTTTAACAAGCACAAACTCAGGTTCAAGAATGGGGAATTAGACATGACACTATAATGACCCCTCTCCCCCACACATAAAACACAAAATTATCCCCAATGTTGTATTATAAGGTGGAAGACAGTTTAACTTCAAAACATATGGACATTTAAGCTGAAAAAGGATATGGAGGGGTATCAATGAAGTTCAAAAATTTTCATTACCACACCAAAAGTAAATGAAAATAAAAACCCAAACACACAAAAACATAAGATCTTAACACCACCAATTATCACCAGCAACGAAGTGTATTTTTATTCCTAAAATGTTCATTCTTTGAATCATTGTGAGAAGAAAAAATATTTTAACAATTTACTTCAAATAGTAGCATGTTTAGCAATGATGTACAGCCGCAGCATAATGAAATTGAAAACAGTGGGTGCAAGTATGTTTCAGAAAATCAGCTCAAAATACATTTTCAACTCTCTAAATACTAGCATATAAACACTCATGCAGGAAATATAGTTCACAAGTTTCAAAAACCATCGGGAAATCCCCCACACTTAATTCATAGCAGCATGAAATAAAAACATAAAGAGTAAAAAATTGAAATAGAAAACAATACCCCCTTGAATGTGCAACTTTTTAATTTTAAAATTGTCTCCCTTTGATATCCTTGTGCATGAATCTCGATACTCCAGGTTGTCACCTACATGATGAAAAAATTTAACATTAGTGTTCAAGATTTTAAGTTCAAATAAAAAGAAACCACAGATTTTGTGTTAGGGAGTGTTATCCATGATCTTCAGTGTACTCTTCCTCTAGGACATGAATGATAGCCACGTGAAATCTACTGCCTATTTTTTGTCATAAGAAAACAAAACTCAAATTAAAAACAACATGAAAAAAGAAACTAAGTAGGAAATTAATGAGGATAATCCTAGGATAACCCCCAGGGGGTGTTGTGGTTTGATTGTCCATAGCTGGATAGTCTTCAGATCAACCCTAGTCGGATGGGGGATTTGGCTTCTTACTTAGGAACCACTAGGTGTGATTCCTTATAACTTCAGTCACTTGACATCATTAGAAAACCCCAAGTTCAGCTTCAACCAATTTACCTTCCTTAGAAATAAATTACATCATGTTGTATAGTGGAGGGGAGAACAAGATATAGGGGTACTTCCCCTCTACTTTTTATTGAGGTTGAGTGTGCGCAATTTGGAATGTTGGAAAACTTAGATGTGACTTTTATTCTGGTTCATTCAAATAAATTATTTTATCTTGAGCAAAATAGACTTTGTCAACATCTACTTGTAAACTTGTCCACAACTCCAAAAATTCCTTTTCAAAAATAACTCCCAAACTAGAATTAATATCCAGAAATGGGAGTTCCATTATCTCTTCAGTAGATGCAACCTCAATTTCCTCACTCTGCATGAAATCAAAAAAGTGAGATGCATCTTCAAAACCTGAACAGGGAGAAACACAATTAAAATCAGCTTCAATGTAATCCAAATTTAATAAAAGTACACCTTACTACCTAAAATTGTCAACTCTCTTTATCAGTGATGCTTGTTCCTCCTCATGAAGGAATGGTGATCCTAGGAGAGGGTCTGGGGCAAGAACGAGGCAGTCAACCTCCTCCAAGCTCTCTTCAAAACACACCACCTCACTTACTAAATCTTCTAAGGAGAATGATATAATGTCATGTGCTGCTTCCAAGTATTGAAGCATTGAAAAATCATTAGAATAGTTATAGAAAGAAAAATCTATAGAATTAAAATCAGGGAATGAATGATCATCAAATAAATTCCCAGAATCATGAGTCTTTGCAAGTTACATCTCTTTCCAACTCTTGACAACATCCTCAAAAACTGGTTTTGGAATTTACAGCTTTGACTCAAGGGGAAAATCCGTATCAAAGTTGGGAAAATCCAACTTTTTCTTTCTTCTATTTCTTTTCTCTTTACTTCTCATTGAATTTCCAGGATGTTGGGCTTCAATGGGAGGTGGTGGTACTTCACTTTCTTCTTGGTATCCTTTGACCTTATCCATGGCTTGTTGCATCAACTTCATAATCTCATGAGAATAAATTGTCTCCACGTCTATAATTTCTCGATGCTCTCCTTCATGCATCCAAGATTGAAACTTAGCAACAGTATCCTCAAGCTCTTGAACCGGGTCAAACAGTGACACTATATCAGTTTCGTCAGAGTACATCACTGTGTGTTTGTTTTTTTTGTTCTTTATATGTTTTATATGTTTTCTTTTGTTTTAAAATAAAATAAAAATTGAAAACACCACTGAGACACTCATTGCATCCCCGGAAACGGTGCCAAAATTTGATGGAATCCTTATCACGAGGACAATCAGGTTTACATTTATAAAGACCCATGATATAGCACAATGTCCAACCTCGGGGTCACTCTCAATGAAGCAGTGTCAAGAGCCTAAGTGGTATGTTCTGAAAATATTTTTGTATTTTTAACTACTTTGAAAACATTAAGACACACTACTAAGAAAACTCTAATCAGTGCTGAGGAGCACAGTGGAGAGGGAAACAGTGATGAAAAAGTGCAAAAACACAGAAACATAGGACAAAACCAGGCAAAGAAAGCATGTGCGGACAGAACACAAGACGCATAGAAAACAGATGACTCAAGGAGAAGACAATAGTCAGAGAGGAAAAGGCCGGACCCAGGTTAATTCACCCTCTTCTCCCTATCCTAGATCAAATCAAGAAATTGATCAAAAATTCTCAAATTCGCACAGTGCATGATTGATATCTTGGATCACTCACCAATATCTCCTAGAAATTAAACACTCAAGCATCTATGTTCTTCAATACTCAAGCGTTACTCCGAACTCCAAGGTGATTCACTCAGAAAATTCATTCTGGAAAGAATTCCTCAGAATCCAGAATGCTTCCACTACGATCATCACGTCACACAACCAGTCTTAACTCTCAGTTTGAGAAATCAAGACAGGAAGGGGAGAAGAAATTAAAAAAGAAAGTCGAAAATCTTCCTAGGCAAAATCTTGCTCTCTCTTAATCTAACTCGCAGACACGATCTACCAAAGAGAATAAAAATAACGTGATCAAGCTGATGGGTGGATCTCTAGATCGTGTTGGGTTTCATAAAACTGGATCGATCCCCGCATGTTAGATCTCCATTTCTAGAGATTCGAGATCAAAATATGAAGTGAGAATGAATAAATTACCCAAAAAAATGAAATAAACATCACAATTCTAATTACAAAACACACAACAAAAGTATATACAAACATAATTAAAATTAAAAATATAATAGAGAAACGGGGCTGAGGAAGAGAATGGAAGAGTAGGTCCCATCTCTAGGTCGAAGACGATCCCCATCTGTGAGATGTGGTTGGAATGGATGTGTGAATCTGGGTGGAGTCTCCTCTCCCTACTGAGGAATGATTCCCTGCCCAGGGCCCTGGGTTTTTTTTAAATTTTCTAATTATGCTATGAATATTTTGCTCTGATTTTCTGCTGCTATTGAGAATTGTGTGCAATGTTATTGTGTTGTTGGTACTATGTTGTGAATTTTTGTGCTACTGAGTCTGAATTCTCTGTAGACGAGGAAAGCATAGAGGAGTAATGGGGTGACGGGGTGCGGTGCGGTGCAAGGAGGCACCGTAAAGGAAGAGTGAGAAATGAGGATAAACAGTTCCTGGGGAAAGGGTGAGATGTGCCACTATAAAGATTTCTCACGGTCTCACCGTGAGTGGGGATACAGTGGGACAGTGACTGTGAGTGTGAGACAGTTAGGCTAGAAACGGTTGCACATGCACCATTAAAGGAACAGGACAGTGCGACCGCAACACCTGCAAACAAACACCACAAAGAAAATTAAATATATGAAATAATTTAAAAAATAGATTAATCAAATAATAAATTAAATTAAATAGAATGGAATTAGAAACTAAAAACAACAAAATTAAATAATAAAATTAATTGTGTTTTAAAATGAATGAATTTATTTGGGTTTAATAAAATAATTTAAAACGAATTAAAATAATATTTTTTTCTTTTTTAAATTATTTAATCAATTAATTAACCAATTAATAAAGTAAATTAAAAAATAAAAAGTATTAAATGAATTAAATTGGTAAGTTAAAATTAATTAATTACTAAAATAATTAAAAACTAGCGTGTATTATGTATTTACAATTTAAAGAATAAAGAATTAATTAATTTAATTAATGAATTAATAAACTTACTAGAATGAAAAATTATAAAAATAAAATAATAAATAAACAAAAGTCAAATTATCAAGACTAAATTAATTTAAGAATTATTTAAAATGACACTAATGCACATTAAAATGCATGTTTAAAGTAAAAACTGATTAATTTCCATAGTAAGTACAAAAACACAACAATTAACAAATTATTTACTAAAAAAATTATTTTGGTTTAAGAAATTTCTTAAAAAATACAAAAAGGATGTGGTAGAGAGTGTGAAAACAATTCCACATCAACAAGTGGAAAAAAATTTGGATTCAATGCTATCAAATGTTATCAATTTCATTTCCAATGATCACATGGTCAATATCACGGTTGATCATGAATACAAACATCTATTTTGGGATGTCTGTAAAACCTTTTTATACTTTTTTTATTATAGGGGTTTCTAGAAGCAAGTAAACCCACCTCATAATGTAAATTCTTAGAAAGAAGTGACTACAAATTATAACTGAAAATAAATTCCCATTGAGAATGAGGAACATTAAAGTAATACAAATGCTTGTAAAAGGTTAAAGAAATATGAAATTGTTCCTCCTTTAAATCATGGATCCAGGGAATCCAAGGCCACCCTTGTATAGTATGAAGAGATGAAATATGGGGAAGACATCATTGATCATAGTCTTTCCTACGATATTTTGAATTTTATTACATTTATTCAACCTAGAACTGATATTTAAATCCCATATTATAGAAATAATACTATTTCTAAGAACTTAAAGATTGATGGACGTTCCAACTATATTAGAGATGTTGATACATAACAGATAGAAAAGAAAAAACATAAAAATTACTATAATTTTCATATAGCATTTTGTAGAATCAAAATAATTGATAGTACACTGGTTCAACAAAATCCTGATATCATGAAACTAGACTTCCCTTATGGAAAACCTAGGAACACAATGACAACACATAATGTTACTCCTATTTGGGATAACTTCACACCATGTTAGAGAGGAACCTGTATTGATGCTTCACCTAAGAACAAAGACATTGATAGTTTTCCTCCTCTAATGGACCATGATGTTAACTAAAAAAAATGAAGATATTGTTGATATATCACAAGACACATGCGTTGAAGATGACAAATCCAGACGTGCTAAGGAAGATTTCCAAAGTAGTAAATACCAGACATAATCTATTTTCCATAAAAAACATAATTGTACTCGTGATAATGAAACTAATAAGGCTATTCAAATTATAAAATCAAATAGGAAGAATTAATATGGAGGAAATACAAAATGGGTTCCACACCAAAGAATAAATTCAAATGAATATATTATTTGGGAAATATTAAGGATTGTAAAACTCAAGTACATCCACCTCCTTACACATATACATCAATATTCATAAACACAATATTCTAGGCATTACTAAACCCAAAAAGTGATACTCTCTTGGGTTTCTTGGTCTGGAAGTAGAGGATATCGAATAATTGGTTGTGGTAAATATTTTGGAAATATTGATACTCTAAGGGTCTTTTCTCACACATATCTTAGTGATGCATCTTCCTTCAATATTGACGATCATATGAATAGTTATGAAGCTAACATATCTATAGTTCATCTCTTATCCTCCATAATTTATGAAAAAAAAGATATCAAGAAAGGAGAAGGATTTGGAAAAATATAGAACCCATAAACCAATAAATTCAAGACCCTTGGATTATCATTGGTGATTTCAGTGACATTTTTTGTCAAAGTGAATGAATGTGGGATGATCATTTCACTATTTCATCAAGAGAGTTCAAGACATGAATTAAAGAGAATAATATAAATAAAATTAATCTTGTTGGAGAAAAATACACATGTTATCGAAGGCAAAAAAACAGAATGATTTCTATAAAACCTGATCGGGCCTTCTATAATGAACAATGCCTTGAGAAACGGAACACTATCTCTAGTATTACCCTCTAAAGTATTAATTCTAGACATAATCCTATTAAGGGAATCCTCGTCACTAAAAATTTGAATCAAAGTCTACATTTCTAATTCAATAATTCAAGGTATACATGCACTGATTTAAGAAAATTGGTGCTTATGTTTTGAGATTCCAATCATTGTGGTAGTCATCCCTTTTCAGGTATCATGATGCTAAACCATTTTAAGTAGAAGCTAACGGTGTGGTACAAGGAAAATTATAACAATATGAAAAATGATAATATTTTTCTTGAATTCATTCTTAACTAGATGTAATATGAGGCCACAATGTCTAACATTGAGGTGTATCTTTATCATGAAATTGAGATTACCTATAAGATTAATTCATTTATCTCTATAAAAGAAAAACATTTAAAGGGAACATTCAAAGTTATGTGGATAAAGTATTGGAATTTAAACACCAAATTTTATATGGTCGCCAAAAAACCTTGAAGTCTAGTAGACCTCTCAACCCACTATAAATGGTGATAGAGTCATTGATAATGAACAGTCTGTCGTCGATCATATTGTCACCTATTTATAAAATCATTTTAATAGGAATGAGATCAATAAAAATATGGATGATGGAATCATTCCAAACATGGTTAGTGATAAGGAAAAAAATTATCTTACCATAATTCCTCTTGACTTTGTGATAAGAGAAGATGTATTTAGTCTTAAACCTGATAGTTCTCTCGGGCCAGATAGTTTTAAAAATTCATTCTTTTAGAATTTTTGGGATGTCATTCAATTGGATGCTTCTCGATTGGTTAAATATTTTTTCTATATAGGTATCTTACCACATAGTCTTAATTCTCAATGTATAACTATTCTTCAAAAGGTGGAAAATTATTTCAAGATGCATCTTTTTAGTCCATAATTTCTTATTAAAACCTGTTATAAAATTATAACCAAACTCATTGCTAATAGACTCACCACAATTTCTAATAAAAATTTCTCTTGGAATCAGTATGGTTTTTTGAATGGTATAACAATCCAGGATTTCATTATAATGACCTTTGAATGTGTAAATATCGTCAAGAAAACAAATAGATGTGCCTATGATACTCTCAAGATGGATATCAGGTAGGCTTTGACCCTACGTATTGTAACATCATTTACAAAGTGCTTCATATATTTGGATTCAATGATTTTTTTTTGAAATGGGTTAATTTTTTTTACTTAACCTCATACTTCCGTACATATAATTGGATCTCAAAGTAGTACCTTAATTGTTTAAAAAGTTTCAGACAAGGTGAATCTATCTCTTACATTCTATTATACATAGTAGATGATTATCTAAGTAGTATTATCATACACATGATGGAATAATGCAATCATGAACCCATTATATCAACAAATATTTTGTAATTTTTAACCATATCCTCTATATTGATGACATGATAACTCTTTTTCATGGAGGTAACAAAAATATTCAAAACATCAAGATATCCCTCTCCCACTATGAGGATGCCTTAAATAAGGATATCAATTTAAATTAATATTTTATTTATTTCTGGAAGGGCATTCTAGTTACCAGAATATCTCAACTCTTATTGGATCTGGGAATCAAAGAAGGATCCATTCCCATTAAATATCTCTATGTTCCTTTATTTCAGAGAAGACCTAAATCCAGTCACTTTATTATGAGTTCAGATCAAATTAAGAAACAACTTTCACCGTGTAAAGGGAAATCTCATTCCATGACTGGTAGGATATGTCTAGTCCAATTTTTTATTGTCTCCAAACTAGTTCATTATTTTATGATTCCTAAATTTCCAATATTTATACTCAAGAAACTCAATTCCTACATCATGATTTTTTTGGAGTTTTATTGCTCTCTAAAGAAACATTTTCACCATTTCATGGAACGAGTTTTAAAAGCACCTTGATATGGGTGGTCTCTGAATCAAAAACATCTAGTTGTTTGCTGGATCTGTAAAAGATAAATTCACATGGAATCTTCTCAAAAGTGATTCGATGGCTCTTAAATTTCTTAGTTCCAGATTTATTGATAAACTAGAAAGGGTAATCACTACTTATATAAACTCTACTATGTGGTTATCCACAAAATATTGTTTTTGTAGCATCATTTCTCATTCTATATATATTTTTTATAGAGATTCCTATCTTAAATTTTCATTGGAAAATTGGATGTGTGATCATATAATATCTTTATTTGATCCTCAGAATCGTTCTCCAGACATTAATGTCTCCATACATGATTTATTGGACATACCCAATATGGATCTATCTGATAACTATCTTAGCATGTTGATCAATTATTTTTTCTCCTAATAAGGATGCCCAAATCTTGGAACTTGTCCGGAATAACATTATTGTCTGCAAAAAATATTATTGCTCAAATTTTGACTTGGATAATGACTTTTCATAGATTAAATATCTTTGATAAGCATTGGATTAGGCCATAATGACTGACCTTGATTTGGAGGATTTCCTAAAAAATAATCCCAAATGATGACAATTTGCAATGTCTTGGAATTATTTTATGTTCTAGGTGTAGATTCTGCAACCAGAATGAAGTGTCTAAAAAAACATATTCTTATTCTATGCCACTATATCTGTACTCTAGAGAGAACTATATTATATCATTAAAATTACACTATAAAAAATATCAAGCCTTACCTCTATGCTATAACACTAAACCACTATTCCAACTACTCTAGAAATAAAAAATATCCTCTTGGAGATAGTAGATTAAACCTTTCACATAATATGGAGTGGCTGAAACTCTATCTTTCATAGGGAAATCTCTTTCTCCATGTAGTCTGTGCTTTATCACATTATAAATACTTCCCAAGAGGCTAATTGACTTCAATTTAGCCACTACTAAAACTTGATGAGGATTTTCATTGTACATCGAAAACATGGAGTAGTAGGTATCTTCAAGTGGTATGATGGATTGTTTGAGGCCTTTTAGAATGTACCTCTCCATGGATGGATAAAAATAAATAATGATGGGACCTCAAATGGTTACCTAGGCCCCACAGGTTGTGGTTCCATTTTTTCGGACTATAATGAATGGAACATGGATTCTTATTTAGCACATGTGGTATGTATTACTATCTTGATGATGAAATGATTTGTGTTATTCATGCAATTCACTTTGGTGTACATAAGTTATGAGACATTCTTTGGTATGAAAGATAATCTGCCATTATTTCCCATGCCATTATGAATGGCGTGATTCACCTATCTTGGAAACTCAGTTCTAGATGGATGGAATGTCTCTAACATCTCTCATAACACAACTACATCATCATCCATACCTACTAGGAAGCTAACACAATGGAATACATGATCTCCAATAATGGAATAAATAATTAAATTACATGGTTAAATGAATTCACAAATTATTTTAGTTCATTTTTTGACAAAGATTATAATAAAATACCCTCTTTTAGACTAATGTAAACACTATTTTTTTATTAAATTACCCTTGTCCACATTTTTTAAGGAATCATCTGACAAAAATATCCATACATGACAAAAAATGAAAAAATATATCACATCGCTTCATAGAGGCGGTAGTCGACACATGTGCATGAGAAATGTTATCATTTTCTAATGGATTGGAAGGTAAGAAGGTATATGTGATTTTATAATTAAATAATTTTATTTATTTAGTAAATATAATATAAATATTTTAAATCCATAATTATATCTACTCGTAAGAGGCAGTGATGGAAAATTAATTACATCAATTTGAAGGTTGTAGTTCATTGTACACACGATTGACGGTTTCAATTACCATTTTATAAAAGAGGAGAAGTATTTTGGTTATTTAAATAACGTAGGAACATAAAATTATATAGGATATATTTATGTTATAATATCATCATATTTTAAGAATGTTTTAAGGAGGTGGAAGAATAAATAAAAAATTGATCAATTAAGAATGATACCTCTTCTTCTGAAAACCTTCCTAGGTTTCAAAAAAAATCATTATTAGTATTGTCTTATAATAAATAGAAGGCCCCTAGGATATTAGTAGGGAAGTATGGAATGTATTTGTGTTTTCATTGAAAAAACAATTTATGTGTGAATATGATATGATACATGATGTCCTTTCTTAGCGGGGAAGAGGACAGACATGAAATTTTTTAAAATTAAAAGTTATAACCAAGTTTTACACACACCATAAGGATACAAAATATTTCATTATATATCCATAGATAATATAAGGCCGAAATTGTTCAATAAAATATGAATTGGAAAAGGGATTAGGTCATTTTAACTATTATCATTTTAGTTTAACCCCTGGTAAACCCGTTTTAACGTTAACCACAATGAATAATTTTTACTATTTTTAATATTAATTTTGTCCAAACATTAGCTTGAACTTATTATATAATATTAATTATTTTGATTCAAAATAATTATTTCATTTTTTGAAATTTAATTTATATAAGTGGAAGGATTTAATTTAAAATAAAACTCGTAGACCCAATAGATAAGCAATTTTCCAAATAAACAAGTTTCAAATATATATACAGTTTTTATATTATAATTAAACATAAAAATGATTTAAATAAAATAACTTTTATTAATATTAATTTTATTTTAATAAATTGTATTTTAATCCATTTAAACAAAAAATAATACTTTGTAATTTCTTTAAATGAGAAGGTAGTTTTCAATAAAAATTAGTGTTTTCACTATTCATTGAAAAATTATTCTTTTCATAAAATTATCAAAAATTATGTTGAAGATTATTTTTAAATGTTCATTTAAAAATTCAATTTTATTTTTCCAAATTCATTTTCTAAAATTTTAAAAAATTACTTTTATTAGTTTGACACAAATAAAAATCAAAACATTTTATCAAAAAGTAGTATCTCAAATCCTATAAATAGTTTTCTATAAATTAGGTACTTTTATAAAAATGTATTCTTTTTGTAAAAAAATTATAATTAATTTTAAAAATTTGATTATTCTGATTCCTACCACCATATTTAATGGTTAGTAAGTGATGATACTTTTTAAATAATCGTATTTATAGTATATTCTGGTTCATTAACAACTCAGTGTTACGTGTAACACAAGATATCAAAATAATTAAAATTATTTAAAAAAAATATTTCATAAAATCTTAGGGTGTTATGAATACCCTTGTTGATTCATCAACAAAAAACTATAGATGTCTTCATCATAGTAACACATCAATAAATCACCACAAATGTGATCTCTTGTTAATATATGACTAATCGACACAGATCTCTTCACTGTATCAAAGAAGTTAACCACTATGAATTTGACAACTAATTGTTTATAAATGAATTATTTTAATTATGTTTATATAAAAATGATTAAAATCATTTTTTAAAAAAATTTGGCATTTTATAATTAGGTTCACAGTCTTAGGGTTATGCATAGTGACAATGCGTTCCACTATCTTATGCATGTAAAAATTCACAACTACATATATGGTCTCGAGACCATGTATATTTATCATAAATAATTTCAAAAATTTCCCAAAATTGTTATTTTTTACTATAGATAAATTAGGATGAGTATTTTTATTATTATGAGATTTTTTTGAGACATTAAAAGGGGTTTTAGATTTCTTTGAGGAGACTATAATAAAATTAAATGAAAAAAGAGGTTTATTTTAAAGTGTTATTATTATGTTAATTAACATTTTATTTTGGTTAATATTATTAGTATTATATTTGTATGGTTATTCATATTTCCTTTCCTAAGAGTTAAATATGAAATTGATGGATATTATATATTTTATTATTCATATTATTGCTACTTTTATTAAATGTGACATTAATAGGATAAGGGGAATTTAATTAACGAAATGAGGGGTACTTCCCATAATGGTTCATGGGTGGATAATATAGAGGGAAGTATATCCCCTCCTATATTTTCTTAATTTATTATTATTCTTATTCGATCTACTAAGGATGTTGAAAATTTGGACTTGGAAACTATCCTCCTCTACTTCTTCTTTTACCACCTTCCTCTTTATCTACCCTTCCCATTTCTCTTCCTCGTAGAATTTTTTTTAAAAAAATTGGAATTTAATTTCAGGTTTCTCAATGGGATGATGTAACTATCAATTTCGAAGAGGGATTTTTTATCTAGGTTAATATATGGTCTGAAGTTCAATCCCACAAACTTTTTTCGAGAATGATGTGTATATATCTCACTACATTGTGAGTATTTCAATATTAAGGCCTTATTTGAATCTTTTTGCCCTTTAAAAAAATATTTTTATTTTTTATATTTTTTATTAGGAATAATTGATAGATTTTGTATTGTTATTTCATGGTAATTATTTTTATACATTGATATTAATAATTAGTTGGTTCAGAACCTCTTCTATTATTTTGATATAAACATTGATACATACATTTTTATGTCCAATTTGTTTATTGATATAAGTGTTAACTGATATAAATTATTTTGGTTTCACTTCAAATAATATTTTTCAATAAGATCACTAAACATTTATGTTATTTTTCATAATTATAAAGTGATTTTTAAAAGTTAGATAAAGATAATTTATGAATTAGTTCTAATTTTGAATGTTTACAATTCTTTAAAAAAGTATAAAAATTTTCATTTTAAAATAAACAAAATTAGTTTGGAATCATAATAATTTTAAATGTTTTTTGGTCATTTTAAAATGTTTTTTGTGATATTTTATAATTTTTATGACAAATAATTATTGATTTTGGTTTTTTATGATGATATACGATATAAAATGATCTTTTTATCATTGATTCAATGTTTTTAACATGAAATGTATTTTGGGTGATATCACATGTCTGTATGATTCTACACATGTATGATTTTTTTAGACATAATATGAACCTTTATTCATATAATTAGCAGTCTAGTGATAAGTACATTTCCTTGTCATGATTTAGATTTGATTAGGATTGACTAATCTAGTTGTGCATTTCACAGTGGCTAGTATAATCTAGTTTATTATTTCAATATATTTAGATCGTTTTAGGTTGATTCAATTTTTTTAATTATACTCTAACGAGTGGTCTGCAAACATTTTATGGGTGAGTATAATGATCTGAGATTGTTCCTTTAGAATCCTAGTGGGACTATCCCATTATTTTAATATAGGTTACTTAGATTTTCTTCATAATTGATATAGGTAGGTGATATTAAAATATATCATTATAATATTTTTAATTTACTAGACATGTATATTTAAAAAGGAAAAAGGAAAACATATTTTATCGATCTATGAAATATTGTTTCAAATAGAATAAATGGTTTATATAATTATTTATTTTTAAACAATGATGATTGTTTCATTTTTTATATTGGATTATTGTAGAACTCATTGGGGGTAATACTACTGGATATGTCTATATACTCACCCCTTGGATGTGAATTTCAATTAATATGTAGATAATATTTTAATGTTACCTATTTCATGTAAAGTGGTGTTCAGGTTCATCTTATTATTCTTTAGAGGGAATCTATTTCTATATGGAGCTCTAAGATGGGGTTGATGGTTGTTTGTGGAGGATGTGATAAACTTGAGACAAGAATTTTATTTCTTTATTTGTATTATTAAAACTATTTTATTTTATAAAATATTTATATATATATATTTTTAAATCATCATGTGTGGGAGAATTTATGTTATTTTATTTTACATTTCAAATGGAATCCAAATTATGGATTAGTGTTTTTGAAGTGAAACTATTATCCCACAATTCATTATTATCACTCATCACATGTTATAAGGCTCAGGTGATCAAGTTTAATGTGCCTATGGTGAGTGGTTATCCTATTAAGGTTAGAGGTTATTCAATTCTATTTATTACAATTAAATTCCTCCCCACAAGGATGCACTTCTTAGATATTTAAAACACCATACACATAGAAATGAACCAAACAACCAATATGGGTGTCCTCCCAATATTAATGATGATATATAACTACATATATCACCTAAAAAATAATATTATACTCATAAGGAATGTTAAAAGTGATCCTCCTTGATTTATTAGACATCACAATCAACATAGAATCAATTGAAATTCACAAATACTCATACAACCTCTAATATATTGCAAGAACCATGATTTACTTGATTAATGATTCCAATAATAGAAATATAACTATTGTATAATGTCATTGAAAAATATATTTATGTAAGGGTCAAACCATTATCTATATCTTCATGTTTATTTTATATAAAGTGGCCAATATTTGAGTTAATGTTGAGAATTACCAAATTACACAAGGACCTGCTACTGAGTTTCACCAAAATGAACCATAAAACCCTAATACTATAATTCATTTAAATATTTTATCAAATTTCATAGTTCCCTATTACTATTATGTGCTTATAAAATCAGATGAGATCACATCAGATGTCATGCTATTATCTAATGATGACCCATGTTCATTATTAAACTCACCTCAATAAAAATCCTCATCAAGCAATCCTATAATCAATTACCATTTAATATTGTGAATTATTAAAAATATCATATAAAAATTTATTTTTTATTATAAAATAGTTATAAATTAACCTATGAAACCCATTAGGTCACTAATATATATTAATTTTAGTCATATGTTTTAGTTTTATGACATTTAAATAGGAAATTTTTAAATTTTAGTTTTTAATTTTTTTTATAAAATGCATGAATAACATTCCTAATCCTTGGGACTACAAAAGGGGACCATGTATTATAAAACATTATATAGTAAATAAATATTGTTATAAAGAATATTTTGAAATAAAATTTATTTTTGTTGTGTATGCTCTCAAAATTTGATTATTTTTTATTCTAGAGTCTAATAAAAGAGGAAACACCTTCCATTTTCATCTAGGATCCATATCTTATGACCATGATGACCTCTGTTGGTGATTTACTCTTCCTTCTCCCATTTTATTTCAATTATTGATGATTTAATGGTGTCATTGAATGGTTAGGTATTATTTTCTCTTCCTATACCTTTTTTCCACGTCCTATTGTCTTCATTTACCCTAACATATTATGTTGGTCCTATAATGAGAAAATACTTTCATACATAGATTTTACATATTTTCAGATGAATAACAATATAATCAGTGATAGAATAATAATGGTTTAGAGCATTTGGATACCAAAAATACAATCTTCTTAATTTTTAAAAGATAATAAACATATCCCATACATATCTTCTCACATTGTACACTTTTTAGGCATAACTTACCTAAACCTTTCTTCATCACCTAGTAACAAATCAGAAGAAAGGGGTGAACACAGATAATAAGTAAGGGTAAAAAAGGAATTTATTAATCATACATGAGAATAATATTTTAATATTATTCCTTGCATATTAAATATCATAATAGTCAGTCATTGAATAAATTAGAGAAGTTCATAATACATGAATTACAAGAAAACATGAAATATTAGCTTAAGACATGGAATGTGGCATACACATAAGCATAGAAAATATTTTCATTCGTAGTAGAGGCTCTTTTACAATACTATAATAGTAGAAGGGTTTCAATCCCCAATCCATCATATTATTCACAATTCACTCCTAAGACCATCATAGAAGTCAATTTATTTTACTAAACCAATTTAACCTCCCATTATAGTCATATATATATCATGAGATATAATATCATTACCCAATGAAATGTATAGCGATAGAATTATGAACATTCATTTTTTATAACATAACCAGTTTCCTTGGCTATAATGTAAACATCATCACACATTTAAAACCATACATATGTGTTCCATAAGAACATTTGTCATTCATCATTATAGAAGTCTTGTAATAAAATGAATTTCATAAACATTTCATCAAAACATAACTCAAGGAAAATAAATGGGATTTATAAACATCATCCCATCATAAACATAAACCAACCAAAAATAATAAGGATGGTATCCTTGAATAATATCCATAGAAAAGAATAAGTAACATCTAATATTTTTATCTTGGATGGAAATTAATTTTGAACGATCACTTGAAATAATTATTGAAAAACAAAATTTAAATTTTTAAATCATTTATTTTAAATATTTATCCAATTTTAAAATAAAAAAAATTATTTTTAAAATAAACTTATAACATTGTAAAGGCATATTCTTACAATTAAGGCATCATGATGGATGGAAAATCAACTCAATATATATATATATTAAAATAACATTCCTTCTATATTTTTATAGAAAAATCCACATAGTACCTTTTTGAAAAAAAATAATCTTTTAAAATAATTTTTTAAAATGTTAAAACATGGGAAAAAGTATTTAAAAATTAGAATGGAATCATTATAATAAAACGTGAAAATGGGAGATGAATTTTTCTAAATGGATACTTTAAACAAAAACAATCTCAAATAATGATGATATTGTAAAATAAACCCTTATAAGTATTATATCATTGAACTAATAATTAATAAGATGAATTTATTATGTGTACTCACTATAAATCCATATAAAACAAGTGGTAATACAAAATAATATAATCAAAATTTATTTCACACTTAATTGTATAATGATATAATCAATGAAATGGTAGTTTATGCCAATGAATGGAAATTGAGTTAAAAATTCCCTTACCTCAGGTGTTTTATTTATTTTTTCATATTCAATCATGTTGTATAATAAATATAAATTTATGATAAATTTATTAAATATCATTAACTCAATCATACAAATTATTATTTATTTATAACATCTTATCACCTGTTTATTAATAATTTGTTATTAAAATCACTGTTCTGTGTGGTAACTAATTTTTTCCCATCCATGTTTCATCTTGCTAGTCCTAGTCCATATACATTAATCATGGTACTATAATTTATATTATTTAAATAATGTTTTAAATATAATATATATTCATTATATAAAAATTTATAATAATTCATAAAAATTATAAATAGACAAATGAATTACATTGTTCCTGAAGATGATAGGTCATACGTATGCATGAATATTGTTTCCATTTTTTCTATATTGGAGTGAAAGAAAGGTAAATAATAATATAAATTTCAAGAATAATTATTTTTTCATATATATATATATTATATGTTCATAAAAAATCATCCTTATTAAAATACATGTGATATATAATTGAAAACTAATCACATAACATTCTAGAGGTGGTTTTCAATACTTGCGCTTGGGCGATATTATTTTTTCACAAAAGACTGAATGATGATAAGGTAGACATAATATTATCATTATAGAGGTATTATTATATTATAAATATCATATATAATCAGTAATTCAAATATAATACCCATCTATATAATATGATGGTGAAAATGATTAGTATCACTACATGGAGACAGTAAGTCATACGTAATTACGAGTGATACTTTCATTTCCTGTTTGATGGGAAAGGTGGTGTATGGAAGTGATTTCTATTGAAAACACTTTGTGTATAAGGTTTTATTTGTTGTGAAAAGTTTTCAATTATGATCAAAATGAAGATGTAGATGACGAATAAATCCAATGTTAGTGAGTAGAAGTTTAGATGATTGTTGCACTGATATTAAGTTAAAAGTACATGTATCCGAGGTGATACATTGTATACAACAATTAAAACATCTCAAAGAGTGTTGAAGGGATTTTGGTTATAAAGCGATCATTCAATATATCACTATCAAAAATTCCTTACAAGAGCCTACCAGAAGAGACATGCATCATTTCATGAGGGATCATGTGGAGATTTGAAGATCTAATACCAATCATACAAAGCTGAGTAGATTATGCTAGTAATATTCATTGTTGACTGGAAAGAGAAATGGTGCTGGAAGAAAAAGATGTTGTAGTACTTTCCCCGGACAAATATTATGATGCTAAAGGTGATATATCAAAGACTACATTTCATGACAGATAATGTTCGTGATAAAAGTAGATGATTTTTGTAGGAGAAATATGATAATGAATGATTATGAGTGTTCTTTCCGAAGGAGATATTTAAGGATTTATGCATAGGAGTGAACGAGATGCGGAACGATGATGAAAATTTTAAAAGGACGCAAACCATGTACCTCAGAGAAAAGACCACGTACCATGTTCAGGAACGGTTTGCAGCCACGTAACAAGTAGCCGGAAAGGTATGCAGAACGGTTCGCGGAATGGGTCACGGTACGAAAAATGGTTCTCCATGGAAGGAGTTGTGGTACGCGGAATTTCTCATCATTGGCGGAATAGATGCAGTACACAGGCTGGTAGACACACACTACATGGTGAGGGTTCATAGTTCACAAGAGGGTGGAAGTACGTAGTGGAGTCTTACCATACGTGGACAAAGTTCAGTATGTAGTGAAGATTGTCCCACATTGGAAAATTGTTTAATTAGAAAAAAATTTAGAGTTATTTTCATATATAAGGAGTGTTAATCCCACCATTAGAAGAGTTTTAATTTGATATGAAAATATCATCATTGTGGAAGAACTCAGATAAGTATGAATGTGGTATATAGAAGAGATTCAGCATAGGATAAAGTAGTACATGATAGAAGGAACATTTCAAGAAATTAGAAAGAGTAGTCCATGGAAGAGATTTTTTTTAAGAAAAAGTGGTATGCATGAGATGAAATAACTCACATAATTTGAAGAATAAGTCTGTAGATTGAAGAAACAGTATTCTAAGGCGGTACACAACGGCAGTACGTGAATGTGGTACACATAGGAAGTACACAGAGGTGGTATGTAGAGGCCATACTCAAAGGTAGTATGTGAAGGAGGTGTGTGGATAAGGCGCGGTTTGCGGAGGAATCATGGTGCACCAATCAGGAGCGGTGCCTGGAGCAAGCACGGTACGCGGAGTAGCCATGGTATACGGAGAAGAGGCAGTACACAGTTTGGGCGCGGTACACAGACCATGCACTATACACGGACCAGGCATGATATGCAGAGTAGGCGTGGTACGCAGATCAGTGACAGTCCTCAAAATAAGGGAATATTCACATATACAAAAACATCATAAAGGGACTTTGTGATTCTAGGAAGAATAGAAGAAGTTATAGTCTATTCAGTGATTCCACTAAAGGAAAAAACTGAATAAAAAAGAGCATAAATTTGGGACTTCTATGCAAGAAGTTTTTCATCCTGAATAGAGACAATGACTTTTCATTCCAATCTATTGAAGCGACCAAGAAGTCGATAAACTAAGTGAGACCTCTTCAAAGGTAGTGATTAAGGGGGAGTCAACAGATGTGAACCAAGAAATTTTTTGGGATATCCCTGAATATTTGTAAAGGAAGTGTTCCTGGGACAGAGTGACTATGCCTTAGCCATTGTAATCCACATCCAGTAAAGATTAGTATAAATTGGTAAGACTGGAAACCTATCGGTGTATGCTCCTTGGATATAGCCCTTATTGGTGAACCTAGTAAAAAGGTGTTTTGTTTTCCTTATGTATTTGAATGATTTAATTACTACACATATCCGTCAGACATGATTAAAATTTTTCCTACCAATATGGGAACAAGATTCAATAAAGAAGAGAAAAAGTTGACACCCTGATTCACCCTCTATTAGTGTTGTCTTGGGTACTTCAATTGGTATTAGAGGCAAAGGTTTATATATGTTGGATAATCTAAAATAATTCTATTAAGAATAGGCTTTGATTTTTTTATTTCCCGAGTCAGCAATGACGTGCCCTGTTGATTATTATTCAATTATTCTTGATCATAATTCTATATCAAGAAAGACCATGAAAACTGGAAAAAGAAAGAGAATAGATAGTTTAATAAGTCCCTCATTTCTAAATAATATGATGTTTTTTCTTCTCCATTCCTTTCTAATAATGAATAAATCTCAGGTTTGGATAGTAAAGACTAGGTGTATTAGGTTTCCACCAAAAATACAGATTCCATCACAAGTGGGGATGTTGTTTAAATTTGTACCTGACATGAGCATGCAAGTGATCAAGAGAAATTAAGAAACTATATTCATGATATTCATAAAGAAATTGTTGTTTCTATTTGTAGAATATTTCAATGATTGTAGAATGAGATAACCCAACTATAAATAGAATTTGACAATATGGAAAAGGGCTTATTAAGAAAATTTTCAGAATGCTATAATCTCTCCAAATAGATTGAAGCCTTTGAAAATAAAGGAGCCAATAAGACTATGGGAGAAAATATACATGCACTTGAAGTTGAGATGAAGAAGAGCACTAAAGTCAAGAGGTTATATTTCTAAGAAACATCCAAGAAATTTATGGAACATGACTCTTTGTTAAAAAACAATGTTAAGATGCATGAATATGAGGTTGAAAGATTAAATAAGATTTGTGAAGAGAAGATGATCATGATTGAAGATCTAAAGATAATCCTAAATGTGGAAAGTCTAAAATGGGAATATTAGTTGACCAATCTTGGGAATACACATATTGATCCTTTACAAAAGAATAAAATAGTTGCTACTCGTACTCAGTGTCTACTGAAGGATTGTAAATCTAAAAGAACTTCAATATGTAACAAGATGACTTTGACAAATCTCGATGATCTATCTCAAGAAAAAGTGTACGTTGCTACTCAATGGACACCATAGGATTCTACTATCAAAACAACTCCAACATGTGATAATAAGATCATGGATTCAATCATAGATCTATCACAAGTATCTTATAAGAATAAGGCACCATCCAAACCATTTTGTACTCATGTTTCTAAATATGTTTTCACAATTAGTGCAGGCTGGAAGAAAAATTCTATACAAGTATGGATGAGGAAATGTGGGGAGAAGAAACCTACAACCATGACTAGGGTGGATAGGAAGAAGAAGCTGTAAAATGGTTCCCCAGATAGAGAACAACACATTAAGAAGAAGTCCCAACAACCTTATACATAAGATATCATGAAGACAGTATTTGTGGGTCAATTTTTGTATTGTAACGTATTTGGGAATTGTGCACAATATTGTTGATACAATACCTTAAATGAAAAAGAAAAATGAAATCATATATCGAAGGTAAGAAATCCATAGAAAAAGAATCAACAACTGTAGTTACAGAAGCATTTGATTACCACAAACAAATTTAAAATGCTTGATAAGATCAATGATATATGTAATGGCAGTGGTCAAATGGTATGTACATGCCCATATCAACATGCATTCATTGTTGATAAGAAAAGAATCCCTCTGATTCCTGATAAGTTTGAAGTATCTACCTTGTGAAGAAATCAGAAGAACATTGTCAACACACATTTTCCTAATAATATCTCATGTAGGGATGTTCAGAAGACCATGGATTTTAGATCCATGAAATTGAAGGTAAATTCATCCCGAAGAGAAACTAATAGGGATGAAACTCAGATGAACACGTGTGGAAGATCCAAACCTACTACAATAGATAGAAATGAAATGTTGTTCATCTGGACAAAAGATTTGAAAATAATAAAGAAACATAAAGATGAAAAGGCCAAGGTCGGTGATAAAATAAAATGAAAACTTTCACGTGATGAAGATAATGTAAATGAGAGAATGAAAATAAAAACATACACATGTGTTAATGAAGTTCTACGTGTGAGATGTAAGAAATACGATCGCATTGTAAATGGTTTCCTAAACGTAACATAAGAGAAATAAGCAATCCAGAAGAGGATTTATAATGTATCATCCATGATATATATTAAAAAAAGATCATTTCTACACAGAGAGAAGAAGTGAATGTGAAGAAATCAAGGCCACATCAACACATATTAGAGAATATATTCAGATGTGCAATCATGGAGACTGGAGTAAATGGAGGAACATGGTTATGAAAAGCATCTAAGCCATGTAGTTCATATCAATGAAGTAAAGAGGATCCACCTCATTCCCGTAAATATCTTGTGCATCATATTTATATTTCTAATATAGGTAATTGATGGTGAATAAATCTATCATGGGGAGAACCTAATAAGTAGTGAATACTATCATCTGTTGATAGAAAAGCTGAATAAGTTCCCATACTTGTAATATTCTTCAATTTGCATTCAAAGATTTAAATAATGAAGGATCACCCTAGATGATGATGATGATGAGGAGTGTTTCCCTTGAGGGGAGACAAATAAAGAGGCTTTCAGAATTATTATTTCAATCATTATTAACTTCAGTTGGTATTGAATTCAATTACTCTAGAAGTTTCTTGAAGAACATATCATTGTAAAAGTTATGTCATTTCTCAATCTCCTATCCTTGGTTACGCACAATGAAGATATTTTTACAAATGAGGAGTAACTAAATTAATCAGTGACATAAGAAGAATGAAATTGACCCAAGGCTAGTTATCCTGACAAATGCACGTGAATGTTTCTGACCTATTTGTTGATGTGGGTGCAGGATTTTGAGGTCGATTATTCCCTATCACCTTCAATTTCGTTATCCTATAATGAATATGGAAAAAACTTGAAGACAAATTACATAGGTTATCATCACATGTGGTATCATGATCAGTGAATAATGGAAAACCTTATTGTCTAAATCAAATCCTCTTGATTTTTACACAGAGCATCTCCCAAGTAGACTTCAAGTGAAATGATTAATGGGACATTGCTTAAGAAATGACTCATACCCTTTTCCTTGGAAAATTTTATTTCTTGTTAATAAGGGGGAGAGAAAGTGAAATGAAAGTTAGAAAAGTGAGAGATAATGAAAAAGAAAAATGGGGGATAGAGAAGTCTCATTTTGATATTGACACATTCATCTAAGGAGGAAAATATGGTATTGACAACAAAATACAAAGGGGGGGGGGATTGTTGGGACCATATTGTGTATAAGGTTGTATTTTTTGTCAATAGTTGTCAATGACGGTCAAAATGAAGAAGCATATGTCGAAGAACTCTAAACATGTTGAGAGTGTAAATTCAGACGATTTTTGAACTGATCTTAATTTCAAAATACATATATCAAAGGTAATAAAATTTATAAAACAATGAAACCATGTCAGAGATTGTTGAAGGGATTAAAGTTATAAAGTGATTATGCAACATATCACTATTCAAAGAGGCTATTCAAGATCCTACCTGAAGAGACATACATCATTACATGAGGGTTCATGTCGAGATTTGATGATTTAATAAAAATCGTACAAAAATGAGAAGATGATGCTAGTCATATTCAATATTGATAAGAAAGATGGATGTTTCTGGATGAAAAAGAAGTTGAAGTACTTTACCTAAAAAAACCTGACAATGCTAAAGGTGATCAATCAAAGACTATATATCACAAAAGATAATGTTCGTGATGAAATTATGGGATTTTTGTAGAAGAAAGAAGAAAATTAATCAGCATGGGTGTTCTGAATAAGAAGATATTTAAGGATTTTTTATAGGAGTGATCAAGCTGTGGAATGATGATGGAAATTGGAAAAGGAAGAAAACTGCGTACCATGGAGCATGGACCGCATACCATGTTTGAGAATGGTTCGTGGACACGTACCATGTAGTGGGAATGGTACACAGAACGGTTTGAGGAACTTCTTAGGATACCAAAAATTGTTCATTGAGCATAGACAGTGAACAAAGAAGGGATGGTATACGAAGCAGTCACGATACATGGAAAGATGCGGTATGTAGAGTAGGTGCGGTATGCAGACCATACATGGTACACAGACCAGTAATAGAACGTAGAGCAGGTTTGATACGCAGATCATAGATAGTCCACAGAATCAGTGAAAGTTCACAAAAATAAAAACGTCATAAAGGGGGTTTGTGATTATTGAAAAAAAGAATAAGTTCTAGTGCATTCAGTAATTGAACTAAATGGAAAAAATTAAATATAAAATATAATAAATTCAGGACATCGATACAATTAGTTTCTCATGATGAATAGAGACAAATACTTTCCATGCCAATATGTTGAAGCGGCCATCAGTTCGAAAAACTGAGTGAGACCTCTCCCAGGGTAGTGAGCTAGGGGAAGTTAACCGAAGTGATCTGAGGGAAGCAGTGGGATATCCCTTAACCTTTATAAAGATAGTGTACAAAGGACAGAGTGACTATTCTCGAAGCTTTGTAATCCACAGCCTGTGATGATTAGTGGAATTTGGTACGACTGGAAACTTGTCGGCGTATGATATTTGGACGCAACCCTTAGTAGTGAACCAAATAAAAAAGTGTTGTGTTATCCTTATGTATGTGAATGTTTTAATTACTGGACATATCCATCTTACAGTTTTTAAAATGTTCCTACCAACGTGGGAATAAGATCCAGTAAAGAAGAGAAAAATTTGACAACCCGATTAACCCCCTCCCTCTATTAGGGGGTCTAGGGTCCTTAATTTTCATAATCATAATAACAATTAAGAATATTGAGTATATATAAGTTATTATTCAATGATAAAAATCTTCGACTTAGAGGAGGTAAGTAAGAGAATAAAAATAAAGGGATCAGTTCAAGTGATTACCTTTTCATCAAAACATCTCCTTTAGTTCTCATATAAATGGGTCTAAGGATGGTCTTTTGAAAAGAAAAATATCTCTAAGTGGTGGATAGGTGTGTTTAGAAGATAAATTTTAAGATTT
Source organism: Viscum album (assembly GCA_963277665.1). NCBI lineage: Eukaryota > Viridiplantae > Streptophyta > Magnoliopsida > Santalales > Viscaceae > Viscum > Viscum album. Next base: position 52,132,277 of record OY728138.1, on the reverse strand, counting down.
TACTTGATTTATAAGGCTCAAAGGGATGTAAAAATTTAGGATGGATGATCCCTATTATAATTGAGGTGTGGGGTACTTTCAGGAATCTTGAAAATGTTAAATTATAATAAAATAATTTTCTACCAAAATTATACAAATTGGCCACTAATTATAAGATAAGATAATATAAGGTTATAATATCGTTAATGAATATATTTTATACAGGTTTTAGTATTATTTTAAACCATTCCATTTTTATTAAATCTTAGTTAACCTATTTTAATTGTAATTTTGGTAATAAAACATTTCAATATTAAAATGTTATAATTATTAGTTATGTGATGAAAACTTGAACATAAATGAAAATATTATAATTTTTTTGAATATATCATAATCACATTTTATTGTTAATTAATTTTTCATTGTTTTTATAAGTCGTACATATGCATAGGAAATACTTTTACATCCTATTTGATGGTAAAGTCGTTGTATGATGGTGATTTCGCAATAGTAAAAACCATTAATCACAATTAGGATAATGATGTTATTATTTTATGATAAATATCTTAGATTCATGGTACATAAAGAAGAATATAAAAATAATGTGATCGGTTAGAGTGATTACCTTTTCATTGAAAAGTCTCCTTTGGATCTCCTCTAAATGGATCTAGGGTAGGTATTTTGAGAAGAAAAAAATATAGAAGGTGTATAGGGATCTTTAGAAGAGAAAAATTAACTTTATGGTTGATATATAACTCTCAATGTGATGTATAAAGTGAGGGAGGAGGTTCCCTTTTATAATTTCGGTGAGGGGTACTTTTGGAAATTAAGAAAATATTAAATTATAATTAATTTATTTTTATATAAATGAAACCAAATGCCAATGGATTATAAGATAAGATATTATAAGGTTGTAATATCATCAATAAATATATTTTATACAAGTTTTAGTATAATTTTAAACGATATCATTTTGATTAAACCTTAGTTAACGTATTTTAATATTAACTACGGTAAAATATTTCTCAATATTAAAATGATATAATTTTTACTAATGTGATGTTAATATGATCATAAATGGAAAATTTTTTATATTTGTGAACATATCATAATAAATTTATTTTTAATTACTTTATTATTATTTTTATTTAATTTAATAAAATATTATTTTTTAAAAATATCATTAGTGTCAATTTTGACACAATTCATTACTTTGACTTTAAAAACTCAATACAGAATGATAACTTCAAAAAAAATTTAATACACCCATAATAATTAATAACCATATATAAAACTCATGGACCATCCTAATTAGTTAAAAATATATTTATTTTAATATTTGTAATATATATAATCGATATTTTCATTAATTTCATAATTACAATATCACCGTTGTGCAATTATTTTAGGTAATTATTTATTATATAAAAATTGATAATAAAATATCATGATTTTGAAAAAAAAATTAACATTAATAATAATATTAATTGTCAAACATATCTTCTGGATAACCTTATCAGAAAATTTTTATATTATTTAAAACATGAATGTGAAATTTTGGACTTTTCATTAAAAAAATATTATAAACATCAGAATCTCATCCAAGTGGCCCCGAAAAGTCATAAATAAATTTATATCATAAAAATATGTTTAGAAATTTCAAAATTTACTCTTATCTTCATTCATAACCAACCTTTTATTTTCAATGTGGACACATAAAAGATTTTTAAGACAAAGAATTTTACATTTGGTGACATTATTTGATTTAGATAATATATAATTCATTTTCCTCAAACAATTATCCATTATAAAATAAATTTAGATGCATAAGTGTTAATGGTCAAATTATATTCATCTAATAGTTTTTTTTTCATATATTAGAGTCATTTTATAGTCCTTACCATTTTTAACATAAATTACCCAATATACCATTTACCATGGTAATAATATTTATCAAGGTTGCTATTCATATTGGCCCCAAATAAAAGGGAACTATTTAATAAATTTTTAACTTCTAATTAAAAATATTAAAGTCATCATTTAAAATTAAAAAACACATAAGTTATAGCATTTAATTTAAAATAAAATAAAAAAAGGCCATATAATGTTTTTTTCTCGAAAAATTCCCTTTATAAATATAAAATGTTTTTATACAAAATAAAAAATTAAAATCCACATAAAAAATAATATTTGTTTTTATTTAAAACCAAAATTAACTAATTAATATTTAAATCAAATCCAAAAAATAATTTTACCTTTTACATAATTTGAATTAAAATACAATTTGCATTAAAAATTGATATTTTTCACTATTCCTTGAAAAATAAATAGATTTAGAAAATTTTAAAAAAAATTTCTTTAACATTATTTTAATGTTATAAACTCAAAAATGAAATTTATTTTTTTAATCACATTTTATTGAACTTCTAGAAATTAATATTCACTCATAAAAACAATAAAACCACATTTTTGAAGAAAACATATTTTTGAATAATAAAGTGACTTTACTATAAATTGTGAAATAATTTTTCAAATCACTTACCAAAATAATAATATTCAGTTGGAATTTTTTTATTTAAGAATTTAGTAATTCATATTTATTTCTTCTAATTTAATGGCTAGGTTATAACAGACATATAATATTTTTTGATTCATCTAAACTTTCTATTACTTGCAACACAAGCTGTTAATGAAATCAAATTATTTAAAAATAAATTTCATAAAAAACACGAGGTGTTCAAATTACAATTTACCATCTAGAAAATGTCTATGTTTTTATATATTAGTCTATAGTTTGTGTAGATCCCTTATTTATCCAATGTATTCTTTAATTCATTGGATTCACTTCATTTTCATTTATTTGTGGTTGGTGATTACTTACTTTTCCACTTGTTTAATAAAAACCAACATGATTTGGAATTTTATCTTGATATACATGTAAATAAATACACATATAATTATCTTTTTTCATTTTATGTGAAATATCCACCCTTTTTGATAGTTACATATGTGTCCAACAATTTTTTACATATGAAAGTGTTTAAATTTTTCAAGGTTTATAAGTTGACATGCCTTATTTAAATTGATTTTCAATATTTATATATCATGTTTTTATTTTTAAAATTAATAATTGTATATTATTAAATTTTTTAAATATTTATTTTTGGGTTTTCTAATTTTAATTTTAAAATAAATCTCTATGTAGGGATGATATAAAAAACATTAGTTTATTAAACCATGATTTTATGTCAATAATATATTTGTGTATAAATGTTGTAATGTATTGATGTAAATAGTAATATATTGATATGTAAGGTGTTATTGAAATTTGATAGTTAATAAAAGTTGGCATGAGTTATTTTGTAAATGTATTTCTTTACTTCTTTGATAATTGGTATAAAATTTGTTAGGAAACCTTGTGTATCAAAGTATAAATTCTATTGATGTGTTCAATAAATGTTATGATGATTATTTGACTAGAACCTAATATTATGATAATTATATGGTTAGTGGGAGACCCTTGATAATTATTAGTACATGTTATTTTGGTGGTCATAGTATTTCATACAAAACTAGAAGAATGGTTTCATGGAGTTGAGTCTAATATAGTCTCTTTTAGGAACTATGGATTTATCCCATGATGTCTCATTTCCTTTCTAATGATAAATTGTTTTGATGATGATTTAATATATTGTTAAAAGTGGTTTATATTGAGATATTAGTTGTCATATTTTAATTTTTTTTCTATATTTTGATTTAATTCTAGGCATGTGTATTCATCCATTTAGGCCATTCCATCCATTATTTATTAAAATATCATATTCTTTAAAACTCATATATATAACCTAATTAACTATTATGGTTTATGTAATTATAGGTTCTTATGAACTATTTAGGATATGTATATTGTATAATGATTTTTATTATATATGTTTTGATTATCCATTGTTTGGTTTTTCTAATTTCAAGTATGATTTTTATTTATCATGGAATGTCTAATGTATGGATACCTTACACTAGATTTATAATATAAATCCAACTAATTGTTTTATATATTTTAGATGGTGAAATAATTAAAAAATAATAATGTTTTATTTCATTTTCACTTATTAAAAATCATGGGGTTCATTAACTCAAATTATATCTTTTAAAATACTAGTGCAGGTGTTGATTTAGAATACTCAAGTAGGCATGTTACTTGACCCATCACAGTAATAAGAATAGAGTCACTCTTAACCCAAGAATAATCAAACTATGATGACTTTTGGGAAGTATTTTACAAGGATAAAGTACCTATTATATACTGGTTTCAAATAAAACACTAATATCTCATTCATAATAATCTCAATAATAAGGTTATAATGTACATTGTAAAAAAACTAATAAGTAACATTGATCCACCTCTATTGTTGATTTTTTACATATGTGGACTATTACAAGCATGTTATGGATCTATAATATTGGTTTTGACATGTTGACCTTTTCACACTCTCTATTTAATAACCCAATGGCTGGAAAGCACCAAGAGTGCTTTCAATGAGTATGTGAAAATATTCGACAAGAAGTAAATAGGATTATCAAGGATGATTCTCATTATATATACATCCAAGGGTGGGTAGAATATATAACATTTCACTTCTATCCAATCAACTGTCATTAATATTATTCAAAAAACTTACTATTTAATACCATCAAATTAATCACTTAATATGGATAGAAATGAAAACACTCTATATGAGAGCCTGAGGAGAATATGAGAATCCGATCATCAACATGACTATAAAGTTTTTCTCATTTCTAAAGATCAAATCAGATGTGATTATTTGGATTAAATACTTTAAAAAAAGGTAAAATATGACCCACATAAAAATATTAATTGGGCTACCCATGGGGTATCCTTGTATCACAAGGGTAGGGGAATTTTTATATATATCATATGTAGGTTCTGGGAGCAGCAGAAGCACGTTGGTGGGTGTACCCAACTTTGATTTTAGCGTTGACAATAATCAATCTGAGATCCTTCATAATAATAAAACACTGGATCTTTGGAATAGAATGAAGAATGAAAATTAAAGAGGGGAATCCAAGAACCATAAATTGGATCGTCATATGTTGGTTATAAACAATTTAATTAATTGACATGAATTTCCATGATGGAATTCTTTCTTCGTTGATGTTTCTGGTGATGATCCGATGTGATATATCATTGCGTCGTAGAATCCAAATGTAGGATTCCCCTAGTGGTGGTCCACACATACTCCATGTATCTCTGGATGTCACCGAAAGGGTTCTCTGAGTGCTATTGTGGAAGAGCCTTCGCTTGCGATGTCCTCCTTCGATCACCTTGATCAAGTGGAGGTGGATCCCTCTCTCGTAGCTTGAGAGAGTTCTTGGTGGAAAAATAATTCTCCCTTGGTTTGAGAGATTTTCCAAATCCATTGTGCACAACCAAAAAAAATGGCTAGGCTAATGGGAATTATATAACTGGAATCTTAATTACGTAGAATGATAAAATGAATTAATTACCTGAAAGTATTTATTCATTTCATTTAATTCTTAGTAATAACCCATGTCTTAATAATAACAATTTACTATTATTATTAATTGACATGAAAACAATGAATTATACTTAATTTTATTTAATTAAATAAATAATATTATTTCTCATAAATTCCCAAAAAAATACAAGATGTGTATATTAAATATACACAATGTCTACTTGTATTTTTCCATTTTTCATTATTTCCACCACCACATTTATTAGACATTGAATAATCGATATTTATTTCTAAAATACATATCACGACATTACTCTCTAATAAATATATTATTACACCCGCAATATATTCTCTCGAATAACTAGTGTCAAAATAAATGTGGTCAGGAATCCTTAAATAATTATTAAACCCCAATCCGTAATAATCTTTATTTAACATGTAAATTTAATATTTAACTGAGATACATGGACACACTTATTATGTGACCCTCTAGGACTCTTTCACAGTGGCATAAGGTAGATCCTGCCTAACGTTAAATGTTTGAATCTAGAAACATGTCAAGGAACCCATAGAGAAGGAAGTTAACACCACAATGACGTTTCACCACCTACGAATGCTTACCGTGTAATATAATTCCTTTGTCACGATATCTAGAATCAAGCGGGTTGGATGCCGGTGCCATCAACCCATGTGCTTGATTATTCTTTCATTGACTTCCTGAAATAGTACTTGCCCATTCCTTACCATGGACATTGATTTATTTAGGCTATATCAATTCCATCAAAGGGCCTCAGATATCTACTTCCATTAAGGAACAGAAGGGACAAATCCCTTCTCTCATTATCTACTAATGCAGAATCACTCGTGATGCACCCAACGTATCCTACATCACTACAAACAGTGTTTCGTCATAGTTTTTTTCAATACATCTTAGTGAACGAGTTGTAATACCCATTAAAAAAAATCTTAAATACTAAGGGCCAATACACACGTCCTCAGATAAGAACATCCAATGACACTATGAAATGTATACATCCTACTGGCGGGTCTCGTTCTCATAATATCCTCCTGGATAATACCAAGGGCGCACACCATAAAAAGGTGCCTCAATGTTTTATGATTCCTCACCCCTAATGGAATGTATTATTTGTGTACCTCAAATATCATCATCTGACCATATAACATATATATTCATGAACAGTGTTATGACACTTCTGGGTTCTCATCATAGCAGGGATCTGCTTTGACCCTTTAATGAAATTGTTATCCGTAAGACATTATCACATGCATTGTCACATAGAAGAATAATCAAGATGTGATAAGGTATTTATTTAATGAATAAAGTAGAAAGTAATTGGTTCTAGGGAACCAACTCCAACAGACTCCCACTTGGACTAGAGCCAAATGTTAACAACCTTTAACCCGCTAGCTCTCACATGATATTCAAGCTACTGCTGAGATAAGCCTTTAGTCATGGGGTTTTCCACATTCTCTTCCGTGGACACTCTGCTCACTGCAACTTCACTCCTTTGATAGAAATCCTTCAAGAGGTGATACTTTCGGATTATGTTCTTTGTCTGTTGATGTGACCTTGGATCCTTTTCAAGAGCCACCACTGCAATATTATCACAATACAATGTGACATGATCTTTATTTCTAGGCACCACATTAAGATCCTCGACAAAGTTCTGACTCTATATGGATTCCTTGGCTGTATTATAAGCTTCTATATATTCGGACTCCACTGTATAATTAGTGACAATTTGTTGCATTGAACTCTTCCAGCTCACACCTCCTCCATTGAGAGATAAAACATATCCAGATTGCGACTTCAGATCATTCTGATCTGTCTAAAAGCCAACAACAACATACCCTCAAAGGATAAGCTCCTTGTCTCTTCCATACACTAGGATAATATCCTTAGTTCTTCTCAGATACTTAAGGATAGTCTTAAAAGATGTCCAATGATTTTATCCTAGATTTTCTTGATATCTTCCTACCATGCTCAGTGCATTGGCAACATCAATCCTGTTACATAATATGGCATAAATGATGGATCCTATATCCAAAGTGTATGGGATCTTAATCATTCTATATTTCTCCTGTTATGTCTGAGGACACATTTTCTTCCAAATATGTAAGCCATGTGACACTGAAACCAATCCCCTATTGGATTGTTCGTTACGAAATCTCTTTAGTATCTGGTAAAAGTATGTACCATAACTTAGTCCAAGAAGTCTATTGGATCTATCACGAATGATCTTGATCCCTAGAATGTAGGCTACTACACCCAAGACCTTCATAGAGAAACAAGTTTTTCAACCACTCCTTAACTAACTGTAAGACTAGTACATCGTTTACAATAAGAAATATGCCATCAACATATACTACTAGGATAAAGATCACATTACCATAAAACCTCTTATAAACACATGGCTCACATTCATTTTTAATGAAACCAAATTCCTTTATGGATTCATCAAATCGAATGTTCCATGACCTGGATGCTTGCTTTTATCCATAAATGGATTTCTGCAACTTGAAATCCTGTTTGGCTTCACCTTGTGTCACAAACCCTTCTAGTTGTGTCATATAGACATTTTTGTGAAGGTTCCCATTAAGGAATGATGTTTTGACATCCATTTTTCAAATATCATTGTCATGGTAATATGCTATGGCAAGTATGATTCTTATGGATTTAAACATGGAAACTAGTGAGAAGGGTTCATCATAGTCAATTCCTAGACATTTTTTGAATCCTTTAGCCACTAAACTTTCTTTACAGGTGCTAACATAATGTTCAATGTCAAAATTTCTTTTGAACACCCATTTGCATCCAACAGGATTTACATCAATTGGATCATCGACCAGAACCCAAACTTGGTTCAGATACATGGAATCCATCTCATAATTCATAGCTTCGTTCCATCTTACTACTCTTGAGATTTCTACATCTTCTTTGTAGGAGATAAGTTCATAGTTTTCCAACAATAATGATTCTTTATCCTCGGTGACTAGGAAACTAAATCTCTCTGGTTCCCTTACCTCTATTGAGGTCCTACGTAGTACTAGTGTTTCAAGGAACTCTTCTATGGGGACCTGTGGAACTTGTTCCTATACCAACTCCTATGTATCTTGAGCATCAACTTCATTGAAGACAATCATGCTCCCACTATGCTTTTTGTGGATGTTATCCCTCTCAAGAAAGACGACATGTCTGGCGATAGTCACTTTCTAGTCGGAAAGGTTATATTGGTAATATCTTTTTGTTTCCTTGTGATATCCTGTAAAGATATACTTCGTTCCCCATGTGCTAGTTTTTTTCCACATAAGGCCTTAAAAAATGACTCACATCCTCATACAAATGTGTGCAACAAAATAGGTTTCTTTCCATTTCATAACTCAGAGGGAATTCCATTTTCCTCCTTATTTGGTACTCAGTTTAATGTGTATGCTACAGTCTGCAATGCATATCCCCATAAAGATAATGGAAGATATGCATGACTCATCATCGACCTCACCATGTCCAACAATGTCTGCTTCCTCCTTTCACTAACACCATTCCACTGTGGTGTATAAGGAGGAGTGAGCTGAGATAGAATCCCAGAATCCTGTAGAAGATGGATGAACTCTTGGTTCAGATATTCTCCACTTCAATCAAATTGAAGCTTCTTTATCTTCTTACCAAGATGATTCTCTACATGATTCTTGAATTATTTAAATTTTTCTAAGGCTTCTAACTTGTACCTCACTATGTATACATATTCATATATACTCAAATCATCAGTAAAAGTAATGAAGTAAGAATATCCACCTCTAGATTCTATTTGAAATTGTCCACACACATCCATGTGTACCAATCCTAGAAGATCTGTGGCCCTTTCACCCTGTCCACCAAAAGGAAGCTTGGTCATTTTACCCTGTAAACAATCATAACATCTATAAAGTGGTTTTAGCTCAGTAGAGTCTAAATAGCCATCTCGGCAGAGCTTTTCCAAGTGCTTCTCCTTTACATGACCAAGATGGTGATGCCACTAATGGCTGATGTATGAGTCATGTGAGTCTGTTTTTTTATCGATTGCCAACACTTGGTTTTCGTAATTTAATACATACAAACCATTATTTAAATGTTCCATACCATAACATATGTTGTTCTTATAAAAGAGAAAACCCTTATTTACAAACTTGAAAATAAATCCATCCATATCTAAAAAAGATACAAAAATTATGTTCTTTGTAACACTAGGTACCTAATTACAGTTATTCAAAACCAAAATCATCCCAGTCGGCAATGAGAGGTGGTAATCGGCAATGGTTAATGTAGACTGCCTCGCACCATTGGCAGCTCGAAGATCCACCTCTCCTATATAAATCTATCTAAATATAATTGGTTCTTGCAATTGAATATAGATGTGATCCCCAAAATCTGTATCTAATACCCAATGTGTACAAAGGGAAATATTGCACTTGATAACGAACACACCTTTAGCATCCCCAGGCTTATGGGTGTAGTTCCTCTTCGAGTGGCCTTTCTTGAAACATGAAAAACATACCGCCTCTCATTCCTTGCCCTACCTCTGGATCTTCCCCTTCATAGAGGGATGACACTCCTGGGATTCAGACCGTTTATAATTCTTTGGCCCCATTTCCTCGTCCTTCCTTTTCATATTCACCATAAGAACTGTGGGTTTTTCATGCCCCATGTCATTATCTACCTAGCGAATTAATGTCAGAAGTTCTGATAGAATCTTATAATTGTTGCTCATGTTGTAGTTGACAATGAAGCTAGAGAAGGTCCTGCGGAGTGATGATAGGATGAGACCTATACGCAACTCATCCAGAAACTTAATCCCTAAGATGTCCATGCATTCAATATAGCCAATGAGCTTGAATACATGAGGCCTAGCTGGTGCAGACTCTCCAAGATTAGTTGTAAACAAATAATTGGAGATCTCATATCTCTCCTGTTTCGCCTTCTATTGATAGAGATCCTTAATGCGGGACATCATGCTATACACGTCCATGTTTTTATGTTGCTTCAAGAGCTCATTAGACATGGCCGACATCATGAAACAATGGACATATGTGGAATCATCCATGTGTTTCATATAGAGAGATAGTTCCTCATCATTGGCCTCTTTTCCAGGCAAAATTGGAACATTCTCTTCCAGCACATACAATTTCCTCTCGTGGCGAAGGATGATGTATAAATGCCTCTTCTACTCTTGGAAATTGGTGCCGGTGAGAATGTTTTCTTTCTAGAAAATCGTTCAAAATGATATATTCAAAGTTGTTTTTTCTTTATGCTTCTAAAAGATAAGACGAGCAAAGGTTTAGTAATTTATTATAAAAAAAATTAGACAAATAAACAAATTAATACTTATTAGTATCCCACTATTTTATCAAAATCCAATAGCCTTCACCATTAACATCGGAATATTCTGTTGCCTAAATATTCTAGTGGCAAGGATCCATATTTCCATTTTCATTACACCAAATAGGGTTGTTCAAGAATCTTTAAGGGATTTAGGTAGGCATTTCAAATGCCCACTACATTAACTCGCTACTCCTTGAACTGTTGAGTGGACTCCCCAATCCCGAAATCCTTTTATTTTTGGATTTCCTCAACCATTTCCTCTTGATCACACCATGTCCTAATGTGGTAGTCAATCCTTGATGTGAACCAAGTCAATTCGACCAAAAACCTTGAATAAGAATTCCCCGATAACTGAAATCACCCCAACTAGGGTTGGTCAAGCACTTAGAACTAGGGTTCGATTCTAACCATGATTATGGAAGGCTATATTGACTTAAAATTTTTTTGAGGGATTTTATCCTTATACCTAAATTTACATTTTATTTTCATTGATTAAATACTTTTTAATATTAATTGGGATATACATAAGTGATTAACCATGTCTAAGATAATATATTACGCAGAAGTCAGTATTATTTTTGTTCCATCTTGCATGTTTGTTTAATTCATCAGTTGTGTGATCGTGACAACACACTCACAATAAACAAACCATTAAACTGATAGAAATAAAATAAATGGTATGATCATGAGCTTGTTTCATTGGTCATTGTATCTAGAGGTTGATAAACTAACCCAAGACCTAGGGGAGAAACACCTTGAACCTTTTTGGATCATGTTTACAACTTTCCACCTGTCCACCTTTGTATCTCATTGGATTGGTTTCACCTTAGCTCCTAACTTGAGCTACCTCCAACACTTTGGGAGCTCCATCCATTACATATGCTTTTATCTCACACTCAAGTGAGGGGTAAAACGAGGTTTTACATAAAATAAACCATGGGCACACATGCCCTACATATTAATGAGGAGAAGGCTCATATTCCAACAAATTTAATTTAAATAAATTAATTAAAAGAAACCATTCACATAAAAAGTTCTTCGTCTATCTCATGATCATCCATACATGAAACGATATTTACGCAAAAATAAAACTATCATTCAATTCTTTAATCATTCTTGTTTAAGATAAATCACACTCGAATCAATTAATTATCTTTTATTAATCAATTGTTTTATCTTAAACCCCTTTTCTGAATTTCCATGAGATTCTCATCCATCAAAATTTTTAAAAAATAAATTCATTTAAAATTAACTTTTTACGTAACTTATACCTTGGAGGAAACCCGTTGAATTCCCATTCATAACTACCCAATGAGTAGAAATGAACATTACGAAGATGTTAAATTAAACACATATATATAAAACACCTTTCACGTGTTGTGTCTCAGCTTTATGCCCCCACTATGGTACAAGTCTCAAGGGTTTTTATAATATAATAATAAATTTTAATAAATCTATGTAATTTGGATGAGTACACGACATGTAGTTCCGACTACACGGCGTGTACTTATGTTCACCATCCATCCGAAGTACATGCCCGAGGACATGGTGTGTAGATGTACTTTGGAAATTCTTGGAGTACACAATGTTTTTAGTGGGACCCATGCCGTGTAGTATCTGTGTTACATGGTTTCCAACCGAGAAATATAGGTATAGGGTACATGGTCCATCCCTAGCCCGAATGGACTACATGTCATGTTTAGTGGACCACACGACGTGTAATCCAAAACCATGTTCCACCTGTTCTTGGTCAACACACTATTTCAATTATGACTTAGGAAAACATCAACACACGGCCTGATTTGGAGGACCAGTCTGATGCATTGAACCTAGACTACACAGCGTGTACTTCCGAATACATGCCGTGTATTCTGGTGTTGTAGAGCCATGAAAATTTGGCACCTCTAGATGAGATCCTCTATTTTATTTTAATTAAAATTAAAAGAAAAATTCATTTCTGTGAGGTGAACATGAAACGTGAGAGGAGGAAAAGATCTCGAGATTCAGATTTTAAAGAACAATTAACTTGAATTGAAACAAACAAATTATTAAATCCATAAATCACCAACGAAAAAACTAAATAATTATAACCAATGATATGGCCGTTTTGATGCCACTTGAAGGTTCCATGTGTAGTGGAAACACATTAGTGGGTGTACCCAACTTTAATTTTAGCGTTAACAATGATCAATTAGAGATTTGTCACAATAAAAAAGCATCAGGTCGTCAGAATCGAACAGAGAACAAAAAAGAAAGATGGGAGTCCCAGAACCATAAATAGGATCATCATATGTCGTTTATAATTAATTTAATTAATTAACAAGAAATACCTTGATGGAATCCTTTCTTCGCTAATGTTTCCGGTCACGATCCAATGTGATATGTTATTACATCGTAGAATCAAAATGTAGGATTCCACTAGTGGTGATCCACACATGCTCCATGTACCCATGGACATCACCGAAGGGATCTTGGGGTGCTAGAGCAGAAGAGCTTTTTCATGTGTTGTCCGCCATTGATCGCCTTGATTCGATGGAGGTGGACATCTCTCTAGTAGCATGAGAGCGTTCTCGGTGAAAAAAGAATTCTCTCTTGGCTTGAGAGCTTTTCCAAATTCGTTGTGGACAACCACAAAAATGGCCACGCTAATGAGAATTATATAACTAGGATTTTAATTACATAGAATAATAAAATGATTTAATTACCTGAAATCATTTAGTCGTTTCATTTAATTCTTAGTAAGACCCCATGTCTTAATAATAATAGTTGACTATTATTATTAATTGATATATACACTGTGAATTATAATTAATATTATTTAATAAATTAAATAATATTATTTCTCATAATTTCACAAAAAAAAATACACAACGTGTATATTTAATATACCCGGCATCTAATTTTATTTTCCCATTTTTCATTATTTCCTCCACCAGATTTATTCGACCTTGAATAATGGCTATTTATTTATAAAATAAATATCACTGCATTACTCGCTAATAAATACATTATTTCTCCTGAAATATATTCTCTCAAATAACTAATGTCAAAATAAATATGATCATGAATCTTTAAATTATTATTAAACCAAAATCTGGAATAATATTTATTTAAATTGTTAAATTAATATTTAACTGAGATACTTGGACACACTTAGTGTGTGACCCTCCATGCCTCCTTCTGGGCGACATTAGGCAGAGCCTGCCTAAAGTCCAAGGTTAGCATCTAGCAACACACCAAGGCACCCATAGAGAAAAAAGATAACGACACAATGACGTGTCACCTCCTGCGAATGCTTACAGTGTAATATAATACCTTTGTCGGGATATCTCAAATCAAGCGGGTTTCATACTGGTGCCATCAACCCATGTGCTCGATTATTATTTCTTTGACTTCCCAAAATTTTTCTTTACCATTCCATACTATGGCCATGGATTTATTTAGGCTATATCAATTCCATCAAAGGGAATGCTATATCTACTTCCATTATGGAACATAAGGGACAAATCCTTTCTCTCATTATATATTAATGCAGTATCACTCGTGATGCACCCAACGTAACCTACATCACTGTGAATTGTGTGTCATCATAGTTTTCATCAATACATCTAAGTGCGCGAGTTTTAATACCCATTAATAATAATCTTAAAGTCTATGGACCAATACACACGCCCACAGATAGGAACATCCAATGACACTATGAAATGTGGACTTCATATTTGTGGGTCTCGTTCTCATAATATCCTCCTGGATATTACCAAGGGCACACACCATGAGAAGGTGCCTCAAAGTTTTATGAGTCCTCACCCCTAATGTCCTATATTGTTTGTCTACCTCAACTGACATCATCCAGCCATAGAACATATATATTAATGAATAGTGTTATAGAACATTCAGGTTCTCATCATAGCAGGGATCCGCTATGACCCTTTAATGCGAGAACTATCCTTAGAACATTATCACATGCATTGTTACATAGAAGAATAATCAAGATGTGATAATATATTTATTTATAGAGTAAAGTATGAAGTAGTTGGTTCTAGGATACCAACTCCAATATCATTTTTTCACTTAGTTCTCAATAAAGTACAAGCTTCTTGGTTAACTACCTATATTACATCCCTTGGATGACCCTAACATAGTGGGATGAGTCATTTTTTCATCAAATTGCCCAATAAAATAATCGTATTAAAACATAAGAAAACATAGTAACCTACTAAATGTTTTAAATATGACCAATGTTTTCCTGAGAAGTGGAATCATATTGACTACCGTTCTAGGGTTATCTCTTTTCAATACATAGTTAGTATAAAATCAAGGTGATTCCCTCACAGTCACTTATAACATGGAGAAATGTTATATAATAGTTTTCTATATATCAAAATGAAGGTGATGATGTCACGACCCCCTCCCCACAAAGTGTACCCCTCCTGGGCCGGAATTGTGAAAAGGGAGATAATGACCCTCGAGTCCCGCCTCCAATAGGCCCCAGGTTGGCGACTAGCACCGAGGGTATAATAACATACAAATGGGAGGCATTACCCTCTAAGAGAACACATGCAGAAGAGAGAGATAGAATAGACTCCAATCAACTCTAACTCAGAACTGAAATATAAAAGGAAACCAAGTACATATATGAAATGTCATGCAAAAGTACTACAACTGAAAGGGGAAACTAAAAGTACCCAAAAGAAAGTAAAACGATAGTGACCACAAGCCCGAACAGCTCCTCCTCCAACCGAAAGCTAGTAGTAACCAGCTTGATTTCCAACCTTCTCCAAGTGACCTGAAAAATAGTTTATATGTACATAGGGTGAGCATAACAGTATACTCAGTAGGATCCTCCCCAAGCCTCTCGTGCAAAGGTAAAGAAAGCATGCTAAAGCCTAGTGAACAACAAGTGAAACTAACTCGTCACCGAAACAGGTATACTATGTTCCCAACCTCACCATGGCTACTCTCACCAAGTAACGCATACAAGAATATAGCATATAGTAAAGAATATCAAGGGTACCCTGCTGCTACTTCCCCACTGGTTTTCCGCTTCGCCCCAATGACATACGTCCTGTGCATCTCTCTCTAAAGGCTTGCCCGCAGACACCTGGGCTAAGCTCCACAATCTGCACCTCATGCACCACATAGGCTTGCCCGCGGACACCTGGGCGAAGCACCACACCGTCCTCACAACCAAAAGTAACCAGGTAATTTCCGGGAGTCACCACAGCTCGCATAACATGTATCATACGTCGGGTATAATACCTCAATCCATTACAGCCCATACGCCGAGTAAGGATCCTCAAGCCATCATAGCCTATACACGTTACACCTATAGTAGTACATAAGATACTATATCCAGAATATATGCGTGTGAATAACCACAAGCCATTACAGCCCTCTACACACATATATGGGGTAACTAACCGCTGTGCCTCATGGCACAAGTATCTACCAAGAGAAGAGAGCGGGGCCAAAGGGGGTAGTCAGCCATTCAACCCCCCATCAGAATGTTGGGGAAAACACCCCCCCAGGGCTCAGAATCCCCGGGGTGTCAGTTGCCCTTACCGACAGGGTGTAGTAGCGTAAAGAAACACAAAAAGTACAGAATATACAAGTAACTCACATCCACACTATGGGCATTACCTAGTCTTAGATATAACTGCAGCTAACGTCTCTCAGACTCCAGGCTGCTACTTCTAAGACTAGGTATCCTATAAGCACACAAACATTTGAAGAGATTTATTAGATTACTCCATTCTGATTTTATCAGTTCCACTGTACGTTAATTAATTCTTTAGACATTAATTAAGAATGAAAAATTCCACATCAAACTGAATTGGAATCACATTAAAAAACAACTGCTCCTTTTTAAGATTCACATCACCTTTAAATTCCAGCATCTCCATCCCTGTAGATTTTCACCATTTAATCAAAAATTCATTACAAAATTACTTTTCCACATTCCCAGGCATTCTAGAAAAACATCCTATGATTCTAAACACAAATGAGGCTCAACACAGTGAATAGATATACTACCCGTTGAGTCTTCGCCGCCTATAGAAAGAGCATATACCCATTCTCCCTCGATAGGCTAAACACGGAAGACACGTGGCATACCCCGCGTGTCTTCACCTCCTTCGGAAGAAGGGTAGCAAGACCAGCTGCCTTGAGCAGTGGGGAAAAGCAAAGAAGATTAACAATCAAGAAAACCGCAAGCAACCGGTAACCACATCCATCCCATTCCATCACCCCTGGTATCCTCCCGACACCCATATGCATAAACTGATGCATCTCGCCACTCTAGGCGTCATCCGCTGCCACAACCACAAGTCCTCATACCTCCACATATCACAACAGCCATCCAGGCTCACATCAAATCACAAGCAGCAGGAAATCAAAGATCACAAAATGGGCTCTCGGACCTTTAACAAGGCATTTAGCCTTCATACAAAAAATGAGCACTCAGAGCTCCAAACCACAAGGCATTCATCCTTACAAGCAAGCGGGTAACTCAGAACCCTTTTGAAATTCCCACATAATCTGTTCTCTAATCCATATTAGATTAACAGATTTTTTATTCGTAGGTTTCAATCATGGATACCTAATCAGCAAGCTATCACAAACAAATAACCATGCTTATTTCCCTAATTTGATTATCCTCAAATTAGAACAACTACAACAACGGCAAAAACCAGATTAATTTACATGACTCTTTATCTTTGTCCAATTAATTAACAATTAATTATGGCTTTACGTTCATTATCAATTTCTATCATGAACGAACAACAAGTCAAAGAAAACATAGATATCACTATATCTAGGAAAACATGAGGCAAACCGTTATCACGGTAATAAGCAACAACATGCGATCAACCAATTCTTTTAATCCGGTTCAAGTATTTAATTAGGTCAATTTCATTGTGATCCAAAGGGATAAATCATACTAATTCTACGATTACACATATACAATTAGAGAAGCCATGAATCCCCTACCTCAAACAGTTCCTGACGTTCTTTATCCACACAACAGGTCACGATCCTCCCCTCGCGACAACTGCATCCACCGGAGGATGCTGCGGTACGACAGTACCAACCAACCCTAAGAAAACCCATTAGAATCTTGGAAATTACATGGTATATTTATTGAAAGGAGGATAGAAGAAGATGAACCCCAAAAGAATGACGATACAACATACCTTATATCGAAGATTGATCGACACAGCTTGGTTGCATAAAAAAAAGCGGAACCAATCCTAGGAGTAAAGATTGATTGTGAAATTCCTACGGAAAGGATTGAAAGGTTCTAGTGCCTCTTAATCGATAACAAAGGTAAAGAACATGGAAGAATGATATCTCATCCCTTTTTAAGATTTAATGGGGCGACGGTTTAAGATCCGGTTAATTCTCCATTAAAAACGGATCGCATTAACCCACACGGTTGACCAAGTAAAACATTCCAAGCCTTAGGAATAATTAATATAGGATTTATGGCATTTTAAATGGCCTTAAGAGACCTTAAAATAAGGCTTTAAATGTATTTTATGTCAAAGGAAATGTCAAAAGGGGCAAAACTGTAGGAGTCTGGAAACACTGTTCACCCATTGTTACTGTACATGAAACCGATCTGTGAAACCGATATGTGAAACCGATCTGTGAAACTGATCTGTCACACCGATCTGTGAAACCGATCTGTGAAACTGATCTGTCACACCGATCTGTGAAACCGATTTGTCAGACCGATCTGTGAAACCGATCTGTCACACCGATCAGTGAAACCGATCTGTCAGACCGATCTATGAAACCGATCTATCAGACCGATCTGTCAGACCGATCTATGAAACCGATCTATCAGACCGATCTGTGAAACCGATCTGTCACACCGATCTGTGAAACCATTCTGTCAGACCGATCTGTGAAACCGATCTGTCACACCGATCTGTGAAACTGATCTGTCAGACCGATCTGTGAAACCGATCTGTCACACCGATCTATGAAACCGATCTGTCAGACCGATCTGTGAAACCGATCTGTCACACCGATCAGTGACACCGATCTGTTACTGTTTATAAAACTGGAATCACTGTTCACAGAACTAGAAAATTGGCAAAGTGTTGGGAATAAGTCCCCTTGGCCTCCCAGAACACCTCCAACACCAAAATTCCACAAAGTAATGGACCAGAGAGGTCCGGGCCATTAAATTAGAGACCTCTCAAAACATTCTCGTCCTCGATAATTAAAAACCAACCCAGAAGAGAAGAGGGGTCCAAACAACCAGCCCATAAGATACCTCTCAGGGGAAAACCACCATGAGTTGTTCGAAAACTGGAACAAAACCACGACATCCGGGAGTATGGGAACAAACAATCCATACCCAAACAATTCAAACATAACATCACATAAAAGGTACATAAATAAAACATGAAAGATCTAACCAGAGAGGAAACATCATTACATGAATGGAGTTACACATTGAACAACTCTGGGTACTGAGCACGTATCTGTGACTCACGCTCCCAGGTACTCTCCTCCATGCCACCGTGTCGCCACAAGACACGAACTAAGGGAATAGAACGCCCATGCAACACCTTCTCTTTATGGTCTTGGATCTCCACAGGTCGCTCCTCGAAGGTTGCATCATCATCAATATCGATCTCTCCCCAATCGATAACATGAGATTCATCATGAAGATAACGGCGGAGCTGCGATACATGGAAAACATCATGTATCCGACTCATCTGAGGGGGAAGTGCTACTCGATACGCCACACCTCCAACACGAGCTAACACCTCTAAAGGCCCAACAAAACGGGGAGAAAGATTACTTCCGCAACCAAACCTTTGCTTTCCATGACTGGGAGTCACCTTTAGAAACACATGATCCCCAACATTAAACTCTAAGGGTCTCCTTCTTTGATCAACATAAGATTTCTGACGATCTTGTGCTGTCTTCATCCTCTCATGAATCACCTGAACCATCTCTGTTGTATTCTGCACTAGTTCTGGTCTGAGAATTTCGGACTCTCCGACCCCAGTCCAGCACAACGGAGAACGACATGGCCGGCCATACAAAGCTTCAAACGGCGCCATACCGATGGCCGAGTGAAAACTATTATTGTAAGAAAACTCTACCAAGGGTAAGTGCTTTGTCCATGAACCTCCAAAATCAAGAACACAAGAGCGCAACACGTCTTCAAGAGTCTGGATTGTTCGCTCTGTCTGACCATCCGTTTGAGGATGAAAAGCAGTGCTAAGGCAAAGTTGAGAGCCAAAAGCATGCTGGAGACCTCTCCACACCCTAGAGGTAAAACGAGGATCTCGATCAGAAATGATCGTCTTAGGAACTCCGTGAAGCCTCACCACCTCCTACAGATACTGCCTCGACAAAACCTCCACTGAGCTCGACTCCTTGATTGCTATTAAGTGGGCCGATTTAGTTAAACAATCCACTACCACCCATATAGCATCATGTCCTCCCGGAGCTCAAGGTAAACCTGTAACAAATTCCATTGAGATGTCCTCCCACTTCCACTGAGGAATCTCTCTGTGCTGGAGAAGACCACCAGGAACACGGTGTTCGGCCTTCACCTTCTGGCAGACTAAACATCGAGACTCACATTCTGCAACTGTACGCATCAGCCCAGGCCACCAAAACTGACTCCTCAAGGATCGGTACATCTTCGTCACACCAGGATGTACCGCCAAGGGTGAACTATGGAACTCTCGGAGAACCATCTCGCGCATCTCCAAGGGAACAAAAAGCCTGCCATGATACAACACTCGGTGTTGTTCATCCTCCGACCAACCATCAGGGGCCTCACCACATACAACTCTGTCTCTCCAAACTTCCACCTCTAGATCACCCAACTGAGACTCTTCCACCTTCTGCATCAGGGATGACTGCACCGTCATCTAGAAAAGACAACCTCTACCCCCAACTTCTCCCATATCAAGATGCAAAGCTGCTATCTCTTCCATCACTCTCCAGTAATCACCAGATTCATGCACAACATCATTACGTGACTTTAGGCTTAATGCATCAGCTACAACGTTCCCTTTTCCAGGTGTATACGATATTTCAATGTCGTATTCCTGCAAGAACTCCATCCACCGACGCTGCATCAAGTTCTAGTCACGTTGGGAGAAAACATACCTCAAACTCTTATGATCGGTGAAAACCACAAAGTTCTCACCAATGAGGTAATGTCTCCACAACTTCAGAGAAAACACCACGGCTTCCAACTCAAGATCATGGGTGGCATAGTTGCATTCATGGGGACGCAACTGCCGAGACCCATAAGAAACAACTGACCTCTGCTGCATGAGAACACAGCCTAGCCCCAGATGTGCAGCATCACAGAAAACATCAAACTGGACTCCCTCTTCTGGAAGACAAAGGACTGGATCACTTACCAACTTCTCCTTTAGGTATTCGAAAGCTGCCTGACACTGATCAGTCCATATGAACGCTTGATCCTTCTTGGTCAAAGCTGTCAGAGGAGTTGCAACTCGGGAGAAATTCGCTACAAACCTCCTATAATAGCCTGCGAGACCAAGGAAACTTCGCACCTCTGACACGGTCTTGGGGGCTACCCATGACACCACTACTTCTATCTTCGAAGGATCCACAACTACTCCCTGTTTGGACACAACATGCCCCAAGAAACGAACCTCTCGAGCCCAAAACTCACACTTGGACAACTTCCCAAACAACTGATGTTGGCGATGAACTCCCAAAACGGCTCGTAGATGCTGTGCATGATTTTCTTCAGATGTGGAGTACACAAGGATGTCATTGATGAAAACCACAACAAACTTGTCCAAGAATTCACAGAACACAGCATTCATCAAGCCCATGAATACAGCTGGAGCATTCGTCACGCCGAATGGCATTACAACAAACTCATAATGCCCATGACGACAATGGAAAGTAGTCTTCGGGATATCTTCATCCTTTACATGAATTTGATGATATCCTGACCGCAAGTCGATCTTTGAGAACCAACTTGCACCCTTCAGTTGATCGAATAGGTCATCAATCTGTGGGAGAGGATAGCGATTCTTTATTGTCACTTTGTTTAATCGACGATAATCGACACACAACTGCAAACTGTCGTCAGCCTTTTTCACAAACAAAACTGGTGCACCCCATGGTGACACGCTTGGCCGAACAACACCACACTGCAATAGACCATCAAGCTGAATACGTAGCTCTCGTAACTCAGAAGGGGCCATCCTATACGGAGACATAGAGATAGGGGACACTCCTGGCTGTATCTCGATCCCAAACTCGATCTCTCGTCGAGGGGGTAAGGATACAACCTCTCTTGGAAAGACATCAGGGTACTCCTCTACGACCCTAGGAAACGACAACTGTTGAACCTTTGAAGAACTCAGCATCATCCCAGCCATCATGGATGATAAGGATGAAACTAGTCTATGATTAATTCGAGGATCTCTCTCACCAACAAACACCACTTCCTATCCATCTTCATCAAAGAAAACGACCTTCTTCCTGTAGCAATCCACAATAGCCTGCACCGAATAAAACCAATCCATGCCGAGGATGACATCATATGGTTGTATTCGTAAACATAGGAAATCTCCCCAAGAGCGGTGCTGCCCCAACACAAGCTCACAGTCTCTACATACTTCAAACATGCTAGCTCGACCTCCAACTGGCGTAGTCAGTGCCAAGGGCACTGGAAGCCTCTCCACCTCAAGTCCCAAAGCGTGGACAAGTGTAGGGGATATAAAGGAGTGTGTTTCTCCCAAATAAAACAAGGCATACACCAAGGTAGAAAACAAGCAAAGGGTACCTCAGACGACGTCTGGATCGCCTGGAGATGGCAACGCTAGAGCATGAAGCTGACCACGACCACCTCCACGGCCTCTCTGACCCTGGTGACGACCACCACCACGGGCGCGCTCTGCTCTCTGAGGACGGGGAGCGTCGTGGGGCTGTCCCCTTCCTGCTCCATCTACCCTCTGGTGATCTAAAACTGGTGCAACCTGCTGCTGCTGCCTCGGCTGGAACTGCCTCAACGGAGGAACCTGGAGTGGAGCGCCTGGTGCACGATGACTGCTCTGAAAAGTCGGGCACTCCCGCTGCTGATGACCACGACCACCACAAGAAAAACAAGAACCTGATCCCTTGGCATAGGCCTGAGAGTTGCTGCCTCCGTAGAAACGAGATGGGAAGGGCTGGGACCTACCCCCAGGTGAACGGAAACTCTTCTGTCCTGAAAACCGGGAACCCCGGACCACAGCTCTACTTCGTGAGGAATCATGACGATTCCCCTCTCGTGACGATCCGGTCCTAGAAAAATTCCTCTCAACAACCTCTGCCCTCGCCAGCACCTCAAGATATGTCTTCAGCATAAATGGGGTGACCTGGCGCTGGATCTCTGGAGGCAAAGCCTCCTCAAAATGCCTCGCCCTGGCCTCCTCATCTGGTAACAGGTCTGAAGCATATCGTAGATGGTTCCTGAAATGAATTCCAAAATCTCGAACACTGGAGATCCCCTGTCAAAGGGTAAGAATCTCCTGGCGACTGGACGCCTTCGCAGTCGAAGAAAGAAAATCGACTCTAAACCTGTCTCGAAACTCCTCTCATGAGATCGCTGACTCCTCACGATCCCCGAGGAACAAGAGCCACCACTGTCTCGCTGCTCCACGCAACATCGTCACAACCAAGGACACCCAGTGTTCATTCCGATCACGAATCGAACTGAAGCCTATCTCGACCTCCTCCAACCAGTCTTCTGTGACTGCATCTGAAACGGAGCCCTCGTACTTCTGTAGACTCTGGCACTGAAACTCTCAGAGTGTCTTCCTCCAAGTGTCATCTTCGTCAACCTCTACCCAGCGGCGATCTGCTGGAACAGCCTGCTGGGCACCTTCTGCGCAAACCTGACGAGGACGTCGACCTGGAGCCATACCTGTAAAATAACAACCGTTAGAGCTCCTAAGCCTGGAATATGGAAGACTCAACATTAATTAATTAATTATTTTGTTTTATTAATTTTAGGTTACCTATCCCAAGGTCTACCCATTCAAACACAAGCGTAAAGAATAATGATGCAGGATCCTTTCCTAGGTCTCTACCCAGCAACCAGTATCACTTTGTTTAGTAGCCATCGTAAACATAAAGGTATGTGCAATAGATCATAGGGGGGCCTGAACGCCTATGTCTCTTCCGGTCTCCAGTGTTTACCCCACTTTCAAAACAAGAATGACACCGTTTCCCTACCATCCCATGCATCCTCACTTGTGCCTAACTCCAAACTCCATCCTATCCCTCAACCAGACCTCTGATACCACTCTGTCACGACCCCCTCCCCACAAAGTGTACCCCTCTTGGGCCGGCAATGTGAAAAGAGAGATAATGACCCCCGAGTCCCGCCTCCAGTAGGCCCCGGGTTGGCGACTAGCACCGAGGGTATAATAACATAAAAATGGGAGGCATTACCCTCTATGAGAACACATGCAGAAGAGAGAGATAGAATAGACTCCAATCAACTCCAACTCAGAACTGAAATATAAAAGGAAACCAAGTACATATATGAAATGTCATGGAAAAGTACTACAACTGAAAGGGGAAACTAAAAGTACCCAAAAGAAAGTAAAAAGACAGTGACCACAAGCCCGAACAGCTCCTCCTCCAACGACAATCTAGTAGTAACCAGCTTGATCTCCAACCTTCTCCAAGTGACCTGAAAAACAGTTTATATGTACATAGGGTGAGCATAACAGTATACTCAGTAGGATCCTCCCCAAGCCTCTCGTGCAAAGGTAAAGAAAGCATGCTAAAGCCTAGTGAACAACAAGTGAAACTAACTCGTCACCTAAACAGGTATACTATGTTCCCAACCTCACCATGGCTACTCTCACCAAGTAACGCATACAAGAATATAGCATATAGTAAAGAATATCAAGGGTACCCCGCTACTACTTCCCCACTGGTTTGCCGCTTTTCCCCAACGACATACATCCTGTGCATCTCTCTCTAAAGGCTTTCCCACAGACACCTGGGCTAAGCTCCACAATCTGCACCTCGTGCACCACATAGGCTTTCCCGCAGACACCTGGGCGAAGCACCACACCGTCCTCACAACCAAAAGTAACCAGGTAATTTACGAGAGTCACCACAGCTCGCATAACGTGTATCATACGTCGGGTATAATACCTCAAGCCATTACAGCCCATACGCCGAGTAAGGATCCTCAAGCCATCATAGCCTATACACGTTACACCTATAGTAGTCCATAGGATACTATATCCAGAATATATGCGTGTGAATAACCACAATCCATTACAGCCCTCTACACACATATATGGGGTAACTAACCGTTGTGCCTCATGGAATAAGTATCTACCAAGAGAAGAGAGCGGGGCCAAAGGGGGTAGTCATCCATTCAACCTCCCATCAGAATGTTGGGGAAAACACCCCCCAGGGCTCAGAATCCCCGGGGTGTCAGTTTCCCTTACTGACAGGGTGGAGTAGCGTATAGAAACACAAAAAGTACAGAATATATAAGTAACTCACATCCACACTATGGGCATTACCTAGTCTTAGATACAACTATAGCTAACGTCTCTCAGACTCCAGGCATCTACTTCTAAGACTAGGTATCCTATAAGCACACAAACATTTGAAGAGATTTATTAGAATACTCCATTCTCATTTTATCAGTTCCACTATACGTTAATTAATTCTTTAAACATTAATTAAGAATGAAAAATTCCACATCAAACTGAATTGGCATCACATTCAAAAACAACTGCTCCTTTTTAAGATTCACATCACCTTTAAATTCTAGCATCTCCATCCCCGTAGATTTTCACCATTTAATCAAACATTCATTACAGAATTACTTTTCCACATTCCCAGTCATTCTAGAAAAACATCCTATGCTTCCAAACACAAAGGAGGCTCAACACGGTGAATAGATATACTACCCGTCGAGTCTTTGCCGCCTATAGAAAGAGCATATACCCATTCTCCCTCGAGAGGCTAAACACGGAAAGCACGTGGCATACCCCGCGCGTCTTCGCCTCCTTCGGAAGAAGGGTAGCAAGACCAACTGCCTTGAGCAGTGGGGAAAAGCAAAGAAGATTAACATTCAAGAAACCCGAAAGCAACCAGTAACCACATCCATACCATTCTATCACCCCTGGTGTCCTCCCCGACACCCATATGCATAAACTGATGCATCTTGCCACTCTAGGCGTCATCCGCTGCCACAACCACAAGTCCCCATACCTCCACATATCACAACAGCCATCCAGGCTCACATCAAATCACAAGCAGCAGGAAATCAAAGATCACAAAATGGGCTCTCATCCATTTAACAAGGCATTTAGCCATCAGACAAAAATGAGCACTCAGAGCTCCAAACCACAAGACATTCAGCCTTACAAGCAAGCAGGTAACTCAGAACCCTTTTGAAATTCCCACATAATCTGTTCTCTAATCCATATTGGATTAACAGATTTGTTATTCGTAGGTTCCAATCATGGATACCTAATCAGCAAGATATCACAAACAAATAACCATGCTTACTTCCCTAATTTGATTATCCTCAAATTAGAACAACTACAAAAACGGCAAAAACCAGATTAATTTACATGCCTCTTTATCTTTAGCCAATTAATTGACAATTAATTCTGGCTTTACGTTCATTATCAATTTCTATCATGAACGAACAACAAGTCAAAGAAAACATAGATATCACTATATCTAGGAAAACATAAGGCAAACCGTTATCACGGTAATAAGCTACAACATACGATCAACAAATTCTTTTAATCCGGTTCAAGTATTTAATTAGGTCAATTTCATTGTGATCCAAAGGGATAAATCATACTAATTCTACGATTGCACATATACAATTAGAGAATCCATGAATCCCCTACCTCAAACAGTTCCTCACGTTCTTTATCCACACAACAGGTCACGATCCTCCCGTCACGACAACTGCATCCACCAGAGGATGCTGCGGTACGACAGTACCAACCAACCCCAAGAAAACCCATTAGAATCTTGGAAATTAGATGGTATAATTATTGAAAGGAGGATAGAAGAAGATGAACCCCAAAAGAATGACGATACAACATACCTTATATCGAAGATTGATCGACACAGCTTGGTTGCATAAAAACAAAGCGGAACCAATCCTAGGAGTAAAGATTGATTGTGCAACTCCTACGGAAAGGATTGAAAGGTTCTAGTACCTATTAATCGAGAACAAAGGGAAAGAACAAGGAAGAATGATATCTCGTCCCTTTTTAAGATTTAATGGGGCAACGGTTTAAGATCCGGTTAATTCTCCAGTAAAAATGGATCACATTAACCCACGCGGTTGACCAAGTAAAACATTCCAAGCCTTAGGAATAATTAATATTGGATTTATGGCATTTTAAACGGCCTTAAGAGCACTTAAAACAAGGCTTTAAATGTATTTTATGTCAAAGGAAACGTCAAAAGGGGAAAAACTGTAGGAGTCTGGAAACACTGTTCACCCATTGTTACTGTACATGAAACCGATCTGTGAAACCTTTATGTGAAACCGATCTGTGAAACTGATCTATCACACCGATCTGTGAAACCGATCTGTGAAACTGATCTGTCACACCGATCTGTGAAACCGATCTCTTAGACCGATCTGTGAAACCGATCTATCACACCGATCTGTGAAACCGATCTGTCAGACCGATCTTTGAAACCGATCTGTCAGACCGATCTGTGAAACTGATCTGTCACACTGATCTGTGAAACTGATCTGTCACACCGATCTATGAAACCGATCTGTCAGACCGATCTGTGAAACCGATCTGTCAGACCGATCTGTGAAACCGATCTGTCAGACCGATCTGTGAAACCGATCTGTCAGACCGATCTGTGAAACCGATCTGTCACACCGATCTGTGAAACCGATCTGTCACACCGATCTGTGAAACCGATCTGTCACACCGATCTGTGAAACTGATCAGTGAGACCGATCTGTCAGACCGATCGGTGATACCGATCTGTTACTGTTTATAAAACTAGAAACACTGTTCACAGAACTGGAAAATTGGAAAAGTGTTGGTAATAAGTCCTCTTGGCCTCCCGGAACACCTGCAACACCAAAATTCCACAAAGTAATCGACCGGAGAGGTCCGGGCCATTACAGATGAGGTCATAAGATGAAGTTATACAATGGAAAAAAGGTTTCAAACCATATTTAGGGATCAATAATATAAACATTTAATGTGAAATAAATTGATTATAATCTAGTAATCATTGTCTCCCCTATTTTGAAAATGTTTTTTACTTAAGAACATTATGTGTATTATTAGTAATTTTTATAATGAATATACACCCAAATCCACAAGTTTATAACAATAACAGTAATTCATTGGATTGAACCCCACTATTTGGAGGATGTTTTCAGATTTTAGGAACATGATAGAGTGTATAATAGATGAAAAATACAAATATGAACACTATAACCTTCACCCAAGTTATCATTATCACATTCCCCATGTAGTATAAATAAAGGAAAAGATGTTAATTCATTTACATAATCTCATTTACCTAAACTCATCAATATTATCTATGGATATAAGTGGGGAAATAATCCACATCATTGAGTGTTGTAAAAACCAATAGATAATAGAATCCATAAATGATGAATCCAAAGAAAATTTAAATCTTGGTATTTAATCAACCTGGCGGTCCTTTTAGTGACTCAATATAGTGTAAATGGATCATTTTGATGTGGTGGAGGTTGATAAAAAACGAAAATCGGAAAATAATGAGTTTAATAAACTTATAATTTCAATATTGTGGATGTAAGTGCCACCAGAAACTTGGTACAGTTCCACTAGGTACCCAATATGATGGAAAATGGTGTTATACCATTGATCTAGCCGCAAATATCTCAATATAACTCCAAAAAACTCTTGTTGGGACACAAGGATGTTATTGGATACCCATTATGCACCAGATATGACTAAATCCATTTTTAAGGTAAAATGGTAATTTATTCCTTTCAAATTTAAAAAATCCTTTGGGAGATATTTATTTGGGGTAGTTGTATGGAGGTACAATCAATACCCACCCCGTCCCCTTCTTCCTCCTCCTCTGGTTCACAATGTCTAGGAGAAATTCAATATTTTATTTAGGTGATTTTCCTCTCCTTTAACTCCTCCTCCTTGTCCATATTTTTTCTATGATTTTAGGATGTTTTATTTAGTGGTTTGGGTTTGATTTCAACAAATCATAGTGAAATAATGCCATAACAATGGGTAATTTGTATTTAAAGTCCATAGGAAACCTTATGAGTTTTATTATGAGTTGCTGTTGGAGGAGAACATATTTGTTTATAATTATTCATTTAATTTCATTATTTTAAATCTCCAAGAATCAATTATCTTCAATAAATTAATTATATTTTTTAGATTTAGAATAAATTACAGTTTAATGACTAAATATATTAACTTTATATATTTAATTAATTTATTCATTTTGGATTTTTTTTTAAATTCCTAAATTAAATTTGGTGTGTTTGAAAATTTTCTAGATAAAGTAATATCAATTAAATAATAAATGCAGACTTTACTTGTCTAGAGATGGTTAAATTGTTTTTAAGGTGGCTTTATAATATCAAATACTTGAAATGACCATTTTGTAAGAATAATCATGTGAGATAGAACTCATGTTAGAATCATTATATGGGGAGGTGTCCAATGTATAAATAGACATGAAACTGAGATCCTTATATTAGTAAACATAAAATCATAATTCCCACATAGAATTAAAATTTCCATTCCAATCTCATATTTGATTTTATGACAATCATGTAAGATTAAAACTCTACACATATTGAGATACGTGAGATGAAATTGGGAAACCTAAAGGCTACATCACATAAATTATGACATTCATGAAATAAAAAAATAGATTACATTAATGATTAAGAGGGAACTATATAAGAATAATTCTAATTATTCAATCAAATTTCTTGACATCTATTATCATTCACTTGGGTCTAATCACTGTATATGATGCACAAAGTCATTTTATACAACTTTAACATAGACATTGTTACCACTATTTTCATATCTCAAACCCTATAAATTCAGGAACAATAGAACATCAACCAAACTAGTAGAAACTAAAAAATGAAATATCAAGAATACTCTAAGAAACTATAAGAAAATTCTTCAAGATCAGTGGATACCATGGGATATATCTAAGTGAAAAAATATAAAAATACAATTAAATTGACAAAAAATAAAAAAATTATTATACTAATATCATTCCAAATCTTAAAAAAAGATCAAAATATAACTCTGTATTACATTCATATATTCAAAAGAGAAATAATGTTTTATGGTTCATGAAAAGCTTTATCTGATGAATTTAGGGAATAATTGTTAAATAAATCCATGTGGAAGAAACACCAAACCCATATAAGTTATGTGGAAACATCCATGATGTGAAAAACAATTGAGAAGAATATATATTTTCTTTACTATTTTTGTTTGAAAAGTAGAAATCAATCACTCAATTATGGGTTCTCAAGAAGCTCTACAAGAGGGATTAGTTATAGATTTTAATTTCTTTCATTGTGCTTCATTCATTATATTTAATCATAGTATAATTTTTTCTCTTTGTTTCATGTTTTACTTCCCACTTGCATGGATTAGAGAGGAAAAGGAATTATTTTATTCCAAAAAGGTATCCAAGATTCCCAAGTATATGATTATATAATTTCATTTTTGTCCTTCCAGAATTCTAGGAAGTCAAGGGAGAATGAGTTGTGTGTTATTGACTATTGTTGTAACACCCCAAAGATTTTACTATTATATTATTCTTTAAAACCTAATGAGTTAATTATCATCATTCACATTAAACAATGAACTAAAAAGAAACAATGAAATACTAAAAAATATTAAATGTAACTATTATAATATATATACTAAATTTTTAGGTAAAAAATGATGTATTCATATTATGAAATCTATAAAGGAAATGGAAAGAAATTACATCTGGTAGTGGAAGTATCCATTATGAATCTAATTTATCTGATCTTAAAAACAAGGTGACTCCATGATGGTTTTCCTAAGACCAAGTCCAATATAACTTCCATCAATTATGATATGAGATAAATTTTATGTGAAAAAAGTTTAATCTCGTGGAAATTTCCATGACGTTCATGCCAGTGGAAGCCACCAGAGCTCAGCATGTGCATATATCTTACATAAAGATCCTGAATGGATATTTATCTTGAAATTAGTATTATAAAAACATATAGTTATTAATTTTTTAAGTTATGTATTACATGTATTTTACACATTACACATGTTGAATTATATAGAAAAAGAAATCTTTTCTACTAATCCATTGACAAAATTTATGAGTTCATTTTAAGTATTTTAACTAAAACCATATTTTTATGTTCATTATTTTACGAATATAAATATATAATCGATAAAATATATTATGGGTAGTGGATTAAAACTACTTTATTTATTTATTGATTGGAAATAAGAATAAAAATAATTAATATCTAATAAACCATTTTAATATTAAAATGATTCATTATATTTTATATTTCCATTTAACAGATAAATACCTAAACTATATAATTAGAATTATATAAAACAATTCATTTTTCGATTCATCATATCAAAATTATCTTAAAAATAATTATTTGGATTTCTCTAAAATAGTTTTTTAGGTGAATAGTAAAAAATAAAAATTTAGTTAATATCATCAGTTTATAACTTTATCATAACACAATAATAATATAAATCTTTTTGAAAAAGAATTATAATATATATATATATATATTTAGATTTAAAAAAATATATTTCAAAAAAATACTATATAGTAATTATAAAACCCATGTTTATCATTTTTGATACTTAAGTAATATTTTAATCTAAAAACTATTTTATTCACCTATGATAAAAATTATCATTTATCAGTTATATAAATATTATCTGAAAAATAAATTTTCTATTTTATATCAAATTTATATATTATTTAATATATTTAATTTCATTTTTAGGTCAAATTGTATTATTACTATGATTAAAATTAATGCCCCTAATAATAAAAAATGGTTATTTTAAAAGATTCAATTTATTAATGTTGTGTAATTTTTATCTAATAAATTTAAATTATATATTTTCTCTAATGACTCTAACATTATTTTTACACAAATATGAAATTATATTATCACTCATTTAATTTATTATTATTTTCATATAATGTTAAGAACACTTATTGGAAAAAACACCATTTTTCTATAAAATTAATTTTTCAATATACTATCTATTTTATTTTAATATTTAAAAATATAAAAATTATAAATTAAATTATTTTAAATAAAGGATATATTTAGATTCATCACATCCAAAAATTTTAAGAGGTTTTAACTCATTTTTTTATTAAAAAGGAAATGATTTAGTTAAAAACTATCTACCAAGGTAGAATGAAAAATGGAAATGTTTAAAAATTTAATGGTTAAAGAAAAAAAACATGTTTTAAACATAAATGAAAATTCTTGATTTGGGATTAATCAACCCAAATCACTTTCCAAACAATAATGTGCCTATTTTTGTACCATTAACCCTTGAATAGTGTCCTAGTATCATTGATATTAAATGGATATTTAAAAAATGTATTTTCCTCCACTTATAAAAAGGGATCACATTCTCCCATTCAAAGCTCCAATTCCCATTAATAATTTTCTCAAAACAGTATAAAAATTTCATATACTCTAATTATCTTTCATGTCTATAATACCCTAGTTTCTGTTAGTATATCATCCCATGACCTGCACCCACAGGTCCTTTGTTTAATTCATAAACTTTACATTTTTATATTTTCTGCAAATAATTGTGACCAATTTTTTTCATGTAATCCTTAAACCATCAAATGGAAAAGTTTTATTACTTAAAACATCAAGGATCTATTATTTTTACAGTTTTAGATAAATAGGGAAAAATCTTATATATACAATTCACATGACTTTAAAAGATATTTATTCCACATAACTCAGCTTTCATATATCTCATTAATACATCATCATCATCCATATCAAATCCATTATAGACATCACTATTTTCAACCTAGGGAAAAGGAATCATAAGAAGGGTGATCTAAAATACTCTGTAAGGGTAAACATAAATATTAGAAACTGAATGTCATTAATGAGAATAAGATGTGTATAAGGGTATGATAAAATAATTAGAGTGAATGACAATATTATAAAAGATCACACACCCATCAATACATGGATCATCATATATGAAAACATATAAAATAAAATAAGTCATCGGAATCAATAATAATGAGAAATTTGATATCAATATTGTTCTTATGAAACATCATAAACCCTTAGAAATCATAGAAAAATTATATTGGTATCTTGGAACACAATCTCATAGTGCCCTTATAGAACCCTTAAAGTTGGAATAGCTAAACAGAAACATTCTAATAAAATTATCTAGATAACATAATCTTTATCCAATGTATTATAACATGATCTGGGTGCACCCATTGTACAAGATATTATGAGCTCACCCGAGGATATCTAGATGAAACCATAATTTATAATGTCCAAGAAATAAATAATTAATAAAGAATATAGAGAATTAATTTCATCATAACTCATTTAAACAATTTTATTCTTTTCAAAACATGATTAACCTGTGGAAATTAATTGTATTCCAAAACAATCTCTTAGAAATATAAATAACCTATGGAAAGTAAATAGATTACCTAATAATCTCTTTGAAAAAATTATCATACCACTTGAGAAATAATTAGGACACTATCAATAAAAAATATCCCCAGTAATGGAAAAGTAACAATAAGGGTTTTGGACATTGATGAATGGAAATACCATTAGAAGATAATTTTAAAACATTCTTGAGGAGAATAATATGTTAATTTGGAAAATAAGTTTTTCAAAGATAAAATATTTTTAAAATCCATTTACAAAAAAATATGAACTTCAAAACCAAGAATTTCCATAATATTAAGAAACCATTTTATTTAAAATAACATTGTAAAATTATAACAGAAATATCAAATAAATGATGGCCAAGCCAGTGGGTAATTTCATACATGGTTTAAAGAACATTCCTTTTTCATGGTAAAAAGGTTTGAAAAGTACCTTGATCAGAAAGTGACAATAATATTATATTGAATTTTTTTAATGAAAAAAGTGTGTAAAAATTAATTTAATAAATATTTTTAAAAATGTGAAAAAAAAATTTATTGTTTTTTTAAAAATGGTTTTAGAAGAAAATGTATTTCTTGCTGAAAAGAGAAACAAAGTCAGATTTTCAAAAAACAAATTTTACCAATTATTTTATGTAAAAAATAGTGGAAATAGTACTATTACATTAAAATATAATTCATCACAATAGTATGAGAAATTTCAGAATAATTATAATATTTCAACATCAGAGGATTAATCATACACAATTCGGATAAATGATGTGATTGTAACAAAAGACTCGTACCACTTGGGTAACATGAATCCTAAACCCCATGAAGGAATAAAATTAAATTAAACTTAGATTATCATGAAAATAAGCATATTCAAGGAATATAACATATAATTTAATTTATATACACCTCATAAAATAATATTCGTCCATATCATGATATAAATATCAAAGAAGGAAAATTATGACAATAATCAATTACCGCTTTGTTAACTTTGAAAAGGTAAAACCCATGAAATAGATATCCTAAAATAGATATGTAAATCCCCCATAAATTTAAGAATAAGATAAATATAATACATTATAGGTAATTATATACAACTCACAATAAAAATAATTAGTGAATATGGAATTTATCTAACATAAATAAAAGTGAGATGAGAAGACCCCTAAACATGAGTCTTATTCGTCACGTTTGTTCATTATATTCTTGAGTAAACCACTTACCATAATTATATAATTTCTTTGTAATATTTACCATGATTATTGTTAATTTTATTTTACTTATAATCATTTTATATATAGATTCTTAATCAATTAAGTTTAAGTTAGATGTTATGACCGTATTCAGCTTATGTGTCAAAAATGACTTCGTAGGATTTCTATGGTCATAAATATAATTATTTAAACATATCCAAAATAATAATCAAGAAATAATTATCACATTTATACACAAATTATACTTTTCAAACCAACCATGAAATCTGATTATGAATAATTAACTAACTTTATGACCATGGAGATGGTAGATCGTACACACACACAACAAACATTTCCATTCTTCAATGATAATTATGAAAAAAAGGTAAGTAATATTTCCCTTCAAGAAGGATTATTATACCATAAATACCATAATATTTAATTTTATATAATTATATATATTATTCTTGTTATGTAAAAATAATCACTTTTCATCGAGGTAGCAGTAGTCAATATATCCACGAATGATGATATCACTTTTTCAGTGTGTAAATGTAATAAATAAAATGATATATTTTATTTTTATAATTATAATTTTGTTAGTAATATCATAATTATTTCATTTATTATCATTACTTGTCCCCTAGGGCCTCTATCATGACATACCCCAATCCCACCACCCAAATGCCAGGGTTAGTGACTATCACCGAAGGCTTAAACCTATAAGTTGGAGGCATTTCTTGAGTACTTGTATTCACACACACACACAAATACATCCCAAACCCGCAAATGCAAACAAGCATGCCACTATAAAAAACCACTGAGTACAAGTACAACTGAAAGTTTAATGGGCCATAATATAAACCTAACAAAATACTAACTGGAAAACAGAAAAGTACAAAGAAACCCCGAATAGCCTTCCGTCGAAAACCCCACATGATGGGTAAGTACATATTAGCTTCTGGAATCCATAGAAGTATGTCTCATCTACCTGGTCTGATTGGGCACCACTGGGTCCTGGGCCACCCAATCATCTATCAGGGTGGTGGTCATCTGCACCAAAATCAACACGTACGAGTGAAGCCCGTGAAGATGTGAGAAAAAAAATACTTAGTAAGAACCCCAAAACAACAATAAAAGGCCATAAAAAATACAAAACTAAACCAAAAATCATTATCACCAAGCATGAACATGAATCAAGACAACTCACACAAGGTATGTTCTAGAGAAGGATATTAGAACCATTAGTCACATCGTCAAACACCTCAAGTGCTAGAGAACTCCTCCCCAATGAGTACATTGGGCCTACTAGGTCACACAGAATCCTCTTCCCACTAACCTAAGACTATTTTGGTTCTTATCCATGATAAGTATCATGGGAATGTTGGGCTACACAGATTTCTCTCTCCACTGTGGGCATGCTCTGTCCCATAGAAGCTGCTTCCCAACCATGTTAACAATAACATACTCCTCCTGCCGAATATCATGTGTCTACCAGGTCACAGAGATGCCACTCCCCACCATGGGCCTTCTTGGAAACGCAGAAGTCGATTCCCACTGGATTATAGTATTTGATCCATAGAGGGTCTCTCCCAAATAGTCTATAGGTCTTAGCCAACCATACTGTTTCCTTACATAGCATGATTGATCTTGGGAGGACCGCCCCCAAGCCATTTTTTGAATTCCAACTTCTATCTAATCCTCCATAAATTATTCTTAAAGATCCTACACATTTCAAGGGTTCTAACACCATAAACAGCTCATCAATCGGACGCCCGGTTTTCAAGATATAGATATTTTCCAAAAAGGGGAAGGTTTGGTCCATGCCCGGTCGTACCACGCTGACCCGGCCTAGCCCAGGGTCCACCAACCGGACTCGAGTGTGCTGATCCAAAACCAACTCAGCCCGGCCTGGGTCTGGTCCGTTAGGTCGTGTGCCCGCTGGCCTTCCCATTTTGCTAGAGCTGGGCTTGTTTGCCGCCAGACTGGGTCATGGGTGGAAGCCGCATCTAACTCCTCACCCGCCCTTCTGTCAATGCGGGGTAGTTTCCACCACTATGGTCAAGCGACCGCGTCTTGTACCATGTGTCCGGCTAGTCCAGTTGAACCGACTTTTTCATGCGTACTCTGATAGCGTGTCTCTGAAGAACATGACACGTGGTTGCGGGCCGCTCCACCAACGCAACCGAGAGCCACATCATTTTTGTAGCTACTAGCCTGGCCGACAGCTTCTGCTCCACCACCACAGCCTGATCTGGCCGTAGTGTTCCTCTCAGCGTATCGCTTTCGACCAACAGTCACCACCGCGGGTCACTTCCAGCAGTCATGACACTACTGTCGGTGCAGGCATGCTGGCATACTCTTCTACGGACCATTGGGTCCGCACCGAGGGTCTGTTCTTCACACCGATTACACCCATGTCCTCTGTAGTGCATCACCTTCCCTACGAAGGACTTCAATCTTCATTTCCATCATCTTGAATTTTCATCCACAAAGAATTCACAAGGCTTAGGGGTGTTGGTCCTTGTTCATGTCGGCATGCACCTTCTAAGTTAGAAGTTCAAAACAATGGAGGCTTGGGAAGGATGTTCCATCGACAATAAAATCAATCCTGAAAATATAACCCAAGAATCATCACCCTCCCACAAGAATGGAAGATATGAGGATCACCTTTTCATGGGTTGATTCATGTTCAATGTTTAAAATGAAGAATGGTAAAATCATTAACCAAAACAACCCCTACCTCAATAGACGTTTGACATTACAGTGGTCCCCCCATGAAGGTTAGATAAGTCAAAAGCATTTATCGATTCTCAGTTCCGTTCTTTATAAGGCTTCGACATCACTATAATTCCTTCCGTCATTCATCGTTGGAGAGGAATTTCATTATAGGTTATTCAGAGGAATTCCATAAATTATTTTTTAGCTCTTCAATGCAATATCTTAATAAAAGGAAACATGACACAACGTTTATGTTATGCTACGACATTGTGTCCTTACACTTTCACAAAATGGGTCATTACATATCTTATTTTAATGTGCCTCATTCTCACCTCATCGCCGCACCATAGTTCCACCATCAGCCTCTCAATGGTGCCCACAAGAAATAAAATAATTTTTTTGTTACTTTTTTAATTTATGAAAAGTACGGAAAATAAATTTTCTAACCAACCCTTCCCAGTCAATGTTAAGCCCATTTTAGGAGAATCCTGGTATGTAGAGTTCAATAGTGCCCTTGGATTTTAGATCCGAGCACCATTTCAAAATTTATAAAAACTCTCTTGCACATTTTCTTATATAAACATAAAAAATGTTCAAAATTCTGTTTTGGACTCACCGTGCCATTGAATAATGTGCCGTCAAATCGTGTGGTCTCAAAATAATTCCCAAAAATTTAAAAATATTGTACCGAAATTCTAGGACACTACATTCCCCCCACCCTATGGATTTATGTCCTTAAAATCCAAAACAAAGGCCAATCAAACAAATAGGGGTACTAAGCACGAATTTGAGCTTCCTGCTCCCATGTGCTCTCTTAAAGGTTCTCGAGCTGCCACAAAATGTGCACCAGATGAATCAAAGGTTCATGAATGTCTTTCTTCTATTGATCCTCTATTTGCACCAGGAACTCCAAAAACATCACCCCATCATCAATGCCCAGCTCACCTCAGCAGATAACGTGTGATGGATCATGCACGTACCTCCTCAACTGTGACATGTGGAAGACATCGTTCCCTCGATGAATTTGTAAGGGAAGTGCTTGGAAGTATGCCCCCTCACCAACTATTCAAAAAATATGGAATGTTATGATGTTCCTCAGAGATAGCTAGCTACCCTGGCCAAATATCTGCAATCCTCGATGGGGTGAGACCTGAAATAAAACACGGTCTCCCTCCTCAAACTCTGAGGGTGTCTGAATCCGATCGACACATAATTTCTACATACTCTGTACACTGCTCATCCACTCCTAGATGATATGTACCTTATCAATGGTAGCATTTACCAACTCTAGACCCATGAGTGTGGACTCCCCTTGGTCTGTCCAGCCTAGAGGTGATCGGCATGGCTGCTTGTACATGTCTTCAAATAGTGCCCCGAAAATGGTAGAGTGATAGCTGTTGTTTTATGAAAACTCCACAAGTGGTAGTTGGTCCACCCAAATATGACCAAAATCAAGGTCACATGCATGAACCATGTCTACCATGGTCTGTATGGTCCGCTACATCTGACCATCTGTCTGAGTGTGAAAGGTAGTGCTAAAGTACAACTAAGTCCTGAATACCTCCTGTAATCCCTTCCACAACTAGGATGTAATGGAAGTGTCACGGTCTGAGATTCTCTTCAAAGGAACCCTATGTAGCCACACTATCTCCTAGATATAGAGGATCCCATGCCCCATACTGATCCCTGATCTCAGATGGGTAGGAAATGAGTTGACATGGTGAGTTGGTCAATGATCACCCAGATAGAATCGTGGCCCCTAAACGTGTGTGGTAACCTCGACAGGAAGTCCCTCATGATACCATACCATTTATACTCTTGTACCTCAAGTGGATGTACCAATACTAATAAAACCTGATGCACATCCTTCAATTACTGATAAGTGAGGCATTGTGAAATGAACTCTATCACCACTTTCTTCATACATGGCCACCGGTAATGATGTCAGAGGTCCTGGTACCTCTTCGCCACACTAGGATGTTCCGCCAGAGGGGATGTATGTAACTACCACAATACCTACTCCCACAATTATACTAGTACTATTATGCATCCTCTAAAAAAATGACATGCTCCCCACCTATGGAAAATACACCAAGAGCATGTCCTGAGGATATCTGACCACATCGGGCCTCTTAGTCAACATCCACAAGATGTGCCTCCCTGACTTTCTATAAGAGTGGGGGAGTGAAAATATTTGAATGACGGTAAGTTGTTCCATCATCATCCATGAAGGATATATGTATCAAAACTAATTGCTTTGTCGCCTCACTCAGAAGCTATAAATCAGACCTCCTTCTAAGCACATGTTCCACCACATTTTCATTCCCATGACTATAGGCTATCTCAAATTCATAGTCAAAGAGGAACTCCTGACATCACCACTGTCTCAATTTAGGACCTTCTGTGAGTAGATATACCTAAGATTATTAGGGTTGGAATTCACAGTAAACCGTTCACCCATCAAGTTGTGCTGCCACATATTCAAAGAAAATACAACTACTAATAACTCCAGGTTATAATTCACATAGTTCTGCTCATGCTGCCTCAACTTCCATGACTTGTAGGTGATCACAACTTTCTCTTGATTCAGGACACAACACATTCTGGTCCCTAATGAATCACATAAAACTACACTCCCAACACCCTCTTCTGGTAGTCTTGAGATGGGGGCACTCGTCAGTCTATGCCTCAGTTCTGAGAAACTCTATTGGCACTTCTCTGTCCACACAATGGGATATGCCTTCTATGTTAATGATGATAAAGGTGATGATAGTCTAGAAAAGTCAGTAATATACCCTTGTTAGTATCCAACTAACCCCAAGAAATTTCATACCTCAGTCATGCTTCTAGGTGGCTCCCAAGAAAGAACTGCCTATATCTTCACCGGATACACTGAAACTCCAGCCTCTGAGATGATGTGTACTGTAAATCTAACCTCTCGAATCCAAACCTTGCACATCTAGAACTTACCATAATGATGGTGCTCTCATAATTTATCAAGTACTATCCGCAGGTGTGTAGAATGCTCCTCCTCTGACACCGATTAGACTGAGATGTCATCAATGAAGACTACCATGAAAAGGTCAAGGTAAGGAAAAAAGATCATGTTCATGAGTCGCATGAACCCCACATGGGAATTTTTCATTCCAAAGGGAATCACTAAGAACCTATACTATACATACCATCACCTGAATGATGTATTCGTTACGTCCTCATCCCACAACCAAAGCTGGTGATAGCCTAATATGTGATTTATCATCGATAACCAACTCACTCTTTTTAACTAGTCGAAGAGGCCATCAATCCTAGACAGTGGATAGTAGTTCTTCACGGTCACCTGGTTCAGGCACTGGATGTCCACGCATAGCCTCAATCTCCCATCTGTCTTCTTGGAAAACAACATTGGGGATGCCCATGGTGAAATGTTGGGCCTTACGAACCCCTTCTCATAAAGTCCTCCAATTGAACACTAAATTTACAAAGCTCTGCGGGAGCCATCCGACATTCTTGTGTGGTTATTGTTATTGCCTCGGGGTACATGTCAATTCCAAAGTCTACCTCCCTATGAGGAGGTAGTTCTAGACCATCCTCAGGAAGGATATCCTAATACTCTTACAACACTATAGGAAAGCTCCAAATCTTCTCATCCACCACACTGAGTGTGAGACTAGACAATTAGTGAGTGATCAGCTGCACTCTCTTCTAAGATGTTCCATCCTATAATGAAAAGGTTCCCTTCTTGTCGGTGAATGAAAACCTGGTCCCATCCTCAAGGAAACACCACACATTGAGTTGAAAATAGTTGATCTGAGCAAGGACTATGGATAACATATCCATACCCAAGATGATGTCATAAGGCCTTGACGCTGCTATGAGGAGATCCCAGCTGAAGCTCCCACCTACTAGAGTAAGATCACATTGACGACACCAGTTTTTAATTGTATAATCTCCTGTCATAAGATTATCTGATCGTAAGTATCGAGCCAAGAACTCCAACAAAATCTATGATCCTCAAACGAGGTCCGTTTCAAGGACAGAGTGACTAGAACCTGTGTCAATAAGAACTAAAACAAAGGTTGAGAAGGCACATATCGTACCACTAATCATATCTGTAGTTTCTTGGTCATAGGTATCCATTGACTGATGCTGGATTTACCCTACCTGTCGGCTCCCTAAACCCATGGTGGACCACTTAGGGGTGGTGAAGGTAGTACCTCGAACTATCATCCACTGCCTCCTACTCATCCTGCTCCCCTACCGCGTCCCCCGCCCTATAGACCTTCTCGCTTGAACCTTTGCCTCTGCCTTGGCGATCCCTCGACCACATGTAGATCATCTGTGTGGTGGGGTAGGTAGTCACAAGCCAAGTGTTCCTACTCTCCATATGTGAAGCACAACCTGGTACCCTAATGACAACCTCTACTAGAGGAGACCCACACTAATGATCTTGAGTTCTGGGGTCATCCCCTAAAAGACCTATCCCTCTTGGGCCTCTCGTGTTTTATATCTACTACTCACCACCAAAGACTCTACTTACCGAAGTCTGCTAGTGGATCCATCTATCAGTGTCTTCTCTGCTAGGACGTTCTCAACAAGAAGGACTTGCTCCAGGACTCCTTCCTGTGTGGGATTCTAAGAGACACCATGGATTCCCTAATCCCCATTTTGATTACAGGATCAATGGTCGGGGCCCAAAATAAAGGTCCTTGAACTATGTTTTTAGATTAGACATAGAGGTATATAAACCTTGTAGAGTAATTAGCCACCGACAGGCTACCCTTCTGTTGGTGAACCAACTCATGTATGAATATAGAGTGCAAGGACATGGGAAAAAACTCCTCATGAAAAGGTTGATGGATGTCATCCAAAGAGTGGGTCAGCTCATCATGAGTCTGATTCATCACACTCCACCATCTCCCTACTGAGCCCTAAAGAGTGCTCATAGCTAAGATCACCATCTGGTCAAGCTGTATCCCCACTAAGAGGGAAACATGTGTCACTGCCTCCATCCAGTCCCTGGTGACCTAAGGATCTGTCTCTCCCAAGAACCTGGGATGTCTCTATCTCTGAAACTCTTGAGAGACACTGAGTCTACATACATCCTCTTCTAGTAACATTGGAAATAACTAAGGATCTAAGGGTGGTGGAAACACTGCTGCACCACTCTGTGGGCCCATCTTTAGCACTGATCCCTAAAACGACACCTCGTCGCTAGGCGGGTTGTCCTCTCGATCATGCATCAGAATCAGAGCTGTACTTATACATCATGGCATCTTGATACAGATCAAGATGTACCACAGTTAGATAATTATACCTGTTGAGATGACTCTTATTCAATAATATCATAAGGAGACACTTATGGAAGAATTGTATTCTTCTATAGAGCCGAAAAGCAGAATTCAGGGTCTTGGTGTGTGGATACGTCGACCACCACACCAACACTAGACTCCTCGAATCTGAAAGTCGAACTCAGAACATTCAACATTGTTTCTCCAAAAAATACTATTGGTCTTTGAGGTAGCACTAACCACCTATTATAACACTATGTCATGAACCGTCCCTCGAGGCCTATGTCGTGACATACCCCCAACCTTGCCTCATGAAGGTCGGGGTTTGGCGACTAGTGTCGAAGGCATAAACCTGCAAGTGGGAAGCATTTTTCTGAGTACCTATATGCATGAACAAACAACCACATACCTATTATTGAAATGTAAACAATAATGCCACTATAAATAACCACCAAGTACAAGTACAAACGAAATTTGAATGGTCCAGGATAAAAAACCAACAAAAGGCTAACTGGAAAACAGGAATGTACAATGAAACCATGAATAGCCATATGCTGAAAACCCCACCTGATGGGTAAGTACATAGTAGCTTCTAGATGTAGTAGAAGTATTTACCATTTTCATAGTCTAACTGGGCATCTTCGGGTCCTGGGCCACCAAATCCTCTATCAGGGTGGCAGTCGTCTCCACCAGACACAACACTTGCTGGAAAATCTCGTGTAGGGGTGAGTAACAAATACTTACTACGGACCCCAAAACAACAAGGAATGACCACAAATAATTCCACAACCAAAACAAAAATCATGATCAAAAAGCATGATCATGATGAAAGATAGATCACAACAGATATGTTCTATAGTAGAATAGTAGAACCATTAGTCACATCGTCCAACACCTCGGTTACTGGAGACCTCCACCTCAATGAGTATAGTGG
Source organism: Viscum album (assembly GCA_963277665.1). Taxonomy (NCBI): domain Eukaryota; kingdom Viridiplantae; phylum Streptophyta; class Magnoliopsida; order Santalales; family Viscaceae; genus Viscum; species Viscum album. The sequence goes on along the minus strand of OY728138.1, from coordinate 52,088,550 downwards.
GCCTACCGGGTAACACAGACACTGTTTCCTACTACCCAAAGAATGTTGTGGTACTCATCATTGATGAGTACCATCGGTATATTGGGACACTCATAAGTCACTCCTCACTGTGGGCATGTCGGGTCATATAGAAGTTGCTTCCCTACTATGGCCATACTGAGTTACTTCTCCTATCAAGTACAGTGGGTCTACCGAGTCACACAGAATCTTCTCCCCACTGTGGGACTCCAGGTCACATAGAGGTCGCTTCACACTAGTTCATAGTATCTGATCCACATATGGTCGCTCTTTTGCACTCTCTAGGTCCCATCCAACCACATGGTTTTTTTCACGCAACACGCTTAATATAAGGAGGACCGCTTCCCAATCCATTATTCAAATTCTATCTTCCATGAAATCCACCATAGAGTATGCCAAAATATCTTCTTCATTGTGAGGGGTCCAACAATTCACACATCTTTTTAATAGAATACCCGGTTTATAAGATATGAGTGTTTTTTCAAAAAGGGGCAGGTTGGGTATGAGCTTGGTTCGACCCGACCATACCTGACCCAGGGTCCACCGACCCGACCCATGTTTGTTGACCCAACCCAAACTTGGTTTGTCCTATGTCTAGTCTGTGTGCTACAGGTCCATCCCTCTAGCCTACCAAGTACAGCAGAGGAAGAATGTGTGGCATTTTTTTCTATTGTAGTCAAGGAACTACGGCTTTCACCATGCGACCAACATGTACAGCCGATCAGACTCCCATACATAGTCTTCGACCACATGCCTCCAAAGAACATGGGACATGGTTTTGGGATGATCCACCGATGTGGCAAAGAGCCACATCATTCATCCATCTTTCGGCCCAGCTGGTGGCTTCTGCTACACTCCTACAGCCCGAGCTAGTCACAGTGTTCCTCCTAGTGTGCTGCCTTCGGCCTGTGGCCGCTACTGTAATTCACCACCAACAGTCGCCAGCACTGCCGTAATGATTCCTTTCTAGAGGGCGTCGGCGCTGTCGCTAGTGGGCTCTTCTGTGGTCCACAGGTTCAACACCTGTGGTATGTTCTTCACACCGATTGTGCCCCTCCCTCTTCAAGGCATCTCCTTCCCTATGGATGCCTTCAATCTTCCTCTCTTCCAACTTGAATGTTTTTTCCACCAAGTACATACAAGGAGGAGGGCGGTCGGGCCTTGTTCGTGTCATCCCATGCCCTCCATATTAGAAGCTTAAAATAGGGGTGTCTTTGGAAGGATGTTCCATCACCAATAAAATCAATCCCAGAAATAAAACCTAGTAAAATTCACCCTCCCACAAGAATCGATGATTCATAGATCAACCTATTTGTGGAATGATCCACATTCATCAATTAAAATGAATAAAAGAGAAAACATAAACTGAAATTACCGCTTCCTTGATCTACCTTCGATGTTTAAATATTCTTCCCATGAAGGTTCAAGAATTCGAAGGCATTCGTCGATTCTGGGTTCCATTCTTTGTAAGGAGTCAAAGTTCCTAGCGTTCAGGTCAGCATTCATCATTCATCATTGGGGTGTAATTTCACCATAGGATTTCCAGAGGAATTCCACGGTTTAATTCCCAACACAGAAATGCATTATATTAACAAAAGGAAACATGTCCCAACATTTCTGTTACACAGTGGTGTAGCGTCATTGCGCTTTCACACAAAATGGGTCATTAAGGATCCTATTTTAATGTGCCTCTTTATCGCCTTATCACCGCACCACAGAACCACCATCCAATTATCAATGATGTGAAGAAATATATAACTTTTTATGTTATTTTATTATTTTCTGAAAATTCCGAAAAATGACTTTTCTGTCCGACCCTTTTCGGTAAAAAAAAGTCATTTCTAGGTGAATCCTTGAAATCTGAGTTCAAAAGTGCCCACAAATTTTTGATTTGAGAATAATTTTAATATTTAGAGAAACATTCTCACACGTTTACATAAGGGAATTTAAAAAAAGTTCAAAATTCTATTCTGGGATCACCGGGCCTCGAAATCGCTTACCATCAAAGAGTCTGCTCTCAGAATAATTCTGTAAAATTATAAAGAAATCTACATAAATTAAGGGGAACCAAATTTATATTATATATATATATATATATATATTTATATTTATTTATTATCGTTACCCTTATTACCTTCCATTTAATGTGTTAGTAAAAAACACTTCACGAGGTGGTAGTCTGTTGTACACATGAGCGTTGTTATCATATCCCCAATGATATAAAATATCAAATGTTATATATTATATATTTAATAAATATGTATAATGTTTTGATAAATATCATATATAAAATTTATATCCATCATTATTCATATCCTTGTTAGGAGGTAATGAAAAAACAAACAGTATTAGTTCGTGAGGCTGTAGTCTGCCATACACATGATTAATTATTTTTAACCCATTTGATGGTAGTATATGTGGTTTTAGGTCATAAACCTAACATATAAACTTCTAAATACATTCCGGATATAGAGTTTATTATTTAATCATGTTATAAGAAGAATTTAACGGGTGGAGAAAGAAATAAAACAAAAATTCTCTTTTATGAATGTTGCATCTTCCTCAGGTGACTCCTTTTGGTTTGAACAAAAGGCCTTCCTTGGTTTTCTTTATGTCCCACATAAATATTCAAGTATGATATTAAGGAAGTTGAAAAGTTTTTTTTCAGAGTTTTTATGATCCAAATATATTTACGAATGTGAATAAGTGAGGGTAGTGATATCCCTTTTATAGTTGAGGATGAGTAGTATTCTTGTAAATACTCAAAAATATTCATTATTAAGAGGTCAAAATTATCTAAAGTGGATCCAAAATTGATAAGTAAATGTGGGGAGGGATTATATGGTCTATATAAACCTCCATCACACAATGAGAAACATGTGTTAAACATTTCATTCCTTAACTCCTTATTTTACTATTTTTTCATTTTTGTTATCTATTAAGGTAACGAGTTTTATAACCTAAGTAACTGATACATTAAATCTAAATTAAAGTAATTATTATTATAAAACTTATTCCCATGAATTATATATATCAAATGAAAATTTATAAATAAAATTATCTTGTGTGTTGGAAATTGATTTTAGTAGAAGCACATGTTACCTGAAAAAACACTAATTTAACTGTGACCGCACTTACAATGTTTTACCATTTATGAGTGTATATGCTCATTATAAAAGAAAAACTATTCCATTAATGAAAATTATTTTATATTTATTAACATTTAAAAAAAAAATTTAATATTTTATTTTTAGTAATTTAAATCATTTATTAAACCATCATATATTAATAAATAACATTAATATCAATTTTGAAATTATTCATTTAAATTGAATTTCAAAAATATCAATGAAATTATTTTATTTGAACATATTTTGTAAAATTCTTTATAAAAATATATATTCATTTAAGTAACATAATGGAATATAAAAATTCATTCAATTTACTTCACTTTTAATATTTTTATTATCATTTATTTTAATTAATTATTAAGTAAATAATTACAACATTGACATTTCTTAATAATTTTAGAAAATTATTTCATCTATAAAAAATATAAATTATAATGATAAAAAAACTCATTTATATTAAAAAAGTTCATATAAAAACGAACATATATTTTCCCTATCCCTTTGATATATATGAATTAGACGGAAAAAGGGCTCCTTGTTTTCTTTTTCTTTACTTAACTTATTATATTGGTAAATTTCATCCATTAGTTTTCTTATTAATCATTAAAATGTATCCTAAGGTCATAAGGGTCAAAATATATCCATGAAATAGGTGTTTGGAATGTTTATATGTCATTTCCCTTAATTTTATTGTTTAATCCCTTGGTAAACTCGTTTTTAGCATAATCGTTATATTAAATTGAAATATTTTTACAAATCACCTTGGTCAAAAAATTATGTTGACCTTATTATAAATTATAAATTATGAAAATTATAAATATTGAATCAATTTTACTAAATTCTATTCACAGAAGTGGAAACAATTAATTTAATATTAATCACGCAGACGAGACGAGACAACGTGTATTTAAGAAGAGTACGTTTTTAGAAAAAGATGGTTCTATATTGACTCAAGGGATAATAATAATAATTAAATGAAAAATAATAAAAAATTAGTTATATATTCTATATAAATATTATTTAAAATATTTCTTATTAGGTACAATTTTAATTAATTAAAAGGGACAACCATTATGAATTTTAAAACAGCTTTTAGGAAACCCCGTTTTTAAACCCAAAAACAAACTTATACTAAAAATCAATGTAAAGTTGATAAGAAAGTAATTATGTGAGTTGAATATAAATAAATAATAATTAGTATACTTTAAAAAATATTGTAACCATATTTGGACTTTTAAATTATTTAATTTATTGAAAAGAAAATATTTTTTGAAAAATATGGTATTTTCACTATTCATCGAAATATCAATATTTTCCAACAAATAACAAAATTTCAGCCAATGTAAATTTTGATATTATGATTCCCAAAATAAATTTCATTTTATCAAATAAATTTTATAAACGTTCTAAAAATTTATTATAATATTTTATTTAGGAAAATAAAAAAACATTTCTAAAGAAAGCGTATTTTCGAAGAAGAAAATCACTTTACTAAAAATTGGTTGATGATTTACTAATCTTTTATCAATAATTTATATTTAGTAGGAAATTTATATATATATATATATATATTAATAAATTAGTTAGTACTATTCATACCCTCCAATTTAACGACTAGGTTATAATGGTAATATATATCATGGATCGTTTTAGTTCGATGTTGTGTGTTGAATATGCCATTGAACAGAAAAATTTCGGGGTCAGTTTAACACAATATAAAGAGGGTGTTACATGTAATTAAAGATGATAGTAGCGTTTCACGTCCTTTATTATATCATATATAATGTTCTTATTTTAAAATTTCAAGGTGTTACATCCTCCCCACCACTTAATAAATTGGGTTATCGTAATTTGTTCTTTATCTTGGTAATCAAATGATAGACATTTGAAAATAAAGTTTTTGAAAATACACATAATAAAAATGGTTAACGAAAAATGCCATTAATAAAAAGGAATGACAAGTTTAAATGTCATATGGAATAACACATAACTAGGTTTCTAAATAGAAGAACATATACGGGAATGGAAGAAAAGCATAAAGAATTATAGAGAGTGATTGAGGTCATTGATTACAAAAAAGTGAACGATCAATAAAAAGTTAAGGGCCTCAAAACCATAAATCCATGATAATAAAAAATACCATCAGTTAATCAAAAATGATGGTACTAGGATAAATATTTTACTTCAAGATCATTTTCCTAAAGGTAAGGAATTATCTTACCATCTAGATTAAAAGAATATGGAAATATACTTACATGATTAATATAATTTCATAGTTTAATCAATTTCAACCAAAATATCATATTTTTTAACAATGATGAGTATTCAAGATGAATTTACTTACACCTGATGGAAAAATAAAAATTAAGAACACATAACTGTAAAATGGATAATAATTTATTTCTACTATCTTTAGATACGAACCAAAACCAAAATGGTTAGAACATGGTAAGATAACTCACAAAATGAAGTAACCATCAAATGATACATTAATCCTAAAAATTCATTTGTAATACCCAAATTTCAAACCAAATCATTCTAGAAATATATATCCTTAAAATCCATAAAAAATTGATTAAGTTTGACACCTAAGGATTAGAAGGATTTGATCATATATTCTTAGAAGGTTAATCAACTATTATTCCACCAATAATATAACATATGTTTCCAAAATAAACTTAATATTTACCTGTAACATTTTTATACTAACCCAGACATCATGTATTCTAGTGGTAGGTGATACACCTTCATCACCCTTCGATTGTGGGTTCAACACCCACAACCTTATCATATGTGATGGGTTGCCACACAACCTTCAGGTTGTCCTTTTATTTCTTTAAACTTGAAAAATAAATTCCTCCCTAAATAACACTGCATGTTTGTACTAGGGGTTATAAATACACCAACCCAACACTACTAGATACTTTAGTATTTGAAACAGCGCATTAGTGACAGACTGTCGTCGCAAAACATGAATTACAATGGGAGTCTGTCTCTAATGCACCATTGCAACAAATGGCGTTCCAAGTGAAGATATTTTTTTATAGTCCTTTGCCAATAAATATTAATTGTGATGGGTAAGATGTTTTTCATGAATGATTTTCATTCTATTTTAAAAAAAATCAATTTTGACGATATGTCATAATTGAAAGTATTTGCAACAGATAGACGATATGTCTCAAATAGCTATATTTTTAATAAAATAAAAAAAGTAATTAAAAAATTAAAAAATAACATAAAATTAGAAATATTTATATATAATTTAAATATTTATGTATATTTAAAAATATGTATATATAATTTTAAAAATTAAAAGAAATTTAAAAAATTATTAAGGTAAAAAATAAAATCAATTACCAATAATTTCAAAATATACAATTAATTAAATATATTAAAAAATTACAAATATTTTTTTAAAAAAAATAAGAAAAATTGAAATTAATTAAAACAAACATAAAATTAATACATCAAACATAATATGTTTGTTGTCCAAAAATAAAAAAAAGTTATAAAACATCAAAAATCTTCAACTATCTTCAGGTAGTGGAGGATCACTCAAAGGATCAAGGGGAGGAAACTTCATACCAATGCCTAACCTAAGTCGCAGCATATACTCCATCATATACTCATTTCTCTAACACTGTTTCTCTCACACCACCTCCCTCTCTCTCTGTATCTTCTGTATCATCTCATATAGATCTCTCTACCTCTCATCATACTATGAAATAAACAACGAAATCAATGAAAACTCTCCAGAGCTCCCTTCATGCTCACCAATGACATAATATAAGTTCCATAATAACATGTAGTTGTCTGTCAAGAACTAATACCAATGACCTGAACTATCTTGTCACCATGCTAACTTGCCTGTATCTGGGTCCCTCATCAAATCCTGAATCACCAGTGAAATCATGTTCTCTCTCATCTTGAATATCACATGATGGAGAATTCATAGCCTCATATGTTTTCTTTGAATATAATGAAAAATTAGAATAACAATAAAATTATTATTCATGAAATTTTAAAAAATGTACTAACCACAATATGGAGTTATTGGCCACCTAAAACATTTCCTATTTGGGGACCAGCAAATATCTTCTTATAAACATAAAAATTCATAATAGATGTGTTAGTAGAAGACTGTATAATATAATACTCATTTTACAGTAAAGTGTATATGAATTAATAAGTAATATCACTTACCATATGTCATTGATGTAGGACAAATGTTTGAATTCCAACCATTTATGTGACCACTTTCCTCCCCTGTATCTAACATCCAGATGAAGAACTCTTCCTAAAAATCTCTCTTATCCAATATGATCACAGTACATCCCATACCTATGTTGAGATATAGTTAGGTCGATGGTAGATTCAAGACTATTAGAAAATAGTAGAAGAAGCTTTATCCATAACTTAATTTATTAGGTTGTATAAAAACTGATGAAATTACTAAAGTATAAAAATATTACATGGCTACTAGATAGGATCTCTCATGCTATCTTGAATTTGAGAAAATAAATTATGCAAGAAAATTAATAAAATATGTTATTAATTAAATAAATTTTGAAAACATAAATTATTTAATTATATACAATCCAATGTTCGAACTTCAGGTGAAACAAAGTGGTGGGAACGAGGTCCCATAATAGACATGGATTAGAAAAACAATTTCTTATAATCACAATATTAATCCCAAAAAGTAAATGCAAAAAACAATTCAATTAAATAAAATAAGAAAATTGTTCCCAAAATTCACATACAAAGGTAATTTTAAATAAATATCTTATAATGTTAATCATGCCACCATAAAAGAGGGTAAAAATCAATAGGTGAGGTCTCTCTGGAATAAGATTTAGAATAATTAATCGAGCAATACCACTACCCCTCCTAATAGGTGCACCCTCCTGAGGACCAGCTGACTTAGGCTCATCAGTAGGAAGTACAACATTAGTGAAATAATGAAATAGATTATCAAGATCATCTATAGTTATCTAAAACAAATATTATTACATGTAAGAAATTGTTAAAACAAATTTAAAATATTAAAAACTAATATATACCATAATATATTTATCATACCAATAAAAAATTGTTTATAAAAATATGAAATATAAAAAATCAATATATATCCTATTATAATAATTACCTATAAAAAAATTATTGAATATAATACATCAATCATCATCTTCTTAATCATTTTCGACAAACACAATGCCTTCACCCTAAACTTCAACATCACCAACTTCCATATGAATTTCAGTTTCATCACCCCTTATTCATTCATCTACATTATCTATATCATTGAATATAAATTGGGGGGTTTCATCAATGATATTTATATATTTTTGAGTAAGATATATATTTTGGTATGTTTCTTATAAAATTTCAAAATGTTTCACTTCGATAGAATAATATTCATTTTCAATAAACTGATTTCCAAATGATTTCATTTTCATCACACTCCACCAGTCACTCAAAAATCTCAAATCATTATAACAATTTTCATAATAAACATTATTTTCTTGATGTTCCAACAGAAAAGGTTAATTGGATACAAGAAGATAGTTAAATTTAATATCAATGACTCCATGTCGTGGATTTACTCATAGCCCTCAGTTAGTTTAAAACCAATGAAATTTAAACATTATTACATAATTTGGTCCTCGATTTCATAACTCAATTATTCCATCCAGGATACCATAAAATTAAACTTCACTTTCCTTATGACGATATACTTTAAAATAAACAACTCAATTCAATGATTTATTGGAGTGACCATATATGAGTCTGTGGAATCAAAATCCATTCACAACATACGAATTAAAATATTTTACCAATTTTTTGGAGGGTTTTTGAGACCAAATAAATGAAATTCTATTTTATTTTCATATTGTGTTACCTATAAAAAACAAAAAATATTAATAATAGATATCATTTAAAAATTAATTTATTGTTCCATCGAAAACAACTTAACTTACCAGTCATTTAATCCAATATGAAATTTTTTATTGATGATGTTCTTTAGGAGAATAATATCTTTTTTTATAATTTTTTCGATATGGTCATCATATAGTCAATAGAAAGATAATTTAAAGGATGGTATATTTTATAAGTATTTAAAAAACAATAAAAAATTAGTACTTACTGCAAAAATTATGTCATTTATTCACAATTCAAAAGAACATATTTTTGTGTTTTGTAGAGTTCTTCATCTGAAAGTCATTGTTCATGATAACCACAAAAACAAAACTTGAGTTTTCATTAAAATTAAAATTGCTGGTCTATGAAATCATTAACATTTTTTCTATTTGACCCATTTGGTTGTGTTTTCAAGGTTATTCTAATTAAATATAAAAAGAGAAGAAATTTTAAATTCCCACCTGTAAGTATGCTTCTATAATTGAGCCTCAAACTGATTCTTTATTTTGTACATTTTATTTACCTTTCTCATAAAATGGGTACAACTATCGGAGTTGTTCTATTCCACTAAATTTATCTTTATACATAAAATTTAATATTAAATGTCTTATTGAGTAAAATAATCAGAGAAGGAATATTTTATTCAATTTACATAAAATTAAAACTACATCCTTTTGAATCATACTCAATGCATCATAATACAATGTTTCTACAATAATATATTAGAATAAATATGCTATTTTGGTCAACATATCCTAGATGGAAGAATTAAATAGCCCTCTAAGACCAATAGGTTGTAGTTTTTCCATTATGACATGAATGTCTGGAAATTTTAAACAGATAATATGCCCATTCATGACACAATAAGACATATTTGAAGCATAACCATCTAGTAACCTCAAATCTAGAATCCATTTTCAAAATAATAAAATATTGTTTTTATAAATCACTTAATATGAATTTGGTTTTATTAATGTTTTTTATCTTTCATCTTCAAATAATTCAAGTTGAGGACGTCTAAAAATCTGGTCAGGATCTAACAATGACTTTACATTTTAATTGGTCTTACCAGGTGTGTAAAACAGGCTATAAAATATGTAATCTGAAAAATGATTCTGAATATTAATTACATATTACAAGTAATGAACCAAAAAAACATACCAATATGAAAGGTCCCAAAAAATACTCATCTTTATCAAATTATGATCATTCCCAAAACCGTTTATTCTTTGTTCATTTATAATTTGTCTATATGTAATTGGAGGTAATGTAGAGATGAAATATTTTACCTAAATACCTGATAGAACTTCTAGAGGTTCATCTCTTTCAATTCGTCCTCTTGAAAAATTCTTCCTATCCCATTGAAAAGGGTGATCCATAGGAATGAATTTCGGATTGAAGTTAAAATAACTACTCTTTCTCCCATAACCTTGAATAAATGTTCTATTCTTAGATATGTAGTATGAAAATAATTTTAGACCATGTGTACTCCATCCAGATAATATACCATATGCCATAAAGTCACATATTGTCCATATTAATGCAACCTTCAGTGTAAATTTCTGATCTTTAACGTTATCAAATGTAGTGACACCATTATTCCATAATGAAATTAACTCATCAATTAGTCGATTAAAATAAAAATAAATTTTCTTCATTGGATTTCGAGTAATCAAAAGTTATATATATATATATGATTCCAATATCATCATCTGAGGCATGATGTATGGTGCAATGAAAACATGCCAACATGAATATTGATTGTTGTAAGATCCAAATAGGCAAAACCCATTTTTAGAAAGACACAACCATATATTATTAGTTTTTGAATCCAAAGAAGGTTTTATTTGATCAATGTTTTTCCATTAATCTCCATCACATGGTTGATTTAAGCTATTACTCATCAAAATATTTTTTTATGTCATGTCATCAATATAGTTTTTTTGTGAGACATAAATAAACTCTTTTAATGTGGTGTAATTAAAATATAACTCAACAATATCATAGGAAATATGAAATTTCATTTCTGTGCCTTTTTATACCTTGATTCTATTTATGTTGGAAAATTAACCAAGGGTTCATAATCACCATAATATAATATTAAGTCATTTGAACATACATAAAGCTTCTGATAACTAAGACCCAAATTACTAACCAACCTCTTACATTTATAGAAACATGTAGGTAATGTATTTCTATTAGGAAACAATGATTTAGAAAATAGTAATATCTAATTGAAATTACTATTTGACATTCGAAAACCATATTTAATAGCCATAAATTTTATAACAACATCATGTTTTATTATCTAGAATACCTGATATAAGGCCTCCATACCAGATTTAAACAAATTTTAAAATTTGGAGAATTTTTATTCAATATTTGGAATATCATTCTGAGTATCTATTTCATGAATAAAATGATAAGTGACCTTATTTTCTAAATATTTAAATTATTGATTTGAAACCAATTTTTTTTATTTTCTTCTAAATTATGTTCACATTGCTGATACAAAAAAAATCATTTTGAGAAAAAATAAAATAGAAGAATTCCAACATTGTCAAATGTTTCGAATCTCAAAAGATCACATTTTTGACATGTAAATTTAATTTTTTCCTTCAGAAACAAAATATTCCCTTAAAAATTAAAATGATATAAATTTAATAACAACTTTTATGTAGACATGATTTATACTAGACCTGTTGGGTTTTTTGTGATGAATTATCTAATCATGATTTCATAATAGAAACTAGTTTACACTTTCATAGTCTATAGTTATCAAAAAAATATCATAAATAAGAATAATTATTTCTTATCACAGTGAGTTGTTGGTTTAACACATGATTATGGGTCCCATAGAGACTTGGCACAGATAGAATAAAAATATTAAATATATTATATCAGACACATGCCACTCTTTGAAAATAATCAAATATCTCTCGAATGGTCTCATATGAGAAATCTAAGACCACAGATAGATTGGGGATACTGAGTTTATCTATGTGCGACATAACATTAGTGTGTGTATAGTGTTTGGTTACATTTCATGTGATGGTGATTCATTCAATATTTATGTTACAGTTTTTTATAAAAACAATTTGTATCTCACAAACTGTGTATCAAATGAAAAATTAAATAACACCATTATATTTAGGATGTGGGATTTACCCTATATGTGACATAACATTTGTCTGTGTCGAGATTTTAGTAACATCAAAAACAATGAAAATTTATTTAATTTTTTATTATAATTTTTTTTTTAAAAATTATCCCTGGAAGGGTGTATCATATGGGAAATATAAGAGCACCATTAGGTCTGAGATGATCAGGTTATCCTAGTCGTGACATAATATTTGTGCACACTAGGTGTTTGATTACATTGCACTCGAGGTTAATTCATTTAATATTTTTATTATGATTTCTGATAAAAAATTAATTATCCCAAAAACTATGTATCTTATGAAAAATCAAAGACCATTCTTAGGTATGGGATGTGATATTTATCCTAGATGTGATATTACATTTTTGTGCACTGATATGTTGGTAACATCATAGATGAATGTATTTTATTTAATTTTTATCATAATTTTTTAAAAACAAATTGAAGTATCTTTTGAAAGGTGTATCGTATAGGAAAATATGAGACCACCGTTGGGTATGGGATACTAAGGTTATCCTAGGAATGATACAATAGTTGTGTGCATTGGGTGTTTGGTTATATTCAACATGTGGGTAATTCATTTAATATTTTTGTAATAATTTTTTATAAAAAATTAATATCTCACAAACTATGTATCATATAAAAAATTGGAGACCATCGTTAGGTTTGGGATGTGGGTTTTATACTATATATAAAATAACATTTCTGTTCGCACAAATTTTCATAGCATCACACATAAAGGTTATTCATTTAATTTTTTTATTATAATTTTTTATATAAAAATGAATTATCTCTTGAATGTTATATGGACCCAGGCTTACACATTACATAGAATAGGACCTTTTACTAGTCTAGGTTCTAGAGAATAGAGACAAACTTACAAATTATCAGATTTGCAGCAAAAAAATTAAAACAAACAAAAACCTAACGTGCGATAACATCGTAAGTAAAGATAATGCATTAATGTAACTTTGTGTGACCTGTGGAAAATAACTTTTAAAGTGGGGGGTGAACACAAAACTACCCAGTAAGGGGTTGAAGAAAACCTTTGATAAATCCTTATAAAACATTATTTGAAAATAATTTAAGAAATAAATAAAAATAAATAATATTTTAAAAATACTATTTGAAATTACTTAAGGATTAAAATACTAAGCCATTTTAGAAAATACTTGCATTCAAAATTTCTTAAAACATAATACAGTGTTGTATGAAATATAGTACACAAGAATCTAAAAACAAAACACTATTCTTGTGGTCACTTGAATTGTTGAAGGCTTTCTAGGCCTACCCACTTAGTGAAGGATAGTTTCACTCCCTAATGACTTTCCATATTTAAAAATATCAAGCACCAAATTTTTAAAAGAAATATTATGATTTCTTTAGTTATGTATATATTTTAACTGGAGATTTCTATTTTGAAAACACGCCGCTGCATTAAAATGAACATTCATAATTATATATATATATATAATTATATGTATATCAATACATGAACTTCCATTTCATCACATTCATGTTTGGTTACAACCAAAATATCTACCACATAGGCTTTGTATGGACCATACAAGTATTTCATCCGTTTTCTGTGAAATACAGTTTCCATAATTGATCTTAATAATTGATTATGAAAATTAGAAAGGAAGCATTTGAAATAAAATACGTTCAATGATATCCATGTACTTGTTATTTTTTTTGTAATTATACCTTAAAATTGAAACCATGTGATTATTATAATACAATGAGTGTCGATGATGTGCACAATCACATGGCCCCGACTATATGCAGGTGAAGAGTTTAAAATATCACGTCAACATGTTATGCGTATTTTTTGAAATATGACGATAAATCGATGAAAAAATTATAAACACGATAATGATGATTTCATCCACATATATATATATATATATATATATATTATGGGTTGAGTAATTTATTTTAATACCCATCCAACAAAGTTTGAATTCAAAGAGGGAACTTCTTTTCCAACATAAAATTAGAAATATGATTTAAGGCATAATAAACCCTTTATATATATACAAAAACAGAAAATATAACCAATATATCTATATGTATGCATGTATATACACATATATGTAAAATTTATTGTGAAATGATCATAGAAATACACTCTAACAACGAAGAGGGTTTCTAAGAACAATCTCTTTGAATCAAGAAGAACATATCACATATGAAAATTGTATTTAAAAGATATAACCATACTTGTATATACATAAATATTATACACATATATATATGTATAATTTCACAAAAATAATTGAAAATAGTGAAATCCCTTAATGAAATCTTAAAAAAAATCATGAACTTCAAGTAACATGAATACACCCTTTCAATGATAAGATTTTATAAAAAAAATATCCTTTAAATCAAGAATATCTATCATATATGTGTCTTGAAATAGAGAGATATTAAATTACATAATTATACATATGTATATATATACATATTTCGTTGCAAAGTATATAATCAAAAATAAATAGAATCCTTACCTGACTTAAATCAAAGATGGCAGTGGGTTCATGAGGGATGATGCATGGCAGTGTGAAATTCAGGTCGTACTAGGTGTGCCAAGTGGGATTATATTACAAGGTATTACAAATATTCCTTTGGAAGTTGGGGTTTTCTTTAAAGGAATATTTGCAGATGCGCAAATCCTATGTGAAACCCAAACCTTCGTTGGATTCCATTTAAAACAAAGATTTGATTTCCTTTATTATTTAAATTGTTATCATTTCAATTATCATCTCATATTATATTTGTGTTTTTTTATTTATTTGTAAACTAGTGTTTTTGTCACGTCATCACGTCACCTTTTTTTCACATTCCTTTTCCTTTTTCCCCAAATCATAACCATTATTAAATTATATATATTTCAAGAGTTATCATTTCTTTTAACAATTATTAACTCTCTTTTTCTAAAAAAACGAACTGTGTATCATGTATATATATATATATATTTAATTTATATTAATAAATATTTATATATTAAAACAAACATGTAATAAATATATATAGATATATATATCGGGGTTTTTTAAAGAAAAAACTAATTAAAATTACCTTTTTTAAACACGAAATCAAAATTTTAAAAAAACAATTTGGTATTTTTTAATATATATATATATAACTATATAACTCATTTTTTATTTATAAATCAAAGAAAAATATTTTTACACATATATAATTTGCATTTTTTTGTAAAAAAAATTATATATATTAATAATTTTTAAATTTTATAAAACCAAAAACATAATATTTTTTTAAAAAATATTTATAAAATATATAAAAAAATAATAGAAATTTTCTTAAAAAAATAATTTTAATATCGTTATTATTATAATATAATTATCATTATTTATTTAATCTTATATAATGATTATCATAGTTTATTTATAATATTATATGATTAAATTTTAAAATCGGTATCATAATAATTTTACAAAAAATTAAATAGTTATAGAAAAATATACTAATTTAGAACTAATAAATATAGTTTCATGTATATATATATATATATTTATAAAAACAGTTATTTATATTTGATAGAAAAGCTAACTAAAATAAAATTATAATGTATATAATTTTTTCATTTTAATATATTTATAACTATAAAAAAATCCACTGAATAAAATATTTATATAATAAAATTATATTGGAATTCTTTGGTTGTTACATTATTCCCCCATTAAAATAATTACGTCCCCATAATTAATTTCATCACACTAAAAAGAATACAGAATTTCGGTCTTCATATTTAAGAAAAAAACTAGGACTGTTAAACTACAAGACTTGACAACATATAATATCTAATGTTGTCTGGACCGTTCCTCTAATACCAATTATAAGGAACCATCCTTACACAATACATGGCATAAGACCTTTTACCAGTCTTGGTTCTAGATAATAGATACAAACGTAAAAATTATTAGAGTTACAGCAAAAATAAAAAAACAAAAAACAAAAAACACGGCATGTGCTAGCACCACAAACAGAGAGAACACCTTCAGAAAACTCTGTGTGACCTATGGAAAATCATTTTTAAAATGAGCAGTGAGCACAAAAATGTCCAGTAAGGGGTTTAAGAAAACCTTGGAAAAATCCTTATAAAAAAGTCTTTGAAAGTAATATAATAAATACAAAAAAAATAAAATTTTTAAAATACTATTTGAAATTACTTACGGCTTAAAATACAAGTCCATTTCAGAAAATACTTACATTCAAAATTACTTTAAACATAATCTAGGGTTTTATGAAATACAGTATGCAAGCTTCTGAAAACAAAAAACTATTTCTGAGGTCACTTGAATCATTGAAGGTTGTCTGGGCCTACACACTTACCAAAGCATGGGTTCACTCCCCAATGACCTTCCATGTTTACAAATATCAAGTGGTGGATTTTCTAAAAACATCTTAAGCTTTCTTTAGTTATGTATATATTTTCACTGGAGATTTCTGTTTTGAAAACACATTAATGCTTTAAAATTCTCATTCATTATTATATATATATATATATGTATATCAATACATGAACTTCCATTGCATCACTTTCAAGTTTGGTTACAACCAAAACATCTACGACATAGGCTTTTCATGGACCATCCAAGTATTACATCCTTTTTTCATGAAATACATTTTCCACAATTGATCATAATAATTGATTATGAACATTATAAAGGAAGCATTTAAAATAAAATAAATTCAATGATATCCATGTACTTGTTATTTTGTTGTAATTTTACCTCAATATTAAAAACATGTGTTTATTATAATACAACGAGTGTCGATGATGTGCCCAATCACATGGCCATGACTATATCAGGTGCAAAGTTTGAAATATCACGTCAACATGTTATACACATTTTGTAAGATATGACAATAAATTGATGATAATATTATAAACATGATAATGATGATTTCTTCCATATATATATATATATTGGGTTGAGTAATTTATTTTAAAACCCTTCCATCTAAGTTTGAACTCAAAGAGGGAACTTCTTTTCCAACATAAAATTAGAAATACGATTTAAGGAATAAGAAACCCTTTATATAAATATATACACACAAAAAAATATAATCAATATATGTGTATGTACACATGTATATAAACATATATGTATAATCTATTGTGAAATGTTTACAGAAATACACTCTTACAACGAAGAGGGTTTTTAAGAACAATATCATTGAATCAATAAGAACATATCACATATGGAAATTGTATTTAAAAGATATAATCATACGTGTGTATATATATATTATACACATATATTTTTATAAGATCACAAAACCAATTGAAAATAATGAAATCCCTTATAGAATTCGTAAAAAAACATGAATTAAAAGTTATATAAATAAACCCTTTCAATGATAAGATTTAATAAAAAAAAGATCATTTAAATCAAGAAAATCTATCATATATGTGTCTTGAATTAGAGATATATGAACTTAAATAATTATATATATGTATATGTATACATATTTCATTTGAAAGTATATAATAAACAGTAAATAGAATCCTTACATGACTTAAATCAAAAAGGGCAGTGGGTTCGTGAGGGATGAAGCTTGGCAGTGTGAAATTCTGGTTGTATTAGGTGTGCAAAGTGGGTTTATATAACAAGGTACCACAAATCATCCTTCAAAATTTGGGGTTTTTTTAAAGGAAAATTTGCAGATGCGCAAATCCTATGTGAAACCCGACCCTTCCTTGGATTCCATTTAAAACAAAGATTTTAGTTCATTTATTATTTAAATTGTTGTCATTTCAATTATCATCTAATATTATATTTGTGTTCTTATTATTCATTAGTAAAATTGGGTTTCTTTTGTCAAGTCATCCCCTAAATTTTTTTTCTCATACCTTTACCTTTTTTCTCGAATCATTACCTTTATTATTTTATATATATTTTAAGAGTTATCATTTTGTTTTTTTAACAATTATTAACTATCTTTTTCTTAAAAAATGAACTGTTTATCTTGTATATATATATACATTTATTTTTATTTTATTTTAATAAATATTTATATATTTAATGAACCATGTAATATATATAAAGAGATATATATATCAGGGTTTTAAAAAAAAATTAAAATCACCATTTTTTCATCACAAAAACATAATTAAAAAAACAATTAAGCATTTTTTAATATATATATATATATATGTATAACTTGTTTTTTATTTATAAATAGAAGAAAAATATTTTTCCACGTATATAATGTGCATTTTTTTTGTAAAAAAATTATATATATTAATAATTTATAATTTTTATAAAACCAAAAACATAATATTTTTTTAATTTTTTTTTTAAAAATATATAAAACAAATAATTATAATTTTATTAAAAAATAAATTTATTATCGTTATTATTATTATATCATTATCATTATTTATTTAATCTTATAAAATAGTTATCATAGATTATATATAATATTAAACAATTAAATTTTAAAATATGTATCATTATAAATTTACCAAAAATTAAATAGTTATAGAAAAATAATCTAATTTGAAACTAATAAATATTCTTTCATGTATATATATATACATAAAAATTTATAAAAACTAATTATTTATATTCAATAGAAATTTTAATTAAAATATTATTATAATATGTATAATTTTTTCATTTTTATATATTTATAATTATATAAAAATCCACTAAATAAAATATTTATATAATAAATTTATGTTGGAATTCCTAGGTTGTTACAAATAGTGTATCATATGTAAAAAGTGATACCACCATTGGGTCCAAGATGCAGGGGTTACCCTAGCTATGACATAACATTTGTGTGCATGAGGTGTTTGATTACATTACACAAGAGGGTAATTCATTTTATATTTTGATTAATATTTCTTATAAAAAAATAATGTATCTCACAAACAATGTATTATATGAAAAATCATTGACCACCTCTAGGTATGGCATGTGGTATTTACCCAAGATGAATCATAATATTTTTGTGCATAAAGGGTTTAGTAACATCACGTATGATGGTAATTCGATTGAATATTTTTATTATAATTTTTTACAAAAAAGTGAAGTATATCTATAACGGTGTATCGTATCACAAATATATGACCACCATTAAATCATGGATTGTAGGTTTACTATAGGTGATTCATTACATTTGTGTGCATCAGGTGCTTTGCAACCTCGCACATGAGGGTATCCATTTTAATATTTTATTAATGTTAAATATATATTTATATATATTATGAAATTTATACAAATTATTAATAATAATTGTTTTAATTAATAAAACATTTATAAAAAAATTGCGAGTTTCATATGGTTAATATTTTTTATATTTTTTTCACATTTTGACAAAAAAATTAGTATTTATTACATTTTTTTAATTTTTACTAGTTGATATAATTATTTGTTAAGTAATATTAACTAGTTATTAATTATAATCGAATTTATACTAAATATTGATATTTTTTAACAATTAATATTATTTAATATTTTTCCTTTTACTAATTTTTCCAAATTTTCAAAATACTCTTGAATTTTCTAACTGTTAATAATTCATTATAAATAACACTAATATTTATTATTTATTAATAATATTAACTAAATAATTATTAGTTATTAAGAATTATTTTATAATAATTTATAATCATTTAAATTATCATTATATTTTAATTATTACTATATATATGTATATCACAATTTCTTAATTAATATAAATACATCAAATATATTCCTACATTTACAAAAACTATTTATATCAAATATATATATATATATATATATATAATAAATCATACATGTTTTATAAAAAATTTATATATACATATTCAGACGAAAATATATATTTTTATATATATTATAAGATTACATAATAAAATATATTTTCACATGTTTTTTTAAACAAATATAAATATCATATCAATACATACAAACATACATACATATACATATATATGTGTGTGTCTCTGCGTGTATGCATATAAAAAACCTTATACGTTCTTTTAAAAACATTTATATATATTTGTGTATGTGTGTGTATATATGTATCCCAAACATTACTCATCTTTTTAAAGCTTATATATTTATTCACATGTTAATATACATACATATATATATAAATATATATATTAAGAACCGTAAATGTTTTTATATAAATATAAATCTATATACATATTTTAAAAATTGCACATTTTTTTAAAACATTTATATATGTATATTCATATATGATTATTTATATATATTTATATTAAATGATTTATTAATTAATATAAATACCTCAAATATATTCTGATAATTTTTTTAAAACCAATATACCTGTCAAATTTATATATACATAGATATAAACATACATACATAATGATATATATATATATAATTGTACATGGTTTTTTTAAATCACACACACACACAGATATATATATATATATATATATATTCACATATTAATACACACAAAAAGATACCAATATCAGAATTAAAAAATTAGAAAATTAATTAAAAACTAGTTGAAATAAATCATACAAACACGATTAAAATGGAAATAGAGAATAATAAATTTTCACCAATGCTAACTACTATACCAATATTGTTAACCAGATAAATTTCTAAACCTATTGTTTTCCAAAATTAAATCATGTAATAAAATTGATAAAACCCCAAAATAATGAAAATAGTCACATGAGGTATATCGCCCCAAACACTTCATGGTATGTTTCTATTAAATACATTCTAGTTATAGAATGCATTTCATGAATCAATAATCCTATATAGAACGAAACATGGTAACATATAAGAGATATTCATAACCTAGCCATTAAACATAATTTTTCCAACTCTGCGATTTGAATTTTAAAAATATGACATACACAATTGTGTTCAAGATGATATTTAAAGTCTGATAGAATCAAATTAATTTTAGGTGAATAGTAACCAACCCTTATGAATAGTAACCTACACTTATGAATGGTAACTTAACCTTATAAATAGTAATATGACACTTATGAATGGTATCCATTCCCTTGAATGTATAAAATAATTTTGGCACCTTAAAAAATGAAGATGAATATTTTAAGTGTTTATATTTTTCAATTAAAAAATTATTTTAATTAAATATTTAATTAACCACATTTAGAATTTTTTTTAAAAAAGCAATTCATTTTTGGATTATCCACGTCGAAAAAATTTTAGTGTGAATTTTTGGGATTTTTCTGAAATACTTAAATTTTTTATTAATAGTAAAATGTGATAATTTACGATAAATGCTAAATAAAACATTTATTGAGTCATTGATGATGATATGCTGATGTAATCCCAATTAGTTCAAAGTTACATGAGTATATTATTGTTCGTGGTCATGGAATACTCACTATTTGTGGTCTTGAGAGAAAATAATAAATTAATGATTATAATATTATGAAAACTCCTCTCCCCTCCACTATATAAACCACCCCTCACCCCCTCTTCCTCCCACACCACTCAAGATTCAATCCTTGACTAAATTATGCCAAATACACTTCCCAAGTCCTCTACCCACGTCCAAGATATTTTCTTCTCACCAAAATTCCCAAAACAAAGGCCTTAATGGGATTCTCAAGGAGGAGTACTTAAGAGGTGAACCTTCCTTTATTTTCTTTCAATTTCTTTTACAAAGTTCCATTATTTTGTTATCCCATCTCACCACCCATCATAAAAAGGACATGATAATTTCAGTACATTATATTTACTTGATTATAATTGTTCTAATGTAATATTTCATTATAATCTCTCTTTTCCCCTCCTTTTATACAATAAATGCAAACACCGTCCGAGATGTGTAAATTTATCACACTCAAGGAAGACGAGTTTTCAATTTGAATTAATATCTTCAATACTAGCCATGAAACATTTTCAATGGATAAAACATGTCATAATATATGTATTTTATCTTAATTAATGTTCTGGAATCTTTATATGTTCATAATATGGAATAATAATACAAAACAAGTTTATTGTGCACAAAACCACCAAGCCAAATACAAGCATTTATTTTAACTCATCGAATGAGTGAACCTCATGGTATATAAACATAATCATTATAAGATCATTTATAACTCTTTAATGTCACTATGAATTTATATTAACAATTTGGTATGTTTAACCATATTTTAAACAAACATCCATTCATGAAGATAAGTAAACAGATCATGAAAACGAAAGAAGAAAATGCTACCAAAACAACAAATTTTAATATTAAAAATCATAAAAAATTCCATTAATGAATCTAATAAGGTCATAACATATCAATTATGTATTTATGAGGTTCTGGAATTTTTAATTAATGAACCTAAATTTGATTATTCATGTCGTTAAGAACAATCAAGAACAACCTTTGGCGTAAGGTAAGGGATCCTCTCTCTCACATTTGTTCAAGAATCTCCACTATGTTGTGACCTTTTATTTTTAATTTATAATGATGGGGTATGTTTTATCCCCTAACCCATACTTCCATTGTGACATATAAGTAATTTAATACCCATTCTACCTCTCATTGATCCCTCTCGATAACACTTGTTACCATGTTGAAATGTTTGTAAGGGGTTTCTCATCTCAGTTTCATTTCTACGAGATTTTAATTCTTCACCAAATATTTCTAGTATGTGATATATGTGTACTTAAATTTTATATATAATAAAATCATTCTCTTTATATTCATTTTATTCAATGATTCATTTGAGGTTTATTAAGTTTTTTTCATATGATTCAACCGATTACATTGTGGTAAGAGACTTTGTCTCAACTACTATTTTGTTGTGACTAACTTTGTATTGTGAACCTAGTAATCTTTATGTGGTGTACCTACTACCCATTTGACATCAATTTTCATTTGAAATTTTATTTATATTAAATATCCATAATCTTATATCATGGAAATTATGTTGTCTAAACAGTATATGGTTTTACATACGGTGTTTATTTGGAAAGTTATTTTTATTATGGAAATATTGATGAATCAGTATACTCAACTGTATATGGATATTGAAAAGTTATTTTGCTCATATATTGAATCAATGTATAAAGATTGATTTGGACATGCAGTGGAGGGTGGGGCCTGCTACAACCCCTCGATGCATCGGTAGGTCTCATGAGACAAATCAATTGGTGACAAACCCTTCGAGTTTGTTTCCAAAAATCATACGGGTTTCTACCCATAAAACGAAACCGTTTTAATGGTATTATAGATTCATGTTACAGATATGTGACATCAAAATAATAAGAATTATCTTTATTCATTATCAATTATTACTATCCATGAGGTTTTCAATATGACAAAATCTATGGATGCAGTTTTATTCTCATTTTATTAATTGTATGAGTTTTTAATCTATTCACCATGCCATATTGATTATGTTAGATTGATTATGATTCACTTATTATTGCATTCATGCTTCCACTACTTGTAACCCTTACTGACTATTTGAGATCACCCCTTTCATTGTTTACTTTCAACAGGTGACAAAGAGGAGATCATTTATTGAGTTCTTGTGGATGCAGTTTTTAGTTTTTTTATGTATTGTATTTTGTAACCTTTTCCAATGTAATTTGAGTTACATATATGTATCCAATTTCTTCAAGAATACTAAACTGATCATTCCTTCTGGATTTTCATTCCTTCTAACCATGCCGATATCACATGTAATGCACCAGCTCCAGTCTAGAGGGGTCGGGGTTCTACAAGAGGAATCCATAACAAAGAGTTTCAAACCTATTTTTGTTAAATGTCGGGGCAAACAGAGTACGGACAAGCCAAATGGAGAGGGGAGACCTAGGGTGGTGTTGTGTCATGGATGTGTGGGAGAGGGAGGATAATAGGCTGAGGAAGAATAAGGGATCACATATATTAAATGAAAATATATATTTCAATGGACTATTTTCAATAGAATTAATTCAATTAGAAATTGTTATTCTGTCACAATTATTTGCGACATGCATTAATTCA
The DNA here is from genome assembly GCA_963277665.1 of Viscum album. Lineage (NCBI taxonomy): Eukaryota > Viridiplantae > Streptophyta > Magnoliopsida > Santalales > Viscaceae > Viscum > Viscum album. The sequence continues at coordinate 52,064,340 of OY728138.1, read as the reverse complement.
TGTTGAAAATATTTCTGAGGTTGTGGGAATTTGTGATAGAATTATGAGTCCATTGCAAAGGATCCTCACTACTACATTTGGCATTGGGCAGCAATAATTCCCCCCAAAATATGTTGTGAGAGAAACAATTATTCTGTCTCAAATAATGAATATTTTTGATGGAATAAATTTTATGTAGGAAATAGTTATTCTATAGAAACTATTTGTGATAGGTTAATTTCCTATCACAAATGACATGTCACAAATAATTTAATTTCTAGTAGTGCATTAAAATGTCTCAAAAAATGTGATTAATCACTTTATGATATCACCCCTTAAAACCATATTGGGGTGTCCAAGACATTGCACTTATCATCATGCTTAATCATATAAACCAATGACAATATCCATAACTATTAATATAACTTCACATGAAAACATCTTAATCTCAAAAGTTAGCTCAACCGACCGTTGATACCAACAATAACTGTCTAGGACCTCACACTCTTAGATCCTGTGCTAAAATCATGAACATTACATTTCCAAATTTGATGCTGATAATTGGGACCAAATTCTTTTCATATAAACCTCACAAAATCAAAAACAAAAATTGGATCACTAACAACCTCGATGACCTTTTAGTTTTAGAGTTTTAAAGAATTAATAAAATCTATTATATACAAAATTCACATAAAATTAAATGAGTATTTCCCATACGTAGCCCAAATTTTATTTTTGACATTAATAGATCATCATCATCCATATAAAATCCATTATATATATAAATCTTTCAATACCATTATTTAAAACCTAGGGAAAATGAAACATAATAATAGTGATCTCAAATGATTAGTAAGAGAAAACATAAAAACCGTAAATTAAATTTCATCATAGATCATAAGACTTCCATAAGGGTATGATGAATTAATCAGAGTGCATAAGTGAATCATAAAAGAAATCATACCCATCAATACCTAGATTAAGAAATATGAAAACATGGAAAAGGAAAGAGTCATCAGAATCAATAATCCCGACCCATGTGATATCAATCGTTTTCAAATGAAAAAATATAAACTCATAGAAAGAATAGATAAAACATGTTGGTATCTTAGAACATCATATCATATAACACTTAAAGAACCCTTAAAATTTGAATAACCATATATATGACTTAAAATACAATTCTATGAAGAACATAATAATTACCCAATGCATTGGAGCTCTATCTAGGAACAACCATCATATAATCTATAATAGGCCCACCCGATGCTATCTGGGTGCACCCATTATTTATAATGTCTAAGAACCAAATAATGAATAAAAAACATAGAGATTTCATTTCAAAATAAATCATTGAATTAAAAAAATTATTTTTAGAACATGATTAACTCATGGAAAGGAAATAGGTTCCATAACAATCAATTTGAATCATGATTATCCCAGGTAAAATAAACAGGTTCCAAAACAATATCTTTGAAACAATCATAATCCATCAAGATAAATTATGAGGATGGTTTTAATACTAAATATCCCCATTGGAGGATAAATAACAACAAGGGTTGTTGATGATGATGAATCTAAATAAATTTAAAATATCATTAACAACACTATTGAGAAAAACATCTATATCTTTTTTAAAATCACTTTTTCAAATATAAAACATTTTTTCAAATAATTTTCCTGGAAAATATTTAAAAAAAAACAATATTATTCATTATATTAAGAAATAGTTTTAATTTAAAATAAACTTGAAAAAATTAAAAGGACGAATCAATGAAATGATGCTCATGTTAGCAGGTAATTCTGTATATGTCGGAAAGTATATTCTTTTTGAATAGTAAAATAGTTAGAAAAGTTACTTGATCGGAAAGAGAAAAGAATTTTCCTTTGAAAGACATTGTATAAGAAAAAATTGGGTAAAAATATATTTAATTTATCATTTTATAATGTTTTAAAAAATTGAAATTTTTTTTTCAGAAAATGTGCTTTTGGAAGAAAACATATTTCCAACCAATGAGAGAAATATAGTCAGATTTTTTTTAAAAAAACTCCCCATTATTGAAGTAACAAAGAGTATTGAATGGAAATATTTCATGAAAATACAATTAATAATCATAGGGTAATATAATTCATAATAATTATAATATTTGAACATCATAGAATAAATCATACACAATATCTATAAACAATGAGGCTGTAACAAAATAATCTTATCACATTGGTAACTTGAATCATAATCCTAATGATGGGATAACATTAAATGAAAATTATAATATCAATAAAATATTTGTATGCATGGTATTTCATGTAAAATTTTATGAATATAATCCTCATAAAATAATATAGGTCTATAACACAACATAAGTCTCAAAGAAGGTAATTTGTGGCAAAAATCTATTACCGCTTTGGTAACATTAAAACTATAGACCCCATAAAAGAGAGACCCTCATATAAATATTTTAATAACTCTAAATTTAATATAAATAAAAATATAATAAATTTATGTGTATTATGTACATCACAGAATAAAAATAAATGTTTAATATTCCATGTATCTCCCAATAATTATTGTGAGATGAGAAAAAGTCTTACCCCTGAGTCGGATTTTTCACGCATATTATTTATCATCATGAATAATAAAATTATGTAAATTGTTTAATGTATTTATAAAATTTTAAAAGTTTATTATTGATTTTATTTCAATTATAAACAAAATATATATAATTACTTAATCAAATAAGTTTATGTCTGATGTTTTGACCATATTCGGCTTATGTGTCAAAAATGACTCTCTGGGTTAAGTATGGTAAAAAAGGTTACTATTTATACATCTAAAGAATAATAATAATGAAATAAATATCATATTTATACATCATTTATAATTTTAAAACTAATCATGAGATATGTTTATGAAAAATGAACCAACATTACGCCAATGGAGACGGTAGGTTATACGTTAGCAGGAGTAACATTCCCATTTTTCAATGATCATTATAGAAAGAAGGTAAGTAATAGTTCATATTTTAAGAATTATAGTTATATCATAAAGAAAAATATATTTAATTATATATACTTATATATATCATTATTGTGATGTAAAAGTAATTTCATTTCTTTGAGGAGCTGGTAGTCCACATGTCTATGAACGACGTTATCCCTTTTTTAGTATGCGAAAATGTAATAAATAAAATGATATATTATATTCATTGAAATATAATAATTTTATTAATATCATAATAATTTCATTTATATTATAAATATTCATTATCATTACCCTTATTACCTTCCATGTAATGTGTTAGTGAAAAACACTTCACCTAGATTCGCGGGGAGATAGTATGTCGTACGCACAAGCGCCATTATCATATCCCATATGGTATGGAATGTAAAAAAATGGTATATATGATACAATTACTGAATAAGTATAATTATATTGTAAATATCAATTATAAACATTATATTCATTATTATTCCCATCCTTGATAGGTGTTAATGTAAAAATGAACAACATTGGATCGAGAGATGGTAGTCCTCCGTAGACACTAATGATGATTTCGTAAGCCATTTAATGGATGTGGGTGCGTTTTTAGGCAATAACCATAACATAACAATATCTCAATATATTTAGGATACTGTCGCTATTATATAAGCATGATATAAGTTGAATTTTAGGGGGTGGAGAAATAAATAAATCCAAAATTCTCATTGATTAATGACACCTCTTCTTCGAGTAACTCCTTCTGGTTTGAACCAAATATCTTCCTTGGTTTTATTTATACCTAATGTTATTCCTCATGTATGATAGAAGGAATGTTTGGAAGTGATTTTTTTAGATTTTAGATGATACAAATTGATTGATTGGTGTGAATAAGTGAGGGGAGTGAGTTCCCTTTTGTAGATGAGGAGTGGAATTCTTGTAAATACTCAAAAGTATTCACTATTTGGTTGTCAAATTTACCTAAAGTGGATCCAAATTTGATAATTAATGGTTTTTGGGATTATATGGTTGATAAAAAACTCCACCATTAAATCAAAAATATTTTTTAAATATTTTTTCCCTTAACTCCTTAGTTTATTTTGTTTTCATTTTGGCTTTTAATTAAGGAACCTAGTTTTATACAAAAAAGTAATTTATCTATTAAAATAAAATTAAAAAGAAAATTATTATAAAAATTAGATACAAATATTAAAAATATTGTGTAAAAATTATAAAATAAAAATCATATGTCTATTGGAAATTCATTTTAACAGAAGCGTATGTAACGCACAAAACACTACTTTAACCATAACTCTGTTGACACTGTTCTTACTATTTAAGGGTCAACATGTTCATTATAAAAGTTAATTTTTTTCATTAATGGACCATATTTGATATTAATTAACATTTAAAAATAACTTGTAATAATATAATATTTTTATTAATTGTAATCCATTTAATAAAAGACTTTTTATTATAAAATAAAAACAATTTCAATTTTAGAATTATTCATTTAAATTGAATTTAAAAAAATCAATACTATGATAGAATTTAAATATTTTCCTTAAAAACCATTTTAACTTGAAATATTCATCCAAAAAAATAATTGAAGACAATTATTCATTCAATTTACTTCACTTTTAATATTTTTAGTATCATTTATTTTAGTTAATTATTAACTAAATAATTACTATGTTGACATTTCATAAGCCTTATAAGTAATTATTTATTATCTATAATAATAATGATAAATTATCATGATAAAAATAGTCATTTATATTTTAAAAGGATATATATAACTGAAAAAATGTTTTTTCCCTATCCCAAGGATTTATAGAAATTAAAAGGAAAAAAGGTTCCTTTTTTGTCTTTTCCCTTACATAATTTGTTATATGGGTGACTTTCATAGACTAGTATCCATAAAAATCATAAAATATATCATATGTTATTAAGGGTCAAAATATTTCCATAAATGGGTTTTGGAAATGTTTTTAAGTCATTTTCCCCTTAGGATTAAGGTTTAATCTCTTGGTACACTCGATTTTACCTTAATTATTGTAATTAAATATAACTATTTTCACTAATCATATTGGACAAAAATTAATTTTTTCTTATTATAAATTATAAAGTATTACGATTCCAAATATTTAATACATTTTCACAAATTCATTTCATAGAAGTAAAAAAATTTAATATAATAATAAGTCCACAGGCGATGCGAGACAACGAGTTTTTAAGAAGAGTATTTTTTAGGAAAAGTTGACTCTATATTAACTCAATGAATAATAATAATCATTGTATGAAACTAAATTAGTATATATTAATATATTATATAAAAATTTCACTTAAAATCATTCCTATTAGATATTATTATTTTTAATTAAAAATGAGAAACATTATTCAATTTTAAAAAGTATAGAGAAAGAATAATTTTTATACCACTATGGGAAAAATCATTTGTTGTAATGGGATATTTGTGATGGACCTGTCACTCATCGAAAATAGTCCATTCTAAAGGACTCTTTGTGATGGAATTTGAATCCCATTACAAATAATATCAAATAAATTCATGTCTGTGATGAGAAAAGGTTCTCATCGAAAATACTTATGTCAAGACATCCTTCCAAAATGTTGGAAACAATATTTGTGATGAGAGTAGGTTTATGAAAAAATACGATTGATCATTTATAGTTATTTATGATGAGAGAATATTATCGTCACAAGTAAATATCAATTTTTATTGTTTTTTGTGATTGGTCATTAATACCCATTATAAATACTCTTTTAGAAGATTAGTATTTATGATGGGTACTATCACAAAAAACTTTTTAACCACCACATCACTTATTTATTGTGTGTACTTTTTTTATGGTACCCATTACAAATAGTATCATCACTACTAATATAACCTACATATACCACCTCCCTCATGATTTTTTATTGAATAACTTTCTATTTGAGCTCTCCTCTACTCAAATTTCCTCTTCATCTTTTTAATTTTTCAGTTATATTTTTAAATTTGTACAAGGATTAAGTTTCACATCGTCTAAAAGCTTCAATTTTATGATATTTATGTATTTATTTTAATTTTAATTTTTTTAAATATAATTAGTCTGTAGTAATTATAGTTAATTATAATTAATTATTTATAATTAGTAATATATATTTTAAAAATGAAATATTTAGTATTAATTAGTAGAAATGTATTTAATTAATGACTGATAATTAGAGAGAAGGGGTTTTGGAGCTCTAGTTCTCAACAACACTGTAGTGGAAAAGATAGAAACCTATATTTTTTACAGTCAAAGACTTCATTGGTTCTCAAACCTATTGTTTTGAATATCCCAAACTAGCTTGATATGATTTTTTGGTTTGCGATACTGATGGCGTCAAATATGTGGTTGGAAATGATGATTGATGGGTTGTTCCTAAGGCGATTGGGGAGGATGAGGCATCTTCTCTCCAATTTGTGTTTGATCTTCTTGGAACTTATAAGAAGACTGTTATTCTGAACGGTATGACTAGTTTGAATATTTCTCTTCCTTGATTGGTGGTGGCTGTTTCTATTCTGCTGGGGACCGCAGATGTGGCGCGTAGATATTCAAAGACTAGGGTGTTGCCTACCATTCTTGTTGATTGATACGGGTATGAAGTGATTTTATCTACAAGAAGGATTTTGGGGGATGATTCTTCTTTGCATATTTTGGTGGAGTTCAGTGATTTATATGTTTGTAGTATTATTAATAGTGGTTGATCAACCCATGTTGAAGCCAATCGTGAATCCTTTATGGAATAGCTACCTTTGGGTAAGAATTATCTAATTGGTAGGATTGTTCTTCCCAAAGGTATGAAGTCACAACTACTTGGATATCTTGTTCTTATGACCTCTATTATATGGGGGTTTTTGGATTGGTAGTGTATTTCATTGGGTAAAGGTTTTATTCATTGATTTTCTCATTCTATCGAAGCTAGGATATGTGTGTGGTCCTTTGGTTCATTATTTTTGATGTTAGTAACACTTCATCTGCATGAATGGTTGATAGATTTTAGTGTCTCAATGAAAAAAAATTATTTGGCATAGGTTTGGATCAGGTTGAATGGTCTCATTTGGGTTTTATGAAATCCAAAAATATTGTTTGAAATTTCTATCAATATTGGCATTATGATTCTCTAGGATTAGGAGACAAAAAACGTCAGGTATGGCCACTTTCTTAGAATGCTAGTTGAAATTGATTTGAGTTCCACTCTTATTAGAAATTTGAATCTTACCACTTGCACAGACGATATAAAAATTAGTGTTGTGTATGAACATATTCCTAGGTTCTGTCGAAACAATAATTCAGTTGGTCATCCATATGAGAAATACATGGGAAAAGCATGTGATTTTTGTGGTTTAAAGGGTTGTCCTTCAATGTAATGTGATGATAATGATAAGTTGAATTAATCTAGGTCACATGGTCAGTTAGTACATAAGATGTCTTGGACGAAGTTAGTTGATTTTCTAGATAAAAATCCTCCAAACTAAGAGGGTGTTGTGTTGAATAATAGATCAGTTGTGGTGAATTGAGAGAAGGTTAGTATTACATTGGCCGATACTTGTTCATCGTCCACGCCTCAACTGAATAATTTGAATGTTTTTTTTGTGATCCTTCTATTATAAAATATCCATCTGAAACCATTTAATAGGTTGGAATAAGTAGTTTTATTTCCATAAAATTCACTGGTCATGATGGAATTCATACTATTGTGAGTTCTAGTATGAAAATGATGTTGTTTGTGTTGTGTGTGGATGTTTTTCTTCACCAAATGAGGAGAAAGACTATATCATATAACCTCTTGATACTAACATTTCTGGGAATTTTCTATAGGATGATAATAGTAATGAATCCAATGTTCATTAGGGTGTGGATTGCATTCAATAGATTCATAATACCTTTAGTTTTTCAGGAATGTTGGGTAAATAGGGTGATGTTTCAAATGATGGAAAGGAAAAAATGAATGGTTCTACTAGACACTATTCATCTATAATATATGGGTATTGATGATCCCATTTCATTTAAGGATGTTGTTTTAAATGGAACAACAATTATGATCAATAGTGATAGTGTTGGACTCGTTCCTCCAAAAAGAAGTTTGTGAAATGATTATTCTAGTATTCTGAGGAATGTGTATACCAGTTCATCCTCTATGGAATCAAAAATATAACTAACTACATAGAAGGAAAGGACTATGAATAGGATCCATATGATCCTAAATCAATGAAATTCACAATTAGAGTAATAAAATATTGATAATGATTATGATTATGGGAATGATCCTGATTTCCTTGATCTATTGTTTTCTTATTTGGATGAGGGTATATCTTTTTGTATTACCTCGTCTATTTTCTTAATTTCTTGTTATCTTTTTCTATATTTTTTAGAAAATATATATATAATAGTTTACTTGGAAATTATTAGTTTCAATTATCAGTCTCTGGGTGTCATTAATGGTAATTAATTATAATTGATAAATAAATAGTATTAATTAATAGAACATAGTTATATTTTCTATATCACAGTAATAAGTAATAATAATTTATAGTAATTTTTAATAAATAACATAAATTATTAAAAATAAATGTTAAACCACTATAATTAGTAAAAATTAGAAACAGTTAGTTAAAATTCATGGTAATTCATTATAATTTTTAAAAACCAGCATTATTAGTAAATATTAGTAAAAATTAGCAGTAATTTTTATTAATTAGAATAAATGGACATTAAAATACTATAAAAAGTAAGAATTGATAGTTTTTAGTAAAAATTATTGAAAGATCAGTAAAATTAATTTAAAATAGTTGTAATAACAAAAAAATATGTAAAAATAAGCAATCATTAGTCAAAATTATAGATAAAGCAGTCTAATTAGTAAATATTTGTGTTAATGAATAAAAATTAGCAGTTATTAGTAAATATTTGTTATAATTTTCATAAATAACTACAAATTAATAAAAATTAGGGAAAAATGACTACAAATTAGTAACAATGAGCTAAAAACCAGTATAATTAGAACAAATTAGTATTAATTGGTAAATATTAAGGACAAGTGTCATGAACCGGATCTGGTCGCCATCAAACTGTCACCAAACCCGACTCGTGCCAAGGCCTAAAGGGTGTTACCTATCCCCACGGGCTGGAACAACTGCCCGAGTACCATTAATTTAGGTATGAGAATGATTTACCCGAGTATGAAAGCATAACACATTAAAACAATCCATAATATAAATCTGAAATTTTCAATCCAAACAAGTCTTAACCAAAAACCAGAAATGAATAAATTGGATTAAAGATAATAAAAGAGGTCCAAATAAAAATAATTATAACAGAAAGACATCCCCAAGGACTCCACACGATAAGGGGTTCTTCACCTGCAAGTTGTCTCCACAACTCCGCCCCAGCGATGGGGACTAACACCCCGAACCACCATCACCCTTGTCTTTTCCTTTACCTGATTCGAACATAACCAAGTCTAATTACACCCAAGGGGTGTGGGTAGGGTTTTAGACTAAGCCCAATATGATACCACCCAATTATTCCAAAGAGGATGCAATACAATGTGAAAAATAAAGCAGTTTTAGTACGCAAAGAAAGACACTGATAAAATCCAAGAAATGAAACTTTCAATTTATAATAGTTTTCAAGATAAATTTTTTAGAATGTTCACACATATATGTATACATGTTAGCTACTGTAAAGTACTTACAAAAACACACATATACATTGGAAAATATCACAAACACAATGAGAAAGAAAATTGGGAACACCCCTAGGCACTAGATAGTCTCGGGGCCCATGTACCTCATACATCGGTGTAATGTAACCATAGTAAAATCTATTCTCGTGCATGATCCAATATTAGGGAACATACCCATAAACTAGTGGTCCCGAATCATAATCCACATAGTTTAGTTAGAGTTGTATTTCTCCAAATGCAAGGTGAAACAGGGAAAAACCCCATCTGGTGCACTAGCCGTCACTACTATAATTTAGAGCTACAGCTACGGAGCTATACCCATGGACAATAAGAAATGTGGATATATCCTATTTATAGCCATGAAAATTTCTCTATCGTGGAAATTAACCCACCCACTCCCCAATTTACCGTTACCCTCTCAAACCCCTCCTCCTAACACCCCTCCTCCTTGCGACTCTTCTCCCTGACATTCATCGACCTTCCTCCTCTGACGGGCCACCCAACCTCCCCACGATCGTCCTCCTATGGCGCGACCACTCCACTTCCCCGTCGTCGATTATCCGACGCGGACTCCCCACCTCCTCTGATGACATTCCTCTGATGCAGCGACCCCACTTCGCAGTGATTCTCCTTCACGGACGCTGCCCCGACACGACTTCGATGCTGCCCCGATCGGCTCAAATGAGACCACTCCACCTCTCGAGATCCTCCTTCCATGAGGCCACCCCCGATTCTTCTCCTCCAATGAAGTATCCCAACCTTCCCAATTTCTTAGTCGAACTAAGTCTTACCTTGGCATCCTCCACCCGTGATTTATCACCGACCCCATATAGGGGACCCTAGCGAAATCCACCCTTCTTTAATTTCTCATGTGAAATCCCTGCCTACTACACTCCTTACCTCGCCAGGTATTTTATGATTTTCGGCACCAACATGGTATTTAGGTCTCATGTTTTCCCTTCTCTAGATTAGTGGTTCGATTTATTCTAATCTTGGGTTTCATGGAACTGACATCCAAGAGGAATGGTCATATTTTTAATTAGGCATGTGATCCTAGTTCAGTCGTGACATGACTTCCGAAGCTGTGAGATGGGTTGTAACTGGGTGGTATGGGATCATACACCTATTGACTTTGACATAAGTTGAGTAAGAACAAACAATTCATGCATGGAAGTTGGGTATTTTTTAATCAGTGTTAGATGAAAGAGGGTAGAGGATCGATGGAAATGTTAGTGAGATTCTCATAGGTGAGGTATCCCATAGCTTCAAATGAAATAGAGGAAGTGCCCTAAGAAAAAGGTCTCTTTGGGAATATATTGGGTGTTCTTATACCAGATCTTGGTTAAGGAAAAGTGTTTCCTAGGGTGATTTGATAATGGTTTGGGAGAAGTGGTATATAGATTTATATTTGGATCTTCGAGGTGTTTCTTGTGGAGCAATTTTAAGTAAATCCATGTGGTTGTGAGTGCACTAATGGAAGGTGTGGTAGGTGATAATCTTTTTTCTAGAAAACTCATCACATGCTAAGAATGGAATTATCATGCACCGAGAATGGGTATTGAGTATTTTTTTGTTATCTCTAAGGAATGCAAGGGTTTTGGATGAATCCAGTCAGCATGTTTGGGGATAGGCAGGATGTGGGTTGAGGTGCTTGTATTTTGATCAAGTGATGTTCTGAGAAGGGTAATCCTATAGTTGAGAGAGTGACATCAGTCATGGGAAATATAAACTCATGAGGGTATATTTCTGGTTTTAGGAGACCAGTAGGTAGGTATTTCAAATGGAAATTAGGTTCCAACGACCCTGTGAGTACCTAAATTGTGTTGGTTTTTCTTGGAGATTAGAGTCCGAACATGGGCATTTGGGTTGAGTGGAAATAGTAAAGATCTAGGGTTTCTTTAGATTTGAAAATTAATTGGTTATTATAGAAATCATAACATGGGATTGATCGACTAATGACCCAAATGAGGTAATCAAACTAGTTTTCAGACATAGGGTGGTTTTGATGATCCAAATGTGTTAAATCATGGTTATGTCAAAGCTGGCGATAGGGCTTGATGGTAGTCTAGTTAGTGGAGGCCCAGAATTTCACCATGTTTCAAGAGTTTAATTCATTTTTCTATAATGGTGAACATGATGTGCCTCCTGAAATAGGGGGATCGAGAATTGAATGTTCTGAAAATGTGGTGACGTTTGGAGTGTATGCATCATCATTAGGATCAGGATGGTTTGTGATGAACCAATATGACTGGGTTAGGAAATGTCAGTGCTTTCAATAAAGTACAATGATAGTTTTATATGGTTGAAAATTTAACCATAGATTCACACCATGATTTGGAATTAATATCAAAGTGCCATGTTATAATAATGGATTTGAATTCACTTATTATTTAGTTAAAAAGTATATAGAGAAGTATGATAATGCTCAACAAGCTAGTGTAATGTAGACACCCTAATAGAATGGGGTGGTTGAGAGGTAATGTAGAACTGTCAATAATATAACACAAACTATGGTTATCTCTAGTGGTATTACAAGGTATAAAAAAAATTTCCTTCTGAACTAAGGTATAAAAGGAAACCAACATTGATGTATTTTTGAGTCTTTGGTAGTAAGTTCTATATTCATAACATATAAGGGAATCAATAAAAGTATAGAAAGAACACTATGAAGTTACATTTAATATATATTCCGTAAGAATAAAGGATTATAGATTTTTTAATATGATTCTCATTAAAATTTTGGAAATAAAATATGTAACAATGGATAGGAAAGAAAAAGGAATCTATGACAGGAGCATTGAAGATAATGCAGAGAAAAGTGAATCTTTACAAGAACCTAGAGTCTCTTAGGGGTAGTGAGGACTCCATAATAGAATTTTTTGATGAATATGAGAAATAAAAATACATAAAGATTCCAATTACACCTAAAAGATTTACTAAAACTAAACATATTGATGAAGAAAACATTTTGGGAGACAAATATTTTATAGTATAAACTAGGAGGATGTATAGAATTAAAAGAAATGAACTATTATATTTATTTGAGTAAAAAAAATTTGATTAAGCATTTAATGATTAAAATTGTATTAAAGATATGAATGAGGAGTTATATTAGACAAAAAATAATGACACATAGAAATTTTTTCCACAAACAATAGATGAAAATATCATATTCACGAAACAAGTATTCAGAAAAATGCTTAATCAAAATAGAGAAGTTATAAAATTCATAGATAGAATTTTGTGAAAGGGATATTCATTAAATGGTAGGGTGGTTGTAGATAAAATATTTTCACTAATTGATTATATTGAGGTTATTAAATTTTTTCTTACCGTAGTTATATAGAGAATATCAAGGTATATCTAATGTATATAATAAAAAGTATTCTTTTCTAATTGGAGTTTTTTAAGGAAGTTTAAAATTTTCATCTATGTGGATTTCAAATAATTCATGATGATAATAAATTGTGAATTTTTAGGAATGATTTTTGTGTCTTAAAACAAGTACACGTAGCTTGGAACTCAAGGCTTGAAAATGTTCAATTTTTTTGAGGTTTATGCAAGTAGATGACTATAATATCTATATTAATATGAGTTTTTTAAAGGAAAAAAGGCATATTTATTTAAATTTTAATGAAAAAGAAGAATGTTCTGAGTAAATACAAGAACACAACACTAAAAAAGACATCAACCCATTTTAGAACGGGTATTCATACTATGAAAAGGAAGTCTTCCACCCCTGCCACAGGAGTTATGACCTCTCCTCCCGGTCCTGGTTTGTATCCATGAACCTTCACCATTAGCATCATCAAGGTTCTCCACAACAACATCAGTCTTTAAGGTTTCTTCTTTTTTCACTATGTCACTTTTATTCCCATCATCATCACTCCTAAGCTAGGAAATAATTTAAAAAGTGTTATGAGTTCAAACATTTATGTTTGTCTGGGTCCTCGATGCTTGAGGTGGGGTGCTGCTTGTAAAAGAGGTAGAAACATTTTATCTCAACAGTTCAACATTATTCATAAGTGTATGTGCCTCTCTTTCTGGAGGAGGCGTTGTAGTTTACTCTGTCACATTTTGTGTTTGTCCAATTGGCTTGGAAACACCCAAAATAGAGATGGGGTCCGGAAGGGAACCCATTTTTAGAGAATATTTTTTTTCCTCTCGAGAAGGAGTTAACTCTTTCATCATATCATAATTTGGATGGATTCTCAGCCTCAGATTATTTCCACTCTAAGATGGATGACTTTGGGTGGAATCTCCCCTTCCATTGTGTTGGGTATCTTAAACTTCTCCAGTAACTTCTCCTTAATAGTCAACATAGATGCCACACAAGTGGGTTGAACATCCATTCCATGAACTCCTATGGAAGTTCTAGCAAGAGTACTATCAGGGTGAGTGGTGGGCACCAATTTGGGTCCAAATTTAGCAGTAGAGTGATTAACTTTACTTCCCACCATAGGAGGGTTAATGCTCAAACTCGAAACTTGCATATTTATAGGAACATGCAGTGCCCTATCAGTTGAAAAAAATTTTTTTAACTCCACTTCCCACTGTAGGAGCAGGTTTCAGGAGACAAGATTTTTTTGAAGTCACACCTTGTGTTTCTTGTAAGTCCATTGAAGGGGTAGCAACATCATCCATTTTCACATATTCCTTAGACTTTTTAGGGTAGGGGACCTTTGAATTTCCATTATCAGTAGTCACTTCCTTGGATTCCTTGTTTGTTTTTTTATTCTTAACCTTACTTGAGGTCGCTGTCTCTAACATGTGCTTCAATTTTATTCATTTTGAATAAAAAGATGTTTTCTCATGTCTAATTCTTTCATCAGCCTCAGTTTGTGCTAGAAGATCTATCTCTATTTGAGTGTCCATAGATTTTGTCTCATTTTGATCTTGGTTCATGTCTTTAATTAGAACATCTTTGAAATACATGCCCACTTCAAGTGAGTCACTTTATTCTACTAAGTCATCCCAAGTGACATTGGGACTATCAATCAACTGAAAAGTAGGAGGCTCTGCATCTTTCAGGATGAAATAGGTGGAGTCCAACTTGGGAATTTTACTATGATCCTTGATCAGATGTTCAGTCTGAGACATTGTCTAATCATTTTCATAGATTAGGAGTCTGTTGGGAGATCTGTGAGAAATCCCAATTTCATCTTGTTCCGAAGATTGGACATCAGTCCCTTGGGAAAATTTATTACATTTTGTTCTTTTTCAATGAGCCTAATCATGCCACTTCAACATGCATCTAGTACAAAAAAATATTGGAATGACAGTTGGACCTTGAGTGTCCAATCATACAGCAGACTTCACAATACAAAGGAAACATTTCATACACAAAACGAAGATTAATTTCATCCTGTGGTGTGGATAGATCTACCTTATAAACCATGGTAGAACATAAATCTTTCTCAACTAAAATTCTGGAAAAATGTCTATTGCTAACATTTTCAGTAGCCGAATCCATCCGGATTGGAGTGTCTATCACAGAGGCGATGTCATAACGAATTTTAAAATGCCAAAAAACCCAATTTAAACCATAAATCATTATGCAAACCTGGGAAAAAGTGTCTCTAAAATCATAGAGACTAAAATTTAGCTTCCATTCATGGATCCTATGAGTTTATGGCTTCAAATTTAAGGAACCAAAGCTCCATGATTTACCCTTCAATTCAGTAGAGGGAAACAACAAGTGAAAAAAACCACTCCCTAACGAAACACATTTGAATTCATGAAATCCACAAATAGTATCAAGACGAGCAACTAAATCAGAAATTTTCCAAGGTTGTGTACCTTTAGATAAAGAGATCCGGGAAATAAACGAGTTCTTACAGAGATCTAAGCATTCCAAAACTATATTAATAGAAATTGTTATAGTAAAATGACGTCATAGGTTTATAAAATTTAAAATATCTGAAATTTATTTTTTGGATGAGCTGATAGGGCTGTGAACATCATATTCATTAGGTGTTTCTCATTTTGAGGAAGTCCAATCGACAATGCATTGCCTTGGAGTTCAATAAACTAAGTGTGGGGGAGTGATCGAATTAGAAATTTCATAATTTTTTATATGTAATCCATTTTTTATTCCCTTAAATTCCATTAAAATCATTGGTATTGCTATATTTTAATATTTTGTATGATTTTCTATTAGTAAAATAAATATGGATTGATTTTTTGATTTTAGTGATAACCTTTTTATGTTTTCTTTTATTAAATGTGGTTCAATTAATTAAATGTATTCTCATTTATTTGTGTTCGGTTTATGAGGATTCATCTACTCCTGCCATTGATTTAGGTGCATATACCAATGCAGATATTGATGATGATGGTGGTCTGAGAGTAGGAGATGATGACATTGGTGTTTCTGAAGGAGATGATGAGGGTCATGATGGTTTTGATGGTACTGATATTGAGGTACATTTTAGATGTAAATTTCATTCTTGGATTATACATTGAATTCTACCATATAATGATGTCAGTTTTTGGTAGATGTTGTGGTTTATACATGTAGGAAGAACTAAGTCGAGCTGTTTAGAAAATACGATTTAGTTGATGGGATCAACCAAAATTAGGAGACTGGTTCAAAGGTATGGGGTTTAAATGAATTATATACTTGTATTTAATGAATAGAAACATGAAAATATAAATTAAACTATGATTTCATTATTCAAATTAGTGGAATATTCCATGAATAAAGAGATGGCTTCTTTTAAGTTAAAAAAAATCCGATACGGTTGAACATTAAGTGGGTAAAATGGAACTTGAAAATAAGTGGGTTTACTAAATTAATTAATAGAATGATGTTTATAAATGATAAAAATTATGGATGGTAAAAATGTGTTATTATTATAATTAAGAATTTTATTTTTTGGAAATATTCTCACTAAATATAAGCATTATATCATCTAAACAATTCTAAGTATGGTGGAATTGGAAAATATGCTTCTAGATTTGGTGGACATCAAGACAAATTTTCATCATGGTGAGTTAAAGGAATAAATCAACATGAAACAACCAATATGAGTACTAGAAATTAGGATCCATGACTTGGTCTGTATATTGTATAAAATCTCGTATAGAATAAAGCAAGTACCGTTATAGTGGAATCAGAAATTTGAATCATTTATCACTGATGAAGGATTTGATAATTGCAATAGAGATAATTACTTATACTGAAATAAATGGGATAATGGTACCTTCATAAATTTCATATTGTATTTCAATTACATGTTTCTACTTGGACTAGATGATTGAATGATTTAGAAATCTATGGATAATTTTTTGGAGGTTTTGCGATGAAAAATCCAAAGAAATTTGAGAAGATATTGTGGATAAGTACAAAAATAGATAATAAGAATGTAGATTTAGTAATAAACCAGAAGGAATATATCAATAGGGTCATCAAAAGGTTGGGCATGAATAGATGAGAAATAGTGACTACCCATCTTACACTTCAACTTGGCCAAGGCATAAGAACTCACAAGGGAAGAAGAGTGCAAATTAATGGAGAATGTTCCATATTCCTCAAGTGTTCGAATTTTAATGTATACACTGATTTTTACTCAATAATGTATTGTTCTTATAGTGGTATTT
The DNA here is from genome assembly GCA_963277665.1 of Viscum album. Lineage (NCBI taxonomy): Eukaryota > Viridiplantae > Streptophyta > Magnoliopsida > Santalales > Viscaceae > Viscum > Viscum album. The sequence goes on along the minus strand of OY728138.1, from coordinate 52,047,047 downwards.
GTTATCATATTCATGTAAAACCATGTAAAGGGACATTTGGATGTCATTATATAGAAAACCAACCTATTTTCACATGTCTATTACATAATTTTTAAGATAAATAACATAATAATACATTAAAGGATCTAAGTGTTTAGTATCATAGAAAAATTAGGTTCATAAAACACTTGTACATAATACAAAAACATTATTTAGCAACTGGGAATGGATGGATGGGGCGGGGAGGGGGTGCAGGGGGGCTGTGCAGGCTAGGGGGCTGGGTGGAGGGGGGCAGGGGCAGGGGGCGGGGTGGAGGGGGGTAGGGGAAGGGCGGGTGTAGGGGGTGCTGTGCAGGCTAGGGGGTGGGTGGAGGGGTGCAGGGGCAGGGTGCAGGGTGGAGGAGTGCAGGGGGGCAGGGTGGAGGGTGGCGGGGGGTAGGGGCAGGGGGCAGGGGGCAGGGGGAAGGGGGCAGGGGGGCAGGGGGGTAGCGGCAGGGGACATAAATTGTTGGATAGGAAGGTCTGTATTTTGATAATTAGTTTTAGTTTTCTTTTAATTTAATAGCATTATGGAAAGTGGTCAATATGAATTTCTAATTTTCATTTTTGAAACTATGGATTACCAAGAGAATGCAGTTTTACTTCTATATGGATCTTGATCTTTCTTATAAATGCATATAGAGTTTCTTAAATGTTTTTGTTATAGAAAATCTTGGCATATACAAAATGAAAACATTTTATTACATAGAAAAATTATTTATACTTTTCCTTTAAATTATTTTATTTTTATTCTTCTTTTGATGTATTTACATTCATTTTCCATTTTGCATATACTTCTATTTGTTTTTTATCAATGAGAAATGATTCTTAGCATATTATTGTAATAGATGGGCTATATAAAAACAAGAATCCTTCAATCCTACCGGCCAACACAGGTAAAATATGGCCACTACTTACTATTTCCAAAGGCAGGTGACAGGTTAACAATGTCAATTTTACCATCCATAAGACTAATCTATTTGACAATATACTCTTAAGGCAATGTACTCATAATGCGCCCTACTACTCGAAGGTAAAATTTTGGCATGTCCATTTATTTCTTATTACCATACTACAACTGTAATGTTGAGAGGATTATTTTCTCATTATTCATTCATGTGGATGTCCATATTGAAATTCTTGATAAATATGTAAATACCATTATCTGGATTAAAAACTTTGATATTCCATATTTCATTTTTACTATTTGTTTGTGGTTCGCGATAAAACCATTCATTCTTTATGCTTATTTGGCTTCTATTAGACCGATAATTCATGGCTTTAACATTTGTTCTTTATGGACTCTTATATACATGAATCTGCTTCTGTGTTATATCTCATTAAACATTTGGGTTCAGGTTGATTATTGTATAAGAACTATCAATTAAGTAGTCTGGTTGATGCTAAGGGGGTGCATACCAAGAAGATCTACTGAGAGGTCTTAATGGACATCGTATTGACTTCACTCAAGTTTAAGTTCAAGGGGAACTACAATCAACACTCAAAAGAAACAAGATGAGGTGGTTCCTACTCTGATGACCACACCCGCAAATACACTGGGGTTGACCTGCTAGAACTGTCTAGTGGTGGAAAGGTTAACAACATCCCTGTTCGGGGTTTTAAACCAAAATATTCTTTTCACTTTTCTTTTATTTTATATCCTTTAGTTATTTTACTATTTAATAACATTTTTATTGTGTTTTCTGGGCACAAAAAAATCTGGACAACACCTCATGCACCTGTTGAAAGGTCAAATCATACTATTTTTTGAAGCATAAAATAACATCCAGGTTCTTGTTTCTACATTGTTTTCAATGTTTTTTATGGTTTCGACCTTCCTCTTTAAATTGGATGTGAGATATTGCCCATTTAATTTGAAGGATTCTATAAAATATATTTAATGTGTGAAGGTGCGTATAACAAGTGGGGGAGCAACAACTTTTTGTTAGAAAGATCCAAAAGCCAACGTGGATGGTTTGGTTCCACCTTGAGGTAGGATCCCTCTTCTAGCCTCTTTAATTCAAGAATTCTTTAAATTGAATTTAGCTTCTTTCTTAATTCTGGTTAATTATATTAAATTGCATATCTTGAATAAATGTTCTTTCATATAATTGTTTCATTTAATAAAGTCATGTTTTTATAATAAAACCCCTCTAATGGAGGTGTGCTGTCTTCGAAAACACACATTGATAGTTATGTTGATCTAGATGCTTAAATTATTGCATTTGATTTGTGCTGAATGAGTTTAAGAATAAATGTTAAATATAATTAAATAAATTTTGTGATAAAGCAGTGCCATGATTTTATAATAAAACTCATCCACCAGAATGTTTCCCCGCCTCCTCTTGCTCCCTTCGCTTCTGGCCGGAAGATGCTACCCCGCAGATGTTGCTGGACCAGGCCGACACGCCGCGGTCATGCCGCGGTCAAACCGCGGTCATGCAACGGTCACGCCGCGTTCACGCTACGGTCACGTCGTGGTCACGCCGCGGTCACGCCATGGTAATGCCATGATTTGGCCCTTCTCCAGGGTGACAACCCGCAATGGTTTGTAGTGATAGTATTCCAAGAGTCTTGTGATCAAATGTTGAGACTGACTAATCACAATTTCTTCTGGCAGGGCGACGACCGGAATGTTGCCCTGCCTCTTCCCGCTCCCTTCGCTCCTGACCAAATGTTGCTGCCCCGCAGATGTCGTTGGACTGGGCCAACACACCGCGGTCACGCTGTGATTTGGCCCTGCTCCAGGACGACAACCCGGTATAGTTCACAGTGATATTATTCCATGAGATATGTGATCAATGTTGAGACTGAATAATCACAATTTCTGTTGGCGGGGCGATGACCAGAATGTTGCCTTGCCTCCTACTACTCCATTTGCTCCTGGCTGAACGATGCTGCCCCACGGATGTCGCTGGACCAGGACAACACACTGTGGTCACGCCACGGTCATGCCGTGGTAATGCTGTGATTTTCCCCTTCTCTAGGATGACACCCTATGGCGGTTTGTAGTGATAGTATTCCATGAGTCTTGTGATCAATGTTGAGACTGACTAACCACAATTTCTACTAGCAGGGCGACGACCGGAATGTTGTCCCGCCTCCTACTCCCTTCACTCCTGGCTGAAAGATGATGCCCCGCAGATGTCGCTAAACCAGGCCAACACGCTGCGGTCACGCCGTGGTCACGCCGCGGTCACGCCGCAGTCACTCCGCGGTAATGCTGTGATTTGGTCCTGCTCTAGGACGACACCCCGCGACGGTTCACGGTGATAGTATTCCATGAGTCTTGTGATCAATGTTGAGACTGACTAATCACAATCTCAGCCAGCGGGGCGATGACAGGAATGTTTCTTCGCCTCCTCCTGCTCCCTTTTCTCCTAGCCGAAAGATGCTACACCATGGATGTCGCTGAACTGGGCTAACACATCGCGGTCATGCCGCGGTAATGCCATGATTTGGACCTACTCTAGGATGACACCCCGTGGCTATTCGTAGTGATAGTATTCCACGAGTCTTGTGATCAATTTTGATACTGACTAATCACAATTTCTGCCGTTAGGGCGATGACTGGAATGTTTCCCCACCTCATCTTGCTCCCTTCACTCCTGGACGAAAGATGTGGCCCTACGGATGTCGCTGGATTGGGCCAACACGTCGTAGTCACGCCGTGGTAATGTCGTGATTTGGCCCTACTCCAGCCACATCCAGCCCACACCAGACCCCTTCCACCTTCATTTCAGCCTGCTTCCACCAACATTCCATCCTTCAATAGCCCCCCTAACACCTTCGAACCAGCCCACACCACCCCCATCACCTACAACCAGCCCCCTTCCACCAGCATTCTAGCCCCTCCACCTGAATTCGAGCCTGCACCAGCCCCCAGCAACCAGAAATCCAGCCCGCACCAGCCACCACACAAGCCACCACCCCCCATCCTCCTGAAAAACAGTCATTCCAGCTCTATGACACCTTCAAAACAACCCCAGACACCAGTTTTAGCCCTCATCATCCCCCGGCCTCCTACATCCCAGCCCGATCCGGTTAGAACATGTACCTCTGAGACACAACCATAACACCAAGATCATTGAACTCATATCGGGTAGTATAAAAATCCTTCAAATATCTAACGAGACCATTCACATCATTAAGCTCTTAGAAATTTACTTCAGAAAAAACTTTTTGAATAAGAGGTAATGTTTGGAGATTCCAAATCAACTTTTTTTGGGTAGTCGTTAACCCAACCAACTTGTCAAAATCAACCTGGGGGGGCTTCTCTCTAGGTGGGGTGGTCGAGGGGGGTTTCTAGGAGGGAGGGGGTGTCCAGCAGGGGGGGTCCAGCAGGGGTGGTGCAAGGGTTGTCCAGCAGGGGGGGCTGTTGTCCAGGTGGGGTTGTCCTGGGGGGTCAGTCCAGGTGGGTTTCCAGAAGGGGGGAGGGTGTCTGTCCAGGGGGGGCTGCTGTCCGGGTGGGGCTTCCCAGGGGGGTTGTCCAGGAGGGAGGGGGTATACAGAGGGGGGGGGGGTCTGTCCAGGGCGGTCCAGCGGGGGCTGCTGTCTAGGTGGGGTTGTCTGGGGGGGGTCTGTCCAGTGATATGATAAAATTGAACATCCCATTTGAAACACCTCCAAATCACAACCACAATTCATCCACGAGGAGCATTATCCAATCATCTCCAGAATCACATAATCCCTACAACAGACCACTCAACTCACCCACACTAAACACCATCAATCAATCCCACCTTCCTGTACCATTACAAAACCACAAACCATCCACCTACCACCCAACCACAACACTGCTCCCCTAAACACCAATAATTGCCGTCATCCCACCCAACACCAAACAAAACCCTACCCTCCTAGCCACTCACACCAGAATTGATACTGTAACCCAAAAGGATTCCAGAAAGAACCCATCTAACAAAGAAAACCTTCCTCTAGGAACAAAATCACTAGTCCATACGCAACTCGAACAACCTACTACTTCATGACCCTTGAAGCCAAGGAAACATTATACAATATCATGGCACCAGACCACCACATTCGACCACTCAAAGACTCAAGAAAACAATATCCAAACATCACCATATGAAATATACTAGCCACCAAAAGAACACCCAACCAGTCAACCACAAACTCAACCACAACCATCCACAACAAATCCATTTCATGTAGCCAAGTAGCATGAAAACCACGTCCCAAAAAGAAACCAATCAACCAAAAAATAGAAATCCCCACTTGAATCACCCACACCATGAACCCTATCCTCTAAAACTGCACCTAGAATAATAACAAGTGACTCTATCTGCACCACACTATAAGCCCCTCTAGAATCATCCCCACACACCAAAATTAGGGATCCTCTACACAGGATCCTTGCACTATAAACATACCACACCCCACCCAACACCCTAATAGCAACAAGAACCCCCACAAGAACATCGCCTGCATGACCCACACAGGCTGAGAACCAGCCAAAAAATCCACTCTACATTCCTATCCCTTTTCAAAAGATAAATCTAGCACCCAAAACCCACAATAGACACAAAGGCAGCACAACAGTATGGGGTTTCTAGGAGGGGGGGGGGGGGGGGCGTTGTCTGGGTGGGGTGGTCGAAGGGGGTTTCCAGGAGGGATGGGGGGTTTATAGGTTGGAGTGGGGTGTCTAGGAGGGGGGTGTCCAGTAGGGGGGTGCAAGGGTTGTCTAGCTGGGGGGTTGCTCTCCGAGTGGGGTTGTCCTGGGGGGGGTCCGTCCTGGTGGGTTTCCAGGAGGGGGGGGGGGGGGTTGTTCAGGGGGGTGGAGGGGGGGATGCAGTCTAGGAGGGGGGGCTGTTGTCCGGGTGGGGTTGTCCAGGGGGGTTGTCTAGGCGGGAGGGGTGTCCATGAGGGGGGGGGGTCCAGCGGGGGCTGCTGTCCGGGGGGGGGGGGGGGGGCTGTCTGGGTGGGGTTGTCTGGGGGGGGTCTGTCCAGGAGGAAGGGGGGTGTCCAGGAGGGGGGGTCTGTCCTGGGGGATGTTCAGTAGGGGTGGTGCAAGGCATGTCTAGCAGGGGGGCTGCTGTCCGGGTGGGGTTGTCCTGGTGGGTCTGTCTAGGGGGTTTCCAGGAGGGAGGAGGGGTGTCCCGGAGGGGGGGAGGGTCTGTCCAGGTGGGTGAGTGGGGTCGGTCCAAGGTGGGAAGGGGGACTGCAGGGGGAGGGTGCATGGGGGGATTTAAGATTCACATACTAACACCTTTTCTTGAGAACTTCATATTCCTTCTCAACAAGCATGGGAACTTCCAACTCCCTTCTAAGCTATCCAGCTCCAAATTGTCTCATCAATATGATTGGGTACTCCAACTAACTTGAAAGCCATTTATCATCTGCATATTGGCATGAAAAACTTTTCTTCCTCATTTACAACCTGATATCTTGCACTCATCTCAATACACATGTTGAAATCATTCAAGTACTTGTAGTAGGTTTTAGAAATCAGCCTTGAGATCTAAAATTTCCTCAACTTCTTATCATTGATTAATTCAATTTATCCCACATAATATCTGTCTTTATTCGGCACTTAACAAGGATGAGAGAAATGCATACCTCATCAATGATATTTCAAGCACTTTCCAGAAATTCTAGTTTTGCATGGAATAAATAAGTCTGACAGCTTCTCAAGGGTCTTCTCCACTCATCTCCGGGGGGGGGGGGCTGCAGGGAGGGTTGGGGTTGTGGGCTACTACAGGAGTTGGGGGGTGGGGTGCAAGGGGACTGTCCAGGGGGACATGGGGGTGCATGGGGGCTGTCCAGGGGAGGGGTGCAAGGGCTATCCAGGGGGGTGAAAGGGGTTGTACAAGGGGGGCTGTACAGGGGGTGCAAGGGCAGTCCAGGGGGTGCAAGGGGGCTGTCCAGGGAAGGTGTTCAAGGTGGGATGGGGGGGGGGGGGTGTTGGGGGGTCTGCATGAGGGGGGGGGGGGGGTGTAGAGAGGGGGGTGGGCTACTATAGGAGTGGGGGGTGGGGGGCAAGGGGATGTCCAGGGGGGTCTGCCCGAGGGGGGTTGTAGGGAGGGGGTGGGGTGGTGGGATACTGTAGGAGTGGGGGTGGGGGGCAAGGGGGCTATCCAGGGGGGTGTAAGGGGGTTGTCTAGGGGGAATGGGGGTGTAGGGGGGATGTCCAAGGGTTCAAGGGATGTCCAAGGGGTGCAAGGGCTATCCAGGGGGGTGCAAGGGCTGTCTAGGGGGGTGCAAGGGCTGTCGAGGGGGAGTGCAAGGGGGTTGTCTAGGGGGGCATGGAGGATGTCCAGGGGGCATTGGGCTGTCTAGGGGGATGTATGGGAGGGGGGGTGGTACAAGGGGGTGTCCGGGGGGGGGGGGGTGCAAGGGGGTTGTCTGGGGGGGCATGTGGGGCTGTCCAGGGGGGGTGCAAGGGCTGTCCAGGGGGGCTGTTCAAGGGGGGGTGTGGTTTTTTAAGAAGTGTCAAGCCCTAGAGCCACGACTTTAAACCATGGCTGTAGAACTAAACCCACGGTTTTAAACCGTGGGTAATGCTATATAGCTATAGTTTGGAACCATGGATATAGGCTTTGTGCGGCTTAATGTTCTGCCACAGTTTCAAACCATGGAAATACCCTATAGTTATGGTTTAAAATCGTGGCTTTAGGTATTTCTCTATAGAAACACCATTACCAGCCACAGTTTGTTGAATCATGTCTATAACCTATATCCACAGTTTTGTAAATTATAGCCACGGTTTGAAACCGTGGATATAGCCTAAATTTCCAGTAGTGTGTACTACTACACATCTTCCCCACCTAGGTACCCGAGCTTCTCCCTTTTTGCTCAAACAAATACAGCATTCCACATGCATCCATTTTCATATAAAAATATCAATACAGGTCACTTATAAACAATAATGTAGTTATACACACTTTATACTATTTAAAACACAGACCAAAACACTTAGATTTTCCATAAAACAATTTCTCAAAAAACCGCATTGTTTTGCACCCAACACTCCCTGAAAACCCCACTTCGCACACTATATGCACACCTATAAGTTACCAAATCCAAAAATTCAACCTTATAAATTTTAATTAAAGCAATATATAAATTTTTAAGGTATCCTCATGTGAACCAAGAAATGTAATCTTTGTAAAACTTCCATTTTTAAACAAACATGACACTTAAAGTTCACAAGTTCCACAACCCCATTAAAATCAACTTTTGCAGCAACAAAAAGAAGGGATAAACATTAAAAACAGCATTTTCAACCATTTTACATCCTAATAAAATAAAATAAGTAGTGATAGGGCATCCCCAAAAGAACCAACAAGAGACTTCCATGAAAAACCCCCAATTTCACCTAAGATTGGCATTAAAAATTCATTTGCATTACAAAAACCACTAAAATTATTTTTTTGCAGCAACCATAAAATTAAATGAACATGAAAATTTCATAAAAACCGAAAGTCAACACACATCGATTTCATACATATGGAATCACCTACCAAATTAGTTAAAACCTTGATTCCTTTATATGAAAATCAAATCACACCACCGTCGCACCAAGAGGGACCTAGATCAAACCTAAAACCACAAGAATTGGATACGAAAACCCAAGGTTAAAACATAGGTTCGAAACCCTACCCCCTGGTCATTTGGGACTTCAAGAAAGAGGGAATAAACCCTAATAAAAACAAATGAAACCCTAAGCAAGTTGAAAGAGGAAAAAAATGGACTCACTTACTTGAAGTATCCTCTATTAATGTAACATCTCCAAATGATAAAGGGTTAAATAGATAAATTATAAGACTCATGTCAAAAAGGTGGAACTTCCTTTTCGGTAGCCTACCTGATTAGAACTCCATAGTTAAGCGCGTTTGGCCTGGAGTAGTGATCAGGAAGGGTGACCTACTGGAAAGTTTCCCAGGGTGTGTGTGAGTGAGGACAAAGCACACTGGAAAGGACATGTGTTGGCTGGTGGGGACTATAATTAGTCAGACAACCCGTTCAGGCATGTGGGTAGACCCTGGGGTGGGCCCCACGTGTCTGTGGGAGCAACTGGTGGTACCTGGTGGGCTAGGACCCGACGACCATGTTAAGGCTGGGTGGTTGTGCTTTCACTGGGGCCCAATTGTTACAATTGGTATCAAAGGTGGAACCCATCTTTAAGTGCGATGCACTTCCTGGGTTGAGATGTAGGGCCAACAACGAGGGTGTTGGCTCTAAAGGGGTGTTATTGTAACATCCCCCAATGATAAAGGGTTAAATGGCTAAATGATAAGACTCATGTCAACAAGATGCAACTTCCTTTTCGGGAGCCTACCTGATTAGAACTCCACAGTTAAGTGTGCTTAGCCTGGAGTAGTGATTAGGATGGGTGACCTTTTTGGAAGTTTCCCAGGGTTTGTGTGAGTGAGGACAAAGCACACTGAAAAGGACATGTGTTGGCTTGTAGAGACTGTCATTAGTCAGATGACCCGTTCAGACATATGGGTGGACCTTGGGGTGGGCCCCACGTGTCTACGGGGCAACTAGTGGTACTTGGTGGGCCAGGACCCGACGACCATGTTAAGGCGGGGTGGTTGTGCTTTCACTGGGGCCAAGTTGTTACAATTAATCACTCTAATAACAATAATAGATGAAATTTAAAACATCCAAAATTCATGGGTTGTTCGAACAAGATTTATTTGGTCATATAATAACTAGAATGGAGGGAAAAGAGTAAGAATTGAGAGAGTTAAGAAGGGATGAAGTTACCTCTTCAATTCTGGCAGATTTGAGACACCATATGCAGTTCTGCCCAAAGTCTCGATATCAAAGAGCTCTAAGGAGGGGGGGGAGGCAATGAGATCACGCCTGGGCATCTTAGGGTCGATAGGGAGGTGAAATCACCGAAACATTCATTATAATGAATAAGATATTAAAAATTTAAAGAAACAATTTAAAACTGGAAAATGAGCTTTTGGGTTGGCCCAATTCTTAAATGAAAACCCAAATCTCCCATTATTATGGTTTTATAAAGGATCCAAATATAAATTTTGGTGTTAATAGGCCAGGGGAGGCCAAGTAGGAATTTGAATGGATAAAAAATTTTGAAAAATGAATGAGTTATAAAAGAAACAAAATTTATTTTAAATCTGGAATTAGGCTCCCGATTTGGCCCAATTCGTGGAAACACTCCCATTCCTCCATAAAAGATTTTGAAAACCCCCAAAACAAGGCATGAATGGAAAATAAATTAAAAATCACCTTAAAATATGTTATGTATGTGAAAATTCTCCCCACATTAAAAACTTTATTCCTCATAAAGTCACAGCAAGGTCAAAGCAACAACCAAACCCAATTGAGAAACCAATAGGTACTCCCTTTCTAGGTTTCGCCCCCAAAGGCCAAAACACCTCGAGTGATCAATTAAGGAATGGTTACTCTCACAACAAAAACATCCCCCACTTTAATGAAATGATCAATCACATTCATAATTTATCCCAAAAGAAAACTCCTCAAACACTATCTGAAAAAAACTCAAGAAATTCACCTAAATGAATAACAACTTTGAACAAGGTTATACTTACCTTACATTAACTAAACCATTGGGCGATCTCCAGTCCCAATGTTTACTCAAGGAAGATGTTGGTTGCTAGATAACTCCGAACGAGACTATCTACACCAATCCAAAACCATGGATAAGTCGAAGTTACTGGTACGGGGTGACACAAATACGCTCCCCACCATAAGAGACAACCAATAATTTTTTTTTCTGAGACCGAATCAGGACACTAATAGAGGGAAGAATGAACGGACTCCCTAGTACATAGGTTATAATTCCATTCAAAATTGTTGAAGGAACATACATGAGGATCATATTGGTTCTCACCACCATAAGAACCAACCATCTTAACCGACCAGCATGGGCTGGCACATAAAAACCCAAAAATTTCAAGATTTTAGAAGGTCGCAGGGTTAGTCCGCACAGTTTGTGAAACTATGAACTAACTGTGTTAATCAATCATCCCGCATGACTTCCAGGAACATAGTCACTCTTAATCTTTCACAAACCATGTGCTCAGCCTATCTATCCAAATTTCCAACCATTATCCAAAGACTCAATGGAAACCAAATGGGGATAGAATGACATTGGGCGATTACATGGGTATATGGCCCTCCACATATTTCAACCAAACATGAACAACAGAAGAATGATGATGATACCAGAGGTTTAAAATCTTTCTATCTTTCATATTTAGGATTGAAATTTGTACATGGGTTTAAATGACCCTGTGATTTCCCCTGACTATGAGACTGATTCTCTCCGATACCTATGGCTTGAGATCAAATTATTGAAGCATCTTCAGCCTCGCAGTTAGTCTTTGGAAAACCACTGAATGAGAATTCTTCATTCAGTGCCACCAACAACTACAATGCAATCCTAGATAAGTTTTCTAGACATAACACATTACAAACTCACTTTACCCAGTCCTAATATTTCACTAAGACAAGGGATAAGAAGATGCACACACATCACACCTTGTTTCTTCAGGTGAGAAACAATATAAGTAAAGAACACCTACCCTCACCTTCCTCTAAAATGGATGATTTTGAAGTTTGTACAAGGGATACATTCTCCCAACATAATAGGGACTCTCAGAGGATTTCACTATATTCATTTATACAGTCAATCAAGAACATGACATCATAAGGCATCATTGAACATGACCATTGCGACTGATATAAACAATGCATGGAGAGGGACCTCATACAACATCCACAAACAAAAAACAATTATAGAAAGTGGCCACAATATCCTATTGTGACCATATTTCCCACATCAGTGGTTTAACATGAACTCATGCTTCAAAGAAACTTTGAAGTACGGAAAGGTCCTCTTAGACACCATCGAGACACTCATCCACAGTAACAACCCAAGACCACATCCACCTTTGATGAATCAGGAAACCTATGAATCTAAGGTCTCTTTCAACCTTCCACAATATCTCTCCCATTACAAGAGGGTCTAAAAATCAAAGAAAGGAATGGTTGTAGACTCAATCTACAGATCTCAAAAAAATAAAATATTCCTTATATTGATCAAATGGAGGATTTTCAAATGGAGAAACAATCTAGGTTACACTTCAGTTATGCATTAACCCTTAATAGGGGCATACCTAATCCAAAAAGAGAACCTAAAGACCCAACCATGCTAGTCCATTGGTAATAAAGTGCCACAAACCAGATCCAAACACATGAATGGATCTACCATAAAGGTGTCCCGAAACATATCTCAGAGGAGACTACAAATTGGTCCTTCTACCCAGCTTACTGACCAAACACAAAACCAAAACACAGTTCGAACTGGAGGGGTTCATGGACTCAAAACATCCCACAACATCAACATTTTCCAAAAACACATAATATAAACCATCCCAAAAAATTCATCAAGACATCATGTTTTTCTTTAAAAACATTTCTTTGAAAACAAATGGTTCAGCAGTTAGCACATCCACCAATGGTACCCCATGGGCCTTACACATGCATGTTTATGGGTCACACCGGGCACCCTCCTCATATCCATCCCGACACTCATCTAGTCATGTCATTAACCATCCATCTTCCCATATAACACCATGCATATGGTTTCTCATGAAAATACCAAAGGATAAAAAAAATCTTTCCAATTTTCAAAACCAAAACGGTCAACCAACACATCCTTTTTCTCAAAACTGCTAACCATGAGATCAAAATCCCAACTCACATCTTATAAAAATTTTCAGAAAACACAACCATTTAGAAAAGAACTAACTTTCAAGATATTCACATCAATTTAAAAACATATCATCCCATTAAAACACTCTAGATTGTTTAGAAAACAGTATTGGAAACACTTTTCAAAACCAACTTCAATATAGATTCTGCTTTGAAAAGTGGTGTAACCACACCATTTTCCATTTCAAAACAATTCTGAAAATTCAGTTCTACCATTTCATAAACAAAACCATTCCCTCTTTATTTTAAAATCATTTCACAAAAACATTACGCTTCTCAAAACCAAGTCACTTTAAAACCAAAGTTCCAAGATTTCAAAACTAAAGCACAAAACAATGCGAGAGGAAACTAGTTTCAGTGGGTGACTTGGAAATATGGTTGGCGGCAAATTTCCAATCACTTCACCATCATAGAGAGTGTTCTAGGGCATATCCCCGACTCCACATGGCTTTCTAGGCCCCGTGAGCTCACTGAGACCATTAACCCACCTCTCTTTTCATTTCCCCTAATCATCATCAAACGAAGAAAACCAAAGAACATAGATAAATCCCAACATCCCCTGAAAACTCGAATCCTATCATGAGGTGTGGTGATCAGGAACACTACCCATAACTGAACTACCAATTCCCAACAATCCTAACTATAGACTATCCCGACTGTTCCCTAAATAATGTGACCCAAAGAGTTAACCAGAACCTCCTCTGATACCATTTTTCACGATTCAGATCTGGTCTCCATCAAACCGGCACCAAATGTGGCCCGTTACAAGGCCCTAAGGGCGTTCCTTATCCCCACAGGCTGAAACAAGTTACCAAGTATCATTAATTTAGGTATGGGAACGATTTACCCGAGTATTAAAGCATAATACATTAAAACAATCCATAATATAAGTCTGAAATTTTCAATCCAAACAAGTCTTAACCAAAAACCAGAACTGAATACATTGGATTAAAGACAATAACAGAGGTCCAAATACAAATAATGACAATAGAAATACATTCCCATGGACTACACACGACAGGGGGGTCATCACCCGCAACTCATCTCCACAACTCTACACAAGCGATGGGGACTAACACCCTGAACCGCCATCACCCTTGGCCTTTCCTTTACCTGAGTCAAACATAACCAAGTCTACATACACCCAAGGGGTTTAATTAGGTTGTGAGACTAATCCCAATAGTATACCTCCCAATGATTCCAAAGAGGATTCAATACGATGTGAAAAAGCAAGCAGTTTTATTACGTAATGAAAGACATCGATAAAATCCAAGAAATGCAACTTTCAATTGAAAACTGTTATCAAGCTAAAATTTTCATAATGTTCACACATTTTTAAGTAGACATGCTATATACTGTAAATTACTTCCAAAAACACCCAAATAAAATTTAAAATATCACAAACACAATGTGAAACAAAATCGGTAATACCCTTAGGCACAAGATAGTCTCAGGCCCCATGTACGTCATACCTCGGTGTAATGTAACCATAGTAAAATATGTTCTCATACACGATCCAATAGTAGGGAACATACCCATAACCTATTGGTTCCTAATAATCATCCTCATAGTTTAGTTAGAGTTGTCTTGATCCAAATTCTAGGTGAAATAGGGAGAAAACCCATCCGATCCACTAGCTGTACTAGTACACATCCACCCTACCTAGGTACTGGGGCTTCCCCCATTGTGCTTAAACAAATTCAGCATGCCACATGCATCCATTTTCATATAAAACATAAATACTGGTCACTTAAAAACAATACAGTAGCTATACACACTTTATATAATTTAAAACACACAACAAAACACTTTGATTTTCCATAAAACAATTTCTATAAAAACCGCACTGTTTTGCACCCAACACTCCCTGAAAACCGCACATTGCACACTATATGCACACCTATAAGTTACCAAAACATAAAATTAAGCCTTATAAATTTCAATTAAACCAACAAATAAAATTTTAAGGTATCATCATGTGATCCAAGAAATGTAATCTTTGTAAAACTTCCATTTTTAAACAAACATGACACTTAAAGTTCACATGTTCCACAACCCCATTAAAACCAACTTTCACAGAAACAAACGGAAGGGATAAACATTCAAAATAGTATTTTCAACCATTTTACATCATAATAAACTAAAATAAGTAGTGATTGGGCATCCCCAAAAGAACCAACAAGAGAATTCCCTGAAAACCCCCCAATTTCACCTAAAATTTGCATTAAAAATTCATTTGCATTACAAAAACCACTAAAACTATTTTTTTGCAGAAACCATAAAATTAAATGAACATGAAAATTTCCTAAAAACCGAAAGTAAATTCACATAGATTTCATACATATGGAATCACCTACCAAATTAGTTAAAACCTTGATTCCTTTGTGCGAAAATCAAATCACACCACCGCCGCACCATGAGGGACCTAGATCAAACCTAAAACCAGAAGAATTGGAAACGAAAACCCAAGGTTAAAACTTAGGTTTGAAATCCTACCCCCTGGTCATTCGGGACTTCAAGGAAGAGGGAATAAACCCTAATAAAAACAAATGAAACCCTGTGAAATTTGAAAGAGGATAGAAATGGACTTACTTACTTGAAGTATCCTAAATTAATCACTCTAAAAACAATAGTAGATGAAAGTTAAAACAACAAAAAATTTAGGGGTTGTTCAAAAAAGATTTAGGGTGTCATTTAGGAACTGGAATGGAGGGAGAATTGTAAGAATTGAGAGATTTATGTAGGGATGAAGTTACCTCTTCAATTTTGGCCGATTTGAGACACCCTATGATGTTCTGCCCAAAGTCGCGACATCAAAGAGCTCTAGGAGGGGGGAAAGGTAATGGGAGGGCGTCTGGGATTCTTAGGGTAGAGAGGGAGGTAGAATCACCAGAAAATTCATTATAATAAATGAGATATTAAAAAATTAAAGAAAACATTTAAAACTGGAAAATTTGATTTTGGGTAGGCCCAATTCTTAAATAAAAACCCAAATCCCCCATGATTATGGATTTATATAGGCACCAAATTTAAATTTTGGAGTTAATAGGTCAGGTGAGGCCACGTAGTAATTTGAATGGTTAAATTTTTTTGAAAAATTAATGAGTTATAAAAGATAAAAAATTTATTTTAAATCTGGAATTGGGCTCACAGTTTGACACAATTAATTAAAACTCATCCATTCCTCCATAAAAGATTGGGAATCCCCCAAAACAATGCATGAATGGAAAATAAATTAAAAATATTTTTAAAATATGTTATGTATGTGACAATAAATCACTATAATTAGTAAAAATTAACTATAAAATAGTGCTAATTAGTAAACAAATAACGTTAAATCACTATAATTAGAATAAATTAGCATTAATTAGTTAAAAGTAATAGTAAATAACTATAATTATTATAAATTAGTAGTAATTAGAATTTTTTTAAAAAATTTACCTATAACTAGTAAATATTAGTAAAAATTTACATTAAATCTCTATAGTTATAAAAAATTAAAGAATATTAGAAAACATTAGTGGTAGTTAGTAAAAATTAGTGATAAATCAGTATAATTATTAATATTTAGATTTATTTGGATACAATTAACAGTAAATCACTAAAATTATTATAATTTTTTAGTAATATGTAATAATCATTAATAATTAATGGTAATTAGTAAGAATTAGTAAAAATGAACAATAAATTACTATAACAAGTAAACAATTAATGAGAAATAGTTAAAATTAGTGGTGATTTTTAAAGATTAGTGATAAATCACTATAATTATTAAAAATTAGTAGCAATTATTAAAAGTTAGTAAAAATTAGTGATAAATCACTATAATTATGTAAAACTTAGCAGCAAGTAGTAAAAAGTAATGCTAAAATATTAGTGGTAATTTAGAAAAAGTTTTTGTTTAGTACAAATAATTTATGGTAAAGAGTACTAATTTACTATTAATTTTAAATAATTAGTTGTAATTAGAAATAATTAGTGGAAAATAGTATAATAATTAATAAAAAATATAATAACTAAGTATAAATTAATTTAAAATACATTATGTTGTGTAGAATTTGTAAATTTTTTAAAACTTTCAATAAATTTAATAAAAGTAGTTTAAATTTAAAAAATCATAAAAATTAACAGAATATATTTTATATTATTATAAATTAATAAAAAGTTGAAATATTTTAGTATAAACCATTATAAATTAACAAAAATTTGTATATATAAATTAAAATTATTATAAATTAAAAAAATATTTTAAATTATTATGAATTTACATATTTTTATAAAAAAATTAGATTTGAATATTATAAATTTGTATAGATCAATATAAATTATCATAAAGTTCTCTTCAAGAGGTATATATAATGAGAAATTATAAATTTTTTTATAAATTGATATAATTTTAAATAAATCGTTATAAACTAACGAAAATTTGTATAAATGGGTAAGGATTTAATGAAAATTATTATAAATTATTATAAATTACTCTAAAATTGTATAAAGTATTATAAATTTCTAGAAAAGAGAAAAGTAAATAGTTCTTCAATATTTAGTTTGTGATAAATAAAAAAATCATGCTTGTTTGAAAGTTTCTTATTTATGAAATATTTTATGGGAAATTGTGTTTATTTTAATCAATCATTTTTAACATTAAAATTTGTTATTTTAAAGAATCACTTTTGAATTTATTTATACATTATATTTTAGAGAATATATTATTGGAGATTGAGTTTATTTTCTTTCCATATATTATCTATTATTCCTATTAGAATTCATAAGTAAAACCTCGAATAATCCTACTCATAAAATCAAAGGATTTATAGTGACATATAAGATAAACCCCACCGAGGAAATAGAATGTCTTAATTAAATATTCCCTTTTTTCTTTTTCTCCTTCATCTTTTTTAATAATTAATTTCAAAACCATATAATTTAAAATTATTTATGCAGTAATTTAACATAATATTAATGATCTTAACCTATTACATGTATCTTATATATGATGTATATAAATTTCATACTCCATTTTCCTTCTTTTTCAACAATGTCCGGTTAAAGGTCGGTCAACCACCTACAAAGAAACGTACAAGAAAATTCTTATAACCACCTTCATGGATGGAAAATATGAATTATATATAATACATAAATATGTTATTACATATATTCTATGATTTTAGAGTTAATTATACTAAATAATTATTTACATTTATCAAAATAAAGAAATTGAGGAAATTTGATAATTGTTTATGAAAAACAAGATATCAGAATGCTTCAATTTCCTTAAAAAATAATAATAAATTTCATCCAATTGATATAATTGAGAAATAGTTGTACAAATTATGATAATTCACTTCTGTGTCAATGTTTCAATAAAAATAATTTCACTATTCTTCAGGAGTAAATGCGTCAAAATTAAGAAGGAATTATGGTTAGGGGGTTCGTCTCAATTTTAATATCATTGATACATACCTGGTAATGTAAACTTAATGGTTTTATTTGTTGTATCTACTAACTATTTGAGTTAATTTTTAATTTTACATTATATTTAATATCCATATTTATTGTATCATGGATATAATTATTGTCTACGACATATGCCATTTTTACATACAGTTTTTGAATTAAATGCAATTTTATCTAGGGAAATACTGATTAATTTATATCTTATAATCAATATGAATAGTTTGATAAGTTATATTTTACATGAATTTAATCTATGTGTTAATAATTATTTGTACTTGTATTGATGGTTGGGGGATCTAAAGATCCCCTCGATGCATTGACGGGACTCACAAGACAAAATAGTCAGTGACAAACCCTTCATGTTAATTTCTAAGAAAAATTAGATGGGTTTCTACTAACAGACAAAAAACCACCTTGAAGGTATAATGGTTCATGTCCTAGATGCATGAAATCCAATAAATAATAATTTTCTTCATTCAAAATTTAGTCATTATCAACCAGGATATTTTCGCTATAAAAAATCATTGAATGCATTTTCATTCTCAATTTATTGGTTGCTATGTGTTTTTCAATTATTTACCTTTCAATAATGATTATGACTTATTGAATTTTTTTCACTTATTATTTTTTGATTTATCCCTTACCAAGCATTTGAGATCACCCTTTTATTAGTTTTTTCCTTCCCAATGTTATAAAGATGAAACTTTTAAATAAGATTCAAGGAAGAATTTTTTTTCATTTATTGTGTTCTATGTTTAACTACCAATGTAATAAGGTAACCATGTATGTATCTATATCTTCAATACTACTAAAATTTTTAATCCTTGCGGATGTGATCTTCTGTACATATTCTATTGTAATAAAATGACCATCAACTCTGGGCTATTGTGATCTGGGTGGTTATTTTTGGAATCAGAGCATGTTCAGTGAAAACCTTGGGAACTAGATGTTATGTGAACATGAGAATTATAATAATAATTACATATAGTGATCATTTCACCTAATACCCATGATTATTTTGAGCTAAAATATTGTGTGCCATTATTTAGTGATGGGTTCTAATGGAATAATGGAATTCAATACCCATATACAATGTAGGTATTACCCCATTGAGAAAGTTAGGAGAGTCAGTGTTGTAGATGATAAAGTCATGAACATATTAGGAAAACATTCTTTTGTTATGAATAATAACCATTATAAACATATGTTTGATCATTTCATGCGATAGATGACCCTATCTTTTAGTGGGTTTACTAATCCAATGGTAACTAAGTGGTGGATGAAGTCCCATGAAAATATATTTCAAGAATTGAAATGTAATGAAAATGAAAAGGTCGTATTAACATTATATTATCTCAAGGGAGATGTGTTGGAACCACTTTGTGTATAAGGTTGTATTTTTTGTCAATAGTTGTCAATGCAGATCAAAATGAAGGTGATCATGAAATACTCCGATGAAGTAGAGGAGTGGTGATTCAGACGATTGTTGTGCTGATCGTAAGTTCAAAGAACATGTGTCAATGGTGATACATTGTTTACAACAATGAAGAATGTGAGGAGTAATCCATCCAAGGATGAGTAAAGAAGGATGGTGTTTTTGGATGAAGACCATGCAATTCCTCCTTATTGCATAAGAACCATGGGCTTTGATGAAGACCATGCAATTCCTCATTATTGCATGAGAATAATGGGTTTTGATGAAGACCATGCAATTACTCATGATTGCGTGAGAACCATGCTAGATACTTCTTGACGGATTAAATCACATGGTTTGCATGAAGTTGATCATGACAGTTGATGAAGGAGGCAATGTGCCAATGAGTTGACTTATGAAATGGCCATGCACATCACATTGTCATAGAAGATGACGATACTAAAGCTGTTCCTTCAAAGAATACATATCACAATAGTGGAGTTTGTGATAAAAGCAAAAGAGTTGCTGAAGGATACAGATCACCAAGAAGAAGTGTTGTTGAGGTGATCGTGCTTGTCGACAAAGCAAACAAACGACAAACAAATTTGTTGACAAAGGAGATTCAATGGTGACATGTCGAGTTCAAGAGTTGTGGTCAACGATCTATGTTTGAATCAAGAACATCGACAGAGGAATGGATGATCTGGAGGCGGTACAAAAAGAGCAGATACAAGGTGGCGTCGTTTTCCAGTGTTTGCCAAATTTCAGGGCCTCAAAATCAACAAATAAAGAAAGAGTGATTTTGGCAAAGGGACTTGCGCGCCGAGCTCTGGGAGGATGAAAGACTTGCGCACCATATGTTTTTGAGGATCAGAACATCCAAATTTGGATAAGGAAAGAAGGTCGCGCAAGTGTTGGTTGGGTCACGAAAGTGAGTTGCGCGACAGAGTTTATTGAAGGCAAGACTTACGCGCCGTCGAGGGACTTGCGCGCCGCCGCGCAGGGGGTCCAGTTTGCCTATAAATACTAGACCACCCCTCCTCATTTCCAACGGAGCTCAAGACTTTGAGATTTTTCGAGCTCTCGTCGCGCAGGTGGTTGAGCCGCGCAAGTAGGGGTTGCGCGCCGAGTGAGGGTTGCGCGCCCTAGAAGATTTGGGGGAGAAAGGAAGTGTGTCGCGCAAGTATTAAGTTCAAGAAGGCAGTGTCGCGCAGGTGCTTCAGTGACACTTGCGCGCCAGTTTAGACTTGTGCGCCTGAGACTTGCGCGCCGACGGGAGACTTGCGCGCCGGGCTTGAAAAGGAGACCCAGACACTATTGAAGCACGCCCGCCTTTCTGGAGCTGCACAAGAGCTGAAGATAGCCTGATACTTTCGGTGCAAAGCGAGATTGAAGAAGAAATCTAAATGATACATGCATGATCTCATGCATACATGGTGAATTGATTCTGACGAATGCCGAGTAAGCTGAACATCATTTATTGAGCAATCACATCAGTGATTGTGATTCAGGAAAACGAAGACAAGGGGATCTAGTGCATTCATTCATTGCACTAAAGAAGAAGGATTGAACTAAAAGAAGCATCAAATCTGAACCCTGATGCAAGCAACGTCTCATGCTGAACAGGAGACGAAGAACTTCAATGCACACTTATTGAAGAGACCTTCACGTCTATAAACTGAGTGGGACCTCACCAACGGCAGTGAGCCAGGGGGAGTCAACGGGAGTGAC
Source organism: Viscum album (assembly GCA_963277665.1). Taxonomy (NCBI): domain Eukaryota; kingdom Viridiplantae; phylum Streptophyta; class Magnoliopsida; order Santalales; family Viscaceae; genus Viscum; species Viscum album. The sequence continues at coordinate 52,025,690 of OY728138.1, read as the reverse complement.
CCGAGGGACGCAATGAGCTATCCCTGAACATTTGTAAAGGCAGTGAGCCTGGGACAGAGTGTTTGTACCCGAACACTTGTAATCCGCAGCTAGTGAAGCATAGTGGACTTAGGTACGACCGACAACCTGTCGGCGTATGCTCCTTGGACGTAGCCCTTAGTGGTGAACCAAGTAAAAATAGATGTGTCATCTCTCTGCATGTGAATGTTTAATTGATGTTCATATCCATCATACAGGTTTAAGTAGTTCCTACCAACGTGGGAACAAGATCCAAAAATTTAAGAAGAAAAAGTTTCCACCCTGATTCACCCCTCCCCTCTCAGGGTGTCCCGGGGTCCTACAAGTGGTATCAGAGCGAGGTTAATGTATGTTGGATACTACAGTAATCCTAGTCAGAAGAGGATTTGAGTTTCGTTCCTAAAGTCAACAATGAAGAGCAGTCTTGATAATGACGCAGTCATTTCTGAGCAGAAGTCTACATCTAGGAAGACCATGACAAACAGGAAAAAGAAAGAGAAGAATCAGCTGAAGAAGTCCCTCATATCCAAAGGAGATGCAGTGTCTTGTTCTCCATGCCATTCCAATAATGAAGAAACATCAGGCTTGGAAAGTATCAAGCAGGTGGTTCAGGATTCTTCCAGAAGAAAGGATGACACCCCTAATTCAAGCTTTCAGGAAAAACGCAAAACATATCTGCATGATATTCCTGAAGAAAGGGTTGCTATTATTTGTAGCCTATTCCAATCTATGAAGGTTGAGATCACTCGACTAGAAATAGAAGCTGACAATATGGAAAAGGGGTTGGAAAGAAAAGTTATGGAAAGTATGAAGCTCACCAAACAGGTGAAAGTCTTTGAATAAAAAGAGGAAGTCAATAAGACTCTAAAAGAAAAGATCCATGCACTTGAAGCTGAGTTGAAGAAGAGCAATGAAGTCAAGAGTTTTTGTTTGGAAGAAACTTCCATGAAATTCAGGGAACTTGACACTTTGTTACAAAACAAAGTTAAGATGCATGAAGATGAGGTTGAAAGATTGAAGAAGACTTGTGAAGAGAAGATGATCATGATTGAAGATCAGGAGATCATCCTCAATATTGAGGGTCAAAAATTGGAAGCCCAGTTGACCAAGATTGAGAATACACATATTGAGACTTCACAAAAGAATGAAATGAGTGATTCTGGTACTCAATGTTCATTGGAGGCTACTAAAGCTGAAGTACCTCCAACATGTGACAAGAAGATTATGACAACTCTTGAGTGTCCACCTCAAGAATCAGTTTCTACCGGTACTCAATGCTCAATGGAGGATTCTATTGTCAAAAGACCTCCAACATGTGATAAGAAGATCATGACTTCGCTCATTGATCTATCACAGGCAACTGAGAAAGTGAAGGTACCATCCAGACCATCTTGTACTCATGTTTCTAAATACACTCCGACAATCAGTGCAGGTGGGAAGAAAAGCTCTAAACAAGAATGGATGAGGATAGGTTTGAAGAATAAACCTACCACCATGACTAGGGTGGATAGGAAGAAAATGGAGGAAGCTTCTTCCTCAAATAGAGCACAAACGATTAAGCAGATTGCCCAACAACTTAATACTGAAGAAACAAAGAAGAAAAGATTTGTGGGCCAATGTTGGTGCTGCAATAGATTTGGGCACTGTGCACTGGATTGTTTTTATAATCCCTTTCATGGAAAAGCACAGGGAAAGCCTATATCAAAGGGGAGGAAGGCAGAGAAGAAGAAGCAACATCCACAGGTCCAAAAGCATCTATTTACAGCAAACAGATTTGGAATGCTTGATAACATCTGTGATGTATGCAACGGCAGTGGTCATAAGAATGGTGCATGCCTAGGTCAACAGATATCCAGAGCTGATAAGAACAGAAGACCACACAATCCATCTAAGTATGAAGAAAGTACCTTGGGAAGAAATCAGAAGAATATGGCGAACACATCACTCCCCAAGAAGATATCAAGTAGGCAAGCTGAGAAGACCCAGGATTTTAGATCCATGAAATTGAAGGGTCATTCATCCAAAAGAAACACTAAGTGGGATGAATCTCGGATGAACCCATGTGGAAGACCTAAACCAGCTGCAAAAGTTCCACATGACATATTGGTCATCTGGCCAGAAAATTTGAAAAGAATAAGGAAATTTGAAGATGAGAAGGCCAAGGCTGGTGACAAAGGAAAAGGAAAACTTTCACATGATGAAGACACAGTGGAGGAGAGATTGCAAACAAAGAGAAACACACGTGTCAAAGAAGTTCTGTGTGAGAGATGCAAGAAATCTGGTCACATTGCAAAAGGTTTCCTAACCTTAATACCAGAGCAAGAAATAGTCCTTAAGAGGAGTAAGAATGTATCATTCATGATGGATGCTAAGAAAAACAATTCTCCACACAAAGCAGAAGAGAATGTGAATAGAGCCATGCCACACCGACAGATGTCAGAACACATGTTCAAATGTGCAGGCATGAAGACTGGAGTGAACAGAGGAACTTGGTTGAGAAAAGAACCTCAACCAAGCAAGTATTCGTGATGAAGCAAGAAGGATCCACCTTATTCCCGTAATCATTTGTGTATTGTATTTGTGCTAACAATGCAGGGAATTGAAGGTGAAGCATACTCTCAGGGGGAGAACCTGAGAAGTAGTGAATGCTGTCAACTCTTGATAGCGAAGATGAAGAAGTTTCCATCCTTTGTGGATTCTTCAATTGATATTCAAGGATTATGATTATGAAGGATCACTCTTGATGAAGATGATGAGGAGTGTTTCCCTTGAGGAGGAGAAAAATGAAGAAGCTTCCATAATCACTGTTTCAATCAATATCAACTCCAGGTGGACTCAAAAGCAGTTATTCTGTGAATTTCTTGAAGAACACACCAATGGAGAAGGTATGTCATTTCTCAATCTCCATCCCTTGGTTTCTCAGATCAAATATTATTTTAAAAAGGGGGAGTAACTGAATTGATCAGTGACATAAAGAGAATGGAAGTGCTCCGAGGTCACTTATCCTGTCGATTGCACTTGAATGTTTTTGATCTATTTTCTGAAGTGAGTGCAGGAGTTTCAGGTTGATTATTATTTATCATAGTGATTTTTCTTAATCCTGAAATAAAAGTGGTAAACCCTTGAAGACAAGATACATGAGTTCTCATCTCATGTTGGTATCATGATCTGTGGATAATGGACAGCCTTGTTGACTTAATCAAATCCTCTTGTTTTCTACATCGAGCACTGCTCAAGTAGACATAGAGTGAAATGATTAATGAAACTTTGCTTAAGTGAGGATTGATACCCTCCCTACCATGCGCTTTGTATTTCTTGTCAATAAGGGGGAGAGAAAGTGAAATGCAGAAGATTCTCATTTTGACATTGACGGATTCATTTCAGAAGATGTTTAAGGTATTGACAATAAAATACAAAGGGGGAGATTGTTGGAATCACTTTGTGTATAAGGTTGTATTTGTTGTCAATAGTTGTCAATGCAGATCAAAATGAAGGTGATCATGAAATACTCCGATGAAGTAGAGGAGTGGTGATTCAGACGATTGTTGTGCTGATCGTAAGTTCAAAGAACATGTGTCAATGGTGATACATTGTTTACAACAATGAAGAATGTGAGGAGTAATCCATCCAAGGATGAGTAAAGAAGGATGGTGTTTTTGGATGAAGACCATGCAATTCCTCCTTATTGCATAAGAACCATGGGCTTTGATGAAGACCATGCAATTCCTCATTATTGCATGAGAATAATGGGTTTTGATGAAGACCATGCAATTACTCATGATTGCGTGAGAACCATGCTAGATACTTCTTGACGGATTAAATCACATGGTTTGCATGAAGTTGATCATGACAGTTGATGAAGGAGGCAATGTGCCAATGAGTTGACTTATGAAATGGCCATGCACATCACATTGTCATATAAGATGACGATACTAAAGCTGTTCCTTCAAAGAATACATATCACAATAGTGGAGTTTGTGATAAAAGCAAAAGAGTTGCTGAAGGATACAGATCACCAAGAAGAAGTGTTGTTGAGGTGATCGTGCTTGTCGACAAAGCAAACAAACGACAAACAAATTTGTTGACAAAGGAGATTCAATGGTGACATGTCGAGTTCAAGAGTTGTGGTCAACGATCCATGTTTGAATCAAGAACATCGACAGAGGAATGGATGATCTGGAGGCGGTACAAAAAGAGCAGATACAAGGTGGCGTCGTTTTCCAGTGTTTGCCAAATTTCAGGGCCTCAAAATCAACAAATAAAGAAAGAGTGATTTTGGCAAAGGGACTTGCGCGCCGAGCTCTGGGAGGATGAAAGACTTGCGCGCCATATGTTTTTGAGGATCAGAACATCCAAATTTGGATAAGGAAAGAAGGTCGCGCAAGTGTTGGTTGGGTCGCGCAAGTGAGTTGCGCGACAGAGTTTATTGAAGGCAAGACTTACGCGCCGTCGAGGGACTTGCGCGCCGCCACGCAGGGGGTCCAGTTTTCCTATAAATACTGGACCACCCCTCCTCATTTCCAACGGAGCTCAAGACTTTGAGATTTTTCGAGCTCTCGTCGCGCAGGTGGTTGAGCCGCGCAAGTAGGGGTTGCGCGCCGAGTGAGGGTTGCGCGCCCTAGAAGATTTGGGGGAGGAAGGAAGTGTGTCGCGCAAGTATTATGTTCAAGAAGGCAGTGTCGCGCAGGTGCTTCAGTGACACTTGCGCGCCAGTTTAGACTTGCGCGCCTGAGACTTGCGCGCCGACGGGAGACTTGCGCGCCGGGCTTGAAAAGGAGACCCAGACACTATTGAAGCACGCCCGCCTTTCTGGAGCTGCACAAGAGCTGAAGATAGCCTGATACTTTCGGTGCAAAGCGAGATTGAAGAAGAAATCTAAATGATACATGCATGATCTCATGCATACATGGTGAATTGATTCTGACGAATGCCGAGTAAGCTGAACATCATTTATTGAGCAATCACATCAGTGATTGTGATTCAGGAAAACGAAGACAAGGGGATCTAGTGCATTCATTCATTTCACTAAAGAAGAAGGATTGAACTAAAAGAAGCATCAAATCTGAACCCTGATGCAAGCAACGTCTCATGCTGAACAGGAGACGAAGAACTTCAATGCACACTTATTGAAGAGACCTTCACGTCTATAAACTGAGTGGGACCTCACCAACGGCAGTGAGCCAGGGGGAGTCAACGGGAGTGACCCGAGGGACGCAATGAGCTATCCCTGAACATTTGTAAAGGAAGTGAGCCTGGGACAGAGTGTCTGTACCCGAACACTTGTAATCCGCAGCTAGTGAAGCATAGTGGACTTAGGTACGACCGACAACCTGTCGGCGTATGCTCCTTGGACGTAGCCCTTAGTGGTGAACCAAGTAAAAATAGCTGTGTCATCTCTCTGCATGTGAATGTTTAATTGATGTTAATATCCATCATACAGGTTTAAGTAGTTCCTACCAACGTGGGAACAAGATCCACAACTTTAAGAAGAAAAAGTTTCCACCCTGATTCACCCCTCCCCTCTCAGGGTGTCCCGGGGTCCTACAAGATGTTGGTAAATATTGGTAACTTGATCTAGAATACTATGGAGGAAGATTAAATAGGACTCATGAAATGGGGAACTTTTAACGAAATATTCTTTGATAAATATTTTTCTCCTGGGAAATGACCTGAAATGAATAAAGAAATCCTTAGAATAAATAAAAATTTAGAATAGAGTGTTTTAGATAATGAAGTTACCATCATAAGACTAGATAGGTATGTAATATATTACATTTGTGATTCAAAATAAAAGATTCATCATTTCATTAATGTTATTAAGCCAATTCTTCAAAGGGAACTGACTTCTAAAACATTATCATTATATGATGAAATATTATTAACTTCCATAAAAATAGAGAATGAGTTTTCTAGATCCAATATGTTCAAGGGAAATAAATAGAAGAATATTCCTTCTGATAACCATGGAAAAGGTTAAGCATCAAAGAAGAATAGGGGAATGAAAGAATTCCCATTATGGAAAATATGTGGAAAGAATTGGCATGGGGAATGCTTGAAAGGCAAGGGTGTTTGTTTTAAGTATAGAGAAAAGGGTCATTGAGTTTATTAATGAATGGGGAAGAAAAAACAATGATGTTTAATTGTTTAACTATAATAAAATTTGGAATTATTATAATCAATGTCTCAAGTGTCAAGAGAATATAAAATAGAATAGGCCAAGGGGAGAAGGACAAGGTTGTGAGATCACTACATCTGAAGTAGAAGTACTCAATGACGTGTTCATAGGAAAAATAATCGTATCTTAAAATTTATACAATTATTTATTTTATTCTATATCATCGTAATCTATTATATCTACCCAGTTTTCTAGGAAAATTAGTTATTTACATATTGATTTTAAAAGGGAGTTGTCAGTAAAAACCCCTAAGGGAAGTCTCATTGTAAAAAATATGCCAACAAGTTCCCATTATATGTTATAAAAAAGATTTACTTGCTGAACTTATCATCGTCTCTATGGTCAACACGAATAGAATCATCAGTGTCGAATGAATTTCAAAATATGATGCATTAATTTATTGTAATAATGAAATTATGATTTGTAAAGAAGGTGTGTAATTACTTATACTTAAAGAAGAAACTCCATCATCTTATTCTTATGTAGATCCACCCACGGTATCTCTACTGAAAAATATTATTTTTGAGGATGAGAAAAAACACTTAGGGATGATGAAAGTAATATTAAAATTGAGCATTTACTAATTTTATTATAATACATTGTTTAATTTCTTGAGGAATTACAAGGACACAACCCAAAACATGAAGTTGAGTCTACCGTTGATTTAATCCCTGATTCAAGACCAACATCAAAGAAACCGTAAATAATTATCAATGTGTAATTAGTGTAACTTAAGAAAAAACTATAGGATTTGAGTAATAATAGATTTATTCTCCCTAGTGTTTCTCCATGGGGAGCCTATGATCTCTGTGTTATGAAGAAAGATGAATCCTTATGTCTATGAATTGACTATATAGAAGTTAATTCTATTACAATAATGGAAAAGTATCTTAGGATTCTAATTTATAATAACTATTTCACCATATCTATTCATACATCTAATGAAAATAGTATTCAAGGAATATCTTGATGATTTTTTTGTTGTATTACATTATGAAATTATGGTGTATTCTACAAACTATGAAGTCTATAACAATCACTTGTGGATCATTCTTGAGACTCTCAAAAGTAAAGAGTTATATGGTAAATTTAGAAAGCGTGAATGATGGATACATGATTTTTTTTTCTTAGCCATATTTTCTATATAGATGGACTTTCAGTTGATTCTACAAAGACAAAGGAAATCCATGATAGGCCTGTGTTAGTAAACATAAATGAGTTACATAGTTTCAATTGTTTAGAAGATTACTATTGGTATTTCATTCATAATTTTTCCTGATCTTCTGGCCCATTAACAAAGATCATATATAAAATGGATATGTTCATATGGGAAAAATAATGTGCACAATATTTTGAAGGATTGAGGAGAACATTAGTCAATTCTCTGATTCTAACTTTATTATCAGGTAATGATGAGTTTGTGATATATAGTGACGCATCAAGAGAAGGATTGGGTCATGCCATTATGAAAAATGATAAAGTTATTGCATATGAATCAAGGCAATTAATGACTCATTAACAGTATTAACCAACTCATGATCTTAAATTACATGGTGTAATCTTTTATATGAAGATATAGAGACAATATCTCTATGTAGAAATATGTTAGATATATATATATCATAATATTTTGAAATACATATTTATATAGAATGAACTCAACATGAGTCAAAGATAATGGATTGAGTTACTCAAAGAATAATATTTTTCAATACAATACCAGTTAGGAAAAGAAAATAATGTAGAACATACATTTAACAGGATAAATCATGCACTTTTTACCCAAATGAGGATAGAGAATTATCCTATATTCATGGATTTAGTAAATATGGATATGAGAATTGTTATGGAAGGGTAAACATCACTCCTTTTCAAATGACCACTAAACCATATTTACTAGAGAAGATAAAAATGTCTCATTATGATGATGAGAATTTTAAAAATAAAATTAAAGCTATTTAGGGGAGAAGATTTAAATACTTTGTGTGTGGTGATGGAATTCTGAAATTTTGAAATATTTTATGTTTTCCATCAACACCTTTTCTAAAAAAGGGAACTATTAGATAACGCTCAAATCTCAAATGTATCTATTCACCATAGTAGTACCAAAATGTATAGAGATATGAAGGATCATTTTTGGGGGATAATATGAAGTGGTAAATTTATGACTATGTGTTAATATGCCTAGTTTTTAAAAAATTTAAGGCTAAGAGATAGCATCCCAGAGGATTTATGCAACAAATAACAATTCGTATGTAGAAGTGGCATGACATTACTATGGGATTCACCACTTTTTTACCCAATCCCCATATAAATAATAATACGATATGGGTTAGTGTTGATCGCCTTAAAAAGATGGAACATTTTATTTCTATAAGAGAAGACATACCTATTGATAACCTATAATGAATTTATATTAATAATATTTTAAGACAACATGATGAACCTATATCGATTTTGTCTTATTGAGATCCCTATTTTACATTAATATTCTAGAATATTCTTCAGAAATATTTAGATATTGAGCTTCATTTGAGTAATTCTTATCACCCTTGTACAGAAGGATAGTCTGAAATAATTATTTAAACCGTAGAAGATATGTTTATATCATGCTCACTTGACATTCAAGGTATGTTGGATCAGTATTTACCTTTGGTATAGTTTTTCTACAATAACTGTTTCTATTCTAATATTAAAATGGAGCCATATAAGAATTATATAGGAAACTACTTTGTACTACAACTTGTTGAGATATAGTTGGTGAGAGGAAAATTATACGACCAGAACTTAATGATTAAATAATGGAAAAGGTAAAGAATATTTAAGAAAATATTAAAGTATACCAAAGTAGGAAAAATAATTATATTGAAGATCAGAGAAGAGATTTTTAATTTCATGTCAGAGGTCATGTAATTATGAAAGTATATCCATTGAAGGGTTTCATAAGGTTCGGTATGAAAGGAAAACTTAGTCCTAGGTACATCGGATTATTTGAAATTCTAGAGAGAATTGGAGATATAACATACTGAATTAAAAGTGTACCAAGAATTACCATAGTCCATGATGTGTTCTACATATCATTTCTAAATAATTACATTCCTTTACTAATACATTTACTCACATATGAAGAAATATAATTGAAACATGAATTTTCATAGTGCGAAGAACAAATCGAGATTCATGAAATAAGAGAGAATGTATTGAGAAATCAAATAACTCAACTTGTAATAGTTCTTTGGAGAAACCATAAAATGGAAGAACCAACGTGGGAAATTGAGGATGTTATGAAGAAGAACCACCCCAACTTTTTATAAGGAAATATTCATGAAAAATTTCTTGGTTGAAATTTTTGAAGGAGGGAAGAATACAACAGCCCAAAATTTATGGTTTGAATCTTATAAAATAAAATAAATTTATTTGATTGTTTAAGTTTCACAAATGAACTGTGATATACTACTAAATATTAATTTTATCATAGGAATATTAATTTTACCATTAATAATATTAATGTGCCCATTAGAATAAAAATATAAAATATGAATGTATAAATAAAATTTAGGTATCTCATAAATGAATATATGATATATTTATATCATAGAATAAGTAAATAAATGTTTTAAAAATGACAAATTAAGTGTCGGTATTTTTGTTAGTAATAATTTTTTTAACAATTTTATAATTAATATAATGATTTAAAATAAAATTCATTAAATATATTCATAGATTAATAATTTTTAATTATAAGATAGTTTTATAAGTCCTTAATTTTTTTTCAAAGTGTCATAAAATTAATTATAAATTTGAAATCATTATTTGTCAAATATATGATGATTTTAAATAAAAATAAAATTTATCGTATTTAGAAAATTATTTACATAAAATAGAGCCCATTTTTTCTGTCATCATGTCATGATTTTATGAAAGTAATTTTCTGGTAATTATCTGAAATAGTTTGAATTTCCAATGAATAATAAATTACAACTTTCACGTAATGAGTGCATGATAAATTTCATCATTCATGATGTATTTGTGAGATAATTATTTATATAACATCAAGATTGGATATTATATATTTAATTTAAAAAATTATTTATTAAAATACAATAATGTCAATTTCTAAACCTAAAATCATTTCTAAAAAACTAAAGTAAAAAGTAATTCTTCAAAATAATAATTTCTATTTTTTCTACTTTCCATTTTAATAATCTAATATTATCGAATTATAAAGGTTTTTTTAAGTATTAAACCCATTATATGATATTAATATGTAATTTATATAGCAAAAAATTCACCATCAAAAGTCTCACCTTTGATATAATATATTTTTTAATATTTTATTCTAAAAATACAACTCTCCTCATGTATAAATAACTCTATACATTCCCTTTGAAAACCACACATACCACCCACTATAAATCCAAATATCATCCCAAATTCATATATCTTAATACAATTATAATCGATAGGTACATCCTGGAGTAACACAAATCCTTATTATTTTTTCTAATTAATTTCAATAAAATATACTATAAATTTATTTATAAGGTAATTTAACATGTTATTAATGATTATAACCTACTAAAATTATCATATATATTCCATGTTTAAATTTCATACTCCCTTTTCCTATACTTATGGTAATGTCTTGTTAATGGTTTTTTAACCACATAAAGAGACATTGCCTTGAAAATAATTATAACCACCATCATGGATGTAAAATATGAATTAGTTATAATATATTAATATTTATTTACATTTATTAAATTCTTATATAATTAATTATACTAATGTATTATTTAAATTGAACAAAATAGGGAAATTGAGGTAAAACGGGATATTTTTAATAAAAGAATGATATCAAAATGCTTCAATTTCATCAAAAAAATTATGAAATTTAATAAAATGATTATAATAGATAAATATTTATATAAATTAATATAATTAACTTCTAGATCAATGTTTAAATAAACAAAAGTTTATTATTCAGGAGGCAAAAAAATGACAAAATTAAGCAGGAATTAAGGTAAGGGACTTCACCTCAATTTCCATTTTATTGAGACTTAACTGGTAATGTGAACTGAATCATTTTTATATGGTGTATATACTACCTCTATGAGATAATTTATTATTTTAAATTATATTAAATATCCATATTTAATATATCATGTATATAATTATTGTCTAAGATATATACATTTTTTACAAATAGTTTTATCATTGAATGTTGTCTTAATTTGGGAAATATTGTTGAATAATTACCCTATACTCACTATAGATATTTTTATAAGTAATATTTTCTATTAATTAAATCAATTTATTGAAACGTTTTTGAAATTTTAGAAATGTTTGGGTCCCACAATATCTCCTCAATGCATATGCATGTCTCGTGAGACAAAATAGTTGGCGATAAAGCCTTCATGTTTGTTTTTAAGAAGAATCAGATGGATTTCAAACCCCATAAATATACCATATTAATGGTATAATAGTTTATGTTCTATATACATGAAATCTAATAATTAATAATTTTCTTCATTCAAAATTCAATTATTATCATCCAGGATATTTTCACTATGAAAAATATCTATGGATTCTTCTATTCTTAGTTGGTTGATGGGTGACATTTTTCAGTTATTTACATTACCATAATGATTTTGTCTTATTGAATTTTATTCATTTATTATTGAACCAAGATAAACTTATTGAGCATTTAAGATCACCCTTTTATTTGTTTTCCTTCCCCAAGTTTTGATGATTATATTTTTGAATAAGTGTTAAAGAGGCATTTTATTCTTCCTTTATTATGTTCTTGGTATAATTACCAATTAAATAAGGGAACAATGTATGTATCTAATTCCAAAATACTAAAAAAATGATTTATCCATGCTGTTTTTGTCTCTTGTATTTATTTCTTTATAATAAAATGACCAATGACTCTAGGCTTCTTGGGTAAAGGTTGTTACAAAATTTATACTAATATTAATTAATTTATATTTTATTTAAATTTACCCTAATTAATGGCGAATTTACAATAATTTATAATAAATTATAATACTTATTATAAATTAATATGAAAAATACCTTAATAAAGTCAACATTTATTAGTAAAAATCATCAATAAATAGGTAAAATTGACAATATTTAAAAGTAAATTGTAATTTTTTAATTTCTACTCTTTCTTGGATCGTATTTTTCTTATATAAAATTAATAACTAAAAAATTACTTATTTTATATTTTTATAAAAATATGGAATAAATAATTCAACAATAATAATTATTACATGGCCGTGATTGGATAAATCATAATAGGAATCCAAATAGTTCTAGTATAAATCTGATATATATTGAGGTTGTGGAATCATTTTTATCAATTGAATCATTAAACCAGGAATTATTTTAGAATGGAAAATTTAGATTCCATGTATGAAATTTGATCTAAGGTGGTTTGAAATTTTTGGAAATGTTGGGGTTCATCTATTAATTTTGGTTATTGAAAATATTATGTTTTTTTGGAATGAATATGGTGAACACAATTCTGTAGAAGATACTAATGATTTAGTTCTTGACCCATTAGGGTTTCAAAAATTAGTACATGATGAGGTTGGTCCATCTTTTAAATAAATTGAAACTCTAGATGACAATGATTTAACTCCAGAGTTTGAGCCATCTCAATTTTATGAGATGATGAAGTCTGCAGAGGATTCCTTATATCATGGTGGAAATATAGGAAAATTGGAAGGGGTTTAAAATTTTATGGCTTTTAAATCTGATAATGGAATATCAACTAGATATTTTGATCAAATATTATCTTCAGTTAGAGTACTGTTATATAAAGGGTGTTTGTTGCATAAAAATTTATATGAGAGTAAGTGGATGGTTCATAATTTCAATCTTGGTTACCAGAAGATTCATGCATGTTCAAATGATTAAATTTTATATTATGGTGAAAATGAATCATTAGTAAGTTGTACTACATGTGGAAAAGCGTGGTTCAAAGAGGATCAATTAGGGAATTCTGGATTGACTCCCATAAAAAGATGAATTATTTCTTACTTACAACTAGATTTTAGAATTTATTTAGGACTCAGAACACAATGCCATTGAGTTCATGTTAGAAAACCTATATTTCAACATGTAAAATATTAAATAAACAATTTGATGGTGACTAATGAAAAAAATTCCATGTATATCCATACTTTTCATTAGAATCCTGAAATATGCGACTGGGTCTTTCTACTGACGGTTTATGTCTATTTGGTTCTTATGGTTTCCAATATTATTTTTCAACCATCTGTATAACTCTTAAAATTTACCTCCTTGGATTTTGATGAATGAGACATAAATATTTTGGAGATTATTAATAATAGGAAATCCAAAAAATAATATCTAAGTTTATTTGACATCATTTATTGATGTGTTAAATTCATTATGGAATAATCATGTTATTAAATATGATTTTGTTGCAAAAAAAATCCTAATGAAAGCTGTATTGAAGTTGAAAATTAGTGACTTCCTAGAATATAACTTGTTGTCTGGATGGAGTACACATGGTCCAAAATTATGTCTATATTGTAAGAGTGATGGAAATTATTTATTCCTATTAATGAAAAAAAACATTGTTTTTTATGATCATCAAATATTTTTTCTTACCTATCATCCATTGCAAAGGAACAAATATCACTTCAAAAAAGGTACAATTGAATGAAACGGTCCTCTAATAGTGATCTCAAGTATTGAGTTAAAATCTATTTTCTCTTCATTACCACCCATTAACTTTGGAATGATTATAAACCAACCAAATTTGATGACTTTGGGAAAGAACACAATTGGATAAAATGAGGCATTTTTTGGGATCATCAATATTGGCCTGATTTTTAGGCCAATCACATGTTGGATGTCATGAATATTGAGAATAATTATTTTTATAATATATTTTATACAGTTTTGGACTCACCTTGTAAGACCAATGATAATGTAATGTCATGATTAGATCTTTCCCAAAATTGACGGCGAGCAAAATTCCACCTTTTTAAAACAAAATATCATATAATTTAATGAAGTCAAAATTAGATTATACTATTTCAAAAGCAAATTAATTATCATTTTGTTATTGGATTATATATTTGAGGCTTTCAGATGGTTATGTTTCCAATTTGACTAGATGTGTCAGAAATGGTCATATTATCATATTAAAAAGTCATGTCGGTCATGTTATAATGAAAATAATTCTACCAACTGGATTTATCGGTTTGTTGAATTTTATTATTAGGGATATGAGAATATAAATATCATATTTTTTAAATGCAATTTTTGTGGAAACAACGAACTACGATGCACTACATAGACTATAAGAATTTGTTGTTTTAATTTTATATAAAATGGGAAAAAATACTCCAAAATTCTTTTATTCAATGAAACATTTTATATTAAATATTATATATGAATAAAAATGTTGATGAATGGTATATATTTAATGGATGTACTCATATTTGAGATACATGTAGAAATTGAAGAAAAAGGAACGTAATAAAATATTAGTTGATTGATCAATTTCATAATCTTATTCATAGATGTAAATTTCCTTTTATCCTATCACTATTTTTAGTCTGAATATCCCTAAAAAATAACTGAATAAAATTTAAAGAGGTAAATGTTAATGATGAAATTAAAATCATGTATTAGTTTTTTATTTTCCCGAAACATGATTTCGTGGAGTTTATGTAGGATGGATTTTCGATGATGAATTTTACACAACTCATACATATTTTCTACTCAATTGTGAAGAAATGGAACCATTTTTTCATTGAGTGATACTATAAATTATTCTATAAATTTTTTTAAAAGTAAAATAATATTATACTATATGTATATTATATGAAAATAATATCATGAAATAGTTTCCAAAAATTACAGCAGAAGCTCTTGAAGAACGTTAGAAAAATAATTTTTCTAGAATTTTTAAAAAACTGGTAATGTAAATTTTAATGGTTTACCATATAAAATCAATTTATTACTTGTTATATTGATAATTATTTTTAAAATTTTAGTTATCTCAACATGTTGATAAAATTAATAATCGATTATGTGTAATGAGTATCCCATAATTCAAAATGGTTAAATCTTATAATGCAAATGTGGTGAATGTTTATTAAATTTCATATATGTGCATTTGGGGAATAAAAATACAATGAATAGTTTTGTTTTCATGAAAGGATATCGTCATAGATAAATTGATGTTGAATTTTATGGTATGCTGGAGGAAATAATTGAACTGTGTTATATGGGATAAAATTACATAATGATGTTTAAATTTAATTAGTTGGATATTTATTGAGGCTTTCATGTTCATATCCTCCATGGAATCGCTGATATAAAATATAAAATCCTTCTTGTAGTAAATGAACCATTTTTATTGGAACATCAGGAACCTCAAATTTATTATGAAAATTATTATTCTTCTTCAATATTTTTTTAATAGAGTAGAATAATTAAAATGAAATCTCATGAAAACCAATTTATCCAAAGTGGATATGGTTTTGCTAAAGTGTAGGGAATTTCAATTTTTCAAGAAACAACTCCATATACATATTTTCCACAAAGAGGAACAGATATCGATGATAACTCCCTACAGTTATGGGTCAAAGGTGATGCTAATGTTATTGACATAACAAATGAATTTTAAATATAAAGAAATGATTGATTTGGAGTTTTATGGAAATTACTGATAATAAGGATGAATATGAAGGTATTGACCACGTCATATACAAATATGAGGATGAAGATAAAGATTAAAAAAAATTAAATTTTGTTTAGAGTAATGATATATATATATATAATAATTATTAATTTCAATTATTTTTTAAAAATAATAATTTAATGTTTCATATGGCTGAAGACCATTTATCTAACATGTTACATGAGTTGGATGAGGCTACACTACCCGATGAAGAGCAGGATTCTTTTTCCTTATCTAACCCACATGTTCCTGGTAGTTCAACATAGACTCATATGGGTCTTGGTCTTATGAGGATGATGATTCTTGACCTTATCCCTGAGTGATGTCCACATCTTGAGTTAGATCCACGAATATAGAGGTATGTTTAGTAGTGTATTTTAGATAGAATTCATTAATTTTCATCAATTTATTTATATTCTAATTTTTTTTTCTGTTTCTTTATGATTTTGGATTGTAGATGTTGGATAGGGGAGTGGTATATTGTGGAATTATATTTATAGAACATGGGTGACATGGGATCAGATTCCTAATGATGTTAGACACTATATGTTCGATCATTGGATGATATGTAAATATATTTTATTTATTATGAAATTTATTTAATTATTAACTTTATATTGTACATTATTTATAGGGTTTATTGTATCCCATCGATGGTAACATGAATTCCTCTATCTGTGAATCCTAATATGTCTATATGCATGAGAGTTTCTATCAATATTTACACAATATGATGAGGAAAACCTTGCAGAAAATGGGAGTCATTGATTTTGATCAGTCTTGATGTACCCAACAACTAGATTACGTATCATCTAATTTTTGGGATAGATTATGCTCATACTATATGGGAGCAATTTTTTTGAGGAGATAATCATTAGGCTAGTAGAACCAAGGAAGGAAAAAGGTGATGCATCAAGCTCGTTATTGTATATTCAGTATGCAAAGACAAAATATGGTTAGTAATTTTCTAATAATTTAAATAACATTAAATGTGAACTATTTATTTAACACTCATATATTCATTCAAATATCCTGATATTATGGATTTTTATGTTTATAAGATGATGTACACGGATCATATCATTGGGGATATTATAGATGGTTTCCAACATCATATTGTTGTCAATATAATTTTTATGAGTTTTAAAATTATCTCTAAATAATATTTTAACTATAATAATTTTAAATTACAATTGAAGGAGTCATTTGGGGCCACATCTTCTCAAACACTTGATGATATTTAGGCCAAAACCAAGGATTATAGCACTAGTGTTGTAGGATTTGATGACACCACGTGGATACACTCGACTCAGTGTGACTTTGAGAAAGGTTGGGTTATTGGTATTAGATCTTGATTGATGCATGGTTGTTATTATGGTACCATTGTAATGTCATTGACTAACTTGAGGGGAGCTGATGTAGAATCATCACCATCTACCTCACAGTATGAGGAGCATCTGCAAGATCAGGGTGATCTTATGGAGACCATGCAAAGGGTGTATTAAGATCTATGTTGATAGTAGAAACAACAATAGGAGGAGATGTGTTGATGGAAGGAGAAACAACATGAGAAGATGATAGAGTACATGTGACAGCTACCCCAAGGTTTAGGGATGAAGCTCACTCCACCTCCTCCTCCATATGACCACCCCCCTTAGTGATTTATGTATTATTTTTGGCATGTTTATTTTGATAATCATTTTAATGAACATTTTTTATAGTATTTTTATCAATTCATATATTTTCAGTTTTATATAGTATTTTAACTTTTATGAGAGTATTATTTATTTATTTATTTATTTATTTATATTTTATTTATTATATTTTTAATTTTGTTTTACTTTTTTTAGATGAGAAAGATCACCCATTGAATATAATTATATATGATGGGTGAATCTTCCTATCACAAAATAAATATTTTTTATATTTCTAAAAATTATTTGTAATGGGATACCTACCTGTTAAAAAAGATATTATTCGTTATTGAACAATATAAAAAACTTTATTTGTGATGTTGTTTTTAGAAACCTGTCATTTGTGATAGGACCCCATCATAAATAATGATTTTTAATGTTGTAAACCAAAAAAAACATATACAAAAAACCAAAATAATATCGATTCCAATGTAATTAAGTGGGTCAAATATAACTGAATAATAATTATGTCACTTGAAAAAATATTCAAAATATACTGGGAATTTTAAATTAAAAAATTTACTGAAAATAAAATACTTTTATCAAAAAACAGTATATTTCCATATTTATAAAAAATATCAATATTTTCTGAAAAATCTCATAATTTCACCCAATGTAAATTTTTATATTACAATTCCAAAAATTATTTTAATTTCATCAAATACATTTTATAAAAGTTCAAAATTTGATTATAATAATTTTTCCATGAATAGAACTAAAAAATAATTTTTTAAGAAAACATATTTATGATGAATAAAATAACATTACTAAAAATTGATTGATTATCTACTAAAAATTTATCAATAATTTATATTTATTGATATATATATATCATAAATTAGTTAATACTAATCATAGGTACCAATTTAATAGCTAGGTTATAATTTTAATATATATATATCATGGGAGGGAAGGGAACAAGGTTTCAGACCATCTCACATCTATAGATATTATGAATCAAGTCCCCGGTATCATTTCCTTCCCTAGATCTCTCTTTTTGAAACCTAAAGGGGAGAATTTGATTAGAGGTGATGAGCTTGGTCCTCATTACATTAGACCCACCTAGATCTTTATTGGGTCTTCTTAACCCTTGATCATTTTGGTTTTTTATCAGGTAATACTTCTTTCCTATTTGATAAAATTTTATCTTTCATGATGATATATTTATCCAGGATCATTTATGTTTGGTGTGGCATGTTGAATACATCATTGAACATAAAAATCTAGGGGTCCCATGTAATGGTATATAAACTGAGTGTTGCATTTAATAAAAGATAAAATCTGTGTTGAATGTCATTTATAGTATCAAATATAATTTCATTATTTGAAAATATCAATGTGTTATTATTAATTATCTTAAGATATTTATTTCCAAGAATATTTTCAAGGTAAATTCAATCTCATCACATGAGAAATTATTACTCTTTAGTATTTTATTCTTAATCATACTCCACCCCCACAAATATTATATACCCATTAAAGTATGATATCATAATTACTATTAATATTCTTAATGTTTTTATACAAATGGAATGGAATTATTCTACCTCTATATAAAACTATATAAAAAATGAAAAAGTCATCTTGCGTTGGTAGGAATACCGCCTCAATGAACAATGAGTTTTATTTTTATGAATTATAGACATGGTATATTTAAAAGAGTAACTTAATTAAAAATATAATATTTTTAACATGAATAATATTTTGAAATAATAAATTATTTTATTTTTATACCCTATCATGTTCTATAGAAAATGATAGTGTTTTTTATATATGGGGGGACTACAGCCTCTATAGAACAACATATATCCTTTTACCATTACCACCTAATATGGATACCATAAAAAAATATCTAATGTATAAGAATGATGTTTATGATACTATTATCAATATGTACTGATATTATTTGATAATCTATAAGTGATGTTAATAGTAGATAATTATAGTGAAATTAACTCCATTAAATGAACATATCAAAGAGTCATTATTAATAATAATAAATTTTGGAATCCTATATAACTATATATATAATGTTATAATGGAATAATAATGTACTTAAAAATATAGAATTATGGAAATTTTGAAGCAATTTTAATACACTTTTGACTATGGTCAATATACGTGGGATGTTTCTAAAAAATTGATCGAACCACCTCATGTAATCAACATGAGAAATACAATATAAAATATTAATAACATAAGGTAATAGTTGGAGCTTATAATTTCAAATACATATGATTATGGATATAATAATATTTTTTAATAAAAATGTAATTTTATTATTCAGGATGTTAGGAAACCATGCATAATGAATCTGGGCCCAAGGTAAGGGTTTTTCTATCTAAATTTTCATTCATTGAGATATGACTCATATTCAACAATTCTTTATTTTTGTGGTTTATATATTGGTAATAGAATTATTTTAGTCATAAATATTATGAAATCTATGGTATTAAAATATTCATATCATATTGTACCATCATTGGATTTTAAATTCAAAATATTATGATGTTTTATGAGTTTTGATAACTCAAACGCCCTTTAATTGAGTTATAATGTCTCATATTAAACATCTTAGTTCTATGCATGCATTATTCCAGCTTAATATTTTGTATTGAATTTTTCATTTCCCCATGGATAAAATGAAAATTTTTATTCAAGTATTTCTCCCTAATTAATTTATTTCCCATAAAAGTAGAACATTGTGAAGAATAATTATCATTATATTTAATGATGAATTCCCATAATTTTATATAATTTATCTTCCCATCAATATTTTCCTTTTTTTAATTGGAAAAATAATTGTGTTTTCTGTCATTTTACCTTCAAATATCCCTTATACACTTTTTGAAATAATTATTTATTATCCTTTATTATGATTTAGTATTTCAACAAAAGTATTTTAAAAAAAATGTAACTTTCAAAACACCCTTATTATTTTTGGGTAATGTGTTTGATTTTATTTTTTCCCTTTTCCCAATATATTAATCTCATGTATTTAGAAACTTTTTGGTATATATTTGTCTTACATATATACCTAGTTTACTTTTCCTTCCACTGATGGAAAATAATACATGTTTTAAGTTACCTTCACAATTCTCTCTTTTAAGTTACTAAATTTAAGGGAACAACCCTATTTTTTTCCATGTCTACTACTACCCCCATTAATTTTTAACAATGAAAATATTTTAAAAAACTCTCATTATTTTATGGAAAATAAACCTTGTTAAATTATTATTTAAATTAAAATAATAATCTCCTTAATTTCCTAAATAATCTTTTACTCATTTTAAAAAGAATTACCTTTGTGGTTAATTTTTTTATTCTTATTTATCTTTGATACCCAATGATTGGTTCTATATTTTAACTCAATGTTCAAGGAATATGCCACATTATTAAAAAATGATCAGGGAAATTTATTTTATTCTTTCTTATCTTATTAATTCTTATGATACAGGCTCTGGTTATTCATTGAGATAGTATTATTAATCTCACTTCTTTATTGGGGGTTTTATTATGATTATGATATTTGTGTAGTTTCATTACCATTATGGCTCACATATTCTTTTACATGTTATGAATATGAAGCGTGCACCCTAATAAAATTCCACAACTATGGGTAATTTTTACATCTCATGAGATACCATGTTTGGTGCATGGTAGTTAGACTAAGAACACTATATTATATATTCACGGTGGAGATCCTTGAACTATGAATATAATGTCAGGATTTATAATATTGAGACATATTTATGATTCCATGATATTATGATACAATATCTTTATTCCATGTATCCATGTTTATCTTACATGCTTACGAAGTGGTAAATGTTTGTTCTTTTGAGATAACATGTCCTTCCTTCATTATTTATGGAATAATATTATTATTTTATGTTCATTTTAATAATTAATTTATCCCAAATAATTTTTTCTCATATTATTATGATCTAAAAATTTAAGATATATAAATATATTTTCCCTTAATGAGTGATTTATGTCAACCATTTCTTATGTTTCACATTATTTGATTCTAAAGATAAGTATAACTATTTAAATGTCTAGAAGGGGGTATATAAGAGTTTGATTATAGGGAATTGTTAAAGAGTTATTTAAAAAAATTTATCAATGTAATTGGTCCTCAAATAAACTAAAATAAAATGTTTTGTCACGACCTAACCCTAATAGTCTTGAGCCGCAACTACCCCAAGCCCGCCTCCATAGGCCAAGGGCTGGCGAAAAGCACCAAAGGAATAACAATCTCGGGGAGACCTTTGCCTAAGTAACAGTACACACACACACAACCAACTCAATGCAGAAGTGAAAAGTGAAAATGACACCAAATTACGAACTACCATATCCCAACACAAAGCATGCATCAACCTCTACAATAGAACGAGTAAAGTGATGAAAAGTACATTGACAAGTAAATTAAACAATAAAGGGAAAGACATGTGCCAATCTAGAAAAGTTCCACACCCCATAAATAGGTAAATGAAAGTAAACAACTAGTGAGTCTCACACCAGAAAATCCAAATATGACCATTGAACGCAGCCCAAGCTCATGTGTCCTCTACGCTTGTCCACAGTCTCGATCGACCTGTCTGTCTTCTGCAAGGGCACACCAAGTTCGGACAAAGCCCAAGCAGGGGTGAGTATGAAGATACTCAGTAGGATGTCCCAAAAGCTCATGGGAGCAACAAAGGAGGTACTAAAACAATGATTAGTAGATAGAACAAAGAACAATTTAAGAGTATAGTATAGAGAGTGCAGCTCAACCCAACAAAAGAAAGGAAGTAGAATCGTCCCATCGCAAGGAGCTAGAAACAGTGATAAGACGAACTTCTCATTCATTCTTCGCTACCTATAGTAGGAGAGTAGACTCGTCCAACCAAGAGGAGCTAGAGACGGAAATCACGTGGCATATCCCACACGTCTTGGTGGGAAAATCACCCATTTTCCTCAGGTGTCCAAAGGCCACGTCAAAGTTGTCACAACACTAATACTCACTACAAGAGTCTCACTCCAGTTGTAACGCCCCGACCCTAGTTACCCAGAGTCGGTGCATTATTACATAACATTGGCATGATCACAAGAAAGATCAAATCTCGAAAGACCGATTGGTTTAGTAGCCTTGGAAACACTAGATATATTCATAAGTTTTACATTACATCATGAAATGAAAAACTACTACAACAACATAATGTCTCCATAATCCACACTCATATCCCCACATAATATCCCTGCAGGTCATTCATAATTTACTTCTTCACTTCCTGGGAAAAATAAAACATATAAAAGGGGTGAGCTCAAATGCCCAGTAAGGATAACAATATAGCAGAAACTTTCATAAATAAGAATAAACATTTAAGGAAATGTATAACTAAAACAAAAGCCTTTCAAACATGAACTTTCAACATGGTATGGCATAAATAAAATGAAATAATGCTATTTACTTATTCACATAGATATTCTACTAATAGAATAATCACATGCAAAAATCAATAACCACTTTCATAATGTTGGAATGCATAATGCCAGACTATCATAACCACATAGTCAAGGCCTCGTGCCAAGACTACAAATAAGATTTTGTCAAGGCCTTGTGACAAGACACTATTTTGTCTCATGAGACCTACCGATGCATCGAGGAGCTATAGCGGGCTCCACCCGTCACATATTAAGTCCAATGCATTCCCATATGAAAAGGTTTGAACATAACATAAACATTCGTATTAAAACTAGCATACGAAATGTCAATACTTTCACCATAAACTATGAATGGTATAAAAATAGCACATCCACATTCAAAAATATCACAAAACCTTCAATAAAATATAGAAGTTTTGTATCATAATAAATCAACTTCAAATAATCTTAAAATCCATCAAAGGATGTTGACATAGATGAAATCAAAATTCTTTTTAATGAAATATCTCCTTTTATTTTGAAATCATTTAAGATCCATATAAAATAAAACATTTTCTTTGAAAATATTCTTATAATCTTGTAAGGGAAGCTTTGAAGATTTTATAACGGTGGAAAATAGCCGCACCCACCGTATAAGTTAAAAAAACATTCTTACCTTAATTCTGTTGAAAAGGTTAAAAAGGACCTTGTTTTGAAAACGACAGAAAGATTCCTTTATAAACCTCTTATAAAAAGTCAAACAAGGGTATAAATGACTTTAACCCATATTCTTGTAAATAATAAATATGTTTTGAAATACATTTCGAGGAAACATGGATGTGGATGATAAAGAAATCCCAGTAGATTATTACGTATAAACAACCTCGAATAATGAAGAGATTGTGAAATAACCCTTACCTTGTACTTTTCCTTGGTTGGGGTAGGTTAACCTCCTGTATAATGGTGAAATAATAGTTATTAAATTATACAAGAATCATATATATTAATATGATATCATATATGATCTTTTAACATTGATTTGTTAATAATATCTTAGAATTATCGTCATTTCGGGTGTTAACTTACTTATTTTCTTTTATATGTTTTGTTACATAAGCCATGTTTGTTGTATCTTATTCATATCCAGAATTATATCAAGTCCTTAAACATCATTTTTAAATCATCAAATGATAATTATACTTGAATGGATACGATGGAGAATGAATCTCATCGCGTTCGTGGAGACGGTAGTCCGTACGTACGCACGAGCGACAATATCATTATTTTGATATTAAAATAATATATAAATTGATGGTATATCATATATACAGAATCATTAACATGTTATATTTATTATTTACCTGAGATAAACATCATTATTATACCCATCCAAATAATATTATATTGAATAACAATTACACCACGATGTGGAGACGGTAAGCCGTACGTACACACGTATAGTGACATGTTATTCAAAGGGTGGATAGAATACTAAATATGGTTGTACCATATTTATAATAACATCACAGTATATGTGAGATACTGGAGTTATTATTTTAGAATGGTAAGAACAAATAAAGAATAAGTGGATGAAGAAAGGAACTTGAAAAGGGGTGGTGAAAACATTACCTCTTCTTCGGGTTCTTCCTTTTGATTTGATCAAAAGGGATCCATAAGTTGGCTTTCTGATCAAACTAAGGCCTCTAGGTTGTATTGAGGGATGTTGGGAGAGTATTTGGGCAGAGTATTGCCGAACCAAAAGGCTTTGAAGGTGTGAAAAAATGAGAAGTAGGAGTGCCTTTTTATAAGAGGGGTGAGGGGCACCTTTGGAAAAGCTTGAAATATTAATTTATAATAAATTCATATTCGGTTTCTAATGGCTCCAAAGTTGATTATTCAAAGGTTAAGGTGGTGATAGGTCTAAAACCACTCAAACAATAGAATTTAGACAGGTTTGGGTACTTATATTAACCTTATCTTTAAGTATTAACTCAAAGTTAATTAGTTTCACTTTTACAATGTCTCTTTGTATTTTTATATAATATGGTTAATAAACTTACTATATACATCCAAGCGACCCCCAAGTGGTCCATTAATGATGAACCTATCATGATATAAGTCTCTTGGACGATCCTTAGATTTTTAGGATTTTAATATCAATTAATAATATAATATTTGTTTTAAAAACTCTTTTATGTCAATTTTGACACTATTCAATAGTTGATTTTTGTGAAACTCATAACAGATTGATTACTTCGAAAAAAGTCAATTAAAGCAATCCTAATATATCATATTATCCTATAAAATTAGTCTAATTCATTAAAAGTTTCATATTATATTTATTTGGGTATTTATAATATCAATTATTTTAATTTTTCAATATTATAGTAATTACTACATCATCATTGTGTCAAAAATAAAATAAATTATTTAATGTATAAAAATTATACATAAATAATAATTATGTAGGAAATCTTTTTATATTTCTAATGAATATTTATAATCTAAAATCCAACATATATAACCCTATGTAACAATTGTTTTTCTAAAAGATATATGCTTGTGTCATTTTTGTATTCATTTTAACTTAATTAAAATAAAGTGTCATTATCACTTACAAGTGGATCCATGGTGTCCCCAAATTGACCCAAATATGCCCATAGTCGACCATGTATCAACCAATAGGGTTAAGACACGTTTTAGGGTAATTTAGTATTATTATAATATTATTTTTTAACCCTTATTTACCAGATTTACCCTTAACCATGGTAAATAAAATATTTACCGCAATAATTATTCGAAATGTCTAAAAATAAAAGTTACCTATTTAAACAATTTGAACATCCTGATTCCAAATATGGAATCCATTTTTCTAAATTCAAAACACAGATGTGGCAGAAATTAATTTAAAATTAATTCCCGCTGTCAAAACAAAAAGCGTGTTTTTAAGAGATAATAACTATCAAAAGATTGACACTTGTTTATGTTCGGTTTAATTGTAAAATTATGTCCAATGACCAAAATTATATTAAATGGTAAAAATATATTCTAAATATACTTTAAAACCACTCAAATTCATAAATTATCACTATTAATTATTTTGATTAAAAAAGTTGTTTTTAATTAAAATTTAGTAATTTTCACTATTCATCAAAATATGAAAGTTATCCGAAATGTACCAAAATTTCACCTTAGGATAAATTCAATATTCCGAATCCAAAAATGAAGTCCATTTTGAAATATAAAATATATATAATTTCAAAAATTAGGTATTACTATTCATAACGGCTAGTTTGATTGGTTGTGGTGTGTGTTAAAACTCAAGGTTGCGTACAACACACGCTACTGTATTATTCAAAGAAAACGTACCGTGGAAGCTTGGGATGTTTCATTTTAAATTTTTGATGTCCCCATTTAGTCAAAAAGTTTAAAATATTGTACTTAAAAAGGGTTCACTATTAAAAGTTGATAAAAGTGCAATACTGAAAATGAATTTGTTCTTGCATTATGTCTAAGATACTCATAATATGGAAAAATTATAAGGATTATATAAAGTTTAAAATTTATTTAATACTATTCATAACCTCTTTTGAATGGCTTTTTGGTAAGTAATTGTGCAAGTGAACTCGGTGTTGCGTGTAGTGCAAGTTATTGAATTATTTTGAAGAAATAACACATTATGAATTCTTGGGGTGTTACATTCTCCCCTCCTTCAATAAATTGCGTCCTCGCAATTTGAAATTGTTCTTCGAAAATAAAAGGTTAAAAGTAGAAAATATATTTGTGGGAAAACCCACATTGTAAATTGGGTTACTAAAATTTAGTCTTGATATGAGGAAAAGAGAAATCAAAGGGTCACCACCAAATTATGATCACGATTAGGAGAACATTGGTGGCAATTAGAGACATATAATTGGAGGAAAAACATAAATATTTATAGGTAGTGATTGAGGTCATCAATCACAAACAAGTGTAAAATTGAGGTCCTTAAATTCATCAATCTATGATGATTTGAAATACCATCGGTTCAACAAAACAAAGGGTATTAGGATAACACATTTTTGACATTTCAAAATATCTTAGTTGAAATCCCACACCGAAAAATGAATTAATGAGGCCTCTATTTAAAATAAAGAGTGGAAAGTATGAAGATTACCGAAAATAACACATACTAGGGTTCCATGTAGGAAAATATGGATATGGAAGAGAAATCTAACCATCAATTATTTGATGGAGAGTGGTAGAGAACATGGCTATGAAAAGGCCAACAATCCCAAAGCCATTAATTAGTGATGATTTAAGGTACCATCTAGGACAAAATTTTTGTTCTATGTTCCTTTTATTAATGTTGAGGAATTTATTTATGAGATTGGATAAGATCATAAGGAGATATACTTACTTTATAATTAGAGTTTTGTCCATTAATAAATTTCTACCACAAACTCATCTTTCACTCGTAAAAAAACTTCTATTTATACTATTCGTATAGGGTTCCAAAATAAACGAATTTATAATTCATCTACCAGATCTTTTAAAAAAACTACATTATTTAATCCAGGACATCTCTTGGGCCAGTGGTAGGTGATACACCCTTGTCGCCCTTCGGTTGCGGGTTCAAGTATCGCAGCCTTGCCGGACGCGACGGGTTGCTGCCCGACCTCTGGGTTGTCCTTTTATGGAAATCCAAAATAATCCAAACTAGAACTACCCAAAATACTTCTGTCCAAACTCATAGTCTAACATTTATAAGGAAGGTAAACATAATATAGATCCTTTTTACCTCGTAATAACATATGAATACCTTCATCATGTATTACCATATTCCTTATTGATTACATTCATGCTCCCATATTCCATATAGAATGCTGGATATACTTCATTAATCCAAAAAATGTTTTAAACCCCAACAATGATGGAATATACAAATCATTAATCAGTTCCAAGGTATTCAAGAATATCCAATATAATTTATCCAAAACAATCACATATTATTCCAAAATCACTACCTCAGTATCAGAACTATATTATGATTTATCATTCTCTCAACCATATATTTTCCAAAAATATATCCTGCTATTGAGTCACTTTTCTTTGTTCCACACAATCTCAAGTCCTTAATGAAATCGTACTGTAGTACAATCCTTATATACTCCATAATTATTATAACAAGTACATTGTTGATACAACACTCAATTGACATAATCAACATAAGAACTCTAATCATTCCTCTTCATCTGTGGTAGTATCATAACTTGATTATTATCCAATAACATCATTTGTGGCATATTCTGATGACTAGGACATAGGTTCGCATAGTGTCCAAACTCCTTGCAAATGAAGCATTGTACATTTGAAACCATTTTCTTACCCTTGCAGTCACGTACTTTGTGCCCTTTTCCTCCACACTTATAACAAACTCCCATTCCTTTCAGGAAAGTTCCAGGGTGTTTCTTTCCACAGTTATCACATATGGGAAAATTCTTCTTTTTCCTCTTCCCTTTATCCATCTTTCTCTCTTCCACCCTTTTCTTCTCTTGCTTCCCTTCAAATCCATAGGACTCATTAAACTCTTTACTTATCTTATCAACACATGATATTATATCTTCATATGATGATAATACATGCAAGACTATTTCTCTTGTAAATTCTGGCTTAAGACCATAAAATATATGATCCTTCTTTATCTTTGTATCATGTGCATTGCTGGAGTTCTCATTCCTTCTTCTAGGCACCATTTCTAAACATTGTCAAACACTAGATTAGTTTATGAATAACAATACCTAATCCCAAACTTTTAAAACACATAACATAAATTAAATAGTTTATGGATATAATCCATAATCATAAAAATGTCTCCTTTGAGGAAGTATATACTCATAAACCCTTCATAACGATTTGTAAAGAAAATGAGAGTTATCCTAAGAATATCCCCCGGGAGTGTCATAACCAAGAGTGCAGCAAGGCCCGTTGTCGTGCACCAGTTCCCGTTCGAGTCTAGCTCAAAGCGGTGTTTTCGGGTTTTACCCCTAGGTACATCTGTGCCAGAGCCGCCTCTACCTGCTCGTATCCAGACAGGGATGTATTGCTCGGAAAACTCACAAAATCTTTACAATACCAAAATTCTAGGAAGTTCTTCTATACTAATCCTCAAAATTCATCTTAGGTCTACGTGCTCTAATCAGAGTTTATCTAAATCTAGCTTCCATGGTTTGTACTAAACTTCCTCTGATACCAACTGTAACGCCCCAACCCTAGTTACCCAGAGTCGGTGCATTATTACATAACATTGGCATGATCACAAGAAAGATCAAATCTCGAAAGACCGATTGGTTTAGTAGCCTTGGAAACACTAGATATATTCATAAGTTTTACATTACATCATAAAATGAAAAACTACTACAACAACATAATGTCTCCATAATCCACACTCATATCCCCACATAATATCCATGCAGGTCATTCATAATTTACTTCTTCACTTCCTGGAAAAAATAAAACATATAAAAGGGGTGAGCTCAAATGCCCAGTAAGGATAACAATATAGCGGAAACTTTCATAAATAAGAATAAACATTTAAGGCAATGTATAACTAAAACAAAAGCCTTTCAAACATGAACATTCAACATGTTATGGCATAAATAAAATGAAATAATGCCATTTACTTATTCACATGGATATTCTACTAATCGAATAATCACATGCAAAAATCAATAACCACTTTCATAATGTTGGAATGCATAATGCCAGACTATCATAACCACATAGTCAAGGCCTCGTGCCAAGACTACAAATAAGATTTTGTCAAGGCCTTGTGCCAAGACACTAGTTTGTCGCATGAGACCTACCGATGCATCGAGGAGCTATAGTGGGCTCCACCCGTCACATATTAAGTCCAATGCATTCCCATATGAAAAGGTTTGAACATAACATAAACATTCGTATTAAAACTAGCATAGGAAATGTCAATACTTTCACCATAAACAATGAATGGTATAAAAATAGCACATCCACAGTCAAACATATCAGAAAACCTTCAATACAATATAGAAGTTTTGTATCATAATAAATCAACTTCAAATAATCTTAAAATCCATCAAAGGATGTTGACATAGATGAAATCAAAATTCTTTTTAAAGAAATATCTCCTTTTATTTTGAAATCATTTAAGATCCATATAAAATAAAAAATTTTCTTTGAAAATATTCTTATAATCTTGTAAGGGAAGCTTTGAAGATTTTATAACGGCGGAAAATAGCTGCACCCGCCGTATAAGTTAAAAAAACATTCTTACCTTAATTCTGTCGAAAAGGTTAAAAAGGACCTTGTTTTGAAAACGACGGAAAGATTCCTTTATAAACCTCTTATAAAAAGTCAAACAAGGGTATAAATGACTTTAACCCATATTCTTGTAAATAATAAATATGTTTTGAAATACATTTCGAGGAAACATGGATGTGGATGATAAAGAAATCCCAGTAGATTATTACGTATAAACAACCTCGGATAATGAAGAGATTGTGAAATAACCCTTACCTTGTACTTTCCTTGGTTAGGGTAGGTTAACCTCCTGTATAGTGGTGAAATAATTGTTATTAAATTATACATGAATCATATATATTAATATGATATCATATATGATCTTTTAACATTGATTTGTTAATAATATCTTATAATTATCGTCGTTTCGGGTGTTAACTTACTCATTTTCTTTTATATGTTTTGTTACATAAGCCATGTTTGTTGTATCTTATTCATATCCAGAATTATATCAAGTCCATAAAAATCATTTTTAAATCATCAAATGATAATTATACTTGAATGGATACGATGGAGAATGAATCTCATCGCGTTCGTGGAGACGGTAGTCCGTACGTACGCACGAGCGACAATATCATTATTTTGATATTAAAATAATATATAAATGGATGGTATATCATATATAAAGAATCATTAACATGTTATATTTATTATTTACCTGAGTTAAACATCAAAATTATACCCATAAAATAATATTATATTGAATAACAATTACACCACGACGTGGAGACGGTAAGCCGTACGTACACACGTATGGTGACATGTTATTCAAAGGGTGGATAGAATACTGAATATGGTTGTACCATATTTATAATAACATCACAGTATATGTGAGATACTGGAGTTATTATTTTAGAATGGTAAGAACAAAGAAATAAGAAGTGGAAGAAGAAAGGAACTTGAAAAGGGGTGGTGAAAACATTACCTCTTCTTCGGGTTCTTCCTTTTGATTTGATCAAAAGGGCTCCTTAGGTTGGCTTTCTGATAAAACTAAGGCCTTTAGATTGTAGTGAGGGATGTTGGGAGAGTATTTTGGCAGAGTTTTTCCGAACCAAAAGGCTTTGAAGGTGTGATGAAATGACAAGGAGGAGTGCCTTTTTATAAGAGGGGTGAAGGGCACCTTTGGAAAAGCTAGAAATATTAATTTATAATAAATTCATATTCGGTTTCTAATGGCTCCAAACTTGATTATTCAAAGGTTAAGGTGGGGATAGGTCGAAAACCACTCAACCAATAGAATTTAGACAGGTTTGGGTACTTATATTAACCTTATCTTTAAGTATTAACTCTATGTTAATTAGTTTCACTTTTACAATGTCTCTTTGTATTTTTATATAATATGGTTAATAAACTTTCTATATACATCCAGGAGACCCCCAAGTGGTCCATTAATGATGAACCTATCATGATATAAGTCTCTTGGCCGAAAATTAGATTTTTAGGATTTTAATATCAATTAATAATATAATATTTGTTTTAAGAACTCTTTTATGTCAATTTTGTCACTATTCAATAGTTGATTTTTGTGAAACTCATAACAGATTGATTACTTCGAAAAAAGTCAATTAAATCAATCCTAATATATCATATTATCCTAGAAAATTAGTTTAATTCATTAAAAGTTTCATATTATATTTATTTGGGTATTTATAATATCAATTATTTTAATTTTTCACTATTATAGTAATTACTGCATCATCATTGTGTCATAAATAAAATAAATTATTTAATGTCTAAAAATTATAAATAAAATATAATTATGTAGGAAATCGTTTTATCTTTCTAATGAAAATTTATAATCTAAAATCCAACATATATAACCCTATGTAACAACTGTTTTTATAAAAGATATATGCTTGTGTCATTTTTGTATTCATTTTAACTTAATTAAAATAAAGTGTCATTATTACTTACAAGTGGATCCATGGGGTCTCCAAATCGACCCAAAGATGCCCATGGCCGACCATGTATCAACCAATAGGGTTAAGACACGTTTTAGGGTAATTTAGTATTATTATAATATTATTTTGTAACCCTTATTTACCAGATTTACCCTTAACCATGGTAAATAAAATATTTACCGCAGTAATTATTCGAAATGTCTAAAAATAAAAGTTACCTATTTACACAATTTGAACATCCTGATTCCAAATATGGAATCCATTTTTCTAAATTCAAAACACAGAAGTGGTAGAAATTAATTTAAAATTAATTCCCGCTGTCAAAACAAAAAGCGTGTTTTTAAGAGATAATAACTATCAAAAGATTGACACTTGTTTATGTTCGGTTTAATTGTAAAATTATGTCCAATGACCAAAATTATATTAAATGGTAAAAATATATTCTAAATATACTTCAAAACCACTCAAATTCATAATTTATCACTATTAATTATTTTGATTAAAAAAGTTGTTTTTAATTAAAATTTAGTAATTTTCACTATTCATCAAAATATGAAAGTTATCCGAAATGTACCAAAATTTCACCTTAGGATAAATTCGATATTCCGAATCCAAAAATTAAGTCCATTTTGAAATATAAAATATATATAATTTCAAAAAGTATGTATTACTATTCATAACGGCTAGTTTGATTGGTTGTGGTGTGTGTTAAAACTCAAGGTTGCGTACAACACACGCTACTGTATTATTCAAAGAAAACGTACCGTGGAAGCTTGGGATGTTTCATTTTAAATTTTTGATGTCCCCATTTAGTCAAAAAGTTTAAAATATTGTATTTAAAAAGGGTTCACTATTAAAAGTTGATAAAAGTGCAATACTGAAAATGAATTTGTTCTTGTATTATGTCTAAGATACTCATAATATGGAAAAATTATAAGGATTATATAAAGTTTAAAATTTATTTAATACTATTCATA
The DNA here is from genome assembly GCA_963277665.1 of Viscum album. Taxonomy (NCBI): domain Eukaryota; kingdom Viridiplantae; phylum Streptophyta; class Magnoliopsida; order Santalales; family Viscaceae; genus Viscum; species Viscum album. Next base: position 51,992,469 of record OY728138.1, on the reverse strand, counting down.
ACCTCTTTTGAATGGCTTTTTGGTAAGTCATTGTGCAAGTGAACTCGGTGTTGCGTGTAGTGCAAGTTATTGAATTATTTTGAAGAAATAACACATTATGAATTCTTGGGGTGTTACACCGGTAGTCACAGAGAAAACCACGTCCTAGCCTAGTAGATGGAAATATGCCTGAAAATAAAATGGGTGACCCACTACCCAGCCCTAATGGAGGGTAAACCCCACAAAGTCAACAGGTGACCCACTACCTATCCCCATTGGAGGGTAAACCCTACTAAGTCAATGGGTGACCCACTATCCAACCCCACTGGAGGAGGAACCATAATAACTCAACGAGTGACCCACTGCCTATCCCCTTTGGAGGGTAAACCCCAATAAGACAACAGGTGACCCACTGCCCATCCCCGTTGGAGGGAAACCCCCAATAAGTCATTGGGTGTCCCACTTCCCAGCCCTGCTAGAGGGTAAACCCCAATAAGTCAATAAGTGACCCACTACCTAGACCCGCTGGAGGGTAAACCCCAATAAATCTACAGGTGACACACTGCCCAACCCTTCTGGAGGGTAAACCCAGAATTGGTCTGATATCTCTTCACTGCAACTGACATCACAGGGTGTCACCAACATCGCTACCATGTGTTGGTTCAGAGTGCATTAAAAGAACCTCCGACGAATGCCCTTCCATGATTCCACATTTAATGAGATCTCGAATGAGGCTCCACACACCAAAAAAATTACAATGTTGCAATCCTAGTGGAAAAACACGCAGAATCAACTATTCATATGCACCGAACAGACACCCAGTGAAAAAGTCGGAAAACGCTGCACGCAACTTGAAAGACGGCCCATGGGCCCATGCCTCAACTCCAGCTTCAACGCCTGAAACCACCCTAGAAAACTTTTTCTTGACATCAGGGTCACAATTCCATTGACAGTGCCTAAAACGATCTCAGGATGTGCTCGTGCCATCCGAAACAAGAATCTCAACAAGGCACTAAATAATACTTAATGGATGTGTCGCACCACAGAGCCCCCATCTTGGGAATTAAATATTTCTGAGACCATCTCAAAACCTCCATCTCAATCTGAGGATCGCATTTCCATAGAGGTCATGTGAATATGATACTCTATTTGAGAGTTAGATGCATTTTAATGACAACGAACGGAGATGGGGTTGGTCGGACCGGTTCGACCCGTCCACACCTTTAGACCTGCGGTCCGCGGCTCAACCGCCCTGACCGCCCGATCCCCCACGGCCTGCAGTACCCCACATGGGTCGCACTACATCACGTAGACCGGCACGAGCCTATATGGCTTTTTCCCATGGAACCCATGTTTCGTGGGTCTCAGTCCGCTCTCGGGGTCGCGACGACCCCGGTCTCACGCTGCATGTCTACCGGTGAAGCCGACCCGCACACCCCTGCACCGCTTGCTGTCACCCCCGCTCGCTCGAACCGCGGTTGTGCCGGGCCGCCATCCCGCTCACCCATGCCGACTGCCGAGGAGGCCACGCCGCTGCCTGGGGAGACCACGCCGCTGCCTGGGGAGCCCATTCTGTCGTCTGGGGAGCCCGCGCCGCCATCGTTGCCCGTCAGACTGCCCTGGAATCGCCGTAAAACAAGGATTTTGGATGGAAAATACACAGGGCCACACTGGACGCCCCGAGACTTGGATTTTCGATCCGAAAAGTGCGTTGGAAAGTTTGGATTGAACCCTACTTATCTATTTCCTTCGCTTGAAAATTTATCAGCATTTAGACATTATAAATTAAGATCAAATAATGTGTGGGAAATTAAAATGAAAACGCAACGATGCCTACCTCTCAGAGCATATCTCGACGCTCCACAATCGATCCAACTTCGCCAGAACTAAAAATACCATGCTGGGAGGAGGTGGAGCTTGAAATAAGGGGAGGGGATTTCTTGTTGGGAGCTTCTTCTTGAGAACACAAAATAGAGAAGAAGGAGAGTATTTGGGTTAAAGTAGGGAAAAAGAATTAACTTTTAATTAATTTTTTTAATCACCCACGAAAAGACTCGCATCCAAAACAATCGACGGGGCTGAGATTAAGCCGCTCCTAGGGTAAACTCTATACCCTAAGAGCAATGGCGGTCTCAGAATTTTAATATGAGGCTCTATTCAAAAGTTATAAAATTCAACGCCTGAGGCCGCTAAATTATGAAAAGTCCCCTGGTGGCGTTTTCCACAGAAGGCCCGCGCCCAGGAAAGTTACACCACTCTTAGGTTAAACGACATGCTATGGACTCAACGGTGACCTTGGTTTTTCAGTTTGAGCTACCGTTTAAGAGATATTCCATTTATTTGGCATGCCTAGTGTGAACACATTTAAAATTTAATTCTGGACAGACCGAGGCTCAAAATCCCATGTCATCTGAACGCTCTTCTCTGGAATAACATCAAGAAAAATTCAAAGTCTCATAGTCTCAAAACTCGTGTTCTTATATCATTACCTCCTTCATGTTTTTTCCCTGAAAGAAAATACATAAAAAAATCTGGATACTAAGACTGCATCTGACTCTCCCATTCCCAGGTGCTCTTTTGCACCCTCCAGTGCCGCCACGACACACGAAAAAAAGGAATGGTCCATCCACGTAGAGTTTGATCCTACTGGTCCTCAATCACCACCAGGTGCTCCGCAACGGTGGCTCCATCCTCAATGTCCAGCTCTCCCCAATAAAAAACGTGTGTGGGGTTGTTCACGCATTTTCTCAGCTGCAACACGTGAAAGACGTCATGCACCCTTTCCTGCTGTGGGGGTAGAGCAAGACAGTAGGCAACCTCACCAACCCTAAGCATGATCTCAAAGGGCCCAATGAACCTCGTGGATAGCTTGCCTCCCTGGCTGATCCTCCGTGTTACAAGCTACAGGGAGACTCTCAAAAGCACATGGTTCCCCTGCTCGAACTCCAAAGGCCTGTGACGACGGTCTGAATATGACTTATGTCCGCTCTAATCCATCCTCATCTGCTCACGAATGACCTGCACCTTCTCTGTCATCGCCTGCACCAACTCTGGGCCCATGAGGGAGGTCTCCCCAACCTCCATCCAGCAAAACGGTGACTTGTAGGGTCTTCCTTAGAGGGCCTCAAAAGGTTCCATGCCAACAGTAGAGTGGTATCTATTGTTATACAAAAACTCCACCAAGGTCAGGTGACCCTCCCAACTTAGGAAAAAGTCTAACACGCACGACCTGAGCATATCCTCCAACACCTAGATAGTGTACTCTGTCTACCCATTGGTCTAGGGGTGAAAATCTGTACTCATCTGTAGTTGAGTACCGAATGCCTCCTGCAAGACTTTCCAGAAATGTGATGTAATTCATGCATTGCAATCAGAGAAAATTATCTAGGGAACTCCATGAAGGAAGATGATCTCCCGAATGTAGAATTGTTGTAGACTCTCCACTGAGATCTGCTCCCTGATGGAAATGATGTGTGCTGACTTCATGTGTCGGTCCACTATCACCCACATGGAATCATGGCCCTTCGATGTGCATGGAAGTTCTGTGACGAAGTCCATAGATATGCCATCGCACTTCCACTTCGGGATATCAAGGGGCTGTAACGACCCTGCTGGAACCTGATGCATTACCTTCACCTACTGACAGGTAAGACACCAAGAAACGAACTCAGTTACGCTCCGCTCCATGCCAGACCACCAAAACTGCCACCGAAGGTCTCTGTACATCTTCCCCACACCGTGATGTAAAACCAAGGGAGAATTGTGGAATTCCCACATCACCTCCACCCACATCATCACCATTACTACGACTCTCCCCTATAACAGGATCTCGTGATTCCCTCCTTTGGAATACCCATCGAGTGCATCACCCATGGATATATGATCACACAATACCTCTCTTTCGATATCCCCCAACTGGGACTCTCACACACTCAAGGAGTGAAGGAGTCAGCATCATCACCTGCAGAATTGTCGTACCCTCTTGATCCACCAATGTTAGTTGTAGGGAATCCAACTGCTCTGAAGCTTCCCACACTAGAAGAGCCTGGGACTTCCTACTAAGGGCATCTGTTACTACATTTCCCTTCCCTGGAGTGTAGACTATCTCGGAATCATAGTCCTGTATAAATTCTAGCTAGCACCTCTGCCTTAGATTCAGATCCCTATGAGTGAAGATGTACTTGAGGCTCGGGTGGTCTGATTAGACCACAAAACACTCACCCAGAAGGTAGTGTCTCCATATCCTCAAAGAAAAGACCACCACTACTAGGACAAAATCATGAGTCGCATAATTCTACACATGGGGACTCAACTACCTCGACCCATATGCAATCAGTGCCCACTGCTACATCAGCACACACCTGATCCCATCTCTTGAAGCGTCGCAATATACCTCAAAATCGACACACTCCTCTAGTAGCCTCAACACTGGAGCACTAGTCATTATCTGCCTCATCTCCTCGAAGGCCTTCTAGAACTGATCATCCCAAGTGAACATTCGTCCATTTCGCGTCAATGTGGTCAAAGGGGCAGTAATCCTGGAGAAATATTCGATGAACCTCCTGTAGTACCCTGCCAAATCAAAGAGGCTCCACCCCTCTGAAGCATTCTTGGGTGGTTCCCAAGCAAGCACTGCCTCTATATTTACAGGATCAATGGCCAATCCCTGCTCTGTAATGACATGCCCCAAAAAGTGAACCTCATGAATCCAGAACATAAAATACGAGAGCTTCCCATACAACTGGTGCTCCCAGGGTAAGTCTAGGACCATCCTCACATGCTCTGCATGCCTCCTCTATCATAGAGTAGATGATTATGTCTTCCATAAAGAGAACCAAAAACTGGTCCATGTACGACTGGAAGATATGGTTCATCAAAGCCATGAAAATGGTGGGGGAATTCATCACACCAAATGGAATCACCAAAAACTCATAATGCCCATAACGAAAATAGAAATCCATCTTCAGGATTTCAGCCTCACGAACCCGCAACTGGTGGTAGCTAGATCAAAGATCAATATTGGAGAACCACATCGCACCTCTTAGCTGGTCAAAGAGGTCATAAATCCTTGGCAAAGTGTACTTGTTCTTTATTGTGGCCTGATTTAGGCAACGATAATCCACACAAATTCATAGACTCCCATCTGCCTTTTTCACAAACAAAACAAGAGCTGTCCATGGGGACACACTAGGCCTGATGAATCCCTTTTCACAAAGGTCATCCAATTGAATTCGTAGCTCCCGAAGCTCTGTGGGTTCCATCCGATACGCTGCAAATGATATTGGGGTAGTCCCTAGCTACATGTAAATGCAAAACTCCATCTCTCACCTCAGAGGTAGTCCTGGGACATCCTTGGGAAAAACGTCTATATAGTCCTCTACAATGGTAGGGATCCAGGAGCTTGTAGCATCTACTACTCTAAGATCCATGCACGCCAACTTGTAAGAAAAAGTTCATGGTCTCTTGCTCAGATTACCCATCTGCTCTGCCATGAGGTCTCATTCACCTAGAATAGTGAACATCATCCCATAAGAATCGATGCATCTGACTAGTCTACACCGATATTCAATCTGGGCGCGAACCATAGAAAGACAATCCATGCCCAAGATGATGTCGTAAGGTTCCATTGTGATGATGAGTAGGTCCCATGTGAAACTCTCTCCTCCGAATGACAGTTCGCACTGTCTATAGATAAAGGTCACCAATGAGACTCTGCCCGTAGGAAACTTGAGGATAAGCGCGTGTGTCAGCACCTCTACTAGGATCTCCAACTCCCATACCAAAATAAGCGATATAAAATAGTGGCTGGAAACTATGTCTACTAGTACTGATGCAAGAGTATAGTAAACACAAAGAGTACCTCAGACCATCTCGTGTGTTGGGGGGTCACAAACACCTATAGCCTGCAGCTTCCTGCGGCCCCTACCACCAGCTCCCTAAGCCTTGCATGGGCCTCCCGGTGGTGGTGGTGGAAGGTTCTCAAAACACCATCCACCACCTCGAGGTCCTACCACTCTGTCTATGCCGCCTCCCTGAAGACCACCCGGTCCACACCTAGGAGATCCCTGGTCACGGTGCTGCCTCTGCTGCTACAGTGCGCCCACTGCATGCCATGGCTGCTCAGCACGCTTGGTCGGATAGTTCTGTTCTAGGTGACCCTATCAATAAAAATCATAGCACCTACTCCCTCCTGACTTCCCCGGTGCTCTACGGCGCCACTACGGTGTACGACCCTTCCTCTATGTCTACTCACGGAAGGGTCTCCTCGACTGAGGCTCTTCACTCTACTGCCTTCCTGTTATCGAAGTCGATGCTCTGAAGCGGCCACTGATAGGCCCTTCCAGCTGGCATCCCTCATCCAAGAATCTCTCTATCACGAGTGCCAGCTCTAGTACCCTGGCATAAGTATGGTTGCACAAGGGAACTACACTAGCACAGATCTCCATACGAAGACCCTTCTCAAACATCTGCACCCAGAAGTAACGATCATAGATCATATCGTGTGAGTAGCGTGTCAGATTGGCAGACTGGGCCGAGTACTACGCCACCATCTTCCCCCCTTCTTCAGCTCCAGAAGCTCCTGAATCCGAACAAAGCATAAACAAGAGGGGGAGTACTCATCCCAGAAGAGATGCTGGAAGCTATCCCACATGAGAGACGAGTCGTTGTGGTTCTTCATAATCAACCCCCACCAATGCTCGACCTTCCCGAGGAAAAGGATGGAAACTAGGGCTACCATCTGGTCTTTTGTTGTCTGTACCATCCTGAAAATTCGGTCTATGAACTCTATCGAGTCTTTCGCTTCTTGGGGATCTGGGTCCCCGCAGAACATCTCTGGCCGCTGACGCTGGAAGTCTCGAAGCGCACTTAGCCTGCGCTCAACCCCAGCATGTGCTGTTGGTACTAACCACTTCTCTCTAGATAGAGGGGTTACTTCTTAACAACTGAGTGGAAGGGGATCACATGAGGGTCCCTGAATTGACGCCTTGTCACTCGCCAGGTCATCGTCACGAACTGGAGAGGGTAACCTGGCTGGCTGCTGTCATGGGGGCATCCTAAAAATTATCAAGGATTATTGCGAGGAGATGATAAAATATATATATATATATATAACAGTAATAAAAAATGGGATCTGACTCAAAAAAGGACAGGAAAATACTCAATCCTACCGGATGCATGTTTAAAATTCCATGCAACAAGTATCTTAGCATGTTGAGTCGACAAGTGGGTTATCAGGGTCCTGGTGAACGAATACGTCAACCGCCCGTACCATCACTGGACTTCCGGGCCTGAGAGATACTCTGAAGACACGTCGACACTATTTCCCTAAATCTCAACCAATTCATTTTTAGGGACGTCTGAACAACTCCCCAGGAACAAACCTTGCTCTGATACCTCTTTGTAATGATCCGACCCTACCGGTCTCGAACCACAACTACCCCAAGCCTGCCTCTATAGGCCAGGGGCTGGCGACAAGTTCCGAAGGTGTAACAATCTTAGGGAGGTGTTTGCCTAAGTACTTGTACACACACACACACAACCCACTCAATGCAGAAGTGCAGAGTGAAAAGGAAAAAAAGTACGGACTACAATATCCCAACCAAAAGAATTCATTGACCTCTAAAACAGAACATGTAAAGTGCTGAAAAGTATACTAACAAGTAAACTAAATAGTAAACGAAAAAACACAGGCCCAACTAGAAAGCTGCCACAACCCGGCAACAGGTAAATGAAAGTGAACATCCGGTGAGTCTCACACCTTAAAGTCCTACTACGACCACTAAATATAGCCCAAGCTCCTGTGTCCCCTACGCTCCTCCGTAGTCTCGATCGACCTATCCGTCGTCTAAAAAGGCACACCAAGTGAGGGAAAAGACCAAGCAGAGGTGAGTATGATGATACTCAGTAGGAGTCCCCGACATCTCGAGGGAGCAACAACGAAGGCACTAAAATGGTGAGCAGTATATAGACCAAAGGACAGTGTAAGAGTATAGTAGAGAGAGTGCGACTCAACCCAACAAAAGAATGGAAGTAGACTCATCCCAATGCAAGGAGATAGAAATGGTGATAAGACGAAATTCTCATCAAGTCATCCATATCTATAGTAGGATATTAGACTCCTCCAACCAAGAGGAGCTAGAAACAGAAAGCATGTGGCATACCCCACACATCATTATGGGTAAAGCACCCCTCTTCCTTGTGTGTCCTAAGTTCATGTCAAAGCTGTCACACCAATGATCTGTATAACAAGAGTCCCACTCCAGTAGTCACAGAGAAAACCAATGCCTAGCCTAGTAGAAGGAACTGTTCCTAAGAAGCCAATGGGTTACCCACTCCCTAGCCCTGCTGGAGGTTAAACCCCACTAAGTCAATGGGTGACCCACTTCTGAGCCCTACTGGAGGGTAAACCCTAATTAGTCAATATGTGACCCACGACCCAGCCCCATAGGGGGGTAAACCCTAATAAGTCAACGGGTGACCCACTACCAAGCCCTGCTAGAGGGTAAACCCCAAGAACTCAAATAAGGACCCACTGCCCAGCCCCGTTGGAGGGTAAACCCCGATAAGTCAATGGGTGACCCACTACCCAACCCCGCTTGAGGGTAAACCTCAATAAGTCAATGGGTGACCCACTGCCCAGCCCCGCTATAGGGTAAACCCCAATAAATAAATGGGTGACCCGCTACCCAGCCCTTCTAGAGGGTAAACCAGGAATTGTTCCGATAACTCTGCACTGCAACTGACATCACAAGGTGTCACCAACATCGCTATTGTGCATTAGTTCTGAGAGCATCAAACGAACCTCTGACCAATGCCCTTTCATGCTTCAACATTTAATGAGATCTCAAATGAGCCTCGACATGCCCAAATAGATTACACTGTCACAATCCTCGTGAACAAACACGTCGAATCGACTATTCATACGCCCCGAACGGACATTTGGTGAAAAAGTCACAAAACGCTGCATGTAGCTTGAAAAATGGCCCATGGGCCCATGCCTAACCTCCGACATCAATGCCTGAAACCACCCTGGAAAACTTCATCTCGACGCCAGGTTCATAATACTGCTGACGACACCTAAAACAGATTCTGTATGTTCTCGTGCCATTCAAAAAAAAATCTCAGCAAGGCGCTAAATATCAATTAACGGACGTGTCGTGCCATCGAGCTCTGGTCTCGGGAATTAAAAATTTCTGAGAACATCTCAAACCTTCGTCTTGATCCAAGGATCGCGTTGCTGCCGAAGGCACACAAATTAAATAATCGATTTGATAGTTAGAGGCACTTTAACACCAATAGACGGAGTTGGGGTGGGCCGGACCGATTCGGCTGGTCCACCCATTTAGACTGGTTTTCCACAGCTCGGCCACTCGGACCACCCGGTCCATTGCGGCACGCGGTTCACCACACGGGCCCCACTGCTTCACCTAGACCGACACGAGATGATATGGATTTTTTCCCATGGGAACCGTGTTTTCCGGGTCTCAGTCCGCTCTCGGGGTCGCGACGACCCCGGTATCTCGCTGCACGCTGACAAACGAAGCTGGCCAGGGCACCCCCGCACTGCCTATAGTCACCCCTGCTCACCCGAACCATTGCTACCTCAGGCCGCCGTCCCGTTCGCCGGCGCCGAACACCGAGTAGCCCGCGCCGCCGCCTGGGGAGCCCGCACTGCTACCTGAGGAGCCCGCGCCGCCGCTTGGGGAACCCGCGGTGCCATCGTCGCCCGCCGGAACGCCCCAAAATCGGCGGAAAACAAGGATTTTGGCCAGAAACATCTCGGGGCCACCCCATACGCCCCGAGACTCGGATTTAGGATATGAAAAGAGCATTGTAAAACTCGGATCGAACCCTACGCATCTATGGACTTCGCTTGAGAATTTATCAGCATTTAGACGCTATAAATTATGCTCAATGAAGGTGCGGGAAATTAAAATGAAAACGCAACGATTCCTACCTCACAGGGTGTAGCCCGATGCTCCATGATCGATCCACCTTTTCCGGAACCGAAAACTCCTTTCTGGGGAGGAGGTAGAATTTTAAGGTAGGGGAGGGGAGTTTTTGTTGCGATATTCTACTAGAGAACACAAAATGGGGAAGAAGGATAGAATTTCTGTTTAAGTAGGAAAATAAATTAACTTTTTATTATTTTTTTAATCACCCACGAAAAGACCTGCATCCGAAAATCACGACGGGGATGAGATTAAGCCGCTCCTAGGGCAATTTCCACGTGCTGAGCGTAATGGCGGTTTCATAATTTTGATTTGATGCTCCGTTCGAAAGTTATAAAATTCAACACCCGAGGCCACTAAATTACAAAAATGCCCCTGGTGGCGTCTTCCACAGAAGTCTCGCTCCCACAAATGTTACACCCCTCCAAGAGTAAACGACATGCTCCAGACTCAACGCTGACCTCATTTTTCCAGTCCAAGCTACCGTTTAGGAGTTACGCCATTTATTTGGCATTCCTAGTGTGAACACACTTAAAATTTAATTCCGGCCACAGTGGGGCGTGGAATCGCACGCAGTCTGAACGCCCTGATCTAGAATAACATAAATTTTTTTTCAAAGCCTCACAGTATCATAACACCGAGTTCTTATAGGTTTAGTGATCTATGCAATAATATTGTGAGACGAAATGATTAACTTTTATAAATTATGTATAATGAATATATGTTCAGTTTGGGTAATTATACGTGGTATAAAAGTAGGTCTTAGTTATTTTTTAATATTAGTGTAGTTATTTTTGGGATTATGATTAGTGAAATGTAGTGAAAACCCAAGGGATAAGTCTGTTTATAAGATAACATCTAGAAATTTTAGTGAAGTATTGTGTATGTGGTTTCCATATAAATTAAATCATTTTATAGATATTGTGAAGTGTTTTGGGATATGTAATAGATGAAACATGGGATAATCACCCTGAAAAAGGATAATTGAGTAATAACTCAATCTTCACTTGATGCAAGACTAGTATTCCTAAGATAGAACACTAGGAAAGAAACTCCCAAGTGACATTATATTCTTGAACATATTATAATTATAATCCTTTATAAAATATTTATTATGTTATAGAGTTAGGGAAAAGGGAATGTGATAAAAAACCTAATGAAACCAAGAATTGACCAAGAGATATTTTGGTTGAATTAAAAGATAATGTGATGGATTCAATGAATACCAATTTTATTGCTTATTTTTCCATGTGATAATTTATGACAATTCTATTATTATGTTAACTGATCAAAACTCACATTAATCAATTTTTTTATTAATGGTTGAGTCCTAAAGGAACCATGTTAACGATGGGTTCCGGGAAAAAAGTCGATCTAAAACCCCGTATTTCAGGAAATTTACCCATGTATTTTTTATTTTAATTTTTTTATTATTGGGTTGAGTTTCATGTGTTTATTTGATGGTTTTGGGGTGTATTTTAAGTGTTTATATTGGTTCATGGTTTGAGAACATTTGTTAGAAACTATTAACTATCTCTAAGACAACATGTAACATGGTTTGGGAGTCACTAGAATGGCCTACAGTTTGTACAAACCATGGACCTATCATATAAAACATTTTGGGATTTGTTAGTGGAAGAATCATGGTTTGTACATGGGTTTTAAAATCATGGAAGCCAATCATGTGAGGTCTTTTCCTTGAAATTGTATAACCACATGGTTATAACATGGTTTTCCAAACCATGTGGCATAACAGTGTAGTTACCTAGGTAATGTCTAGTAGCACGTGCATGGTTGGTGTAAATTTTAACAAACCGTGTGACCTAACCAGGTGAATGTAGTTAATGATCCAAAATGTTTGGTTTTAATATGTATTAAGCCCCAAAGCTATCATTAGTTTTACATTAATCTAGGTTATTTATCTTATTTTCTATCCTAGGATCCTAAGATGATTCCATTTGATCCAAAAGAGACATTTTGACAAATCAAAGTGCTTTGGAGATCCATAATCTTCAAAAAGTACTTACTTTTTATTGTTCTACTTAAATATACTCTTCTAATATCTCCAAAATCCATAGATATAGTTCGTTATGGATTGATCTATGTGAAATGATGTGAATCCTAATGATATCTTGCTAGATCTATTGATGTGAAAGTTTTTTGAGACCAAATTTAAAAGATACTAATGTATTTATTTGTTTTCACCATCTGTTGAGAGGTATGTGACTTCTCTCTACCCTCCAATTCTTCTATAAATCAAATGATTATTTTTTTAAATGGGGTTTCATGGATTTACCAAGGTTTTTTTGTAATGTCCTGAAATTTCTGTGTAATATTTTTTAAAATTATGTCGAATTATTTTGAGACTAGGAACTAAGAAGATATGTTATTCCGAGGCCAGGGGTTACTAGAATATAATTTTGGACTTTTTTTACTTCACTAAAGTAAACATTCTAGCATGTTTTTCTAACATTTAAACCGGTGATCGAATCCAAAATCCGAGGGTACCATTAAACTCGAATCACCAGGATTCTCCCAGAAAGGTATTAACTTCGATCGGAAAGGGTCATATGGAAAATTTAATTTTCAAACTCTTCAGAATGTAATAAAATTACTTAGAAAATGTTATTTTTTTATCTTTCACACTATTGAGTGTCAGAAACTGGTGCTGCAGTTCAATGATGAGGTGATTATGAGGCACAGTAAATGAGGATCATTAATGGATCTTTGTGAAAGTATAATGATACAATGTCACAGTGTAATAAAAGTGTTGTGAAATGTTTCTTTTATTTGAAACTAGACCATTGGATAGTTAAGAATTAATCCCTAGGGATTCTTAGATGAACCTATGGTAGAATTCCTCTCCAATTAAAAAACAACGAACACGGTCATGAATTAAAATTATTCTTAGTTCGACGATAATTTCACGGATATCAACAATTGTCCCTAGTAGAGCCAACAATCCAGGTAGGGGTTATGATTCCTTTTTTATTGTTGTTCGTTCCCCGTTATTGGTTCCAAGACAATGAATGTAGAATACCCCATTAAGAGGTCGATCTACAGATTATGTGTTCTTGTGGGAGGGTTGTTAAATTCATGGACTTGAATAGAGGGGTAGACACATATGTTGAAACCCCAAACCTCCCTTTTATTATACACCTCAAATGAGGAGGGCGCATGTTGACATGAACAAGGCCCGAGTCCCTCTGCCTTGCATGATCCTGTGAATTTCTCATGGATGAACTTTCAAAATTATGGCATGGTAATTTCATGGCCTCTGTAGTGAAGAAAACACCCTGTGGAGGCTAGAGGCAAAGACGATTCGAAGAATGACCACCTGTGTGGACCCGATGGTTCGTGGAAGGAACAACCAGTGCACCGACACCGGCACCGAAGACTGTGTGCGGGTGGCAGTGCACCTCGACAGTGTGGTAGAAATAAGTCGGGGAAAGGTCTACTAATAGGATGGAGTAGCACGCAACACGAAATAGTTGCAGGAGTATACAGTGGTGTGTTAAAGATGCACTTCCACCTCACACCGCTTGGATGAGAGGCCTGCATCCATAGATAATGTTTTGACCGAAGGGGGTTGATAGGATGACCCTTCATGGATTCCCCCAACTGGATTGGCTGGGCCAACATGCCAGGATTCCAAATAGGCCTAGAGTGTTTTCGCCCTGTCCTATTGAGTCAGACTGGGATGGGGGGAAGATGACAAGGCCATCAAGCGGCCTGGGTCAAAATTTGACTGTCCCACTAGTACGGGTCGTGCTGAATAAATTCGGTTCACTGGGTGACCCTGTGGATTGAACCCACAACCAACCTGGTCTTGATCTAGGGAGGCATAATGGGCCAAGAAGATAAGATGGGTCATGTGGGACTCGATACTGGACTTGGTCGGGTCAGTCCGATCGAGTTGGACCGGGCCCAGATGCGACCATCCCTTGTTTACTAAAACGCATGTATTTGGAAAACCTTGTGTCCAATTGATGAGTTTTTATGGAATTCTGACTCTATAAATTAGGAGGTCCTTTTAAAATATTCTACATGTATTTTGGTAGAGGTTGGCCAATGTCCAGGTTGGCTCAGACTCAAATCCAACCAGGTCCTTTTTTAACCAAAATTCATGTATCTTACAGACCAGGCATCTGTTGAACATGGTGTCTGTTGCTTTGGGACCCTTATGATGAGACTGTACATTTGGTTACTATATTTGGGACTCCATGGTGGTTGAGTAATGAACAATGTATTAATCATCAGATCCTCTCATAATCAAGTGTGTTAAGTGCGAGAATCTAGTGGCTTGTTGTGATACGAAGAATGGGAGTGACCCTTTGTGGCTCAGCATGAGAGAGACAGTTCATGTATTATCATGAGAGAGACCCAAAATGGATCAGCATGAGAGAAACCCTTCCTAGATTAGCAACAGAGTGACCCTTTTTGGATCAACAGTACAATGACCCTTTGTGAATTAGCAGAAGAGCAACCCTTCATGGATAAACCTAATAGAGAACCTCCATGGTTCAAAAACAGAGTGACAATTCTTAGATCACCAAAAAATCACCTCAAAATAATATGATGATCTAGCTTTATGACTAATCATTTTTACTTTTGTACTTAAGTTACACCTGGTGTGAGCAGTGTCTTTTGATATTTTGCTTTACTTTGAGATCTTACTTTTTGGTATTCTTCCTTTGTGGATTTATCTGAGACCTAAGTTGGTATTGGGGTCCCTAATGAGTATTATTATACTCACACCTTCATGGTCTTCACCCACACTTTTTGTGTCTTCTGAAAATGATGGACATATTTGATTGGTACTTTGAGGATCATTGACTAGAAGGTGCTCAAAGGTGGATCGATAGATGCAGTGTGTTGTAGTGACATCCGATAATGAGTTGTACCTACCCACCAGGATTGATCCTTAGATAACAAACGTCAGATCTTGTACTTATTTTTATTTACTTTCCTTTTAATTCGGATTGTATTTTGGCCCCTTTAATTTTAGTTTACACCTTTTACTCACGGTGGTGGCACATTGTGGTGGTTTTAATACTTTATTTACTTTGTGGTTTTCATTGTGAAGTATTCCATGTCTGTGTGTCTACATGTTTAAAGGTAATGCCTTCCCTTTTTGGGATATGGCTTTGTTGAACTAGTCATCCACCCTAGCCTATGGAAGGCGGGCTTGGGGTAGTCACAGCATGGGCCCTAGGGTACATGTCTTGATAAATTGGTATCAAATGGTGGTCGGCTCTACCAGAAGAACTAACAGTCATTATTTTTGATGGGGGAAAGAGTGCTAAGTGTCTTGAGTTCAAATTTCAGTAGAGGAAGTTTAGTGTTCGTGTGGAGGATGATGTATCCATACACAAGAACCCTGAATTCTATTTTCTGACTTAGTACAAAAAAACACTTGTTTAATGTGTTTTAGAAATGTTTTTCTCTAGATATATTTTGGGTTAGTTCTCTAGGTATACCTTATTTACTGTGGAACATCTGTTTCCCTACAGGATGTATCGACGAAGACAACCAGCCAGGATTCTAGTGAGGGATCATGATGATGGCCCACTGATCATTGTGGTGTCAATGTATGGAACACTTACAAAAATAGCACCTTTAGGTTGTGTACCAAATTCACCACCACCAATAGAGCAGCAGTTGGTACCCGCTCCACCAGTAGAGAGTGCATGCCGACTACACATGTTGCACGAGTTCTATAGATAGATGCAGATGAGGATTCATGGAGAGACAGATCCTCAGGTAGCTAAGGATTTGATTGAGGCAGTTGCATGGGTTTTTCTCCACATAGAGACACCATCAAACCAAATTTTTCTCATATATACTATCCTTTTTCAGGGCACGGTAGGGAGATGGTGGATCTTGACGCTCCATACACACGAGGAGGTGTCCCTTTCCTTTTTGGAATTCCAGAGCCTCTTCAGGGCATAGTTCATACCAGTGACACTATGCTTAGTGCATATTCAGGAGATACGACACCTATAGCAGGGTGTCCTGACTGTGGCCCATTACATGGTGCAGTTTATCGACATATCATGCTACTCCACCGACATGGTACAAGACCATTTCTTTAGTGCCCATACCTTTGAGCAAGGAATCCAATAAGAGATCTGGGGGTCGATTATTTTTCTCAGCATCCTGACACAAGATGGAGTGATAGAATGAGATATATTGTTGGGGAGATTCCTAGATGAGAAAGCACTGATGGTGAGAGGCACCACCAGATGACAGGTGGCCAAGTCATCTGCAACAGGATGTAGACAGACGGCACGAAGGCCCAAACGGGCCAAAAATTCCAAAGGACAACCCTAGGATGCAGGGTCGGAGGTGCAGAGCTCGTAAGGCAGAGGAGGTCAACTGAGGGCTATAATTTTTTACTCCTTCTGCAGGCAAGGAAACATGGCTCGTGACTTACCAACCTACTACACGAACGATCACCAGATGGTCGAGGGACCACAAAAGAAGAGGCAGAGGTTATAATGATGATGTGTGTAGGGCGGAAGATATGGTAGGGAGTAGGTCAAGCAAGAGGCAGTGGATGAAGGTTCAAGGTAATACCTCCCCCACCCCTAGGTGGTCCACCATGGGCATAGAGAGAGAATTAATAGGGGAGATATCATCTTCAGGTAGTGGAGGCATATGTCCTTAGTGCTCTAAAGATTATTAGAGGTACGACATGTGTCTTATCCACATTAGATAAAGTCATATAAAAACAGGTTCCAATCAATCATTCCGGTCCATGGAACTCATTTGAGGTTCAGAGATTCTGATGGTGTTGTTAGCTCGATCCTTTCAATTAGAGACTCCTACGAGAGGTGATTTGACGATTTCACACTTCTACTGGTAGTGTGATCTTACTCTAGTTAGATAGAGATTCATTCGGGATTTCCTAGAAGTAGCGTTGAGGCCTTACAACATCATCTTGGGTATGAGTTAGTTATCTATAGTCCATTCTTAGATTGAATGTTTTATGTGCAAAGTGTGGTGTGTCTGCGAGGAAGGGACCAGGTTTTCCTTCACTGGAAAGAAGGGAACCTTTGCAGCATAGGATGGACTTCCTCAAAGGCTGTTCCAGATGATTAATCACCATTTGTATAGCCTCACCCTTGGTGTAGTGTATGAGGGGAGTAAAATCATTCTTATATTGGTGGATGAGTATGATGAAATCTTTCTTGTGGATGTTCCAGGACAACATTCTCGCAGGGAGGTAGACTTCTAAAATGAGCTTTACTTGAGTAAGACGCCGATATCTACACCGGCATATCAGATGGATCTTGCAAAGCTTTATGAATTGAGGGTATAGTTGGAGGAATTGAAGGATAAGGGCTTCGTGAGACACAATAGTTCACCATGGGTAGCCCTAGTGTTGTTTTCCAAGAATTAAGATAGGAGCTTGAGGCTATGCATGGACATTCGACACCTGAACTAGGTGACAATGAAGAAGAAGTATCCACATTCAATGATTTATGACCTCTTCGACTAGCTAAAGGAAGCTAGGTGGTTCTCAAAGATCAACCTTAGACCAAGATATCATCAGCATTGGGTATGTGATGAAGACATACCGAAGACATCATTTTGATATCGGTATGACTATTATGAGTTTTTAGGGATGCCTTTTTGTGTCTCCAATGCCCCAATGGTGTTCATGGGATTCGTGAACAAGATCTTCCATCCATAACCTCGATCATTTCATTGAAGTATTCATTGATGATGTCTTGGTGTACTCAGTGTTAGAGGAGGATCACGCTACACACCTGAGGATAATCTTGGATACACTCCGAGAAACTAAATTTATGGTAATGTCTCGAAGTTCTAGTTCTGGATTTGGGAGGTCCACTTTCAAGGACCTGTCATATTGGAGGCTGGAGTTGCGGTGGATTCAGAAAAGATAGAGGCAATGCTTTCTTTGGATCCAACCAGGAGCATGAATGGGGGGAGGATTTTCCTGGGGTTTGTTGGGTACTACCAGAGGTTCGTACCTGAATTCTCCAAAGTAGTAGCACCTATGAAAACTTTTTATAAGAAGGGAAAACCATTGATGTGGACAGATAAATTATAGAAGAGCTTCAAGCAGCTGTCATAGATCTTGACCAACCCTCCCATATTAAGGTTTCCAAATGGGGGAATCAACTACGTGGTATACCGTGATGCATTGAGAACCAGAATCGGTTGTGTTCTAATGTTGGAGTGAGTAGTGATCACCTACAGCTCATAGTAGTCGTGGAAGCATTAGCAAAACTACGCAAACCATGACCCAGTGTTTGTTGTAGTATTATTTTCCTTGAAGATGTGGAGGCATTATATGATGGGTGAATGGTTTACCGTTTGATCTATCTAGAAGAGTATTAGGTATATCTTATCATAAAAGGACCTGAACTTGAGACAACGGTGATGGATGGATTTCCTTCAGGACTATGAATTTGATATAGTCTATACTCTTGAGAAGAGGATCGTGGTGGTTTACATGCTTAATAGAAGGCCTGGATTGTTGTAGGTGAGTGTGTAGATAGAGCAGCTAGCCGCGTTGTAGATATTCCTTGTGGATGATGATGGAATAGATTACCTCCAGTCTATGACTGTCACTCCCCCACTCCTTCAGTGAGTTAGGAAGGCACATCTTTTGGATGTTGACTGCATGGCCCGACGTCCATAAATATCCTTATGACACAATCTTGGTGGATTTTTAAATAGGTGGGGAACACATCATCCTTTTCAGAGGATGCACTATCATACCAGTGACATTACAGGAGGGGGGTGTTGTGGAATTTCCATACATCTCCTTTAGAGATACATCCTGGTGTGGAGATGTTGTACCAGGACCTCCGACATTAGTACTGGTAGCCAGGGATAAAGCAAGCGGTGGAAAAGTTCGTTTCACATGTCTCACTTTTTAGCAAGTGAAGGACAAGCTTCAGGTCCCAATGGGAATAGTAAAACCAATTGATGTATAAGAATGGAAGTGGGATGGTATCTCCATGTACTTCGTGCTGGGGATACCATGCATGTCTTGGGGCCAAGATTCGATCTGGTTGTTCATTGACCAGTTCAAAAGGTCGGCCCACTTTCTACTCATTCAGGAGTAGGGATTAGTAGAGGGATTGGGATGCCTCCATGTCCAAGAGATACTGCAACTTCATGGGGTGACTTTGATGGTAATCTCAGTACTTGATGCTCGTTTTACATATCGGTTGTGGAAGGAATTGCAGGAAGCTTCGAAGACATTGCTACGCTTGAGCACTGCCTTTCACTCTCAGATAGATGGTCAGATAGAGCAAACCATACATCCCCTGGAGGACATGCTTCGTGCATTCAAAATTGATTTTGTTCGCAGTTGGGAGGACCACCTACCACTGGTGGAGTTTTTAGACAACAAAATATATCACTCAACCATCAGTACGGAACTATTTGATGCCTTTTACCGGAAACCATGTAGATCACCTCTATGATAGACAAACCCAGGGGAGTCAGCACTCATGGATCAAGAGTTGGTATGGGTTACCACTGAGAAGGTTCAGACCATCTAGGAGCAGATGAGAGCTATACAGAGTAGGCTGAAATCATATGATGACAAAAGATAAAGAAAATTGGATTTTAAGGTGGGAGACCATGTTTTCTTTCATGTCTCACCCTGATGGGGATTGTAGAGATTTGGTCGGGGAAACAACTTATCTCTATTGTTTTTAGGATCATTATAGATTCTTAGTAGTGTTGGTGAGGTGGTGTACCACCTATCTCTTCACCTACAGATGCATCTGGTGCACAATTGTTTTCACATGTCGCAACTGAGGAGGTACGTTCATGACCCATCACATGTCATCAACTTGGTAGAGCTAGGCATTGATGATGGGATGGAGTTTTCCAAGTTCCAAGTATAGATAGAGGATCGATAAGAGTGTGTCTTTCTTGGATGTACGATTCCTTTGGGGTGAATTCATTGGCCACACGAGAACCTCTTGGAGAGAACATTGGAGTGGGAGGCCCAGATTCGTGCTCAATACCACCATTTAGTTGATTATCATTGGTTTTGGATTTTGGGGATGTAAAGCCCTATTCTGGGGAGAATGTAATGCCCTATAATTTTGGTGTAATGTTTTTAAATTATATAGAATTATTTTGAGACCAAGAAGTGAGAGAGAACATGATTCTGAGGCCTCAGGTTCCCAAAATGTAATTTTGAACATTTCAATAGTTCACTTATGAAAACATGTGAGTTGGTTTTTCGAACTTTCTAACACGTGCTCGAATTGAAAATAATAGGGATACATTAAAATTGGAATGCTGGTATTCACCTAGAAAAGACATAACATTGACTATAAGGGGTGAGAAAAAAAAGTAAATTTTCATCCTTTTAAAAAATAATAAAATAACTTACAAAAAGTTATTTTAATTTCATTCACACCATTGAGAGGTCGACAGCAGCGCTGCGGTGCGTTGATGAGGTGATTTTGTGCTGCATTAAATGAGGATCATTAATGGCTAGTAGTGCAAGTATAACTGCTATGATATTTTATAAATGAAATAGTGTAATGACGTAAGGTCACAGTGTAATAGAAACGTTGTGATGTGTTTCTTTTTTATTAAACTATTTCATTGGAGAGTTGAGAATTAAACCCTGGGTTTCTCAGACACACCTATGAAGGAATTCCTATCCAATGAAGAATGAAGAATGTGGAGATGAACTCCAATGATTCATGTATCGATGATGATGAAGCAGATCTCATCAGTTGTCAGTAAGAGATCGAACCATCTAGGTAGGGGTTATAATTTCTTTTTTATTTTTGTTCTTTCCCTATTATTCTTTCTAAAACAACGAATGTGGATCAGCCCACAAAGAGGTTGATCTGTAGATTGAGTGTTATTGTGGGAGGGTTGTTAAATTTGTGGACATGAATGGAGCGGTATATTCATGTTTTGAAATCCCAAACCTCCTTTTGATTATACACCTCTAACACAAAGGGTGTGGACCGACATGAAGAAGGCCCCAGTCCCTTTACCTTGCATGTTCTTGTGCGTTCTTCGTGGTAGAACTTTCAAAATGGTTCCATGGAAAATTCGAGGCCTTTAAATTAAAGGAATCAGCCCATGGAGGTAAGAGGGACAAACGAAGTGAAGAACAGACCACCGGTGCAGACTCAGTGGTCCGTGGAAGGAACCGCCGATGGTGGCCCGCAACGGCAGCTTGGGTGGGTGGCGGCGTGCCAAGAATAAGTCGCGGCCCAACTGGCTACGATAGCGTGGAAAGGACCATCAGTATGGGTCAGTCGCAGGGGGTAGTAGCAAACCCTCCATGTGCTGTAGTGGTATGGTGGAGACATATTTCCACATGGCACCGCGTGGAGGAGAATCCCTCATATGTGGGCCTCGATTGAACGAACGGGGTTTCCATGTTAACCGGCCATGTGCGCCCCCAACTGGACTGGCCAAACATGTCAGGGCTACATCAAAATCGCTAAGAAGGGACACTATATTGGGATTCCTGAGTGGCACAACTAGTTTTTCGAGCCGGTCCAACTGAGTCGGACACGGCCAGGGGAAGAAGAACGAGCCTTTAGGCGACCCAGGTCAAAAATGGACCGGCCCGCAAATACGGGCTGGGCCAATTAAATTTGGGTCACTGGGTTGCCTGGAGGATTAGACCCAAAACCAACCTGGGCTGGGTCCAGTGAGGCCCGATGGTCTAGGAAGACAAAATAGGTCATGCAAGACCACAAGCCGGGATTGGTCGTGTCGTCCTGAACGAGTTGGACCAGGCCCGAACACAATCGACCCTTTTTTAATAAAACACCAGTATCGCATAAACCGGCTGTTTGATTGAAGATCTGTTCATGGAATTGGGACCCTCTCAATTATGCAGTCCTTCTGAGATACTCTACATGAGTTTTGGTGGAGGTTTTCATACGAACGAGTTGTATTAGACTTGAATCGAACTGGGCCCTTTATATAAAAATGCAGCTATCTTACTTACTGGGAATCCGTTCGATGCATCTTCTGTTGCATTGGTGCCCTTATGTTGAGACAGTTTTTTGGATTACTCTATGTGGGACTTCGTGGTGGTAGAGGTATTCTCAATGGATTGAGAAGAATATCCTCCTGAAATCAGGAATACAAAGTGTGGGAATCCAGTGGCTGCATGTGACGTGAAGAATGGGAGTAACCCTTCGTGGATCATTATGAGAGAGACCCTGCATAGATCAGTATGAGAGAGAATTTCCATGGATCAGCATGAGGGACACCATTCATGGATAAACAATAGAGAGACCCTTCATGGATCTGTAGTAGAGAAACCCTTCGTGGATCAGCAGTAGAGTGACCCTTCGTAGATCAGTATCAGAGAAACCCTTCATGGATCAGCAGAAGAGCGACCCATCATGGTTCAACAAAAGAGAAACTCTTTTTGGATCAATAGTAGAGACTCTCAACAGAATAAGATAATCTAGCATTATGAATAATAATTTTTACTTCTATACTTTTGTAATACCTAGTGTGAGCTATGAATTTTTCTTTGTTCTTTACTTTGAGATCATGCTTTGTGGTATTCTTCCATTTCAGATTTATGTGAGACCTGAGTCGGTCTTGAGGTACCTACTAAGTATTGTTATACTCACCCCAACATGGGCTTCACCCGCACATATTGTGTCTTGTGCAGATGGAATACATATTTGACTGGGACTTTGGGGAGCCAGGGCCAGATGGTGCTCAGAGGTGGATCGATAGATGTGGTGTGCCGCAGTGACATCCGTCAGTGGGCAATACCTACACTTTATGTAGGATCCTTAGTAGATGAAATCCAGAACTTTTACTTCTTGCGATGAAATTTTATTTACAGTTGGGATTGTATTCTGGACCCTTTACGTTTGGTTTACACCATGACCTTTTAGTGGTGGTACTTTGTGGTGGTTGTACTACTTTATTTCCTTTGTGGGTTTCTTTGTGCAGTATGCCATGTCTGTGTGCACACAGGTTTAATGGAAATGACTTCCCTTTTCAGGATATGCCTTTCCAGTTCTAGTCAACTGCCCATGACCTATAAAAGGAGGGCACGGGGTAGTCATGACACAAGCCTCGAGGGATGGGTCATCACATTTGTTTAGTCATTTCATAAAGAAATCTGTTTTGGTGCACAATTTGGTATTATTAAAAATTGGATAGCATTTGAAAACCCCACATGGATTATAATTTTAATATTATTATTTTAAAATATATAAAATGGTATTGATACAGTTAGATCATTTAATAAAATAGTTTCAGTAGATGTTTTCTTTGTGAAAAAATAATTAGCCTGGAATTTGGTATTATTAGGATATTGTGTGTGTTCATAGTGGATAGAGTGTGGTCAAAAGTTCCATCATCAAAGTAGAATGGATTATAGTCATGGAGTACCACTTTCAATTTTAATTCCAATTTGGAGTGTATGGATGTGTTCATGTTGGTTTGTGATCCTTAAGTGGTCATGATAAATATGAATGTATAGAAATGTTATTGCTTATGAATCTCTAACATGGATTTTACTTATGGCGTTATATAAACTATTTACATTTTTTTGAACTATTTAATATAAAATGTGATAACTAGTTCCTATACTAGTAGAGTGTGTTTAGAAGTATTTAGGGAATGCATACTGAGTTTATACTCACCCCATACTTGAAACTTTTGTGCATTTGTAGATTTCATAAATCAAGACACATGTAATGGAAATGTATCATTTTTATATAGTGATTCATCTTGATTCTATAGGAATGGAAGGTGGGGATAGAGCTTGGAGCTAGTTCAGTGATGCTTCTGATCATGTCACATTCATGTATTTGATTCATGTTTCCCTCTGTTTTTTTTCAATTATTTTTCCTTATTCTATTATCACAACGATATTATATTTATTTTGTTTTATATTCTAGGTTGTATCATTTCTAATCATGCATCATATTGGAGGATTCCAGTTTTATATTTTATTTTTTTTAAATTTTTGTATTTATAAAGGATAAATCATCCCCTGATATTCTAATAATCACATGGAATTTATTTCTAGCCTTTGGTATCTTTGGGATGTCATATGAGGTTAGTGGTTCTCCATCTCTCCTCAAAAAAAAAAATTTAGAATGGGATGTGACAAATAGTCCCAGTCTTGGTTAATATTCATATATCTCAGGATTGTAGTAAGGATATAAGAATATTATAACTTGGAATGTATATATTAGAATGATGTACCTATCAATTTTTATATTGAACATCATGTTACAATGGTGGTTCAGTTACAAAAGTGTTCTAAGTAACTTCTAGGTGTTTTGTTATCTCATTGTCATGGGTTTAGCCAATGGGTGTGGTATATCATGCATTGTTAGTGAGACATCCCACTAGGAATTCAATGTTTATTTTGAGTTTATTGAATATTAAAAATAGTTATAAAGGGGTTATTTTTTAGAAATCCGGGTTGTAATGCTCATTTATTATGGTGAATTGGAATTTTCTAAGACTTTAATTACATGTGAGTGATGCCTGAATGGATTTTGTTCTAAACTTATAGAATTTAAATAGGTATAAATCATAATAATAAATAAGATGAGGCTACTAAAAATATAGTTCACCTAATCCATAGGTGAGCCGATAAATTTTCTAGAGCATCATTCAATATTTTCTATCATTTAACAAAGGAAATAGGATTGATGAACCTTGATAATTGGACCTCTCTATTTAGTTTTAGAAATTGAATCCATCCATATATGAGGGATATTTTAAACATAAAAAAAGAATAATGGATAAATATAATTAACTAGATCATTGAATTATTGGGAACACCACTAAAGATGAATATTTTTTTTTCAACATATATATTGGAGGATCTTTTCACCCCATTAGTGTGATTTATCTTTCCCTGATAAAAAAGAGCAATGAATTAAATAAGGGGACTTTGACGAATTGTTCAACAAAAATTTTAATCCTCACACATTCAGGATCATAAGAATGACTTAATTATTTATAATTAAAAAAGAGAATATATTCATGATAGATTATTTATACAAGTTTAGGAACATATTCTACTTTCACTCAGAAGTTTATTCTAGTGAATCCTTGAAAGAACACATCTTTGAGTCTATCCTTTCATTACAGATTCTCTATAAAATTGGTTTTATTTGTATAATGAATTATATAAATATTGGAAATAGATAAACCATAGTGGAATGATATATTTCTAGAAATATGGATTCAGGGAGTCTGTTTATCACCCTTAGTACATGTGGAAACTCACATGTTACAAATAAGTGAAATAAAGACACATAATTCAAAGGTAGTGGACCCTGTGTCAATCAAAAAATGGGATTGGTTAATTTTACACCATAGAAAATTATAAATCCTTGCTCTTTTCAATGTGGTTATACTTCTCATGAAGAGTGAGACTATACAAAACCACCAAGATCATGTCATGAATGTAATTAAATGGGGGAATATTTAGTATTATTTTTATAGAACTCCCAAGACTATTTTTAGATATACATTTCATGTTTATCATTCATATTAAAATTTTATGGTGAAATATCATTAGAATTACTTTGACCCTTAGAATTGAGTGAAACAAGATGATTTAAGGAACACTTATACTCCTCATGTTATGGAATCTCAGTAAATAAGTAAGGACCATGAAGGATCTAGTAATTATATCTATGGTTCTATGAAGATGATTCATTTGGTTCTTCAATGATGCAAGGTATGATTATTAAAAATTTAACACATAGGAGTTCCTTATTTGAAATTGGCGAATCTCACTCCAATATTGATTCTTTTGTTGAAAATCAAATGGGTTTACATGTTGATATGATTCCGTCTATTTTGAAACTTGAAACACCTATTAGAAAACAAGTTAATTAATCCTTTAAGTGTGTAGTGTGTTCGATACCTATCAATGAGAATGAAGTGGTTTGATATTTCTTTATTATTATAATGAATATTTATGACCTGGTTTTTGGAATGGTCTAATAGAAATATTTGAAGGCACACATCGAGTATTATGTATGCCTGGTTAGTTTTAAATCTTATAATGATGTTAAGAATTGGTTTAAAGGGTATTAGGATATAAATACAATCAGCTATGACCTTTGATACTGATAGTTGCTAAAATATCTTATCATTTTGGTATGGTTGCCTTGGAATCTATTTAGGATAACAGACAAAGATATTACCATCATTGTCCAATTTCATGATGTCTTTCCTTATAATTTATATAGGTTTCCACATAAAATATAAGTGTAATTTTCAATTGATCTCATACCAGGGAAAAATTCTATTTAACTTCTTCCTTATAAGATGAAACCAATAGAATTGATAAAATTGAAAGTCCAACTAAAAGAGTTGGAATGTAAAGGGTTCATTTGACCGAGAATTTCTCCATGGGAAGCACATATTTTCTTAGAAAATAAGGCAGATGGAGAACTTAGATATTGTGTGGATCATTATATTCTCAACCCATTTATGATAATGAGTTGGTTCCCTGTCCCATAATTTGTTTTTTTATCAATTTAGGGGAGATTCATGGTCCTATAAGGTTTATTTATATACCGGGTATCACTGACATTGAGTTTGAAAGTATTATATTCTAGAAATATCTTTCCAACGTCATTATGGCGACTAAGAACACATGGTTATGTGGTTTGGTCTTATGAATACACCAATGTAGTTAATGGAATTGATGAATCAGATCTTTCAAAGGTATCTTTATTCCATCATAGTAGTATTAATAGATTATATTCTAGTGTATTCTAGGGAAAAATATGATTGTGAGAAACAATTGGATATATTTTTGGGTATGTTGTGCAAACATCACATTTATGATAGGTTTTCAAAGTGTGATTTAAGGAAAAATATTTATATTTCCTTAGTCAAGTCATTTCTATGAGGGGATTTTTCATTGATCCTGAAAATTTAGAGGCTTTTTTCTATTGGAATATATTTAAGAATCTTTTTGAAATACATAATTTCCTTACCTAAGAATGATATTACCAGTACACTATTTATGATTTTTATTGACTTTCCTCACTGATGAAAACTTTGAAAAGGAATTGTGTCCCTTTCCAATGGAGTAACAAGTTCTACAAATAGTTCCAAAATCGTATATTTCAGATTACATCAACACCAATTCATATATTTTTGGAGATGGGACTAGGTTATGTGGTCTATTGTGATGCATCATGATCTGATATGGGTTGTATTCTCTTAAAGGGATATTATGTTATTGTGTATGGATCATGAAATTAATGATTATATGAGAAAAACAACTCAACACATGATTTAGAATTGGTTGTTATAGTTTAGTCTATAAGTACTTGGGATAATTTCATTTTTTATGAGAAATTTATTTTGTTAACAAAATTTAATATCATGAATTTTTTTTATCACAATGTGATTTGAACCTATGTTAATTTAGATGGGTGAAATATCTACACATTTTTTACTTTTATTTGATGTGTACATTGGAAAAAGGGAATTATATAGGTGATACATTGAGTAGGAATCCATATAATTAGTTGACTAAAGATAATTTAGATCAGTGTTAGCTAATGTTTATTATAGCTAATATGAATATGAATTATGCTGGACAAGATGGTGATGATGTTTTTCTTTTAGTTTCTCTTATTCTAGATTTTATTGATCATGTTTAAGATACCCATACATCCGATCATGAATACTTAACCATAATGCCAAAACCCAATGGTTAGTTTAACATTGTGGTTTGGATGGTAAATGGAATATCTGTGATGTAGTTTAAGGATCAAATTATGATTTCCCCAAATTATCAAGAAAAATTCATTTCTTACAACCACAATTCAAGATGGCCAATTCATCCTAAAAAATATATATATAAATTACTAAGAGAATAGTTTTTGTAGGATGGAATAAAGAGTAAAGTGGTGGAGGTTTTCTTGAGATGACACACCTTTCATTAATTTATGGATAAAAACCAACAAAAAACTAATATATTTCATTCTTTACTAATTACTGTGTGAAAATCAAAGAATATAATCACATAATTTTTTATAGGTTTACCAAGAATAGTTCAGAAACATGATTCAAAATGGGTAATTGTGGATAGTATCAAAAATTCAGCTCACATAATCCTTGATCGTGAATCAAATTTAGTTGAAGACTTTTACAAACACTATATAATGTAATTTTTAATGAATCATGATTTTCTGGTTCCAATTGTGTTTGAACGGGGCCCTGGGTTTATATATAAGTTTTAAAAGTCTATACGGTAAGTCCTTGGAACACAATTATCCATGAGCATAACATATCATCCTCAAAATAATTGAAAATCTAAAGAGGTGATGCAAGCATTAAAAGACATGATGTGATCATGTTAGGTGGATTTTTGAAGTGCATGGGAGGATCATATACCCTTAGTGGATTTCTCATATAATAAAAATTACCAGTCCTCAATACCAATGTATCCTTTCAAAGAATTATATGTCCATACTTATTCTTCCTAATGTATTTTCATAGAAATAGTTGAAAATTACTTTATTAGACCTTACTTGGAAAGGATATAATAATGAATTTTTAGATTATCAAAAAATAATGGAGGTATCTAAGAGTTGTCCGAAATAACAAGTGGATTATCATCAATGAGGGTTATCATTTGAGGTGGATGACCATGTTTTCTTGAGAATCACTCCAAGGTTAGTGGATATTCATTTTTGTATGAAATGAATGTTTTTTTCTTTAGTATATTGGCCCTTTTGAGATGCTTCAATGAGTGGGTTATGTGGCTTATCGGTTGGCTTGACCACTATGGTTTAGTTCTGGGCATAATGTTATTCATGTATCTCAATTAAAGAAGTAAGAGACTGATCCTAACCATGTGATTCAATGGAATCATGTAGATATTGAACTAGATGCTACATTGATTCATGTTCTAATACAGATTGTACATAAGAAAGATAATTTATAGAATTTGAAAATAATTGGTTTGATATTGGTTTTATTGAAGCCTGTTGATATTCAAGAAGAGACATTTGAACATGAAAAGGAAATATTTGAGCAATGGTATGATTTCTTCAAAATTAACATCAACATTCCACTTTTTGAGGATGGAAATACCAATTGTGGAGATAATATAAGACCCCCAATTTTAGGCGTTTTACCCTTGTATTTTTTACTTTCCTTTTTTAATTCATTGGTTGAGTTTTAGGAGTTTCTGAAAGGTTTTGGAGAGTTCTTGAAGTATTTATTGAGGTGGTTTGTTTGTGAATAATTACTATATTCCATAAACTATCTCTAGTAAAATGTGGGTCATGTTTTGGGGATCACAGGTTGAATTATGTGAAACACCCCAAGCTTCTGTGGTACGATAACGTGATATGTACGCAACACCGAGTTCAAGTACACCATGACCTATCAAACTAGCCGTTTTAAAAATGGTTATGAATAGTAATAACCAAATTTTGAATTATATATATATATTCGATATAATTTTAACATTTATTATTTTTGTTTCAAATACATAATATGAGGACAAATTTAGTTTTTCAATAAAAGAATTGTTTTTTAGGAAAATACAGTTTTTCCGCCTTTTAATGGAGAACCCTTTTTAAAAACAATATTTGACACTTATATATATTAAATTTCATAAAAGTAAAGCCTTATTTATAATAGGTACATAAAAATTTTGTAACGCCCCGACCCTAGTTACCTAGAGTCGGTGCCTTATTACATAACATTGGCATGATCACAAGAAAGATCAATTCTCGAAAGACCGATTGGTTTAGTAGCCTTGGAAACACTAGATATATTCATAAGTTTTACATTACATCATAAAATGAAAAACTACTACAACAACATAATGTCTCCACAGTCCACACTATTATCCCCTCATAATATCCCTACAGGTCATTCATAACATACTTCTTCACATCCTGGGGAAAATAAAACATAGAAAAGGGGTGAGCTCAAATGCCCAGTAAGGATAACAATATAGCGGAACATTGAAAATAAGCATAAACATTTAAGGCAATGCATTACTAAAACAAAAGCCTTTTAAACTTGAACTTCAACATAGTATGGCAAAAGTAAAATGAAATAATGCCATTTACTTATTCACATGGATATTCTACTAATCGAATAATCACATGCAAAATCAATAACCACTTTCATAATGATGGAATGAATAATGATAAACTTTAATTTCTTTGTCAAGGCCTCGTCCCAAGACCTTGGGGCTAACTGTAACCGGAACCCAACCCGGAATGCCTCTAATAACCGGACACCAACCCGAAGTGCCTCTAATAACAGGACACCAACCCGGAGTGCCTCTAATAACCGGAGACCAAACCGGAGGGCTTACTTTTACCAGTCCCTAACCTGGAGGGCTTACTTTTACCAGTCCCCAACCTGGAGGGCTTACTTTAACCAGTCCCCAACCTGGAATATACTTTTCGAACACATTCATATGAAGTAAAGGTTGAAATATAACATAAACATTCATATTGGAACTAGCATACGAAATGTCAATACTTTATTCATAAACCATGAATTCTATATAAATGACACATCTACAGTCAAACATATCACAAAACTTCATTACAATATGGAAGTTTTAAATCATAATAAATCAACTTCAAATAATCTAAAAATCCATCAAAGGATGTTGACATAGATGAAAATGTTTTTTTTAAAAAAATTATTGAGAGAAATATCCCTTTTTCATGAAAACATTTTAATGTTACACAATTTAGAAAGTAAGTCATTTAAATACATTTTTGAATCAAAGTGTCCCATACCACTTTGAAACTTTTGAATGGAATTAACACTTTTAAAACATTCATTTTCATATAAATAATTCGTTACAAACCATTTTGAAAACGTGGACATAAATGAGGATGATTTAGAAGAATAAATATTTAAAACATTTAAAATGATGTTTTAGTAAAATTTCCCTTAGAAATAATCCCTTTGAAAACTCTTTTATGAAATATGGACATGGATAGTAAATATGTCCCTGTAGATACTTACGTAAAGACAACTTCAGATATTAAAGAGATTGTGAAGTAAACTCTTATCAATTTGGTAACTTATGAAACATACAACCCATGAAAGAGGTATCATACAGTGAAAATGTAAACACACATAAGGTAAAGTGTATTACACAAAGAATACAATTATGGGCAGTACATACACCACACAAAAGATAATAGTGGAAATATGGCATGAATCTCACGGAAATAAAGAGTGAGATGAAAACCACTTACCACGTTAATCAGCTGAGTCGTATGGACAAAAGTTAATAACCACCCAATGATTTCCAGAATAAAATGAATATAAAGAGAATCATGATAATATATATCAAATGGCAGTACACAATACACCACTTTCAATAATTTAGTGGCGAACAATGGAAATCTCACGGAATTGAAAGTGAGATAAGAAAATCCCTTACCTTGTACTTTTACCTGGTTGGAGTAGGTTAACCTCCTGTATAATATTGAAATAATTGTTATTAAATTATACAAGAATCATATATATTAATATCATATCATATATGATCTTTTAACTTTTCTTTGTTAATAATGTCTTAGTATTACCATTGTTTCGGGTGTTAACTTACTCGTTTTCTTTTATATGTTTTATTACGTAAGCCATGTTTGTAATGGATAGGTTGTATATTATTCATATCCAGAATGATATCATGTCCTTAAAAATCATTTTTAAATCAGCAAATGATAATTATACTTGAATGGATATGATGGAGAATGAATCTCATCGCGTTCATGGAGACGGTAGTCCGTACGTACGCACGAGCGACAATATCATTCTTTTGACATTAAAATAATATATAAATGAATGGTATATCATATATACAGAATCACTAACATGTTATATTTATTATTTACATGATTTACACATCATTATTATACCCATCCAAATAATAATATATTGAATAACAATTACACCACGACGTGGAGACGGTAAGCCGTACGTACGCACGTATGGTGACATGTTATTCAAAGGGTGGATAGAATACTGAATATGGTTGTACCATATTTATAATAACATCATAGTATATATATGATACTGGATTTAGTATTTTGGAATGGTAACAACAAAGTAATAAGAAGTGGAAGAAGAAGGAACTTGGAAAAAGGGTGGTGAAATCATTACCTCTTCTTCGGGTTCTTCCTTTTGATTTGATCAAAAGGGATCCGTAGGTTGGCTTTCTGATCAAACTAAGGCCTCTCGGTTGTAGTGAGGGAAGTTGGGAGAGTATTTGGGAAGATTTTGGCCGAACCAAAAGGCTTGGAATGTGTGAAGAAATGATAAGGAGGAGTGCCCTTTTATAAGAGGGGTGAGGGGCACCTTTGGAAAAGCTAGAAATATTAATTTATAATAAATTCATAATCGGTTTCCAATGGCTCCAAAGTTGACTATTCAAAGGTTAAGGTTGGGATGGGTCGAAAACAACTCAACCAATAGAATTTAGACAGTTTGGGGTACTTATATTAACCTTATCTTTAAGTATTAACTCTATGTTAATTAGTTTCACTTTTACAATGTCTCTTTGTATTTTTATATAATATGCTTAATAAACTTACTATATACATCCAAGAGACCCCCAATTGGTCCATTAATGATGAAACTATCATTATATAAGTCCCTTGGCCGAACATTAGATTTTTAGGAATTTAATATCAATTAATAATATAATATTTGTTTTAAGAACTCTTTTATGTCAATTTTGACACTATTCAATAGTTGATTTTTGTGAAACTCATAACAGATTGATTACTTCGAAAAAAGTCAATTAAATCAATACTAATATATCATATTATCCAATAAAATTAGTTTAATTCATTAAAAGTTTCATATTATATTTATTTGGGTATTTATAATATCAATTATTTTAATTTTTCACTATTATAGTAATTACTGCATCATCATTGTGTCATAAATAAAATAACTTATTTAATGTCTAAAAATTATAAATAAACTATCATTATTTAGGAAATATTTTTATCTTTCTAATGAATATTTATAATCTAAAATACAACATATATAACCTTATTTAACAATTGTTTTGCTAAAAGATATATGCTTGTGTCATTTTTGTATTCATTTTAACATAATTAAAATAAAGTGTCATTATCACTTACAAGTGGATCCATGGGGTCCCAAAATCGACCCAAAGATGACCATGGTCGACCATGTATCAACCAATAGGGTTAATACACGTTTTAGGGTAATTTAGTATTATTATAATATTATTTTTTAACCCATATTTACCGGATTTACCCTTAACCATGGTAAATAAAATATTACCGCAGTAATTATTCAAAATGTCTAAAAATAAAAGTTACCTATTTACACAATTTGAACATCCTGATTCCAAATATTGAATCCATTTTCCTAAATTCAAAACACAGAAGTGGCAGAAATTAATTTAAAATTAATTCCCGCTGTCAAAACAAAAAGCGTGTTTTTAAGAGATAATAACTATCAAAAGATTGACACTTGTTTATGTTCGGTTTAATTGTAAAATTATGTCCAATGACCAACATTATATTAAAAGGTAAAAATATATTCTAAATATACTTTAAAACCACTCAAATTCATAATTTATCACTATTAATTATTTTTATTAAAAAAGTTGTTTTTAATTAAAATTTAGTAATTTTCACTATTCATCAAAATATGAAAGTTATCCGAAAAGTACCAAAATTTCACCTTAGGCTAAATTCGATATTATGAATCCAGAAATGAAGTCCATTTTAAAATATAAAATATATATAATTTCGAAAAGTAGGTATTACTATTCATAACGGCTAGTTTGATTGGTTGTGGTGTGTGTTAAAACTCAAGGTTGCGTACAACACACGCTACTGTATTATTCAAAGAAAGCGTACCGTGGAAGCTTGGGATGTTTCATTTTAAATTTTTGATGTCCCCATTTAGTTAAAAAGTTTAAAATATTTTATTTAAAAAGGGTTCACTATTAAAAGTTGATAAAAGTGAAATACTGAAAATGAATTTGTTCTTGCATTATATCTAAGAAACTCATAATATGGATTCTAAAATTATAAGGATTATATAAAGTTTAAAATTTAGATAATACTATTCATAACCTCTTTTGAATGGATTTTTTTTTGTAAGTCATGCTGTGATTGAACTCGGTGTTGCGTGTAGTGTAAGTTATTGAATTATTTTTGAAGAAATAACACATTATGAATTCTTGGGGTGTTATATTCTCCCCTCCTTCAATAAATTGCGTCCTCGCAATTTGAAATTGTTATTCGAAAATAAAAGGTTGAAAGTAGATAAAATATTTGTGGGAAAACCCACATCGGAAATCGGGTTACTAAAATTTAGTCTTAATATGAGGAAAAGAGAAATCAAAGGGTCACCACCAAATATTGATCTCGATTAGGAGAACATTGGTGGCAATTAGAGACATATAATTGGAGGAAAAACGTAAATATTTATAGGTAGTGATTGAGGTCATCAATAAAAAACAAGTGTAAAATTTTGGCCCTTAAATTCATCAATCTATGATGATTTGAAATACCATCGGTTCAACAAAACATAGGGTATTAGGATAACACATTTTTGACGTTTCAAAATATCTTAGTTGAAATACCACATCGAAAAATGAATTAATGAGGCCTCTATTTATAATAAAGAGTCGAAAGTATGAAGATTACCGAAAATAACACATAATAGGGTTCCATATAGGAAAATATGGATATGGAAGAAAAATCTAACCATCAATTATCTGATGGAGAGTGGTAGAGAACATGGCTATGAAAAGGCCAACAATCCCAAAGCCATAAATTAGTGATGATTTAAGGTACCATCTAGGAAAACATTTTTGTTCTAAGTTGCTTTTCTTAATGTTGAGGAATTTATTTATGAGATTGGATAAGATCATAAGGAGATATACTTACTTTATAATTAGAGTTTTATCCATTAATAAATTTCTACCTCAAACTCATCTTTCACTCTAAAAGATAATAGAATGTAAAAATTCTATTTACACTATTCGTATAGGGTTCCAAAATAAAGGAATTTATAATTAATCTACAAGATATTTTAATAAAAACTTCATTATTTAATCCAGGACATCTCGTGGGCCAGTGGTAGGTGATACACCCTTGTCGCCCTTCGGTTGCGGGTTCATGTCTCGCAGCCTTGCCGGACGCGACGGGTTGCCGCCCGACCTCCGGGTTGTCCTTTTATGGCAATCCAAAATAATCCAAACTAGAACTATCCAAAATACTTCTGTCCAAACTCACAGTCCAACATTTATAAGGAAGGTAAACATAATATAGATCCTTTTTACCCTGTAATAGAATATGAATACCTTCATCATGTATTACCATATTCCTTATTGATTACATTCATGCTCCCTTATTCCATATAGAATGCCGGATATACTTCATTAATCCAAAAATGTTTTAAACCCCATCAATGATGGAATATACAAATCATTAATCAGTTCCAAGGTAGTCAAGAATATCCAATATAATTTATCCAAAACAATCACATGTTATTCCAAAATCACTACCTCAGTATCAGAACTATATTATGATTTATCATTCTCTCAACCATATATTTTCCAAAAATTTATCCTGCTATTGAGTCACTTTTCTTTGTTCCACACAATCTCAAGTCCTTAATGAAATAGTACTGCAGTACAATCCTTATATACTCCATAATTATTATAACAAGTACATTTTTGATACAACACTCAATTGACATAATCAACATAAGAACTCTAATCATTCCTCTTCATCTGTGGTAGTATCATAACTTGATTATTATCCAATAACATCATTTGCGGCATAGTCTGATGACTGGGACATAGGTTCGCGTAGTGTCCAAACTCCTTGCAAATGAAGCATTGTACATTTGAAACCATTTTCTTACCCTTGCAGTCACATACTTTGTGCCCTTTTCCTCCACACTTATAAAAAACTCCCATTCCTTTCAGGCAAGTTCCAGGGTGTTTCTTTCCACAGTTTCCACATATGGGAAAATTCTTCTTTTCCCTCTTCCCTTTATCCATCTTTCTCTCTTCCACCCTTTTCTTCTCTTGCTTCCCTTAAAAGCCATCGGACATAGTAAACTCTTTACTTATCTTATCAACACATGATATTATTTCTTTATATGATGATAATACATGCGAGACTATTTCTCTTGTAAATTCTAGCTTAAGACCATAAAATATATGATCCTTCTTTCTCTTTGTATCATGTGCATTGCTGGAGTTCTCCTTCCTTCTACTAGGCGCCATTTCTAAACATTGGCATACACTAGATTAGTTTATGAATAACAATACCTAATCCCAAACTTTTAAAACACATAACATAAATTAAATAGTTTATGGATATAATCCATAATCATAAAAATGTCTCCTTTGAGGAAGTATATACTCATAAACCCTTCATAATGATTTGTAAAGAAAATGAGAGTTATCCTAAGCATATCCCCCGGGAGTGTCGTAACCAAGAGTGCAGTAAGGCCCGTTGTCGTGCACCAGTTCCCGTTCGAGTCTAGCTCAAAGTGGTGTTTTTGGGTTTCACCCCTAGGTACATCTGTGCAAGAGCCGCCTCTACCTGCTCGTATCCAGACAGGGATGTATTTCTCGAAAAACTCACAAAATTCCTACAATACCAAAATTCTAGGAAGTTCTTCTATACTAATCCTCAAAGTTCATCTTAGGTCTACGTGTTCTAATCAGAGTTTATCTAAATCTAGTTTCCAAGGTTTGTACTAAACTTCCTCTGATACCAACTATAACGCCCCAACCCTAGTTACCCAGAGTCGGTGCATTATTACATAACATTGGCATGATCACAAGAAAGATAAATTCTCGAAAGACCGATTGGTTTAGTAGCCTTGGAAACACTAGATATATTCATAAGTTTTACATTACATCATAAAATGAAAAACTACTACAACAACATAATGTCTCCACAGTCCACACTATTATCCCCTCATAATATCCCTGCAGGTCATTCATAACTTACTTCTTCACATCCTGGGGAAAATAAAACATAGAAAAGGGGTGAGATCAAATGGCCAGTAAGGATAACAATATAGCCGAACATTCAAAATAAGCATAAACATTTAAGGCAATGCATTACTAAAACAAAAGCCTTTTAAACTTGAACTTCAACATAGTATGGCAAAAGTAAAATGAAATAATGTCATTTACTTATTCACATGGATATTCTACTAATCGAATAATCACATGCAAAATCAATAACCACTTTCATAACGATGGAATGCATAATGATAAACATTAATTTCTTTGTCAAGGCCTTGTCCCAAGACCTTGGGGCTAACTGTAACCGGAACCCAACCCGGAGTGCCTCTAATAACCGGACACCAACCCGGAGTGCCTCTAATAACCGGACACCAACCCAGAGTGCCTCTAATAACCGGAGACCAAACCGGAGGGCTTACTTTTACCAGTCCCTAACCTGGAGGGCTTACTTTTACCAGTCCCCAACCTGGAGGGCTTACTTTAACCAGTCCCCAACCTTGAATATACTTGTCCAACACATTCATATGAAGTAAAGGTTGAAATATAACATAAACATTCTTATTGGAACTAGCATACGAAATGTCAATACTTTACTCATAAACCATGAATTCTATATAAATGAAACATCTACAGTCAAACATATCACAAAACTTCATTACAATATGGAAGTTTTAAATCATAATAAATCAACTTCAAATAATCTAAAAATCCATCAAAGGATGTTGACATAGATGAAAATGTTTTTTTTTAAAAATTATTGAGAGAAATATCCCTTTTTCATGAAAACATTTTAATGTTACACAATTTAGAAAGTAAGTCATTTAAATACATTTTTGAATCAAAGTGTCCCATACCACTTTGAAACTTCTGAATGGAATTAACACTTTTAAAACATTCATTTTCATATAAATAAATCCTTACAAACCATTTTGAAAACGTGGACATAAATGAGGATGATTTAGAAGAATAAATATTTAAAACATTTAAAATGATTTTTTAGTAAAAGTTCCCTTAGAAATAATCCCTTTGAAAACTCTTTTATGAAATATGGACATGGATAGTAAATATGTCCCTGTAGATACTTACGTAAAGACAACCTCAGATATTAAAGAGATTGTGAAGTAAACCCTTATCAATTTTGTAGCTTATGAAACATACAACCCATGAAAGAGGTATCATACAATGAAAATGTAAACACACATAAGTTAAAGTTTATTACACAAAGAATACAATTATGGGCAGTACATACACCACACAAAAGATAATAGTGGAAATATGGCATGAATCTCACGGAAATAAAGAGTGAGATGAAAACCCCTTACCACGTTAATCAACTGAGTCGTATGAACAAAAGTTAATAACCACCAAATTATTTCCAGAATAAAATGAATATAAAGAGAATCATGATAATATATATCAAATGGCAGTACACAATACACCACTTTCAATAATTTAGTGACGAACAATGGAAATCTCACAGAATTGAAAGTGAGATAAGAAAATCCCTTACCTTGTACTTTTACTTGGTTGGGGTAGGTTAACCTCCTGTATAATATTGAAATAATTGTTATTAAATTATACAAGAATCATATATATTAATATCATATCATATATGATCTTTTAACTTTTCTTTGTTAATAATGTCTTAGTATTATCGTTGTTTCGGGTGTTAACTTACTCGTTTTCTTTTATATGTTTTATTATGTAAGCCATGTTTGTAATGGATAGGTTGTATATTATTCATATCCAGAATAATATAAAGTCCTTAAAAATCATTTTTAAATCAGCAAATGATAATTATACTTGAATGGATATGATGGAGAATGAATCTCATCGCGTTCGTGGAGACGGTAGTCCGTACGTACGCACGAGCGACAATATCATTCTTTTGACATTAAAATAATATATAAATGAATGGTATATCATATATACAGAACCACTAACATGTTATATTTATTATTTACATTAGTTACACATCATTATTATACCCATCCAAATAATAATATATTGAATAACAATTACACCACGACGTGGAGACGGTAAGCCGTATGTACGCACGTAAGGTGACATGTTATTCAAAGGGTGGATATAATACTGAATATGGTTGTAACATATTTATAATAACATCATAGTATATATATGATACTGGAATTATTATTTTAAAATGGTAAAAACAAAGTAATAAGAAGTGGAAGAAGAAGGAACTTGAAAAAAGGGTGGTGAAATCATTACCTCTTCTTCGGGTTCTTCCTTTTGATTTGATCAAAAGGGCTCCATAGGTTGGCTTTCTGATCCAACTAAGGCCTCTAGGTTGTAGTGAGGGAAGTTGGGAGAGTATTTGGGCAGATTTTGGCCGAACCAAAAGGCTTGGAAGGTGTGAAGAAATGATAAG
This sequence comes from Viscum album, assembly GCA_963277665.1. NCBI lineage: Eukaryota > Viridiplantae > Streptophyta > Magnoliopsida > Santalales > Viscaceae > Viscum > Viscum album. The sequence continues at coordinate 51,953,102 of OY728138.1, read as the reverse complement.
GAGGAGTGCCCTTTTATAAGAGGGGTGAGGGGCACCTTTGGAAAAGCTAGAAATATTAATTTATAATAAATTCATAATCGGTTTCCAATGGCTCCAAAGTTGACTATTCAAAGGTTAAGGTGGGGATGGGTTGAAAACAACTCAACCAATAGAATTTAGACAGGTTGGGGTACTTATATTAACCTTATCTTTAAGTATTAACTCTAAGTTAATTAGTTTCACTTTTACAATGTCTCTTTGTATTTTTATATAATATGGTTAATAAACTTACTATATACATCCAAGAAACCCCCAACTGGTCCATTAATGATGAACCTATCTTTATATAAGTCTCTTGGCCGAACCTTAGATTTTTAGGAATTTAATATTAATTAATAATATAATATTTGTTTTAAGAACTCTTTTATGTCAATTTTGACACTATTCAATAGTTGATTTTTTTGAAACTCATAAAAGATTGATTACTTCAAAAAAAGTCAATTAAATCAATCCTAATATATCATATTATCCTAGAAAATTAGTTTAATTCATTAAAAGTTTCATATTATATTTATTTGGTTATTTATAATATCAATTATTTTAATTTTTCACTATTATAGTAATTACTACATCATCATTGTGTCATAAATAAAATAACGAATTTAATATCTAAAAATTATAAATAAAATATCATTATGTATGAAATCTTTTTATCTTTCTAATGAATATTTATAATCTAAAATCCAACATATATAACCTTATGTAACAATTGTTTTTCTAAAAGATATATGCTTGTGTCATTTTTGTATTCATTTTAACTTAATTAAAATAAAGTGTCATTATCACTTACAAGTAGATCCATGGGGTCCCAAAATCGACCCAAAGATGCCCATGGTCGACCGTGTATCAACCAATAGGGTTAAGACACGTTTTAACGTAATTTAGTATTATTATAATATTATTTTTTAACCCTTATTTACCGGATTTACCCTTAACCATGGTAAATAAAATATTTACCGCAGTAATTATTCAAAATGTCTAAAAATAATAGTTACCTATTTACACAATTTGAACATCATGATTCCAAATATGGAATCCATTTTCCTAAATTCAAAACACAAAAGTGGCAGAAATTAATTTAAAATTAATTCCCGCTGTCAAAACAAAAAGCGTGTTTTTAAGAGATAATAACTATCAAAATATTGACACTTGTTTATGTTCGGTTTAATTGTAAAATTATGTCCAATGACCAACATTATATTAAAAGGTAAAAATATATTCTAAATATACTTTAAAACCACTCAAATTCATAATTTATCACTATTAATTATTTTTATTAAAAAAGTTGTTTTTAATTAAAATTTAGTAATTTTCACTATTCATCAAAATATGAAAGTTATCCGAAAAGTACCAAAATTTCACCTTAGGCTAAATTCGATATTCTGAATCCAGAAATGAAGTCCATTTTAAAATATAAAATATATATAATTTCTAAAAGTAGGTATTACTATTCATAACAGCTAGTTTGATTGGTTATGGTGTGTGTTAAAACTCAAGGTTGCGTACAACACACGCTACTGTATTATTCAAATAAAGCATACCGTGGAAGCTTGGGATGTTTCATTTTAAATTTTTTATGTCCCCATTTAGTCAAAAAGTTTAAAATATTGTTTTTAAAAAGGGTTCACTATTAAAAGTTGATGAAAGTGAAATACTGAAAATGAACTTGTTCTTGCATTATATCTAAGAAACTCATAATATGGATTCTAAAATTATAAGGATTATATAATGTTTAAAATTTAGATAATACTTTTCATAACCTCTTTTGAATGGATTTTTTTTGTAAGTCATGTTGTGATTGAACTCGGTGTTGCGTGTAGTGAAAGTTATTGAATTATTTTGAAGAAATAACACATTATGAATTCTTGGGGTGTTACAAATTAACTTCAATAAATTTTTGGTACTTTTCTCATAACTTTCATATTTTGATGAATAGTGAATATTACTAAATTTTAATTAAAAAAAACGTTTTTAATTGAAATAATTAATAGTGATAAATTATGAATTTGAGTGGTTTTAAAGTATATATAGACTATATTTTTACTATTTAATACAATTTTGGTCATTGGACGTAATTTAACATTTAAACCGGACATAAACAAGTGTGAATCTTTTGATAGTTATTATTTCTTAAAAACACGCTTTTTGTTTTGACAGCAGGAATTAATTTTAAATTAATTTCTGGCACATCTGTGTTTTGAATTTGGAAAATTGTATTCCATATTTGGAATCGGGATTTTCAAATTGTGTAAATAGGTACCTTTTATTTTCAGACAATTTGAATAATTACTTCGGTAAATAATTTATTTACCACGGTTAAAGGGTAAATCTGTTAAATAAGGTTAAAAAAAATAATTTTATAATAATATTAAATTTCCAGAAAACGTGTCTTAACCCTAGTTTTTGATATATTTCCGACCATGGGCATATTTGGGTCGATTTTGGGACCCCATGGATCCACTTTTAAGTGATAATGACACTTCAAATTAATTAAGTTAAAGTAAATACAAAAAATGACAAAAGCATATATCTTTTAGACAAACAATTTTTACATAGTGTTATATATGTTATATTTTTGACTATAAATATTCATTAGAAATATAGAAAGATTTCCTACATAATGGGATTTTATTTATAATTTATAGACGTTGAATAATTAAATTTATTTATGACACACTAATGATAAACTATTTTTCTTATTAATGAAAGAATCAAATAATTGGTATCATAAATGTTAAAATAAATATAATTTGAATTTTTTTAGTCCATAAACTAATTTTATTGGTTAATATGACATGTTAGGATTTCTTAAATGAATTTTTTTTGAATTAATAATGTTGTTCAAACTTTACAAAAAATAAATTATTGAATAGTGTCAAAATTGACACAAATGAGTTTTTAAAAAAATATTATATTATTAATTGATATTATATTCATAAAAATCTAAGGTTCAGACAAAGGACTTATTTCATGATATTTGTATAATTAATGGAACATTTGGGGGTCTCATGGAAGTATATAGTAATTCTATTAACAATATATTATAAAACTACAACGAGACATGGTAAATGTCAAACTATTTAACTAAGAGTTAAATATAAATGATAAGGTTAATATAGTAACCCAAAACTATCTAAAATATATTGGATGAAATGATTTAGACCCATAACCACCTTAGTCTTGAAATAAATTACTTTGGAGCCATTATTAACCGAATATGAATTTATTATAAAATAATATTTCTAGCTTTTACTAAGGTGCCCCTCGCCCCTCTTATAAAAGGACACCCCCCCTTCTCTCAAATTTATACCATCAAAGCCTTTTGGCTCCGCCAAAACCTGACCAAATATCCCCCCAACTTCCCTCAAATAATCATAGAGGCCTTAGTTTTATCAGAAAGCCAACCTATGGAACCCTTTTGATCAAATCAAAAGAAAGAACCCCAAGAAGAGGTAATGATTACACCACCCTCTTTCAAGTTCTTTCTTCTTCCACTTCTTCTTTCATTGTTATTTCCATTATAAAATAATAACTCTAGTATATTATATATATTGTGATGTTATTAAAAATATGGTACAACCATATTCATTATTCTATCGATCCTTTGAATGACATGTCACCATACGTGCGTATGTACGACCTACCATCTCCACGTCGTGGTGTAATTGTTATTCAATACATTATTATTTGTATGGGTATAATAATGATGTTTAATTCGTGTAAATAATAAATATAACATGATAATTATTATGTATATATGATATAAAATCCAATTATATATTATTATAATATCAAAATGATGATATTGTCGCTCGTGCGTACGTACGAACTACCGTCCCCACGAACGCGATGAGATTCATTACCCATCGTATCCATTAAAGACTAAATTTCATTTGATGATTAAAAATAATGTTTAGAGACATGATATAATTCTGGATATGAATAAGATAAATCCCATACATAACAAATATGTCTCACATAACAAAAAATATAAAGAAAAACGATTCCGTTAACACCAGAAATGACGATAATACTAATATATTATTAACAAATCAATGTTAAAAGATCATATATGATATCAAATTATTGTATATGATTCTTGTATAATTTAATAACAATTATTTAACCATTATACAAGAGGTTAACCTACCCTCAACCAAGGAAAATTACAACTTAAGGGTTAATTACTCAATCTCATTATTATCCGAGATTGTTTTTGTGTAAGTATTTACTGGGATATTTTTATCATCCATGTACATTTTTCATAAAAATGATTTCAAAATGAATATTTTAAGGTCTTTTTAAAGGCACTCTTTATCAGGATCATAATTTTAATAGTTTAAAAGTTTTATATTTATGATTTTTTTTAATTAATGTCCATGTTTTCAAAAATGATTTAAATGATTTATTTATATGGACATGACTATTTTGAAATGATAATTCTTTTAAAAAGATTCAAAGTGGTATGGGACACTTTGATTCAAAAATATCTTTTAAATTACTTTCTTTATAAATGTGCGACTTTTAAATGATTTTATAAAAAGGATATTTCTCTCAAAATGATTTACTCATCATTTTCAACTATGTCAGCATCCTTTACAGGTTATTATTTTTGAATAAGGTTGATTTATTATAAAAAAATAATCCATATTGTACTGAATGAGTTATGATATGTTTGACTATTTATGTTCTATTTTTATACCATTCATGGTTTATGGGGAATATATTCATAGTTCATATGCTAGTTTTAATATTAATGTTTATGTTATGTTTTAAGATTTACATATGAGGAATGCAGTGGGCTTAGTAAGTGACGGGTGGAGCAGGATATTTCTCCTCGATGCATTGGTAAGTATCATGAGACAAACAAGTGTCTTAGCATAAGGACTTGACAAAATATTACTTGTAGTCTTGGCACAAGGCCTTGACTATGTGGTTTTGATAGTCTGGCATTATGCATTCCATCATTATGAAAGTGGTTATTGATATCGCATGTTATTATTTGACTAGTAGAATATCCATTTTAATAAGTGAATGGAATTATTTCATTTTATCATTTCCATATTATGCTGAAGGTCAGGTTTAAAAGGCTTTTGTTTTAGTTATACATTTCATTAAATGTTTATGTTTATTTATGAATTTTTCTGCTATATTGTTATCCTTATTGAGAATCTGAGCTCACCCCTTTCTTTGTTTTATTTTTTTCTTAGGATGTGAAGAAGTATTTTATGAGTGACCTATAGGGATATTATGAGGGGATATAAAGACAAGATGTTGTAGTAGATTTTTACATTATGATGTAATGTAAGACTTATGAATATATCTAGTGATTCCAAGGATACTAAACTAATCGGTCTTTAGAGACTTGATATTTTGTGATCATGACAATGTTATGTAATAATGCACTGACTCTGGGTAAATGGGTTCTTGGCGTTACAGTTGGTATCATAGGAAGTTTAGTACAAACCTTGGAAAATAGATTTATATAAACTATGATTAGAGCACATAGCCCTAAGATAGAATATGAGGGTTAGTATAGAAGAACATCCTAGAAATTTGGTATTGTAGATATTTTTTGAGTTTTCCGAATAATACATCCATGTCTGGATATGAGCAGGTAGAGGCGGCTCTGGCACAAATGTACCTAGGTGTAAAAACCCAAAACAACCACTTTGAGCTAGACTCAAACGAGAACTGGTGCACGACAACGAGCCTTTCTGTACTCTTGGTTATGACACTCCCCAAGGATATGCTTAGGATAATTCTGATTTTCATTAAAACCATTATGAATGGTTTATGAGAATATACTTCCTCAAAGAATACATTTTTATGATTATGGATTATATCTGTAATTTTTTTAATTTGTGTTATGTGTTTTAAAAGTTTGTGATTAGGTATTACTATTCATAAACTAATCTAGTGTATGCCATTGTTTAGAAATGATTCCCAGTAGAAGGAATGAAAACTCCAGCAATACACATGATCCAAAGAGTAAGAAGGATCATATTTTTCATTGTCTTAAGCCATAATTTAAAAGGGAAATGTTCTCCCACATATTATCATCATATGAAGAAATAATATCATGTGTTGATAAGATAAGTAAAGAATTCTTGGAGTCCTATAGCTTTGAAGGGAAGCCAAAGAAGAAAAGAATGGTAGAGAGAAGGACAGATAAAAGGAAGAAGGTAGAGAAGGATTTTCCCAAATGTGATAACCGCGGGAAGAAAAACCCAGGAACTTGCTTGAAAGGAATGAGAGTTTGTTATAAGTGTGGAAAAAAAGGACACCAATTACATGATTGAAAGGATAAGAAATTTTTTTCAAAAGTACAATGCTTCATCTGCAAGGAGTTGGGACACTACGCGAACCAATGTCCCAGTCATCAGACTATGCCACAAATGATGCTGTTGAATAATAATCAAGTTATGATACTAATACAGATGCAGAGGATTGACTAGTTTTCTTATGTTTTTATTTAAGAATTATTTAATTTAAGTGTTGTATTAATGATGTTCTGGTAATAAATAAGGATTGTACTGCAGTACTATTTCATTCAGGATTTGAGATTTTATGGTACTAAGAAATGTGACTGTATAGAGAGTTAAACTTTTTTGAAATTAAATGGTTGAAGGAAAGATAAAACTTAATATGGTCCTAATATTGAGGTACTTATTTTGGAATAAGAGATGGTTGATTTGGGTAAATTATATTGGATATTCTTGACTAACATGAAACTGATTAATGATTTGAATATTCCATCATTGTTGGAGTTTACAACATTTTTGTATGGACAAAGTGTATCCAGTATTCTCTAAGGAATAAGGGAGCATGAATGTATTAGTAAGATTTTATGGTAAGTCAGGATGTTTCAATGTTTTAAAATAATACATTATGATGGTATCCACATGTTATTACGTTGAAAAAAGAGCTTCATTATATTTACCTTCCTTATAAATTTGGGACTGTGAGTTTGGACAGAAGTAATTTGGATAAGTCTAATTGGTGGAATGGATTATATTTGACATTTGATACTATTGTTAAGGTTAAATCGTTTCTGAAGATTATTTTTGGATTTTTATAAAAAGGACATCCCAGAGGTCAGGTAACAACCCGTCACGTCTGGCAAGGCCGCGAGACTTGAACCCGCAACTGAAGGGCGACAAGGGTGTATCAACTACCACTGGCCCACGTGATGTCCTGGATTGAATAATGTAGTTTGTTTTAAAAAATATCTGGTATATGAATTAGAAATTCATTTTTTTGGAACCCTATACGAATAGGATAAATGGAATGTTTTTCTAATTTATATTATCTTTTAGAGTGAAAGATGAGTTTGTGGTAGAAATTAGTGAACGGATGGAACTATACTTTTCAAGTATATATATATATATTATCCTCTCTTATTCTATGAAGAAATTAATTCTTAAACACTAGTTAAGAGAGCATAAAACTAAAAAATGTGTTATCCAAATACCTTATGTTTTGTTGAACCGATGATATTTTAAATCATCATAGATTCATGGATTTGAGGCCCTCAATTCTATAATTTCTTGTGATTGAAGACCTGAATTAATCCCTAAAAATATTTACGTTTTTTATCCAATTATGTGTCTCTAATTTCCACCAATGTTCTCCAAATCGAAATCATAATTTGGTGGTGACCCTTTTATTTCTCTTTTCCTCTTATTAGGACTAAAATTTATTAACCCAATTTCTAATGTGGGTTTTCCCACAAAAATATTTTCTATTTTAAACCTTTTATTTCAAAAAAATATCAAATTGTGAGGATACAATTTATTGAAGGAGGGGGTAATGTAACACCCCAAGCTTCCATGGTATGATAACATGCGATGTACGCAACAACGAGTTCAAGTACACCATGACCTATCAAACTAGCCATTTTAAAAGTGGTTATGAATTGTAATATCCACATTTTGAAATATATATATATCTGATATAATTTTAACATTCATTATTTTTGTTTCAGATTCATAATATGAATACAAATTTAATTTTTCCAATAAAAGATCTGTTTTTCAGGAAAATACAGTTTTTTCACCTTTTAATGGCGAACCCTTTTTAAAACCAATATTTGACACTTATATATATATATATATTAAATTTAATAAAATAAAATCTTTTATTATAATAGGTAAATTAAAATTTAGTTTCAATAAATTTTTGGAACTTTTCTGATAACTTTCATATGTTGATTAATAGTGAAAATTACTAAATTGTAATTAAAAAAAAACTTTTTTAATTGAAATAATTAATATTGATAAATTATAAATTTGAGTTTTTTTAAAGTATATATAGAATATATATTTACCATTTAATACAATTTTGGTCATTGGATGTAATTTCACATTTAAACCGGACATAAATAAGTGTTAATCTTTTGATAGTTATTATTTTTAAAAACACGCTTTTTGTTTTGACAGCGTGAATTAATTTTAAATCAATTTCTTACAGTTATGTGTTTTGAATTTGGAAAAATGGATTCCATATTTGGAATCATGATTTGAAAATTGTGTAAATAGGTAACTTTTATTTTGAGACATTTTGAATAATTATTTCGGTAAATATTTTATTTACCATGGTTAAAGGGTAAATTCCGTAAAAAAAAGTAAAACAAAATAATATTATAATAATATTAAATTTCCATAAAACATGTCCTGAACCTATTGGTTGATACATTTCCGACCATGGGTATCTTTGGGTTTATTTGGGGACCCCATGGAGCCACTTATAAGAGATAATGACACTTTATATTAATTAAGTTAAAGTAAATACAAAAATGACAAAAGAATATATATTTTAAAAAATCATTTTTTACATAGTGTTATATATGTTATATTTTAGACTATAAGTATTAATTAGAATGATAAAAATATTTCCTACATAGTTATTTTATTTATAATTTTTAGACATTGAATTATTAAATTTATTTATGACACAATAGAGATGCAGTATTTTCCTAATTAATGAAGGAATCAAATAATTGGTATTATAAATGATAAAATAAATATAATTTGAAAGTTTTGATTCCATAAAATAATTTTTTTGGTTAATATGACATGTTAGGATTTATTAAATGAATTTTTTTCTAATTAATAAAGTTGTTAAGACTTTAACAAATATCTATTATTGAATAGTGTCAAAAATGACATAAATGAGTTTTTAAACCAAATATTATATTATTAATTGATATTCTATTTCTAAAAATATACAGTACGTAAAAAGGACTTATTTCATGATAGGTGTATCATTAATGGACCACTTGTTGGTATCTTGGAAGTATATAGTAAGTTTATTAACTATATATTAGAAAAAATACAATGAGACATGTTAAATGTCAAACTATTTAACTAAGAGTTAAATATAAATGATAAGGTTAATATAGTGACCCAAACCTATATAAAATCTATTAGATGAAAGGATTTAGACCCATAAACACCTTATCCTAGAAATAAATTTCTTTGGAGCCATTTTCAAATGAATATGAATTTATTATAAAATAATATTTCCATCTTTTCTTAAGGTGCCCTTCACCCCTCTTATAAATGGGAACCCCCCTTCTCTCAAATTCATACCTTCAATGCTTTTTATCTTCGCCAAACCCTACCCAAATATCCTCCCAACTTCCCTCAATTCATCCTAGAGGCTTTAGTTTGGTCAGATAGCCAACCTAAAGAGTCCTTTTTTATAAAATCAAAAGGAAGAACCCGAAGAAGAGGTAATGATTTCACCACCCACTTTCAAGTTCCTTTCTTCTTCCACATATTCATTATTTGTTATTTCCATTCTAAAAAAATAACTCCAGTATATTCTATATACTGTGATGTTATTAAAAATATTGTACTACCATATTCATTATTCTATCCATCCTTTGAATGGCATGTCACCATACGTGCATACGTACGGCCTACCGTCTCCATGTCGTGGTGTAATTGTTAATCAATACATTATTATTTGAATGGGTTTAATAATGATGTGTAATTGATGAGAATAATAAATATAACATGACAATTATTCTGTATATATTATACACAATTCAATTATATATTATTTTAATAACAAAAGAATGATATTGTCGCTCGTGCATATGTACGGACTACCGTCTCCACGAACACGATGAGATTAATTCCCCATCGTATCCATTCAAAAATAATTTCATTTTATGATTAAGAATAATGTTTAGAGACATGATATCATTCTTGATATGAATAAGATACATCCCATACATAAAAATATGGCTCACATAACAAAGAATATAAAGGGAAATGAATCCGTTAACACCCAAAATGATGATAATACTATGATATTATTAACAAATCAATGTTAAAAGATCATATATGATATCATATTAATGTATATGATTCTTGTATAATTTAATAACAATTATTTAACCATTATACATGAGGTTAACCTACCCTCGACCAAGGAAATGTACAATGTAAGGGTTAGTTCCTCAATCTCATTAATATCCAAGATTGTTTATGTGTAAGTATTTACTGGGATGTTTTTATCATCCATGTCCATTTTTCGTAAAAATGATTTCAAAATGATTATTTTAAGTATTTGTGAAAGGTACACTTTATCATGATCATAATTTTAAATGTTTTAAAGAATTATATTTCTAAATCTTTTAAATTAATGTCCATGTTTTCAAAATGATTTTAATGATTTATTTATATGGACATGAATGTTTTGAAATGATAATTATTTTCAAAATTTTAAAAGTGGTATGGGACACTTTGATTCAAAAATCTCTTTTAAATTAATTCCCTTATAAATGTGTGACTTTTAAATGATTTTACCGAAAGCTTATCTCTCTGAAAATGATTTACTCATCATTTTCAACTATGTCAGCATCCTTTACTGGAAATTATTTTTGATTGAGGTTGATTTATTATAATATAATAATCCATATTATATTGAATGAGTTATGATATGTTTGACTGTGGATTTTATCTTTTTATAATATTCATGGTTTATGGTTAATGTATTTATATTTCGTATGCTAGTTTTAATACGAATGTTTATGTTATGTTTCAACTTTTTCACATGAGGAATGCAGTGGACGTAGTAAGTGATGGGTGGAGCCCACTATAGCTCCAAGATGAATTGGTAGGTCTCATGAGACAAACTAGTGTCTTGGCACAAGGGCTTGACAAAATCTTATTTGTAGTCTTGGAACAAGGCCTTGACTATGTGGTTATGATAGTCTGACATTATGAATTCCATCATTTTGAAAGTGGTTATTGATATTGCATGTGATTATTAGACTAGTAGAATATAAATGTGGATAAGTAAATGACATTATTTAATTTTATATATGCCATATTATTCTGATGTTCAATATTAAAAGGCTTTCATTTTAGTTATACATTGCCTTAAATGTTTATGTTTATTTATGAAATTTTCTGCTATATCGTTATCCTTACTGAGCATCTGAGCTCACCCCTTTCTACATTTTATTTTGTTCCCAGGATGTAAAGAAGTATTTTATGAGTGACCTACAGGGATAGTATGAGGGGATATGAAGACAAGATGTTGTTGTAGTTTTTTTACTTTATGATTTAATATAAGACTTATGAATATATCTATTGTTTACAAGGTTACTAAACTAATCGGTCATTCGAGACATGATATTTTGTGATCATGCCAATGTTATGTAATAATGCACCGACTCTGGGTAACTGGGGTTAGGGAATTATATTTGGTATCAAAGGAAGTTTAGTACAAACGTTGGAAACTATATTTAGATAAACTATGATTATAGAACATAGCCCTAAGAAAGGCTTTGAGTATTAGTATAGAAGAACATCATAGAGTTTTGGTATTGTAGAGATTTTGTGAGTTTTATGAGGAATACATCTCTGTCTAGATACGAGCAGGTAAAGGAGGCTCTGGAACAGATGTACCTAGGGGTAAAACTTGAAAACACCGCTTTGAGCTAGACTCAAATGGGAACTGGTGCATGAAAATGGGCTTTGTTGCAGTCTTGGTTACGACACTCTTGGGGGATATGTTTAGGATAATTATGATTTTCTTTAAAAACCATTATGAAGGGTTTATGAGTATATACTTCCTCGAAGAAGACATTTTTATGATTATGGATTATATCTATAAACTGTTTAATTTTTGTTAAGTGTTTTACAAGTTTGGGATTAGAAATTTCTATTCATAAACTAATCTAGTGTATGTCATTGTTTAGAAATGGATCCCAGTAGAAGGAATGAAAACTCCAGCAATACTCATGATCCAAAGAGTAAGAAGAATCATATCCTTCATGTTCTTAAGCCATAATTTAGAAGGGAAATAGTCTCCCACGTATTATCATCATATGACGAAATAATATCATGTGTTGATAATATAAGTAAAGAATTATCAGAGTCCTATGGCTTTGAAGGGAATCCAGAGAAGATAAGGATGGTAGAGAGAAGGATAGATAAAAGCAATGAAGGTAAAGAAGGATTTTCCCACATGTGATAACTGTGGGAAGAAACACCCTGGAACATGCTTGAATGGAATTAGAGTTTTTTATAAGTGTATAGAAAAAGGACACCAAGTACGTGATTTCAAGTGTAAGAAAAAGATTTCAAATGTACAATGCTTCATCTGCATGAAGTTAGGACACTACATGAACCAATGTCCCTGTGATCAGACTATGTCGCAAAAGATGATATTGGATAATAATCAAGTTATGATACTACCACAAATAAAGAAGAATGACTAGTTTTCTTATGTTGTTATTTAAGAATTATTTCCTTTAAATGTTTTATCAATGATGTACTAGAAATAAGTAAGTATTGTACTGCAGTACTATTTCATTAAGGATTTGAGATTTTATGGTACTAAGAAAAGTGACTCTACAGCGAGTTAAACGTTTTGGAAATTACATGGTTGAAGGAAAGATAAAACTTAATATGGTCTTAATATTGATGTACTGATTTTGGAATAAGATATGGTTGATTTGGGTAAATTATAATGGTTATTCTTGACTACCTTGAAACTGATTAATGATTTGTATATTCTATCATTGTTGGAGTTTAAAACATTTTTGTATAGATGAAGTATATCTATTATTCTAAAGGAATAAGGGAGAATGAATGTAATAAATAAGGTTTTATGGTAATTAAGGATGTTTCAATGTTTTAAAAGAATACACGATGAAGGTATTGACATGTTATTACGTGGAAAAAAAGATCTTCATTATATTTACCTTCCTTATAAATTTTGGACTGTGAGTTTGGACAGATGTAATTTGGATAAGCTGATGGTTGGAATGGATTATATTTGACATTTGATACTATTGTTAAGGTTAAAGCATTTCTAAAGATTATTTTTGGATTGTTATAAAAAGGACAACCCGGAGGTTGGGAAACAACCCATCGTGTCCGGTAAGGCCACGAGACTTGAACCTACAACCGAAGGGTGACAAGGGTGTATCACCTACCACTGGCCCACATCATGTCCTGGATTGAATAATGTAGTTTTTTTAAAATGTTCAGGTAGATGAATTAGAAATTCATCTTTTAGGGACCCTATACGAATAGGATAAATGGAATTTTTTTTAAGTTCTATTATCTTTTAGAGTGAAATATGAGTTTGTGGTAGAAATTAGTGAACGAATGGAACTATACTTGTCAAGTATATATATATACATATATTATCTTCTCTTATTCTATGAATAAATTAATTCTTAAACTTTAGGTAAGGAATCTTAAAACTAAAAATGTGTTATCCTAATACCTTATGTTTTGTTCAACCGATGATATTTTAAATCATCTTAGATTGATGGCTTTGAGGCCCTCAATTCTAAAATTGTTTATGACTGATGTCCTAAATCACTCCCTATAAATATTTACGTTTTATATCCAATTATGTGTCTCTAATTTCCACCAATGTTCTACAAATCGAGATCATAATTTTGTGGTGACCCTTTCATTTCATTTTTCCTCTTAATAAGACTAAATTTTATTAACCCAATTTCTGATGTGGGTTTTCCCACAAAGATATTTTCTATTTTCAACCTTTTATTTTCAAAGAAAAATTTCAAATTGTGAGGACGCAATTTATTGAAGGAGGGGATAATGTAACACCCCTAGCTTCCATGGTACGATAACATACGATGTACGCAACACCGAGTTCAAGTACACCATAACCTATCAAACTAGCTGTTTTAAACGTGGTTATGAATAGTAATAACCACATTTTGAATTTTATATATATATCCGATATAATTTAAACATTAATTATTTTTTTTCAAAGACATAATATGAAGACAAATTCAATTTTTCAATTAATGAATTGTTTTTTAGGAAAATACAGTTCTTCCACCTTTTATGGGCGAACCCTTTAAAAAAGTATTTGATAGTTATATATATTCAATTTAATAAAATTAAATTATTATATATAATCAGTACATAAAAATTTAGTTTAAATAAATTTTTGTTACTTTTCAAATAACTTTCATATTTTGATGAATAAGGAAAATTACTAAATTTTAATTAAAAACAACTTTTCTAATAGAAATAATTAATAGTGATAAATTATGAATTTGAGTGGTTTTAATGTATATATAGAATATATTTTTACCATTTATTAAAATTTTAGTCATTGGACGTAATATCATATTTAAACCGGACATAAACAAGTGTTAATCTTTTGATAGTCATTATTTCTTAAAAACTCGCTTTTTGTTTCGACAGCAGGAATTAATTTTAAATTAATTTCTGTAACTTATTTTTTTGAATTTCGAAAAATGGATTCCATATTTTGAATCATGATGTACAAATTTTTTAAATAGGTAACTTTTATTTTTAGACATTTTGAATAATTACTTCGGTAAATATTTTATTTACCATGGTTAAAGGGTAAATTTTGTAAATAAGGGTAAAAATAATAATATTATTATAATATTAAATTACCATAAAATGTGTCCTAACCCTATTGGTTGAATCATGTCCGACCATGGGCATATTTGGGTCGATTTTGGGATCCCATGGAGCCATTTGTAGGTGATAATGACACTTTATATTAATTAAGTTAAAGTAAATACAAAAATGACATAAACATATATCTTTTAGAAAAACAATTTTTACATAGTTTTATATATGTTATATTTTTGACTATAAATATTAATTAGAAATATAAAAATATTTCCTACATAATGGTATTTTATTTATAATTTTTAGACATTGAATAATTAAATTTATTTATAACACAATAATGATGCAATATTTTTTTTATTAATGAAGGAATCAAATAATTGGTATTATAAATGTTAAAATAAATATAATTTGAATGTTTTGATGGCATAAACAATGTTTAATATCTAATATGACATGTCAGTATTTCATATATGATTTTTTTTGAATTAGTAAAGTTTTTATGACTTTAACAAAAATCAATTATTGAATAGTGTCAAAATTGACATAAATGAGTTTTTTAAAAAAAATTATATTACTAATTGATATTCTATTGCTAAAAATATAAGGGTAGTCCAAAAGTTTAATTTCATGATAGGTGTATCATTAATGGACCACTTGGGGGTCTCTTGGAAGTATATAGTAAGTTTATTAACTATATATTATAAATATACAATGAGACATGGTAAATGTCAAACTATTTAACTAAGAGTTAAATATAAATGATAAGGTTAATATAGTGACCCAAACCTGTCTAAAGTCTATTGGTTGAAAGTATTTAGACCCATATAAACCTTATATTAGAAATAAATCAATTTTGAGCCATTATTAAACGAATATAAATTTATAATAAATTAATATTTCTAGCATTTCCTAAGGTGCCCCTCACCCTTCTTATAAAAGGGAACTCACCCTTCTCTCAAATTCATACCTTCAAAGCTTTTTGTCTCAGCCAAACCCTACCCATAATCCTCCCAAATTCCGTCACCTCATCCTAGAGGACATAGTTTGATCATAAATCCATCTTAAGGAGCCCTTTTGATTAAATCAAAAGGAAGAACATGAAGAAGAGGTAATGATTTCACCACCAACTTTCAAGTTCTTTTCTTCTCCCACTTCTTCTTTATTTGTTATTTGCATTATAAAATAATAACTCCAATATCTTCTATATACTGCGATGTTATTAAAAATATGGTATAACCATAGTCAGTATTCTATCCATCCTTTGAATGACATGTCACCATACGTGCGTACGTACGGCCTACCGTCTCCACGTCGTGGTGTAATTGTTATTCAATACATTATTATTTGGATGGGTATAATAATGATGTGAAATTCATTTAAATAATAAATATAACATGATAATTATTCTTTATATATGATATACCATCCAATTATATATTATTTTAATATCAAAAGAATGATATTGTCACACCTGCATACGTACGGACTACCGTCTCCACGAACGCGATGAGATTCATTCCCCATCGTATCCATTCAAGACTAAATTTAATTTGATGATTAAAAATAATGAATAAAGACATGATATAATTCTGGATATGAATAATATAAATCCTATACATAACAAATATGGCTCACATAATTAAGAATATAAAGGAAAACAAATCCATTAACACCCAAAACGATGATAATACTAAAATATTATTAACAAATCAATGTTAAAAGATAAAATATGATATCATATTAATGTATATGATTCTTTTATATTTTAATAAAAATTATTTCACTATTATACCTGAGGTTAACGTACCCTTGACCAAGGAAAAGTACGAGGTAATGGTTAATTACTGAATCTCATTATTATACGAGATTGTTTATGTGTAAGTTTTTACTGGGACATTTTTATCATCTATGTCCATTTTTCATAAAAATGATTTCAAAATGAATATTTTATGGATTTGTGAAAGGTACTCTTTATCAAGATCATAATTCTAATAGTTTTAAAGATTTATATTTATAAATCTTTTGAATTAATGTCCATGTTTTCAAAATTATTTTAAGGATTTATTTATATGGACCTGAATGTTTTGAAATGATAATTATTTTCAAAAGTTTCAAAGTGGTATGGGACACTTTGATTCAAAAATATCTTTTAAATTTCATCCTTTATAAATGTGTGACCTTAAAATGATTTTTAAAAAAGGACATTTCTCTCAAAATGATTTACTCATCATTTTGAACTATGTTAGCATCCTTTAATGGATATTATTTTTGATTGAGGTTGATTTATTATAATACAATAATCCATAGTGTATTGAATGAGTTATGATATGTTGGATTGTGGATGTTATATTTTTATACCATTCATGGTTTAAGGTTAATGTATTGACATTTCATATTCTAGTTTTAATATGAATGTTTATGTTATGTTTCATCCTTTTCATATGAAAAATGCAGTGGACTTAGTAAGTGACGTGTGGAGCCCGCTATAGATCCTCGATGCATTGGTAGGTCTCATGAGACAAACTAGTGTCTTGGCACAAGGCCCTGACAAAATCTTATTTGTAGTATTGGAACGAGGCCTTGAATATGTGGTTATGATAGTGTGGAATTATGCATTCCATCATTATAAATGTGGTTATTGATATTGCATTTGATTATTCGACTAGTAGAATATCCATGTGAATAAGTAAATAACATTATTTCATTTTATCTTTTCCATATTATGCTGAAGTTCATGTTTAAAAGGTTTTTGTTTTAGTTATTCATTTCCTTTAATGTTTATGTTTATTTATGAACGTTTCCACTATATTGTTATCCTTACTAAGAATCTGAGCTCACCCCTTTCTATGTTTTATTTTTTCCCAGGATGTGAAGAAGTATTTTTTTAGTGACCTGCAGGGATAGTATGAGAGGATATGAAGACAAGATGTTTTTGTAGTTTTTTACTTTATGTTGTAATTTAATACTTATTAATATATCTAGTGTTTCCAAGGCCACTAAACTAATCGGTATTTCGAGACTTGATATCTTTTGATCATGCCAATGTTATGTAATAATGCACCGACTCTGGGTAACTAGGTTCTGGGTGTTACAATTGATATCGGAGGAATTTTTATATAAACTTGGAAACTAGATTTAGATAAACTCTGATTTGAGAAGATAACCCTAAGATAGACTTTGAGGATTAGTATAGAAGAATTTCCTAGAATTTTGGTATTATAGAGATTTTGTGAGTTTTCCGAGCAATACATCCCTGTCTGGATACAAGCAGGTAGAGGTGGCTCTAGCATAGATGTACCTAGGGGTAAAACCCGAAAGCATCGCTTTGAGCTAGACTCAAACGTGAACTGGTGCACGACAACAAGCCTTGCTACACTGTTGGTTATGACACTCCTGGGGGATATGCTTAGGATAATTCTAATTTTCATTACAAACTATTATGAAGGGTTTATGAGTATATACTTCCTCAAAGAGGAAATTTTTATGATTATGGATTATATCCATAAACTGTTTAATTTGTGTAAATTTTTTGACAAGTTTGGGATTGGTTATTTCTATTCATAAACTAATCTAGTGTATGCCATTGTTTAGAAATGGCACCCAGTAGAAGGAATGAAAACTCTAGCAATATGCATGATCCAAAGAGTAAGAAGGATCGTATCTCTCATTGTCATAAGAAAGAATTTAGAAGGGAAATAGTCTCCCACGTATTATCATCATATGAAAAAATAGTATCATGTGTTGATAAGATAAGTAAAGAATTTTCAAAGTCCTATGGCTTTGAAGGGATGTCCGAGAAGAAAAGGATGGTAGAGAGAAGGACAGATAAAAGAAGGATTTTCCCATAAGTGATAACTCTGGGAAGAAACACCCTGGAAATTGCTTGAAAGGAATGGGAGTTTGTTATAAGTGTGGAGAAATAGGACACCATGTACGTGATTGCAATGTTAAGAAAAAGGTTTCAAATTTACAATGCTTCATCTGTAAGGAGTTTGGACACTACACGAACCAATGTCCTAGTCATCAGACTATGCTGCAAATGATGATATTGGATAATAATAAAGTTACGATACTACCAAAGATGAAGAGGAATGACTATTTTTATTATGTTGTTATTTAAGAATTATTTCATTTGTGTGTTGTATCAATGATGTACTAGAAATAAATAAGGATTGTACTGCAGTAACATTTCATTCAGGAATTGAGATTTTATGGTACTAAGAAAAGTGACTCTACATCGAGTTAAACATTTTGGAAATTACATGGTAGAAGGAAAGATAAACCTTAATATGGTCCTAATATTGAGATACTGATTTTGGAATAAGAGATGGTTGATTTGGGTAAATTATATTGGATATTCATGACTACCTTGAAACTGATTAATGTTTTTAATATTCCATCATTGTTGGAGTTTAGATCATTTTTGGATGGATGAAGTATATCCAGTCTTCTATAAGTAATAAGGGATCATGAATGTAATCAATAAGTTTTTATGTTAATTCAAGATGTTTCAATGTTTTAAAAGAATACTTGTTGAAGTTATTCACATGTTATTAGGTGAAAAAGTATCTTCATTATATTTACCTTCCTTATAAATTTTTGAACTGTGAGTTGGGACGTAAGTAATTTTGATAAGTCTAATGTTTGGAATGGATTATATTTGACATTTGATACCATTGTTAATGTTAAATCATTTCTGAAGATTATTTTTGGATTGTTATAAAAAGGACAACCTAGAGGTCAGGCAACAACCTGTCGCGTCCGGCAAGGCCGTGAGACTTGAATCGGCAACCGAAGGGCGACAAGGCTGTATCACCTACCACTGGCCCACATGATGTCCTGGATTGAATAATGTAGTTTTTTTAAAAAACATCTAGTAGGTGAATTAGAAATTCATTTTTGATGGAACCCTATACGAATAGGATAAATGGAATATTTTTTTAAGTTTTAGAGTGAATGATGAGTTTGGGGAAAAAATTAGTGAACGGTTGGGACTATACTTTTCATATATATATATATATATATCTTTTCTCTTCTCTTATTCTATAAAGAAATTAATTCTTAAACATTAGGTAGGGGATCATAAAACTAAAAATGTGTTATCCTAATACCTTATGCTTTGTTGAAACGATGATATTTTAAATCATTATAGTTTGATGGCTTTGAGGCCCTCAATTTTAAAATTGTTTGTGATTGATGACCTCAATCACACCCTATAAATATTTACGTTTTCCCTCCAATTGTGTGTCTCTAATTTCCAATAATGTTCTCCAAATCGAGATCATAATTCGGTGGTGACCCTTTCATTTCTCTTTTCCTCTTATTAAGACTAAATTTTATTAACCCAATTTCTGAGGTGGGTTTTCCCAAATATTTATTTTCTATTTAAAACCAATTATTTTCAAATAAATATTTTAAATTTCAAGTACGCAATTTGTTGAAGGAGGGGAGAATGTAACACTCCAAGCATCCATGGTACGATAACGTCCGATGTACACAACACTGAGTTCAAGTACATAATGACCTATCAAACTATCCATTTTAAAAATGGTTATGAATAGTAATAACCACATTTTGAATATTATATATATATCCGATATAATTTTAACATTCATTATTTTTGTTTCAAAGACATAATATGAAGAAAAAATCAATTTTTCAATAAATGAATTCTTTTTCAGAAAAATACAGTTTTTCTGCCTTTTAATGGCGAACCCTTTTTAAAACCAATATTTGAAACTTATATATATATATATATTCAATTTAATAAAAATAAATCCTTCTTTATAATCGATACATAAAAATTTAGTTTAAATAAAATTTTTGTACTTTTCTGATAACTTTCATATTTTGATGAATAGTGAAAATTACTAAATTTTAATTAAAAAGAACTTTTTTAATCGAAATAATTAATAGTGATAATTTATAAATTTGAGTGGTTTTAAAGAATATATAGAATATATTTTTACCATTTAATACAATTTTGGTCATTTGACGTAATTTCACATTTAAACCTGACATAAACAAGTGTTAATCTTTTGATAGTTATTATTTCTTAAAAACACGCTTTTGGTTTTGACAGCAAGAATTAATTTCAATAACTTATTTGTTTTGAATTTGGAAAAATTGATTCCATATTTGGAATCATGATATCCAAATTGTGTAAGTAGGTAACTTTTATGTTTAGACATTTTGAATAATTATTTCGGTAAATATTTTATTTACCAAGGTTAAAGGGTAAATCCGGTAAATAAGGGTTAAAAATTAATATTATAATAATATTAAATTACCATAAAACGTATCCTAACCCTATTTGTTGATACATGTCCGACCATGGGCATCTTTGGGTGGATTTTGGGACCCCATGGAACCACTTGTAAGTGATAATCACACTTTATATTAATTAAGTTAAAGTAAATACAAAAATTACATAAGCATATATCATTTAGAAAAACAATTTTTACATAGTGTTATATATGTTATATTTTCGACTAGAAATATTAATTAGAAATATAAAACTATTTCCTACATAATGGTATTTTATTTATAATTTTTATACATTTAATAATTAAATTTAGTTATGACACAATAATGATGCATTATTTTCCTTATTAATAAAAGAATCAAATAATTGGTATTATAAATGCTAAAATAAATATAATTTGAAATCTTTGTTTCCATAAAATAATTTTATTGGTTAATATGACATGTTAGTATTTCTAAAATTAATTTGTTTCTAATTGATAAAGTTTTTAGGACTTTAACAAAAATCAATTATTGAATAGTGTCAAAATTGACATAAATGAGTTTTTAAAAGAAATATTATATTATTAATTGATATTCTATTCCTAAAAACCTACGGTTCTTCCAAAAGACTTATTTCATGATAGGGATATTATTAATGGACCACTTATGGGTCTCTTGGAAGTATATAGTATGTTTATTAATGATATATTATAAAAATACAATGAGACATGATAAATGTCAAACTATTTATCTAAGAGTTAAATATAAATGATAAGGTTAATATAGTGACCCAAACCTATCTAAAATCCATTGGATGTAAGGATTTCGATCCATAACAACCTTATCCTCTAAATAAATCACTTTTTAGCCATTATAAGCCGAATATGAATTTATTATAAAATAATATTTCTTTCTTTTCTTAAGGTGGCCCTCACCCCTCTTATAAAAGGGAACTCTCGCTACTCTCAAATTCATACCTTCAAAGCGTTTTCGATCAGCCAAAACCTGCCCAAATATCCTCCCAACGTCCCTCACTTAATCTTAAAGGCCTTATTTTGATCATAAATCAAACCTAAAAAGTCCTTTTGATGAATTCAAAAGGAAGAACCCGAAGAAGAGGTAATGATTTCACAACCCTCTTTCTAGTTCCTTTCTTCTTCCAATTCTTCATTATTTGTTATTTACATTCTAAAATAATAACTCCAATATCTTATATATACTGTGATTTTATTAATAATATGGTACAACAATATTCAGTATTATATCCATCCTTTGAATGACATGTCACCATACATGCGTACAAACGGCCTACCTTCTCCACGTCGTGGTGTAATTGTTATTCAATACATTCTTATTTGGATGTGTATAATAATTATGTGTAATTCATGTAAAAAATAAATATAATATGATAATTATTCTGTATATATGATACACCATCCAATTATATATTTTTTTAATATCAAAATAGTTATATTGTCTCTCGTGCGTACGTACAGACTACTGTCTCCACGAACGTGATGAGATTCATTCCCCATCGTATCCATTCAAGAATAAATTTCATTTGATGATTAAAAATAATGTTTAGAGACATGATATAATTCTGTATATGAATATGATACATCCCATACATAACAGACATGGCTCACATAAAAAAGAATATAAAGGAAAAAGAATCCGTTAACACCCGAAACTACGATAATACTAAGATATTATTAACTAATAAATATTAAAAGATAATATATGATATCATATTAATGTGTATGATTCTTGTATAATTTAATAACAATTATTTCACCATTATACAGGAGGTTAACCTACCCTCTAACAAGGAAAAGTACAAGGTAATGGTTAATTCCTCAATCTTATTGTTATCCGAGATTGTTTATGTGTATGTATTTACTGGGACATTTTTATCATCCAGGTCCATTTTTCATAAAAATGATTTCAAAATGAGTATTTTAAGGATTTTTGAAAGGTAATATTTATCAAGATCATAATTTTAAGAGTTTTAATGATTTATATTTCTAAATATTTTTAATTAATGTCCATGTTTTCAAAATTATTTTAAGGATTTATTTATATGGACATGAATGTTTTTGAATGACAATTGTTTTCAAAAGTTTCAAAGTGGTATGATAAAATTTGATTAAAAAATCTCTTTTAAATTAATTCCTTTATAAATTTTTGACTTTTAATTGATTTTACAAATAGTATATTTCTCTCAAAATGATTTACTCATCATTTTCAACTATGTCAGCATCCTTTACTGGATATTATTTTTGATTGAGGTTGATTTATTATAATACAATCATCCTTATTGTATTAAATGAGTTATGATATATTTGACTTTGGATGTTCTATTTTTATACTATTCATGATTTATGGTTAATGTATTGATATTTCATATGCTAGTTTTAATACTAATGTTTATGTTATGTTTCAACATTTTCATATGAGGAATGTAGTGGACTTAGTAAGTGATGGGTGGAGTCGACTATAGCTCCTTGATGCATTGGTAGGTATCATGAGACAAATTAGAGTCTTGAAATATGGGATTGAAAAAATTCTATTTGTATTCTTGGCACAAGGCCTTGACTGTGTGGTTATTATTGTCTGGCATTATGCATTACATCATTATGAAAGTGGTTGTTGATATTGGATGTGATTATTCGACTAGTAGAATATCCATGCGAATAAGTAAATGGCATTATTTAATTTTATCTTTGCCATATTATTCTGATTTTCATGTTTAAAATAATTTCCTTATATTTATGCATTACCTTAAATGTTTATGTATATTTATGAAAGTTTATGCTATATTATTATCCTTATTGATCATCTGAGCTCACCCCTTTTTATGTTTTATTTTTTTCCCAGGATGTGAAGAAGTATTTTATGAGTGACCTGCAGGGATAGTATGAGGGGATATGAAGACAAGATGTTGTTGTAGTTTTTTTACTTTATAATGTAATGTAAGAATTATGAATATATCTAGTGTTTCCAAGGCTACTAAACTAATTGGTCATTTGAGACATGATATTTTGTGATCATGCCAATGTTATATAATAATGCACCGACTCTGGGTAACTGGGGTTGGGGTGTTACAGTTGGTATCAGAGGAAGTTTAGCACAAACCTTGGAAACTAGATTTAGATAAACTCTAATTAGAGCACATATCCCTAAGATAGAATTTGAGGATTATTATAGAATAACTTCCTAGAATTTTTATATTGTAGCGATTTTGTGAGTTTTCCGAGCAATACATCCCTGTCTTGATACGAGCAGGTAGAGGTGGCTCTGGCATAGATGTACCTAGAGGTAAAACCCGAAAACACCTCATTGATCTAGACTCGAACGAGAACTAGTGCACATCAACGGGCCTTGCTGCACTCTTGGTTACGATACTCTCGGGGGATATACTTAGGATAATTATGTTTTTCTTTACAAACCATTATGTAGGGTTTATGAGTATATACTTATTCAAAGAAGTCATTTTTATGATTATGGATTATATCCATAAACTATTTAATTAGTGTTAAGTGTTTTACAAGTTTGGGATTATGTATTTCTATTCATAAACCAATCTAATGTATTCCATTGTTTAAAAATTTCACCTAGTAGAAGGAATGAAAACTCCAGCAGTACCCATCATCCAAAGAGTAAGAAGGATCATATCTTTAATTGTCTTAAGATAGAATTTATAAGGGAAAAAGTCTCCCAAATATTATCATCATATGAAGAAATAGTATCATGTGTTGATAAGATAAGTAAATAATTCTTGGAGTCCTATGTATTTGAAGGGAAGATAGAGAATAAATGGATGGTAGAGAGAGGACAGATAAAAGGAAGAAGGTAAAAAATGATTTTCCCATATGTGATAACTGTGGGACGAAAAACCCTGGAAGTTTCTTGAAATGAATGGGAGTTTTTTATATGTGTGGAGAAAAAGGGCACCAATTACGTGATTTCAAGGGTAAGAAAAAGCTTTGAAATGTACAATGCTTCATCTGCAAGGAGTTTGGACACTACACGAACCAATTTCCCAGTAATCATACTATGCCGCAAATGATTCTATTAGATAATTATCTAGTTATGATACTACCACAGATGAAGAGGAATGACTAGTTATCTTAGGTTGTTATTTAATAATTATTTCATTTAAGTGTTCTATCAATGATGTACTAGAAATAAATAAGGATTGTAGTGTAGTACTATTTCAGGGAGGATTTGAGATTTTATGGTACTAAGAAAAGTGACTCTACAGTGAGTTAAATTTTTGGAAATTACATGGTTGAGGGAAAGATAAACCTTAATATGGTCCTAATATTGAGGTACTGATTTTGGAATAAGAGATGGTTGATTTGGGTAGATTATATTGGATATTCTTGACTACCTTGAAACTGATTAGTGATTTGTATATTCTATCATTGTTAGAGTTTACAACATTTTTGGATGGATGGATTATATCCATTATTCTATAAGGAATAAGGGAGAATGAATGTAATCAATAAGGTTTTATGGTAATTCATGATGTTTCAATGTTTTAAAGGAATACATGATGAAGGTATTCACATGTTATTACGTGGCAAAAAAAAGATCTTTATTATATTTAAGTTCCTTATAAATTTTGGACTGTGAGTTTGGGCAGAAGTAATTTGGATAAGTCTAATGGTTGGAATGGATTATATTTGACATTTGATACTATTGTTAAGGATAAAATCATTTCTGAATATTATTTTTGGATTGTTATAAAAAGGACAACCCGGAGGTCGGGCAACAACCCATCGCGTCTGGAAAGGCCGTGAGACTTGAACCTGCAACTGAAGGGTGACAAGGGTGTATCACCTACCACTTGACCATGTGATGTCCAGGATTAAATAATGTAGTTTTTTTGATAAAATTTTTGGTAGATGAATTTGAAATTAATTTTTTTGGGACCCTATACAAATAGGATAAATGGAATATTTTTTTTAAGTTTTATTCTCTTTTAGAGTGAAAGATGAGTTTGTGGTAGAAATTAGTGAACAGATGGAACAATACTTGTCAAGTATATATATATATATATTATCTTCTCTTATTCTATGAAGAAACTAATTATTAAACATTAGGTAAGGGATATTTAAACTAAAAATGTGTTATCTAAATACCTTATGTTTTGTTGAACCGAAGATATTTTAAATCATCATAGATTGATGGCTTTGAGGCCATCAATTCTATGATTGTTTGTGACTGATGACCTCAATCACTCCCTATAAATATTAACGTTCTTCCTCCAATTATGTGTCTCTAATTAACACAAAGTTTCTCCAAATCGAGATCATAATTTTGTGGTGACCCTTTCATTTCTCTTTTCCTCTTATTAAGACTAAATTTTATTAACCCAATTTCTGATGTGGGTTTTCCCACAAATATATTTTCTATTTTCAACCTTTTGTTTTCAATGAAAAATTTCAAATTGGGAGGATGAAATTTATTGGAGGGGAGAATGTAACACCCTATGCTTCCACGGTATGATAACGTGTGATGTACGCAACAACGAGTTCAAGTACACCATGACCTATCAAACTAACCGTTTTAAAAGTGGTTATGAATAGTAATAACCACATTCTTAATTTTATATATATATATGTAATATAATTTTAACATTCATTATTTTTGTTTCAAATATATAATATGAAGATAAAATCAAATTTTCAATAAAAGAATTGTTTTTCAGGAAAATACAGTTTTTCCGCCTTTTAATGGAGAACCCTTTTAAAAACCATTATTTGAAACTTATATATATATATATATATTTAATTTAATAAAATTAAATCCTTCTTTATAATCGGTACATAAAAATTTATTTTTAATAAATTTTTGGTACTTTTCTGATAACATTCACATTTTGATGAATAGTGAAAATTACTAAATTATAATTAAAAACAACTTTTTTAATCGAGATAATTAATATTGATGAATTATGAATTTGAATGGTTTTAAAGTATATATTAAATATATTTTTTCCATTTAATAAAATTTTGGTCATTGGACTTAATTTTACATTCAAACCGGATATAACCAGTTGTTAATCTTTTGATAGTTATTATTTCTTAAAAACAAGCTTTTTGTTTTGACAGTGGGAATTAATTTTAAATTAATTTCAGGGACTTCTATGTTTTGAATTTTGAAAAATGGATTCCATATTTGGAATCATGATGTCCAAATTATATAAATAGGTAACTTTTATTTTTATACATTTTGAATATTTATTTCGGTAAATATTATATTTACCATGGTTAAAGGGTAAATCCGGTAAATAAGGGTAAAACAATAATATTATAATAATATTAAATTTCTGTAAAACGTGTCCTAAACCTATTTTTTGATACATTTCTGACCATGGGCATCTTTGGGTCGATTTTGGGACCCCATGGAGCCACATGTATGTGATAATGACACATTATATTAATTAAGTTAAAGTAAATACAAAAATGACATAAGAATATATTTTTTAGCAAAACAATTTTTACATAGTGTTATATGTTTTATATTTTTGGCTATAAATATTAATTAGAAAGATATAAATATTTCCTAAATAATGGTATTTTATTTATAATTTTTAGACATTGAATAAATAAATTTATTTATGACACAATAATGATGCAGTATTTTCATTATTAATGAATGAATCAAATAGTTTGTATTATAAATGTTAAAATAAAAATTATTTAAACGTTTTTATTCCATAAATTAATGTTATTGGTTAATAAGACATGTTAGTATTTTTTAAATTAATTATTTTTGAATTAATAATGTTTTTAAGACTTTAACAAAAACCAATTATTGAATATTGTCAAAATTGACATAAATGAGTTTTTAAAACCAATATTATATTATTAATTGATATTATATTCCTAAAGATCTAAGTCTCGACCAAAGGACTTATTTCATGATAGTTGTATCATTTATGGACAACTTGGGGGTCTCTTAGAAGTATATAGTATGTTTATTAACTATATATTATAAAAATACTATGAGACATGGAAAATGTCAAACTATTTAACTAAGATTTAAATATAAATGATAAGGTTAATAGAGTGACCCAAACCTGTATAAAATATATTGGCTGAAATTATTTCGAACCATAACCACCTTATCCTTGAAATAAATCACTTTGGAGCCATTAGATAATGAATACGAATTTATTTTAAAATAATATTTCTAGCTTTTCTTAAGGTGCCTCTCACCCCTGTTATAAAAGGGCACTCCCCCTTCTCTCAAATTAATACCTTCAAAGCCTTTTGGCTTGGCCAAACCCTACCCATATATCCTCTCAACTTCCCTCAATTCATTATAGAAGCTTTAGTTTGATCATAAATCCATCCTATGGATCCCTTTTGATCAAATCGAAAAGAAAAACCCGAAGAAGAGGTAATGATTTCACCACCCTCTTTCAAGTTCCTTTCTTCTTCTAATTCTTCTTTATTTGTTATTTTCATTCTATAATAATAACTCCAGTATCTACTATATTCTGTGATGTAATTAAAAATATGGTTCAACCATATTCATTATTTTATCCATCCATTGAATGACATGTCACCATACGTGCGTACGTAGGGCATACTGTCTCCACGTCGTGCTGTAATTGTTATTCAATACATTATTATTTGGATGGGTATAATAATGATGTGTAATTTATGTAAATAAAAAATATAACATGATAATTATTCTTTATATATGATACAACATCAAATTATATATTATTTTAATATAAAAAGAATGATATTTGTCGCTCGTGCGTACGTACGGACTACCGTCTCCAAGAACGTGATGAGAATCATTTCTCATCGTATCCATTCAAGACTAAATTTCCTTTGATGATTTAAAATAATATTTAGAGAAATGATATAATTATGGATATGAATATGATACATCCCATACATAACAAATATGTCTCACATAACAAAGAATATAAAGGAAAACGAATCCGTTAACACCTGAAACGATGATAATACTAAGATATTATTTACAAATCAATGTTAAAAGATCATATATGATATAATATTAATGTATATGATTCTTGTATAATTTAATAACAATTATTTCACCATTATACAGGAGGTTAACCTACCCTCGGCCAAGGAAAAGTACAAGGTCAGGGTTAATTTATCAATCACATTTTTATCTGAGATTGTTTATGTGTAAGTATTTACTGGGACATTTTTAACATCCATGTACATTTTTCATAAAAATGATTTCAAAATGAATATTTTAAGGATTTTTGAAAGGTACTCTTTATCAAGATCATAATTTTAAAATTTATAAAGATTTGTATTTCTAAATATTTTTAATTAGTGTCCATGTTTTCAAAATGATTTTAAGGATTTATTTATATGGACGTGAATGTTTTTAAATAATAATTCTTTTTGAATGTTTCAAAGTGGTATGGGACACATTGATTCAAAAATCTGTTTTATATTACTTGCTTTAAATATGTGACTTTTAAATGATTTTACAACAAGTATATTTCTCTAAAAATGATTTACTCATCATTTTCAACTATTTCAACATCCTTTACTGGATATTATTTTTGATTGAGGTTGATTTATTAAAATACAATCATAAATATTGTATTGAATGAGTTATGATATGTTTGAATGTTGATGTTCTATTTTTATACGATTCATGGTTTATGGTTAATTTATTGACATTTTTTATGCTAGTTATAATTTGAATGTTTATGTTATATTTCAACTTTTTCTTATGAGGAATGCAGTGGACTTAGTAAGTGAGGGGTGGAGCTCGCTATAGCTCTCGATGCATTGGTAGGTCTCATTAGACAAACTAGTGTCTTGGAACATGGACTTGACAAAATCTTACTTGTAGTCTTGGCACAAGGCCTTGACGATGTGGTTATTATAGTCTGACATTATACATTTCATCATTATGAAAGTGACTATTGATATTGCATGTGATTATTCGACTAGTAGAATATCCATGTGAATAAGTAAATGGAATTATTTCATTTTATATTTTCCATATTATGATGAACATCCATTTTAAAAGGATTTTGTTTTTGTTATACATTACCTTATTTTTTTATATTTATTTATGAAATTTTCCGCTATATTGTTATCCTTACTGAGCATCTGAGCTAACCCCTTTCTATGTTTAATTTTTTCCCAGGATGTGAAGAAGTATTTTATGAGTGACCAGCAAGGATAGTATGATGGGATATGAAGAAAATATGTTGTTGTATTTTTTTTACTTTATGATGTAATGTAAGACTTATGAATATATCTAGTGTTTCCAAGGATACTAAACTAATCGGTCTTTCAATACTTGATATTTTTTTATCATGACTATGTTATATAATAACACACCGACTCTGGGTAACTGGGGTCATGGCATTACATTAGGGTTGGAGCAGGGCTTTCTCAAATAGTATGCATTCCTGAGGAAAGCATGTGGGGTTTTTCAGTTGGACAATCAAAATTAGAAAATGTTTTTTCAAACAACGTGAGACAACATGTGAGATTTTAGACATGAAACAATATCACTATATAGTCGACACAAGGTTTTCCAAAATTTATGGCATAATTATGCAACTACCCGAGTAATGTCTAGTAGAACATGGATGGTTGACACATGATTTGACTAACTGTGGGAAATTACCATGTGACATGTAGTTAATAATCCTAAAATTGTGGTATTAATTTATATTAAGGATAAAACTCCCATTAGATTCATATTAATCTTGGGTCATGAAATCTTTTCTTCTATTAGGCTCCCAAGATGATTTGATTCAATCTAGATGTGACTTTTTTATGAATCAAAGTGCATTAGAGATATGAAATAATTAGTAAGTCTTTGTTCTTCCTTATTCTCCTAGATATAATCTTCTCATCTCTTTCAGAACCATAGACCTAGTCTGTTATGGGTAGATCAATGTGTTATGATGTGAAACTTGAGAATATAATGTTTAATCTATTGAATGGAAGGTGTTGTGATCTAGGATCTAAAAGATCATAGTGTTGTTCTGTATTTCCACCATTTGATGAGTGTTTGGTGTCATTTTATCTCATCTCTGCTTCTTAAAGAACATTCCGACTATAATGATTAATCTTTTATAAATGAAATTCAATTTCATAATTAAGTAATAAATTATTAAGTAATTTATTTATAGAGAACACATGAAATTCTTTGATTATTTTAGATCATTATAAATTTTATCAGGTTATATTTAAAACAACGTTAGGCATTATAACCATTTATAGTATAGGTTTTATACAGAGATTGTATCATTAGTATATATTATGGGTTATTATAAACTAAAATTGACATAGAAAAATGATGTGATGGCCTCAACCAGTAGGAGCATACCATAAAAATCACATTTATCATAGCTTCCAAGGGAGATAGCTTCACTGTTACTTTCCATTGACCTATCCCATGATGAGATTCAATATCTAAAACATCAGAGAAACCATTTACAAGAGATGTTAAAGATCACTATGATCATGGACCAAACCATGTTCGATGAACCACCCCATGAAAATCAGACACCTACACATCGTACCCTAAGGGAATTCATTTGTGTAATAACAGGCTATGTATCTTGACACTAATAATATGAATTTCAATATTTTCATTTTAAAAAGATAATGATTATATTTATCCATTTTTAATATTACTTTTAAAATGAATAAATAATAATATTTATAAAAATTATATTTTTATATGTTTAAACACACATTGTGCTTTTGAAAAATATATAGTTTCAGTTAATACACTCTTTTTGTTAATTTCAAAAAAAAATAAATAATATTTTAATAAAATATTATTAACAAATAAAAGTTATTATTTATAAATGATAATATTTTCTTTATGAAGTTAAATATATTTTTATAATGATTAGACAACTATAATTATAAAGAACCATTATTTTTCAATAAATTGGGAGTTTTAATTTTAAAGTGTGGAATATTATTTGAGGAAATTATTTTTATAAAATAAATTATTTTTCAAATAAGTATATTTAATGTATGCAAAAATAAAATTTTCATAGTTTTATGAGAAATTTTAATTTTGGGTTAAAAATTTAATACGATATAATTTTATGATATATATTATGAAATATTAAAAGGGAAATGGATATTTAATAAATAATATAAAGAGTATCCAAAATAAAAATTATTTTTTCCATTTAAATTAATACATTTTGGATGTTATTTGATAATTTGTAATGACCCTTAATGAATCTTAAAAAACTTATATTATATTTTAAGATTTTAAAATGAAATATTTATGACCACGAAACACATTCTTATCACCAAGGGAATTATTTTAATAAGATTCTTTATTTTCCATTTGAAATAATAAAAACCACTCCTCTGTCGTAGAAACCAATTGAATATTTGTTGTTTTTATTACTTTATCATATGGATCCCAAAACCTATGTTTGAAATTGAATAAATAATTCTCTTCTCTTTCTCAATATAAACCCACCCAACCTCCAATTTCTCGTAACTCAAAACTCTAGGAGAATAAATTAACTCTTTCTTTCCCTCTGTATATTGTTTTTATTGTTCCCCCAAGCTCTGAAAAGGACCCTATGAATCTTTTATAAGTAATCTCTCATGCTAAGGGATCTTGTCCTTTTACAATTTATTCAATCACATTCTTCAAGTTCTATTTTTTTCATTCTAATATTTCATATTGGGATATGTTTTTACACATTCCTCTTACTGTCCGTAGGATTTTCATGTGATTAGAGAGCCCTTTCACTCTAATTTAACCATTCTATTAATCATTTTATACCCCCGTTAAGCTGGCAAAATCATCCTGTGATTTTTCATATCAAATTATTTTATTGTAAATATCCATTCGATTTTCCACTCAAAGTTTTTCACCTAGTTGTATCTAACATTAAATATTTACAGGTTTACATGTAGTAAACTGACACACCTTAACTTTGGGTTTAATAGTGATTAAATGAATCCTTATAATGTATGATCTATGTGGCACACAATCCTTAACCATTGGGATAAAAGTGATTAAATGAATCATTACGTTATATAATCTATGTAACACACTTATCCATGTACGTGATATGAAAGTGATGTGTGGGGAAAAAATTATATTTCCCTATAATGTATTGGGTAATGTTTTTATATCACAAGATTCCATGTATAGTGCACATGAGGTCATCAGAAGAATTCTTTGTTATGATGTCTTATGGGTTATCCTTGAATTATATTTATGATATTATGTTTTATATTGTTTCCAAACTTCTACGTTGCCTTCAAATTATCATCACATGTCATTTTTTCATGTTCATGTTTTTGATTCCCACTCCTTTTATACCCCATTTATATTCCAATTGAATATAATATATTACTTTAATATTTTTATGATTTGATTATTCACTTATATAGTTTTATAGAACACCCCTTTATTTTTTATATTCCCAGGTTATCCCATCCAGTTTTAGAAGATCCAAGGAATATAATGACATGTTTTGGAATTTTTAAATAATGATGTTGTACTCATGTTTTATGTTATTATGTCACATACATTATTTCCAAAAAAAAATAGGCATTACAAGAAAATAGAAACATGAAGACAATTTAAATATTGTATGTAATACCTTATCCAATGAAATATTACAAGAAAATAATTTTAAATGTGTCTTTTTGATGGAGAAAATTACTTCCTTGAGGAATTTTATCACAAACAAATAGATATTTTTAGATCTGTAAAAAATAGAGGCTGTGAAAGGATGGCCAAGACCAACATATGTGATGAAAATAAATTGTTTTCAAAAATTATCTAGGTACTATAATAAATTCTTGAGAAACTTATATTGATTTTAAAGACCACTAACTAAGATTATTTATATGTTATTCATGTTTTTATGGACCGATGAATATAAAGAATGATTTTAAGAGATAAAGAAGAGGCTAATAACTGGCCCTATGATAACATTACCCACTAGTAGGGAATGATTTTTTCTCTGAAGTGATGAATCTAAAAATATATTGGGTTGTGTACTCATTCAAGATGATAATGTGAAAGCCTATGCATCACACCAATTAATGATCCATGAGAAGAACCACCCATTTTACGATCTATAATTTTAAGGAGTGATTTTTTCATTAAAGATTTGGTAACATTACCTATATGGGTATAAGTGTGACATATACATGAACTATAAAATCCTTAATTATATATTTTTGGAAAATTATCATAATATGAATCAATAGATGTGGTTATAGTTGATCAAGGATTATGATTACTCAATCCATTACAATCCTGGGAATGAAAATAATGTGACAGATGATATGAGTAGATATGATCCCACAACTCTATACATGATGGGGATTGAAATGGATGTAATATTCATGGACATGAAAAATAATGATTTTGAAATAATAATAGTATATTCATCATACTTTTCCCAAATAACAGATCAACCATCCATTCTTGAGAGAATCAAAGGGCCTAAAAAGATGATGAGGTGCTGTAGAAAATTGTAGTGAATATTCTGATGTCAAATTTTTTTATTGATAAATTTATAAGGTTAAAAACCTAAATATGTGTCCTAAAAAACCCATAAATGAATATTTAACTTCTATATGATTCACTTATCTCATACATCTCTATTTATCCAAGAATACTATGATGTATAAGGATTTGAGGAAAAACATTTGTTTGGATAAAATGAAGAGGGAGATTCAAGAATTTTTATCCACATGCTTGGAATGCCAACAATTCAAGTATAGATATATGATTATAAGGGTAATATTAAACAATTTGTCATAGTAGTATGGTAATGGGAAATATTAACAGTAGATTTCATCATAGGACTCCCCAGGACCCCTAAAAGAGATAACGCAATCCAAGTTTCAGTCAACTACATTACCTAGTTAACACATCTAATTTCTAACAAGGAATATTTATATCTTGGAATACATATCAAGATATATATTATGGAAGTGGTGATACTTCATGGATTTACCCTATATATTGTATTTAATTGATATATGAGGTTTACCATGAGGCATTGGAGAAAACATCAGCATGTGTCAGATACATAAGTGCAGAACTATTTATCACCCTCGGATGGATGGTTTGTCTAAAAGAACCATTAAAAATCTATTAGATATTATGTGATATTATTAAATGTATTTACAAGTATTTTGTTTCCAACATTTTCCCCTAGTGGTCTTTTCATATAATAATAATTTCTATTATAGCATTAAAAATGGAACCTTATGAGGCTCTGTATGTGAAGAGGTGTCAGACTCATACATTATGAGCTAAATTTAGAGAAAATAATATTATGGAACCTAATATTATCCATGATATTATATACCAGGTTTAAACCATTCAACTTCACAAGAAATCATCGTAAATTATAATGAAAACATATACAAAAAATCATTGACAAGACCTGGAGTTCGAGGTTAGTGAAAAGATGTTCCTTTATATATCACCATGGAAGAAATTAATGAGGTTCAGCATGAAGGGAATTATTATTACATGAAACATAATTTTATTAGACATAATTTATCACATTAAAGGGGTGTCCTTCTGACTAGAACTCCCACCCAACCCTTATCAAGTACATGATGTGTTCAATGTATCCCTATTAAGTAAGTACATGTCAGATACCTCACATGTACTGAATCTAGAGATTTTACCATTAGAGAATGATCTTTTATGTTAATAGAATTTCGGTATGTTATTGGATCATAGAGAAAAATTTATACAAAATAAGAAAACCAACCTGGTTAAATTTTTGTGGCATAACCATATGTTTGAAGAAGCATCATGGGAACTAGAAGAGGAAATGTAACAAAAGTACACACATCTGCGTTATTGTATGAAACGAAAATTTCAAGGGATAAATTTATGAATGGGGGGTGAATGTAAAGGCCTAAAATATTATAAATGAAATTTCATTTTTAATGAATAAATGAATTAATAAGTAATGTAGTTATAGAAAATGCATGCACAACTTTGGTTATTTTGGACCATTATATGTTATCCCTATCAGATTTAAAATACCATTGAGAATCCTTACCATTTATAGTATATCCATTATAAAATTATTTTATTACTACTATATATTAAGTGTAATAATAAAGTCCAATTGGCATAAATAAAGGAAGCGATGACACTGAATAGTAGGATCGTACCGTATGAAGATCATTTATCAGAGTTTTTGAGAAAAATAACATCACTAATATTTTACCTTAACATAGATGAATTTGAGATTGAAAATTTAAATCAAGAGATAAACCATTTATGGGAGAAGTCAAAGCTTATGAAGATTATGAAAGAAACCCTATTTGCCTAACCACCTCATGAAAATATCACCATTAAACACCTTACCCTTAGGGATTTTTTTGGATTAATAAAACACTATGCATCTGGAGCCTAATATAATAAATTTTTATATTTTATTTTTAATAATGAAATTCATATATTTACCCCTTTATAATATTAATTTTAAAATTATTAAATTAAGAGTATGATAAAAATTATATTTTAATACAATGAAACAGAAATTGTACATTTGTGAAATATATAGTTTCAATAGAGAAAATCATTTTGTTTTATTAATTTCTTTTTAAAATAAATTTTATTTAAAATTTTTTTTTTATTGAATTGTATTTATTTAATATAATAGATAATATAATTTTAGTTATTCAAATATAATTTTTAATTGGGTAAGAAAAATATTATTGTAAAATACCAGTATTTTTCAATAAATGGGGATTTTGAATTTAAAAGTATAAATTATTATAATTAAAAAATTATTTTGATAAGATAAATTTTATTTTGTGAATTGAATGTTGAAATTATATAATAGTTATTTTTTCATAATTTTCTAAGAAAAATGAATTTTTGGGTAAAAATTATTTATTTTAAAATTATACGATATGTATAATGACATTATAAAAGTCCAAAATTATGTTTTAAAAACTATAAAGGGTATTAAAAAATCATGTTTCCTCTTAAAAAATAATGTATTTTTAATGTTATTTGATTACTTTTATAAACCCTTAATGAATCCTCTAGAACCAATATTATATTTTAAGGTTTTAATATCAAGTATTTATGAACATGAGTCACTTCCACATCTACAAGGTTATTATTATATTATTTTGGTTCGTATACATATAAAAAACTACACTTAGGAAGTAACCGTTGGAAAAAACTAGATTAAGGCATGTTCTTTTTATTAGTTTATCATATAGAGTCCAAAACCAATGTTTGGGAATTAATAAAGAATTATTCTCTCTTTTTCTATATAAACACTCAAAAACAGTCCTTCATCTTCACAAACATTTATTTTAGAATGAAGTAAATTTGAACATATATCTCTATATACCTCCCAATGTTCCCCTAATTTCTTAAAGAAATCATCCCAGGCTTTTAGAGTCACCCCGTTAAGGTAATGGATCCACTCCTTCTCCTCTTTATTCAAGAACCGTATCTAAACTATTCCTTTTTATTTCTAATAATTAATGTTAAGATAAATTTTAACACATAAATATTATAATCCTTATTATTTACATGTTATGAGGTACCCCTTTCACTCTCAGTTAACACATACATGAATCTTTATGTACGCCCATTATATTGTTGTATTCATCCTTTGATTTTCCATGTCAAACATTTTTGTAGTGAATAAACATACCCTTTTCAACTAAATGTTATTCCCATAGTGTGATAAATCCTTATTTTATTATGAATTTACATTTATATAACCCACACTCATTAATCATGGTGTTAATTGTGATGAAATACAACCTTATGTTGTATGGTCTATGCAAAACACTTATGCATTCACAAGATATAAAAGTGATAGGTGAGCCTAGAATTTTATTTCTCTCAAATACCTTAGGTGATGTTTTTTCACATGATATTACATGTATGTTTCATTTTATGTTATCCTAATCATGCTATTTTTACTATCTTGGTGGGTTTCCTTAACTTATTTTTACAATGTCAAATTTTTTGTTGTTCCTACAGTCCTCTATAGCCTTCATGTTATGATTGTATATTATGATTTCATGTCAATTTTGATGGTTCTCACTCCATTTATGTCCCATTGATATTCTTATTAAATATCATTTTTTAGATGCACCATGATGTGGTTTTATTATTCCCTTATTGGGGATTTATATATCTCCCCTTTAATTTACATATCCCCTGGTTATCCAAATCATTTTAATAAGATCTATGAAATATAAGGGCATGATTTAGAGTATTTAAATAATTATGTTATTCTCATTCTTTAATTTATTATGTAATATAACTAACTTCCCTAATATACAAGGACTCATGAACTTATGGGGGGTTTTATGTATACACATTTGTAAGAAATCATGAATTACTATTTATTAAAAATATGGATTGTCATAAAGACATAGTATTTAAAATTATTTTTCATGGATTTTTCATGTTTTTGTTTTGTGATTTCTTGAAGAAATTCATTTTGGTGCACGTTTCTGAATTTTGAATAATTTTATGGTTTATCAAAAAGACACTTGGTTTATAATTTTATACATATTATTTTAAAATGTATGGAATGGTTTTGATGTATGAAACATGTTTTACGAAATGTTTTCAATGGAATATTTTTGTAAGAAAAATTAGATGGAATGTAATTTGGAATAATTGTGTTGGAGTGTGTGTGGAAAAAGTAAATAAAGTATTGTTAGAAGTTCCACCATCAAGGTAGGATAGAGTGTGATCATGTACTACCGCCATCAATGGTAACACCATACATGAGTATATGTATGTGTGTGTGTGATCATGCAATGGTTATTACAAATATGAATAGATGGGAATGTGATTGTTTATGATTCAATCACATGGAATTTACTTCTACCTTTATATAATCTATTTAACTATTTTTCAACCAATTTATATAAAATGTGATAAATAGATCTTTTCTTAGTGGCACGTGTAGGGAAGTCATTAGGGAATTCATACTAAGTTTATACCCACCCTATACTTGGGACTTATGTTCAATTGCATATGTCTTATACCAATACATAGGGAATAGAAAGGTATCATATTTCTCTAATGATGCATCTTGATTATGTGGGCATCATAGGTGGTGTGGCATCTAGTTCGATGTTGCTTGGGATCTTCTCACAATGATGTCTTTGAGTCATGTTTTCCATTGGGTTTTATATATTGTTATTCATTGTTTTATTTTCACTTTGATATTATAGTTTTGTTGGTTTATTTTTTGGGTTGTATCATTTATACTCTTGAATCATATAAGAGGATTCTATGTAAATATATTATATTTTTTAGGTTATTTTATTTCTCATGGTAAAATGATCCCCCAATATTTTTCTAATACCGTGAAATTTATTACCTACCTTTGGTGTCTTGGAGGAGTCACTTAAGGTTAGGGGTAATTTGTCTCTCCTCAAGACAATGATTTGGGGTGGGATGTTACAAAAGAGATTGTCCCATTGAGAAACCTAACAAGATATGAGTTAGAGTGATAATATTGGGATTATTTAGATCCTAATATCATGAATTTTGATTAACAATTTCACCATAGTTGAATTTCCAATCACAAAAAATAAGATAAGTATGGATTATCATTAATGTTTATGTAAAGAATATGACGAGGGAAATAATATTCAATTTCTATTGCGTTAAAATATTTATAGGATACACCATATGATAATGTCTCAATGGAACTATATGATATTTTATATGTGATAAATGATATCTTATAGAAACTAATTTCTGAGGAAAAATGAATATGTCTATAAATATATAGAATGGAAAAAATAGTTCCCTATAAGGTACCACTAGTAGTTTAATTGATTTAATGTGGGGAACTAGGGAATTATCCAAGACAATTCCCCATTCTAAGGGATAATAAGAATTTTAAGTATCCATAACATCCATGTATAAGGTAACATGATAAATCCTATACAACCACAACTACTGAAGTGAGTTTTGGAAATGATGTGGAGTGAGGAACATCGACCATCCACACAATAAATTTCAGTGATGTATTTTTATCTTATTGGACCCACTTCTATATACATAGAGTGTTTACTAAGAAAATATAATGATCAAAAATATTACTAGATATTGATTTATTAATAATAAATTATAGTTGTATGAAAATTGTAACACAATTAAATGTTTATACAAAAGTTATTTGTGTAAATTATATTATCCTTCCATTAGATAGATTGAATGTTACTTTAGAAATAAATCAGTTCACTCCACTAAGAAGAAAAATTATTTGTAAGAAATAGATAGAATTTTATATCCTTTTATGATAATCTATCGATGATTGAATGATTATAAGCACCATATAAAATGAAATTATATAATTTTGGTCTTGAAACTGAATAATTATAGAATCTTAACAAAAATGGTTGGAGAAAAAATAAATATTAGGTTAAGCTTATTTTAATGTAAAAAATATGAATCTATGTTTTTAATGTTGATATATCTCCATAAATTATATTTTGAGCCATTTTTATCGTTTCTAAAACCATATCTATTTCCCTTCATATGTCATATTAAAGTTTTGATAGCATGATTTATTGGGGGCAGTAACACACCATGATTTTACTAATTATATTACTTAAAATATAATGATTAAAGTAACTTATTTCACAAGAAAAACTGAACACAAAAAAAACAGACAAACTTTACAAAAATAATAAATTAAATAGTTATAATTTAACGTCTAAATTAACAGTTATAAAAGTAAGAAACCATATTACAAAATCTATGAAGAAAAGGGAATGAAGAGACATAGGGTATTTGAATTAATCCATATAAATATTATTTTTACGAGAATGTGAAGGTGGTTAATTCACTTAGTTATTATAAATACTAATAACAATATAAATACCAATAGTTATGGTAAGAGAAAAATCATACGTGAGACATGTTCAAGCTCATGGAAATTTACCTAAGGACTGTGCTAGTGGAATCACCACCCATGAATACCACAAGAGTTTACCTTATTATAATATCTTATAGTGATATTTTGAGTCTCCATGTAACTAGATATTATGAATATATACACATTTAATTATTAATTGATTATGTTATGTATCTCATGTATAATACACATTTCACATTTTGACTTTTGATGGAAAATAATGTTTATTTACTAGTAAATTAATGAGATAATTTTATGTATTTTTTATATAATTGGATATTTATTGACTTTGTTTTAAGAATATAAACATATCATTGATAAAATACACAATTTATGTGGGTTTTAAATTTATTAAATTATTAAAATATATAAGAATCAAATAATTTAATATCTATAAATTCATTTTTATATTAAAAACAGTTTTTATTATATTTTGTATTTCCATTAAAAAGATAAATTCATAAATTATAGAATATAAATTTTAAAAAATTAAATTTATATTTTTATTTATAATATCAATATGAGATTAATATGAATTTGTCTATTTTTTATTAATATATGATTTTTAGGTGATAAGTCAAAAATCCATTTTTTAATACCATAACTTTATGGCATTATAATAATATAATATTGAATTAAATGACATTGAAAAAAATTATCAAAGGATATAATTTTAATTAAGAAAAATAATTTTAAAAATAATATGCAGTATTTATAAAACCCTTGTTTACCACTTTGGAAAAATAAATAATAATTTAATCTAAAAACTTTTATATACACCTATGTTATAAATTGGTTTTCATAACTTATAGAAATTAAATCTAAATAATGGATTTTATATTTTATATAAACAATATCATATTACCATAAATGATTAATTTTAATTTTAGTTATAAAATTATGATTACTATGATAATAGTTAATTGCTATAATAATAGTGAAATGGTTATTTTCATAGATCTTTTTTATTAATATAATGTAATTTTAATATAATAAATTATATATATATATGTATTATAATGACCCTAATATTAATTTTACATATATGTAAAATTATATTATCAAACATTTATTTGGTTATTGATATTTTATAATATTAACAAAACTTAACGGTCAATTTATCATTTTTACAACAATAGTTTTTATATATATTATATGTTCTAATTTCAAAGTTAATTTTCTCATACATATAAATTGAATAGGATTAAACAAAGTAAAAAATTTAGGTCCATAAAACCCTAATTTGATAAGAGTTTTTATCTCATATTTGTTTAATAAAACACAAATTACATTGTCAAAAACTAGTTATTGAGGAAAAAATAAAATGGAAAAGTTTAAAAATGTAATGTTAAAAGAGTCAAAAAAATGTTTAAAACTTGTGTGAATTTTAGTAGTTTAGTGTTTATCTACCCAAACCCACTCCACTATATTATAGATCACTTTTAGAGCCATTTACCATTGAATAGTGTGATGACATCATCACGATGTAATGGGTATTTACAATAATTCCATTTTCATGAACAATTAAGAAGGAACCACTTCCTCCATTAAACGATAAACTTAACCTTAAATTTTTTACTAATACTGTACCAAATTTACTTCTACTAGACATATATTTAACATGAAAAATCCCTTGGTCTTTAGAAGTTAATCTAAGCCCTTTATTTCCAATAATACTTTCCAGATAATGTTCAAGCTCTCTACATGAGTAAATCTTACCCCTTATTCTTTTCTACTTAATCTTACTCTATCCCCATAATATTCTTTTTCCATGACGTTTTGATAAAATATGTACAATTAATATGATAAATTTTTTTACACTAAAGTAATATCACACTTCTACTTCCCAACAAAACCATGTGAAAAATTAAGACATCACCATGCGTTAGGAAAACTACTATTGACTACTTATATTATTCATAAAATCATTGCAT
Organism: Viscum album; assembly: GCA_963277665.1. NCBI lineage: Eukaryota > Viridiplantae > Streptophyta > Magnoliopsida > Santalales > Viscaceae > Viscum > Viscum album. The sequence goes on along the minus strand of OY728138.1, from coordinate 51,910,047 downwards.
TTATGATTAAAAATAGTTATTTAATTGAAAAATATGAAATTTATATTATTAATAGTATTCTTAAATGTTTAATTATTTTATATTTAAACCCCCTCTAGATTTGTGGAAATGAATTTGTCATTAATGTATGTAGGGACTACCAGCTCCATAGAATGACATATTTCATTTTCCCACAACCTCATAACATGTGTGAATTTTAATATGTATTTAATGTATAAAATTAATTTTTATGATATTATTAATACTTTGGAATTATTATATTTAATATTATAAAAGTAATATTAATAAATATTTGTTATATTATTTTTAACCGCATTAAATGAACATCTTGAGGAACCTTTCTTAGTTTGACTACATTTTGGAAACCTATGGAACTAAATATATTTTTTGACAAAGAAATAATAAATGAAATATAAATATGAATTTATGGATATTATTAAGATATTTTACAAAACCTTTAACCATAGTCAATCTACCAAGGATGTTCTATAATAATTTACCGAACCACCTCATGTAAGAGACATAATAAAAAAATATATTAAATCAATAACATATTGTAATAGTTAGACCTTTGAATATGAAATATCAAGGAATAATTATCTTAAGAGTGTTTTTAATAAAATTAATTTTACTATTCATGATGTTAGGTGCACATGCAAAATGAATCCGAACACGAGGTAAGGGTTTCAGAATCTCAATTTTGTTTCATTGAGATATGATTTTCATTCACCACATGTTTCTTTTTATGGTGTATTTTTTGGACATGAATTTATTTTTATCCTCAATTTAATAAAAAATATTGTATTAAAAAATTAATCTCATGTTATACCTTCTATTGATTTTCAATTAAATTTATTATAATGTTGTAATACATTTGATAACTCAAACACTATTTCTTTGAGTTATAATGTTTCACGTTAAACTACTTAATTCCATGATTTGTTTCTTCCACCGTAAGATATTATATTAATTTTTTTTCTATATTCCTAAAATACAATTTTTACTCAAATATTCTTCCACGATGAAATTCTTCCCAATATAATTATGAAATGTTTAGGAATAATTCCAATTCACTATAATGATGAATTATTCTCCTTGCCCATAATTTATGTTCCCAAAAATATTCTCCTTTTTAATTGGAACCCTAATTATGTGTTATCTCATTATAATTTCATATTTACCTTCTTCTATTGTGAAAATAATTCATTATTAACCCTTTTAATGATGTGGTATTTCTAAAAAGTTATTTTAAAATATAAAAAAGGGATCTTATGAACCACCCCCATTATTTTTGGGTTTTCTGTTATCTTAATTTTTACCCCCTTTCCATCTATATTAATATCATTTATTTCATCAAATTTATTTATAAATGTTCAATATATATATAACTAGTTAAATTTTTCCTTATATTGTTTTACTGACAATGCATGTTTTACAACTGTTTCTCAATTATCTCTTTTAAGTAAACCCGATTATGGGAACTTTCTAATCTCTTATTCCATGTCTAGTATTACACCATAAATTTTTTTTAACCACGTCTTGATTCTTAAAAACCCTCATTATTTTATCAAAAACAAACATATTTCAATTTTGATTCTAATGAAAAATAATAATCCCTTTTCTTCATTAGCATATCTTTTTCTCATTTCAAAAAGAATCACTAATGCAGTTTGTTTTATTCTTACGTATCACTGATTATTCTCATGAATATTACTACATTGAATCTAAATCTTCAGTAACTATGATTATTTACTAAAATATTATCATAAAAACGTATTTAATTAATTATCATCCTGTAATATATAATAATATATCCTTTAGACATGCTTTATGATAGGATTATGAAACCCAAATCTTTATCATGGGTTTTATCATGCTTATGATCTACATATGATTGATTTTATCTTGTGAAACATAGATAAACTTATATGTTATAAATATAAAGGGTGATCCATGATAATTCTCCAATTAATTGAGTAAAATTTTCAACCCATTAGATACCATGTATGTCACATGGGTGGTTAGCCTAAGCACACTATGTTATGTTTTCATGGTGATGGTTCGTGACTTATATTTATGATGTAATGTTTTTTATTATTACCATATATTTATGATTCCATGATCATATAATATAACTTTATTGGTTTAGGTATCATTGCTTATCTAATAATCCAATTTCATGGCATATGTTTGTTATTTTTAGATTAAATTTTCTTCCTTTATGATATATGGACAAATAATATAGTTTCATAATCTTTTTAATAAGAAATTCCTCCCTGATCATTTTTTCTCATATTCTTCTGATATAACCATTGATTAAATGGTGATAACTTCTCCCTTACGGAATTTTTGATCTCATTCCATTCATATGTTTCCCTTACCTAGGTAATGAATATAAATATAACTTATTTGAATTATAAAAGGGGGTTTAGAAGATTTTCATTATAAATAAATGTTAACAAGTTTTATAAGATAAGTTTCCTATATAACTGGTACTCAAATACAATAAACCAAAATGATATCTGATTAGTGTGTGAATATTGTGATATGTAATGATTAAATTTTTTTAATTATTTAAAATAAATGTATGTTTTTCTTGTGTATTTATAGTGGTGGCCCCAGGAATAGTTATGATCACTTGGGCGGTGTAAATTTTAGAAAAATGAAACTCTATTTTTTTTGTGTCTTCTTATGAAATCAGTGTAACACAACATGATTTTATTTTCATTGAATTTATTTCTATGATTGATAGTGTTCACCATATAAAAAAATGATGTTAAAAACCATGAAATTATATTATTTAAATATGATAGTTGTAACCCATTCGTTGGGTTGGTGAGTATGAATAGGAATGAAACAAATTATAAAATATATGTATATTGTATTTCATTAATTCAAATAATGAATTACATGATTTTTTTGTATTCATATAAATTTATTTCTAATAAAATTATAATAATAAAGTCATTTATGTCATAAGAATAAATTCTTCATAAGAATGGTTTTTAGGATTTTTATGTGTGAATAATTAGAATTTATTTATACAATTTTTAAAAATTTTATTTGAAAAAATTTACTTCCTTTTTTAAATTATCATTTTAATATAAAATTAGGGTAAATTTGTAAGACCCTTCGGATATAGTTTATTTAAGGGATGAATGGTGAAAAATACTAATTTTACAAATACTGTCACTTTAACAAAATTATAATGATATAAGAATAACATTATTATTTTAAAAAAAAATTATATACCAGAAATATAATTAATATATATAAAAATATTTATAAATAAAAAAATTTAACATATAAATATATGCTTAACAATTTAGAAATCTATGTCAGTTTTTTATTCAAATAAAAACTTTTTTTGTTCTTTTATCTTAATATGTTATTCACAAGTTTCCATTAGATTTTTCATTAATTAAAAAGAAAAATTAGCCGCTTTTTTTTAAATATTCTAATTAGTTTTATTGAAATCAAAATTAAACATTATTTTTCCATCAATTAATTTTTATGCCTAAAAATAGTGTTTTTTAAAATGATTTTTATTGGGTTCTTCAATCATATATTAAATTTAATTTAAACCACTTTAGTAATTTTAATCTTTTAAAATGGATCCCATATTTTTAATCAGACCAATTATTATTATTCAATAATTTAGAAATTTTTTATAATGAATAGTAAACGAGGGAAAAATTATTATAGCAGTAAAGGTTAAAATGGAATTAAAGGGGTTTAAACCGTTAAGATAAGGGTTAAAATGACTTAAAAATTCTAAAGAATTTATTAGTTAGTCATATTTATACCTTAGACCTATAATAATATATATTTTGGAAATTTTGAGAAACTTTAATTTAAGAAGTCATATATTATATAATAGTATTTCCAGTATTTATATGATTTACACCCTATTAACTTATAAAACGGAATCCCATATATAATCTTATTCACATATTTTGAGAGACTTATATCATAAAAAACCAAAAAAATACCTTCCTAGATTCATTATTCACATCCTATAGATTCTGATTATCCTCTAAAACCATCCCAAGAATGCTTTAGGTGTAATCAAAATGAGGGTTTCTATAGAATATGCATAAATCTTAACTGAGTTCTTTCATTTTATTTATTGTTTCACCTCTTTAAATTAAATCATAATCATGATAATATTATTAAATATTTATATTATATATAAAAATAATTATTATGAAAATGGAACAACTTTTATCCCACTCGTTTCAATCCAATGGGAAATGAAAGCATAACTCATGCACACGTATGGACTACCACATCAACGAAGTGATGTATTTAGTTTTTCATAACTACCCTTAATTTTTAGTTATAATGATGAATATAGTATTTATGAAATATTTTTATGATATAATTATTCTAATGTAATGACGTACTTCCATCCATTGGAAAATGAAAATATCTCTCATGGGTATGTATAGACTTCCACCTCCATGAATTATTGTTATTCATTTTTCATTAATGCTTTACATGGATGGATGTAAAGATAGATTTAATGAATAAATATGATATTTTTAATATTTTTTTATTATTTAAATTTAATTTTACATGTATATATATATATATATATTCATTTTCATCCATTATAAAATTGATAAATTTGTGCATGTCTATGTGGAGACTACCATCTTCATGAAGCGATATGTTTCATTTTTCATGGCTGAATTTAATGTCTGGTTATAAAATTGAAGTTAATGTCCAAAAATGATAAATATTACATGAATATTTTATTTAGATCATGTAAAAATGAATCTGTTGACCATGGTAAACCCATTGATGTTTTTTTAATTATGATGTGAGCATCCTAAAAATAACTGATATGAATCAAACAATTAAGAAAATATATAAGACATGGTAATAAGTAAAATAAATTGAAATATAATATGATAATAAACCAAATCAATATTATTAATCAATTTAATAATTTATATAAGTTTGATATATAGAATGTTGGAATGCATTTGACCATGAACAAATCTAAGGTAATGGTTTCTTATACAATCTAATTTTTATTCAAGATTATTTGTGTTTGAATTTTTATTGAAGAAAATTATATGATATTTCTTTTTTAAAATGAATAAGTTTTATTATCCTCTGGTTATCATGTATTTTACATATTTTCTATTAATTTTCTTCTTTTTGGAACTTAGTATGATCAGAAATATTATTTGTTTAAAAAAAACTGGAACTTATTTCCTCTTTGGTCGATGGACCTTTTCTTCCATGTCCACGTTTCCTTAAATGTTTTGAAGAATTTTCTTTTATATGGTAAAATAATTATTATAAATAAATTTAAAACAAATTTTATTTTATTTTCAAATCATTAAAAGGAATCTTCTTATCATTTTTAAAATGAAACACTTTTGACTTTTTAACCAATGATTGAAATAAATATTTTTTTAATATTTATCAAATGTATGAAATTTTACACTATCGTAACTACTCTTTTAATTTATGTTAAATTTAAAATTTTCCTTGGTTATTTAAAAAAATGACATTTTCACAATATTCTATAAATTTTTAAAATATAAATGTTTTTATAATAATATGATATTTTTTTGATTTAAAGTGACATTCTAATGTATTTATATAAGTTATTTTTTGTATGTGTTAGAATCCTTTATGGATTTTTATGATTCATTAGGGATGTTATTTAATAATACTATCCATATTATTTATATATATGGATTATGATCATGTAGTTTTAATTATTAACTTGGGAAGCATTAACAATTATTATTCTAGGGTTTTAAAATGAATTTTTATTTTGATTAAGTATTCTATTTTTATTGATTTATATGGTATAATGAATGAATTGGAACTAGTATGTGATGCGAAAGTCCTATTATAGAGAATATATTAATTAGTAGATTTCATGATACCGACTTGTTTTGGTATTGGTCATATGAATTACCTATTTATTTATGAAGACTTGGTGTATGTACATGACGTTAAGATTATGATGTTTGAAATTATGAATTATATCATTATAAAACTAATTATTGGTATTCACATGATTATTTATGTTATTATCTCATCTATGGATATATTACACTTTTCTTATATTATTTATATGGAATATTTGATTATTGGTTTATCTTTTCTATGTTAGTCATGTTTTATTTATTCTATGATATATATTATTGTATTATTTCCATTTACTAGCAACATATCACACCCTTTATTGTGTTTTTATTTCCACAAGATACCAAGAAGTGTTTTATAAAATATTTCAAGTACCTAATAGACCAAATAATAATGTTATCACCATAATTTTAAGTTATATTTCATGTTTTCAAATTTAATGTGATAATCATATTTGTATCTAGTCTCTCAAGGATATTTATCTATTTGATCCTTTAGGAAAAAATCAAATATATCATGTGAAAATGTTTTAAGATAACCAACAGCTCTAGGTTACTGGAGTCTTGGTGTTAGAATCAATATTTTTCACTTTTTTGATTGAGATATCTCACATCTTAACTCAAACACACTATGGAAAACACAAAACAAATGATACTCAATGTTCAAGTTTCACTACTCAAAATAAGTATCTAATACTTGGAATGATTCGGAATCACCAAAGAGTATATTATCTAATAGAATCACTATATAGGATACATTGTGTAGGTTTTATCCATGAACATGTTTTGTAAGATATTCACCAATGCTATATCCCAACACTTGAAGAAAGGGTTTCCACCCTGATAAAACTTATTACACTACTATCTTATTTTCTTATAGTAGGTATTATCCTTCTTATTCCTATGATTGTATCTTAAAAATATTTTAGGTATCCTACAATTCATTACTATATAAAACATGTGTGACTAATTCTTCCTTCACCAAACCAAACGACTTCAATGTTAAGACAAAAGATAGATTTTTCTTCCACTTCTTCTTCAACCTGCACTATTGAAAGTATTATCTTAAAAGTATATCATCTCCATATGTACAATTTACTATACACACAGAAATTACATAATATATCATGTATATTTGATACAACCCAAAATGAATATAAATTCATACAAGACCCTGTTAAATTTATCTTGCACACAAGTAGCGTGTTTCTTACAGTTTGAACAAGAATTTCAATGTCAAATTCAAACTACAATATTACTTTAACTACTTATCAAATTCTTTCACATATTTTACCACTCTATTTTTGGTTTTAGAAACCATATAGGTTTACACTAGGTTTTATCACTACAAGTTTGTATTCAATACAACCTGAAAAATAGTCCAAATAACTTTATCTAAAACTACTTATTCTCTTCCCAACATGATGTTTTTTACATCATGAAACAACTATATTCTAATAATGATGACATGATGAATTTACTTTATGATATTTAATCCATATAATATTAGATTTAATTCTACCATATTTATTATGATTTAACATTATTTACCATTATGTGTTGTACCCCATTTCTTTTTTAGATAGGAAACATTGAATTACACCTAAATGTGTGTCAGGGAATGAAACTACCTATTACAATCCTCAGAAAATATCCACGACATTTTAATTCACTATAAAAAAAGCTTTCCTAATATTTTAATAATTTCTAAAAAAATCTAGCATTTATTCACCACAGTGTGGGACTCTCCATTTTTGGTTCCCAATTAGCTTCCAAAACTTCTTCTTTTGTAAATTGTAGGTAATTTATAGAACACTTAATTAGATTCCAAATATATAATATTTTGACTATCTTGTAAACCTAATACATCAAAAAAATACATAAACATTAGATATAAAAATATTATATATGAAATTTCTTATGTATGCAAATCTTACATGTGATAAAATGTTACTACGACCCATGTGTCCAGGGAAGTTTACAAATTTATAACCAAATACAAAATCTTATTAATTAATATAAAATGCATATATATCATAAACAATATTTCATTTCTTTGGGAGATTTATTCCTTTATATATTTCTATTCATAATTCAAAAATATTATGTATTTATTATAAAATCTTTCATATTAGAGAAATTTATTTCATTTTCTTATTCTTCAACTACATTACATACAAAAACCCTACAAATTACAATAGGTTTTTGATATTTATCATTTTTATGTATTCTAAATAAAAACCTTATGCACCTCAATAAGGATTATCCTTAATTTTTCTATGTTTTAAACGTAATGACTCTTACCTATAGAGTTAAACTACTAATGTATTGTGGGATTATGAGGATTTCTGAACCAATTCTACTCAACTCAAAAAGTATTAAAAAATACTCTAAATACATCCAAATAACTTCATGTTTCTAAAAAAAGCATCCAAACACCTTCAAAGCCTCCAAATACATGTAATGTATGTCACCTCATATATTTGTATATATTTTATTGTAGTTTGAATATGATTTATGTAATGACTACAAAATACAACATTAAACATATCCAATTCTTATTCACTATACAAATAAAAAATACTAGAGGATAATTATTCAACAATATATATTTATTCCTTCTTTATTTATAGGCTCAATAATTTACCAAAATAACCTCTTTGTCTCAATAATGATAATTATGTATATCTATGTTATCTATATTTTCCATTCTCATTGTGAAAATCACTCATCTCTCCAATCAATCGAGTGAAACATATAATTGGTTCTTGGGTGATGAAATGGGGTTAAATTGTTAAACATTTAAATTATGTGATTAATTAAAAATTATGATAAGAGATTCTATATCATTAACTTTAGATTCATTGGTATGTTATTCAATAGAATGATTCCCATTGTATTTTTTGTTCACATAATAGTAGGGGTGAGGATGCTTTTACACAAATTTGAGAATTAGTAAAAAATTATAAGAGAAATTAGTTTTGTTTTGATTGATAGTGAAGGTAATATTTTGTGATTTTTGGGAGTTGTATCCATTCATATATGTGTATGTTTGAATTTAGTCTACATGACTTGTTATTTAAAATATTTTTTATACATTTGTCATGATTAAATTTATATTTGTTTAAAATTTATAGTTTTTATGAATAATTTTTATTAAATTAAAAAATAATAACATAGAATGTGTGTTAGTATGTCACTAATTTGGAGAAGGCTATAATTTTTATTATACAAAATCCTTGGATAAATTGAAAAACGATTTACTAGGAGTTCAAGATAAAAATCCTACTTTTAATTTGGAAACATAGCTAATGGGTGATTTATTTCATATTTATACATTTTTAAATATAATAAAATATAAAAATAACCATTAAAAATTAATCTAGTGATTGATTTAAGTTATTATCATTGATATACATGGCTAGTTCACTCCCCGGTTCTCAAAAAACCATTAAGAATAGTCAAACATAAACATTGATATTTTTCCAATTTTAATTCATGTCATTATAATTTCACTAAAGATAAACTGAGAATTACTTCCCCCTTTCATTACTTTGTAGATTCAAATAAATGATGAACACCCATAGAGGATCTTGAATTAGAAGAAGAGGCACTAGATGAGGAACACATGGAAATTTTAGATGATATTAGAGATCTATTAATGGAAGATATAGAATAAGTATTGTCTCATGCATCTAAATTAGGTTCCAACCCTCCCTTATCAATGAAAATAAATCTATTTTGGTGAATAAATATTTTTTAATAGTTTCATATCCCCATGATATATGTAAGTGAACAGATATTCTACTAGTGTCCTTGTATGACCCTATTTTATAAGGAATTAGAATAAATAGATTATGAATCTTATAACAAGGGAATTTATCCCCTATATATTGGGTGTAGATTTTTGTTACTTTCAAGATGGAAAGTAAATAATACCCTACTGGGAGGGTTGACCTATTTTTATCTGCTTTCATTTTTTTATTTTTTACATTTCTTCCTAGTTTTTACTTTAACATAGTCTTTATTGTAGGTTTTAAGGATAGAAGTGGATAGATAATAAATTTGATAGAATACATTTAGATTTTTTCCAAAAAAAGAATCACCATTAGGCGTTATCACCCAATTTCATCATTTGTTTTAATGCACAACTAGAAATTATGAGTGTAAAACTACCATAATCATTTTTAAACTGTAAAGGTGAGTAGTAAATAGAGAATTATGCTGAATGATACTAGCTTACATAGTATTTCTATGATTTTTTTTTGCATATTTCTAGGAAACATAAAGATTAAAAGAATATTCAAATATTTTTTCACACTTCAGTTTATGTTGAAAAATTGTTCATTATTTATGAAGAAATTTATTTTAATTGATTGTTAATATGAAATAATTTTCCTTAACATTGTTTGTAGAATATTTTTATTAGTCTGAATGATTTTTCAAATAAATTCCCTTGAGTACTGTCCCAAACATTTTTCTACAGACTAAGATTTTTCAAATCCAATTTTGACACATTCTTCCTGATGCACTCATTTTCTCAATAAAAACGTTGGTTTTATATGTAAATGAGTAATTATTTTATTTATTTTTTGAATTATTTAAGTTCATTAATTTTTTTAAAATTATATACACACTAGATTATTAATCTAATGTTATCCTTAGAAATAAATTTACATAAATAAAAATATATATCTTAGAGTGCATTAATTTAATTTTTAGGGTGAAGCTATATTTTAAGCCATATTTCATCTTTCCAACCCTTAACTCTTAATATAACTTTTTTATTATTTCAGGTTTATGTATTGGGGTAAATTTTACATGTTTAAATACAGAGAAAATACATTATACAATAAATTTGGTGTACTTTAATCCTTGTGGTAAATTGAAAAGAAATAGTCATTTGTCAAATTCAATATATTCGTATTTTATTTCATTCTATATTATAAAATATAATTAATATATATATATATATATAACATATTAGAAAATGAGTTCATATGAAAAACATATTTAAAATAGAATAAACATTTATTATCATTCATTATGCTTATTCCATTGACTCATGGTGCACAAAAAGTTAATTGGATATGATTCGTGTGCAGGGGAATTCGGTGAGGTACTTCCCACAAGAATTTTTTGATTATCCAAGAATTTTATTTAAACTCTTAACCTATACTTTTTTCAATAAATTAAAAAGTCACCCACCATAACTCATTCACCTAATAAACTTGAAAAATACACTGTGATTGATTATATAGTCATATGTTACAGTGTATAGAATTAGAGTTAATACAAGTGTGTTGAAATATTTCATTTAAGAAGTGTGCGAATAACTCCATTTCAAATTATCTTAATTGAGATTTACAGTCACATTAATGTGTGGTAGGATTTTATTGGTCCATGGATTTATTCTTATGGTTGAATAAATTTAAATTTTAGTTTAAAAAGGGATAGGAATAATATTTTCATAAAATAGATACAATCATTTTTTTAAAAAATGATTGGATGTGTTTTTAATTTTGAATAATATGTGGAATTTTATTTTAGATATAGATTTTTTCATGAATGAAAAATATAATCTTTGGGGAGTTACGAGAGACTATTTTTTATAAATTTTATTAAAATTTAATTATATTAAATCCCCATAAAATAATTTTTTAATTAATTAATCAGATTTTATTATTCTTAGAATAATTTTGACATTATTTATTAAATGTATTCATTTCATGTTTTTAATAAATTTATTTATTCCACAATTATTTAGAACAAAATACTAATTTTCATATTTTTAATTATAATATTTTACAAGATAATTTTGAACCCATATATGAATAAATATATAATTTCCTCCATCATAGATGATTGACTTATTTTTATTAGGATACATAATATTAATTGGCCAAAATTAATAGCCATATAATAATAACCCAATAAGCACATGCCATAATATTTCAGTTTGGAGGTTCAATATATATGAATAAACAATCAATTGAGTATTAAATAAGATTTAAACTAAAATATAAATATCTCAATAGGATTAAATAGACTATGTCTGCTTCACATTAGATTAAATTACTATATTGTCTAATTAAGCCTTCAGAAATATTTTGTCTTACGTAATTAAATTAGAATTATCAAGGTCCATAATAGATTAATTATAACCTATGTGATATTTAAAAAAAATATAGATGCTATATAATATTAAAATGAATTTTTATAAAAATTATTATAATTATTAAACAATATCTAGAAACATGCCATATCATTTCTCCCACTCCTTTTACTTACTACAATGAATAAATTCATTTGATAAGACTATATAATAGAATATGATACCAATATTTTTATAGATTATTCCCTATAAAATAGTGTACAACCAAGATTTATGAAAACTAGTATAAACTTATGACATAAATATTATTAATACTCTTTGAAATTAGAAAAGCATTCAGGATGAATAGTGGATACCAATATATTGGAACACGCGTAATGTTGCATACATGAAAGGAAAATCCTGACCAATGGAATATTCTCATACTACTATCAATAAAGTCGGGAAAACATTCAAAATTTAACATAAACTAACATTAATCTTGGAATAAGAGAAAAATTGAGGTTCGGTTAATCAGAATCATTACTTGAGGCATTGGGATAATAATTTATAAGCAAATATGTATCATCGAACTCAAATCATCCTAGTCAAAACATCTGATCTACAAATTCTGATATATAAAAACATCAATTGCCTTATCAAATTTTAAAAGGGAAAATCAACAACTAATTTAGTTATTTCCAAGAAACACCTCCTTGATATTATTTTTAGATTTTCTTTTTTTCATTATACTCAATTCATTATATTTAATCATAGTTCAATGTTTCCTTTTTCTCTCATATGTGATATCCTTCCCACATAGATTTGAGTAACTAACCCATTAATTTTATTCCCTGGTGGTATCCAAGTTTCCTACGTCTCCTGAACTATATTTTTTCTATATTTCTTTTTAAAATTTATGGAATTTAATGGATACTAAGTTGGGGGTTGGCAAAAATAACCTCCATCTCACATATCACCTATTTTCCATCATAATGAAAGTCATTAATTTCTCTCTTTTCTAAAGTGAAAAAATAGCTGATGTTTGGGTAATAAATTGGGGTTTAGTTTCTTACTAGTGAAGGTAAGTGATAGGTTCACACTTACGATAAGTTCTTTCATATCCTTTATCATGGAGACTATGGCATACACAATACTAGAGGGTTTGTAGTTATATCATGTGTTTACTCAAAAATATTATTGAGTATATATTTTTTAAATATTATATCATTAACATATAATTATAAGAACAATATTTTATAAATATTTTGAATGGAGTATTTTGTCATTCTAGTGTGTATTTTATTTTCATTTGTGTCTGTTATTTTATATACTATTCATGCATATATATTTTAATTAATTTTCATTTTTCATGTATTTCTTATGTTCTTATTTCTATTATATTTTTATTTTATTGGTTTTTAGAATTATTTTTTGTTAATTTAATATATAATAATATGAGTACTGTGTTTTAATGAAACTCATTAAAATATGACGATTATTTTCATTTCACAACATTCTATGAGAAATTGGAAAAACATTGATTAATAGGTCATGATAAAATTCATATGTCAACTGATCCCCAGCTCATTAATAGTAAATTTCCTAGTTTATTATCCTTGGATAATCGTTAATTTCATGATAAAGTCCCTTGTGATTCAAAGGGTAATTATAGTCATTTTTCTCATTGAGTGACTAAGAATCATCTTCAATTCATTTACAGAATATTTCATGAAATATTGGTGAGGTTATACTACATGTATAGCTTTTCTCCATTAATTAAAAATATATAATAATTATGGATAATAATTTTAATATTTTATTTATTAAATTCACCCTTGATGAGATAGGCACTTATAGTGATTGAGAATGGATGGGGTGAGCACCTATTAATGGGATAACTCTATGATGAGGTAGAAAATAACTATTATTATTTACTTTATATGTAATTGGATATTCTATTTGATTTGTAAGAGATACAATAGTGGTTAGATAGACCCGACTGTGAGCCACAAGAGCTATCCAAATGTGTGTGGTTGTGGGGCGGTGTAATTGGTATGGCCTATTAGGGTGAGGTTGAATGTTCTTAAAATAATCCATCTAGTCAGGGTGATCACATGTCCATGTTTAATACTTATCCTTGAATAAAATAATGAGAGAACCCATGGTGTGTTAATTTTTAAGGGATGAAATTACTTACCTAGTGAGTTCCCATATGATGGCATACGATGCGGCCTTATGAACTGTGATATATACATGGGATGCGTAATAGGTTCGCTCTGTTGTTCAAATATTAATTGGGTTCACCAGCACTATAAAATGATGAATGTTGATTGAGACTATTATATGTGGTTTTGGAAGACCTATTATAATAAAAATTGAATTATACTAAGGTTATATTGGTGGATTTCCATTTTGATGACTGGATTTCATTGGGATCTTGTGTGTATTAGATTCTCGAGTTGATCAATATAGGATATGTTGTCTCTTAAGGGGTGAAAGACATGGTATATTAGTGATATAGATTAAGGGTAATATGGTAAGACTATGAGTGATAATTGATCAACGTTTGAGTATTTTAATCGATAATAAATGATGGGTCTATAATAAAACCTTAGTTATGTGTAATAAATAGTTTTCGACTAAGTGTTGTGTAGTTATAGAGTTGACACTTAATAATTGTAGGCTAAGCCTAGGATAACTAATCCCTATATGAAGGGTGTTGAGATACAAGTAACATTTAATAAAATAATAAATATTTGATGAGGTATAAGAGAAAAATATATCAGGATACATTTTTATTTGGTGTGATTGGTATGGATTGGGAAGTGCATTGGCCAAGAATCTTGGTTTTTATCTTTAAAATGTAAATTGATATAATGTATTTACTATCCCAATGGAGGGATGGGTATGATTGACGTAATATATTGGAGACTATGATAATTGGACACACATATAAGAACTGTGAAATTGATGTATATATTAGGGTTGGGTTCTCTTCTAATTTGTGATTTCAAGAGTCTTATCTAGGTTAGCAGATCTACCAACCCATGATTCAGATTGGGTATATAAAACTTGTGTAAATGTTTTACCTATTATTTTAAAATATTATATCTAGGTTTGGTTCTATTCAGAAATTTTATTCTATATTAAATATAAAATTTAATTTTTGTGATAATTTTTTGATTAATAGTGTGATCCCATGTTGTTCACAGAACCAAATTGTGCTTTCGACAAGAAATACTTGGTTGGAAAATCTTTCATCTTAAGAGTAAAAAATATCATTTTAGGTTATGTTCTCTTGAAAATTGTTTCTTTAATATACCATTATAGAAAAATAACATATCCAACAAATCGATATTGAGAATGTATATCCAATTTTAGTACACATACAACCTATCATTTTGATTAACCACTACCAGTTTAGGTGCACTATAATCGCGTGACATGATAAATGACTATAATGTTGGGTTCCCAAAAAACATGTTATTAAATTACAAATTATGGTTGGGCTCCAATTAAAACTCTTTTATAGAGGAATATTCCTTGTTTTAAGGGGCCTAATAACACTATATCATGATATTAGCTATGGATATTTTAGAACAACCTAGTTCAAAGTTTGTCCTCTATAACCTTTAGAAATTCAATCAAAATTTTGGAATTATCATGTGTGTCATATTAGAATTTCATCAACCAAACTAGGTAAGAGTTAACTATTAGTGTGGTTTCTCAAGTACCTTATGGTATGAATTATTTTATACACGTGTTGCTTTATTACTTTCAGTTCATACTATACTTGTATGCCCTGGTATTGTTATTTATATTAGAGCCCTATTTGGCGGTTTCCTACTATGTTTTATACCCAACCCTACACATGGAAATAAATGATCATGAATAGCTCACGTATGAGATTGAAATATTGGTAGGACCCTAATGTGGTGGTGGGGTACGTGGATTATAATGGAGTTGTAGAGACAGTGCATGGTGATGTTGGGGAATTATAACTCCATATCTTTATTTATTAATTTTTATTTCCTAATATAAACTATGTATTTTTTCAACCCATTGGGTGATATCATCCTCATGTATGATTTCATGGAATTAAATTTGGTTATTTATTATTTAATACTAAATACAATTTATTATGGTTAGCCTTCGATTTGGATTCTGTACTATGATAATTTGTATATATGTTATTGTTTTTATGTCATTTTTAATTGTTTGTAATTATACCAATGGTATAGTATATCCATGACACATTATCTAGACATATAAACCACTCCAATTACTCTATTGTATATAGTATTGAGTCAAATGATACTTATTAACCCATGTTTAGAAAATCTCAACACACATTAATTTTTTGTTAAGATAAATGAAGATATAGTTTATGTGTTTTTTTGAATAGTCTTAACTTAGGATCCTTTTAATTTTCATGGAATATAATAGATATATTTATTTATGTAAAATTAATAATAATTGATTAATTTTGTGATGGCACAATGATTGAATTTATCTGATGGTAAATTTAGATCCAACATTCACTTTAATATAGCATTCTTCTTCTAATGTAGTTTTAAACATACCCAAAGAATTAACAATTCAATCATAGAAATTTTATATAAATTTTAATATAAAATTGGATAGATGGATTCATTGAGTGGGAGAAAATGAACTTCCCCTCTCTTTCTTATAGTCGTGTTGAATGTTTCACCATCTTGATTCCTTGAGTGTTTCTTTCTAAAATATTTTCTTATATTGTATTTTTTCTAAGAGTTTTCTTAATGGTAGGTTTATTATATAATATCTTATCATTTCCCTTGTAAATTGTCTCATTACTATAGTGACCCAATATTTTCTTAAATAGATTCCACATATTAATAGTAAAATATTCATTACATAAAAAAAATAATCCACTCTAGAATCAAATAGGTCTAGTGCCTTTGTAATTAAAATACAAAAATAACTAGTCCATAATTGAACTACATCATATACCAATTTGTTCTTCATAACTATCACCCTTATTAGAAATATCATATATAATAATTTTTTTAAACTTGGGAAATGGAATTATAATAATGGTTAACTTATATGGTTAGAAAAGGTAAATACAAGATATATCAACATAACATGAGAATAAGGGTATTAATAAATGAGAATAAATTTTGAAAATGCATACCCTACATGTCACTGACCATAAGATTGATTCATTTAATATATATTATATGTTCATAAGATATGAATAAAAAACAAGTCCAATATCAATATCGATGACATCATAACATTTTCATGAGACATAGATTTGTGGAATAAACAAAATAAAAGAAAATAATTTCCTTAGTAGTAAAGGATGATTTTTAAGCCTATAATTGTGGAATGTGTTCACTCCCTAACCATCATAGTAGTCATGGTTCACTCCCAAGACTATCATAGTAGACACATTCCCTTAATAAACTGGGATACCTCCCTATTTTCGTCATGTATATCTCATGAGATACGTCTCTTTACCAAATTCATTAGAGGGAGTTATTGGCCCAACACATCATATAATGAAAAAAATATGTGTTCTATAAGATCATTGAACATTCTTTATATCAGTTCCCATGAAAAGAAAATGGGTTCATAGACATTTAATCATAGCATAACCTATGGAAAATTAATAGTTTTCATAAATAATTAAATATTTCAACATATTATAAGTCATGGAAAAATAAAGGGTTTTATAAATTACTTTTCATAATAAAACTAAAACATCCATGGAAAAAATAAGGATGGTCTCCTTGGATCATATCCCAAATAAATCATAAGTGAAATCAAGGGAAATTTTCATTTATGAATAAAATCATTACTAAAAGATCATTCTAAAATTTCAAGAGGAAAATACCCATTACACATTGAAAATAACTTTTTAAATTATAAAATTTCCAAAATATCTAAAAAATTATTTTAAAATTATGTTTTAGTCTTGTAAATTAATATTTAAATAATTATTAGTCCTAATGATAATAAATTTTATTCATCTTATACATGTTAAAACAATGTTTCCTTTAGCATTTTTAGTAAAAATTCCATAGGGCCACACCCGAAATATGAGAAAAAGATTCCTTTGAATCCATTTTTTAATTATTCAAACAAGGGTCAAAATGAAATTGAATTATATTTATATAATATTAAAAATATTTTTTAAATTGTTTTTTGAAAACACATACATTAATGAAAAAAAATATTCGACTAGATAATAAAATTAATTAAATTTCTTATCAAATAAATATTTTGAAATCTTGAGTATATAAAGAGAGTAAAATGAATGGAACACATATACCTTCATGGAATAACCATATGAGAATATAATTCCTAAGTTTCTTAAGATATATATTAAATGATTTCATCATCAGAAACATAATCATAAATAATCCCAAAAAATTATGAGATTGAAACATAAATCCTTTAACATTTTGGTATATTTTTAATTGTAAGACTCAATAAATAAATTACATTATATGGATATTTATATCCCATAATTTCATGATAATAATCAAAGAATACATTCATGGGAAGTATATACACCACACAAAAGAAACAAGTGGTGAGAAAAAAATACATTATCCTATGTTTTGACTTCCTTCATATATGTTAGATCCTACTATATAATTTATATATTTTATTTGGAACAACTCAGAAAAATATCAAATTTTTGTTTCAAAATATATAGAGGGTGAGTTCAAGATGAGAATGATGGGAGAATCAAAATTAATTGTTGGATTATAAATAAATTATATACCAAAAGAACGAATTTTAACTCAGCATAAGTATATAAAATATTTAATTAAACATTTCATTTTTAATAATCCTTCTAATATTAGTATTATAGTAGGTACCTGTTATAAATCTAACCTTGTTAAAAATGATAAACACGTTGATAAAAAATTATTTATTGGGATGATCAGAATATTAATATACCTACTCTCTAGTAAACATAATTTTTTTATTCAATATTATTGTGTATTAGGTTTCAAGAAAATATGAAGGATACTCATATTAAATATATTAAGTATATTTTCCATTACCATAATGAGAAATCATAACCGGGACTCTTTTACTCTTCTCAAACAAATTGTACTATTAAATATTATTATAATGATGACTTTTTTGGCTTTAGAATGGATTAGAAGTTAATTTTTAGAAATTTTCATTAATAGAAAAATTTATAGTTTCATGGTCCAATAAGAAAAAAACATAGTTTCACTTCCCACCACTGAAGCTGAATATTTTATATATGAATGTTATTATACTAATGTGTTGGGTATGTTGTAAACACTAAAGAATTTTAGTTTAAGTATCACTCAAATTTTTATTATTTTTGATAGAAAAAGAAATATATATTTGACTACAAACACCATACATAACTGACATGTGAAGAACATAAACATAAGGCATCACTTATTCGGGACTACACCCATGAAGGATATATTATTATAAAATTTATCATAATAATAAATCATGTTGCCAAAATTTCCACTAAAACCTTAAATTTAGATATATTTCAATATATAAAAAAGAATTTAGGTATGAGCAACAAAAATTGATCATAAATTCTTCTTATTGCTACACTATATCCTAATAATAGAATACACCCCTTGAATAGAGGATGACATTCCCCTTTAAGAATTGTGAAAACTATCTATATAGATACTTTATATTATTAACAATTTTTGAGAATATTACTTATCATATGTTTTAAGAACTCGGATCTTCTTTTATGTTTGTTTTTTTCGATTTTCTGGTGTTTTGGAGAGAAAGAAGAGGTTCTAGAAATTTTTGACGTACACGTCGTGCACTTATATGTACATGATGTGTACTCAGTTGCCACACGTAGCCGTGTGATGACTGTGTAATGGATGAGCACACAGCCATGTGTGGTGATCTAGAGGCCGCCTAATGCGGGGCCCAGTAAGGGAAAGTACACGCCGTGTACTTATAATGCACATGCCACAAACTTTTTTTTTCATTAAATGGACTGGTATCATGTCTAATTGGAAGAATTGTCTTCTTCTTCGCCTTCTTCAACCAAGAGTGTCCATATAGATCTGATCTTTCCCCAAGACCCCGATCGAGAATCATTTCACTGATTAGATCACCATTGATTGCGTTGGGATCACCGTAGTAATCTCTTCCTTCAACTAGAGCTTCGTTTCCTGATTCCTCTTCTTTAAAGAGTAATACCCGGTTGATCATTTTTTGTGTTTTTGTAGATCTACAAGGATCATGGGAGAATCAAGGGTTGAGGTTCACGTACAGAAATCCTACAACATTGAAGAAGGTGGGTTGTGCCTTTCCGTAGACAGTCTTTCAGTTATATGTGCAAAAGTGCTCAATACCCTTGATGAGGGTATTGTGTGTTTAGGGTTTTTCCCCAGTTAATGCCTGATATACTTAGAATGATTTAGTATAGGTTAATTGTTGTGAAAAGGGTTGTTTACCATTTTATGGATGTGTTTGGACATGCTTGTTCCATTTATGACGGTTTAGTCTAGCTTTGCCTATTAGGATATTACTTTGCTTTCCATGCTTAGTAATGTAGGATGAAGTGATTGTATTTTGACATGATGTTATGTCGTAGACTGTTTACCCAAGTATTTCTTAAGGTTTACCTAGTCCGTTATGAATTTTTGGGCTCGATTGAAATACACAGGTCCATGAGAACCGGGTGTAGTAGACCATATATAGAATGGATGTTTAGGGCTTCTCCAGAGCGGCAGGTTACTGTTACGATGCAAGACCATAAGGTGAATTGACATAAGTGATTCCTCAGAGTGTCTGTAGTTCCTTGACGTAGGCCACATGGGGAATGGAACATTGAGTGATTCAGCAGAGTGCCTTTTAGTTATAGATACGAGACTATAGGGGGAATTTATGGTGAGTTATTCCTCAAAGAGTCTATGCTTATGATGAACTAGAGGGGTTAGACTATGTGTACTTCCCAGAGGGATTGTTGTCCTTGTTTGGTGGAACCAGAGGGGTTAGGTTGTGAGTAATCCTAGAGGGTTACCTTCTTTGTTTAGCTGCTTATTTGATACATGAAATTGAATGAATTTGAACTGCAGGATTATTTACATTTGATTACATTCTTGATTACTTCTGCATCAAGATTATTTACTACCATATATATTCACTGATTATTAGGCATAGATCTTTGGGTGGTTTCCTTATGAGATTTAGTCTTACACCTTATTTGGGCCATGCTTTTGGGCCCAAAAAGATTATATTGCTGCAGGTACAGATAAGGGAAAACACCCTTCTACATCATGTACTTGATTGCTGAGGAGCTGGAGATCATTGGACTATGCTGAGGCTTGCGATGCTATTGGAGTTTATCCATTTCTTTTTTACTTTTGTTATTTCTATATTCTAGCATTGTGACTTATTTGTCTGATTTCCTAGAGATATGCATCAGGCATCATCAAAATATATATGTGCTCCAGTTTATTCATTCAGTCTTTCATTGTTTACTGATTATGGTATTTTTACTACTTCCGATATTATATATCCATTTATTTCTATGGTGTTACTCTACCAATGAGGGCGTAATTTTCCCACTTTCACACCCAAGTCCCTTTATTCTAGTCATCAGCCTCTAGCATTCAAGGAAATGCACATGAGGTCGTGTGACTAACCGGGTATGGGGCGCCTCTAGGTGGCTTCCAGAACCGAGATGTTACAAAGTGGTATCAGAGGATTATTTTCTTCTTCAATTACTATTTAGAGCCTATAGTTAGGGAGAAGATGGAATATGTACTTTGAAATAATCTATTCCTAGTATTAGCTAGCCCGTTTATAGGGAAATGCTAATTTACCTCGTTTATTGAAATTTTTATGGTTTAGAAATTATACAGTGGACTTTATTTTCACCATTGAGTGATTCACATGTATTGTGTTGTTATTGTTGATGTTATTGAGGTTCCATTTCTATTGCAACCCTGAGGTGATAATGGTATTCAATCTCATGAATCATACATGCACATGCTAGAAATAACATGTCATTCATTCTTTCCTTACCATTTAGGGTGCATTAGATATTTCATGTTGTTGTGATAGATGTTGTGCTAGATATGCATGCTATTGTGATAGATGCCTTGATTGAATACCTGCTTTTGATAGGGCATTGGTTTCTGTATGGTTTAATTTTAATGAATGCCAATCTTCGGTTCTTGAGGTGTTATGGGCCCTCATGGATCGGAATTTGGTGGATCATTTCCTTTTTTCCCTTATATATGACATGTATAAGATTCCAAGCTTTGATTAACGGGGTGTATGGGCCCTCAAGGGTCAGAATTTGGAACCATAATGTTTGATTTCATTTTCTATGGGCTCCAGAGTAGTTTTTGAGGCTTGCTATCCAGAAAAATGCAGAATACATGGTGTTTAGTGGTGAATACATGCCTGGTGTCCTTCTGTTCGAGAAGGAACTATTTTTCTTATGTACACGCCGTGTACTGTATGTACATGATGTGTAGTCTTTAACTATTTTACTGACTGTGTGGGAAGAAACAAGGGGTCCGGAAATCTTTGGTGGGACATGCCGTGTACTTTATGTACGTGTCGTGTTTCATAAACCATGTGTCCACCCGTGTGACTAATGACATGAATAGATGAAAACATAAGTTTTACATGGAGTGTCAAGATTGAACACACCATATAGTGTAACCCATGTATCTAGCCGTGTAGCGAACAACACGGGTCAGTGAGGTTCATCTAGTACATGCCGTGTTTGGCACTAACACACCATGTAGTCTTTTTCTAGAAGAACAGTGTGTCTTAGACATGTAGAAGAACTCGAGGAGTGAAAAATGATTCAAGTACACACCGTGTGTGAGGAAAACACGCCGTGTGTATGGGGTGTTACACAACCTGAGTTGGCAGAAGTACACGCCCATGGGAAGGCTTAAGGAAACATGTCGTGTAGTCATTATACACGCCGTGTATCCATGTTTTGAAAAACTTGAATGAATTCTTTCTCATGTTCCCTTCTTACATATCAATGTTGTGGTCCCTGTTAGTCTTGATATAAGGTGTGTGCTTGACCTTGTAGGGTCATTTCACTAAGACTTCCTCTGGTTGTCTTCCAGTAACAGGGCAGTGATTAGACACCAGATATGGCTGATCAGGGACTAACAGCAGATCCTCCACTTGTTCCAGTCTTGGCACCAGTCGTCATTCCCGACATAGGTGCTGATGCACAGTTTTGAGAGATCTTTATACGGTTCATGCAAACCTTATGAGAAGTACCGCATCCTGCCCCTTCTATGGAAGAGTTGATGCCGATTTTCCAGCAGCAGAATCCTGTCACCTTAATGAGGGAAGGTGAACCTCAAGCTGTAGAGTCTTGGTTAGAATCCATGCTTTCTATCTTTGAGCATCTAGAGACTCCTACAGAGAGGAGGTTGAAGTCTTCTACCTACATGATTTGGGATTCCACCAAGAGTTGGTGGGATGTGATCTGACAAGTAGGATGCTAGTAGGTTATGTCATGGGATGAGTTACAGGATGCTTTCTATGATTACTTGTACCTAGAGACTTTGAGGGCCAATCGAGCCTGAGAGTTCATGTGTCTGGATAAGGGTAATTTTTCTGTTATGAAGTATTCCTCTCACTTCACAGAGCTACATCACTTCACACCCATCCTAGAAGGTGATGAGTTATTCTTGGCAAGAAAGATTGAGGATGGTCTCAAGAACGACATACGATCTTAGGTGAACATCTTAAGGCTAACTTCCATTAGTTCTATAGTCAACCTGGTGCTAATCACGGAGCGAAATATGAGGGATTGTGGATTTGTGAGTCAGGGCGTCTCAACATCCGGAGTTGGTATCCCACATAATGACATCAAGAAGTGCCATAGGGAGTCTATGCACAATGATCCGAGGAGGTGGGACACTTTTTCTCGTATCCATGTGGTGTGCTAACAGTGTAGAAAGAGCGGACATACAATGTCACATTTCCCGAGAGACCTAGTGGAGTTCCGATCATGTGGAAAGATGGGCCATATTCAGTGTTTCTGTCAGTTTTTGTCCCCAGAAGCTGGAGATAAGGGTTCTTCTATGACTCCTCATTTAGGAGTAGCACCACCAATTTCTCAGTAGTCTACAAACTAGAGTTATTCCAGCCTTTCTTGATGAGGTGGAGGTGGTGGCCGTGGTAGATAGTCACCAGGATTTTAAAGATAAATGGGTGGGTCAGCTCATAGTGGTCAAGCAGGGTCACATGGCCGTAGTGCAGGTCATACTTTTGTTTTTGAGTAGACCCATCAGAATTAGGTCCCTGGAACCTCCACAGTTTGAGGTACGATCCTAGTTGCCTCATTTTTAGATTCTGCTCTTTTCTATACGGGGGCTTCCCATAGAATTATATCTATTTCTGTTGTGGAGAGACTTGGGATCTGTATCTTTTCTTCTAGTGATATATTGACGCTAGACACACCATTGGGGACAAGAATGGCTAGAGTACATCACTACAAGGTGTGACCTCTTGAGGTTGGTTGGTGTCCCTTATTATGGGACCTTTATGTCTTAGAGATGACAGGCTATGACGTCATTCTCAGAATAGACTGGTTAGCTCCTTTCCAGGTTGTAGTTGACTTCTATCACTGTAGGGTGAGTTTCACGTTACTAGAGGGCAGATCGTTTCTTTGTAAGGGAGATTGGGATGTCTAGGTTAGCTGAGCAGGACTCGAGCATCATGGGTTTAGAGGAGTTAGAGACTTGATTGCTATTCTATATCTGGATGACCAAGGGACTTTACAAATGGAATTTCCTCTAGTGGTGGATTGTTTCGGGGATGTATTTCTAGAGAAATTTTTATGTTTTTCTATGAAGCGAGAGGTGGAATTTTCTGTTGATCTTGTAATAGAGTGGCACTGGTGTTCATACATCCTTATAGGATGGATACATCTGAGTTGCAGGAGCTCAAGAAGTAGATGGAGGAGTTGTAGGAAAAAGGTTACATCTGACAGAGTATATCTCCTTGGTGTTCGCCTGTCCTATTTGAAATGTAGGTGGATGGTACCCTCACACTTTTTGTGGATTATCAGATTTTGAACTAGTTGATAGTCATGAGACGATACCCCTTACTAAGGGATGATGATATATTTGATCAGCTTCAAGGAGCCCGAGTCTTCTCAAAGATCGACTTCAGGTTTTGTTACCATCAGTTGAATGTTTAACCATCTAATATACCTCTTATAGCCTTTTGGAGAAGGTAAGGGTTATCCGAGTATGTTGTTATGCAATTCGGTCTCACGAACGTGCATGCAGTCTTTATGGCACTGATGAACCGAGTGTTCCATCCATACTTGGATTCTTTCGTGGTAGTCTTAGTGGATGATATCTTGGTGTACTCTCACACTTGACACGACCATGCCACACCTATTGATATTATTCTGAGGACACTAGGTGAGCATCTATTATATGTTATACTCTTAAATGCCACTTTTAGATGGACCAGGTTCATTTCTGGGGTCATGTTATCTCAGAGACATGAGTATCAATAGACCCAAAGAATGTGAGAGAATTAGTTCCCTAGAAGAAAACAGAGAACATCTTTGAGGTATGAAGTTTTATAGGGCTATATAGATACAACAGACCTTTCATACATGACTTTTCACTCTTAGCTGCACCACTGAGGGGCTTGACTAAGAAGGGTGAAAAATTCTTGTGGTCAGTTTCTTGTGATTCTGCCTTTCAGGAGCTAAAAGGGAGGTTGAATTTAGCACCGATACTAGTATTTCAAGAGTCAGGAAATAGCTATACTATTTATAGTGATTCTTCAGGAATTTTTTTGGGATCATCACTTATGTAGGGAGTAGTAGTCATTGCATACAGGTCTCAGTTGTTGAGGCCACATGAGAAAAATTACCTGACACACGATCTCGAGGTGGCTGTAGTTGATCATACTTTATGCTGCTGGAGACATTATCTTCTGGGAGAGAATTTCGTGGTTTTCACCAACCACAATAGTCTCAAATACATCTTCACTCAATGTGACCTAAATTTGAGATAGCGAAGGTGGGTTGAGTACCTTCAGTCCTTTGACTTTGATCTTGCCTATATGCCAGGGAAAGGCAATGTAGTGGCTGATTTGATGAGTAGAAGGAACCAGATACAAGACGTTCAGGAGGCCAGCAGTGAGTGGAAGCTTATGGATATATTCTATGAGATGAATTTGGAGGTTCATGATAGGCATGGTTGTACATATATATCTTCTGTAGAAGTTACCTCTACTCTTCTTGATCGAGTGAGAATGAGGCAACAATCCGATTCTAAAGGCCTAGTCCTAAGAGAAAGCGTGTCAGGAGAGGACCCAATTTATAGATGGAAAGTAGGAGAGGATGAGGTCTTGTGTTATCTGGGGCGCGTATGGGTGTCAGAAAATATACATGAGTAGTTGACGTGAGACATACATCCCCCTATTTGGGTAATTCATCCTGGTGTCACCAAGATTTATCATGATATGCACCGTCAGTATTGGTGGCTAGGTATGAAGAAGTATGTTGCTGGTTTCATCATGAGGTGTTCCGCCTATCAACAGGTGAAGACATAACATCAGAAACCAGAAGGGATTTTGTAGCAGTTACGCATTCCTAAGTGGAAGTGTAACAATGTCACGATGGATTTCATGTCAGGATTTCCGAGGTTGGATCAAGGGAATGATGTAGTATGGGTTGTCATTGACAGACTCACGAAGGTTGCTCACTTCTTGCCAATCAAGGAGACTGTTAGTGTTGATGAGCTGGTAAGAATGTATATCCCAGATATTTTATGTCTATATGGGGTTCTACACTCCATTGTTTTAGAAAAGGATGCACATATTACTTCTTGTGTCTAGAAGGGGCTAGAGAATGCTTTGGGAACACAGGTACTTTTGAGTAGAACTTACCACCCCCAGACAGATGGCCAGTTTGAGTGTACGATTCTAGTACTTGAGGACATGCTACGAGCATGCATCCAAGATTTTGGAGGTCTTTGGGAGAATCACATACCTCTTGTGGATTTTTCCTATAATAATAGTTTTCAAGAAACTATTCAGATGAAAACTTATCAGGCTTTGTACAGTAGGCCATGCCGATCACCCTTATGCTAGATGGAGGTAGGAGATGTTGCTATGCTGGGACCTCAACTTGTCCAGGAGACCACAAAGCAGATAGATTTGATTTCGAAGATGATGGATACTACACAGTCATGATAGAAGTCTTAGGCTAATCGACATAGATGACCTTGAGAGTTCATGGTCGGAGATCAGGTTTTCTGGTGTGTCACATCGAGGATGGGACACAGGAGGATTATGAAGCAGGGTAAGCTTTCACCGAGGTAAGTTGGGCCATTTGAGGTGTTGGATATAGTTTATTCGGTTGCCTATCGGTTGTTGTTACCTCAAAGGTACCAGGTTATGCATGATGTACTCCACGTTTCTCAGCTACAATGTTACTTTTGAGACATGTCTCATGTTTTTCAACCCAAAGAGGTTGATTAAGAGGTGGACGCCTCATTCAAGGAGGATCCTATACGGATTGTTGATAGAAGTGTGAAGGCTCTCTCTGGCCTATCTATTCCTCTTGTATGAGTGCTATGGTATCACGGACGAGTACAGGATGAGACTTGGGAGAGGGAGGCCGATGTACGACCACAGTGGCCGAAATTGTTCGAGGATTTTTATTTTACACTGCCTTTCTAGGGAAATTCAGGGAAATTTTCATTGGGGGGGGGGAATTTTTAAGAACCCAAATCTTCTTTTCAGGTATGTTTTTCCCTTTTTTGATGTTTTTAGAAGAAGATGAGTTTTTGGAAATTTTTGTAGTACACGCCATATACTTATATGTACACACCGTGTACTCAGTTTCCACACGTAGCCATGTGCAGGCCATGTAATGGCCGAGCACACATCCGTGTGTGGTGAGATGGAGGCCTCCTAAAGCGGTGGCCGGTAAGGGGATGTAAACACATAGAGTATACGCCCTTTACATTTTTTCATTAAACGGACCAAGGTCATGTCTAATTGGGAGATGTTTCTTCTTCTTCTCATTCTTTGACCGAGAGTGTTCATACAACACTAATCTTTAATTGAGACCCCGATAGAGCATATATTATCTAATTTGATCATCATCGATTGCATTGGGATCACCACGGTTAACTCTTCTTTATTCTAGAGTTCTATTTATTGATTCCCCTTCTTTCTAGAGTTATCCTCAGTTGAGTGTTTTTAGAGTTTTTGTAGATCTACGGTGTTCTTGGGCGATTCAAGGCTTGAGGTTCACGTATAGTGATATTAAAACATTGAGGTAGGTTTTTGTGCCTTTACATAGATATTATTTCAGTTATATGTGCAAAAGTGCCCAATACCCTTGATCGGGGTATTGTGTGTTTAGGGTTTTGACCCAGTGAATGCATGCAATGCTTAGAATGCTTGAGTAGAGGTTAATTGTTGTGAATATGGTTGTTTACCAGGTTATGGATGTTTTTTCCAATTCTTGTACCATTTATGATCATTTGTTCTATCTTTTCCTGTTAGGATATTGCTTTTCTTTCTATGCCTTGTAGTGTATGTTGAAGTGATTGTATTCTGACATGTTGTTATACTGTAAAATGTTTATCCATGTAGTTCTTGAGTTTTACCATGGAATATATGAGTTTATATGATAGATTGAATTCAACAGGGCCATGAGAACTTGGTGTAGTAGACCATAGGGAGAATGGATGTTGAGGGATTCTCTAGAGTGTCTGTTTACTGTTACTATGTAAGAGCATATGGGAATTAAAGTAAGTGATTCCTCAGAGTATCTGTAGTTACTCGATGCGGGCCATAGGGGAAATGGTATGTTGAGTGCTTCCTCAAAGCACCTTTTAGTTACTGATATGATATTATAGGGGGAATTAATGGTTAGTGCCTCCTCAGAGAGTCTGTGCATAAGCTAAAATAGAGGGGCTAGACTGTGTGTACTTCTTAGAGGGTTGCTTATTCTTGTTTGGATAATCCAGAGGGGTTAGGTTGTGATTACTCCTAGAGGGTTACTAGCATTTTTTAACTACTTATTTGATATATGAAATTGAATGAATTTGAACTGCAGGATTGTTTACTTTTGAGTACTTTCTTATTTACTGCTCCATCTTGATTATAGCCTTCCATATATATTCACTGACTGTTAGGCACAAATCTTTGGGTGGTTGCCTACTAGGATTTAGTCTCACACCCTATTTGATCCATGCTTTTGGGCCCAAAGAGATTATATTGTTGTAGGTTTAGATAAGGTAAATCACCCTTCTACATCGGATACTTGATTGCTGAGGAGCTGGATAGCATAGGACCAAGCTAAGCCTTGTGATGATATTGGAGTTTATCTGTTTCTTTTATACTTTGGTTATTTCTGTATTGTATCATTTTGACTTTTTTGACTTCCTTCATAGACATATGTATCATGCATCATCATTATATATATGTGCTCCAGTCTATTCTTTCAATATTCTGATACTTATTGATGTATGGTATTATTACTCCTTCTGCTATTGTATATTTGTTTACTTCCACTGTGTTACTCTGCCAATGAGGACATATTTTCCCCACTATCACACCCAAGGCCCTCGCTACTAGTCAGCATCATCTAGAATTCCAGGAAATGTGCTTGAGGCCATGTGACCACCCAGGTACGGGGCACCCCTGGGTGGATTTTGGAACCAGGATGTTATATATGTACGTAAAACCTTTCCTTAAATATTCCTATTGAAAGTTACAGTGGAATATTTAATTCAAATATTATTATATTATAGATGTTATAGTTTTATTTATAATATATATCTTATCTTTTTATTCATAATGTCCCCTAATATAATTCTATGTTTTTCTTGATCATGACTTTTATTCCACTTTAATATCTTACATATCATTATATGATCTGATGTTCTATTTTTTCCCTCTCATATATAATATTTCATACTTCATCTTGATTTTGATTCATATCAGATTAACCATACAAAAAGAGATAGTTTGTTTTTTATCATTTAACACATGATTTCCACTAATGATTCGTAAAAATATAAAAAAATACACATAGAATATTCTTGGACACCATATTTTAATGAATAAGATCATTCATAAGTATCAAAGGATATCTTTTAGAGGGTTCCGTTTTTCTACTCTTATGATCCGTTGATTATTATTATTATTGAATAGTTTTATCTTCCTTAAATCACAAGGGATAAAGTTAATTTTCCCAAAATTGTATGATATTTTTCTACATATATTATTTTAACATTCATTATCCTTTTTATCTTTTCCAAATGAATCTACTATTTAATTTTTTAAAGTATATTTTATGCTTATTTATGAAAAAAATAATTGAGGGACAATGAGGAGGATTATTATGTTTTATTTTAGTATTATTTCTTTATCCCAAAAATGGATAATTATTCAATTGTAGATTGTTTTTAAAGGACATTTACTTTTTTATAATAACCCCATTTTATTATTATAAAATAAAATTTTAGTTTCATATATGTTATATCTTGTAGGAGGGATGTAATATTCTAGAATTAGATTTATTCAAAAAATTTATTCAAACATTAATTTTCCTGTTTACCTTATCATTATCAAAATGGGGGAGATTGGTGAGTCAAATTTCTCTTCTTATCTTATGTTTTGAAAACCACAATACACATTACATTATTTTTAAGATAACATGATTAATTTATTTAAATGTTGTATTTGAATATACATACCTTCCAATCATGATAATATTTTATTAATAGAAGAGATATATTGATTTCTTTGAAATTAAGGAAGACATGAAGAATTTTGTGAAAGAGCGCTGATTGACTTCATCAAAAGATAGATTTAGAGCCTAATTTAATTCGAAGATGGCGTGATCCTTTTTATTCAATGTAAAACATACATAAAGATCATTGAATTTGGACATTGGAGTTTGTTATGACACCATCTAATCATTAGATCCAGGTATTCAGGGAATGGGATCGAATGAGCTACACTAATATTTCTATTAGTCTTATTGATGTTTTAATATCTCAATGTTTTATGAAAACCAAATTGTAATCTTTACATCAAGTATATTTATTCTAGAAACTTTTATAGTTAGTGGTTTATTATTAAAAAACTCATACATCCCCTTATAATTATTCATTTTATTATCTTATGTGATTGAGGAGGATTTAGGGATAGAAACCTATGGTAATTCTAATCATACTGAACGATAGTCTTCTGGTTCTAGAAGTTATTCATTCTAAACATCTTGTTTGATGATGTCCAAGTGATTAAAATTCATACCGATATAATAATATAACAGGAGATTAGGGTTTGAGCTAATTTATATTATTGTTCTTTTTAAATAAGTTATGGTTTTGAATCTTGATACCATATGATAGGTTGGCAGTCAATGGAATTATTTTTTCGGATTTGGATACCTTAGATTCATTATTCAAATTAACCTACAAATTTGGGTTTATATGTGACATATTTCATTTACTCGAATCAAATTTGGTAGTATAATAATAATTTAGGTTATACTGTATTGTTATCCACATCTATGAGAATTTTTTTATCTTTTTTGTTGTATATTTATTACTTTTATCAGAGAGTGTATATATTATAATAATTAATTTTCCACTTAATTTTTTTCATAAGGTAACTTTGATATCAAATTATATCTTTTGATAAATGAAACTTTGGAGTGGAATAAAAAGTTTAAGTATAATTTTAATTAAAATTCACCACTATTGTATTTTCCATATAACTTTTTCATCTATGAAAACATAGATAGTTTCACATAATGTTCATGACACTTCATCTTAGGATTCACAAATGATATCTAGAT
Organism: Viscum album; assembly: GCA_963277665.1. NCBI lineage: Eukaryota > Viridiplantae > Streptophyta > Magnoliopsida > Santalales > Viscaceae > Viscum > Viscum album. Next base: position 51,878,189 of record OY728138.1, on the reverse strand, counting down.
TGAGACATTATAATATCTTATCAAGGACCTTATTTTCATTTTCAATTTATAAAATATTCATAAAAGGAGGTTTTAATATTTTAAAATTTGGATTGAGGATTTATTTGTGTTCTTCATTACTATCATGTGATAAAATAAATTTTACTAGATATTTAGGATTGTGTTTAATGTTTTTAATTATTATAGATGGGTGGTTTTGGTAAAATGTAATTTTTTATGTTATGATTTGTTATTTCTCTCTCAGTATTAATTTTAAATTATTGTTCAAACTTGCATCATACATGGAACTTAGGTTCTCTTGAAATTTACAAAAATTAGTTTGATTGAGAAAATTGGTTATTAAGAAAAATGATTTAAAATTAATTTGAATATATACACTCAATTATTTTAATTTTTATAGAATGAATTTTTTTTGGAAAAATAATTAACCAAAATATATTGTGGAAAATATCTTATTATACAACACTTGTTATAAACATAATTAATATATATATATATATATTTTATGATAATCCTTTCATAGGTAGTAATGTTTATGGATATCCTGGTGAAGATGAGACACCTAGGATGAGGGAATGTTCATATAGACACCAATAAATATTAAATATGAATTCATGGAATTTTCTTTGTGAGTTATGTACTAGGTGAGATATATAATTCCTAGGATATTAGAGAGAGCCTTGTGATAAATAGGTAATAGTCATGATGGTATGAGTTGGTGTGTTAGAAACATAGTATAATTACTTTTATATTTTAACTATATAATGAATTTAATATGTGAGGGTATCTGTCGGGTGTCATTCTAGGCAAATGGATTAACTTGTGTATTATTGGTAATGAAATCCTCAATAATTCTTCTAATAAATGAGATTTAAATTTTATAAGATGCTTGATTAGCTAGTTAATCAAGTGACCCTTATGTTGATGAAATATGTCTCATGAATGTATGACTTGGGTTGGGTAAGAAGGTCATATATGAGTTTATAATTTCTCATTAATGAAATTTAAATGATATTGGTTTTAGTTAATAATACTTGAGAGATAAGTTCTCGAGATTTTCACTTCACATTGGGAAAAGAGAGAGGGAACTCACTGGACTCTATGGTGAATTCATGTTAAATATTCAAAAAATATGACTAGTTGTATGAGAATGCTTACTAGTACATGAGATATTTTGAATTTTGGATACATGCTAAGCCCCAAAAGTATCATATTATATTAAGAAACCTAGTATTATCTAGTTTTATTAGGATAGATTATAGGATATTTACCTCACTACATAGATCTATGTCATGGGATTTTAGTGAGGTATAATGAATGGTCACAATTAGAGTATAATCATCTATGAGAGAACTCATGTAAAAGATAAACACAAATTATTTTTACCTATAAATATATAATAGAGTTAGGTATTACTACCCAGTAATGTTCATGTGTGAGATTAGAAGTTACTTTAAGGATAACATAATATAGATTGACTAGTGAGAATCAGTTATATATAATGTATCTAATATGGTAATGAGAATATCTATGGTGTTATGGAGAAATATTGAAGGTGTAAATTCATTTTTGGTTAATTATATCAAACGCATAAGAAAAATATATTTGACCTTTTTATAAAATGAATGGGAATTTGGATGACATATTAGTTTTTAAAATATGGATGAGTTGAGTGGCTCTAGGTTTTTATTAGAAATGAAAAAAGAAAATATCAATATTGGTAGAGTAGGACATCATAATTTTTAATGAACTTATCATAAGACAATGGTAATATTATAGTAGATAGTAATATGAGTGTTTTATATTAGTTTTTTTTCATCATCATTGATATGTGTGGTGACATCTGATTCTAAATGAAGAACATTTTATTTTAGATCATATATGACATGCAACACTAAGCCAAAATGAACCATGAAATATTATTATTTTAATAAGACAATTATATTCTAACTTTTAAATTGGATAGTATGAATTTTATTAATTAATTTATGAAATGTATATAATGGTACTACCCAATTTTAATTTATTTATAAATTATTATCAACTAATCACTCAACTTTAAGCAAAGTCGTTTTATTCATCAAAAATATGTTTTCTTAAAAAAATTATTTTTACTTATTTATTTGATAAAATAAAATAATATTTTCTTCAATGTTAAAAAAAATATTTTATAAAAAGGACACCGTTTTTAATATAATATTTCTAAATTATCATAGGGTGATATTTTGTAATTTTTCATTAAATATTATTTTTCCAGTCAATGGTGAAAAATATAGTTTTTTATAATATTACCATTTATTTTTAATAAATAAAGTAATTTAAAAATGAAATTATTTTTTTATTTGATTTAAAATAAAAATAATTTTTATTTAGTTATATGAAATTCAATTAATTAAATTTAAATCATATTTATGCTGATATTAGTATAAGTTTATTCTAAGGATTAAAAACAGTTTTTTTTATAATTTTTTTTAATGTGATTAATTTTTATCCATTTTAATTAATTAAAAAACATAATGATAAATTATTTTAATATAATTTATATATTATATATATTAATTTTCATTTTCATTAATTTAATTGTGATTAATTTTCATATAGTTATTATAATATCATCCTATGTTTGAGAAAAATTCATTTCTTGAAAACCTATTTTTTTCAACACATCGACATGTTTAATTTTAAGTTAAATTATACCACTTATATGAGTTTAATTTGAAAAAATGTATTATATATTTATAATAAAAATAATGTATATTATCTAATAAGGTAAACATATTTTTTAACCATAATGAATAGTTAAAATAGTAAAAATTATTTACAATAGTTAAGGTAAAAACAGGTTTACCGATGGTTAAACTAAAAATACAATGGTTAAAAATGAACCAAACCTTGTATAATTACTATTTAAGAGTAATATTTACACCTTATGTATTATAATTTTAAAAAATAGTATATTTTGGATACTTGTGGCTCATGAAAATGTGTTTTTAATTCTTTCTTTTCAAAAAATCCAAATGTGTCATCTCTCATACTTATAAAAGGCCACCCACTCTCTTCTCCTCATCACAATTCCAAAACATATTTTATTAGACCATAAATACCCAAATAACTTTCTTATTCCTCTTACATATTCCTACAATCCTTTTCTTCATCATAAATCCGAACTAGGTACGATTTTGGTGCAGACCTAAAGAAGTTGCCTAAAGAAGAACGAACTTCCTTAACCGATAATTTCCCTTTTTGTATTATTATACCCCCTTAAAACATATTAAACCATTATAATATAATAAAATATGTATCTTATATATAATTATATAATTTATTTTAATTTAATTACCTACAACTGTCTCCTCCTCCCTAAAATATTAAATGAAACGGCTGATCGTGTGTACAGTGGACTACAGCCAAATGAACTGACGTAATTCATTTTCCATCATGACTTATCATGGATATTAATAATGATGTATATATTTTTTATATGATATTTATGATATTATTATACTTATAGAATAATAATATAACATACCCTCTCTTTAGTCTAATACCACCTTCATCAATGGGTTTAGACAAGTGATTTAAGATTCCCTGGTGGATTTTAACTTTGTAATGAGAGTTATAATGGAAGTTATTAATATAATAATCAATGGTATAGATGACACTTTCTATAACCTAGATTACGTAAATAATATTCATGGAAAAATAAAAAATACAATTGATCAGAGTAACGCACCCAAAAAATTAGAGGAGTTGACTCTTCCAAATTTTGAATCATTGTATACTTATGTGAACCATATTTACAAAATGATAGAATTTGACTCTACCAGTAGAATGGGGAGTTCCATGAGTCTCCAAGGTAATGGTTTTATATCAAAACCTAGTCAATTCATGACATTCCAAGATCAACTATTTAATAATGAACATAAAATAAATAAATTTATCTTGGAATAGTTAAAACAATATCCAATTCATTTTTATATTCATTTAGTATGCATTTATACCCTAGTATTAAAATTTTCACTCTCATTTTGAAAAAATATAATTTCATTTGCAAAAATAGGTGAGATATTCTAATAGAGCCATACATTCTATTGAATCGTTAGATCGGGGAAAATGTAAGGGAAATAAAATTACACCAACTAAGAGAGTATTGAGTCATGATAAATAAGCTCGGAGATATGCGATCACCTTCATGTAGACCCATAATATATTTTAAGAATCTAAACATTCCCCCCATCATGGAAACTAAGAATCAAGGGGTGGAAAAACAAAAAAAAAACAAATCACGGAACCAATCTAAAAAACTATAGTTCTGCATAACCTGAATAATGAATTAATACTCAGGTTTATCATATTAGTTATTGACTTATAACATCGCAATAATTTTAGACCCAACAATCATTCATTTAATATCATGAATAATTTATTATTTTAAAGAAATAAATGCTCAATTGTTATGATTTTGGAAAAAACCATGTTACATGTCTAAGACCAATTGATTAAGTAGAGAGGAAAACCTATCACTGATAAATTTTGGAAGGATTTTATATGTTAATTTTCCCAAAATAATTGTATATAAATTATCAAGCATTATAGAATCTCTCAGTTTTTGAGTAAGGACAAGGGAGGAGATAGGATATACTCTTAACAAATGTTTTCATATGAAGTAATATAAGATTAATCTAATATGATCCTCCTTGATAATGTCCCATGTATCCTTGGAAAAGGAACTTGAGAATCCATATGGGGATAGAGAACTATATGGATTTAATGTTTTAGTGGCTTTAAATATTTTTTCAGCATTAGGTATGACATTATGATGAATTTACATATAATCATCAATGGAGGAAACAATAATATTACATAAAACAACATTGGTATCGTCTCTAGGATAGCCTCCATGATTAACCAATCTAATCCCTAACAGAATCTTGGAGTAATGGTCATCTACTAGGGGTCCATTGAAATTGGGATCACTAATGAAAATTCCAATTTTTATTTTTAGTTTGAGGTTAATGATAAATATTATTCCATTGATGCACACATGAAAAAATTCTGAATTTCAAACACCTTTTTTGATAGAATAAACCCAAGTCCTTTCATTGTCATTTATATCAACCTTCAATAACCTATTTTTTAGAAACTTATGTTTATCCTTAAGGACCATGAAAATATAATCATTCCCATCATCTTTTATGCCACTATCCAAAATATTAACTTAAAATTTTGAATCATTTATTATTAAAGGATAATAGATTAGATGATTGTACCACTCTTTGAGAACTCCTTTAAGGTGCCTGAGCTTCTCATGCAGAATATACCATGGTTTTTCTATGCATGAGGTTAACCCATGATTTTTTAACCACAAAACAAAAAAATTATACTTTTTTCCAACTCATAGAGAAACAAAATCTTGGATATTTAGTGCCAGGACTTTCCAATCAGAGTAGGAGTGGACAATGGTTTGACAAAGTCCTATAAAAGTGGGTAGATGAGGGGTTTGAAATGTAGGATATCCCTTGAAGATTTTAAGGGAACCTATCTAGGAAAATCCAAATCCATTGGTTACCTTGATTATAATTGCATCACATAAACTATTCACCCAAGAATCCCAAGTCCCGCATTTATTTAGCATCTACTAATATATTCATGCCATCCAAGACCTTCAAAAAAATATAAGAAACCACCTCACTAATCAGAATGCTAAAGGATAGTTTTGAAATTCCCAATGATAACCCATGATTAAAATACTAGGATTAAGATAGATATTTCTTACCAAATACTACTAGGGTCCATAGTCTCACATTTAATATAATCTAAAATACTTAAAGTAGGATTGTTAAATGAGGTCCCAAAAATTGTGATATATTGGGATGAAAAGTTAACAAACTTCACTGATATGTTCAATATCTTGAAGAATAAAATGTTCTCATTTTTTGGGCAGTAATGTAAATAATTACTAGCATGGAAATTATTGAAAAATTCATAAATGGAACTTGAATTATGGATAGTTTCTAAAATAGATATTAAAGAGAACATGGATCTCTTAGCATTAGAGATAATGTATTCACATTTTTAAGGAGAGTAAGGTTTCCTATACTTCCATAATAAAATTGATAAAATGATCAATGTGGTTAAAATGTATTAAAGACCTAACTCTCATATCTCTACATTGAAGACAAGAAAATTTCTTTTAGAGATATTTCCTTGAGAATGGTGGTAATCCCATTATATTTAAAGTTAGCATTAGAGAACCATTTATATCATCTATTGTTAGACATACATGTTGATAGAGGAATCCCATAGATTATATCTATGGAGATGAAAGTGTTATAATATTAAATATAAGATTATGGAATGGTTAAGGGAGTGGGATAGAGAAATAATACCTCAATCAGAAATGGAGGAAGCATAACAATAGATATATGAATAAGGATTCTAAAAGTGATAGAGGAGAGGTCTTAAGGGAGGGACAGAGAGGATTATCAACTCTAAAATAAAGAGGATGAGAGTATTGATAAGGAAAAACAACATTATAACCATATAAATAGATCATAGATAATTATTGAAGAGGAATAGGGACTGATCTGTCTTCCTCACTAAGAAGACCTTGGAAATAATCTACCTGGTTGTTATTAGTAGGATAAAATACCTGAAGAAGCATACATGGAGAAAGATAATAATAAGGATGTTTTAAATTTCCTATTCAATGTGGAACAAAATATTGGGTATTCGATTGAGGAAGCTTTTGGACACCTTTTGAATAAGACGATTGAGAAGACTGGGGAAACTCCACTGGATGCACCAACATGAAACCAAGAAGTTTTTTGTGTAATTGGATATTGAATGGCCTTGGATATTTCACTCCAAACATTATATTTTTTAGTACGAGTAGAATAAATTTTTTCACTAGGATATTCACTCTCCTACACGTTGTAGTATTTAAAAGGAAAGGGCTTCATTGGATCCTTTTCCACACAGAGGCATGAAAAAAAAATTCCAATAAGAGATTTCTGTCATACATAAAAAAAAGACGAAGATAATATCTTATTCTTATGAAAATAGAGGGGTTGTGGAATGGTAGTGGCAGCCTCAGATGCCGCACCAACACAACTTTCAGGCTTGGTTATCAATTAGAATGAACCCCCCCCCCAAATTATAAGAACAAGTTAAACCACCTTATACCACAATCCCAAGATTCACTATCCCAATCACACAAAATGTCATCCTAAGAGGAATGATGCATATAGAAATATTTTTGGTTTAGTTCTAAGACTATCACAGGATAAGAGATACCACAGGAGATGAAAAAATCACAAAGGAGATGAAGAATTACCCTCTCAGCCCCAAACCTGGCCATAGGAGTCCACTGATGGAATTTCACCACATGATTCCCCTAATGAAATCCATACACCAGAGATGTGAAATAGGGGTGATCAGAACTACAGAAATCCATGGAGTGTGAAAACTGACCTGAGGCTCTTAGGATATGACATAACATCCTTGAATGATGTTTCAAGAGTTTCTATCCCAATTGAGGATGAGGTGAGACTAAGGAATCCCCCACCTTCCTCGTCACTTAGAGGGATTAGAACGGACCCTACCCTAGTGGGTGGTGAACAAACTGCTCAACCTTTATAAGTGGTCTCTTAAAGGTAACTCTTTATTTTGGGTTTATCTTCACATCCTCTATCCTCACTCCATTATCCATTTAATATCTTTTTAAAATGTATTTCACTTTTCACTACCTTTTCTTTTTTTAGGAATATGCATGGTCTTACTTCATTTTATGGAATTCTTTGAAAAATTCAGGATTACTAATTATCTTTTTGTTTTTAAAGTCTCTCCTTGATCCTTTATTTGATTATTAATCTATTTTTAATGAACTATGATAATTTATTTATGAATGGCACCATTAACAATCTAATGTAACATTTTCTATTCTACTTTGAAGGACCTAGTAGTGTATTTTTCAAAATATGCCTTGTGAAATTCTTATAAAACATACCTTTTGATTATTTTATTTTATGTTTAAACATGATGTACATTTATATTATATATTAAATGAATAATTATAAGAATTATATTATGTGAATGGTGGACCCAATGTTATATATTTTTCCAACACAATGGGTATGGTGATATATCTGATGATATTGTTTTGTGTGAACATGATTCAATATTTTCTCACATGATGTTGTTAGCTTTTTACACATATTATGCATGAACATAATACTATATTTGTTTAAATTCTATACATAGGACTGATGTAGTTAGATATTCTTGTGGTGTTAATATGTTTCATTATTATCATTATGAAACATTCCTGTGATTTACATATCTTGATCCAAGGTTCTATTGTTGTGCTGCATTTTTATCTTATAATCTTGTGCTTTACTTGATTTACCCAAGGTTTTATGAACTAATTTTTTGGGTATTTTTAGAAAACCCATTTTTATAGGGTTGATAGGAACTCATGAAACTCAATGACCACTAACTACAAAACCAACAGATTAACCAGTTACACTGCCACTACCCGTCATTGTCATTTCCCCATCACTAAGATGCCAACCCAACAGACCTCCACCAATTACTAAAAAATATATCCTGAGCCACCCTCGATTTAAAAACATCCATGTTGGAGGAACATATAATCTAACAATCAGAAACACTATTGATGAAACTTCATCAGAGACATTAATTAGAACTGACCTTCATTAGGAACAACATCAATAGGGTGCCAATAAAAAAACTAGAAAAATCACTGCATATTCAATTCTGAAGCATCATTAGAATGTTAGATCCCATGGAATTCCTCTTTCCAGTTCCATTTCCTCAACTATGCATTTTTTACCCAATATTATGAATCCATGAAATAATTTTTGATATATTAGTATCACAAATTGATTATTTTTTGAATGATTCACTTTTATTCCCCTTAATTGGATTTTTTTATTACCCTTTATTTGACATATTCCTTTAGTGATAGAAAATATTAAATAGTATAATATATTATGAAGTTGTATCATATCCCTAGTTCCCAAATATAATAGATTTACAATTAAAAAAATGGTTGTTGTAATTACGTATCCTGGAATTTATAAAAAGTGTGTATGAGTTACAACATATCTGGAAGTTGGGTTCTTTGATAATCTCATTCTGCATCAGTGAATATTTTAGTTTTTTTGGGTAATTTAGATATAAAGTCATTTGGTTATAAATCCTTAGGTAGTTATTCTTTAGTTTAGGAGAACTATATCAAGTATAACTAATATGTGAACGTAGGATTAACATGTTGCATACAATTATAAATTTAAAATAGATAATGTTTAAGATAAACATAAGGGTTAGTGTAGTGATTGGATTACATAAATGAAAACCTTAAAATGTATTTTTGTGAGAAAAAATTGAAAGTACGCCATTTTTTATGGTGAAGGAACACAACATCCTATATTTGCAATGCATATTTTTTATAATTTTCTTGATAGCTAATATATACCTGTACGAAAATAATTACCTATTTTTATTTGAAAATATGTAAATTTATTTACGCCTTGTTTATTTTTATGTATTTATCAAATGAATTATTTTATTATGAAACTAGTGTATATTTATATACCATAATCAAGTCACATGGACCATGTAATAAAAACCACGTTATTCCATTAATGTAGAATAATTCATATGAGGAATTAATACATACCATAAAAATAGAAATATTACAATAGGACAATGTAAACAAATAAAAAATATAATTTGAATTTAAAAACCCACCGTGTCGTGGTTTCCTAGAAATATTACACACACAAACAAAACTGTATGAAAAAAATAACGTTATAAATATAAAATAAATTTTTGAATTGTAAGTATAGAAACTTGATAAAAAATTAAGTGAATAATTATAGAAGGAAATAATTGGATTTTATAGGAAGTATAAATCCAATATTTTTGTTAGAATTGTAATATGACTGGTCAAATTGTAATTTCACAATTAGAATAGTAAAATGACATAAAAATTATAATTAGTACAATTAATGAAAATAAAAAATAAATATTATAATGTCATTAAATAAAATTACAAATTATGAAACACTAAGAAAGTATAATTATATATTTTAAATAAATTGTATTTTAACTTATTTGGATAAAATATTATATTTTATAAATAATTAAATTTTATAGTTACCTTAGTTACAAAATTATTTTTGTAAGATGAATATTATTTTTGGAATCAGCATACAATAATTTTCTAGGAATAATATTTTGGTAATTTTCTAAATAAAATGAGTTATCAAGTGAATAGTTATGATAGATTTGTTCAAATTCCGCATGTTTTACTGATATAATAATGACCTAATAAATTAAAAAACGTTTTTATAAACTAAAAATATATCAAATAAGACAAATTATTTCTTTAAGAATAATAAAACTAATTTAAACACCTAAAAGGTATTTTCGAAAGTGTAACAAGATAAATCATACCATTAACAAACTAATTTTAATTTTTTCATCCTTTGTTTTGTATTAACTAATGAATTATGGTTTGGAATGATTTCAAATTTATCGAAAAATGTAATTTTAATTTTATATAATTTATAATTTTAAATAAGATCACTATTAAAAGTTTCAATTTTTGAATAATATTTTATTCATTATATTAACAAAAAATTCCCATCCTCCTCATGTATAAATATCTGCAAACACCCCCTTGTAAAACTACTTATAAAAATCATTCCATTTATTAAGGCATACCCTAATCTCAATTTCGTAAAATAATTTTATTCATAGACATTTTTTGGTCACAAATAATCAAAATCCTTATATAAATTAAGGGTTTTAGAAATGGAGAAATATAAAAAATAAGATAATATTCCCTCCTTTTCCTTTCAATTTTATTATTTCAATAACTTCTTATCCTATACCAATCTAAAATAATATTATAAAACATATTAATTTGTATATTAACAAGATATTATTTTCATTATTCGACTATATAATTATTATAATATATTTATAATTTATATATAATCTCCCTCCGTCCTTTAACAATGTCCCGTTAATGACAAGTTTAATCTCCTATAAGAATATTGTTGATTTTTATATCAATGACTTTATGGTTTGTTATTTATGATTTAATAGGAATATAATTTTCAATAAAATATTATATGTTAATTATAAACTATTTATAATTTATATGCATTATCTCTCTCTTTATCTTTCAGAAAAGTCTTGTCAATGTTTAGCTTACCACCTATGAAGTTGATATCAATCAATTAATCATATCTACTTACTTGGATAGTTATCGTATCCAATATATGATAAATAAATGGTCATTTTTAAATATTTTTTATTATTGTGGCATTAATTTCTCTAATTGATAAATAAATATTAATCATAATATTATAATTCAAATGAAAATAAGAAAATTTAAACAAGCATACAATTGAACATTTTTACCTTCAATGAAATATTACTGAATTAATTTTTATTATTAAAATTCACAAAAAAATAAAATTAATGAATTGAATATTCATCTATATCTATGTTTAAATACACCTATTTAACAATTCATGTGGTGTAAATATGATTAAACTAAACATGCGTTAATTTAAGGAGATTCCTCATCAATTATCATTTAGTGGTTTTGAATTCCATTCTCGTAACCTTTATTTTCAAATGAATTATCTTATAACATATTTTTCATATTATTATATTTATCCTATATTTCTAAATGATATACTATTCAACTTACATTTTAAATAATTTAATACATTATATGCATATATCATTCCCCTCTCTCTATAAAATAATATCCTTTTCAAATGTTTTTACTCGAATCTTTGTAAATTTTTTTCCATAAATCAGCCTTTTATTTTAAATTATTTTTATAGATTTAAATTCCTATTCATTTTAGTTTAAATAATTTATTATCATGTCATTCCTTTCCATGTTTTTAAGGGTATTCATTTCCCATACATCTGTTTGGATTCACTCTCTTTGATAGATCCTTTGTACAAAACAGTTCATGAATTTTGTACTCAAACTCACTAATTTATTTTTTATTTACCATTATCTAGGAATTTTGATATCATTTCTTTTTAACCTCAAAAATTTATTCCATAGATAAACATTATAATTTTTTTAAGGGGCCTCATAAACCAAAATATTTCTTTTAGGTTATCTTCACTTACTCAATCCTTCCCTATGATTCTTACCAAATCTATTCTAAATTATTTTAAATACCTTTCTCTTTTATTCTTATATTGATATTGATATTCTTATATTTTTGGTAGAATTTCTTACACACAACAATGAATAATGATAATGTTTTTATTCTCTATGTACATCCTCAATTCTTCTTCTATTTATTCTTCTATTTTTTTGAACTAATTTATTTTATTTATTAACGATACCATTAAGTATATAAATTTATATTATATATTCATTCTTTTTGGGATCCTATAATTATATTCCTCAATATATGACTTATAATATAATTCTGAAAACCAATATTTTCTCATGGGTTTTTTTAACTTTTATACGAGATAGGTACTTCTATTCAATGTTACATGTATGATTATGATCATATTATGATGTGAGAGTTGGAACCAGAATTAAATATCCCTCTAATTCAATATGTAAAGTGATATTTCACATGATATTATTATACTGAGACATGATTCTCTCTTTGTTCAAATGATTTATCTTGCTTTGAACAAATATTATTCTTTAACTTGATGTTAGGTTTGATCAGAATCTATACATTGTAATGACGCAATTAGCTTTGTCTAAAAATTTTAGATTTTTCATTTTTATGTATATTATATATTATTACTATTGAAATATATTTTTTCCATATTATATTGTTATGAAGTATGTTTGTATTATGATATGATGTTTTACATAATGATCCCATGGTATTCAACTTTCTTATGCCATGTTCACCTCTTATGCCTTATTTTTACCACATATAATGATCCCATGGAATACATTATGATATATTTGTATCTAACATTGACTAATTTTCCCATGTTTCCCATTCCTTCCACTTATTGGGATTTTACATCACCCTTTCTCTGATGTATGTTCCTAGGTGATCACAAGTATAAATAATCACTTGGTCAACTTATAGAAGTCTATGATGAATTATTTTATTTAAATGATATAGTAAATTATAGTTTTATTATATTTTATATCCCTAGTTCCAAATGAAACTATACTTATGATTATGGGAATGGATGTTTTACATAGTACTCAAGAAATTTTTAAATGGTATGTATGTGTTTCACTATATGTAGAAGTGTAGGATAGGGTTTGTTAAGTCAAAAGACTTCTTTTGACTCTCATATTCTTTTTTGTTTAGGAAAAAACATTTTTAAATAAATACATATATTATATTTAGGAATTTTTATTTCTATCTACGATTTTTCATATGGATATGATAATAACCATACCCACTTATTTTATAAAAATAATCATTTCATATGATTATCAATACAATATTAGCTACGATTAACATCATAATCCTCAGATAAAATTTAAATACAATTTTTATATGTCTCACTATTTATGTATTTTATTATAATCACTGATGAAAACCATACTACATAGAAAATAGTACACATTATTTTAATCAAAAACTATCAGGCTGATTCAATATTCACATGTGTATTTTGTCGAATAGGTCATATTGTTTTCATACTCACATTATCGTATCAAGAAAATAGAATAATATTAAAATTTCATTCCAATTTGTTGTTCACTCTTTTATTTTATCAGATATGCTATATTCTTTTCATAATAAAATTATCATATCTAGAAAAAGGTCTTTTATTGAAAATAATAACCTTAAATCAAAATTATTTCATGTATTATGTTTTGATAAATATTAAAATTATTTCACTTTTTTCAGTTAAAATTTGATAGTTGGAGTTCCACCTGTCCAAGTTCCTCAATGAATTCAAGAAGAAATCTTACCATTGGGACGAATTCTATAAAAACCAGGTCATTTGTACAAGATTAAAGAGATTATTGTATTTGAATGTACAGAAACTCTTCCAAGTTTTAGTTGTGTGAAAAAGTTTGAAATTATAGAGTTGTGAACATCTTATTCGATACAATTATCATCATAAATTGCATTGTTTTTCTTTATGCGACTTCAATTGTTGCGAAATACAATCGACAGATTCCCAGGATAGGAAAACAGAAGGCACTGATTACCATATTGATCGAGGGATAGAGGGGATAGAAAGATAGAATCTGATAATCATATCATGGGATTACCATGTTATTGATAAGATAGAGTTTCTTGAATGTATAAATCAAGATAGCATTACCCAAGGTTATTGGATACACTTCTATTTGGTTCAGTAGATTTTTATTTATTTAATTTTATTTTTACATTACACTGTTTGTAATAGAAAGTGAATTATTCACTTATTTGTCTTCTATTATATACTATTTATATTGAAATTAATATGATTGTGAATAATTAAGTAATTATGATCATTTTGATATTATGATCATTTAAAATTTGTGAAATTTGATTCAATACTATATATGGTAGAATAACATTATTTGTTTTTCTTGGATATTATTATCCATTGTGATTGTGATTTATTACCATTATTTTATGATTAAGATAAATAGGGAACTGTGGAAAATAATCATATTCACTATAACAATGATAACTATCAGACCCAGGTCCCTATCTGAATTAATTTTTTTTTTAAAAAGTGTAACCATGAATTGAATTAGTTTAATCTTTTAAAGGTATAAAAATGAACATTTTCATACGTACAATTCACCCCTATTATAATTGAGTATCTATATCTATATATTGATACTATATTTGGTATCATATGAGGTCATTGAAATACTAATATACAATTTTTTTTAGTAGAGGATTCCACTATTATTATCTTACTTGTTCTTCTTACAAATTAGATTAATTTCTTAGATAAACTCTTTGTTTATAAATACATACTACACAAACATGTGTAGTGGAAACATTCTCTTTTAAATGATGATAGGAATGAAGATCAGATCCATTGATAATCTAAAACCTAAAATACCACTTATCATTGATTGAAATGGTTACAAATACTGGAGATACATAATGAATATTTTTTTATCAATACTGGTGTAGAAATTTTTTTATGCTTACTAGAGATTACAAGATCCTAAAAAAGATTTCATAACTTTTACCAACCATGAAAATAGAGAATATTAGTTCAAATATAAGGTGTACAATACATTTGTTTGTTCTATGAAAATGAATTTATATAGCTAAACTTCATCATATGATGCAGCTAACAGTATATGGATGAGCCTGGATGTTACACATTTTGGTACTTCAAATGTTATTGAGATAAGAATATCCATTCTTAGAGAAGAATAACATGGTTTTGTTTTTACCTATGGAAAACCTATAGTTAAAGTTCAACAAAGGTTTATAACTATCCTAAAAAGTCTATAGTCAATTAGATATAAAGGCATAGATGATGAAATTTTCTAGATAAAATTATTAACATCATGCATAATGAATGGGAATCAAAGAGAACTGTTAATAATGAGTCTAGGAAAGTTACAACTGTTTCAATTAATGAGTTATCTAAAACTCTCTTATAACATGAGAACATATTAATGAGATATGATGGGAATATAAAAAATATGAATAAGAGTGTTTCTTTTATCACTACTTCAAACAAGATGAAATTCAAGACACATGAGAATGATGCTAGGTCATAAAAGTATAAGAAAGTTGTTTTTCAGAAAGAATGAAGTGATACTGATTACATAAAGAATTAGATAGTAAATCATTAATGAATGATGTATAACACTACGGAAAAAACAACTTACACCCACGTTTCAAAACCGTGGGAATAACCTCCAACACTATGCGTATAACATATACCCACGGTTTTGGGAACTGCAGGCCTGAAAGGAATCTGTATAGGGGTGTCAACCTATACCCACAGTTTTGCTAAAACATGGGTAAATGCTTCTCAAAGCGTACAGCACTCTGTTCCAGTGTGGCACACAATAGTCCCCACGGTTTGAAAACCGTGGGGTATTAAAATAAATCGGCCCTGCCGGGTTTTGAACTTGCACCACATTATGCGCCTTAGGGCTGCGCCTCACCAAGGACCAAGGGAGCTATCAATTTTAGTAGTTTTATAAACATATATCTACCTATATATATTAATATTATCCACATGCGGTATCAAAAACCACGTGAAGGGGAATTCAAACCCGGGTTTCACGAAACGCATCACAGGTGCACCTCCCCAATGTTCCAACAGACCTATCATTTTTATCTTTTATACATATATACATCTACTTATATATATTAATATAATCCGTATTTCAAAAATTTTAAATAGCGGTAATTGAAACCGTGACCTACAACAGCGGAGGAGATGGGTTTACCAATCGAACTAAGGAATTTTCAAAGAAATATATTTATATTTTTGTAAATATACTAATCTAAACCGTGAAAAAATGTGTTCCTGCCAAAATGTTTTCGTGTCCCACTTAATTTTTTCCCCTCTATAATACGGGAAAGCTATACCCACGGTTCTGGAGAACCGTGGGTATAGTTCTTCAAAAAAATCCCAATATCCATGTTTTTGACTAACCGTCAGTATAGGTCTTCGAAAAATACCCCATGCCCACGGTTTTCTCCAAAACCGTGGGTATAGGTCTTAAAATAAAACTATACTTATGGTTTTTGGCACAACTGTGGGTATAGGTGGAATATACCCACGACATTGGAAAACCGTGTGTATAGGTTCACATACTATCCCTATACCCACTGTTTTTTGCAAAACCGTGGGTATAGACCTATTTTCTAGTTGTGTAATATTGTTGGCAAGAATGATTTCCAATATAGATATTTGAAAAAGGATATGAAGGATACTAACGATTCTAAATAAACATGTTATGAGTGCAAGAAATCTAGACATATCAGACCTCATTTTCCTAAGCTGAAAAGAATATATAGTAATGATATAAATTATTATTGAAATAAGAAAATATAATATAAGACTACTATAAATAAATTTTTAATGGAAAATCATTCTTGGAGTGCCAGTGGTGGAGAATCATCAAACGAATATTCAGATAATGAATCTTCTAGATAGTATAATATTAGTCTTATATCTAGAATACCAATTAAAAACCAATGTTCCATGGAAAAGGTATACACTACTATATCCTTAACCAATATTTCATTACATTTTAACTATCATGATAATGATCTATAGTTTTCTCCATATGAATAATATTTATTAGAAAAAGATACTTTACTTTATTTTGAAGAATTATATAGATATTCTAAGGTACATGAGAATAAAAATAATAAGATCAATAAGAAACTTGACAAGGAAAAATCTAGAATAAATATTTTAAAAATAATTATCAGATCATTCTAAATAACTTAATGAAAAATCTTTTAAAATTGTTTCTATTTCCAAAAACATTAAGTAATTAAATTATTAAATGTATATTCATTCTATGGATTTTGAAAATGTTGTTTCTAAGAATTTTTTTAAGAAAATAAACTCAATTCTAAAACAAATGACTATGAGGATAATAATTTATTTATTAGACTAGACTCGGAATTTTTCTACTTAAAGAAACTTATATCAAACATCACATCTAGGAAGTTATAATTTGATAAAATGTATACTCAACCTCTCTTGTTAAGGAATGGTTCTAGGATTGGTTAGTCTCATCTAAAACCTATTTTTAGTCAAAATTATTTTGATTCTAAAAATGCACCATTTTGTACTAGGTTTCCATTTTGTGGACATTAAGAGAGAAATTGTTCTCTAAAAAAATACAATCTTTAGTATTTCATAAAGAACATTTTTCTAAACAAATGTGTATTCCATGAATTTTACATTTTAGGAATTATGGATCCATGAATGTTTAGATTCTAAAAACCTAATTATTTTTTTTAATGAAAAAAATTAGATACCAAAAACAATATATGGTATATGGATAATAGATGTTCCCAAAACATGACTAGTAATAATAACTTCTTTTAAAATATTATCTATATAAATGATGAAAAGTAACTTTTAGAGATAATTCTCAAGGAGAGATTATTGGTATAAATAATATTGTTCTACTTGAAAAAACCTTAATTTTAATTTTTTTTTATTTTTTGAATGTCATAATAAAAACCTTATAAGAAGAGGTAAATTAGGTGATGAAGGTCACTTTGTGAATTTTATTAAAGATAAATTCATTGCACAAAATTCCAAGGATGAATTAATTATTTCTACCCAACAATAGGAGTTTGTTTTAACCTCAACATAGAAGACCTTAGGGGAGACAACTTACCTTTACTTAGTGAAAATGGAAGATCAATCATGAATATGGTATAGATTATTAGGACAATGTACCCTAAGGAACTAATGTAAGATATCTAATAATGAACCTGCTAAGGATATAATAGATCATAGATTTGATTCTCTAAAAGTCTATGACCCTTGTTAATATAGAAAGAAAAACAATTAATTCTTTAAATATATTAGTGTAGTATTATCTTATGATGCATTACAGTTAGTGCACACAGATCTGTTTGGTCTCACTCCAAATGGATGTATTGGAGGAAAATACTATATTTTTTTAAGTTGATGATTACACAAGAATTACATGGTTCTAATTTATAACAAGGAAATATAATGAATTTTTTTATTGGAAACCATTTAATACCAAATTTAAAAATTATAAAACCATTCCATTGTTAACTATTCTTACTGATCATGGTGGAGAATTTGAAAATTCAGATTTTGAAACTTTTTGTAGTAACAAAGAATTACTCATAATTATCAGTTCCAAGAACTCCCCAGAAAAATGGTGTTTTTGAAAGAAGTAATTGAATTATCCAATAGATAATAAGAACCATGTTTATTTAATACTCAATTTCTAAACACTTTGGGCTGAAGTGGTATGTACTGCTTTTTATACTATAAATCGAGTTTTAATCAGACCATTTCTTAATAAAAACACCTTATGAATTGTGGATAGTTCGAAATAAAAAAGAATCATACATTAGAGTATTTGGATGCAAATTATTCATTTTGAATAGAAAAGATAATTTACACAAATTCTCAGCCAAATCTGATGAATTTATTTTCATAGGCCATTCCACCACTACTATGGATTATAGTGTTTTCAAAAAAATTGTTGTTTTTAGGAAACAATACATGTTAAATTTGAAGAAAGTGATCCCTATGTTTTTAAAAAATCATAACCTTTATCTTTTGATGTTTTTTAATATTATTATTATCTACCTTTGATATATTACTCTTCTAGTCAAAATAATACTCAGTAATATGTTTTTGAAGTATTCACTCAAGAATACATTCTACCCTATCTTGATGAACAAGTTTTAAAAAACCCAAGCTATCTGTTTTTAGTGAATAATCCCAGGGATAATATCATTGGTTAGTTAAATCAACCTATAAGGAAAGAGGATTTATTTATGAAATGATTCAAAGCATCAACCATTTCATTCCCAATTTGAACAAAAAAGTGCTAATGAGGATTTATGTGACAAAGATGGGATTAAATCTATACAAGATGAGGTAAATGAATTTGAAAGGAACAATGTCCGGACCACGGTTGAAAGACCAAAAGAAACCTCTATTATTGAAATAATGTGTGTCTTCAAAAATAAATGTGTTGAAAATGGAATCATAGTTTAAAATAAACCATAATTAGTTGGTAAATGTTATAATGAACTAGAATAAAAATACTATGAATAAACTTATTATCTTGTAGCAAGACTTGAATCAATTCTAATTATATTATTATTTGTAGCATTATTTGATTTAAAACAATGTCAAATAAATATTAAGTGTGATTTCCTTAATGGATACGTACAAGAGGAAGCTTTTGTAGAAAAAACCCCTAGTTTTCATGATACAGAACTTCCTAAATATGTTGTCAAACTTACCAAATATTTATATAGACTTAAACAATCCCCTAGATCCTGATATGATATACTTACTTGTTTTTTTGTTACAAAACAATTATTTTATGTTAACATATGATCCCACCATTTTTATAAACAAAGAAAACAAAAATGTTTTGGTTGTTCAAATATATGTTGATGACATTGTATTAGGATAAAATCAATAATACTTAACTGATTCATTTGAAAATATAAAGAAATATGAGTTTGAAATCAGTATTATGGGTGATTTAACATTATTTCATAGTTTTTGAATTTCAAAAAAACTCGGTGGAACATATACATGTAAATATAGTTATATTAATGATTTAATCAAAAAATATGTACATGAAATTACTATGAGTATTACTACTCTGATATGTACCTTGAATACTCTTGTTCATGTGGAATCTGGACAACTAGTTGATCAAAAAATATTTAGAGTTATGATATGAAGTTTGATATACTTAAGAGCTAGTCAACCAGACGTAATGTTTGTAGTATGATTATGTGAAATATATCATGAAAATACAAATGAACCCCATTTAAACGTAGTGAAAATAATTATCTCTATTTAAAATGAACAATAAAATTGGGAATATTTTATTCTTTTGGAAATCAGTTTGTTTTAATATATTTTTAGGAAGTTTAATTTGGAAGTTGTATAATGGATATAAGTTGTACACCTAGAACATATCATTACTTAGAATATTCATAAGTTTCTTAGTCATGTATGAAACAACACTTGGTATCACTTTCCACTATCAAAGATGAATATGTGGCAGCTGGAAGTTATTGTGCTCAGGTGTTATGGATGCAATAGACACTTACAGACTATGGAATGAGCTTTACCAAAACACAAATACTATGTTATTAAACTAGTTCCATTTACCTATGTAAAAAACATGCACATCACTCTCATCCATTGGACATAGATATTAGTCATCACTTTCTTCAGGATCACACACTTAATGGATATATCATTTTACAATTCATCGAAATAGAAGAACAACATGATGATATATTTACAAAACCATTACCTTATAATAGATTAGAATACTCTAAACAAAATATAGGAATGATCAGTATTAAGTATCCATTAATATATACTTTTTGATTAAAAAATCTCCTTAAATTACGTTACTCCTTTTCATAGGGGGAGTACATATGGTTGTTATTTTAGGTGTTTAAAATATTATTAGTTTTTTGTATTAATGTTTTGATTTTTATCAATCTCAATTTTTTATCAATATCACATTTTTATGAATATCAAATTTTAAATAAATTTCAAATTTTTTCAGACTCACATATTTTTATTAATCTCACATATTTTTATCAATCTCATAATTTTTTATCAAAATATCAATTTTTATCAATCTCCTATTTTATTCGATATCACATTTTTCATCGATATCAAATTTTTATCAATATCATTTGTTTATCAATCTCAAACTTTTAAAATTAAATTATCTAGGGAAACTAACAAAACCATATTGAGATCTTGAAAGGTCCAATTCCTTATATTTTTACATTATTTTCAATTCATTCATATTGATTAGTATTTTTTTTTAAACATGATTGAATTTATTTTGAATAATTTTTTTTAAAAACCTCAGGAGTTCAAAAATTATCAAATGTCAGATCTCCTTGATCATATCATGATAATATAATTCTAATGGTCACTTCTCCTATCCTATAAATAAGGAACCTTATGTACCACATCAAAATTTTCCAATGATTTTGGTGAATTTATTCTCTTATTTATTTAGATGAGACTAATATTTTCTATACATAGAGTTTATCCTTTTTATTCAAGTCTAAGACCTTAGTAACCTCTCCAAAAACAGAGGTCACCAAAATATTTTACCAAGATGATGTTATTTCGAGAAAGAATTATTATATTGGATTTTTATGAGAAGTATGAATCTCATATGAAAATAATTATTGAATTCTACATGTGGGAATCAGTATGTGTGAAGAAAATGAATTATCAAATTCCAATTATTTAAGATGAAGTGATTCAATTCTATAAAACTGTTGAAATTGATGAAGATAATTTGATGGTTTCATTTCAAAAATATGATAGTCAACTCATTCTATCATCCAGCAAGGAATCAATTTTACTAAACCTTCTATGTATGGGTGATTCATTGTATCCATTACTCAAACGTCCAATGAATTTTGGATCGTTTAACAGAGAAAAGGCTGAGAAAAAATTATTTGAGATTCATGAAGAAAAAATAGAGGTAAATCATTTTTCATCAGATAATATATTAATGACTCTTTGGATGAAAGGGGTTTTAATACTTAGGAGTAGTGATAGAAAAGAACCTAAAGGTGTCATACATCTTTAATATTGATTACCGTGTGAGGATGAGGAAGATAATCTTTATGGGATATATCATCATAACTATAAAAAATCTCATGTCTGGTGAAATTAAGTCATAATTGTTAATGTTCCCAACCACTCTAAGCCAGCTTATTTATGAAATACTGTTGGTTTTTAACATCTCTATTTAATTTGTATTATGAAATATGAAAATGGTTTGGATTAGTTATGATACAATAATAAGTATAAAAATTAGTTTTGGCTTGTATTTAAAAATTTTTTCCATGTTTGATGAAATAAAAAATGCAGAAGAAACAGTTGGAGAAACTGAAGTTACAATTACCTAAGGAATAATAAATAAAGAAAAATATTATATTGTTATAAAACCAAATATGAAAAGTTTTTATGGTGAAGGAATGATATAATTATGAAGTAAATAAAATGACAAAAAATAAGGTGAAACACATTTTGGAATCAATCCAGCTAGGGCCCTTCCTGAAAAGAATCGCATTAAAGATACAATTAAATTTTAAGAAGGGGAAAAGGATAAAAAGAGAAGAGCCCAGTGTTTTGATATTGTTATTCTTTTGAAGTATGTAGATAATCCCTATTTGAATATAAACATTATGGATCTAGTCCCTTATATCTCTTTAATACCCTATGTTCAAGATAAAGACAAGAAAAACATAATGTTTTACAAAAATTGAAATAAAAAAAAAGAAGAGGATTATCAAATGCAGATAATATATTAATACATTTATAGAGAACATGAAATTTAAGGGGAAAGTAATGAGGAAGAGAAAATTAATTCAAAATAAAATAGATCAAATAAAAGATAGAAATCTCATGTATATACCATTCCAGTTCAATCCTTAGAAGCAACCTCAAGTAAATTTACATCCCCATGAATTCAATAAACATTGAAATTTAGTTATAAAACAGAATAAAATAAAGTTATTAAAGTATCATATGAAGAATATAAATAAGAGCCTGATTATAATGAGATTAAAAATATTTGAGATTTTGTAATATAATCTCACTATGATGATCTTCCTGATTTCTAAGAAAAAACTTGTTCCGGTCAAACCATAGCCATCAAAGGAGTTAAAGACATTGAACATTCTTTAAAAAGGATATAGAAGATAATTACCTATTTCCCAAATTAGGATGTAAAGATTGATATACTTTCTAATTATCATAAAAAAATAATAGGTTCAATCAATGTTTTGTTAGATAGGTTTCTAACAATTGAAGCGTAATTAAAAGTGTTTGAAGAATGTTATATGGAACACATGAAGGCTTGAAATAAAGTTGTAAAATTATCTCATAACATTGATATAAATGTCAATCATTAGGATATTAATATTAAATATAGAAGAAGATTAATAAATGATCTCTTATCTTCCTTCAATAATCTAGTCAGTCATACTAACGCTAAAGTGAAGGCATTTGAAAAACCAAATACCTCAAATGATTTTCACTTTTTAGAATACAAGATCTTAAGGATCAAGTACTTGAGTTGAATGAAGATTATTTCTAACTAACCGTAAGAGTTGAAATCCTAAAAAAAGTAATTCGAGTTCAAGGTGAGAAATATCAGGTTCAAGAAGGCAAGACAAAAGCTTAGGATGATATTCATCAGTCCTATGAAGAAAAAGTTATTACTCTGGAAGCCTAGATTCAGTCTCTGGAAGAGAAATTCCTTTCTCAAGAGGAATAAATATGGAATCAGGACCAATTTTAGATATTCCATTAGGAAATAATTCATTCTCAAAATAAATCTCTAAAAAATCTACTAGAAGACAATAATGAATTTAAGAAGATGGAGAAAACCATTTAACAACTAATAAATAGTGAAATGGAGAAGGATAATGAGATAGAAAAGGATAATAAATATTTTTTTCAATGCTGGTTTATTATTTTGAAACATCGATGTTTTTTTTTTTAAATCTATATTTTTATTTGAATGTTTTCCTTCTCTGGATGTATGTTCAATAACATATTTTGTTGTATCAAACCATTTGTTTATATGTAAATATTTTTGTTTCTTTAATCCTTTTTCAGGTATCAGAAGCTATTCCCCATTCAATTTTTTTAAATCAAAAATGGGGAGAATATTTTATTCCAGGAGATAATGAAAGAGGATATATTGAAAGAGAATTTCCAAAAAAGAGAATAATCATACATAGGGAGATTTTATTCCTATAGAATATGATCCTTATAGATTTTATTATCCTACGGGAGAGGATAGTCATATTCAAATCATATTCAGAAGAGTTTTTAAAACTCAAAGGGAGATAAGTATAAGTATTTTGAATACAAAATTGATTTACCATTTCTTTTCCCTACTTAATTTAACTTTTGGTTTGTGATTTCCAGAAATAGGAAATATTGTTATGTCAAAAGTCATATTTATACTCTTCTATTCCATCTTTTTTTGTAAATCAAAGAATCATTGTTAAATTAATAAATATATTATCTTTAATACTTTTTATTTCGATGCACAATTTTGTATGTGGATAGGATAATAATCATACCCAGTTTTTTTTATAAAAAAATACTTTCATATGAGTATAAATATAATATTAGATACGATTTATAGCATTGTCATGAGATAATATATCAATTTGATTTTTATTGATCTCATTGTTTATGTATTTCCTTATACCCACTAATCAAAAACACACTTCCCAGATAATCATATACATTTTTAAATTAAAACTACCATACTAATTTACTATTCACTGTTGTGTTATATCAAATATTCCATAATCCTTTCATACTCACTTTATCGTATCAATCAATTGTAGTATATTAAAATGGCATTCCGATTTACTATTCACTATTTTATTTTATCATATTGTACATATTATTTTTATACTCATTTTATCATATCGAGAAAACATTCTTGTATCATATGGAATAACCTTAAATAAAAACAATTTCGCATATTCTATTTTGATAAATATTAAAATAATTTCATTGTTTTAGTTACAATTTGACCATTTGAGTGTCACTTTTCCACATCCCCCAGAGAATTCGGGAAGAAATCCAAACATTTGAATAAAGGCTATAAATACCAAGTCATTTGTATGAGCTTAAATAGTTGCTGGTTTTTGAATATATTGAATATATTCCTAATTTTATTTGTGTGAATAGATTTAAAATGATATAGTTGTCAACATCTTATTAAAAAAAAATTTCACCTTCAATTTAATTTTTTTTCTTCATGTGACGCTGATTGTTTCTGAAAAAAATCGAGTGCTTCTGAAGATTGGAAGATTGAAGGGGCCGATCACTGTATTGATCATGGGATTGCAGGGATAACAAGACAAACTTTGATAATAATATCGAGGGAATACCCTAGTATGCTTGAGAAAATTTTTCATAAATGTATAAATCAAGGTACCCTTATCCAAGGATGTTATATACCCTTCTCATTGGGTTAAAATATTTTTATTTCAATACTTGTATTTTTACATTATACTATTTGTAATAGAAATTGAATTATTCACTTTTTCATTTTCAATTGTATACTATTTACATTCTAATTACATGTATTATGATCATTAAAGTGATTATGTTTATTTTTTATTATGATATTTTACAATATCTATAATATAATTCAATACTCTATATGATAGAGTCTCTTTATTTGTTTTCCTGTGATAATCTTATGCATTGTGATTGAAATTTACTACCAAAATTTTGTGATTATGATAAATAGAAGACTGTGTAAAATCATTGTCATCACAATGAATATGATAATTATTAGACCCAACGCCCTGTATGAATTAATTGTTTTAATATAATTGTGGTTTTTAATGGAATTAGATTAATCCATTTGAACTATATCCTTTTAAGGAATAAAAATGAATGTTTTTAAACATACAATTCACCCCTCTTGTAAATGAGTATCTATATCTAAATTTATATCATGTAGGGGGAATATCACTCATCTTCCCCCTTATTCATTTACCATTCATATTTTTTGATCCAACGTGGAAGGTGATGATTTTTACTAGTCAATATTTTTTTCCACTATTAGAACCAAGGATGTTCTTTTTCAAAAACAAAGTTTGTTTTGGGTTTATTTTCAATCCATCTAGGGTTGATCATGGTTTTTTAAATGAAAGTGGTCTTACAGTATAACCTGACTACAATATGGATGGCGTCATCATGTCCTAGTGTTTTCCATATTATTGGATAAAAATAGGGGAAAGTGGAAAACATTTCAAAAGGTATTATTTTGGGATTAACTCTTCCTAAATATTGTAAAGGCATGGGATTAGTGAATAATTAATTTTTCAAAGGGTGAGATTTCTGAAAATGCAGAGTATCACGAAAAATCATCATGAATGACATGATGGGTTTATGGTAATATCTAATAATATGAGAAGTGGATCATCAAGATAACATAGAGGGTTGATGATAATATCTATGAATATGATAAGATTTGAGTGTGGGTTTTATTTTATTAGATCGTCACGAGATAATGAGTTTTGCAGACATGATTTTGGGGGTTCATGAAAAATCTACTGGAGGCATGGGATCATCATGAAAGGTCGAGCCTATAAATAGGTGGTTACCCACAGTTTATTTTTCACGAAACTAAATCGAATAAATGTTGAATCGCACTAAATTGATATAGGAAAAGAGATTCAAGAATCATGTATTCAATGTGAGCCTCATAATTGGGAAAATAATGTCATAGTCTGGACCAATTCATTATTATCTTTCAAAGAGGAGTTTTATGATGGCTTGGTATTTCACGTTTAATTTTTGAGATTTTCGAAGGCAATTTGTTCCATGAAGGATGTTTTCTTTATCAAATTTGGGTGCTTTTCATAGGATCTTCATTAAGTGTCATTGAAAAATGAAATGTTGACCATATTGTTTTAGTGAAGAGTTCTTTTGAGCACATAAAATCCAAACTATGGTGCATGAAATGTCACAATCTAGTTAGTGAAAAAATATAAAATTACAATACACTAAAGCGGCCTTCAAGTCATTAAATCGAGTAAGACTTCAACCAAAGTAGTGATCTAGGGGGTTTCGATGGAAGTGTTCAAAGGGAGGTATTGTTCTATCCCTAAAATCCTATAAAGGTATTATGTCTGGCATAGAGTGACTATGATTGATCTTTTCTATTCCACAATTATTAAATAATATCAGATTTAGGTAAGGCCAACAAATTTTCGGTATATGCTCCTTGAATATTCCCTTAGTAATGATCTAAGTAAATTTTTTATGTTGTATGTCTACTTGTGAATGTTTGATTACTGAATGATTCAATAAATGCAAATTTATCAAGGTCCTACCAATATGGGAACAATATCTATCACTTTATAAGAAAATGTTGGCACCTTTATTCACCCCTCCCCTCTCAGGGTGTTTTGGGGTCCTACAACCTCTTCCTGTTCCTCTTATTTGACTTTAATATTCTTACTATTCAATTTAATTAACTCATTATATGTTTTTGTACCAAATATGGTTTTCATTTGGGGGTGAAACAACCAATTTGGAAGAGGATTTTTTTCTAGGATGATAGAGGAGTTCAAGGATATCCTAACACACCCAGTCTAAGGATGATACATCATCGTCTCACAACCCATTGAGTATGTCAACACCCTAGTCTTTCCAATATCTACTTGTTTCAATGAATAAATTATGTTATTTTTTATAGATTAATAGGTTTAATTGATGGATTGTGTGGGGTTAGTTCTTGGTGTTTTTAAGTATACTATGAAACCACGAAGTGGATCTATACCTCATCCATTGTTTAGTATAACCGATGATTCTTATGTTTTCATGTCTAAAATCATGTTTCATTATATATTTTTGATTATTGATATAAATGATATTTGTTTCAATTAAAAATATTTTATTTGGAAATATTTAATCATCCTGAAGTTTATTCATAATTATGATGTGATTTTATAAAGTGAAATAAAACTAACTTATGTCAGAGCTCTATAAAATCATGTTTTAAAAATCATGGAAAAAGTGTAAATAATATCATTTTAGAATAAAAAAGAATGTGTTTGGGCATCATAATCATTTTAATGATTTATTTTTTATTTTTAAATGTTTTTATGGAAAATTCAGGAATATTTTTATAAAATTTCATCTTTTTTCTTTTTGATAAATATAATTTTTATTATTCTCAAACTCATGTGGCTCACTAATGGGGGTAAATGTTTCATATGATGATATTCGATAAAAATTACTTTTTATCATTGTTTCTAGGTTATTTACCTAATAAGGTATTTTAGGTCATTTAATATGAGTGATTTTCTGCTACATATATATATACTGATTGAGACCTAATATGAGTATTTAGGTAACAATGTGGGAATCTAGTTACAAGTAAATTGAAAGATCATGATTTCACTAGGAACATGCATGCCAAATTGGGCAATGCATTTCACCCTGGCTTGTATTGGATAGTTTATTATATTAATCTGACATGTTCTATTTTGGGAATTCCCCTAGTTCAAATTTCTTCCCTAGATATCGAACATTATATATTCAATGTACATGTACAAGGATCCTTTAAATACCATGACCGCAATAGTTTAGATCTTGTTGTTACATTATTACATTGGAAAAAGATGCATGGAATCACATCCCAAATGAATGAATGGTTTAGTTGTCTTGGTAAACTAGACACATACTTAAAATTCAAATACATTTCAAAAAATAAAACACACAAAGAATTACATTGATAAATACATTATTCCCCTTACTGTATCTCTATATATCAATCATGATTAACTTCATGGGACCCTAGGGAAAGGAAAGAAAATAATAGTGAACATAAATAATCGGTAAGGGTTAAGTACAATAGAAGATATAATTAATAAATAATAATAATCAATATGGAATGTTAATAACTAAGAAAACATTCCATTTAAATATATTGATAATGTAAAATAAATATGACTATGTAAATAAATAAATACTCATGGCGTATAATCAATGAACTGAAAATCAAATCAAATATAGTTAATATTGTAGAGAAAATATATTAGTTAATAATAACTCTTAATGAAGGCAATTATTAATTTTTAGACATCATGTTTCCTGATAACATGATAACTTTACCATTAAGACCCTTTAAAATAGGGTTTCACAAACAACAATTAATAACTTTCAGAATACATTTTAAAACATACTGGTTACAAACATGTAGGGGTTTTCCAACAGATTTCATTTCATGAGACTACCGATGCATCAAGGTGATTTTATATATATAGTCCCCTCCCATTTTTTCATATCCAAATAATTCCAAATATTATGAATAATCAATTTCATTTATAACAATGTGCCTTATCATAAAGTATTCATATTAATTAAAGGATACACATTTGTCACTAATTCCCTAGATATCAAATAAGTTTCTATATAGTACACAATATTTAGAAATAATATATGTTTTAATCAATAAATATATACATAATAATTAATATGGATATTTACGGTACATTTAATGTCCAGTGATGATAGTAAGGTGAACATTTCTAGGTAAAGTTATTGACTATAATAAATGAATAATGGAAGTGAATGACTATAGTTTCGTCAGTCAAAATGATCATAAACCATCTAGAGAAATATTAATGATGGTATCAATAAAATATTTATAACCATTTAATTAATAATAAAGTGTTATTTAATTTAAAAATAGAATTACCATTTAATATATTTAAATACATTATTGAGGAAAATCAACCTTTCATTTGGAAAATCCCTTTGAAAATCACTTTTCAAAATGAAAATTTCATAAAATATTTGGAAAATAGTTTTCATTAAAAATATCATCCAAAAATTATCAAATAATCTTTAAAACTATTGAGTTTCCATGAAGGCTAGAAATTCTGTTCATTCCATTCACATTAAAAATGATATTTCCTATTATTTATTTGATAAAATCCCAATGTGAATTGTTTGGAAAATGACATATGATTAATTTGAATAATTTTTATAAATATTCTAAATAGTGTAAAACTCCTTTGAAAAATCATTTTAAAAATATTAAAACATTTTTGAAAACATTTATATAAAACATGGTTTTATAACAAAACATATTTCCGACTAAAGAGTCAAATGAAGTTAGGTTTTCTTGAAAACATTTTGAAACACCTTTTAATCACCAATGAGTGAAAAAATTGTAGAATTACATTAAATAAATCATGAATAACTAGAGGATATAAAATGAATTTTTTTAAACAATTATCATGTAATTTCTTTTAATTAGAATTCATGGGTAAATAATCTCGATTATGATGAGATTGTGAAATAAGCTCTTAAAATGACCGTAATATTGAAGTGAAAATTAATCAATGAATAGATTATCTATAGAAAATGTAAATCCAAATTAATAAATTGTAAATACGAAATATGGAAATAAAAATTCATTATAAATAGAATCATATAATTTCATAATAAATGAATTATAATAATAACCCAATGAATATATATTGATATTTGAAATCCCTTACCACTTTTTTATCAGTAAAATCTTATTCCTCATAAAAGAATAGTTTTTAAAAATACATCAAATACCATTAAAATAAATAAATTCACGATAAAATATAACAAATCTGCAATACATACATCAATCAAATGAAATAAGTGGTGAATATGACATATGTCCCACAAAAATAAAATTGAGATGAAAATACATTATCTGGTACTCTCCTTTATTTGAAAATGATTTTACCTGATGTGAAATGGTTTAAAAAATGATATTAAAATATTCTTGAACCCTATTCATATTTATGATTACATATATTATCCTCTAAATTTTTTATCACCCTTTAGTTAATAATATTTCATTATTACCCTTATTTTTGGTGTTAGCTGCTTCATTTTCATATTCTTATTTTATCATGTACGTCAATGTTTTATTTCATAGGATATAGATCCAACACATACATAATTATATTAAGGTTATATATTTCATATTTATTCATTAAATAAATTTTTACAACCATTATTGAATGTTTAGCATAGAAAATAAATCACATCGCTTCGTGGAGACGGTAAGCTGTATGCAGACATTAGTAATGATATTATTTATAAATGGATGAAATGGTAAGAAAGTGGATGGTATATTAATTCAAAATAATAAATATCATGTCATAATTATCATGTATATCTATTATTTTGATCATTTTAACCATCCAAGAGAATTTGTGATGAAAAAAATTACATCGCAGTGTGAAGTTGGTAAGTCGTACACATGTATGTGCGGTGATTTTGTTTTTCATAGGATAGATATAAGGTATAATTTTGATGTTTAATAAAAATAATAAAATTTCATTAAATATATAATAATATATTTATTATTTCATTACAGAAACAACACAAGAAGAGGAAGTTGAAGAAGAAATAAACTTCAAAGAGTTGGTAAAGATGATTACATTTTCTCTGATGGACTTCCATTAGATATATTATTAGGGATACTAGGGTTGGTATTTGGAGAAACAAATATCTTTAATAACATGGATAAAGAATTTTTGAAGAAAAATTGATCGGTTTTGGTCGATATATATGTCACAAGGTAGTGTAAATAAGTTAAGGAGTTCCCTTTTATAATTGAGGTAAGGGGAAATTTTGGAAATTGTTAATATATTAAGTTGATGTAAATTAATTTTCATTAAAAATGGATAATAACATATCAATTTTTAATATAATATGATTATGGGTCAAACAAATAACATGAAATAAAATATATATATGGTTTGACTAAATTTATACCCTTGTATTTAGGTTTTAACCCTTATTAAACCTCTTTGAATATTAATGTGACAACATGGATTTTTACTCTTTGAGGGTCAATACTGTTACTATAAAATGAAAAAAGTCTCATAAATGGATTATGGATGGAATTTTAACCCTTACCCAAATTAGTTTTCCAAATTTAATATTTTCAAAAATTTTATTTAATTTAAAAAAATATTATTTATTATAAAATATTTATAATGTCAATTTAAGAACTATTCATTACTTTGACATTAATAAAATCAATTCAAATAGTTCATTTCCAAAATTATCAAATACATCCCTAATTTTCAATTTCATTTTGAATATTCTGAAATGAAATAAATTATCTCGAGTAATAATTATTATAATATTTTTCTAATTATTAATTGGATTTTTCCATTAATAAAATAATTAATGTATCAATGTTGTTCAAGAATTTAACATAATTATTTCTTCAGAAAAAATTAAAAAAAATGCCCATGATTATTATAAATTAGTTATATTTAAAAATAATATTTTTAGTTGAAGATATCTTCTAGATAACACCATATTAATAATGTTATAGTTATTTAAATTAAGAATGTGAGATTATTTATTTTATTTAAATAGAATATTATAAGGGCCATAATCACTACCAAATGGAAACAATAGTAATATATATGATACATGAATTATTATTGATAAAAAAATCATATAATAAAATTAGATCTAGTGGTAGGGTCATTTTCTATTCCATATCATTTTATTTTCAACCTATATTACCCAATTTAAACTTTACCGTTGTAACAAAAATTAAGAAGGATACTATTCATATTAGCAAAAAATTAAAATAGCCTATTTAAAAAAAATTTAAATTCAAGAATGAAATATTCCATTCATTTTTTAAAATTCAAATCATAGAGGTTTCATAATTTAATTGAAAATTGTAACGCCTCGACCCCAGTTACCAAGATTCGGAAAATTTTTACTTAACATTGGCATAATCATAAAAGATCAAGTCTCGAAAGACAGATTAGTTTAGTAGCCTTGGAAACATTAGATACATTCATAAGTCTTACATTACATCATAAAGTGAAAAACTACAACAACATAGTCTCCATAGCCCACACTCATATCCCCTCATAAAATCCCTGCAGGTCAGTCATAAAATACTTCATCACATCCTGGGAAAAATAAAACATAGAAAGGGGTGAGCTCAAGTGCCCAGTAAGGATGACAATATAGCGGAAACGTTCATAAATAAGCATAAACATTTAAAGAAAAGTATAACTAAAACAAAAGCCTTTTAAACGTGAACTTTAGCATAATATGAGAGAAATAAAATGAAATAATTACATTTACTTATTCACATGGATATTCTACTAGTCAAATAATCACATGCAATATCAATAACCACATTCATGATGATGGAATGCATAATTACAGACTATCGTAACCACATAGTCAAGGCCTTGTGCCAAGACTACAAATAAGATTTTGTTAAGGCCTTGTGTCAAGACAGTAGTTGGTCTCATGAGACCTACAGATGCAACGAGGATCTATAGCGGGCTCCACCCGTCACTTATTAAGTCAAAAGAATTTCTCATATGAATAGGTTTAATCATAACATAAACATTCGTATTAAAACTAGCATACGAAATTTCAATACTTTCTCCATAAACCATGAATGGTATAAAAATAACACACCCATAGTCAAATATATCACAAAAACTTCAATAAAATATGGATGTTTTGTATCATAATAAATCAACATCAAATAAGCTTAAAATCCTTCAAAGGATGTTGACATAGATGAAATCAAAACTATTTTGAGAGAAATATCTATTTTTTTAAATCAATTAAAAGTCACATTATTATAAAATAAAACATTTAATTTGAACATATTCTTATAAGCTTGTAAGGAATGCTTTGAACATTTTATAAAGGCGGAAAATAGCTGCACCCGCCGTAAAAGTTAAAAAGAGACATTCTTACCTTAATTCTGTCGAAAAGGTTAAAAAGGACCTTGTTTAGAAAACTACGGAAAGATTAAATTATAAAATTCATATAAAAAAGTAAATAAAGGGTATAAATGACTTTAACCAATAGTCTGTAAAAAAGTATGAATGATTTGAAATACCTATTTAAGAAACATGGATGTTGATTATAAAGAGGTCCAAGTAGATAATTGCGTATAAACAACCTCAGATGATGAAGAGATTGTGAAATAAACACTTACCTTGAACTTTTCCTTGGTTTAGGGTAGTTTAAACTCTTGTATAATGGTGAAATAATTGTTATTAAATTATACAAGAATATTATGCATTAATATGATATCATATATGATCTTTTAACATTGATTTGTTAATAATATTTTAGTATTATTGTCGTTCGGGTGTTACCAGATTCATTTTCCTTTATATTATTTGTCATTTGAGACATTTTTGTTATGTATGGGATGTATCTTATTCATATCCAGAATATTATCAAGTCCTTAAACATTATTTTTAATCATCAAATGAAATTTAGTCTTGAATGGATACGATGAGGAATGAATCTCATCGCATTCGTGGAAACGGTAGTCCGTACGTACGCACGAGCGACAATATCATTATTTTGATATTAAAATAATATATAATTGGATGGTGTATCATATATAAAGAATCATTATCATGTTATATGTATTATTTAAATGAGTTATGCTTCATTATCATACTCATCCAAATAATAATGTTTTTAATAACAATTACACCACGACGTGGAGACAGTAAGCCGTACGTACGCACGTATGGTGACATGTCATTCAAATGATGGGTAGAATATTGAATATGGTTTACCATATTTATAATAACATCACAGTATATTGAAGATACTGGAGTTATTATTTTTTAAAGGAAATAACAAAGAAAGAAGAAGTTGAAGAAGAAAGGAACTTGAAATAGGGTGGTGAAAACATTACCTATTCTTCGGGTTCTTCCTTTTGATTTAATCAAAAAAGATTATTAGGATGGCTTTTTGATCAAACTATAACCTCTAGGTTTAGTTTATGGAAGTTGAGAGAATATTTGGGCAGGGGTTGGCCAAGACAAAGGGCATTGAAGGTTTGAATTAGAGGGAAGGGGAAGTGCCCTTTTATAAGAGTGGTGAGGGGCACCTTAGGAAAAGTGAGAAATAATATTTTATAATAAATTCATATTAAGTTTATAATGGCTCCAATTAGATTATTTAAAGGTTAAGGTGGGTATGGGTCGAAATCCGTTCAAACAATAGATTTTAGACAGGTTTGGGTCACTATATTAACCTTATCTATTAGTTTTAACTCTTAGTTAATTAGTTTGACATTTTCCATGCCACTTTGTATTCTAATATTATATAGTTAATAAACATACTATATATATCCAAGCAGCCACCAAGTGTTCACGTAATAATACATCTATCATGATATAAGTCCATTGGCCAAACCTTAGATTTTTAGTTAAATAATATCAATTAATAATATAATATTTGTTTTGAAAACTCATTTTTGTCAATTTTGCCAATATTTAATAATTTATTTTTGTTAAAGTATTAAGAACTTTATTAATTCGAACCAAATTCATTTAATAAATACTAACATGTAATATTAACAAATAAAACTCGTGTATGGAATCAAAATGTTTAGATTATATTAATTTTACCATTTATAATACTAATTATTTGATTCTTTCATTAATAAGGAAAATAATGCATCATTATTGTGTCATAAATAAATTTAATTATTCAATGTATAAAAATTATAAATAAAATACCATTATGTAGGAAATATTTTTATATTTCTAATTAATATTTATAGTCGAAAGGATAATATATATAACTTTATGTAAAAATTGTTTTGCGAAAATATATATGCTTATGTCATTTTTGAATTTACTTTAAATTAATTTTTATAAAGTGTCCTTAACACATACAAGTGGCTCCATGGGGTCCCAAAATTGAAACAAAGATTCCCATGGTCGGAAATTTATCAACCAATAGAGTTAGGACATGTTTTAGTGTAAATTAATATTATTATAATATTATTTCTTTACCCTTATTTACCGGATTTACCCTTTAACCATGGTAAATAAAATATTTACCTAAGTAATTATTCAAAATCTCTAAAAATAAAAGTTACCTATTTCCAAAATTTTGACATCCTAATTCCAAATATGGAATCCATTTTTCCAAATTCAAAATACAAAAGTGGCAGAAATTAATTTAAAATTAATTCCCGTTGTCAAAACAAAAACCGTGTTTTTAGGAAATAATAACTATCAAAAGATTGACACTTGTTTATGTCCTGTTTAAATGTGAAATTATGTCCCATTACCAACATTGTATTAAATGGTAAAACTATTTTCTAAATATACTTTAAAATAACTCAAATTAATACTTTATCACTATTAATTATTTCGATTTAAAAAGCTGTTTTTAATTAAAATTTAGTAATTTTCACTATTCATCAAAATATAAAAGTAATCCAAAAAGTACCAAAATTTTACCCTAAGATAATTTCGATATTATGAAAACAAAAATGAAGTAAATTTTGAAATATAAAATTCCAAAAAGTTGGTATTACTATTCATAACGGCTACTTTGATTGGTCGCAGTGTGTTAGAATCTCGAAGTTGCATACAATGCAAGCTGTTTGATTATTCAAACGAAAACGTACTGTGGATGCTTGGGATGTTACATTATCCCCTCCATCAAATAATTTCATCCTAAAAATTTCTAGAAAATTACTTTATAAAAACACTCGGGTGGTTCTTCATCATAAGTTCCTCGGGTTCCCACGATGCATCTTTCATCTTATGGTTCCTCTATAGAACTTTTACCATACGAGTTGTCTGGTTTCTCAGCACTTGTTCTCTTGTATCAAGAATCCTGATGGTCTCTTCACAACAAGATAGATCGGGTTACAATTCTACTTCCTCATAGGTGAGTACATGCGTTTGGTCCGGCATGTATTTTCTCTACAGTGATACGTGGAACACATCATGAACTTTTGAGAGACTTGGAGGCATTGCCAACCGGTAAGGTACAACCCCAATTCATTCTAGAATTTTGAAAGGTCCTATGTACCTGGGACTCAATTTACCTTTCTTGCCGAAACGTATAACTCCATTCCATGGAGATACCTTCAAGAAAACATGATCTCCTACCTGAAATTATAAATCCTTCCTTCGATTATCGGCATAGCTCTTCTGCCTACTTTGAGAAACTTTGATGTGGTTTTGGATTACCTTCACCCTTTCCATTGTTTCCTCCACTAGTTCTGGGCCTATGCGTTTTCTTTCACCAACATCATCCCAACAGGTTGGTGTGCGACATCTCTTTCTATATAACACTTCATATGGTGCCATCTGAATACTTGAATGGAAGCTATTGTTATAGGAAAATTCTACCGGAGGTAAATATTGATCCCACATACCTTGAATGTCATGGGATCATGATATCAACATGTCTTATAAGGTTTGAATAGTCCATTCTTATTGTCCATCTATTTGAGGGTGGTAATTAGTGCTCAAACGATGTTCAGTATCCAATGATTTCCGAATAATTTTCCAGAATCTTGATGTAAAATGGGGATCACAATCCGAAACAATTGATAGGGGTACTCCATAAAGTCTCACAATTTCATTAATATATAGTCTTTCTAGATTTTCAAGTGTAAAATCATCCCTTATTGCAAGAAAATATACTGACTTGGTAAGAAGATCAACAATGAACCATATTGCATCATTCCTTCTAAGAGTCTTTGGTAGTCCCATGACAAAGTCCATCATGATATTATCCCATTTCCACTCAGGTATGGGAAGAGGTTGCATAACTCCTCCAGAATGTTTCCTTTGAACTTTCACTTGTCGACAAACAATAC
Source organism: Viscum album (assembly GCA_963277665.1). NCBI lineage: Eukaryota > Viridiplantae > Streptophyta > Magnoliopsida > Santalales > Viscaceae > Viscum > Viscum album. The sequence goes on along the minus strand of OY728138.1, from coordinate 51,840,248 downwards.
ATATTGACAAACAATCCGCAATATCCCTCTTCATGTTGTCCCATGAAAAATGTTCCTTCAAATATCTTTACATTTTGGTGCTCCCATGGTGAATAGAGAAATTGAAACTATGTGCATCATCCAACAATTAACTTTTTAGATCAGGTATATCAGGAACACAAAGTCTCCTCTGAAATTTCAAAATTCCATCTTCACACACAAAGTCGTTCAATTTCCCATCATTCGCAGCTTTAATATTCTTTTTAAACTCTTCATCATCGGCCTGAGAACTCTTTATTTTCTCTAGTAAAGATGGTCTGGCATCCATTTGGAAATGTATTGATGTTTCACCTTCTATTGTGATTCCCATATCTGTCTTTATTAAATCCATGAAAATAGGATCCCTTTATTCTCTAATCTTATTCAAAACTCCAAGATTATTTCGGCTCAAAGCATATTATTTGCCTTCCCCGGGTGGTAGGGTATCGTGCAATCATAATCCCTGAGTATTTCAAGCCATCCCCTTTGCCTCATGTTGAGTTCTTTCTATGATAAAATATACTTCAAACTCTTATGATCAGTATAAATCTCACATTTTTCACCATAGAGATAGTGTCTCCAAATATTCAAAGAAAAAATTACAGCAGCGAACTCAATATCATGAGTAGGATAGTTTTTCTCATGAATTTTCAGTTGTCGTGATGCATAGGAAATAACTCTATCATTCTGCATAAGGACACAACCAAGTCCATTCTTTGATGCATCACTATAAATAACAAACCCGTCATTTTTCGATGGTAGAGTCAAAATGTAAGAACCTAGATCTTCGTTCATGTATGTTTTCGGTTTTTTTTCTGGAGTTTTTAAGAAAAATGAATTTTCTGGAAATTTCAGAAGTACACACCGTGTACATTCTGAGTACACGCCGCGTACTCTTCCCCAACTCGAAGCCGTGTGCTGGTCGGGACCGGGCCACACACACGGTGTGTAAGGCTGAGGTGGAGGCCGATTATTTTTGAGTACAGAAAATTCAAAGTACACGTTTTGTACTCAAAACGTACACGCCATGTACTTTTTTTTCATTAAATGGATCGGGGTCGCCTCTAACCCCCATATTCGTCTTCTTCTTCAGTTTTCGACCGTCCGAGAGCGACCGTACAGCCGGATTTTTGACAAACTCCCGCCATGCCGTCAGTTCTCCGATTCAAGCACGGTCAGTTGCGTGGGAATCGCAGCGATCTACGTCGTTCTAAGGAGAATCTGTCGTTGAGGTTCACATATATCGATCTCCTCTGATTGAGGTAGGTGGTTTGTGCCTTTCTGTAGAAAGTTGATGAATATTTTGTGAAATTCCCACCAATACCCTTGAACGGGGTATTGCGTGTTTCTTGTTTTGCCCTTGTTAGCTGTTTTCATTGCTTTATTGCTTTGGTAGAGGTTTTAGCTTGTGATTAGAGTAATTCTTTGTGATCAGATTGCTTTTCCATGCTTGTTCTGCCTGTTTGACGTTCTTCCAGTTGCCATGCCTAGATGTAGGATACTGTAACTGTTGTTTTATGGATGTTGAACCTTAGTTGTTAGGCAAGTAGTTCTTGAGGTTTACTTGGGTGTTACACAAGCATTGAGCATGATTAGTTATACTCAGGACTGTGAGAACCTAGAGTAGTAGACCAAAGAGAGAATTGACAGAAGGGCTTCTCCAGAGTGTCTTTTAATTGTGATGCAAAAATATAGGGGTAATTGACGTTGAGTGGTTCCCCAGAGATTCTGTAGATCCACGACGCGGGCCACATGAGGAATTGACGTTTAGTGCTTCCCCAGAGATCCTTTAGCATGATACGAGACTATAGGGGGAATTGGCGGTGAGTGCTTCCCCATATAGTCTACTTAATTATGTAGCTGAACCAGAGAGGTGAAACTGTGTGTGCCTCACAGAGGGTTTTTAGTACTTAGAGGTTGAACCATAGGGGTCAGACTGTGAGAGCTACCAAGAGGGTTACCTATTTTCTTCTTGTTGTTGACTGCTTACTTGTGTGCTTTACTTGTTAGAACTGTGGATTGTAGCTACTTGTGTTTTCATGTTTACTGCTTCTTGTTTATTTACTGCCCTGTATTCATTGACTGTAAGGCACAAATCTTTGGGTGATTTCCTACTGGGATTGTATCTCACACCCAGTTTGGGCCATTCTTTTGGGCCCAAGCAGACTATGTTACTGTAGGTACAGATAAGGGAAAACGCCCTTCTACTTCGGGATCATGACTACATTAGGAGCTGGGGAGCATGGGACTGAGCCGTGCCTCGTGATGCTGAGTAGCTTACCTTGTTTTTCTTTTGAACTTGGTTTCAGTTGTATTTCATCACGTTGTTGTGTTTGATGTTTTCCTTGGATACTTGTACCTGCTGCATCATTGTCGTCATAGTTATATATATACATTCCTTTCGCTATTTGGTTTCTGTTGTTATGCATGTTGTTTACTTCTTCAACGGTTTATTGTTGTTTCTTTCCTTGTATACCTTACCGAATGAGGGCATAATATCCCTACCGACTCACCAAGGCCCTCGCTACAAGTCGGCAGCCTCTGGTGTTTAGGGAAACGCGCTTGAGGTCATGTGGAGAATCGGGAACGGGGAACCAGTGGAGGGGCTACAGACTCGGGTCGTTACAAAGTGGTATCAGAGGAGTTCTTTTCTCTTGCTTTACTGTTTATAGACTTTATCCAGGGATAGGACAGATTCGGTACTTGGTATTAGGCTCTACCTGGGAGTAGCTAACCCGTGTACAGGGAAAAGCCATACTACCTCGTTAATTGTAGTTTTCTGGTTTTTAGATTTTATGGTTGGTATGATTTCACCTAGAGTGATTCACATGGCTTGTGCTATTATTATTTTGATATTTCGGTTTTATTTTTGTCGCAACCTGATGAGATGAGGGTATTCCATCGCATGCATCATATAGGCACTTGTATAAATCACATGTCATGCATTCTTGCCATGCCATTTAGGGTGTATTAGCGATTGCATGCTGTTGTGATAGGCTTTGAGTAGATTATGCATGCTGTTCTGATAGATGCTTGATAGATTCTCTGATGTTATGTTAGAAAACTGTTTTTTTGTTCCTTGATTAAAATGACTGCCAAATTGTGGTTCTTGAGGTGTTATGGGCCCTCCCGAATCGGAATTTGGCATCTTTTCGCTTATTTTTCGTGTTTCTGGAATTCTGCGCAGTTTCTGAGCTACTGCCCAGAAAAACCCAGAATAAACGACGTGTACTTTTCGGGCACACGCCGTGTAGTTTTCAGGCCGTGTCACTGACTGTGTGAGCAGAACACGGTGTCGTGGGAGTAACTTCAGGAACACACCATGTACCATTTTTACACGCCATGTGAGTTTGGAGCAGTGTACCCGGCCATGTCACTAACAACATGGGCTGGGGAAGCTCGGGTAGAACACGCCGTGTCTGTAGGGAACACGCCGTGTAGTCCTGTCCAGGTACCCAGCCGTGTCACAACCAACACGGGCCGGCGTGACCATCTTTTCCACATTCCGTGTTTGTTCGGAACATGCCGTGTAGTCTCGCCCAGGTACCCGACCGTGTCATGAACAAAACGGGATGGTGTTGCCTTCGCCTATCCACGCCGTGCTTGTTCAGAGCACGCCGTGTAAGGTCCAGCCGTGTAGACGGCCGTGTACTCAACAACATGGACCACAAAAGCCTTGTCTAGTGCACTTTGTGGTTATTTCGAACACACCGTGTAGTCACAGGTTAAGTCGGACCGTGTGGGTTAGCCGTGTAAGGAGACTCGGGCAGGGGAATAGTTTTCATGTACACGCTGTGTGTGGGTTCAACATGCCATGTAGTTTGAAGTGTACATGACTTATTGGGCAGGAGTACACGCCCATGTCAGCAGTTTAAGAAGACACACTGTGTAGTTTTATACACGCTGTGTAGTCGTGTTTTGTATTCTTGTGTGTTTTTCTTCCCCTGTTCCCGTTTTCTACTCTTGTGTTCTATGTCCTTGTTTTCCTGATCTAAGGTGTGCTTTTGATATTTCAGAGCTATGCCTCCAAGACGTCCTCCGGTGGTATGTCTGTCGTCAGGCAGTGATCAGACGCCAGACAGGGTTGATCAAGGACTTCCTGTCGATCCCCCAGTCGAGCCAGCCTTGGCACCGGTTGTTGTTCTAGTTGTGGGCCCTGATGCGCAGTTCAAGGAGGGGTTCATGAGGATGATGTAGGCCTTCCAGGGAGAACAGACTCCTGCCTCGTCAATGGAAGACTTGACGTGGGTCTTTCAGCAACAGCATCCTCCCACGTTCTTGGGGGAGGGAGGACCTCAGGCTGCAGAGTCATGGATGGAAGCCATGCTGACTATCTTCGAGCATCTGGAGACGCCTCCAGAGAGGCGGGTCATGCTCGCCACCCACATGCTCTGAGTCTCCGCCAAGAGGTGGTGGGATGTGATCTCACAGGTGGGTCATGAGCTGGCTATGACTTGGGAGGAGTTCCAGCACGTGTTCTATGACTACTTCTACCCAAAGACCCTGATGGCCGATCATGCCCGGGAGTTCATGAGCTTATAGCATGGTACTCTATCTGTCATGGATTATTCCTCTTGTTTCACTGAGCTGCAGCATTTTACACCCCTTCGGGATGAGAGTGAGGTGTTCTTGGTGAGGAAGTTTGAGGATGTAATCAAGTGGGAGATCCGCTCGCAGGTGAACATCTTCCAGCTAACATCCATTACATCCATCGTGAACCAGACACTGATTGTGGAGCGCAATATGAGTGACTATGGAGCTGCGAGCCAGGGCGGTTCTGCTTCCAGAGTTAGCCTTCCTCTAGATGATAGCAAGAAGTGTTGTAGGGAGCCTACGCACGGTGATTTGAGGAAGTGAGACACCTCATCAGGCAGCCAGGTGACATGCTATCAGTGTGGCCATACAGGGCACACGAGGCCGCAATGCCAGAGGGACCCAGTGGAGTGCTGATCTTGCAGCATGATGGGTCACCTTTAGCGTTTCTACCAGGTTTTCTCACCAGTATCTAAGGATCGGGGTTCTTCTATGACTCCTCGTTCAGGAGCAGCACTGTCAGCTTCTCACCAGTCGGGGAACTGGAGTTCTTCCGGCCATTCGGGATGAGGTGGAGGTCGAGACCATGGAGGTCAACCACCAGTTCCTCAGCACCAGTAGGGCGGTTCAGCTCAGAGTGGTCAGCCATGGGCGCAGGGCCGTGACACGGGCCAGTCTTTAGCCGTGGAGCAGACTTATCATGAGAAGGATCCCGACCCTTCTACTGTTCCAGGTATGATTTCAGTAGCCTCAGTTTTATCTTCATCCCTTTTAGATACTGGTGCTACACATAGATTTATCTCTGTTGCTGTTGTGGAGAGCCTTGGAATCTGCGTCTTTTCTTCTGCCGACTCGTTGACACTAGACACACCTTTGGGAATGAGGACATCTAGTGTACGCCAGTGTAGAGAGTGCCCTCTCGAGGTTGCATGGTATCACTTCTTATGGGATCTCTATGTCCTAGAGATGACATGCTATGATGTCATCCTCGGCATGAACTGGTTGATTCCCTTCCAGGCAGTCGTTGACTGTAATCTCAGCAGATTCTGTTTCATTTCACCAGAAGGTCAATCTTTCCTTCATAGAGGCGAATGGGACGTTCGGGCGAGTCGGGTGGGACTCGAGCATCTTGGGCTAGGAGGGGTGATATCCTGGATTTCTATTCTTTATCTGGATGATCAGGTGACTCCACAGTTGGACTTCCCTCAAATGGTAGATAGCTTCAAGGACATCTTTCCAGAAGACTTTTCGGGTTTGGCTTCGGAGATGAGGAAGACTTCTCTATTGAGCTCATTCCAGGAGCGGCACCAGTGTCCATTCCTCCCTATAGGATGGCTACACCTGAGTTGCAGGAGCTCAAGAAGCAGTTGAAGGAGCTATAGGCTAAGGGTTTCATCCGACCCATTACTTCTCCTTGGGGTTCGCCTATTCTGTTTGCGAAGAAGGCAGACGGTACCCTTCGTCTTTGTGTGGATTTTCAGAAGCTGAACCAGTTGACTGTCAAGCACCGATATCCTTTTCCGAGGATTGATGACCTTTTCGATCATCTTAGAGGAGCCCAGTTGTTCTTGAAGATTGACTTGAGGTCCGGTTATCATTAATTGCGCGTTAGACCATCAGATATACCTCTTACATCCTTCAGGAGCAGGTATGGTCTATACGAGTATATAGTCATGTTGTTCGGTCTCACGAACACACCTGCAATTTTCATGGCACTGATGAACCTAGTATTCCATCCATACTTTGATTCCTTCTTCATGGTCTTCATGGATGATATCTTGGTGTACTCTCACACTCGACACGACCATGCCACACATTTTGAGATCGTTCTGAGTACATGGAGAGAGCATCGGCTTTATGCCAAACTCTCGAAGTGCCACTTCAGGATGGATCAGATTCACTTCTTGGGTCACGTCATCTCGGAGCCAGGAGTATCTGTGGACCCAGAGAAAGTGAGAGCTGTAGTTTCCTGGGAGCAGCCAAAGAACGTCTTTGAGGTATGGAGTTTCCTAGGGCTGGATGGATACTACAGACGCTTCATTCAGGACTTTTCTCATCTAGCAGCAACTTTGACAGGTCTGACCAAGAAGGGGGTGAAGTTCTTATGGTCAGATTCTTGTGAGTCAGCCTTTCAGAAGCTGAAAGGGAGGTATACGTCAGCACCAATACTAGTCTTGCCAGATCCAGGAAAGAGATACACGGTTTACTGTAATGCTTTAGGTGTCGGGCTAGGAGCTGTGCTTATGCAGGGAGATGGAGTCATTGCATACAGGTCTTTGCTGTTGAGGCCACATGAAAAGAACTACCCTACGCACGACCTGGAGTTGGCAGCTGTTGTTCATGCCTTGCGCTGTTGGAGACACTATCTTCTGGGAGATCAATTTGTGGTCTTCACTGACCATAAGAGTCTCAAGTATATCTTCACTCTGTGTGATCTAAATCTGAGGCAGCACAGGTGGGTTGATTATCTACAGTATTTAGATTTCAAGCTTGTCTATACGCCGAGAAAGGGCAATGCAGTGGCTAATGAGTTGAGCAGGAGAACTCTGATTCAGGCAGTTCAGCAGGCCAGTAGTGAGTGGAAGCTGATGCCTCTATTCTCTTAGATGCATCTGGAGGTGCACGACAGACAAGGAAAAACGTTTCTATCTTCTGTAGCTGTTACCTCCACGCTACTTGATCAGGTACAGATGATTCATCTATCAGACTCGGAAGGCTTAGTCCTGGGGGAGAGCGTGTCAGGAGGGGACCCTCTTCCTGGATGGACAGTGGGTGAGGATGACATCTTGCAATTCCAAGGATGCGTATGGGTTCCAGTAGACATACGCGAGGAGTTGATGTGGGATTTCCATTCCTCTATTTGGGTAGTTCATCCTAGTGTCACCAAGATGTATCGGGACCTTCATCGCCAATACTGGTGGCCAGGTATGAAGAAGGATGCTGCTGGTTTTGTCATGAGATGTTCTACTTGTCAGCAGGTGAAAGCAGAGCATCAGCGACCAACAAGGTTCTTAGAGCAGTTACCCATTCCGGAGTGGAAGTGGAACGATGTTGCGATGGACTTCGTGACCGGGTTGCCGAGATCACCTCGAGGGAACGATGCTGTTTCGGTTGTCGTCGACAGACTTACGAAGGTTGCTCACTTCTTGCCGATCAAGGAGACCTTCAGTGTCGATGATCTGGGACGACTTTACGTCAGAAAGATTGTGCGTCTTCATGGAGTTCCATGCTCTATTGTTTCAGATAGAGATGCGCGCTTTACCTCTCGGTTCTGGCAGGTACTTCAGAAGGCCTTGGGTACACATGTAATTTTGAGTACAACATACCATCCCCAGAGTGATGGCCAGTCTGAGCGCACGATCCAGGTGCTTGATGATATGCTCCGAGCATGCATCCTTGACTTTGGTGGTTAATGGGAGAAGCATATTCCTCTGGTGGAGTTCGCATACAACAACAGTATCCAGGATACCATTCAGATGACGCCATACGAGGCTTTGTACGATAGGCCATGCCGATCACCCATATGCTGGCTGGAGGGAGGAGAGGTAGCTTTTCTGGGACCTCGTCGTGTTCAGGAGACTTCATAGAAGATTGAGATGATTCGGAAGAGGATGGCTATAGCGCAGTCCCCAGAGAAGTCTTATGCTGATCAGCAGAGACGACCTCTGGAGTTCGAGGTTGCTGATCAGGTTTTCCTACGTGTTGCACTGAGGTTGGGACACAAGTGGATTCAGAGACAGGGTAATATTTCACCGTGATACGTCGGGCTGTTTGAGGTCTTGGAGAGAGTGGGGTCGGTCGCCTATCGGTTGTAGCTACCTCAGAGGTATCGGGCCATGCACGACGTCTTCCACATCTCTTAGCTCCGACGTTACTTTTTAGACCCGTCTGATGCCTTTCACCCAGAGGAAGTATTTCTTGAATCAGATGCATCATTTGAGGAGCATCCTATCCGGATTGTCGATCCTAGTATGAAGGTTCCCTGCGGGTGGTCTGTTACTCTGGTATGGGTGTTATGGCAGCATAGACGAGTACAAGATGAGACCTGGGAGATGGAGGCCGATGTACGATCACAGTGGCCAGAACTGTTCATGGATTCTTCTTGTACACACCATTAGGGAAATTTGGGGACAAATTTCTTTAATGGGGGAAGTTTGTAAGAACCCGGATCATCGTTCAGGAACGTTTTTCCTTTTTTTCTGGAGTTTTTAAGAAAAATGAATTTTATGGAAATTTCAAAAGTACATGCCGTGTACTTTCTGAGTACATGTCGTGTACTATTCCCCGACTCGAAGCCATGTGTTGGCAATGTCTGGGCCACACACACGGTGTGTAAGGATGAGGTGGAGGCCTGTTATTTCTAAGTATGGAAAATTCGAAGTACACGCTGTGTACTCAAAACGTACACGCCGTGTATTTTTTTTTTCATTAAATGGACAGCGGTCGCGTATAACCCCCATATTCATCTTCTTCTTCATTTTTCGACTATCCGAGAGCGACCGTACGACCGGATCTTCGACGAACTCCCACCCCACCGTCCGTTCTCTGATTCGAGAACGGTCAGTTGCATTGGAATCGCAGCGATCTACGTCGTTCTAAGGGAAATCTGTCGTCGAGGTTCACGTATATCGATCTCCACGGATCGAGGTAGGTGGTTTGTGCCTTTCTGTAGAAAGTTGATGAATATTTTGTGCAATTACCACCAATACCCTAGAACTGGGTATTGCGTGTTTCTTTTTTTTCCCTTGTTAGTTGTTTTCTTTTCTTGATTGCTTTGGTAGAGTTTATAGCTTGTGATTAGAGTAATTCGTTGTGCTCAGATTGCTTTTCCATGCTTGTTCTTCCTGTTTGACGTTCTTCTAGTTGCCATGCCTAGATTTAGGATAGTGGAACTGTTGTTTTATTGATGTTGAACCTTAGTTGTTAGCCAATTAGTTCTTGAGGTTTACTTGGGCTTTACACACGCGTTGAGCATGCTTAGTTATACTCAGGACTGTGAGAACGTAGAGTATCAGAACAAAGGGAGAATTGACGGAAGGGCGTCTCCAGAGTGTCTTTTAATTGCGATGCGAGACTTTAGGGGGAATTGACATTGAGTGCTTCCCCATAGAGTCTGTAGATCCACGACGTGGGCCACAGGGGTAATTGATGTTGAGTGATTCCCCAGAGAGCCTTTAGCACGATACGAGACTACAGGGGGAATTGATGGTGAGTGCTTCTCCAGAGTGTCTGCTTAAATATGTAGCTGAACCAGAGATGTGAGACTATGTGTGCCTCACAGAGGGTTGCTAGTACTTAGAGGTTGAACCATAGGGGTTAGACTATGAGAGCTACCCAGAGGGTTAACTGTTTTCTTCTTGTTGTTGACTGCTTACTTCTGTGCTTTACTTGTTAGAACTGTGGATTGTAGCTGCTTGTGTTTTCATGTTTACTGCTTCTTGTTTATTTACTGCCATGTATTCATTGACTGTTAGGCACAAATATTTGGTTGATTACCTACTGCGATTGTATCTCACACCCTGTTTGGGCCATGCTTTTGGGCCCAAGAAGACTATGTAGCTGCAGGTATAGATAAGGCAAAACGCCCTTCTACTTCGGGATCTTGACTGCAATAGGAGCTGGGGAGCATGGGACCGAGCCATGGCTCACGATGCTGAGGAGCTTACCTTGTCTTTATTTTGAACTTGGTTTCAGTTGTATTTTAGCACGTTGTTGTGTTTGTTGTTTTCCTTGGATACTTGTACCTGCTGCATCATTGTCATCATAGTTATATATATACATTTCTTTCGTTGTTTGGTTTCAATTTTTATGCATGTTGTTTACTGCTTCCACTGTTTATTGTTGTTTCATACCTTGTATACCTTACTGAATGATGGCATAGTTTCCTACCAACTCACCAAGGCCCTCGCTGCTAGTCGGAAGCCTCTGGCATTTGGGGAAACGGGCTTGAGGTCATGTGGAGAACCGGGCACGGGGCACCAGTGGAGGGGCTCCGGACTCGGGTCGTTACACAAAATAGGAGAATTGACTAATCTTCTCTTAAGTTCTTCAAAAAATTCATCACACTCTTTTGTCCAAATAAATCTAACCCCTTTGGGTGTGAGCTTTGTTAATGGGTTCGCCAATCGGGAAAAATTCTGGATGAAACGTCGATAATAACCTACTAAACCAATAAAACTACATTCCTCAGTTATACTCATTGGTGTTGGACATTCATGGATTGCCTTAGTCATAGAAGGATCAACGGAAATTCCATCCTTAGAGACAATATGTCCAATAAAAGAAATCTCATGAAGCCAGAATTCACACTTGCTAAACATTCCATATAATGCATGTATTATCAGAGTCTTCAGGACAATGCGCAACTGATTTTCATCATCTTCATATCTTTTGCAGTATACAAAGATATAATCAATAAATACCACTACAAAGTCATCCCGATATTCCCTTAAAACTCTATTCATTAGAACCATGAAATCATAGGGCGCATTAGTCAGCCAAAAAGGCATTACTGTAAACTCGTAATGCCTGTACCTGGTTCGAAATATTGTCTTCGGAATGTCTTCCTTATTCACACACAACTGATGGAATCCAGATCGAAGGTCAATCTTCGAAAATTATTGAGCTCTATGCAGTTGGTCAAATAAATCATCAATGCAAGGTAGGTGATACTTGTTCTTTATTGTTATAGCATTGATCTCCCTGTAGTCAATGCACAATCTTATAGATCCATATTTATTCTTAACAAAAAGGACAGGGGCTCCCCATGGAGAAACAGTAGGAAGAATAAATCCCTTATTACTCAATTCCTCTAGTTGTTTCTTTAGTTCAACTAACTCTATAGTGGCCATTCTATAAGGGGTCTTCGATATGGGCCTTGAACCAGGAATTAAATCAATGGAAAACTCAATTTCTCGTTCTGGAGGATGTCCCAGTAAATCTTTTGGAAACACATCTACATATTCTTTCACAATAGGTTCATCCTCTATTTGAACATTCCTTTCCTCACCCACAGTTATATCATTCTCTTCCTCCCTGATAATTGGATTTAGTTGATCTACTGGGGGTGGATCTAGATAAGAATCAAGTGGTGACAATTTGGCTCTAAAGATAAGGTGTTCGTTATCATCATCATCAAAAATAGTAACCACTTTATTCTTACAATAAATATTCGCATCATGGTCTGAAAGCCGATCCATACAGAGGATTATATCAAATTCAATCATGGGTATTACGTCGGGATCAGCAGATAAAGAACATTTATATGCTCTAATGGAAACAGATTCATACAACTTTGTAGCAATGATACTTCCCTTATGAGATTTAACTGAAAACTCCCTTGTTAGATCAAATTGGAAATATCTAATTTTCATAGCAAACTATGAATATATGAAACAATGGGATGGTCCAAAATCAAATAAAGTGTTGGCTAAACTTGATGAAACCATTAAATTCCCTGCCACCATGTCTTTCTGAGCTTCTACCTCAGTAGTAGTGATAGCATAATATTGGCCTTTATCCCTTTCCCTTTTCTGAGGTAAGTCCCCTTGATGCTTAGGACATTCATTTGCATAATGTCCCATGTCCTTACAGTTGTATCATTTAACATCGGTAGCTTATTTATTCCCCTTGAAATCACGAGCTTGGTGTCCTTTTTCACCACACCTGTAACAAACTCTCATTCCTTTCATGCAAGTACCGGGGTGTTTCTTCACACATTTACTGAAGTATGGATAATCAAAATTTCCCTTCTTCCCCTTATTTCCATTTCCAGAGTGATCAGAAGATCTCTTCTACTCTTGCTTTGATTTAAAGTCATAATACTTAGAGAATTGGTTTTGTGCTTTATAGTGCATGAGACAACATCTTCATACAACGAGAAGGATTATGAGACTAATTCTCAAAAGTGAAATGGTTTTAACCCCTCAATGACACTATCAATCTTACTTCTTGGGTTATGTATATAATCTACAGCATGCCTCACTAACCTTCTAAATTTAGCCTCATACTTTACGACATTCTCATCCTCCTTTTGTCTCAGACTCAGAAATTTCTTTTCCATATCTGCTCAATGGTCACAAGGAAAGTATTTTTCTAAGAAAATCTCTTTGAACTCCCCACATTCCATATTTGATACTTCATAATCTTCCTTAATGTTTTGAATCAATGACCACCATTGATCAGCATATCCAGTGAGGCGGTAAACTGCCATGAAAACATTTTCCCTTTTGCTACTCCCCAAGGCGTGAAATATTTTCTCTAAGGAATTTATCCATTGCTCAGATACTAAGGGATTTGTACCCCCATTGAATGTTGGTGGTTGTTTCCTCATGAAGAGATCTAACATTGATCCACCATGTTGCAGATCAGGGTGCTCCATATGGGTAAGGTTATTATTCACAACTAGAGTGAGTTGTCCCAGTATGGTGATTAGCTGATCAACACCAGTTTCATTACCAGCTCAACTACAATTATCTTGAGCAGGAGGAAATCCCTACATGGAGTGTGTGCATGGATAAGGTTTCCATTTCTTCCACTAGGCGCCATTTTTAAACAATTTCATACACTAGATCAGTTTATGAATCGCAATACATAAATCCAAATTTGTAATACACTTAACAAAAATTGAACAGTTTATCGATATAATCCATAATCATAAAAAAATTTCTTTGAGGAAGTATATACTCATAAACCCTTCATAATGGTTTGTAATGAAAATGAAAATTATCCTATGCATATCTCCCGGGAGTGTAGTAACCAAGAGTGTATAAAATCCCATTGTCGTGCACCAGTTCCTGTTCGAGTCTAGCTCAAAGCGGTGTTTTCCGGTTTTACCCCTAGGCACATCTATTCCAGAACCACCGCAACCTACTCGTATCTAGATAGGGATGTATTGCTCGTAAAAATCCCAAAATATCTATAATATAAAAATTCTAGGAAGTTCTTCTATACTAATAATCAAAGTCCTTCTAGGGTCTACGTGATCTAATCAGAGTTTATCTAAATCTAGTTTCTAAGGATTATATTAAAATTTCTCTGATACCAACTGTAACGCCCCAACCCCAGTTACCCAGTGTCGGTGCATTATTATATAACATTGTCATGATCACAAAAGATCAAGTCTCAAAATACCGATTAGTTTAGTAGCCTTGGAAACACTAGACACATTCATATGTATTACATTACATCATAAAGTGAAAAACTACAACAACATAGTATCCATATTCCACACTCATATCCCCTCAGACTATACCTACAGATCAGTCATAAAATACTTCTTCACATCCTGGGATAAATAAAACATATAAAGGGGTGAACTCAAATGCCCAGTAAGGATAACAATATAGAAAAAACTTTCATAAATAAGCATAAACATTTAAATAAATGTATAACAAAAACAAAAGCCTTTTAAACTAGAACTTTAGCATAATATGGCAGAAATAAAATGAAATAATGTCATTTACTTATTCAGATGGATATTCTACTAGTCTAATAATCACATGAAATATCAATAACCACTTTCATAATGATGGAATGCATAATTCCAGACTATCGTAAACACATAGTCAAGGCCTTGTGCCAAGACTACAAATAAGATTTTTTCAAGGCCTTGTGGAAAGACACTAGTTTGTCTCATGAGACCTACCGATGCATCAAAGAGATATAGAGGGCTCCACCCGTCACTTATTAAGTCCAATTCATTCCTCATATGAATAGGTTTAAACATAACATAAACATTCATATTAAAACTAGCATATGAAATGTCAATACTTTCTCTATAAACCATGAATGGTATAAAAATAGCACACCCACAGTCAAACACATCACAAAAACTTCAATACAATATGGATGTTTTTATCATAATAAATCAATTTCAAATAAGCTTAAAATTTATCAAAGGATGTTGACATAGATAAAATCAAAACTTTTTTGTGAGAAATATCTCTTTTTTTGAAATCATTTTAAAATTAACATAATTATAAAAGAAAAAATTTACATTGAAATTATTTTTATAAGCTTGTAAGGGAAGCTTCAAAGATTTTATAATAGATTAAAATAGTTTCACCCATCGTATAAATTAAAAAGAGACAACCTTACCTTAATTCTGTCGAAAAGGTTAAAAAGGACCTTGTTTGGAAAATGACATAAAGATTCCTTTATAAAATTATTATAAAAAGTAAAACAAGGGTATAAATTACTTTAACCCATAGTCTGTAAAATTGTAAGAATGATTTGAAATACATTTTTATGAAACATGGATGTGGATGATAAAGAGGTCCCAGTAGATAATTACATATAAAAACCTTGGATAATGAAGAGATTGTGAAATAAACCCTTACCTTGTACTTTTCCTTGGTTGATGGTAGGTTAACCTCCTATATAATGGTGAAATAATTTTTATTAAATTATAAAAGAATCATATACATTAATATGATATCATATATGATCTTTTAACGTTGATTTGTTAATAATATCTTAGTATTATCGTCGTTCGGGTGTTAACGAATTCGTTTTCCTTTATATTATATATTATGTGAGCCATATTTTTTTTAGTATGAGATTTATATTATTCATATCAAGAGTGATATAAAGTCCTTAAACATTATTTTTAATCATCAAATTGAAATTATCCTTGAATGGATATGACAGAGAATGAATCTCATCGTGTTCGGGGAGACGATAGTCCGTACATACGCACTAGCGACAATATCATTCTTTTGATACTAAAATAATATATAATTGGATGGTGTATCATATATACAAAATAATTATCATGTTATATGTATTATTTACAATATTTACACTTCATTATCATACCTATCCAAATAATAATGTTTTGAATAACAATTACATCACGACGTGTAGACGGTAAGCTGTACGTACACACGTATGGTAACATGTAATTCAAAGAATTGATAGAATACTGAGTATGGTTGTACCATATTTATAATAAAATCACATTATATAGAAGATACTAGAGTTATTATTTTATAATGGAAATAAAAAATTATGAAGAAGTTGAAGAAGAACGGAACTTGAAAGAGGGTGGTGAAAACATTACCTCTTCTTCGGGTTCTTCCTTTTGATTTGATCAAAAGGGATCGTTAGGTTGGCTTTAGGATCAAACTAAGGACTCTAGGTTGAATTTAGCTAAGTTGAGAGAATATTTGGGCAGGGGTTGTCCGATCCAAATGGCTTTGAAGGTGTGAATTATAGGGATGGGGAAGTGCCCTTTTATAAGAGGGGTGAGGGACACCTTAGGAAAATCTAGAAATATTATTTTATAATAAATTCAAATTCAGTTTATAATGGATAAAAAGTTTATTATTTAAATTTTAAGGTGAGGATGGGTCGAAATCCTTTAAACCAATAGATTTTAGATTGGTTTGGGTTGCTATATAAACCTTATCATTTAGTTTTAACTCTTAGTTAATTAGTTTGACATTTACCATGTCACTTTGTATTTTTATATTATATAGTTAATAAACATAATATATACATGAAAGAGAAACCCAAGTGGTACATTAATGATACACCTATCATGATATATGTTTTTTGGACGAACCATAGAGTTTTTGGAATATAATTTCAATTAATAATATAATATTTGTTCTAAAAACTCATTTATGTCAATTTTGACAATATTTAATAATTTATTTTTGTTAAAGTCTTAAAAACTTTATTAATTCTAAAATAATTAATGTAAGAAATCCTAAAAAGTCATAGTAACCAATAAAATTCGTTAATGGCATCAAAACATTCAATTTATATTTATTTTAAAATTTATAATACTAATTATTTGATTCTTTCATTAATAAGGAAAATAATGCATCAATATTATGTCATAAATAAATTTAATTATTAAATGTTTAAAAATTATAAATAAAATACCAATATGTATGAGATCTTTTTATATTTCTAATTAATATTTATAGTCGAAAAGATAACATACATAACCCTTTGTAAAAATTGTTTTTCGAAAAGATATATGCTTATGTCATTTTTGTATTTACATTAACTTAATTAATATATACTGTCCTTATCACCTACAAGTGGTTCCATGGGGTCCCAAAATCGACCCAAAGATTCCCATGGTCGGAAATGTATCAGAAAATAGGTTTAGGACACATTTTAGGGTAAATTAATAATATTATAATATTATTTGTTTACCCATATTTACCAGATTTATCCTTTAACCATGGTAAATTAAATATTTACCGAAGTAATTATTCAAATGTCTAAAAATAAGAGTTACCTATTTACAAAATTTGGAAATCCTGATTCCAAATATGAAATCCATTTTTCCAAATTCAAAAGATAGAAGTGGCAGAAATTAATTTAAATTTAATTCCCACAGTCAAAACAAAAAGCGTGTTTTTATGAAATAATAATTATCAAAATATTGACACTTGTTTATGTCCGGTTTAAATGTGACATTATGTCCAATTACAAAAATTGTTTTAAATGGTAAAAATATATTCTAAATATACTTTAAAACCACTAAAATTCATAATTTATCACTATTAGTTATTTTGATAAAAAAGTTATTTTTAATTATAATTTAGTAATTTTCATTATTCATCAAAATATAAAAGTTATCCGAAAAGTACCAAAATTTCACCCAAAGCTAATTTCAATATTCCAAAACCAAAAATTAAGTCAATTTTGAATGATAAAATTTCAAAAAGTGGGTATTACTATTTATAACGTCCACATTGATTGGTCGCAGTGTGTTAGAATCTTGAAGTTGCATACAATGAAAGCTATTGCATTATTCAAAGGGAAACATACCATGGATGCTTGGGGTGTTACAAAAATCAATTCCACAAAATGCAACGAAAATTAGTTTTTTCTGGAAAATTCACTTTTAAGCAAAAAATTTAATTATACCAAAATATGGCATAAGGATTATTTAAAATATAACTAATTATATTATAAATAACTAATTAGTAATTATGTTACATTAAGATAAAATTATTATCATAAATTAAATTTTAATATAATGAAATTTACCATTTTATTAAAAAAAAATTCACAATTCATTAGAAAGTTATTCTTATAATAAAATTAACAAAAATTCACCATAAGATAATATTATTATTATTATTTAAAAAAATTAAGTTCATTTTATAGAATAATATTTTTATATGTTCAATAAATTGACTAAAATGTTTACTCATAAAAAGAAAGAAAATCATTTTTGAATAATTTTTTTTAGAAGAATAAAATGATTTTATTAAAATTAATCACTTATTAACAAACCATTAATAACTATATTAACAATCAATTTTAAAATTGAATATTTTATAATGTGGATGATACTATTCCTTCCTTCAATTTAAAAATATAGGTTATAATGATCACATAATAATTTTTAATTGATTTCTTAAGTTGGGTGTTGCATGAAACATAAGCTATCAAAGGGGATAAATTAAAAAAATACATAGCATCAATTACTAGGTTGTTACATTCTCCCCTAAATCAATAAATTTTGTTCTCACAATTTGAAATTGCGATTCAAAAATCAAAGGTTAATAATTGAAAATCACTTTGTGGGAATCCCATATTGTAATTAGGTTTATTAAAACATCCTCTTAATAAGAAGGAGAGGGAAATAAAAATGTCACCAAAAAATTATAATTTTATGTTGGATAAAATAGCAGGAATTGAACATATGGACATGGAAGAGAAATATAACAATCTTGTTCTGATGGATAGTGATAGAGAACATTTTCCTTATAATGTAACCATTATAAAACAATAAATTTTTTATGGGTTAAAATAAAATTTATTTATTAGTAAGAAAAGTAAATAGATAATGTTTTTGTTCTGAAATACATTTCCAAGGATTGAGGGAGTTTTTTACTATCCAGATAAATCACTTGAGAAAAAATGAATATATTATTTTATTATACGACAGAATCCCATTCTTTTTTTGTGCTTCAATCTATTTACACTTCATTTTGTACACCTGAATATAGATATTCAAGAAAAAAAATTTATTCTTGAAGCACCATTATCGATTGATGCATAAGTAATTCCTTCAGCATTTGAATATTTTCCCCAAAAAAATTATTAGGACATGTTATAAAAAAAATAATTTCCAAATTTAACCTTAATAAACTCAATAAGTAGTCAACATTAAGACTCAAACAAAAATACAGCTTTCCAAATTCAAAGTCCAAAAATTTAGAAGGAACGCCAAAATATATCCAAAATCAGCTTAAAATTTGATTCCCCAAATAATATAATATAGATCTTGTTGTTACATTCTAAATATATGAACATAATGATCACCGTAAAATGATAATTAAAATATGAATTCTTCCAAAAATAAGATCTTAGGATGTTGTATATATTAATTAAATCTAAACATGTAGTAAACCTGTCAAAGATAACATAAACCATCAAATCACAAATCTAATGACATTTACCCCAGTTTCCTGGAGCCAATTCCTTACGTTATTACATTGGTATAATAAAAAATGAAGTCACATACTGAAGGACGGAAGTGTTTATTAGATTTGTAAAACTAGACAAATATACAATTGTTACATTACAACATGAAATAAAAAACCAATGAAATCCATAGGAATCACTAATAAACTCCTAGATTATCCCCACAAGCCATTCACAATACACATCTTCACATCCTTGAGAAAAATAAAAAATAAGAAAGGGGTGAACTCAGCTGATCAGTAAGGGTAAGAAATATATAAAAAACTATCATAAATAAAAATAAACAATAGGAAATGGTGAATAACTAAAAAACATTCCATTAAAACATAATCTCAAGCATTATATGATATTAATAAAATCTATTTATATAATAGCATATATAATCACACGAGAAACACACTTAACCAAGGATATTCTAATAGTCGAATAAGGACATAGATTATCAAATATTATTTTACTAATGAATGAATGCATGATGTTAGACATCATAAAAATAACATCAATCCATCTCCCAAAAATTATATATAAGGGGGTAAGGCCTCATCGATAACCTGGCCTAGTTTGTTTCACGAGACCTACCGATGGTTCGAGGGGCTATAGTAGGCCGCACCCATAACTTACTAAGTCCAATGCATTCCACTTTTATCGAATAATAAAATTAAATATATGAAATTAAATAAAAGTTTCACATACCACTTCGAAATATTTGAATAACAATCATAAATGAAACTAAACTAATTAAATCATTGATAAATTCATGAAAGAAGTAACCTTTTACTCGGGAAAGAAGATTTATTTTTGAAAATCAGTTGAATTTTTCATAAATTCATATTATAAAAGATAATATCATTGAAAATAAAATGGAAGGACAATGAAATTATTATTTAGGAATAAATTATGTCTATCTGAAGTGAAAACATGTATAAAATTGATTAAAAATCATTAAAGATGAATCATTTTTCTGTCGTTTAGGGAAAATATTAAAGATCATTAAACTTGAAAAGGAAATATATTTAATATAAATCAATAAATATATATATATATTTATTCATGATAAAAAGATTTATTTTTTAAAAATATTCGTTTCTTAAAACGATTATGGAGTGTACTTGAAAATGGGTATGAAATTGGGAATTCCCTTTAATTGGGCTTGCTTACGAGGTGGATATTAAAATAAAACCTTATAAAAAATGTATTTCCCCATAAAATATAGATAAAAAGATATGAATAAATGTGTTAGGAAAATATAAAATTAATATAGAATAATTATATAAAAATAAAGAAGAATTAAATTGGGTTAAAAAGAGTGAAAGCACATTTAAAATAAAGAATGGAGGTTTGGGAAGAAACCATCACCACTGTGCAAAAATTCAAATTATATGCCTCATAAAATCTATATTCATTTGACGAAACATTTTATATAATGAATATAAATGATTTATTGATATGATACATCAAATTTAATCTATTCATACACCATATATAAGATATATTGGAAAATAAAACATATCTCATGGAAATAAAAGTGAGATGATTAAACCCGAACCTTATATTCAAAAGTGTTCTACACTTGTACCTAAAATCATGGAAAATGAAATTAGATTCATTAATAACATAAATAAAAACCTATTTAACATGTATTTTAATTAATATAATTTTAATATGTTTATTCTTGGTCTTTTTTATTAGTTATAAGATTCAATTCCTTTGTTCGGGAGTGTTCATTTCCTCAGTTTTTACTATTGGTTCACTTGAATACTTGTATCAAAAATCTCGTGCAATGTGAATAGCTATTAAAAATTAAAATTAAATGTCATTAATTAAAATACATAATATTAAATAGTTATATAAATCATTTGGTTATTTGGGATGAAGATCAATCATCATATAAGACGTTAGCAGTAAGCATTTAGATTATTTTGGCAGCTTTTCGATCATCAAAAAATAGTTTTGATTATATATTTAATTATATATATATATAATTGTTATAGAAAATTAAATAATACCTAATGAATGTAAAAAAGTATTTTTTAAAAATAAAAATTGTTTTATGATCAGACATTAATGTATAATTGAATAAACAATACATATTGTCCATGAAGGTGGTAGATCGACACCTCATAGATGATGTAATAATTTTTCGAATAAAAGGAAGAAGAGATTAGAATTTATGATGGGTTATTCCATTAACACAATTAAATTCAAGTATATATATTATATTGGAGTTAATATTTCACTTTGGGATAGTGAGGTGAGGAGAAAATAAGAAAATAAAATAACATGAAACAAGAGTAAAAGAAAACAGAAGAGTGTTTTACCTCTTAAAGTTATTCTTCTCAAGAACCTCCATATGGAAAATAAATTGGTATTTTATTAATACCAAAGTCTCCTATAAATTTATATGGAGGTTTGGGAGAGTATTTTTTATAAATTTTAAAAGCTTCAAGGCATTGTACTTGTGAGGATAAGGGGTAGTATTTATAATGGAGAAGATGGTTGTTTTCTCAATATTATATTCATTAGATTATTATTTTGGCTAAAGACTATGAATAGTTAGATTATTATCACAAAATATACTAAAATACTGAATTCTAGTTTTATTTTATGGCATTATATCCTTCATACATCATCTAAGACTCCATAAATCATGTATTTGTTAAATACCATAAAATACTATAATTCACTATTCACACAAATTCCAATACTATCAAAATTCCAAAAAATTCACCCTAACAATTTTTTAATGTGTATAATTCAAAATTGAACTTCGTTTTCTGAAAATAATTTTCCAAAAATGATAAATTTAATTTTTATTTAAAATCAATATTTATATTAAAAATACCAGTTTTAAGATAATAATTGATTTTATAACACTTTGAAATATTAATTACATTCTCACTAAATTATCTTATCATCATAAGACAAAAAATATTAAAATTTTAATATATTTTAATAAAACAAATTTTATTTTACATAATTATATTAATTATACAATTTTGAATAAATTATATGTTTCAAAAAAAATAACAAAACATTATTAATCATTTTTAAAATTTTTTTTTACTAATTCATTGATTTGAATATACCACATATTCTATTTTAACCAAACTAAATTTTATTTATACATTAACATGAAAGGTTATTGATTTAATGGCCACATTACTATACATAAAAAATATATCTTATCAAAGATAATAAAATTTAAGCGAAGTAAATTTTGATGTTACTCTTTCAAAAATAATTTTTATTTTGTCAAATAAAATATTTAAAAGTATCAAAATTTATTTTTAAAATATATTCACCATTAAAAGTTGGTAATATTTTGTTTCGAAAAGTATACACATTTAATGTGTAAAATTGTATTTATTCTTATCTTATGCTTCTAAAAATATTTTGGATGAATGTAAAAATATTTGATTGAATGTAGAATATATAAATTTCATTAATATCTTTTGATAATAATGTTTAATAAAATGTAATTATTAGAATAAAAAAGCTTTTTATAAAAATAAATCCTTTATGTTCATTTTTTTCATTTCTAATTAATTTGTAACCAATTTATTAATCTTATAAACATGTGTAATATATATTTTCAAAATTCAAAAAATATCATTCATTCATTACATTCCTAACATCTAGGTGATAACTATAGTAATTAAATAATAATATTTAATAATTTCTTAAGTGTTCATGTTGTCAAAGATGTTAAATTTAAAAAAAGGCATACCATAAAAATTGGGATGTTACATTCTCCCCACCATTAAAAAATTTCATCCATGTAATTTGAAAATGTACGTAGAAAATAAAAGGTTCATGCATCAAAATTTATTTATGAGAAATTCATTTTGGATGAAGGGTTAGTAAAATATCTTTTAATAATAGGGAATGTGAAAAGTGAAGGTCACCACAATACTAGGATTTAGAGTAAGAAGTCCTTAGTTGAAAGCGATAACATGGATTTGGAAGAGGAATATAACTATAATGTTTTGATGGAGAGTGATATAAAACATGGTCATTAGAAATTTAACCATGTGAAAACTATAAATCTTGTGATTGGTTAAATGACATCTAATTTATTAAAAATAAAGATAATTGTTTATTATTTTGTTTTGAAAATATTTTTCCTAGAGTTGAGGGATTATTTTAATATTCAGATAAAATTACTTGATTACTCTCCATGTAATAATAATAATCCCATTATTTAGTTATGATTAGATCTATTTTCACTTCATCTTTCACACCTAGAAAAGAATGTTCAAAATGAAAATTTTCTTGCCTGAAGAAATTTTATGAATCATAAGATCCATAACTCATTACTTCATTTATATTTTTACTATAAATAAAATAAATAAAATAAGTAATCTAATATGATTAATCATAATTTAATATTAATCAATAATATCCTTAATCTATTCCAAAATTATTTGACCTTTAGACTCATCCAAAATATATCTCCCCAAAATCAACGACCAAAATTTTAAAATGAAGTCCACTAAATTTAAAAAATCAACAAAACATAATATTCCCCAAATAATTTAGTTTTTGTTGTCATATACCAATTATATTAATACCTTAATATATTTAAAGCCTTAATGAAAACATGCATGGTTCCAAATACATAAAGAAGAAGTACTATTGTACAATTCTTATATATACCATGATTATTATGACTATATAATTACTGATAAAATAATCAAATTACATAATTCATGAATCAAAAAACAAGAATATTAGTCATTACACATCCTCTATGGTAGTAATATAATCTTGAAAATGATCTATTATCTTTTTTTATGTATCTTCCTTCGATGCTTGAAACATTGATTTGCATAGTGTTCCATCTCAGTACATTTAAAGTATTAGAAATTGGAAAATTCGTTCCATTCATTAAAATTATGTGTATGGAGGACTTTTTCATCACACATAAACCAAAATCCTTTTCCTCTTAAGAATATCAAGTATTTTTCTTCCACAATTACACATGTGTGAAAATAATTCATTACCTACATCCATTCATCTACATTTTCCTCAAATTTCACTTCACCTATTACTTCCCATTGAAGCCATAATACTTGGATAATTATTTTTCTATTTTGTTAGAACATTATATTATTTCTTCATATGATGAAAATATTTGGGATACTACTTACCTTTGAAATATTGTCTTAAACCCATCTATTAAATGATCATCCTTACTCTTTGGATTATGTGCATTGATTCAGTTACCATTCCTTCTGTTAGGTTCTCTTTCTAAATAAGGACATGCGCTAGTTTAGATCATAGAATTACGAAACATAATTTATAATCCAAAAAATAGGGAAATAATTAATATAAATTAAAAAAATAATTATGAGTTTCTAATCTCATAATCATGAATATTATTTCTTTTAGGAGATATTTAATATAAAATCCTTCGTAATGGTTTATAATAAAAATGTGAATTATCTAAACCATGTCCCCTAAGAGTGTAAAACTTAGTGTATAGTAAGGTCTATTATTGTGTACATGGTTATGTCGATTCTGGCCGGACACACCTTGTCTCAATTGTTACCCCTAGGTATATATGTTCTGGAACCACTTCCCCTTGTATTATTTATATAAGGATCTAATTCTAGTAAGATCCACATAATATCTACCATACAAAAAATCTAGGATGATATTCTATTCTATTAATCATTTTCTATCCTAGGGTTATGATACCTAATTTATTTTTTCTAAATCTATTTTCAAGGATTATAATAACCATTTTCATATCCCAACTATAAAGACCTTAACCCAAGCATCCTAGAGCTAGTTACATTCTTTATTACATTGGTATAATAAAAAATTAATTCACATCCTAAAGGACCAAATAGTGTTATAGATTTGGAAAACATGATAAATACATGTTTGTTACATTAAAACATAAAAAAAACAACAACGAAACTCAATATGAAACACACAAAAATCCAAGATTATCCCTTAAAGTCATTCAGAATACACATCTTCAAATCCTAGATAAAAATAAAACATAAAAAATGGGTGATCTCAGATGCATAGTAAGGGTAAGAAATACAACAGAAGCTATCATAAATAAACATAATCAACAAGGAATATTGAATTACTAAAAAAGCATGCCATTATAACATAATCTCAAGCATAATACATCTGGTGTGAAATATGTTTAAATAATTCCATAAATAATCTCTTGATAAAGAAACATAAACATGGATATTCTACTAGTAAAATACTCACATGGATAATCAATTAGTAATACCATAACAATGGAATTAATAATTACATACATAATAAACATAACATCAAATCCTCAACCAATAATTCTATATAAATTCATAAGACCTCAGAAAAAACCCAATCATGTTTGTCTCATTAGATATACCAATGCATCCAAGGGCTATAGTGGGCCACAACTTTCACTTACTTAGTCCAATGAATTAATCATATATCAAATAATCCATTTAAAGAGATATCCTTTAATCAATGTATCTCTTACCATATTGAAATATTTTAATCATAATAACAGTTGAAAATACTCTAATAAAATCAATTATATATTCTTGGAAAAAATTCCTTTTTTACTTTCGAAAGAAGAGTTTTTTTGGATAATCATTTGTATTTGCCATAAAATATGATTATAAAAGTGAATATCACAAAAAATAAAAGGAACAAAAAATGTTATTATGTATGAGGAATAAATTGTGTCCCACTAAATTAAAAACATGTTAAAAGAGTGTTTATGAAACATTATATATCAAACATTTTTTTACATTTTAAAGAAAATGTTAAAGAGCATTTAAATAATAAAAGGTACAATATTATATATTAAACAATAAATGAACCAAGTTTGTTTTTAATGATAAAAATAATTATTTTAGAAATATATTTACGTCATAAAAAAATTATTGAGTTTACTTGGAAATGGTTAAGAAATTGAGAAGTTCCCTTTAATGGGGCTTGCTTATCAGGATGATTTGAAAATATAACCATGTAAAATATATTTTCCTTCATAAAATAATGATAAAATGTTCTGAATACATGCATTTGAAACATATGAAAATAATTTAGATAAAATATATATAGATACAGAAGAATTAATTTGGGTTAAAATTGAGAGAAAACGTAACTCGAATGAAAAATGGAGGTTCAGGAGGAAACCATAACAACTGTGCAAACTATAAAACCGTAGGCCCCATAAATTAAGAAAATAATCTAATGAAACATTTAATACCATGAATATAAATATATTAATGATATTATACATTAAACGGAAGTATACATACACCTAAAATAAGAAATAGTGGCGAATACATCATATCTCATGGAAATAAAATTGAGATGGGAAAACCCTTACCTTGTGTAGAAAAGCATTCTTCACATGTATATAACATCTTAAATAATGAGATTGGACATATTTATAAGTTAATTAATAACATATTTAACATGAATTTTATTTGGTATTATTTTATGAAATTTATTTGTGGTCTTTTTGATGATTTATCGTATTAAATTCCATCATTCATGAGTGTTTTTTCCTTGGTTTTCATGATTGGTTAACATTTATACATGTACAAAAGATCATGTGAAATGGTAATAGATATCCATAGTAAAAATAATACTTTATTAATTATGATTCAGAATATTAAATGGATATATAAACCATCTTCTTATTTTTCAAGAGGATGAATCATTTGATAAGACATTAGCGATAATCATTTAGATTGTTTTGGCAGTTTTCGATCATCAGATACTAGTTTTGGTTCATGAATTAATATTATATATATATATATATATTTAGTATAACATTAAATAATCTTTAATAAATATATAAAATACTGGTTTAACCATAAAAATAGTTTTATGACCTGTAATTAAGAAAAATAGAAAAACTAAAACATGTCATCCATGAAGGTGGTAAATCGGCACCTCACATGCGATATTAGGACCCGACCTTAAAACATACATAATATTGAATTAAATGAATAATTAACATTAAGTATCTTTTCAGGTTTATAGTTTTATAGAATTAGGCCAAAACTATTACATTTAATTTCAAAAAAAATACAAAGTAGACACTTCTACTCGGTTTCTATTTTTTTAACAAAACAAGAACTCCTGAAAGAAAGGGTCATATCTACTTCCATGTTTAAGACAACATGACTTTTCCATGATCCCAATCTTGATCCTATTCCACATTATGTCCTGTGAAAAACATTTCAAAAACATGGTATGAGCATAGAAATCTCAGCAAGGGATACACAAAGAAGGAACACTGTTAGTTTTTCAATTCAATAAGTAAACCATGAATACGTTAACATAATCAATACTTTTCACCTTTATTATGTAGTAAAAAATCATCACTAAATAAAATATCACTACATAACCTTTTGTAACCAAAATATTACCATAAAAACCATATAAAGAATGCATAAAATATAAAGGTATCTTGGGTCATAAACATAATTTAATGGTATAAGCATACGGTCGTCTTCCACACATATCACTAAATGGAATAGCCAAACGGCCGACATCCATACCCAATACATTGAAGGTTATAATGTAACCACTCGTTCTGGTATTCATGACACTACTCTTCATTTGGTTTATCACATAACCACCCTTCAATTGTCCAATTACCATTATAAAATCACAAGTCATAAAAAAGATAAGAAGGAAAAGAAAACATTTCCACATTTCAATCACAATATACCAGTTAAATATATTGACAAAACAAATCCATTATCAAAACCATTTTTAGTACCATAATACATAAAAAGAGTATATGGTATTTATTTTGTTTTAAAAACATTACGGCTTGTTGAGGAAGCCAAAGATCAAATAATTCTCGCGGCGGTGGAAAAGGTCATTTTCACCGCTTACGTTAAAAGAATCATTCCTTTTTGTCATTTAGTAAAACTCTTCATAGAAAAATATTCTCTTTGAAAGGTAAAGGGTGTTTATATAGCGTATAAATGAATGTTGTGTATTAAACAAAATATTCCACAATGAAAGAATATTGAGATGAATTACCTTACCTCCTTCTCGACTTGACTCGATCATTCATTAATTTCCTGAATAATAAACTAATGTCAATTTATACTTGATTAAGAACATTTTTAAAGTTTATTATTCATTTCATATCAATTATTACCATGTTATAAACAATATTTAATCATTTAAATTAATAATGGTCATTTTGTCGATATTTGGTACTAGGGTAAAAAATGAACACCTTATATTTACAAGTTTCCCATGTGGTCAATATGCCATTATATCCAGAATGACATTAATTATTTAGATATCATATATATCATATATATCCATTATATAAATGTATTTATAATAGTAAATAACATTTCGAGGTAAGAAATGAAATGCACCGTTCATGGAGACGGTAAGCCGTACGTACGCATGAACGCTACTTTCATTTATATTTCTTATTTTAATGGAATTAAAAAACAATGATACATAGGTATATTATAATTAAAATATAATATAATATATAATATCTTTATCTATATCCTTTATATGTCCCACATATGGCATTAACGAGTCATATTACTTTGAGGGGGTGGTAGTCCGCAATTCCTCTAATGAGATTATCGCATTTACCCATAATAGAAACCATAAAATCATGCTATAAAGGGAAATTACAGAAGAATAAATAAAACATAAACATAATATATATCATATATAAATACAGTTCCGTCATAATGGACACCATTAGTGGCGGTTGGAGATATCTGAACAATCATCGTTTCGTGAGGTGTTAATTTGCCGTCCACAGAAACATTATGTTGTTCATTCGTTAGATGGATGTTTGTGTAAGTGTAGTTTGATTAATTCCCATAAAAACATCCTAGTATTTTTATGATAATTTTTTTTACAAAATAATGGAATAAAATGATTTTAGGGGATGGAGATGTAAAATAGAAGAAAACAATTTAAGAGAAACAGTTACCTTTAATTTGGGTAACTCCCTTTGGTTTGAACCAAATGACTTCTTGAAGTGCCGTCTGCCTAAGGTAAGGCATCTGGGAGGAGGAGAGGTATGTATGAAACATAATTGGGAATATTTTGGATGAGAAAAAAATATTTATATGTATGAGGAATTGATTTAAATTGGTCTCCTTTTATAAGGGAAAGGATGGGCTCTTTAAGAAAGTGTGAAAATATTATTTTATTATATAATGATATTCAGTTTCTAAAACTCCAAAAATCCTTAAAGTAGAAGATAAAAGGACTCATAGTCGAAATAATTTCATCCAATTAGTATTGGACATGTTTTGGATAATATTGTCAACATTACAATCTTATTTATTTAAATCATTTATTAATGATGAAAATACTGCATCATTATTGTGTCATAAATAATTTAATTTATTTGATGTATAAAAATTATAAACAAATACCATTATATAGGAAATATTTTTATATTTACAATTAATAATTATAGTCAAAATGATAACTTATATAACCTTATGTAAAAATTAATTTACTATATGATTTTTATTTATGTCATTTTGTCTTTACTTTAAATTAATTAATCTAATGTGTTATTATCACTCCCATGTGGCTCCATGGGGTCCAAAAATCAACCCAAGGAAGCCCTAGGTTGGCCATGACTCATCCAATAAGTTTAGGACAACTGTTAAGGTAATTTTGAATTATTATAATATATTTTAACCATGAATTACCCTATTTACCTTTAACCGCGGTAAATATAAGTCAAAATTTACTACTCACCAAAAAAAAATTTTCATCTTATTGAACAAAATTTTACTTACTAATAAAAACCATGTATGTAGGATTTTTAAATTTAATTCAAAGATGTGGTAAAACATCATTTAAATGAAAACTTCTGTTATTTTAACTACTACTAAGTGGTTTCACTAATAATCAAAAATTGAAGTTGTTCAGAAAAATATCAAAAAATCAGCCTATGATATATTAGATATTACAAATTCATAAATTATTTATATTTTTATAAATTCAAAAAATATAAGTGGAATTATTTAATTTAAAATTAATTCCCATTGTTAAAACAAATAGCGTGTTTTTAAGAAACAATAACTATCAAAAGATTAACACTTGTTTATGTCCAATTTCAATGTGAAATTAATTCCAATGACCAAAATTGGATTAAATAGTAAAAATATAATCTATTTAAACATTGAAAAAAATTAAATGGATAATATAACCATATAAATAAATTATATTAAAAGGAACTTTTGTATTAAAATATAATACTTTTCACTATTCATTAAAAATAAACATTATCAGAAAAATACCAAAAATTTACCCAAAGTAAATTTTGATGTCCCAATTCTAATAATGAATTTTATTTTGTCAAATATAACATATAAAAGTGACAGAAACTAGATTTAAAAAGGGTTCATCATCAAAAGGTGGTAAATCGACCCTTTAAAAAATATTAGACTCTTGCGTGCTTAAAATTGGATTCATTCACATTTTAAGCATCTAACTTTTATTGGATAAATGTAAAAACATTTAACAAACATGTATAATCATATTGTAGTTAGTTTCATTCATTACCACCAATACAATGGCTAGGAGTTAACTACCATTTAAAATAATAATATTATATTATTAGTATGCAATGTGAGATTTCAATGAAATCAGTTGTTGTGTATTGGGTACGCTATCGAACATAGCAACCCCTTTAAAGTAAAATTAGTATTTAATTCACAAATATTAGTAATTATGAAAAGTTTCTTATTCCTTATTTATCTGGGATGTTACATCTTTCCCCCCTTTTTGGAATTGCATCCTCGCAATTTTATTCATTTATCAAATAAGTGGGGGTATTTATCCCTCATAGCATTTTTAGATTCCCACGCTGCCTCTTCAACCATATATTTTTTCCACAAAACCATTACCTGGTGAATTAGCTTATTGCACAACACATGCTCTCTTTGGTCATGAATTTGAACTATTTGTTCCTCAGAAGAGATATTCTCTTCCAACTGAACTACCTCTTGTCCCAAAACATGGGATGAATCTGGTATATAATTTCTCAACATCGAAATATAAAGAACATTGTGTACCTGGGATAAATGTGGAGGTAAAGCCACTCAGTAAGAAACTGATCCAACTTTCTCCAGGATTTTATATGGTCCAATGAACCTCGAATTCAACTTTCCCTTCATACAAAAATGCATCACACTTTTCCAGGGAGAAACATTGAGAAAGGCATGATCACCTACCTCAAAAGAAATATCCTCCCTCTGGTTATCCACATAACATTTCTATATGCTCTGATATATTCTCCTGTTCTTCTAAATCAACTAAACTTTCTATGCCATCTTTTCTAAAAATTCTATTCCCATCAGCTTCCTTTCACCTACTTCATCCCAAAAAGTTGGAGTTCGACAACGCTTTCCATATAATGCCTCAAATGAATCCATCTGTATTCTAGAATGAAAACAATTATTATAGAAAAAATCAACCAAAGAAATATGTTGGTCCCAACATCGCTGGTAATCCATCGAGTAAAATGTAACATATCCTCCAAGGTCTGAATTGTTTTTTCTGACTTCCCATCTGATTGGGGATGAAAATCTATACAAAAACTTAATTCAGTACCCAATGACTTCTGAAGGCCTTTCCAAAAGTTAGAGGTAAACCTGGTATCATGATCAGATAAAATCGTGAGGGGAACTCCATGCAACATGACTATCTCTTTAACATACAACTGAGAATGTTGATCTAGAGACAAAGTATCTCAAATATGAAGGAAATTAGCAGATTTATTCTATCGATCAATAATAAACTAGATTTCATTATTACCTCGATATGTTTTTGGTAATCCTACAATGATGTCCATGGATATAATTTCCCATTTCCACTCTTGCACCGGTAAAGGCTGAAGCATTCCTTTCAATAACTTCCACTCTTCTTTAACCTGCTGACATGTCAAACACTTCACTGAAAAATCAGCAATATCTCTTTTCATTCCATCCCTCCAATAATACTCTCATAGATCTCTATAAATATTAGTACTACCAGGATGAACTGAAAATGGAGAACTATGAGCTTCACATAACAACTCACTCTTTTACTGTGAATTAGAAGGCACACATAATCTCATTCCAAACCTCAAAACACAATAATTATCAATGTTAAAATCTAGAAACATACCCTTATGAACCAACTCTACCTTTTTTTGTAACTCACTGTCATCTTTTTGTGCTTGATTTATTCTATATGAGAGAAATGACTTCGCTAACACCTGAAACAAAATAGTAGAATTTCCTACACCAAAAACTTCTATGCCAAAGCTTATCAAATCCAAAACCAAAGGATCTCCTTCCAAACGTAGCATGGTTAATGAAGCATTATTTTTTTGACTCAAAGAATCATCCACTTTATTTTATTTTCCCGGATGGTAATGGATCACACAATCATAATATTTTATTAATTCTATCCATATCCCCTATCTCATGTTCAATTATTTTTGAGTGAATATATAATTTAAACTATTGTTATCAGTATATATTTCACACTTCACTCCATAAAAATGATGCCTCCAAATTTTTAAAGGAAAAACAACTGCTGATAATTTCAAATCATGTATTGGGTAATTTAAGTCATGTGGTTTCAACTGACGAGAAGCATAAGCAATTACCTGATCATTCTGTATAAGGACACATCCAAGTCCTTTCAACGAAGCATCATTATAGATAACAAACACACCATTTCTGGATGGTCGTGCGAAAACTAGAGCATTAACCAATCCTCTTTTCAATTCCTAAAAACAATTAACACATTCTTTTGTCCAAATAAACATAACGCCTTTTCGAGTTAACTTAGTCATTGGACTAGATAACCTTGCAAAATATTCAACAAAACTCCTGTAATAACCTTCCAAAACAAGAAAACTACAAATCTCAATTATATTTGTGAGTCCTGGCTATTCTTCAACAACTTTTTTTTAGTAGGATCAACAATTATTCAATTTCATGAAACAATGTCACCAAGGAAAGAAAATTTTTGCAACCAAAACTCACACATGCTGAATTTCCCAAAGAGTTTATTTTCTTTTATGGTTTTCAAGATAACCCTTAAATGAATTTCATGTTCCTCTTTACTTTTGGAATAAACTAAAATATCACCAATAAACACAACCACCATTTATCACTTGAATCAACTAAGCCATCACTGCAATAAACTATTCAATTCTGAGTCAGACCATATCAGGATGTTGATTTGGAATGTAATTTCACTCTGTATGACATCCCATCATAACTGCCATATTTCCTCTATAAAAAACTATTATCAAAACAGAAATATATTTGGCCAATAAACATGGTAATCTATTAATGCTATATCATTCCAATATTAACATAAATTAATTTATGGATATTAGTTTAATAATACCCTAACACCTAAAGTTATCTAAACCGACCTTTGTTACCAACAATAAGGACCCGACCTAAAAACATACATAATTTTGAATTAAATGAATAATTCACATTGAGGATCTTTTTAGGTTTATAGTTTTAGAGAATTAGTCTATAACTATTACATTTCATTTCGAAAAAATACAAAGTAGACACTTACAATAAGATTCTATTTTTTCACAAAACAAGAACTCTTGAAAGAAAGGGTCATGTCTAGTTACATGTTTAAGACAACATGACGTTTACTTGATCCCATCCATTACCATATTACACATTATGTCCTGTGAAAAATATTTCAAAAACATGGGATGAGCATAAAAATCTCATTAAGGGATACACAAAGAAGGAAAACTGTTAGTTTTTCCAAACAACAAGTAAACCCTGAATACGTTAACATAAGTAATAATTTTCACCTTTATGAAGTAGTAAATACTCTTCACTGAATAAAAGATCACTACACACCCTTTTTAAACCAAAATACTACCATAGAACCCATATAAAGAACACATAACATAAAAAGGTAACTTGCGACATAAACATACTAAAATGGAATAACAACACGGTTGACTTCCACACATATCACTAAATGGAATAACCATACAGCCGACATCCATACCCAATGCATTGGAGGTTATAAAATAACCACCCATCCTGGTATTCATAGCACCACCAGTCATTTGGTTTATCAAGTAACCAACTATCAAATGTCCAAGTACCATTATAAAATCATTAGACATAAAAAAATATAAAGGAAAGAAAACATTTCAACATTTCAAAAAAAATATCACTTAAATATATTGACATAACAAATCCATTATCAAACCCATTTTCAATACCAAAATACATAAAATAGTATATGGTATTTATTTTCATTTAAAAACATTACGGATTTTTGAAGTATCCAAATATCAAATAATACTCGCGGCGGCAGAAAATGTCATTGTCACCGCTTACTTTAAAAGAAGAATTCAATTTTGTCATTTAGTAAAATGCTTTGCAGAAAAAGATTCCATCTGAAAATTCATGGGTGTTTATATAGTGAATAAAAGAAAGTCGTGTATTAAAAAAAATATATTCCTCAATGAAAGGAGACCGAGACGAATTCATTTACCTTGTGTCCGACTTGACTCGATCGTTCATTAATCTCTTGAATAATAAAATAATGTTAATTTATAATATCTTAAGAACCTTCCTCAAC
The DNA here is from genome assembly GCA_963277665.1 of Viscum album. Lineage (NCBI taxonomy): Eukaryota > Viridiplantae > Streptophyta > Magnoliopsida > Santalales > Viscaceae > Viscum > Viscum album. The sequence continues at coordinate 51,805,619 of OY728138.1, read as the reverse complement.
TTTATTATTCATTTTATATAAATTATTACCATTTTATAAATATTATGTAATCATTTATGTTAATAATGTTTTTTTGTCAATATTTGGTACTAGAGTAAAAAATGAACATCTTATATTTACAAGTTTTCCATGTGGTCAATAGTACATTATTTCCAGAATGAAATTCATTATTTAGATATCATATATATATTATATATATAGTATATAAATTTATTTATAATAGTACATAACATTTGAAGGTACGAAATGAAATGCACCGTTCATGGAGATGGTAAGCCGTACGTACGCATGAACGCTACTTTCATTTCTATTTCATATTTTAATGGAATTAAAACATAATAATACATAGATATATTATAATTAAAATGTAATATGATATATAATATCATAAAATCTATCCTTTATACGTCCCATATATGGAATTAACGAGTCATATCACTTTGATGGGGCGGTAGTTCGCATTTCCTCTTATGAGATTATCGTGTTTACCCATAATAGAAACCATAAAGGAATGATATAAATGGAAATTACAAAAGCATAAAGAAAAAAAAGACAGAATATATATCATATATAAATACAGTGCCATCATAATGGCCACCATGAGAGGTGGTTGGAGATATTTGAACAATCATTGTTTTGTGAGATGTTAGTTTGTTGTCCATAGAAACATTATGTTCTTCATCCATTAGATGAAGGTGTGTGTAAGAGTAGTTCGAATAATTCTCATAAAAACATCCTAGTAAATTTAAGATACTAGTGTTGTTAAAAAATAAAGGTAAAAAAATAGTTTTGGGGTTGGAAAAGTAAAATAGAACGAAACAATTTAAGGGAAACTGTTACCTTTAATTTGGGTAACTCCCTTTGGTTTGAACCAAAGGACATCTTGAAGTGCCTTCTGCCTAAGATAAGGCTTCTAAGAGGGGGAGAGGGATGTAGGTAGTGTAATTGGGAAGAGTTTGGATGGTCCAAAAGGCTTGAGATGTGTGTGGAATTAGTTATAAGTGGTCTCATTTTATAAGGGAGAGGAGGGGTTCTTTAGGAAAGTGTGAAAATATTAATTTATTATATAATGATATTCAGTTTGTAAAGGCCCAAAAATCATTAAAGTATAAGATAAGATTACTAGTAGTCTAAATATTGTCATCCATTCAGAATTTGACATGTTTTGGATAATATTTTAATCCTTATAATCTTATTTATTTAAATCATTTATTAATGAGGTAAATACCGCATCATTATTGTGTCATAAATAATTTAATTTATTTGATGTCTAAAAATTATAAAAGAATACCATGATGTAGGAAATATTTTTATCTTTCCAATGAAAATTTTTATTCTAAATTATAACTTATATAACCTTATTTAAAAATTAATTTACTAAACGATATTTTTTTATGTCATTTTTGTCTTTACTTTAAACTAATCAATCTAAAGTGTTATTATCACTTCTAAGTGGATCCATGGGGTCCAAAAATCAGCCTAAGGATTCCCTTGGTCGGCCATGACACATCCAATAAGGTTAAGCCAAGTGTTAAGGTAAATTGGAATTATTATAATATTCTTTTAACCTTGAATTACCATATTTACCTTAAACCGCAATAAGTAAAAGTAAAACGTTACTATTCGCCAAAAATTATTTTAATCTTATTGAACCACATATTACTTACTAATAAAATACATGTATGTCAGATTTTAGAAATTCAATTCACAGAAGTGGTAAATTTACATTTAAATGAAAAATGTATTTTTTAACTACTACTAAGTGGTTTCACTATTCATCAAAAATTGATGTGTTTTCAGAAAAATACCAAAAAATCAGCCTATTCTATATTTGATATTCTGAATTCAAAAATGATTTATATTTTTCTAAATTCAAAACATAGAAGTGGTATTATTTAATTTAAAATTAATTATTTTCGTTAAAATAAATATCGTATTTTTAAGAAACAATAACTATTAAAATATTGACACTTTTTTATATCCAATTTCAATGTGAAATTAATTAAAATGACCAAAATTGGATTAAATGGTAAAACTATAATCTATTTACTCTTTAAAAAAAATTAAAATGATAATCTAACCAAATAAATAAATTATATTAACATGCACTTTTGAATTAAAATACAATATTTTTCACTGTTCCTTAAGAAATGATCTTTCTTAGAAAAATACCCAAAATTTACCCAAAGTAAATTTTGATGTCCCGATTCTAAAGAAGAATTTTATTTTGTCAAATAGATCATATAAAAGTATCAAAAAGAAGATTTAAAAAGGGTTCACCATCAAAAGGAAATAAATCGACCTTTTAAAGAATATTAGAGTATTTTGTGCTTAAAATTGGATTAATTCACATTTTAAGCCTCTAACTTTTATTGGATAAATGTAAAAAAGAATATCAAACATGTATAATCTTATTGTAGTTAGTTTAATTCATTCCTACCAATATAATGGCTCAGATTTAACTACCATTTAAAATAATAATATTATATTATTAGTGTGCAACGTAAGATTTCAAAGAAACTGGTTGTTACGTATCGGGTACGCTATAAAACATAAAAACCCTTTTAAAGTAAAATTAATATTTAATTCACAAATATTAATAATTATGAAAAGTGTATAATTCTTTATTTATCTAGGATGTTACATGCAATGTTTCCCTTTTTAGAATAAAAGAAAGAGGATGAGAGAATTGATGATGGGTTATTCCCTAAACACAATAACCTTAAATTATTTAAAATATACTAGAGTCATATTTTCAATTTTAGATAGGAACGTGAGGATTATATGAGAAAAAAAGAACATGAAAAGAAATTACATGAAAAAGGAATATGGGTTTACTTCTTGAACTAATTCTCCTTAAGAACTAACTAAGGGAAAAGTAATTTATCCTATATTGAGAAAAATGGCTCCTAGACATGGGGAAAAAGAATAGGAGAGTATTTGGTAAAAGGTTGACATGATTCAAGGCTTTTGAGGTTTGAGGATAAGGGGTCATGAGTGGTGGTAATTGTAGTTGAGAATTTGGGTGTTTTCTGATTATTATATTCATTAGTTTATTATTTTGGATAAATTATTTGAATAGTTTTAGAATTATCACTAAATATATTAAAATAATAAATTATAGTTCAAAATTACGGTCTTACATTATCCCTACATCTTCTATTATTCAATAATTCATGTATTTTTTAAATACCTTAAATTACAGTATTTCACTATTCCTAAAAATTCAAATATTTTTGAAATATTCCAAAAAATTCTCTTTAAGCATTTTTCAATGTTTTGAGTTCAAAAATGAACTCCATGAAATGAAAATAATTTCTTAAATATGAGAAATATAAATTTTAATTAATATATTTATTTATTTAAGAAAATATTTTTTTAAAATTATAACTGATTTTAAAAAAAATTGAAAAATTAATTACGATAACATGAAATTATATTATATTCATAAGAAAAAAATATTAATTTATGAATATATTTTATGAAAATATTTTTTTAAACCATTATATTATTTATAAAATTGTAGAACATTTATGTTTCACAAAAATACATACACTTACATTATCAAATTTTAAAAAATTATTTACTTATTACATTATATAAATATACATTATTTATATTTATAAGATATGAAAATTTTATTTATAATTTAACAGGTGAGTTTATTGTTCAAATGGCTACATTACTATTCATCAAAAATGAAATTATTTAGAAAAATTTATAAAACTTTAATCAAAATAAATTTTGTTATTAAAATTTTAAAAATGAAGTTTATTTTTGTCAAATATAATTTGTAAATGTGCCAAAATTTATTTTTTAAACATGGTCCCCATTAAAAGGTGGTAAGATTTCGTTGAAAAAAATATATAATTTGTGTGTGTAAAATTTGATATATTCTTATCTTATACTTCTAAAAATATTTTGGATGAATATAAAAATATTTTATAGAATATATTATATATAAATTTCACTAATATATTTCAGTAACCGTTTTTAATAAAATTTCACTGTGGGCATAAAAATAGTTTTTAAAAAAATACAACCTTTATGTTCAATTGGTTTTCTTTTTTAGTGAATTTGTAACTAATAAATCAATCTAATAAACATGTGTAATCTATATTTTCATAATTTACATAATCTCATTCATTCCATCCATTCCCAACATCTAATATATAACTATAATAATTAAATAATAATATTTAATCATTTTTTTGTTTTTAATTTATCAATTAAGTTAAATTTAAAAATCAGAATACCATATAACATGGGGTGTTACAACTAACCACTTTCATGACCACTAATACTAACCCATAAAAATTTTATCATTATTATCTGAACATCATGAACATATTAAGGATACATTCCCAAAATCATATTTTTTAAAAGATAAACCTACAAGAAAATAACATCTCTTGGTTACTAGTACTATTCATCACATGCTTCAAATCATTAAAAAATAAGTATTGTAGTGCAATCCTTATATATCTCAGGATTATTATAACAAGAGAATCACTGATAATATCATTATTAAATCTCAATTCCTAATCACTTTAATCATTCCACATCATTCATAAACTAATAATTACATTTCATAATCTTATTCATTAATATCTCCTTCCTTCATATGTCATTTGTTATCTCATAATCATCAGAAATATAACCATGCTGGTTATCTTCACAAGATTTCCCCATAGGACATCAATTTTAATAATTCTCATACCATCCACATTTAAAACATTCAACTGTCGATAATGCCTCAGGGTGGCCATTATTCTCATCCATTTAATTAATATTACCTTTCATTTTTCCTTAAAAATTAGTTTCCTTATGTACATCATTTCCAGACCTAAAACGACTTTAAGTTCCTCTAATACATTCACTTGGGTGATTCTTCTCACATTCTCAACATATAGGGAACTAATTTTTTTCATCCTTAGCCTCCTCCAACCGAGATCTTAGATAAATCATTCATTTTCTTCTATGGTGAGTCCAAGAGTTGGTTAAGGTGCCTTTTTTAATTCATATATTATGATAATTGATTAGGAATAACCACAATTGTGATTACCCCAGTTTTTATTTGATTTGGTTCTCATCAAGACATTGTCTATCATTAACCTAGTCCATTCTAGTTTTATCCATTGACTGAATCAAAAAATCATGGTGTAATAAACACTAATCATAGTGATATGGTCGATAATAATCATTTATAGGACGTTTAAACCATTAAAATTTCTCAATATAAGAACCCTTATTCTTAACCTAGGTTTTCCATTATGATTTACAAATCTATAGGATGATATAATATATGTAGAATTATCCTCAGAATTAGTCATTGGGTTATATTCTATAATATATGTTTTTTTAAATATAGTTCCCAAGGATTATAATAAAATTTATTTGATATTAATTATAATGATGTTGAACCTAGTAGAACAAAGCCAATGGTTAATTTTTTACATTAGAAAAAGATACAAGGAAACACATCCCAAAGAACTGAATAGTTTAGTAGTTAGGTAAACTAGATACATACAAATAATACACATTAGATTTTAAAACATAAAATATAGAAATATTTTCATTGAGAAATAAATTATTCCCCTTATTGTATCAATGCATATCAATCATCAAAAACTTCATGGAATCCAAGCGAAAGGAAAAGAAATAATAGTGAGATAAAATGCTAAGTAATGGATTAGTATAGTGGAAACTATCATGAATTAATAAGTATAATCAATATGGAAACGTTAATAACAAATAAAAAATTCCATTTAAATAATTTTAGAAGGAAAAAATAATATGGAATGGTAAATAACTGAAAACACATGCCATTTAATCAATGAACTGAAAATGAAATGCATCCATAGATAATATCATATTCAAAATATAATGGATAATAATAACTCAAAATTAATGAAATTATTAATTATTTGACATAAATATTCCCAGGAATAATACACCTTTACCATCAATATCTTTTTGAATATTGTTTAGAATACTACAGTCAATACCTTTCACAAGATAGTTTAAGACATTCTAGTTACAAACATTTAGCGTTTGTCCAACTGATTTTTCCTTAGGAGACTACTGATTCATTAGGGGGATTTTTTAAATAAATTCCCCATATATTTTTTAATATCCAAATAATTCCTCAGATATCTGATAATATTTTTAATTTATAATAATGTTCTATATCACCAATTATCTATATTGATTAAAAGATACAAATTTATCAATATTTTTCTAAAAATAAATTTACCTTCAATGTAGTACATCATATGTAGAAGTAATTTATGTTATAAGAAATAAACATATCCATAAAAAATAATATGAATATTTAGGGTAAATCTAATGTCATGTGATCACAACAAAGTGAATATTTTAAGGGAACATTATTAATTACCAATAATGAATCAAGGAATTGAATGTCAATACTTTCCATAATCAAAATAATCATAAACCATCCAATGGAATATTAAGGATAGTATAAATACAATATATATATATACCCATTGGTGCTATGATATTGGGTTATTATCTTTTATGAAGATAATTACCAAAAAATATCTTTATAAATATTCTGGATAAAAATATCCTTTTTATATTGAAAATCAATTTGAAAATCCCTTTTTAAACCTAAAATTTATGAAAACATAATGAAAATAATTTTCTATTAAAATATCCAATGAATCACATAAAATAAAATTTAAAATATTTTAGTGTTTATGACTTCTAGAAATCTAGTTCATGTCATACATGTCAAAAACAATGTTTTCCTTCATTTTTTTGAAAAAATCCAAACATGTATTATTTTGAAGATGACATAATATTCCTTTTAATTTTTTTAAAGATTAAAAATTGTTTTAAATTACATTTATGAATAATATTTAATACATTAAAATATGTTTTAAAAATTTATAGAAAACAAGGTTTTGGAACAAAACCTAATTTCGATAGAACATAGAATTGAAGTTGGGTTTTCGTGAAAACATTTTCTAAAACATTTTTTGTACCAAAGAGTGAAAAGTGGTAAAATTAATTGAAAATTATCATTAATAACCACATTATAAAAATTTATTGGTTTTATTAAACAATTATAAAATAATTTACTTCAATTTAAATTCAAGGGTAAACAATCTTCATTAGAATTAGATTGCGACATAAACTCTTAAAATTACCATAAAATTGAAGTAAAAATTAATCAATGAATATATTATGCGTATCATATATAAATACGCATAAATAATGTTTAAATAACATAAGAGGTAATAATAATTCATTATACACATAATCATAGAATGAAATTATCAATGAATTGGAATATTAATACAATGAACAGAAATTAAGTTAAGAAATTCATTACTAATTTGTAATCTGTGGAATTGTATACCCCACGAAAGAATAACATTTAAAAAAGATTCAATACAATGAAAATAAAGTTATCAATGATATTATATACTGAAGGGGTAGTACATAAATTATAAGAAATAATTAAGTGGTGAAAATGACATATCTCCCACATAAATAAAAGTGAGATGAAAATACTTTACTTTACATATTCCTTTAATTAAAAATGATGTATCCTATAATATAATCTTTTAAATAATATTTTTAATTTAAAAATTAACAATATTTTTATTTATGGTGTCATATGTGATCCTATTATATAATCGTATCCCTCATTTGTTGATAATAACTCATTAATACAAATGTTTCGGTTGTTACCAGTTTCATTTTTCTATACATGTTTTGTCATTTAAGCCATAGTTATATTGAATATAATATAGATAAAAATATATAGAAGTATATAAATGTTGTAGATATAATATTTAATCATTAAAGTCTTTTTATAACTATTCTGGATAGTTTATCATCAAAAATGAAACTCATCCCTTTGTGGAGATGGTAAGTCGTACGTACGCACTAGCGATGATATCATTTCTATATGGTTGAGATGGAAAGGAAGTGCATGATATATTAATTTTTAAGAATAAATTTTATATCATAATTATCACATATATCCTTTATTTTCATCATTTTAACCATCCCTGAATAATGGTAATGGAAAATGAATTACACCGCTACGTGGAGATGGTAAGCCGTATATACGCATGTGTTGTGCATTCGTTTTTCATAGGATGGATAAAAGGTATAATATGGTTGTTTCATAATAATAATAACATATAATTATATAGATAATACTGGATTTATTATTTTATTAGGGAAATAAAACATGAATAAGAAGATGAATAAGAAATAAACTAGAAATAATTGGTAACGATGATTACCTTTTCCTCGATATAATTCCTTTAGATCTCTTATTAGGGACACTAGGGTTGATATTGTTAGAATAAAAGAACCTCCATAACATGGATATGTAATTTGGGAAGATAAACTTTCGTTTTTTGGAGGATCTAGATAACTAAATGTGTTTTAAAGAAGTTAAGGAGTTCACTTTTATAATTTAGGTGAGGAGCACTTCAAGAATTTGTTTAAATATTTCTTTAATATAAATTATTTTTAAATTTGAAATTGATCCAAACATACTAATTTAAAATATAAGATGATTATGGGTGAAAAGAACCTCATAAAATTAATTTTATATATATATTGACATAATTTATACCCTTATATTTTTGTTATATATATATATATATTATTTGACCTCTTTTACACTTACCATGAAAACATGAATTTGTACTCAATGTGGGGAAATATTGTTACTATATAATGAAAAACACCATAAATTTATCATTTATAAAATTTTAAACCTTATCCCAATTTTTTTAATTTAACATTTTTATGAATTTTATATCATTTAATAAAATAGTATTTATTATAAAATTTTCATAATGTCAATTTTTAGAACTATTCATTACTTTCTCCTAAATAAAGTCAATATGAAAAGATAATTTGAAACAAAATAATTTAATAAATCCCAAATATGTTAAGGTCATTGAAAATTATTTTTATGACTTTAATTATCTCAAATTAAATTTATTTTAATGTTTTTATCATTTATTTTATTTTCTAATTAATGAAATAATTACTAAATCAGTTTTGTGTAAGCATTTAAGGAAATAATTTCTCCAATAAAAATTAAACTTAAATATATATGATGAATATAATTTTTTTATATTTATAATTAATATTTATAGATTAATATATATTCTAAATAACACTAAAAAAATGTTATAGTTATTAAAATCATGAATGTGACATCATTAACTTTTCTTTAAATAAAATATCACAAAGATCAAATCTCTTATTAATGGTGAACAATGGCCATATATCTGATCCGTGAATTATTATGCACAAAAATAACTCATCCTATAAAATTTATTCAATTTTTAGAGGCATTTTCTATTCCTTATCATTTATAACCAATATTACCTAATTTACACTTTACCATGGTAATGAAAATTACCAAGTTACTATACATATTAGTCCAAAATAAAAGTAAGATATTAAATACAATTTGAAATTTTTGATTGAAATATTGAATAAAATTTTCATAATTAAAATAAAAATAGTGTTTGAATTTAATATAAAATTAATCTCATAAAAAATTGTAAAGAACAATTTCTTTTTTGAAAAATGCATTTTTATGCCAAAAATGTACTTATACTAAAATAAGGTATAATAATGATTTGGGATGTAAATAATTATATTATCACTGACTAAATAGTAAATTATTTTCATTTATATAACATTAAAATTATAAAGGACTTTTTAATATATTGAAACTGATAGTTTAAAAAAATATGTATTTTTTCACTACTCACTTGGAAATCAATCTTATCAAAATATTATAAAGAAATCACCAAAATAAAATTTTAATATTATTATTTCAAAAATGAAGTTATTTTTATATAGTTAAATTTATTAATGTTTCATAAATTTAGTATAATATTTACTCAAGAAAAAAAAATTTAAGATAACATATTTTTTGACGAATAAAATGATTTTACGTAAAATTTAGTTCTTATTAAAAAAATATAAATTAATAAATTAAAAACTAAATGGAATATTATATATTTCACAAAATGTTTACTACTATTAATTATTTAAAAATTAGTGGTTATTTTATAATGATCACATAATAATATTTCATTATTTGTTTAAGTTGAGTGTTGCATGCTAAGTAAGTTATCCATGAAGATAAATTTAAAAATAGACATTCCATCAAATCATGGGGTGTCATATATCCTTGGTTTTTTCTTTATAACATAAAAAGGGTTATCCCATGATTATATTATAGACAACATGGTTATATTTTATAATTTATTTTTTTAGATGATATAAAATTCTATATTTATGAAATTTATAATTATTATTATGCATATAGTTTTAAAAAAGAAAAAGGAAAATGTATTTTAATATTATATGAAATCCATATTAAAATAGTGTATTTTTTTCATAAATTTTTATTCATAACCTTGCATGGATTCTTTATCATTTATATAGGATTTTTATAGAACCTGTTTTGGCCACCCTGCTGGATATGATTATATACCCACTATCAAAAGGTATGCTTTAATGCATACACATATGTTATTTGTTAACTTTCATTTTAGATAATTAAGAGGTGTGGTCAATCTTGATTTTCATTGGAGGTAATTATATAAAATATAGATATCAGGTATGGTGTCAAAGGATGTCTCTAGTGGATAGAAACTACATAAGACATATTTTTTATTTTTTAAATTTGTTATAAAATGATGGTATGAATCCAACGAAATTATCATTATAATTTCAATGTTTATATTATCATATGCATGTTATTATATTTTATTTTATTTTAAATTTGTAATGAAATATAATTTATGGATTAGTGGTGTTAGAGAGAAATCATTTTTCTATGGGGTATTTTTATCCAATGTTGTTTGTCAGCCTCTTTTGGAAATAAAGGAAAAGATGACTAAGGAAAGTGGTGGGATAGATCAATTCTGGGGTAATTCAAGTTGATTTGTTATTATAATTATACACTATATAGTGTCATAGTTATTAGTAATTTCTAATGTCTAACATATATCGATGCACCAAAAAACTGATATAGAGGACCTCCCAAAATAGATGAGATCCCCAACTAGATTGATCACCAAATTTTCATGGGTTTTCCATTAGGAGATAATAAAATTGATTAACATTGATTATATAAAAATAATAAAATGAATAAGAATCAAGGGAAAACTATTAATTCTCTTACAACCTATAATCTGGTGGAAGACTCATCATTATTGAGATTAATAGGGAATATGATAGAAATACACATAGTATATATGGTCCCCTATAAATATATTTATATTTGGTTATAATGTAATCCTTTACTTCATGCTCATTTAAACTCAAGGAGTTAAAATTTTAACCGATGTAGAATATAACTCAATTAAGTGAGGACATGATACATATTTCCATTATAATAATATAGACAAAAACATATAATTTAAAGCCTTAAAACATGAAAACTAATATCATAGTGATATATTACTGAGAGGAACTCTTAAAATAAGGCTTGATATCATCATATTCTCCACTATCTACTGATTATAACCGATGTTTATTAAAACATGTTTCTTGGAAAATATCTTCATCAATCAATCTTGTAGACATTTTTTGTTTGAGCTTTAGAAGGATTGAAGATATGACTGATAGAATTATATCTTCAAATAAACCATCTGTAATGTGATGTGATAAACCCACTATGTAACCCAAACATATTAATCATTAATCATTATTTTTTTTAATTTAATGATGTTTTTATGTGTGAAATCATAATTTGGGTAAATTTCATATATTACACATATAACATTCATTGTCTTGGAAGAAATAAAAGGGGATCATGTAGGATCAAAATTTATCCATTATGGAATGAAAAATCTCACACATAGTTTGGTAGATGGTTTAATCATGTCTTAAATTTTTTTAAATTGTTCATTATTTTTAATTTGAGAGTCTAATTTGGAATATTCTGCTTCCCATTTTCTTCAAGAATATATTTCCTTTTAAAAAGAAAATACCCCTTGGTGATTTCCTCTTCCTTATCCATTTTTGCTTCAGTATTTAGTAATTTATTGTTGAAATTGAGTGGTCAGGAATTATTTTCACTCACTCATCATTTATTCCTCGTCCTCGTATCTTCCTTTAAGATAACATTATATTGTGTGTTAATTTTCCCACTAGTCCTAGTCCATGATTGAGGATTTTTTCATATAGTGTGTGTAGAACCTATATTTAATCCATGTCTACATGTATTCATTCAAGTCATGTGGTTTTCATTGATCTAAGGTATATGATTACATAATTTCCCCTCAATTTCAAAAAACATTATTTGCTTGGGTATATTATCTTGTTTTCCATTAGAAAAAATACTCTTATAATTATTTATCTTTGTTTTATGTGAAATATTTATCCCTTTTTGAGAGATAATGTGTGGGAAAAAGATTTCTACATGTGAAAATGCTAAAATTTTGTTATATGCGATTTTTCATGTTGAAATGCATAAATTTCATTTACACCCTCGATACAAAAAAATGATTTTCAAATAAAAACTATTTGAAAAGCCATTTAAACAAAAATAAAATAAAATAATCACATAAAATAGTAACACAGCCGGCCTAAAAAATTCATAATAGTAATAATAAATATGTTAAAACCAATGTAAATATAGGAACATAATATTCCAATAGAAAGACTTATTAAGTAGATAGAACAACCTCAATATGAAATAATCTCATCAAATTTATCTAATACCATATTTAATGGAATAAAGGGATCACCACAAGCCTATAACAGTAATAAATTTCATTAAAAACCCATCTCTAACCCTATATTAACCCCCCAATTGAAAACTAGGGTTCCATAACCTGAATATTGGAATGAAAAAGGAAATAAAAGAGGAATAGAGAATAAGTTCAAGGGAAATAAACACATGCATTTAATAATCCACAATTTTTGAAGAGTGACAACCAAAAAAGAATGTAGGATAAATTTCCTCATTATGATGGATGATTCCCATATAAATGGGGAAAAAATAGAAAAAATGTTATAAAATCATTAGGAGAAAATATCTAATTTAATTTTTTTTAGAAAATTGGGAAGACCACATATTTTGGATACATTATTATGAAAAACATTTTCCAATATTATGGGATCCATTTTTGAATTTCAGTGATGTCACATGGATTGTCTACATAGTTTCTCCTAAGCATGTTCCAACCATAAAGGTCAACCCAAGCATAAAATTTTGTATCATAGTTTCTCTATAATGTCATATGGTTTAAAAAACCGTTCTCTAAGCATGCAAATTTTCACTAGTATCCCCTTAACACCTCTACATAGTTGGGTGTACGGTCAACACTAATTTTATAGTAACCATGCATATAAGTATATTTCTATTGTTTTTTCCATATTAAAACTCCAACCCCGAAAAATATAAATTTATAGAAAATTGGAAATAAATATTTAAATAAAGACTTACGAGTGACATAATGGGTGTCACAATACTCCACATCAGGATAATTTATTCCCAAAAACATACTCAATATTATAGACCTTAGAAAAGGTGAGGCCACTACTTTCTCACCAACACTCCAAGCTCACACAGATTATGGATATCATAGCAACACTACCACATAAAATAAAACATAGAATAAATTTACCATGAAACACATGCCCTGATAATCCATGATACATACATGTTTCTCAAAAATAGATCCATTAAGCTCCACCTTTAGATCCTCTCACTCAATCACATGAGATGAGTTTTGATGGTAGTTCTTTATCTATGATACATGGAAAAAATCATGAATATTTGTAGTTTGAGATGAAAACTGTAGCTATCATTACACCATTCAAAAGTAATCCAAAATCTCAAATGGTCTAAATTACTACACAACCATCTTACCCCATTAATCTAATTGATGCTTTCTCAATTGTGGAGAAACCTTATAAAACACCCAATCACTAACCTAAAATTAAAATAATCAATTATGAAAAACAATATAAGATTTTCAATAACTATGATTTATCTCCAAAGTTTTCTGGATCAACGTCAACCTCTATATCATCCCTTGTATGATGACCAACCTCAACAAGGAGCACTCAACAAACTCCAGTCAACAGAGAGAATATTGGCATTGAAAATTTTACAATGATTACATGCGATCCATCTCAATTGAATTGTTTTTAAGTGTTATTATACGAAAAAAGGAATTGGTAACTTCCATGCCCTCTGCCATTATCTTGGGAATAGGTGGATATATTTACATGGCCTTATGTGACTTCCCCAATACACCAATGTCTAGAAATAAATGATAAAGGGATTTATTAAAAATTGGGTGATGATTTTCCATTTTTTAAATTAATTAACACCACCTGATGAAGCCAAAATTAGCAATATATAATTCAGAGTATGATTAATTAATAGTTGAAGGGAAAAAATATCCACTAAACCAAACTATATCTTAGTATAAAGTGGTATCTAAAACCAATACCTAATTACAAACCACAAACCAAATCAAAAAATACTCAAAGACTCCATAGACACCAATAACAAAACTCCCAACCAACTCTAATCTCTAAATCCATAAGCCATGTCCATTTTATCATGATGTATCTCTTAATAAATTAGATTCCTTTCCTTAAACCAGTGTCTTGATATACAATATCTGCAAAAGAATCACATAGCCCAATAAGGGGGTGAGTATAAAACTCAGTAGGTTTTCCTAAATGAATTCCCAACTCATGCCACTAGGATATAACTAGTTATCACATTTATATATATTTTTAATCAATTTAAATAAATTTATATCAATAAAAACTATATCTAATAAAAAATCTTCCTAGGAAATTGACCAAACAATTCATTAAAACCATATCTCAATTTCCATTTGGAATCACCCATTCCATTCTGCACAACTAAACATGCATGCCCAAGCGATAGTTCAAGTCCTGAGGTCTCTCTCATTGATCTACCATGTCATTATAAGGTAACCATATCTTATGTTCCATAATGAAACACATCCCTTCTACTAGTTCATGTCATTGTACCCCATATCCAGTGTCACATCATTGAAATGAACTCACACCTACCATGTCTTCCAAATACATTGTCAAACCAATTATTCCAACCCATTTAAATAAAAAAATTCTTTTACTGATAAAATTTCCAAAAAAATTTTACTTGAATAAAAATCCCACATTTTAAAATCACTATTCTAAAATCAAAAAACAAATAACTTTCAACAAAACATCCAACTTCCACAGTTTCACAAACCATCACTAAAGAGGGGTTTTATCAATATTTGAACATCAAATTCACAAATAAATTCATGAAATTCAATAAATTTGAAATCATTCCTTTAAATTCTAACTAATAGGATTTGATAGTGAAACCACCTACCTCTCAATGTTTGGTGAGAATGAATAAAGTCACAAAATCTTCAACAAACCTGATTGAATCTTCTTAAAACACCCTTAGACCATGTTCCCTATAAACCCAAAAATTATATCACACCATTATTATCATAAAATACATGAATATATCCCTATAAGATTATATACATTAATCTAAGAGAGGTATGAATATAAAATATAAGACAAATTACCATGAATGGCCACTTACAAACAAAACTGGCCTCCAACACAACAAGATTCACTTCAAAATCGATCTCGAAACAATAAGAATGGTCACTCCAGCTTTTTAGAGGAGAGGAAATCATTTTGTAGACTAAAAAGAGTAAAAATTAGATATTAATATGGTTATTTAGATTTGACCTCAAAAATATGGATCTATTTTTCTAACTTTTCACGGTTAAGGTGCATAGTTAGGAAAATTTTGCGCAAACCGTGTGGTAGCCACTACATCTAAAAACCCCATTCAGGGTTGTATCACATGGTTAGAAAAACAATGCACCCACCATTTTAAAACCCTATTTACACATATTAAAATTTCCCTATAGTAATTTTCAATGTTTGGACAAACTGTGCACCCAACCGTGTGCCTACCCAGTGCCCACAGTTTCAGTTGGGCGGTTTCATTAGAGTTTTTGTCCGGTTTATACTAACTGTGATCAAACCATGAACCTATATAAAAGTTCATAAAACATTAAAATCATCTAAAAAACACCTATCACATATCCCATTTTTTCTATGAACATAAATTACATAAATATATGGTTAATTACCAGAAACCATGGGTGCTACATTCTCCCCACCATTGATTTTTCCATCACCAGAGATATAAAAATCACTATTGTTCTAAAAAAATTTGGGCCACTTGTTGACCATTTCCTTCTCAAGATCCCATGTTTCTTCCTAAATCTGACCATGTTTCCATAAATTCCACACTAGAACAATGATTTTCCCATACATGACTTTCTCTTTCCTATCTATAATTTGTACTAACACATGAACCAATATAGAATCTGACTCTAGGTCAATGTGATCCCATCAAATCACATGGTTGGGATTAGACTAAAACTTCTTCAATTGAGATAAATGTAACATATTATTTACAAAACTAAACCTTGGTGGAAAATCCAACAAATATTCTACCTCACTAACCCCATTCAAATATCTCAAAAGTGCCTAATTATCAAGGTACTAGCTTACCCTGATTCCCAAAATGATATTGACCATGCCTTAGAGAGATTATAAATAACACATAACCACTCACCTTGAATGATAATAATCATCAATGATGATTCACATATGATTTTTGACGACCTTGATCTATCACCATTATCTTCCTGATCAACTGAACCCCTCTCCTTGTCACATTCACAAGGCATGGTCCAAATAAGGATGTCCCACCACTTTCCACCCAAAAGTGTGTAGAAAAATAATGATACTCTTATAATACATAAAAAAGATCCATATGTATCGAGCCCTGATAATTGTTATTATACGAGAACTTCACTAATGGTATGTCATCCTCCCATGAGCCAACAAAATACATTACATTAGCCCAAAGAATCTATTACAATGATTGGATCATACTCTTAGATTTTCCATCCATTTGAGGTTAATATGACATGATCATAGTCAACTGATTCCCACAGAATTTCTGTAACGATTTCCAGAGAAGATACATAAACCCTAGATGTCGTTCCAATACTATGGAAACTAGTATTCCATACCTCTTTACCAATTCTCAGACATATATTTTTGATAAGCCTTCCACTGTATGAGATTCATGAATATGTATGAAATAGGATGACATTGTGAGATGATCCACTATCACCCATATGGAATCAAATTTCCAAATCATCCTTAGCATACCTATTACAAAACCCATAGCTAAATTCTCCCATTTCCACCTAATGACCAAAAAATAATAGAACATAATATCAAATAAATAGTGCTCTACATTAATTTATTGATATCTGAGGTATATTATAAAAAAAACTCAGAAACATTTCTTTTCATGAAACCCCCCAAAATTTTTCTTTCATTTCAAAGTACATATTTAGTATTCTAGGATGAAGAACCAATCTTTAATGGTGGCAAGAATAATGGAGTTGTTCAAAAAAAGGTACTTGTAAAACCATATGATCTTAAAAAAATAAAAATGAACTCTCATACAACATCCATCCCTCAATGGCCTCCATATAAAAATGAACTCTCATCCAGCTTCCACCACTTAAGATCATGATGGCTATCACAGACATCAGATGCCCCAGACCTGATGTATATTTCACTAACTGCCTATAAAACACCCTGCTTAATGCTTATCCTACAAAATTACCCTAACCTAGTGCATAAATTTAGTCAATTTTGAACATTTTAAGATACTCCAATAATCTTATTTGTCTAATATTTAAATTTCTCTATGAGAAAATGTTTTTCAACCTATTATGATCCGTAAACACCATAATTTTTTTCCAAACAGTTTACACCACCAATTATTCAATGAAAATACTATAAAATCTAATTCATAATCATGTGTTGAGTAGTTATAATAATGAAACGATAACATCCATGATCCATAAGAAATAAAATAACCTCTTAGCATGAGAGAAAATCCCATCCCAGATCCTGAAGCATCACAATACACCACATAACATTTTCCCAATTCCAGCAAAAACAATATCAGTGCTAATGTAAGGAAAAATTTAAGGTACTGAAAATACTTATGGAATTCATCATTACATTGGAATGGGAGATTTTTTCTTTTCAATGCTGTCATTACTGATTCTAGTCACGAATCTTCATGAAAAATATGTTACTAATAAACAACTAGGCAGAAAAGACTATATATCTCAAAGAAAGTATTTGGAAGTTGCTTAGATATCACAACTGATATCATTTTTGGATCAATAGAAACACCTATTTTATAAATAACATAACCAATTAAATTTACCACTTTTATTCAAAAAAAAATTTTAATGTTTGGAAAAAAATATAATATTCAATGAAATCCATCACCATCACCAAGTGTTTCTCATGCTCAACCTTTTTCCAAGAATACAGTAGTGTGTCATCCAAAAAACCCACCATAAAATAATACAAATTCCTTTGAAATATCTGATTCATCAATTCCATAAGACTTCTTGTGAATTTGTAACACCTAAAGGCATAACCACGTACTCATAATGGACATATCTACTCCTTGAAGCTATCATTGGAATATCCTCCTTCTGATCCCATAGTTTGTTATACCCCAAACACAATTCAATTTTAGAGAACCATAAGGATACCTTAAATTAGAAAAAAATAATAATCGATGTGTGGATGAGGATAATGATTCTTTATCATAACTTGTTTAATCTTACAATAATCCACATCGATCTAGTTATGTCCATTCACCTTTTTTGTAAAAAATTCATTGAATCCCATGGAAACATATTATGCTGAACGGACCCACTTATTTTCAAATCTTCTAACTATAATTTCAATTACATTAATTCTTTTGGTTATATCTGGTAAGAATAAAGTGAGATTTTACTAGTCCCTAGTGATATATCAATTGTAAACTCCACATATATAGAGGGTGAAAAACTTAAAAAATTATCAGAAAAATCATTAGGAAAATGTTAAAAAATTGTTGGAAAACCACTATCCCTGATCACATCTATAGATTCCATGTTCAAATCTACTAACTGGTATGAGATAGTTCCAATCGTTGGGGCCAATAATTTTTTTCCACATGCCTTCACATTCTATTCTCCACTAAAGGGATTCTCAATGACATATTTAGTTGAAAATTTAACCCTTCGGGTATAACAGTTGATGTGAGATTTGAACATTATCAAACAATCTATACCCATGATTATGACATAGATGTCTATATCAAGAAAAAATGAATCCAAAATTAATTCATCAGCATTGATAGTTATAAAACCTGCGTTGAACGTAATGGATTAAAATTATCTTTATCCTAGAGGAGTTTGAAGTTATAAAATAGGAGTCATCTCAATATGAAAACCTAGTATATCAACATCATGAGAAGAAATAAATTAATGGTATAAACCCATATCAAAGAATGCTTTTATAAGGGTAGAATTCAAAATAATCATACCTCTCTCCATTGAAGGCCCAAATTGATCATCAATGATCACTAGATCTGATTCATACAATTTATTATTCGAAACACTTTGTAATTCATGACCATATTGAGATTTCATAGGTTGAGGAGTCATGGTATTCCTATAAACACCGAGGTTTCAACTGTTATATTAATGAGAAATATTATTCTTCCCTCAACTAATTTAATCATATGACGTATGTGAAATATAAGATATGTTCCCAGTACCCAAACATTGATCAATGTAATAATATCATTGAAGATTACCCATATAGTTTCAATTGTGACATGCTCTAGGTCATGTAGGAAAATCTCACTTCATGTGATAAAAAAACCAGAATGAAAACATCCAGGCTTACTCTTTGGTTTAGGAGTAAGATTCACTGATCCTACCATCTGATTCTGAGTCATAACACTACCTTGGAAATAAGTGTTCATATTTTTATTAATCTCAATAGTTGAATTCCAACAAGTTACCAAAGATATCGACATGATTCCTCTACCTTTAGTTCCCAAGATGTCACTTTTTTCCACTATCTATAAATTGAATATCTCCATAAAATCTGTTATACAAAGAACAAAAATAATTTATAGAATATCTGCCCTTAACCGCAATTCAAAAACAAACTCCTTCAAGGACACGTTTTCAAAAAAATTAGCTAAAAAGTGGACTAAATTCAAAAATTTAGTCGCATACTTTATCATTGTGACATTTTCTTACTTCAAAATGAAACATTATGTTGTTCTAGAAATCATTAACATGTTATGATATAACTATTTATTTAATAATTATTTAAAATATTTGCATGAAATTCCATGGACTAATTGATCATGAACTCCTAAAAACCACCACTAGAATTATAGATTCTCTAAATAATACATTTAAAACATTACATTTAACTCATATGGTGTGCCTTGGAAATTAAATATTCGATTCATCCTATTCAGCGGCACATCTTCTTGTGAATTATGCTTTTGGAATTGAATGGAATGATCCACTATCAATGGTTCATTATTTTTTTCTGTCTATCCATTATCTAAAAATCTTGCATGATAATATAAACCTGTTTTTGGTTCATCTATGGCTCATGTGTAACCACATTTTGAGCACTCTAAAAAGTGACATTTTCTATAACCCAAATGAAAATTCCATTTAGTCTAAATCTTTAGAATCTAATGTCTTACAAATTTTGAATATCCAATATTGCACATATCATAACAAGGATTTTTTAAATTCAAAATTGTCCACTTTCAAACCATTTTCCAAAATTCCACTATACATTTAAAAATCCAACAATTTTAAAAAATTAATCCTTTTTCACCTAATTATAAATAATTACCCAAAATTAATTATGAAATATTATTGTGAAATCATTTTTATCAATGAATTTCATGTTCTTATCATCAAATAAAACCATGATTATGAGATTATAACCCCTAGATGTTTCTCAAACCACTCACATGGCCAAGATTCATAGTAACTTGATGTTCGGAATAAATAGGATAGCTACACGTATTTATTCTATAAATTTGAAATTTTGACAATCCTACTCCTTACTACTTTCCAAATTCAAGGACAAAAAATCAATGATTTTCAGACTCCAGGAGAGAAAAAACCAACTTCATTTATCCGAAAATAAATGACGGACCGACCAGGACTGATACCTCTTATAACATCCCACCCCTCACACACTGGCTTTGGATGAAGAACATGGTGTTACTAGGAAATAAGTGACATACCTTAGACATCAAAGGCTGGAAATAATTGGCAGGGGCTTCATTAACAATTTGGGGATGGTTTGTACATTTTGAAATAAAAGAATACACAAGAAAAAGCTAAACAGGTAAATATATGATGCATGCGAACAAAAAATTAAAACTCAAAGGAAACAAAATAAACTAATAAACCAAATAATATCAGAATATAAGGAAGAACCCAAAACCAATATTCGAGTATTAAGTGAAAACCAAACCCAAAAAAACTCAAAGACTATGTAGACCCCAACATAGACACTCCCAACCTAATCGAATCTCCCACTCTAGAAGCCATGATAATTTTATCATGATGAATCACTAAATAAATGAGATACCATTCCTTTAACCATGTCTTGATATACAATATATAAATATTCAGCAGATTTCATAAGTAAAGGGTGGGTATAAAACTCAGTAGGTTTTCCCCATAAAGTCGTTAGGTTTTCTCCAATGACATCCCTACTCATACAACAATGATGAAACTAGTTATCATATTTATGTAAAATAATTTTAAACAGTTTAATGTTGTTTATATCAATCCAAACCATTTCTATGAAAAATATTTTTCTAGGGAATGATACAAAATAAGTATCTATAGCCATTTCTCAATTTTAATTTGGCATAAACCATTACATTATACACAACCACACATGCATGCCCAGGTGAAAGTTTCATACTCATCAGAATTCTATCAAAGATCTACCATGTTGTCACAAGGTAATGATATCCCATGTTCCCCAGTGGAACACACCCCTTCTACATGGTCACTTCATTGAACCCCAATGGTATACTCCCCTTATCTAGGGTAACGTCAATGATATAAACTCACACCAACCATGTATGAAAAATACCATCCCAAACCAATTGTGCTAACCCATATAAACAAAACAATTCTTTTATTGAAAACATTTAAACACATCTTATCCATGAATCAAAACAAAACCACATTTTAAAATCCACAGTCTAAAATCATGAAATGAAGCACTTCAGAAATACAAAAAAAATCCCCAATTTCAAAAACCATCACTAAAGATTGTTTCAATCAAGATATTCACATCAATTTCACAATAAAATTTAGGAAATTTAATGAATTTGAAATCAACCCTTCATCTTCTAACTAATAAGAGTTGACGGCAAAGCCACACACCTCTCAATGTTTTGAGAGAATGATGAACAACCCAAAATATTCATCAAATTGGATTAATACTCCATAAAAATCCCAAGGTCTTGTTCCCTATCAACACAAAAAATAGTATCACATGATGATTATCATCACACAACATGAATATATTCCAAATATATTAGATCTATGAATCCCTGAAAGAGAATACAAGAAGATCTAAGGAAACCCACTAAGAACGAACAATTACTAGAAAAACTGGCCTCCAACGCGCCATGATTCACCTCAGAGTCACTCTCAGATAAAGACGAATGGTTTATATAGACATTGCAAATAGATGAAACCATTTTATGGAATAAAAATGGAAAAACAGGGATTAAATATATGATTAATATTAGATCCAAAAAATTCAGAACTAATTTTTTTCATTGCATGGTTAAGGTGAGTAGTTAAGAAAACCATGCACCAACCATGTGCTATCCACTATCTATAAACACCACTCACATAGTTGAATCAAATGGTTAGAAAAACATGTGAAAAAGGTACTAAATCCCTATATCCACACATTCAATATTTCCCCTATGTGGCTTTATGGTTTTTCTAAACCATGTTCCTAATCGTGCGCCTACCCAATGCCTACTATTTTAGTTTCTAAGTTTTATAGGAGGCGTTTCACAATTGTTTCTAACAGTTTTCAAACCATGAACCATCAGAAAACCCAAAATCATTTAAAAAATCCTCCGAACAACCCAAAACTAAAAAAAATTACATTAAATACATAAAATATATAAATAAAGGGTGAATTACCTGAAACACAGGGTGCTACATAATGAATGATAGATGATTCTCCAAACATTCACCAAAATCAATCACACACACAAATAATTTATTCATAAATATTGATAGCCTGCTAAATCTAACCATCCATATGAGGATTTAGATAAATACATTACTTAAAAAAATAACCAATTGTATCTAGAATACATTTCTAAAACCTTAAAGTTATGTGATTTCCTCAATATGATATGATAGTCGAGTGCACTCCCTAATGATTCATTACGTTTAAGATATAAAGTTATATGAGATATTCTATCAGAAGTGACACCCTAATGGAAATTAAGTGGTATGATTTTTCTAATTAATCAATAACATTTCAAATTACATCCCTCCCACTTATGTTTTGATGCAAGATGATAAAAAATCAATAGAAACCCCATTATATTTTTATAACAAAATATCATGTGGATATAATAATATTACAGGTTTCAGATGCATGACTATGATCCATTAAAAAGTGAGACATAGATGAAAAGTTAGAAACTGATCTCTACATCCCAATCCATCAATATTAATGTTTTAGGTAAAACAATATTTTAGTAGCCCTGAGGCGAACAAAACAACTGAACTGAATCCCTCCTTATATAACATTTTACTTCATTTCAAAGTGGAAAATAGAGTCCTCTGGCAGATAAGAGAACCCCCATGAGACTAGGGCTAATCCCCCAAGGTCTCCCCACCAATTAAACTATTCTAATATGAAATAATTCATGATATATTTTTGATTGAACTGAATCTGATTATGGAAGGAAGACCTGGCTTGTATATAAGAAAAAACTATTATTAATCATCATGTTCTATATTCAAGTGAATATTAGAAAACATAACACTCTTGTACTATTCAACATGATATTAAATCACTTCCCATGAGGGTAGTTTCTCACTCAATGCATCACCCAGCACACCCCATTTTCAAGGGTATATGATAAATCAAAATCAAAAGTATGGTGGAACACCATGTAACATCTCAACAAAATATTTATGTATCTATGAGTGAATATATAATCAATACTTTTATTATCTAAATACACTATAAAACTCTCCATGAAGTGGTAGTGGTTACACATCTTCATGGAATACATTACAACATCTATTTCTAGGTCATGAGTGGGGATATTCTTCAAATGAAAGTGTTATTGAAGAGATTTATAAGTCAATACATGCTCACCTTGCAATAGAATTCACCCCAATACCACACATAAATATTCAAAATACAGAACTTAACCCATGCCCGAATTAGGAATAATATGAATTGGAGCTAAATTCAGGCACACATTTAAAATCCATAAAATTTTTCTAACACATATCACTCCTATAAAACTTCACCTCCTACTAGGTCAATGCTGTGAAAGGTGAAGACAATCTATAAATGTCTAAAACAAATTTCCAATAATACCCAACTAAATGTAGGAATCTTCTTAACTCAAATATATTTTTAGGCCACTCTCAAGACATCACCATAATAATTTTCCAAAGATCCAAATAAATTACCCTCTTAGATACCACATGGCCCAATTTTTTTTCCTAGATTGAAAACTAAAATTTAGATAATTTTCATAAATGTTATGTTCGATATATGTTTGAAAAATGATGTCTAGGTGATCCTCATTCTATTCATTTATCTTATAATATACCCATATGTCTTCTATAAACACCACTATGAATTATTTGAGTTAGTAGTGGTAAATCTAGTTCATCAAGGCCCTAAAACAATTATAAGCTCACTAAAGTTTAATGGAATAAATAAATAATCATAGTGACTATACCTTTTATTTAAAGAAATATTATGAATAGCCAATTAATAAAACCGTAACTAGTGATATCCTAATATCAATTCAATTTTCAAAATCATCAAGAACCCATAAGATGATCAAAGAGATCACCAATATAGGGAAAATATCTTTTTTATTGATAGTCACCTGGTATAGTTTCTAGTAGTCGATTAAAATATAGAGGATTTCATCCAACTTATCTAAAAATAGACCTTGTGATGACCATGAGTCCGCACATAGTTGAATAAATATATTTCTTTTATGATATTCAAATTGAACCTTCAACTCCTTTAGCTTTGAGGGATCCAAACTATATATTGTTAAGAAGATGGGTCTCACTCCTAGATATATTTTGATGGATAAATCTACCTTCAATTAGAGAGGAGACCCAATAAAATCATCTATATGGCCTTGGGGTACTTATTTAGCACCACTCAAAGCTGATCAATTTAACCCTACCCAACTACATCAAAGATAAAACAGAATAATTGGAATGAGATCCATCGAGGATCTAGAATGAAATTCCCTTCCATCCATGACCTAATATCCCAATCACGTTGAAAGAGATTTGTAGTGCCATTAAGAGATTGAAACTAGAATCTAAACTAATGGAAATAAAATTTTTTCCTTAAATCCCATCATTAAATCCATTCCAA
This sequence comes from Viscum album, assembly GCA_963277665.1. Lineage (NCBI taxonomy): Eukaryota > Viridiplantae > Streptophyta > Magnoliopsida > Santalales > Viscaceae > Viscum > Viscum album. The sequence goes on along the minus strand of OY728138.1, from coordinate 51,779,954 downwards.
TATTGATATTAAAAACATCTAGGACAAGGACTATGAAATACTATACAATTTCAAAATATGTATTAGGAACATGGAAGTAAGAAAAATTTGTGATATGTTTCTTCTTTACCACTAGAGTGGAAAGATTTGACATTAATTCTAATAACTCTGTTCAAATATCCAATGCATCAATCATATTTGATGTGATTAATGAATCAGATATAACATATAAAAAAAATTCTAAATCCATAGAGGAAGTTAAAAACAATGCATCTCTAATGGTAAATATATTAGTATAAAAAACACTCTAGAACATTATTATATTCATAAAGACATCAAAACTGAGACACACTATGAGTATTATTTTTGAGTGATATTACCCTTTAGTCATAGAATTGGACTCCACACTGTTAGATTCCGCAAATCAAATCTAAGTGCCTTGGGTAAATGAAGACCCAAATTTTCTACCCTACTGAGTACTCCTTAAAAAATATTAAAGATGTCCCAGAATCCCACACTAGTGGAATGTCTTGGGTGCTTCTTAAAATTTTTTATAGTGTGTTATGACTCTCTAAATTGAAAATAGGTCACTTTCTAACGACCGTATGATACCACACATAAAATATGATGAGTGGAGAGGTCCCCCTCCATCCGTCTAAAAAATTCACTCCTACATTCTCTTTTGACCAAACAAACATATCTAACAACCTCTTTATTACAAAGGGGGACCATTGATGCCTCATTTTCCTATTATATCAGTTACATCTATCCCAACATTATCTACCACATTGGCATAGGTTGGTATGAACATGATATCAAGTCTCGATAAAATTTGAGGTTTCAATATAATCACCAAGAGTTGAACCATGAGATAATTCATCATTACGATATTTAGAGAGAGATGAATAAATTTAAAATATTAAATATCAAAATCTATTATATAATGACCCCCTATTTCTAGGGTCACAAACTCTAGGGATTGATCCACCCACAATGTTTCAAGAAAAAACTGTTGATTGAGAATCTTGTTGAACATTTCCTAGTTGATATATTTATATAAATTTTATTATAAAATAGAAAACTAAAAATATTTTATAGGATATTAAAATATATCCATGTAAAATTCAAATTTAGAAGTCCCTAGGATACTAAGGAAATAAAATATATACTTTGTCTATTCCACCCAATCCTTTGGCTCTTGAGGCCCTTTATCACCATGAATGATTGAATAATTTTTCTTAGTAAGACACTGAGCATGGTATACTTTCCACGAATGATCTCTTACACATTATTGGCCAAAAAACTGGATATTATGGATGATTAATTCAATAATAACTATGTCTTCTCTAGGTTCGGCCTCTTGGACAAACTACATAGCTCCCTATCATCAGTCCTTTTGGGATTTTTTGGATATATAGTTTATAAAAAAATATTAATAAATAAAAATTTTCAATTATAAAATATTAATTTTAGTAAAAAAACACACTAAATTAATCTTGAAAAAGGAATAACAAAAATCAGGACAATTCAAAAGACTAAAAAGGGGGAATTTTTTTAAAATCTTAGCATCTCCATACTCGAAATAATATGAAACAAGATTAGGAAAACCATTTTATAACCCTTTATGTTCCATTGTAAGGTGAATGTGATTCACATGGTTCCTCCTAACCATGAACCCAAAAAATGCACCTATAGTTTTCTCCTTTTTTTCACCAAGAAATTTGCAATATTCCAAAACAAAACAATAGTTCTTCTTAAAACAAATATTCAATGATAAATAATATTTAATACCATCAAAATATCTCACAAATAATCTAAAATCCAGAACACAAACCGTTACTCCTCCCATAAAAATATGTCTTTAATACCATATTATATTGATCCACCTCTGATCAACTTAGCACTTCACCTAATAAGTTGTCCATAAGGCATGAAGTGCGTTATCAACTGACATGGGCTAGAGATAAGAAATATGGTATAAAAACAGAACAAGTAGGATTTATTACACCATTTAATTCCAAATGAAAATCACACATATTCCTAATAGATTTCAAACAAGATTCATTAATAAATTTGACACACATGAAATGAAATAATTAGTTTCAATATTTAGATGACAACATGACATAGTATATGTAGTTTTAATAATAACAAAATAACTCATACACATCAATCCATAAATATAAAAAAGTTAATTTGAATACATATTAAAAATGAATCAAAATAAAACCAAGTATGATAAGGATGATAGAAAATAAACCCAAATACACTATAGATACCAAAATTATTTGTATAATCAAAACTCCTCCTCATGACCCATGTTCATCACCATCACAAAATTAAGAAAGGATGAATGACATCATGAAGAGAAACCAAATAAAATATCATCCATATCTTTAACTTTATTCTATAAAACCATGAATATATATAAATTTTGGGTATATGAATGGTGTGAGTGAAAACCCATCAGGATACCACCATGAATCTCGATAATGTATTTCCATTTTCAATGCACTAGGTGATGTTTTAAATAAAAAAATTAAATAATAATTTTTTAAAATTTTAAAATATATTGGCTTATTTTTAGAAAACAATTGTTTTAATAATGGTATGAATAATGAAATCATAAATAGACCAAGGGAAATATTCAATATTAAGCATAAAATCTAATAATTAAATGGGTTATAAAGAGAAAAAGCCCTCAATCCAAAACTATATGTGCATTATGGGTTTAAACTTATGGGTATAAGGTAACTGTGACTCACTACATGAACTCTAACCAGAATAATTGAATATGTTACCATCCTAATATACATTTTTGTATAATGGGTACATAATTTTCATCATATAGAATCAATGTCTATCTAATTTGATCCCTTTTTCTCACTATGAGACATTATTTTTCTAGTTTACAATCTACACTAGGGCTGCATTAGTTTGGTATACCCAATCACCCATGGTCCAGCATGTTTAGACCATTCTCAATCACAAGTACAATCAATTCCCGTAATCTTGTAATATTAGATACACTAAGTCCATAATAAAATTATTTTTAAAAAACCATCTAAATACCCAATTGAAACTAAAATATTCTTTTAGGGCCACTATTTTATTATATAATGTGATCATTTACTTGTGTCGGTTTGTTTAAAAACAAGATAAACAGAATTAAAGGATCAAAACATGCCTATACCAGTATTAAATTTCATTAAAACCCATACCAAACTCTAGTTTCATCCCCCACAGTGTTCTAGGGTTCCATAAAATGAAAAAGAGAACAATATAATAAAATAATAAGAGGGGATAAATAAAATAGAATTCTCGACTAACCTTGAATAAATCCAATAAGGCTGAATAGATATCACAATAAAAAAAGTTCTGTTGCAAGAGAGAGTATCATCATGTGAATGGGTGAAAAAGAAGAGAAGTGGGGTTATAAAAATGTAAGAGAAAATAGTAATTTTGTATTTTTAATAAAACAGCGTAGACTACATTGTTTGGCGTCACAGTTGGGAAAAACATGCACCAATCATGCGGGATCCATTGGATACTCTAGTTGATGTATAACAGTTTAGCCTCATGGGTCCTCATAACCATGACTCAATTATTCATGTAAAACAAGAGCTTAAAATCATACTGTAGAATTTCATTAGAAACTCACACAATTATGAAAAACCAAAAAACTAAACATGTGTCCCTTTACACTCTTCTCATTGTTGGGTGCATGGTTATCCATAACTGTATGATAACCGTTCATCCTAGTTTGTTTCTATATTTTTTATTTTCCAAATTTAACCTCAAACTTCCTATACTCATTACAAAAATAAAATAAAAATAAAATAAAAATTAAATACATACTTGAGTCTTAAAGATTGTCAAAAAGGTGGTTGAAAAATAAAATCAACCATTATTATAATGGGTTTGTGCTATTTCCTCCATGATCTTATGCATTATGATATTTTGGTTTATTGAACGATGTGTGGGTTCCTCAATGATTATATAGTGTTTCTATGATGATTTAGTATTTATAAAAAAATTAAGGTAGGTAACATTTAATTATAAAATAATTTTTAAAGTTTAAATGGTTCTATAAATCATATTTAATACTATTAACATAAAAATGTTATAATTTAAATTTTATAATTAATAAATATATATAAAATAAAAGTTCTCTATTTATTATTACTAAACTAAAATATTTATTTTTTTCTTATGAAAGGTAATATATATAATCTATGAAGTAATCACATTCATTTTAAGATAACATCTTGTATTCATATTTTTATGTGTATGTAAATTTGGTAATTTATGATTTTTGTAAAGGGAAGTCACCCCTTTTGTTTTCTAGTACTCCCTAAAAGCACAAATGATGTTACGATGATGGTGATATTTGGGAGATGATGATGTATCATGAGGAGATAGATTTTATTTTTTATATTTGGAATTTATTTTTATTTCATAGTGTATATGTGTGTTTATCCATTTCGGTCATTCCATATATACCATTTAATTTTATTTATTATGCTTGGAATCTCATGTATATAAATTTACATACACATTATGTCATGTTTGGTGTTTATGTGTAATTATTGTTTTAAAATGTTTTTTATTTAGTTTTATGATATATGTTATATTTATTCCTTGATTTATTTTTCTAATCTCAATTGTTATTTTGTGTTATAATTAAAACACATGGATATCTCATGATAGATTTATGTAAGAAATTTGAGTGAATATTTTTTTTATTTTAGAGAGTGAAATCATTCTCAAATTCTAATGGTTGATACCATTACCCATTTTTCTAATCCTTGGTGATCAACAAAAAACTTTCAAACTCAGTGAATCTCATGTTGATCATTGATTTATAATTCTCAGATAAGTATTCTAAATGTTCCATTATATCCATCAAATATATTCACACTTTACCCAATAAGTATATGTAGGATCCTAGAATACTCTAAGAGGGGAGGGCTGAATAAGTGTGTCAAATTTTTATTTTAAACCAATGGATCTTGTTCCCATGTTTATTGTATTGGAACCAGGGTTATTATTTTCTAGAAATGGTGTATTGTTTGTGTTAGTTGTCAATCATCATAAGGATGATTAGGGATTTTGCTAAGAAATTGGATCTTACAATTCAAGCAGACAATAATATTTTAGGGGCATTATTTCCCAGTGCTTGCCCAATTTTTGGGGTCCTAAATTTAAAGGATGGATTTCAGTGTAAAATGTTTTTTTCATTAAGGCTTGACGAAAATATGGAAAGGTTGTGAGCTTCGCAAAGATGGGATATTATAGCTGTATTTCATTAAAGATTAAAGTTTTATAATGGTGATCTACGGGATTATGATGATCATCACGAACAATAGAGAATTAGAGCATCGTGATTGGTAACAGTGATCTCTTCGATTATGAGAATTGGAGCATCACGTTGGTGTGAAGGGTATGATGAAAAGATTCAGGACAATGTAAAAATTAAATGGTGCATCACTGTGGGAAGATTTCCGAAAAGATGCTTTTGAAGGATCTGGAAAATCTAAAAAGTGGTTATGGTGCTTCGTGAATGGCTGAGCCATTAAATTAGAGGTTACCCCTCATTACTTCACACTAAATTTTTGCAAGGAAAATAAAAAATCTTTCTAATTTCACTAATAAAATGGATCTTCTCAAAACTCAATTTCTATGTGAGCTTGAGCATCGCTAAAAGAAATTCGAGGTCTTGACTAATGCTAATGATTTTTGTTAATAAGTGCTCCGTGATGATAGGGTATTCCACATTGAAATTGGGAGCACCATGAAAGAGATTTTTCTATGAAGGAAAGGTTGCTTCATGAAGTCATTTTTTTGGGAAGGCAAGGGTTATTTTTTAAGGGAGATTTGTGAAAGGTAGTTTTGAATATTAGTTTTTCTGTAGACAAGGCTTTTAAACTGAATCTGTGAAATCCAAGGTAAAGAAAGTGTATAACATTATCATATTTATTAATATTTCTGAATTAAATATTAATTTTACTTTAATGGGGATGCTATGTTCGATGGAATACTTGATATGAAAAAATGAGTTTCTTTGAAATCTTATATTGCACACAACATTGAGTTATACTAAAAAATAAGAATATAATATTATTATTTTAAATGGTAGTTAACGTCAAGTTGTTGTAATGGTGGGAATGAAAAAAACTAACTTCAATATGAATATACCTGTTTGTTAAATGTTTTTACATCTATCCAGTAAAAGTTAGATGCTTAAAATATGAGTGAATCTAATTTATGAACAAATAGTCTAATATTCTTTAAAAGGTCGATTTACAACATTTTGATGGAGACCCATTTTTAAATCTTCTTATAATTAATTTTTTATGTTCTTTTTGACAAAATAAAATTCTTTTTCATAATTTTCGAATAAAAATATTACTTTTGGGCAATTATTTGATATTTTTCGGATATAATTCATTTTTAATGAATAGTGAATAATACTATATTTTAATTCAAAACTACATTTTAATCTAATTTATTTATATTGATATATTAAATTTCAAAATGGTTTTAATGTGTAATTAGATTATATTTTTCCCATTTAATCCAATGCTTGTCATTGGAAGTAATTTCATTTCGAAAATGGACATAAATAAGTGTCAATCTTTTGATAATTATTATATCTGAAAAACACACATTTTGTTTTGACAACGATAATTAATTTTAAATTAATTTGTGAAACTTCTATTTTTTGAATTTGTTAAAATAGACATCATTTTTTAATTCGATATATCAAATATAGATCAGGTTAAATTTTTGGTATTTTTCTTAAAACCTTCAATTTTTAATGAATAGTGAAAACATTGAGTAGTAGTTAAAAACCGACCTTTTCATTTAAATTAAATTTTACTGCTTATATAAATTGAATTTCGAAAATCCGACATACATGGTTTTTATCAATAAGTAAAATATGGTTCAATAAGATGAAAATATTTTTTTTGTGAATAGTACTTTTTGACTTTTATTTACCACGGTTATGGGTAAATATGGTAATTCATTGTAAAAATAAAATTATAATAATATAAAATTACCTTAACAATTGTCCTATACTTATTTTAAGAGTCATGTCCAACCAATGGAATCATTGGATGAGATTTTTGGCCTTTGAAAGCCATTTGGGTATGATAGTGACATTAACAACTTTTTATTTAATGTAAAAATAAAAATACCATAAACAAGTATTGTTTTGCTAAAAAAAATTAATGTGGGGGTTATATAATTGGCATATTTGGGTATAAATATTTATTAGATATCTAAAAATATTTCCTACAACATGGAATTTTTTTTTATATTTTATAAACATCAAATAAATAAAATTATTTATGACCCAATAACGATTCAGTGTTTACCTCATTAATGAATGACTTATATAAATAAGATTATAAAAATTAAAACACTATCCAAAATTTGTCCAATTATTATTGGATGGTTTTATTTTGAAAAAGAGTCATGTTTTCATTGAATTTAAATAGTTTTGGACATTTAGAAACAAGAAATCATTATATAATAAAATAATATTTTCAAACCTTCCTAAAGTGCCCCTCCTCCCCCTAATAAAAATCCCTCACCTCTAACCTATTACATACACCTCTAAATCCCCTTGGATTGTCCAATCTCAGTCCAAATAAGCTCTAAATATCCCTATATTCCACCTAGAAACCTTACCTCAGGCATAAGGCACTTCACGAAATCCTTTTGGTTCAAACCAAAGGGAGTTACCCGATTTAAAGGTAAAGTATTCTCTTAAGTTATTTTCTTTTATTTTACTTCACCAACACCACTAAACTTTTTTATTACTATATTTTATAAGAAAAAGAGTTTAATAAAAATACTAAGTTGTTTTTATGATATGTATTCTAATTACACTTACACATACATTTTTCTAATGGGTAAAGAATATATTATTTCTATGGACGACGAACTAATGCCTCACGAAACGATGATTGTTCAATATTTTCCTACCAGATCTTATGGTGGCCACTATGATGTAAATTTATTTATGTGTGATATATATTATATTTTTATTGTCTCTATAATTATTTATTTTTCATTTATATCATACCTTTGTGGTTTCCATGATTGGTAAACGCGATAATTTCATTTGAGGAAGTGCGGATTACCGCCCCCTCAAAGTGATATGACTCATTCATGCCATATGTGGAATGTATAAATGATAGATTTATTGTAATTATATATATTATATTACACTGTCATTATAATATACCTATGTATCATTATTTTTTCATTCCATTAAAAATACTAAATAGAAATGAAAGTATCAATCATGTATAGGTACAGCTTACCGTCTCCATGAACGGTGCATTTCATTTCATACCTCTAAATGTTATGAACAATTATAAATACATATATATACTAGATATTTATGATATATATGATATCTAAATCCTTAATATCATTTTTAAGATAATGTACTTTTGACCACATGGACAACTTGTAAATATAAGAAGTTCATTTTGGACTGAATTACCAAATATTGACAAAACAATAATTTTTGACATAAATTATTCCATAATGTTTATAACACGGTAATAAGGGATATAAAAGGAATATTAAACTTGAAAAGGGTTCTTAATCAAGTTGAAAATAATTTTAGTTTATTATTCAAGATATTAAAGAAGGAACGAGTCAAGCCAGACACAAGGTAAGGGACTTCGTCTCAATCTCCGTTCACTGAGGCATATATTGTTTTATACACGAAATTATTTAATATAGTGTATAAATACCTTTCAATTTTCATTTCATTCAAAGAGAATATTTTACTGTGAGGTGTTTTACTAAACGACAAAAAATAATGTATCTTTTTAACGTAAGTAGTGACAACGACCTTTTCTTCCCCCGTGAGTATTATTTGATCTATGGTTTCCTTAACAAGATGTAATTATTTTTAAAGGGAAATAAATACCATATAATATTTTATGTATTTTGGTATTGAAAATGTTTTTGATAATGTATTTGTTATGTCAATATATTTAAATGATATATTGTGATAGAAATTTGGAAATTTTACTTTTCCATTATGTTTGATTTATGTGTTTGGAATATGTTATGGTTATTTGGATTGTTTATGTATACAGGTGGTTCCATGATAAAGATAGGTTGGGTGAGGCCGAGATATCTTTCCGGTGCATTGGGTAATGTGACAGAGGTAAATGTGAATGTTTCTCCTAAGAGATTTAGGTAATATATTGTAATGGGTTTTCCACATATAACTCCCTACATAGTTGTGAACGCTAAAATTTAAGTTCGTTATGGATGACATGATTTGTGATTACTACGTGTTATTCATAAATCTTATGATTTCATGATTTATTTTAATGATATTATGTTATGAATGTATTTATGAACTAATTTTTTTTATAACCCTTACTGAGATTTTTATGCTCATCCCATGTTTTGAAACGTTTTTCATAGGATATAAAGATAAATAGGGTCAAGGATGGGATTAAGGAAAATTCATGCTATCTAAAACATAGAACTAGACATTAATATTTTTTTCAAGAGTTTTCATTTTATAAAAAAAATTGAAACCGAGTAAAAGTGCATACTTTTTAATTTTTGAGAAGTTATGTAATATTTATATCCGAATTATCTAAAACTCTGAAAATGAAAATATCCTTAATTTGAATTATTCATTTAATTCAATATTATGTAATTTTTTATGTTTGGGTCGTTATAGTTGATATCAGAGGCCGTTAAGACCACATTAGAAGTTAGAATATTGTTAAATTAATGTCCGTAAATTAATTTATGTCAACATTGAAATGATATAGCATTTAAAGATTACCATGTTGCTTTACCTAATATATTTTAGTGTTCAGAATAGTTTTCCATATAGGAAACATGGAAGCTATGATTGGAGGACATCAAGAGGGAGAAAACCTTCCAAATTTTCAATATGAGATTGTCGGAATCAGAACTAAACAATTTGTTACACTGATGGAATAGTTTAATCAGGGGATAAATGGTGGTTGTATCCATGCCTGAGATTATCCAAATAAACAATAGAGGAACATATCAACAGTGGAGCATTTCATTAGGAAAGATCCCCCATCATTCAGAGTATCATCTGACCATATGTTAGCAGAAGGGTGGATTAAATCACTGGAGAAGATTTTTGATGTCCTAGGGTATTTAGAACATCAAAAGGTTAGTCTTGTATTTACTATTTTGAAGATGAAGTCAATTAGTGGTGGTCGATGGTGAAAAATATTAGTGATAGTTAAGAGATTGATGATCTAGATAGGGATGAATTCCAATGTATGTTTCTTGAGAAATATTTTCCTATGGTGGTTCGTCTTATTATGGAAAACAATTCATGGAATTAAGGCAGGACGATGACTCAGTGGCTACTTATGAAGAAAAATTCAATCGACTGGAAAGGTATGCTCCAAATTTCATATGAGATCTTGATAGTAAAATAAAAAATTTGTACTTAGGATTAAATACAATGTATTTATGGGCTTTAACATCTTGTGAGTTAAAAAGTTATGAAAATCTAGTTCGATTTTTTGAGAAGGTGTAAATGGAGTTTCTCGATGATCAGGTGTTCTTTGACAAACAATAGGATAAGAGGTCGAGGTGGTAGAAGAAAGGGATGAACTCTTCAAAAAATTCAGATGGTAAGAAATATAAGATTATAGTTTGTGAAAATTGTTGTCAAAATCATGCTGGGTAATTTCTTTTGAATTCTAGTAAGTGCCACCGATGTTGTAAACTAGGACATAAAGCTCATAATTTCACTAAAAAAGATCAGGTTAATGGTTAGAAAATATCAGATTTATAGTCATTAAAGTGTTTTAAGTGAAATGAAATGGGTCATTATGCTGATGAGTGTCTTACTAAGATCTCAATTGAGGGAAATCAACCGAACTACACACATAAAGGGGTGGTGAAATCCTATTCAACAAATTCAGAAGATGTGGGTCCATCAAATGAAGTAGTATCTAGTACACCATTTGTTTGTTCAGATTATTCCAATGTGTTATTTGATTCAGGGTTTACACTTTGTTTAATTTTAGATAAGATTTCTAATAAAATGGAAATTCCATCTCAACATATGATTCCTGAACATACGGTAAAAACACCGAGGGGGATGTTGAGTCAAAAAGAAATTATGAGAACCTTTCTATCCTTGTGTGCGGAAAGAATCTACCTACAAACCATATTGTTATGCCTCTAGTAGAGTTTTAATTTATTTTGGGTATGGATTGGCTTTCCATTTATCATGTTGAGATTGATTATAGTGATAAAGAGATTTCTCTTTAGAAATAATTTTAGATTGGTTACAATAATAAAACCATAATTTTAATAACATATCGGGAAGGTGAGAAACTAGTAAAATATGAAAATGAATGTTACCTTTAACATATTGTTGTAAACAAAGGAACTATTCAGATTAATGATGTTCCAGTGGTAAATGAGTATTTTTATGTTTGTTATGAAGAGTTTCCTGGTATAAAACTGATAGGGAAGTTGAATTTACTGTGGACTTATTTCCTAATGCTAATCCAATTTCAAAACCCCATTATCAAATGGCTCAAATTGAACTTTTAGAGTTAAAGAACCAATTGTAGGATTTATTAGATAAAGGATTCATTGTACCTATCACATCACTATAGGGTACTCCTCTCTTGTTTGTTAAAAATAAAAATGGTTCAATGAGACTTTTCAGTGATTATAGAGCATTGAATAACATCACTATTAAGAACAAGAATCCTCTGACTCATATTGATGATTTGTTTGATCAGCACCAGATAGATTAGTATTTTTCAAAGATTTATTTGAGGTCGGGGTACCATTATTTGAATGTAAAGGAAGCAGACATTCTGAAGACAGTTTTTCGTAGTTAGTATGGCCATTATAAATTTGTAGTTGTGACTTCTGGGTTATCCAATTCACTTGTTGTATTCATGGATCTTATGAATATAATTTTATTTGATTTCATGGATAAGTTTTTAGTCTGCTTCATTGATGATATTTTGGTTTATTCTAAAAGTAATGAGGTCTGTGAAAGTCATTTAATGGTTTTTTTTTGAAAACCATAAAAAAAAAGAAATTGTATGGGAAATTCATCAAGTGTAATTTTTGGTTAGAAAAAACTCCTTTCATTAGTCACTATTTTTCAAAAAATGGAATAACAGTTGATCTTTCTAAAACAAATATTGGTGAAAAATGGCCTAGATCCAAAAATATTACCGTGATCTATAGTTGTTTTGGTTTAGCAGGTTATGATAGGAGGTTTGTTGATAATTTTACACAGTTAACTAGTCCAATGACTAAGTTAACTTGAAAAGGTGTTAAGTTCATCTGGACAAAATAATCTGATGTTTGTTTTCAGTAATAGAAAATAAGATTAGTGACTGCTCTGTTTTTTTCATTACCTTCTAGAAAAAGAGGGTTTGTTATCTATATTGATGCTTTGTCGAAAGGACTTGGATGTGTTCTTATGTATAATGATTAGGTAATTCTTATGCTTCACATCATTTGAAACATCATGAGTTAAATTAGCCTACACATTATTTGTAATTAGTTGCTGTTGTTTTTTTAAAAAAAATTTAAGGCATCATTAGTATGGAGTAATGTATGAAAGATATACTGATCACAATAGTTTGAAGTATATATTCACTCTGAAAGAATTGAACATGAAAAAAGTATATGGATAGAATTAATCAAGGATTGTGATTTCACAATTCATTACTGTCAAGGAATGGAAAATAAAGTAGCAGATGCATTGAGTCGAAAAAGTAATTATACATTAACCTTGTTAGGTTTGGAAAAAGATCCTTTGATTAAATATTTGATGAACATTGGCAGAGAAGTTGTTGGTTCATGAAATTCCTCTATTTTGTTTCAGGTGTTAGTGAAATCATCTCTATCTGAAAAAATTATGCATGCACAGAAGGAAGACAATGTGTTGTAGAAAATGTAGAGTTTTTTCAGAAGGGTATGTTTTTTGATTTTAACATTGATCATGATTGTAGTTTTGAGATTTGGAAATAGATTATGAGTGACTTGTGATTCAAAATTGAAGAATGAGTTGATATGTGGAGCTTATTTTTGTCCTTTTTCAGTTCATCCTGGAAGTACTATGATGTAAAAAGATCATCAAGAGTATTACTGGTGGGATGTAATGAAAAGATATATTTATGACTTTACTATGATGTGTTTGAATTGTCATCAAGTTAAAGCAGAGTGGCAATTACCAATAGGGATGCTTCAACTTTAACCAGTGCCATAGTGGAAATGGGAAAACATATCCATGTACTTGGTTATGGGATTACCAAATAAATCTTGAGGTAATAATGAAATATGGGTTCTTGTTGATCGATTGACTAAATCTGCTCATTTCCTTTCTATTCTACATACTTTGTCTCCTGATCAAAATTCTCGGTTGTTTGTTTTAGAGACAATTAGGTTTCATGGAATTCCCCTCTCCATTGTATCTGATTGTGATCCCAGGTTTACATCTAACTTTTGTAATGGCTCTCATAACTCGTTGGGTACTGAATTAAAATTTAGTACAACTTTTCATCCTCAATTAGATGGGCATTTAGAACAAACAATTCAAACCTTGGAAGATATGTTACATGCTTTCTCAATGGATTTCCAAGGAAGTTGGGACCAACATCCTTCCTTGGTTGAATTTTCTTATAATTTAAGTTTTCATTCCAATATACATATGGCTCCATTTGATTCATTATATGGAAGAGGTGTGGAACTCTAGCTTTTATGGATGAAGTAGTTGAATGGATGTTGATGGGACTAGAATTGGTATAAGAGATGGCAGAAAAAGTTCAGTAAATTCAGAAAAACATGAGAACAACTCAGAGCACGAATAAAGGTTAATCAGATAACCAGAGGAAGGATCTTTCATTTGAGATAGGTGATCATGTATTTCTAAAAGTTTATCCATGGAAATGTGTGATGAATTTTTGTAATAAGGGAATGTTGAGTGTGAGGTTTATAAAACCCAATGAAATCCTGGAGAATGTTGGATCAGTTGCCTACCGAGTGGCTATACCTCAAGGTTTATCCTAGGTATATAATGTTTTTCATGTTTGAAAGTTGATAAAGTATATGTAGGATCCATCTCATGTTTTGATCCCAGAGGTAGTTTAGATAGAAGTGAATCACTCTTATGAGGAACAATTTATCCAGATTCTTGACTGAAGAGAACAAGTGTTACAGAATAAGGTAATTCATCAGGAAATGGTTTTGTGGAAAAACCATATGGTTGAAGAGGCTACATGGGAATCTAAAAATTCTATGAGAGATAAATACCCACACATACTTTGATAAATGAATAAAAATTGCAAGGACACAATTTCCAAAAGGGGGAATGGATGTAACATCCCTAGTAAATAAAAAGTAAGGCATCTTCATATTTATTAATATTTTTTAATAAAATATTAATTTTACAATAAAAGGGGTTATATGTTCGATGGCATACCCGATACAAAACAACAGATTTCTTTGCAATATTAAGTTGCACACAATGTCGAGTTATACTGAAAAATAATAATATAATATTATTATTTTAAATGATAGTTGATGTCAATCCTTTGTAATGGAGGGAATAAACATAACTAAATAAAATATGAATATGATTTTTTTTAAATGTTATTACATTTTCCAATAAAATTTAGAGGCTTAAAATGTAAATGAATTTAATTTTAAGCACAAATAGTCTAATATTGTTTAAAAGGTCAATTTTCCACCTTTTGATGGTGAACTATTTTTAAATATAGTTTTTTATCATTTTTATATGTTCCATTTGAAACACTAAAATTATTTTTTATAATAATAACATCAAAATTTACATTGGGTAAATTATTGGTATTTTTAAGATAAAATAAATTTTTATTGAATAGTGAAAAATACTTTATTTTAATTCAAAAATGCCTTTTAATATAATTTTATATATGGTTTGATTATCTTTTTAATTGATTTAAATGTGTAATTAGATTATATTTTTACTATTTAATCCAATGTTGGTTATTGGATGTAATTTCACTTTGAAATCGGACATAAACATGTGTCAATATTTTGATAGTTATTATTTCATAAAAACATGTTTTTTTATGACAATGGGAATTAATTTTAAATTAATTAATGATTATTATATGTTTTTAATTTGGTAAAATAAACATTGTTTTTTAATTCGAAATATAAAATATATCTAATGCTGAATTTTTTGTAATTTTTTGAAAACCATCAATTTTTGATGAATATTGAAAGCACTAAGTAATAGTTAAAGAACCAAATTTTTCATTCAAATGAAAATTTACCACTTTTGTGAACTGAATTTTGAATATATGACATACATGGTTGTTATCAGTAAATAAAATTTGGTTCAATAAGATAATTTTTTTTTGTGAATATTGACTTTTGACTTTTATTTATCATGGTTAAAAGTAAATAGGGTAATTCCAGGTAAAAAAAATATTTTTATGATTTAAAATTACTTTAACGGTTTTCCGAACCTAATTTGATGAGTCCTGGCCAACCAATACAATCCGTGGGTGAGATTTTTGGCCTTTTAAAGCCATTTGGGTAAGATAGTGACATTAATAACTTTTTATTTAAAGTAAAAATAAAAATATCATAAACTTGTGCTATTTAGCTAAAATAATGTTAATGTTGGGTTATATAATTGATATATTTGAATATAAATATAAATTATAAATATAAAAATATTTCCTACATCATGTTAGTTTATTTATAGTTTTTAGACTTCAAATAAATAAAAAAATTTATGCCATAATAGTGATGTAGTGTTTACCTCATTAAAGAATGATAAAAATAAATATAATTATAAAAATTTAAAAAATATCCAAAACATATCCAATTCTTATCAGATGATTTTATTTCAAAAAACAGTCATCATATCTTCTACTTTAATATGTTTTCGACCTTTAGAAACTGAAAATCATTATATAATAAAATAATAGTTTCAAACATTCCTAAAGAGCCCATCCCTCCTTATAAAAATTCCTCACCTCTAACCCATTACTCACACCTATCAAGCCCCTTGGTTCACCCAAACTATGCCCAAATATTCTATTGAGATCCATCTATTCCACTTAAAAGCCTTACCTTAGGTAGAAGGCAGTTCAAGAAATCCTTTTGGTTCAAACCAAAGGGAGTTACCCGATTTTAAGGTAGTGCATTCTCATAAGTTCTTTTCATTTATTTTACTTATCCAACCACCCTAAACTCTTTTTATTCTTTTATTTCATAACAAAAATAGTATCCTAAATAAACTAGGTTGTTTTTATGATAATTATTCGAACTAAAATTACACACACATCCGTTTAATTTGTAAGGGACATAATGTTTCTGTGGATGGCGAACTAATGCCTCACGAAATGATGATTGTTCAATCTTCTTGTACCACCTATTATGGTAGCCATTTTGATGGAACTATATTTATATGTGATATATGTTATATTTATATTGTCTCTATTCATATGTATTTTATATTTATATCATACTTTTATGGTTTCCATAATGGGTAAACACAATAATTTCATTTCAGGAAGTGCGGACAACCGCCCCCTCAAAGTGATACGACTCGTTCATGCTGTGCATGGAACATATAAAGGATATAGTAACTAAAATTATATTTATGATATTATATTGTAATTATAATATACCAATGTATCATTACTTTTTTATTCTATTGAAGATACGAAATAGAAACGAAAGTACCGTTCATGCGTACATACGGATTACCATCTCCATAAATAGTGCATTTCATTTGTTACCTCCAAATGTTATGTACTATTATAAATACATATATATAATGGATATATATATGATATAAATGATATCTAAATCATGAATATCATTCTAGAGATAATGGAATTTTCACCACATGGACAACTTGTTAATATAAGAATTTCATTTTTGACTCAAGTACCAAATATCGACAAAACATCAATTATTAACTAAAATGATTACATAATGTTTATAACATGGTAATAAGTGATATAAATGGAATAATAAATATGAAAAAGGTTCTAAATCATGTATAAATTAACTTTAGTTGATTATTTAGGATATTAATGAACGAATGAGTCAAGTCAGACACGAGGTAAGGGACTTCGTCTCAATCTCCTTTCATTGAGGTATATTTTGTTTTATACACGACTTTATTTAATTCGGTGTATAAAACCTTTTAATTTTCATTTGACTATATGGGAATCTTTTTCAACGAGGAGTTATACTAATAGAAAAAATAACATTTCTTTTTAATGTAAGCGGTGACAATGACCTTTTCTACCACCACCAATATTATTTGATCTATGGTTTCCATAACAAGCCGAATTGTTTTTAAAAGGAAAGTAAATACCATATAATATATTTCATATTATTGTATTGAAAATGGTTTTGATAATGGATTTGTTATGTCAATATATTTTAATTATATATTTTGATTGAAATGTTGAAATGTTATTTTTCTTTTATGTTTGTTTTATGTGTTTTGAATATGTTATGGTTCATGGGAATTGCATAAATATATGGGTGGTTCTGTGATAAACCTAGGGTGGGTGAGCCATAGATAACTCTCTAATGCATTGGGTAACATGATACAGGTAAATGTAAATGTTTCTCTTATGATATTTAGGGAATATATTGTGATGGGTATTCCAAATTAATCTCCCTACATAGCTATGAAAGCTACAACGTAAATATGTTATGGATGCCACAAGTTACCATTTTGATTTGTGATTACTATGCATTATTCATTAATCTTATGATTTCATGAGGTATGTTAAAGATCTAATATAATGTATGTATTGATGAACTAATATTTTATTTCTTTTTTTTTATAACCCTTACTGAGCTTTTTATGGTTATCCAATGTTTTGGAATGTTTTTCAACAGACATAACGATGAATAGGGTCAATGATGAGATCATGGAAAACTCATGTTGTCTAAAACATGGAACTAGAAATAACTTTTTTTCAATGGTTTTTATTTTATGAAAGAAATTGCAACTGAGTAGAAGTGTCTAGTTTGTAATTTTTGAGATGTAATGTAATGGTTATGGCCTAATTCTCTAAAACTCTAAACATGAAAACATCCTAAATGTTATTTATTAATTTATTTCAAGATTATGTAATGTTTTAAGGCTGGGTCCTTATTGAATCAACTCATGAATTTGGGAAAAGAATATTCTCGTACTATGTTAGTTACAAATTCCTTAATTCCAATCCTTTGAAGTGACGTTTATGTTGATAAACTAATTGAAACTTCCCTCAAAGAATTGAGCTAGGGGAACTTAATGGAAGTGATATGTGGGATGAAATTGGATATCCATATAATATTGTAAAGGTAGTGAACCTGAAAACGAGTGACTGTGTCAAATATAATAAATTCCATATCTAGTAAAGATTAGTGGATTTAGGTACGACTAAATATTTGTCAGTGTATTCTCCTTGCAATATCCCTTAGTGGTGAACCAAGTAAAAATTGTTGTTCTATATTAATGTGTATGAATGTTTTAATTACATAACATTACCATCAGAAAATTTTAACCAGTTACAACCAACATTAAAACAAGATCATCACTTTAGTAATAAAAACCTTACACCCTGATTCACCCCTCCCCTCTCTGGGTGTTCCAGGGTCCTTCAAATGGTATTATAAGGAGGTTAATGATTTTAAATCTATCATACATCAACGGAATGGAGAATTAAATAAATTTTAGTAGGGTGACCCTATTTTATGAAACTAACATTCAGATATGGAAGAATAGAATGTGATATCATCTAAGATCTATTGGAATGAAATTCCAATTTTTTTCTACATAATAAATATAGGTCAGTGATTAGACTAGGCTATTTATGACTGATACAGATAGGAAATTGTTTGATGATGATGCAAAAGCAAAAACTTCCATCACTGTAGCTCTTTGTTAAAATATATATATAAAGGTGTTGATTTTTTCCTCTTCAAAATAAATATGGTAAAATTAGAGAATATATATTTAGGGGAAAAAAGTGAATGTGGGGAAACTAAATGTTTTTCACAATAGCTTTGATGATTTGAAGATGCGTCCAAATAAAAAAAGATACATTTTTTAATTTAATCACTGAAGTTTTAGGTTAAAATAAAGGTCTTGGGGAAGAAATAATTTAAATTGATATTGTAAATAAATTATTGAGAAGACTTCTACCACACTACAATCCAAATGTTTCATCCCTTGAGGAAAGTGATTTTACTAAACATTATTCAGATGATCTACAGAGTTGTTTGGTAGCATATGTGAAGCATGTCAAACTAGAGGATGCAACAAGTCATGTTAGAAAGGAGATGGCATTAAAAGCCTTAGAAAAACAATATATTTAAGGAGATAGTTTTAATTAAGACAATTTTGAAGATGAATTTATTTCTCTATTTGTTAAGCAATTCAAAAGAGGAAAAGGGAGATTTTAAGGGAAGTTACACTTGATCTTCTTTTTCTATGGTAGAGTTGGGTAAATTGAATCTCAGTGCTCAAGGATGTTCGATAATGATGAAGGTGATGTTGGATACTCACATAGGCCTCAGAAAAGGTTTTCTCAAAAGGGAAACCTCATATCTAAATGAAATAATAGGAAAAAGGATTTCTCTGTGAACATGAAAATGATGATAATGAATTCTTTCTGGAAGAAGAACCATTGTTTAAATATAGAACCCATAATCTATGATGGATACCATCTAGATTTCAGAACCATCAATAGAAAAAGCTATATATTATAAGTTGAGTGCTGATTCTGATCTAACGTTAAAAACTAAGGATGATCTGGGAAATCATGAGAATCAAAACCATAGAGGAAATAAGTGGAGAGTAGTATTGGGAGAATATTTAGAACATGTTCATAATATTAAATCAGAAATTGAATGATTGGAAGAGGTAGTGAATGTTCAATCCATAACCCTTGAAATAAAAGAAGACGTAATGGAACTGAATCCCATAATTGTAGAATAGGGAAAATTCATCAATGACCTTACCTTCAAAATGGAGGAGAAGTCCAAGACTATTGAGGGTTGAAAAGAAGAAGTTTTTACTCTTAGGAGTAAACTCAAAAGTTAATCAAATTCAAAAGTAGAAAAGAAGAAAAAACATCTTGGAAAATTATTAGATGATGAGATCCTGGAAATTTGTATGTGTGGTCCTGATGCAGTTGAAAAGATTTTTAATGATCGAAGACCCACATGCATGGGAAAAAATGGAATCTGTTGTGATTCTGAAACATCAAATGGTTTAAATAAAATAGGTTAAAATAAAGGCAATATGAAAGTTAGACATCTGGAAAATTCACTTGAATTGATAAAAAATAATCCCTTAATTCAAATGAAAAGGGTAATTGAAAATTGTCTTCCATAATAAAATTATCATAGGCATCAAAACTACCTTCCTACGGAAGGAGACATATAGAGGAATAGAATGAGAAGAAATTTCCACTTATGAAATGTCAATTCTCAAGCTATCTGGGCCATACCATGTCATATTGCAAAGAATCATGGAGATATTGGAATGATAAGATCTAACAAGTCATCAAAGGAGAAAGAATTCATATCCTACATCTTAAAGACAGATTAATTTCTATAGATATTTCCTTCATTTTTATAACATTGGTCACAAATCTATTTTTAGAGGCAGAGGAAAGTCCTGAAAAATTCATATTGAACAAAGATACAAGTAAATACTCATCCACAAGATGGTGTTTCTCTCACAAATATGATTTATCATATAGAAGAAGAGTACTAGTATAAAGAACCTTCCCACATTCAATAGAGTTATAAAAGGCCATATTTATCCTTCACTCAATATTATATTTCATTGAAGGAAAAGAAGAAAATTAAAAATTCCAACCATGGTGAAGTATCTCCCAAAGCTACAAAGAATAATAGGACCAAGATCCAAAATAGTATATGATTATATCACATGATATGTAATACTCAATTATTAGCATTTTTTGAGAAAAGAGTCAATGGAATGGTAAGATTTTGTAATTATGGTGTGCTGAAGATCAAAGGTAGTGGATGTACCGAACAAGATAATGGTGAGATGATGAAAATAGAAGTTATTTATGTGGAAAGTTTGCATCATAATATCCTTAGTGTGATTCAACTCTATAAGTCATGAATTACAGTGACTTTAAATCAAAATATATTCACTGTAAATGTAATGATAGAGAATTCTCTAATGAAAGGCTATGTAATATATTAAAACTTATATCAGGTTAATAAATAAAAAAAATTATATTTAATAGTTTAATAAAAAAACAACATGTGGAATTGATTTTTGGGATACATTAATCAATAATACTTAAAAAAATATATAGGATTAAGATAGTCATGAACATACCCCATCTAAAGCATGAATGAGAAAAGACTTGTGATGCTTGCATATTAGAGAAGTTCGTCTCTAGTTATTATTAGCCAAAGAAGAGAAGGGAATTAAATATTTATAATCTAATCCATACCGATATTTGTGGTCAAATAAATTTTTATGGAATACAAATAGAAAGGTAATTTTGTCTTTTTCATTGATCATTATAGTATATTTTCTGGTGTGATGGTTATATACATGACATGAAAAGTTCATAATTACATGAAAATTTATCGCCAAATCATTGAGAATGATACAGAATAGATAATCAATGTAATGAAATCTGATACTGGAGGGGAATACACATCCATTGAATTTGAAAATTACATTGAAAAGCATGGAATTCATAATGAGGTGTATGTTGTGTGACCCCCACACCAAAATGGGGCCGTTGAGCATAGAAATAAATATGTGATAAATATGGCCAGAAGAATGTTGATTTAGATTCATATCCCTCATCATTGTTAGAATTAGTTCATTTATGTAGTAGTGTATATTCATAATCGAACATGGATTTTTTTGGGAGAAACCAAGACACTATATGATTCGTGGCATGGAAGGAAGACCTCATTGAAGTATTTCAACATCATATAAGGCAAATGTTTAATCAGAAAAAAAGCAGGAAATCAAGAAAATTTTGGTGATGTGGTAGATGAAGTAATATTCCTCATATATTTATTGAATAACAAATCCTAAAAGTGTTTGAACAAGTATCTCTAAAATATTGTGGAAAGAAGTGATGTTAATATAGTTGAAGATAAGACCATAACTACCATGAGGGGATCATATACTAATGTGATTGAATATTAAGAAGAAATTGGATGTGGAATATATTCAAACGAAGATATATAGGAAGGAGTGAAAAACAATCAGAGTTTACAACAAGATGTTGATTCAGAAGAAGAATCAGAAGAAGAAACAATAGAGGAAGAAAATTCTTTTGAACCTCACATGTGAAATATAAGAGCATATATTTATCAAAACAACATCATTGGGGGTTGGAAAACACCCAAAGAAACCTGGAGAATGAGGAATGATGCACAATATTCCTTCTTATCAGTTGTGAAACCATCATCGTTTGAAAAATCTATAAAGGATGAATCATGGATTAATGTCGTGAATGAAGAGTTGGATCAAATCGACAAGAACCAAATGTGGGATCTAGTTAAGAAACATGGAAATCACAATATTATTGCTGTGAATTGTATTTTCAAGAATAAATTCAGTAAGCTTGGTTATGTTATTAGAAAAAAAAAATTAATTGGTTTTTAAGGATATTTACATATTGAAGGTGTCTATATTGAAGAAACATTTCCTCTAGTAGTGATACTGGAGTTTATCAGTCATTCCCTTACAATATAAATTCAAAGATGATACAATGTGTATCAAATAGATGTCAAAAAACCCTAATTGAATGGTCTTGTTGAAGAAGAATTCTACATAGAACAACTAGTGGGATTTTTACTTAGTAATGATGAAATAAAGGTTTGAAGATTAAATATAGTTATCTGTAGCTTAAAACAGGCACCACGGTCATGTTATTCTAGACTGTATTCTTATCTAAAGTTGATTGAGTTTAAACGAGGAGTGGATCAAAATCTCTATGTTAATAATTCTCGGTAAGACTAGTTCATGGTGCTAGTCTATGTAGATGTTATTATATTTGGTGGTATTAGATAGGCATCGGTCGATGAACTCGTGAATCAAATGAAATTAGAATTTTAAATTTCTATGATTGGGGAACTCATGTATTTTATGGGGATTCTAGTGTTTCAAAGGAAAGAATTAACTTTTATATCTTAGAAAAAATATGCAAGGGATATTCTAATGAAATGTATAATTCATGATTCCAAACCAATGTGAACTCTGATAGCAGTTGAGATAATACTAGGAAAACATGAGGTCGGTTCATATGTAGGTCACATGACGTACATGAGAATCATTTGAAGCTTACAGTAATTGATAGAAACAAAGCCAAATATTATCTTTTCAACATTCACAGTGGCTCACTTTACAAAAAATATAATATAAGTTATGGATGTAGTGAAAATAATCATTTTTTACATTCATGGTACACACAAATATTTATTATACTTTGATGTAGGAAGATACAGTGAACTATCATCATTTTCTGATGCTGACTGGGCATGGGATGTTATTGATAAAATTTCTACAAGTGGTGGAGCATTATTTATTGTCAAGCAATGTGTGGGCTATTTGAGTATGAAATAATAAAATATTTCCATTAGTAATGCTATGGAGGAGAATTTCTCCGCAACAAAGGCATACACATAGCTATTTTAGATGAAGAAACAACTAACTAATATTTGTGATGAGATAAAATATCCAATGGTTATTCAATGGGATAAAAATAGCATAGTTTATCTTACGAAGAATCATTTCCATAATTCTCATACGAAACACATTGAATTCAAATATCACTTTATCAAGGAAAAGGTTGGAGAAGGAATGATTAAAATGGATCATATTGGCACTTATGATGATGTGGTAAACATACTGACCAAGAAATTGTTAGCACAATTGTTTGAGAATCATCGGTTGAACCACGACATTCAAACAACTGTCAGTTCAAGAGGAGATCTTGAAATTTCCCAACTCCCTAATTAAATTAACTGTTATAATCTATTTATAGAGGTGATGCAGGTTTATGTGGGAGATACGATCCAAGGGGAGTGTGTTTTGAGATCTATAATGTGTAATTTTTTGTCATTGAATTTGTTTACAATGGGGGAAAATGGATAAATTAAATAGTAAAAGGAGAAAAATGAAACTATTCTTCAGGTTTTTGAGATACATGTTTATAGAGAATGGAGAATTAAACAATTCAGTGAGTTTCAAAGGGTGAAAATGATATTTCGGGGTTATAAAGTAATAATTCCACGCATTTAATGATTCTGTGATGCGGTCAAAGAATATCTTAAACTCTTTGAGCATTCCAAGTTATATAACCCAATTCATGAATACCCTCTTGTTTTATACACTGAGCATTTATCACGTAGACATAAAGTGTCAGCTGAGTTATTACATTCATACCAGGTTTTGATAGTGGATGGTACTTAATTGAATTTATCTGCAAATTACTAGAAAACCCAAAGAGAGGGTTTTTTAGAGCCAGATATATTATTTTCTAGAAATGGAGTATGGTTTTTGTTTGTTTTCAGTCATCATAAGGAAGATCAATGATATTTCAAATAAAGGGACCTTACAATTAAAGTAGACAATAATATTGAAGGTGGCATATATTCGCGTTGTTTTCCAAATTTATGGGGTCCAAAATTTGGAGGAAGGAATTCAACGTGAAAAGTGTTATTTCATGAAATCTTAATTAAAGTAAGGATAAGTCATGAATTTTGTGAAGATAATTTATGTGAGTTGTATTTTGCGAAGGATTGATGTTTTTTATGGTGATTAATGCAATTTTGATGAGCATCTAGAACAATGGAGAATTAGAGATTCAGGATTGGTTATACTTATCTCTATGAATATGAGAATTGGAGAATCATAGTGGCATAAAGGTTTTTATGGAAATCGTGATGAAAACATCAAATTTCATTGGTTCATCATGAACAGATGAGTGTTTCAAAGACATTTTTTAAGGATCCAAAAAATATGCAAAGGTGCAGCTCAGCTTCACGAATGGCCAAGCCTATAAATAAGAGGCTACCCCTCTTCAATTCACAAATAATTTTTCTAAGGAAAATATATAATCTCTCTAATTTTAAGATGAAAAGGTAGCTTCACAAAAATAGTTTTCAATAAATGATTGAGAATCGTGGAAAGTCTTTCTGATTCTTGGCTAACTTCAATTCTATTGGTTAATAAGTGTTTTGTGAGGATGGGGCATTCTGCATTGACATTTTGATCTCATTGAGAAAGATTTTTCTATGATGGAATGGTTTCTTTATGAAGGTAGTTTGTTCTGAGAAGGAAAAGGTGCTTCACGAAAGAGCTTCATGAAAGGAATATTTGAATATCAGTTTTTATGTGGACAAGGATTTCAAAGTGCATCAACTCTGGAATTCACTGCCAGTAGAGTCTTCTACTATGTTAGGGGCAAATTATTCAATTCCAATTCACATAAGTGACTTTCATGTCAATAAAATGAGTTATAATTCTCTCAAATTATTGAGCTAGTGGTTTCTAATGGAAGTTATATGAGAGACATAGTGTTCTATTCCTATAATATTGTAAAGGCCATGAACAAAACACATAGGGAATATGTCAAATATCATGTATTCCACATCTATTAAAGATTAGTAGATTTAGGTATGACCGAAAATAATTAGGTGTATATTCCTTAGATTATCCATTAGTGGAGAACCAAGTGAATTTTTTTTGTGTTTTCTTGCTTCGTGTGAATGTTTTAATTGCTGCACATTACCATTAGAGAGGCTCAATTGGTTCCTAACGACGTGGGGAAAAGATCCAGCAATTTAGGGAGAAAAAGTTGACATCTTGTCTCACCTTTCCCTTCTCAAGGTGTTCTTGGGTCCATTTCGTATAAAAATGAAAAACATGTTTGATGAAATCATGTAGTTATTAAACATTCAAATGCAGAGAGACAACACAACAGTTCTACATGGTTCATCCATAAGGGCCAATCTATGGAGCCTATACTGATAGTGTGTGTGTATTACCTAAATACACTAAGCTTCACAATTTTTAGTGGAGTAATGAAGATCATATATAGTCACTCTGTTCTAGGAACACTTTCTTTACAAGAAATAATGATTACATACTACCTCCCTCAAAAAACATTCGTCGACTCCCCCTAGATCACTACCTTGGGTGAAGTCTAACTCAGTTTAATGACTTGATGTTCGCTCTAATAGATTTGGTATTTAAGTATTTTTCCTTAATTTCCACAAGACTATTCTTTCACCATAGTCTTGATTTGTTTCACTTGAAATAATTGTTCACTAAAACCATATGTTCAACAATACTATTCGTGAAGCTCCAACCTTAACAAAACCACCTTTATGTTTCAATGAAATACCAGTTTTCGTGAAAACACACAATATTGTGAAAATGCCAACCTCATGAAGCCAGTATCATTTATAAATATCCCTTCCATCTTGAAGGTACCAGCCTTTTTGGAACACTTTGTCTTCAAAAAAACCCCAGTCATCATGAAATTTGTTTACCGATACGCAATAGCATCAATCAGTTTATATCTAATTCATTTATGATTTTAAGCCTGTAAAGGATTATTGATTCTTGATGATTTCTGGATTATGTAAAACATTGATAAATTATATAAATTCAATCATTCCACCATTTATCTTTGTGTAAAATGAAGTAGGTGTGGCTGCCTATTTATAGACTCATACCTTCATGAATATTCCTTTCTCCCATCAAAATTTTCATGAAACTCTGATGTACTTTTCATGATGCTTCTTTATTTAAAAATATCATGTGGTATTTTAAGGATTCTCAAAACATCTCGTATTCAATTAGATTTTCCATCACACCACAACACATTCAAAATGATTCTCAGAGTCACATAAATACCATATTTCCATCAAGCATTTGTGATGCCCCACACTTTCAAGAAAACCAACTATTTAAGAAACCCAACTTTTATGAAACCCTAACGTGTTTAAATTCATTACATTAATATATTTATGAATATTCTATCAGGTAATATCATCCATTCATGAAGCTATCTCCTTTCTCATGTTTTTTAACTATATGTTTTTTCCAAATAGTATGAAATGATAACACCTTCAACATTGAAATGATATTCATCATAAGAACACTTTCCTTGAAATCTCCTCGATCAACCGTAGTGTGGATTGAAAACAAACAAAAAATAAATCCATTTAATGTTATAGATGTCCTTGGTTCTAACAATCTCCCCCTTTGTGATTGTTTAAAATATTCAGATAAATTAAATAAAAACACCAACCTTAATCAAAAACCTGATAGGCCTGAGATAACTTAGCCATCACTATAATTATACATTAGGAAAGATCAGTGTATGAAAAAAATGTGTAAAAAGAGAATTTCATTACAACATAGACTACCGACCAATACTAAAATATAAACACTCATTTTGAATTTCACTTATCTACCCCATTTGAAATAAACCCAAAGAACCATTATTTGTAATTTAGTGATGAAAACAAAATCTCCTGGGTCATATCTCCCCCATAAACCTCCATTAATTTCACAAATAGATTAAAAAAGATAATACAAATGGGTAGAGGGAAGAAACTAGTACCTTCTTAAGAAATAAGAGATGTATTGACACCGGGGTTCAACTGATGTTTCTAAAAAAAATTAAACCAATGACTTAATAAAAATGTCAACCACATGATTATTAGTTCTAACATGTTTTATTTAAATCACACATTGTTCAACTTTTTATTTGACGAAGAGATATCTAATATCCTAATTTTTTGTAAGAGAGTATTGAACCAAAATTTTCATATGATTGATATTCCTCTTATTGTCGCAATGTATAACCATTGGATGTTTCACCTCATCTCTAATATCAGTATGTTTCTACATTATCCACAATAGTTGAGTGCCTACCTTTTTCACAACGATATACATTGCTTTAGAAGTACTAAGAGAAGTGATTTTTTATCTCTTTCTCATCCAACCATCATATTTTTTCCATTGAAGAATACACCACCACTAGTTGGCATTCTATCCACAACATCTCTATCCCAGTAAACATTAAATAATTCTAATAATTTTTTATATATTCATATAGAAAACTATAGGACAATGTTGACAGTACCTTGAATGTAACTCATGATTCATTAAATCTCATATAAATTATGTTCCTTCGTATTATATTGAATGAGGGTTTCAAAGAACATTTCAAAGACCATATTAGGATGTGTTTTATTCATGTATAATATGCTTCCAAGTATTCTCATGCACAAGGTAGGATCCATATATGTTCAAACCTCATGCCTTCTATGCTTTTTCTCAATGAAAATAGATTTCAACAATGGTTTGGATTAATGCATATTGAATTTCATCAGTAGATATATTAGAAATTTTTACTGAGAAATGAAGGTATAATTTTTTTGAACCACCTAAAGCCATCAAAATTATGTGACTTTACCAATAATGTACATTTTAAATTCATATTTCATTTTATTAAAAAATTATTCAATGGATACATTCATGCTTTCACTAATGATAATTTCATCCACATACACAGGCATCATAATCTGATCTTTCTAGGAATTGTTCACATAAATATTATGGTGGATACTTACTATTTTAAATTGAAGCTTCTATAAATAAGAATCTAGTTGATAATTCCATTCTCTTGGTGCAGACATCAGGCCATAGAGATATTTCTACAATCTAAATACCATAGTCTTATCATTTCAAATCATAAATCCAATAGGTTGTTCAATACAAATTTCTTCTTCAAGATCTCAATTTAAAAATTCCATTTTTACATCCATATAATAAACATTAAACCCTATTTGAATTTATAT
This sequence comes from Viscum album, assembly GCA_963277665.1. Taxonomy (NCBI): domain Eukaryota; kingdom Viridiplantae; phylum Streptophyta; class Magnoliopsida; order Santalales; family Viscaceae; genus Viscum; species Viscum album. The sequence continues at coordinate 51,751,049 of OY728138.1, read as the reverse complement.
TGAATGGAAAAGCCTTATTGAATCCAGTCTACATAACAGAGAAAACATTTCTTCAACATTAATGACATCAATCCATGCGTAGGCTATAAAAGTGTTCCTTATTTCTGATCAAATTTCCATTATCATAAAATTTGTATTTTAAAATATAGTTTGTTTAAACAAAATTTTTATTTTATTGTAACTTAATGAAATTCGAGTTTGATTATTATCAATATGGTCCATTTCTGCATTTATGTCCTCAAACCATTATTCATCCATTGTTTCTTATTCAAATGAGGTTGGTTCGACAATTTATAAGAAGGAAAAATGTGTTTTATTCCCTATTCCTCTCGTCTATGTAGGTGTGGTCCAATCCCTAAAGATGTTTGATGGATCAATTTCTAATATTCGATTTTTATTATGACGTTCTAATGAAGTTTCTTCTGTAATGGTTTCCTCTTCAAATTCTTATTCAGGACCATCATTATTTTATAAGACTAGAATATTTTATAAGAATTTTATTATTTGAACACTTGAATTTTCCCTGTGTACACTTTCCTCATCATCATCAATCATATAAACATATGACATCCTTGATGTATTTATGTTTTCATACTCAATGATATTGACATAATTTATTTACATTGTCTTTCTAATATGATTTTCATAATATTCTTAGGATTTACTCTTCAATGAATATCCAAAGAATATTCCTTCATTTAAAACATCCCCATATAGTCCATGAATTCCTTCTTTGTTTAAGATGTTTTTTACAAAAAAATGACAAATAATTCCTAGAGGGATTCCTTTCACACCATATGTCACATAGAGTCTTGGTTTCTCGCATAAAAAACCCGTGTTCAATTTTTAGTTTATACCACTAGTTGAATAACGTCTTTCTAGTAATGATGAGAAACACGACCCTAAATTAAGAAAGTTTAATCCCTACAGATAACATATTGATTTATGAATTCAACAACCTAAATTTTGGAGGTCTTCTTACTGCAGACACGAACTGCATTATTACATTTTTTAGATAATATTCTATTTTAATGGATGTGTATTCTTTTGAACACATAATCTTAAATGTGTGGAATATTTCATTTTAATCTATTTTACAATAAAACTTCATGAAATCTAGATTTTTTTTATTTCATATAAATAGAAAAAATACAATACATTTTACTTTATTAATCAACAAAAAGAATAAATTTCATCTCTTTATTTATGCTAGCCACATTTATTAGATCACATAAATCTGTGTGGATAAGATCAAGAATATTTTATGCCCTTTTGTTATAAAGTTAAAATGAAATCCAAAAAAAATCATTCATTGTATTCATGCATCACATGTCTTTCCTCAATAATGCTTAAGATTGGAAATGTCAAAAACCATCTTAATCATAGATATCTATTCAATGCTCTGTTGATTAATGTTATCCAACCTCTAGTGCCACAATTTTTTCTCTTCCTCAACTATTAAGTAATTAATTCTCTATTTTATGTCATCTTGGTATAAATTTCCATATTTTCTACATCCTGTTATGATATAATTACATGATTTTATTTTGATAGTTTACCGATTTTTTTAAATGTCACCACGAGTCCTGAGTCACAATGTTGACTTATAATTAAGAGATTCTGACGTAAAATGTCTACACAAAGAACATCATTTTTACTTATCTCATCATTTTATAGTTTTTAATTTCCACTACCTTTGATATTTAAAGAACCGTCATTATGGAATTTCACTATTCCATAATCCCATTTCTTATCATTCTTCAACAGTATTTATTCTTTTCATGTGGGATGAGAATCCTTTTTCAAGAATCATGATGCTAACACTATTTGTAGCCTTGAGAACTATTTCTAAAAGGTTGTATTTCTTAATTTTCTTCATTTCCTTCAATGGGATACCAAATTGAACGGGTGGAAAATATGGCATTTTAAATATATTTTAAATATTTTTGGGATCATCATACTAATATTCTTCTTCCAGAGGAGAATATATATTTTTCAAGGGTAATTCTTCTTTTTGATAGGTATTGAATTTCCGTGGAGGTCTGAGTAATTTTTTTAACCTTTCATTTATCTGTAATTAATATCTTCATGTACATCATCAGAATAGTGAAAAGAATATCCACATAAACCATTTGATCTATATGATAAAGGATATAGTCACACTATCATTTATTGACTTCCAGGAACATCCCCATTTAGATATCTCCTAGCCTCTTCACTGTAGGATATTCTTTGGCCAAGAGAGCCATATAATTGACACTTCATAAGGGAAAAAATATTCGCACTTCTATTCCTTCACAACCCACATATTTGATAATAGTATTTGAATGGTGATCCTTTAGGGATAATTGATGATTTTTTCATCTCTATTTTGTATCTGGTTAGAAGCCTTATTTGTTGGGACATTAAATGCATTAGTGATATGTCCAAATTTTTACTTCCATTTATTTTGGTTCATCCCATTTCCAACATTTTATGTTTCAACATCATAGAAAATTCCACTTTTTCGCATATATGAGTACCTCTGATCATTCAAAGCCACAACTACTCCTTCAGAACTATATGTAACTCTTTCTAACAGCTCATCATATGAGAATATTAAAATAATTGATTTATTCATTCTTTCCCATGATTATGGTTTAGTTTCTAGTTTATTCATTAGAGTAATAACTTCTTCTTCATGCTCCTCAACTTTTTTATCATACTCCTCCAATTTGAAGGTAAGGTTATTGTTGAATTTTTCCAGCTCTTAAATGTTGACATTTACTACAAATCATCTTTCAATATTTTAAGAATTGTTAAATATTCTTATTTTCATTATTTTAGTCGATCAATTTGTTCTTCAAGCTTATTTACATACTCTGATGACTCTTCAAGAAGTGTTATTATCTTTTTCTTTTTCATTATTTGAAAGTCAATCTCGCCAGGATCACCCTCAAGTTTGACCATGAGATCAATAAGGAAATCAAATGATTTTATTTATCTTTTATAGGTTCATATTTTTCAACATTATCCATCATTGACTCTTCTAGTTCAGATTTATAATCTGTTTCAACATCTTAAAAAAATTCACTATTATCATTTTCATCATTGAAGATGAAGCGCATTCTCAAAAATTTCTTTCTCAATTTGAAGTATCCCTTATAGGGGAATTTTTTAAGGATTTTCATGATTTCTACTTCAGTTTCTATATCATTCACATTCCATGAGAACTGAGATACAATGTGTCATACACTGCATCACCGAAAGCATGCTAATGGATGTTTTCCATCAAATATCCCTTTTAATCCCTAGAATTTCGTAGTGAATAAATTATTTCATCTTACTGAACATAACCATTATCAATAACTCTAGAAATACATTTTTTCCCATGGAATTAAATTCTGTTACCATGATTACTCATGTTTATTCATCTTTTGATGTTACACTCATTTTATAAGATGGTAGACTGCTCAACAGATCATCAGAAGACACCTTAGAAAAATATCATTCCTAAAGGGTGGGATCTTTTGAATAGTAAATAGATGGGACCCTTATCTAGAATATCTCTAAAATTTTAATATCCTTAATTTATTCCATAATTATTTGAATAGATCAAAAAAATCAGTTATGTTATTGGAGAAACTATCTCCATTTTCTAATGGATCCATTTTTAGGTTATCAAACTGATTACACAAGGCATGATGTTTGGAATCTTTTACTTATTTATTTCCATCATATATATTTTAGTGTTTCTCCCACAAGTAATTTTCTATAGTGAAACTCATAACCTTAAAATAAATATGATTATATAGTTCTTTAGTGGGATAATTTTGAGTTCTAGAATATGCATCAAGCATTTTCATGTCTGTTTCTGTCATAGAAAGACCTATCATATTAGTGAAATGAACCTCTTATGCTGTGGAAAGAAGATTTTCTATCCCAAGGGATCTCATATGAGGTCTCATCCTATTCTTACATATCATGATTTTTCTTCCATAAAATAAGAGAAATACCATAACATTTACTGTATTCTTCATAAACACTATAGAGGATTGATTAAGCAACAAAAATTTGCATGCTCTGATACCATTTGTATGACCCTAGAATACCGTTAGAGGGGAGGGGTGAGTCAGGGTGTAAATTTTTTATTTTAAAGCTTTGGATATTATTACCATATTAATAGGAAGTTGTAAAACATGTCTGGAAATTCGCGTTGTTATTATATATTCGCATGTAGAGAGACAACACATTAGTTATACATGGTTCAACACTAAGGGACAGTCCAAGGAGTATATTCTGAAAGTGGGTTATTCAAAACTAAATCCATTAATAATCAATATTTATTATAAAGTATCTAATATTAGACATAGAATCTATATTCTAAGAATGGTGGATTTACATGAATAAGGAAAACATCCTGCCTCCCGTAGAACACATCCATCACCCCCCAAATCCCTTCCATGGGTGAAGTATAACTTATCTGAATGACCTGAAGGTTGTTCAAGTAGATTTTCCACATAATTTTGTCCCTAGTTACCATGAAAGACTTCTTGCACCATATTCGTGAGTTGATGCACATACAATCACTATTCAATGAAAACAGATGTTCACCACTAATGTTCATGAATGTCCCAAACATCATGAACCCCCATTTAGGTATAAAATAAATACTAGAATTGATGAACTTAAACAATTTCACGAATACCCCATCCTTCATGAATATACAATCCTTTTCAAACCTGAATACCTTGATGAAGCTCCAAGCCTTCTCGAAACATTAAGTCTTCGTGAAACCCCTAGTATTTTTGAAACTACCTTTTTTAAGATGCCCTAAAATCAACTATTTCATATATATTCCTTTTGTGATACTTAATCTTGTGAAAGATTCTTCATTTTTGTAGATTTCCTAATTAATTTCACATTTATGAAATTAGAATGAGTCACTTTTTCAACTAATTTTCTTCATGTAAAATGAAGTGGGTGTATCCTCCTATTTATTGATGATTCCTTTCACAATAATTCTATGACCCTAACTAATTTTTCATAAATATCCATATTCATGTTCATGAAGATACTTTTTTCGCAAATCTCTAGTGATATTTTATGTATTTTTAAACCATATAATAGTTTTATAGATTTACCATCATGACATGACACATTATTGAAACTTCTCATAATCACGAGAACACCATTTTCTGTCGCGCATTCGTGATAGTCCACACCATTTTGGAAACCCAATATTTATGAAACCTAACCTTCATGAAACCCGATATTGTTGAAACCCATTCCATTACCATATTTATGAAAACAAAATCCTAGAAGTCCACCTTTCATGAAGATTTCTCCATTATCATGATTTTGAGTTCCAAAAAATTTGTAAAACAATAGGAAATGACACCACCTTCATCATTGAAACCATATGAACAATATAATGACTTACTTTGAAAAATACCTAATCAACCCCAGTGTGGATTGACAATAAGTACAAAACAGACTCCGTATCTAGCTATGAAAATCATTGGTTACAACAGATTCTAACATTGATGACTTGTAAGAAGCACTGTCTAAGGATCAAATGCCCATTACATACTAGGTTTATATAAATCAATAGTATCTCATTCCTATGATGGTTAATGATAAGGTTATACTATACTTATGGAATAACTTGAGGGAAAATTTCAACTACCTTTGTTTTTTATGTATTGCATATATTGGTTATGTTGATCACATTTCGGATCTTTATGAATAATATTAATTAGTTGACATCACCACTATCCCTTTAGAATTAATCCCTAAGGTTGTAAAGCAATATGAATTTTTATAATACATATGTGAAAATATCCTTGAATAAGGGGTTAGGACTATCACTAAAGGTTCTCTTTATGTTCACAACCATGGTTAGAGAGAGTATATATACTTACATTTATCTCTAGTCACTAATCACAAAGACGATTAAGAAAGATCATATTATATTTTATATTCTGAAATGTTATCCAATATTTCATGAAATTTAATCACTCAATATTAAATCCAATGGACAATATATTAAATTCATCATAAACCTGATGAGAAATCGTATCACATTTCCAATTCATAAATAAGACGTTCTTCATATTGTAAACACATTTTTGAAAAATGTAGTAAATGGAATTGTTATTATAAAACACATGGGGTAACCCCAACATAGAAGACATAGGTTTTTTAACATATTTCACCTCCTCACATGGTTCTCACAAGAGTAAAAATATCTCATAGAACAACAATGAAGTCTTCCTTAGGGTGACCCATACCCAATATTTTGGAGATATTATTAGATAAAATTCACTATATTTGAATCCTATTAAACCATAACAGAATCTAGTAACCTTCACACATTTTTCAGGAAAATAGATTTTTTTTGTAAGAGAAGTGGTAGCCCACTTGACAACTATTTAAGAGTTTTTTACTTATAATCAGCATTTTGTGAAAATAAAGGTGATTTTCCTAGTCTCCTACAACATATTGGTAATTTAAATGATATCTATCTTTATATATTATTGGTTGTGATGACGTAATGATATAAAGTGATACAGGGTTAAAAGGGTTTTGAACCCCATCCAATAGTAAATAACATCAATTATTAGATAAAAATACATTTATTATAATTTAGTAATTGTGATATCACCTTTTTCAAATATGATATTGAATTATGATCTCTAAAAGATGAATTAGTAAATGATATCATAAATATAAAAATTGACCCCCCATGTGTATAATTTAAAAAACGATTTAAGGAAAATTAATCAAAAAAATAGTGAATTCTTTTCATCTTGAATCATGTGATGGAGTGCTTACTTTATTTCAAATATTATCCCAAGAATTATAATAATCTATGAAATTTCATTGTAACTTGATTGATGTATTATAAATAGAGGAAAATGTGTTAATTATTATACATCATATCAGTTACCCAAACCCTTCAATATTATATATGGAGATGAGTTATTTGAAGACCCCTATTATTGGGAGTTAGAAAAACCAATACATATAAGATTCCATAAAAAAATAATATGAAGGAAACTTGAATTCTCATATCAAATTAATATAATATTCTTTTTGAAACTCTTTAAGGTATAAATAAAGGGTTGTAATATGGGTTTCATTTAGAAAAGATAAAAAGAATAAAATCATGAGTTTTTTCTAAGATTAATTGTAAGAGTATGGAAGTAATTTTTGATGGGTTTTTGGTATTGTGCCTTCATGAATCTTTTGTAATTACCTATGGTTATAAAAAATTTTCCTCGACACAAGAATCCCAATTATACTATTGTAAAATATTTACATCTAACGGGCTGGTTAGTGGAGGCCTATTATCTAATTAATAGTTCGAAATCAATTTTTTAAACGAGAAATTATAGATTTTATCCTTATAAAATTAGAACACCCTTTAGGGGTTCGTAGTTTAATACAGTTGCATATCAGATTGATCAAATCCATCATCCTATTACTCACCTAAATTTTCCACCATTGATACTTATAATCAAGGAGATATTATTATATCAATTAAGTCAGGTTTCAACATTTTCCCCTCTTCATCCTTAATAGTTCTATTTCCATTGAATTATTGGATGTCTCATTGATTTATTTGGGTGTGATTACACCAAATCATGGTGAAATAACACTATAGTGATGTTTAATTTTCATGAAAACACTATATGTGGCCTAAAGAGGTTGATTAGGAATTCTTCCTCATTGTTTCATTATTAGTGAATTACAAACATTATTATTCATGTATTTTCATTAATTTATTGGTATGTTTTCTAATGATTCACATGATATTTTATGATATTTCCTTATAGTGTGATTAAGAGTCATCTATCTTTCATTATCATAACATTTCTTGAAGTTCTCTTCAATTGTTCCAATTTATGACCATTTACCATTGATGTAAATTATAAATTAATTGTTGATATTAATTATAAATTATTTATAATTAACTAAATTCATCCTTGATGAGATAAATGATTGTGGTGATCATATATGGATGAAATGTGCACTTATATTGGGGATAATTCATTATAAGGTCAATGGTCACTAATATATTTCACTTTATATGTTATTGAATATGATTTAGATTTTATATATAATCTAGGTTCTCAAAAAACCTATGATTTAATTGGGCTATTTCAATTTTTTCACTCTACCAACCAATGTTTTTAATAAATTGTTCTAGGTTTGTCAATCGACTAACTTTTGAGATAAATAGAGAATTCCAGGTTTGGTTATCTACAAATATATGACTTCAATGTATCATTTCTAGGTTTTCTCACTCTTGAATCAATCTATATTGATATATTACTACCTGATATGGTGCACTACTAACCAATGATTTTGATTAACATTTAAGAGTTTGGGTTCTCTATAAACCCATGTCCCAATAAATTATTATCAGGTTGTGTGATCTGTAAACATGTGATTTGCTGAGTGGATCCTTTCCATTTTACTTAATTATGTTTTTAAACATATAAAATTTAAATTTTATTCCTTATAACATGTATGATGAAATGTGTTTAAACATTCCACTAATTGTATTATAAAACAATGACATTGAATAATTGTTAATGTTGTCAATTTTTATTTATAGTCATTATATTTCTTATGAAATAATATTGGTGAAAAATAAAAATCAATATGAGTTGTGTTATATATAATATTTTGATATATCAATACATAAATCATTGTATGAATCATTATGTTATTTAATTTTCATTACATGAATACCCTTATGTAGATTATATACTTACATGATCATCATTATGTGAAGAATATATATATTTGAATCATATGATTACATAAACTATATAATTTCATGAACTATATGATTTCTTTGAATCATATTCTTAGAAATATCATTAATGTAACATCCCACGTAATTAATGAATAATAGATATTTTTATCTATGCCTATTAATGATTAAGATAGTGTTTTAGAGGCTTAAAATGAAATTAAATACAATCTTATGCATGGAATACACTAATATTCTTAAAAGATTATTTTACTGACTTTTAATGGAAAAACCTTTTTAAATCTATCTTTTGACAATTTTATAAGCTATGTTTGTCAAAATAAACTTATTATTTATGATTGGGACATCAAAATTTACTTTTTGTGAATTTTTGGTATTTTTCCGATAAAGTTCATTTTTTAATGAATAGTGAAAAATGTTGTATTTTAATTCAAAACCTCTTTTTAATATAATTTATTTATATGATTATATTATCTTTTTAATTGGTTTTTAAGTGAAATTAGAATATATTTTTACCATTTTATCCAATGGTGGTCATTGGAATCAATTTCACTTTGAAATTTGACTTAAACTAGTGTCAATCTTTTGATACGTGTTGTTTCATAAAAACACGCTATTTGTCATGACAACGTGAATTAGTTATTAAATTATTTAATGCAACTTACATGTTTTTAATTTTGTAAAATAGACATCATTTTTGGAATTCGGAATATCAATTATAGCTTGGGGTGAGGTTTTGGTTTCTTTCTGAAAAACATCAATTTTTTATGAATAGTGAAACCACTAAGTGGTAGTTAAAGAAACTGATTTTTCGTTTAAATGAAACTTTGCCACTTCTGTGATTTCATTTTCAAAAATCTGACATACATGGTTGTCATTAAGAAGTAAAATTTGGTTCAATGAGATTATAATTATTTTTTGGTGAATAGTAACTTTTAAGTTCTTAATCGCGATTAGTGGTAATTAGTGTAGTTTAAGGTAAAAATAATGTTTTAATAATATGATATGAGCTTGAAACATGTCCTACCCTCATTGGATGTGTCATGTCCGACCAAGAAAATCCATGGGTCAACTTGGGGACCCCATGGAGCCCCTTTGGTTGGGAAATGACATAAATAACATTTTATTTAATGTTAAAGTAAAAATGACACAAACAAGAGATGTTTTATTAAAACAATTTTTACATGGGGTTATACAAGTCATATTTTTGATTATAAATAGTAATTGGAAAGCTAAACAGATTCCCTACGTCATAATATTTTTTTTTATAATTTTTAGACTTTAAATAAACTAAATTATTTATGACATCATGATGATGCAGCGATTATCTCATTAATAAAGGATTTAAATAAAATGAAATGATAATGTAAAATATATGAACTATACATGTCCAAAACCTATTTGATGGGTGGATTTCGAACCCTGATCACCTTACCCTCGAATTATATCAATGTGGGACCTTTTTAATCCGAAAATCATTTGAAAATAAAGTAACATTTCTTTACTTTCCAAGAGTGCCCCTCCTCTCCTCTTATAAAAGGCCCCCACCTCTACCTCCTTACCCACACTCCCAAAGCCTTTGGCTCGGCCAACCCCTGCCCATTTTTTCTCTCTACATCCCTCTCTTACTTTTTGAAGCCTCACATTGGGAAGAAGTCTTCCCAAGGAAGCCTTTGAGCTCAAACCAAAGGGAGTTACCTGATTTTATGGTAATGTCTTCACTTGAGTCCTTTTGTTTAATTTTGCTTCTCCAACCCCCTAAAATCATTTTATTCATTTCATTTGTAACAAATCCAGTATCTTCAATATACTAGGATTTTTTTTATAAGAAGTATTCGAGCTACACTTACACACACCTACATCTAATGGTTAAAGGACATACTGTTTCTGTGGATGGTGAATTTAATCCTCCCAAAACGATGATTGTTCAACATTCTTTTAACACCTTCAAAGGTGTCCATTAAGATGTCACTATATTTATATATGATATATAATATGTTTTTTTCATTAAGCTTCTGTATTTTTCATTTTGGGCATACCTTTACGGTTTCCATTATGGGTAAACGCGATATCTTCATTTAAGGAAGTGCTGACTACCGCCCCCTCAAAGTGATTTGATTCGTTAAATACCATATGTGGGACATATAAAGGATGGTACTATGATATTATATATGATGTTATACTGGAATTATAATATAACTTTATATCATTATGATTCCATTCTATAAAATACGAAATAGAAATGAAAGTAGAGTTCATGCGTACGTATGGCTTACCGTCTCCATGAACGGTGCATTTCATTTCTTACCTCTAAATGATTATGTAATATTATAAATGCATGCATTTACTGGATATATATGACATATATGATATCTACATCATGAATACCATTCTGGATATAATGGATACATGAACAACTTGTAATTATAAAGGGTTTATTTTTTACTCAAGTACCAATGATTGTTAAAACGACCGTTATTAACTTAAATAATTACATAGTGTTCATGACATGGCAATTAGTGATACAAAAGGAATAATGAACTTGAAGAAGGTTCTTAAACAAGTAGAAATTAACTCAAGTTTATTATTCAGGAGATTAAAGAATGACCGAGTCTAGTCAGACCCGAGGTATGGGACTTCGTCTCAATCTCCTTTCATTGAGGCATATTTTGTTTTATACACAACCTTCTTTTATACGGTGTATAAAACCCTTTGACTTTTACGTTTATTCAAAAGGAATATTTTTTATACGAAGCGTTTACTAAATGAAAAAAGGGAATGTTTTTGTCGTACATATGCGGTGACAACGACTTCTCCGCCGCTGTGACCATTATTTGAGTTTTGGCTTCCTCTACAAGCCATACCTTTTTTTACAAGAAAAATAAATACCATGTTTTACTTTGGTATTGAAAATGGTTTTCATAATGTTTTTATATCAATGTGTTGTATTGATATTTTGTGATTGAAAGGTGGAAATGTTATGTTTTCTTTATGCATGTTTTATGTGATACGATTATGTTGTGGTTCTTGGGCATTATTACGAAGATGGGTGGTTCCATGATAAACTAAGGTCGGGTGAGCCCGATATAGCCTTCTAATGCATTGGGTAACGCAAAGGAGTGAAACGTTAAGGTTTCTCCGAAGATATTTAGGGAATATACTGTGATGGGTATTCCAAACGTAACCAAGAGGGTTTCTCTCTACGTAAAGAATGTTATGAATGCCTCAAGTTACCTTTATGTCTTATGATTTCTATGATTTAATCATGATTTGATGAGGTATGTAAAAGTACTTATGTTTTATGGGTAAATTATGATTTCATTGTTATGTATATATGTACCCATGTTTCCTTTCCGTATTTTTATATCCCTTACTGAGCTTTTTATGCCAATCCCATGTTTTTTTGAAATGTTTTTCACAGGTCAAGGGAAAGGTACATGATATGATGATAGTGTCAAGAAAGAATCCATGTTTTATTTTAAATATGTTTCCATTGATGGGAAAGAAGAATACTGTCTTTATGTAACCACTTTTTTTATATGTGGAATGTAATTCATGTTTTATGATCTAATTCTCTAAAACTATAAACCCAAAAGGATCCTCAATGTGTAATGTTGGAATAACTCAAGATTAAGTAAGGTTTAAGGCTGGGGACTTATAGTTGGTATCAGAGGTCAGTTTAGATAACTTTAGGAGTTAGAATTCTATTAAATGATTATACAAAAATATTTTTTTATTGTCAAATTGACGTGATATGGTATTTGAAGATTACCATGTTGCTTCATCTAAGACATGTTTTTTCAGAATGGTTTTCCGAAGAGGAAATAGGGAAGCAGTGCTAGGAAGGCATACAAAAGGAAATAACCTTCCGAATCAGCATCCTGAGATGGTCGGAATTGGAACTAAATAGTTTGTTGCAGTAATGGCGTAGTTGACTCAAGCGATAAATAGTGGTGGTATCCATGCACGAGATCAGCCAGTTCAACTACAGAGGAACATGTCAGTGGTGGAACATTTCATGAGGCATCATCCCCCATCATTCAGAGGATCATCTAACCCTGTTCTAGTTGAAGGGTTGATTAAAGCACTGGAGAAGATTTTGGATGTCATGGGGTGTTCAAACAATCAAAAGGTTAGTCTTGCTATTTACCGTTTGGAGGGTGAAGCAGATCGGTGGTGGTCGATGGTTAAAAATATCAGGGACGCTGATGATATTGATGCTCTCGACTGGGATGAATTCAAAGGTATGTTTCTTGAGAAGTATTTTCCTAAGCATGTTCGACTTAGGATGGAAAATCAATTCTTGGAATTGGGGCAAGAGGAATACTCAGTGGCTGCCTGTGAAGAAAGGTTCACTCGATCGTCAAGGTATGCTCCAAATTTTATTCGAGACCTTGATAGTAAAATCAATCGTTTTTACTCAGGATTATAGCCAAAATATCGAAGGGCATTTGCTTCTCGTGAGTTTAAAAGTTATGAAAATCTTGTTCGATGTCCTGAGAAGGTGGAAATGGAGTTTTCCGATGATCAAGTGTTCTATAACAACCAACAGAAGAAGAGACCGAGGTGGCAAGAGAAAGGAAATAATTCTTCAAAAAAGTATGATGGTAAGAAAAATAAGTTTCCAGTTTGTGATAAATGTGGTAAAAGTCATGCTGGGGAATGTCTTCTGAATTCTGGAAAGTGCTACTGATGTGGTAAGATGGGACATAAGGATCATGATTGCACTGAAAAAGATCAAGGTGATGGTACGTCCAAATTTTATTTACAGTTAGTGAAATGTTTTAAGTTTAATGAGATGGGTCACTATGAAAACGAGTGTCCGAAATAGAGCTTGAATGATGGGAAGCAGTTAGACTACAAGCAGAAAGGGGGGGTGAAATCCTTTGAAACTAATTCAGTAGATTTCGGGCCATCAAATGAAGTTATATCAGGTACATTGTTTGTTTTTTGAGATTATGCCAGTGTGTTGTTTTATTCGGGGTCCACACATTATTTAATCTCTGAAACCATTTCTAGTAAAATGGGAATACCATCTCAAGAAATGACTCCTGAACTTTTGGTAAAAACACATGGGGGAAATGTTGAGGCAAAAAGAAATTATAAGAATCTTCCTATCCTTATCTGTGGAAAGAACCTACTTGCAAACCTTATTGTTCTACCTCTAGTAGAGTATGATGTTATCCTGGGTATGGATTGGCTCTCTATTTACCATGCTAAGATTGACTGTAGAGCTAAAGAAGTTTATTTTCAGAAAGACTTTCAGTTTGTGTACAAGAATGAACCCTTACTGCTGATAACGTATCAAGAGGCCAATAAACTTGTAAAAGATGGAAATTAATGTTACCTTGCACATATTGTTGAAAACAAGGGAACTGTTCAGATTAATGATGTGCCAGTGGTAAATGATTATCCTGATGTTTTTCTTGATGAGTTGCCTGGAATAATACCAGATCGGGAAGTTGAATTTACTATTGACTTAGTTCCGGATGCTAAGCCAATTTCAAAACCCCCTTATCAGATGGCTCAAATTGAACTTTTAGAGTTGAAGGAGCAATTGCAAGATTTATTAGAGAAAGGTTTCATTCGACCTAGCACATCACCATGGGGTGATCCTGTTTTATTTGTTAAAAAGAAAGATGGTTCAATGAGACTTCTCATTGATTATAGATCCTTGAATAGGATTACTGTTAAGATCAAATATCCTTTGCCTCATATCGATGATTTGATTGATCAGCTCCAGGGAGCTTAGTATTTTTCAAAGATTGACCTGAGATCGGGGTACCATCAGCTGAAGGTAAAGTAAGAAACTGTTACGAATACTGCGTTTCGTACAAGATATGGACATTATGAATTTGTAGTCATGCCTTTTGGGATAACCAATTCACCTGCTATATTCAGGGACTTAATGAATAGAATTTTCCATGAGTTCTTGGATAAGTTTGTGGTGTTTTTCATTGATGATATTTTGGTGTTTTCTAAAAGTAATAAGGAGCATGAACGACATTTAAGGGTTATTTTGCAAACCTTAAAAGAAAAGAAAATGTATGGGAAATTCAGCAACTGTGAGTTTTGGTTGTAACAAATTTCTTTCCTTGGTCACATTGTTTCAAAAGATGTGATAACTGTTGATCCTGCAAAAACAAAGGTTGTTTAAGAATGGCCAAGACCCACAAATGTAACAAAGATTCGTAGTTTCCTTGTTTTGGCAGGCTATTACAGAAGGTTTGTTAGAAATTTTTCATGGTTATCTAGTCCAATGACTAAGCTAACTCGGAAGGGTGTTATGTTTATCTGGACAAAATAACATGATGATTGTTTTCAGGAATTGAAAAGATGATTGGTGAATGATCCAGTTTTGGCACTACCTTCTAGGAAAGGGGAGTTTGTTATCTAAAGTGATACTTCATTGAAAGGACTTGGTTGTGTCCTAATGCAAAATGTCAGGTAATTGCATATGCTTCAGGACAGTTGAAAACTCATGAGGTAAATTACCCTACACATGATTTGGAATTAGCAGCTGTTGTTTTTGCTTTAAAAATTTGGAGACATCATTTGTATGGAGTAAAGTGTGAAATATATACTGATCACAAAATTATAAAGTATTTATTCACTCAGAAAGAGTTAAACATGAGACAGAGGAGATGGATGGAATTAATCAAGGATTGTGATTGTACAATTCATTACCATCCGAGAAAAGAAAATAAAGTGGATGATTCTTTGAGTCGAAAAAGTAATGCTTCATTAACAATGTTGCGTTTGGAACGTGATCCTTTGGTTAAGGATTTGATGAACTTTGGCATAGAAGTTTTGGGCGTAGTATGTTCTTCTGTTTTGTTTCAGGTATCAGTGAGATCATCTCTATCAGATAGAATCAAGCAAGCATAGAAGCAAGACAGTGAGTTGCAGAAAAAGGTAGAGCTGGTTCAGAAAGGTAAGTTGTCTGAATTCAACATTGATAATGATTGCGTTTTGAGATTTGGGAAGAGATTGTGTGTGCCTTGTGATTCATAGTTGAAGGGAGAGTTGTTATGTGAAGCTCATAGATATCTATTTTCAGTTCATCCTGGTTGTACTAAGATGTACAGAGATCTGCGGGAGTATTACTGGTGGGATAGAATGAAAAGAGATATTGCTGATTTTACTGTGAAGTGTTTGACATGTCAAAAGGTTAAAGCCGAGCGGCAGTTACTGAAAGATATGTTTCAGCCTTTACCAGTGCCAAAGTGGAAATGGGTGAATATATCCATGGACTTCGTTGTGGGATTTTCGAAGACCCCTCGAGGTAATAATGCAATCTGGGTTATTGTTGATCACTTGACTAAATCTACTCATTTCCTTGCTATACGAGATACTTTTTCCCTAGATCAACTTTCCCATTTTTATATTAAAGAGATAGTCATGTTACATGGAGTTCCTCTCTCTATTATATCTGACAGTGATCCCAGGATCACATCTAGCTATTGGAAAGGCCTTCAGAAGTCGTTGGGTATTGAATTAAATTTTAGTACAGCATTTCATCCTCAATCAGATGGGCAGTCAGAACAAAAAATTCAGGCCTTGGAGGATATTCTATGAGCTTCTTTGATGGATTATCAGGGAAGTTGGGACCAACATCTTTCTTTGGTTGAATTTTCATATAATAACAGTTTTCATTCCAGTATACAGATGGCACCATTTGAGGCGTTATATGGGAAGCAGTGTCAAACTCCTGATTTCTGGGATGAAGTGGGTGAAAGGAAGTTGATGGGACAAGAATTGGTAGAAGAGATGGCAGAAAAAGTTCAGTTGATTCAGAAACATATGAGAACAGCTCAGAGCAGGCAGAAGAGTTATGCGGATAACCAGAGGAAGGATCTATCTTTCTAGGTAGGTGATCAGGTTTTTCTCAAGGTTTCTCCAAGGAAAAGTGTGATGAGATTTGGTATGAAAGGAAAGCTGAGTCCAAGGTTCATTGGACCATATGAAATTCTAGAGAGAGTTGGATCTGTTGCTTACCGAGTGGCTTTACCTCCGTGTTTATCTCAGGTACACAATGTTTTTCACGTTTCGATGTTGAGAAAGTACATGCTAGATCCATCTCATGTTTTGAGTCCAGAGGTAGTTCAGCTGGAAGAGAACCTATCTTATGAGGAACAACCGACCTAGATTCTTGACCACAAGGAGAATGTGTTACGGAATAAGGTGATTAATTAGGTAAATGTTTTGTGGAAAACCCACATGATGAAAGAGGCAACATGGGAATATGAAAATGCAATGAGGGATAATTACCACCATTTTTTCGATAAGTAAATAAATTACTGGGACGCAATATTCTAAAGGGGGGAAGGATGTAACATCCCAAGTAAGTAATTAATAACATATATTTTTATCTATGTCTATTAATTATTAAGATAGTGTTTTAGAGGCTTAAAATGAAAATAAATACAATCTTATGCATGGAATACACTAATATTCTTAAAAGATTGTTTTATTGCCTTTTAATGGAAAACCCTTTTTAAATCTATCTTTTGACAATTTTATATGCTATGTTTGTCAAAATAAACTTATTATTTATGATTGGTACATCAAAATTTACTTTGTGTGAATTTTTGGTATTTTTCAGATAAAATTCATTTTTTAATGAATAGTGAAAAATGTTGTATTTTAATTCAAAACCTATTTTTAATATAATATATTTATATGATTAGATTATCTTTTGAATTGGTTTTGAAGTTAAATTAGAATATATTTTTACCATTTAATCCAATGGTGGTCATTGGAATCAATTTCACTTTGAAATAGGACTTAAACAGGTGTCAATCTTTTGATACATATTGTTTCATAAAAACACGTTATTTGTCATGACAACGGGAATTAGTTATTAAATTATTTAATGCAACTTACATTCTTTGAATTTTTTAAAATAGACATCATTTTTGAATTCGGAATATCAAATATAGCTTGGGGTGAAGTTTTGATATCTTTCTGAAAAACTAAAATTTTTGATGAATAGTGAAACCACTAAGTGGTAGTTAAAGAAACTGATTTTTCGTTTAAATGAAACTTTTCCACATCTGTAATTTGATTTTCAAAAATTCGACATACATGGTTGTCATTAAGAAGTAAAATGTGTTTCAATGAGATTAAAATAATTTTTTGTTGAATAGTAACTTTTAAGTTCTTAATCGCGATTAGTGGTAATTAGTGTAGTTTAAGGTAAAAATAATGTTTTAATAATATGAGATGAGCTTGACACATGTCCTGCCCTCATTTGGATGTGTCATCGCCGACCAAGAAAATCTATCGGTCATCCTTTGGACCCCATGGAGCCACTTTGGTTGGGAAATGAAAAAAATAACTTTTTATTTATTGTTAAAGTAAAAATGACACAAACAAGAGATGTTTTACTAAAAAAAATTTACATGGGGTTATACAAGTCATATTTTTTATTATAAATTTTCATTGGAAAGATAAAACTATTTACTAAATCATAGTATTTTTTTTTATAATTTTTAGACATTAAATAAATTAAATTATTTATGACATCATGATGATGCAGTGATTACCTCATTAATAAAGGATTTAAATAAATTGAAATGATAATGTAAAATCTATAAACTACAAATGTCAAAAACCTATTTGATTGGTGGATTTAGAACCCTTATCACCTTACCCTCTAATTATATCAATGTGGGACCTTTTTAATAGGAAACGCATTTTAAAATAATGTATCATTTCTTTACTTTCCAAGAGTGCCCCGCCTCTCCTCTTATAAAAGGCCCCCACCTCTACCACCTTTCCCACACTCCCAAAGCCTTTTTCTCGGCCAACCCCTGCCCATTTTGTCTCTCCAAATCCCTCTCTTACTCCTTGAATCCTCACTTTGGTCAGAAGTCTTCCCAAGGAAGCCTTTGAGCTCAAACCAAAGGGAGTTACCCGATTTTAAGGTAATGTCTTCACTTGAGTTCTTTTGTATTATTTTGATTCTCCAACCCCCTAAACTCTTTTTATTCATTTCTTTTGTAACAACTCTAGTATATTAAATATACTATGATTTTTTATAAGAATTATTTGAACTACACTTACAGACAGCTACATCTAATGGTTAAAGGACATACTGTTTCTGTGGATGGTGAATTTATTCCTCCCGAAACGATGATTGTTCAACATTATTTTAACACCTTCAAAGGTGGCCATTAAGATGTCACTATATTTATATATGATATATAATATGTTTATTTTTTCCTTAAGATTCTGTATTTTTCATTTTGGGCATACCTTTATGGTTACCATTATGGGTAAACGCGATATCTTCATTTAAGGAAGTGCGGACTACCGCCCCCTCAAAGTGATTTGATTCGTTAAATACCATATTTGGGACGTATAAAGGATGGAACAATGATATTATATATGATATTATAATGTAATTATAATATATCTTTATATCATTATGATTCCATTCTATAAAATACGAAATAGAAATGAAAGTAGTGTTCATGCGTACGTACGGCTTACCGTCTCCATGAACGGTGCATTTCATTTCTTACCTCTAAATGATTATGTAATATGATAAATGAATGCATGTACTAGATATATATGAAATATATGATATCTACATCATTAATACCATTCTATATATAATGGATACATGACTAAATTGTAATTATAAAGGGTTTATTTTTGACTCATGTACCAATGATCGTTAAAACGACCGTTATTAACTAAAATAATTACATAGTGTTCATGAAATGGAAATAAGTGATATGAAAGGAATAATGAACTTGAAAAAGGTTCTTAAACCAGTAGAAATTAATTCATGTTTATTATTCCAGAGATTAATGAACCACCGAGTCAAGTCGGACTCGAGGTATGGGACTTCGTCTCAATCTCCTTTCATTGAGGCATATTTTGTTTTATACATAACCTTCTTTTATACGGTGTATAAACCCCTTTGACTTTTACGTTTATTCAAAAGGAATATTTTTTATACGAAGAGTTTACTAAACGACAAAAGGGAATGTTTTTGTCGTATATATGCGGCGACAATGACTTCTCCGCCGCCGTGACCATTATTTGAGTTTCGACTTCCTCTACAAGCCATACCTTTTTTTTAAAGAAAAATAAATACCATGTTTTTCTTTGGTATTGAAAATGGTTTTCATAATGTTTTTATATCAATGTGTTGTATTGATATTTTGTGATTGAAAGGTGGAAATGTTATGTTTCCTTTATGCATGTTTTATGTGATATGATTATGTTGTGGTTCTTGGGAATTATTACGAAGATGGGTGGTTCCATGATAAACTCAGGGCGGGTGAGCCCGATATAGCTCTCCAATGCATTGGGTAACGCAAAGGAGTGAAACGTTAAGGTTTCTCCAAAGAGATTTAGGGAATATACTGTGATGGGTATTCCAAACGTAACCAAGAGGGTTACTCCCTACGTAAAGAATGTTATGAATGCCTCAAGTTACCTTTATGTCTTATGATTTCTATGATTTAATCATGATTTGATGAGGTATGTTAAAGTACTTATGTTTTATGGGTAAATTATGATTTCATTCTTATGTATATATGTACCCATGTTTCCTTTCCGTATTTTTATATCCCTTACTGAGCTTTTTATGCTCATCCCAAGTTTTTTTGAAATATTTTTCACAGGTCAAGGGAAAGGTACATGATATGATGATAGTGTCAAGGAAGTGTCAAGAAAGAATCCATGTTTTATTTTGAATATGTTTCCATTGATGGGAAAGAAGAATACTGTCTTTATGTAACCACTTTGTTTATATGTGGAATGTAATGAAAGTTTTATGATCTAATTCTCTAAAACTCTAAACCTGAAATGATCCTCAATGTGTAATCTTGTAATAACTCAAGATTAAGTAAGGTTTAAGGATGGGGCCTTATTATTAAATAGATATTTAAGAGACTCATATGTAAATGTCACTCATATGTGAAAAATATCCATATATCGAATGGTTCTTACAGTTTTTAGAAATGATATTTATGTAGATGGGAAATTAATTATTAGGAATATTGTAATGATCCTTATACAAATTAGATATCATCATTAGTGGTTTATTCAATAATCCTTTAGAAGTTTGTTTTTATCAAATGAATCATGTATATGAAAAAATGATACATATATAGACTATAAAATTACCATTACATAGAGAAAACAATGAGTTAAATAAGGGGTCAAGAATGGCTCATACTCAAGTTAGTTGATTCATGTAATGGCTTAAATTTTTATATATTTGTATCTATACATTCGCTAACTATTATGGCTCATAATCAAATCTAAAATGACTCATACAAAGAAAAAGTCAAATATATCATAGGAAAAAGACTCATATTTTAGGAAGAATGACTCATAAGCATACTGTAGGGTTTAATAAAAATTTTCAATGAAAAAACATGACTTAATTTTTATTATTTTTTATATTATGATCTACTTCATATACATGTTATTTGTTTTCATTGAATTATTTTTTCTATAATTACTTATTAGTTACATATATATCAAGAAAAATTGTAATGTGTCTAATATATAATTAAATTAAGACTTTATGTAATATATTGAGATATTAGAATAAATGATTATGTTTGATAGCATACATGATATGAAATACCATTCTTAAATGAAACACAAAATATTATTTTTTAATATGTCATTTATAACCTGGTAATTTAATTAGTAGTTATGAATAATATTAACTACTATTGGAAATATATATAAAGGTTCTATCCAAAATAAATATATTTGTTAATTCATATGAAATTAGCAATCAATTTTTAGTATATCCATAATGGTGTTCGGGAAAAATGTTGTAAATGGAGTGGGAAATTAGTAAATCAAGATAATAGTTATATCTACACTGTTAGAAAATGATTGGATAGGAGGGTCAGGACTATATAATGTAAGATGGATATGTAAAGAGGGTCCTTCTCGATGGATTATTTGGGTTCCACACTCTCCCTGAAAAAATTAAAAAATCACCACTTTTATAAGGCATTAGTTAAATCATGGGGCATATATTGAATTGTATGAATTATTTCTTATCATTTGGAGGGAGAATTACCATTGTGAACATCATTCTTTCATCTACCCTAATGCATGTCCTATCCACTCTTAATGTACCAAAAATGTTTATATCCAACATAGAGATCATGTTGGTTTCCTTAATATGGGTTGACAAGATGGATGGAAAATACCACTGGGCATTGTTGAAGTGGATATAAAGACTTCTCTTTTAGGGGGTATCAATAGCAAGAGTTTCTTTGAGTCTATGATGGGGATTCATGCTAAATTATCATGTGATGCTATTAAGGGGAAGATGCTTTGGGGAAATCACATGCATGATAAGTATGAAATTTACATGACTATGTAGGGATAAAGGACATCAGTAATTAAGATAATAATTTTCCTTATATTCCATTGGTATTGTAGAATAATCATTGGATCATAGGAAAGGTATAAATAATTGCTGGAAGAAGAATTGGGTGGGGTTGAAACTAGGATTTCCTGGATGTCCATCTACGAGCATCACATTTAGAGAAGAAATTGATCACCTCTATTTTATTCAAGAAATCCTAGATGAGAATCCATAGTCCATTTTTTATATAAATGTGTTAAATTTTGATCTGGACAAGTGCGTCTTTAGAGGTTCTTCTTCAGCAGTCTTCTTAGCAAATTAGTTCTACATATTACATATGGATCCTAATGACCAGGATTCTTTGCAAGAGGTGCTGTGGTGAAAGGAGATTCCAAATATATTCAACATACTAGTATGGAGTATTAGGAACAAGGCTCTTCCCATTGAGGAGAACATCCAACCACTTGGAGTTATTCTTTCTTCTAGGTCTCAATGTTATAGGGAATCAAAGATCAAAACTATTGAAAACAATTTTTTAGAATGTGAATGGGTGATATCTGCATGGAACATTATTTGGGAGTTCACTGGGTGGGATTCACATGAGTCATAATGTGAGACCTTTATCCATCACTGGTCTTAGGGTGTGGAACACATCAACTTGGAGAAAAATGATATGATACTTATTCTCAGTGTTGGAGACCGGTGTATATGGACAATGAGGAATAAACCTCGACACTAATTAGTTATCAATATGAGAACATGCATTATCATTAAAACCAAGAACATATTAATATATATTAATAGGTTATTCAATGTATATGAGAAAACCCACTCTATAAGACCCCTCTTGTCCCCCTATTCCTCCACCAAATATGGGCATCAGTCTGGGGTAGGGGCGGTGGGTTCGGTGGTAGCCACATCACCAGGGCCTTAATTGTAACACTGAGGGGTCATTTCACATTGGTATCATGTGAGGTGGGGGAGTGATTTTGGAGAATGGAGGATCAATCATAGTGGCCTTTTACACTTACATTGGAATATATGAGTCTCTTAAATCCAAATCACATGAATTGTTAATGATCTTATGGTTATGAAACCAGATAAATATTATCCTTAGAGTGGTTGAGTCTGACTCTTTAACTATCTATAATATGCTACAAGGCATCAAAACCATCCGTGGTATATAGTGAATACTATTTGAATGCTCAAGGAGATGCTGAAAATCACATATACATATTACATAGTTGGAACAATTGGAATATATTTACAACCATCATGGAGTCCTGGGTGACACAAATTGAGATTATTTTTAACATCTCTAATCTTTAATCCATTCCTCCCGAGGGGGTCAACCTAGTTAGAGTAGATTCCCTTTGTCTTCACGACATATGACCTATATAATGTGGGATCCATTTTTAAAAACATCCATTTTCTTTTCCTTTCAAATAAAATTAAAAATATCATGGTGGGTAATTTTATTAAATCCATTTTATTTTTCAAATATATGTTTTCATCAAAAATAGTTATTTTAATGAGTGAATAAAAAAGTTAATTTTTGAAAAATTTATAATATATAAATGATACAATAAAATATCATTCTTCAAATAATAATATCAAAATATTCTATGGTTAAATTTTTAAATTTTTCTAAAAAGTATTATTTTTCAATCAATAGTGAAAAATACTAAATTTTATTGAAAATTGTATTTTATATAAAAGTATTTATAAAGTTTAATTATACTATGTGTCAGTTCTAAAACTGAATATGTTCCTTTTGATTAAACAAAATTCAATTATAGTCACATGAATGATTGTTTTTATTAAATATGGTATAAAAACATTTTTATACATAAAGTAATTTTTTTTCTAGAAACCTTTTTTTCATTGAATTTTACCTTTCAATATTAAATTAAATTCATCCACTGATGTGAATTAAATTTTAAAAAATTATTCCTTATTTGTAATTATTAGATCTAATGTTATTAAATATGTAACTTTAATTTTTTGACATTATGAATGGTAACTTTAGTAATTTTTATTACCATGATAAAAGGTAAATTTGGTAATTAAGTATGAAAAGAATGTGATAGGGACACAATAATGACCATAACACATGAATTAAGTTTATTTTATGGGTATATTTCATCAACAATCATCCATGTTTTTAATATATGACCTTTTTTACTTCTGTACATGATTTTTACGTTTATAAAATTTTATGCATGTAAAAATTGTCTTTTTGTTTGTTTTATTATCTGTAAATCATTGAAATAGAGATAAAAAGAATATATGTTTTGTTATAATAATAATTTTAAAGATAAATTATTTTTATTTATAATGTTTATTATTTATAATTATTATTTTCCCAAATAATTACCTTAAAAGAATACAAAATGGTGATATTAGAGATATTCAATTAATAAAAAAACAAAATAATGATTATAATAATACTAAAAGTAATATAATTTGAAATTGGTTTTTTTGTTCCGTGACATAATTAGAAACAAATAACATATTATTTATGTATCAAATGACTAGATTCTAATTTAATCTTTCCATTGTTTATTTTTAATGTCAAATTAAGTGAATAATATATAAATTTTCATTAATTATATTTTATAATAAATAATATTTTATTAAACCATTTCAAATTTTAAAAAATAATTTATTCACAAATATTATTTTAATATAGTTTAAAATAAAAATGATTTATTATTTATGGGAAAATAATTTTTTATAGTAACTATAGTAACCTATAAATAGTAAAAACCTTGTTGTTGGGGTAATTGACCAAAAGGGTTAAGATGGGTTAAAATACAAATATAAGAGTAAAAAAAGTATCTAAAATTGTCCAAATATTATTTTATGAAATTATTTATACTAATTAAAATATTATATTTTATTATTACAAATTTTGATCTATTTGAACAATTAAATTAATTTATATTAATTTAATATTTTAGAAAATTCCAAAAAGTCCCCCCCTCATATAAAAGGGAACCTCCAATAATATTTTATTAACAGTTAAAAATTATTTTTATTCTTATAATATTGAAAATAAATCCCACCCATACATCTCTACTAAATCCTATAATCATTGGTTTGATAAATTACAATCTTAGGAAATATTTTGGTGTAAACCATAAGTGGATTTCCGAAGAAGAGGTATCGTTCTTAACTGAGTGTTTTTGTTTTATTTTATTTTCCACATCATAAACATTATAATTATACATGATTATATGATAAAATAATTATATAAAATATAGTAATATCTTCTTATTTTATTGTAATAACCAATATCTATATTCAGCCTCTATCAAATATGTAATGAATCTATCATTCATGTGTGCGACGAACTACTACCTCAAAAACCAATTTAATTCATTTTTCATCACCACCTATCACCGCTGATCATAATAATGGTTTTAATTTATAAATATTATATTCATGACTAATTTTTAACTATTTATATGTAATATTTTATATATTTTCCTATCGTTCAATACACTAAAAAATGATAATTTCATACATGCGTACGTATAGCCTACCACCTCTATAAAGTCATGTGATTCCTTTTTCATCACCACATCACCTTCATGATATATATATGTATATTTAATGAAATAAAATTGTATTTAAAATATTATTATTATTCTGGTAAGATAAAATAATACTTAACTTCTTTCTATAGTGATCGTTGAAAATTGGAAATGTCACTCTTATGTAAGAACAACCCACCATCTGAATGACTGTAACATAGTTAATTTGTCTTTAACATTTTTAATTATTGGTTTAAAAAGTATAATTGATTTTAAAAAATGATTATTATTTCATTAATATTATTATGGATATTATGGAATCATTATCCCCTTGTCCACGATTAATATATCAAAGCAACATTGAAATTATAAACCGAACGTTCTCAAGTACATGACATGGAATTTATTGATTATGTAATTATATATGTCATTGGAATAAGTGAAATAAAAGATTTAAGGATATGGTATTAAAACAATAAAATTTTATTAATAAAAAAAATTATGTGAGATTGTTATATATGATTTAAAGGACATGCATGGAATGTTTGGACTCGAGGTAAGGGATTTCATCCCAATTTGTCTCCACTAAGGTATTTTTTTTAACCTACTATATTTTATAAGTTTTATATAACAACCATTTTAATGTTTATGTAATGAATCATTCATTATTCATTTCAGTTTAATTTTAATTTTCAATTATTTCATCCAAGGTGGTTTTATATAATTATTACAAAGTGGTAAATGGTTTGTTAACTCAATTTCATTTGATCTGGTTATAGCACTTATTAATTGACTTTGTTATTCCATTATTATGTATTAATTTATTTCTGAATTATTTTATACTATATTTAAACATGTTTTGTGTGAAATTTTTTTTTATATATAATCAATCAATTTAAAAATTCTCAATTCAAAATTATGATCTTTGCAAGGGTTTTTTTGTCTCAATCTCATTTTTCTAAAGACATTATTCATGTTTCACACCATGATTTCATTATATATAGTACATAATTACTCATGAATGTTTCTTGAAAAATTAATCAATTTAATTCAGGGTATTTAAAGATCCATTTAATATTATTACATTCAATTACTTTTTATTCAAACTTTTCCAATGTAGTGAAGGTTTTTTATTACAATCACCTTTCACATACAAATTTATTATATTCATGGTTCCATTAGAGGAAATCATATGTTATTATTTTCTATAAAAATATATAAATTCTTATAATATGTTTATGAATATCTTTTATGTTAATTATAATTTACTCCCTTATTTATTAAAGAAACATCAATAAAGTTTTTTTAATGTGATACATATATTGGACATTCTTTTAGAAAGGAAATATTTTTGTTCTATATTGTTGTTTTATATAATTTCTTCAAGAATATTCATTACAAAACATAAATTATCAAATAAATTTATTTTAAATTAGCTTTTAACTTTTCTAAAAAGGTTCAAAAAGAAAATTTGTTATCATTTTCCAAATGTGTCACTTTTTAATCCCCTTACAAAATGATTATTTTTATCATTTGCATCATGGGATAATTTTCCAATTTATTGAACATTATTTACATTTAATCTTGAATTATATATTTCCAAGGAAATTTTAAAAGAAAATGGGTTTTACAATTTTGTTTAATTTTTAATTTTTAAAAAATGATATTCATAGTTGAAAGTCTATTTTTCTTAAGAATGTTTTAATGAAATTTTAATTGTATTTCCAGTCATAACTATCAGATACCTTGGATGTCACTTACAATCCCATATGGTTACATTGTAATGATATCATTCTTATTATTTCTCTAGATGAATTATGATATTTTTATGGTACCGATTTCATTTCGTCTGGTAAATCATGTTATTAAAGAACATTGAATGTTTTTTTATTTAAAAGTGATGGATTTTACATGTTTTAGTCATCGTATAAAATTGGAAATTATTAATGATGAATGATGATACGTATACTTCTTATATAAACGGTTGATCCCCAATATATCTCATGATGAACGGATGAGATCAATACAACTTATATGTTGGGAAACCCCAATATAGATTATAAAATTGGTGAACTCAAATAGTGCTCCAACGAATTTGGTAATATTCCTTATCATAGAAGGAAATCTAGAGGGAGTATTCAGTTTATTTTATCCTATGGTATTTTTAGGCACCAATTACTTCTGAAACATGTTATGAAGAAAATTTTCCAAGATCCAAAAATGTTTTCCAAATGTTTTCAATTGGTCGTAAATGTATCCTTTTATCAATATTATCATTACATGGAACATGAATATTGATTCAAATGATTATTTTATTTGTTAATGATTTACACTAAGTTTAATGATTGATAATGTATTTATTTATCAACATGAATTCTATTATATTATTCTCATCGCCTTTTAGTATGGCATCATATCGTTGAATTCATCTTATTCTCACTAATGAAAGTAAAATATTACTGACTATATTTACTCTTACTGAGAGTATGATCTCACACTTATTATGTTTCCAATCACCATGGTAATTAAAAATGATGTTAAATAATTTTTGTCTATAAATTTTTCATATGTGAATAAATTTATGGGATATTTGGGAGACTAGATATGGAATATGAAAAGCTAGGTATAGTGGAAAAAATACTCTTTGGAATTCATTGGTGTTGTTTAATTAATAGTTTTTCATAATTCTCTAAAACTCTAAACCAAAAATTTCATTTGATAAGTAAGTGATCCAATATTTACATTAAATATTGTGTGTTTGGGATGAAAAAAATGTGGGTCACAGTTATCAGTATCAAAGAGAAAAATTCAATGTTTCTATTTTTAGTACAAGATCCGGGAGTTTTGGGTTGGGGTTGTTACACCATGTGGGATGAAATGTGATTAAATATTTACATTGTGTATTTAAAAAATTAAATTCAAATTCAAACGAAGTTTGTATTTTTTGAACGTTTTTATGTGTTATTATCCTTGAACTATTCAAAATATTTAAGGATGATAAAAATTTTATTAAGCCACATATTTAATAAACTATTTATTATTTTGATTAAGTATTATAATGACTTATTTTTATAACTATTTTTAGTTTCAAAAATTATAAAAATTTGGTTCTGACTCTGATGTAGTTTATTACTATTTATAGTGAAAATTTCAATTTTATGGGAAAATATAAATTATAATTTATGTGCATGAAAATATCATTTTTAAAGATGATATGCTTGAAGGAATCTATTAAAAGTATTCTAAAGAACTATTGAAATATATCTATCAATAAAGTATATTTTAATATTACCATGTGATATATTTTTATATCACTTTATTTTAAACATTATCATGTAAAACTTTAATATACAGAACCTATCTATTGAAGTGATCTTTTCTGCCAGGACACACAACTAATCACCATTTAAGTCCAGTTTATATAGAATTGTAATATTTCAATATTTTTAGTGTTTTTTATTTTTAGTTAATTATTTATTATTAAAATTTATAACATTTGTGTTGTGTAGTATTACCCCATTACAAGGGATGTTGGGTTGTTCCCCTATTTATTAAATTTTGGGGGTTTCAATTGTTTCTAATTTTGAAAAATGGTATGGTTGGTTCTCTCTTCAATTTAAAAATAATGTTATGGGTTGTGACTATATGTGATAAAAATTAAGCATAGGGGTTATGAATCTATGTTTAAAAAATATAGTTTGAATGAATAATCAACCCTTCAAAAGTAAAGACTCTTCATAATTGGTTCCATAATCTAATGATGTGATTCAAAAGAGTAGAATTATTGTCAATTTGATCCAAACCTCTATAAAAATACTTGTGTTATTTTTTTAATTTCACCTTCGTAATTATCTCAAATTTAATATAATCCAAAAATTAGATAAATGTATCAATTATCCTTCCACTTAACTATTCGCCCCTCAAAATATATAAGACAAAAATTTGGTATAAAAAATTCCATTTAAATTATTATTTTATCTATTATATATTTTTTATTTCCAAACAAATTCTAAGCTAAACTATCTAATTAAAATATTAATTTAGGATATTTGGAAAAAGTTATAGTGAATATGGATTCCTCAAAACCCACAATCTTTTGATGGTAGTGACTACGAATAATGGAAAGAAAGGATGGATTCATACCATAAGTTGGTCATAATTGATCATTGCACACAGGTAGTAAAACATTAAATGGTACTAAAAACTGACCCATAGAGATAAACTAGAAATGATACTATTATTTATGCTTCAAAATATTGGGAAATGAATTTTTTATATTTAGAAATTATATTAAATTATTTTAGTTATATATTTGATAGAAAAAAATCACATGATATTTTGGGAATATTTCTTGTTACTTATTATGGAATTGATAAATTAAAAAGAAATTAACTTGGTATTCATTGAGATAATATTAAATACATTAAAATGAGTAAAGAGTAAATTTTTAATCAGATGCTTCACAGATTTTCTAGAATTGAATATTGAATGAATGTCGTAAGAGAAGAGTTTGATAATACTATTCTTTTAATATGATCTCTTAGATATTTACCTAAGATGATACATTCTATAAATGTGGATATTAATGCAATGAATAACTTTAAATTAATATAAAATTAAGGAAACTTATGGGTTTTTTATATAAATATGATTTAAAACCTAAAAATATTAATGATGACTAGAATACTAAGAAAAAAATGGATTTTAAATTTATGAATGTTACACATTACTCATTTGATTACGAGATATAGGGAAATTATAATGATGGTGTATCTCAAATCACTAAAAAAGTATTCAAAAGAAATAATGGATTCTCAAGAATGACTAAAAGAAATTATCCAAGTGATAATCATTGAAAATACCAAATTGGTACTTCTATTTTTAATGATGTTATGTAAGGGAATTATTATGATGAAATAATAATGAGACAAATAAGATCTGAATATCCAATGTTAAAGAAAGATAGAAAAAAGATGAAAAAGTATAATGGATAACGTGAAAAAATATATAACTATACCAAGTACATAAATATTATGGAAGAATTTGTTTCTTAAAAGGAAATCATAAATCATTATTTAATAGCTTATATGAATCTGATTAGGTATTTTTATTATATAATTAAAAAATATAGTTTTGAAAAATGATTGATTGATGAAATATATAGATAAGAGTAATGTTACAATTCCTTGAATTTAAACATTTATATATGAACAAGTAACTCAATAATATTTATAAGAATCATGTTTTGGGATACATAATAAAATTTGAAGTAAATAAAAAAACTAAGGAATAGAACATCTAGCTCTAATGATTAAATCTGTTCTAATTTAGAGTTATTTCAAAATTAAAACCTAAAACTCCAGAATTATCCCTTTAAAATGAAGAGTCTCATGAAATAAAATATAAATTTATTATATATTAATATAAAATGTACAAAATATGTGTATTGTTTAAAGATATATTTATCCAAAAAATTTTAGGGAAGGAAATGTTATGATAAAATGGTATATATAAAAAATTAATAACAAAAAACACTTCTTGGATTTGATAATCAACGACCTAAAATTTTAAGTGAATTTTTTGTTTAAATATCCAAATTAAGTGTTTTTATAACTACTTTCCTTAGATGTATTAATGAAGAAAATTATGTGAGTGTTAATTATTTATGATTTCCAAAATCTCTTGTAAACACTAATGTTTTGCTTTATGGTTCATTACTTTAGGATTATTTGTTAATAAATGTTTTATGTAAATTTGGATTTCAATAAATCCTTATTCTAACCTTATTAGATGAAAATTTTAATTGGCAGTAGAAGTATCCTAAAATAGACTTTATAGGATACAAGCCTTGAATGTTTGAAAAGGTAAAATGGTACATGTATAATAGATTTTCTTGGAACATGAATGATGATGCATAAAATTTTTTCCATTAAATAATTTTGATGGAGATAGTGTTACTTTTTGTGATAATTCTAATGGAAATAAAATGGTTTTTGAGAGTTTTCATTTCAAAATTTGTTATTCATTTAAATGTTTTTTATATTGAAGGCACAAAAAATTATTTTATTAGTATTTTCTCAATTATGTGATGATGGGATGCATGAAAATTTTAAAAAAAGTTATGTGTATAGTTTTTAAAAATTAATCATACAAATATTATGAAACCCAAAACGACAATATATATTTTATTAATTTTACTGAACTACCCAAAAAAATTCCATGTTATTCAAAGTTGTAATTTTAAATAATGTTCCATGGAATTGGACACTTGACCTTTCAAATTTTAGTTTACTATAAAATAAGTCTAAGAATGACTATGTTCTATAGGTATTAATAGTAAATTTGGATAAAATTATGTATGCAACTCTGGCAGGAAATGTAACTTATATGAAGAGAGTTTCATATCTATCAATAAAGTTCAAACAATAAATCCTCCATGACTTATTAATCATAAATAATTTATAACCAATAAAATAAACTATTCTTGGTGGTAAAATGTATGTTTTTTAATAGTGGATGATTTTATGAGATTAACATGGGTTTATTTCATTTCTCATTATACTTACACCTTACATAAATTAATTTCATATTATATGCTTGCTTGAAATAAAAAGGGATATCCTATCTTATATATAAGAAGTTACATATGTGGTGATTTTGAAAATAAATATTTTGATTTTTTTTGAATAAAATGATAATTTTAATAATTTATCTACCCCTAGGAAACTATAATAAAATGGAGTTATGGACATGAAAATTATAATCTTACAATAAATGAGTAGAATCATGTAAAATGTATTTAAAACACCTAAATGATTTTAGGAAGAATATATAAATATATATTTATATGTTTATAATCGAGTTCATTTTGGACCAATATTAAGTACAAAAAATTATTCATTATGAATGTGAAGTAAACCTGAAGTTATATATTTTAGGGTATTCAATTGAAAATTCTATATTCATTAAATTAAACATTACATAGACAAATCTGACAATTTTTTTATAAAGGTGTATTTTTAGGTTATTCAAATGTTAGTAAATACTACATAGTATATAATAGTTTAACCATGGTAGTTTAAGATTTTATAAATGTTAAATTTGAGGCTAAATTTTTTATATAAATGAAAAATATTTTATAATAACTAGAAGAACATTTTAGAGCTTTTTATTTTAGAGAAAATGACAATTAAAATGAAAATGATCATATCGATGGTGAGTGTTATCCTCATGAGAAGTATTTAGAAACAAAAGATTATCATCATATAGATAATGGTTTAGGAAATTAAGATTCATGTGTATGATCCAAAAATTAAGGAAGGATTTTGTTGTCATAATTCTTGATTTTTTACTATTAAGAAACTTTTTGAGGCATTAACTGGCTCTCATTGAATTTTTTTTGATGAAGAGATAAATCCATTTTCTATAAATAAATTTGAATATTTAGTTAAGCTGTAAATTTATTCATAAGAAATTAGTAATAAATGTATTTTTAGAAAAATACATTATACATATAGAAATATTATAATATGTAAAGATAAATTTGTAACCCAAGGAATTTTTCATGACAATGGAATAAATAATAATGGGTATTTTTCACCATTTTCATGACTTATATATATAATAAATTTATTATAATATGATTATAGTTATGAATTTAAATTATTTCAAATGGGTTTCAAAATTTATTTTCTAAATAGAGTTTTTTTAAAAATACCATATATTAAAAAACCATACGATATGAAAATAAAAAGAATTCTTATAAGTTTTAAAAAAAATTAAGAATCTATTTATGGTGATAAAAAACTATAAGATGATGGTATTGGAGGTTATATACATTTATTTTAAATAATATTTTTCCATAATGGAATGTGGATCATCCATTATTTATAAGGAAAATTTCTAAATATATTTTGTTGGCAGAAATTTATATTGATGATAATATTTTTGGATTTTCAAATGATAAATTTTGTAAACTATTTTCCGATTTAATGATAAGTAAATTTAATATGAGTCTTATGGGAGATTTAAATTATATCTTAGAAATCATATTTTTCATAGAGGATATGTAATATTAATAAATCAGTCCAAGAATTCTAAATAACTGGTTAAAATAATCTTACATGATAATTGTAAAATATCAAAGAACAATTTTAGTACTTCATGTAAATTTGATGTTAATAAATATTGAAAATTATTGTATAATAATGTTTACAGAGATATTATTCGTATTTTGTTATAACTAATTGTTTCTCGTATTGATTTAATTTTTTTTGTTTTTATATTTTCTATATTTCAATGTGACACTAAGGAAAAGAAACTAAAAGTATTTAATAGAATCATAAAATGTGTTAAAATATTTATAAAGCATATTTTATTTTATCCTAGATACATTATTTTTGATTTAAAAATATAATATATTTTTACGTATACGGAGTAAAATATGATATAAAATTACAAGCAGAATGTGTCACATTCTAGGTAATGATTTATATCTTAGGGTTCAATTTCAACTACAGAAGATAAATATATATCCCTTTTTTATGTTTATTTTGTGAAGTTACATATTTTATGTGATAAATAATCTAATATTTCTATTTTAAAATATCCATTATATAATTATTTAATAAAAAAATAAAGACTTATGATATCATATCTTAAAGTGATAAATTGTGTAGAAAATATTTTAACTAGTGGTCAATGTGAAGATAATTTACCAATCCATTTAATATAGATATGTGTGAGAAAATAAAGGTTTAAATATGTATACTATGAATATGATTATAATATTATCATGAATTATCCTCACTATAACCCATATTAGGTAAGAATAGGAGACACAAGTGATCCCAAATGACTTCCTCTAACATGCCACATGTTGGAGACTATCACTGAGGGTATTTATTCGATGTATGGGAGTCATTACCCTATTAATTACTTTATAAATTGATTAATCCATCAATAAATTATATACATACATATAATGTGGAAATTAATATTTCTATTCCTATATATATCTATTTGAAACATGAATTATTAAAACTGATAAATTAAAGATCGACTCCTAAGCTCTTCTTCAGCTACTTGAATAATAGAGTCCCCATTATCCGCTGAGGAATCAAACAAAAAAACTCTTTATTCACTATATTGGGATGTGAACAAGGGAGTAATAAGTTGTATCATACATCAATGAATACAAATATATATTTGAAATTAATGTTTTTGGATAAATATATTTGAGAAGAACCAAGGCAAGCTATAAACAAGAATAAGATCAATCAACCAATCATAATCAAGAGAGATATATCATATGGGAACAATAATCTTTCCACCAAACCAATTTACCAATCCAAACTTAATGTGGTACATGCCTCAACCCCACCTAACCCATTATCCGATAAATCCCCACATTCTCTCATTACCATCTATCAACAATAGACATACCAAAATCAAAACCACAGCATCACCATAACCATCACCCCATGAAACATCCCACATATTTATCAAATCTTAAACCCCATGAAACTCACTACTACATCATCCCATCCTAAATTTCATCGACTCATGCAATAATTATAATCCATCATGAAACACAAAAACTAATGAAATTACCAAATGCAACATAAATCTATATAACTCTCGAAGATCACACAACCTGACATATACTAAGAGGTGATCCCACTTTGGTCCTACCTATAAAACAACCAACACAAATTAAATATTAAAATAAAACAACAACCCCACTTATCCGTCTTATATTTTTTTTTCTTAAAAAACAAATCATAAACACTATACAAACATAAATACTACACCAACTCCCCTAAATGTTATCTATAACCTCACCATATAATCCATGGTTCAAGGAACCATTCTATTTGTAACGCCCCGACCCCAGCTACCCAGAGTCGGTGCATTACTTCGTAACATTGGCATGATCACAAGAAAGATCAAATCTCGAAAGACCGATTGGTTTAGTAGCATTGGAAACACTAGATATATTCATAAGTTTTACATTACATCATAAAATGAAAAACTACTACAACAACATAATGTTTCCACAGTCCACACTATAATCCCCTCATAATATCCCTGCAGGTCATTCATAACTTACATCTTCACTTCCTGGGAAAAATAAAACATATAAAAGGGGTGAGCTCAAATGCCCAGTAAGGATAACAATATAGCGGAAACTTTCATCAATAAGAATAAACATTTAAGGCAATGTATAACTAAAACAAAAGCCTTTTAAACATGAACTTTCAACATGGTATGGCATAAATAAAATGAAATAATGCCATTTACTTATTCACATGGATATTATACTAATCAAATAATCACATGCAAAAATCAATAACCACTTTCATAATGTTGGAATGCATAATGCCAGACTATCATAACCACATAGCCAAGGCCTCGTGCCAAGACTACAAATAAGATTTTGTCAAGGCCTTGTGCCAAGACACTAGTTTGTCTCATGAGACCTACCGATGCATCGAGGAGCTATAGCGGGCTCCACCCGTCACTTATTAAGTCCAATGCATTCCCAGATGAAAAGGTTTAAACATAACATAAACATTCGTATTAAAACTAGCATACGAAATGTCAATAATTTCACCATAAACTATGAATGGTATAAAAATAGCACATCCACAGTCAAAATTGTCACAAAACCTTCAATACAATATAGAAGTTTTGTATCATAATAAATAATCTTCAAATAAGCTTAAAATACATCAAAGGATGTTGACATAGATGAAATCAAAACTATTTGAGAGAAATATCTCCTTTTTTGAAATCATTTAAAAGTCACACATTTATAAAGGAAGTAATTAAAAAGAGATTTTTGAATCAAAGTGTCCCATACCACTTTGAAACCTTTGAAAGGAATTAAATTTTTTAAAAACATTCATGTCCATATAAATAAATCCTTAAAATCCATTTTGAAGACATTAATTAAAAAGATTTATAAAGATAAATCTTTAAAACATTTAAAATTCTGATTTTGATAAAGAGTACCTTTCTGAAATTCTTAAATTATTTATTTTGAAATCATTTAAAAGTCACATAATTATAAAATAAAACATTTACTTTGAAAATATCCTTGTAATCTTGTAAGGAAATATTTGAAGATTTTATAATGGCGTAAAATAACCGCACCCGCCGTATAAGTTAAAAAAAACATTCTTACCTCAATTCTGTCGAAAAGGTTAAAAAGGACCTTGTTTTGAAAACGACCGAAAGATTCCTTTATAAACCACTTATAAAAGTCAAAAAGGGTATAAATGACTTTAACTCATATTCTAGTAAATAGTAAAAATGTTTTGAAATACATTTTTAAGAAACATGGATGTGGATGATAAAGAGATCCCAGTAGATTATTACGTATAAACAACCTCGGATAATGAAGAGATTGTGAAATAACCCTTACCTTGTACTTTTCCTTGGTTGGGGTAGGTTAACCTCCTGTATAATGGTGAAATAATTGTTATTAAATTATACAAGAATCATATATATTAATATGATATCATATATGATCTTTTAACATTGATTTGTTAATAATATCTTAGAATTATCGTCGTTTCGGGTGTTAACTTACTTGTTTTCTTTTATATGTTTTGTTACGTAAGACATGTTTGTAAAGGATAGGTTGTATATAATTCATATCCAGAATGATATCAAGTCCTTAAACATCATTTTTAAATCATCAAATGATAATTATACTTGAATGGATACGATGGAGAATGAATCTCATCGCGTTCGTGGAGACGGTAGTCCGTACGTACGCACGAGCGACAATATCATTCTTTTGATATTAAAATAATATATAAATGGATGGTATATCATATATACAGAATCATTAACATGTTATATTTATTATTTACATGAGTTACACATCATTATTATACCCATCCAAATAATAATATATTGAATAACAATTACACCACGACGTGGAGACGATAAGCCGTACGTACGCACGTATGGTGACATGTTATTCAAAGGGTGGATAGAATACTGAATATGGTTGTACCATTTTTATAATAACATCACAGTATATGTAAGATACTGGAGTTATTATTTTAGAATGGTAAGAACAAAGAAAGAGGAAGTGGAAGAAGAAAGGAACTTGGAAAAGGGTGGTGAAATCATTACCTCTTCTTCGGGTTCTTCCTTTTGATTTGATCAAAAGGGATCCTTAGGTTGGCTTTCTGATCAAACTAAGGCCTCTAGGTTGTAGTGAGGGATGTTTGGAGAGTATTTGGGCAGAGTTTTTCCGAACCAAAAGGCTTTGAAGGTGTGAAGAAATGAGAAGGAGGAGTGCCCTTTTATAAGAGGGGTGAGGGGCACCTTTGGAAAAGCTAGAAATATTAATTTATAATAAATTTATATTCGGTTTCTAATGGCTCCAAAGTTGATTATTCAAAGGTTAATGTGGGTATAGGTCGAAAACCACTCAACCAATAGAATTTAGACAGGTTTGGGTACTTATATTAACCTTATCTTTAAGTATTAACTCTAAGTTAATTAGTTTCACTTTTACAATGTCTCTTTGTATTTTTATATAATATGGTTAATAAACTTACTATATACATCCAAGCGACCCCCAAGTGGTACATTAATGATGAACCTATCATGATATAATTCTCTTGGCCGAACCTTAGATTTTTAGGAATTTAATATCAATTAATAATATAATATTTGTTTTAAGAACTCTTTTATGTCAATTTTGACACTATTCAATAGTTGATTTTTGTGAAACTCATAACAGATTGATTACTTCTAAAAAAGTCAATTAAATCAATCATAATATATCATATTATCCTAGAAAATTAGTTTAATTCATTAAAAGTTTCATATTATATTTATTTGGGTATTTATAATATCAATTATTTTAATTTTTCACTATTATAGTAATTACTGCATCATCATTGTGTCATAAATAAAATAAATTATTTAATGTCTAAAAATTATAAATAAAATATCATTATGTAGGAAATATTTTTAGCTTTCTAATGAATATTTATAATCTAAAATCCAACTTATATAACCCTATGTAACAATTGTTTTGCTAAAAGATATATGCTTGTGTCATTTTTGTATTCATTTTGACTTAATTAAAATAAAGTGTCATTATCACTTACAAGTGGATCCATGGGGTCCCAAAATTGACACAAAGATGGCCATGGTCGACCATGTATCAACCAATAGGGTTAAGACACGTTTTAGGGTAATTTAGTATTATTATAATATTATTTTTTAACCCTTATTTACCGGATTTACCCTTAACCATGGTAAATAAAATATTTACCGCAGTAATTATTCAAAATGTCTAAAAATAAAAGTTACCTATTTACACAATTTGAACATCCTGATTCCAAATATGGAATCCATTTTTCTAAATTCAAAACACAGAAGTGGCAGAAATTAATTTAAAATTAATTCCCGCTGTCAAAACAAAAAGCGTGTTTTTAAGAGATAATAACTATCAAAAGATTGACACTTGTTTATGTTCGGTTTAATTGTAAAATTATGTCTAATGACCAAAATTATATTAAATTGTAAAAATATATTCTAAATATACTTTAAAACCACTCAAATTCATAATTTATCACTATTAATTATTTTGATTAAAAAAGTTGTTTTTAATTAAAATTTAGTAATTTTCACTATTCATCAAAATATGAAAGTTATCCGAAAAGTACCAAAATTTCACCTTAGGCTAAATTCGATATTCCGAATCCAAAAATGAAGTCCATTTTGAAATATAAAATATATATATTTTCAAAAAGTAGGTATTACTATTTATAACGGCTAGTTTGATTGGTTATGGTGTGTTAGAACTAGGTGTTGCGTACAACACACGCTATCACATTATTCAAAGGGAAACGTACCGTGGAAGCTTGGGGTGTTTCATTTTAAATTTTTGATGTCCCCATTTAGTCAAAAAGTTTAAAATATTGTATTTAAAAAGGTTTCACTATTAGAAGTTGATAAAAGTGAAATACTGAAAATGAATCTGTTCTTGCATTATGACTAAGAAACTCATAATAGGGATTCTAAAATTATAAGGATTATATAAAGTTCAAAATGTAGTTAATACTATTCATGACATCTTTTAATGGTGTGATTGAACTCGGTGTTGCATGTAGTGCAAGTTATTGAATTATTTTTAAGAAATAACACACTCTGAAATCCTGGGGTGTTACACTATTGTTGGTAAAAACATCAAATGTAGTAAACTACCTAGTGGGATGATCAATAAAAAACCCTCACAAAATCATCATCAACAAAGGAAGGAACTATGCTTAAATACATTAGTAGCATAATACCCTATAACTAAATGAAATATTACAAGGAGAAAATTACCAGATTCTTTTAAAAAAATCAATAATATATGTTATTGATATCATTACATAAAATATATTTAATGTCAAATACAAGTTATATCCTTAATATAATCCAGATCCAGGGATCACAATTTTTATAAAAAATTTATTCCAATGATTCCATACCCTTACTCTTATTCAAAATCAAATTATAATTCATCCTATACCATAAATATAAATTCCATAACATTTAAATATAAATCTAATAGTCATAAATTTCAAGTAATAAAAAGGGGACTAACTAAAATAATATCCTATTAAACATTTAATTCATAAGGAAGTGCACATATCCTCTAAATCATATTTTATAGTAGTAGATATATAACATCCTAAAAAAGGAATAATAGTGATTAAATTAAAGTATGAAAAGAATCTGTTATAATAAGAAAGGAATAAATAAATCTCAAACACACAACTTTCCCTTACCCTCACTAAACAAACGACACCAAGATTGAGATAAGGGAATACTAAATGGGATTAAGGAATGTTTAAAGCAAACACATAACTATGACCAAAAAAGGGAACGAGAAAATTTTATGATGGAAATATTAGCACCATGAAAATTTAGTTTAAAAGAATTCTATTCTCAATAGTATTTTTATAAGTCCACAACAAGCTTTAAGAAAATTAAGATAGCCTATAAAAATATTATTTATATGTGACAATTATAACATTGTCGTTAAATTGGTATGTATGAATAGTAATTTTTTTTTTGAAAAATATTTATTATGTTTTTCAATAATGAAAATTTATTGATTAATGTATAATAAATAGGTACTTAATTTTTAGTTAATTAATTTAATAATTTTAAAATATGTTTTATTCAAAAATGGTTTTTAATTAATATTATGAATGCATCTTATAATTAATTTATCAAAATATTGTATATAATATTTGTGAAAATGAATATCATTTTTAAAATTTTCATTTCATTATTATCATAAGGAATTTTTTGGGTTTTTCTAAAAAAATTTATTTTTTAGTAAATAGTCAAAATACCTATTTCTATAAAATTATTATTTTTTTTCAATGAATATAGAAATTTTAAAGTTAAATTATATTTTAGATATGGTTTTAATGTAACATATGATCCATTTTATTAAATATATTCTAAATAATTTTATATTAATTAGCATGATATATTTTTTGGTATGAGTTTATATTTGGGATTATAAACATATTTCTCTAAAACTATATTGTTTGAATTTTATGCATTTATATTAAAATTTATTTAATCGAAATAAAGAAATTTTATCTTGAAAAATGGAATCCGTTTTTTTAAATTATTATTTTGAAATTTTTTAAATAGAACTCTTTTATTTGGGGTCATTATGAATAGTGACCATTGTAGAAATTTTTCACCAAAGTAAAATGTAAATTTGATAATTAATGTTAATGATAATGTGAAAATGATTTAAAATCATAGTAAAAATTTACTGTTAATATATTGGATGAGTAAATTAATATCATAACCATAAAATGCTTTAAAATATGCCATTTTGGTACCATTTTCCTTTGATAAAGATCATTATATTATTTTAAGTAAAGAATATTTCCAAAATGTCACTTTATTGATTTTAATATATCAAATATATTTCGATAATAATAAGAAAATATATGAATATTTAAAATTGTATAGTTATAAAATTAATATATGTTTATGCTATTTGTTTTAGTTTTTAGTTATGATATAATTTCACTGAACGTTTACACAACACAGATATAGTTCTTGTGCAGATAGACGAAAAATCAGAGTAAATGATTTAAAAAATCGTAAAAATAATATTTTTATGAATTATTGAAATACACTAATTTAATAAGTATATATAAATTAAAATAATGGAAATTTATTATATTTTATAATTCTATTTCTGTCATAATTTCTATAATGTCAAATTAAATGAATAGTCCTAAAATGGATTTAATGGTATTTTATATTAAATAATATGTTATTAATTGATATAAATTCCTAAAATTATTATCCTTGACCATCTGAAATGGAAATGGCTGAGAATAACATCTATTTTCCACTTATGGGTAACTTATATTTTAAATATTACATCCTTGACCCATAAAGAGTGAAAAACTTTATTGTCATGAGAATCGTAAAAAATGTTAGTAGGAGGTTTAAAATAAGTGATATGAATTATAAAATCTTTTAAAAATATATAAATTATATTTTATGAGATTATATTAACTTATATTCACCCTTTATTTTAATTATATAAATTTTTTTCAAATTGAAAAAAAAAATAATTTCTATTAAGTTAATATGTTAAGTAATTCTAATGGTGCCCCTATCCTATCTTAGATAAGGACATCACACCTAATCTCTTACTCACACTTAATGAGAAATGTATATTGATCAATATCCACCTAAACCACTTACCAAAATCCCTCTACACGTCATATCAATTATGATCTCATCAAAAGGTCAACCTATAAGATCTAAAGTGTAAGACAAACATGGTTTTTAGAAGAAGATGTATTACCATTAACAAATAATTTTCAGATTATTTTTTTATTCTAACTCCATAAAATATTCTTAAACTATGGTTATATAATAAAATGACTGTCTTCAATATAATTTAATTTTTTTATTCTTATTTTATACCCCTTTTCATCTTGTTTTATAACTTATGGGAAACTAAAACATCGTTTTTATGTACATGTTGACTGCCACCACCACAAAGTAATGTGTTTCATTTTTCATCACCACAATAAATGGAATGTAATTATAATGGATTTAATGATTTTATATGATATTAATTAGATAATTATTATTCTAAAAAGTTAATATATTAATTTTATTTTACCCTTCCACATGTTAAAAAATGATTACCCTGCTCATTGGTACGTCTGGATTACGAAATCCATGAAGTGTTGTGATTCATTTATCATGTTTTACATTAATATATGATTATAAAATGATATTTAATTTATAAAAAATATTATTATTTCATTATTAATATTTTATTGATGATGTAACCATGACCCCCCATTGATAATGGTCAACCCTCCAATTTTATTTTTTGATTCTGTACTGAACATCCTCAAAATAAATTACACGAACATAACTGGTTTAATAAATATATATTCCATTGAAATAAATGAAATTAATGTGATAATAATAATATGATAAACCAATAATAATTTATTGATAAATCATAAAATTAATATAATTTTATTACACATGATATAAAATATGTATTTGTTGAATTTTTATAGAGGTAATAGTTTTCTTACCTAAACTTCTTTTCATTTGGTTATATGACATCATCATTTTTTATATTATAAAAAGATTATTTTTATAATTAAATATAATTTTTTATGTTTTATTTTCACTTGTTTATTTACATTTATATTTTTTACACAGAATAAATTTATTAATTAGATGTCACTTTTATATTACGATCATTGTAAAGGGTTTCATAACTAAATTTCTTTTGAGTGGGTTATAATACTTTTTTATTTTATATTTTATTCCAAGATAATGTTTTTAATGGACACAAATTATGAAATGTTGTATTTATAGTTGTATTATGATTATTTACAATTTTCACACATACTCAATTCACTAATTAATTCACACTTCAATGTTATGATTTTTCTATGGGTTTCTCCTCAAACATATCTTTCTGTAATACATTTCAATATTCACCACATATTTTATATTGTGTAGTGCCTAGAAATTACATTTGAATTTTTATATAATGAGAATATTTATATTCACGGTATTTAATATTTTATTTGATGTTATTTATGTCAAGGGTTCAATGATTTAAAATTTACCAAAGTGGCGACGTTTTATGTTTCAACCTCATTTCTCTCCGGGATAGTCTACACCAAATTTCCATTGGGGGAAATTATATGAATATTATCATTTAACATCCATATATTTTTATTTCCCATTTAAAATATCACGTATACTATTTTATTTTAATATTATTTTACAATTTTTCACAGTTATATTCAAATAAATGGTTTTTCTTAATATTCATTAATTTTTTATATTTTTTAAAAGTTATTTTAAAATAAAAAGTGTCTTCTCATCGAGAAATGGTCTAAAATTATTTTAAATTTATTTTCATCAATTTAAACACCATTTGATGAATATTATGATTTAGTGGGGATATAATCTAATGATAAAATCCTCTATATTTATTTTTTATCTTATGGTAATGATGATCTATTTTGTGATTGGGTAAAAACATAGACATTCCATATATTTTTTTTCAAAATCAGTTATTTTTGTTGAATAATTATTATTCTGAATATTTACCCATTTAATATGATGAATACATAATGATTGGCAAGTTATGGGAAGGTCCTATTATATACCCTCGATTTATCTTTTGGTTTTATTAGAAAACAATTTCTATGTAATTTATGTATGTCTTCCGAATTATTTATGATGTATTGATATGAGCCAATGATTTAATGCTTATAATGGCCTGGAATAAGGACTTTATGGTATTATGACGATGTCTAATATGATATATTCCATCAATATTACCCTATTTGTTGTTACACATGGGATTATTTATATTCCTATGTTATCCATGGATATATTTTCCTTTTTTGATATTACTCATAAGGAATATTTGATAATTATTTTTATCTACCATTCCATTCATG
The DNA here is from genome assembly GCA_963277665.1 of Viscum album. Lineage (NCBI taxonomy): Eukaryota > Viridiplantae > Streptophyta > Magnoliopsida > Santalales > Viscaceae > Viscum > Viscum album. Next base: position 51,706,361 of record OY728138.1, on the reverse strand, counting down.
CTATATTTATTCTATGATAGCTTCTATTTCAAGATTTCACTTAACAAGCATCTGATATCGCCTTTTAATATATTTTCATTTCCTTATGATTCCATGAAGGGATATATGAATTATTTAAAGGATATACTCTAATATATAATAATCTTCTGTATTCAATTTTAAAGTTTCAATTTATGTTTTCAAATATAATGTGTGATTCAAGAATTTATCTAGTCTTCTAAGACTACTAAACTATTATATATGTTAGGATATAATCCCTTGTATCTTGTAATTTTTTATTTTAATAACAACAAATTCAAGGATACTAGAGTGGGGGTGTAATAATTAGTATCAAAGGAATATTAGTTGAAACCATTGGAACTAGATTTAGGAAAAAATATATTAGAGAACATAATATTATATTTGATTTTAGGGTTAAGTCTATATATATATTAATATCTTAAATTTTTTTTAAAGGAGATATTTTTTAGTTTTCCTGGAAAATATATACCAGTATGGATACTAGAAAGTGGATACAGTTATGACACATATATACCTAAGGGTAGAAATAATAAAAGGGGTTGATTTGTTATTGACATGATCATCACCAATGAATAATGAGTGGGCCTAAGGATTCACACATGGCAAGAAATTCCTTGTTAATATGCATGGGTTAATTCAATTTTTTATAAACAATTATGATTAATGATAGGACAGAATGTATGGAAACCTATGATATTCCATTGTGATATTGGATAACCCAAAAGTTTCATGGATTGAAAATTATAAGGTCGAACTAGAGTTTAAATGAATCCATACCCCTTTTAGGTTTGATGTTATGGAAGTTTAAGATGAATTAGGATATCTTTGGAGATATTTATGGGACTAAAACACTTTGGTTTATTATGTGTTTTTGTGAAAAGATTATTTTGAGAAGAATGTTTTTAAAATTTTAAGCATAAATTTAAACTATTTCATAACCTTTCTATTTAATATAAACTTCAGTATTAATATTGATAATTGAGATAAAAGGATTATCATATTCTGGAAACATATGTTTTATTATATATTTAACCATGGGATTGAATAGTGATTTGGAGACTAATTGATTAATGTTATTTTTGAAGAAGTTCACCATATTGGTAAAATTTAACAATTGTGATAAATATAATAATATTGGAAAATATGGGATTTAATTTTAGGAATAAATATTGATTAATCTTATGAAATTATATATGAATTTACAATGGATTTTTGAGATTCAGGTTATTAATAGAAAATATTAAAATATTTTGGGGATTATATGATTTAGGAAAATGCATTATTGGAATGTGACTTTATAAGTGATTAATGTTGTTTAAAGATAAATGTAAATTTAATATTGGATGAATATAATATTTTCTTGATTTTTAGATTTTGAATTTGGCGAAACATATTTTATAGGTTTCATGAGGTTAATTATTCATAGAATTGAATAAGAATAATGTTGGGTGTAATTCATCAGTATTTAGATATTAATTTATTGTTTCTTTTTCCAAATATTTACATGTATTGGATATCTTGTTCTAACTGTTTTGGTTTTGTTAAATATATAGAGACAAAATGAATGACTTAAATAATTTATGGATCTTATAATTCATCAAATGTTAGTTTTACTTCCTCAGGCAAGAAAAATTTATTTGAATATTAATATATTAGTGTGAAAAATAGAATATAAGTAAAAATTGAACGAATCAAAACTAATTGATGAAATTATTCTTATGAAATTGAGAAAAAAAAAATAACTATATTTTCTCAGGTTCTCTATCATCAATGTAAAATAATCAATAAACTCTAGAAAAATGATTTTGTAATAAACATCTCATCTATTACCATTATTTATGATGAATTTGTAGTCTTCTATGTCCCCTATTGATATATGGTCTTTTGGTCATTATCTTTCTCGTGATCATGTTCTCTATCACTAAGATTTATTTTTTAGTCATTATATTTATCCTCCAAGTTCGTATTTTCACTTCCTTATAATGATATCATTTTTTGGTAACATGATCATATTTCATTTCAATAAAACATTATGTTTCCAACTTTCATTTTTAAAAGTATGATTCTTCATCCCTTTATATGATGAGGGTTTTAAATAAAGGTATATTCAAATATAAAACATTTGATTACCAAGATTAAAATTATTAGGAAGAATTTTTTTTAATTTTGGGGGGGATGTATAACCCTAAACATTTAGTTTAAAAGTATACTATAATTGATAAAATTATTAACAAAAAACACCAAGATTGAGAAAAACAATGATTATCTATAAAAGTATGACTATATAAATTTGAATATTATAACCTATACGTTAAAAGTGTTTTATTTATTTTTCATAATGTGGTTTTTGATATCTAGGAGGTTTATATTTTTTAAATATGATACTTTTAATATCGAAAAATGTATTCCATATTTGGCATCATGAGGTTGATATTTTTCAAATACTCCCCTTTTATTTTAGTCCATTGTAAATAGTGACTGTGGTAAAAATTTGACACCACGGTAAAAGTTAAATTGGGTAATTAAGGTTAAAAATATGTTGAAAATGATTTAAAACCACCTTGAAACTTGAATAAAATCTAATAAATTATTTGAGTTGGATCTAACCCAAAAAAAAGTATAAATTACATAATTTTGGAATAATTATTCTTTAATAAATACCATTATATTGTTTAATGAAATGAATAATTCCAAAATGAGAATTTCTTTATTTTAATATATCATATATATTTTTAAAATGATATAAACATGTCTTTAATTATTATAAATGGTTATTTATAATAATAATAATTTCATGTAGTAATTTATTTTAATTTTTAGTGATTCTATAATTCCCGTAAATTCTCATGCAACGTCGTCAGAGTAGTTCTACATGTAGTAGAAAAATCAAGTTAATTAATTTTGAAAAAACTAAAATGTATATTTTTTTATGAATTTCAGTATTATAAAAATTGTATGGGTTATTATATAGTATAAATGATTTTAAATGTTTTAAGATAATAATTACAATTCGTTCTTGACGTATTTGATATTAAATTAAATGTTATTCTCGAAAAAGAGTTTAATTTTATTTTTTCATAAATAATTTATTATTGAATGATATAAAAATAATAAACAAAATTTTCCTTAGTCAATTGAATGGGATATAGTCTCTAATATCAAATCTTTTCCAGTTATTGGTTACTTTTCCAATTATTATTAACTTCTTAACCCTTAATGAAAAAAACATTATTATAACGGTAATCGTTAAAAGGGTTAATAAGAGGTTAAAACTAATACATAATCATTAAACCATCACATTAATTATATACATTTCAATTTATTATATTATTTCATACTATATATTTTTAAAATATCAATTTTATTCCACTTTAACATGAAAATTAATTTATATGAATTTAATACTTTAACTATTTTGAAGGGTGCCCCTCTCATATCTTATTTAATGAAACCCGCCCCCTCTATTCTAAACAATAAAATATGAATTTATCTTGATAAATCCTTGAAAAATCACTTACCAAAATTCCAAGTCACAACTTATATGTTATCATCCAATGAAAAACACATCTAAGAAGGCTTAATGTGTATGCCCAAAGTGGTTTTATGAAGAATATTTATAACCCTTAAATGGTCATTTTAATTTCATTTCTTCTTCTAAGTCCTAGAAATATTATTATTCTACAATGATATAATAATATAAATATATAAAATATTATTATATGATATTATTATTATTTTACTACCTTTTTCGTTTCCATTTCCTTTATACATTGATCACAAATATTGTTTGTACATACATGTGTACTAATACTTCAAGGAGGTGACGTGTTTCATTTTTCATTACCTCAAAAAATAGTTTTTTATTATATTGAATTTTATGAATATATATGATAATAATAAAATAATTATGAAACTATATGAATAATATATTACTTACCTTCTAACCCTTTCACCTATTAAAAAATGATAATGTCACTCGTGTGTACTTGTGGATTACCACCTACATAAAGAAGTTTTATTCATTTTCATGTAAAATTATCATTGATAATTATAAAATTTTATTTTTTATATAAAAAATTATAATTATGTTTTGATTAGAATTATAGATATGATTTTACCATGATCCCTTTTTTCCATGGTCAACCAACCATAGTTTATCTATGATTACGAACCGAATGTCCTCAAATGAAATGGCATGAACATAACTAATCAAATAAATATAGAAGGTAAGATAACAAATAAAATAAAATGGATAATAAGAAGTTAGTAATCATTAAATGGTTTCTAAAAATTGTATAAATCAATATAATTTTATTATATATGATATAATGTACGTACAAGATGAGTGAGTCTTGAGGTAAGGGGTTTCATAACACAATATCTTTTCATTGAGTTATATTATTTTTTTATTTTCTGTATTATGACAAGAATATTTGAATAATTAACTTTAAATATTTTTTTATCTCAACTTGTTCAATTTTTATTTAAATTTATTACACATTATGACATTATTTACGAACCCTCACTTCAATTTTACCATCTATGTAATGGGTTTCTTAACATAATTTAGTTTCATTATGTTTTTTATATATTATTTATCCATGTTCTGTTAATATAATGTGTGTAATAAAAACATATTATTTAATATTGTATTTATACATATTTTATATGTGCTTGAATATTTACACATAATCACGTCATTGATTAATTCTGACTAGAATGATATGATCATTGTAAGGCTTCATCATCTCGATCTTATTTCTATGATACATATTCTATATTATCCACATGTTTTTTTGCGTAGTGTTTATACTACCCATTTGATATTTTATATCATTAATAAGTTTTTATTCATGATATTTAATTTTTAATTTGATTTTATTTCATTTAGGGGTGTTATGATTTAAAATTTACCATAGGGGTAAGGGTTTGTGTTATAATCACATTTATTTTCATGATTGTCTATGTAAATTTATATTGAGTGTAACTATATAAATCTTATCTATTAAACTCTATATATTTTTAAATCTTCTTGAAGACATTATTCTTAATATTTTATTGTAGTTTTCCTTTACCTGTTTCCATGATACTATAAATAGGATGTTTTCCTAAATATTATTGAAATTTTTATATTTTAAATAAGTTATATCTAATTTAAAAGGGTATTTTCCACAAGAAAGTATCTATTTGTTTTTTAAAATTATTTTCATCAATATAAATATACTTTTATGAATACTATGCTTTACTTGGTATTTTCCTTAATGATACCATCCAACATATTACTTTAGATTATTTATAATAAAGAGTTTCTATATTGATTGGGCAATAATATTAATGTTCAATATGATAATTTTAAAATATAGATATTTATGATTAATATGTATTGTGTTTACTATTCTCCAATTCCATATAATGAATGAATTGGAAATTATAAGCGATGTGAGGGCCCCTTATAAACTTTTTATGCATTGGTAGGTCACAAGAAAAAATCCAGCCTGTGTATTTGGTGTACACATCCCCAATTATTTATGATGTCTTCAGACGAGACATTGACAACATGTTTACATTGTCCGGGTATATGGCATTGAAGTGAAGATTATGATGTTTGAAATTATGGATTCTATATTATAAATCCAATTATTTTTATCCATGTGATTATCTATCATCATATTTTATTAATGGATATATTTTATTTTCAAGATATTAGTTATATGTAATATTTGATTACATTTTTTCTCTATATATTAGTCATTCATTAGTTATTTTTTTATATCATAGGTTGTTTTCCTTCCATCACTATTCATATGAGATCAGTCGTTATCGTAGTTTTTTTTCAACAAGGTACTAAGAAGGAATTTATAAATTATTTATGGGATATAATATATAAATTTATAAAGTTATCACTATAATTTTAAATATGTATTTCATTTTTTAAAATGTAATATAAGATTTAAGTATATATCCTGTTTATTAAGACAACTAAAATATTTGATCCTTTAGGATGAAATCCCATGTATATTGTTAAAATATAGTATAATAACCACTAGCTTTAGGTTGACGGGAGTCAGCGTGTTACAAAAAAACATAATTTAAATACTACCCTTACTACATACCAAACAAGGGATTAAAACAATAGTAAGAAAGTAATTTCATAAGTTAATTATAATACAATCCAAATGAAAAATAATTACCGTTAGCATGAGGACATAAAAAGGGCTTACTATGTTTGAGGAACATTATATTCTGGGTGGATTATAAATGGATGAATTGGAATAAACAATAATTAATTATAGGATTAAATATGTGGGTTTCAATCAATAGTATTATGGAACCTACAAGAATTTATATGAAGGGGATGAGAATCGAAACTGAATGATTTTAATTCAAAACATTCTATTCAAGGTTATTGAAAATAAAAAGGTTACCAGTTTGACCCTGGTAACATTGATGTCTCATAGTATATCAATGAACATGTAACTTCAAAGCATAAAATTATTCTTATAAAACTTGTACTGAAAAGAATCCAAGGAAATCTATTGAAAAAGTATGAAATCTAAGAACAAAATAATTCAAGAAAATATTCATTGAACCCCTAAAATCATATTAATCATAAGAACATTATCTATAATACATCAAGTCCATGAGTTAATGTTGATCCTATAATTTTGGAAGAAGGAATAATAAGGAAAAATGGTAATGAAAATGACACCTTAGATCAAATAGGGATTAACCCTGAAAATAAAGATGGCCCAAACCCTATTGGAGATATCCTTCAGGATTTTTCAGTGATGATGACCCAATATAATTTTAGGGGGATGAGGATAAGAAGACATCTCACCAAGAACATGAATATGGGAGGAAAAAAGAGATAAACATCAAAAAATTTCAACAAGATTCCATGGATACCAAATAGAATGAAGGAAGTCGTCCTAATATCAGTAGAAATAAAGTAGAGGAGGAGAATAAGGGGGTATTTTTCCCAAGACAATTTCAAAGTGAGAACATTTTTTGGTTATTTCTAAGGGATGGATAATAATTCCACATATAGATTTCATAGGATTAATATTTGTAAAAAATTGACTAGTTATTATTTGGTTAGATGAAATCAAAATGATCTTTTCTATTATAGTTTCCAGTTGGAATGTATAGGCTTTCATCTCTTAGGAACTAAAAATAGCTTGATATAGGATTAAAATTTATGGTTTATGGCTCATTCTTCATTAATTGGGCTTTCTTAGGTTGGATCATGTAATCAATATTTGACATTTTTTCCTTTAATTTTAGGGTAATTAATCACTTTTTCTTCTTCATTTATGACCACAATAGATATCAAGATCCCAAAACCCTCTGGTTGGATATTAACTGCCTCAGAAATAACATTTATGGTACATGGATTGTTATTGGAGACTTTAACTAGATTTTGAATCCAGATAAAAAATGGGTGTAGTGATTAATCCCATTTCATTCCGAGAATTCATATAATGTATTGAGAAAAATGATTTTATTGAGGTTATTTTGGTAGTTCTAAATACACTTGGTACTAAAGGAACCATAGTGGAGTAGTGGATAGCAATCTTGATAGGGCCTTTATTAAAGAGTCTTCTTTAGATGCATGATAATATATATGTTGAATGACATTATCCATGATCATTTATGATCACCATCCTATCATGGTTGAGCTTGTGGTAAAATTATCGAAAGATCCCTTTTGCTCCAGATTTAACAAATCTTGGGTGACTCATCTAGAATGTGGGAAGCTTGTTCGATATTTTTGGCACGTAGTGGATTAAATGAATAATGTTTTTTCATACATTATAAATTTAATGATGATCAAAGGGAGTCTCAAGATGAATATCTGAGATATATTCAATTATCTTGAGAAATAAATTTCCACTATTTTGGTATATGTTCAGAAAAATTAAGAGAATTAAACTAAAAATGACTTTTCTGAGGAAATTTGAAGGAATTTTAGGTGACTTGTAAAATTAAATAATCTCCATAACATGAAAAATTCCTTGAAAAAATAGGCATTCAAGGTTAATTGGATTATGTATTGGGATAGGAATTTACAGTATTTTAATTCAATTAAAAGAGTTAAAAACCCACCGGGCCCTTATCCTTACTCAAAAATGGAGATCAAGTCATGGAGAGCAGACAAGACCTCTTAAAAAATATTATTTCTTACTACATGAATCTTTTTAAGGGATCATCCACTATTTTAGATCTCATGTATGGTATTATTCAATGGCTAGCTAATCAAGAGTAAAAATCACGACACACTTCTATTTCATAGGAACCAATGATCAAGATAGTTTTCTGTAGTCTCAATCATCATAGTTCTTCTGGTTCATACAACATTAACAAATTTTTATTTTATGAGTATTGGGAGATCATGAATGATGATGCATGTAGTCATGTTCTCCACTTCTTTAAATATGGATCTCTTCCTCAGTTATTTAATTCTCAATTTCATGACATTATTCCTAAGGTGTATAATTCCAATAAGATGCATTTTTTTAGGATAGTTTATTTGTTCAAAACCATTTACAGGATCATTAGTAAGACCCTTACCCATATATTGTCTCCCATATTGAGTAAAATTGTATCTCTCAATAAATTTGGTTTCATTATTGGGAGGATAATTAAAAATTTCGTTATCACTCCCTCAGTGTGTGTCAATCTTCTTAAAAATAATTTTAGTGGAGGGTACATTTCCCTCAAACTTGACATTCAAAAGGCCTTCGATACGATGAGTTGAGATTTTATTTGTAACATGATTTCCACATTTGGATTTGATGATTACTTTAATAATTGAATTAAGATTATTTTGAGCTTTGAATGTCTCTCTATGATTTTTAATGGATCTCTCAAGGGGTAATTTACATGTTCGAGAGTGGTTAGTTAGGGTTACCCCCACATGACTACTATTTTCTCTATTACTAAGGATTATCATAGTATATTTCTATCCATCATGCAAGGAAATGGGAAACTAATGATCATATGTGATGGTTGATGAATTTATGATCCCACACACCTTCTCTATGATGATGATATTATTATATTCATACAATGGGAGACCTAGATACATAGAAATTATCAATAAATCGCTCTTTAAATATCAGGAGGTTTTTGGATAGAAGGCTAGTTAGAATAGATCTTTTATTATTTTTTAAAGAAAAAATTCTACTCTCATAAAAATTGATATTATTAGTGACATGGGTATTTGAGAGGGGTCTTTCCCTTTAATATATATTGGTGTTCCTATGTTTTTTGGTTTTCTAAAATCATATCACTTTTTTATCCTTATTAATCAGATCAAAAGGTAATTATCCTCATAGAAAATTAAATCTCTCTCTATGGAAGGTTAGGTTTCTTTTTCAAATACATTATAATTTTAATGGTTTTCTATTATTTCATGGTGTATGAATGGGTTATGCTAATTATTATGTTTACAAATGTTTCTTTCAAGAATTTCATTCAGTGTAAAAAAATATTGGAGTGGAGAATAACCATTATTCATTGGAATACATATTGTATACAATTTAAAGGGTGGGGTCTAGGAATCAAGAATATAATATTTTTTAATTAGTTATTTCAAGCCTACTTTTTATGGAATCATGTTAAAAGAAATTATGTAGATATTGAAGTCAATTTTCTAGGTTCCTAATTAATATCATATATGGGAATTTTAACCACATTGACTCGTCATTTTGGCCTTCCTTTAAGACCATGTTTTCATTAATTTCCTCTTAATCAAGATGATCAGTCTCCAAAGAATCTTCTCCTAATTTCTAGACTATTAATTGAAATGGGATTACCTTACATTTTTATCTCATTCGGGATGATTCAAATACGTACTTGGGTACCAATGATCAAGTCAATGACATGATGGATATTCTATGTCACATCAAAGTGGTTTTCTAGGATTACTACTTCATTACACTTGGAAACTATTGGATTTGGGATCCTTTTTCAAGTGGAGTTATCACTTCAAAATACTTATACTTCTAGGTCACTAGCTCTTTTCTGGGAATGTACTGGATCGAGAAGATAATTATTAATGTTCTTTAATTTTATAAGATCAATCTTGTTAGGGGAGTGTCTCATCGAATAATCCTTACACATAATTATATGTAGGTATGTGGTATCTTTATTTTCCTATTCTATGTCTTATTCGGTCAATTAGGGGAGTTTTTAGACCATCTATGTTTGAGTGGTGTTACTAAAATTTCCTTGTTTATGTCTATTTATGATAATTTTGGTGTAAAAAATTCTTATATATCATCTATTTGTGACTTCATTGAAGGATGGTTGGGTATCTATTGTTCTCTATAGATTCTGTCACTTTTTAAAGTTGTTGCAGGATAACTACTCTATATTCATTGGTAGGCACAGAATAGATGGTTAGCTGATGGGTATTACTTTTCTGCTCATTTTGATTTAGCTAGAATCCTAGATACTATAAAAAATTTGAATGTTCCCAGAAAATCATATAGTAATATTTCAATTCATGATTTCTCTGATCTCAGGATAGTTGGAATTAATTGTATCTTACGTCCTCCATTGGGTATAATGGATGATTAATAGAAATTTCCTTTTTTATTCTATATTATGATCAACATATATGGGACAAAATGGAAAATCTAGGCCCATTAGGATATTGGTATATTTTCAAGAATAATCATTATAAAGTCTTAGGATGTTTCAATTACTCGTGTAGAATTGTTTATTAACATGAAGTTGATACGCTTGGTGTTATCATTGTTACTGAGAAAGGTATACATAAGGGTGGGAAAAATATTTTGGTTGGAATACGAATCAACCACTATTTTTCATGTTATCTAAATAGGATTTGTATATATCTTTTGGAGGCTTACTACAAGATGGATCAATTGTGTGGAGTTTATATCATCCATTGATTACATCATCACTCACATCTACAGGGAGGCTAATGATTTAAAATATAGCCTTTCCAACAAAGGTACGTGTGACAAGGATCACATTTGGTCATAACATATTCCTTTAGAGTTTATTTCCGTTATTCAGAGGGAAATTGTAATGCTCCTTTTTTCAAATCCTATTGACATGATGTTTTTTAAATAAAAGAGTCATTCTCCTTAGGGTCAGTGCTCATATGACCATGAAAAATAGTTTACTAAAAAGTGGAATAGTAAAATATTATTTAGGAAACAATACAATGTGTTTTTATAATAAAATATCAAATAAAAGTGTTAAATATGATAAAATAATTTTTCTAAATAATGAAATAAAAATATTATTTTTGATAAATTATATATGATATATCTTTTTAAATTAATTTTTTATGAGAAATTTAGAAAATTTAAATTAAATTCCCCTTTAATAAATAGGTTTCATGAAACAAACATATATATCTATACATATGGTAATAATTAATATGAAATCATAAGAAATTTTTCTATGTGATAAAAATTAGATCATTTGATAAAAAATTGTTTTTTAATAAATAATTATTTGTTAAAAATATTAAATTTCCCATATTTGAAAAAATTAATGTGGTAAAACGGATTTCATTTTTTTAATAATCATGTTAAAATTTTATTAAGGTGGTTTTTTTTATTTTTGAACAAATATTGAATTTTTGTTGAATAATAATATAAACAAAAAATGATATTTTAAATTATAAGTTAAATACATAATTAATTTCATATGGGGTGATATGATAAACCATTATTACTACCTCAAATGAACTATTTTTTATATATTTTCCCAGTATTCATAACTATTAATAGTATTGTGAAAAAATAATAAACTAATTAATTTTATTTTCAAACAGCCCTCTCTACCCCTATAACTACCATCTCTAACCACACCATCTCCTAAAACATTACAAAAATTGTATCTTGACCAAGATCAACCCATTTCTCTCCCCAGACCTACTAACCATGTTCAAATAGTTATTTTCTTTTGAAAGTACCATCCAAAGGTGCCCTATGGGGTAGCTATGGGGAGTCACATTAAGGAAGAGGCACAACTCCCAATAAAGTCTCTTTTGATTTATTTCTTCTTCTAACCCCACATATTATTTAAAATAATTGAAATAGTTACATTAATATACTATATATGTGTATATTGGTTTATTATGGTGGAATAATCATTTTCTACAATCGTAACTAAAAACGTTTTTTATATTATGGTTGGTTCACCAGCCCTATGAAAAAGAAATTTCATTTTTCACCACCAATATAATGGATATTTTAAATTCAATTATTATGGTTAAAAATGATACAAATAAGTATTTTTTTTATTCTAGAATGGGTAATTACTCAAATATTTAACTAGAGATAAGTATGTACATCCTGATTATAAAACCCCATAATTTATCTTACTATATAATAATTAAACTTATACTCTCTAAACCATGATTGTGGATAATTTGGGATACTAATATTGTTCTTAACATATAAAAACTCATTAAATTAATGTAATAACAAATATGGAGTTATGTTACCAAACCATATGAACTCTTATAATTACCTAAAATTAATATGACCTTGGACACATGCCATGAACGACCTTGGGACGGTAAATATAGACTCAATATCTCAATTAAATGACTCTAAAATAACACAAAATCATAATCATAAATAAAATATAGTTTCATAATTATCTAAAAATAGTATTTAATTAATCTATCCTCATCATTTAGGATATTAACTAATAGTGTAGAATGACTCCAGACCTGAAGTAAAATAACTCTACAAACCACCCTATATTTTTTGGGTTATTACTTTTTTCTCTATAAATAAAATTTTCTATACATTTAACATTATGAAATGAATATAAATTTTTTATATATTTCTCTTACGTATATTCTTATATTATCCTCCTCTTCTTTTATAGGGTTTTAAATTCCTCGCATTCATTTCTGAATCCCTTGTTTAAAATCAAACTCGGTCAAGGGAAACCATTATATCCTTTAATCATTTTATGTAACACTATTTTAATTTATTTTACCCATTGATGATTTCATAAAATTAAAACTATTTTACTTTTAATTTTGTTCATTTACCTCTAGTTTCAATTTTGTTCCAAGATCTCACTTTATTTTAAAGTCCTTTACTAATTCCTTAAAACATTATATTAATGGTTTATTTCTATATCCATTTCATTGGTGTTTGTCATGAATGTTTCAAATTATCTCCTTATTTGAGACATATTATTATTTATTAAAACTTGGATGTGGATAATATATAATTCAGTTTTTTGTTTTTAATATTTATGAATTTTATTATGATTATGTTTTGAGGAAATATTGTATAACCCATTGCATTCTAAGGGTATTTCTTATGCTTATGACTAAATCTAATTCCATTATCTGGAACACATATACATTCTCATGTTATGATGGGTTCACCTAGATATCTCCCCAATTCATTGGGTAATAATTCTATATCTTGAGATTAAATGAATCGAATATCAGAGTAAACATAATTTATTTTGGGACTTCGTCTACCATGTTATGATGTCTCTATAGCGATCATTGACTTATGCTTATGATGTCGTCTATTATTATGTCTCTACATTATTATTATTCTATATTCTTATGATTCAATCATGTTTATGTCAATATTAATTATTATTATTAATTAACCTTTTTCTTTATGTTATCATGTTATTATATTAGACTTGTAGAGTATGTTTTGATATCAGGTTTATTCCCTTACTTGGAATTATTGATACCCCATTTAATTTATGTATTTCCAATATTATACAATATAGTGTTAGAATCTAAAATGATCTAGGTTCAAATTATTGAGTTTAAAATAAGTATATAGTAGTTCATATTTTTGTTGATGTTTGATGAACATAGTCCCCTAAATATAATATTCCACTAGATCCTTGGGTTATGTTTATTAGATATTTAGTAAAAATATCATAATAAAATATTTTTAAGAGGTTTGGGTTATTATATTAGATATTATAAAATAATTATAGTAATTTTTAGGGATTAGTAAAATAATACGTTAGTAAAAAAACCTTGGTATATTTCAAAGAATATGAAAACATAATAGAATTTTGGAATAATGGAGAGTTAGTGGGTTCCAAGAAATGAAATACCATTATTGATTTAATTAGTGCACATGGTTTTAGAAAAGATGTACCGAGTGTAACAAAACTAAAAGGGGTTATTTTATATTGACACAACATGTACCTGGTGCCCGATTAGTGAGTCTATGCTACAATTGTTTTGACAATCCCATGGTACAAGCTTTGGTAAAATCACAAAATCTTTATGTTCCAATACATATTATTTGAATAGATTTTTAAGTTAGAAAACATAATATGAAAATTTCCATTGATAACATATATTAAAACCCATATACTCATTAGTTAATATATATATATATATGTCCTTTATAAGTTAATAATTCTAATTTCATATATTCTCTTTTTATATTCTTTTTTTATTAAGTACTATCATTCCGAATATTCATATATTTTAATTATTTTTTGGAAATTGGAGGAATCATTCTAAGAACCAATGGGATGGAAAATGTAATGATTCCCCTAATGAGATTCCTAACCTAATAGGACTGGGATTCCGGAACTTCATGGAAGTATTGGTTTATGTGACTAAGTTATGAATATTAACTTTAATTTTTTACAACAACCTACTTATACCAATTAAGGAAACGTTGTTGTTCAGTCCATTATATAATAAAAGGCCTCCAATATATAGTAGATATTATAATCTACTCATTTGAGAAAAAAAGATTAACTCAATTGGTAATATATTATCTTTATTGTAATTCTCAAAACATGAGAAAGCTATATTTTCCATCTATAATAAAGAGGGAGAATCCAATTTGTGGTGGATACTTTTAAATAACATGAATCCAAAGGAAGAAACTGAATCCCTGAAATGAAAATGAATCAATAAATTATTTTTCAATAAATATTTTCCTATGACTCACCATTTCTAAATAGTGAGGGAGATAATTGGACTAAATAAAATATAAGATGAGTCTATTGGGGATTATCAGGAGAAATATTTAGGTGTTTTATGGTACTAATTTATATTTTTAATCAACACTAAACGAATGGTGTATCAATTATTTATTATATTATATAATATTATACAATAAACTTTGGTTTTTAAAGGATTTTAATGTTATTAAGATATTGTTCATTATTCCCTTAAGGTTGAGATAGATATTGGTCATTCTCAATGGTTTCAATGGTATAGAGATAATAAATTGAAAATTTATTATAATATAATAGGATCAATGAATAAATTATTTAAAGGAAATAAAACACAAGTACCAATGCATAAAATGTAGGGGAAAAAGCATCCCCTTTATTTTATTATGTGAAAAAGTATGTGCTTAAAATGTGGAAAAGTGGGGAATTGGGATAATTAATTCCAAAGGGAGATAAAGAATCCCACTAATGCGATGAATGAATATAAGGTTCTGGTAAATCCCCATCCAATAGTCATATTATTGAACTTCATGGTTCACAAACACTATTTATGATAATTATCTAAGAGAAGGGTTTACAATGATAATGAATCAATACAACCTCTTTGACAGTGTTATCAATAAAGGGATTATGTTATCACTATTAATGAGCTGGACCATAGTAATGAAGTTGTGAAATGTAATATATTTTTTCATTAAATAATAGAAATAATATTATTTGATCATATATATAAACATTTTTTATATCATCCAAATTTAGTAGAACTATTAAAATACCACATAAAAACATGGATGTTGAGTTATCTATGAAAACATAAAATATGGAAATTATTGTATCTCAAATATATAACTCTTCACGAGTAAATGATTGGAGATTATAAATCCTAGAGGATTATTTCATAATTCCTTTATTGTAATTATATGTTATACTAGGAATGGATTTTCTATACTTATATGAAGACAACATTAACTACTATGAGTGGTAAATCACTCTCTATATCATGAATCATCCTACTATTATATAAAATTTTAAGGATGATATTGAATCTACATTGGAATATTTCTCACAAAAAATGAACATTATTTCCTTATCTGATAGAATATATAGCTCAAATTATTATGACAAATAAGAGAATAATTCTTGAAGACATGGCCACCATAAAGGACTATGTTGATGTATTCCCAAAATATTTTCTTGGTCTTCATATTGACTGATTGTTTGACTTCTTAGTAAAACCTATACCCATATATCTTCCCATATAAAACAAATGCCTACATACTGCCCACCATTCAATTATAATAATTGAATCTTATGTTACAAGTGAATCTTGAAAAGGGTTTTTATATTTTAGAGTGTTACCATGGGGCGCAGTGGTCCTCTTCATCATGAATAAGAATGGGTTAATTCCCCTCTGTATTGATTATCTTGAACTAAAAATTATCATGATAAAGAAAAATAATCCCCTACCAAGGATTTATGCTTTTTTTGATTAGAAATGTGGGACATATTACTTCTATAAGGAGGACCTCTATTTTGGATACCACTAATTAAATTCGTTGAAGGATGATATTCCCCTAACAACTAATCGAACGCGGTATAGAAACTATGAATTCATAGTGGTTACCTTCATACTCACTAATGCTCCAAAAATATTCACAGTATTATAAAATATAGTCTTTATAGAGTATGATGAAATTTTTTTGGTAGTTTTTATAAATAATAAAAATATATAGTTCAAAATAATGGTGGATAATGATGAGTATTAGAGTATTATACTAAATTCATTATCGAAGGTGAAAATTTCTACAATGTACAATGATTGTTAGTTTCATATGGAATAAATATATTTATTGAGGCATATGATCACCAATAAAGAGATATATATGGATCCGTTTAAGAAAACTACAATTGAATAGTGGCCCATACCAAATTATATAATCGATATCCAATATTTACTTGGACTAGATAAGTATTATCGATCATTTTTTAGGATCTTATCATTATTTTCAACAACAATAAACAATATAACTCAAAATGGATTAATGATTTTATGAACTTATTAATGTGAACAAATATTTAATGAATTAAAATGGAGGATTCTTATTTCATTGGTACTTACACTAACCTCAAGTGTGGAACTTTTATGTGGTATGTAATGATGATTCAAAGAAGGGATTGGTCTACGTACAGATGAAAAATGACAATGTGATAACCTATACCTAAGGGTTATTGAAATTATATGATCATGTCTGTCTAACAAATGATCTATTGTTTGAGGAAGTGATTTTTTCAATGAAAATTTTGTTGAATTATCTCTATGGGGAAAATTGTGAGATATATAAAGATAAAAAAGATCCTTAAATATATTTTCACAAAAAAAACTTAATATAAACCATTGAATGTGGTTGGATATGACCAAGGACTGTGACTACACAATCTATAATGATCCCGAGATAGAAACCATAGTGGGACATGATATATGTATTAAGGATCATAAAACATTATCAATATTGAGAATAGAGAAGGATCGATCATCTTATATTTTCAAAGTATGGACTTGGAAGTCATAATGAATGAAATAAATTCCATCATAGTGTAAATGATTTTTCAAACATCAATTCAAAATAATAAAAAGGATTCTCAATGAGATTTTTTTAATATAAATAATAATGTCAATGATATAAGAGAAGGGTAATCCTCATTATTCAATTTTTTTTGAAAATTTGTTTTTAAGATTTGGTTCACACCTATATGTATAATCAAATCTTGAGATAAAATGTATCAATTTGAATGATGCACATAGTTGTAAAATATGCATCCAACTAGATTGCATGAAGCTATATTGAGATCTCTAAGAGTTCTATTTAGGGGGAAATATGGAAAGAGATACAACAGATTATACATCAAGATGCCTAGTATGACTACAAGTGAAGGTAAAAAGGATAAATCCCAAGGGGATAATGAAACCTTGACCCATAACTTTAGGGAAATAGGATAAATTCACCATGGATTTTATCTTATTTATTCTAAATAAAAAAATTTATAGTTCTATATTGGTTTTGGTATACAAAAATATAATGAATTCATACTTCATTATCATTTGGAAAGAATTCTAAATAGATTAAATTGAAAGGATACATAGTAGATAAGTGGTTAGTGTTCATGTAATAGCACTATCAATTATGAAAAACAAGATCCAAAATTCACCATAATATAATATAAAAGTATCCAACATGATTTAAACATAGAGTTTAACTGTAGTATATCCTTTCACCCTAATACCGATGGAAAACATGAGCAGACAATCCAAACAATTGATTATTCTTTTGATAGATTTCATAATGGAATTCTAGGTAGGCTGTGATAAAATACTTCCTTTAGTAGATTTATTATACAATAATAATTTAAACATGATATTTTAGATGTCTCTTTATAAATACCTAATTATACAGAAATGTAAGTCTCTAACATGTTAGGATGAAATTGGATAATGAAAGATATTAAGAACGGAAATGGTGGAATAAATGATAGAGAAGTTCTAAGATATTTAGAAAAACATCATCTTTGCAAAAATTTGACTAAAGTGTTAGGCTAATGACCTTTAATGAGACCAAGAGTTTGAGTTTTGTAATAAATTAGTCCTTTTTTACCTCCATAGATGATATTAATGGGGTTTGGGAAACAAATTCTAGGTATATTGGACTCTTTTAATTCTTGATTAGATTGGATTTGTGTCCTATCGACATACTTTCCCACTAAAATTATCAAAAATACATGAAGTGTTCCATGTATTCATTTTAAGAAATTACATAATAGATACCTCACATATAATAAACTGAAGTTGAATAGTTATGAAAAATGATCTCTCTTATGGGGAGGAATATGTGGGGATCTCATATCATAATGACAAGGTTATACACAATAACACAAATCACCTAGTAAGTGTACATTGGTGGAGTAATAAATACAAATAGGAAAATTGAGAACCCAATGAAACATTGAAGAAAATACTCCGTCAATTTTTTGACCTTAATTTATGAAATGAAATTTTAAGGGAAAATTTACTTATGGGGGGAATAATGTAATGTCCTAAAATATCTCTTCTTTTTTAAAAGAATTCATGATTTTCAATTACTATTTCGGTAAAATGTATACTAGATTAACCTAGGAAGAATTGCAATTTTTTTGGAGATTTAAACATCATGAAATAATGTTTAATACAACAAAAAAGAATAGTACATGGAGAAAAAAGAAAAATAATAATGCACCCACTAACATAAACCTTATATGCTTATGTTATATATTGAAGATAACTCCATCTTTGAAGACTGTAAAAAGAAAGGGAAGTGTTAGGAATTTTATAGATATTATTAATGTAAGTATAGAAAAGTTTAATAAATTTAGTGTATAATGAGTTATGAAAATGTTGAAGTATATATAGGGTGTAAAGGGAAATATAACCATTAGGACTCAACCCGTAATTGATAATTTCAATACTATTTTAATGTAACAATTATATGACCTTTTTAATAGTAATTTGACCATTAAGAATAGTAAATATAATAATGAAATAGTAAAATAATATTTGTAAACTAATTAATGATTTACAATAATAATTTAATTAAATAAAATAGTTTAATACATTTGAATAAATTTTTGAAACACTAAAATCCAAATTATACATTTGATAAAATATATATGATTTATCTTCCTTAAAATAAATTTTTATGATCAATTTAAAATCATTAAATAAAATTTCACTTTAATAAATGTTTTCATGAAATAATATGTATTGGTTTAAATATTTTAATATAATTTTATAAAACCATATATAATTTTTATATGTGTAAGAAATTTTTATACATAATATTTTTTTAAAAATATGGATTTTTAGAGAATTTAAATATACTATATTTATAAAATTATATGATAAAATGGATTGCATTTTTTGAATCATCACGTCTAAACTACATACGAGTGATTTTTATTATTCTTATAAATATGTTCATTTATTTTAATAGAAATATATGATAAAATATGATATTTTATATTATAAGTAATATAAAATATTCATTGAAAAAAGTGGTGATGGAATAAACCATTGCAATGAACTAATATGATCCAATTACTATATTTAGTCACAAGATTCAACGCTATTGATTTTCATGAGAAAAAAAGAATTAACTATTGTATATTATATTACAAAACACCCCACTCAACCCCTTATAAATACCACCCTTCACAAACCCTTATTATCACACCTTCAAAGCCTTGGAGATAGCCCAAACATATCCCATATATCTTCAACACCCACCTCCCTATATCTAAATTTTTTTTCCTAGAAAAATTCAATCCTAAAGAGTCTTAAGGGGTAACCAATAAGTGATTTCCAAAGGAAGAGGTAATGTTCTCAATTAAGTCACCTTCGATTATTTTCATCTTTTACCACCAACATATCAATTCAAAACATTTTTCATATTATGATTAGTTCATCACCCTCGTGAGTGAGGAAATTTATTTTCCATCACCACACACACACACACACAGATATATATATATAACTAGTTTATATTCTACAATTATGGTTAAAAATGTGACTAATAACTATATTTTATTCTTTTTCTTATTCATAAATTGTTAAAAACTCTTAATGTTTAATAAAACCAAGTACATCCATCATGTTTAGAAAACTCACCTAACCGAACTATCCATAGAAAAATTAAACATATACTTTATAAATCATTTTTATGAATAATTTTGGACACTAATAACATTGAAATATTATGGAAACTCATTATGAACCAATCATAATATCTCTAGAGTTATCTAGAAAACCACATCAACTCTCATAATTACCTTAAACTAATACGGCCTTGGACACATGTCAAGAACAAAAATTGGATGAGGAATATAGACTCGATATATCAACTAAATGGCTCTAAAATAACATAATAAAAAATAATAAATCACAAATATTTTAATTATTATCTCAAAAATTTGTCTAATAAATCTAATATGATTATTAGGGATATTATGTGAAAGTGCATAATGAATCTGGACCCCAGGTAAGGGAACCCTCCGAAACAACCCTCATTTCATTGGGTTATTCCATTTTTAAACTATACATTATATTATATATCCATTAAACCTTATTTAGTTCTTATAAAAATTTTATATATGTGTCTTACATGTATAAAGAGATTATCCTCACTTTATTTACAACAGTAATACATGCATTGCATTTATTTATGAACACATTCATTAAAATCAAAACAGATTAAGCGGAACCATTATATTCCATAATCATTTAATAAAAAAAATTAAGTCATTTACCCATTCATGATTTCAAAATATGAGATGTATTTTTGGTTTAACTATTTTGGTTTTCTTCTAGTTTCAAATAAAATTCCATATTTTTTCTATTTAAAATTCTTTTACCGATTCCTTGAAATACCATTTTGAAGAATCATTTTTATACCCATTTTACCTTTTCTCTTCTATTTTCCTAATGAAATCCTCATTTTATTACTATTTTTATTGATCCAAATATTAAATTCCATAATATTTAATTCCCTATTCTCTTGGTAATCTTCATAAAATATCATCTAATTATGCATTGATGAAAGATCATATAACCCATTAAATTCAATGGGTATTTCTTATCATTAGTCCTTATGTTTGATTCCCTTATGGGGCACACATATACATGTACATAACATGATGGTAATAACTATATATAATTTTAAATCATTACATAATGTGTATATCTGTTGGAATCATACAAATGGGATTTGAGAGTAAAACTAATCAACTATGGGACTCGGTCCACCATGTTATGATGTATCAGTGGGTAGCCCTAACTTATGCTCATGATGTCATGTATTATGATATTAAAAAATTCCTATGATTCCATCATCTTATGACTTAATATTCCTTATTTTATGATTTTCAATTATTATTCATTATTTTTTAAAATTTATGATATCACATTTTGACATTTAACTCATATTTTATGCTTCAGTATCATTCTTATTCTCTTACTAAATATTATAGACCGACACATTTATTTATGCATTTCATAGGTTATCCTATTATGTTTTAGAAGCTCAAAGGTTTTAAAAAATGCATTATTGTGTATAAAATCATGATGTTTTGTTTTATATTCATGTTTTTTTTATAATCATAGTATCCTGATAACACTGTGACTCTATATCCTTAGGTTGTGAGTATTTTTTATAATAAAATAAGACAAAAATATTTGTAAGAGGTTGGGGTTATTATATAGGGACACAAATTTATATAGAATCTCAATAACATCTATTATTACATGGAGAAATTTAAAATGGACACAATGGATTTAGTTAAAGTGAGATTCAAAATTTCATCCATATGAAATGATTATCTATCGCCCTCCCTAAATTTCATTTCATTCATTTAAAATCAGTATGACCAACACTACAGACACTGCCAAAACAAGGAAAATATTCTAATTACTATTTAGGGTCTACTATGGCATGAACCATGATATGTTTGATCCTCCATTACTATTTTCAAATAACCATTTCTAACCTAACCTCACCACAACACGACCAACATGCCTCTCAAAATAGGCATGATGGAATCTAAATTTCCCACAAGGGAAACCTCCGAGACACCACACCCCTGAAATGGGTATTTTGTCCCTTCAAATTTCCAATAGGGAAACTAACTAAACACTACAGACTACAACACTATTTGGAAAGGGTAACCCTATCATGGGGTGATACCCCTTTTATCCCATCTAAGGAAACACACCAAAGATTAAAATGAGGTCCCAAAAAACAATAAATAACCCTCCCTATTTTACATAATGAAAGTATCAACACCACATGACCTCTAAAATTGTTTTTTAGACCCCATTATGCACCATGAACTACTACTATAAATTATGAATGGATATACCTACAAAATGGCTGGCTCACCATGCTCATGACTCCAATATTAGATCCACCATGAAGTCTTCTAGATGTGGTGATCCTATAGAGAGAGAAAACATCACATTGCATCACCATAACACCTATAAAATTCTAATTGACACAAAAACATTATAGAAACCATAAAAAATGACTATTAATATCAGTTTATTATAGATATATTTATGAATGTATGAAATATATTTCATTCTTTGAAGAATCTATTTATGATCAACATGTGAACATACAAAATTCAAAATAATTATTAAACTGATAAAATCATTTCACCTAAAAAATACAACATCATGTAAACTCTATTAGTTTTAGATTCAGAATTTTCTGTGACATGATTATATAATAGGTTAGTAAGCATAGTTAATATTCTTATATTCTATAGTTTAGTGATACAAAAGAAAATCAGTTTTTTTATTTATGGAAAGTGAATATCATATCAATATTTCTTTTCTAATTTAATGGAATTGTTAATAATTGTTGGTTACTTTTATAATTACTTGAGTATATTCAAATTTTTTCATGGATCCTTTTATCTTTTTAATATATTTTCTAATAGGATTTCAAATTGTTTTATATAACCATTTTTTGAATTCTGCATACAATAGATTTAAAAAATACCCACACTTTTTTGAAGATGCTGATGCATAAATAAAGAATAAAATATTATATTATAGGGAGTGGACTACATTTATTCTTTATTTGATACATCAATTTTATTATGCAATTCTGAAGTTTACTCTATGTTTAGAATGCATATATTTACTTGGGAAATTGATTTTAAATTATTTTATTGAAATATGATGTTGTAGCTCTAAAAATTTGTTTTATTTAGTTATTGTTTTTTAAAAATGGAAGTATATGATTTCTATTTATGTAGGTTTGAGAAAGATATTTTTTTATCAACATATTTATAAAAATGTATAAATTTTTTATATTTTATAATTTATTCATTTTGAAAATTTCAATAGGGGCATGGTTTTTAAAAATATTTTTGGTTTTGTAATTATAAAAAAAGGAAGATATTTTTGAGTGGATCCTTTACACTTCACTTAATTATTTTTTGATAATTAAAAAATTCATATTTTATTCCTTATATCATGAGTGAAGAAATGTGTTTAAATAATTTAATAACTATAAGATCAATGAATTATTATAATTCATTGTTGATGTTATTTATTTTTTATTCAATTATTATTAATTTTTATATGTTCCTTATGAAATGTTTTTGGATAAAAATAAAAATTATAATGTGTTGGATTTTGATTTACACACAAATTTATCCTTGAATTATAGTATATGATAACATATATCAATATGTTTTCATTCAAGATACTAATACATAGATATCCCTCATATATGAAAAATATACACACATAAAATGATTCTAACAATTTTTAAGAATAATATTTACATATATTAGAAATTCATTCTTACAATGATAAAAATGATACATAATAACATTTTATGTCACCATTAATGGTTTATATAGTCATTATTATGATGTTTTTTTCATAATCAAATATTTTTTATGAAAAAATGATACATAATGAGAATATACAATGAATTTTACATAGAGTGTAACAACCCAAACTTTTGTTAATGAAAATATCTCTTGATCTAATTATATATGTGAAATGGTTATACAACATATACACTTATATTGTTTTAGGTTTTTGGATTTTAAAATACCATCAATAATTGTGACCATTTCTAATATAGTTTTTGAACAGTGATCACTTTATTAGAATAAATATATGGCTTTATCAAATTCTTTCTACTCAGACAATGGAAGTGATGGCATCATCCAGTAGACTTGCCTTGTATGAAGACCATTTAAAAGAGCTCGGAAAGAAGGTTGTATCTTTGGGTTTCCCTCTTGGATGATCCCAATCCTAGCTTGAATAATTTAAGCTCGAGTGGAACCTCCTATGGGAGAAGTGGAAGTTGATAGAGATTACCACTCGAGCGATGTTATCCGAGCCACCACAAGAATATGTCACCATCACACACCTTACCCTAAGGACGTATGCTAGTGTTTTAAGGGTTATGTAACAAGACCCTAATACTATGATTATGTACATTATTTTTTTATATAATAATGAATGTACTTTCATTTTATTATTGTTACTTTATAAATAGTTTTTAAAGAAAAAATAGTGTTTTTAGTTAAATATTCAACTAAGAAATCTATTTTGATTAATTAATGTATTTTTGAATTAAATAATATTTTAAGAAATTATTATTATTATTATTAAATTAATGTTTGTTAAATATAAATGATCATATAATTTAATTAATGAAAATGTAATTTTTGTTAAGGTTTGAAAGCCATTTTTATCAAAAAAACATGAATTTTTAATAAAAGTAGGATTTTATTTCAAAAGTGAAAATTAAAATATTTAGAAAATTATTCTGATAAAATGAATATTATTACAAGAATTGGGACATCAATATTATCCAATGGTAAATTTTTTATAATTTTATGAGACAATCAAATGTTTGGGTAGAAATTCAATATCGTATAAATATATAATGTATATTAAGACATCATAATGACCCAATAGTGTTGTAATAAAATACTATAAACTATATGTTTGGACAATATATGTATTACGGTTAAAATAATGTGATTTGGGTTTTGTTTGATTTATTTTACAAAGCTTTAGTGGACCCTCCAAGACTTACATAACATTTTGTCTTTTTAAATTGTTTTCCATAAGAGTGTGACTCACCACCACATAAGCAACACTATTATTTTCAGAAGTTATGCAATTTAACATATAAAATATTGTTTTCCACTCTCATTTTATAGAAACAATGGGAAAAAATCATGGTCTAGTTTGTGGTTTAGTTTAGTTTAATGTGAGGTGTCTCAAACCTAAATAATAAACAATTCCCTCTCTTTTTCTATATAAACCCAACCATGATCCCACTTTCTCTTCACTCAAAGCCCTTTATGTTAATCAAAACTCTTCCCTCCTTTCTATAAAATCTTCCAAATATTCCCTCAATCCTCCCAAGGTCCCAACCTTCATGATTTCAAAGTTACTCTTCAAATTATGGGATCCTTTCACCCACCACTTTTTTAGTCACAAATTCCATTATGTTATGTCTTCTAGTTTCCATTTTATTATATGGGGTTATGTTATTCTATATAATTATTAATGTAAATTTCATGTCCAAATGATTAGAGACCCTTTATTCTCTCGTCAATTTATTTTCTGAATTGTTAAGTGATGTTGTTAGGCAGGTGAATGTTCATAAAAGAAATCGCATATTCTCTCTTCCTTGAAGTTTAATTTTCATATGGTATTTCTTTCAAATAAACATACAATGATATTGTTTCTGTTTATTCTGTACCCTTATTTTATACTGATTTCTTTATGAGTGGGTGACCCTTGTCCCCTATCTATTTATTGTTTTCTAAAACCATGTTATATAACCATTATGCTGTAGAAATTTCATCTCAAATTTCTCTCTCTCTTTCTCTCATGAAATTATATTATATTATTTATGTGAATACCCAGACCTATTTCATTTCTATCAGTATTCATAAATACACAAAAATGATATATTTTATTCTATAGTTGACATACATATATACCTCACTCCCTTTCCATGGGTTATACATGACATAATGATCTTATTTTTTTGTACTTTTTAAAACATCATGATTTTGAAATGAAACCCATTTGTTTTATTCTCTATGGGTTATTCATGAAATGTTTTATTATGATATATGTAGATCACATAAAAGTAAATAAATATTAATGGTGCACCCTGATAACACTCCAATGCATTAGGTAAATAATTTATCTCTAGAGATGACATGTTTCACGTTACCTTGGTGAATAACCATGGTAATTTTAATGACTCCTCAGGGTTGTACCTTTGTGATATGTTCATGAATGTATAAATGAACTTTTTTAGCCATATATGCAATTTATTTTTCATTTCATTTTCATTATGATGTTACAATACTTCCATTTCTAATGTCTTTATGTTTTTATCAATTTCTTATTGATATAACAAGTAAACTGATTTCCTTTCTTTCTGTACTGGGACTTCTGCTCACCCTTTCCTTTGATGTATGTCTCCAGGTTATAAGATACAGTAATTGCACTTAAGATGAATCTATGATGAAGCCTTAAAAGTGGATTAGAATAATTTTTTATGTTATTTTCATGTATTATGTTCCTAATTTCCAAGACATTAGACTTTAAAGATCCTCTGTTTGTAAAATGTAATGAAAAGTTATGTAATAAAATGGAGTGATGCCATAATTTGTATCAGAGGATTGTTTAGTTTTTTATGGATATTAAGAAATTAAAAAATTAGGAAGAACCCTATAGAAAATTTTAAATATAATAAAACATCCTAGTATTTTTCTGAGTAATGAGTAAGTGGTTTATAAAACAAGTACATCCCTGTCTGGATACGAGCAGGTAGAGGGGGCTCTGGCACAGATATATATAGGGGTAAAACCCGAAAACACCGTTTTGATCAAAACAAGAACGAAAATAGTTGCATGACAACAGGACTTACTTTACTCTTGGTTATGACACTGATGGGGGATATTTTTGGTTAATCGCAAGCTTTTTATGAATCATTATGAAGTAATTATAGAGAAATGTAATTATTTTAGCATGATGTTTTAAGACATAATATCCTTGATAGTTAAAAATATTTTTAAATGAAATAAGTATCTCAGAGTGGTTTTATTATTTTAGAAAATGGCGGGAAATAGGAGTAACCATGTAAATGTTGACCACAATGGACCATGCGCTGATGGCCCTCCGATGGAAGCCGGAATGGAATCAATCATGTGAATGATGAACCAACTTACAAAAGTTATGTGAAATAACATAAATCAAGATGAGATACCAATATCACTACGAAGTGAACAACTTTTTGTTGAATCCTTTATGTGTCAATGACCAGAAACCTTTAGTGGATTGACCGACCAATTGATTGCCAAATAGTGGATCAGCTCTATCGAGAAGATCTTTTCTGTGCTCTGCTATTCTGAAAAATAGATAGTTACCATGGCTGTCTATCGCTTAGAAAGAGAAGTTGTTCAGTGGTGGGAACTGATTGAAAACACAATTACAAGAGTGGAAGTTGAAGATATGGAGTGTAAATAGTTTATAAAGATATTATTCAACAAGTATTTTTCTCGATTAATGAGAACAAGAATGGATAAAGAGTTTCTCGTGCTGAATCAGAAAGAGAATGAATATGTGGGAAGCTATGAGATGGACTTCACAGGGCTTTCACTTTACACCTCTAGTATTTTCATGGATCCAAATGTCAAGGTTCATAGATTCTTAGGCAGACTAAGACCTCATCTATGGAAGAATCTATCTAACTAAGACTATGATAGCTATGAGGAGATCATGTAGAGTGCGATGAAAGTCAAGGTGGAGTTTGGTGAGACATTGTGGTCTCATAAGTCAAATGAAAAGAACAGATCAATGGAGCCCAGCTTAGGTAGGACCTTTGACTAGGGAATAGGAGGCAAGCAAGTCGAACTTCCCATGTGTAATAAATGTGGGAAGAAGCATTTGAGGAACTGCCTGATCAGGAGAAGGAAGTACTACAAGTGTGAAAGAGATGGCCCTATTGCAAGGAAATGTAGTAGGGAGGTGAAACCTCAGCTTACAAACACTAACAACAAGGGGAAATGGTACAAGACCTACCTGATGTCGAGTTCCTTAAGTGTGGACAACATGGTCACCATTCCAATCACTATCCAAATCTGAGGGTAGTGAAGGGGAACCACCATCAGCCTCAGCAAAGGCCAAGGGAACAAGGTCGTGCTTTTTCTATCACAACAGCTGAAGTTGAAGCTCCAAATGATGTGGTAGCAAGTACTCTTTTTATTCTCTCAAATCTATCAAGTACTTTTTTTTATTCTTGTTCTATGCATTCTTTTATGTCCTCTATGTTTGCAAAGAATTTAGAATTAACCCCTGATTTTCTAAAAGTAGAGTTATCAATCAAGACTCATGGTGGGATTATGCAAGCAACATCAGTGTTTAGAAACTCTAGTATTTACTTTGGTGACCACAATATTATCACAAATTTAGTAGTCATTCCCATGCTAGAATTCGACATTATTCAGGGATGGATTGGATCTCAAAGTATAATGCTAAGATCAAATGCAGATGTAAGGAAATATTAGTTGTCTTGAATGAAAAACCTGCAGTTATCTTCCAAGGAGAGATATCTCAACCAAATCCTTGTCTAGAAGAACCTCATGTATCCTTCTTTATGGAGTTGATCGGTGAAGAAGAAGAGGTAGATGAGAGTTTAAGGATATAAAATGTCCAAATCGTCTAGGAATATATTGATGTATTTTCTGAGGCGTTACCCAGACCTCCCCCAAAAATAGAGGTAGAGTTCTCCATTGAGCTCATACCTAGATCTCATCCGATATCAATGACCCCGTATAGGATGGAAAATGTGGAGTTAGAAGAATTAATGAAACAACTTCTAGATCTTTTGGAAAAAGGATTTA
The DNA here is from genome assembly GCA_963277665.1 of Viscum album. Lineage (NCBI taxonomy): Eukaryota > Viridiplantae > Streptophyta > Magnoliopsida > Santalales > Viscaceae > Viscum > Viscum album. The sequence continues at coordinate 51,676,889 of OY728138.1, read as the reverse complement.
TCTAAGCAAGTGTGTCTCTTTGGGGACCACCAGTTCTCTTTGTAATGAAGAATGATGGATTGATGTGGCTATGCATTGATTATAAAGAACTGACCCAGATTACATTAATTAACAAATACCCTCTTCCATGAATTGATGACTTATTTGACCAACTTTTTGGGTATAAATTCTTCCCTAAGATTGATATTCATTATGGTTATCATCAATTGAGGGTGAAGAAATAAGACATTACAAAAAATACCTTCCGGTCAAGGTAAGTGCATTATTAGTTTGTTGTTATTCCCTTCAGATTGACTAATTCACCTGCAATTTTTATGGATTTTTTGAATAGAGTCTTTAAGGAATAAATTGATAAATTTGGGGTAGTTTTTATTGATTATATTCTGATATATTCCAAAAGTCGCGAGTAGCATGAAGATCATCTAAGGGTTATTTTTCGAACTCTATAGAAGGATAGGATTTTTGGAAATTTCAGAAAATGAGATTTCTGGTTTCAACAAGTTGCTTTCTTGGGGCACGTTTGTTACCAATCAATGAATCACAGTTTACCATGTAATGAAAAAAGTTGTAGAGGAGTGGCCTCAACCAAAAACAATAACCAAGATTCATAGTTTCCTTGGTTTAGCGAGATATTATAGGAGGTTTGTGAAAAAAAATTCACAACATTGTAATCCATTAACTATGCTAACTTGAAATGGGGTCATGTTCATCAGGACAAATGAGTTTGAGAAAAGATTCCAAGAGTTGAAGAATAGATTGGTTACTACACTCGTGTTAACTCTACCCTTTAGTGGAGAAGGATTCATTATTTTTAGTGATGCATATCTGAAAGGTCTTTGGTTCTTCCTCATGAAAAATTATAATTTCATTACATATGCATCTCGACAGTTGAATATTCATGAGCAGAACTATCCTACGCATGATCTAGAGCCAGCTTCAGTCATTTTTTTATGATGATATAAAGGCACTATATTTATGGGAAGAAATGTGATATATACATAGACCATGAATGTTTGATGTATATTTTCACACAAAAGTAATTGAACATGACACAAAAGAGATGGTTAGAACTTCTTAAATACGATTATTTTTCAATACATTGTCATCCTGGAAAACAAAGTTGTTGATTCCTTAAGCAGGAAAGACCCTGTTGTACATTCCACGATGAGGATTCAAAAAGATCCTTTGATCAATGACCTAGTAAAGTTGGACATGGGAATTATAAGGGAAGGGACATCATCAACCCTAACCCAAAATATTTCTCACCATTCATTACTAGATAAGATCAAGAATGATTAGAAATATGATCCCTTGTTATAGAATATGTTTTATGGTGTGAAGTATGAGATGTTTTTTTAGTTCAACATTGATCAAGAAGGTGTACTAAAATTTTGTACTAGAGTATGTGTTCCATATATTCCAGAAATAAAGAAGGAGCTGATGGATGAAGGTCATGGATCTACTTTCTCTATACATCCTAGAAGTACAAAAATGTACAGGGACCTTCGTGATCATTATTGGTGGGGTAATATTAAAAGGGAGATTGTTGACTACACTTCAAGGTGCCTGGTATGTCAGCAAGTGAAGGGAGAGAAACAAATTTCTAAAGGGGTATTGCAACCACTACCCATAGCAGCACAAAAGTGGGACAATATCACTATGGACTTTTTCACCGGTCACCTAAGAACTTCCAAAGGAAACAACGTTATATGGGTTTTTGTGGACCATCTAACCAAGACTGCCTATTTTATCTCCATTCAGGAAGACTTCTCTCTTGATAAACATGTCGGGATTTATGTGAAGGAAGTGGTAAGGCTAAATGGAGATAGACTTTCTATCATATTCGAACGCGATCCAAGGTTCACATCAAAATTATAGAGAAGTCTTCAACATTCACTAAGAACTAAATTGAATTTCAGTATGGCCTATCATTCCCAAACGGACGGAAAATCTGAAAAGAGTATTCAAACACTCAAGGAAATTCTGAGAACATGCTCAGTGGAATTTAAATTTAAATGGGATCAACATCTCCCTTTAGTTGAGTTTGTATTCAATGGAAGCTTCCACTCGACTAGACAAATGGCACCCTATGAAGCTCTATATGGGAAGTGATTTAGAAGTCCTACTTGTTGGGATGAAGCTGGAGGGAGAAATCTTCTTTGGTCTGATCTTGTACAAGAGATGACAGAAAACTTCCGCGTCATCCATCAACACATTATGGCTTCTTAGAGTCAGCAAAAGATCTATGCCGACAACCATTGAAGGGGCATGGATTTTAATGTTGGTGACAAAAACATTCTTCAGATTTCACCTTGTAAGAGAGTGATGAGGTTTGGGAAGATGGGAATGCTCAGCCCTAGGTACATTGGCACCTATGAAATCCTTGATAGTGTGAGATCAGTGGACTAATGGCTTGAACTTCCTCCAAATATTGCACAAGTTCATGATGTTTTCAACGTATCCATCTTGAGGAAGTACATAGATGACCCTTCACATGTACTAAACCCAGAGGTGGTATAACTGGAACATGACATCTCTTATGAGGAGTAGCTGGTGGAGATCTTGGATCGTAGAGACAAGGTTCTATGCAACAAGACTACCAACCATGATAAGGTGTTGTGGAGGAACCACAAATACGAAGAAGCCACGTGGAAACCAGAGGATCTTATAAGGCAGAAGTACCCACACCTTTTCTCTTTTTAGGGTATGTGTTAAAATTTCGGTGATGAAATTTCTTAAGGGGGGAATATTGTAACGACCCAAACATTAGTTAATGAAAATCCCGCTTGATCTAATTAAATATGTGAAATGGTTATACGACATATGAACTTCTTTTGTTTTATGATTTTAGATTTTAAAATACCATTATGAATTGTGACTGTTTCTAATATAGTCATTGAACAGTGATCACATGATTTGTAATGCCCCAACCCTAGAATCCCATAGTCGGTGCATTATTAAATATCGTTGGCATGATTATAAAAGATCAAGTCTTGAAAGACCAATTAGTCTAGTACCCTTGGAAATACTAGAAACATTAATAAGGTTAACATTACATCATAAAATGGAAAACTACAACAACATTGTTTCAATAGACAACACTAGGATCCCATAGACTATCCCTACATGTCAGTCATAATATACTTCTTTGCATCCTAAAATAAAAACATATAAAGGGGTGAGCTTAGATTCTCATTAAGGATAACATTATAGTGGAAACTTTCCTAAATAAGAATAAACATTAAAGGTAGTGTATAAGACCAAAAAAATCCTTCTAAACGTGATCTTCAGCATAATATGACAAAAAAATGAAATAATACCATTTACTTATTCACACGGTTATTCGACTAGTTGAATAATCACATTAAATATCAATAACCACTTTCATAATGATGGAATGCATAATTCCAAACTATCATAACCACATAGTCAAGTCCTTCTTCCAATACTACAAATTAATATTTTGTCAAGGCCTTGTGCCCAGACACTAGTTTGTCTCATTAGACATACCGATGCATCGTGGAGATATTGAGGGCTCCACCCGTCACTTACTAAATCCAATGCATTCTTCATATGAAAATTTAGAAACATTACATAAACAATTGTATTAAAACTAGCATACGAAATGTCAATACTTTATCCACAAACCATGAATGGTATAAAAATAGCACATCCAAAGTCAAAAATAACTCATTCAATACAATTTGGAATATTTTAGTGTAATAGATTGACCTCATTCAAGAATAGTTAAGGATATTGGTATAGATGAATATGATCAGCAAAACTATTTAAGAGAAATATCCACCTTTTTCTTGAAAACATTTTAAAGACACACTATTTGTTAAGAAGCCATTTAAAAATAGATTTTTGAATCAAAGGGTCCCATACCACATAGAAACATTTAAAAGGAATTTTAATTTTAAAACTTTAATGACCATATAAATAAACCGTTAAACCCATTTTTAAAGAATGGACATTAATGAGAAATATTTAGAATAATAAATCATTAAAACATTTTAAAATGATATTTTAGTAAGAGTTCCTAACCAAAAGAGAGACAATTTAATACAAATAATTGAGTTAATAAAAACATTATAATATCATGAGAATAAAGGGATTCAATATATACTATGTCAAAGTAAATTATATACACCACATAAATGTGAATTGGTGTATAACAACAAAGAAGTCCCAATGGAATGTAAATTTGAGATGAAATCTCTTATAAAGACCGTATCCTTAGGATAAGGATAAATCAACGACATAATTATGTGTGAAAAATATAAATACAATCAATATGAAGGGATATTTAGTGTAAATCAATCATAGTACATTTACACATATTCTTGTAGAGACAAAACCAATGAATTGGATATTAAACTCAACAAATGGAGATTGAGTTAAAATTACTCTTATCAACATCATATCGATGACTTGAGAAATTATCAATAGAGTGATTATGTGTATCAAAATTATATACATATAAAGGGGATTGGAAATTATTTCATAAGAAAATGAATAGTGATTCCACAAATAATCTTGGAGTAAAATAATCATTGAAGTATGTGTAAAGCCGAATGAGTGGAAATTGAAATTTCAAATTCTCTTATCGATTTGGTAACATAAGAAACATACACCCATCAAAGAAGGATAATACAATAATGATGCAAATATACATAAATTAAAGTATAATACACAATGAATACAATCAAGATAATTACAGACACCACATGCAATAAATATGTGGTGAATAGTGGAAATCTCACAGAATTAAAAGTGAGAAAAGAAACCACTTACTTTGTACTTTTTCTTTGGCCGAGGGTAGGTTAAACTCCTGTATAATGGTGAAATAATTTTTATTAAGGTACACAAGAATCATATACATTAATATGATATCATATATGATCTTTTAACATTGCTTTGTTAATAATATCTTAGTATTATCGTCGTTTTGGGTGTTAATGAATTCATTTTCCTTTATATTCGTTGTTATGTGAGTCATATTTGTTATGGATGGGAGGTATATTATTATTATCCAGAATGTTATCATGTCTCTAAACATTATTTTTAATCATCAAATGAAATTTATTCTTGAATGTATATGTTGGGGAATGAATCTCATCAAGTTCGTGGAGAGAGTAATCCGTACGTACGCACGAGCGACAATATCATTATTTTGATATTAAAATAATATATAATTTGATGGTATATCATATATAAAAAATAAATATCATGTTATATTTATTATTTTCATGAATTACACATCATTATTATAACCATAAAAATAATAATATATTGAATAACAATTACACCACGATGTGGAGACGGTAATCCGTACGTATGCACGTATGGTGACATGTCATTCGAAGGATGGATAGAATAATGAATATGGTTTTACCATATTTATAATAACATCATAGTATATATAATATATTGTAGTTACTATTTTATAATGGAAATAAAAAATAAAGAAGAAGTGGAAGATGAAAATAACTTGAAAGAGGTGCTGAGATATTTCCTCTTCTTTGGGTTCTTCCTTTTGATTTGATCAAAATAGCTTCTTAAGATGGATTTATGACTAAAGGAAGGCCTCTAGGATGAAGTGAGGGAATTTGGGAAGATATTTTGGAAGGTTTTGGCCGAGAAAAAAGGATTTTTAAAGAGTTAATTTGAGAGAAGGAAACGTTCCCTTTTATAAGAGGGGTGAGGGGCACCTTAGAAAAAATATAAAATATTATTTTATAATAAAATCATTTTTCGTTTCAAATTTCTCCAAAGTAGATTATTTAAAGGTTAAGGTGGGGATGGATCCAAATCCACTCAACAAATATGTTTTATATAGGTTTGGGTCACTATATTAACCTTAACGTTTAGATTTAACTCTTAGATAAATAGTTTGACATTTACCATGTCTCTTTGTATTTTTATATTATATGGTTAATAAACATACTATATACTTCTAATAGAACCCCAAGTGGTTCATTAATGATACACATATAATTATATAAGTATTTTGTTTGAACCTTATATTTTTATGAATTGAATACCAATTAATAATATAATTTTTTTTAAAACAACTCTTATGTCAATTTTGACACTATTTGGTATTTTGGTTTTTCTAAATTCATAAAAACATTATTACTTCAAAAAAAATTCATCTAACCAACCATAAAATGCCATATTAACCTATAAATTTAGTGTAATTTATAAAAAGTCTCAAATTACATTTATTTGGATATTCATACTATCAATTATTTTAATATTTCATTAATTAGATAATTACTGCATCATCATTGTGTCATAAATAAATTAAATTATATAATGTCTAAAAAATTTAAATAAAATACAATTATGTAGGATATATATTTATCTTTATAATGAATATTCGTAGTCAAATTTATCTTATTATTAGCTCAATATTAAAAATGTTTTAGTTATTAAACTTTGATTTTAACTTTTTTAACTCATTTTTGAATTAAATATTAATAAGTGTCCTAATCTAATTATAGTCGACCAAAGAGGTTCATATTTTATTCCAAAGGATGTTTTTGGTCAAATTATAGTTAGCCAGTATAATTAGGACATGTTTTAGGGTAATAATAATAACAATTTTACCCTTAAATACCTTATTTACTTTTAACCATCGTAAATAAAAGTAAAAAGTTACTATTCAAGAAAAATTATTTTTATCTTATTTAACAAAATTTTACTCCTTGATGTTAACTGTGTCTCTCAGATTTTTTAAATTCCACTCATATAAGTGGTAAAATTATGTTTTATGTGAATTTTCAAATTCTCCTAGGAGGTGGGTAAAAGATAGTGAAAAGATCAATAAAATTTTTATATATCTAAAATTATTATAAACCAACTCCAATGAATTGAATTGAACTTATATAGGTATTATGTATCTAATTTGACCTAAAATAAATTTAAACAAAATAAATAATTATTTATATGAAAATTCGGTTTTAAACTATAACTCAGTGTTTTCACTATTCATAAAAAATTAAAAGCATTCAGAAACATACCTAAAATTCACCCTAGGCTAATTTTGATATTCTGAATACAAAAATGAAGTATATTTATCAAATCCAAAACATAGAAATTTCATTTATAAGTTTTAAATTAATTTTTATTGTCAAAACCAAAAGGTGTATTTTTATGAAATAATAACTACCAAAGGATTGACATTTATTTATGTCCAATTTCAAAGTAAAATTACATAAAATGACCAAAATTGGATTAATTGGTAAAACTATAAGCTAATTACACATCCAAACCATTCAAATTTATATTTGAACCCTATAAATTATTTTAATTAAAAAGTTGTTTTCAGTTAAAATATATTATTTTTCACTATTCACCCAAATATGAAAGTTATCAGAAAAACACCAAAAATTTATTGCAACTAAATTTTTATGTCCTGATCCCAAAGAAAAAGTTTATTTTGTCAAATTGAATATATAAAAGTTTCAACTATTATATTCAAAAAAGGGTTCTCCATTAAAAGGTGGTAAAATTGCATTTTTTTTGAAAAATACCTCTTTTATATATAACAAATCAATGTTTCCTTACATTATGTCTAAGAAACTCGTAATATGGATTATAAAATTATAAGGGTTCTATAAAGTTCAAAATTCTGTTAATACTATTCATAACCACTTTTGAACGGCTAGTTCGGTAAGTCTTGGTGCGTTTGAACTCATTGTTGCGTGTAGTGTAATTTTATGAATTACTCTAAAAAAATAACGTACTATGAAATATTGGGGTGTTACATTCTTCCCTCATTCAATAAATTGCATTTGCACAATTTTTAAATTTGGGCTTGGGAATATAATGGAAATTCCCACATCGGAAAAAGAGTCAATATAAATATCACATTAAAAGAAAGAAAGAGAAGTACAATGGTATCCCAAGATAACCATACTAGGATTCCATATAGGAAAACATGGATATGGAAGATAAACTAAGTGTCATGTTCGGATGGAGAGGGATAAAAAACATGATCAGGAGAAAGTTAACAACAAGAACAGCCTAAACTTGTGATGAGACAAACAATCATTAGTTTCCTAGTAGGAAAAGTAAATGGACAATTTTTTTTTGTTTTAAGTTAAATTTCTTAAAGATGAGGAATTTATTTATGAGATTGACTAAGAACATAAAGAGATATACTTACTTTTTAAGTAGAGTTTCATTCTTTAATAAATTTCTACCACTAACTCGTTTTTAAATGATGTTTATTCAAGAATACTTGGTCACACCGGAAAAGCTAGAATAAACTTCTAGAGAATCACATGATCCAAAAAGGATAAACTATATATTTACCTTGTTTTAGAGATAAATCAAAACCAAAATGGTTAATACAAGATCTAATTATCCCCCAAAAGTATATTCCTTTAGAGAAGGAAACACTAATATTAATTTCTAAAATTCAACCAACAATACCCAAACGATAAATAAATATCATTCAATAAACAATTGTCCTTAAAATCCTTTAATATAATCCAAACTAATATTGAAACCCAAAACATAGAATAATTTGGTTATGTAGTCTTCCACATTAAATTTTATCTCCAAATGACATCAACTACTCTTAAAGTCGCATACTTAAAATTAATTAACCTAATCACACATTCTCTATTATAGGTTAATCATTTCCATAAATAACTCAAATTACTATAAATCCACAATAAAAATGAAGATAAAAATCCACCATTACTCCTCAAATTAAATCCCATAGTATTCTATTTTCCTTGGGAATATAATGTTCCCAATAAAGAGAACGTCTTCCAAAATAACATTTATCACTTAATCACCAAATAATTTTCCAATACTAAGGGTATTCATTTGATAAGACATAAGATCCAAAATCAACATATTATTGATCAACAAAATCATTTAACTAAAAACAATTAGTCACACTAACCAGGGATATCAAGTTGTCTAGTGGTAGTCGATAAATCCTAATCGCACTCTAGGTGTGGGTTCGATTTCCACAGCTTTGTCTGATGCGACAGGTCGTCACACAATCTGTGTGTTGTCCTTTTTCAAAAAAAATATTTTATAACATTACCAAAATGAGATAAATTCCTCAAAATAACCATAACATAATTTAACCACAAACTTTATCTCATACCTTACATTTTCATGCCAAAATAAAATAACTTTTAATTGCCTCAAACCAAATGGTCATATAAAACTAGATGGTTATTTATAACTATATCCATAGGAGAAAAGATAATTCATCCACAAATATCATTCTCACATGGAAAATGGTAGGGTTACAAATAAAAGAGAAAATTATTTCAATGTAATCCCATCAATAAGGAGCACTAATACTTTAAAAAATTTATCCAACCATTTATTCCCACATAGCTTCTTCATTGACAATGAAAATATTCTATAGAATAGGGAATTCACTCTGGTAATGGCCAGGTCCCCTAAATTTATAGAAAATGACTGTGAATGTAATCTTGGGACCATTTTTATTTTCTTCCATAGTACTCTTCATTTTTCCTCGGAAATTATTCACTTTATGTCCTTCTTTCCCACATTGAAAACATTTCTTTGTTCCATTGAGACGCTTTCCTAGGTGTCTCCTTCCACATTTTCAGCATGATGGAAATTGTGGATTCTATTCTCCATGGTCTCCACTACTGGTTCTCTTATCATTCATCACATTTCTCTTCTTTGTTGAGTCTGGGAGTTGGTTAATATATATGTTGTTGATCATATTTTTGGAAAAATAATTTGGAATGAACATGATATCTTTTAAACCTATCAACATTCCATTTTATTGCTCATTTCCACCACCGTTCCCACCTTGAACATCATTCTCAAAGTTACTATGACTTCCTTGGTATCCAGCCATTGACTAAAACCATAAAGCATTGTGTGAGTAACAGTAGTCATAAAATAATTTAGAGAATATAATGACACCATATTTTCAATTTGAAACACCTTAGGATTAACCAAGGTCATTTATTCTCATCTTATATTAAAATAATTCAAATTGGTTTGTAGATAAAATGTAAATTATCCTAAGCATATCCCAGGGCAGTGTCGTAACCAAGAGTGAAACAAGCCCAGTTGTCATGCACCAGTTCCCATTCTAGTCTAGATCAAAGCGGTGTTTTCGGGTTTTATCCCTAGGTACATCTCTTCCAGAGCCACCTCTACATTCTCGTATCCAGAAAGTGATTTATTTCTTGGAAAACACACAAAATCACTACAATACCAAAATTTTAGGAAGTTCCTATATACTAATCCTCAAATTCTATCTTAGGACTATGTGCTCTGATTAGAGTTTATCTAAATCTAGTTTCCAATATTTATACTAAACATTCTCTGATATCAACTATAATACCCTAAACCCAGATGCCTAGAGTTGGTGCATTATTACATATCATTGTCATGATCATAAATGATCAAGTCTTGAAAGACGATTTAGTTTAGTATCGTTGGAAACACTATATACATTCATAAGGTTTACATTATATCATAAAATGGAAAACAACAACAACATTGATTTGCATAGAAAACACTGGGATCCCATAGACTATCCCTCCAGGTTAGTCATAATATACTTCATTACATCCTGCAAAAAATAAAACATATAAAGGGGTGTCTCAGATGATCAGTAAGGATAACATTATAGCGGAAAATTTCATATATAAGCATAAACATTTAAGGTAGTGTATAAGACTAAAACAAAATCCTTTTAAACGTGATCTTCACCATAATATGGAAAATATAAAATGTAATAATACCATTTACTTATTTACATGGATATTATACTAGTTGAATAATCACATTCAATATCAATAAACACTTTCATAATGATGGAATGCATAATTCTAGACTATCATAACCACATAGTCAAGGCCATGTTCCAAGACTACAAATAAGCTTTTGTAAAGGCCTTGTGCCAAGACAGTAGTTTGTATCATGAGACCTATCTATGAATCGAGGAGCTATAACAGGATCCACCCGTCACTTACTAAGTCCAATGCATTTCTCATATGAAATGTTTGAAACATAATATAAACAATTTTATTAAAACTAGCATACGAAATGTCAATACTTTATCCACAAACCATGAATGGTATAAAAATAACACATCCGCAGTCAAACATAACTCATTGAATAAAATATGCATGATTTTATTGTAACAGATTAACCTCAATCATGAATAATGAAGGATATTGACATAGATGAAAATAATCATCAAAAATATTTGAGAGAAATATTCCCCTTTTTCATGAAAACATTTAAAAGTCACATTATTTGTCAAGAAGCCATTTACAAAAAGATTTTTGAATCAATGAGTCCTATACCAATTTGAATATTTTAAAAATAATTTTAATTTTAAAACCATAATTTCCATATAAATAAATACTTAAAACCATTTTTAAAACATGTACATTAATGAGAAATATTTAGAATAATAAATCTTTAAAACATTTTAAAATTATATTTTAGTTAGAGCTCCTAACAAAAAGAAAGACACTTGAATACAAATAATTGAGGTAATAAAAACATTATAATATCATTAGAATAAATTTATTAATGATATACTATGTCAAATTACATTATATACACCATATAAAAGTGAATTAGTGTATAACAACAAAGATGTCTCAATGGAATGTAAATTTGGGATGAAATCTCTTATAAAGACCGTATCCTTAGGTTAAAGATAAATCAACGACATAATTTTGTGTGAAAAATATAAATACACTCAATATTATTGGATATTCATTGTAAATCAATAAGAGGACATTCACACATATCCTTGTAAATACAACACCATTGAATTTGATATTTAACCGAACAAATGGAAATCGAGTTAAAATTACTCTTATCTAGTTCATATCGATGACTTGAGAAATTATAAATGTAGTTATTTTGTGTATCAAAAGTATATCCATAGAATGGGGAGTGGGAATTATGTCATATGAAAATGAATAGGTATTCCACACATAACCATGGAGTAAAATAATCAATGAAGTATACGTAAAGTCGAATGAGTGTAAATTGAAATTTCAAATTCCCTTATCGATTTGGTAACATAAAAAACATACATCCAGGAAAGAAGGATCATACAATGATGATTTAAATATCCATAATTAACATGTATTACATAATTAATACAATCACGGCAGTACACACACCACAAACAATAAATAAGTGGTGAACAATGGAAATTTCATGGGATTAAAAGTGAGATTAGAAACCCCTTACTTTGGAAATTTTCCTTGGTCGAGGGTAGGTTGACCTCATTTATAATGGTTAAATACTTGTTATTAAATTATACAAGAATCATACACATTAATATGATATCATATATGATCTTTTAACATTGCTTTGTTAATAATATCACAGTATTATCGTCATTTCGGGTGTTAATGGATTCCTTTTCCTTTATATTATTTGTTATGTGAGTCATATTTTATATGTATTAGATGTATATTATTCATATCCAGAATTATATCATGTCTCTAAACATTGTTTTTAATCACCAAATGAAATTTATTTTTGAATGGATATGATGGGGAATGAATCTCATCGTGTTCGTGGAGATGATAATCTGTACGTACGCACGAGCGACAATATCATTCATTTGATATTAAAATAATATATAATTGGATGTTATATCATATATAAATAATTATTATCATGTTATATTTATTATTTTCATTAATTAAACATCATTATTATACCCATCCAAATAATAATGTATTGAATAACAATTACACCACGACGTGGAGACGGTAATTCGTACGTATGCACGTATGGTGACATGTCATTCGAAAGATGGATAGAATAATGAATATGACTGTACCATATTTATAATAACATAAAATTATAGAGAAGATACTGGAGTTATTATTTTAGAATGGAAATAACAAATACAGAAAAGTGGAAGAAGAAAGGAACTTGAAAGATGTGGTGAGATATTTACCTCTTCTTCAGGTTCTTCCTTTTGATTGTATCAAAAGGGCTCCTTAAGTTGGCTTAATGAATAAAGTAATTCCTCTAGGATGAAGTGAGGGAATTTGAGAGGATATTTGGGCAGGATATGGCCGAGCCAAAAGGCTTTGAATGTGTGAATTTGAGAGAAGATGAAGTTCCCTTTTATAAGAGGGGTGAGGGGAACCTTAGGAAAATCTTAAAATATTACGTTATAATAAAATCATTTTCAGATTAAAATTGCTCCAACGTGGATTATTTAAAGTCTAAGGTGGGGCTCGGCCGAAATCCACTCAACGAATAGGTTTTAGACAGGTTTGGATTACTATATTAACCTTATCTTTTAAATTTAACTCTTAGATAAATAGTTTGACATTTACCATGTCTCTTTGTATTTTAATATTATATGGTTAATAAACATACTATATACATCCAATTGAACCCCAAGTAGTTAATTATTGATACAACTATTATTATATTATACTTTTTTCTGAACCGTAGATTTTTAAGAATAGAATATCATTAATAATATACTATTTTTTTTAAAAACTCTTTTATATCAATTTTGACACTATTTGGTATTTTGTTTTTTCTAAATTTATAACAGCATTATTACTTCAAAAAATAATTAATATATCCAACCCTATCATGTCATATTAACCTATATAATTAGGGGATTTCATAAAAAGTCTCAAATTACATTTATTTGGATATTTATACTATCAATTATTTTAATGTTTCATTAATTATGTAATTACTGTATCATCATTGTGTCATAAATAAATTAAATTATTTAGTGTCTAAAAAATATAAATAAAGTACCATTATGTAGGAATTATTTTTATCTTTTTAATGAATATTTATATTCTAATTTATGTTATTTTTAGCCCTATATTAAAAAAAAAATTAGTTATTAAACATTGATTTTAACTCTTTTAACTCTTCTATCAAATTAAATAATAATAAGTGTCCTAATAAAATCCAGTGGACCAAGTAGGTTCATATTTTATTCCTAAGGTTGTTTTTGGTAGAATTATATGTAGCCAATATAATTAAGACATGTTTTAGGGTAATAATAATATCAATTTTACCCTTAATTGCCCTATTTACTTTTAACCATGGTAAATAAAAGTAAAAAGTTACTATTCAGGAATAATGGTTATTATCGTATTGAACCACATTTTACTCCTTGATATTAACTGTATTTCTCAAATTTTTTAAATTCCACTCACAGAAGCGGTAAAATTTTGTTTTATGTGAGTTTGCAAATTCTCCAAGGAGGTGGGTAAAAGACCGTGAAAAGTTCAATAAAATTTTTATATATCTAAAATTATTATAAACGGAATCCAATGAATTACATTGAACTTATATAGGTATTATGTATCTATTTTTACCTAAAATAAATTTAAATAAAATAAATTATTATTTAAATAAAAATTCGGTTTTAAACTATAACTTAGTGTTTTCACTATTCAAAAAAAATTTAAAAGTTTTCAGAAACATACCAAACAAACACCCTACACTAATTTTGATATTATGAATTCAAAAATGATGTCTATTTTACCAAATTCAGAACATATAAATTTCATTAATTAAATTAAAATAAATTCCCGTTGTCAAAACCAAAAAGCATATTTTTATGAAATAATAACTACCAAAAGATTGACATTTGTTTATGTCCAATTTCAAAGTGAAATTACTTCCAATGAACAACATTGGATTAAATGGTAAAAATATAATCTAATTAACCATACAAAACATTCATATGTATATTTGAACGCTATAAATTATTTTTATTAAAAAGTTGTTTTCAGTAAAAATATATTATTTTTCACTATTCACCCAAATATGAAAGTTTTCAGAAAAACACCAAAAATTTATTGAAACTAAATTCTTATGTCCCGATCCCAAATAAAAAGTTTTTTTTGTATAATTTAATATATAAAAGTTTCAAGTATTGGATTTAATAAGGGTTCCTCATTAAAAGGCAGTAAAATTGATTTTTTTTTGAAAAATACATCTTTTATATGAAAAAAATGAATTTGTCCTTACATTATGTCTATGAAACTCGTAATATGGATTCTAAAATTATAAGGGTTCTATAAAGTTCATAATTCTGTTAATACTATTCATAACCACTTTTGAACGGCTAGTTTGGAAAGACGTGGTGCACTTGAACTCGATGTTTCGTGTTGTGTCAGTTATTGAATTACAGTTAAGAACTAACGTACTATGAAATCGTGGGGTGTTACATGATTAGTATAAATATAGATCTGTAACAAATTCTTTTTACTCAGACAAAGGAAGTGATGGCCTCATCCAGTAGACGTTCCCTATATGAAGTCCATTTAATAGAACTCGGAAAGGAGGTTGAGTCTTTGGGCTTTTCTCTTGACCAATTCCAAGCTGAGCTGGAATACGTTAAGCTCGAGCGGAACCGCCTATGGGAGAAGTGAAAGTTGATAGAGATTACCACTCGAGTGATGTTATCCGAGCCACCCCATGAATCTTTCACCATCACACACCTTACCCTACGGTCTTATCCAGGTGTTTCAAGAGGTTATGTTACAAGACCACAATACTATGATTATGTACATTATTTTTGGATATATTAATGTATGTACATTCATTTTATTATTGTTACTTTTTAAATAGCTTTTTAAGAACAAATAGTATTTTTAGTGAAATATTCAACTAAGACATTTATTTTGATAAAATAAAGGATTTTTAAATTAAACAATATTTTAACAAAATATTATTATTAATATTAAATTAATGACTATTAAATATAAATGGTCATATAATTTTATGAATTCAATTGTAATTTTTATTATGGTTTGAAAGCCAGTTTTGTCAAAACCATTGAATTTTTTGAGAAATGTTGGTTTGTATTTTAAAAGTGAAAATTAACATATTTAGAAAATTATTTAGAAAAAAATGAATATTATTGCTAGAATCGGGACGTCAAAATTAACCAACAGTGAATTTTTCATAATTTTATGAGATAGTAAAATTTTTGTGTAAAAATTGAATACCGTAAAAAATGTAATGTGTTTTATGACATCATAGTGACCCAATAGTGATGTAATAAAATACTATAAACCGTATGTTTGGAAAATATATCTCTTACCATTAAAATAACGTGATGTTGGATTTGATTGATTTATTTTACAAATCTTTAGTGGACCTTCCATGAATTATATAACATTTTGTCTTTTTAAATAGTTTTTTAAGAGTGTGACCCACATCCACAAAAGAAAACCTATTATTTTACGAATTTCGGCCATTTTCCTTATAAAATACATCTTTCCACACCCCTTTGATAGAATCCATGGGAAAAAACCATGGGATGGTTTGTGGTTTTGTTTAGTTTATTGTGAGGTGTCCCAAACATAAATAATAATCAATTCCCTCTCTTTTACTATATAAACCCACCAAAGCCCCCACTTCCTCTTCACTCAAAGCCATTTATGTTTGTCCAATCTCTGACCTCCACTATCTAGAATCCTCCCAAGGTCTCAACCTTCAAGATTTGAAAGTTACTCTTCAATGATAGGGATCCTATCACCCCCTCTTTTTAAGTCATGACTTACTTTATGTTATGTCTTCTAGTTTCCATTTTATGATATGGAGGTATGTTCTTATATATCATTTTTACTGTCCATTTCATGTCCAAATTATGAGATACCATTTCTTCTCTCATCATTTTTTTTATGAATCGTTAAGTGACGATGTTAGCCTGCCGAATTTTCCTAAAGGAAATCACATATTCTCTCTTCCTTCAAGTTTCTTTTTCATATGGTATTTCCATCAAATAACCATAAAATTTTATTATTTATTTTTATTATTTACCCCTACATTATAATTAGTTATTTTCTAGTTGGTGGCCCTTCTCCCCTCTCTTTTTATTATTTTCAAAAAACATATTACATAGCTGTTATGCTGCCGAAATTTCATCTCAAATTTCACTCTATTTCTCTCAAGAAATTCCCATGTTTTATTTATGTGAATACCTTGACCTATTTGGTTTATATGGGTTTTCATAAATACAAAAAAAATGATATATTTGATTCTGTATTTGACCTACATATAACCCTCACTCTCTTTCTATGGGTTATAAATGACATAATGATCTTATTTTTTTAGTACTTTCTAAAACGTCGTGATTTTGAAAAGAAACCCATTTCTTTTATTATCAACGGGTTATTCGTGAAATGTTTTATTATGATCTGTGTGGATCACATGACAGTAAATAAATATTAAGGGTGCACGTTAATAGCGCTCCAATGAACTAGGTAAAGAATTTATCACTATAGATGACAAGTTTCATGATACCTTGGGGAATAACATTGGTAATTTTTATGACACCTGAGGGTTGTACCTTGTTGATATATTCATGAATGTCTAATAGAAATGTTGTAGCCACATATGAAAGTTGTGTTTCAGGTTATTTTCATTATGATATGCCTATAATTCCATTTCGCATGTATTTATGTTTTTTCCAAGTTCTTATTGATATTTCAAGTAAACTGATTCCCAAGATTTCCATACTGGGCCTTCTGCTCACCCTTTACTTTGATGTATGTCTCCAAGTTATAAGGTGAAGTTATTATACTTATGATGAATCTATGATGAAGCCTAAGAAGTGGATTAGAATAATGTTTTATGTTATTTTCATGTATTATGTTCCTGATTTCCTAGACACTAGATTTTAAAGATCCAATGTTTATAAAATGTAATGAATAGTTATGTAATAAAAAGGCGGGATTCCATATAGAGTTAAAAATGAGTCGTATTAATTTTCATGAATGAGTCATTAATATTTTTAATTAAATCATATTAATGCTTTTGTTTTACTAATTATATACTAAATGATACATATAATAGAGTAAACTTATACACAAAAAATGAATGACTCATATACAATACAAGTCAAGTGTATCATATGGAAATGACTGATACACTATGAAGAATGAATCTTGTGCACAATATATGATTCAATCCTTTATTTTACAAAGAATAAAAATATTATTTTTCTTAATTGTTTTTTATATTTTATCCAACAACATACAAAAGTTATTTTTTCCTTGATTTATTTGTTTTATAATTATATATTAATTTAAATCATTTTATACATAATTTAATAAAGATCATGTGAGATAAATAAATCTTAAATATTTACATTATATATTTAGAATAGTAAAATTCATAATTCAATATTACTTATTATTTATGGAAAGTTATTGAACATGATTATCTTGGTAATATTTAGAATTTTTTGGGCTAATAAAAAATTAATCAAGTTACATATATTGAAAATTAATTAATATTGATATTTAATTTTTACTAATTATTTTTATAATCATTTATTCTAAACACATAGTTTTTATTTTATAGATTACCAAAGTTACATCAAAATATGAAATAGTTTGTAATCATTATGAGAGATAATTCCTACATTATAGTGAAAGATAAATTGTAAGCAATATTCATGCAGATATCAATTTTGATAATGATATACATGGAGAAACTATATAAATATATTTTAATAGAACTGCTGAAATAATTCAATCTATTGAGGATATTTTAACTATACCACATGATATATTCTTTCAATCATATTCTTCAAGAATTTGGTGAAGAAATCATCAACATACAGAACAAGTCTACCAATGTTATCTCCAATGCGAAAACAAAAAATCTATCATTATTTATGTCAATTTGTTTATATTAATATATTATTCGCATATTTTATATATTCATGTTTTTTTATTCTTTTTCATTCAAAATAGAACCATAGTGTCAGGTTATACTATCTCTATAAAAGGTATATAAGGTTTTTCCTTAGTTTGGTAAAAAGAAATCCCTTCTGTTGCAACTTGTTTTGAAAATAAATACAGGGTTGGTTCATCCCCCAATTCTAAAGGAAATTCCAATGTTGTGCCTCATATTGTGAAAATGTCAGTATATGGGTTGTACAACATAGTGTGAAAATGTTGTTATAATAGGTTGTGAATCCCAATCAAATATTCAATCCCTTTAAAGTGGATTCCATGCTCACATTGATAGCGTGAAGAGTAGATATATGATCACTTTGATATGAAAATATATTAAAATACTTTTACTCATTTTTATATTCCACATTTAATTATCTAAAATATGATATAATCTTAAAATCCAATAAAAATTTCAATTTACCCCTATTCATCATTCAACCATCTGACTATCTAATAAAAAATTGATTCAATAACACTAATGGGTTTGGATACCTACCAACTAATGATATTAAGTAGTAATTAAGTGGTTGGGTGCACTACTAAGCTCTTATGAAGACCCATCTATAGATTTCTTAGACTATCTTAGTTTTAGGAAGTGCTATTAAATCCTTCGGAAATACTATATAAATTAATACATTTGAAAAACTAATCCAACATAAAAACATTGTAAGAAATAAGTAATATATAATTGAGTACCCAATAATATGAATGGTTTTTTACATATGATGGTTTATCTCTTTAATTTCATATAATAAATAGACTGAAATATAATTTAGTTTTAGTTAGTGTCATGATTAGGGTTTTATAATAAGTTTTATACCCACACCATGCACATGAAACTGATAGGTCATAAAGAGATGATATCTTGGTTATAGATATGGGCATGGACTTAAGAATTTGGAAGAGCATGTAGATCATGATAACATTATAGAGAAAATCAGAGGTGAATAAAATGACATATAATACATGATCCTAATTTATTTATATCCATTATAAATATATTAACTATTTATATGATATATTCATTGAATGATATCCACCTATTGTATGACTATCAAAAAAGACTTGTGGTGTTTATTATTTTAAGGAATATGTTATTTATTGAGGTTATCCTTCCTTTAAGACTCAATTTCAAATTAATATTTATATATGGTATTAATGTTTTTATATGTTTTATTTTGTGTACAATGATAATTATGTTGTTGTGTCCTAATGAGACATTATAGGACCCACACAACAAGTCATCCACCTCTGGTGCATGAAGTGGCATTTATAAGGAGCATGATGTTCCAACTCGGGATAAATAAGAAGGATCTAGGATGAAAAATTACAAAATGTTATTAGGTCCCATATTTTTTATTTTTATTTATGTTGTCATGGTGGATAGAGGTAGAACTAGTCTAAGCATTATATGAATATTATATTTATACCTAGATAGTACCAGTATGAGGGGAAATATAAATTACTAGAGATGTGGGATTGTGGTTATTATTTTTCATTCTTATACTAAATTGGTTTAGATAAAGAATGATGTTTATGATTTCCGATTTACAATTTTACTCTTTTACCTATGTGGTAAGTTGTGTTCATATATACATTATACTTGGTACATTGAGTCTTATGACTTGTGTATGGTGGTTTGTGATTGAGAAATGTTTTTAAAATAAAAAGGAGTCTCAGTTAATTAAAATTACACTAGTAACTTATTCAGTGTTTTCTTGACTTAATTATTATATAATATTAATAAATTAAAACAGGACTTGATGACTCTATTTATTTGAACAGTTTGATTACACAGTCCCCTCTATATACATAGATATGATTCTATTATAAGGGTGGGTAGTTGGGTATGTCCTAGTGAGTATGAGAGACCAAAGATAGGTGCATTGTCATATATATACCTTTAGTTATTAATGATTGGTCTATAATTGTTTCTTCGTGACATATGAATATACAGAGATATATTGTTTCTAGAATATGTAAGAGATACTAATGATAGAGTGGTATGAATTTTGATGGAATGGGTGAGTATTTTAGTATATTAACAAGATACCTTGATTATTTTTAATTGGAAAATATTTTAATATATGAGAGTATCAATTATGTGTTGGTCTATGTAGGTGGATTACCTATGGTACACTTTGGATTTAATGTACTGGTCATGAATTTGAGAAATATGATTTGACATGCATGAGATGAATGACAAGAAAATTAGTCATGTGATCTTGTTGTTAATGAGATATGAATCATGATGGTATATGTTTGGTGGGTTTGTTGGGAAATAC
The DNA here is from genome assembly GCA_963277665.1 of Viscum album. Lineage (NCBI taxonomy): Eukaryota > Viridiplantae > Streptophyta > Magnoliopsida > Santalales > Viscaceae > Viscum > Viscum album. Next base: position 51,655,855 of record OY728138.1, on the reverse strand, counting down.
ATGAGTATATACATACACATTGATGAAATTTTATAAATATTGGAAGAAATAAATAATTTATAAGAGAGTTGTTATTTATATTTTATTGGTTTACAGTTTTAATAGAGTGGGTATAAATTTTTTATATAATGTATATTCAATATAATAATTGTAAATTATTGATTGGTTTCATGAAAAACCATTCTATCACAATGGTTAAGGTAAATTGGGATGAGTGTTTTGTCCCTTAATAACTGTATTGGCCATAAGACCTCATGAGGTACCTCTGTGATTAGGATGGAGTCTTTTGATCTATTTATTCATCAATTACATAGATTTATGTCAATGTATTCCAACTAGTCTCAGTACATGGTCACACATAGTGTTTTATCAACGATGATATAACCCTTGGAAAGGAGTGAAACAAATTATTTTGAACAAAAAATTATTGAGGGATTTAAATCCAATGTTTCGTGGATGTGTCTATATTAGGTTAGATCTTACTATAAGGAAAACTGAATATAGACTAACGAATAATAATCAATGATGTCAGACTTGTTTGGAATGATAGATGGAATCTCTATGGTGTTACAGAGAAATGATCAGGGGATTATATGGGTCCTGGTTAATCATTATCATCTCATTTTGGAAATTTATGTGACCACTTTATGAATATATTGCATGGTGTAATAACTAATAAATTTAACTATATAATTATGAATTGAGTTGTTTCGTTTATATATTTTAATGTTAAAGGGGGTCTCAATCCTTATAAATTGGGTAATTGGGGAAATATATGAAACTTATCCTATGATTAAAAGAATAATATGGTAGGTAGGAACATGAGTGTTTTGTGGTAGTGAGTAGTGGCACAAAATATTGATATGTTCTCTAAAAATTCAGGTGTTAGGCAATCAGATCATTGACGATATTGAACATGCAGTAGTAATAAATCTATTCACTAGAGAGTTGGTTTCATTATATGGATTCAATGTGATAGTATGAGAGTGCTCATGAGTATAAATGTTTTGTTGGTGATGGAATTCGAGGATATCATTTAATATATAATAAAGATAATTGAAATCTTATAGTAGGGAGAACACCATCAATTTTTTGAGACTAAAACCATTTTTATAGGTGGTTAATAGAGAATATTTGGGGATAGGGGGAATTCATGTTGCAATCCTAACTCATGGCTGGTTGAAGTTTTGGTTCGTTATTCAAATGATACTGAGAAAGATTTATCAAGTTAATAGGAAATAAATAGATGTGGATATTGATCAATGACATTAAATACGAGTCAGTATGATTAGTAACTAAAGATGGTGAGATTACAAAAATGTAATAGTGTGGATCATGGAACTAAAAAATATTGGAACTCATTAGGGAGTGTGATAACATGTGAAAAAAGTGGGGAATCCTATGTTAGACTATGTCTTGAGTGGGAAGATACCACATTATGAACAGAGATGATCAATAAATGATTTTTAATAGCTTCTTGTGGTAAGTAATATGGTTTATAATAATGACTACAATTATTTTGGCTTGATATTGGTGATTAGATATGACATGAATGTTTCGTTAATTAAATTTTTTCATAAAAAAGACATAAGTAATTTTGTTTTCAATGTATGATTCATGGTGTTTTCATATAAAGTTTGTATAATGAGTATTAAATAGGTGAATATTGGATTGAATTGAGTTCAATGAATTATAAATTGTCCTATTAAAATCATTCATAGAATAATATATTTTTATGAAAGATTGAGGCTCATGAATTTTGAGTAAAAATGGATTCACTAACCGTAACCAGTGGAGGTCCTAGAGATGAAAGGAAAACATTTGATATAAGGGATTGACATTTTCCACTAAACATGTATGGGAAAAATTAATGATGATGATAAACTCTATCGTGGAGATATTTTAATGAACTTCACCATCTCGTGCTTATAGAATAGGAAGAAACTAAATTCTAATAGAGTAGAATTTGAAATATTTTTTTACATTTTCTATCAGATATGGATGAAGGTAATTTGGTGAGCCTATATAAAGAAATTTATGGATTCTATATATAACATATTATAGACAATAACAATGGAGGGAAATTTTATGTTTTACATAATTAGAATTTTATTGTGGAGGTTGTAGGTACCATCATGTACTGGATTCTATGAAAAATTGTGTTGTACTACCAATCGAGCCAGAAAAATATCTATAAGATGTAATTGAACTCCAGTTAGGACAATTGATGGATAATAGAGGTTAAAAATGTTTCTAAGAGGATCATATTTACTTTATAATAATGTAAATATAAGTATTTATCCCATGAAAATTTATAATCACTATAGGAGTTACTCATTTTGGGAAACTACAAGGAATGTCTACCGAATTCCCTCTCCTCCTCTATTCCTCCTTCATACTCCTCCAATCCATAGTGTAAGAGATATACTTTTTTTATCAATTGAGATTGGTTTTCTCCCCTTTCACTTTTCTCTCATTATTCTTCTCTATTTTCATTGATATAGGGATGTTTCATGTAGGTACACTTTCATGATTTCAAAAAAGCATGGTGAAATCACATTATTATATGGGTTTTATTCATGAAGAAGCTTGAAGAGGTTAGGAATGGGTTATTAAAATATCTCAATATATGTTTCAATATTGATAAATCATTCAAATTATTATTCTTTATATTTATCAATTTTAGAATAAATTTCATTTCAATAAAATGGGTGATTTTGGGGTTTTTTCTCATAGAGTGACATGGACTCATATATATGTAATCAACATAATGATGTTGGAAATTATGACAAGGTTACCATGTTTGATTATATTTTTACCTTTTATAATGGTTTTGGGCTAATAATTTTTATTTCTTTTAAAATTTATATATTTATTTTTATTCCACCATGATGTGGTAGAGGATCGTGGTGATCTACAGTGGATTTAATGTGCATTTTTAGGGGATAAATCCACAATAAGGTATGTGGTCTTTTAAATCATCCACATTATTTGAAATTTCATATGTCATGTGATTTGTAATATGGGAGGGGTTGATGATATAGGATCTATTGGGTACCATGAGTCAATCTATAATATAGAAAATAATGTATGTCCAATAACGTCTATGTTGAATGTTTTATAAATATTCCATCATGTTAGGGTTATGTCATCGAAATATTAAATATATAGCTATGTATGGGGTTATTAAAAGAATCCATGATGGTTTTTTATAATTAATTAAGACTTGAGTGGCCTAGTAATGTTGTATGTGATGCTAAACAATATTCTATTGAGAGCTGTGTCATTTTTGTGGGTCGGGTGAGTGTTTTCCCTGACCATTAATCTATTAATGGGGTTCAAAAGGATATATAACCCATAAATGGGGACTAATACCATCACAATCTATTTTTACATACTAATATGAATTTATGGGAAATTATAGCATTAGGACACTGGATTAGTCACCCAATGATACATTATCCTTGGGGGATCATGTATAAGAATATTCTTGGATGAGCCTAAATCAAATGCTATGAAACAAACTGAAGAGTGATTTAGGAGGTAAACATTGATTATTCATATACCACATGGTTGGTCTACATAAATTATAAGGGATGATCAATCGATATCATTTAATTATGATGAAAAACTAGAGAGATGTTTATTTTTAAACCATAGTCTTGGGGAATAATATTTTATGGATTAATGTTCTTGTACATAGAGAGGTGACTAATACGTGTTGAGGGTTGATCCTATGAAAATTGATCCATATGACAAGGTTTTTGGGATATTAGATTTATGAATTGAGATAGATATTATTAAACTATAGAAATGTGATGGATATGTCTTGATATATATATCTTTCTATATGTGTGTGAGAGGGGATATGGGTTATTAGCTGATGGAAATTTTTAAAAGTGGGAGTTTCCTTGTGATAATGATTTTTATCTTGATACTTTTGTTTTAATATAATATACAAAATTATTGAAAGGATGTATATGTATGTTGAGCCTACTATTCAAGAGAATATTGGGGAATTAGACCCAGATATTACATTTCTAATTTTTTTAACTATACTAAGGTTATTCCTTCTACAATCTTTTGATTTTAAGAGGGTTATCCCAATTGGTAGATCTACTAACCTATGATTTATATTGAGTATATTTTTTTTATAGGAAAACTCCCAACCTATGATTTAGAGAATGTATCTATTGGTTGGGAAGTTATCCAACTTATGACTATAGAATTAATATCTTTGTTGGAGACTCAATGAACCAATGATTATATAGGGATATTCTAGGTTGGGTGTACTAGTGACCAATATTTCAACAAACGATTCTTGGTTAAGCACTCTACCAACAGTTTTGTTCAATAGGGCATTCTATGTTATAATCTAATCAATTTTTGACTTTGATATGACATTTCTAGGTTTGTAACTCTATTAATCTATGAATATTAGATGAGTATTTCAAACATCATCACATTACCAACCTATAATTTTGATAGACCATTACTATGTTGGGTGTTATGATAAAATATGACTTAATCGATGATTATCGAGTTGGGTACTATTCCAACCTATGATTTGATTATACTCTTAGGTTTGGATCCTTTCCAATATGTGATATCATGTAATATTATTGAGGATGGGCTCACAAAAAACATATTTTCAGGATATTAGTTACATTCTTTATAAACCAAAATATTTTTAGATGGAGGATCTATAACCAAGAGAAATACCATTCCAATAGTGATTTAATAATCAATATCCCTTTATAATAGTTCTGTCTATATATTGTATGATTCAATCAACTAGGTGTCTTCTTGATTAAATAAATATATTCCTAGTCTTGAACATGTTATTGTTTTACAATTTTATTTTTTATTTTACATGCATGTAAATATATTAGGGATTATATTTGGTTCTTTTTTCAGTTTTCCAATTTATTTTTATATATATACCTTGCATACTTTTTTAGATTGATATTATATGTCCCCACCCCATTTGAATCTATATTTACTATATTAGATCACCACATGCCCTAAGCATTCATCCTCATATGCTAGAGGTTGTTGATAAGAACTAGGGGTCTAAGATGTTATGGTGGGAAGATTATACCCTCATTTGAAACAAGAAAAAAGAACATAAATAAAACATATATCATGTAAAACAATAAGAATTAGAAATATTATGTATAATAAATAAATAAAATCCATAAATAATAAATAGATGTAGTCATATAGGGAAGAAGATAAACTGGTCTCAAACTAGACCAATCATATATATACATATAAGATCAAAAAAACAAATAAAATACAATGAGGCTCTATTATATCCCCTAACATCAGATAATAAAAGTATCATGACATTTTCTATTCTATCCATCCAAATTATATAGTCTTGGTTCTCTACCCAACCTAGTTATTTGAATAGTGAAGAGATGCTTAGGTACCCAAGTTCCATTTCATCTCGAGAAGGGTGTGAGTATATAATTCAGAAGAGAACCACCTACATGGTCTCATACATCACTAGTAAATATAGTAACATGTGGTTTTGATATACTCAACTTAATATATAAATTAAATTATATAATTAATTATATAATTGATCATCATTTATTATTAGGCTCTAATGTTACACCCAATATTGAAAATAATTTCTTCATCCAGTGTTTAATATCATTGTGAATGTCATGTGGCCAATCCAACAAACAGCATCATCTGATTTATAAATCTATGGTATCCCCAAATTGGATGTCCTTAAAAATAAAAGGATTAAAACCATGAAATCTTAAGCTATATCATCCAAGATCCAAATATGTGGCAGCCCAAACCATATATCAGTATATATATATGTGTGTGGACTGATTAAAGAGACGTCACATATCAAAGGAAAAAGTCTAAGTCATCCCTTTTCATATAATATATATATTGGGAACCCGAAAGGGATATCATATATCTAAGGACATAGTCCAATGAATCCCCCAAAACTGTATAAATATTTATGCATAATGGACACCCCAGATCCACATAGCATGTCAATGTCATCCCATTTCTAGTATATAAAATAATGGGAACAACATATCCTTGGAACTAAGTGCATGATTCCTTAACCAAATGTAAATAATGGGAACATAAGATCAATGTAACTACATCAATGTTCCCCTATCACTTTATAAATAATGTACACACCAAATCAAGGGAACTATGTCTATAGTCCCCCAACCGTATAAAAAAAATCACACATTAAACTAATATCAATAAAAAATTTCATAAATTAACTTATTTCTTAGATATTATGGTATTTCTAAAGTATCCATTAAAAATAAAATAATCACCAACCAACCATTTCCTAGTGGAAAATCCAATCACTTGTGGGTAACACATTCTCCAATCTCAACCCCAATAAAATCGGCCACTACAGAATTCCTATTCTCACTGAGTCCAATTTTTGGGTCTTTGGAGTCCCCCATGGATGACCCTAAAAAGCCCATAATCACTCCAAACCCATGGGGAAAATCATATGTAACCTATATGTAATCTTTATTCATTCATCCCATTCTAATCTCATTTATACCAATGTTTATAAGTTATCTAAAAATCCAATAAGGTCAATTTGGGAAAAATATCCCAATTCATAAATCATCCCCACTCAAGAGTCCTTATGAACCAATTAGGTCCACTATATTTATGAAATCATTTATAAAGAACCTCCCAAATGGGTTTATGGATCAAAAAATACACGATTATAAGTATATTCTCATCCATCAATGTTTGGGATGTCCAGTTAGTAGTCTAGGGACTATCGGGTTCTAAGAAACATCACTCATATAGTAATTTGGAATTTCATTTTGACACTAAAGAATTACGTTAAGATTTAAAAATAAATAAATAATTATTTAATTTCAATTTCCATCATGACATGACCACATATCATTTTTCATATTAAATTATTAAATAAAACTACATAAAACACATGGTAATGTATATGGACTTCCTACCTTAAAACAATGTTCATTTTTTATTTATGTTTATAGATTGACATATCTACCTAATATTACCAAGCCTCATCCTCATATAATCATAAAACCCTCAGAAATGTGAGGCTGAATGACATCTTATCATTGGAACCACAACCAACCACCTATGGAAGGTCTATAATACACCTTTGCCATTATTTTAGGAAAAATCACTTTTAGGTGGCACCAAAAAATAAATAATTTAGAAAAATTATTTAAAAATACATAGATAAAACAAGGGAAGTGTATTACCTTGATTGAAACATCAGTTTATAGTGTGAAAACAACATCTTAGGCCATCCTCCACACAAGATGGAAAAAATACTCATATTTAATCCACCTTTCTAATGGTCACATTCAAACAATTTTATAAAAACCTATTTGAAAAATCTTAGAGAAACAAAAATCAACAAAAAAGATGTACAAAATCATAAAACTATCTTCCCAAGACACCTGCAAGAAATGTGAGGGGAAATCGCAATCATTCACGGATGATTTCACTATGCTTGAGTGAAGTAGTCTCCAAATTAACAAATAAATCCTCCTAAAATAAAAGTGCTATGAATGAGGGATAAATAAAAAATAAAAAAGGTAATACCTTTAATACACCATAAAAATAAAACCAATATCACCCCTGGATCATGAGGAACCAGTGGAGGAAGGAGTGGTGGAGCAGTTTGTTGAATGGACATCCTCAAATCTATTATTCATATTTATTTCAATTGCATGGCCACTTTGGTTCTTCCTATGTTTCCTTCTCAAACCCCGATGACACCCCCAAGGTATTAAAAAAATCCTAATTCAACTTCCATAGATTATTAAAATCTAAATATTCCATTCTAAATCTATATTATCAAATCTATCCCACCACCAAAAGGAATATTTAAATACATTATAATTTTTTTCCGATGTCGTTTAGATGTAAGGTATTAAAAATTCCACACCATTATGATTATCATCCCTAATAAGTCTTGTAGGTCATTCAACCATAAGTATAGACCTTTATTTATAAAATATTCAATTCCAATAAGATTTGTTATATCTCCAAACACCAAATGTGCTTCCCCTACCCCATTTTGAACATAAGGAGCTCAATTTCTAAAACACATTCCACTTCTCATTATTATCATCAAAACTCTATGACAACAATCACCCATACCTATCTATCCCATGACACCATGGAATAATTTATATAATTGGACATTAGTATCATGGTTCACATAACAATGTTCTTCATCTAAAAACACAACCCAACCACTCAACCATAAAACATGTTTTGAATTATAGAACTACTCCTTGTCTTAATTCCCAATTATATATACAAGCCTCTATTATCTAATTGAAAACATCATATAAACCGATTTTACTCATCTATATGTTATCAAATCATATGTTAGTAATTTTTTATATCCCTAAGGAATTTTTTGATCTCCCAAAATTCCTACTTAAGTCAAAACCCGATATTCAAAGATATTCCAGTAGTTCAAAACAAAACCAATATATTCCACCATCATGACATGTTGCAATCACTGAGACACATATCTAATTTAAATCACATTCAAATCACATCAAATTAACCCCATATATGGCACTAATGTTTAGAATATATTCAATATCACATCCTAATATCAAATCAATTATTAACTATAGAACTAGATACAATAAAATCCACATGTTCACCGATATCATAAAGCAATGTCTGATGTCCACTCTCATTGTGTAAATAACCTTTCCTATTATAGAGTCCTTATCCCATGACCCCCAATTTATCCATATCCATACATGTATTCTAGATGTGGATTAGATACTCATAATTGAGTATAATCATGAAGCATTAATCAACTTCACATTCTTGATTCATGGATTCATCATCCACAACACCCACTCAAAATTTATTCATAACCTAGTTCACACCCTCTAATGAGAAATGGTGAACAACCCACCACATTTCATCACTTACACCAATCCTAAATCAAAAAATTATTAAGGTCAATCAATACATGTACATCGCTCATCTCGATCCATTATCTTCCATTCTCATCTGCTAACACCACACAATCCAATGTTCATCATCATCAGAAAAGATACAATCCACACTTTTATAAAAACCCAAATACATTTCAAAATACAATACTCACCATAAAGTGAAAATATTTATTCCATAAAATAACATGGGAAACCATTCCCATAATCATCTCACAATTTCTACCATCCCTAGATTCAATCAAAATCATTCACTGATAAAAAACTCAATCGGTACTGTGAATAAACAACACAGTCCATCTCATCCAAAAAAAGTAGGTGTATTAAATTCACTTAATCATGATATGTTGAGTTATATTTCACTAAACCTAGTTTCAAGAACCTAATTCAATTATCAAGATCAATGAAATTTTAATATCATCCAACTATAAGAAATACACATTAAAATTGAGCATTTCACTATGCTATGATCTACCTACAAGACTACCTTCCAACCAATGTTGTTTCAAAATCTGAAGCATCTACCCACTCTCTCACCGTGCAATTTATCAAGAATTAAAAATAGATAGGGTTAGGTATCCTACAAATAATTCCTTCAAATTATTTCATAGATACTAAAAGAAGAAATGTTTAATGTTATCGTCATTATAATGCATCCCATGCATCACTATTCCTATACTATTTAATTAGTAGCACCTCATGTCAACCATTCTCATTACCTGCAACACCTAACCGTTATTTACACCTATACGGTTATCCCAAGCCTATGATAACCCCTATCTTAGTTTACCTTCTCATTTCAGATGTCAAAATAGTGGGGGAGAACATCATGCTTCCTAATAATGATGTTGGACTTACCCATGATTCAAACCTAGTATTAAGGAACTAGTATCACGCTAATCCCATTGGTTACCTTTAATGTATGTAAAATATTTTTTGTAATAGTTATCTATTCTCATATCAAACATCACACAAAAACTCACAACCACACTACCCATTCTACGGCCTCTTATATCATAAACAAATCAGGCATCACTTGAAATTTCATCAGCCTACCCATGATGTTTTTTCTTATCAGACATCTATACATGAGACTGAACCTATAATAATAAATATCTCATCTTGGTGAAACATATATATATATATATATATATTATAATATCTTGACCAAGATCAACACTGAAATAATCTATTCACTATTGAAAAATTGATCTATTCCCACGGTTCAAAACTATGGGTATTGCCCCCAAAACTGTGGGTATAGGATATACCCATGGGTTTTGGGTCCATGGAAAACTGAGCCATTAGGATAGGTCCCTGGACTATACCTACAGATTTACAAACCGTGGGTATATATTTTCTTCCACCATGTCCAAGCCCCATAACCTCTTTCTATTCTCAAAAATCCTTATACCCACAGTTTTAAAACTATGGGTATAAATAGTACAGAAAAATGGAGAGTCAGTGTTGAACCTGAAACTTACTCTTCTATCTCGCGGTGTCTCACCAATCATAATACGACACTTACATTTATATATTTATATATTTTTCTAAATATATTAATCAACATCCATATTAGAAAAAAAAACAAGGCAACAAGTTTCAATCCTGCGTCTTTCAATTCAATCATCCAACACCTAACCAGCCCAGTTACCTCTCTTACATATAAATGTATCGATATTTAGTGTACTATATTAATCTCCCTATATTTACATGAATAAAAATGGTCAATGTGATTCGATCTTGCGACCACACATACTAATGAACATTGCCTCACCAACACACCAACCCTTCTTATATGTTTATAAATTTTTTGTCTACGTAATATATTAATCAAAACTGTAGGTATATGAGTCAAAACCATGGGTATTGGTTTTCCCGAAAAATGTTTTTTGTGTCCCGCATAATTAATTTTTCTCTCCATAACGCTGTAATTTTATACCCATGGATTTATAAAACTGTGGGTATAGGTCTTCGAAATAAAACTATACCCACAGTTTTTCCAAAATCGTAGGTATATTCCTTGAAAAAAACACGTATTCCCAAGGTTTTAGTCAAAACAATGGGTAAAGGTGTTTTTTCCCACGATTTTCCAAAACAATGGGAACAAGTCTTCAAAAAATACTATACCTAGAGTTTTTCTCAGAACCATGGTCATAGGTGACCATACAATCCATATACGCATGATTTTGGTCAACAATGTGGGTATAGGTTTATTTTACAGCAGTGATTGATACTTGCTTTAGTTATGTAAGAATCCAGAAAAAGAAATATAAATAATAGGGTCCTTGCACCTCTTTTTAACTAAGGATATGTATCCCAGACATTGAGGATCATCCCTCCACAAAATCAACCTGACCATTCAATCAATGAAAATATTAGTGATAACAAATATTAGTAATAATATCAATATATATAATGTGACTCCTACATGTTAAATATGATGCATGATAATTCCACTTTCCACTATGAGATAAGAGATAAAATCCATAATAAATCACGAACCACAATCATCATGTACATCTCATGATGTGAAATCAATCAATCATAACTCTAAATATCAAGAAGAACAATCCCAAACCCACTATAACATTGTGTTCTTACTCATAAGGTTGTTCATGATGAACTAGTCTGATATACATCACAATCTTTGACACATTACTCTATATCCTCTAAACCAAAACCAAAATAGTAAGACAAGAAAATAAATTCTATGATACCACTATGTAATATCCTCACTCAGGATCACAATATAATATTTAGATCAGGTCACCACATAACCTCAAGTGTGCCTCCCCATACACTAGAGGCTTCTTGAATGTAGCGGGGGACTGAGATGTCATGTTTTGGATACTATACGTTCATATTATAGTATATTAAAATTAGAAAATAAAAACAACACAATCCATAATAAAAAAATAGATATAGTATGAAAAATAAATAAATAGGAACAATAAATTATATATGGATTCATTCATATAGGAAAATAGTGTAATTAGTCACCCGCTAGGCCAATCACAAATACACACAATAAAATAAAGGAACTAAATAAATTGAGGCATTACTATATCCCTAGTTCCCACCTCATCCCATTCTCCTAGATCTGTACATGCCATCCAACAGACCAATGTAATCTTAATCCTCAACCATTCTTGAACATGTTAATACTCAATAGTTTCTAATATACCCAGGTTCCATGGATGATCGATAGGGCGTGGGTAAAAAAATCATTAGTGAACACAAAATCCATTCCCTTACATAAATAATAAATTGAGTGATATTTATATCTGATATAACCATCTAAATATATAAATAAAACTATATAATCAAAAATATTTTTTATCATAATCTATTCTCATGTTCTAACACGACCCCCACGGTCGACCATTCCTACTTTGATCAATGATGAATGACTGTAAGTATGATTCATGACCAATATAACCTAAATTCATTTTTTTGATATATTTGTGTAATGGACCGGGGTTTTGGGGTCCATTACCTGGTGAAAATATAATGTTTGAGGTGTTCGGGGTGGTCTGGATCGCTATCCAAGCTTCTCGGTGAAGCTTAAGACTCCTATCGGTAGCCTTGGCCTAACAATAGCCTTGGACTACCTGTAGCCTCGGCCTACCGGTAGCCTAGGCTTACCCATAACCTCGGCCTACCGTTAGCCTTGGCCAACCGCTAGCCTCGACCTACCACTAGCCTCGGCCTACCGGTAGCTTGGTCTTCTGGTAGACCTAGCCTACCGCTGACCTTAGGGTATCGGTAGCTCTCGCCTACCGGTATCTCTCGCCTACCTCCACAGGTTTTTTCAGTAGCACCTTCTTTTTGTACAAATTGGTTTTTAAAACGTGTTTGGACCCCTTTAATCCTGTTTTAAAGCCCATTAATAATGACTAATTAAATTACTGGTGAGGTACCCTCCTTAAATGAAAAACCATGCGTTGGTCAGGCCTTTTACCGCGTTTTCCGAAACACCTATAGGGCATCCTTTGAGGAGTCCTTCCTTGGTTAAGGAGGTGTGCATCAATTTTAACCGCCCCGAAGGGCGGGGACCTTTTAAGTTAGACGCGTGGGGTGGGCCAGCCCCGTGGTCAACCCACGATCCTACTTCTTCCGTGGTTTTGAGTTTTTCTCTCCATATCATAACCATCCTGGGAATGTTGTATCTCAACCTTTATAACCTAAAGGCTTCTCTTATCGCTGGTTTTCATGTTTTCTCACCCTTTTCTCGGAGTACCCTTCCTCCCGATGAGTTGTACCCCTGTTGGGATGTTTTCCTTGATCGTGTTCCCTGGAATTCCTACTACTCCTGATTTCTAGTTTCCACGCAAGGATGTAACATCAATCCTAGATCAATCAGGTAGGAATCTTACCTTTTTTTCTCCTCATAGTGTATCATGCGGGGTGGGTGTTCCATGGTTCCCATGAGGCAGTTAATCAATTCTATAATAAGGATAATAACCGTTTAAAGAATGGGGATGAGAAAGTTTCTTAATGGTGTTACATGATTTTTATCCATGATTTCCCTTTGATGTTGTTATGAATTGAATGGGGTTAGGACTATTAAAAATTATGGCCGTTGGGAGACATTGTTAGTGTACCTCTTCTATGATCTATTTTTTGCTTTGTCTGGTGGTTGGGAATCATATATGAATTGGTTAAGCACATAAACTCGGCTGTTGAATATGAATTCCCATAACCTTGTGTGATCACCCCAGTTGAACTAAATAATATAAAAGAATGAATTATGAACATTGGGATGGATCAGTTATGGTTGGGTGAACAGCGGGGTTGTGAATGGTTTGGTTGGAATGGCATGAGTTTTTGCGTGGCTGTGGTGGTGTTTGGCAGAAGGGTTGCAGGTTGGGTTGTGAACATGAATAAGTGGAAAGTTAATAACAAACTGGGTGGAATGGTAATGAATTAATTTGGGATAACTAATGGTTTGTTGGGTTTTCTTTGGTTCCAGTACTTTGAGGGATCTCACTGATCCCTTTGTTGTTGTGACTTCACAAGAGAACAGGGTGTGAATGCTTAAATTACCCGATGGTTTTACATACTGCTTTATTGTTGTTTTATCTGTATTTGTACCTGTTAGTTGACTAGTACTGAAGGGATTATGTCATACTGAACCATTATGAAATGGTAACATGAATAGGGAAACCGGGAACTATTTGTTGTGTGCCTGTTTTCTGAGGCAGCAGTGCTTGTGCACCTTCTTGTATCTATTTGAGGAGTCATTGGTTGGGTTGTGTGTTGATATATATATATATGTAACTATATTTTTTGTGTTTATTCGCACCCCACCCGCGTTTGGAACATAGTGTTAGACACCCCATCTTATGGGGAAGGCCGTTTCCCCCTAGTTACTCTCCTTCATACTCAATCTTCCCTCGTTTGTGATGGCTGGAGGAAACCATACAACCAAGACTCTTTAGGTAGGTTTCAATTTGTGTGTTGATAGCCAAAGACTCTCTGGGAAAGTTTCTTTTTCCCAGGTGTCTTTGGAATGAGGCCCAGGTGTGTGAGGGCAGGGATGTGGATGGTTGTGAGGCCCAGGTGTATGCGGGCAGCAAGAGCGTGGTAGCATCTGGATGTTTGCCATTAGGGATGAGCAGCTAGCTAGTGGGGGAAATGGTGGTGCGGGGTACCCAAATGTTTTGTTCTTTACTATTACATTACTGCATAATTTATTTGGTGAGTGTGGACGGTGAGGTGCGATGGATAGATTCCTTGATGGATGTTGGTTCTTATGCTTCTCACGGGACTTCAGGACGTCTCCCCACTTGTGCACGAGAGCTATAAGTTTTCCAATAGAGTATACTTTGTATGCTCCCCATACATTTACTTTAAGGTTTCTAGGAGGACTTTGGAGGCCGTGCGGGACCATACTAGTCTGGACGTTGGAGTTTATGTTGGTCGCTATAGGTTTCTGCTTAGCCTTTTTCCTTCCAGTTTGGTTGTTTACTTTGAAGTTCTTTTACTTTGTTCAGTTTTATTATTAAATCATGCATGTAGTTTGGTTTTATTTTGAGTTTTCTATACATGGTGGTGTTTGGTGTTGACTCATTCTTTCTCCTAATCCTGGTTAACTAAAAAGGGTAATGCCTCCCATATGTAAAAATGTTATACCCTTGGTGCTTGTCTCCACTCCAGGGCCTAATGGAGGTGGAACTCGGGGGGTCATTATCTCGTCTTCAACATGATGTAGGAAGGGCGGGGACCTTTTCTGCCCCTTCCATCATCTTGCCGAAGGCATGTCGTGACAGAATGGTATCAGAGGAAGCATGAGGGATAAGATGAAGTTTAGAGTTAGGCACATTGAGGATTGCATGGGATGGTAGGGAAACAATGTTAGGTGATCTTGGTTCATGAAACAGACCAGGGAGGACCGGCTAGGATAAAGGATTTTAGGGCCCCCCGTGATCCGATGCAAGGACTCTGGACCTACCGAACGACCAAGTGAGGCTACACTATTTATAGGGTATAGACCCTGGGAAAGGTACATGCATCATAATGACTTCTGTTCCTGTGTTTAATGGGTGTGTTGGGGATTTAAACTGAATAATAAGTCTAAGAATATTTAAGAGCAATATTCTACACTACTCGGGCTTAGTAATTCCTTCTTTACCTTGAAGCTATGGCACCTGGACATTATCCACTAGCGATTAGGGTGGTTGAGGACTACTGGATCGAGGAATTTGACCAGCAGAGGGTTGACCGAGATGAGGAGGATGACTTGTGGCAGAGGACTCTGCACTCTTTCCAGCGACAAACCCTCGAGAAGTATGAGGGCAACGTTTCAGACTCAGTGACAGAAGGATGGATCGAGGAGCTAGCCATCACCTTCTCTTTGATCCATGCTCCGAGGGAGTACTGGGTTCCATTGTTTGTCAGCCAGCTGAGAGGAGCAGCGTGTCAGTGGTGGACGCTTTTCTTATGAGAGAAGACAGAGGCAGAGGTTTCATGGACTGGTTTCGAGAAGGAATTTTATGAGGAGTTCCTCTCCTCTATGGAGAAGGCTGATAAGAGATAGGATTTTCCCTCCTTTCAGCAGGGAAACATGTCAGTGAGGGAGTTGGGGATCATGTTCAAATATATCTTGCACTTTTCCCCAGACCTCTTTCTGAATGAGGAGTCTCGGGCAAGATGGTTAGAGGAGGCACTATGTCCTTCTCTTCAGTACCATGTCAGTCCCTTCACCCTTCCAATGTACCAAGAATTATAGAAGAAGGCTGAGATAGTAGAAAGGATGAACTCAAAGGGAGTCATGCCACAAGAGGGGAACCAGTTGGGTTCATCAAAGGGGAAGGCGGTCAGCAGCAGGTCTCTAGCGACAAGGTCTTCCAGGTTTGGACTAGCAGGGAGTAGGCCTCATCAGTTCCAGTTCTGAGAATCTGGCCCTCACCCATTTTCCACAGGGAAAATAACGAAGTGTTTCTCTTGAGGAGTTTTCGGGCACATTCAGAGCAGGTGCCCAAATCGAGCTCCACATGGTGGAGGTGGGCAGTTTCAGCACCCACCTCAGCAGCATCCGTTGCCGGTGAGGCTTTTCCAGTAACAGCAGCAGGCCCCTGGCCCTCCGAGGGATGACTTTGCGGGAGGAGACTGACACCAGGGTGCTCCTCAGGGACCTCGACCAGGGCGTGGTCGGGGAGGTGGTCGACAGCAGCGCGGCATGGGAGCTGGGTGTGGACAGTTGCATGCCGCAGATTTAGTAGCTTCAGCAGGACAAGTGGTCGTTCGAGGTACGATCAGTCTTTTTAGCACTCTTGTTTCTACCTTGTTTGATTAGGGAGCTTCGTACTCCTTTGTTACGCCCGAATTATCCCATGCTCTGGGTCTGGATGACGAGAAATGTTTTGTGCCCCTAGTGTTGAGAATACTAGTTGGGGGTCAGAACAACGTATCTTAGATTTTCCGGGGATGTAGACTGATGTTGGGACCGCATCAATCCAGTGGAGACTTTCTTTCATTGTAGATGCAGCAATACGATGTAATTCTAGGCATCAACTGGTTATTCTCTGTGCATTCCATCTGTTGTTTCTGATGCTTTCGTAGGGGCGTGCGCATCCGTATGTGGGGAGGACGCGCTGCTTGTTACCCCACATTCTTGCTTTCCAATGGAGGGCGGCATTCGTTCCTTGTTCAGGGACGTCTTCTCCTTGATCGAAACCGGGCTGATGGGATGTCAGTTCTTCCTTCCGTGGATTCCTCCTCGGAGCTCGTCACATAGTCCGTGTCTCCCTCATAGATTTAAGACGGGTTCGTGAAGCTCACTCCCGGTGCCATATCTATATGGATGCCAGTTAATTATGCTGCTTCCATTGAGACACCCCAAGGGGTCTTGTCGGGGAAGAAACCTTAGGTGAGGAGAATGGTCACATTGGGGTGTCTTTGGCATGTATGTCTTCTGTCCCTTATCAAAGGGCTTCTCAAGGGCGTGGAATCCCGAAGTATCCCACATCAAACGCAAGGAATGTGTACCATCTGAGGTATTCCTCACCATCCCGTGTTTAACACGGGGTATGTCGCGAGTTTAACGTCTTTCAAAGACGGATCGGGTTGAAGGACCCCTAGGGGGAACACCGATGTTGGGGCCAGCATGTGGGTGGCTTCCCATATGTCATGGAGTGGGATGGGGTGGCATGATCTCACCGGGATGTGGCGGCCCGGGTAAGGATCAGGATGGATGGTGGAGTGACTGGCTTGAACCTTATGGAGGCTTCCTACGTATCCCCATGTCAGGGAATCAAAGTCCGCGTAGTTCGGTGGTACGGTGGGACACCTCGACAGGAGACCCATGAGAATGAATGCATGGATTGGAGCCTGGAAGAAGTAAGATCTCTGGGCTAGGGCATGAGCTTTCCAAGGAACATGGGCTCAGGGTGGAAGTCAGGATGAGACGTGGGTGTGAGACATGGAGATTATGTTCTGAGATGGACCAAGAGGGGGAATACATTATAACGTCATGCGGGACGAGATATAGTTTAGCGTCATGCGGGACGAGGGCATACAGATTAACGTCATGCGGGATGAGGGATTTGGGGATTACGCTCTGAGGAGGCCCATGGTGGTTAGGGAACCGACGTGGAGAGGTCGGGACAGCCGGGTGGTGGGCTTGAACCTCGTGGAGGCTTCCTACGTACCATGCGTTAGCACGGATCAAAGTCCACATAGTTCGCTGGAATGGGGATTACGCTCTGAGGCGTACCATAGGAGGATGTCATGGTCGATGCACACTCTAAGCCCACGTGAGTCATGCTCGGTGTGGGAAACAAGAGGCATCAGGGACCAGATGATCACGTCGCGAGGGGAGCGTCCGTGAGCGTTGAGTGGCCCAAAGAGGAAATAGGGGCTTACGCGTGGTTATTGGCCCTGGGTACCGGGGCTTACTCCAGGGTGGAGGCCAGTGGTTCGACAAAGAACAGTGGGAAAGGGACTCCATTGGCCTTGGCAGGGGGGAAGTACGGAGATGCACGGTTGCAACCTTCCATATGAGAGGCTAGGGGCTCACGCTCTGAGACAGTCCTTCCCCCGTGGACAAACGCCACTCTGATAAGGAGGATCTCATTCCATGAGAGGAAGAGTCCATTCCCGTGGAGACGAGAGGCGTAAAAAATTTCCGAGATGGGGGGACCCTGCGTGTGAAGCACGGGGTCGTACCACAGTTTAACGTCATGTGTTAAGGACGAGGTGCTTAGCAGTTTAACGTCCTGTAGCTTGGATGAGTTGGGTTCACTCCACACCCCTAGGTCTTACATGCCCAACGCCCTCTACCCCTTGTGGGAGGGAAGGCATCGGCAAGGCCGTGGTGAAGGGGGGCCGCAGGGCGAACCACTGGGGGGTCCACGTTATCGTGGCTATGCGAAGAAGCAATAGTCGTTAGCGTGCCTATGAGGAGAAGCATAAGGCAAAGAAACGCAATGGGAAACACTACCCAAGAGACCTTGAGGTTACTTCGTATGAGCCTGGAAGGCCGTACGGGAAAACAATGCATGGCACGCATGCCCGGCAGGGAAGACATCACATGCCGGCGCGGAAAGGCCACCAAGGGGCGTCAAGGTAAAGGGGTCCTGGGTGTTGCACGCAAAAGGAAGGCGTGCGTGAAAAACACTGGGATGGCGCACAATAGGGCCATTGTATTGCGCGGATTTGGGATTTTGCGCAAGGTATTGCGCGCGTAGAAGTGGATTGCGCGCAAGGGACAACGATCACGAGCAATGGAAGCAACTGGAGGAGGGGCAAATTCACCGAAGCCGGCGGAGTTGCGCGCAAAGGCGAACCCTGGGGAAAAGTTTCACAAAAAGGGGAATTACCTGGAAATCATATTGCGCGTAGGGAGAGTCGAATTGCGTGCACAAGAGCTGATCCGAATTCCTCAACCCCCAACCGTTTGGGGTCGCCGCCTATTTAAAGGCATCGGCCGGCGCGGAATCCAGGCGGTGCGCGAAATCTTCCGCGCCGGGAGCCATCGGTGCACCAAATCTCACCGTGCAGAACCGAGGTGCGCAAATATTGCATGCCTCATCGGCTCGATTACGCGAATCCCGGGGATACTTCGCGTGCACAACATTATGTCGCGCGAATACTCCTTTATTTCGCGCACCGCTTCTCGGGCCTCTGGATCGGGCCTCTGATTCCGAATATGACTTTGCCTCATCATTTTGAAACTTCCTCCAGGAGTTACAGACTTTTTCAGCATCTACAAATTCCCCCCCCCCCTTGGAATTGGATCAGCGAGAGGTCGCAACGATCGGATTCCAAGGGAAACGCCGAAACGCCGAAGCAGGGCCCCTCCCGGGCGCGTAGGACGCAAACAACCGACTCGGTGGGAAAAAGGACGGATCCGCGTGGAATTTTCTCTTACGCACAGTGAGAAACCCTATCCTCACCTATAAAAAGGGGCGTGGGGTCACGAATCCATACCAAAGCCTTTCCGCGCGACAGGCTAATCGCTCTCGTGTGCGAAATTGATCCCGTGGCTGTGCGTAAAAACGCTCTGGCAGCGCGGAATCCCTTCCGAATTTTGGTCATCTTTTCACGCCTACATGGGGTATTTTGTGCTTAGCATGCTGATTGTGCACCCATCTCTATGATTTCTCACAACTCCTATAGATTTCATGCATCACTCTATGATTCTGTGCACTGCATCCTGATTTCGCGTAACTCCCGAAAAATTCGAGATGGCTGCAAACCGAATTGATGAGGGGGAAGCCGCTACCCGTAGGACATAAATGACAGCAAAAGAAGAGGTTTATGGCGCCAAGGTGATCATCTCTAACAACCTGACCTTGTTCAATCTACTAACTCCGGCCTAGAAGACGTATCCTCTGTCTGACAACCTCCCGCTATGGATCTTTGGCATCTTAGAGGAGGTGCCCCTGTCAGGGTTCGAGGTGGACAGGCCGCGGTCATGGGTGACCCGGGAGGACGAGCTTCCTCGCTACAACATTACCAACAATGGCCATCCTGCCTGGGAAACCAGACAAATGGATGTATATGTCTTGAACCCAAGGACTAGGACCATTATTGGGGACGATCCTGTCGCAGAGAATTATCCGGACCTCTACACGAGCACGTTTCGTCAGAGCATCACGGATGACACGAAGGGCTGACTGAAGGATTGGGACCTGCGGTCCGGGGGAAACATCACCAGTGAATGGGCCTGGGCGTTCTGGGTTCTCCATACCTGTGACAAGTTTGGGGATGAACTGCGGTATATCAGCCTGTTCGAGGCGGTATGGACATCGCAGTTCCACTTCCACAGTCAACCTGAACTCGGGCCGGAGCTATTCACCCCGTGTTCTCCTGACACCAACACATTCCACCTTCATCTTGGGGAAGTCGGAATCAGTATCTGGGATGTTCACTACATCAGAGATATCCCACCGGAGGGCTACCAATACGAAGAGTTCGTTCCACCAAAGAACACCTGGGAAAACAGGTCACAGACGCCTATGCTGAGGTGGAACCTGCTGGAGCTGGCCAAAGAGAGGCTGGGGGTCAAGGACTTCCTGAAGGACATCGCCTACAAGGGCTGGTTCAGCCTGTTCCTTGAGAAGGATCCAACCGTCAAGATGTCGGGCTGGGGTAAATGGTGCCCAACTGCAGCTCAGAGGAGCAAGGATGGGTCATACTGGAGGACCCTGGTGGTGGGGAAATACCAATCATGGGGCTATCGCATCATCAAGGTCCGGGACCCGAATGTCCGGTATGCCGAGATCCTTTCTTCCTTCCTGAGCGGGTGGCTCCTACCAGTTTGGGACGCGAAGATGGGAATCTGTCCAGCAACGCTGGTGATGGAGGGAACCATGGCCGCAAACAAATGGTTCAACTTGGGTTTCCTCGTACTGGCTAAGTTGTATGCCATCCTGGGGCGCATCTCACGAGGGGGGTCACCTCGGAGAGTATGTGGTCCCTTCCAGATTTTCCATTGCTGGGTGGCGGCTCACCTCGGTCTGTACACTTTCCCAAATGTCCTTCATCCTCCGGGCAATGGTCTGCGACCGTCCTTGATAAACATCACAGAGGTGGTGCTGATGACGCTCAATGAGGAGGGTGTGAGAATCTGCATTGGAAACCATTCCAAATTCAACTTCAGCATGTTCCCCACCCCATTCGGCCAGATGGTGGACAACGGGCGAGGCTCTCTGGAATAGCAGGAATATTTCCAGAGCATTCGGGGCGGGGTGTTCGTGGCTCGGATCGACAGGAAGGTGATCTGTGAGCCTTACGTGCCATCCCGATTCACCAGGCAGTTTGGGTTCCTCCAACGAATGCCGAAAAAGGTATTCACGACTGTCTGGAAGGAGAAGAATCCCTTCGTCCTGCACCAGATGTGGTTGATTTTTACCACCTTCGGCTCTGGCGAAGTCATTACTATTCCTCCCACCAGGGTTGATGCTGGCTTAGCAACCAAATATGCCGAACACTGGACCATCGCGTACCCTGAGGTGCTTTTACGCAAGCGAGTCTGGCAACTCGAGGTTACTCGCATGGAAACTGGGCGAGGGGGGAGAAGGGAAGGGGCTGTCGGAAGAGGGGAACCAGGGGTGCGTCAGGAAGCGAGGCATTCGCAGGACGGGACTTTAGTAGCAGGAGCATCACATGGTGTCACCATGTCTTCGTTACCCATAGGGGGGGCACATGAGGCAGGTAGGGAACTCCTTGGGAAGCAGATAAGATACCTGCTCGAACCTTCCCAAGATGCAATTCTCTCAGCACTGTGGTCGGCCTGGATGACTCTACTGCAATCGTTGAGCGTCGAAGTCATCTGGCAGAAGATAATGCAATACGGGATCCAGCTGCCAGAGGTCGTTCTTGTTCGAATTACCGACCGGGTAAATTTCCATCGGTGGTATGCTTACCTGACGGCCATGGAAACATACGTGCGCCAAAGGGGTCAGCGGTTGGAGCCACCATTCCTAGTGAATGTAATGCTCAGCCAGGAGAAAGATCCAGAATAAATTCCTCTGGGAGAAGGCGACAATGATGAGGAGTCGTAGGGGGTGGAGGAGATCATAGAAGACAAAGGCGAAGGAGAAGATAAAGAAGAAGGAGAACCTGAAGATGAGGGGTCACAAGGGGCGACCCACCAAGGGAGTCTCTGAGAGAGTGGCGATATTTTCGGCTCTGATCTCGACATAATCGAGATACTCGAGGTCTCTCTCTATGTTTATTCATTTTCCTTATTCATCCATTCTCCTTTTCAACTTCTAACCCATTTCCCTGCCTCACTCAGGAGCAACTGAGCATTGGACGGGAGTCCCCACCAGAGTAGGGAGGAGAGGAACCGGTGGGACATGATGGGGATCTGACAGCCATCATTGAATTAACAAGCGTAGAGGGGTATCCCCTTACGGTGGCTCCTGCAGCGGCCAGAACACTGGAGACCAATGCTCTGGATTCCTATAAGTCTCACTCTTCACTACTGGCACTTGTTATCAAAAGATCCCCACGAATCATTGTATGCCTTGCGTAGTGATCTCAATATTGGAGGCTCTTTAGGCTGCGGAGCCCAGGCCATCCATGAGTGGACCAGTGGTGGACATACCACCTCATTCAGAACATGCTCCCCACACTAAGTCAACCCTGGAAACTGGTGAGTAGGGGACAGTGGACGTCTGCGGCGCTGTTCCTGAGGCGGGGCCAGAATCTGTCGAGGGAAACATCGCTGTTGGGGCAAGATAGGAAGGTTGCCCGGACATCAATGATCATATTCCTCATGAAGACATCCCTGAGGAAGATCCTGCTGTCGATCTGCTGGATGCCTTCCCTACATACCGAACCGCTGACCCTGAGGAGGTAGATGACTCAGGCTCAGAGGCAGCTGAGGAGAGCCGGATGACATGATGCAAAGGGTGGAAGTGTATACGATGCTTTCTCAGACATCCCCATTCTGATTGGCTGAGGCAGATAGGATCACTCCATACTTGGCTGCACTTCCTATGCGCCGGAAGGGTCAACGCTCAGCGCCTTCATCTGACAGTCCATGATTACATGGCCGAGAAGATACGTGAGAGCAGCTGGCGTGCTGACGTTGCCCAATGCCAGGAAGGATCGGAAAGTGCCCAAACATTGTTGAGGGTGGATTAGGAAGTTTGGCACCTCGAAGGGAAGGCGGCAGATAAGGAGGCCTTCATCACAACATGATCTGAGCTTGTGGAGAAACTGACGACCCAGCTGGTTGACGCACAGGAACAACTGATGGAGGCGAGTCACCGGATGACCGGACTTCGAATCGAGTGGGCACAAACACAAGATAGGGTTGGCGAACTGTGCTCTGCGGTGGCTGATGAGGAGAGAGTCTTCAAGGAGTGGGAATCGGTCCTGGAGGCTACCAGCCAAAGTGTAGCAGCGCTGGAAAGTTCGCTTCAGCACACTGATCCCTAAGGAATTTTTTTGGCCATCTCATGAACCTCTTGATTGTACCGCTCACAATATCAATCTAATACATGGCCAAATCCATTTATCTTGGTTTAATATGCTCAACCATAATTCCAAAATGACTAACAACCCATCACTATGTTCTTGTGGGTCGGACCCAACGCGAGAAGCAAAGGATACTCGGGTCATCATCTCATCCAACTACGGGGCATTGACCAAGCCTTAGGCATCCAAAATTGGGCCTGGATTTCTGAGGAGAAGACCTCAGACTGATTAATATATCACCTTCCCAATGTGCTCTGACACACGAGCTGGCCAATGTCTGGGGCACTGAAATCCATCCGAACATATGGAGATGGAGAGGAAGGGTGAATCACGCTGCCCAAATTCGTAACACGTTGGGGAACAATGATGGAGTATAACTGTCAATCGTGACGGAAACACAACATCCATATCGCGTTGGCATGGAGTGGGGAAAATAAATGAGGGTTGACCGCTGACCATGTTCACAACACGGGGCCTAACTCAAATATCGTCGGTCAGTTTTCCGGAACATTGGCCCAGAACAGTAGGCAGACTATAGGTCTATCATCCATGTTGCTACAATAGGTGGACCAAAGGTCTATCATACATATTGTGGCAGTAGGCGGACCAAAGTCTGTCACCTATACTGTTAGGGGGTCCCGTCAAACATGACCAGTCCTCTGGAATGTTGGCCCAGGATAGTAGGCGGACCGTAGGTCTGTCATCTGTACTGTTAGGGGGTCCCGTCAAACATGAAAGAGAATGAGGATCCGAATAAATGGGCACGCAAAGTGTGGAAGGTGGAGTGATGGTTTTTTCGAATAGAGTCCAACACTCCAGAAATTGTGCCACCGTGGCGGAGGTGCATCAGGTGGACGTACCAACCTAGTCATGAGTCGTCCTAATTTTCAGGCAGGACCTCTCTGGCGAGAGAACTGCCGCTTTCCATTACTACTATGGGGCATCCCGAACTTATTCGGGGTGGATGTTACGATTACACCACTTCCCATGAAGTCAGGCTGAGGGACCGACAATAAGGAGGGATGGGGTTTGGTAATCCCTGGGGCTGGACCCAGGACGAAATGTCCGGGAGTTCCTATGTATCTCATTTGGATGAGAATCAAGCCGTATGTAGTTCTTGAAAGGCTGTTTAACGTCATGCAGGACGAAATACAGTTTAATGTCTTGTGGGATGGGGGACACATCTCATCTAGGGATAGGCACGACACGGCGAGTAACCTGACGTGAATGAGGACATAATCTGGCACCGCACCGTACAATCCCACAAGAGAGACCGAGTCGTGGAAAGCCAAGCGAAGGATCTTAGTTTTAAGTCTTAGAATTCGTACCAGAAAAGGTTAGGATGGGCCTGTGGGGAAGTTCCCAGGCGCTCCTACGTATCTCATAAGGATGATAATCAAGCCATACGTAGTTCATGACAGGCATCACGGTGCGATGGGGCGCCTGCGCAAAGGAGTCGTGCGGGTCTAGCCCTCGCACCAAAAGAAGCATCATTTGATATGTCTTGGTTTTTCTTGAAGGTAAATTGTTTTTCATTTGTGGGGTGATAGGCCTAGGGTAGAAATTCCTGGAATCTCCACAATAATCAAGCCATAACAGGCATTTACAAGTGTCATGGTAATCGACCAATACCTGGCATGATGTCCCCCATGGAGAGGTCATCACAATGCATTGCCATTTTTCGTCGTCCGGCTAGGACGATATAATCACAGTTTACGGTCGTATGGTTTGGACCAGCAACACAGTTTATGGTCATATGATTTGGACCAACGACACAGTTTAAGGTCGCATGGTTTGGATCGGAAACATAGTTTAAGGTCATAAGGCTTGGACCACAAGCACAGTTTAAGGTTGTATGGTTTGGACCAACAGCACAGTTTAAGGTCCTATGGTTTGGACCGACATCACAGTTTAAGGTCGTATGGTTTGGACCGCCAGCACAGTTTAAGGTCGTAAGGCATGGACCGACATCCCAGTTTAAGGTCGTATGGTTTGGAGCTTAAGCACAGTTTAAGGTCGTAAGGCTTGGACCAATATCACAGTTTAAGGACGTATGGTTTGGACCGACATCAGAGTTTAAGGTCGTATGGTTTGGACCGCCATCACAGTTTAAGGTCGTAAGGCTTGGACTGCCATCACAGTTTAAGCTTGTAAGGCTTGGAACGACATCACAGTTTAAGTTCGTATGGTTTGGACCGCCAAGAACACGCGCGATGCGATACTGCGTACCTGATGCATGTGAGGGTGTAATCCCATACCATCACCGCAAGCGGTTCCGAGAGAGGAGCCCCGGGCCAAAGGGGCCTATGAGGGTTCAAAAATCAGGGAGGGGTAGGAGATGCTAGCTTCCATCTATGCTGGGCCGGACACACAATGTCTGGGTGACTCCTCGTTCCCCATGGGGATGAGGGGCAAGCTGCACGCGACCTACAGAGAAGAAACCCAAGCACATACTCTAGGGCTCATATCGCGGAAGCTATGAGAGACACCTTCATGCATCTCGGTCTGTCTGATGTGTGGGGGTGTATTGAGGGTTAGTACAAGGAGCGTCGAGATTCCACCTTGACACGGTGGGGAGGAACATGACGTGAATCATTCAACCAACATTCAGGGCCCATGGAAGCCGGTGTGACCACTGAGGATTACTGCTGACCATGTTCGCAACACAACATCTTGTCGTGCTTGCCATGGGGACAAAAAATGAGCATCAATCGCTGAAGATATTCGCAATGCAGGATTTGTATCAATTTGTTGTTTGAATCCCTTGGGGGTGTTGGCCCGTGATGGTAGTAGAGCCCTTGGGGGTTGTATCCAGGCCGTTCATGGTGGTCCCTCTAGGTGTGATGATTGATGGGGGCCCGAATGAAGGGGTACACAAAGCTTGGCATGTGGGTGGAACTTTCCTAAGTCGAATATGACACTCACGGTCCTAGACCAGAGTACTCTGAACACACTAGAAGACCACCAGAAAGGGTCAAAGGGCTCAGTTTCAGAGTGGCCAAAAAATTGTGGATCCCTGGGAAAAATAGGGGGATTAATGCAAAACACCCTGGCAACTGGGTGATCATGGGATCTCCTAAGTGGTGGGGTTGGACCTGACATCTAGGTCTTCAGGAGGTCCTATGTATCCCATAAGGATGGGAATAAAGCCATACGCAGTTCTAGACGACGCCTTTTAATGTCATGGGGAACATGACATAGGAGGGATAATCCTGAGGACAGGGTGCACGTGGTGCAGCTATTGAAAACCTGACGTGAATGAGGACATCATCCCATACCACGCCACGCGATCCGGTGGTCATGGTCCCAAAGGCAAGACAGACGCGATAGCGGACCTCAATCTGGGCCCAAAGACGAAAGGACTGGGCGCTCCTACGTATCCCATAAGGATGGGAATCAAGCAATGCTTAGTTATTAGAAACACAGTTTAATGTCATGTAGGACGAAATACAGATCATAGTTTTAGGTCTTAGAACTTGGACCCTGGAGCCTAGATGTAGGGCAAAATGCAGTTTAAGGTCATGCTAGACCGGGTGTAGTTTAAAGTCATGCAGGACCATACAGTTTAAGGTCATGCTAGACCATACAGTTTAAGGTCATGCTGGACCTAGAAAAGGCTTATGCAAAGTACTTCTTGAGGAACCTGGCGTTGGTGGGAGGAGTTACGCACTCACCATACATAGTCGCCAGGGAATATGCACCATTGGGATAGACCTTATGGACAATAAAAGGCCCCTCCCACTTGGGCTCCAACTTGGGTGGTTTCCTGCCAGGAATCATTGGCGCTTTGAGAGCCAGCACCAGGTCACCTTGCAGGAAGGAGCGGAGGTGAACCTTCTTATTGAAAGCTCGATCCATCCTGATCTGATGCATTTCCATGTTATGCAAAGCACGAATCCTACTTCCATCCAGTGCTTTCAATTTAACTAGAAGGATTTCGGCAACTCTATCCAGTGCTTGCTGGTCATAGACCGTCGTGCGTAATGAGGGAAACTGGATCTCGATGGGCAGGACGGCCTCAGCTCTGTACACCAGGGAATACAGAGTCACCTGAGTGGAGTTACGAGTTGTCGTCCTATAATCCCAGAGGGCGTTGGGGAGCTTGTCTGGTTAACTTTTCTTGTTCTGACCAACCATCTTTTGCACAATGTTAGAGATGGTTTTGTTAAATTCCTCAATCTGTCCATTCGCTTGTGCATGATAGCGGGAGGTGTGGTTAGAGAAAATGTTGTACTTGGAATACAATTTCTTCAGCTCGGCTGCTCAGAAGCGGGTCCCATTATCCGTGAGGATAGAGTGAGGTACTCCAAACCGATAGATGATATTGGAGCTCACGAAGTCAGTGATAGAACATGCCTTGACTTCCCTGAGTTAGATTGCCTCCGCCCACTTCGAGAAGAAATCCGTAGCTGTTATGATGAACTGACACTGGCAGGGCGTCGCTGGCGGGTAAGGCCCCACGACATCCAACACCCAGACTACAAAGGGCCTAGAATAATTGGTTGTATGGAGAGGCTTCGGTGGCCGATCCACAAAGTTATCATGAACATGGAATGCATGAAACCTCTTCGCATACTCAATGAAGTCGTGGATCATGGAGGGCTAGAAGTATCCCAGCTTCCGAATCTGGTGGTATAACTTCGACCCGGCCTGGTGGGCGCCACATGAACCAGTGTGCACTTCTTGCATGACCTGTGGGATCTCGACTACTTGAAGACAACAGAGGAGAACACCAACAAATCTGCACCTATAAAGGAGTTGCTCAAGGCTGGGACCACTCTAAAGGGTGAACTGCGGCACGCGGCATCGGATTCGTTCTCGCTCGGCTCAGTCCGACGGAATATTACTGTGCTGGAGATACTCAACCAAGGGCGTCCCCCAGTCAGGAACTGTCCCGATTACCACGCCTGAAGCCCCTAGGGACCCTGACATAGGGGAACCAGCGGTGAGATGCTTCACTCATGGGCCACGATCGCCCTCCGGGATAACATGAGAAATGACTCTAGGGTGTGCCACGTGGACGATTAGGTTATCCTGTTCGGGCTCCGCAAGTGATGCGGCCTGGCTGGCCAAAGCATCTGCTCGACTGTTCTGCAACAAGGGAATGTGAACGACCTCTGGCTGGGAGGAAAACCTAGCCAATAGAAGGAGGGTTCACTCTAGCAATGGCACGAGCTCTGGATTCCTGACAGCATAGTCACCATTGATGTGCTTGATGACTAGTTCAGCGTCCCCTTTTACATAGAGATGGGGTACATTAACCTCCAGAGCCAACTCCAGGCCAGTGATGAGGGAATGATACTCTGCCTCATTGTTGGTGCATCCTTCTGACAACAGAAATGAATATGGCAGAACGGCTTGCTCCGGGGTGATGAAGACGATACCCAGACCCACTCTATTAAGCCTAGGATCGTTGAGCCTTCTACCGGTGGGGCTTAAGGAGGCGCCATCATTGTGCATCTTCTAGCATGGGATGGCATGATCGACTGAGAGGATTTCCTCATCAGGAAAGCCTAGATCCAGTGGCTGGTCCGCGGGGGTGGGGTGGGCAGCTAGGAAGTCTGCCAACGCCTGCCCTTTGATGGCCCTCTGAGGTATGAACCTGATGTCGAACTACTGGAGGATCACCGACCAACGCGCCAATCGGCCGGTCGACATAGGTCGGTTCAGGATGTATTTCAACGGGTCTACCTGAGAGACCAGCTTTACCTCATGGTGATGCAATTAGTGCCACTATTTCTGTACGGAAAATATGAGCACCAAGCATATCTTCTCGATGGTAGAATATCTAATTTTCGCATCGAGGAGCATGCGGCAGAGGTAGTAGAGGCTATTCTATGTTCCTTCATTGTTCTTCTGGGCGAGAAGGGCACCGATGGATCACTCCAGGGAGGTCACATAAAGGACCATAGACTTTCTGGGAATGGGTGGCATCAGGAACAGAGGTTGAATCAGATACTTCTTGATTTCCTCAAAAGCGATCTGACACTCTTCGTCCCACCCATAGGCGGCGCCTTTCTTTATAAGCCGAGAAAAGGGCTTACACTTGTCGTCCAGATTCACAATGAATTGGAGTATATAGGCTAAGTGGCCTTGAAGGCCTCTCAGCTCCCGAATATTACTCGGGGGAGGCATTTGACTGATGGCCTTGATCTTGTCTGGGTCGATCTCGATGCCTCGATACCTAACAATGAAGCAAAGAATCTTTCCAGAGGTGACCCCGAAGGCACACTTCAACGGGGTCATCATCAGGTGGCGAGAATGGAGGAGGCCGAACACTTTCTCAAGGTCGTTAAGATGGTCCTGGATCTGACGAGATTTAACCACCATGTCGCCTACGTAGCACTCCACCAGTGTCTTGAGGATCGGCTTGAATATGCGGTGCATAGTCCGTTGATAGGTGGCACCCGGATTCTTCAGGCCGAAGGGAATAACCCGGTAGCAGAAAGTACCATGTGGGGCCCTGAAGGCAGTGAACACTTCATCCTCGGGGGCCATCTGAATCTGGTTGTTCCCAGAGAACCCATACATGATGGAGAGGGCTTGGAACCCAGCCGTTGCATCGATCAACAACTCCATCACAGGAAGGGGAAAGTCATTCTTCAGATAGTGGCGATTGAGATCGCGAAAGTCGATGCAGACCTTGATCTGCCCATTCTTTTTCCTGACTGGCACAATGTTGTCTGGACACCTTGGGTACTGGACCTCCTTGATGATGTTGGCCCTGATGATCATATCAAATTCGGCCTCAACCATGGCACCATGAGAGGGGTGCATTTTTCTGGGAGGCTGCTTGAACCCGCGATGGTTTGCTGGGAGGCCAAGGCGGTGGACGGCAACCTAGGGATCTAGTCCCGACATCTTGTCATAACTCCAGGAAAACACATCACAGTGCTATATGAGGAAGTCTATTTACTGTTTCCGTTCCTCGGGGGCATAGCGGCGATGACCAATTTGGGTCTCGGGTCCGCCTCACTACCGAGGCTCAACTACACTAACTCATCGACCGTGGCGGGGACTCCCTCCTCGAAGGCAGGGGGAGCATCTTCCATGTCCTCATCTCTTCTTGTGGAAGGGTCATCAATGGGGGGAGCCGTTTTGGGTGGCTAGACCCTGATGGGGAGTTGGCGCTGGCTTGGGTGGTGGAGGTCATCACGAAGGGAGACTCATGCACCGCGGAGACCATGGCGATGAAGGAGGTTGATCCAATCCCATCTGGCCTTCGGCTCAAGGGGCCACACTTTATGACATCAAAGCAGTAGTGACGCGTTGGCTTGAGCCGGTCGATTACGTCCTGGAGAAACAGACTTGTATGACGTATTGTCGTTTCCATGAGCCCAACATCCCGATATCGTACAGGGGTAGGAGGCTTGGGGATCACCTAAGCCTGGCTCGTGTAAGAGTACGAGGTGATTTCATGATGTTGCTTGTACCCAAAAATATGCCTTCCTCTGGTACCTGAAACAAAAAAGCATTGTCCCATGTCGGGGGTCCTGACCTCCAACCGATGGATTGGGAGGACATATACGTCATCCAATCCTGCTCAGGGATCACTCGTGATAGCAGCGGGCTCAACCTCACCTGCCAGGATCTGCTTTTCCTTACTCTTGTAATAGTCAGCGTCCAGGTAACGGGCATCACAAGAGGAAAAAGGAGACACATATCCTTGAAGAATGCCCACTATAACCTTAAGGGAGTATTTGAGTCACTGATGGTACGATGAGGGAACCACTGTGTGATGGTGGAGCCATGACCTTCCCATCAACGCGTTGTCGGCAGTGTCTCGAGAGACAACCTTGAATTCAGTATTGGCAATTAGGCCACCGAACTGGGTCTTCAGACGAATCCTGCCAAGTGGAGTTTTCTCGGTCCTATCATACCCCTGGATCCTTAGGTCGGAGGGCGTTAAATCATCCTTAGACAACCCCAGTTTCCGCAGTGTCCGAGTTGGGATCAGGTTAATCCTGGAACCCCTGTCGACAAGACAGCGATGGACTTCCACACCATTGAACTGAATGATGATGTATAGTGGGCAGATGTGCCCCGGTATGGGAGGGTTTCATCATCACTAGAAAATGAGATGACCGCCTGACATTCATCCTCCTCAATTGCCTCGGTGTGGAAGGCTTCTGCGGCCGCCACCTCCGTCTCAAACTAGAGGGGTCACCTTAGAGCCTCGGCGAGGGCCTCACGCATTTCCGACGACAGGAGAAGGGCCTCAAGGACAGAAAGCCTTGCTAGAATGCTGGCCATGTGCTTTAGAACATCATACTTTCGAGCCAAATGTGAGCTTCTGCTTATAGGAGGCCGCTCTGCAATTGGAGTCATGACGGGTCCCGCCGGCGGGACTGGTGACTGACTGGTACTAGGAATGTCTCACCGTTCACTAGAAGAAGCCCGGGAGGTGGCTTCCGTGTTAGGAATGGAAGGCTTTAGCCAGCCGGCAGCAGGGCTGCGATGGCTGTGACACGGACGAGGTTGTCCCGCCTGATCCAACAACACAAACGGTGGTGGAGGCAGACCTGTCGATACCGGGTGGGGGGACCACATGCACTGATCTCGGTATCGGGCCTGCTTCCTAGTCTCAGTAGTGTGCACGACCTGAATGGAGGTGATGAATTCCATGCCCCGGAGATTCACATAGCCAGGGCTCTGCCAACGTTGGCGACGGCTGGGTACATTGTGGAAGTCCACCTGGCGTTCCTCATCATCGGGAGCCAAAAAGGGATTTACCAACTCTACGATGTTAACTGAAGCGTACCTCGGGCTTTCACTCGAGGAGTCATCCGCTACCAGACGGAGTCTCGGAGGGATCCCCATCTTTGGGGGAATAAAATCGCCAATTTTGCGAGAAGATGACGGCACTGGCAGGGCGCATTCTTTCTTCTTGCGCCGCCGCTTGCTCTTCTGGGAAGAGGTAGGCTGGGACGACGAGTCCAAAGCGGTGCTCGCAGATTCTGAGAGCTCTGGCTGACTTAGGCGGGTACGTATGATGCCATGGGAATGGGAAACCGTCCTTCGGGCCATCCAGTCATTATAATTCTGGGACCCACGGTCAGAAACCTTCTGCCACTCATCCTCGTTACCGCTGTTGCCATCTGAACTCACGAAGACACCTGCCACCTGTGTCGGGGCTGGTCCCAACCTGACTATGTTATTGTCAATCTGGTCTTGGAGCCAGCCCTTGAACACACAGCATTGCTGGATGGTGTGCCCCAGGATCCGGTGATAAGGGCATTAGTTAGGGTGATCAGTGAGATGCGCCTCTTCTGGCTTCCGACACTCAAACAGTCGCACGATCTTCTGCTCCAAGGCACTACGAAAATAGCCGGGGACCTGGGCCTCGTCAAATGAGTAAGCATGATTACTTCTTCCTGGGAAGGGGGATATTGGAGGCTGAACATGGCCAGGGGCTGGAGGAGCATGCCGAGGAGGCGGAGCCTGATTGTCTCGCCTGGGTAGCGGCGGCGCGTTACGCGGAGGCACCTACCGATTTTGATGCGGTTTCTGCTGGGCCGGAGTATATGCCCATGGGGGTGGACCCCTATGGGGCTGCTGATCTGGCCTTACTGGTAGCCAATACAGCTGTCTGGGATCCTCTATCTGGGCTACAGCAGCGGGATCGGCCCTGGCGGATCTCCTTTCAGGGATTACAAGAGGTAGTGGGCATGCCTGACTGGCCTGTTGCAGGGCTTCTTTGAGGCGTTGAGCCTTGTCCGAGAAATCCTGGAACCCCCAGGGTAATTCTAAGTGATCAAAGAAGGAACCAATTCCGCCTTGACGTTCCCTACACACATCGTCAGTAATTGATTCTGATTCAGCGGCATGTCAAGGGAGTACGTGAGCCTCTTTCACCGGGCAACGAAGTCCACAACTCACTTGTTGGGCCTTTGTTTGCACCTGAAGAGGTCAGCAATGTTCGTCTTCCGGGTTGTGGAACTGAACTAGTAGAGGAATTACCAGCGAAGGTCCTCCCAGCTAGTCATAGATCCAATAGGGAGCTGGTTGTACCAGATGAATGATGGTCCTTCCAGTGTCTGAACGAAGCAATAGAGCTTGGCAGCCTCCTGCTGTTCCGGAGTCCATAACATAGGCCTGCACCTCGAGTTGAAGTGGGACAAATGTTGTGGTGGGTCTTCGGTCCCATTAAAGGGTGAGAAAGTGGGGTTCCCAAATCCCGGCGGGGCCGGCATATCATCCACCCATGCTGGGTATGGCTTGCCGTCCGGTGGGATTGCCACCTGCCGAATTTACAGGGACTCCAAGCGGGCGATGAGTACTTCCATCAGATCATCCGAATGCGGATTCCTATCCTGATGGGGATCTCTAACCACAAGCGCATTGCCCGGATCTTTGATACGGTAGTCACGCTCAGTAGCTCGCGGTGCGGCTAGCGTAGCGACTCTCAGGGCAGCGGGAGGAAACCAAGTAGGGTCCCCTAGGTGGTCCCGCCGCTCGGGAGGGTTCAACGAAACATATCGAACCCCCTTGCCATGGGTTCCAGCGTCTCCCCTGTCAGCGAACATGTCATGGTTGTGGTTGCCCGGGGGAATCTCGGCAAGGGGTAGGTGCACCTGCCCCTGTTGTACTAACCTGGGATTACCATAGTCAGGCCACCGCTCTACGATGCGTTCATCCAAGAGCTCATCAACCAGCCTCTTTTTCTCAGCAAGCAGCTGGCGTAGCATGGACTTCTCGGAGTCTTCCTCTGCCTTCTGCACCGAGGAAGATGGGTCGGCGGGCTTGACATCCCTGACATGCTATTTACCCTTGCTGCTGTTTCGGCTTAATGTCAGTGCCTCAGTGGGCGTGGGGAGACCTAGGAGGCTCCTCTGGTGGCGAGTGATCCTCCCAGACGGGTCCAGTGGCAACTTGTCCCCAGGGGGTGAGTCCCCATCGAGGAGCTCCACACCGTTTCCCTCATCTGAAAGGTCAGCCATATTGACTGCCACTGCCTTTGGAAACATTCCCTCAGGGCCGCCCGATGAATCGGGTTGTCGCCGGATCACACAAAAAAGAAGCGCAGCGTACTGCCCCCATCCACGGACGTGCGCGTGGGGGGTGGCTTCCTCGATAACCTTGCGGAGTACTTGAAACCTCTGAACGCATTGTTGCTGGAGGGCCCTGCGGTGGCCCGGCGACTCGGGGTGCCGAACCACAGGGAGCGCTGCTAGGTCGACCCGACGACACTGCTCACCGATATCCTCGAGATGCGCTTGGCTCCTGAGATAAGGCGCTAGATGATGGTGAAGGCAGGAGTGATTCACTCGAAGAGTCTGGCGGAAGCATTCAAACTCTCCCTGGGTGAGTGACTCTGGCACATCAAAATCCGATTCTACGACCGGCCAAAACTTCTCGGGGAAGTGGAATGCTGAAAGAACGGTCCAGAAGCTCCATGACTCTGGATCGGATCCCGGACCTAGCTTCCCCTGCTCGTTCACTGAGGATGGTCGGGGAACTGGCAATGGGGCCAAGGCAGGTCGTCGGGCCGGTGAGCTGGCCGACAGGGAATGCGGCAAACATGCCCATTGGCCGCTGATCCCTGAGTCATCCTCCAAGGGCTTCAGTTCCCTGGCTGCCACGTCACAATAGGATGGGTCAGCGAATGGGCCCCCTGTCACAGTGTCAGTGCTCGCTAAGGGTTTTTCACTTCACGGCTCTTCCGTTGATCCCCAGAAAAGTACCCCACCCTCCTTGATAGGGGCGGAAGGTGCTTCCAGGGAGGCCAGTGGCAACTGCGGGTTTGACCCCTAGGGTATGCCAAGTCCTCGTCCTCCTATATATGCCTTCGGAGGGAGGAGGGAATCATATAGATCTCACATTCGGGGAGTAAGAGACTAACGCTCCACGTCCCCATCCCTTCCCTCAACTCGAAGGGTTGGGGGGAAGGTTCAATCATCGAGTTGTACTCCGCCTCAGAATCCGAGAAACAGACTGGTCTAATTTCCGTTTGGACTCCCCTGACATTCCTCTTACGGCGACAACGGCCGGCCTTCCTACCCCTAGGTGGCTCCTCAGGGTAAGGATGATTTCCGTTATGGAGTCCCCTAGCCACAACAGACCTGGGGCAGAGGGAACTGAAGGCTGGGGTGCGAGAAGCACCGGGACATATGATGAAAGGGACATGGGGAGGACCTCCATGTGAGTGAGTGACATGATACGCAATGGATCCATACTCGCGGTCAGCAGTAGGGGGAGTGACCTCATACCCAATACAGTGGGTGTTGGAAAGAGTCATACCCGGAGCATAGTCGTCACGAAGAAGCCTTCGGCTTTCCAGGTCAGTGGCATGGAATGAGCCTTCATGGTGGGTGGCACTACCGCGGATTGGTCCGCGGTGGCCATTGCCAGTGCCTGCGATCGGGATATTTGACCCAACTTGCCTGTAGGGCGGTCGGGGTTTCGATCCTAGTTAGGCATGTTGCTTCCCCTACTCAACGTGTGCGGGGGTCTGGTACTAGGCGTCAGCAGTGGCTCGGGAAACAGTGGCTGCTGAGATTGGTGCCCCAGGACGGGCATTCTCTTCCGCTCGTGCCTGACGCTGGCATCGGGTAAGATGGGTTGGAGCCGGTGGTGCGGTTATGAAGATTGCATACTCCTCAGCTCAGGGAGTCGAGCAGCGATGTCGATGCAGCCTAGCGGGGGTTCTTTCCGTTAACCCCTGGGACGGGTCTCCGATCGGGTGAACCCGGACATCCCCCACCTCATTGGCATAGGGGAGGGATGTGTCAAGGTGCTCCGGGGATAGGCTCCCGAAACGGTTGAACGCCAGAGTGGGGATCAGCGGCTCCCTGCGCGGCCCTCAGGGGCGGCGATGGTGGTGAGGTGCAGCCGCCTCTAGATCCAAATGTGCCATGCCCCTGGTGGGGATGATCCCTTCCTCGTCATACCTACGAACCATGTCGTTGAT
Organism: Viscum album; assembly: GCA_963277665.1. NCBI lineage: Eukaryota > Viridiplantae > Streptophyta > Magnoliopsida > Santalales > Viscaceae > Viscum > Viscum album. The sequence goes on along the minus strand of OY728138.1, from coordinate 51,619,021 downwards.
CACCCTCCGCTGGATGATTTCTGACGGGGAGAGGGGGCGTGGGCACCCGGCAGCTACGGTGGCCGAAGTCAAAGCGACTGTGGAAAATGTGGGACCGTGCGGGGTAGCTGCGTTGGTACTGCCCCTGCCTCTACGCCGATGTGAAGGTGGTGATCGAGCTCCGAATGCAGTGATCTGATTCCTGGAAGCAGTGAGATGAACTGATTAGCATCAACAGGAAAAGAGATCAACGACCAAATCCCAGCGTCATTCCGTCTTCCATAGTCGGTGGGAGGGATCCATGCGGACGACGTCGCAGAACGGAGTGGTCAACATCCTAACGACCTCGACCCCTGGTGGGTTTTACGTCCTGGTGAGGGTTACCCGAACCTGGTGACATGCTAATATTCCGAACCCCCGACCTCTACCATTCACTGTGTTGAGGAGAAAAACATCACGTCGGGTTCACCATTTTATTGTTTCTGATGCTTTCGCCGGGGTACGCGCATCCGTCTGTGGGGAGGACATGCTACTTGTTACCCCACATTCCCGCTTTCCAAAGGCGGGCATCATCTGTTCCTTGTTCAGGGACGTCTAATCCTTGACCGAAACCAGGATGATGGGATGTCGGTTCTTCCTTCCGTGGATTCCTCCTCGGAGCTCATCACCTAGTCGGAGTCTCCCTCATAGATTTATGACGGGTTTGTGAAGCTCATTCCCAGCGCCATATCTACATGGACGCCAGTTAATTATGCTGCTTCCGTCAAGATGGTCCAAGGGGTCTTGTCAGGGTAGCAACCTTCGGTGAGGAGAATGGTCACGTTGGGGTGTCGTTGGCATGTCTGTCTTCTGTCCCTTATCACAGGGCTTCTCGAGGGTGCGAAATCCCGAGGGATCCCACATCAAATGCGGGGAATGTGTACCATTTGAGGTTTTCCTCTGCTTCCCATTTTAACACGGGGTATGTCGCAAGTTTAACGTCTTGCGGAGACAGATCAGGTTGATTGACCCATAGGGGGGACACCGATGTTGGGTCCAGCATGTGGGTGGCTTCCCATATGTCATGGAGTGGGATGGGGTGGCATGATCTCACCGAGATGTGGCGGCCTGGGTAAAGATCAGGATGGATGGTGGAGTGATGGGATTGAACCTCGTGGAGGCTTCCTACGTATCCCCATGGCAGGGAATCAATGTCCGCATAGTTTGGTGGTACGGTGGGACACCTGGAGAGGCGACTAGTGAGAATGAACGCATGGATTGGAGCCTGGAGGAAGTAAGATCTCTGGGCTAGGGCATGAGCTTCCCAAAGAACGTGGGCTTAGGGGGGAAGTTAGGATGAGACGTGGGTGTGAGACATGGGGCTTATGTTTTGAGATGGCCCAGGAGGGGGAATACAGTTTAATGTCATGTGGGACGAGATGCAGTTTAACGTCATGCGGGACGATGGAATACATTTTAACGTCATGCGGGATGAGATACAGTTTAGCATCATGCGGGACGAGGGCATACAGTTTAACGTTATGCGGGATGAGGGATTTGGGTCTTACGCTCTGAGGCGGACAATGGTGGTCAGGGAACCGACGTAGAGAGGTCGGGACAACCGGGTGGGGGGATTGAACCTCGTGGAGGCATCCTACGTACCATGCGTTAGCACGGATCAAAGTCCACGTAGTTCGCTGGCATGGGGCTTATGCTCTGAGGTGGCCCATCGGAGGAATTCATGGTTGATGCGCACTCTAAGCCCACGTGAGTCATGCTCGGTGTGGGAAACAAGAGGCAGTAGGGACCAGACGATTACGTCGCGAAGGGAGCGTCCGTGAGAAGCAGAATGGGGCTCACACATTGAGCGTCCCAAAGAGGAAACATGGGCTTACACGTGGTTAGCAGCACCGGGTTTCGGGGCTTACTCCAGGGTGGAGGCCCGTGATGTGACAAAGCACAGTGGGAAAGGGACTCCACTGGCCTTGGAAGGGGGGAAGTACGGAGATGCACGAGTGCAACCTTCTGTAAGAGAGGCTAGGGGCTTACGCTCTGAGGCAGCCCTTCCCCCGCGGACAAACGCCACTCCGACAAGGAGTATCTCATTCCATGCGAGGAAGAGTCCATTCCTGTGGAAAAGAGAGGTGTAAAAAATGTCTGAGATGGGGGGACCCTGCGTGCGAAGCACGGGGTCAGACCACAGTTTAATATCATGTGTTAAGGATAGGGTTCATAGCAGTTTAACATCATGTAGCTTGGATGATGTGGGTTCACTCCACAACCCTAGGGCTTACATGCCCAACGCCCTCTACCCCTTGTGGGAGGGAAGGAATCTGAAAGGCCGTGGTGAAGGGGGGCCACAGGGCAAACCACTGGGGGTCCACGTTAGTGTGGCTATGTGAAGAAGCAATAGCCATTAGCGTGCGTATGCAGAGAAGCATAAGGCAAAGTAGCGCAACGGGAAACACCGCCCAAGGGACCTTGAGGTTACTTCGTACGAGCCTGGAAGGCTATACGGGAAAACAACACATGGCGCACATGCCCGGCAGGGAAGATATCACGTGCCGGCACAGAAAGGCATCCAATGGGCGTCAAGGTATAGGGGTCTTGGGTGTTGCACGCAAAAGGAAGGTTTGCGCGCAAAACACCGGGATGGTGCGCAATAGGGCCAACATATTGCACGGATTGGGGATTGCGCGTTAGGGACAATGATCGCGCGCAAGGGAAGCAACGAGAGGAGGAGGCAAATTCACTGAAGCCGGTGGAGTTATGTGCAAAGGCGAACCCCGAGGCAAAGTTTCATGAAAAGGGGAATTACCTAGATGTCATATTGCGCGCGGGGAGAGTCGAATTGCGCACACGATAGCTGATCCGAATTCCGCAACCCCCAACCGTTCGTGGTCTCCGCCTATTTATAGGCATCGGCCGGTGTGAAATCTAGGTAGCGCGTGAAATCTTCCACGCCAAGAGCCGTCAGTGCGCAAAATATCACCGCGCAGAACCGGGGCACACAAATATTGCGCGCCTCATAGGCTCGATTACGTGAATCCCGGGGATACTTCGCGCGCACAACATTATTTCACGTGGATCCTCCTTTATTTCGTGCACCGCTTCCCGGGCCTCCAGATCAGGTCTTTGATTCCGAATATGACTTCATTTCATCATTTTGAAACTTCCTCCAGGAGTTAAGGATTTTTTGGCATCTACACCATCATCAAATACTATCAGAGAAGGATTGAATTCTCCAACGAGGATGGATGGCGTGTGAGTTTTTTTGGGGATCGGAGTTATCAGGTGGGGAGTCGACATCTGGAGAAACTCCTTTCTATGCTAGACAGGGTGTCATTGGAGTCGGAGGATGCAGGAATGATGGATGTCCCAGAGGTCGTACGATAATTATCTGATGTCTTTCCCGATGAGGTTGTGACTCACTCCCCTCGACCTGACGTTGAGTTTGGGATAAAATTATAGCATGGTGCCCACCCAAACTTGATGGGTCCTTATCAGATGTCACCTTCTGAGTTACATGAGTTGCGGATTCAGATTGATGATCTGATAAGGAAGGGCTTTGTTCGACCCAGCGTGTCGCCATGGGGTGCTCTAGTTTTTTTCATAAAGAAATCATACGGTAGCATATGGCTGTGCATAGACTACCGATGGTTGAATCAGGTGACGGTCAAGATTCGTTACCCCCTCTCGAGGATAGAAGATCTATTCGACCAGCTAAGGGGAGCAGGTTGGTTCTCTAAGATTGATCTACGGTCTGGATACCACCATTTGAGAGTGAAGGAAGGTGATATCTCGAAGATGGATTTCAGGTGCAGATATGGAAACTTTGAGTTCGTAGTCATGCTGTTTGGCATTATGAACGCACCAGTTAAGTTCATGAACCTCATGAACTCTGTCTTCCGAGAGTTTCTAGACCAGTTCATTGTAGTGTTCATCGACGACATCCTTATCTACTCAAGATCACAGGAAGAGCACGTTGAGAATCTTAGGGCAGTTTTGGGAGTCCTTCGACACAACCATCATAATGGGAAACTATCTAAGTGAATGTTCTTGATGCGAGAAGTAAATTTCCTTTGACATGTAGTGTCTCAAAAGGGAATAGCAGTACACTCGTCAAAGGTCGAGGCAGTGGTTTCATGGGTAGCACCCAAGAATGTTGTGGAAGTTCGCAGTTTCCTGGGTTTGGCATGCTATTGCCAGAGGTTTGTTCCCGACTTCTCTCGAGTTGCAGATCCATTGACAGCTTTGACTAGGAAAGGACATGCCTTCGTGTAGAGCGCCCAGTGCCAGACAGCTTTTGGCTACCTAAAGGAGAAGCTAGTTAGTGCTCCAATACTCAGATACCAGAGGAAGGGGTGTTGTTTGAAGTGTTCTGTGATGTTTCTGGCCTTGGGTTGGGATGTGTGCTGATGTAGTAACGAGGAGTGATCTCTTATGGGTTTAGGCAGTTATGTCCTCATGAACATAACTATGCCACCCGCGATCTGGAACTTGAATCCATTGTGTTGGCATTGAAGTTGTGGCAGAATTATATCATCCGAGAGCGCTTTTTAGTCTTCTCAGATCACAAGATCTTGCGTTATGTATTTTCCCAACGAGATCTGAACTGGCGGCAGTGGATATGGGTTGAGCTCCTCTAAGACTACAACTTCGAGATCTCTTATACTAAGGGCAATCGTAATGTTGTGGCTGATGCCCTGAGCAGGAAATCACATAAAGAAGTTGTTCTGGAATCTGCAGATGCTTGGAGAGCGAGGGAAGTGTTAGAAGCCTTGCATTTGGATGCGAGGGTGGAAGGTGGAAGAGGCTATCTTTTTCAGATCACTGTAGTTTCCTCTTTATTGGTGTAGGTGGAAGAGTCTCAGTGGGGGGACTCAGAGGTAGAGGTGATGAGAGATCATGTTTATCAGGGAAATGCTCCTGAGGCATGGTCTGAGGATGGTCCGCATAAGATGTTTTTCCATGGGAGGTTGTTTGTTCCGGAGATGATGCGTAAAGGAGTTATCCGTGAGTTCCATGGCTCGACATTAGTGGTATATCTTGGGATCTCAAATATGTACCAAGGCCTGAGGGGATAGTTTTGGTGGCCCATGGTAAAACGGGTGGAGGTAGAGGTTGTGGCTAAGTACCTAGTGTGTTAGAAAGTGAAGGTTGAACACTGTTTCCCTGGAGGGTGGTTACAACCATTAGATGTTCCCGACTGGATGTGGGATGACATCTCAATGGACTTCGTCACAGGACTTCCTAGGGATCAGGGAGGCTATGATGCCATCTCGGTAGTGGTGGATTGGTTGACAAAATCAGCTCACTTCTTACCAATTAAGGAATCGAGCCCCGTGAGTACCTTAGCCCAGAGGTACATCGATGAGGTGGTGCAGTTGCATGAGATTACAATATCTATTGTCTCCGATCGAGACATGCAGTTTACCTCATGAGTCTTGAGGGGATTACAGCAGGCCTTTGGCACCCAGCTATGCCTTAGCAATTTTTTACACCCTCAGACAGATGGGAAGACAGAACAAATGATCCATACATTGGAAGACATGTTTTAGGCATGTGTTCTGGATTTTGGGGGATCATGGGTAGGAAACTTTCCTCTAGTGGAGTTTTCTTATAAAAATATATCCCACTCCACTATCAGCATGACACCGTTTGAGGCCTTATATAGAAGGTCGTTCCATTCACTCGTTTGCTGGAAAGAGATTGGGGAAGGAGCTGTTCGTGGGCCATAAGTTGTGCAGGGCACCACTGAGAAGGTTCAGCTCGTGCGTGAGAGGATGAAGGCAGCCCATGACTGGCGTAAGTCTTATGCTAATCATAGGAGGAGGCCTTTGGAGTTCTAGGTTGGAAGTCATGTGTTCTTGAAGGTTTCCCCTTGACGTGGGCAGAAAAGGATTTGGAAGGGGAGTAATCTCTCCCATACGTTTATCAGACCTTTCGAGGTGCTGTGACGAGTTGGTGAGGTGGCGTATCAGCTGGCGTTGCCACTTCAGTTGGAGAAAGTTCACAACATCTTTCACGTTTCCCAGATTCGTCGATATCTACTCGAGGACTACCATGTAATTGATTGGGGATGGTTAGATGTCAAAAAAGATGTGACCTTCATAGAACAACTGATCAAGATCGATGATCGTAAAGAGAAAGTGCTTTGTGGATGAACCATCCCCTTGGCTCGTGTGTTGTGGAGGCATGGTGGCCTCGAGGAGAGCACTTGGGAGAGGGAGGCCCAATTACGCGTTCAGTACCCAGAGGTGTTTTGACTTCCTTGTTGTTTGGTTTTGAGTTTTGTTGAGAGGTTTTACCTTGTTCTTTAGTATATAAAATACTTGTTTTGATTAGCTATTAGAAGATTTGTTACATGTTCTCCGTGTGTGTCCGAATGTGTGATGATGGGAAAACCTGACTACTAATCAGGACGCATTAATGTGGATGCGTATTAAACCCGTGCGGGCGAGTCAGTGCCACACAAAGCGGATAATATCCTAACATGTAAGAAGGGACTCCCGGTCTCATGTCTTCGATAATGTGATCCTTGTGTTCATTGTGTATGTTTGGGGTTGATAACTCTTGTGCGAGTATTCTTGGATGTAGGGGGGTTCTGTTCCAGCTTTCGAACAACTCAGGGGTTTTCCCATGAGAAGTATCTTTAGAGAGTGGTTGTTTGGACCCCTCTTTTCCCCTTTCTGTATAGTTCTTATATTCTTGAGGATGATAATATTTTGAGAAGTATCTGATGTAATGGCCCGGGGTTTTGGGGTCCATTAATTGGTGAAAATATGATTTTTGAGGTGTTCTGGGAGGTCGGGAAGGCCATCCCAGCTTCTCTATGAAGCTTAATACTCCTAGCGGTAGCCTTGGCCTACCGATAGCCTTGGCCTACTGCTAGCCTTAGCCAACCGCTAGCCTCACCCAACCGGTAGCTTGGTCTACCAGTAGCTCTTGTCTACCGGTAGCTCTTGCCAACCGGTATCTCTCGCCTACCGGTTGCTCTCGCCTACTTCCACCGGTTTTTCCAATATCACATTTTTTTTTCCACGAATTGGTTTTTAAACCGTGTTTTGAGCCCTTTAAGCCTATTTTAAAGCCCATTAATGACGATTTATTAAATGATTGCTGAGGTTCCCTCCTTAAATGAAAAACCATGCGTTGGCCATGCATTTAACCGCGTTTTCATAAATGCATGTAGGGCATCCTGTGAGGATTCCTTCCTTGGTTAAGGAGGTGTGTGTTGGTTTTAACTGCCCCGAAGGGCGGGGACCTTTTATGTTGGACGTGTGGGGTGGCCCATCCGCGTGGTCAACCCATGATCCCACTTCTTCCACAGTTTCGAGTTTTTCTCGCCATATCTTAATCATCCTGGGAATGCTGTATCTCATCCTTTATAACCTAAGGTCTTCTCTTCTCGTTGTTTTTCTCTTTTTCTCACCCTGTGCTCGGAGTACCCTTCCCCTCGATGAGTTGTACCCCCATTGCGAAGTTTTCCTTGATCGCATTCCATGGAATTCCTACTACTCCTGATTTCTAGTTTCTACGTGAGGTCGTAATATCGATCCTTGATCAATCATGTTGGAATCTTACCTTTGTATCTCCTCATTGTGTATCATTTGTGGTGGGTGTTCTATGGCTCCCACGAGGTAGTTAATAAATTCTATAATGAAGATAATAACAGGTTAATGAACAGGGACGAGGAAGTTTGTTAATGTTGTTACATGATTTTTATCCATTCTTTCCCTATGATGTTGTTATGAATTGAATGGGATTAGGACAACTGAAAATCACGGTCGTTGGGGGCCTTTGTCTGTGCACCTATGCTATGCCCTGTTTTATGTATTGTTTGGTGTTTGGGAATCATGTACGAATTGGTTAAACAGTTAAACTCAGCTGTTGAATATGAATTCCCATTACCTTGTGTGATCACCCCATTTGAACTAAATAATATAGACGAATGAATTATGAATGTTGGGATAGATCAGTTATGGATGGGTGAACAGCGGGGCTGTGAATGGTGTGGTTGGAATGGCATGAGTTTTTGCGTGGATGTGGTGGTGTTTGGCAGCAGGGTTGCAGGTTGGGTTGCGAACATGAATAAGTGGAATGTTAATAACAAACTGGGTGGAATGGTAATGAATTAATGTGGGATAACAAATGGTTTTTAGGGTTTTTATTTGGTTCCAGTACTTTGAGGGATCTCACTGATCCCTTTGTTGTTGTGACTTCACAAGAGAACCGGGTGTGAATGCTTAAATTACTTGATGGTTTTCCTTCCTCATTTATTGTTGTTTTATCTGTATCTGTGCCTGTTAGTTTCCCAATAGTGATGGGATTAACTCATACTGAACGGTTATGAAATGATAAATTGAATAGGGAAGCCGTTAACTGTTTGTTGTGTGCCTGTTTTCTGAGGCATCAGTGCTTGTGCACCTGCTTGTATCTATTTGATGAGTCATAGGTTGGGCTGTGTGTTGATATATATATATATGTATCTGTATTTTTTGTGTTTAGTCGCACACCACCCACATTGGGCACTTAGTGTTGGACACCCCATCTTATGGAGAAGGGATGAGCAACTAGCTAGTGGTGGAAATGGTGGTGTGGGGTACCCAAATGTTTTGTTCTTTACTATTACATTACTGCTTGCGTTATTTGGTGAGTGTGGCCGGTGAGGTGGGATGGATTGATTCCTTGATAGATGTTGGTTCTTATGCTTCTCACGGGACTTTAGGATATCTCCCCACTTGTGCAAGAGAGCTATAGGTTTTCCTACTGATTATACTTTGTATTCTCACCCTACATTTACTTTCAGGTTGCCAGAAGGACTTTGGAGGCCGTGCGAGACCATACTAGTCTGGACGTTAGAGTTGCTGTTGGTCACTGTTAGTTTCTTCTTAGCCTTTTTCCTTCTTATTTGGTTTTTTACTTTGGAGTTATTTTACATTTTTCAGTTTTACTATTAAATCATGCATGTAGTTTGGTTTTCTTTTGAGTTTTCTATACATGGTGGTGTTTGGTGTTGACTCATTCTTTCTCCCAGTCTTGGTTAACTAAAAAGGGTAATGCCTCCTATATTGTGAAAATGTTATACCCTTGGTGCTAGTCGCTACTCCATGGCCTACTGGAGGTGGGACTCGGGGGTTCATTATCTCTTCTTCGACTTGAGGATGGAAGGGCATGGACCATTGCTGCCCCTTCTATCGTCCTGCTAAAGGCGGGTCATGACAATTTGATATTCCAAATAGTAAATCCTAATGGCTCAAAGGATTAAACCCACAACATCCAAAGTAGTATCGTTCAATATCTACACCCATGCCTGCCCCAATGACATATGGATACATAGTCACACACCCAGGCACACAAACACGAGAACCCAATAATGTTATGTCATTGATCCAAGGAGATAATCCAAAATATTCATCATCACATAATATATATAATGGGAAACCCAAAGGGATATCACATATCCATGTTCATAGACTATGGTACCCCCCAAAAAATGTAAGAATATCTATATATATTCACACCCTAGATCCATGGAATTTTTCAAATGAATTTCACAACAATAAATATAGAATAATGGGAACACTAGATCTATAGAACTACTACCATGTTTCCCAAAATATGTATAAAAAATTTCCACACTAGATCCATGGAACTAAACCCGTGGCCCCCTTTCCATATATAAATAATCAGACAGTCAAACTATTTCATTAATAGAGTTAAAAATTTAAATCATGCCTTAAATCATAGGATACATATGAATCATCCATAAAAATTAAAATAATCACTAAAAACCCCTTTATAAGGGGAAAATACTATTAATCAGAGGTAACACATTCCTCAGTCTCAACCTAAATACAAAGTGGCCACTATGGAATCCCTATTTTTACTTGATCTAACATTAGGGTTTATGGAATCACCCAATTCTAAGACAAACAAGTCCATCATCACTTATAATATATGGAAAAATCATAATGAGCCTATCTAGGTCCATTATGTACATTCATCCCATGATCGTCTCATCTAGCAGTAACTCTTTAAGGAATATCAAAATCTCATAAGTCTAACATGGGTTAAATATTCCAATTCGTAACTTATCCATACTCATGTGGTATATCAGAGTATATTAGTTCCACTATATTTGAAGAATTATTTATGATGTTACTCTCATGATGTTTCATGTAACACAAGGTTCATGATTATAATTATACAGCCTACCATCAACCACAATGATGTCCATTTAGTGCTCGAGGTCCCATTAGTGTCCTTGAACTCTCACTAATATAATTCATAGGAATTCCATCCCAAATATATTTAATTATTTTCATTTTTATGATATGGTTTGTTTAAATAAATAATGCCAATCTCCATTACAGATAGACAACCTATCACTTTTCATATTAAATTATTAAATAAAACTACAAAAACCATAGAGAATTGCATTGGTAACCCATACCCCAATATAAAGTCTCTTTGTTATTTATCTTTAGAAATTATAATCATGGTCTAATATCACAAGTTGTAATCCCCATCCAACTAACCACCCATCACAAATTTAATTCCATGTGACATCAGCTCACCCGAACTATGACCAACAACCCACTAATGTTATGAAACACATCAGTGAAAAAATTATATGAAAAATTATTATAAAAAAACACTTAAATAATAATTATGTTAATCCAATTATGAAAAAAAATAATAGGATAATATAACTTCAGTGGATTACCTCCACCAAAACATTGATGGACTATGTGAAAACAACGTCTCATATATTCTTCTTTGAAATCTGAGCAAGAGAACTAATTTAAATGACAATTATAAATTTAAATTTGAATTTTCTTTTGTTAAAAACAATTATAAAATTTAAAATATATTATACCTCAATCAAACAAACATGTGACGTCAGTAAATTATCCTCTTAGGACACCCACTAGCCACGCTTACCCAAAACCTCGTTCTTCTTAAGAGATTTAACTATGATTCAGTGAAATCATCACCAATTTGTAGGATGAAATCACCCAATATTTGAGGGACATAAATGAGTGGACAAGAATCTATTAGAATCATAGATGACACTATGAATACACTATGAAAATGAACCTGATACCACCCCTAATCATGGGAAACTAATAGAGAAAGAAATGGGTGAGAAGTTGGCAGAAGGTACCTCCTCAAATTTCCACTACTTGTAAAAAAATGAGGGGTTTAAAAAAAATCCCCCTCTTAAAAAAAACATTAGAAACCCTACTGGTTTTCTAGTCATCCCAGGTATGGTGTTGGGATAATACTTATTCCACTAACTAAATGATTAGTAATCATCATATAGTTTGCTGCATGTTGCTGATTTTTTTAGCCTTTCGACCCAATTTATTGATCAAAAGGGTACTCAACCACCATAATATCCTTGGAGTCTAAGAATATTCCCAAAAGAATATTTTATTTTTTATCAAAATATTAAAATAACTTTTTGAATCTAGGTTCTAAAAATTTACTAGCCACTAAAATGAAAAATTCAAATTCCTCATGAATATTATTCAACATGTCTATACATGGGGTGTAAACAATATGAAAACCACATGTCATAGTTTTAAGTATGGGTAGTGCCCTATGATAGTGGAAGAGTATGAGGATTATGATGATATTTTGGATAAATTTTGAAGTGAGTACTAGGATATATAACTATGTATCCTCGTTATTTATTTCCTTTTCCACACATTTACTATGTATATGATCATCCAATTAGATTATCTACTCATAGTGTATATATCTATGGATTATGACATGATAATTTATTATTTCATGATGTATATTATTTATTATGTATATCCTACTATTGTGCTTATATACCATACTTATATTGTTATCTATTATAGTTGTTTGTGTTATTTACATTTTTTTGTTTTATAATATTGAGGGCATCCTCTACCCATGAGAAATTATCCTACCATATCACCTAGTCCATAACATATGATGATTGTAGAGGAATTCCTTAAAATTTTGGTCCTTAATATTTAGATATATAGATGGGATCTAGAATGGTATATTACACATATGATTCATTAATCATATATAAGATCATTGAGCTATGTCAGCTCAACTCTGATCTTCTTAGTGATAATATTCCTTGAGAAAATGCTGTTTAAATAAAAAAATATAATTGTAAAAACTGATGGAAAAAGTTATTGTTTTATATAATGGATTATCCAAATAATTAAATTGATTGGGTATAAGATCTAATCATATAGTTAAAAATTTATCCTATGGTTTATAAAACCTATTGTACTATAACTGAAAAAATATATTTGTGTCATGTAAGACATACAATAGGATTCCAAACTCATAGGGTTTCCATAAGAGATGTATTAATACATGATTTTATGTCACAATTAGAATACCTTATGGATTGGTGGGAATAAATACCACCGATGAGGAAACCATGTATTAAGTTTGTTGATTTACCCCCTTCAATCAAAATTTAGAAATTCTAGTTTCACATCATTCAGTGATATATGGGGCTCAATGAGATATCATATATGCTTTGCCTCCTCATGTGCCCCAACAATAGAGATTTTTGAATTATAAGAATCAACCAAGAAAATTTGTGTTATTAAAACTCCATATGGTCTATCATTTATCAAGTATAACTACATTTAAATGACATCTATTACATGTAGGAAATATATTTAAAGAATATTACATTATCTATTCCATTATATAATGACAAATATAACTATTCAAGATATTTTTCAATTGAAAAATCTATAATAATGAATTAAAAATTGATTTTATTTTATATGAATCCCCTAAAAGAGTAGTTATATTATGTTTGTTGGGAAAACCTGTGAAATTTTTTATCATTGAAAGTAGTCCCCTAAAAATATCCTAGTAAATTTTTAGATTTCACTAAAACAACCCAAATTTGGAATATTCAGTATTCTGGAATTTTTTGAAATCTTATAAAATGCCACATCTATAAATAAAGAGACATGAAAAAGGAAATGTAGTGATTATAACACAATCTCTCACCCCTCATTCAGTGATATTTCAAGAGGTACCACCACTTAAGATGAAAATCCACTTTAAAATACAAAATCATTTATACAATATGGGTGGAAGGTATAAAGGCATTAGGAATTTGAGGAAGGTAAAATTTGAATATATTCTTTTCATCTATGACATACGATAGGATATTTCATATGTGCATTAAAAAATGATCCCCAATATTATTAGGGTAAATAAACCCAAAGATGAAACTTTTAAAAATCATCCCTTTTATTATTCATAACATTGATTGTTTGGATATACAATCAAAGATTATTTCATCTTCATGGAGTGTCTTTAGGAGATGTTGTCCAATGATTTGGAGGAGTTAGAAAAACTCAATACATGAGTAACATGTATATCAACCAATCCAATTATTTTTAATGAACACGATACCATGAATGAATGAAAATAATTTCCAGACAAATATATAATTTCTTGATAATTGAATGGATCAAAATTCAGAATCTTATGTGCATACATTAAATCACACATAAATAAACTATTAAACCAAATCCCTCATAACCCTATTGGTTTCTACTACCTATTTGATATCACAAAACTCTAACAATAGGAATAGAAAATGACTTCAGTGAATAATAAAGGAGTCGGAAAACCTATAGAAGTTTAAGATATGTAATAAATACTTATAATCAAACCACTAACATTTATATGACTAAAAATAATTAATTGGCAGTTAGATTATTTTTATGGTGAAGAATAAAGATATATTTTTTCTATATTTTACGGATAATTAAAATCTATATAAGGGAACATGAATAAAATTACACATCAATATCATATTATTTGGATGAACTTTAGGAATGGGAAATCACTTCTAGTGGATGCTCAATAATAAATGAGTCATCAATGATCATATTATATGGGTTACTAAAATAAGGAGAGAAATAATTTTAGGATCCTTCCAAGAACAGTATTCTAATTTAAGGATCCCTGATAAACCCCAAGAAAACGTTGACTCTAGTATCTCAGATCCAACCATCATTTATTAAATTTGAAAAAGAATTCAAAGATCACAATATAGTGGATCCAAAATCATATTAGTATTAGGAGAATTAATAAATACTTGATCCTTTCATTACATTAAATTATAACTTAGATCACATCATAAAAATATATAAACATTATTACTCCTCTATTACTTATACATAGATCAAATGTGGCATTTTTCTCAGTTTCCTGATTTTTTTTGAAAAAATATAAATGGGTGAGATCATATGTGTGGTAATAGATAATGTAAAATTGTATATAAGAATATAATTATCTATAAAGACTTAATATTACATGAATAAATAATCATATACATCATATTAATTTATACTAAAGAAAAAAAATTCAACAATGATAAAAATAGATGGCCACATGGATAAAAATAATAGATTGAATAATGATAAAATTTACAGTTCTAGACAATATAGAATCACCATCAAGGAAATATGCCATTAATTATTACTTAAATAGGTATAAATACACCAAATACCAAAACTATATTGTCTCATGATACCTATCAATCATTAAGGGGGTATATAATTCTAGGCCTTACTCATCACAAAATAATACCGATGTATTAATCATTTTGAAATAATAAATGAATAAATAATAGAATGAATAATGATGCATAATCAACCACTTATATAAAAAAGGATAAGTAATCAAAAATTAATTGTATTGATTGAATCTATATAACAATTGTTAGTATTTTCGCAGTCAATCAATTGGTTTAACTTCCAAAGTGAATAACTTCCAATAAGAATTATGAAATATTATGAATTCACAATGTATGAAGTAAAAAGTATATAGTAAATTAAATATGAAAAAAAACATAGAAATATCTAGTAAGGTATATAAAAAATAATTTATATAGGGAAAAAATAAATCGATAAAAATATTAAGTCATTATATAGAGAGAGATAGAGCGATAGAGAATATAAACACAGGAATGAAAAAGAGAATAAGAGACCCTTTAAACACAATGTAATGTTTTAACATTGAATTAATAAGAGATGTAGGGAAATAATTAATATCAAAAAAATAAAATTAAAACATTATGGTATTCATTAATGTTTTTTTAAGACTATAAATATAAGGGACGAATATAAATAATGAATCAATGCATGGACATATTAAGACGACAAAAGATAACCATTTTGAATATATTTAAGATATGAAATATAAAACAGTAAGAAAGGTTGATATGACTAGACTCACATTCATGGATGTAGTAAAAAATAAAAAATTCACCCATATTCATTGAGAAAAAGTTTGATTATTGGAGTATAACTCATATATATTTTACATTATTTCAACAATTGAATCTGTAGGTCTCATAAATTCACATAATACAAAACCTATATTATTAGTGTCTTTTGAGATTTTGTATATAAACAAACTATTCCACAACACTATGGATATTTCTCCATAGTCTCACAACACCAAACCCCTTTATTTATTTGTCTAATGCTACACTCTTCTTCATATCTTGGGGAATAAAAGATAAGAATGGGCTGCTACATTTGTTTTGAAAATTAAATATTTATAGAATAATTGAAATAAAAAAGGAGATATACTATGATGGTATAATTTAATGAAGTCTACTAAAATATATATAAATAAAAACATTATAAATAAAAGGTAATAAAATCCCCCCAAGAAAAAATATACATAGGATGATGTTTATCACCATTGGAACCTAATGAGTCCATGACCGTTTTTCCCTCACACTGTGTTTTTTGGTTGATCACATTGGGGATGATCATAATATTATAGTCTATATAAAAATAAAAAATGGGACAATTAAATCTGATTGTACCTTTAATGTAATTGACACAAAGTGTTGAGCTAGAGTCAATATTATCAATTGGAGATTTGAGGGCAGGACAATGGAAATCCCTTTAAAAATGGATCGAATTTCTACTTAAAACTAAATTATACTACCATAATATGAATTAAATCGAGGGTTCATTGTGACACTATGATTAATAATGACGCCCAATCTCTCATAATACTAATGTAAAAATTTTCATTCGGTGTTTATTTGAATGATTGAATGAGGAGGATACCACAAGACCCAATTAACAATATGACTATTATCCACTAGCATCTAAGGTTTAGAAATTTTGTAACCTCCTGAACCAAGTGCCACATACTGGTTCCCTGAGTTGGCTAGTCACATGACCACATGTTTGCCTCCCCATATGCCAGAAAATGCCGACTAGAAGTGAGGGTCTAGTATATTTAACATGGGGAGACTACACCCTCTTTATCAAAGTGTCCATATTGTTTAAATAAGTAAAAAAGCCAATAAAAATTAAATAATAACTAGAATAATACCATAACAAATATAGACTGTCATCACATGATAAACCAAAATATAAAAACAATATCCATAAAAAATATAAGATATTTCATGCCATATATGTGCCTAGTGAAAAATGAAAAACCAAAAATAAAGACATTGAAAACTCCCCAAATGGGTCCCAACATCACATCTAGTTCCCTCATCCATTCTTCGTCCCATCCCAGCCATCTAACATATCCCTATTACCCTAATAATATCCTAAAAACATTATGTCTATTGAAGTACTAATCAGGTAGCCCGAGTTGGATTTGAGTATAACTCCATAGGCCACTACCAATAGTTTCTAAATCAATATCCAGTCTATACCAATGTTTAAATTTACATAACGAATAAAAATCAATAAAAAAGTAAAAATTTGTCATATTACATTATTATTTAAATAACTACCTGAATTTTCCTTTATTCTGAATGAAATACAACCTATAAATACCTACTATCACATATTCCAATGTCTGAACCATATAACATAAGAAATAAAAATTCATTATATCATGTACATTAATCATTAATTTCAATTCAATTTCATTTCAAGGATACTTGGAACTACAATCCAACACCGATTTGTTTGGAATAGAACATCATATTTAGAACCCCATGGGTATTTGGAGAACCAGTACCTTCCATACAACCCCATGGCTATTTGGAGAATTAGTTTCTCTCCTATACCATAATATTCACATGCATTTATTTTGGAATATAACACCATGTCTAGAACCCCATGAGTATTTGTAGAACTAGTCCCTGTTCCACACTCCATTTATCAAATAGTGATATGTATATCACATTTATCACAATCATTATGGTTAATCAACATTATCCTATTTACCCAATATTCTCATTATGGTAAAATATTTCAATTTATCACAACAATCATTGTTCTTAATTTAAATCATAAGGAATAATATGAAAAACACAATATTAATCCATTTATCAAAATTTAATCATAATATTCATTAACCATGAAAGGTTAATGAAGCATCAATTTAATCCCAATTATCAATAATCCCATAATTATAATAATTGACCAATTTCATAATTCCTATGTTCTTCCAATTCCATAATCCAAATATCCAATCAATTATATAATTCTGATCATTAATTAATCAATTAATTAATCAAACTCAAGATTAAATTTCCAATTATGGAAATTAAAATTCTACAATTACAAACATGAAATTATATTTCAATGCTTTGGTAATTGGCATTTTGACTAGTTAACTCAAGGTTGATGATAGAAATTTTCCAAATCAAAAATCCCCAAATCGAAGAGGAATGATCAAAACCACAATAACATGGATAATCTAGGACCAATACCTAGGATTGAGATAAAAATGATTATGATCTATCAAAAACTTGATCTAAACCCAATACCAATAGTGGAAAACTCTTCCCTCTTCACCAGTAAAGAGAGAGAGAAAAGGAAACCAAAGAAAAAAAGTCATAACATGGGTAAAACACCAATCCTTAACAATTATATATGAATAAATTTATCCAAAACCATTGAGATGTTCTGTAGGGTTGAGTGGAGGAAGGATACATGAAGGAATAAACAAAAAATAAACCACATGTCCATTATAAAATTTATAATCATGGAATTATTCAACTAGTAATTCTCTTACACATCATGTAATCATTTTTAAAGGGATATGCTGAAAAAACCCATCACCTCGGGTGATTTTATCCACACATTTGGTAAATTTTCTAAAAATTATTTCTCAGCCCAAAAAACACAACATTAAATATTAAAACCACCTAAAACTCTATCCAAATAATTTCACACCTGTTCTTAACCTATAAAAAAACTCAAAAGGGAATGTACTTGTAAAAAGGATGGGGTATTAAAATCTCTCTTCTTATAACAGCATATCCTCAAGCTATTCTCCAAAGAATATCTCTGAATCTAAGGTAAATTGATAAGGATAGTTAGAATATATATCTACTTCTCTTCCACATGATTCCTATTGAAGATGAAAATGTATCCAAAATACTCAAACTATCGACATAGTCTTTCCACACAACACCTTATCACAACAATCCACAACATTAATCAGGTGATCCTCAAAGTATACATCTGTTTCAATCTAAAAAACATAACCATAGATAACAAGTGAAGGGTTGGGGTGATACCTCCAAAGCTGTGACACATGAAAAACATTGTTCATAGCACTTTATCTCTATAGAAGATCATAACGGTATGCCACCAACCTGATTCAACCCACAATCTCAAAAGGTCTAACAATCCTGGGAACCGACATTCCATGTTTCTAAATCCTATAACGGCCTAATCTAGGTGAAACCCAATGAAACAAAATACTACCCACTAAAATATCAAGAGGTCATCGATGTCTATCAGCATATGTGTTCTACCAACTATGAGCTATAAGAATATATTTCCAAATTATTTGAACCTTATCTGAGATTTCCTATACAAGACTTGATCCCAACTTATCTAATTCACCTACCATCATCTAACATAAGGGTGATATGCATGGCATACCATAATGAGAATCATATGGTGAAATCTAAATAGTATCTTGACAATTGTTGTTATTGGAAAACTCATTGAGTTAAAAATACTTGTACCATGACCCATCGAAATTGATAATGCATGCTTGAATCATATCCTCCAATACCTATATAGTATATTTTTTCTGCCCATATATCTATGGGTGGAAGTCCATACTAAGAAATACAAATAAACGAATCTCCTTATTCAATCCTTTATATAATATAGAAGTGAAGCATGAGTCATGGTGTGAAACTATTCTCTATATCTCCCCATGCATACAAACTATCTTCCATACATACATGTCCCCAAATAGACCTGCTAGTAAAATCTCATAGATAATAAATAAATGAGCTACCTTTATCAATTGTTCCTCAACCACCCAAGTAGATTCATTTTTATAAGGTTCCTTCAAAAGAACCACCAAAATGTCCATAGAAACTTCATAGAACATACATTCAAGAATGAGAAATTACTGAAACAAACCACCATGTCGTTGATTCTCATCCTTCACCTATTTTGAGATGTAGAATCATGCCACAAAAATAACAATATCCTTT
Organism: Viscum album; assembly: GCA_963277665.1. Lineage (NCBI taxonomy): Eukaryota > Viridiplantae > Streptophyta > Magnoliopsida > Santalales > Viscaceae > Viscum > Viscum album. Next base: position 51,599,571 of record OY728138.1, on the reverse strand, counting down.
TTCATGTCTGACCACCAATACTTTAGGCGTAGGTCACAATACATTTTATTCAAATCTGAATGCACTACCCATTTCAAGGCCTGAAATTTGTGCATAATATCCTCTCACATACTAATAATCGTAAAAACCTAATTCCTAACATAAAATATCTCAACCTTAACTATTGTAAAATTGTATGGTGAATCCCCACCTTAAAGGATATCCCTCTTGGAAAAAAAATCTGTAACCACATATTTCTTTTCCCTGATTTGGCTAAAAAAAAGTGGACTCAGAAGATAATGATATGATGGTCATCTACTCATGTCCCTCCCGAACAAAATCATGCAACTCATCTAGAAAATTCATCATCTTCCAATTATTTCTATACTTTTGAACTACTTGAGTATGTGTTTTGCAGCTCAAAATGTCATAAAAAATGATTCATTTCCCAATTGTATATAATATCTCAAAATTGAATGAATTCATATACTAAACCTACCCCCACTACCAGAGATTTATAGATCCCTGTGAAAAGATATAATTTAATCTATTGAGATCAATATATATAGAAAACGTTTTGCCCAATAATTAAGGCTATCAACACTTCAATGCACAACCCATTACAGCAAACTAAAGTTCATCCATAGGGTAATTATATTCAATTGGACTAAACATCTATAACCCATATACCACAAATCGATCTCCCTATATAAAATATACTCCGTTTACTATCCCATATGCATAACAAAACACTATGTACTCCTCACCTAGCTTGGGTAATATCAAGATTAGTGCATTAGTAAAATTCTTCCTAAAATAATTGAAATCACTCTCACATTCCCCAAACTATTAAAACAAAATAACCATCTTGGTCATGCCTAGAAGTAGTTTTTTCATATGGGAAACATTTTGAATGAACCTTAGATAGTAGACCTCTAAGCCTAAAAAACATTGAATATCAAAATCATTCTTGGGAAGCTCCCAAGATAACACTATCTTCACCTTCTATGGGTTCTTTGACACCCCATCCTATGAGATGATATACCTTCCCGATTGATCCAAAATTGATGGTTAGATAGTTTTTCATATAGTCAATTTACTCTTTGTAAAATCAGGATGATTTCAAGACGTTTGTAATTATCTTTTTGAGTCTCGGATTTCACAAATATTTCATCCTAAAAACTACCATAAACAGATTGAGGTATAAGTGTACAATTCGTTTCATTAAGGCCATAAACATAGCTGGGGAATTCATGGTACTGAATGCCATTACAACAAACTCATATAGTACATACCTAATTCTGTATCAATCCTCAGAATATTAGAGGGTTGACCTATTAGTTGACAATACCCCAATCTAAATTCAATCTTAAAGAAAATAAATAATCCTCTTAACTGCTCAAAGCGATCATCAATATGCGGAAGAGGGTACCAATTCTTCATTGTCATCCTGTTCAAATTCAGATAGTCACATCATAAGCAGATGGTTTTTAAAAACATCATAGGGAAAAAAAATTATAACCCCATGGTGATGTACTCGAACAAATAAATCCAGTATCCATCAAGTCCTATAACCAAGTCTGTATCCCTTTAAGCACTATTGGTTCCATTATATAATGCGGAATATAAAATGGTTAATCATCTGGAAATATATCAAGAGTTAAATCCACATATCTCTCAGGTGGAAGCCCTAATAAGTCCTCATGAAACCCTTCCATGTACCGGTCTACTATGGGTGAAAAGAAATACCACTTTCCTCCCCCATCATTTAGAAAAAAATTGATAACTGGGTGGTTAGGTACCCCAATTTCCAATGAACTAGTTCTATATACCCTGATTTGATATCCCACTCCCCGCAATGAATAGAACTATTACCCTCAAGAGACATAAAGGTCACTCTCCTATGATAACAATCAATGCGGACTCAATTCACTACTATCCAATCCTTACCCAATATCATGTCAAATCATCACATGTCAATTATGTAAAGATACCACAAGAAATAGTAGTTCCAAACCCCAAGAGAAAACCCATTTCATGAATATAAATCTCTCTAACATACCCCCAATTGTGTATTGATCGTCATAACCTCACTCAAAAACCCCATCGTTAGAAAAAAAATACTTCCATAAGATGGGAATATTTAAAATAATTAGAGGCTCCTGTAACAAATTAGGCACTAGAAACCATAGTCACTATAATAATAGTACCTCTAACTATTAATTGTCCAACCATGCTATCCCCAAGTGTAGGACGACTTATATGAAATTATCATGCCCTTATTCCATGTGCTACAGTATGAGTCTCCTGAAATGAACCACTCTACTGATATGGGTGGTCTTGACCAAATGTTTGATGTTCACTACCTCAATTGCCACCACCTGTAGAACTCCAACTACCAAGCTGATATGGGGTAGAATATTCCCATCGAGCACTTTGACACTGCCCAGATCCTTCATCATTAGCCACATATTGTGGGCTCTTACATAATCGTTGTAGATGTCTCACCCAACCGCAAGCTCGATACTGTACTTATGGTCAGGGGTACTATCTATATATGTGACCTTACCTACTGTACTAGTAGAATAGAACTCGATTAATGCCCTGAGAAACTAATCCTCCCCCCTTACCACTCCTCTTTCCACTACTCTGGTTAAAATTCTCATATCGATGCTTCCTACTCTCAAAAGACATTCCACCAGGTCACCCAATATAAATGACATATCCTTCACTAGAATATGCTTTCTGGTTCCCCTCAGAAATGAAATCATGATTCACAAGTTCAGAAAAATTCTTCAGCCTAAAGATGCTAATTGGAGACATAATTTAACATTTAATCCCATCCTAAAATTGTTTTACCACAGTCACCTCATCTCTAGAAAATTCCATAACAAAGAACTACAAATTAGTAATGTGAGAAGAATAGTACATCATTTACATACTCCCCTATGCCAACATCATAAACTCAACTTCTCTTTCCTTCCTGTGTGGCTCATGGAAATTTTTTTCTAATAACAACTCCTAAAATTCCATATTCTCCATATTTTTAAACTGTCCATCTTGAGTCTGAATTTCCAACAAAGACTTTTCTTGGCTAGGTAACATATAAGAAGTTTTATTGACTCTATTCTTAGCAGGAGTCTCCAAATGGTCAAGGATAATATAGATAGACACGATCCAGAACTTAGCTACCTTAGGTCTACCCTCCCCAAAGAATGTCAATGGTTGGTACAATTGTAACTCTATTGTCAGTTCAGACATAATCTTCATAACCTGACCATATCCACTTTCCATAAATTACATAAAGTAATAAAATTTCTCATGGAACTGCTATGCCAGTCCTTCACACATAATTATTGGGGAATTAGTTTCCACTGCTGGAGGATCATTTAGAGCTATGTCATCCTATTATCCAATCAATAATTTCCATCATGGAGGCATATCTTAAAAATTCAAAACACACATTGTAGGACATAATACACGACATTATCATATTTATCATGTCGGGTACATATAAATTCATACAATTAATTTCCCCATACTCCACCATGTTTTCAAAAATGATGCACTATCACTGCCCTCAACCATCGCTCAACCATGTCATGGCAGACATAGGTTAGAATTTTTCAAAAATTCATGTTCCTCTTCAAAAACCCATTAATACATTTCATTTATCATATTTATCATCATTTTAAATTTTCAATTTATCATTAAACACTATTTCTATTATTTTTTTACACTAGTAAATATAAGCATTTTCATTTAAACAGATCACCCAAATCCTTATTTTTTGTGCATGCCTAAAATGATGCATGTAACAATAGTTCCTTAGTGACTAGTATGACACATGTATACACAAATTTCATTCGACATCTGGATATGAATAAAATCATAATTATTAATAAAATCACAAAACAAGTGTGTCACCCTAGGTGATATAACATCAACTAAAACAGAAAACATCAATAATAACAATCTGACTCTAGGTACTTGGGCGGCCCCATTCCTGGGTTATCTACTCCTACACATGAGCTCATGATAAAGGAACAAATAATCCTACTACCTTGTCTATATTTCCAAAATATTAAGGAAATATATACGAAAATGAAACTTTTCCCTCTCACACTACCTTGTAACATCCTGACTTGGGTGTCACATATCGGTGCCCCATTCCAGTTGGTCACCTAACCTCAGGTGAGCCTCTTCATATTCCATAGGCTATTGACTAGAAGTGAGGGTATAATATACGTAACATGGGGATACTATACCCTCTTTATCAAAGAAGCACAATATCAAGAATAAGTATACAATAGCCAAAATATAATAACCAATAACATGAATAATACCATGACTAATACACACCAGTTTCTCATGATACAATAATATAGAAAAACAACATCTATATTAAAATAATAGATATGTGACTCCATATATGTGTCTAGTGTCAAATGAAAAACCAAAAATAAAGACACTAGTGACTCCCTATGTGGGTCTCGACATCGCGTCCAATTCCCACATCCATGATCTATCCAAACTCATCAATTTATCATAGTTATCATTCCCTTGTCCTATCCTCCAAACTTGAAGTCTGGTCAGGTATAAATCAGGCAGCGTATGTAGGGTCTGAGTACCACTCAGTAGAAAACCACCAATAATGTCTAAAATAATATATAGTATAAAATAGTGTATATTGTTGTATAAAGAATAAAATAAAATATATAAAGTAAAAAAGGTTTCACATTCCATTATTCTTTAATTAACCACATTAATTTTCCTAGGTTCACAATTACACCGAATCAATCAATACCTATATTAGCCCATTCTAGTGTCCAAACCATATGACATAGGAAATCACTATTTATTATATCATGGTTATTCATCATTCATTTCAATTCAATCTGATTTTCTAGCTATTTGGAACTCCAGTCAAATTCAAATATTTTGGTGCTAGAACATCATGTATATAACACCATGGGTATTTAGTGAATCAATCCCTATCCCACACCCCATGGTATTTGGAGCATCAGTCCCGGTCCAATACAATAATACTCAATTGCATGAATTTGTTCCTAGAACTCCATGTCTAGTACTCCATGAGTATTTAGAGCATCAATCCCAATCCTACTCCCAATTTATCAATAAATAAAACATATATCAAAAATATCACAATCACCAAGGTTAATCATCATTAAGATTCTTACCCAACATTCCCATTATGGTGAACTATTTCAATTAATCACAACAATTATGGATCTTCATTTAAATCGCAAGGAATAATAGGAAAAAATTACTATTAGACCATTTATCAACATTTAATCTAAATATTCATTAACCCTATAAGGTTAATCCAACAAAACAATTAATCCCAATTATTAACAATCCCATAATTCCTCTAATTTAACAATTTCATAATTATTATATTCTACTAATTATATTATCCCAATATCCTATAAATTTCATAATTCTATTCATTAATTAATAAAATAATTAATCTATTTATAGAGATAATTTCCAAACATGGTGATTGAAATTACACAATTACATGTATGAAATTGCAATTCAATACTATGGAAATTGACTTTAGACCACCTACCTCAAGGTTGTTGGTAGATGTTTATCCAAACCATAAATCCTCAACTTGAGGCAAAATGATCAAAACCACAATGGAGTAGAAGATCTAGTCAAATACCTAAGATCAAGATAAAAAAGGAAAAATATCTATCAAAACATAGATCTAAAACCGAATGATAACATAGGAAAACTCATCCCTCTTTAACAAGAAAGAGAGATACGGAAAGAAACCAAAAGGAAAAGAATTACCAGGGGTCAAGTGCCATTCCATAACAATTAGAGATGAATAAATTTCTCCAAAGATACAGATATTCCCCCTAAGGTTGAATGGATAAAGGATTTATAAAGGAATAAAAACAAAATGAACTGCATTTACCTCTAAAAATTTCTACTCGGGGAACTAAATGATGTATAATTCCATTACATGTCAGGTAATCATTATTAAAGTGTTATATTAAAAAACTTATCACCTCTCGTGATTTTAACCTAACTAAAAATTTATATTTCATGGTATCCATTTACATATTATTTAAATTTTCTACAAGACAATTTTTAGACCAAAAAATTATAATTTAAGATCTAAACCACATGTAAAGACTTCTAAACCATTTCAGTCCCTTGACAACCCTAGAACAGAAAAACTAAAAGGGGAACATGCCTAAAAAATGATGGGATCTTAAAAATATCCATAAAATTAAAAAAATTACCTTATAGGATGGCCATATGTTGAATTATATCTCATGTTTTATTCTTAATAAAATAAAAGGACTAAAATGCACCATTAATTATTTCAATAGTTTATAAAATATCATATTACTCAACTCCCTACAACAAGAGATAATTTATATGTTCTACCTCTTCTTAAAGATAGATCAATTATATAAAACCAAACCAATAGGAGGATATCAATGAATCCCTTTTGGAGAATGATACACAATATATCTATAAGAAAATTTCAGATAAATGATACACAATCACCTTCCCTGAAAATATTCTCAACAAGATCGATATATGATAGAGTAATGTAGTTAAAAAATGTGAACACCTTTCCATTGAATTGAAGCATAAATAGGGTTATCATAGTTACAGGAATTATATAACAAAAGCATTACTTATTATGTATACATACATCCCAAAAAATATTACCCTAATACTCAATTCCTATGCATTCTTGTCTGGTCTGCTGGTATCTCTTCAAGCTAAACAGACCCGAACTTGGGGCCTTGAAAAAAACACATTATTGGTTCTTTAATCATTTTTATAAGGTTTAATATATACATATTATTCTGATTAGGAAAAACAATGGTGAAGGAAAGGTTAATAATGGAGTTATTGAAGCTTATGTTTGGGTCTCGGTAGAGAGGGAAGCAAATAGGATACACCGACTAATTATCAAAAAAATGACACATATCATATTATAGTAATCCATTTCATATGATCACACATGAAGTAAATATATCCCTAATATCTAAACCATAATAAGATAGGAAAAGGAGGGATTATGTTCATAGTCATCATAATCTCTTTTGTACATTGATGTAGTGAATGACACCCACAACGTGTCACCTGTGATGACCTCTTAGAAAAAACAAGTAACTTGGCCTATATTGAAGCATGCTGGTTATGATGGATGATACCTCATTTAATAGTTTAGTGAGAAAGTAATATTTTCAATGTTTAATATATCCTATCTTATAGCCAAGGATTCTTGGAAAAGGCATTCAAAATGGATTCAATTATTGTAATGACCCCATTATGAACACCAATGTATGCCTAAATGTGCATTTGAATAGAAGCTAAGACATGAACTAAAAGATTAAATATTTTATTCATACTCACCCATGCCCCAATTAAAGAAAACATAATATTAATAAGGTATTTGGATAGAAAAAATGATTTGGGACATCCATTCAATTAAAATTGAACATAATCTCCAATGAATAGATGAGAAATACCTGGAATTCCCTGCATACATTCTAAGGATCAATAGACCCCATGTGTGGATAATTTATCATATGATGAGAATTTGGTTATGAGAACATAATCAAGGATATTATCATAACAAAATGAAATCATTACCAAATAAATAATGATCATGAATCATGAATAATGACATCCAGATTCAATCATAATATAAGACATGAGTTAATGAAACGTGAAAAATTGGCTCCAGAAAAATTAGACAAGAAAATGATAATCGAAAAAATATATGATTAAAAATACCCTTTCACAAGAAAATAGGTCTATGAGAGGGTCACCTTGAAATCATAACATATATATCAATGTATAAATATGTGGTAATATGGGGAAATAAATATTAGCCATGGGGAATAAAATAGTCTTGTTGTGAAATCATAAAAAACGAATATAATAACATTATAGACATATAAATAAGATCCCACCATAATATTATGAATATTTCAATAGTTTCTACACTTGATATTTTGAATATTACATTTTTTTTCCATTCATAACACTATGAGCATTATAATAAGGTCCACACTTAATAATGTGCACATTTTAATAAGTTCCACACATCACATTATTGATATTTCAATAAGGTCCATGCTTAAAGTAATTATATTAGGAGAAATAATTATTTATAGAATATATTGAAGTTCCATATGGGGAACAACCATCATATTATGAATAACCAAACACATGTCTACCATTTTAATAAGAAACCATTCATAATTCCATCACATCATTATCATCCCAAGAGAAATAAAAATATTTTGTGACATTTTCTAGAATACATGATTATAATCTATCCATAGAAAAAAGTATTGATTTTATAATCATATAACATCCATAGGAAAACATAAGATACATTAAATAATTTTTAATTTAATGAAAAACAAATATAAAGGATCATTAAAAAATTCCTTGAAAAATAATTAGAAACATCTATAACATCTAAAAAAAATTATTTTAGTAGAAAATAAATTTAAATAAAACGGTAATAATAATTTCATTAGAAAACCATGTATACCATTAAATTAATATTTTTAAATAAAAATGAATAAGTATTTTACAAATTATGTTCATGCACTAATTATTTAAAAATTAAATTATTTTCACACTTTGGGGAAAAAATTCAAATCAATAAAAAATGTCACATAAAGAAAAAATTTAAAGTGATTAATTTAAAATCCATGTAAAGAAATTAATAATTAATATAAAATGACTTTAATAAATCATTTAATTTTATAAAATGTTATCAATAACCCAACAAAAAGAATATGGTTATGGATGAGAAATATTCTTGAAAAAAGACAAGGGATAAGGTTGACTCCACATTGAAACATCCTTTAGATTTAATTTTGATCCAAAGTGAGTTGAATTGGTATAATAGATTATAAATCCATGATTTCATGAACCAACCTTGGGTTCCATCCAACCCAGCACCTGACCATGCACATGGAATGGCTGAAAGGGCATTTCTAATCCCTATGTGCTGGAAACTAGTGCTCAAATATCAATAAAATACATTGGGAATGATTTCACCTGATTTCATAACCATGAATAACCCCAGGTAATAAATATGACATAACTGAATAACCCAAACCAAACATGGTACACAAATTTTTAGATTAAGGGTTTTACAATCATAACCAAAAAACATAATACTAAAACGGAAAGGGAAAAAAGCATACCAAAAACCTCCATGCAACATGAGGGGTATCATCATCAAGCCACCACCACCATTACCTGAAACATGCAGAACACTAGAAACCTAAGCCGCTGACATATCCATGACTCAACTTTCTATTACTTGGGTCATATATAAAGAATTCTACATACTCCCAATGGTGTATGTAGGGTGTGAACTGAAGACCAGTAGGATACCATACAAAATAAAGGACTCCATTCTACAATATTATAAAACAATTTAACATGCCCAGTATTGTAAAATCCTTTGAAACATTTTTATGATATTTTTAAAGAAAACACATTTTTTGTACCGCATTTATAAAGGTAATATTTCTAAAGTATTATTTTACTAAGATAAACGTTCTTTAAAATGAAAAACAATCAATTTCCACCATAGGCCGACGTATGACACTACATAACGTAAGTTTCATGTCATGAGAGATAAGCATGGGTAAATCCATAAGGTTAATCGAGTTCAATTGAGGCACTAGAATCTTGTTCCTCGGTGAAACATGGTTTAGAAACCAGAACTATCAGATTTCATATGCACAATCCACTTGGAGGGGACACCCCAGGGTCCATGTGGTCTCCCATCATAATTCATGTTCAGTTAGTGTTGTAATCGTCAATCCAGATAAGTGAAACTGGGAATTTACACCTCTCTTTAACAACTATAATAGATCTAGTCATTCCACATAGATACCTGATATTCCATTTGTGCACAAATTATCATTTAACTTGTTAAATAAAACTCCCTTTCACATACACATTCCAAAATGTAACAACCCAAGATTTTATGAGAATCAATTTTTTTTAATTTCATTGATGTCTTGTGTTTTACGTTACACAAAAATTAACTTGTTCTATACTCAACACCGTATTAACTTGTAGTATACGCAACAATATTCTTGGCTCATGTTACACACAATTTTAAGTTCATTTTGTAGAAATTAGTCTACGCAAAATTATGTATAGATTTTTTAATGTATAAATGAAATAAGTTTTTATTATGTTATATGCAACAAAAAATGGATCTTGCACTATGCACAACCTTGACTTGGCTTGCAATACATGCAATCGCGACCTTCCTCGATAGCGTGTGTAGTACGCAATACCAGGTTTCAATAAACAACGATATATTGTTATAATATTATTATGAACTAGCCAGTATGAATAGTAGTTTCTACATTTTGAATTTTATGTCATTATAATTCCTCTAACACATTTTGTATAACATGGTATGAGAACAAAATAAAGTTTTCTGGTAAAATAATTATTTTTAAAAAAATGCAGTTTTGCGGCCTTTTGATGGCGCACCCACATTAAATTTATTTTTTGACATGTTTATAAGTTCAATTTGAAGAAATAAAATTCTTCTTTAGAATCAGGATATAAAAATTTACTTTGGATAAATTTTTCTTATTATTCTGATAAGTTTCATATTTTAATGAATAGTAAAAACACGCTATATTTTTTTTATTAAAACCATATTTTTTCATCACAATAGTTTATAGGGTTAAATGATAATATTAAATGGTTTTAAAGTGTAAATAGAATATATTTTTACCATTTAATATAATTTATGTCATTACTATTAATTTTACATTGAATTCATAGGAAAAACATTTCAATATTTGGCAATGTTATAAATTTTAAAACCCGTTTTCTTAACAACAAGATTAATTTTTAATTAATTACTGCAAATTCTGTGTTTTGAATTTTGAAAAATAGATTCCATATTTGAATCCAGTGATTCCAAATTATGTCAATAGGTTACTTTTAGTTTTTTGATATTATGAATACTAACTACGGTAATTTTTATTTACTATAGCTAAAGGCAAATCGGGTAATTACGGGAAAAATAAGATTATAAAATTACCCGAACACCTGCCAAAATTCTATTGAATGACTAAAAGTAGACAAATATCACCTAAGGGTCAGAATAGATTCATTTTATTTACTTTTGGCCATGAAAATAATTTAATTATTATTAAAACCAAAGAAAGTGACAACATGTCACTCTCTTAAATCTTACAAGTATATTAATTTTAATTTAGTGATAAACTTCATGAAACTTAGAACATGAATAGTATGAAGAAATAAAATAAAATTATCTACATGATGTGAATTTATTTAGAATTTTTAGGGATTAAATAATTATCATTAAAGGTGACACAATAGTGATGTTGAAATTATTTTATTGATTGAAATATCAAATAAATGGTTTTAAAAATATTAACATAAATATTATATGAACTATGTAATGTGATACTCTAATTTTCTAGATAAATATGACAAGTTATGAATCTATTAAAGATTTTACTTCGAACATATGTTTTGTGTGGATTTAATCTAAATTCAAATAAATGAATAGTGTTAAAATTGACACTATTTGAATTTTATAAAAATAACATAATATAAAATTGTTTAAAAATCACTAAAATATTTAACAATTATAAATTAAAATTTATATGCTCTAAAATGTCATAAATAATTCAATTAAGTAAAAGTAACAACACGTAAGTAATTATTTATAATCATTTGAAATTTAGAATATTATAACCACAAATAAAATTATATAGATTAAATAAGGATAAATCCAGTTGATAATGTTTAAAATAAATTACTAACATATCTAAATTTTATTGGTTGATTAGATAACAAACCTATATCATCTAAGTTCTGATTTGAGTCATTTTGGATGTTTTTAAGTGGGGTTGGAATTTATTATAAATTAATATTTTTGAGGTTTCCAAAGGTGCCCCTCTCCTCCCTTATAAAAGGGCACCTCCTACCTCTTCTCTTTACACAATTTTAGCCTTAAATCTCGGAAAAACCCTGTCCATTTACCTTCTCAAAATTCTTAGAAACATTATAGAGGTTCTAGTATCCTCAAAAGACCTACTCTAGTACCTTAAGAAGAGGTTAAGAAGAGGCGCGTCAAAGAAGAGGTAATATCTTTTACCGATTCTTTCAAATTTATTTCTTATTATACTAATTAATCATTATTTGTTTCATTATAAATTAATAACATCATTATCACCAATATAATGATATTTTATTATAAATATGAAACAACCCTATTTCATCTTCTATCCATCCTACCGAAGATGAAATCACCGCGCGTGCGTATGTATGGAATACCGTCTCCACGCTGTGGTATAATCTGTTTTCCCCCACCACCTTAAATGGATGGGTATAATGGTGTAAATAAATAACTTTATATGATTATTATAAATTGATATTTATTATGAAATATTATACATACAATTCAATACAATTCATCGATCATGTGAATGATATCATCACTCGTGCGTACATACGGACTACCGTCTCCACGAACGCGATGAGATTCATTTTCCCTGATTAACCATTCAAGTATTATTATAAAGAATATATATTAAATAATCATGAAATATATTACATAATAACGATACCTTATTTATGTACATATATGTTTCATTTACTTAATTCCATTTAATTTAATAAGGAAACGAAAACTACGTTCCTGCGTACATACGACCTACCGTCTCCATGAACGGTGTATTTCATTTCATTTATCAATCTATCATATATATTTATATGATTAACGTATATTATATATAAATAATTTTTTACATTTTTGAATTAATTAAATCAGGATATAAGTAATAATATCAAGAAAAACATGTCGAAACACGTATGATAAATGAAACGATTTTACCCAAAACGCTGCTTTAACATGGAATTTACAATTGAATGGGTAATATAAAGTCATGAGTGAACCATATATGATATCATAACAATGAATATGATTCTGTAATAAGTCAATGAAATTATTTAAATCAATATAAAGGAGGTTCGGATACATACGAAGCATATCAGACCTAAGGTAAGGGATAATTTTGCAATCACATTTTTATCCGAGATTGCTTCTACCTAAGTATTTACAAGGTTTATATTTCTCATCCATGTCCATAAAATGCTTTTCATAAAGTGTTTAATATTATACCATATATTTTTAAAGTCATGATTACAATTTTTTGACTTTTACTTTGTGTTATGGATGGAATCTTTCTTTTTTTACCGTACGTGGTACTTTTTGACTTTTCCGTTAAAAGTATGGGGAAAATGTTTTTTTTAACTTATATGGCATGAACAGATTTTTACAGTTTCATAACGCCATATTTTCATGATGCTTACTCTACAATATTTCATGACTATTTTCAACAAAAGCCTTTTCTTTTAAAATTACATGGTATTTTGTGAAAAGAAAATGATTTTGAAGAAGAAAGGATATTTTTCTCAAGAATTCATTTCAAGTGTTTTACCAAAACCATTTTCCATACAAGATGACATTATTTCATATGTCTATGATTCAAGTATAATGTCTCTATGATTTACATGGTTCCACTTTTCATATGACTAAATGATATCCATTTGTTTTACATGGATTATGCTATGATGGGATGATGTTTATGAAACCCATTTTATTCTTTGGGCTATGATGAATGATTTATGTTTATGTTGTGGAACACGTAAGAATGATTTAAATATCAGATTGGTGGGACCTATATCTCCCTCCAATTCATCGTGTAAAGATTTATATCTCATGAGATAGACATGGCTGGAATGGTATGTTAATTTGGTTCAGTGTTAAAAGACTGGAACGAGGAGTGAACTCGATTCAGAAAGGGACTTTTTCCACTAAGATGGTCTTGGCAGAAATGCCTTGGCTACTATGGAAATCATATCAAGTGATTTATGGTTTTCCACAATTACTTGTTTTATTCCCACTCAATTTTATCATGATTTATGTTCCTTTATCATATATGCCTTACATAATTCCAAGATTTATGTCTTTTCTCAATATTTTTATGTTTAGATTTTATGTTCATTTTTTTGCATTCAAATTTTAATGGATTGTTTCATGTTCTCTATGTTTACCCTTTATGAGCATTTGAGCTCACCCTTTTTATGTTTTCTTCTCCCCTGGATATAAAGAATGGTTTTAGATAAGAAAACCAAGGGGAAGATCTTTATGGGAGATGTTGAATATCATTCACCATGATTAGAAGATTGTGTTACGAGTTTCCAAAGATAGTAAACTATTACGATCCTTGAGTGTTGGTTTTTTTATGTATTAAGTATTCTGAAAATGTAATGTAATGCCCATGTACGTCAGGTTTGGGGTATCTACAGTTGGTATCAGAGGAAAGGTTTAGTTAACCTTTGGAAACTAGGATGAGAAAACTTTTGTAATATCTCTAGAGATATTTCTATGGTATGTCTAGGGATGTTCCTAAGGTTATGTACAAGTATAGGTTACAGTCCTAGAATTATGATAATGATCGTGAATAACCTATGATTACACCTAAGATGTTAGAGATTGAAAATACTCCCCTTGATTATGTTGTTTTCCTAGTATGAATTTTCCCTATCACACTATTCTTTTTGGGTTTTAGAAAATGGCTTGAAATAGGAAGATTCACGATAATGGAGGATATGATGGAAAATGGAATGATATTCTTTATAAGCATCCAAATGAAACGGTATTTGGAAGTCCAAACATCATTATTATGCATAATCACAAATCTCATAATATGATCAATAATCTCAACTTTGGTAAGTTTCCTGACTCAGATAATAAGAGAAAGATGGAGTTTCATGATGATCAAAGAGGAAAGAAAGTTCAATTTCCATCATGTAAATCATGTGGTAAGAGGCATCAGGGAGAATGTTTCAAAGGAACTAGAAGATTCTTTGGGTGGGGAAAAGAAGGAAACAAATCCAGTAATTGTAAAGCAAAAGGTTCAGTTAACACAATGGACAAGGATAATGGTATTACTAAGACATAAACAATGGTTAAATGTTTTAAATGTGGAATGTACGGGCATTATGCAAACCAATGCTCTAAGGGAAAATATTAGGAAGAGAATTAGCATGGTAATATGGGTAGTATTTATGTTGTTGATGATGAAGAGACTATAAATGATATATGAGATGAATGAAATGAGGAAGCCTAGTTAGTGGTTGAAGAAGGTAGTGGAATGATTGTATGTTTATCAAGAATAATGTATGGTAGTATGGATTAATGATAAATCTACAGATTGTTACACTGTTGCCTTTCCTTGAGTTTTTGAAAGTATATGATGAATGGTACCAGTAACCATGAATGGTTATTCAAATATTTTTGGAAGGTAGATGATATGTGCATAATGGAAGGATAAAGAGATAATAAGATGTTTGATAGTATTAATGAGCTCATGACTAGTATAAGGAAAATCTGATATCATGGTTTAAGTATACAGATTTTTGGGATTTTGGTATGTGGAAAGAGTTAACTTTTGACAACATTCATGTTTTCACTAAGGTTCAATGGGTATTTATTTTTTTAAGAAAATACATGATTAAAAAATTCACATTTATGGAATGTGACCAACAAGATATATATATCTTATGATATACGGGAGTTAATGATTGTATTCAATGCTTGGTACATGACCTTTCTATTAATAGTTTTATTTATACTATGAGACTGGACATAAGTGTTTTGGATAAACCTACAGATTGGAATAGATTACGTTCTACATCAGATAGTATTGTTTAAGGCTATAACATTTTGTTATGTTATAATATTATAGTTTTAAAAAAGGCCAACCCATAGTATGGGTGACAACCCATCGTTTCGGACAAGGTTGCGGGAATCGAACCCACAACCGAAGTGTGACATGCCTTTATCGCCTACCACTGGCCTACATGAAGTCCCTAGTTAGTAGAAACTAGTTTTATTTTTTTAATTAGGATGATAGATGAAGTATAAGTCCATTTTGGAACCATATCTGATTAATCTCACCATCTATGGACTTATGTATATAGATTTTGCTAACTTATGTTTGATACAGATGGAATGACCTATAATTATATCGCATGATATGCTAAAACTTTGCGAAATACAAATTCAACTTCATTTCTTTAAGAGATGAAGTGGAAATTGATCGAGGCACGATCAACGTTGAGATTGTACCAAAATCAAGTAATTATTTCTTTTAATTCAATAATTCTCCAACATTTGGGAAATGATCTTGAAAACAAAAAATGTTGTCCTAGTGCTCTAATATATGATTAATCAGATAGTACCTTATATCATCACAAATTTATGGCATTTTGACTATTGTATTTTTTATCATAGCTTTGTTCTCTACCACTCTCCATTAGAACATAACTGTTAGATTTCTCTTCCATATCCATATCTTCACGTTTTTTCTCCTATGTGGGACCCCATGTGATGAGTTACTATGGGTATCCTTTTTGTTTCTAATGTTCATTTTTTAAAATTAAGTTTTAGTATTTCTCTTTATGATGTGGGTTTCTATGAAAGGATCTTTCAAGTAGTAAACCATTTATAACCCCGAAGAATTTTGAGGGTGAAATTCATTTTAATGAGGGTAGAATGTAACAACCCGAGATTTTATGAGAATTATTCTTTTTAATTTAATTGATGTCTTGTGTTTTACCCTACACCAAAATTAGCTTCTGCTATATGCAACACCGTATTAGCTTGCAGTATATGCCACACTATTCTTGGCTCGTGTTACACACAATTTCAAGTTCGTTTTGTAGAAATTATTCTACGCAACATTATGTATATATTTTGTTTAATGTATAAATGAAATAAGTTTTGATTATTTCATACGCAACAACAAAGGGATATTTCACTACACGCATCCTTGACTTGGCTTGCATTACATGTAATCACTACCTTCCTCGATAGCATTTGTATTATGCTATACCGGGTTTCACTAAACAATGATATATTGTTATAATATTGTTATGAACTAGTCGTTATGAATATTATTATCTACATTTTAAATTTTATGAAAATATAATTTATCTTACACATTTTATATAACATGGTATGAGAACAAAATAAATTTTTCGGGTAAAATAAGTATTTTTCAAAAAATGTAGTTTTGCCACCTTTTGATGGCGCTCCCACATTAAATTTAGTTTTTGACATATATTTGACAAAATAAAATTCTTATTTGGAATCAGGATATAAAAATTTACTTTGAATATATTTTTCATAATATTCTGATAACTTTCATATTTTAAGGAATAGTAAAAACACAATATATATTAATTAAAAACAACTTTTTTCATCGCAATAATTTATATGGTTAAATTATAATATCGAATGGTTTTAAAGTACAAATATAATATATTTTTTCCATTTAATATAATGTATGTCATTACCATTAATTTTACATTTATTTCATAGCTAAAAACATTTTAATCTTTTGCAATGTTTTATCTTTTAAAACCCGTTTTCTTAACAATGAGATTAATTTTAAATTAATTACTAAAACTTTTGGGTTTTGAATTTTGAAAAATGGATTCCATATTTAAATTCAATGGGTTCAAATTATTTTAATAGGTTAATTTTATTTTTTTGATATTATGAATAGTAACTACGGTAATTTTTATTTACTGTAGTTAAAGGTAAATCAGGGAATTAAGGGTAAAAATAAGATTATAAAATTACCCTAACACCTGAAAAAATTATATTGGATGACTAAAAGTCGACCCATATCACCTAAGGGTTTTAATAGATTCATCTTATGGACTTTTTACCATGAAAATAATTTAATTATTATTAAAACTAAAGAAAATAACAACATGTCACTCTCTTAAATCTTATAAGTAAAATAATTTTAATTAAGTGATAAACATCATAAAAATTATAACATGAATAGTCTCCCGAAATATAATAATATTATCTACATCATGTGAATTTATTTTGAATTTTTAGGGATTAAATATTTATCATTAAAGGTGACACAATAGTGATGTTGAAATTATTTTATTGATTGAAATATCAAATAAATGGTTCTAAAAATATTAAAATAAATATTATATGAACTATTTAATGTGCTCCAATAATTTTCTATATATATATGACATGTTAAGAATCCATTAAATCTTGTAGTTTGACCATATCGTCTTTTGTGGATTTTATTTAAATTCAAAAAAAAATGAATAGTGTCAAAATTGACACTATTGTCATTTTATAATAATAACATAATATAAAATTGTTAAATAAACACAAAACTATTTAACAATTGTAAATTAAAATTTATAGGGTCGAAAATGTCATAAATAATCAAATTATGGACAATTAAAAACACATAATTAATTATTTATAACATTTTAAAATTTAGAATCTTATAACATCAAAAAAAAATTAAATAGATTAAATAAGGATAAATCAAGTTGATAATGTTTAAAATAAATTACCAACATGTCTAAATTTGATTGGTTGTTGATATAATAACCCTATCTCATCTAATTTCATATTTGAGTCATTTTGGATGTTTTTATGTGGGGTTTGTATTTATTATAAATTATTATTTTTGATGTTTCCAATGGTGCCCCTCTCCTCCCTTATAAAAGGGAACCTCCTCCCTCTTCTCTTTACACAATTTTGAGCCTACAAGCTCAGACAAACCCTGCCCATTTCCCTTATCAACATTCCTAGAAACATTATAGAGGTTCTGGTCTCCTCAAATGACCTAATCTAGTGCCTTAAGAGGAGGTTAGGAAGAGGAATGTCAAAGAAGAGGTAATATCTTTTTCCGATTCTATCCAATTTATTTCTTCTTATACAAATTCTTCATTTTTTGTTTCATCATAAATTAATAACATCAGTATCAATAATATACTAATATGTTAATATAAATATGAAAAATCCATATTTCATTTTCTATCCATCCTACGGAAAACAAAATCACCACGCGTGCGTACGTACGGAATACCGTCTCCACACCGTGGTGTAATCTGTTTTCCACCACCACCTTACTTGGATTGGTATAATGGTGTAAATAAATAATTGTATATGATTATTTTAAAGTGATATTTTTTCTAAAATATTATACATACACTTCAATAAAATTCCATGATCATGTGAATGATATCATCGCTCATGCGTACGTACGAACTATCGTCTTCACGAACGCATTGAGATTCATTTTCCATGATTAACCATTCGAGTATGATTATAAAGTATATATAATAAATATTCATGAAATATATTACAAAATAATGATACTTTATTTATGTACATATATGTTTCATTTACTTAATTCCATTTAATTTAATGAGGAAATGAAAACAGTGTTCATGTGTACGTACGGTCTACAGTCTCCATGAATGGTGTATTTAATTCCATTTATCGATCTATCATATATATTTATATGATGAATGTATATTATATAAAAATCATGTTTTACATGCTGTAATTATGTAAATCAGGATATAAGTAATAATATCCAGAACAACATGTCGAAACACGTACGAAAAATGAAACCTTTTTACCCAAAACACTGCTTTAACATGGAATTTACAAAAGAACGGGAAATATAAAGTCATGAGTGAACCATATATGATATCATAACAACGAATATGATTCTGTAATAAGTCAATGAAATTATTTAAATCATTATACAGAATTTTTGGATACATACGAAGCATATTGGACCTAAGGTAAGGGATAATTTTGCAATCACATTTTATCCGAGATTTCTTCAATGTAAGTATTTACTGGGGTTATATTTTTCATCCATGTCCATAAAATGTGTTTCATAAAGTGTCTAATATTCTTCCATGTATGTTTAAAGTCATGTTTACCCTTCTTTGACTTTTACTTTGTGTTATGGATGGAATCTTTCTTTTGTTTACCATAGGTGGTACCTTTTGACTTTTCCATTAAAAGTACGAGGAGAATGTTTTGTTAACTTATACGGCATGAACTGATTTTTACGATTTCATAACACCATATTTTTCTCAAGATTACTCTACAAGATTTCAGGACTATTTTAAACAAAAACCTTTTCTTTTAAAATTTAATTGTATTTTTTGAAAAGAAAACGATTTTGAAGAAGAAAGGATATTTTCCTCAAGAATTCATTTCAAGTGTTTTATCAACACCATTTTCAATCCAAGATGACATTATTTCATATGTGTTTGTTTCAAGTATAATGTTTCTATGATTTACATGGTTCTACTTTTCTTATGATGAAATGATATCCATTTGTTTTACCTGGATTATGTAATGATGGGATGATGTTTATGAAACCCATTTTATTCTTTGGGTTATGATGAATGATTTATGTTTACGTTGTGGAACACATAAGAATGATTTCAATATGATATGGGTGGGACCTGTATATCCTTCCAATGCATTGGGTGAAGATTTATATCTCATGAGATAGACATGGCTGGAATGGTAAGTTAATCAGGTTCAGTGATATAGGACTGGAACGAGGAGTGAACTCGATTCAGAAAGGGATTTTGTCCACTAAGATGGTCTTGGTAGAAATGCCTTGGCTACTATGGAAATCATATCAAGTGCTTAATGGTTTTCCACAATTACATGTTTTATTCCCATTCTATTTTATCATGATTGATGTTCTTTTATGATATATTCCTTACGTACAACCATGATTTATTTCTTTGCTCAAGATTTTGATGTTTAGATTTTATGTTCAAATTTTTGCATTCAAATGTTTATGGATTGTTTTATGTTATCTATGTTTACCCTTACTGAGCATTTGAGCTCACCCTTTTTTATGTTTTCTTTTCCCCAGGATATAGAGAAAGTTTTTAGGTAACAAAACAAAATGGAAAGATCTTTATGGGAGATGTTGAATATCATTCACCACGATTAGAAGATTGTGTTCTGAGTTTTCAAAGACACTAAACTATTACAATCATTGGGTGATGGTTTTTGTTATGTATTAATTATTATGAAAAATTAATGTAACGTCCAAGTACGTTAGGTTTGGGGTCTCTACAAAAATAATAAAAAGATTCCAAGAAATCACTACTTACAAAAATCATTATACGGAAAGAACCATTTTCCATAAACAAACCACTTTCCATTTTACACACACTAAAATAATTTGGAAATTCCTTCTTCACCACATTCACAACAAAAGAAACCCATTTTTAATGAACATAAGAAAACCACAGAATTTATTCCAACCATTTCCAAGGGCATATCCATTTTCAATTTCATAGACTAACCAAGTTCACATTAAAATAGGCTTTACAATAATTTAAATAATTCAAAATTCAAATTTAAAGGTGAAAAATAATTAAACTATTTTTCCCCAATTCTTATTTCATTTATACAACTCGTTCTCACATTTAAAACCATTTGAAATCCCATGTAACACTTTCCACACAATACACAAAACCCTTTTTAAGAAACATCATAATGGAACATACACAAACATAACCCCCTACAAAATCCACAATCATCATAAATTCATGCAAAAAACATCCAAAATACATTTCATACCATATAATTGGACTATAAAAACTGTTTAAATAAAAAAAATGGTCATATTAAAATCATATAATAATTTTAGGGAATGGAAAAACGTACCTCAATCTTGGAAGCATCTAAAAATGGGTGCGAAACCACACCCTCCCCACCAAAAGGCCATAGAAAGGAAATTTGTAACTAAAAATTCAATATTGAATCATAAAGAACATGATTCAACCCTATAGAGACGAACTAAACTGCTGGAGATAGGAAACGCTATGAGAGAAGAATAGAAACACTATATAAGAGTAGAAAATAATACGAAATGGAACTTAATTTATGAATCTTGGAGAAGTCGCACCCAATCCACAAATGTAATGGAGAATATGGGTGAAAATATTGAGTGAGGGAGGCAGGTAGGGCTAAGTAGATTGAATAGGGTGTTAATGGGGGGTATAGGGCTAAGTACAGGGAGGACACAAAGGGGATTTTCAAAATTTTAAAGACCTAGAAATTTCACAAGCCTTGCCCGTATAGTTTTTCAAACTGTGTGAAATCCATTTTCCACTCAGATTCCAAGATGATCCTACTACACAGTTATCCCTTACTTCTTGAATTTCTATACTCAAGCTGTGTGGTAGCTACTACCCAAAACCCACAACCTATCAAATGGTTACCTGGGCTAGGGCGCACAGTTCCCCTAAATCTTTTTCCAACGTTGTGCCCCTTAGTGTAGGTCCATAATTTTCCATCTTCCACTAACAAACATTGAAAAATCAAAGGGAAAAAGATAAACCAAGAATAAATATTAAATAACCTCAAAAATTCAGACCCGTCACACCTGGTTCCAAAGAGAAAAACATATACCCATAAACAAACCAGATCCATAAATGAATGAAAATCCAAGAGTGAAAATTTTACCTACCATAACGCTTTCCACCCTCGAAAATCCACATAAAGTTTTGATCCAAAAAAAATAGACACACTTTTACATCTCAAGGATATTCCCAATTAACATTAAATTAGAAGAAAACAACAACACCATGAACAAAAAACGATCTTCAAAAGTTTGAACTCGAGAGGCCAGAATTGACTCCCCAATATATAGCTTCAGCCCCTAAAAATATACAACAAGGATTGAAAAAAACAATAATACTGAACTGCTCAAGGAGATCCCCAAAAAAACATAAAATTAGAAGAAAACAAGAACACCAAAAATCGAAAAAGTGGTTCAAAAGATTGAACTCAGGATGCCAGAATGGACTCCCCTCCAAATGAATTATACCACTAGAAAGATACAAAACCACCAGCTGATTAATCATAAGAAAATAAATCATCACAACTATATAATACAACATCTCAATCCATTGGAACTACAGACATTACCTATAGAATCTCATACCTATTACCTAAAATGAAAAATCAAATCCAACCCACTTTTCAAGAAATACCTTTATAACCATGGTTCAAAAAAAATAGTAGGAACACTCCCACCCAAACGCTTAATCAAGTTAGAGTTTTGATATTATATATCTCCAATGAGACTACCCACTGCCAAGAAAACATCAAAAAATAAACCAGATTATCAACCTTAGGAGTCTCGAATGGATTCCCCAACATTTAAAATGAACTACCACCAACTTACTCCAAAAGATATACCAACTAGAAATATGGTTGGTCTTCCTAAAAAAATAACCATCCAATATAAAAAACGATCTTATAATAACAAAAATTATTCAACAAACCCACCACTAGGTATAGAAAACATGGGAAGGGAAATATCCACCCATGAGATGGGCTATAACCTAAACCAATTCATGAAGACCAACTACAGAGGGATAACCAAATATGGATCAACATCCCGAAAGCTCAGACATTTAAATGTCAATAACACGATATCACCTTTTCTGCTCACAATGAATGAGGATCTTCCAAACCATGTGGGTTGCAATGAAAAAACAAGGCCTCCATATCTTCTATCAGAAAACATGTCATTCATGAGGAAAAATTCAGACAAAAAGAAAAAAAATTTATTCATCTACCATGATGAAGAATAAAAGAGACCATTGTTCCTCACATGCATGAGGTTCTTGAATGTGTGTGAGATTCACTATAGGGATTATGGATGGAGCCTTTATGTTTGAAGAATCTCCTATCTCACATATAGAAGCTGAAAATTCTTGTTCAGAACACTTTACTTTATTTTCATGAGTGACCACAAAACATTCTAGGAGGAACCAAAAGATGAGAACACCCCCAAAAGACTCAAATTGCCTTAGAATGGCACATCAACGAGAGAATGAACTAAAATATTTTCACACATCAACCCTTTCACCTCAGACAAGAATCAACTGATGTAAGATTCACACAGAATACACCATCGTTTATAATGAAAAGTTTCATGATTCCCATAGGAAAACACAATTCCAATGAATTATGATATCTCAAAATATTTCACAACATCATCTTCTTCATTTGAAAGAAAAAAAGTCACATGAAAACACCACCTAATTGAATCATTACCAACAATGAATCATTACAAAGAAATGGACTTTAAACTGATTCCCAAATAGTACACTACTCTAGAAAATGGGATGGGGTGTTCTTCAATGTAGTGGACCTAGCTTCATCGTGATTCCAAGAAATTTTCTGATTGAACTTTTTCAAGTGAACAAGGAATCCACAAGTATAATAGGTCTTTGGAACTCCCGATAACAACTACTTATTTTGACCATACTTTCCACACAAATGGAACATCATGTCCAATGCTCGAAATAAGTTGACAAAGGATCCAATGGTCTTCTTAACACAACAACCATAACTAAAAACCTCATGATTCTTTCCATTACTATAATTTCCTTTCATCACTTCTAGGTTGAACATTTAAACAAAAAGGTGGTAATATTCACCTTTAAAAATCAATCATCTCAATAATCGAAGGTTACTTTAAATATTACACACGCACTCTTCCACTTCGAACGGATTCACATGATCATAATAGATGGGAGGACTGAACATTGAAAACATGAGAAGGCAATCCATAGGTTGATTAAGTGGAGTTTTCACTAATGGTAAACCACCCATAGATGCACCACAATATCCATCAAAACATTTTTGGGGCATTCAATTGGAAAATTGATGATGAAGAACTCATCCAATGTTGATACATCGAATTGAATTCAACATAACCATACACCAAACCCATGGGGGAACCAACTCAATGGTTTCCAAAAAAAATATGTCAAAATAAATCACAAACCACATTCTCAAAACAAACTCATAAACAAGAGTTCAAAATTAAAACACCATTCAAACAAAAGGGTTATGAAACTCAAAACACATTTCAAGTAACATTCCCAAATCACAAGGAGACTCACCACACAACTACTGGTCATCAAAGCATCACATTTCTCATAAAATTACTTTTAAAAGAAAACAAGATTGTTGGGTTACATACTCACCAATGGTATCTCATGGATCCTCACACATTCATGTTCTCATGCCAAACCATGCACCCATCCACTCATACCAATACATGAACTCATCCATTCATGCCATCAACCATCCACATGTATCCATGGATGTGCATACTCATGGAAATACCATAGGTAAAAAGACATTTCCACATTCCAAAAACATAATCAACCGAAACTCTCAAATTAAAATTATAATTCCCAATTGAAAAATTCTAAATTGTTTACAAAAACTTACTAAAAACCCAAATTGAAAACCATTTCAAATAACCACACAACGGTCACATTCAATATATCCAAAAATAAAAATCCCATGATTCCCATTCAAAACATAATTTATCCCATTCCAAACATTTTAACCAATTCAACAAATCCCATTACATGAAAAATACTTTGGTTAAAAACAAATTCCAAATCCTATTTAAAAAATCATCTTTCCAAACAAATGATTTCATTATATTTTTGATCTTGAATATAAAAATATAACCTCACTAATCCATCCCCGTTTTAGCCACAATACCATTTCATTAAAATTCATTTTTCTAATATCTTTCTCAAAAAATTATTATGAAAATCCATTTTACCCTTTCCAAAAAACAAATCATTCACGCTTTAAATATAGTTTTCACAATTCCAAAACATCTATATTCAAAATAATTTTTAGAACCCAAGAAGTCAGAAAACAATTCACAAGAGGAAACTAGTGTCTATGGGTGACTCTTTCATATGGTTAGCAGCCATATGCCAATAACACCACTATCATAGAGAGTATTGTACACTACGGAAAAAAGGCATTTAGCGGCGGTTTGGTTTTACGTTTCGCGGAGGTTTTGAAAAACTGCCGTGAAATTGTGCGCCAGGAAACTATTCGCGGTGGTTTTTAAAACCGTTGCAGAACGTTTTTCGACGGTTTATTAGCGGCGGTTTTTTTATTTTTTAAATTTTTTATATATTTTTTAATTTTTTTTTAATTAATTAAGTAATTAATTAATTAATTACTTTATTTTATTTATTTTATTTATTTTATTTATTATATTTATTTTATATATTTTATTTATTTATTTCGTATTAAGTTATTTATCCATGCATGCACATCCCATGAACATGCACATGCACATGTCCATCAACATGTCCATGCAATATAAAGAAATACTACGTTTGTTGAGATTAGAACCCCTAACCTCTTGTATATTTTTTCAAAGACTTTACCACTCAAGCAAGCTCGTCATGTGGTTAATAAACAGAATTTAATATACATATAAATATTAATTGAAAAAACAAATAATACCTAAATAATAGATATAAACTCAATAATAATAAATAATAAATAATAATTAATAGATAAAAAATAATAAATAATAAATGATAACTAATAAATAATAAATAATAAATAATAAATAATAAATAATAAACAATAAACAATAAATAATAATAAATAATAATAATAAATAATAATAATAAATAATAATAATAAATAAAAGTAAATATTAAATATTAAATAATAATAAATATTAAATAATAATAAACAATAAACAATAAATAATAGGTAATAAATAATAAATAATAAATAATAAATAATAAATAATCATAAATAATAATTAATAATATATGATAAATAATAAAAATAAATGATAATAAATAATAAATAATAAATAATAATAATTATTAAATAATAATAAACAATAAATAATAATAAACAATAAATAATAATAAACAAATAATAAATAATGAATAATAAATAATAAATACTAAATAATAAATAATAAACCATAAACAATAAATTATAAGTAATAAATAAAAAATAAAAAATTATATATAATAAATAATAAATAATAAATAATAAATAATAATAAATAATAATAAATAACAAATAATAATACATAATACGTAATAATAAATAATAAATAATAAATTAAATTAAATATTATATAATAATAAAAAATAAATAATAATAAACAATAAATAATAATAAACAAATAATAAATAATAAATTAAAAATTAAAAATTAAAAATTAAAAATAATAAATAATAAATAATAAATAATAAATACTAAATAATAAATAATAAACAATAAACAATAAATAATAATTAATAAGTAATAAAAAATAAAAAATAAAAAATAAAAAATAAAAAGTAAATAATAAATAATAAAAAATAATAATAAATAATAAATACGAAATAACAAAATATTTAATAATAAATATTAAATAATAAATAACACATAATAAATAAAAAATTATTGTTAATAAATAATAAATAACAAATAACAAGTAATAAATAATAAATAATAAATAATTAATAATAAATAATAAATAATAAATAATAAATAATAAATAATAATAAATAATAAATAATAAATAATAAATAATAATAAATAATAATAAATAATAAATAACAATAAATAATAAATAATAAAAATAAATAATAAATAATAATAAATAATAAATAATAATAAATATTAAATAATAATAATCAATAAATAATAATAAATAATAAATATTAATAAACTAATAATAAATGATAAATAATAAAAAATAAATTCTAAATAATAAATAATAAGTAATAGATAATAGATAATAAATAATAAATAACAAATAATATATAATATATAATAATATATAATAATAAATAATAAATAAATAATAAATATGAAATTAAAAAATATTTAATAATAAATATTAAATAATAAATAACACATAGTAAATAAAATATTATTATTAATAAATAATAAATTATAAATAATAAATTATAAATTATAAATTATAAATTATAAATAATAAATAATACATAATAAATAATAAATAATAAATACTAAATACTAAATACTAAATAATAAATAATAAATAATAACTAATAACAAATAAATAAATATAAATAATAAATAATAAATAATAAATAACCAGTAAAAAATATTATTATAATAATAATATTTTATTTTTAGTAATAATATATAATAAATAATAAATAATAAATAATAAATAATAAATAAATATTAATATAAATAATAAATAATAAATAAATATAAATAATAAATAATAAATAAATATAAATAATAAACAATAAATAAATATTAAAAATAAATAATAAATAACCAATAAAAATAATAGATAATAAATAAATTAAAGTATATTATAAATAATAAATAATAAATAATAAATGAAACACATGAAAAAGTAAGAAAAGACATGATAAGGGATGAAAAATCAGGAAAACGCATGAAAACGGATAGAGAAGCATGAAGAATGAGGCATTAGAAAGAATGAGAACGCATGAAAAATCATGAAAACTCTGGAAAACCCCTTAAGATTTCAACATAATCATCATAATAACCCACAAAAAACCATTGATAAAGATCACATGTCATGGAAACTCAAATAAACAGTAATAAATGGAGCAACCATTAAAACCCGTCAAAACGGTCATAAAGTGACAAAAACATTGGACTGACATTAACAGAGATAACTTATGATCCGAGAGTCCATTTCAGATCTACGACAAGTCAAATCAAATATCCTGAAACGATCTTCGACCTGATAGGTGAATGAGTCCGAATGGAAAGGCAAATCAGAAGTTACGACCATTTAAAAAAAGCTGACGGGGAACTGGTGCTAGAAACGAGGCATCAAAATACATAACAAACCCCATACCCACTAAAATTTTCATAACTCATGATCCAAGAGTGCATGTGGGTGCCGTGACTAGTCAAACTGAAGCTCATGGAATGAGCTACGATCTGGAAGGTTGAGGAGTCCGAACTGATACACTGATCGAAAGTTGGGTCCGTTTAAAGACAAGTTCGACAAGACACAAGTGACGAAAACAGGTTTTTAGTGGCCTTTGGAGGGGTTTTGGGGTCTAAAAACACAATAGAAGCATTCTTGTGCTGAATTAATGAATATCTCTCTTCGCTGGCTTCGATTTGATATATGGTAGAGCTCAAACGGACACCCGGAGTGAAAGTTATGGCTGTTTGAAGTTGGAGAACTTTTTTCAA
Organism: Viscum album; assembly: GCA_963277665.1. NCBI lineage: Eukaryota > Viridiplantae > Streptophyta > Magnoliopsida > Santalales > Viscaceae > Viscum > Viscum album. The sequence goes on along the minus strand of OY728138.1, from coordinate 51,570,593 downwards.
CTTTCATATAACTCTCATATGTTCCTAAAATTAGAACATCTCGTAGTTTTGATTATATGTGCATGTAAATATCCTCATGATCTTGGATTTTACTGGTCGCGGCGCTCCAACGGACGTCCGGATCAAAAGTTATGGTTGTTTTTGTGATTTCTGGGTTTCTTGTGGTTTTGTTTATTTTTTTCCTTTCATTTCACAGCTGTATTTTGTGGCAGTTTTTTAAAAAACTGCCGCTATTCCTCAAAAAAATTTAAAAAAAATTTAAAAAAAAATTAAGGCATTTTGTGGTGGTTTTTTCACGACAGATTAAAAACCAACGCGAAATGGCGGCCCGAAACACGTTTAGCGGTGGTTTTTAAAACCACCCCGAAAAAAACGCTGCTAAAGGGTCAATTTCCTGTTGTGTTTAGACCATAGCACCATCTACAGATGGATTTTAATGCCTTATGATCACACTGAAACGATTGAACCAACTCTATTTTCATTTCCCAAACACAAAACATCCCACAAGAACTAAAGAGACTACAAGTAACCCGACATAAGATGGAAACTCGCGTCTTTCCACGAGGTGTTCTGGCCAAGCACCCTTATTACAACAAGAATATCAAGTCTTGATTTTAATTGCTCTTTTCTATCCAGACTCTTACTTAGGTAACATGACCCAAAAAGATCATGACCTCATTTGACACCATTTTGTCACAAACCAAGTTAGAGTACTATCCAACCTAACACCCAACCTAGCCCATGGCTTATATTGAAGGGGGTTCCTAATCCCCACAGGTTTAAAACTAGTGCCTGTGTATCAAAAAAATACATTGGGAAGGATTTATCCAAATTTCATAACCACGAATAACAAATGAAAATAAATATGACATAACTGAATAACCAAAAAAAACATGGTAAAACAATTTTCAGATTAAATTTTTTACAGTCTGAACCAAACAAAAAATACTAAAAAATAAAGGAAAAAATGTCCAAAAAACTCTGTGCGACATGAGGGCAACCACCCTCAATCGACCACCACCAATACTATAAGAATTTGGAAACCTTATTACCTATGTGATAAAAACGTCCATTACTCATATTTACTTTACCTTGGTCATACATAACAAAGTCTATATACAGAAAAATGTGTATGTAGGGTGTGATACAAAGCACAGTAAGATGCCAGCCAATATAAAGGACTCAATTCTATAACATCAAAATACAATTTAATTTTATAAATTATGTAATATTCTTTAAATCATTTTTAAGAAAACATTTTAAGAAGAACCATTTTCATCACAACAGTTTTAAAGGTAAAATTTAAAATGGAATCTTTTACAAAGATAAACATTAACTAAAAATTAAATACACTCATGGTCCACTATATACTGATGGATGGGACAAAATCACATAAATTTCATTCCATAAGAGAGAACCATTTCTAAATCCAAAAGGTAATCTATCTCGAGTGAGACAATATAACATCATACCTCATTGAAACGTGGTATAAAATCCACATCCATTATCTTTGTCATTTTTGAGCCTCTAGGAGGGGACACCCCATGGGCCTAGTGGTATTTGATTAAAATAAATGTTTAGTTAGTGTAGTAATCATCGATCGAGCTAAGTGAAACTTGTAATTTCAACTTTTGTATCACTACCTCTGTAGATCTAGTTATCCCTCATAGATAATGGGGATTCAATTTGTGTTAAAATTCTCATTTCAAATGTCATACAATACATCCTTTCACATATACATGCCATTAATTATAAAGACACTAGGAAATCACCACCTTCACAAATCAACACTTGGAAACCACTATTTTCACTAAATAGCCCACTTTCTTTTTATAAACACCAAACACATTCAGAAATACCTTTTTCAACACTTTCACAACCAAATAAACTCATTTGGGGTAACAAAATAAAATCACGCAATTTAATTCTTCCATTTCCAAGGGCCAAGCCCTTTTAAATTTCACACATAAAACTTGTTTACTTTAAAAAACGCTTCACATCAATTACATAATTCACAATTCACATTTAAATGTGTGTAATAATGAAACCAATGTGAGAAAAAATCTCATTACATTTAGAAAACACATTTTCACCTTTAAAACAATTTGAAATACTATTTAACACATTCCACACAAAGTATAAAACACATTTTAGGAAACATCATAATTGAACATACAAAAAACATAACATTCTCCTTTAGAAAATCCCCTATCATCATTAATTCATTACAAAACACTTCCAATTTATATTTCACACCACCTAATAAAACTATAGAACATGTTGGAATACACAAATTAGTATATTAAAATCATCTTACAATGTTAAGTGCTGAAACCGCCTACCTCAAGCTTGGAAGAATCTGAAAATTACTGTGAAACCAAAACGGCACCACTATAGCACCCTAGAAAGAAAATATTTAACAAAAAAATCAATATTGAACCCTAAATAACAAGATTCAACCCTAAAGAGACCACCCAACCTAATGATGATATGAAACCCCATGAGAGAAGAACAGAAACCATAGATAATAGGAGGAAAAAAAGAAGAAATGAAACTTAATTAAAGAATATTGGAGAAACCACACCAAATACACCAAATGAACGGATCCCAAGGGATCCAATAGGGATGGAGTGAGGCACCTAGGGATGGGACGATCAAATTGGGTGAGCATGGGAGTATTTGGTGCAAAATCCTGAGAGGGAAAAAAATAAAATTTTAAGTTTTTAAAGACTTAGATATTACGCATGGTTTTCCAAAATAGTTTTCCAGACAGTGTGGTAATTGTGCACATGTTACTATCCAGGAGGCACATACTTTATAGTTTTCCCACATAACATATATTATCATGTGAAAGCCATGTGGTAGCTATTACCCAAAAACCACCACCTATTGTATGGTCACCTGGGAAAGGGAGAATGGTTTCCCTTAACCATGTTCCAATCATGCACTACATATTATTGGGCCTGAATTATCTATTTTACTCTAAAAACACAAGGAATATCTAATGGAAAATTCTAAACTACAAATAAATAGAGAATTAACTAAAAAATTCAGACCTTTCACACCCGATTACCATTTGAAAAACTGAGACCCATAAATGAAAATGATATTAGAACAACAACAAACTTTAGGTGAGACACACGAAATAACTATATGATAATAATATATATTGGTTTTAAGGGGGAAGTATAAAATATTTTCCCCAAATGATATTTCTAACATATATAATCTCGATTTTAATGTGAGATCGGAAAGGAACCCTTACGACATTGGTATCATTTGAATAAAAAGGAAAAAAAGAATCAAAGTGATAGGGATTTTTAAATCCCATGAATTAGATAAAAATGATATAATACATAAATTGGGGTAGTATATATAATCATAAACAAATATGTCGTCAAATATAGAATATATCTCAATGAGTGGGAATCGATATGAGAAAACCCTTATAATATTGGTAGTATATGAATCCATAGAACATGAAACAAAGATTATAATATTAACTTGTAAATAAAATGTTTAAAATATTTTTATGATATCTAAATTAAATGAGGTATTAAATACACCAGGTTAAAGGAGAATATGTGGATTACATGAAAACTTCCCTCAATAAAGGGAATTTGAGATGAAAAACATTACCTTGGATTCCCTCTTGGTCAGATGCTCTCTAAATTCCAATATAATTAAATAAGAATATTTAATAATATATTTTTTAAACTTATTTATATTTACATAATTTTTAAACTTTTATATTAACATATTATAGATTTATTACTTATCATTATTTAATATCGATCATCATTTTTTAGTTGATTTAACCATTCGTGATTGTTATAGTAAAATAATGTCAGTTAGGATTCCATGTTAATTAGTTCATCATTATTGGAATCATAATGGTAATATAATAAAAATTCTATATTTATTTATAATTTTAAATTCTCATTCCATGGAAGTTTTGGGTATTGTTCATCAAGATGAAATCCCTGATAGATTTCTTACAACATTCTTTCACAATCATGATATGGTAAATGAATAATGAGTTAAATTTTAATATCACAAATACATATCCATAAATATAACCTTATTTACTTAATATTAGTATATATTACTTTTTATAATTATTTAATAGTCATCAATGAGAGAAATATACAGCATCATTCACATAGGTAGTTAAATCATCCCAAAAAAGCATTTCTTATAATCAATGGATGAGTATGATTATGAAGTAACTAAAATATAATATCAGTATTATAAAAGTATAATTATCTTTTTAATATTTATTTACTGTGATTAATTATAATTTCTATGAGTTAAAATAATAAGATAAATGAAAAAAAGTTATTGATTCACTACGTACAATGAATAAATCATAGCTTCTCTTGGAAAGATTATTGGTTTTAAATGAATTTGGGATTTTATTTAGGTGAAAATCTACTAAATATGGTAGGGGAATATTAGAGAAGTCAATAAGGTAGATTATTGTGAGGGATTTTAATTTATCATGTGGATTGTAAGGGGTGATGAATGAGTAATTCTACAAGTGATAAGGGGTGAAAATTTTGTCAATATACATTCCTTAATAGGAATGGAATGTCGTTTTAATTGAATAAAAAAATCCATCTTGTAAAAACAATGGAGTAGGGACATGTTTTAGTCAATAAAAACCTCATACACACATTTATAGATATGATTTTATTACATTTTATGCACTTACCTCTTAGTTAAACACCTATTACCTTATTTTACCTTTACTATGGAAACTCATTGGTTTCCTTGGGAACTAATTTTTATGACTAAAAATAAAATGAAAAACCAAGATAATTTTGAAATATTTATTATAAATTTGGCCTCCATTTAATTTAATAAAATTATAAAATTTATAAAATTTATCATGGAAATGAAAATATAATATATATAGAAAAACTATTTATAGAGAAAAATAACTTTTTAAAATTTATTTGTTCTTTATATTATCCAAAATAAATTACTATTTAAATTATTTATAATCAATTATTTTATATATTGAAATATTTTGTTTAAATAATCCATTAAAATTAATCAATTTAATTAATTTTTATAAAATACAGAACACATAAGAAGTATAATTATTTGAAAAATATCAACTTTTTCATTAAATGATTTTAATAACGTCCCATTAAAATTAATTATTTATATTTTAATAATTAAATTATATAAATCCATTATACTATTTCAATTTATTTTTTAAATACATTAAATCATTCTTCAAAAGTAATAGTACTAATATTTAATGCATAAAAATATATTTTTATAATGATATATTCTAATTAAATTCTATCTATTTTTTCATTGATAATAATTTATGAATTATAGTTTTTTAAAATTTTCAATAACAATTAAAAATCATAGATATACATAATAGATACATGTTTACCCAATTATCATATATCCAAAGGCTATATTTTTCATGACCATATTTCAAACGACCATATATCCAACAAGAATATATATACAATTCATATTTTATTACTATATATATCATTACAATCCTCACTAAAATCATTCATATTATATTTTTTATTAAAAAATTTCTATTATATGTTTAATGTTTTGCATTGTTTCTGTAGTTGTAATATGGGTGATGATATTTATAGAAAACCAAAAGGATTATGATTTTTTATTTGAGGTATTTTTATTTTATTTCTAATTTATTACTTTTGTAATGTTATTAATGATGTATCATATTTTATTCTCATAATTTATTAATTTTTATCATGTATTGTTATATTTTATCTCAATAATATTTATTCTAGTTCATTTTAGTTTAATGTTGTTTGAGAAACAATCTATTAAATATAATATTTATTTAAAGGTAAATCCATACTAAATCATAGGTTGTTACAGAGGTAATATAATCTCCCAAACTAGAGACCTGAATCTTGAGACCTATATTATATTTCTATATGGACTAAATAACCTTCCCATGATCTCTAGATATTAGAAACTAGCACTGAAAGAGATAACTGGCCACTTGGAAATGATTTTTTCTCAAATTCATGAACTGAAATAATGAAAAATGCAAGAAAAGTATAAAAAAATATTATTAAATCCTTTTAAATTCATAGCACAAAAAATAGGTTTTAAAAAATATAACACTAATGTATGAAGACCCATGCTGACTCCAACTGAAAGAATATTCATCACACCTAAGACATCAATCCTCCAATCATACTTACATTGTATATATATGACTCTCCAATAAATATGTTTGAGAATTTCATTTTCTGTACAACATGACCAATCATTTACACATTCCCAATGAAGTATAAATATAGTGATTAGGAATAAACTCAATAGGATTTCCCCAAGATTCAAATAAAAATCCATTGTTGGGAAAACTCCAGAGAAGAAATTATAACAAAAATTTATAAATAAAAATTGTTTTATACAAAAAAATTATCCATCAAAAGAATTTAAAAATTAATATTTTAAACTTCATGATATTAAATGAATTTTCTTAAAAACCACACATTAATTGAAAATACCGTGAAATAAAATCATTATTTTAAATATATCTAAAAAATTATATCAAAAAAAATATTTTTTTAAATCAATTGATTAAATAATTTTCAACACTCCCTACATTTTAAAGATAATAGATAATATAATATTTTCCAAAATCACTAGAAACTCTCCGCCTATTAATTATTCACTCATTCTAAATCATTATTGAGAATAAGATATTTATGTTATATAGTTTCTACGTAAAATAATTTTTCTTAAACTAAGTGGTTACATAGTAAAACATTTTATTCCAAACCCACCACTCCAATATGATAATGATTGTGTTTTCACATTTTAGCCATCATCCCCAATAATATAAATTATCTATGTACCCTCACTATAGTCTAATAGTTGCAAAGAAGGTTTCATAACATGTCTCACCAATACAATTTTAATAAATTTACTCAAAATATGAAATAATTTCAAATAAAATGCATTTATTTTTTTTGCAAAATTAAACTATTTAAATACTAATTTTAAAAATTAATTTTGACATAAATTTAGTTATAATGAAAATAATGTTTTCTCATAAAAAAAATTATAGAAAATAAATTCCCTTATTATAATCGATTAGTAAGGAATAAATAAATTTGAAAACTTCTAGAAATTATTGAATCCAACTAACTAGATAAGATTTCACCTTTCCCAAAAATTCCATAAATATATCATATCAACTTGGTAAACCAATATTTTCAATAAAAAGAATCATTTATAAATTTAAATTCTTTGAAAAAAACAATGTTAGAAAATTTTCCACTACCTATGCTAAATTGGCATGGCCCCATGAAACTATTAGGAAGAGATTGCATGAGTTATATTAACATTCAAAAAACCAATTCAATTTGGAACAAACTCATGTAACTATCGGTTATGTAATTTTTCAAAGATTATATTTAGAAGAAAAAAATATAATGAGTGGAATGAATCAAAATTCATTTTATTACACATCATGAATAATGTAGAAAAAGCACCTCTTTGAATCCTCACACAAGGAATCCATGAAAAATGGGTTTTTAATGAAATATTCATCTCTAAGAAAAATTAATAAATTCAAATTATAATATATAGAACATCCATTATACATACCACAATCATCTAACTAAAATCTCCAATTTTTTTATCATCATTCATCAAAAATTCTATCTAATTTTACCCGTATCTCAATCTCTTGGTAGGTCTCTCGAAATGATAAAAGTGGATTTTCATTGAACCCTACGATTTATATATCACTTCATGTTACTCATAATTTATTCCTTATAGAGATTATAAAGAATGGGAAAAAAACACTCATTATGTTCTTTAACAACCATATAACTTAAATTGAGATTTCACCCATTAGAATACACATAACTAAAGCTTCCCCTCTTTTTACACTTCACCATAAACCAATGTAACGCCAAAATTATAGTTTCAATAGAAAAAATAATCTCTCATTTCATGATTCATTGAATCAAATGAATATATTAAGAATAATAATTATTTCTAATAAACATTATTTATCGAACATGTCAATATAATATCTCATTAACTTGTCCAAAAAATCTCCCACAATGAATTATAGTTGAATTATTCCACTAACTCCTATAAAAACTCATAAGATATCATGAGTAACATTATATCCCTAAAATTCATTTCGAAGAATTTTCCCTTCAAAACACATAGTAAATAATCTCATCAAAGTCAAATGATGTCCAAAAAAAATTAAAATAACAAAATTCAATTTTACCCCCTTACAAACATACCCCCATAGATAAAATAGAGTTAAAATACATTTCATTATAATACAAATATGCGTGTTAAAAATCAATAATCAATAGAGGGTTTCATCTATAAAAATTGTGTAAGAGTATTTACTATTTTAAATCTTTGACTAATCATTATGTATGTGAGCTTCCCATTACCTTGTCTAATTTTCAATCAGTCCATGATTCTATAAAACTCCCACTATGGAAATATTTAATCCTCAAATACTCTTTTACCTTGAATCCATAATTTTAATATGCCTCTCTACATAAAAAACATCTGAATGTATCTTAATTACTACAGAATCTAATACACGAGACTCATCAAAAATGTTTTTTTGTATTTGGATGATATGGTAAAATTAATTATTTTTTACATAATTTTTTTGTATTTAAAATTTATATTCCACTTTATTTATTATTTCAATGATCACAAAATTTCCCACATACTATTACATGGACTTATTTTTTTTCAAACCATTAATGTCCCAAATTTTGTGAAACTATAAAAAATATTTTATCCTCAACATTAAAGATCATGGAACGTATTAATTAACAATCATGTGGTTTTTTCCACTTTATACAGAAATAATTTGGTTTTAAATTAATTTGAATTTACCCATCATGTGTTTCACTATAATTAATGCACTAAGAGTCCTTTAACCAATCATGGACTAATATAATATTCACTAACAAAGTAAAACATTTTATAATTTAGAAGGAATTATACTAATCATTGATGGATAGTTATTATTTTGAAAAAATCGAACCATAGATCGAATTTCTTCAAAAGATTTTCCAAAATCTATTGCACTTGGATGAAGCATATCCTCAAGAATCATAATAAATTTCTTTTTCTATCAATATTTTTTAGGGGGATTTTATATAATCATTTTTATTTATGTTTCCAAATATTATTGAAGACCCTTTTATTATATAGAAGTAAAATTCCAACACATATATAAGGAGATTTACTTTAAGGATCCATGAAGTCTTTAAATTGATTACATATAAATAAATAAATGGTCATCTACTAAATTTTTTTGTCATATGGGTAATAAATGATCTAATTTAATATACTGAACCACCACTTCCCAATATCTGTCTTGATTCAAACATGATATTAGTAACACAATGATTAAATCCAAATAAATTTATTCCCACTTCTATGTCAAAATAGGAAGTGTGTGAAAAAAACTTATCATATATTGAATCTATACCTTTATTTGAGGATAGTTCAAACATCAAGAAACAAATTCTTCGATTCTATTAATCATTCCCAATTACCAAAATTAGAATTGAATTTTATGATTCATCTCTATTGTAGTTGTACCTTTCTATTGAGCTTGTATTTCTGGCCCCTTTGTACTTTCAACACAGTTGTTATATTTCTTGAATTAGTGTTTGCTTCTGCTTATTCTCTGGTTGGGTGTGTTTACGTTTTATAAAGGCAATGCCTTCCCAATTTTATGGGAGTTACGCCTTTGGTGCTAGTCGCCAATCCCTGGTCTATGGAAGGCGAGTTTGGGGTAGTCACAATATGGGACCCGGGGGACGGGTCGTGACAACCTAGATTAAAAACCTGAGAGCATCATTGCATTCAGGATAGCGAGTTTACCCTAGGCATGAAGTAAGTTTAGTAGGTGAAGGATTCTGATGAGAAAACCTGAAAATGGAATAACTATAAATAAAATAATTAAATAAAGTTATTTTATTTTTCAAATGCTTATAACTCACGAATCATAACTCGAATAAAAAATCTGAGACCATTGTTGAGATTTGGAGCTAATTTTTTCTTTAGGTAGATACTAATATTGGCCAGTGTGGGCCACTATAGATGTTAGTTTTTGGCCGTAAATAAAATAATTAAGTAACAATGATTTCATTTAAAAAAAACCTCTAAATGGTAACTTGGATTGAAACAATGAGAGTAAAGTTGAGTTCATTGGGGAGTTTTTCCCCTTAGACAGAGCCTAACCTTGACCGGCGTGGGTCGAGTGTAAATGTTAATGATTTTGTGAACTTTTTTTTTCAGGTACGTTCATTAAATGTGTGGGCAGTTTTTTATTTCTTTTGAATCGTTGCTCGGATCAAAAATACGAGAGAACTGTTGAATCTGCAGTGCCATGATTCAATTAAGAGAGGCTTCACTTCGACCGTAGTAGGTCTGAAGAAAAAGATTGATTTTGGATCTTTTTAAAAGAATAATAAAATAACTTTGTTATTTTATTTATTTATTATTTATTTTTCTCCAATGGAACAACGACAGTGGCAGGACCAATGAAGTTTCAAGACAATAAATGGCTTGACTCCTAAAATGTTATGTAACAGACCCATGGAAATTTGACAGGTTTCTATTAAATAAACCCTCATTAATTCCACAGTCGTTACTCACCCTCCCTCCTCTTATTTATGTGGAGCATGGGGAGAGGTATTGGGATGACTTCACGAAACGACGATGTTCTGATAAAGTGACCTGACACAAATCATTTGGATGATGCAGCTGGTTTCAGTGGGCGGTGACGAGCGACACCGAATCACGATCCAATGGATGATGTTTGGGTGGAAAGATTGGTGGCTTGTTGAGAGGATGATGAACACCGACTCCTCCTCTATCACAGGCATTCTCCAATGATCTTGAGGCATGGGGTTTGTTTAAAGTTCATATTTGATCTTTTCTTTGCTTCGGTTCATTATCATAATAACGTAGAGGGTGTGGGCCAAATGAACAAGGCCTTGACCCCCGCCGCTCCATTAATGTTTCATTCTTCAAGGATATTATCCTTAGGTGATGGAAGCAAGAAGACGGCGGCAACATGGAAGAAATCGTCGAACCCCGACACGCCAAGTCGGCGGAAAACGGCGGCGGCCGGAGGAGACCTACAGCAATCAGCCGCAGGTGGAGGAGGCTGGTGCGTGACGGTGCGCCGTAGAGGCAAGTTCCAGCCAGCCTAAGACATACATGTGGGACAAGAGGGTGGTGCCTGCAGGCACTTCCAGCGGCTACAGCCATGGCTAGCGGGCCGGCCGGGTTGGCGGACCTCCGGTCGGCCAAAACGGCAGATCGTTACGTGGTGGGGCTTTTCCCCACTGGCTGGCCGAAATGACCTCGCACCTGTGGGGCCTGTAGGGAAGACCATTCCTACTTTTGGTGGACCAAGCCGAACCAGCAGCCCAGTAGGCCAAACCCACGACCCAGTAGGCTAGACCCTCCAATGGTCCAGGCGAACACGCAGTCCAGTGGGCCATCACTGGTGGGACGAGGCCCACCCGACGGGTCAGACCAATGGTGGCCTGGGCCCGCAAACAGAACAGTGCCACCCCCGATGGACCGGACCAAGTAATTGGTATGTCCCTTAGTGGGCCGGACCTGAGTGGGGTTAGGTAGTCCCCATTACACTTTGCATCGGGCCGTCCTGGCCGAGTCGGACCAGGCCCATACCCAACAGGTCCCCGAATAAATAAATGTCCGTAACTGATGAAGTAGCTATCTGTTCAAAACACCGTCAATGGAATTGGGATCCCTTTTGGGAAGCCATCCCTTTGGAATATTCTGGTGGGCTATACCAATCTTGTCCAAACCAACGTGCGATCACCCATGTTTCACAGAAAGGGGTGTAACTATCTGACCGGGTGTCCGTTTGACGAACCGTCTGCGGTTCAAGAACCCTTAGTAAGATTTGTTCCTATTGTTAAACACCACATGTGTTTTGGAGAATGTTGGAGTGTGGAAGAGTTGGATCAAACCAAAATCCAACCGATCCCTCAGAACAAAATCACTTATAAGTCACAGATCCGACATCCGATTGACGCGTCATCTGTCCAGTTGGAACCCTTACGACATGGAGGACCATTGAGATACTTCATTGTGGAACATCACGGAGGTTGATGTATAAATGATGTATTGAGTATTAATTTTCTCAAATTTTCTATGAGAGGGAATCTAGTGGCTTGTAGTGAGACAAAGGTTGGAGACCTATCATACGGAGGTTTGTACCAAGTGATCATGTGTGGGTCAGTACTGATCCTATGTGGGTCGGATACTATGTAGGCCAGCGCTCAATGATCCTGTGTGGGTCAATGCATACCGATCCTGTGTGGGTCAGCGCTCAATAATATTTTATGGGTCAGCACATACTGATCATGTGTGGGTCTGATCCAGTGTGGGTCATTGTAGGGGTTAATACCTATCAACTCTGGTAGTTCGGATCCTATGTGAGTCATTTTGGGGGTTAGTACCTATCGATTCTATGTGTGTCAGACTTCGTATGATCAGAAGCAGTGCCTCTTGAGAGAATAAGATGATCTAGCTTCGTGAATAATCATTTATATTTCTATACCTCACTAATTCCTGGTGTGAGCTGAGTCTTTTACCTTCATGGTGTTACATTTGTGGTACATTCACCTTCGTGGTGTTATCTTGGTGGTGTTGCCTATGTGGTACCATCACCTTCGCGGTGTTACCTTTGTGGTACATTCACCTTCGTGGTGTTACCATGGCGGTGTTACCTATGTGGTACCTTCACCTTCATGGTGTTATCTTTGTGGTATTACCTGCGTGGTACTTTTACCTTCATGGTGTTAATTCTATGGTATCTTCACCTTCGCGGAGTTATCTTCATGGTGTTACCTATGTGGTACCTTCACCTGCGTGGGGTCATCATCATGTTGTAACCAATGTGGTGCATTTACCTTCATGGTGTTACCTTTGTGGTATTCTTCCCACATGTTTGAGATGACTATATCTTGATAACATAGGTATATGTATGGGCATATATCTATGTAGTATTGTTGACAGCTATGTGCTTTTTGGTTGAGGTCTTTCTTTGTGGGGTTTCCTTTGTTGAACTATGGGAGATCCTAGGGGTCTTGAGGTCCCTATATATTATTGTTATACTCACCCATGCGTGGGCTTCACCCATACCTAGTTATGTCTTGTGAAGATGACAGTAAACATTGATCGAGGCTGAGGGATCAAGGATTGGACGGTGCTCAGAGGTGGACCATATGACATGATGTGACGTAATGTGATGTGGCGTAGGACTACTAATCGTGATTTGTACCTACCATTGATGTAGGATCCACGAGGGAAATTATAGGAACTATTTTTTCCTTTTCCAGTTGTACTTGTACTTTCCTGTTGGGCTTGTATTCCGGCCCCTGTATCTTTCATCACACATTCTACTTCAATAGACTACATCGTGGTTTCTTCTTATTGTGTTATTGGATTTTGGTTTTGTATAGGTTTAATGGAAATTCCTTCTCGTTAAGAGATACGCCATTCCAGTGCTAGTGGACATCCCCTGGCCTAAGGAAGGCGGGCTTCAGTAGTCAAGACATGGGCCCTGAGGGACGGGTCATGACATTTCTTATCCTCTTACATTCCTTATTCTATGACTATCCATCTATTACATTCCATGTCAAAATATGTTTCAAACTATCATAATAAAATAATATACCATTCGTTAGTTCCTCCATATCTTTATCAGATTCATAATTTGAGTTAAAAAATTATATTCACATAATTTTAAACTACATATCCCTTTTCATGTGTACAAATAGTATGAAAATATAATGTTTGAAGATATTATATCCAATTTCACTCTCTTTTGGTGAGATATATTGGAGATAAAATATATTTTAAACTCTTATAATAGATATAAATAATTTTTTCACAAAAGGTAGTGTGTTTAAGTCTCAATTTCATGAACAATAATAGCTGGTTCGATATTATGAATTAAATATCTCATTTTATGATGTCACAATTTCAAATATTAATAACCTACTAACATACATTAATGAATCAAGATACATACTAATCCAAATACATATGTATTTTATTACACTTTATAAGTACCTTACAATCCAATAAGAATTAAAAACGGGATCTAAAATAATCATCATAGTTTATTCCAAAAATGATTATTGAAACTTATTATCCCATTTAAAATTTACTTCTTTTTATTCAAGGCTATTATGGGAAAAGATAAGCCTGAAAATTATTGAATAATTCTATGGTAATATCTAGTTAAACCTAAAAAATCATACCTCTAGTATACTCTATGGTATTTCCAAGTAAAAAACTTCTACTATCATTTCCGGATCAATTGATACCACTTATTGGAAACTGCATGACAATGAAATTTCAATTTTTAAATCTATAAGTTAGATTTCAATTATTTAGTATAGTGATTATTCTTATGTAATGTTTCAAAAAAAAATTTAGGTTTTTATCATTTTATTATTCATTATATGATTATATAAGACTCTCATTAACAAATAATACAATAAAAGTGTCCATAATCTATAGAACAATCATTTCAATAATTATATAAACAATAAAAATCCATCAGTGGCCTGAAATGGCCTAAAAAAATAAATTCCATAATGAAATAAAAATTATATTTCTAGAACATGTACCTCTATTTTTTTCAAAATTGAAGATTATTTGTTCTAAGATGAATTTTGGAAACAAATGATCCCCATTTATTTGATCAATGGAATAATTAATTTTGATTAAAGGATTTTTATTCTTTATGTTCACATGGTTTTACTTTTAAGAGTCAATGAATAACAACAAGTTATAATTAGTTCTGTTAGAAAAATGAACTGGTCATGCCCAAGGAGAAACACTCGATTGGATGGACCCATTGAACTCCAATGCTTCAAGTAAGGCCTTTCAATATTTTAACAATTTTTGAGATATATAATATAAAGTGAAATAAATAATACTTGTAAAATTTAAAAGGATGATGTAAAGTTCACTAGTCCTTATTGGTGGTAATTGAGGGAAATATTGATGGAAAGCATATGGGTATTGATCCACCATCATTGAATGTGATATTTTTTCATTTTTTTATATTTGGATGAAGTACCATCCTTTCTAATTTAGTAGATGTAAACCCATGTTTTCATTCCATGGGGCCTTCCCTAAAAGATATTCTAAATATCATTTAATAGTTATAATGGTGCCAACCAATACCATAAAAAACTCCTTGACTATAAAATTTGAGATAACCCTCGAATCAACCATCCAATCAATTTTCATAATTATGTCTTAAATTTTAATCACATGTACTTTAATGAACCATAATATATCTATATATACTAATATTATTGAGTAGGATGGACACGTAAACCCTTTCATGAATCGTTCACCTAGAGGGATATGATTTTTCATAAAATATGACATTAAATCCAATCAAAATCCCATGTGATAATCCAACATGGATATATGAATTAATTTTATGCTCTCATATTAAAAAGGATGAAATAATCATATAGATGATTAGACTGGTAAATCAAACCATAAATGGTATATTACTAAACGTCATATTATATTATTTATACTCAATTACATAGATGTTACCTTGACTATTTTGAGATACTATGGTTTATTCTTAATGAGGCAATTATACTCTACTTTGGGATCTTGATTATACTAGATTAACACATTATATTACTTATTTGACTATTACACTTGGTCTAATACTTTACTATTACTTACATGAGATAACCTCTCACAATAACTCTCTATGTGACCCAACTTACCACATATAAAACATGGATATGGTGAAGATGGACACTTTGACTTAACATGTCACAATTCAGCACCCAAGAAATGCTCTACTGGACCTCCCTCATAAAAGATATGAGTATATATGAATATATCGTTCCTCCAAAAGTATTTTTCTTTTCCATAGTATATATTAATATTATCCCCCCCCAAGCCACTTGTATAAGGAAGAAATGTAGTCAATTTTTAGTTATTAGTAATGTCAGACTTAATTGGTTCTTTCGTACTTACAACCTCGAAAAAAGCTGTATGTTTAAATAAATTTTTTTTAAACATATATTTAGTCATAGGTTTATCTAAAAATCCGAATCATATATTTTTATTCGTTTTTAGATATGTAACATACTTCAAAATATTAGTGTAAAAAGACATAGACATTAAAAAATACATATTTCCTTTCTCTAGATCAAAGAACTCTTATGATTCAAAAAACATTAATTTATCTTGTCAATATTTATGATTAATGATCTTTTAGAAACCCTTATAGTAAAAATCCATATATATTTCTAAAACCTAAACTGGATCCCACAATTCCTTATATGGAACCTTTTGTTTTTAAGAACCAAACTCTACTATTGAGGGCTCATTTATTTATAATAATTCAATTGAATAATTTATAATCCATAGCCTGTCAAAAACTATCATTGGACCAACATCACCCCTGAATAAAGGTGGACGTTTATTTTTAAATTCCAAGGCTTGATCAACCTCCAAGGACTTATCCAAATTAATACTCCTTGTAATTCAATATATGGATTCTCTAATCATGATTAATAACATGGGATTCATAGATGAATTATGTACCACCATTTTCTCATGTCCATCTAGGACCCTCTTATCCCGCATAATTCAATAACATATAGAATAAAATTAATAGACTACACAACCCTAAATGGACATCACCCCAAGAATCCCATTCATACTACGTTTATGAATCTTCTTATCCCATCATTTTAGATAATCAAATTATTTTATTATTTATTCACAATATTCCATATTTTCTTGTGAATTTGTTTATTCAAAACCACACCTTAAAAAATGAAAGTAAAAAAATATTTCTTATAATTAAATAGAACATTATTTCCAAATCCATGGTCATGTTATGTAATTCCATAATAATCATATTGTGATCTATGAACTATTTCTAGTATTAACCCATTTTGGGTTAGCTTGGGATAAATGATAGCATCCTTTAAGGCCACTTTCACCCTTTAATTTTCCAAAAACATCTTGAAAACTAATTATTGAACATAAAAACTATAGGTTTATTCTTTTATGGGTATATTTTGAGTTAAAAATATCCTATCCTATATGAATAAAATATATTCCAAGACTCAACTTAGGAAACATGATATGGTAACATTTTTTATTGAACCAACCCAGGGACTCAAATTAAAAAAAACTAAACTAAATCACTACATTGTCTCATTCACATTACCATAATAACTAGAGGATAGAGAGTAGTGATGAGGGATAAAATATACCATTAGTGACTGATTTTCCCCAAGGTAAATTAATAAAAATGATTTAAAAAGGGGTGAAATTTAATTTTTCCCATTAAAACCATTTAAATTTATAGTAGAATCAAAAAATGTTTCATAATATCTATCATGACGTTCAATGAAGGAAGTCAGAATAATAAGAATGAATACACCTCATGTTCAATACATCAAATCCTCCTAAAATTTATGTATTGTGGATTTAAATCTCTCAACTGTCAAGGTATGGGGAATTAATTTTACATGGAACATGTTCAATCATTCCTATACACCCACCAAAGTATATACATGGGGAATGGGTGAGTATAAACTCAATAGTGTTATTAAAATTCTAAAATAAATTTAAATTCATCAGAAAATTTAATATACAATATTCTAAAAATAATAATAAATCAATTTTGTTTATCTAAAACACTTATTTATCAAAAAAATTTAAAAATCATGATATCAAAATCCATGATATAAAATGACCATTCTAAAAAATTAGATTTTATTAGTGAATACCAAATGAGGTAATATTTTTATAGTTTGACCCTTTCAATGTTTTTGTATCCCTTGGACCTCAGAGGAGGTGTAAAGAAGTTTTGGTGGTGTATGGCTGCATAAAGATGGAAGCAATAAGAATTCATCGTGGGTAAGGTATTCACGTCATGAATGTGTGGTTCACTGCTTCGGTGAGAGAACAATTCATCGGCCAAAATCCATTCACTAATTGTGTGAGGCTAGTTCATAGATTTCTTCACTATGTGAAATAAATTAGGGTAAAATGGTTTAACATGCTGCATTTTTCAGTGAGACACAATCTGTAACTTACATTATGTGAATGGGTTTCACACTATGAAAATTAAATTTTCAACACACTGAGATGATATTTACTACCTCAATTTTTCTCATACCCTATGACGTTTCTCCAAATCTCCAGGAGACCAGCTGATCTCTAATTAAGTGTTTGGGAATCCCTCAATGGGGGTCAATTAATAACTTCCTATGTCCAATAATTAGTGATATTAGGTATTTTATATCTTTTTATATCATTATTATTTTATCTTGATCTTCTTTTTTTCATAATTCCATTTAATGGTAGTTTATCTCCATAAATATGAAAGATTTTTCTTGGTTTATTTTATTTTATGGTTGTGGAAGGACATCTTGGGAGGGATGTAGCTCTTGCTGGAGGTGTTATTGGGAACTCAGAAATTGGTCCATTCTGATACATAGAACATTTAACCCTTTGAGGCATGGGACTTGTTGATTCTCCTATTTTTTATGTTCAATTATAAACATATAATGGTTTATCCATTGGGAGGGATGTGTAATTTAAAAAAATTATTGAACTTGACTAATAAATATTTGGTTGTAGTGATAACATTTTCCTTCTTTCCACCATGATAATAGTTTTCCTCTTGATTTGATAGATTGCATGCTATCTATGTTATTCTTGTCAGTATGTGTATTTATGCTATATATTAGAAAGCTTTTCTTGTTGGAAAATGGTAAAGAACATAAATGTAAAATTAATTGATAAATTATCTTAATAAAAAAATAAGAGTCATTTTGTAGTGAATCTATTGTTTCTTATAATTTTATGATAATCAAATTGATGAAATGTGCATGTTTAATTAAATGTGTTCTTCCATGATAATTTAACTCATAATGAAGGAAAATCATGATAAATCTTGATGAAAATTATTGGGAATTCTAATTTAGAATAGTACTTCTCTATGTTAATGAAACTAGATTTAATGATAAGAGCATGTTTATATTTTGATATCCTATTATAACTTGATGTATTTGGATTCACATAGTTGGAACCAATGATTAATGAATAGGTCAATTCATGATGGAATAAAAACTAGTTGTTTTATAATGTTAAATTCTAGGCCTTGAGTGTCCCATCTAATTGGGAAGGACAAGTGCCATGAGTTTGGATCTTTGGGATATTTTTTTGTGTGGAAGATTAATGAATTTATTTAGTGCATATTTTTTCATGTTTAGTAGGAATGTTTGTTTCTATATATTATTGTGTTGTTCTATATATGTGAGATTATCTTTTTGAATTGATATGTTCATGACATGGATGATCTTGGGGTGGATGACGTGATATGTTGGTGGGGAGTTCTATATTATATTGTAGATGTTAATTCTTATGATGGTGTTATGTTTTGGGATATGCTTGTGTGTGTCATGAATGAAATCATAGATGATGGAAGGGGGGTGGAAGATTACATTTCCCATTGATGTGATAAATCTGAATTCAATAATGACATGAATCTATTTAACATCTGATGGTCAGGATACTCTTTTGATTTTTATTCCTTTCCCCAATAGGTGAGTAAGCTGGTTATACATTGTAACATGTTCCCTCTTGGTGGTTTCTTTGGATTAATCTACTAGAGTACCTATATTATAAAATGATTATAATAATTAATATGTAATTCTTAACCGATGGGATTGGTGTTGATGGAATGAATATTCTGGAAACGTGTTAATCTTGTTAAACCATGTAATTAGAATGGATTATTCCTGAAGGGAATAGAATTCATGATAGTTGTTAATGAATGTATATTGAAATAATTTTAATGGTATATTTAATGTATAATAAATAAATTAATGAAAGGAAATGATAAAAAACAAAATAATTAATTAATTTATATCTTTAAATTTTTCTTTGTGTATAGGATAAATAGTCCACAACAGTTGAAGCTAGGTATTTGACTGACGATAACTATAATTGAGATTTGTAATAGGAAATTCCCATAGTGTGGGTTTGAGATATATTATATCCTGTATATTTTGTGATTTCATATTATACCCCACCCATTTCGGTTAGGGTGACTGACATCTAGTGGAAACTAAGAGGGGTTTTCCCCAACATCCATGTGGGATGATGGCTGGAAGACTTTTCACTCTAGCCATTCTCTCTTCTCTAAGTAGTTACATGTTCTGGTATACGGAACATTTTGTTTTCCCATATTTATGTGTAGAAGGATTTGAGGGATTGTGGTTATTTACACACCCATATATCTATATATTGAATTGAAAGGATTGTTATGGATATGATGTGTATAGGTTCTGATGGATTCAGGTACCTACTCAGTGTATGGAATGTTATGGCATGTGGTATAATACCTTATGCATGAACACGTCATATGGGATTTGGTGGTTCCTAAAAAAAATACATGGTTACTATATAAAATCAAGTTAATCGGATTATGTGATGATGTGATGCATGAGGTACATGTTGTGATTCCTTGATGAGGTGTCTGCGGGATAACTTATTTTCAAGGGAGATTGCTCAGAATGTGAAATGTTGGGGCAGATAAACAAAATAGTGGGGAATCAGGAGTGAAGTAACATTGATGTTTCATTATTATATTATATGATTTCTTGTATGTGATACTTACTGACAGTTATACAGGGTGAGACAAAGAACATAGTATACCTATTTATGTGATGATCTAGTTTCCCTATTGTTCATTGTGGATTAACATTTTTCTTTGTTTTTTGCATTAGTGTATCCAGGGAGGATCCTAATGAGTATACAATTATGACCCCCCTTCATATAAGTAAAATATTTTCTTGTCCATAGGAGTATGTTGGAGATTGGGTTAGATATTAATATCTTTTGGTTTTTGAATGGTTTGTTGGGATTTTTGGTCGCTGTCATCTTTACACATTGGTAATTGTAATTTTCCACCATGTTGTTTAGCTCTTTATGACATTACATGTTTTCACATGGGATTTCTTTATATATATGTATGAGTGGGTTTTTATTGGTTAATACTTATTTTATATCCCTTCTTCATATTATATTAGAAGTAAATATCTCCTATATATATGATTATTATACCCTCGATGCTATTCTCCCACCTGGGGCCTACTAATGATGGTACTCGAGTAGCCATTATCACACATCTCTCATTTCTGGCTGAGGCGACATACCCTTTTGTTGGAGGGGGTCGTGAAAAAGTGGTATTAAATTTTCATATTAGGGATGAGATACATTTTGGATTTTTGTACATGTGATATTTCACGTGTTAGTAGGGATTCATTATTATCTATGTTTGGAGAGAGATATAACAACTACAGTACAACAAATACATAGGTATTTAGGTATCCCTATGATCATATGCACATGACGTTAATTTTTTTGTTCCCAATAATGAAGTGATACTGTTTTAAGGGTATATACCTAGGAATTTATCATCTATAATTCTTTATTTTATGTGTGTTTGAAATGGGTATACTTATGGATAGGTTAAAAATAGAACAAAATAGTAAATATATAAATAATGTTAAATATTCTATATTCCACATTAAGAGATCTAATAGCTTGTTCTTATTATAGGTATAGATATAGTTTGATGTCCTTATTAGGTTTGAGATGAATATGTTTAGCATGGTTTTCAAGAAGATCATAGTAGATCATTGGTTAACAACACCGAAACATGGAGGAGGATGCACTGAGAGTTTCAATGCTAGAGTCTAAAATGTTATGAGAGATTTATTTCACATTCTTTAATAGAATACTATATTAAGGATATTGAGATATATTTTAGATAGATCCATTATTGGGAAGATCAATAAGTATAATTTACTATGATAATTCTGTGTGGACTAGTGACTCATTGATGGTTCTAGTTCCCCAGGGATTGTCAGGATTGAAGAGTCTTAGGGGATAAGTTTGAGAGCATTTCCATGCTATGATCCTTTATTTAGTTATGAAGGTGGTCAATTACCAAAAATTTATTACCATTTTACCATGGAGTTATATATTTTGAGTGTTTTAGATTAATTTAGTATCCATTTGTTGAATGATTTAGACCTATTTCCAAATGAGGAGGTATGGTGAGGCATTTTTAAGAGGCTTTGCCTCGAGAGATCCAGTACCAGGTCACCCTGTTTATACCGATGAAATCACCCAATGTGAATGTGAGAGAATGATTCCTTAATAAGTTTCTGGCTATGAAACACCCCAATATTATATGGTAGGTCACATTTTAAACAAATTTAATCTCTTCAACAACATACGTTTCACAGAGCATTCAGTTTAAACAAAATCCAAAATATTAGTATTTTGACACAACCATTATAATATGTTTGTTAAATTAGAGAGAATTATTTTTATTAAACATGTTTTCAAATATAAAATTACCCAACTAATTTTTAATGTATTAGTTAATGATTTCTGAATATGAACATAATTTTTATAAATTTATTTTATTCTTTAAAAATACATTTTCTTAAAAAATGGGTTTTATTGCAATTTATGAGTGTATATTATGATTAATTTATGGAAATATTTGAAAATGTATTTCATAAAATTTATTAATTTTTAAAATAAAATATCAAGTTCTTCTTATGGTGATATTTTTGTATTTTCCAGAAAATATTGTGTTTTCAATGAATAGTGAAAAATACAATTTTTATAAAACTATCATTCCTTTTTAACATGTTAAGAAATTTAAAAGTACCATTATGTATTGAAATTTATTTCACGTAACATAAGAATTATTTAGTTTTATTTCATTTACATAAATTATTTTGAATCAACATTATTGTATATTTCAGATGATGATAATTTTTGTGTTCAAAATTGGGTTTTTTCTAAAACCTATTTTGAAGTATATAATGCTACTATTTTTTAATTAATTAAAAGAATATGGTTTGGGGAATTTTTAAAAGAAAATTATATATTATATAACATTAAATATAAATTTGTTTTCATAAAATCAGAAATATTTTTCATTTATTTAATATAAAATCATCTTTTCTTGAAATATAAACATCTTGAAAACCTGCTTTTCATCACTTTTGCAGGTTTTATTTTAAATTTTATTTTTTCAATTAGATGAATTGATTATTTCTAAATTTATTCCTTTTTTTTAACATCTTGTAAAATTTTTTTAATAGGTTTATTTTCCTTTTTTGGTATAAATTATTTACCATGGTAAATAAACAAGATTTTCCATAGTACTGGTGAAATAATGAAATGGGTTAAATGTAAATAAATAAAATCATAAAATACCTAATAAATAAAACATTAAATTAGTGTTATATATGTTTATAGAACATATCCATAATTTTAATCAATTATTATATATTTAATTATTTATAATTAATTACACCCAAATGTGGTTGGCTTTAAATGTAAAATAATCATTATTTAATCACTTAAAACCACACCTACTAAAGTAAAAAATACTACTCCTGACCACCCCCTTTATAAAAAAAAATAAGCTACTAAACTATCTGAAAAACCTCTATACTACACTCTTCTCATTTCCATGTTCTTATGGTCTCACCAATATACCAATTCTAATATCCTTAAGTGGTCCTTCAAGGAGATCATATTCAAGAAGTAGCTTTCTCAAACCACGTCTCTTAATTTCTTTTCATATTATACCATCTCATAAACGCCTTCATCCATAAAGGCATAATAAATCCAACATCATGTATATAATATAATTTTCTATTTATAATGGAATGTATTTTATCAATCCCTTTTATTGTCTCCTCTTATTCAACTAAACAAAACCACAGCCTAAATTATATTAGTTAATTGTCTTCGTGGGTTAGGAGTTTTTTCCATTACCTCCTTCAAGGATGGTCATGAAACATTTATTATGGTTAAAAAATATTTTAATAGTTGATTTATAACATTATTCATTTTATGTAACTAATATATAGACATAATATTAAATAAAACAAAACTAGTTTGTGATGGCAAAAAAAACCACCAAAAATAAAATAACCATTTGTTATAAAAATTTTCATCAAATGAATCATACTCATAAAATAAGTAAAAATAATATATGGGGACATTTATAATTATTTATTATAATTAATACCATTTAATTACAATTCTAGAGTTTTATTCTCATTTTACAAGAAAATCCATAATCATAAAAAACGGACTGATTATGAAACCATTAAACGAACACACTTGAAAAAATGAAATATTATGAGTGAATTGATTGTAAGATTTTATAAAAGGGTTATATAATGTATTGTAAATATTTTTATTATTATATACATAATTAATAACATTCTTTAAATCTTTATACACGTGTATAATTATGGAGCAACTCAAGGAAAGTGTAAGGTAAGAGTTTCTTGTCCCACTCTTACTTCTGTGAGATATATGACTTATTCTCCACTAATTTATTTTTTGTTGTGTATATATGGTAAATTTATATATAATATAATAAATATGATTTTATGCATGGTATTCAATGTTTCATTTTTTAATTATTTATTTTACAGTTTATACAATTTTACTAACTACAACGTATAAGGGAATTCTTTATCGAATTTCAATTCTTTAGGATGAACATAAAATTCATTGAAAATTACATTCTAATATTATACATGAAATGAATTATTGTATAATTATTTTCAATTTCCATTTTTATTTGTATTTATATATTTTACACATAATCTATTTCTTTTATTAATGATCACTTCAATGATATGCTATTTGTATGAGACTTTTAACTAAAAGATGACATTTTAAATGTTTTAATGATTTATTTTCAAAATATTTATCTTTAATGTGAATGTTTTAAATTTTTTTATTAATTAATTTATATGGACATTTATGTTCTAAAAAGATTATTTTTAAATTTCTCTCATTTTTTAAAATGGATCCATTTAAGATTTTAATAAAGGGAATTTCATTAAAGTTTATTTTTAAAAAATTAATAAGGAATGTTTTTATATATTGATTGAATGGAACTTCCCACATTCATTCTACATAATATTTTTAATCATAAATTAATGTTTTAAATGGTTACATTAAAAAATTCTATTGTATGTGTGCAATTTTTCAAAATGGGTTTTTTCAAAATTAAAATATTATTTTATTCAAAGTGTGTATTTATGATCCAATATTTCATGATTTATGATTATGTTATAGTTATTGGTAATTATTTATAATGATGATTGGTTACATGATAAACCAATTATGAGTGGTTACATGATAATCCAATGATGGTTTCTAACGTGATAAACCAATGACTGGTGGTTCTGTGATAAACCAAGGATGGGTGGTTATGTTAAAACATATAATGCATTGGGTACTCCAATGATAGAGGATGGACATATTGGTAACTCTATATGATATAGTGATATAGAAAATGATGTTCCAAGTTACCTACACTAGTTTTAAAATATTTATTATTATTTTTCATGTAAGTGTCATGATTTATAAAAGGTAAGATATTGATATTTTAGAAAATATGAATCATTTTCAGGGTAAAAAGGTATGTTTTATTAATATTTTATGATATTTAACTGGACTAAAATTTTACTTTATTTTATGTCCCTTACTATGATACTTTTCTCATAAAATGTTTTATCATAGGTTTCATAGGATTTAATGGAGAATAAAGACTAAGATGAGATCACATGGAAAACAATAATGGTTTTTTATGAAGAGAGAACATAGTTTATATAAAATGTTTTTCTTGTTGAAAATGGATATTATATACATGTTTCCTCT
This sequence comes from Viscum album, assembly GCA_963277665.1. Taxonomy (NCBI): domain Eukaryota; kingdom Viridiplantae; phylum Streptophyta; class Magnoliopsida; order Santalales; family Viscaceae; genus Viscum; species Viscum album. The sequence continues at coordinate 51,544,730 of OY728138.1, read as the reverse complement.
TGAAATGTACGGTTTTACCATGTAATAGTTAACATAAATCTCTATAACTCAAAACCAAAAAGGTCCCCATTATTGTAATAATATGAATTCTAGTTTACAATCACTTTAATACATATTGGTCTATTCTACGTCCTTATAGTTGGTTTCAGAAAAGGTTTTAGAAAAATTTGCAAATTAGGATTTTTCTAGTGAGGTTTTCATGATATTTATGGACATTATCTTGGTTTTACACGTTTGAGGATGATTATAATTTCAAAAGTCAAAGACACCCATTTTTTGGTTTTAAGTGATGTATTTCTAGAAGATTAATCATATTTTTAGATATTTGACTTATAAAGATAATAGATTTAGGTATAAAGGATCAGAAGGTAATAATATTATGGTTTTTAAGGTTATTATCTTTTAAAGGACAATTTAATCTTAATATGTAATAATTCATTTCATATTTTTATGATGTTATTTTCAAAATATTTAAGATCATTTATCATGATAAAGGGAAAAATATATTTTAAAACATTCATATCCATTCTAGATTATATGAGTATCAAAATTATTAATCAATATTGTTGAAATTATTTTCATAGATTTTTGTGTATTCAAATCACCTGCACAAAAATTTTATGAATTATTTAACACCATTTATTTTCTCTAAAAATTTTATGGTCCGTGGTACCTTTTTAATTTTATTTCAAAATCCAAACATTACCATCTCTATCAAAAAGGAAACTTCCACAATGGACATAACCATTTTATTTGTGGATATTGGGAATCATGTTATATGATAAAGGGGATGTCAACTAAATCCTAATGTATGGATTTATGATTTGAATTATTTTATTATGTTTAACATATGAAATCGTGTTTGGGTAAATATTGAGGAATAATAAGGATATAATTCATATATTCCATTATAACAATTAACTATTAAGGAATAAGATAAAGAATCGTGGTTAATGGATTATGAAGGCAGTCCAATTAATAATGTTTTAAGGTATTGAGTTTTAAAATTTATGATATAGTGTTATTTGATAAACATTATGGGAATCATAGAACACATAAGGATTTTTATATTGTTGGTTTTCTTTTCATAATGTTGGAAACTTATGTTATTTGGAATTAAAACATTTGAAAAGTAAAAAAGGTGACAATTTTTAAGGAACATGTGACCCTTAATTTTATAATATTAAAATTTTTATTTGAAGAATAATGACTTTAATTTTGGTGGACAAACGTATAAATTTATTTTCTCTCTTTTTGGTTTATATGATCTTATAATTTGTGGTCATTTAGGATTCTTACTTTTTTGGGGATAAAAAACGAAACATATGAGGTAAATTTTTATGAAAAATAAAATATGGTTAATTTTGAGGATTTTTTCAACAACTCAATAATTATATAAGGGTTTTAATAGTATAATTTTAGAAAAGGCCATCCTACATACTATGTGACAACCAATCATGTCTGGTAAGGCCGCGAGGATCAATCCCAAAACTGAAGGGTGAGGGGTGAATCTCTTACCACTAGAATATGTGAATTCATTGTTTGTGTGACATCCTTCTTTTTAGTTAAATGATTTTATTGATGAATGATAAGAATATTTGTGGAATATATTTATTTTCCTATAGACAGAAATGGGATTAGAAAAATTATTTGGGTGTTAGGTGAATAATGTTTTCCCAAAAGATGTTCACTACTTTTGGAAGTAATATGATTATGTTAAATTGAATACTATCAAATTTTATTTGATAAATAATGCAAGAGTTACCTTTTGGAAGTATATATGATTTATGGTGATTTTGGTTATTTATGGAAATGATTTTCATATAATGTAGATTATCCGATTTCGGTTATTACATTTATTATATGACAATTCATGTGTAATTGATGTTATATGGAGATAAATATTAAATATATATTCAGAAAATATGTTATTTAATCCTTCTAATTTTTGGGTTTAATTCATAAGCTGGAATATTTTGAAAGCTTATAAGTATACATATTTATTGAATAATTTATGTGAAATTATGGGTATTACTATTGAATTTTGGGATATTAAATTAGTGTTCCTCACATTAAGGTTCTCACTTTTTATCTTATACTAACTATATTAAATTCGGTTAATTTTTAAATATAGAAGGAATATATTGTTTTTATTTTATGATGTTTTGGTCCCTATAAGTTGATTCCTGTTCTTTAGACAAAAAAACATTCAACCTCATCATTTGGAGAAGCAAAATGTGTTTGTAGTAGACACTGTTTAAAATATTAAACTATAGCATCAAAGTATGTAAATTTCATTATATTCTTTCACAAGGTATTACAATAACTCATCAAATCTAAAAAATTGATTTTTGTAGAAAAAGAGTTATACATTTACTTATTCTAATGTGAAATAAATATACCTTTATCAAATCATATGTTTATGGTTTTGCGATGGTTAACATTCGAATGACTATGTTATCTATCATTTTTTATTAGAACATGATAGTAAAAACTATTTTCCATGTCCCTGTATTCAATTTAAACTAATGTTCAATTAATCTGAATCCAGGTTTTGTGGCGACCTTCACCTATTACATCCCCTCTTTTCAAGAGAATGTTTTGTCGAACCTTATTATAGTGTTGGTTTCCCATAAATGAATTTTCAAGTATATACCTTTTATTTTTGAAAATAAATTTCAATTTATGAGGATGCAAGGTTTTATGAAATTATTGATCATAACGCAATGGTAGCTTATATATTGATTCTTCAACCAAATATATCTCATGTTCATTATTTATACCATATATCTCTCTTGATGAAGTGCATACCTTGTCCTTCACATTTATTAAACATAGAGTTTATACCACTAAAAAAAGATCTTTATTATGAAGAGAAATTGATAATGATTTTGGATTATATATATAATATTCTATGAAATATTGCCACTATCCAGGTTAATGTTTTGTTGTGAAACCCCCCAATTTGAGGAAGCAATGCAGGAACCTAAGGTTGTAATAAGCTAGCAGTATCTTCACATATATATATATATATAAGTAATGATTTTTAATGGAAAAGTCATTTTAATTGTGGGGAGAATGTAACATCCCAATATGTTATGTTATTTCTCTAGGATTTCTTAATTTTAATATAACACCATGTTTAAATGAACTCCAAAATATTATTATTTTAATAAGACCATTATAAACTAGCTGTTAAACTAAAGGTAAGTGATAGTAGTATCCACATTATGAGATACATAATTTTCCAACAAATTTTTAATCTATTAATTAAGACTTTTTAATACACACATAATTTTTAGAATGGATTTTTATTATTCAATAAAAATTGTTTTCTTCAAAAAACTAGTTTAATTGATTTTTAAGATTGAATATTATAATTTATTTTAATTTTAGAAAATTAAATTTTAAAATTAACATTGTTTTTTAATTAAGAATATAATGTTTTTCTTTTGGTGAAATTTTTGGATTTTTCTAAATATATTTTATTGTCATTGAATAGGGAAAAATACAGTTTTTTGTAAAAAAGTAATTTCTTTTTAGTAAATTATAAATGTTTAAAGCCCCATTATTGGTTTAATTATATTAAAATTAAACCATGTATTATTTATTTATATTTAATCCTATTAAATTCTTTCGAATTATCCTTATATTTTATTTTATTATTAGTTTATTTTTGGGTTTAAAAATGATATTTTTCTCAAAACTGTTATAAAGCACTTAATGTTACTGATTATTAATTAATTAAAATAATCCCTAATGTGGAATTTTTAAAATTAAATAAATATATATATATTATAAAATAATAAATTAATTTATTTTAATAAATTGATATTTTTTATAGATTTAATAGAAAATCATCTTTAGCTTGAAAAATACAATTTCTGTAGACCATCTTTTTCGTTGCATATGTTTGTTTTTTATTGAATATTATTGTTACAAATATATTGATTGTGTTTGGTAAAATTATTTAAAATTATTTAATCATTATTTATAAATTATTTTATAGGCTCATTTTCAATTTTTCCATAAAAAAGTTTTTGTGGTAAAAAAAGATTTACCACCGTATTGGTAAAATAATGAAACGAGTTAAAGTTAAAAGGTAAAAGATTAAAATACATAAAATTTAAAGAAAATTAAATGGACGGTTGATGTTTTCATGGACTATTTATTTCATTTATAAAATTATTTATCATTCTATTTTTTTAGATGACTTCCAACCTAATGTGTTGCATGGAATATAAAATAATCAATATTTAATCACTTAAAGTAACCCCTCCTAGATTTTTTGTACCAATTATCACCATACCATTTTTCTAAATATGGATATAAGATCCTAAAATACCTACCAAAACCTCCCCACTCTACTCTCCCCATGTTCATGTTCTTCTTGTCTCACCAGAATACCAATTCTAACATCCTTAAGTGGCCCTTCAAAGAGGTGATTTTTAAGAATTAACTTTCTCAAACCACCCATCTTAATTTCTTTTCTTCTTCTACCTTCACATTAACACATTTTCAATAAATGGATAATAAATCCTTTATAATGTATACAATTACATTTTATATTGATAATGTAATATATTATATCCACCCCTTTTATTATTTTCTTTTATTCCATGAAAAGAAACCATTATAAAAATTTTAGCGGTTTATCGTCTCTATAGATAATGAATTTTCTTCATTACTGACTCCAAGGATGTCCATAATACTATTATTATGTTTAAATAATATTTTAATAGGTCTATTGTAACTTATTTCATGTTATGCAACTAATATGTAGACATATTATTAAATAATATTAAATTAGTTCATGAAAGTCAGAAAACCCACCAAAATAAACTAACCATTTGTCATTAATTTTTTTTTCAAATGAATCATCGTCATACAAGAAATAAAAATGATATATGGGATGATTTAAAATTATTATGTGTACTAATTCCATTTCACTCGACTTTTATATTTGTACTCCCATTTTACATGAAAATAAAAAATCATAAACAAATGAACCTACTATGAAACCATGAAACAAACACATCTGAAGTAATTAAAATAATAAAATATTATGAATGAATGTCTGGTAATATTTTATAAAAGTTTAATATAAGGTATTATCAATATGATTATATTTATTTAATGACTTAATAACATTATTTGAACATTTACATTTGAGGATAAAGTAAGAAAAAACTAAAGGGAAGCGTGAGGTATGAGATTTTAGCCTCACTCTTACTTCTGTGAGATATATTCCTCATTCACCAGATATTTATTTTCTATATTATATATACTATCCATTTACATATCATATAATGCATCCAATTCTATTCAGGGTATTCAATGTTTCATTTGATAATTAATTCTTTTATTGTGAATACGATTTGACTGAGTACAAAGTATAAGGGAATTCTTTGCACAATTTCTATTCTTTGGGTTAAATTTCAAATTCATTTATAATTAAATGTTATGAATATGTATGAAATGAATTTTTTTTATGTTGTATTTCCACTTTATTTATGTGGGTTTATTGAAGATACACATAATTTACTAATTTTATTAACACTCACATCCATGATATAATATTTATAAGGGACTATATGACTAAAAATAACATTTTAAATGTTTTAAAAACTTATTTTTTATATATTTATTTTTCGTGTAAATGTTTTAAAATAATTTTTATGAATAAATTTATATGGAAATTCATGTTTTTAAAATGAAATTTGTGAATTTTTCTTAATTTTAATAAAAATGGATCTTCTAATGGTTTTATGCAAGGGACATTATTTAATTATTATTTTTAAAAATTATAAAATAAATTTGTTTTTATAAATGTAATGAAAGGAATTTCACGTTTTCATGTTGAAAATATATTTGAAAGCTTACTTTACTTGTTTATATGGTTAGTTTCAAGGAAAAAATTTTATGTTTGACATGTAAATTTTTTCAAAATGAGTGATTTAAAATAAAGATATTATTTTATTCAAAGTGTATTTTCATGATGAAGTCGTTCATTAATTTTGGGCCATGAACCCGCCTAGGTACCCTACTAACCCGATAACTGAGCCGGTTCTCACAAATCCTGAAGGGAATTATCAATTACCGTGAGTTGGAGACTACCACCTGACATCATACAAAATGAAAGTGGGAACATTTTTGCTACAATAATTTTGGAAGAAAAATAAATAATAGAATATTCATAAAATGAAACTCTATTTGGAGAAGTATAAATGAACTCAAATAGTCATAAACAATCCCATGTATCAAAATACAGTAAAAGAAAAATATGAAGTTAGACAACCCAAGTCCCAACATAGACATAACTAACCATGTCCACAGTTCAATAGCTAGAAACACGTCCAATAGATGCTTTACCCCTACTTGAACATGGAAGGATATAATCTAAAAATACCCAAAATAAAAAGTAGGGTGTGAGCTAAAATCCCATTAGGGTCTCAGCAAGGATTACTTAACAAGATTCCAATATCATAATAACCAAACACGTGCTTTAAATTTTCCAAATAAATATGTTTCTCAAATAAAGAGTATATTTCAAAAAATCGTGCTTCATATTTAAAATTATAGAAATACATTTAAATAAAATAATCACACTTCAATTGATGAAAATTATTTCTAAAAAGGTTCTTTACAAATATTGATCTTTTTAAAAATGGAATAAATAAACACTTTTATATAAAACAATATACATAAATTCACAAGTCATGTAATTTTTTTAAAATAATGGACTATATTAAATTAAAATACAATCAAGCAATCAACACAGTCATATGCCAATGAAGGTATTATATTTTCAGGATATAAGGACCCCACACTCAAGGTGAACATCAATATGTGCATAAGTCCATTTGAACCAAGGCCAATGAGGACTCATAACCATCGCCTAAGGGATGTGATGTGTTGATATTAGGTTGGATAATATTGAAAAACATACAGTCAAATCCTAATAACTCACTAAATATATTATCATTTCATGTGTTCTATTAAAAAAATGATGGGATGTTTACATCAAGAATAAATAATATATGATTCATCCCATTATAAATTTCATATATTCCAATTTTCAATTTAAAACCCATAAGTATTTTTAATAAAAAACATTCCTTTTCACCATGATGAAAATATAAGGTTTCTATAAAGTTTTTTTTATCCATTTTCACAAATAGGGATTTGAAATCATTTTACTATTAAATTTTGAAATCCAATTCCATGATTAGATTTGAAAATTTAATTTTCCAACAAATTCCATCAATTTCATAACAAACACCCAATTAAATGGAATTGGGATTTTCATAATATTCCATAAAATCATTTTTCTAAAATTAAATTAAGAAATCTAATTGATATAATTTCTCCATTTAAATTAAATAATTTAAATAGCACTAATTTTTATAAACACTCCCCAGTTTAATGGAATTTTGGCTCTTCCAATTTAATACCAAAAAACAATTTTTAAAAACACCAATTCAATGATATTGGGTCTTTATAAAAAACTAATTGAGATGGTTTTAGTTAAAATAAAAAGATTTAATTTATTACAAAAAATTGTAATTAAATAAAGAAATTTATAGTAAATGAAAATTGGGCATTATAATGGAACCACCTACCTTGGGATCAAAATATCTCCAATCACAATGATGCACCCAAAAAACTACAATGGAGAATGAAGAAAATAAGGATATATGAATCAAACCAAGGTTTAGATAAAAAATATTGGTTATTAGATCCAAAAATCAACATGAGGATCCATGGAACCCTATGAAGGGGAATATAAATCATATGAGAATGCGAAAGGAAGAATAAAACAAACTAAGAGAAGATCGAAGTGCATTCCTAATGCTTCGAATCACTTCTGGGAGGGATCTAAGGGGCCAAAAACACTTCTTGGGACCTCCAAGAATGGGACAAATTGTTTTGGGTTTTACTGGTTTGTCAGGACCCTAATAGACTGGTTTTGGAGTTTTTAATTAAATTTTGTATCAATTAAAAACTTGTCCGCACAATTTCTTGGGACGAAGCACACTGTATGGACAAACCATTCGCAAGCCATGCCAAATTTTTCCCTGACCATGGACTAGCCCATAATTTCCTAAACACTAAAAAATAAATCCCAAAACACCCTCAATCAAAACCCTAATAGATCTTGGTAAAAAGAGTGATTTAGGAATACCTAAAAATAGAAATAGGATGTTACAACCTCCCCACCAAAGCAATATTATATCACTTAAAATACACCAAAGAAACTCCCCTGACAAAAACATGAGGCCATCGATCACTCATCAGTGCAGCCCTCTCCCATGTCTCATGATTATCAGAACCATGCTTCCATATCACACAAACCAATGAAATCATTCTCTTACAATGTACCGTGGTTTTAGAATCAAATATCCCAACTAACCATTTAGTCATTGATAAATCAGGTACGAATTCAACATTATGCAATGTAGAACATGATATAGATCAGATAGATACTTTCATAGATGATATACAAGGAACATGTTATGTATCCATTTGAGCTTTGGTTTAATTTCAAAATTGTAAGAAACATTACCAACCTTCTAAACAACCTCAAAAGATCCCACCAAATTAAGAGTAAGATTCCCATTCTTTCCAAGACATAGATGACCCAACCAAGGTTAAAATTCCATGTACACCTATTCACCAACTGAAAATTTTGATGGTATACAGTGATGATCAGTATAATAATTATATCAGCTCTGTGACGTCAACATTCTGTGATGAATCAACTGAATCTTTACTATCATTTATTTTAAAAAGCATGGTCCAACCAAGGAACATTCAACAATCTCAAACCAACACAACATAGATCTACAAGGTTGGTCATACAAGGCCTCAAAAGGATCCATTCTACTCACAGATAGGTATATATTATTATAATAAAAGTCAGCCAGCCACAAATGATCATCCCATACCCCTCTAAAGTAAAAAAAACCAAAGAATATCCTCAACAGTCTCTATAGGTCATTATGTTGGGACATTTAACTATGGATGGTATGCCATACCCAAACAAATGTGAGATCCCAGTAGTTTCTAAAGGCCTCTCAAAATGTGAGAAGTGAACCAAGGATCCCTATCAGAGACTATTGAATATGTAACTCTATGAAATCTAACAATCTATTCCACAAATATATTTTCTAACTCTTTAACGTTGGTTGTATAGTGAATGGGTATAAAGTGTGGAGACTTATATAGCCTATCTTTTAAAACCCATATCACATTATTCTTTCTCTTGGTATGTGGAAAACCAAAGAAAAATTACATACAAATATCATCCCACTACCTACTAAAAATGAGAAGTAAATAGATAAAAACTCGAAAGTTTTTGGTGCTTGACCTTCACCTGATGAAATGTATAAAAATGGGAGACAAACTCTATGATGAATAATCTCATACCTGGCCACCATAACTATCATCGCATGTTATAGAACATCTTTCTAGACCATAGGTGCATAGTCCTTTGGGAGTTATGGATGTATCGGATAAAATATTTCCTTGCCACTAGCATAACAACAAAAAGTTTTTGAAAGCCTAGAATGACCTTGTTAAAAAATAACCACTCAGGAATAGTATCCACACAATAAATAGAGTATCTTTTTTTAGTTAACTCATCATCAATATGTTGATCATGAAGAATCGTTTCTAGATGAGCAGATTTAAACTGGACACCGGCTAGAGAAACATCAGCCTTTGATTCCTGGACTCTAATATGCAACTGTGGAAAGGGAGCCATAAATTTCCACTCTTCCAAAGATTCATTTATGGCCTAGGTAAGAAGTTTCAGACTAAAAGCATCCATAATGAAATTCCCTTTCCCTAGGAATAGGTGATGTCAATTTCAAAAGATTACTAGTATTATACCCAACACATATGGAATAAATTAAAATCTTTTTGATAGAAGTTATAACTCATGATCTTGTGTTCTGAACACATGGTATTCTGTTCACCAAAATTTCAATGCGTCCAACTCTTAATCATGTACCTCACAACTAGATGTTTAGGTTCATGGGTTGGATAATTCTTCTAGTGAGGCATACATTGATTAAATCTATAGAAAATGAAATGATCACCTTGCATAAGAATGGATCCATAACATGAACCTGATGCATCACAAAATACCACATAGAACCACCCAACCTCTGAAAGAGTCAACATAATTGTAATATTCAAATGTTGTTTTAGATCAAAAAAAGAATACTGACATTTATCATTCCATGACAACATTACTCCCTATCGAGTTAGAATAATATTCAGAGATGAAAACATTGATATGTCCATAATGTACTTGTGGTAATACCCACATTGACCCAAGAAGCTCTAAATATTGAAAACATTCCATGGGTGTTCCCATGTCATAATAGATTTTACCTTCTCAAGGTCAATATAAATACAGTGTTCTGACACCATGTGTCCCATGTATTTTACTTCATGAATCAATAATTCACACATTGAATGATTGGACAAAAATCGATGATTTATCAGTAATTCCAGAACTATTCTCAGATGTTGAAAATAGTCTTCATCTAACTTAGAGTAAACAAGGTTGTCATCCACAAATACTACCACGAAAATATCTTGATACTCATGGAAAATTTTATTCATCAACTCCATAAAAACAATAGGAGCATTGGTTAGATGAAAGAGAATATCATGTTTTCTATAATGGTCATACATGCATTGAAAGGTAGTTTTCTAAATGTCAGATTCTCTTATACTAAACTGATGGTAACTAGAGAGAAGAACAATCTTCAAGAACTACTTATGCCCTTTAAAATAATCATATAGATCATCAGTACATCAAAAAAATACATGTTCTTCACCACAACTCAATTGATTTTTCTACAATAAACACATTGAAAAAGTGATAAATCAACTTTCTTAGTGAAGAGAAAAGACATTTCCCAAGGTGACACACTTAGTCACATAAACATATTCTCTAAAATATCACACCACTAGGACTTTATCTCTACCAAATTAGCTAGTTCCATATGGTAAGAGGGAATGGAAACTAGTTGAGTACCAAGAAATATGTAAATAGAGAACTCAACAAACCTCAATAGTTGAAGACCAGAGAAATATGAGGGAAACATGTCAGAAAACTCGAAAATAACTAGATAGAGATCACAACTCAATGATTGTCACTCCAGATCAAAGAAAAAAACTAATATTACATTCACCAACTTCGAATAATAAGGTTTGTCTCTACTCGGCCATTGGGCCCATTCTTCTTGAAAAACATGACACACACAATTGGGTGTAGTAAAGGATACCCATAAAATATAAAAATTAATCGAGGATTTTTTGTAAATGATCCAATCCATCATGAAAATGAAATCTAGTGGTTTCATATCAAGAACCCGGAAACTCCAAGAAATCTCAAAATCTGATAGAGAGAATACAAAAGTGGGATTACGAATACCCTGCTCTCTCTTCATACCAAGTGGTGTAGTAATATCCATAACATAAGAAAAAATCTCCATATGACGATAAATTAGATTATAAATAAAGGTTTAAATAAACAAATGAGGTGAACCAGTATTAAATAGTGAAGTCACTAATGATGAAACTATAGTATTATTACCTCTTACGGTCACTGGACCCATATCCACTTACTCTAAAGACTCATACATTGTGTGAAGTAGCTTCGTTTTTGATTCTTGTGAATGAAACCATTTTATAGAAGAATCATATTATTGAACCTCGGTTTTAAGAGGATATGATGATCCCATTCCACTACGTATAGTATAATAAACATGATATAATTTCTATAAGTTCCTGAATTCCCACATGTGCCTCAATTCTTGTACACCTTAGTGAAAAAACTATTTGAATGTCCGGTATTGACACACTAGAAGAATATAAATGGACCACTTCCATATGTGGAATGGGGTCTAGAATGTCTCTACTATCAGGAACTTCTAAGAGAATCTTTATGAATTTGATTTCCCTTGAAGGAGTCTATGATGAAACTGGGAGAGAAAGCAACTTACAATAACCCTGTATTGTTGGCCATGTCCATTTAAACCATTAGAGATCTATCCATAACATCAATATAAGAAGATAATGTCAGAAAAAATACTATGAATGTAAATCCTAATGAAGTCCCAACTCGATCCTCAAATCCATTATCATCTCATTTGATATAATCTAAGGTGTGAAATGCCCGAGATCAGTAAAATGGTTTTAATACTCTGCCATGGTCCTGCCAGCCTTTTCAAGTTTGAAAAATTATGCAGCCTTAGAAAATATCATCAACTCATGAAAGAACTGTTCAGGGAAAAAACCATGATATTTTTCCACTCTAATCCCTAGTTCTTATTTTCCATCACCATAGTGTCCAAAAATCTCTTCTTTGGTCCTTCCAACACAAAACTGGCATAGTTTACCATGGTTTCATTATGTGCATCCAACAACCCAAAAATATTCTCCATCGTGCTGAACCATTCCATATCATCTTGTGGGTCAATTGATCTATTGAATAGTGCTACACTCTATTGAAGAAACTATTGAGAAAAAGTCACGGAAACGTCCCTCCGATGTTCCACACCTGGAGTCTAAATGAGAACAAGAGGTGGTTCATGTCCACGAGAGGATTTCTTCATTGTGGTTCAGTATCGAATTCCCCCTGGATCAGATGTATAAATCTTCACAGATGAGTGATAATACACGACATCATCATACAACAAGTAACACATCAGATTAACACTAAAATAAAGCAACAAGGGAAATCAATCCCAATAGATAGAATAAAAAAAAATTGATGTCACTTTTTCCAAATAGAAATTGTGAATATACAATAGAAATTCCTCAACATTCCTTTCCTTAATTACCCTTAGTGACTTAATTTTTGATATTATGAGATCTGGGTAACCACTCATTCGTAACAACCTATTTAGTCTGAAAAGAATACACGAATGCATAATTACTTGAAGAAAAAATCTCAACCTGATGCATTGATACCACTTTGTCACAAACTATCCTAAGTACATTGATAACCCAATAACCAAGCCCGCTTTCACATAGCCCGAACGACATTCTTGATCCCTTGGTTCAATGACTAGCACCATACATCATAAAAAATGAACGTGGGAATTTTTTTCCTTAAACATTATAGACACAAAAGAAACAAGACAGTACACACTCAAAATATACTCCAGTGGGAGTAGTACACTAGAAATCAGACATGAATAAACCATACCATATACTAGATTATAGTACTAGAAAATAAAAAAAATATGAAGTCCCAACTCAGACGTAACTCACAGAGTCCATTAGTCAATAGCTAGAACCACCCCCAAGAGATGATATTCCCCTCCTTAAACCTAGAAGGAGATAATCTACAAATAATCTATGTAACAATTAGGGCGTGGGAGAAAATCCCAGTATCCTATCTCTAATGATTCTACAACAAGATGCCAATTTCAAATAAACCAAATAAGTGATTTAAGTATCTCTAATAAATAGTTCTGTCATATAAATAATATATTTTAAGAAATCCTAATTTACATTTAAAATAATAGAAATACTTTTAAACAAAATCTTTATATTTCAATTGATGGAAATACTTTCATAAATAATTCTTTACACATATTGAACTTTTTAGAAATTGCATAAATAAACAATTTTATATAAAACAATTTAGATAAATTCCGATGACATGTAAAATATTTTATAACAATGGAATATATTCATTTGAAAAATAAAAATGTGATTAATGTGGATGTATTCTTAAAAAGATATGATTTTTCCAAGCTATAAGGATGCCACCCTCATGGTGAATTGCAGTATGTATATAATTTCATTTGAACTAAGGCCAAAGAAGACTCATCACTATTTCCTATAGGTAGGGATGTGTTGATATTAGAATTTAGAACACTATAAATCATAAAGTTCAATCCAAATAACTCACTTACTACCTAAATATTTCATTTTCTATATTACAAAATAATTATGAGAAATTTACATTGATAATGCTTAAAATAAAATTAATCATATTCTCCTTTTCAAATGTGCCAATTTTCAATTTAATATCAATAACATGCTTTTAATAAAAAAGGAATTTTCACAAAGATTGAACCTTAAGGTTTCTATCAAAAACCATATTTATCCAATTTTATAAGTAGGGAATAGAAATCAATTCAAAATAAAATTTCATAGTCCAATTTCAAGATTAAATTCCACAATTTATTTTTTAACAAAATTCCTTAATGTTCATAATAAACCCCTAATTCAATGGAATATGGGTTTTAATGTTATTGCATAAAATCCTTTTCCCAAAATTAAATTCAAAATTTAAATTGAACAAAATTCACCATTTAAATTAAACAATTCAAATCTCACAAATTTCCATAAACACACCCCAATTCAACAAAATTGGGGGTTTTCCATTTTCATAGAAAAAACATATTTTTAGAAACCCCAATTCAACGAAATTCGTTTTTTTCAACTAACCAATTGAAATAATTTTTGTCAAAATAAATAAATTTATTATAATTAAAACAATTAGAAATTATATAAATCAATATAGGGTTAATAAAAATTGGGAATCATAATTGAACCATCTACATCGGGGTCAATAAAACTCAAATAACAAAGGCATACTAAGAAAACACTAATGATGAATGATGACAATAAGAATATATGAACCAATCCTAGGTTTATATCCACAATATTAGGATTATATCTAAAAAACATCATAGGCGTAACACCCCGCCCCTACCTCATTGGCTAGAGGAGGCGGTGAGGGTTACTTGGCCTTAAGTGATGTTTCCAAGGTGCCAAAGGATGGCAATAAATGCCGAGGGCTCTGAGGACAAATTGGGGAATGATTTTCCCTTAAGACAAAACCAACCAAACAATCCACAACTATATGATGCATGTCAACAAAACAACTAACCTCATACATTACCAAAGACAACAAAATAAACAATAACGATCTCACAAGTCAACACAACCCAACAACAACATTAGAGTACTATGCGGAAGGCCAGACAAGACGACACCATGAGACATGACACCACCATAACTCCACACCAAGATCCAAGATCCATGATTCACCAAGATATCAAAACGCACCACTAAAAGCGGTTGATGCCTTACCTTTTCCCATGTCATGGTACAAAACATCTGCAAAGACACCACAGTTCCATAGCAGGGTGTGAGTACTAAATTTCAGTAGGATTTCCCCAAATGACTTCCCCACACATGCCACTAGGATAAACCCATTAAAAAATTTATATAAAATAGTTTATATAAAATAATAACAAGGGAAATTTTTACCATAAGCCAACCATACTCTTACCAAGCCATCACACCCAACCCCAACAACCAAAGTAAAGTCAAACAACAAGCCACAATCTATCTCATCCTTTATACGTTATCACAATAATTACATCTTGCAATGCAATGCACAAAAAAACAACTATACGGTGGAGCTTCCGTCCAACCCGTTTATTCACTCACAATTAGTTGCACCACCCATACACTTATCTTTATATGGTGGCCCTTCCATCAACTATCCATCCTTTTTTTGAAGTGGTACTTCTCGCCACATCCACACAACATCCCAACCAATCACAACCCAACATATAACCCGTTAAAGTGACAACAACATCATGTAATCAACCCATTCCTTTACATGTCAATTCACTTCAATAGATCAACCATTTATTGAAAACCATTTTTCCATGCCAAACCAATTTCAATAAAACAAACTTTTTATTTTAATACCATCTCCATAAATCATTTCAAAAATCAATCATATCATCCCATTTTAAAATCAACATTTATTGCATCTCACCATAAAACCCCATTTTCTCGAAAAATCCCCAAATGGATTTTCAACCAACATTGCACATCCAAACCAAATAATTTCATGAAAAACAAAATAATTGTAATGAAAAGAATTAGCTCTAACCAAGTGGAGACGAGAGAGAAGCCGACTACCTTTAGGGTTCCCAAGAAATCGACCCACGAACAACTGAACCTCAAATCAGGCGAACACACCCCTGAAACCTCTCTAGATCCATTTCAATAACATCCACAAGACATAATATTAACATACAAGGAAAACCCAACCCTATATCTACACACAAAAAGTGTAGATCTAGAAAACCAAGAACGAGAGGGATGTAGATCTTGAGGAAAACACATGAGAAGAAAGAGGAGAGACTTACCTGGAAGCAATCACCATCAAACCACTTTGAATCCTATTCAAAACCCTCCCAAAATGAGTGGGAGAGCACCCTTAACCCCTGAGAACCCAAAATATTGAGTGAGGCTCGAGTGGGAGGAAGAGAGGAGTAAAATGAGGCAATCTCGATTGAGTCGCGATTTTAAAACCCTAACTTTATGTGGCCGCAGGGTTAGCCTGCACGGTTTGGTAAACCGTGCGCTAACCGTGAACATGCCACTACCTCGAGATCCAGAGTACGCACGATTTCCTTACATGGTTTGGAAAACCATGCACAAGCCATGTGAGGCCTACTATCTCGAGATCAAAGGTCGACACAGTTTCTTGGGGAATCCACACGGTTTCCACTTACCGTGCTCAAACAGTGTACCCCTTTAAAAGCCTCCAAACTTATTCAAAACCATTCCAAACTCTCCAAACCTCTTCCCAACTCATCCCATGTACTTTAAATTCATAAAAATGCATAAAAAAGGACACATACCTCAAACCGGGGGTACTACATTCTCCCCACCATTGGACTTTCCATCATTGGAAAGTAGTGAACCTGCCCTTTGCCGAAAGAGCTCGGGACACTGCTCGATCATCTCTTTCTCCCACTCCCAAGTCTCCTCTTGAATATGACCATGTTTCCAAAAAACACAAACTAAACTGATGATTTTACCATGCAAGACATTCTCTTGTATATTCAAAGCCCGCACTTGCACATGCACCAACGAAGCATCCGGTTCCAGCTCAACATGATTCCACCGAATCACATGGTCATGATCCGGATGATACATTTTCAACTAAGACACATGAAATAAATTTTGCACCACACTAAACCTGGGTGGAAAATCCAAACGATACGCCACCTCAAAAAACTACTCAAGAACCTCAAAATGTCCAATATACCTCAGAGATAGCTTTCCCTGATTCCCAAACAGATGATGTCCCAACCTAGGAGAGATCCACAAGAATACATGATCACCCACCTCGAACGACAACGGCCGTCGACAATGATCCGCATACGATTTCTGACGACTCTGATCCATCTCCATTCTCTTCCTGATCAACATGATCTTCTCCGTAGTCTGTTGGACAAGGCTCGGTCTAACCATCGAGGACTCACCCGTTTCCACCCAACATAGTGGGGAACGACATGGCCAGCCATATAATGCTTCAAACGGAGCCATCTGTATGGATTCCAGATAACTGTTATTGTATGAGAAATAAACCAACAACAAGTGCTCCTCCCACAAGCCACAAAAATCCATGACACATGCCCACAACATATCCTCAAGAGTTTGTATCATTTTATCAGATTGACCATCTGTTTGAGGGTGATACACCATTCTCATAGTCAACTATGTCCCAAGTGATTGCTTCAAGGACTTCCAGAAACGAGATGGAAACCTCAGATCTCTATTGGATACAATCAAAACTGGAACACCATGCCTCTTTACCACCTCCTGGATGTAGATTTTGGAGAGATCCTCCACAGTATGAGATTCACGAATCGGGATGAAATGGGCCGACTTCATTAGCGGATTCACTATCACCCAAATGGAATCGTGCTTTCTGACCGTTCTTCGGAGACCTGTGACAAAATCCATCGCTATCTACTCCCACTTCCAAACAGGGATTGGAAAAGACTACAACATTCCTGCTAGCATCTAATGCTTTTCCTCGATCAGCTGACAAGTCAAGTATCTCTAAACAAACTCAGCGACACATCGTTTCATACCAGCCCACCAGAACTGCGATTTCAACGCTTTATACATTTTCGGAATTCCATGATGAACAAACCACATAGAATAATGATACTGCATGAGAAGATCCTCCTAACACAGACTCATACAACCATCCTATTCCGAAATCACAAAATTTAATCTGCATTCAGCTGCCAAACCTCAATGGTCTTCCCATCATTGAGTCTCGACCCCACGGTCACACACTCAGAATTGGATATCTGTGGCTCTCAATCCAGGCCAACCATGTCAGGAATCAACAAAAATGGAAAGAATACTGCTCTATTACCATGGTCCTCACATTCCAACCGCATATCAGCTATAACTGACATCAACTTCCACAGGTCCGAGGCCTGTTTCACCATTTGATTATATGATTTTCTACTTAATGCATCTGCCACTGAATTTAATTTACCCAGTGTGTACATCAATTCAAAATCAAACATATGGATATATTCCATCCATCTAATTTCCCTCATGTTCAAATCCCTTCGTGAGAAAATATGTTTCAAGCTCTTGTGATTAGTATATACCGTGAATTTCTCACCGAAGACATAATGAAGCCATACTTTCAAAGCATGTACCACTTCTGCCAACTCCAAATCATGAGATGGGTAGTTCTTCTCATCCACTCTCAACTACTATGAGCCATACGCAACCACATGATTCCCTTTCATGTGAATCGACCCCAACCCTGATCCAGATGCATCACAATACACCACATACCCTTTTCTTAATTCTGGCAAAACCAATATTGGTGCTGATGTAAGACGACCCTTTAACTCTTCAAACACAGATGGCACTGTTCATTCCACTGGAATGGAGCATTCTTTCTTGCCAATGCTTTCATCAGCGAAGCCAAAAGTGAAAAGTCATGAAAAAAACGTTGATAATACCCAGCTAGACCAAGGAAACTTCGTATCATGGACACATTCTATGGTGGTTGCCATGAGATAACAACCTCTATCTTTTCTGGATCTACTGAAACACCCCTTTCAGAAATTATGTGGCCAAGAAAATGAACTTCATTTATCAAAAAGTCACACTTTGACAATTTGGCATACAAATGATGATCCCCCAAGATCCTCAGCACTGTCACCAAGTGCTGCTCATGCTCCACCCTTGTCTTCGAATACACCAGAATATCATCCACAAACACCACCACAAATGAATCTAGATATCTCTAAAATATCTGATTCATCAATGCCATAAACACTCCTGGCGCATTCGTTAGACCAAAGGGAATAACCACATATTCATAATGGCCATATCCAATTCTGAAAATTGTTTTAGGAATATTCTCATTCCTCACCAGCAATTAATGATATCTCGACCTCAGGTCTATTTGGGAGAACCATTGGGCTACCCTCAACCGGTCAAACAAATCATCAATTCATGTAAGTGGATATCTATTCTTTATCGTAACTTGGTTAAGTCTAAAATAATCAACACATAGCCTCAAAGTTCCATCAGCCATTTTCAGAAACAACACCGGCGCTGCCCACGAAGATGTGCTAGGCCGGATAAACCCATGGTTTTCTAACTCTTCCAACTAGAATTTCAATTCCTGCAATTCAGCTGGTGCCATCCGATAAGACGGAAGTGAGATAGGACTGGTCCTTAGGAGGAGATCAATCATAAACTCCACGTCTCTTATGGGAGGTAACCAAGAGAATTCTTAAGGAAAAAAATCTATGAACCGGTCCACCACTGTTGGAGGAACACTATGCTCAACACTGTTTATCGATTTCAATGACAACGCTACCAACTGATACGATAACGTACCAACTGCTGGTGCCAGCAAACCCATTACATCCTGCCTTTCATGCCTCTCTCCTCTAAAGAGATGTCTAACACCATCATGTATTGTAAAATCCATTATCCGCACATCAAAATCTATGTGGGAATTAAACTCCACCATCCAATCCATTCCTAGGATTACATAATACCCATCCATCTCAAGCATTGAGAAATTCCACACAATATCAACCTCTACCACAATGATACAAAATTCTCTACACAAGAAGGCTTGAAATTCTCTTCGACCTAGAGGAGTTTGAAGTTTCCTAACTGAGGGAATCATTTCTACCCTTAAACCCAACAAATCAACCACACGTGCAGTAATAAAAGTGTGTGAAGCTCTCGTATGAAACAAAACTTGCATCAAGGTAGAATTTAAAAGAATAGTACCTTACACCGTGGATGGTCCCGACTGATCATCCACCATAACCTGTTCTGCTTTGAACACATTCGTTCTTTCCAAACACTGCTCTTTATTTCTTTGTTGAGGCATCGTGGTATTTCGAGAATCACCATGGCCCACTTTACTCTGTTTCCGAGGGGTATACTACTACCCCTCTCTCGTCGAAGCATATGATGTCTGCAATTCCTGAGGAGTGTCACGCACACCTGACATTGGAGCATTCCGAAAATAACGATGCAGATGCCCATCTGCTTACAATTATGACAAGCTTGAGGTTGTGCTGTTTAATCCCGCTAGATGTGGCCCATGGAACCACACTCAAAACATCCTGGATTGCTCTGGGGCTTCAGAGGAAGATTTACCGATCTTTCTGTCAGATTATATCCCATATTCCTGACCTGGAAATAAGTGTCCCTCCTTCGCTTGAACCCAGCGTTAGAGTTCCCACTATTCCCAATGGGTACCACCATGCTTCCACTGCCTGGAGCTCCCAACAGATCCCACTCAACCACCAAGGCTCTATTCACCATCTATACACAACACCACTATATTTGAACATATTTCTTGCCTTAACTCCACTTCAAAGATCTTTGCCTTCAATGATGTGCTACCCACCAACTGGAGTGCAAACCGCACTATGTTTCGGAACTTAGCTGCATACTCCGTCATAGACATAAGATCTTACTTCAAACTAAAGAAATCAGTCGTACACTTAATTCTGAACATATGTGGGTATAATTGTTTGTTAAAAAATTCCTCAAAGCCTTACCACATCATACCCTCGTCTGTCCCTATTTGGACTACCAACTCCTACCACTGAAGGGAAAGATCTTCCAACATATACGTGGCCAACTTCACTTTCAGCTATACCGGCGTTCCCAAGAACTCAAAGATATTGTTCATTCTATTCAACCTTTCTCTTGCCCTTTCTGGCTGTAAATCACCCCTGAAGATGGGTGGATTATTCCTTTCAAACTGAACTGCATTATCAATATTCCTTGGTTCATCTACTTTATTTCCACATCCCACATCTTGGAATGCTTTCACTATACATTGCACTAGCTGCTGGTTCACCTGAGGCTCAGTTGCAACCACATTCTCAGCAGCCTCCTTCGGTTGGTCTTTATGACGCCTACTTGGTGCCATTTATATCAACAGAAAACAATCAACCTTGAGTATAACTTTTGTAGACATCACAAAATCCCATTTCAAATCACATTACACAACACTATCACAACAAGGCTTTCCAGCAGTTCACATTTCCCATGGTTCACTATTTTGAAAATCACACCATTTTCAAAATACCAAATTTATTCACATTTTAGTTTCACACAAAAAAACCATTTCTTAATTCAACCCATAGATCATTATAACCCAATGAAATATGAATCCTAGTGGGAAGTCATTTCTACCATGCATGTCATGCTCATCTCATTGGCTACACCCATGCCAATGAGATATCCAATGCCTATAAGTGTTTCCAAGACACTTATGTACCAATCTCCCTGGTAACTTTAATTTCATCATAAAAGGGTTATCTACATCCTTTTATGCTATACATTCCATGAGCTGACATTCTTATGCCTTGATACCATCCCGACTCAAGGAATGCACCACAACGAATGTCAACACTAAATCCGAGAATCGACTCCCAAGGACCAATCAATCTGATACCACTAGTAACACCCCTCCCCTACCTCATTGGCATGAGGAGGCAGTGCAGGATACTTGGCCTTAAGTGATGTTCCCAAGGCGCCAAAGGCTGGTAATAAAATCCAAGGGTTCTGAGCACAAATTGGGGAATTATTTTACCATAAGACAAAACCAACCAAACAATCCACAACTATATGATGCATGTCAACAAAAAAACTAACCTCATACATTACCAAAGGCAACCAGATAAACCATAACGATCTCACATGTCAACAAAACCCAAAAACAACATCAAAGTACTAAGAGTAAGACTAAACAAGAAGACACCACGAGCCATGACACCACCATAGCTCCACATGAAGATCCAAGATCCAAGCTCCACCATGACATCACAACGCACCACTAAGGGAGGATGATGCCTTAACTTTTCCCACGTCATGGTACACAAAATCGTCAAAGACACCACAGTGCTGAATCAGGGGGTGAGTACTAAAAGTTGGTAGGATTTCCCCAAATGACATCCCTACACACACCACAAGGATAAAACCGTTAGCACATTCATATAAAAAAGTTTATATAAAATAATCCCAAGGGAAATTATTACCATAAGCCAACGATTATCTTACCAAGCCATCACACCCAACCCTAGAAACCAAAGTAAATCCAAACAACAATCCACGATGAATTTGATCCTTTATACGTTAGCACAAAAATTCCATCTTGCAATGGAATGCACAACAAAACAACCATACGGTGGAGCTTCCATCCAACCCGTTTATTCATTCACAATTAGTGGCACTTCCCGTCCACTTATCTTTAGATGGTGGCCCTTCCGTCCACTATCCACTCCTTGTTTTAAGTGGTACTTCTCTCCACGTCCACACACCATCCCAACTAATCACAACCCAACATATAACCCGTTAAAGTCACAATAACTTCATGGTATCAACCCATTCCATTACATGTCAATTCACTTCAATAAATCACCCATTTATTGAAAACCATTTTTCCATACCAAGACCATTTCAATAAAACAACCTTTTTATTTGGACACTATCTCCATCAATCATTTCACAAATCAATCATATCATCCCATTTTAAAATCATTATTTTAAAATCAACATTTATAGCATCTCACCATAAAACCCCATTTTCCCCAAAAATCCCAAAATGGATTTTCAAACAACTTTGCACATCCAAACTAATTAATTTCAAGAAAAACAAAATAATCATAACAAAAACCATTATCTCTAACCAAGTTGAGTCGATAGAGAAGCCACCTACCTTCAGGGTTCTCAAGAAATCGACCCACGAACAACCGCGCCTCAAATCCAGCGAACGCACCACCAAAAAATCTCTAGATCCTTTTCCCTAACATCCGCAAGCCATAATATTAACATCCAAGGCAAACCCAACCCCATATCTTCACACAAAAACAGTAGATCTAGAAAACCAAGAAAGAGATGGATGTAGAACAAGAGGAAAACAAAAGAGACGTAAGAGGGGAGACTTACCCAGAAGAAATCACCTTTAAACCACCTTGAGTCCTCTTCAAAACCCTTCCAAAACGAGTGGGAGATCACCCATAACCCATGAGAACCCAAAATCCTAAGTGAGGCTCGAGTGGGAGGAAGAGAGGAGTTAAATTAGGCAATCCTGAGTGAGACTAGGTTTTAAAACCCTAACTTTAAGTGGCTTTCTGATTAGCCCACACAGTTTGGAAAACCGTACGCTAACCATGTGCATGCCACTGACTCGAGAGCCAGAGTCTGTATGGTTTCCTCGCACTACTTTTCAAACCATGAGTAGGCCGTGTGAGGCCTACTGTCTCAAGAATAAGGGTCCGCACAGTTTCCTGGGGAATCTGTACGGTTTCCACTAACATTGCTCAAACTTTTCACCCCTTTAAAAGCCTACAAACTTATTCAAAACCATTCCAAAATCTCCCAACCTCTTCCCAACTCATCCCCTGTACTTTAAATTCATTAAAATTCATAAACAATGGCCGAATACCTCAAACCGGGTGTACTACAATAGGGATCCATGGAACCCTAGGTAGGAGAAGATAGATCACTGAAGAATGAGAAACGAAGAATAAAACTAATCAAAAGAAGATAGAAGGGAATTATCGACGATTAGAATTTTTTTAGGATGGATTTGAGTAGAAAAAATATTCTTTAGAGCTCCATGAATTGGGGTAAATTAGTTTAGGGTTGTACCAGTCTGTCCGGGGCCAAAAAGAGGGGTATTAAAATTTTTAATTAAAATTTTTATCAATTAAAACTCATCTGCATGGTTTCCAATACAGAGGCACACCATTTGTATAAAACCAAGCGTAAGCCATGATTCTATTTTAAATGGACCACATATTTTCTCCATTGAGGGTTATGGTGTGTAAACCATGCACCAACTGTGAAAAAGAACACTACCTTGGGATGCATGGTTTTCTTTGAAAGGGTGCATGATTTTGGCTATCCATACACCTACCGTTCACTAGCCCATAATTTCAAAAACTCATATAAATTCACCCCTAAATAAACCCAAACAAAATACAACTAGATCATGGTAAAAAGTGGGGTTCTGGAATACCGAAAAAATATTAATAGGATGTTACAAGCACTCCACCATAGCAATATTCTATCAATAGAAATCATATGAACAAGATTCCATGACAAAAAGATGAGGCCACTGCTCTCTCATCAATGCCTCCCTCTAACACGTCTATTTATTACCATAACCATTTTTCCATAACATATGAATTAATTGTATTTTTATCCCACGAAGTATGTTGGATTTGGAATCATCAATCCTAACTAGCAATTCAGACATGGATAAATCAGGTTCAACTTCTAGATCACGCCGACTCTGAATATTTGATAGATCAGATCGATACATTCATAGCTGAGTTACATGGAACACGTTTTGTATCAACATCGTCTATATTAGAATTTCTAAATGGAAAGATACATTCCACACCTTCTCAACAACATCTAAAACTCCCACAAAATGAGGAGAAAACTTCCCTTTCCTCCCAAGCAATCAATAACCTAACCAAGGTGAAACTTTCAAAAAACCTGGTCATCAAAAAAAAATTTCAAATTTCTACAATGATGATTATCATAATACATATAGGGGATCTATTACATCAACATTATCTGATGAAAAAACTGAATATTTTATGTCGTCTCTTGAACAAAACTTTGTCTAACCAAGGAACTTTCACCAATCATCGACCAACAAAATAGAGATCATCATGGATGACCATTAAAGGCCTTAATAGGGGCCATTATGATCAAGTATTCTTAAATATTGTTATAAGAAGACTCTACCATCCTAAAATGATCATCCAATGCCCCTCCCAATTTCAAACCACAAGCACAAATCGTATCCTCAATAATCTATATAGCTCTTTATATCTGGCTATTTGGCTATGGATAATATTCCTTACTTAAATGGAAATGAGATCCCAGTGCATCTAGAAGGGATCTCTAAAAGGGAGATGATAATTGAGGATTCCTATTAGAGACTACATTTGATAATGCTCCATGCAATCGATAAATCTATTTCATATAGACATTTTCCAAATCCTCAACACTAGTTGCATCACGATTGGGTATAAAGTGTGCTGATTTAGTCATCCTATTGATTAAATCCCATTTCACATTATTTTTTCTCCATGTTCACACCAACCAAACCAAAAAGTCCATAGAAATCCCATCCCGATTCTATGTAGAGAATATAAGTGGATGAATCAAACTCGACAGTTTTTGGTGCTCATACCTCACCTACCGGCACAGATAGTAATGAGATACAAAATCAGTGATTCCCTATCTCATACCAATCCACTAGAGTATCTAAGACATGTCATAGAAAGTATTTGGGGTCCCCTGGTGCACGTACCACTGAAGGTTATTGAAGTCTCACATAATAGATTTCCTTTCTGCTAGCGGCACAAAAAACGTTTTTGAAAGCATAGGATTTCATCTTTGGAGAACAACCACTCAGGAATATCCTCCAAACATAAAGGGAGTATCTAGTTCTATGGAACCCATACTCATGATTTTGGTCCCATATAATCATTTTGAGAAGATAGAATGCCACTAGACACATGATAAAGAATCCCGAGCCTCTGATTCATGGACTCCAATATGAAATTGTTCATAGAGAGGCATAAAATTCAAATTTTCTGAATATTCATTCATGTCATGGGTTACAGGCTTCCTACTAAAGCAATCAAAGATCATCCATTCCCATGGGATATAGACAATTTGAAAGAAGAATTATTTTGGCTATTCTACCCAATGCCTATGCTGGAGATTCAAATATTTTTTAGAGAATATATAACTCATGATATTGTGGTCAAAAAACATGATAATCTTTTCTATATAAAGGCAATGCCTCCAACACTTAAATATGTTCATCCCATCAATATGTTCAAGGTAATGGGTCGGATAAATCACTTCTTTTTGCCTAATATGACGATATACATAGGCAACTCCATGACTACCATGAATAATAATGACACCTAATGCTAAACTCGTTGTATCAAAAAATACTACATAGCCCTTCTCTGCCTCTAGATGAGTCATCATCAAAGTAATAGTAAAAATACATTTCAGCTAAAAAAATATTGACAATTATCATTCTAATAAATCATTACTTCTTTCTGAGTTAGTGCATTCATTGGAGGTGAAAACTTTGATAAGTACTTAAGGGCCCGACGTTAATATCCCGCATCACGAAAGATGTTTTGAATCTCAAAAAAATTCCATGGTTGTTCCCATGTAATAAAAATATTTACCTTCTTAGGGTTAATTGAAATTCCATGTTCTTACACCACATTTTCCAAGAAATTTACTTCCAAAATCTAAAAGTCACACATTGAAATATTGGTATAAAATTGGTGACTTCTTAGCAATTACATAACTATTCTTAGATGATGCACATGATCCTCATCAGACATAGAGTAAACAAGGATATCATCTAGAAATACCACCATAGAAATATCTAGATACTAATAAAAAATCCTATCCATTAACGCCATAAAAATTACAGGATAATTGGTGTGAGAAAAGGGAATAAAAAAGTACTCATAATGGCCAAATCTTATCTGAAAGGAAGTTTTCTTAATGGTGGATTCTTTTATCCTCAAATGAATATATCCTGAGTGATGATAAATCTTCAAGAACCACTTCGTCCCTTTCAAATGATCAATATTATCATCAATACATTGAAATGGATAATTGTTCTTCACTGTATCTCTATTGTGTTTTCGATAACCAACAGAAAGGTGAAGGAAACTATTATCTTTAATAGTGAAGAGAACAAGCACTTCCGAATGTGACACACTTAGGATTATGCAGCCTTTTTTGTAAAAGGTTTTATAGCTAGGATATCGTAACATTCATTTAAGCTGGTACCCTGTAGTAATAGGGATTATAAATTGGTTGATTACCAAGAACTAAATGAATAGATAACTTAACCTCCTTCAATAGTGTTAGATAAGAGAAATCAGATGGAAACACATTGGGAAACTCAATGAAAACTAGAGAGAGTTGATCAGTCAAATATTCTCACTCCAGATCAAAGGAAAGAAATTATATTACTTTCCCCAACTCTAGATAATAAGGTCAATATCTACTCAGAATTGAGTCTCATTCTGCATGAAAAACACGACACACACCATTGGGTGTATTAATGGGAACCCATTGAAGATAAAAATTAATCATAGATTTATTAGAAATATCTTGAAAATTGTTTCGAGTGGTTTCATGTCGAGAACCAGAAACCACCAAGAAAGATCAACATATAATAAATAGAAGAATCAAGAGAAATATAGATACCCAAGAACCTCTTCATATGAGGCGGTGTATTAATATCCATAACACAATACCAAATATCCATAGGACGATTACTAATATTAACAATATAGTATGAAATAAACAAATGATATGCACCAATATAAAATAGAACCATCACTAATGATAAACATATTGTAATGGTACCTCTCACAATTTCTAGACTTGTATCATCTTCCTCTATAGACTCTTCCAAAACATGAAGTATATTCATTATAGATTCCTGTATCTAGAACCCTTTTACACATGAGTCATCTGATTTCCCCTCAGATTTAGGAAGATCGAAGGATCCCATTCAACTATCTGGAGTAGAATAAACATGGAAGAATATCTAGATGTTTCATAAATTTCTATAAGAACCGCAGTTCTTGTGAGCCTTTGTGAAAAAACTTTTTAATGTCATGGATTTCCACACTTTTATAAAGTCAATAGACCAATTATAGATACTAATGGAGGTCTATAATGTCCATAATATCGAGAAAATCATTGAGAAACATCATGCTTTTCATTTTCTTTGACGGATCCCAGACTACCACTATGAGAGAAAGAAACTGTGGATAACCATAACCTTCTATCCGAGTCTATTTCAGCCAATAGAGATATATCAAGAACATTATCATAAGAAAGAAGAATCTCCAATAAAACCAGAGAAAAAATATCTTGATAAAGTCCAAACTCAACCATTAGAGCCATCATCTTATCATTTGATACAATATCAAGTGCGAAATGCATAAGCCCAATAAAAGGGTTGCATACTCTGTCATGGTCCTGTCGGCCTTCTCAAGTCATAAAAACTCAGTATCCTTTTCCAACAACATCGAATCTGGATAGAACTAATCAGTGAAAATAACCATGAAGTCTTTCCACCCTAATTTCTCAAAATTCTTATCCTTCTCCATAGTTTCCCACTATCTCATGCTTAGTACATCCATAAAAATAGGGGCACACTTCACTTTGATTTTTTTGGCTATTTCCAAGAACCCAAAAAAATGATACATGATGCTCAATCATTCCTCAGTCTCTTGAGGATCTTTTAATCTTTTTAATATTTTTGGATTATTGTGAAGAAACACTTGATAAAAAATCTTGAGAATTTCCACTTGAGGTTACATAGCTGGAGCATAAACGGGAACTGAATGTAGTGCATGTCCCAGAACATAGATAGTGTGTGAAATCACCACAACCATACTCAGTTCCATGAGATGTTTTTCTCACTATGGTATGTAGAATCTTACCCTTGGATCTTATTTACACATCTTCTTGGAGGTAGGATTCTACATAACATTAGCAAAAATTAATGAAGACATCATATTAACACTCATACAAAGAAATACAGGAAATAAATCCTAATAGATTGAATAAAAAAGTTTCATATTTCACATTATCCAAATGAAAATAGAGAAAACAGTTGAATTGATCCTAATGAAATATTCCCAAAACTAGCCCTAGAAACATAATGTTAATTATTGTGAGATATAGAAATAAACTCAATCATAACTACATCCTATGCACAGAAAAGATTACACAAATGTATACCGACTTCATGGGAAATTATCATCCTAGAGATCTGATACCACTTTGTCATGAACCATAAAGGAACCTTAGTAACCTGATAAATGATCCAACCCTGACATATCCTGAAGGGAATTTAGATTCCCTTGAAGTCGGTAAATCACACCTGGAATCATACAAAATATATGTCTGAACAGTCTTTCCACAAACATTGCAGACAAAAATGAAAAAATACATTAGGTATACAAAATAAGCTCTTATGGGAGTAGTGTAATATAAATAAAAAATTCATAAACAAGACCATTTTCCACAAGATTATAATAGAAAATAGGAATATATACTTCCGAAGTCCCAACTCATATGTTACTCACTACGTCTATGGGTTAACAGCTAGAACCATAACCAAGAGATGCTTTTCCCCTACTCGAACCTTGAAGGAGGGATTCTTCAAACACCTAAAGGCATAAGTAGGATGTGAGATAAAATACTAGTAGGGTCTCACCAATGGATCCATAAAAAATTTTCCAATATCAAATTAACCAAATATTTTCTTTCAATTTTTCAAATAATTAGGTTTGGAATATAAGTAGCATATATCAACAAATCATTCATCACATTAAAAATGATGGAATTACTTTAAAAAAAACCTTCACATTCCAATTTATGGAAATACATTCATAAATGTTGTTTCACACAATTGTAATTTTCAAAAATGGATTAAATAATAACTTTTATATAAAACAGATTATATAAATTCATAAGGCATATAAAATTGTTTATAACAATGGCATATATTCATTTGAAATAAAAACAAGAATGCAACATGGTAATATACCTAATAAGGTATGATAGTTCCAGGAAATATGGAATCCACACTCACGGTAATCTACAGTATGTTCATAAGTCCCTTTGAACCATGTCTAAAGAAAAATCATCACCATTTCCTATAGGGTGTGATGTGTTGGTATTACATTTTAGAATATTGTAAATCATAAATTTCAATACAAATAATAACTAAATTCCTATTCATTTCATTTTTTATAGTAAAAAAATTATTGAAAATTTACTTGAAGATAGATTAAAAAAAATTATTCCCATTATCTAGTTCAAATATTCTAATTTTTCATTTAAAAACCATAATGGTATTTTCATAAAAAAAATGAATTTTCACCATGTTAAATCCTTAAGGTTTATATCAAAAACATTTTTATCCATTTTTATAAATAGGGTTTTGTAATCAATTCACCATTCAAATTTCACAATCAAATTTCATGATTAAATTAAAAAATTTGATTTTCTAGAAAATTCAATAAATTTCATAACAAAACATGCATTTAATAGAATTGGGGTTTTCACAATTTTCCATCAAATACTTTTTCTAAAATTAAATTAAAAAATTATTTGAAACAATTTTACCATATAAATTAGAAATATAAATATCACCAATTTCCATAAACATAACCGAATTAAATTAAATTAGTATTTTTCCAATTTCATGCCAATATCCTAATTTTAAAAACCAAAATTTAAAGAAATTTGTGTCTTCCAAAAAAACAATTGAAATAAATTGGGTAAAAATCACAAAATATCATACAATTCAATAAATTGAAATTTAATTAAGCAATTTAGGTTTAATGAATATTTTTAATCATATTGGAACAACATACCTCGGGATGAACATATATCAAATCACAAATCCATACTTGAAAAAATCTAATAAAGGTTGATGAAAATAATTATATGTGAATAAAACCTAGGTTTAGAACCCAAAAAAGTGGGTATTAGATCCACAAATCATCACATGGATCTATAGAACCCAAGGGATGATAAGATAAATCATGGAAGGATGATAATAGAAGAATAAAAAAACCTCAAGAAGATCAATGGTCATTCCTCAGGCTTTGAATTGTTTATTGGAGGGATCTGAGTGTATAAAAACTCTTCATAGGAGCACCAAGGATATGAGAAATTGGTTTGGGGTCATACTAGTCTATTGAGGGCCAAAAAGAGGGGTTCATAAAATTTTAATTAAAATTTTGATCAATTAAAAATCCATCTGTAGAGTTTCTAGGGTAGAAGATCACGATTTGAAAAACCCGTGCGTAATCCATTATAGTATTTTAAATGGGTTGCATGGTTTCTCCATTGATGGTTCATAGTTATTAAACTATATGCCAAATATGAAGTATTTCACTTACTTGGGTTGCACAGATTTCTCTGAAAGGGATAATAGTTTTCACATTCCTTGAGCCAACCATGAACTAGTACATAGTTTTCAAAACTCTTATGTAATAAACCTAAAACAACCCCAAACGAAACCCAACTAGAGGTTGGTTAAAGGTGGGTTTTAGGACTACCTAAAAATAGTAACATGATGTTACATTATGTTTATGTTATGGTTCTTGGTGATTGTTTATAATGATGGGTGGTTACATGATAAACTAATAATGGGTGGTTAAGTGATAAACTAGTGATATATAGTTACAAGATAAGACACTATTAGTGGTTACATGATAAACAAATTATTACTGGTTCAATGTTAAAACAAGGATGGGTTGTTATGTTACAAACTCCCATGAAATAGGTACTCCAAAGATGGAGGTTGGTCATATTGGACACTCCATTTTTTAGAGTGATATTAAAAATGAGGTTCAAAGTTACCTACTCAACTTTTAGATTCTAACTTACGATTTTCCGGGAAAAGCGTTTTATTTTCAATAGGAAAGAAAATTAAAATTTTGAAAAGATGATTCCATTTTTACGGTAAAAATTAATGTTTTTATGATTTTTTATATGGTTTCACTCCAATAATAGTTTCCATCCTTATATATACCTACTAATATTTTTTTTATCATCTGAAGTATTAAAAAAAATCTTATAATTTAATTGAGAGTAGAGAAAAGGATCAGATAAAGGGTTAAATTGTAAATTATTTTTATGAAATAAAAATAGATTATTTTAAAAGTTCTACTTGGTGGGAAAAAAGGAAACTATGTATATGTGTCCACCTATAATTTATGCGTTTTCCATGTAATAGTTTATCCTAATTGAAACTCTAATATGAAATGATTGTTGAGATTGTAATAATTTTAATTCTACTTTACAATAACTAGAAAATGTAACGTTTAAGTTTGGGTCCTTATAGGATAGATTCATATCATAATAAGTGGGGATTAATAATTATTCCTCAAAAATTATAGCTATGGTATGAGGTTCCAAATTTCTTGGATATAAGAGCTTTCGATTCACTGGTGGTATGTCCTATCTCTTATTATCTCATTTCTCTAGGGGTGATGGGTATAAGACAAATTATAAGGGATAAGAAATTTGTTTTTCTTATATAGGATGTGGCCATTAGTATAGAGTGTTCTTAACCATTCAGATTAGTCAGTGTGGGACATGTCTTCTTCTTTATGTTACTCGATTGAGGAAAATTCAACTAAGGCAGCAGTTGTAGGGTGTTCTAGTCTGGGATCAATATATTGGTTATGGGGTAGATAGATTGTATCGCCAAGATGCTCCTCGACTTCAAAGAGTTGAGTGTAGATGTTGATGTGGTCATTAGAAGGTTCAAAAATCCCATGGAGAAGGTCATGGTAAGATTCACGCTCTATCATTTCTAGCACAATGTGAGATATACATTGTTTGAGGTAATCTTGCCTTTTCTTCTTCATGGATGCATGATTTGTTTGATTCAGGATAGACACAATCCATTATTTCATGAACCCTCGTCCATGAATTTTGAAATGAGATAGAGAGGTATCCAGTTCCCATAGTGTTGATTATGCCATTTGGAGGATGACAAGACTTGTATGAAGTATATAAGGAATGTGAGATAGTAGTGGGGAAGCACCACTCTTGGGAAGATTTAATATGTTTATGGATATAGCCACATGACATCATCCTCGACATGGATTGGTTGTATTTGGTGTATGATATCAAATATTACATTAGGAGACGAGTTGTGTTGTATGATGATGATAGAGAGCTATCAATGTTTTTTGGAGTCATATACCCTTAGATGGGTCAGGGGCATGTTCTTCACTTATCTTCCTTGATAGAAAAGTTGATGATTAGTTCGTTTGAACCTTAACAAATAGTTGTTCCCAGGGTCATAGAAGAGTACCCCTGATGTATTTATAGATGAGGTTGTAGCATTAACCTATAGAAATGAGATCGAGTTTTCAATCTTTTTACAACCAGGTGTGTCTGTTATATCAATGTATCCATATATAATAGAACCTTATGAGTTTAGAGAGTTGTGAGTATATCTCAACGACGTACTATAGTAAGGTACTATTCGAAAGAGTGTTTCACCTTGTGGTTCATATATTTTGTTTGTGAAGATGGATGATAGTGGTATGAGAATTTGTATCGATTATTGTCACTCGAAACAAGTGTCAGTAAAGAACTGCTATCCTATTCAACGAATTCATGATTTACATGGTAAGCTGAAGGGGTCAATTTGGTTCTCGAATGTTCATTTAAGGTCATGAGGTCATTAGAAGTAGGTTAATGGTGATTATATTTATAAGGATATTTTCCATTGACATCATAAGAATTAAGAGTTCATCGTAATGACTTTTAGAATGATGAATTCTTTATCCATGGTCATGGGGTTGATGAAAATAGTATTTATATAGTTCATTGATATGTTCTTTTTTGGTTTAATCAATGGCATCCTTATGTACTCCACTTATGAGGAGGAGTATAAAGAGATTCTATTTTCCATTTTGGGAGTTTTTCAACATGATAAACTATTTTGGATTTTTATATGCTTGATTTATGATATCAAGAACTCTGATTCATGTGGTAGGTCAGATACCCTTTGGTAGAAGTTGTGCTTCTTTTAAAGATAGAGGTAGTTTTTTGTTGGACAATGCCCAATACAGTCACATGGGTGTAGAGTTTCCTTGGACTTAATTCCATTATGTGACGTTTATAGTCAATTTGTCTCAGATTTTGACTCATATTATAGCCTTTATATATAAGTATTAGGAATTAATGTGGACTGACCTCTATCAGGTACCTTTTGATTACTTAATGGAAAATTTGGTCAACACTCTATTCCATTGTTTTCTCAAAAAAAGGAGTTTAGTTTGAGGTTTTTTATGATGCATCATGTATTAGTTTGGGATATGTTTTTATTTAGTAGATATTGGTTGTTCCTTATAGGTATTAGAAGTTACATCCCCATTAGTGTAATTATTCCATCCATGATATGATGTTGGTTGATGTTGTGATTTAATTGAGGTTGTGGTGACATTACATCATCAACGGTTTTTTTTTTGGTTTTACCAACCATAAGAGCTTGAGTTATGTCTTCTCCAAACATGAATTAAAATTAAATCAGTATTAGGGGATGGAATTTTTATAAGATTAAAATTTTGAGATTTAATATACGTTAGGAATTAAAAATATTATACTCAATGTGTTTAGTAGGAAGACACATAATGATGTCATGCATGAATCTAGATATTCCTCGAGAGTAACTAAAGAACTATTAGTGATTCATCTTTATATGGAAGAAGATAATGGTATAGTTTTTCTTTTTCTAAGTAAATGTGATGTTATATTTGGTTCAGTAGTTAGAGGAGTCCTAGATAGGGGATTCCGAGCTTGAGGTATGGGGGGACCATGTTTTTTTGGTGATGCCCCTAATGGTTTGTCAGAGGATGGACACAATCTGGTGTTGTTATAGGGAAGGATTTTTATTCCTTCATATATTAGTGATATGGTTCTATGTGGGTTCCAAATATCACCCTTAGTGCTACATACAGTAATTATAAATTTGTACCGAGATTTGAGAGGTCATCATTAGTGGATTAGGTTAAAGCATCCAACATCAGAGTTTGTTTCTCGAAGTCTACTCTTCTAGAAGGTGAAGGGTGAGGACTATATACCAAGTGGATTTCTATAGATATTACATTTTTCCCAATGTATGTTGAAGGAAATATCAATGGAATATGATATTATTTTACCGCTATATTATGGAGGCTAAAATGCTATATGGGTGATAATGGTTCATTTGACAAAATCATCCCACATTACAAAAATCATGGTGTCGAGTTCAATACATATTTTTTCATGTCAATATCTGGAACAGGTGGTGGGACTCTATTGAGTCCCATGAATGATAATCTCTAATAAGGATCCCCATTTTACCTCAAGGGTGTGTAGAGGTATCCAAATTTTTTTTGATCTTAGTTATTCCTTAATAATGTTTTTCCTCTATAGATTTATGGTCAGATAGAGAGGACCATCCCGACTCTTGAAGATGTGGTGTGCACTTGTTTCCTATATTTTTTAGGTTCATGGATAAGGAACTTACCCTTGGATGTTTTTCTTATAATAACAGATTCCACTTCACTATTGGTATGAAGCTGTTTAAATATTTATATGGTCAACATTACTATTCTCCATTGTGCTGATATGGGGTCTGACGTAACACTATTCTCTAGCTATAAATGGTATAAAATATAAAATAGACTTTTCAAGTGATTCTCGAGTGGATAAAAAATGTGATGGGTAATCATAAATACTATGATTATCATAAGAGGATACCCCTGGAGTTTCACGTTAGAGATCATGTGTTCATGAAGGTTACTCCTCATTGAGGGTATTAAAGGATTGGTCATAGTATTAATCCTTTTCAATATTTTTTTGGCCCTTCTGAGGCATTTCATCATATTGGATCCATGAAATATCAGATAGCACATACCCTAAATATGAGTTGAATAAAGGATTTTTTCACATGTTAAAGCACTATTGTTACCTACATGATGTATCTAACTTTATTGATTGGGGATGATTGATGTTGATAGTGATGTGACCATTGACCATCAATCTGTGGAGATTCATAACTAGAAAGATAAGGTGTTACATGGGAATAAAATTAACTCAGTTCATGTCTTATGGTGGAACAATGGCAAAGAGATGAGTACCTAAGAGAATGATTCATATATCTACACGCAATACCCCAAGCTATTTTATGTTCATCTATTATCTTATAGCATTGATATTTTTTTATAATTTTGATCTTTTTAGTTTATGAGAATGTTCTATATGGATTGTTATTGAAAATCATACTCTCATATGAGAGGTATATCCCATATGAGAAATTTTTAGGAATGGTTTGTTATTGTTACATGGTTCAATGTTATTCCAATATGAGGTTTCTAAGATCATATGATGACCATATCCTTGGGTGGTATCTCAGGGGGTGTCCATTCAGATGAACACTTCTAGTTTTCTCTCTGGGTTTGGTTTTGTTTTACCGAGGATGAAAATTATATTAGAAGTTCTAAAGTATGGATCAAGATCCATCTATTTTGATCATTTTCCATGTTTTCTATGTATATGGTTCTCATAGGAGGCCTAGAGAAATTATGGTGTTGTTTAGAAGCTCAAAGATGAAATAATTTAGAATTCCTAATCTGTATGTGTTTCACATCATGAATGTTTGGTTCATGGATGGGGTGAGATCCTGACTCATGGCATGAAATCCATTCACAGTGTGTGTGTGGCAAGTTCATGAGGTGCCTCATGATGTAAAACAAATCATGGAAAAATGTTATAAGGTGATGCATTATTCAGTGGGGCATAAAATCCAATACATACATGTTGTTTATTGATGAAATTGTGGTGAAAATACTTGGATGAATGGAGCTATTGTTGGAGGGGTGATCAGGATCTATGAGGTTGGTTCGTTCTCATATGAAAAATGTTGACACCTTTGAGGTAGGTGAATAATTTATTCTCTTATTTATTTACAAGAAAACATATAGGTGGATCTTTAATATCTTAGGATAGAAATAGAATTTAACTAATAATTATTTAACCAGATTAATAAATAACTTTTTGTAGTGATCACATGTTGTTTCTTTCTACAACAATAAATGATTCCCTCTTAATATTGTAGATAGTGTGAAATCTATGTTATGCTTGTTAGAATGTGTTTCTATGATATGAATTACATTTTTTTTCTTTATGGAAAATGTTAAATAATTTAAATCCACAATTAAAGGAATAAATGAATTAATAATTAACAAAGAGGAATTTTGTATTGAATTTGGTGCATCATATATTTTGAGGAAAATTAAATTGATGAAATCCATATGCTTAATTTAATGTTTTCTCCCATGATAATGTTGTTGATAAAGATTTTAAATAATGATAATGTCTAATGAGAATTTCCAAATGAAAAATAATTTTAATTAAGATGATGAATTATTTAAGTTTTCAAAACTCATTTTAAGGCTAAGAGTATGTTTAGATTTTCATTTCGTATTATAGTTTGATTCCTTAATTTTTCTGCAGATGGAACTAGTGGATATAGAATCAGTCAATTCAATATGTAATAAAAACCTTTTTTTTGATTATGATAATTTCTAGGTCCCGATAATCCCATATACATAAGAAATATAGGTTCCTTGAGTTTTGAACAACAAGAATTTGTTTTTGTTTGAAGGATGAATGCCTTCCTTCAGGGCCTATATTTCCCTATTTACAGTTCTTCATTGATTATTTTTTATTTTTTTGACATGATTTTAATGTGAGATTCTTATTATTCTAGGATATGTTCTTAGGATGGTTGATCCTTTGACGGTTTATTTGATATATTGGAGGGGTGTCCTGGATGATGTGGTATTGATTGATTCCTCTGATGGTGAGATGAATTAGGATATGCATGTGGGTGTCGAGGATGATATTCGAGATTATGGAAATGGTTGATTTTGGGCTTACCCATTGATGCGATAAAGCTACATTCATGATTGACATGAATCTATTTAATGGATAATAGTTGGGTTTTTTGTTTATCTATATTCATTTACCCATTTATGAAGGCAGTTTGGTGTACTTGGTTTCATGTTCCTTCTTGATGGTTACTTATGATGGTTCTCCTACAATACCTTGATTATGTATTGATTCTAATAATGAATAATTAATTATTTAACCCGTGGGGTTGGTGTTTATGGAATGAAAATACTGAGAATATGCTAATCTGGATTAATCATAGACACAATTTGGCTTATTCATGGAGAAAATGAAATTCATGATCGTTGTTAATGAATGTAACTTGAAATAATGATAATATTAAAATTTATAGATAATAAAAGAAATAATGAAAGGAAATGATAAAAAAATAAGTAATTAATGTATCTCTTTAAATGGTTTTGTTCTATTAGGGTATCTAGTCCCTATCAGTCGAAGCTGGGTGTTCGAGTGATGACATTTTCAGTTGATCTTATGACTAAGTTATTCCTATAGTGTAGTTGCAAGCTATATTATATCTTATATATTATGTGATTCCATAGGATAAATCACCACTATTGGTGATGAAAACTAACACCCAATGGAATCTGATAGCGTTCTTCTTTAACATATTGGTGGGAGGATGGATGGATAACTACACCCTTTAGCATTACTATCCTCTCTCAGTAGTTAAATGTGATGGTATAAAAAATTATTATTATTCCCATATATGTCTATATAGGGTTGTGATGTATTCTAGTTATTCAAAAACATGTATCATCGAATATTTTATTTAAATTATTATTAAAGAAATGTCATGTATTAACTATGATAGAATGAGGTATTTACTCGATGTATGAGAAGTGATCGATTGTGGTCTAATAATTGATGTACGATATATGTCATACAAGATGTGTTGGATCATTGAAATTACTTGCTTACTATATACAGATATTTGGATGGGTTGAAGTGATTAGGTGTTTAACAAGGGTCAAGTTTGATGCCTTTCCCAGGTGTATATGGGATGAATTATTTTGGAGAGCGATGGTTCAAGATGTATGATGGTGTGACAAAATCACAAACAGTGACGAGGTGGGAGTGGGGAACACTTGATGTTTCATTGATATATTATATACTCTATTTCATTCGATAATTGGTTTGAGTTATCCATTATAATGCTGTGAACTTAGAATACCAATTTAGGTGATGAACTAGTTTCACTATTGTTCACTATTCTTTAGCATGCTTTCATTATATTTTGCATGAGAGGATCTAGGGGGGATCCCACTGAGTATATTATTATTCATAGCAAACACATATATAAATATGTTTCTAGTCATTAGAAGTAGGTTAGATATCATGTAGGGTATTATTAGATTACGGTTTTACAAGAGATATTTGGGCATTATATTGACTGCTATATATACATTTTGGTACTTATATTTTTCCCTTCTAGTTATTTAGT
This sequence comes from Viscum album, assembly GCA_963277665.1. Taxonomy (NCBI): domain Eukaryota; kingdom Viridiplantae; phylum Streptophyta; class Magnoliopsida; order Santalales; family Viscaceae; genus Viscum; species Viscum album. Next base: position 51,505,333 of record OY728138.1, on the reverse strand, counting down.
ACTATATTTCATTTCATGATTTCACATGGGATATATAAATATATCTAAGATGATTTTTATTGTTTTATAATTATGTTCTATATCTTTCATATTTACTCTTAGATGGTTATCCTCCACATATGAATGTATATTATAATGTTGATGTTATTTCCCAACCCAGAGACTTCTAGAAGCATGACTCGGGCCATTACCATCTCACATCTCCCATTACCATCATATGAGGGGTACCCTTTTGGGGCAGGGGGTCATGTCAAATACCATAAATTCCAATCCATATTTTTAAAATAATCTAAAATGTATTTCATTCCAAATAAAATCATTATAAAAAACTGAAAAATTATAAAATCATTTGGAATACTATTTTATTTCCCAAAAAAAGGAAAAAAATCCCCTTTCCCAAATCACTATAAACTCCCCATCTCATTAAAAATCACTCATACAATGTTACCATTGATCCTAAATTTTTGATGTTATATATATATTTTATTTTTTATAAACCAATTCATCACCCATTAAAATATTTAACTCCTAACCCACTACTCACCATAAAAAGTAAGAATTTGAAACCCTTTTCCCATTACTCATCTTAACACATGCTCTCAAATTTACCATGTTATACCATGAAATAAGTTCTAGGGGTTTCCAAATAGGTATAACTATAACCATTTCAACACACACACACAATGTTTGAATATAATATAAAATACATTTTAAACATTTTAATAAAGTAATCAATTCATTAGGTAATTTCATAAAAATATTTTTCCCAAATTAATTTATAATAAAAATAATGGTTTAATATAAATGAAAATATATCCAAATAATTTCATTATCATGACCAATAAACCATGAAAAAATGAATTATACCTAAAATTTACAGTATCATGGACACTAACCCAGACAAGATTTTGAGTTTTCTCCAAACTCCTCAAATGGATACCCTCACTTGGATATGCCTATAAGTCATATCACCAAAATTCTTTATACATTTAAATTCATGGAAAAAATAAAAAAATATAAAAAATTTATCATAGACTATTGCATATCGGAATGACCCCATGAAATTATCCAGAAATGAGTGAATGGAATCTATTATGGTGCACAATAACTATTTCATTCTGCTTGACTTTATATAACTACCAATCTTGGAACATTTGAAAGAGGAGTGTATGATTAAAAATGTTCTTGTAGGTGGCATGTGACACACACAATTTAGAAACTTCCGTATCAAACATTCTCCAACATCCCCTTCAAGGAAAATAGTAATAATGGTTACTTTAGGATACATTCACCATATCATATACTTTTGAAATTAAAATTAAAATATTTGGGACATTCATTCTACAAACCTTACTCTTTTGACTAAAATATCTAATTTCTAATCACATTATATCAACCTAGAAATTAAATTTCCATCCATATATCCAAATCTGGATAGGTATATCAAAATGATAACAATGAATTTTCATGCATCCCTCCCATTTATAATCATCTCCTTCCAAATCAATATAAATTCACCAGATAGAATATTATTAATTTTCAAAAAACCCCATAATGATTTCATTAAAAATAATTGAATAACACTATAATTTTACCCATTTAAATTCTCCTAATCAAATATTACCCTCTTTATACAATTATCCATAAAAATAACAAGTTCTAAATTATAGTTTTAATGGGAAAACATAATATCTCATATTATGATATAATGAATATGAGCATTGCCATTAATTTAGTCATTATGTTTAATCACCATAATAAATTACACTTATCAACATTAATCTTATAATATCCCAAGGAAATATCAAATATCATATCCCCTAATACATTCACACTAAATTATTTCATTAACAACAAAAATCAACACCAAGTCATTATCTTTAAATTTAAATCAATAAAATTAATCTCCACGAATTAAATCCTTAAAACACAAGGTTATTAATATCCAAAAAATTACATGAATTAAAAAATAACCATATATACAGTATAAAAATTCAATCCTACTATATAATAACCATTCCCCCATTCAAAATCTTGATTTAGAAATCAACTTCATTAAAGAAACTGAAAAAACAAGAATTATAATTTGTTGTGATCCAACATCGGTTGGAGCGGAAATAAAGAAACCCTTATAAGAAGTATGTAGATACCTCACACATAAAACGTAATATTCCAAGGATAATATCTGATAAAAAATTTGTGAGCTAAGGGAGGGACCAAATTAAAAAATATTGTGATGTGGGTGACGTGTGTTATTATAGAGTTTTCAAATCTAGGGACATATTAATGTATTAGTGGGGGTAACTCCCATGTTTGGCTAAGGGACCTGAATCCACATTAGTTATGAGGGGAGGGGGATATGAATCATATATTATAAGAATTATGTGGAAATTTCCCCCATACAAAATCCTTTCCTCTAGGTGGGACTTCATAGAAACAAATTTAGTGGGACTAAAGGGACTAAAAAGGAGAATATTATGATGTCAGTGTCCTAGGATTTTACATGTTATAATATATGAAAATATTAGAAATAAATATATCATTAGTGTGGTTTAAATTAAAATAATTTTTAGACATATCATGAAACAGGTAATATATGATAGAGAAATAAGTTTAAAAATAAGGGTTATTAGAAAGACAAACAATTACCTCGAGTCTTGGCTCTCTTCCCATATCCTCCAACATCATGAATAATTAAATTATATTTAGTAATGAATATTTTATAACCACATTAATGTTTATTGAATCATAATTATTTCATTTAATTATTTTAATATCATTAATTAAATATATTATTATATTAATTTTTCTTGTATTGATCATTTTGGGGTTGAATATTTAAATATTTGAAATTTTCTTCGATGAATTGATAATGATTGATTATCACTATAAAATGATTCTATAAACTACATAATTGTAAAAATATACATTGGATTTAATTCCAAAAATCAAGGGAGTTCAATAGTTTATTATGTTATACAAAATATTTCCATTCCCACAAGCATTTTTAAATTAGATTGTATGAGGTCGTTAAAATAAATACAAGTGTTTATTACTAATATGATTTTATTCATGTCTATTTTATCATTATAAATCCATAAACATTAAATAATTAAATTATAATGTTATATTAAACTATAATATTAAATTCAAATAAAATACATGGAATACATAATTGAAAATAAAACATCATAATTCACATTTGTAGTATAAAATTTATATATTTGAAAATAGAATTTTAATAGAGTTTCTAAAAAGAATAAATATAAAAAAATATTTGATTTAAAAACATTATTTTAAAATATTATACTATTTTAATTATCATTTTAGAAATTATTTTTTTTATATAAGTGGTTAGAATATAATAGAAAATAAATAAAATGTGGTTTAAAACCCTTAGACATAATTAAGACTAATTGAAAAGGGTTTCATGAGAGTGAATGGGTATTGATATGTATAATAGAATAAAAGTATGTATATAACATGTTAATATACTAATTTTTTCTTATTAATTGGGAATTTAATACATATTTAGACTAATGAATCCCAAATAAGATATGAAAATTGTAACTTGGGAACACTTACATTGACATAGTAACAACTTAAGAAAAGAGCTTGATGAGAGTGAATGGGTAATATCACATAAATAATTTCTTAAAATATTAAAATAAAAAATAATTATAATTATGTAATTATATAAATTTCATTTCTTTACGATATTATAACAAAAATAATTTCAAAGGGGTAGGATTAGGATCTCGTACCCTACTCTTTGTGTCACCGCCTTTGGATTGAGTCTATAGTCAATAGAGGACGGTCATTTGGTTACACCAGAAGATTAAGCATGTGGATAAGAGAGTTTTGGGAGTGATTTTAGAGGATATATTTAAATGTAATTATTTTTTTGAGTGTGGAGAAATGGTTGGACGAGGGGTATTTATATAGCCAAGGAGGAGTAATATCTTTGATTAAAATATTGATATATTTATTATTTTGGAACAATAATATATATAGTATTGATTTATATGACTCTTGACATTGTCTTATTGAATAAATTTAAATTTTATTTTCAATATAACACCCCTAAATTTAATGGAGTCATATAAATATTCTATTCAATATAAATAATCAAATAATGTTTTTTATTTGAGTAAAATATAACATGGGATTTAAAAATTGATTTATAGATTTGAAATTAAGTTTATTATTTTTAAATCAATTATACAACACATTGTAAAAAACTATTACATTTATTTCTTGTGAGTTAAATAATAAAATCTCTATAATAATTATTTCATAGAACATATTATATATATAAAATTATATTTTTTTGCTATTCCCTTAAAAACATATTTTTTAGAAAAACAAACAAAAAATCATACTTATAAAATTTTGATAGGATGATTATTAAAATTAAGTGCATTTTATAAAATTAAAATATTAAATTTTATAATTTATAATTTAAAATATAATCTAATGATACATAAAACCACAATGTTATCTATAGTAAATACTATTTTGTTTTTCAATAAATAATTATATATTTATTTTTCAATATTCTATAATTGTTATATGATAGATAATTAATTATTATTTAAATACTAAATATAATACCTCTTATATATGTTACACATTTTAATTTCAATAAATTTATTAATTACAATAATATATTTAATTCACTCTATTTTATATTAACTATACTATGATGATCACCGTTGAGGATTTTTTCATATAGGAATCCTATGACTAGTTATATAATTATTTTTAAACAATTAACACACAGAGACTCACAAAAAAAATATTCTCATTATAATAAAATCCTTACTCTCATATAACATGTGTCTTTTATTATTACATGTGTACTATATGTCTCATTTTTTTAGATCATTATATAAAAAACTAAATTTAATTAGATACATTTATTGTAAACAATCATCACTATTAAAACATAATTATAATTTTCTATTGTGTTGACATACTTATATTTCAATCGTTTTAGTATATTATTATTGTATTCATTTAAAAAATAAAAAAATAAAATTAATCTTGATATAGATATTTTATATTCAAATAATAATATATTCAGATATAAAAATGAATAATATATAAATATTGAATATTAATTTAAAATTTTAGTTAAATAATGAGTAAATATTTATTACACATAAAAGGAGATATGGTTAAAGAAAAATTCTTTGATGTCACATTCTCTCCCTTGAATAAATTTTATTATCCAATTTTTAATTTACACCTACAATTGGAAAACATGTGAGCCTGTAATTAAATATTTAATGACTATATACATATACATATACATATACATATACATATATATATTATTAATTAATGAACCTTCACATTAAAATAAGAATTTAGATATCATAATTTCCCTTATGAATTCATATATTTGGTTTTTCATTGGATTCAACTATATTTTTATTAAATTTTTTGTAGTATTATTATGTATCATAAGGTTTTTGAGATATACCATTTATCAGTTCATTTTCAAGATCCCATTTCAAAAATATTAAAAAGATGATGTGATTAATGTGAGTAATTATTATATATAATAATATAAGAATAACTAATATTGCGAATCCTAATATTTTATATCATATAACACCTTTGGTTTAATTATTTCAATATCAATTCAACATGAATTGAATTATGTTGTTTCATTTATAAAATTATACTATGCATTCATCATTGATTGTAACCTCTTTACTAAAATGAAAAATATTCCAGTATAAATATTTATTAAGTACATTACAATATTTATATCACGATCAACCATTGGTATAAAAATTCAGTTTACAACTATAAAAATCCATGAATTATAATTGATGAAACCCAATATAATTTTTTTATTAGATTTTCTTTTGGTTCTTTATATAAAATTTTATTTTTGAATATATAAGAAGATTTGTAATTTTTTTAAAATTTTTATAAAGAAGCGTATAACTAAATAATCCAATAATATACTATCTATATTTAAATTTATGATAAAAGTATCTATTATAATGATATTTTTGAATTCAAATTATCCAGTATTAATTGAATATGTTTGACCATGTACCGCTGGCCTCTTATGAGGTATATTCCCTTGAACCATGGGACATTGATTAGAATAGCATCCTATTTCATAGAAATTGAATAAATATATATTATTTTTATCTATATTTTCTTTATACTCATATGAATTGTATAATTTATCAATATAAATTATAAATATCAAAATCCCTTAAAGTAACCCTATGGTGTTTCTTCTCATAATTATTTAATGTTATAAACTTTACACATCATATATTTCTAGTGTTTTAAATATATAATTAATCCATACACTTATTCTATTTTTTTACCCTAAAAATATAAATCTCAGAGAATACCTTTTGAGTCGTGATAGAATTAGTCATTATATCCTCATGTGATGAATTTTTTAGAGATAAATTCCCTTCTAATACATTACATTATTCAAAAAATAAATGAATATTTATTTCTAGATGTTTTAAAAACTCTAAAACATATCTTACTAGTCTTGTAATGTTTACCTCATACTCAATAATAGTTTCCACTTCCTTTTATTTTAAATTAATAAATGCTCATTCATTGTTATCCCATTCCCCTCAATAAAAATATTTCTTAAGGAATATCTCCATAAATATTTGTCAATTCCATTCTTTAAATATATTCATCCATATTAGGGTATTATATTAATGAATACCATTGATCTATATCCTCTTTTATATGAATAAAAACCATTATAACCATCAATTTTTCGCTATATCCCAATATGATGAATGCATTTTCTACAGACTTGTTCCTTTTCCCAACCACTAATGGATTCATGACACCATTAAATGATGGAAGTTTATACCTCATAAAATAATCTAATTTTGTTACACTATATTGAGGGGTAATGTCTTTTCCAGTTAGAGTATGGTATTTTTTTCATAACCTATGTTAATTTACCAAATGTATTGATAACATTTATAGATCAAACAGCAGTTTTGTATGAGTGCTAAGTAGGGAAATCTGAAAATCGATTATGGGTGATCATGGATTATTCTCTTTTCATTAGGATCCATATATAAATAATGAAATGTACTAATTATGTTATGAAAAACATTTTGACATATAAATAATTGTATCAAAATATTATGTATTTATTAAAAATATATAACAAATATTCTATATATTCTTGATAAATTTATAATATTTATTAATGTTTTATAAAATAATTTGATATATGGATGTGTAGTTCTTGATTTAGTTTATGATATTTATATTAAACATGTTCTGGTAGTACCTATAACAATATGTTCTCTAATAACCCTCGTCCAATGGAAATTTATTACACTTGTAACAGTATAATTATATTTCAATACACATAATCCAAAAGTTTTGTAATTTCAGTGTACTATATACCTACATGATCATTACATTACATTAGAACATAGTTAACACCATAAAAACATAAATAATTTATGTGTTTTGATTATATATCCATTAATATTATGAGCAATTTATTATGATTTCTAGGGGAAATGGAAAAATACAAAAATGGATGATCTTATACTCCAAGTATGGGATAAAATATATTATAAGATAACTGTATAATGAACATGAAATTCATAATATAGTAGGAATAAATAATCAAATATGTTCTATAAAGATGAATACATCTAAACAACATAAAAATAACAATAGAAATAAATGACCACCTGAAAACAATAATATATCTTATAATGATGGAATGCAAAATTTCAGACATTGTAACCACACAACTCTCGCCTTGTTACATGACATCATATGTAAATGGGTAGTAAAACACCATACACAAAAAATATTATTTCTCATGGTATATATCAATACATTGAGGGGATATATACTTTAAGAACCCACTAATCACTGAATAAATCCAATTCACTCATCATATAGAAATGATAAATATAATATGATAAAATTAATAATGTTTCAAATGGGAAATCTTAAATAAATGTGGATAAATAATCTACAATTATCGTTATTGGAATAATGGGAATACAAATTGTAAATATTTAACTTTTCAATCAAATTATTCAACTTCCTAGGTGAACACCCTTCAATAAAAATTATATAATATTGGGTATTCTCACAATATAGAGTAATGGGTATATATTAAAATCAATATTAGAAAATTTATAGAGATTATCTGGATGGGATAGAAATAATAAATGAGATAGAGAAAATGGAAATGGAAGAAATATATGAAGTGATGATAGATATATGAAGAGTGATTGAATGCATAATCATTGGGAATAAAATGAATAAAAGAGGTTCTCCATGAAAAATATTATTTTAAATATGAATTAATAAAAAGATTTTGGGATATGTGAAATAACATAAAAATAAATGTTAATATTAAGGTATTAATTGAATAATATATATATGAGGGTTATAATAGAATATACGCAATAAAGAAACATTACATGAATAGATTGATAACCAAGAAGAGAACCCTTTTGAATTGTGTAATGTATGAATTATAAATCAATATAATTTAAAAGATATAGAAATATCTAAAAAATAAATATAAGATTATTATGGTAAAAATGTAAAACCATTTTAGATATTTTATAAAATATAAGAGAGACGATAGATAAATATGTTATAAAAAGGTAGATTTAGAAGAAAAACCATGACATGGAGTCTCGAATCACCTTTTTATGTCATTTTTCTTAAAAAAATAATATTTAATTTTTCAATCACATTTTTTACATATATTTTCATGTTTATAAAATCATTATGATTCCATTTAATTAATTTAAAATCATGTATTATTCATTTTCTATATAATTTTTTTTATATTGTACATTTTGTGGTTTTTTGATTTCTAATTCCAATACTTCATTATTTTGAATGTAATGGATGATGGACCATATAAAACGGTTACAGATGACCTATAATTTTCAAGTTATATATATTATTTTAATCTGAAATCATAAATTGTTCAATAGTTATATTTATTAAACAATGTTAGTGTAAATAAAAAAGTAGTTCTTTGTAAACATGTTTTAGATTGTTAAAATGGATTTTATTTTTTACATTTAATATAAATATTACCATGTATATTTTTCATCTTCTATATTCATAAATAAAAATTTATTTTATTTTTAATTTTATATTCAAAACAAAAAATATATTCTATAAAAAATCTATGAATGATAGAAATGAAAATAAGACATCATTAATCACTTAAGTAGTATAAATATATTACATGTCTAATAATTATTTAAAGATAGTTTAAATGAGGAGAAAAACTAAAAATATTTAATTTAAAAAAAATATTATATTCTAATTATAAAAATATTTTATTGTTACTTTTACATATTCTATAAATTATGGAAAAGGTAAGAAGATAATTGTTAAGGAAAGACTTAAGTTTTAAAAATCATTCATTAACATTGTAACAACTAATAGAAAATGTCTCACATAGAAGGAATATAAAATAACCGATTGAAATGGTCAAAAGGGATGTAAATTACATGATAATATAATATGGGATGAAAATTCATAGAAATATAAAAGTGTTTTTGAAAAATTAATCTGAAATAAGAGATGAAAAGTGAGACTTGGGGATTTAAAGACCATGACTATAGTAGCCTAGAGATTGAGTTTAATTATTTACAATGGTACTAAATACAATTGGTTACAAACCAATGGAAATAATAGTTTTTTAGTCATGGAAAACTATATACATAAATTATTGTCATATTAAATTAGTAATCTAAAAACATAGGACATGAAAAATTCATGGATCAATGATATCATTCATAATAACCTTCTTCATATTCTAGGGAAATGAAAAAAATATTTGGTGAGATAATATTAATATAAAGGGTATGCATAAAATGAAATATATCTTGAGTAGATAAAGAATTATAAATATAGTAAGGTAAATAACTGAGAATACATTCCATTTAATTGATAATGATAACACAAAAAATAATATGGAATGAAGAAATGATTATTAAATAATTCCATATAAATAATCACATGATCTTTAAAATTATCCTTAGATATCATAACTTTTAGTATAATCACATGTACATCAATAAATGGGTTCATAATGATGGGATTATAAATGGCAGACATATGAAACTTAGCATCAAGGCCTTATGGAAAGAAATTTAAAAATATCCTCAATCCCTCAGGCCTAAACATATACATTAATATATAATCCATTGGAAAAATAAAAAATCAATTTTTTCACATGAGACCGATCAATATATAAATATAAAATATAATTTTGGCCCCCACACATCACATAATAATTCCAATGCATTTATCATATGAATACTCAATATAACTTTGTCTGCATTCCTTATTCAAACATTTTCCATATTGAAATAACAAGCGACTAAAATGTAAAAAATTTCCACATTCAACCTAATAATAAACCATAAAGAGAAATAACAATGATGATATCATTAAAATATATAAAAACTGGAGAATAAAAGTGGTATTTTCATTGATGAATATAAATTCCATAGAAAGATTCTTAAATCAGCCTTAATGAAAATATCATTTTCAATTTCAAATTTACTTTTTTAAAAAACATTAAATAATATTATAAAAGTCATTTTATGTGAAAATAATTTTATATACTAGAAATAGAATTTTCAAATCATCACGTTTTGTGGATGGCTATTTTTTTTCCGGCTGTATGGGTTAAAAAACATTCTTCTAATAATTTTGTTGGAAAAATAAAAAGGTACCTCATTTGGAAAATTGAATGAAGATTCCATTTATAACATTTTATAAAAGTAAAAAATGGGTAAAATAACTCCTTGGATAATAGTGAAAATATTATTTTAAACATTTCAATGAAAATATGGATATAGAAGGAAAATATTCTTGATTGAATATAAAAATGAAGTCGATTTTACTTACATCATTAGTTTAGTATATTTAGTACTTAAAGAATGGAAAATGAATGGAAAATAACTTCATTTTAATAAATAAATAGAGGAGGAAAATATAAATTATGTTAAATATATAATGATAATATAATTCCCCCTCTAGATACTTAAATATAAAAATATTGGAAAATAATGATATTATGAAATAAACAATGACCCCTTTGGTAACATTAGAATCATAAACAACATGAATGAAATAAATTTAAATTAAAAATTAAATTACATGAATATAAAGGTATTAATGAATTTAAATTACTATAGGTTAGTAGATACACATCATAAAATTCTGTTCATGTATAATATAACATATGTCTTAATAAAGGAAGTTGTAGAAGAAGAACCTATACCACAAGTTTGACATCCTTCGTATGTATTCAAACATCATATCTAATAATTAAATATTTATTATAAATATATTCAAGTACCATACTATATATATATATATATCTTATAAGATATATTTTTTATTTATATACTTTTATCACCCATTTATTAATAATTCTTTATTAAAAGCACTATTCTAGTTGATATCTACATCATTTTTCACAAATGTTTTGTTTCTGTAGTTTTGGTCCATATAGATTTATCATGGTTCTATAATATCTAAAATTTAATCATAATATAAACATAATAACTGTTAGTTATATATATATAGTTATCCATAAATCGTAGATATAGAAAAATTAATTATACCATTCATGGAGATAATATGTCGTAGAAACACAAAACACTATTTTCCCTTCTTGATATAAGGAAAAAAGGAATGGTAAATACTAATTAATATTTTTAGGATAAATTTTATATCATATATATCCTATACATACTTTATATATATCATTATTACCAGACATATAAAATGGAAATGAAAAATGAATAACATCAATTCGTGGAGGTGGTAGTCCAGACGAACACCTGAGCAAAGACATCGTTTTCCTACAGATTGGAAAATTAGAAGGTATATTTTATAATATAATTATTAAAGAATAATTATGTCATATATATATTATAATTTTAGTAGTTTCATCTTTAGAAAAATATATTTAAAGTTTCAATGAAAAATAATTTACACTAACACGTGGAGACGGTAAGCTATGCATATGCATGAGCGATGTATTCTATTTTAATTGGATGAAAATGTGATAGAATGTGATTTTAAATAATAAATAAAAAATTTATATTTATTTAATATATTGCATATATTATTTTCAGATGGTTATAACACATTTATATGATGTAGAAGAATAAATAAACTTGGAAGAGTAGGAAATGACTATTACCGCTTTTTAAATAGACTTATTTTAGATCTCCAATTAAGGGACTTAAGGGTAGTATCTAAAATATTACAGAACCTCTAGATCATGGAAATGGATGTTTAAGAGATATTGAATAAATTTTTCTTCATATATATTTCAGAATATTGTGTAACTAAAAAATAGAATGGGTGACCTTTTTTAAGTGAGGGGAGGGGCATTAATGGAATTTCTTAAAGTATTAAATTAATATAAATTATTTTTTTAAAAAATGGGAACAAATTATGTAGTTATATGTTTATAAAAGTATGATTATAAATTATCTAATTCAATTAAATTTGGACATATTTTGGAACCTTTGACCCATATTTTTTAGTATTAACCCGTGTTAGGCCTTTTAATAATTACAACAATATTAAAGTTTTCTAACCATTAAGGATCAATAATGTCACCATAAAAGAAAAAATATGTAACATCCATAGTAAGTAATTAATAATATAAATTTTTATCAATGTCTATTTATGAATTATATATTGTTTTAGAGGCTTAAAATGAGAATAAATCCAATCATAAGCATGGAATACACTAATATTTTTAAAAGATTGTTTTACTGCCTTTTGATGGAAAAACATTTTAAAATAAAACTTTTGACAATTTTATAATATCTATTTTTCAAAATAAACATACTCTTTATGATTGGGACATTGAAATTTACATTGGATAAATTTTAGGTATTTTTCTGACAATGTTCATTTTTTAATGAATAGTGAAAAATACTGTATTTTACATCAAAACTGCTTTTTCATCTAATTTAATTATATGGTTAGATTATTTTTTAATTGGTATTAAACTTTAATTCGAATATGTTTTTACCATTTAATCCAATGGTGGTCATTGGAATTAATTTCACTGTGAAATTGGACATAAACTAGTGTCAATCGTTTGATACTTATTTTTCATAAAATCATGTTGTTTCCTCTGACAGCGGGAATTAATTATTAAATTAATTATTATAACTTATATGTTTTGAATTTTTTAAAATATAAATCATTTTTGAATTTGGAATATCAAATATATCTTATGGTAAATTTTTGGTATTTTTCTGAAAAACATCAATTTTTGATGAATAGTGAAACCACTAAGTGGTACTTAAAAAAACCGATTTATCATTGAAATGAAAATTTACCACCTCTGTGTTTTGAATTTCAAAAATCCGACATACATGGTTGTCATTAAGAAGTAAAATTTTGTTCAGTGGGATTAAAATAATTTTTTGGTGAATAGTAACTTTTATGTTTTTAATCGCGATTAGAGGTAATTAGTGTAGTTTATGGTAAAAATAATGTTTTAATAATATGAAATGAACTTAAAACATGTACTACCCTTATTTAATGTGTCATGGCCGACCAAGAAAATCCATGGGACAACTTGGGGACCCCATGGAGCCACTTTGGTAGGAAAATGACATTAAAAACGTTTTATTTAATGTTAAAAGTAAAAATGACACAAACATGAGTTGTTTTACTAAAACAAATTTTTAAATGGGGTTATACAAGTTATATTTTTGACTATAAATATTAATTATAAAGATAAAAATATTTCCTACCTCATGATATATTTTTTATAATTTTTAGACATTAAATAATTTAAATTATTTATGACAACATGATGATGCAGCGATGACCTCATTATTTAACGATTTGAATAAAATGAAAAGATAATGTAAACTCTAAGACCTAAACATGTCAAAAACCTATGGGATGGGTGGATTTCGAACTATCATCACCTTATCCTAGAAATATATAATTTTTGGACCTTTTAAATCCAAAAATCATTTTATAAAAAAGTATCCTTTTATACCTTTCCAAGAGTTCCCCTCCTCTCCTATTATAAAAGGCCCCCACCTCTACCACCTTACCAACACTTTCAAAGCATTTGGCTCGGCAAACCCCTGCCCATTTTGTCTCTCCACATCCCACTCTTACTTCTTGAAGCCTCACTTTGGGCAGAAGTCTTCCCAAGGAAGCCTTTGAGCTCAAATCATAAAGAGTTACCCGATTTAAAGGTAGTGTCTTCTCTTGTTACCTTATGTATTATTTTTCTTCTCCAACCCCCTAAACACTTTTTATTCATTTCTTTTGTAACAAAAACAGTATCTTACATAATGTATGATGTTGTTATAAGAAGGATTAGAGCTACAATTACACACACTACATCTAATGGTTAAAGAACATAATGTTTTTGTGGATGGCAAATTTCTGCCTCACGAAACGATGATTGTTCAATATTCTTTTAACACCATAAAAGGTGGACATTAAGATGAAAATATATTTATATATGATATATAATATGTTTATCTTTTACTTAAGATTCTGTATTATTCATTTATGGCATACCTTTATGGTTTCCATTATGGGTAAACGCAATATCTTCATTTTAGGAAGTGCGGACTACCGCCCCCTCAAAGTGATTTGATTAGTTAATGACATATGTCAGACGTATAAATGATGTAATTAATGATATTATATATGATATTATACTGGAATTATAATATACCTTTATATTATTATGATTCTATTACATAAAATACAAAATAGAAATGAAAGTAGCGTTCATGCATACGTACGGCTTACCGTCTCCATGAACGGTGCATTTCATTTCTTACCTATAAATGTTATTTAATATTATAAATTCATGCATATACTGGATATATATGATATATATTATATCTACATCATGAGTAAAGCTCTAGATATAATGGATATGTGAACAACACGTCATTATAAATAGTTTATTTTTGACTCAAGTACCAATGATCGTTAAAACGACAGTTATTAACTTAAATAATTACATAGTGTTCATGAAATGGTAATAAGTGATATAAAAGGAATAATGAACTTGAAAAAGGTTCTTAAGCAAGTAGAAATTAACTCCAGTTTATTATTCAATAGATTAAAGAACGATCAAGTCAAGTCGGATACGAGGTAAGGGAGCTTCTTAACCCAATTTCCGTTCTTTGTGTTAATCTCCTACTTTCAAATTATTTCATGATATTATTATGTCCTATATTGTATTTATACTTTCTTTATGTGTACATATAGTGAAAACACATAATAGATAAATTTTATTTAAAAATTATCTTTGTATGGGACTTCGTCTCAATCTCCTTTCATTGAGGCATATTTTGTTTTATACACAACCATCTTTTTACGGTGTATAAACCCCTTTGACTTTTACATTTATCCAAAATGAATCTTTTTTATACTAATAATTTTAATAAATTATAAAAGGGAATGTTTTTGTCGGACGTATGTGGTGACAATGACTTCTCTGCCGCTATGACTGTTATTTGAGTTTCGGCTTCCTCTACAAGCCACACCTTTTTTAACAGAATAATAAATAACATGTTTTACTTTTCTTTTATTTTGGTATTGAAAATGGTTTTGATAACGTTTTCATTATATCAATGTGTTATTGATATCTTGTGATTGAAATGTGGAAATGTTATGTTTCCTTTATGCATGTTTTATGTGATACAATTATGTTATGGTTCTTGGGCATTGTTATGAAGACGGGTGGTTCCGTGATAAACTAAGGGCGGGTGAGCCCGATATAGCTCTCCAATGCATTGGGTAACGCGAAGGAGTTAAACGTTAAGGTTTCTCCGAAGAGATTTAGGGAATGTACTATGATGGGTATTCCAAACATAACCAAGAGGGTTAATCCCTATGTAAGAATGTTATGAATGCCACAAGTTACCTTTATGTCTTATGATTTCTATGATTTATTCATTACTTAATGAGGTATGTTAAAGTGCTTATGTTTTATGAGTAGAGTGTGATTTCATTGATTCTTATGTATACTTGTACTCATGTTTCCTATCCATATTTTTATATCCCTTACTGAGCTTTTTATGATCATCCCAAGTTTTTGAAATGTTTTCACAGGTCAAGGGAAGGGTACATGATATGATGATAGTGTCAAGGAAGTGTCCAGAAAGAATCCATGTTTTATTTTAAATATGTTTCCGTTGATGGAAAAAAATGAATACTATCTTTTATTGTAACCACTTTGTCTAAATGTGGGATGTAATGCATGTTTTATGATCTAATTCTCTAAAAATCTAAACCTGAAAAGATCCTCAACGTGTATTCTTGATGTAACTCAATATTATGTAAGGATTAAGGCTGGGGCCTTATAGTTGGTATCATAGGTCAATTTAGACAACTTTAGGAGTTAGAAAATTGTTAAATTATAAATTAATTTATTGTATAACTGAAATGATATAGCATTTGAATATTACCATGTTGCTTCACATAAGATATTTATGTGTTAAGAATTGTTTTTCATAGATGAAACAGAACAACTTCTCTCGGAAGGAATACAGAGGGAATTGACCTTTCAAATCAGTATCATGAGATGGTTAGAATTATAAGTGAGCAGTTTACTGCAGTGATGGCTCAGTTAAATCAGGTGAAAAATTTTGGTTGTTTTTATTGATTCTATTTTGGTGTTTTCTAAAAGTAAATAAGAACATTAAAGACATTTAAGGGTTATTTTTCATCCCTTGAAAGAAAATAAAGTGTATTGAAAATTCAGAAAGTGTGACTTTTGGTTACAAAAAATTTCGTTCCTTGGTCACATTGTTTCTAAAGATTGGATAACTATTGATCCTGAAAAACAACAGTTGTGGAAGAATGGCCAAGACCCACAAATGTAACTAAGATTCGTAGCTTCCTTGGTTTGGCAGGCTATTACCGAAGGTTTGTTAGAAATGTTTCCTGGTTATCTAGTCCAATGACTAAGCTAACTCATTAGGGTGTTATGTTTATCTGGACATAAGAATGTGATGATTGTTTTTAGGAGTTGAAAAGAACATTGGTGAATGATCCAGTTTTGGAACTACCTTCCAGGAATGGGGAGTTTGTTATCTACATAGATGCTTCATTGAAAGGACTTGGTTGTGTCTTAATACAGAATGATCAGGTAATTGCTTATGCTTCACGATTGTTGAAAACTCATGAGGTAAATTATCCTACACATGATTTGAAATTAGTTGTTGTTGTTTTCACTTTAAAAATTTTGACGCATCATTTTTATGGAGTAAAGTGTGAAATATATACCGATCACAAAAGATTAAAGTTTATATTCACTCAGAAATAATTGAACATGAGACAGGGGAGATGTCTAGAATTAATCAAGGAATATGATTGTACAATTCATTACCATCCGGGAAAAGAAAATAAAGTTTCTGATGCTTTGAGTTGAAAAAGTAATGCTTCATTAACAATGTTGCATTTGGAACGTGGTCATTTAGTTAAGGATTTGATGAACTTTGGCATAGAAGTTGTTGGTGCAGGATGTCCTTCTATTTTGTTTCAGGTATCAGTGAAATATTCTCTATCAGACAGAATCAAGCAAGCACAGAATCAAGACAGTGAGTTCCAGAAAAAGGTAGAGCTGGTTCAGAGGGATAAGTTGCCTGAATTCAATATTGGTAATGATTGTGTTTTGAGATTTGGGAAGAGATTGTGTGTTCCCTATGATTCAAAGTTGAAGAGAGAGTTGTTTTGTGAAATCATAGTTCTTCGTTTTCAGTTCATCCTGGCAGTACTAAGATGTACAGAGATCTGCGGGAGTATTACTGGTGGGATGGAATGAAAAGAGATATTGCTGATTTTACATTGATGTGTTTGACTTGTCCACAGGTTAAATTAGAGCAGCAATTACTGAAAGGGATGATTAAACCTTTACCAGTGCCAGAGTGGAAATGGGAAAATATATCTATGGACTTCGTTGTGAGATTACCGAAGACACCTCGAGGTAATAATGAAATCTGGGTTATTGTTGATCGCTTAACTAAATCTGCTCATTTCCTTTCTATGCGGGATACTTTTTCCCTAGATCAACTTTCCCGTTTGTATCTTAAAGAGATATTCAGGTTACATGGAGTTAATCTCTCCATTGTATCTGACTGTGTCTCAGGTTTACTTCTAACATTTGGAAGGGCCTTCAGAATTCGTTGGGTACTGAATTAAATTTTAGTACAGCTTTTTATCCTCAATCATATGGGCAGTCAGAATGAAAAACTCAGACATTGGATGATATGCTACGTGCTTTTTCGATGGATTATCAGGGAAGTTGGGACCAACATCATTCTTTGGTTGAATTTTAATATAATAAATGTTTTCATTCTAGTATACAGATTGCGCCATTTGAGGCATTATATGGGATGTGGTGTCGAACTCTAGCTTTCTGGGATGAAGTGGGTGAAAGGAAGCTAATGGGACCATAATTGGTAGAACAGTTGGCAGAAAAAGATCAGTTGATACAGAAACACATGATAATGGCTCAGAGAAGGCAGATGAGTTATGCAGATAATAGGAGGAAGGATCTCTCTTCTGAGGTAGGTGATCATGTTTTTCTCAAAGTATCACCATGGAAAAGTGTGATGCGATTTGGTAAGAAAGGGAAGCTGAGTCCAAGGTTCATTGGACCATATTATATTCTAGATAGAGTGGGATCTGTTGCTTACCAAGTGGATTTACCTCCAAGTTTATCTCAGGTACACAATGTTTTTCATTTTTCAATGTTAAGGATGTACATGCCATATCTATCTCATGTTTTGAGTCCAGAAGTAGTTTTGTTGGAAGAGAATCTATCTTATGAGGAACAACCGGTCCAGATTCTTGAGCACATGGAGAATGTGTTATGGAATAAGGTGATTCATTAGGTAATGGTTTTGTGTAAAAACCACATTATTGAAGAGGCAACATGGGAATCTGAAAATGCAATGAGGGATAAATACCCCCACTTATTTGATAAGTAAATAAATTGCGGGGATGCAATTTTATAAAGGGGGGAAGGATGTAACATCCCAAATAATTAATGAATAATAGATATTTTTATCTATGTCTATTTATGAATTAGATAGTGTTTTAGAGGCTTAAAATGAGAATAAATCCAATCTTAAGCAGGGAATACACTAATATTTTTAAAAGATTGTTTTACTGACTTTTGATGGAAAACCATTTTTAAATCAAACTTTTGAAAACTATATAATATATATTTTTCAAAATAAACATATTCTTTATTATTGGGACATTGAAATTTACATTGGATAAATTTTTGGTATTTTTCTGAAAATGTTCATTTTTTAATGAATAGTGAAAAATACTGCATTTTACATCAAAACTGTTTTTTCATCTAATTTAATTATATGGTAAGATTATCTTTTTAATTGTTATTAATGTTTAATTATAATATATTTTTACCATTTAATCCAATGGTGGTCATTGTAATTAATTTCACTTTGAAATTGGACATAAACTAGTGTCAATCATTTGATACTTAAGGTTTCATAAAAACACGCTATTTGCACTGACAACGGGAATTAATTATTAAATTAATTAATGTAACTTATATTTTTTTAATTTTCTAAAATAGACATCATTTTTGAATTAGGAATATCAAATATAGCTTAGGGTGAATTTTTGGTATTTTTCTGAAAAACATCAATTTTTGATGAATAGTGAAACCACTAAGTGGTACATAAAAAAACTGATTTTTCATTTAAATAAAATTTTACCACCTCTGTGTTTTTAATTTAAAAAATCCAACATACATGTCTGTCATTAAGAAGTAAAATTTGGTTCAATGGGATTAAAATAATTTTTGGTGAATAGTAACTTTTAAGTTTTTAATCGCGATGAGAGATAATTAGTGTAGTTTAAGGTAAAAATAATGTTTTAATAATATGAAATGAACTTGAAACTTTTCCTACCCTTATTGGATGTGTCATGGCTGACCAAGAAAATACATGGGTCAACTTGGGGACCACATGGAGCCACATTGGTAGTAAAATTACATTAAAAACTTTTTATTTAATGTTAAAAGTAAAAATGACACAAACATGAGTTGTTTTACTAAAAATAAATTTAAATGGGGTTATACAAGTCATATTTTTTACTACAAATATTAATTATAAATATAAAAAGATTTAATACATTATGATATATTTTTTATAATTTTTATACATTAAATAAATTAAATTATTTATGACACCATGATGATTCAGCAATGACCTAATTATTTAACTATTTAAATAAAATGAAAAGATAATGTAAAATATAAGACCTAAAAATGTCGAAAACCTATTGGATGGGTGGAGTTAGAACTATCATCGCCTTATCTTCGAAATATATAATTTTGGGACCTTTTAAATCCGAAAAGCATTTGATAATAAAGTATGCTTTTATACCTTTCCAAGAGTGCCCCTCCTCTCCTTTAATAAAAGGCCCCCACCTCTACCACCTTACCCACACTTCCAAAGCCTTTTTCTCGGCCAACCCCTGCCCATTTTGTCTCTCAACATCCCTCTATTAATACATGAAGCCTCACTTTGGGCAGAAGTCTTCCCAAGGAAGCCTTTTAGCTCAAATAAAAAAGAGTTACCCGATTTAAAGGTAGTGTCTTCTCTTGTGTCCTTATGTCTTATTTTGCTTCTCTAACCCCGTAAACTGTTTTTATTAATTTATTTTGTAACAAAAAAAGTATCTTCCATATACTAGGATGTTTTTATAAGATGGATTCGAGCTACACATACACACACCTACATCTAATGGTTAAAGAACATACTGTTTCCATGGATAGTGAATTTCTGCCTCACGAAATGATGATTGTTCAATATTCTTTTAACAACTTCAAGGGTGGCCATTAAGATGAAAATTTATTTATATATGATATATAATATGTTTATGTTTTAATTAAGCTTCTGTATTTTTCATTTATGGCATACCTTTATGGTTTCCATTATGGGTAAACATGATATCTTCATTTTAGGAAGTGCGGACAACCGCCCCCACAAATGGATTTGATTCGTTAATGTCATATGTGGGACGTATAAAGTATGTAATTAATGATAAAATATATGATATTATACTAGAATTATAATATACCTTTATATAACGATGATTCCATTCCATAAAATACGAAATAGAAATGAAAGTAGCGTTCATGCGTACGTACGGCTTACCGTCTCCATGAACGGTGCATTTCCTTTCATATCTCTAAACGTTATGTAATATTATAAATGCATGTATATAATGGAAATATATGATATATATGATATCTAAATCATTAGTATAACACTGGATATAATGGATACATGAACAACGTGTAATTATAAAGAGATTTTTTTTACTCAAGTACCAATGATCGTTAAAACGACCATTATTAACATAAATAATTACATAGTTTTCATGACATGGTAATAAGTGATATAAAAGAAATAATGAACTTGAAAATGTTTCTTAAGAAAATAGAAATTAACTCATGTTTATTATTCAGGATATTAAAGAACGATCAAGTCTTGTCGGATACGAGGTAAGGGAACTTCTTAACCCAATTTCTGTTCTTTGGGTTAATCTCCTAGTTTCAAATTATGTCATGATATTATTATGTCTTGTATTGTACTTATACTTTATTTATGTGTACATATAGTAAAAAAAATAATAGATATATTTTATTTAAAAATGATCTTTGTATGGGACATCGTCTCAATCTCCTTTCATTGAGGCATATTTTGTTTTATACACAACCATCTTTTTACGGTGTATAAACCCCTTTGACTTTTACGTTTATCCAAAATGAATCTTTTTTATACGAATCGTTTTACTAAATGACAAAAGGAAATGTTTTTTTCATATGTATGAGGCGACAACGACTTCTCCGCCGCCCTGACCATTATTTGAGTTTTGGCTTCCTCTCCAAGCCATACCTTTTTTAAAAGAAAAATAAATACCATGTTTTACTTTTCTTTTATTTTGGTATTGAAAATGGTTTTGATAATGTTTTTATTATATCAATGTGTTATTGATATCTCGTGATTGAAATATGGAAATGTTATGTTTCCTTTATGCAAGTTTTATGTGATACGATTATGTTATGGTTCTTGGGAATTGTTATGAAGACGAGTTGTTCTGTGATAAACTAAGGGCGGGTGAGCCCGATATAGCTCTCCAATACATTGGGTAACATGAAGGAGTTAAACATTAAGGTTTCTACGAAGATATCTAGGTAATATACTGTGATGGGTATTCCAAACGTAACCAAGAGGGTTTCTCTCTACGTAATAATGTTATGAATGACTCAAGTTACCTTTATGTCTTATGATTTCTATGATTTATTCATGATTTGATGAGGTATTTTAAAGTGCTTATGTTTTATGTGTAGAGTATGATTTCATTGATTCTTATGTATACATGTACTCATGTTTCCTTTCAATATTTTTATATCCCTTACTGAGCTTTTTAGGCTCATCCCATGTTTTTTGAAATGTTTTCATAGGTCAAGGGAAGGGTACATGATATGATGATAATGTCAAGAAAGTGTCAAGAAAGAATCCATGTTTTATTTTAAATATGTTTTCGTTGATGGAAAAAATGCATACTATCTTTTATTGTAACCACTTTGTTTAAATGTGGGATGTAATGCATGTTTTATGATGTAATTCTCTAAAACTCTAAACCTGAAAAGATCCTCAATGTGTATTCTTGAAGTAACTCAAGATTAAGTACTGTTTATGGCTGGGGCCTTATAAAAGCCATATAAAAGTAAATTTTTTATGTTTCCAATAATATCCAATTAATTATGTGTAATATTATATTTTTATGATGTTTAGATCCCTGGAAAAAATTTGTTTTCTTATAAAATATCAATAATGTCATTTTTGAAATTGTTCATTTAATTTGATCTTAGACATCGTAAGATAAAAACAAGAATTAGAATAAAATATACTAACACATCCTTAACATTTCATATGTATCAATAAATATTCTGGAAACAATCATTCATTGAAATTTAATAACATTTAATATTTTTAATATCACTTATTTTATTTCTTTGTTAATTGAATAAATATTGTGCTGACATTGGGTAAGCATTTCATATAATTATTCAATCACTATAAATATAAAAATAAATTAACAAGATAAAAAAATTATTAATTTTTTAAATAACATTTTAGAACCAAATTAATGTCCTATTTATGTAATTCCAAATATATTATAAATATTAAATGAATAAAAGTGACATTTGTGTGTTTATTTCCCACATAAATAATATAAATGTAAAAATAAAATTAATATGTCACCAAATTACAAAATTTTGAAAAAAAAATTAATTGGTAAAAGAAAATTCATACAGAAGGATAAATGGATGTTTTGGGCTGATATTTATGGCCGAATCACATTATTTTTAACCCAAATTACCCGATTTACCCATAATGTAGTGACAAATATTTACTATGGTTTCTTTTCATAATTTCCAAAAAATAAAAGGGATCTATTTATTGAATTTGGGAATATTGATTCCATATATGGAATATGTCTTTTGTGATACAATTTCGATTAGTGTATGAACATAAATTTGGATTAAAACAAAAAATTCTACAAAAAATATATTTTAGAAAAATGAATTTTTATTTCTAAACTTTTTCGTACAAAATTAAATAAAAAAATTAATTCTAATGAGATTAATTGTATTATTAATAATATAATTGAACTAATTTTACTCTGAATCTATTTTAACACAAGTTTAATTTTTATATTCTTCTGAAAAATATATTGTTTTGAAGGAAATTTTTATTCCTTACTATTAACTAGAAAATCAATCATTTCATCAAAATCACCAAATTTCACCACAAGTTAATCCTGATATGATATATTAAAAAACATTTTCATTTTATAGAAGAATTTATAAAATTTTAATAAATTTTTTTCCAATCGAAAAAATTGAAGTTAAAACCATTTTTAAAGAAAATGTATTTTTAAAGAATAAAATTATTTTAGAGATAATTAGTAACATATTTATTAATAATATATATATTAAATAAACCATTTATACATATTTTAATAATGTTTTTAACCCTAATCATGCACCAAAATTCAATAGATAGGTTTTAACAGTAATATTTAATTAATAATATTTCAAAAATTATTTAAGCTCATTGTTACATGTTGTATGAGGTATCAAACATAATATTCATTTAAAATATGAGGGTGTTACATGAAAACCATACTTATAAATAGTAACCACCTAGGAAAAGGGGTTTGTGATATGTAGTGGGTAATATTTCTTAAATAATAGATTAAAAGTATGATAATATCGTGTAATTATAATTATGGAAGTATATAAAGTGATTGTCTAAAAATTATTATAAAAAAAATAATTTGAATAAAGGGGATAAGATTAGGAAGTCCAAAATTTATCATGGATTCATATATTTTGGATTGAGTCTATGGCCTTCAGAGGAGGGTATTTTAGTTACATAAGTTGCTCAAGGATGTGGATATGGCACTGTACTGGAAGGATTAAGTCGATATTTGGAAAAGGAATATGTTTCTGGTGTGAGGAAAAATGAGAATCATAGGAGATATTATATAGTATAGGGGTTGGGTATCATTGATTAAAAAATAATCATCAATTTTTTATGCTGAGGACTGTTAATCCTATTGATTAATATAATTCTTTTAATGAAATTTTATGAAATTTTATATTTTTGATTTAATATTAAAACATATCCAAAACCTAATGTGAAATTAAAAATATTTTATTCAATGTGAGAAATTAAATATAGATTTCTGTTAGAGTAAAATATTATATTGTATTTTAAAATTTATTTATAGGCTTAAACACTAATTTTATGATTTTTAAATGAATTAATTTTCATGCTAAATACATTTCCTAACATTAAATTTATTATAAATTATTCATCCATATTTACATCGTATAATATTCATAAAATTTATGGTATATGTCAAAAATGAATTCTTTAACTACTCACCTAAAAATGAAAATTTCTAGAAAAAATAAATAGACATTCATCCTCTGTTAATTTTTATATAAAAACATCATATATAAATTCCATTTTACTTTATAAAAATTATCAATATTATAAATTTATCTTTTAACTAAAATAATATAGTACATACAAAACAATTTTTTCTATAGTAAATAATATTTAGTCTACAAAGATTGATTAAATTCCATTTTGTGTGTATTCTATAATTGTTATTTTATTGATAAATTATTATTTATTATTTTTCTATAATTTATAAATATATTTTCATTAAAAAAATATTTCCCATAAAAGTCATATATTCTATAATTTAATTTATACTATATATACTATGGTTATAGTTTATTGTATTAATTTTTTATTTAATTGTAATATTTAAATACAAACAATAAGCATGGATAGAATTTGATTCTAAATTTTTATAACACATTCATAATTTTGTAGTAATGTTTTTTATATAATTCAAATAATTTTTAAAAATTAAAAGTTAAATTAATTTTGATATAATTATTTTAAATAGTCATATTAAGTGAATAAAAAAATTCATGATTAATAGGTATATGAAGAATATTAATTTCAAATTGTAATGAATGAAAATAATAATTCTTTACCACATATATAAGGAGAGATAAAAAATAAAAATTATTGGACATTATAATTCTTTTTACATTATAAGATTATTTGTTCAATTAATTTAACCAAAATCATTTATCTAGATATAAAATTTTATGAGGTCGGATCATCATGGTCCAATAGAAGTTGAGACATTATCATATCATACTCTTAAGAGATAATCCTCTTAATTGTATAAACATTTTATGCATTATGTTAGAAGTAAAACTCTTAATGACAGGAGGTCATCCTTGAAACAGAGTTACAACAGACTAAGGAATCTTGTTACAACTAAATTATGGATTTTATGCTATATATCCACTATATTTATAAGGATAATGGAGAAGTCCTCATCGTGGATCTAACAAATCATCCACTGCTCAAGACTGACGTGGTTACATCTAGGGATTTTCACATATAATAAATTGATATAAAATATTTCCACAAACCTAATTTGTTTAATATAATGAAAATGGTGTAATTATAAAAAGATACCTTACATACCTATATGATTATATGAATATCGATGTTGTCAAAATTAATTAGGACCTAAAAGATAGTGGCTTTGAGACTAATATTTTTTCAGTCTGAACAATTCCCTGTCAAAGATATATAATAGTTGATCTAGATCCATCTGATATTATGATCTCGTTAAATGATAAAATTAATAAAATATCCATTGTAAAATTTTATTTAAAAACCCTATTTTTTGATAATGTTTTCAATGTTGAGTTCATGTTGGTTTCTCATGATGATGTATTTAATGATTTATTATAATACATTGTCTTGATCCTCAAGCAACTTTCCCTTCCTCATATTATATATATATATATATATTTCGGAAATATATTAATATATTTGTAGGAGTAATCCATGGTGACAAAGCCACTTTATTGGATTTAGAAACATTCTTTATTGATGCTAAGTATTATAAGAGGGAATAAAAGAAACAATTGATTTACACAGTTGATGAGGTGATAGAATGAAACTATTTAGGAGCCACCCATGTGGAACCTTTGAACACTCTGAAATATAATTTTATGCTTCCCATTCATGGTTTAGGGATATGGTGTTAGATATGAGTTGGAAAACCAACTCATACTCTCAAAAATTTAAAAGTGTGCAGGTTAATGAAAGAGGTTGAACATGTTTTTAACAACATAAAAAGTGATTTAAATGGACCAATATTTCCCAAAAATCCTCATAAACATCTATAGAAACCAATCCATGTATAATCCAAACTCTCATTAACCATGGATCTCTAATAATACAATCATCACAAGAGCTATAAGTGGGGAGGATCATTATCCAACATGAATTGACTTCCGCAATTAGAAAAAAGAAAGAGACCATGATATCAGCCTACATCACCTATGGATTGTATAAATCCTCATTGGATTGAGGCTTTATTTTTATTTTTCATTCATGATCAATGAAAACTTCATGTTTGGTTAAAACCCTCTCCTTGAATTTACATCCTTTACAGCTTAAAAAATCCCATATTTTATATTCTAAAACAACCCAAGAGAAGAATGGCAGTGATCATGTTGAGATTAGATGAAATAAAACAGGTCCTTCCCAGATTTCATACAATCATAGTATGATATCTATAATATAATGTCACCAATAATTACCACATAAAAACACATATTAGGCCAGGATACTCAGTTGTTATCATTTACCCAATAATCGGGTTATGTATCTAATGAAATTGTTAGAATTTTATGGATTTTTATTTAAATTTTAATCCCTATTGAATTTGAAAATTTTCATGGAAGTACAACTACTACATAAAATAAAAATATTAAATCCATACAATCCATTTTAGATGTCAAACCAACCACATTATCATTTCTTGAAGTATAGGGATGCTGAAAATAGCACAATGGATAGGCCCACACCCATCAACATCATTCCTCCACAGTCATTCAAGATTAATCAAATCCCAAATCTATTTGTGTATATTGGATTAGTAAAACCATGAATATCTATATCAAAAAAAATTTATGAAAAAAACAAGACATTATTTTCAATAAAAATTACATTCATGATCAACAATTCATCTACATTGAAACTAGGAACTCTATATTGAATAAATACACTAGTTTAACATTGAATTAATATGTTATATTGAGTCTTTATAACATAGCTTAATATAAACTATTAATAAAACAATGATAGTATAAAAACTACACGAGTAAAGATCAAAAAAGTCAAAAACTAGAAATAAAATACTCATAAAAATTACTAGGAATGATGGAAAACAACTCCAAGGAAGTTGTATATAAGTAGAGAATAACAATAAAGAAATCATAGTTTTGATATAACCTTAAAATCAAAATTATTATTTCGTTTAAATTCATCATCCTTCATAGTGAACATTCAATTATTTTATTTGAAGATGAACCTTTGTATTGAGTTCTATATCATAGTAATTTTGGATTAAAATTGTATCCCTTTCATTGATCTAATAATTTATCACCTCCCCCAGTCCATCCAAAAACTGATATGCATTCCTCACCATGGGTTCAACATGTTCATCATCATCACTGAAGGAATCATTTGATGAGCATAACTCATCCAAGAGAGATATATTAATACATTAAAGTTATTTTAATTTTATTACTGTACTGTTATCATACTTCTACAACTAATCATGATGGAAGGTATATTTGGATCATTTACATATATTCTAAAGAATTTGTTTACACTAGATCTTTCTAATTTTGAATAGTCAACAAACTTTCGAGTGACTTTTGGATATAGAGTGATGAATCTATTTGAGTTAACAATTGGTCTCTTAAATTTTGTTATAGCACCATTAAGAAATAATTCCTTAACTTATTATTATTTTTCATGAAGTGCACCATTGGAATGATTAACTTGTTCATCGTAGTCCTTATCCATCTCAAAACAATTACCAGAGTCTGAAGTGCCCAGATCAGTGTGAATCACTGAGAGGGGGAGGGGGTGAATCAGTGATCCCTTAAAACTTTTTACTAATTGATTCTTTATCAATTAAACCTCTATGGCTGGTTAAAGCCTCGATCCACTCTTCTTGTATCTCTCACCTTTCCACGAATGATGCAGTAAATGTAAAGGCACTGGGCACAAGGATTTACAAGGTTTGGCACCAAAGTCCTACATCCTTGCCATGCTCTCTCAGCATGGATTCTCCCATTATAATCGGTTAGTATTACAATGGTCGATACAGAGTCCCACTGTATCTCTCCTGAGTCCCACAGGAGGGTCTTTATACTGCTTCACACAATGTTACCAGAGTCCCACTGGCCTGCTCCAGAATCCCACTGAAGACTTCTTCTCCCTGAGTCCCACAGGGTCTTCTCCTGGCTCCTCGAGTCGCACAAGTAGCTCTTCTTCACTTTAAGTTTCTTCAAGTATCCTCAGCAGCCTGGGATAAAGGCTGCTGGCCTTGCTCTTCTTCTGATCACTTGTGGTGAACAGGTCTTCTCGTCTTGCTCGGGCTTTATCACCTTCTTCTAAGGATGCCCCGGCTTCTCTCCAATTACTGAATGCTCAGACAAATAATATCTTTATCTTCGGTCTGGTCCAGTCTCAGTTGCACACCACTGATTTAGCACTGTTCACGTGTGCACGTGCATGCATGCATGCATGCACTCTCCTTTTCTTCCTCTTGGTGCAGTAGACCCACAAAGGGTGTAGTCACTTTAAGCACACACCTTCACTGAACTTCACACACTTTATCCAATTTGTTTACACACTTAGAGTGTGTTCTACTTTTGTGTGGGTCACCCCTTATTCTTCTTCTAATGTGTATACACTTTTAGTGCACACACCTAGGTTTGGCCACTTCTTTAATTTGCACACAATTGTTTCACTTTAGCACACACATGAGTTGGCCTCCTCCTCTTCTTGTTGCACACACAACTTGTTTCTTCCTCTTGCACACACACACAATATGTGTTCTTCTTTGTTGTGGACTTCACTTGGTGCACACAAGGCACTAAGGCCCGGGTCTTCTTTGGTTGCACAAGGCTACGGGCTTTCTCCTTCACTTTGCACACAAGGCATGCAAGTCTCGGCCTTCACTTGAATTGCACACACACACAAAAGTGTGGTATTCCTCCTTATGCACACACACAGCCACGGTGTATAATTCACATCACCCGAACACCTACTGCCCTTCTTTGCACTTAGCACACACTCAAGAGGAAATGTGGCTACGGCCTTCTTGACTTCTTCTTGCACACACAAGGTGTGTCTTTCAATTTGGCACATACACAAGGCCTCGGGTTCTTCTTCTCCTCTTAGCACACTCACGAGACAAGGCCTCGGTCTTCACCTAGCCTTCGGGCGCGCAAGGTGCACGGCACAGGGGCGCGCAAGACCTCCTACCCGCGGGGCGCGCAAGTGCAACACCCGCGGGGTCTTCCTCCTGCCGCGCAAGGATGCGGGCAGAGAGGGAACAAGCCTCGGGCGCGCAAAGTGTTGCGGCCACGAGCTCTTCCTGCCGCGCAAAGGATTAGCGCGCAGGGGACCTTCAGCCGCGCAAATATAATTTGCGCGGGGCTTCAACTTCGCGAGGCAGAGGTGCACTCACGGTTCTTCGGATCTTCAACAAAGGATCAGCACATCAGCAAGCTTCTCCAGCGCCTCGGGTCTTCTTTTTATAGGCGAGGAGAGCCTCGGTCCATCCGCGTGTGATATCTTCAAATTCTCGAAGATTTCGGATCTTTAAGATTTTCTCCAAATCTTGTTTTCTCTTTTTATTTCACGCGGGTTCCTTCACCTTCGGCCTTCTCCACGTACATGAGTTTTAGAACGCATGCATGGCTCTGTTTAAGCCCATCTCATGCAAAACATCAACCCGGTGCCTCGGCAACTTCGTTTGCCTCGGCCAACATCGAATTCCCTCATTTGTTGCATGCACGTGTATTTTTGGGCATGATCCTGTTCGTTATGGCCAGACGAGCGCGAGGGTGGCTTCACTTCGATCAGCGGTGGCCGGGAGCTCGAGAACGGGTGGTCGGATGGCCTCTGGTTCAGCGGCGTCGCGGGAGATGCCACGGCCGAGCTCGAGGTTGAGGACGAAGCCGGGGCCGTCGGATCAGATCTTCAACGGCCTGGATTAGATCGCGGCGCCGCAGATGGATCGTGCGGCGCAGATCAAGCGCGCGATGGCTCGGACGGCCAGGATCTCTTCCGCGGGAAAATCCCGCGTCCCACATCGAAACGCCGGCCATTTTTCACGCGGTTTATCAAATAAGCGCTGCCCGATTCACCGCAATTGAACTCATCCCTCCACGGTGCCGCCCCGCACCGTGTTCTCCCTGCGGGCACGCTCTGCGCCCAATCTCTGCTCCTGCGGGCGCGCTCCTAGCGCCCACTATGCTCCTCCGGCGCGCGGGTTTCACCACCGCGTGTCCTCGGGGGCTTACACACGGCCCCCTGCCACCTTGAGCTTGCACCATGGGATCCCCCATGGGCGTGGCGCCTAGTGCCCATATGAGCCGTGGGGTTGAACTCGTGGGCTGGCCCTTGGTGGCCTATTTTTTTTTGTCAAAGGACAGAATGATACTTTGTATAAAAACAAAGTACTCCTAAGTGAAATATGCCAAATGCCACATCACAATTCATCTTCTCCCAAGCCATTCTTCCTCTTCATTTCTTCTCATCTTCTTATTCATTTGAATTCCTCAATGCTTCTTCTTCATTAGAATTCCTCCAATTCTCTTCAACATTTATTCATTACTTAGGAGTGAATTCTTGAAGGTTCTCCATCAACCGAAGCTCCTGAATCAAATAATTCTTCAATGTTCTTCAATGAACTATTCAGAGATCAAATTGGGACTTCTTCAGATTCACATGCACTAAGTGTTAGTGCATGGACTTCTTTACTCCACTTCATCCACTTAGAACTTGTGGATGGATCATCTTCTCATCTCCTCATGCATTATCAATACAATGCATGGGCTTCTAACTTTGTTGTGACATTGTATCCAGTTGATACAAGTTCTTGGAACTTTAAGAACAGCTCAACAATCGTCAGATGTACATGGAGAATGTTTCAACCACAATTTCCAATACCACATTGTGAATCTCCTAAGTGACATGCATCTTAGTACCATGGCCATTCTCCTTCACCACCAACACCATCACAACCTTTGGCATTCACATCTTGACAATTCTTGACATCCATTCATTCTAAGACAACAACATGTCTCATTGACAACAAATGCAACACAGTGCACTTCAGAGTCCTTATAAAAATTAGTGTTATCCTCTACAACAACAATTCTAATAAACTGATAACATTACTAGAAATCAAATGTTGATGAGGAGGAAAAAATATCCTCTAATATCCTCTTCTAAACCTATATATCCTTACGTTGAGTTTTAGAATTACCATTATGGGAAATAAGAAACATTATTATGAGAACCACAAGATTTAAAGGTATTAACAATTTTTCTATATGAAGAGAAATATTTTGGAATATTTTCATAATTAATATCCTACCAAAACCCAGAATCACCATTTTGAATATAAATAAAAGTTGTAATTTCTAATAGAAATAAAATTCAACACAAATTATAGCCACCAATTGTCTGTAAAACATACTTGTTTCCATATCTAGTTTAATTAGCTTCCAGACGAGTTTTAAATTAATTTTGATGGATATTGACTTAAATAAATGAATCTAACGACCATAGAAACACATCCAATGTGGGGAAAATGGGGTTCAAAACTATATTCAAACTTGGTGGATTATATCATCAAAATATTATTTAAGAAAGAAAAAAACCCCACACCCATCATCTATATAAATTATCCCCAAAAAAGAAGTGAGTTAGCACATAGTGGGAATCATGGAGCCCCATATCAAAATTTAAAAAGACAATAGTATAAATATTTATCTAATAAATACTCAATTAACCAATCAATATAATATTGAGATGATGAGGGATAATTGAATTAAAAATCACATGTATTAAGAACCCTTTTAATTATTAATATGGGATCAATATATTATGAGGGAAATATACTCTATACACATGATTATTCCCTTATTAATGAAGATAATAATTTTATTTAGTGAGAACACATGGATGAGAAGAAATGTCTTTCATAAGTCTTCCCTAATCTTGATATATAATATTTATATTATCTACCTCATAATTTCAAAAGAAATGAATTTATAATATTTGATGATTAAAAATTGGTTTATTTTAGAACTAATAAAAGTCCATGTCACATATTGATCAGAGTAGCTACAACTCCCAAGAACTTGGGATGATAAATTTTATTATATAAGTGGTAATGTGATATTATTATATTGAATTATATAGTGATTCTGGGATTATACCCCCATGTGGTTTTTTATCATCTTGGTTTACTAATTATTCACTATGGTTATAAAAAGTTGATATGGAAAATTCACTCAACTAATGGTAGCATGGTAATGGATGAGGATGATAAATTGATTTAATATAATTTTATTATGGAATTAAAATATTATAAAAAGAAATAAAATATATTCATCATCAAGATTAATAATGGAAATATCAATTTAGATATTTTTCTTTATGACTTTAGTTATTATTTCCAAAATAATGATTTTTTCAGTTTTGATCATAGAATTGTTAATCATTGACAAGTTTTTTAATAAATTTCAACACATTAAGGTTGAAAATTATAGACAAAATCAATAATGGATGACCTATAATGATAATGAATCCAAAATAATCTATATATACTAGTTAGTGAACCATTTGTTAATGATTCTATTAAATATAATGATTAATATTGCATCCTACTAGTGGCTTATTCACCATATCTTTATTCCCCTATTTGGAAAAATCATGTTGTGTTATAAGGATGACTTTTTTGTCAAATAATGTCAAAATCATAATAATTTCATCAAACATAAGAATGATTTTCCTAATATGTAATATCACAAGATTAAATTAACATATTGAAAAATGCATTTGACGCTTCCTCTAGTAAATTTCAAATATTTTTTAGATGCTATTGAGGTAGTGGGATTAATCTTAAGAAAAAAATCATAAAAATTCATCCTTCATCGAATCTCTCAGTGTTGAGAGTGTATTATGGATCCTCATGTATATTTGGAGATCCATTGATATTTTTTTTTTCAATTCACAATTCTTACCATGTTGATGAAGAATGTATTACCAAGATGAATAAAGATTCAATTCATTTCAAAATTTTAATTTTTAAATCTTATATCCCCTAATTTAGATTCTTCTTATAGAAGAAAATCCATTTATCAGAAATGTGATAGCCTATGAATGATCCAACAAATCCTATTAAATCTAGATAATACTGAATATAAAGAGAAAATATATATTACATTACTTAAATAAGGTTATACATTGGGAGTAGATATTACTTGATTGATAAAAATCCCCTTACACTAGTATTTTTAGTTCTAAAGTTTCATCATTATGTATAACATTTTTGTTTATTTCATACATTCGTTTATTTGATCATATTAAAATCTTATATAAAATGATGGTTAGTGATAATTTAATAGTTTGATATCATAGATATTACTCTGTGGTAAATAATTGGTAAATATATGAAAAATTTCTTAGAAGGTCCTCTATTAACTAGTTATCTTTCCATTAATAATGAATTTTTAGATGTGTAATTATTGTTCATTAAAATGATAACATATCTATGGTCATTTTATGTTGATTCTACCTTTCATAGATCAACTAGTAAGAGGATTGAAATCCAAAAGATAAATATGGCATTTCAAAAAATCATATTCATCTCTCACATAATGTAATTTATACCTTTTTCATACTCATATCATAGGGTTTCACCAACCACGATGTAAAATTTCAAACCCTTATAATAAGTGTTTAATGATCCCTTGAACTCCAAATTTCTCAATTATATATACAGTAAAATTTCATGTTTTTGACCATTCTAGTCAAAAAAATATTATTCAATTTAGAAGGATGACTTATTAACCGTACCATATAATACTCATGAATTAATTGGGTGTTTTTCCATAGATCAAATGTTTCCTTATGTCCAAGGGATTCAAAGTTACCATTTATATATTATACACATTATATATATATATATCTTACTAATATTGGATAATATTAGAAGGGTTTTCAAGTGTCAAATAAAATATTTATAACCCCTTTATATCAAGGAGTTGAAGGAGGTGGATATAATTCACACCAATACATTATATGAACAATATTCAGTATCCTAGTTTAATGAAATAGTTAATTGTACAATGCTAATTGTTAACCATCTTTTGACTGGGATCTATCCCCATGAATGAGTTATGATCAATCTATAAAGAAGAGTATCTATTGGGGGAACCCATTATTGATTTTCTAATACTAATAAAATACATTAGAAATGTAGTTTCAATGGAATTATCCATGGATGTGTCAAATTATGGTAAATTCATAAACTGATGATGAAATTCCATGATACTACATATAAATCCAATGATACTAGACCCAAACTCTCATAGAAAATTATAGGAAATTATTGTTATATTCCCATCATGATCCGATATTGATTGGAGTTTTAAATGAAATATGACTCATTCCATATTTACAAATACTTCATTCATCGACTAATAGAGTAATTTATACAATAAAATAATTATAATGAATTTAAATCTTGGAATTAAACCCTCCAATTATGGTCCATCAATTTTTTTCATCAATTATTTCAATGATATATATTTACAATTGGTTAAATTAATACCCTCGATGGAATTCAAAATAGGAGATGCGATTACCATTATAAATTCACACCTCATCCATAAATTTTGGGTTCATCATAAAATACTGATGAATAATGGAATAAAATTTTATGTATCTTAGTTAATGAATCTATAATCATGGTAAAATATAATCTCTAACCACTCTTATCACATATATGCTATAATTACTAGAAAAATAGGGTCTTCTGAAAATTCATAGCCTAGAGTAGAATAGTTTATTATGATATGAAATATGAAATTTTTTCCTAATATCCAACTCAATTCATTATATTCATATCTCAATAAAACACACAATCATAACTAGTTAACACCATATTATTTAGTGTAGAAAATGAATGTACTATTACCCATCATGGTTTAGTTGAAATTGCTCGACACTAAAATCTATGAGAAAATGACTATTAGATAAAGTTAGTAAATTAAATTGAAGGGATTTTAACCCTTACTAATAAATTGTTATGATCTATATAAAATTTAAAGGTTGATTAAAATCATATAACCTAAGCATTAAATAAGACGCCCCTCACGAGACCATTAAAAGAGAACTCATAATAGACTTCATACAGCTAATGATATTGGGAAACAGGTCTCTAAGGTTATAACCTAGATGGTAATTCTCCATCATTTTGAAGAAGTATTAATCTAATAGTTTTTAATCAATGATTACCATGGATGGAGTGTTTATTTTTACCACAACTAATTCGATATTTCACATGAATTATTATAAATTGTTTTTTTTTCATCTTGGTTCATTTGAATTTTAAGCACAACATTAAATTATAAAGAACATCTATCCATACCAGAAAATTTTATTCTATATATCATATCATTTCGTTCTCATGTGATATTAAAATTCACGAATTAATATTTTTTTCATTAATATAACCCTCATGAAATATCACACAACCTTTCTAAATGATGTTAAAAAACATGGAATTTTTTTTTCATATTATAAAAATACAATGAAGGAAGCATGAATTATTATTTTTAGGATTTTGATATATAGAAAATTTTATTTTATAGAATTCCCTATAATAAAATTATCATTTATCAACTTTTATTTATGATATGTTCCTTCATTTATGAAACTATGTCTGGCTAGACATGATAATGTTTAACTTTTCTTTTATTATGATCCTGGATCACCGAACTTGTGATTAAAATACGCCTCATTTAGAAAGTCATGTGCAATATTTACCATGATATATAGTGAGACCCATATATAAAATTTAGAGCATTTCACATGTTTATTTCTCATTTATTTCACTACATTACAATGAAATATGATTTTTTACCCATTCACATTGGATTAACTCCATTCCTTTCATTGTATAGAATCTTTCATCCATTCATTAGTCACATTGGTTCAATTTTCACTATAGGAGGGTTTTCATTATGAACTGAAATTGAATTAAATAATTATATAATAGCGTATGTACTGAAATTTAGTTTTTATTTTAGATATCGTCAAATTTCAACCTTTGTTTTTACTATGGAAATAACCTACCACTCGTTAACAATATGTTTATTATATCCCTTCCAAATATTTGATTATATCTCGTATTTCTCCCATTAACATGAATTCATCCACTATAGGTCAGTCACCATCCAAAATTATGTGTTGATTGATTTATGTTATTAAAATATATATAGTGGCACACCAAAATCTTTCATTGGGTTTAACAACATCCATTTTGTTCTATATTTTCGTTCCCAATTTCATCCTACTGTTAATTTTTTACAAATTTACATGTAGTTTATTATATCTCAATAACAAATTGGTCCGATTTATCTATTATTTTATATTTAATAACTTTTTTTACCATTAAATCATTATTTAGAAATACATATTGAAATATTTTAGACATTCAGGGATATATAGTGATTCATAAACAATTTATTTCAGACGAGACTACAATTATTAGTTATATCTCCTCTTGAATTGTTTTTAGGTTTATTTTTATATATCCACCACTATTGAATGAGTTTTATTACCCTTATTATCATGGTTGAAACCTATTTTGTGAAAAAAACTATATAAATTATATTTGGTCTATTGAAATTTGTTGATAATTTATTTTATTATTCATATCTACCTTTGTTTCATTGGTTTTTCACAATAATGTTTATTATGGTTTGACTTATATAGTTTCAGATTGATTTTTAACCCATTAATTTACATGAAACAAGTTGGCATAAAAATGTGTACACAAATATTTCTTGAATATTTCCATTCTCATCATTCCAATGTCATGATTTAAATAAAAAAATAAAAATCAATACTTCTTATTTCATGGAAATGTTTTTATCATATGAAGAATAAAAACCTTAATATTATTCCAAGGTTTTTTCTAAAACCATGGTCTATTAATAATTGTCTAGGGAATGTATATTTCATGAGGAAAAAATTTATAATTACATATACCTTGGACATCTTTATATTGGAACACATTTCATGATCTTCATCAATCATAATCATAAATTTTTTATTCCCACACTATAGTTATAGACCCCTCATTCAAATGTAGAAATAATTTTTAATAGTTTATATTATATAAACACATTCTCTTGAATCATGAGATTCTATAGTGACTATGCAGACACACCTAGGGGTGAATTAGTTGAGAAACTATTTTACCAAAAACCAAATTCCTCATTTTTGATTAAACCCAACATGGTTTTTAACCCATATAAACAATTAGTATTTTAATGAATGATATTGTAATTTCCCCATCCCAGAACCTATATGGAAAAAAAAAATACTAAAATAAATAATGGAATAAGAATTTTTACAATGTTCATCTTTCGTAAGGGTAACATACTATTTATCATTTAAACACACATTGAACCAAGGATTATACACTATAAATAATTAAATAATTAGAATGGGTAGCAATGAATAATCCTAAAAAAATTATTCACACAATATACACATTAATTTTCACCATATTATGCAAGTTATAGTACTCCACTATATGAAACAAGTGAAGGGGTTTTATACTACATAAACATTCATTATCTTCTATTGGATATCATCTCCCTTAATCATTTATAATGAAGATCATCTATAACTCTAGGTTAAACTACGCCAATAATATTATATCTAATTCTCCACATTAGAGTATTTCAACTACCAATATTTCATTAAACTAAAATCTTACAGCTGAGCCTCTCAAACAATCCAAATCTTTTGTTTTTTCTTCAGAATATATTCCTAGATACTTAACTCAAAATATCAATTCCTCTACATGACCCATCTGATTAAAAAGCATGGAACTGAAATTTCGTTTTATACATTTTATTTTCCAAGGATTCATTGACTCCTTCATTATATTCTTCTTCTTATTATTCATGATCTACAATCTTCTCATATACATATATCCTTCCACTATACATCCATAATGTCTACGGTTTTTTCTTATTCTTCTCAAATATTTATGATATTATTAAACTCATGTGCACTAATATCTATGTTAAATGAATTCTCTCTCTAAAAAATTTGATAAATGGCATTTTAAG
Organism: Viscum album; assembly: GCA_963277665.1. Lineage (NCBI taxonomy): Eukaryota > Viridiplantae > Streptophyta > Magnoliopsida > Santalales > Viscaceae > Viscum > Viscum album. The sequence goes on along the minus strand of OY728138.1, from coordinate 51,466,368 downwards.
AAGAAAAAATTTCCTCAAATAAACAGTAACTATTATAGTATACCCAGTTTGGGTTCCATTGAATTATTATGCACTAGTTATTCCTCTCAATGAGTATTACACAAATATTCCTATTAAATGATTCTCATTTATAAAACAAAAATGAATAAAATATTCATTTATTCTTTCACATGAGTTACTTATTCTTCCTAAAATATTCCAAAAAATGTACGCTTCAAATATTTATAGCCTTATAAATATATACCAGACACATATATAAAACATTGGCCTAATTTAGTAGTGTGAGACTTTCCATGGAAAAAAATATTACATTAAAACTATAATATTTACATAGCAGTAGTGTAGTTTCAGTCGCAACATTAAGTCATGGGAAAATCATTATACTTTTTTTTTCATTCCATTATAGCACTCAAACTGACTCATATCAAAATGATAAGGGCTATGATAAACATTATCCTAATATTTTATTGTTCTTCATAAGTATTATTAATTATAACCCAATTAATTCAATTTCATTATGAAGAAACATGTGTAGTGTAAATATCCATTAACTCTCCTTGAATATAGTTTAGATCACGTCTTAAACCAGCTACATGATATTTTTTATTTGAATATAGTATCTTTGACAACATCATATTTAAATTTCTTCATAATTATATAATTATGGAAACTATATTTTTCATTTTTCTTTGATATTTACATTCCATTGTTAAAGATAATATTTTCTTAATTCTAATTCTTGTATAATAGACTAATATTTATGTTCTTTATGTTTATAAAATTAATTATAAATTCATTCATTATCGCAATTGATTTCATATCCATTAAAATTTAAATATATAAAATTTATTTTTTGACCAGAAAAACTTCAAAATTTTTATATATGTTAATGTCCTTACACTGGGATAATCAAATTCTTCTCTTTGAAAAAGTTTTCCTTTTGAGTAATACTCATAGTGACATAATCCTTAAATTCTACTCAAGAATTTATAAAATCTTTCCATTTCTAATAATAAACATACTTATAATACTTATGATTGAATCTGACTTCATATGATGGGACTTCACAATCGAGAATGACTTATGATCAAAGAGTTTTACGATGGAACTAAATGTATTATTATTACATAGAAGATTTATAATAATCACCTAAAGTCATATATTCAGTATTAAATTACAATGATCTTAGTAGGAGATTCCTTACAATCAAGAAATATCTATTTTTTAGTAATCTTCAAAATACAGACTTTTATAGTTAGTTTATAATCTAATTAGTATTGCTCCCAATATTCTCAATACTACTTCAAATCATCTAAAACTTATATAAATGAATTTTCAAATTACTAAAATAATTCTATATTCCATTAAATTCATTATCTAACCTTTTCAAAAAATATAATACTATGATAAGAGTATTTTTTTGAATTCTTATGCTAGCTAAGGCGAAACCATATTCAATCAATCTAGATACATATCTATTCATAATAAAACATCATCAAGGAATGTATAAATACTAATTACAACAACATAATTTCATTTTTATCCTTATATGGAGTTTTCTTTAGGTACCAATGAATATGTGTATCTGGTAATTCCATTGATTTGTGGTCTCATTCTTTTCCATTCATTCCTCATGAAAACAACTCCTATTTCATAGGTGGATACCCACTTCTTTACTGGAGACCACATTTTTATTTTAGCTCATATAATTGAGTTCATCATTTACTACAAAATACTTTAAATATGTCAATATAAACCTTTTCAAAACAACATTATCACTCATTGTAGTTTTTCCCAAAACACTTATCATATCAAAGTCATTGATATAATCTTACCATTTTTTATAATAAATACGATGAGTATGATTTTGTCCCCTTCGTTTACATAATGAGGTTAAATTATTCAATGTATTATCCCCTTGAATGTATGATAAAACATACAATTAACACCACTTGTAATACCAATTTCTATGAAAATTGATACCAATTAAAGTCCACGAGAAGAAACTTCTTTAAATTCAACTCCCATATATGATACTACATGGAAGAATTTATACAAGAACCAATATTCACAAATTATAAGTGATTGCAGGAACTTTAGAATAGCACAACATCACCTAATGTTAAAATAAAATCATATTTCTATTTTAAATGTACCATAAAAATCAAATACATGTCTATGTGTCATGTCCCTTCATAGAAAACTAGAGAGATATTCCTAGGAAACAAAACCTTTTATATTTCCATGGTGATAAATTTTTTTATCATGCACATTTTTTGGTGATGAAAAAGTTTATTTCTAAGTAAATATATGAACCTATCTAATTTGAACCAAAAAATTATATGTTTTAAAGTGATATGTATATGACATATGGTAAGGTTAATATTAACACTCGATATACATAATACGAACATCTTAGGAAATGTTATGGATGAATAAAATAATACATTATCCATCATATTTTTAAGTGGCTATCAAAATTTCGGGATTTAATAATATTCAAAAAATTATGGAATTCTCATTTATTTCTGGAGATCATCTTAAAGGGAATACTCTTTAGATTTTGTCACCATTCCCTCTTATAATTAAAAATAAGCTATACAAATCTAGTGAGAGGTTGGATCTTATAGCAGGTCCTTATTTTTATAATATGGTTTATATTAATTTCAAAAACCATAAACTAATTTCTTTGAAGAAAAAATGCATTGAACTTTATATTCTTGATTTACAATTCACATTTAGGATCTGTTCACATTTGGGAAACATGGTATTATTTTTATTTCATACATCTATCATTGCTAGAATTGGTTTCTAAATATTATAAAATAGACTACCTGATTACATTTCATCATTCTTTATCATTCAAGTCGAACCTAATGGATATGACCATAAGGTTAAAAAAACTTTAGGTACATAATCAAATATCTCTTTGGGAGTGGGAATCTTCTATTCTATATTAATTTAGGAACTTTGACTCAAGTGTTATTTCCCATTTTTTCATTTATGTTTTCAAAATAGTCATACATTTGATTGTTGTGTGTCCTTAATGGTTTCAAATTCCATATAAAACATCATATAGTTTTTTCCTTCTTGGGAAGATTATCATATTATACATGTGAAATTTGAAAAACCATAAGAATTTATTTATCACATTACTAAATTGGTTCCATTCCATTATCAGATTTTTCCTCTTTAATTTGGCATTTATAGCCATCATAAAATAGTTCATTATGTTTCCTCTGTTACAACAATAAATTAAATTATTCCATGTAGGTTTGACATTCTGATTTTCTTTTTTCATTTCCTTATTGAGTGTATTTTTATTCATCTATTTTCTTTTATTATTAAAAAATAGAGGTACATTTTCTTTATTTACCTACTTCTTAGCATGTTGTTGTTCACTATTTTCATCTATTAGTTGATGATACATATCATGATTATACCAATATTAATCATAAAAATTATAACTAATGTTTCACATCTCCTAGAATTTCATAAAAATTTCAGATATGTTCTTAAGATATTTATTCTTCTATTTTGTGAGGTCATATTATTTTCATTATGTTTATATCATTCAATAGAATTGATACCCAATCATTATTACTAATATAACTCATGGATATAATGTTTGTTGACTGTAGTTAATGTTTCTATGTGAAATATTCAAGCCACACGAACACATTCCATTTCACCATGTTCTTCTCACTTCAGGTTTAGGTTGTTTAACATAAAATGATAACTATTTTATGTATTGAACCCTAACTCTCTGGGGTCTTACATGGGGAAAATTATTCATGGATAGGCTTACCTATAACCTTTAAATATTACTGACAATCGAAATATTTGTATTCATCTAGGTTTCTATAGTTTTCAATTTCATTTCAGTACTCACAAATATCAAAATTTAGTATTACCATATTTTACTGACCCTTGAGATACCTTTTTAAATGTTTTTGGTTATGAGTATTCTTAAAATTTTCTCAAGAACATTAATACACCATAGTGATCCTTATATAATATAGGAATCCTTTTTAAAATTTCTATGGAATTTTTTGTCTTCTTAGTTAGAGGGATGTTGCAGATTTTATTATATATTTTTAGATTGATAGTCAAATTTAGACATTTCATATTGAGAGTGTTATTATTATATTCCATTGATCTAATGTATCATTCCCAATCACTCTATATCCACTAAATATGATCCTGGTGTACTTTTCTTTTCTATGCTAAATATTTTTCCATCTATTTCACTCATTCAGATATCACATTCAATTTATTATACTTGACATACACAAATAATTTATTTACATTATTCAAATCATGAAATATATCTTTCAAACCATTCTTAAACAAGTAATTATCATGAATGTGTATTTGATAATCATCATCAGTTTGAATGAATATTTCTTTTAAAAGTTTGATTTTTTATTCATTAGACTTCCCATTATTTTGGAGACTTCTGTTAGAGACCATTTTATTTTATTATCCATTCTCCATTGCATCATCCTCTATTAATAATTATGACTTTTAAAGAATAAATACATTGATATAAGAATATGTATATACACTAACTTCTAAAGAAGATATTATTTAGTTAATCCTTTAATTCATGAATAAATGTATCTAACTAAATTATCCAATCAACTTCCTATGATTTTATAACTTAGTGGAAAATCATCCATATATTTATCACAACATTTACATCTTAGAGTAACTCATGTTAGTATTGTTTCCACTTACACTACATCATTATTCCTTAGTTTCATATATTCCATACATTTCTCATTTATTAATATATTGGATGTGTTTTCCATTATATGAATCATATGAATAAAATTAGGTTAATCTATTCAAGGTGCTTCATTAAACATCTAAAATATTAATATTATCTTTCTAATATACTCAAATTCCAACTAGAGGTGTCCAATGTTATGGTAAAAATGTTTGGACTTCTAAAATATCAAAATAGAAGTAACATTTTTTATTATACCACTTGATATGAACTATGGATCGTACGAAGACATCAGATGTTTGGTGGTGTTATGGGGGAAAATCAAGATTTGGTTGGATTTTCAGAAAACCAAATTATTATTTTATATTAAACACCATTTGGTTTTCAACCTCCTTCAACTGTTATGATGTGAATAAATATTTTTCTAATTTACCCTTCCAAAAATAAGTTATATTGTATAGAGGTAGAATGTAAAAATGGAACACAAATTTTTACATGGTTCGGTTAATATGTGGGTAACCACATTTTTCCATGTAAACATATGTAAAGTAAAATATTATTTAGAATAATCAAATCACAAATTATAATGGGTGTATAACAATCATCAAGAAACATTATTCACACAATATTACACATTTTTTGTCACCATGTTAAATAGTTAAAAATCCTAAACTATAAAACATAAGTGAAGGGACCTTTATACAACTCACACTGTCATCATCTCCCATTGGTTTGTCTCTTCCTTCCTCATTTTGAATTTGATCATCCATATGGACATGGTAGAACACCACCAATAATATCATATCTTCTTCCACACCTTAGAGTATATTTATTGCGTGAGTTTATTAAAATAAGGATCATAAATCTCAACATCTATAACAATCCAAAGTTTCTAGTTCTTCCTAATAATCTATAGGATGACCCTCATATCAGAATGTCTCTTATTCTTTGAGAACCAGATGATTGCACATGTAAGAAACTAACTCATTCATTTTATTTTTTTATTTTATATAAGTTTAAAAAACTTAATAATATTATTATTCTTCATTTGGAGATACAATACTATTAGATATATAATAATCTCCACCATACCACCATAATGAAAATGAATTATTTTTTTTCTTTTATTCTCCTCTTGATATTCTCAAACATACATGCACTGTCCAGAAAGTTAAATGAATTATGTTTTTTCAATATACCATAAATGGTATGTTGAGAATAAAAAATGGGTTTAAGTGTAGAAATACATTATATACTACCCAATTTAGCCTCAAATGAATTATTATGAGGTGTTTTCTCCCATAGGAAATATTTTTAAAATATTTATAATAAATCATTCTCATTTGAAAATCATTGATAAATAAAATATTATATTATTATTTAATAGGAATGAATCCATTTTCCCAATTGATGAAAGTAAAATACACACTCTAAATCATCATAATTATATGAAATTATAAAACATAGATATCTTTGAAATAGAATTTATCCAGTAGTGTGAGTATTTTTTCGGAAAAAGATCCATTAATTAAATTCAAATATATACATAGAAGTCTCTCAGATTAAGAAGCATCATTCAGTCATTGGAAAATTATCAACATTCAATCTAATTTCCTCTAAAAGAACTAGAATATCCTTAGCTGAAACCGATATATGATATGATATCAAAATCTCCAAGATCAATGACTCTTCATCTATATTATTCATGAAAACTTGATTAATTCATTTTCAACTTTAACAAATACTTGTAAAAAAACTCTATTTGTAATATTATTAAAATACGGTCAGATCATGGATTAAATAATATTTATTATGTTATGAACGCAAATTTAGACCAATTACATTATAAAATATTCATTTTAGGAGATTCATGTAATTTTAGAAACTAATTTTTTTTCAATGGTTGTCGATAAAATTCTATTTTTTATAATTCATGGATTACCGAGTAATCCAGGTGTTGATGATATTTATAACATGAAAGAAAAACCCTTGAACTATCCCATTTGATTAAGTCTGCATCAAATTTTAAATATGTATGAATTATGTTTCATTTGGAAAAACATTAAAATTTTCCTCTATGTTGTAGAATTACATTGTGAACATCATATCCTTACATGTTTGTAATTTTTAGAGTCTTATACTCAGTGGTAGACGATTTATGTCAATCTCAACAAAGTATTACACTCTTAGAATTATCAAATTTCAATATACTTCAATACCTTATGATGGATATTGATGGAATAAAATAATGGTTTTTTATTAGAAAATACTTACAATTATAGAGTTATGTGATTGAACTCGAAGTCCTATGATAACTTAAATGAATTAAAACTCAATTTTCCAATATTACATTTGGAAAAAAAGTATAATGTTTCCAATAGTAAAATCCTTTTACTATGGATATAAACATTTTTTTGGTTAACTCCTAAATGAAGACTTCTTCAAGTATCTGTAAATAGCATTTTTATTTGTCCAGTGACTCTCCAAACTACATAAAATCATCTTCAATATTCTTTAAATGAATATTTGAATTATAAAAATAATTCAAAAATCTTTTTAATGTATTGACATGGTGTCAATTTATATATGATACACAAATTAGAACATTTTAAAGAAATCCTGTATGAACATAGGTGAATTAATATTCATAATTTATAATCTATCTCTATTCAACTTTATCATTCATTTAGGAATGTTTAAACACATATTTAACCATCTTAAATGATTTGTTCTCCTCAGATTGATTCTGATTTAGTGACCATGGAATCTTCAATACTAGCAATTTTGAGGTCTTTTATTCCACATTTCCTCTATATATTACTCATGTAACCAACTCCTATTTTATGGAAAAATACCCACTTCTTCAACTAATATATCATCTTCATTTGAGATCATATCATTTAATTATTCTTTCATGACAAATAGAAAACAAATGTATACATAACTATTCACTAATTTTACAATTATACTATGTCATAATTAAATATTTCTACTAATTAATTGTCAAGTGAATTCAAATAATTCACCATTTATTCTCTCATATATCATGCATGAAATTAATTTTAATTAACACCTAATTTACATAAATAATCACTACCAACATTGTTCAATGATATTTTACCTTATATAAAATAAATTAATTTGATATGGAATATAGGATATTAAACTATATAATTACCTTCTAATTATAGTCTAAGAGTTATAATACTTATTAGACTATCTTTAAAAGCGAAACATGAGAACAATTCATGAAAAACATCACTAATAATGATATCTAGGATCCAAGAGTGATTTTTAGTACTATATTTTTTGATTAATTATAAGTCATTCATAAATACTTTTTTTTAATGTTTAAATGAAAGGAAATATTTATCTTTCTTAATTTCATTTATTTTGGTGAAAAGGTTGATTAACGTCTAATTTTTGTCCTGGAAGAGTAAAAATTGGAAAGGACCCATGCAAGGGGACATATAAATAAGATATTTTAAGAAAGTAAGGATAAAAATGTACTCTATTTGGAATAATATATATAATAATTTATTCCATGGAGTAAAAAATGTGGCGAAACCTAGACATACACACTGGAGAAAGGACATGTGATGTGATGATAAGGTCGATGGCAGAGTGTAGTCATGGTGGTTGTTGAATATAAAAACCATGCACAAGATAGTTCATAACAAATTGAGGGATTACAAATGAAATGGATATGAAATTTTGGTGAGAGGAGTATCCTTAGTGTGGGGTGATATAATGGTTGTACAATAGTGTTATTCATCCATACTCGATGTTATCAAGTGGCCAGCAGTAAACGAACAAAATTATCATGGGATAATATTATTGCGTGTAATGTTCAAAATATGAAATGCGTGAAAATAAAATAGTTCCATATTAATTTAATAATCATAACATGGGTTGGGGTTCATACTTTTACTAAAAAACTCATAAAATAATCGTAAAACGTCATGAGATATTTGATATTTTCTATTACAGGCCAAACTGGTTCATACTACACCTGAGTTATGGAATCCATGGGAACTTGAAATAGTGTATATGGGTGAAGTTTATAATATATAATATTGTATTTCTTTATACAAATGACTAAAACCATAAAAGTTAGAATAAAATAAGAGTATATTTGAAATTATAAATATTATTACCCATAGGAATTATTAATGCCTTGTCTTGTGTAAATAATTTTAGTATTGTTGTTGGGATCATTCATTTCATCCCTTAGGTTAATTAGATGTTTTTTATATTTTCATTTTTGTTTTCATATTACCTATTATGATAGGTTTTATAATGATATATTTATATATATAATTATTGATTCATGAGGAAATATCATAAAAATTGTGGAATGTAGTTTGGATTATGATACCATATTATTGAATAGTTTGAGAAAGAAAACAAATAAAATAGGGGATGTCTTGGCTCGAGTAGAGCATAGAGAACCAAGATCAAAGAAAGTTGTTGTAATGGAAAAATTGAGAAAATAGATTATAATGGAGGAAATTGACTTTAATGTGAGGAAATATAATTATGAATATTTTTTCTTTCAATATATTTGAACCACTTCAAGATAATTAGGTCATTTTTATTGCCTCAAATTCCATTCGGTTCATTACGATTCAACATGAAGACCTAAACAGATAGCTATGATGTTTTGTTAATCTTTATGATACATACCTATATAGTAATATTTCTAGTTTTTATTAAAGGAAAAGGTTGTTTATATTTTCATTGAATGGAAATGTTAGGGTGTGTATCCAATACTTTTAACCACATTACATAACTACATGAGATAATTTGGAAATAAATTCTAAACATAGGATCCCCCATTTTAAAATGTATGAATATTCATGTTGTTATTTATATATAAATCAATAAAAAATTGAATTTTTTTACAATAAATGATATAGGATGTAGAATATGATAAGGAGTTGAGCCCATAATTTTTTAGAAATGTGGATACTAATATAAACATCTTATAAGTGTTTATCTCTCGGTAATTTTTCTATTGTGGATGTTAGCACTAGAGGATTTCTACTGATGAAGTTATAGAAAGAATTATTTTACTAGTCAATTGACGTAACTAGAAAAAATTATCTTAGAAAACACGAATACTACAAAATATAAGAGATCACATTGTTGAAAAATGATAGTTAGATTTACAAACGGATTCCCTGAAAAATAAGATGAACATAATAATGGAATTGTTACAATTCTAAGGTATGTAAACTAAGGATTCTAATTAATTTAATTATTAATATAATAATAATTTATTAATGGAGACACAATACCAACATGAAGTGTACCATAAAAGATCACCAGGGTTTGAAAAACAACAAAGTTCATATAATCGAAGCCAAATAAATTCATTAAAGTTTTAATCGTTAGTATTCATAAAAACCATAAATGATAAAATTAAAAATCCGAAATATGATTCAAAGAACCAAAAATAATCCATGAGGAATCATGAATTATAAACCATGAAATTTTCTATCCAATTAAGAGAGATCCCTAGAGATGTATTACTTGGTGGAACAAACGTTAACACTTATAGATAAATTAATATTATAACCATTATGAGTAAAAAAAACCCATAGAGGATAGTGATAAAGAAAGCTGATGAAAGAAAAAGAACAAAGTAAAAAATGAAGTGATAATAGAAGAATATAGTAAGCAGAAGGAAAAAGAATTAGGGAAGGAAACCAAAGAAGAAGCACACCCACAATAAAAACCTCCAATACTATTATGAAAAATTATTAATTAAGGGAGTATTGAAGAAAAAAGGGTTCGATTTCATCATTTTTTTTTGAAAACATTAGGAAAAAATGTCATCCACTAGACATTAATTCCTAGCTCTAGTGCTAATAAGAATTTTTTTACACATTTTATAGGATTCCAAATAAGTAACACAAATTTAAAAATCAAAATTACAACTTCATTAACTGATATTGAATCATTAATTCCCAGTATTTTGTTAGTTTAGATATTTATATAATTTTTTATTATATTATATATTATTACCCATAGTATTTCCCTTAAATTAGTCATTTTTTCATTAATACAAACTCTTGTAATACTAAGGTTTCACTATTCATAAACATCAAAATAAAGAAATACATAAAAAACAACATATACTCTTCTCTATATCATGTGAAAAACATTTTAAAACATTGGGTGAGCACAAAATCACTATAAATGTTTAAAAATAATTCTAAAATATATTTTATAAACCCTTGGAAACTCTTTAAAAGTGTTTTCATTAATAAAATTATTTTGAGATTAATAAAAAAATTAAGAATAAAATTAATTTTTTAAATCTAACAAGGTTTTACAATTTTCTCCCTATAAACCTACATAAATTAATAGGATTCTTCAAAAAAATTTATTTGAGATGAAATATAATATTAAAGACCAAATTAATTAAAAACCCTTAAATAATTTTAAAATTAATTTTTATCTTTAAAATTAAAAAATTTTATTTATTAAAATTCAATATAAAATTCCATTATTAAATTAATTCCAATGATTTATAGTTAAACTCATTGAACTTTTAAAAAAACCCATGAGGTGCCTTAGAAAATTCAAGACTATATATGGCCAACCCATCACATATTGGAAACCAATCATTGGAGTTTATGGTTCACTTCCAATTCCTAATTATCATTTACAATTCTCCAATTCAATATTTTAGAAAATTATGTAGTATCATTATCATTTTGAAAAAAATTACTTTAAAACATTATTTTCCAAATCTATAACATCAATGTTAAATGTTAATTCATAAATTTTTAGGGATATAAATAGAATACATGCTTAGTCAATGGGAACTCAATAACGATGTTTGGGATAAATACATAGATTATTAAATAACAAAATATTTTTGATTAGCAGGAACATAAAATTCATATATACATATTTTAAATATGTCATTAAAATGAATATTATAGGGAATAATTTTCAAAATGATCAGGCACATTTTGTTAATGAATTTACAGAGTAAAATTTATTTAAATATGATAATTTAAAGCTAAAAATATCCCAACCCCTTAAATAGATTTATTTCTTTTGATGTATAGGAATGAATAATTTTGAAATTAAAAAAAATGTTTTCCCATAGTATTTTTCTAAAAAATGAATAAGGAAAATATATATTTTCTAGAAATGGTTACTTAAAAGAGCATCATTATATTAAAAACGGAGGGAATATATCAACTTTAAATTCCACCTCCACTATGAATCTAATTATATTTTATCACTAAATAATTATTTAACCCACTTTTAGGTGATGGAGATGTTGGAATAAACATTTTATTACAAAGGAATAATTTTTATTTGTAACATTTAAAAGATAAAAACATATTATTTATCCTTTAAAGTATCTAAAAATTTTATAAAATTGGATGAACCTACTAATGCTAAAATCATATAAATTGAGACTGAATGTTCTAAGATGATTCATTTTTTAGTGGGAAATTAAATATGATACTACCATGATGTATTAGGGTTTCAAATCGTGAAAATTCACAGTGTATCATGTCGATGTAAGATGCAAAATGTCGAATTTTTTTCAAACCCTACATATTTTCATCCAAACCTAACGATTTTAGAATATTTATCTTAATTTATTTTGGAATCTCTTTTATGGGAATAAATTATCAATATACCTCATATGATCTATGGTGATTTTAGCTATCTTCTACCAGTTTATCTCATATTTATTCGATTTGGATCCTCTCTCTTATTCTTTCCACATGAAGGAGGTTTCTGTCAGTTGTTATAGTTTTTTTTGGCTGTTAATTGGGGAAATTATGGGACAACATCCTCAGAGAGATTAATCTCTTATGGGATGGGTGATCACGTTTTACGACATTGGTCAATTCTCGTGTGAATAATATTGACACCTTTGAGGTATGAGATTCATTGCATCTCCTATTGATTTACATGTAACCTTAATGATAGCATGGTTTAGATCGTTGGATGGAGATGAAATTTAGCTCATAATTTTTGAACTAGATTAATAAAAAATTGGTTACAGTGATCGCATATTGTTTATTTCCACAATGATAATGGTTTCCCCCTTGATTTTATAGGGAGTGTTCAATATATTTTATTCATGTCATAATGTCTCTTTATACAATAGATTAGATTGTTATCCTTTATGGAAAATGGTAAATAATGTAATCCAATAATTAATGCATTAATAGAATTTTTAATTAAATAAGAGGAATTATTTTAATGAATATATTGTATATTAGAGTTTGATGATAATCTCATTGAACTAATACATATGATTAATTTAATGCGTTCTTCTATGATAAACGAACTGATAAATAATGTGATGAAAAATATTATTTTTTTGAGAATGTTTAAATAAAATGGAATGCTAATTAAGATTATTAATTCTCTGGGTTTCTGAACCTAGGTTTAATGCTAAATCCATGTGTATATTTTTATTACATATTACAGCTTGATTCCTTAGAATGTTCATAGTTGGAACAAGTTGATATTGAATTGGTTAATTCCATTTGGAATAAAAACTAATTTTTTTATAAAGTTAATCTCTAGTCCCCAAGTAGACCATCTACTTGGGAAGGCCAAGTGACTTCATTTTATAACTATGAGATCTTGTTTTTATATAAAGGCTAAATGCCTTTCAGTAGGGACAAGATTTCATTGTTTACATTTCTTGTTTTATTCCTAATACGTTTTTTGACATGATTTGGATGTGATCTTCCCTTTATGATGTGATATGTGTCGAGGATGGATGACCATAGGATGGATGATGTGATGTATCAGCTAGAAGGCCTAGATGATGTGGAAGTAGTTGATTCCTATGATGGTGAGATGCATTAGGATATTCATGTCAGTATTAGGGATGACACTGAATATTATAGAACTATATGAAGTAGTTCTTACATGTGGATGTGATAAATATGTATTCTTGCTTGAAATGAATATATTTAAGGGATAATTTTTGGGTTTCTTGTTTTCTCAACATTCTTTTTCCCATTTCATGAGAACATTTAGTGGACTTGGTTGTAGGTGTTCCTCTTAGTGGTATCTTAGGATGGTTCTCCTAGATTACCCAGATTATATAATGATACTAATAATGAATAAGTAATTCTTAACCCATGGGGTTGGTGCTGATGGAATGAAAACACTGAAATGAATTTAATCTAGTTTAACTATATAGTCAATTTGGATTTTTTCTAGAGGTAATGGAATTATAGATGGATGTTACTGAATGTATGTTGAAAAAATGTTTTTGTTAATTTTATGGGTAATAAATAAATTAACAAAAGAAAATTTATAAAATAAAAGTCGTAATTAATTTATCTCTTTAAATTCTTGTGTTCTTATAGGATATCTATTCCCTTCCAGTGGAATATGGGTGTATGAATGATGATATTTGTTTTTGATCTCATGAATAGGATATTCCCATAGTGTGGTTGTTAGAAATATTAATATAATTTATCTTCTGTGGCTTCATATTCTAGAACACCCTGGTTGGTTATGGAAACTAACACCCAGAAGACTATGGTAGTATTCTTTCCCTCACATCATGGTGGGAGTATGGATGGATAACCACCCCCTTCAGACCTAATCTATTCTCTTGGTTGTCACATGTGTTATCATTCTCCGTGGTTATTTTTCCCATATATGTGTATATTGGGTTGTGGTGACTTGTGGTTATTAAAAAACATTTATCTATAGATAATGTTTCAAAAAAACTATTACATGTATGATGTGTATTGGCTATAATGGAATGAGGTACTTAGTTGGTGTATGAGATGTGGTGGATTGAGGTATAATTCTTGATTCCTGATACACGAAATACCAGTTGTAGTGCATGTTAGAAAAAACTTGGTTACTATATACAAATATTATGATGTGATGGAGTGAAGATGTGATGAATAAAGTGAAAATTTTCATTCCTTTCCCAGATGTCTATGGGATGTATTATTTTGGATAGAAATGGATCAGAATGTACGACATTGGGGAAGATAAACAAACTAGTGGGTAAGTAGGAGCATGGAACCCTTGATATATCATTTTTATATTATACACTCTATTGTATACGATATTTGGTAAGAGTTATACATCGTGAGGCTAGAAATATAGTATACCTATTTAAGTGATGATCTAATTTCACTTTTGTTCATTACGCTTTATCATTCTTTCTTTATCATTTTTATGAGATTCTCTAGGGAGGAACCTACTAAGTATACTATTATTATCACCTAAATTATATACAAAATATTTTCTAGCTATAAAGATAATGTTTGAAATCTAGTAGGATATTTTTAGATCTTGATTTTAGATGATATATTTTCACATTGTGGTCACTTAAATATATAGCTTTTGGTGCATTCAATTTGCCTTCTAGTAATTTAGTATTATATTTCATTCCATGTTTTAACATGGGATTTCATTATATATATATATATTTCCTGGCAGAGGTTGATTGTTCTATTCTTATTTTCCCTCAATTATGTATGTTCTCTTAGAGGATAATTCTTCCAATACGTGTGTTTATTATACCCATGATTCTAGTCACTAACTCGGGTCATACTGGAGGTAATACTTGGGCTATCACCATATCCCTTTTCTCATTATTGGTCCCGGAGGGGTACAATTTTGTGAGAGGTGGTCATGTAAAATACCACAAATTTAAATCTAGATTTTAAATATATTCTAAAATGTATTTCATTTATAATACAATCCATTTATAAAACATAATATTTATAATATAATTTGGAATACTATTTTTGTTCACAAAACAATTAAAAAAATCATTTTTTTCCAAATCACATGAAAATCTATATATATTGAAAAATTACTCATACTAAGGTATCACTTATCCTAAATAGTTTATGTTATATAAAATTTGAAAATAATTATTTTTTATAAACCAATTTATCACCCATTTAATTTTTTACACCCAATCAACTAATTAACCATGATAATTAATGAGTTAAACCCTTGTGGCCATTTGTCATCTTAACTCATGATCTCAAATTTCCCATGTTATCCCTTAAATATGTTCACATTTTTTCAAAATAGGTCTCACTAAAACCATTTATACACAGAAAGACACATACCATGAGATAATATTATATAAAATACATTTAATTTTTATTTAAAAGTAAACCCTCCATTAAGTAATTTATCAAACGAAATTATCCCTAAATAGTTTATAATAATCATCATAGTTTATTAAAAATGTATACCTATAAAAATAACATCTTTATCATGATCAATAAACCAAGAACATTCTTCTCATCCATAAATTTGAATGTATCAAGGCCACCTACCTATACATACTTTTGAGAATTCTCAAATATCTTCAAATAGATATCCTTCATTGGGTAATCCTCAATGTAATATCACAAGAATCATTTATATGTTTAAATTAATGGAAAAAATAAACACTTCTAGATAATTTATCATGTCTCGTTCTACATTGGAATAAACCCATGCAATTATCTGGAAATTTTTTCTTGAAATCTAGTAAGGTACACAACACCTATTCCAATTTTCTTGACTCTATGTAACTCTCTATGTTGGAAAATTTGAATGATAGTGTCAGGATGAAAAAATTATAGTGAGTGGCATAAAACCCACATAATTTTTGAATTTCCCTTATGGAATATCATAAAAAAACCTCTTCAACAGTTACTTTAATGAAACAATTAATAATGGGTGATTCAGGATACATTCCCCACATTACATACTTTAAAAATTAAAATTGCTAATTTAGAAAATTTATTCTACAAACATTAAATATATGAAGAACTTATTTAATTTATAATAACACTTTATAAACTGATAAATTCAATTTATATCCACATTTCTGGTACTTTAGAGTTATGTCAAAATGATACTAGTGAATTTTCATACATCCCTACCATTTATAACCCTCTCGATCCATATCACAATCAATTCACTATAAATAATTTTATCAATTGTCTTCAAACCCCATATTATGTTCTTTAACATCCATATAACTATCCCTATAATTTTACCCATTTAAATTCCATCTAATCAAAGAGTATTCTATTTTTTCTATTTTCTATTACGAATAATAAGTTCCAAATTATTGTTTTAAAGGAAAAACATAATCATTATTTCTTTGATACAATTAGTTAGAAAATTACCCTTAATTTAGTTATTATATTTAATTACATAAATCATACCAGTCAACATTAATCCTAAAATATACCAATGACATATCAAATATCATTTCCCCTAATGAATTCCCACCAAATTATTTCTTTAACACCCATAATCGACCCTAAGCCATTATCTATTACTATAAATCCATAAAATAAATTTCCACCAATTAAACCATTAAACCTGAAGGTTATTATTGTACTAAAAATTATATGATGTCAATAAAACCCATATTTAATATATAAAAATTCAATCACATCTAATATTACAATACCCCAATAGAAAAATTGGATTTAAAATTTTCATCATTAAACAAACTGAAAAATATTAATTATAATTTAATGTGATCCAACATCAGTTAGAGGGGATGTAATGAATCCCTTATAAAAAGAGTGTACATACCTCACTGATAAAAATAAATATTCCTTGGATAATATCTAGGGGAAAAACAGTTTAATGCGTGACGTCCAAAATTAAAAAATATTGTGATGTGGGTGAATTGAGTTTTTTAAGTGGTATCGTATCTAATGATTGATTAAGGTAAATGTGGGCGATTTAACCAAAATTTGGGGGAGGTACATGAATACACATTAGTTAAAGGGGGGATTAAACAAATCTTTTAAGAATTATATAGACACTTATCCCATCACAAATTAGTTTGTCTAGGTTGGACTTAAGAAAAGTAAATAATGGGGGGACTAAAGGGACTAAATAGGATAATATTTTTATATAGGTGTCCTGTGATGTTACATTTTGTAATATATGAAAATATAAAAAATATAAGGAAAAATAGAATGGTATAAATATAAATACATTTTAGATATATCATGAAATGGGTTATAGATAATAGAGAAATAATTTTTTAAAAAGTAAAGATATTAGGAAGACAATCCCTTACCACGAGCATTTCACTGCTTCTTATATCATCTAAAATCAAGAATAATTAAATTATATTTATTTTTTATTTTTTTATAACATAATTAATGCTCATTTCATCATATTTATTTTATATAATTATTTTAATATATTGAATTATTTATTTTTTCGATTATGTTTTCTTGTATGAGTTTTTTTAGGATGATTTTTTAAGACATCAAATTTTCATCGATGAAATGATAAAAATAAATGGTCACTATAAAATTGTTCAAAAAACTCCAGAATTGAAAAGTTATTTTTATGGATTTTATTCCAAAATTAATGGATTTAAATAGATTATTGTGGTATAAAAAATAGGTCCATGACCACGAGAATTTATTCATAATATTATTTGACACAGATAAAATACTACAATTGTTTACTACTAATATGATTACTATCATGTCTACTTTATCATTGTAAAATTGTAAACATTAAATAATTTAATAATTATTGAATATTCATTGATGAAAATAAATTCTAATAATATCCATTGAATACATAATTGAAAATAAAACAAAATCATTCAATTTGGTAGTATAAAACAACATAAAGTGAATATAATATTTTTACAGAATATTTAAAAAGAAAAAAATTAAAAAATATTGGAATTTAAAAAATAATATTAAAATATAATAAAATATTAATGTTACATTCAAATATTATTCAAATTATATAAGTGGTAAGAAGATAATTGAAATGAAATGAAAAGGGTATTAAAACCCTTATACATAATGATGACTTTTTTAAAAGGGTTTTGTGATAGGTAATGGGTAATAATCATTAGATAATATAATAAAACGATGTTAATAACATGGTAATATAATATTTAATTAAAATTTGGTGGAATATTAAAATATATTTAGGGAAAATATTCTGAAATATGAAATAAAATGATAGACTAGGGAATAATTATTTAGATATAGTAACAACATAGGGAAACAGTTCGATGAGAGGGAATGTGTAATATCCCATAAATAGTTGCCTAAAACGATTACAGTAAAACATAATTATAAGAATATAAGAATATAAATTTAAATTTAGATTGATATTAAACGAAAAATAATTTAAATGGGGTATGATTTTGATCCCTTACCTTGCTCTATGAGTCACCAACTTTGGATTGAGTCTAAGGTCTTTAGAGGATAGTCTTTTGGTAACACCGTAGGATTAAGGATGTGGATAATAGAGTTTTGGGAGTGATTTTAGAAGATATTTTTCAATTAAATATTTTTTTTGAGTTTGTATAAATGGTTGGAGAAGGGCATCTTATATTTCCAAGGAGGAGTATTATCTCTAATTAAAATATTGATATTTTATTTATTTTGGATCAAGAATATAAATAGTATATATTTCTAAGAATTTTATCTATGTTTTATTGAACTCATAAAAATTTTATTGTCATTAAAGGACACCAAAAATAGATTGGAATCATATAAATATCTTCTTCAATGTAAAGAATCAATTATTTTTTTTGTTGGAGTAAAATAAACCACAGGTTTTAAAAATTATTTATAGATTTTGAAATTATGTTTAATATTTTTAAATTAATTATTCTACAAATTGAGCACATTTATGGAATTTTTTTATTAGTTCAATAATAGGATCTGCATCATAACTATTTTATAAAAATTATGGCACGTGATAAAACTATATTTTTTATAATTGCACGCAAAATACATCTTTATCAAAAAAAAACAACACAAAAATCTTCCATAGAAAATATATATATGATGAATATAAAGATAAAATACAATTTATAAAATCAAAATTCTGAATTTTATAAATATAAATTTAAAATAAAATTAAGTAATATATAAAACAATTATCTAGAAAAAATACTATTTATTTTTCATTAAATGATTTTTTATATGTGTTTCATTATTCATTGATTTTATATGATTTATAATTAATTATTTTTTATATTCTTAAATATAATACATTCAATATATAATAAACCTTTCAATTTCTACATATTAATAAATTAAAATATGCACACTTTTTTAAAACAACTATATTATAATGATCACTATTGATGATTTATTCATTTATGAATCCTATAACAAGTAATATATATATTATTTGAAAATTAACACACATAGAGAAATACAAACATATTCTCATTATAATAAATTCATAATTATCATATAACATGTGTATTTTATGATTACATGTGTACTATATGCCTCATAGTTTCAGATCAATATATATATAATTCAATTTAATTATATAATTTAATGTCTAACAACACCATTGTTAAATTATAATTATAAATTTCTATAACATAGTCATAATTATGTTTTTATGATTTTATTATATCATAAGTGTCTTCATCATTAAATAAAAATATAAAATTAATCATAATATACCTATTTTAAATATGAATAATAATATATTCAAAAATAGTCGTGAGTAATAGATATATATTGAATAAGAATTCATAAAGTTAATGAAATGAAAGAATGCATATTTATTTCACATAGAAGGATGGATGATTAATGAAAAATTTGTAGTTGTTACATTATCTCCATTAAATAATTTTTATTCACTAATTTTTAATTAACACTGACCAGTGAAAAATAGGTGAGGGTATCATAACATTTTTAGAGATATATACGTACATACAAATGTTTGTGTGTGTGTGTGTGTCTATTTATATATGAGTTTTATTACCAAACGAACATTCACATTAAGATAAGAATTTATAGATCATAATTTCCTTTAGGAATGCAAATATTTATTTTTTCATCATCCTTAACTACATTTTTTTTAATTTTGATGGTTGTATTAGTATGGCTCAAGAGGTTTTATATATTTACAATATCTCACATATGTTTTATGATCCCATTTAAAAAAATATAAAATATTAATTAAATAGTGTCCGTAATATTTATATCTAAAAAAATAAAAAATAACTAATATCTTAAATCCTAATATTTAATATCCTATTACACATTTGGTTGAATTATTTCATTATCAATTAAACATAAATTTATTTAAATTTTATCTTTTTAAGAATTAAACTATACATGCCTCATTGATTTTAACTTCGTTACTTAACTGAAAAATATTCCATCATACTTTTTGAGTCAGTCCATTATAATATTTATATCAAGACCAACCATTAGTATATCAATTATGTTTACAACTATATAACATCTATGTATTCTAATATATGAAACACAATATAATATTGTTTTGATAAGATTTCCCCTTGGTGTTTTTAATAATTTTTTTTTTCTTATTATATGGGGAGATTGTTCAATTTTATTAAATGAAGTAAAGGATATAAAAGAGTATACAGATCAATAATCCAATAATATACTAGATAACATTAATTTTATGATGAAATTATCCATTATATAATTATGTGGGAATTCAACTTCTCGAGTAGTAATTGAATATTCTTGAACATCCACCCATGGACTTATCCAAGGTATATTCCCTTGAAGCATCAAATATTTATTAGAATAACATCCCATATCCAATAAATTGAATCATTTGATATTGGTTTTATCTCTCTTTTATTTATACTCATAGGACTGGTGTAATTTATCACTATAATTTATAAATCTCTAAATCCATTCATATAACCCCTAAGATGTTTCTTCTCATAATTATTAAATGTTATGAAATTTCCCCTTCCTTTATATCTTGTGTTTTCTAAATTCAATGTATCCATAAACTTATTATCATGGTTTACCTTGAAAATATAAATATCAAAGAATAATTTCTTAATCATGATAAAATTAGTCACTATCTCCTCATATGATAAATTGTTTTGGAGACCATTTCCCCTCTAATACGTTTCTTTAGACAAAAATAATGAATATCCATTTCTAGATATTGTGAAAACTCTAAAATATATCTCAATATCATTTTAATGTTTACACATACTCAATAATAGTTTTCTCTTCCTTTTACACTAAATTAAGAAATTCCCTC
The DNA here is from genome assembly GCA_963277665.1 of Viscum album. Lineage (NCBI taxonomy): Eukaryota > Viridiplantae > Streptophyta > Magnoliopsida > Santalales > Viscaceae > Viscum > Viscum album. The sequence goes on along the minus strand of OY728138.1, from coordinate 51,444,593 downwards.
TTCATGTTAGCCCATTTCCCTTAATGAAAATGATTCTCAAGTAATATCACCATAAAATTATTCAATTCCACTCATTAAATGTATTCATCCATATTATGGTATTGTATTAATGAACACCATTTCTATATATCCTCTTTTATATGATTAAAAACCATGATAACAATCTATGTTTCAATATATACCGTTGCGATGAATGTATTTTCTAGTGACTTAATCCTTTTCCCTACCACTAATATATTTTCCATACCATTAAATGATGGTGGTTTCTAGCTCATGAAATGGTCTAATGATGTTACACCATAATTAGGGATAATGTTTTTAACTATATGAGTATTGTAATTTTTTATAATTTATGTTAAGTTACCATAAAATAGAAATTACATTCACAGATATTACTTCATTTTCATTCTAGTTCTCAATAGAGAAATCCCTAAACCAGTTGTGGTTGTTGACATGGGTTATTTTCCATTATTTAGGATCCATATATAAATAATGATAGGTAATAATTATTTTATGATAAACATTTTGAATTATAAATTATATTATATAAATATTACGTGTTTATTAAAATTCATATAAAATATTTTATATATTCTAAAAAATGTCTAAAAATTATTGATGTTTTATCAAAATGTTTTTATTTCAAGATTTGTTGTTAATGATTTAATTTCTGAGATATATATTATAACATTTTTTGTAGTAACTATAATAATATGGTCTCTAATAACCATGATCCAATGGAAATTGGTTACATTTTTAATAGAATAATTATTTTTAAATACATAGGATAACAAAGTTTAGCAATCTCAAGGTACTTGATACATACACGATCATTACATTACATTAGAAATTAATTAACAACAAAAAACATAATTAATTGGTGTTTCTAGATTACTTATCCATTAATATTATGTAAAATTAATTATAGTTTCCTAGATAAATGAGGAAAACATAAATGGGTGATATTAGACTCCTAGAATGGGATAACATACAGTGGAAGATACTCATAGAATAAACATGAAATACATAACATTGTAAGAAAAAATAATCATATAAGTTCTATATAAATGAATACATAAAAATAAAATCTCAATAATAATATAAATAGAAGAATGCATGGAAAAATATTATATCTTATAATGATGGAATGCATCATTTTAGGCATCATAACCACACCATTATCCCCTTGTTCGAAGACATCACATGTAAATTGGTAGGAACACAATAGATACCAAAACTATTTTTTCTCATGAGGCCTATAAAAGAATTTAGGGGATATATAATTCATGGACCCACCCTTCACTTAATACATTCAATGCATTCACAATATAGACCAAAAAAATAGGAAAAATTAAAATAAATAATGTTTTATAAGTGTTCTATTATATTAAAATGGATAAATAATCAATAAATATCGTTATTTACATAATGATAATATTAATTTTAAATATTTTTGCAGTTAATAAAATGGTACATCTTCTTTTTTGAGCACCCTTCAATCTAAATTATGGATAATTGGGTATCTACACAATATAACGTAAGGGGTATACATTCAATTAAATATTAGAAAATTTATAATGATAGTGTGGATGGGATATAAATCATTTATAAGAAAGATAAAATGTACACTGATGAAAAATATGATGTAAAGAGAGATATGTAACGTGTGATAGAATTCATAATGACAAAGTAATTATTTTAACTATGAATCAATAAGCAAGGATGGGAGATATGTAGTTCCATAAAAATAAATTAAAAAAATTATGTTATTCATTAATGATTCTATAGATGAGGCATAGAAGAGAAGATAAATAATAAAAGATCATTTCATGAAAATATTGAGAACCAAGAAGTGAACCCTTTTGCATAGTGTAAGGTATGCACTATAAATCAATAATAGTGTAAAGATATAGAAATATTTCAAAAATAAAAAAAATTAGTTTGGTGTACCTATAAAACCATTATATAAATTTTATAGTATAGAATAAAATAATGAAAAAATAATTTAAAAAATAAAAATTTAGAAGAAAAGCCTCAACCTCAAGTTCCCAAACAATTTTATATGTCATATAACATCATGAAAAATTAAATTATATTTATCAACAACATAATTTATATAAATATTAATTTTTTTCATCATTCCTATTTAGTTTTTCTCATTTAACATCATTTTTTATTAATTTTTTTGGTCACATTTTATTATGCATGTCATTTTTAGGATTATTGATTCATAATTCCAATACTTATATTAGGTGAATGTAATGGTTTATTGTAAGGACCTGAACCTAGTTTCCCGGAGCTAGAGCCTTATTTAATTACATATGTATATATAGAAGGAATAATAATCCAGAAAGACCGATCATTTTAGTAGTCATAAAGAACATAGATACATACATGGAACACATTTTTACATTTTGAAATTAAAGAAAATACGGTACATAACAAATGCCAATAAACCACATCCTTGAAATCTCAATAAATGATATCTTATTATTAAACTGGTGAGGGAAAATATAAACGGGGTGTGCTCTAATTATTAGTAATTGTATGCAATACAACAGAGATATCATAACATAAACATTAAGAATATGGAATACATAAAAACAAATCCCTTTAACAAAAATATGAACACATTATGGTAGGAATAAGAGCTGAGTAAGTAATGCCATTAAAAAACATAATCACAAGTATTATTGAATTAAAATAACCACATGAACCATAAATTAGATTTTCATAATGAGGGAATTCATAATATGGGAAAACATAACCATACTATCAAGGCCTCGTGCCAGGACCATAAATAATCATTTTTTCAAGGCCTTATGCCAAGACCGTTGATTGCCTAATGAGACCTAGAGATGCACTAAAAGTCTATAGCGGGCCCCAACCAACACATACTATGTACAATTCATTCCTCATATCAAATGGGTGAACATTATCAACATATACATTAATATTTAAACTAACATATGAAATATAAGTAACATTTCCCAATCATTGAACATAAACACTAACCATTCCGAATAATATGGTGAATGGTATCAAAATAGAATATTGAAATTCATAATAACTAGAAACCCATTAAAGAAATATTTTAGATGATATCATAATAAATAAAACTCAATTATGTAAAACATTTTTACAAATGATGTGGACATAAGAGAATTTATTTATAAATGAGACCATTGTCAAATTCTTCATGAAATAATCCTTAAACATTCCAAAGTGTCTCATACCACCTTGAAACATTCAAATCATGATCCCTTAGAATATCGTGATAAAAATGAGAGTGTTGATATTATATACCAAATGTATGTACATACACCACATGAAATAATATGTGGTGAACAAGGCATATATCTTATAAAAGTTAATGAGAGATGAGAAAAATATTTTTCATTTTGAAAGAATATTCCTTTTCAAAAATCATTTATATTAGCCACTAAATCATATTTTATACATACATATATGATACAAAATACTAGGATTTTTAAATTATATTTTAGGAATAAATAATGTATCTCTAAAGTGAAATAATGTAAAAAGATTTCTTAAGATTCTTATAAATAAAACATTTTAGAGCATTTTAAGGAATGTATTAAAGTGTATTTTAAAGTGGAATGGAAAATTTGTTCTCTTAAATTTTAAAATGGTCCAAGATCATGTTTCACGATAAAATTAGTGTTTTTATAAAACAAATGGTGGATTAAAATAGATTATGGATTACAGTTGAAAACGGGTAAGAATTAGAAAATATACATTGAATCGGGTTGGTATTTTTGAAACAAGTTTGAAAGTTAATTTTAAAAAATGTATCTATCCATAAAATAAGGAAGGATTCTGGTTATTGAACATATAAAGAACACCCACATATAATTTATGGGGAGTACAAAATAATACCCTAGAATTTCATTGGGATAATTAGACAATAAAAGTAACCCGAATTAAAATGGATGTTCGGGTGGGAAAACTCTTACAAACTTGTAATCAATTGTTTCATATGACCCAAATTTAATGATCTTAAAATGATAAATTGAATACCATGAATGAAAATATAGTCATGATATTTGAAATTAATGGGCAATATACATACACCATACACACGTATTAGTAGTGAATACAAGCATCCTCAAAAAATGCAAGTGAGATGAAGAAACCCCTTACCTTAAGACCTAATGTGTTCCACTATTGAACATAAGGTCCTATATGAAATTGGACTTGTTAATAAATTATATCAAAACCTATTAGAAATGAATATAGTTTATCATAATTTTATTTAGTCAATAAGTTCTCCATATGACTTTTCCATTCTATCATGTTTTGAAAATCACAAACACCTTATCTTATGGAAAATTTTATTTTACCTAAAAATTATATTAATATAGAAAGATTTCGATCCCCATGGAAATTTTATAATTAACTATGGTTTCATTGTTCATTATATAGTTTCTCTATTTCTATATCATTTTAATTCTAAAGTCTAAATTATTTTCATATCTAAAACCTTAGAATCCAATAAATCCGTCGTTTTAATGAATTCTGTTTTCATGTTCTGATTTCTGGTTCTGAATTCAGATTCTGAATTCTCTGAAATTCAGATTCCAAATTCCATTAAATTTAGATTCTGAATTCACTGAAATTAAGATTCCAAATTCTCCGAAATTTCAGTCTTTGAATTCTCTGAAATTTAGATTCTGAATTCTCTGAAATTCACATCCCAAATCTTATGAAATTCAGATTTTAAATTCTCAGAAATTTAGATTCTGAATTCTCTGAAATTCAGATTCCGAATTTTTTGAAAATCAGACCATGAATTACTCAGAATTCAGACTCTGAATTCCTCATAATTTGGACTCATAATTCCTTATGATTCTAACTCCGAATTCCTTAGGATTCAGACTCCAAATTCTATAGAATTCTGGTTCTGTATCCATTGGAAAATAGAATTCGAACATCCATGATTTATAGTCTCCAAGTGTTTATTTTTCTTAGACTATGATATTTTTTCCTTAGACTCTGAAAAAAAGTATTTGGTTAAGAAACCATGTTTTTAATACCCTTGTTGTAGTTATGAAATGATGTTGTACATTATGTTTCTAACTAACCGTTGTTTCAGTGAAAACTGTACATGTCCCTATGAAATTCAAGTTAAAATATGACCATTTCAGGAGGGCGCCGACTATTGGAGAAGTGCCTATAAATAGGATCTCATTATAGATATTTCAATACCAACAGAGGTCATGTCCATCAATATAGATATTGCATATTGTTGATGTAATTTCTAGAGAGAGAGAATCTCATGCCGTGTGCATACTAAACATCTTATACAGCTTGCTTCATGCGACTCTTATGGTTGTTGTATACAATCGAGGACTTCTAGGGATATGAAGACAGAGGTGTCGACTACCTTAATGTTCAAGGATTTCCATGGATAGGAAGACATAGGTTCTGACTACCTTAAAGTTTGAGGGCTTGTGGGGATAGCATGACAGATTTTGATATTACTGTTGAGGGCCCACCCTGGTGAGGGTAAGATAGACATTCGTGAAATTATATATCAAGAGACCATTATCCAAGGTTGTTGGATACCCATCACTTTGGGTTAAAATATTTCATAGTTATTACTTGTTTTGTTTCAGGATTATTGTTGGCTCTATTTTAATAAATGAAGAATGTATACCCATCTTATACATTGTTGTTATTTGGTATACTCTGATAAGTAAGAATCTATATACTTTAAGGTAGAATCTTTTCGTTGAAAATTTTTATTAATTTTCATTTCTGGAACCATATTCCCAGAACCAAGAATGTTTTTATAACTAAGAGATATTGTTAATTTACATTGTTTAACTTCGGTAAACATAGTTTTCCTTAAGGTTAAAAATGAATGTTTTTAAATTTACAATTCACCCCCACTCTTTTATTGAGAATCTATATTCATATTTTGATCCTAAAATTTGTATTAGAGTAGGTCTCTAAAATACATGTATTTACTTATATGTAATCATGCTTATGTTTTCATTGTTCTAAATATATTTTCCATGACTATGAATTTTATACTTGTTTAAAAACTTTTATTATTAAAAAGTTTCTATGGAAATATATTTTCTTTAAGATGACTGGAATGAATGTTTGTTTGATTGAAAATCTAAATCCTACAAGACCACCTATAATTTATTAGAATGATTATGAATATTAGAGATATCCTATGAATAATTTTCTTATTAAAACTGGAGTTGACAACTTTGTTATGCTTACTAGATATTATAAGATTCATGATCAAGAAGTCATAACTTTTACTAATCAAGAAAAGTCATAATATTGACTAAACTACAAGGTACACAATACATTATTGTGTTCCAGGACTTTGAAAATATATAGTCAAATTTCAATCTATGAGGCTGAAAATTGTATTTGAAAGAAATTGGAGGTTACTCATTATGGTACATCCAAGGTTATTGAATCTAGAAGAGATATTCTTAGAGAACAATATCATGGATTCCTATTTCTTTATGGAGAACCAGTGTGTAAGGTAAAACAATAGATTATGACAATTGTTAAATGTTTATAATACATGGGAGATAAATGGTTTAGATGCTGAAGAAATTGTGTAAACGATTATAGATATCATGCCCAATGAGTGGGAATATAAGAGAATATCTATTGATTATTGTACGAGTGTATCTCAAATTACTCTTGATGAGCCTTTTGGAACTCTTCTTCAATATGATAAAAGAATGAAAAGAGATGTTGATTGGAATAAGAAGAAGAATGGTAATGGAAGTGTAGCCATTACATCTACTAATGTCAAGACTCCTGAAATGGTTATAAGATCTAAATCAAAGAAAGTCACTATTTTATCTGAATATATTGAATGTGAACATTCTTAGAATAAGATAGAAAATATTGCTCAAAGGATAAAGAGGATAGTTGGAAATAACAACTTTCTGTATATATATTTAAGAAGAAATAAAGAAAAGAAAATAATTACTCTGAAGTCACATGTTACCAATGCAACAGATTTGGGCATACAAGGACATCTTATCCAATGATTAAGAAAAAGGATAGAATGGAAAATCATTATAAGATAAATAGAAAGAAGTAATACAATGATAAAGCTAAGAATTTTTTGAAAGTTAATGACACCTGGAGTTACAGTGGTGGAGATTCTTCTATTTAATCCTCAAAGTATGAATCTTCTAGTCAGATAAATCTTGGTTTACTATCCAGATTACCTATTGAAAACCATTGCCTAATGGCTAAGGTACATAGTGTTGAATCTATAACTAATCATTCCATAAATTCTAAATATATTGATAATAAATATTATGAATAATACTATGAACAATCTTCTTCTAATGAAGATAATACATTACCTACTTATGAATAATTGTCTAGGTTTTCTAAGATTATTGAGAATGAAAATTCTAAACTCACAAAAAAACATGATAATTAAAATTATAGAATTTTAATTTTAACTAAAAAGTATTAGATCTTTTTAGAGATATTGATAATGAAATTTATGATTTATGAATGTGTTCCAAAAAACCATGAATAAGTTAATTCTAAGAAGGATAAACATTCTAAGGATCTTGAAACAGAAATTTTTTAAAAAATATTTTAGAGAATTACTCTAGTGTGAAAAATAATGTTTTTGAGGATAAAAAAATAGTTTTTAAACTAAATCCATAAATATTTTCCTTTAGAAAGTTTCTATAATATTTTACCTTAGTTAAGGAAAACATTTATAAGATGTAATCCCTAATTCGACATTTAAAGAAGAATTCGAGATTTGGTAATACTCATTCTAAACCAGTTTTTAGTAAAAACTATTTTGTTCCTCAACGTGCTCCATTCTGCACTAAATGTTAGTGTGGTGGGCATTGGGAAAAAATAATTACTTTAAACAAAACATAGTATTTTGGTTTTCATAAAGCCTATTTTACTGAGAAGATGTGGATACCTAAAATTTTTCATTCCGAGGTTTCTGGATCCAAGTATGTTTGGTTTCTGAAAGTCTAAAATTTGTATTTTCAGGAATATAAATAAAGTACCAATAGAAATAAATGTTACATGGATAGTGGATGTTCCCGACATAAAATTGGTAACAAAAATTTCTTTGAAAAGATTATCAAGAAGAAATAAGGAAGAATAAATTTCAGAGATAATGCCAAGGGATAAATTATTGGTATAGGTAACATTGTTCTTCTTCAAAAAACATTGATTTTGAATGATTTATTTGTTAACATTCATAAGAAAAACCTTATTAGCATAATTATGTTATGTGATGAAGGTTACCTTGGGAATTTTAGTAATGATAAATGTTTAGTACACAATTCCAAGGAAGAGATTATTCTTTTTTCCAATGGGTAAGAGAATGTATGCACACTAAACATAAAAGACCTTAGGATCCAACACTAAGATTTTCTTAGTGTAAAAGATGATAATTCATGGTTATGGAATATAATATTTGGAAATTGTAACCTTAAAAACCTATGAAAACTCCCTAGGAAAATACTTGTTAAGGATCTACCAGGGCATAGATTTGATTCTTCAAAAGATTGTGATCCTTGTCAATTTGGAAAGAAAAAAAATCAGGTTTTAAATCAGTCGCTGAAGTCTCAACTACTGTTGAATTATAGTTGGTACATATGGATATTTTTGGTCCAACATAAAATGGAATCATTGGAGACAAATATTATGTATTTTTCTTAGTCGATGATTACACTAGATTTATGTGGGTATATTTTCTAGCAACGATATATTATGTTTTTTCTTATTTTATAGTTTCTAGAGCCCATGTTAAAAAGGAGAAAAACATTAAATTGAAAACTATTCATAGTGATCATGGAGATGAATTTGAAAATTCTGATTTTGAAATTTTTTTAGTAGAAAAGGGATTACTCATAACTTTTCAGTAACATGAACCCCTCAACAAAATAGTGTTGTTGAAAGAAGAAATAGTGTTTTTCCAGAGATAAGTAGAACAATGTTGAGTGAATATTCGATAACAAAACGCTTTTGGGCTAAAGCCATATGCAATACCTATTATAATATAAATTGTGTATTGATTAGACCTTTTCATAACCAAACCACTTATGAGTTATGGAATGGTATAAAAACTAGACTTTCCAACTTCAAGGTACTTGGATGCATTGTATTCATTCTGAATACTAAAGATAATCTACAGAAATTGTAACCAAAATATGACTAAGGAAATTTCCCAGGCTACTCCCCAACTTCTTAGGCTTGTAGATATTTCAATTAAATCACTTGTACTATTGAAGAAATAGTACATGTTAAATTTTATGAAACTAATCCTTTTGATTTCAAACATCCTCAACCTACATCTTCCGATGTGTTTTCAAAAACTGATTATCATCCCTTGATAGAAGATCCTTTTGAAAAAGAAAATGTTCAAGAATATATTTCAGAATCTTTTACCCAAGAATATTTCCTACCATATGATGATGAATAGGATTTACAAAACCAAAATAAATTGTTTCTAAAGAATCATCCCAGTGATAGTATCATTATTGATGTAAATCAACAAGTAAGGATTATAAGTTCCTTATGAAATGAAGTATAACATCTAGCATTAATTCCTCAATTTGAACCAAAATGCACCGATGAATATTCTAGTGATAATTATTGGATAAAATCTATGCAAGAAGAGCTAATTGAATTCAAATGGAATAATGTTTGGTCCTTGGATAAAAGACCTAAGAAAACATCTGCTATTAGAGTAAAATGGTTCTTCAAAAATAAGTTTGATAAAAATGGAATCATAATAATAAATAAAGATATATTAGTTGCTAAAGGCTATAATCAACAAGAAGGAATAAACTATGAAGAAATCCTATGCTCCAGTAGCTAGACTTGAATCTATCCATATTCTACTTGCCTTCGCAACATTATTTAATTTCAAACTTTTTCAAATGGATTTTAAATGTGCTTTCCTTAATGGTTATGTTCAAGAGAAATTTTTTGTTGAAAAACCTCATGTTTTTGAAGATACCAAACATCCTGAACATGTTTTCAAATTTACCAAAGGATTATATGGACTTAAACAAGCCTCTAGAGCCCGGTATAATAGACTTACATTTTTTTGATACAAAAAAATTACATTAATGGAAATTATAGTCCAACTCTCATTATTAATAATGATAAGAAAAAGGTTCTGATTGTTCAAATTTAGGTTTATGACATTATATTAGGTTCAACTCATCAATATTTAACTAATTCATTTTCGAATCTAAAGAAATATGAGTTTTAAATGTGTTTGATGGGTGACTTATCATTTTTTCTTTACTATTCAAATTTCTCAAAAACCAAAAAGAATTTATATATCCCAACATAAGTATATGAAATGTCTTCTTAAAAAGTATATATACGACAACACATAGAGTATAAGTACTCCCATTGGTTCCGCAAATTCACATGATCTTGATGATGTTGGGAAACAAGTGGATCAACCATTATTTAGAGGTATGATAAGAAGTATACTATGCTTGTCATCAAGTCATCCAAACATAATTTTTTCTATATTCTTATGTTCTAGATATCAATCCAATCCTAAGGAATCTCATTTAGTGGCAGTGAAAATAATTTTTTACTACTTATATGGAAACATGTATTTAGGAATCTTTTATTTTTCTAGAAATTATTTTGTTCAAAAAATCATTTCGGTTTCTAAATTTGGTGAATGTAGAATGGATATGAAATGTTTATCTAAAACATGTCATTTTATAAGAGATTCATTAGTTTTTTGGTCAGTCCAAGAGCAACACACAATACCACTTTCAACTGCTAAAGCTGAATATGTAGCAGCGGGAATATTTGTTGCTCATGTGTTGTGGATGCAACACACACTCATAGACTATGGTATGATTTTTACCAAAATAAAAATAATGTGTGATAATACTAGAGCCCTTTCCGTAAGTTAAAACCCATCATATCACTCTCGTTCAAATCACATAGATATAAGGAATCACATTCATAAGGATCAAACACAAAAATGAGATATCATTCTTCAATTTATCAGAATGCAAGATAAATTGAGAGATATTTTCACAAAATCATTACCCTCTGACAGATTTGAATTCATTAAAAAGAAGTTAGGAATGATAACTGTAAGGTAATCATCTCTGTTAACTTCTTGTTGAAACCTATATCTTAATAGTAAGAAACTCCTTTTTCATCGGTGGAGAACACCTACTTTTTAATCAAAATTTGTCATAGTCAAAATAGTTTCGAAGTCAAAATTTTTCATAGTCAAAATTTTTCGAAGACAAAATTTTTCGTAGTCCAAATTTTTCGTATTCAAAATTTATTCTATTAAAATTTTTTCGTATTCATTTTTTCTTCACAGTAACTTTTTTAAAAATAATTCTAGAATCTAATGTTCTTCAAGAAGAATTTTCCTCCCTATGAATAATCTTCCATGAAATCTGAAAGGTATGTTTCCTTTCTTAAATTTTTGTAATCATCATTCTAGATGTTGGTTTTATTCTTGTTTAATAAACCTTATTAGATTTATTTTTTCCTTAAAACTGAAAATTTTATCTTAAAAACCTCAGAAGATCAGAACCTATCAAAATACCTCTTCGGTTATCATCTCAACCATCAAATTTGATCAGATATATTTCAACCTTTGGATCATGTAAAAAAGTTGACCCATTGCCTAAATTGCCTATATAAGGACCCATCGATGTTCGTACCTAATTGATCATCATGCTCTGGCATGCTAAATCCCTACTATTCTACTTAAGGGCGTTCCAAATCTTCATGGTTTCCTCAATTCCAAATGTTTGTACAAGCCTCTCCTCAAAATGAAATGTCTTATGTAGAGGAAATCTCCGAGTGTTATATTTACAAAGAATGGTTGGTCGATCTGAAATTTTATGCTATGTATGAATCTATCATTTTAATTAATATTAGGATGAACGCATGGGAGATCCTATGTATATAGAAACCAAAGGCAAAGGATCCGGTCTATCCAAACTTGTTGATTGATTTTTATGAGTCAACATGTTTTTTCAATGAAGCTGGGAGGGATAAGTTTTCTTTCAAGAGCTACGGGAAGACTTATTCCCTTTCCTGTAGTAAGGCAGCAAGTTTGATTGGAATTACTTATGAAGAAGAAGTTGAGTTATGTACTCATAATCTACTAGATATAGAAGGAACTTTTGATAAAGACAAAGCTCTAGCATGTCTTGGACTTTCAGAGGTAAAGAATCCTAATAATTTTCATCTATCTATGAATTTCTAGATTCTTGAATTGTTCGTTCAAGGTTGGGTTATTCCAAGGAAAGTAGATAAGTATACTCTAAAAAAGTGTGATATCTAAATTTTGGATTTCTTGGTGAACCTAAAAGAGATAAACTTGGTTAATTATATCTTGGTTACGATTGAGAATATCAATAATGGAAAATTAAAATCTCAAATAATCATGTATCTGTCTATTCTCTCAAAGATTATTGTCCATTAACTTGAGTATTTAATAATTTCTTGCAGTTCTAAGCCGATAAATTACAATGTGATGTTGTTGAGTGATGGCACTCTAAGAAGAATGAATATTGGTTTTTCTAGTAAATAAGAACAATTCTAGGAATTTCTTAAAGAATAAGTAGAGGATTTTTCAAAGAATCAAGAAGTTGTTGAAACTTCTAAGAAGGGTGGAAGGAAGAGGAAGGAAGAGGAACCAGAAGAGAAATAAAAAATCCCTATTCCCAAAGAAACTCAGTCAACTCCACCAAATCCAAAGAAGATAAAGTCTTACCCTGATGAAGTGGTTTCCAAGTGCAGAGAAGATAATAAAAATAAGAAGGGTAACCTACTTTTGTCTTGGATCCTACTAATGAAATGGCTATAAAGATTAAGTTTTTTAGAATCTTAAGAATCAAGAAAACGTAAAGAAGAAATGGAAGTAGATGTCTGAGGATGAGAAAGTACAATCTCTTCTCAATGTTGTTGAGAAATCCTCTAAACAACTATAGATACCAGACTCTTTTTTGAAAGAATCACACCCTATGACTCTGGGAAAGAAGGTGGTGATTCCAAAACCACATCAAGAAGATGAAATAGTTGAAGATGGTGAAGTGGATGAAAGATAAGAAGAGGCAGTGGTGATATAGAAGACATGATAAGGCAAGTGGATAATTATATTGAGAAGGAGAGTCCTTCTGATAATCATTCAATATGAACTTCTGAAGTAGAGTATTCAAAACTTGATACACCAGGAAAAGATAAGGAGGGTCAGCAAGAAGTAAAAAAAGATCTGAAAAAGAAAGCAGTAAAACTGATTTAATTAATCTGGAAGATCAAGTGGCTGATGCTGAGAAAGAGGAAGTTGAGGATGATAAGATTGTTTAGTTATGATATTGCGAACATGAATCACACAAAATAGAAGACATTACTCTGAGATATGTTAAGGGAAAACATGTTATAGTCGATACACCTAGTAAATCTATGGTGAAAAGAAATGAATTTGGTTCTTTGACGAAGAGGAAAGCAGATGAGGTAGAAAAAGAATTCTCACAAACCTAACACTTGGATTTTGAATCGTCCCCTCTTGGACATGATTTTTCTATTCTGTCTTTGAAAAATATGGTTGGAACTATTCCATTATTTCCAAAAATATATTCAATATGCCTGATGCTTCAACATTTCAAAAATCAAAAATCAGATTCAGTTTCCATGGTTATGGATAAATGTGTCATACTTGAGGTAGATTTCAAATCATTTCTCATTTGTTAGGAGGATCACAAAAGATCTTTCAAGAAGATTATAATCTAGTCAAGGAAGAATGTCGATGAACTTAGAGTCATTGATGAATTCCCTGGTAATTTCAAGGATGCTTCTCACATTGAAAATGAGAAGATCAAGGACCTTACCAATAGTTTTGAGGAAAATCTAAGTCTCAAATTGACTACTCGGAAGCAGGAAGATAATGATATGAATGGGAAGATTAATTTTGTGTCCATGAATTGGAAGAGGGAAAGGGATCTCAGATTTGAATTTGATGAAAATATTTTTAAGCAATAAGAAGTCTTAAAGGATTAGGGAGGAATTATTAAGGATCAGGAAGAAAAGTTAAAATCCCTACAGATGAAAGGTGAAGGTTGGGATCAGTTTCTCAAGAATATGTAAGAAGATCACAAGGAGAGAAAGAAGGTGAAAACCATTGTTAAGAAGCTGATGCCGATGGAGAAAGAGGGATTATTTTTTCTTTAATACTGATCATTTGTCAAAATTATTTTTTATACAAATTCTTTCAATCTTAATGAAATTTTGGCTGTTCTCCATATATTTGGTTGTTTTGTACTAATTTTTTCAGGTACTTTTCATTCCCTCTATTTGATTTTGAAAATCACAAAGGGGTATAAAGGAATGATAAAATAAATTCTAAGAAAGAAGAAATTTCCCTAAGTAAGGGGGAGTTAATCTAAGGGGATGTTGTTATCATAGATGGTTTTCATAAGACAAAAAATGAAAAATCTCAATACAATCATTATGGATTTCAAAACCAATGGGGGAGTTAGTAATATTCAGTTTGTTCCATAAGTAATGGGAGATATGTTTTTATTTTCTAGTCTAAAATAAATTCTATGTTCTTATATTATTTTTACAAAGGATCTGTTTTCTTTCCAAAAATAAGAAGAATGTTGAGTTAATAAGGTCTTCATATCGCTTTTTCCATTCCTTCATGTTTTGAAAATCACAAACACATTATATTAAGGAAAATTTATATTCCCCTAAAAATTATTTTAAGAAGAAAAATTTTTCTTCCCAAAGTTAATTTTAACCATACATATGTTTTCAATATTTCTTTTATAGTTTTTATATTTATATATCATTTTACTTATAAAGTCTAAAAATCGGATTCATATCTAAAACCTTGGAATACCATAAATCCTTTGTTTTAGAGTATTATATTTTCAGGTTCTGAATTCAGGTTCTGAATTCTATGAAATTCAGATTCTGAATTCTCCGAAATTCAGATTCAAAATTCTATGAAATTTAGATTCTGAAATCTCTAATATTCAGATTCTGGATTCTCTGAAATCCAAACTCTGAAATCTCAAAAATTCAGTTTCCAAATTCTCTAAAATTCAGATTCCAAATTCTCTGAACTATAGATTCCAAATTCTCAGAAATTCAGATTCTGAATTCTATGAAATCCCGACAATGAATTCTCTGAAATTCAGACTCTGAATTCATTATAATTAAGACTCTAAATTCCTCAGAATTCAGACTTTGAAATCCTTAGGATTCAGACTCCCAATTCCATAAAATAGAGACTTTTAATTCCTATTAATTCAGACTTAAATTTACTCATAAATCAGACTCTGAAGTCCTTAGAATTTCGACTCGGAATTCCTCAGAATTCAGACCCCAAATTCCACAGAATTCAAACTCTAAATTCCTCATAATTCAGACTCCAAATTCTTTAGAATTCTACTTTAGAATCATTTGGAAAACAGAGTCCAAACATCCATTATTTATAGTCTCCAAGTGTTTATTTTCATAGACTCCAAAAATTATTTTTTCTTAGACTTCAGAAAATTTGATTTGGTTAAGAAACTATATTTTCTTACCCTTGTTGTAGTTATGAAACGATGTCATACATTCTATTTCTAACTAACCATTTTTTAAGTGACATGTCTATAGGTCCCTCCGAAATTCATGAAAAAATATGATCATTGGAGGAGGGAGCTGACTGTTAGAGATGAGCCTATAAATAGGAACACATCTTAATGATCTCAATACTAAGAGATGACAGATCCATCATTCTTGAGATTTCATGCTACTGATGTTATTTCTTGAGAGAGAGACTCTCATGCCTTGTTTGTACTGAGCATCTTATTCATCTTGCTTCTTGAGACTCTAATTTTTTCTGTGTACAATCAAGGAAATTTGGGGATAGGAAGACATAGGTTCCTACTATAATAAATTTTTAGGACTTCCGTAAATAGGAAGACAGAGGTTCCGACTACTTTAATGTTTGAGGGATTGTTCGGATAGAAATATAGATTCCAATATTAATATTGAGGGCTTACTCTAGTTTAGGTAAGACATACTTTCTGGAATGTATAATTCAAGAGTCCTTTATCCATGGTTGTTGGATACCCTTCACATTGGGTTAAAATATTTCAATCTTTTTTACTTCTTTTGTTTCACGTTTATTTTCCGTTGTATTTTGATAAAGGAAGATAGTATAACCTTATTATATTTTCTTGTTCTTTTTTATAATATTATAAGTAAAATTCAATACCCTTTATTGTATAATAGTTTCCTTGAAAAAGTTTATTATGTTTCATTTTCGGAACCATATTTTCATAACCTAGCATGTTTGTAGAACTAAGAGGTCTTGTGAATTTACATTGCTTAACTTTCTTAAACATAGTTTTCTTTATGTTTAAAAATGAATGTTTTTAATCTTACAATCCACCCCCACTTGTAATTGTGAATATAAATTCATATTTCAATCCTAAAAATTCTATTTATTTCATTTATTCCCTTTTGGATAAGTAATTATTTTGAATTCTGTTGTTCCGCAATATTCGTTTTTTTATTTTCATGATCGGTTCACTTATTCTTAAGTTATGGAGTTCAGGTGGAATGAATTTAAATATCCAGAATTGAATTATCATATTATTTATGATACTATATATGTGTTAGTGCTCATATATATAATTTGTTTTCTTGGAATGTGGATGAATTGTTTTATAGACCTTTAATGATAAATGTTTCTGTTAAAATTTTGGATTTTGATTAAAACAAGCTCATTTTTATTCATAACGTAATACCATTTCTAAAAAGGGATTATAGAAACATACATAATGTATATTACATATATAATAACATGGTTCAACCATAACATTAATGGTTTCATGACCAGAATATATAATGATAATAAAATTGAAATCCCATCATCCTTGAATGTGGTAGATAAATTTCAGATAGTGTTCTTGCTACCAGTATAATAGAAGGTCAAAAGAAGAGATTATGAAAAATTATTGCACTATCATGACACCATTTCAGTACATGTATGGTTTGGAGTCATTAAAACATTCGGATAAGGAGAGTTAACAATACAAAAAGAAAACAAATGAACATTAAAGGAAAGACTAAGAATAGAAAATATGAATTTACCTCTTGATCAAAACCTCTTTGAGAGCCTATTTAAGGGATTGTTTTTGGAATTTTTATAAGACCAAGTCATGTTGGACGTGGGAGAGAAGGTTGGAAGGATATTTTCACATAATGTGGAGAAGGAACATGGCTTGAGAGGAGTCAAGTGAAGAAGGAGTGATGGGGGTTTTTATAGTGGAGGGGATGTGGGATTTCTCTCTTTAATATTCTGTAATTAATTAATTATCCACAAGACAAGGAATAAAGAGTCTACCATGACCAATAATAGAAATTTTATCATGTGAATCTGAATAAATTGGGATTAAATCAGTATAACATAATACATGACTCTTTAAATAGTTTATTTAGCTTATTTTGTAAATTATGGTATTTCACTATTCAAGAAAAATTCAAGTATTTCAAAAAAATCCAAAAATATCACCCCATAAATTTTTTGATGTGTAGAATCCAAATATGAAGTCCATTTTTCAAAATTAATTTTTTAAATATTCATAATTTAATATTTATTTAAATTCATAATTTATTCTAAAAAACTATTTTAAAATATTTATTTACTTATTCTAAAACATAGGTATAACGTACTCCAATGTGAATATTATTTATATACTATCATAGGTAAGGTTACTATTCATTAGGTTATATCAATATTCATAAGGGTATGTTTCTATTTATAATGGTACGATACTATTCAACAAAAATCATGTTTTTCTTATCGGACTCCAAATAACTTACTCATCGCAACTGTGTTTGTCCGATCATTGAAATTCACGTCACAGAAAAGAAAAAATTATGTATACTTGGCTTGGTTATAACATAGTTGTGTTTTTAAAGACTCAGAGATCCTTTAATTCTATAATAAATCTATTAGTAAATTATTAGGATGCTACATTATCCCCACCTTACAAAAAATTTTTCCTCGAAATTATAAATTGAACTTCAAAAGTTAAAGTTTGATAATTGAAAATTCCCTTATAGAAACCCATATTGGAAATGGGGTTAATAAAATATCCACCTAAAAATGGCTAATGAAGATGAGGTAGTCACCCCAAAAAGTATGCTTTTAAATGAGGTGACATTAGTTGGAATGAAAAAAACTAGACATTGATGAAAAATATAACTATGATGTTATGATATAACATGATAGAGGATATGTTCAGATGAATGCTGATTACTACAAACTATAAACTAATTAAATAAAATAAATTCATCGATATTATAAATGATAAGGATAAAACGAAAAAAATTTATTTAGGACTATTTTCCTTATGTCTGTGAATTATTCCACTCTATAAGATTTTAAATATACATTTCTACCTAAAAACTCATCATTTTATGGTAATTTATCTATTTATACCTCATCACATAGCTTGTGTTACGCCATTTGGTAATGAAATAAATTATACTCTAAAATCTCATACAATGATCAACTTAAATGATTTCATAAATTGTTAAAAAAATTCCAAAATATAATGATTTATCACATTATAAATAATTATTCTAAATTTTCATGATGAACATATCATTAACCCTAAATCGATAAGAAGTATATCTAAAAATCACCATCCCAACATGTGAATAACTTCATCATGTATCCTCTTGAAATATCAAAATATCTTGAATTACCATAAAATCCAAATTGGAAACATGCATTCTTCCATATTCCTTAAGTAAGATACATGTTGTTTCATGTATTCCTTAAATCGAAAATTTTTGTAAACATCATTGATGATAGGATAGACAAATTCTCGACAAGTTAATAATATGTTCCAATGTATTCAATTCTTATATGAATTAATCATTTATTCATCCTTATTTTAACATCAAATTTATATTAAGGGTCATGATTCCCTCAATCATGTTTTTTTTCTAAAAATTTAACATTCCACTAAATCACTTTTCTTTTGTACCATTCTTAATATGACCTCAAATCCTTAATGAAAGAGTACTGTAGTAAAATCCAAATATATCTCATAATTCATGAAACTAGTACATTACTGACAATATATTCAAATGGCATGATTCTTGACTAGGCATATTAATCATTATACTTCATCTGTGGTAGCATCATAACTTTATCATTATCCAAAATCATCATTTGGTGTATATTCCTTTGACGATTGAAACATTGATTTTCATAGTGTCCCATATCCATGAAATTCATGCATTGTACATTGGAAACCATTTTATTACCCTCACAATCATGAACATGGTGTCCGTTTTCTCAACACTTGTTTAAAACACCCTTTCCCTTCAATCATTTACCAGGGCGATTATTTCCACAGTTATCACAGGTGGGAAAAAATTTATTTCCCTTATTCCCTTTATCCCCGTATCTCTCTACCATCCTCATATTCTTTTGCATCCCTTAAAATCCATAGGACTCATAGAATTATTTACATACCTTATTAACATGTGACGTTATTTTATCATATGAGGAGGATATGTTGGAGAAAATCATCAACTAAAAATATGGGTTAAGACCATTAGAGATATGATACTTATTACTCTTTGTATCTCATGAATTGGTGAAGTTATCATTCCTTCTGCTAGGTTCCATATCTAATCAATTCCATATTATATATTAGCTCATAATATTATAAACTCTCTATAACTCTAATCATGGTATAACACATAGCCTAAATTGTTTCTTCGTAAATCCTAGAACCATATACTTGGGTTACTTTGGGGGAATAAATCCCTCATAATGGTGAGTAAATAAACTATGAATTTTCGTAAGCATATCCCCCAGGAGTGTCAAACCAAGACTGATACAAGGTCCATTGATGTATACGAGGATACCTCGGCTCAAACCTAAAACTCCTTGTTAGAGTTTTCACTCCTAGGTACATCTGTTCCAGATCCACCTCCACTTGTTTGTGTCCATATAGAGAGGTATTTCCTAGAATGATCCACATAATATATTATTTACCAAAATTATAGGATGTTCTTGTTTGTTTATCCTTAAAGACCATCTTTGGTCTTTGTTCCCTAACCTACTTTTTCTAAATCTAGTTCCCAAGTTTTCTACTAAACTAACTCTAATAACAACTCTATGGAACCGAACCCAATTGCGCGGAGCTGGTGCATAATTTGATTACATTGGTATATATATAATTAATAGTAATCTCGAAGGACCGATCTGTTTAGTAGTATTGATGAAACTAGATGCATACATGGAACCCATTATTACATTTTTAAATGAATGAAAATATGATACATAACAAAAGCCAATAAATTGAATCCTTGAAAACACAATAAATAATCTCTTCTTCTTAACCTAGGGAAGAAAAAAATGAAAGGAGTGAGCTCAAACCCTCAGTAAGGGTAAGCAATATAGAGGAATTTATCATAACATAAACATTAGGCATGTGGAATAAATAAAGAAATGTTCCTTTATCAAAAACATGAACACTATATGGAAGGATTAATATCCAAGTATGTAATTCCATAAATAAACATAATCAGGGGTATTATACTTGTCGAATAACAACATGAACCTTAAAATATATTTTCATAATGTGGGAATTCATAATGTATAATAACATAACCATACCGTCAAGGACTCATGCCAAGACCATAAATAATCATTTGGTCAAGGACTTGTACCAAGACTATAGATTGTGTCATAAGACCTACCAATGCTCCAAGGGGCTATAGCAGGACCCACATGACACTTACTATGTCCAATTAAATCATCAAATGAAAGGGGTGAACATAATAAACATATAAATTCATATTGAAACTAACATATGAAATGTAAATAACATTCCCCAATCATTGAACATAAACACTAACCATTCAGAATAAAATGGTGAATGGTATCAAAATAGAATGTCCATAGTGAGAATAACTATAAAACATTCAATAGAATATTGTAGAATAAATCATAATAGATAAACCTTAATTAATTATAAAATTTAACAATGGATGTTGACATAATAGAATATATTTATAAATGATACCATTGACAAATTCTTTAGGAAATAATCATTAAACATTACAAAGTGTCTCATACCTTCTTGAAACATTCAAATCATAATATCATAGAATATCATGAGAAAAAGGATACTCTTAATATGATATACCCAAAGGAAGTACATACACCACAAGAGAAAAATATGTGGTGAACAAGGCATATATCTCATAAAAGTTAGTGAGAGATGAGAAAAATCATTTTTTACTTTTGAAAGAAGATTCCTTATATAAAATAATTTATATTAACCATGAAATCATATTTTAAAAATGAATATCCCATAAAATAAAATAATAGAATATTGAAATTTTATTTTAGGAATAAATGATGTCCCACTGAATTGAAAACATGTAAAAAGAGTTTTTTAAGATTCTTTATAAATAAAACATTTTAGAGCATTTTATGGAAAATATTAAATAGAAATTTAATATTGAAAAGAAAATTTTATATCTTGAATGGAGAAATGATCTAAGATAATTACTCATGATAAAATTAGTGTTTTTATAAAACTAATGGTGGATTAAAACAGATTATGTAGAACACATGAGAATGGGTAAGAATTAGAAAATATCCCCTGAATCAGGTTTGTATTTCAGAAACAGTTTTTAATGTTCCTTTTAAAATAGGTAACAATCCATAAAATGTGGAAGGATTCTGGATGGTGAACATATAAAGAACACTCATATTGAATTTATAATAATTACATAATAATACACAATAATTCCATTGAGGCAATTTCACAATAAAATTAACCCGAATGAAAATGGAGGATTGGGTGGGAAAACCCTTAAAAAATTGTAATCAATTATATCATATTCCCAAAAATTAATTATCATGAAATAAAAAATTGAATACCATGTAAATAATGATATTAGTGACATGTTATATCAATTTTCATTATACATAAACCATAAACATGTATTAGTAGTGAATACGAGAATCCTCACAAAAATAGAAGTGAGATAATGACACCCCTTACCTTATGTCTGAATGTGTTCCGCTCCTGAACAAAAATACCTGGAATATGAAATTAGAATTATTAATAACTTATTTCATAACCTATAAGAAATTTATTTAGTTTATCATAATTATGTTTAGTTCCTTAATTCCCTTCTTGATATGTTATTATATTGAATTTCATTATGCTAGAGTGTTCGCCTTCTTTATTTTCATGATCGTATCACTTGTTCTCAAGTAATGGAGTTCACGTGGATGGAAAGACTATGAATTGAAAAGAGGAATTTATTTATCAAACCAAACTTCCTTGAGAGCCTCTTTAAGGGAGAGGTTTTGGTCCTTTTATGAGACCAAGGATTTATAGACGTGCGAGAGGTGGTTGGGAGGATATTTGGACAAAATTTTTAGAAGGCACAAGGCTTGAGAGGAGTGAAGAGAAGAGGGAGTGATGGGGGTTTTTTATAGTGGAGGAGAAAAGGGATTTCTCAATTTTATATTCATTAATTTATTATTTCTCCACAAGATAAGGAATAATGAGTCTTACATGACCAAGAATTGTAATTTTCTCATGTGACTCTGAATCAATTGAGATAAGATCTGCAAAACCTCAAAAATGACTCTATAATTATAGTATTTTGCTTATTTTTTAAATTTTGGTATTTCACTATTCATAAAATTCATGTATTTCAAAATAATCCAAATAACACACCATAACCATTTTTTGATGTATAGAATCCATAAATGAAGTCCATTGTTCAAAAATAATTTTTTAATTATGATTAATTTAATATTAACTAAAATCATAATTTATTCTAAAAAAATATCTTAAAGCATTTATTTACTTATTCCAAAACATAGGTATATCTTACTCCCACTTGAATATTATCAATATACTATCATAGGTATGGTTACTATTAATTATCTTATATCACTATTCATAAGGGTATGATACTATTCATAAGGTTAGGTTACTATTCACAAGAAATAATGTTTTTCTTATCAGATTCCAAATAAACTACAAATCGCAACTGTGTTGGTCATCTTTTTGAAATTCACATCACAGAAGTGAAAAAACATATGTTTACTTGGCTAGGCTATAAAAAAGTGGTGTTTGTAGAGACTCAGTGATCCATGCATTCTATAATAAATCTATTTCTAAATTATTGGGGTGTTACATTAATGGTCTATATAAAATGGTTCCATATGTTCTAAAAGTGTCAAGGAATATAGTTATTTTTATTTGGAAATAAGGAGTTCAATAGTTTAATTTATTAAACAAAAAAATTCCACATCAAAATGCATTTAATTATTAACTTGTTTTAAATTGTTAAAATTACTTTGAATTTTTGAATTTAATATAACTATTATCATGCATATTTATTTTCTTCCAAATACCTAAATATTAATTTATTGTATTTTTATTTTTATATTCAATCATAAAATCCATTTTATATATAATATATGAAATACAGAATTGAGACTAAAACCCCATCGGTCAGTTATGTAGTATGACACTACCACATGTGTAAGATTTATTCAAATATTGTTTAAATGTATATAAAAACTAAAAAAATATTTTCATAATATATTATATTTTAATTGACTTTTTTAATGTTACTTTTAAACATTACATAATGTACGGAAAAGGTAGCATGATAACTGAGAAGGAAATATTTGTGTTTTTAAATCCTTACTTTTACAATGTGAAAACTAATATAAAATTACTCACTATGAAGGAATATGAAATAACCCATTGAATATAGATTAATGGGATGTTAATTACATTATAATAAAATATTGGAAGACAATTCATGGGGAATATAAAATATTTTTAGGCAAAAAAAATTCAAATAATTGATGAAAAGTGAGACATGGGAATGTAAAACCAAAACTATAGTATCCTATAACTGGTGGTTAATTTTTTTATAATGGTACTTGATACAAGTGATCACATACAAATGTAAGAAATACATTATTATTCGTGTAAAAATAGATACATACTTGATTTTCATATTATATTTGTATTAAAAAAACATAGGATAAGAAACATTCTTGAATCCAATATATCTTTTATAATATCTTTCTTCACATAATGGGGAAAGGATATAAATTAATGGTGATATCATATTCTTAGAAATGGTATGCATAAAATAAAATATATCAAGACTTGATAATGTATAAAAAATATGTCTTAGTAAATAGAAGTTAAATCATACAATTTAATCAATAGTGGGAGCACAACGAATAATATGAAAAGAATAAATGATGTTAAAATAATGTCATAAAAATAACCACATGATCTGGAGAATTATCCATAGATATGATAACTACTAGAATAGTCACATGTAAATATATAAATAGTCTCATAATGATAGAATTCATAATGTTATATATATGAAACATACCATTAAATTCTTAAGGAAATATACCTAAAAAAACAGAAAATCCCTCATGAAAATGAATGTATATAAATCTTTAAGGCCTTGCCCAAATACCAAATATATTTTTTTCCCATTATACCTACAGATTCATCAAGGGTTTATCTAATTTTCTGCCCCACCCATCACTTAGTAATTCAAATTCATTCATCATATGACTAAACAATACCACATAGTCATCGATCCTTATTAAAAAATTTAACATATATGATGAATTGTCTTAAAAATTTTCATTTGTTTTTTACATTCAATAAAATAAAAAACCATCCATATAAATAATAATGATATCACTAAAAAATATATATATTGGAGTATAAAAGAAATTTTTTTTGATGAATTGAAATAACATAAAATTGTTACTAAAACATTCTTAATAAACTACCATTTTCACATTGAAATTAACTTTTTAATAAAATTTAAAACATTGTAGAAGATAAATTTTATTGGAAAATAGACACTAGTAAAAGAAGCATACAATCATTGAGCAGTCGTAATGGATGGAAATTTTATTGATGTTGTGTAGGTTAAAAAACAATCCTTTTATACATATTTTAAGAAAAATAGAAAAACGTCCTTAGGGAAATAACAAGAAGATTCCATAGAAACCATTTTTTTAAAGTTAAACTCCATAATAAAGTCCTTAAAAAATTTGAGAATTTGAAAAATATTCTTTTAAATATTTTATTGAAAATATGTTTATGGAAGTAAAATATTCCCAATCGAGTATAAAAATGACATTGGTTTTCATAAAATCGTTAGTTTATTATCTTGAGTACTTAAAAAGATGAAAATGAATGGAAAAAATCTAATTTACAAAATTAGTTATATGATAATAAGATATATTATCTTTACAATTTAATTATTAAATAATTCTCCCAGTGGAGACTTAAACAAAGGCAATCATTAATAATGATGATATTGTGAAATAAGACCATACCACATTGGAAATATTTGAATCATAAACCCAATGATTTAAATAACTTCAAGTAAAACATTAACTACCATGAATTTAAATTTATTATTGATATAAATATATAATTTTTATGTATATACACCTCATAAATTTTGATAGGTGTATAATTTAACATATGTTCCAATAACGAGAGTTTGAGATGAAGAACACTTACCTCAGGTTCCAATTACTTTGTATGTATCTCAACATCATATATAATAATATAATATTTATTTTAAATATATTATAAGACCATTATAATATATATCCTACAATATATGATTTACTTATAAGATTTTTACACCCATTTGTGAATAATTATTTATTAAAATCACTATTCAAGTTGACAACTAGATCATTTTTCACATATGTTTTGGTTCAATAGTTTTGGTCCTTGTAGTTTGATCATGTTTGTATAATATCTATAATTTCAATCATAATATAAATATGATATTTATTCATTATATATATATATATTTATTTATTTATACTTATCTATAAATGGTATATATTGAAAAATAAATTACGCCATTCCTAGAGACAGAAGGTCATACACACACAAAACCACTATTTAAACTTTTTAAAAGATGTATCAAAAGGAAGGTAAATAATAATTGATATTTATAGGATCAATTTTATAAAATATATATCTTATATATCCATTAATTATATCATTATTACCATGAATATTAAATGGAAATGGAAAATGGATCACATTGCTTCGTGGAGGTGGTAGTCCACACGAAGACACGAGCGAGCTTAACAGTTTCCAATAGATTGGATAGTAAAAAGGTATATATGATATTATAATTCTAGTATCTTAGTTATTCAATAAATATAATATAATCCCCTTAGTTTTTTTTTATAAAAATGTATGTAAATTGGTGATGAAAAACGAATTACACTGCCTCATGGAGATGGGAAGCCATACATTCTCACGAGCGATGTTTTCAAATATCATAAGATGGAAAAGTTATATAATATGATTTGAATAAAATGAAAATAAAATTTAAGTATATTTATGATATGGTAGATATTATTTTAGGATAGTTACAACACATTAAGATAAAGTAGAAGAATAAATAAACTTGATAGAGTCATTAAAGACAATTACCTCCATTCCAGTATAACTCCTTTATTTCTCATATTACAAGACCTAGTATTAGTATATAAAAAGTTAAAGAACCTATATAATGTATATAAGGAGGTTTAGAATATATTTGGGTATATTTGTATTGATATAATTTTCACAATGTTGTGTTAATAAAATATACAGATTGTGTCCTTTTTTAAGAGAGGGGAGGGGAATTCCTAAGATTTACTATAATATTAAATTAATATAAATTTTTTGATGTCAAAATTTATCCAAAATTATGTAATTATAAGTTCATATGGGGATAATTCGATATACTATATTCCAATAAAATTTTGAAATATTTTGGTTTTTTCTCACCATTATTGTTTACTATTAACACCTTCTTAACCCTTTTGATAATTACCACAATATTAGAATTTTATAACAATTAAGGGCCAATAATGTCACCATTAATGGAGAAAAGGTCTAAAAATGATTTTTTACTTTTTCCGACCATATCACTTTAATTAGGTGTAATATTTGTTTATTTTGATGTTTAGATCATTTGAATTTTTTTATTATATATCACTATTTCAATTTTTGACTACATTCATTTAATTTGAATTTAAATACATGAAGATAAAAATGTAATTAGAATACAATACAGTAACAAATTTCTAACAGGTCATATTTATTAATAATTTTTTTGGAAACAATCATTCATCCAATTTTAAACACTTTTAATATATTCAAAACAATTAAATTTAGTTTTCAATTAATTGAATAAATACTGTGTCGGTATTCTGTAAGAATTGAAGATTTATATGAAATCACTAATAATTTAAAATAAATTTCCGTGATAGAAAAATTTATCCATATTTTAAATAAATGTTTTAAACCCAAACCTATTTTTTATCTATCTCTATCCAAATATATTATGGATATTGAATGAAGAGAAGTCATATTATTTTCTTCATCTCTCAACTATATATTATAAACGTAAAAATAAAATAAATATGAAACCATGTTTAAATAATTTTAAAAAATGGATGGAAATGGAAGAAATCCATTAAAATAATAGGATAAAGGGAAGTTTTGGGTGGATTTTTATGACCTTACCATATTAATTTTAATCTTAATTAAACGATTTAGCTATATTGTGGTCAAAATTATTTACAACGGTTTCTTTTTATAATGACCAAAAATAAAAGGGATCTATTAAGAAAATTAGAAATATATATTTCATATAATTAATCTATATTTCATGATTCAAATTGTATATGTGGATTAATTTAATCATATATTAAAACACAAAATGAAATAAAAAAATTGTTTTTAGAAAAATTCTAATTTTATGTATACATATATTTCATATTAATTAAACAAAAATTGATTCCAATGAAATTAAATGTAATAATAATAATCTAAAATAACTATTTTTACTATGAAACTATTTTAAAAATAGTTTAATGTTTTATATTCTTGAAAAAATATTCATTTTTCTGGGAAAATCGTTATTTTTACTATTCACTAGAAAGTCAATTAATTTTGAAAAATAAATTCACTATAACTTAATTTTTATATAATAATTTAAAAAATTATGATAATTTTACATAATAATAAAATATTTCTATAAATAATATATATTTTTCACACACCAAATTGAAAATAAAACAATTTTTAAGGAAAATGAATTTTTAAATAATAAAATTATTTTACAGAAAATTAATATCTTATTTATTATTAATAAATATATTATATAAACATTTATACAGCTTTTAATAATATTTTTAACCATATTCATGCCTAAATTTTAAATTGATAGGTTTCAACAATCATATTTAAAAAATAATATTTCATAATTCATTTAAGCTTTATGTTGCTTGTTGTATACGCTATCAAACATGATGTTCATTTAAAACATTAGGGTGTTACATAGAAACCTCACATCAACATAGTTACCGCCTAGGAAAAGGGTTTGATGAGACATAATGGGTAATATATCTTAAATAATAGATCAAATTAATTACAATATCAAGGAAATATAATTATGTTAGTATATAAACTGATTGTTTAAAAAAGATTATAAGAAAAATAATTTGAATAAATGCGATAAAATTAGGAAATCCAAAATTTATCATGGATTCTTTTCATTTGGATTTATTCGAAGGCCATTATAGGAAGGCCATCATGTTACTTAATGGGATCAAGGATGTGGATATGAGACATAAGGGGAGGTATTTAGGCAGATATTTTCAAAGGGGAGAATGTTAAGGAGTGCGGAAGAATGGGTGTCAGAGGGGTGATTATATCATATAAGAAAATAATAAATATTCAAATTTTGACACTCAGGACAACAAATACTATTGAATATTATGTTTTTTAATTACATTTTATTAAAAAATATATTTTTATTTACTATTAAAACATATCCAAAACACTAATTTCATCTTGAAAATATTTTATTCATTGTCAGGAATAAAATATAGATTTCTATTATAGTAAAATATAACATTGGAATTGAAATTTGATTTATATATTTGGAAATTAATTTTATAATTTTTAAATGAAATAATTTTATTTCTAAATACATTTCAATCCCTTAAATTTTTTATAAATTAATGAGTCATTATTACATCATAATGTTTTCATAGAGTTTATGGTATATTCAAAAATGTAATTCTTTAACCATTCACCTAAAAATAAATATTTTTGGAAAAAATAAATAAACCTTGATCTTAAGTTAATTTTGACATGATGAATTCATAAATAAATTCCATTTTATCTTATTAATATTATAAATACAATAAATTTAACATTTAATAAAATCATATAATGCAAAAAATACTTTTTTATAGAATATATTCTATTTTCATTACAATGATTGATTACATTCCCTTTTGCCATTATTAAATAATTTCTATATGAATAATAATTTACTATTTATTATTTTTCTATAATTTTATATATGCATTCATTAAACTAAAATCATAATTCTAATAAAAAATGTATATTCTATGATTTAATTTATACTCCATCAACAATAGTTTCAGTTAATTATATAATGAAATTAAATTAAATTGTAATATTTCAATATTTAAAATTTTCATAGTAAGAATAGAATTTTAATTTCTTATAATGTAGACATAAATGTTCAATTTTATTTACTTCATTTATATATATTTTTTAATGTAAAAGTAAAATTTATCTTGATATAATTATTTTAAATACTCATATTAATTGAATAAAAATACTCTTGAGTAATTGATATATAACAAATATTAATTTCAAATGGTAAAGAAAGATAATAGTAATTATCTATGTCACAAATAAGGAGAGTTGTTTAAATCAAAAATATGTGACATTATAATTCCTTTTTCATTATAATATTATATGATAAAATAATGACCCACAAACATATATCTAGCTATAATATTCTACAAGGTTTGATCATCATAGTCCAAGAGAAGTGAAAATATTATCATATCATACTCAAGAAGGAACATCCTCTTAATTTTATAAACACTTTACACCTTAATTTTTCAATAGAAATATTATTAAGAGGTGATCATCCTTGGAATAGATATATGAAATACTAAGGAATTTTCTTACCACCCCATTTTGGGTTTTTTTTGCGAGCTATCCTCTATATTTATTAGGATTTTAGGGAGGTTCTCATCGAGGCTCTAACCAATCCCCCATTGTTAAAGACCGAGGTGGTCACTACTAAGTATTTTTTCATCCTAGAAATAGATATCGAAGATTTCCACACAACGTTTTTCTTTTTATATAATGATAATGGTGTAATTATAAAATATAACATAGGTCCCTCTATTACCATATGAATATCAATGTTGTGAAAATTAATCAAGACCTAGAAGATAATAGTGATGGGACCAATCTTATATCAGTCTAAATGGTTCACCATCTTAGATATACAAGAGTTTATCTAGATCCATCCAATATTATGATCTAGTAACATGGTAAATCAAAAAAATATACATTTTTAAAAGTAAATTAAAACCCGATATTTTATTATATGAAGTTCAATACTACCTTCATGATTATTACTCACGAAACTGCATTTATAGATTTTATTATAAGATATTATCTTCATCCAAAAACAACTATCCCTTATTCACACTATAATTTTTTTATACAATATATTAACACACGTGTAGGAGAAATTCATGGTGATAAATCAACTTTAATGGATTCTAAATCATAATTTAATGATGCTTAGTATTATAAGAGGGAATAAAAAACCCATTGACGAACATGATTGATGCAATGATAGCCTCAAAATGTTTGGAGGACACCAAAGTGGAACCTTGGAATACTGTGAATGATAATTTCATACTTATCATTCATTTTAAGGGTTATGGCATGAGATATTGGTTGGAAGAAAAATTCATACGGTTAAAATTTTATTAAAAATTAAATGTGTATAGGTTAATGAAAGAGGCGAAACTTTTTTAATACTACATGAAATCTGATGAAAATATAACTAAAGGCCGCAAAACTCTATATAAAAATTGAGAGAAACCAATCCATATAGTGTCCAAACTCCTCATTAGCATGGATCTCCTATCTTCTAATCATCACATGAGGTATAAGTGGTGAGTTTTATCCACTAACATTAATTGACGTCAACAATTAGAAAACTATAATGAAACCATGATATAAACAAATTCCACCCATAGATCATCCTAATACACAGTGGGTTTAGCTTTGATTTTTATTTTTCCCCACGATCAATGACAATTTCACATTAGTTTGAAAACCTCTGCTTGAATCGATATCCTTCACTGCTTAACAAAAAACCTAGTTCTTACATTCCTAAACAATCATTGCAATGAATGATAGTGTTCAAGTTGATATTGGATAAAACAAAACATATCCTTCCCAGATTTGGGTCAATAACAGTTTTATAGGTTCAATAAAACTACACTAATAGTGGAAATGTAGAAACACATCACAGGCCACAAGACCCCGTAGTTATCCTTTTTATAATAATCAGGTAATGTTTCCGTATAAAATATTGTATGTTTCTACCTAGTCTTTTAAATTTTATCCCTATTGAATATGAATATTTTCATGGAAGCCCCACTAATACCTAAAATATAAATAATCAATCCATTCATGCCATCCTAGAAGTCATACCAACCACATTATCATGTTTTAAAGTATAAGTGATATAAAATTAATACAATGAATATGAATAAAACTATCAAAATTATTATTTAATAACAATATAATAATTCTCAAATCCAAAATCATTTTTTCTTTATTGGATCATTAAAATAAATAATATCCATTATTAATACAAATTAATAAAACAACAATACATTATTCACTAGTAAAATTACATGAACGATGCACAAATCATCTGATTTCAAAGCAGGAAATATGTATAAAATTAGTTCAAGGGTTCAACATTTAATTAATATTCTATATTGAGTCTTTATCACATAACTAAATCTTAACCACTACAATATAAATTAGATAATAAAAAAATACCCGAGTAAGTATCAAAAAATCCAAAAAATTGGAAATCCAAAACACTTTAAAACTTCTCACGACAAATGTAAAACAACTCCCCAAAATCCATCTCTAAGTAGAAAAAAATAAGGAAACCATAGTGATGAAATATCCCTAAAATTAAAATCCAGATTTTTTTTAAATTCAGCATCTATTTTAGTGAACATTCATTCATTGATTTGAAGATAAAACTATGCAATGAGTTATATAAACTTGTAATTTTAGAACATAATTTTAGATATTTTATAAGGAAAATAATTTAGATCGTCCCCCAGGCCATCCAAAACCAGATTTGCATTCCTCACATTGGGGTCAATATCTTCTTCATCATCACTATGGGAATCATTTGATGAGTCTGACTCATCCAAGATAGATGTATTAGTACATTCACGTTCTTTTAAGTGTCCAAACATACTACTATCATATATATGATTCTCATCCAGATGGGATGCTATATTTGATTCCATGAATTGTATTGCTAATAATCTGGTGATAGTAGATCTTTCCAATTTTTATATTAGACACACTTCTTAGTCTCTTTTATATTTGGAGTAATGAATCTGTTTGGGGAAATAATTGTACTATTAATATTTTTTTATAACTATTAAAAAATAATTCCTAAACTGTTTTTTATTTATCAATAAGTGCATCATGGATATCATTAACTTGTTCACTGTAGTCCGTATCTAGATCAAACAAATTACCATAGTCTTTTTAATAATTAGTGTAATCCTTTAAATCGACAATGCTAATCAATTGAAAACATCCATTGAAATAAAAATCATCTGAGGGGATAAAAACATTCTTTAACATGTCCTTCTAAACCTATATCTCATTATATTCAGGTAAAGGCTTACCATTTTGGTAAATGAGAATTATGATTATAAGAACCAAAATATTGAGATGAATGACCAAACTTGCTACACAAATTGAATATATATATATTTTTTAATATTTTCACAATCAATATCCTTCCAAAAATCCATATCAACATTATGATTCTAGAGGAAAGGTGTAATTTGTTTCAGAAATAAATGTAAACACATATTCTATCCACTGAACGTCTATCCAATGGCGTGAAGGCCTTCATTTTTTATTCATTTTGATATTCCACCTTTTAAGGGGGGAGGTGGAACCCTTACAAGACCTGTAGGAGTAAATAATACAAGTCCCATAGGCCGTAGAGGAATTCATTTTTTCCAGTAGGCTTCAAACATTACATACAACCTAGACTAACTACTTCAAACTGATCCTCCCCAACATCTTCATTGTGAAAAATGCTCTCCACCTTCGCATGGCTGTTCGGATAGGCATTCTCGTGCATGAATAAGCTTGTCCCGATGGCAGGTTCCATACCATCTCATTCTTGAAATCTAGTTAGCTTCTGTTGTGGTGAAATCTCTTTGATCATCTTCATTGTAGAGCTTCTTCCTCATAGGTCGTCTGGTTTTCATCTTCACTTAAGGTGGCCCGATGGCATTGAGCTGGCCCTACAGCCTTACTGACCTGACGGCCTGGGTTTCTCAAAGGCCTTAAATGACTTGGGGACCAAATCGGTGGCCCGAAGGCCCAAACAGGGGCATATTTCCGGCTACTACAGTGCCAAACAGTACCTGCAATAGTTCATGCTACAGTACCTGCTACTGTACTGCTAGAGTCCCATAAATAATGTGTCCGCCTGGATTTGATCCCGGGTCTCCCAGATGCACATACAGATTCCATAATAATCGTGCTAAGGCTCATGTGCCTGAATGTCTAGAATGTTTAATTTAGATTCCATTTCTATTTTAATTAGCTTCACATTGAATCTTGTTATAGTTGTAAAGGATAAGAACTTAAATAGATGAATCATGAGACGACAGAAACACGACCAAATAGGGAAAAGATGAGGGTCAACAACATAATGAAAATATGAGGACTATGTCATCAAATTCACAGGGAATCCTGAAAACGACTAATACCACAAACCCAAAATCTATTGTAATTATCCCCCAAATTGATGTGAGTAAGCACATGAAAAGAATCAAGGTTCCCCTAATTGAAATTTACAATGACAATTTTATAAACAATTATCTGATCAATACTCCATTTACCAAACAATACTATATTTAGTTGTTGGGGGATATTAGAATAAAAATTCACAAGGATTTAGAACCCATTAATTTATTAATATAGGATCTATTGATTTTGATGAAAAAACACTATCTATTTATAACAATTCCCTCATCAAAGAAGATAATGACCTTGTTATGCAAGAACACATGGATGAGGAAAAATACATGAAATCAATAATCCTTAATCCTAATAAATAATATTTACCTAATATACCTCAGAATTTAAGAGGAAATTTATTTATAGTAAATGAATTAAAATATGTTAATTTTGGAACAAATAAAATTCAATGTCCCATATTGATCAGTGTATCTATAACTCTCGATGATCAGAAATGATAAATTTTATTCCTTAAACGGTAATTTGATGTTATTTTGTTGAATTATATAGTGGTTATAGGATTATAAAACCTCGTGGATGTTTATTATTTTTTACTATTTAGTCACCATGGTTATAACCACCTCATATAGAAAATTCACTATAATCATGGTATCATGGTAGTGGATGAGGAGGATAAATTTATTTAATATAATTATAATATGTAATTAAAAATTTCAAAATTGAAAGAAATTATTTTTATCATCAAGAATAATAATGGAAATGTTAATGTAGATATTATTCTCTAGGATTTCAACTATTATTTCCTAAATAATGATTTTCTAGTTTTGATCATTGAATTTTCAATAAATATGGAAAAATATTATAAAGATATCTAATTATTTGGTGAAAATTATACACATAATTAATCATATATTTCCTATAATTTAATTGAATCCAAAATATTCCATAAATCCTGTGTAGTGAAAATTTCCGGGTGATTCCCTTAAACTTGAAGAATATGGCTGCAGCCTACTAGTGGTCCATGAACTATATCATTATTTCCCTCTTTGTAAAAATCATGAACTGTTACATGGTCAACATTGTGGTTAAATCATGTCGAGAATATAATATTTTCATTAACCTAAAGGTAATTTTCCATGATTTTACACCACAATATGAAATAATCTTTTTGAAATGTGAAGTTGAGGTCACCATAGGTAATTTTTTATTTTTCTTCTTTGGGATTGAGGTATTGTAATTAATCATCATAAAAAATGAAAATAATTAAAATTCAACCTTCATGTATTCTCTAGGTGTTGAGATGGTATAAAGGTGCGCCACATATATTTGGAGATTCATTATTAATTTTATTTGGATAATTCTAGGAATTACCATGTTAGTGAAGAATTTATTACTAGGATGAAGAATAATTAATTTCTTTTGAAAATATTAATAATTATGTCTTATATAAAACAATTTAAAATATTCTTATTGAAGGAAACCAAATTATTTTATATCCAGTTGCCTATGAATGATCAATAGAAGACTTTAAACTCTGAAGAATACTGAAGAAAATAATATATATTAAATTAGTTAAATAATGGTATATATTGGGATTATATATGTCTTGATTGATAAAAAATTCCATACCATTGTATTTATAGTTATAATGTTTCATCATTGCATATAAATATCTTTACTTTACTTATTTTGTTGATCTATTTGATCATATTTACATGTTATTTGGAATTATGGGTAGTGATACACTAATAGTTTGATATCCCAAATATGCATTATAATTATGTTAAGGGGAATATATGACAAAATTCATAGAAGATCATCTAATATCTAATGATCCTTCCTTCTCTAATGAATTTTTAGAAGTGGAATTATTCGTTATTAATATGATAAAATATCTATGGTCAATGTACTTTCATGTTTCCTATCATTTTTTGATTGGGTAGAGGAATGGAAACCCAAAAAGAAAAATATTATTCCACAAAATAATATTAATGTCCCCCATAGAGGAACTTATTTTTATCATTACTCTTATAATAGGGTTCTCTAATAACAAGGTAAAATATCAATCCCTTACAATATTTCTTCATTTATTTATGGAAGTCACAATTTCTCAATTATATCTGAAGTAAAATTCCATGTTTTTTAGCATGATTTTTAATAAATATTATTCAACTAAGAAGGAATAATTAATTCCCATTCATTATCATACTCATGAATTAATTGTGTGTTTCCCCATAAATCTAAACATTCATTATGTCAAAAATATTACAATGACCATTTAGACACTTCAAAAATAGTATATATATCATTTGTTAATATGTAATAATAATATATGGGTTTTCATGTCTGAAATCAAAAATTGATAACCTGATTTTCTGACAAAGAGTTAAAGGAGGTCGATAAAATTCAAACATATTTTTTACCATATGAATATTAATTATCCTAGTTCATTGAAATAGTTGATTGGAAAACTCTAATTGTTAAACAACTTTTTTTCTTACATCCAACCCCAATAATGAGTTATGATTAAGCTATAAAGAAGGAAATCTATTATGGGGAATAACCATATTTGATTTTTCAAATACTGATAAAATCTATTTTAAATGGATCTTTGATAGTATTATCATAGGATATGTCAATTTATGGGAAATTATTACAGTGGAAAAGAATGTACATGATAATACATGTAAGATCAAAGTGACTAGACCCAAACAGTCACAAAACATAATATGACATGACTATTAAATTAACTTCATGATTCAATATTTTTTGGACTTTTAAAAGAAGCATGACATATTCTGTATTTATGAAAACATCATTAATAAAAAACTAGATTTGCTCTATACAACAAAATAATTCTATAACATTATTATTTAAGGAATCTATATCATAGGATCATACCCTCTAGTTAAGGTCCAACAATTTATGTTCATCAAATATATCAATGACAACTTTTCAAAAATGGATAAATTAATACACTTGAAAGAAGTCAAAATAGAATATTTAATTACAATTTTAACTTCCCAACTCATCAAAAAAATTTACATTCCTCACACCATACTCATGTAGAATTGGATAAAATATGATGCATCTTAGTTAAAGGAATTATAATAATGTAAATTATATACTCCAACCACTCTTATCACATTTATGATATAACTAATAAAAATGTAGGTTCTTTTGAAAAATTCACCCAAGAGTCTTATAGTATATTGTGAAAGAAAATTGAAATACTTTTCCTGATAGTATACTCAATGATTTATGTTCAAATCTTAGTATGACATACAATACTACCTAGTTAACCACATATATTATAGTGTACATAACTGAAGCAGTGTTTCTCATCAAGGTTTAGTTGAACTTACCCCACACCGCCATATATATAAAATGACTATTAATGAATGTTCCTAAACTCAAATGCATTGGAATTGAAACCTTAATAATAAATTTTAATGATGTATAGGTAATTTAAAGTTTCATCAAAATAATATAACCTAATCAATAAATAATATGACCCACCTTCAAAATAACATTAAAGGAAAACTGACACTATCATTAATTATACTATTGATATTGGAGAAAAAGTCACTAAAGATATAATATATATGGTAATTATCCATAATTTTGATTACATTTTACTGTTATGGTTCCTAATACTTGATTACCCTAGATAGAGAGTTCATTTTTTACTCCAACCAATTCAATATTTCTCATGAATTATTATACATTATTTTTTTTTCATATTTTTGCATTGGAAATTTTCCCAAAACATTACATTATAAAGTAATTCTATCCTTACTAGACAATTTTAAACTAAATATCCAATAATTTCTTCCTCACATGATATTAAATTACATGAATTTATCCATATTTCAATATCATAACTTTCATGAAATATCACTTATCATTTCTCAATGATGTTAAAAATCACCGCAGGTAGTTTTTTTTCATAATATGAAAATACACCATATAAGACAATGAATTATCATATTTATGAGATATATATATATAAATATATTTTAAAAAATTTCCCATAAAAAATCAAAAAAAATAACTTTTATTTATGATAATTTCCTTCCATTAAGAAATAATGTGTGGCTTGACATTCTAATGTTTATCTTTTCTCTTATTCTGATCAAGGATCACGAAACAAGTGATTATAATCCCCCACATTCAGAAAGGTATGTGACTTAATTATATATTTTCAACGATATATTTTGACTCATATATATATTATCTAGATCTTATTTCATGTATCATTCACATTCCATTCACTACATTACAATTATTTTGATTTTTTACCAAATCACATTGGATTTTCTTCGTTCCATTCATAGTAGAGAATCAATCATCTTTTATTTATTCACATAGGTAAAATATTAAGTATATAATGGAAATTATTAAGAACTAAAATTGGATTTAATCATGAATTAACACTATATTTAGTGACACATGAGTTTTCTATTTTATCTCCAAACAGAATTTATGCCCTTTTTTATTCCACTATGTAATTGAACTATCACTCATTAAAATTATGTTTGTTCGATAAAATCAACAAAATAGTTTCTATCTCATATTTTTCCATTATCATTTATTAATCTTCTATAGGTGAGACACTATCCTGAATTATGTGTGGATAGATTTATGCTATATATAGGATATACAGTGATATAGAAAACACTTTTTGGGTTTTACAACATCCATTTTATTCCCACTTTCCCTTTTCATTTTCAACCTAGAGTTATATTTTTTATTTATTTACATGTGTTTTATTATATATAATTAATAAATGGGTCACAATACTCTGGTAATTTAGGTTTAACCACATTTTATACCATTATATAATATTTTAGAAAAAACATATGAAAATGTTATGATCATTATGGGATATATAGTTACCCAAAAATAGTGTATTTCAAACCTAGTGTTAATTCCTAGGAGTATCTCATACTCAATTTTTAGGTTTATTTTTCTATTAACACCGATATTTAATGATTTTATATTACCCTAATTATCTAGGTTGTACCGTATTTCAAGACCAAAACTATATAAATTATTTTTGGTCTATTGACATTTATCAACAACTTATTTTAGTGTTCATATATACCTTTGGTTCATTGGTTTTTCACATGAATATTTGTTAGTGTTTTACCTCCTTAGTTTCACATTGATTTTTAACTCATACATTTACATGAAACAAAATGGTATAACCAAATATTATTCAAAAAATTCATGAGAATTTACTTGCTTCTCTAACCCATGTAATGCATTGAATGATAAAATCAAAATAAAATCTTATTATTTCTTGGAAATTTTTTTATTATATCAGGAATGACCCCCATAAATATGACGCTAACTTGGTTTCCCAAAAAAAAAATCCATCATTTATTCTCCAGTGAATATATATATCCTAAGGAAATAATTTGTATTCCATATACCCTTGAAAACATTACATTGGAGCTTATTTCATGAAGTTGTTCAATGATAATCTTATATTTTCAATTCTAAAAATATAGTTATAGACCCATCATTCAAATATTCTTATAATTTTTCCTAGTTTATATCATATCACCACATTTCCCATGATTCATGAGATTCCCTAGTGACTGTGTAGACAGACCTATTGGTGGTGAATTATATGAGGATCTATTTCCCAAGAAACCAAATTCTTATTTTTATTAAACCCCCTTTGGGTTTTAACAACTATATGATTTTAGTATTTGAATTATTGTTTTTCAATTTACTAATACGAACACCTCTATGTAGTATAGATACTGAAAGAAATAATGGAATAATTATTTTTAAAATTTTCATCTTCATTATGGGTAACAAACCCCGGTTCATTTGAACACCCATTGAACTAAGGATTGTCTAATATAATTGAATCAAAAATTAAAATGGGTGTCTATGGATCATCCTGAAGCATTATTTACACAATATTACACATGCATGGTCACTATATTATGCATGTAAAAATACTCCACCATATAAAATAAGTGAAGGGGTCCTTATAATATATACACATTAATTATCTTATACTAGTTATCTTCATCCTTTATCATATCTAAATTAGATCATAATTAAGATTAAGAGAAACTACACCAATAATAGAAGATCTACTTACTCACCTTAGAGTACTTAGCCAAATAGAATGAATTTAAACTAAACACTTCAATTCCAACATCTGGAACAATCCACATTTACTTGTTCTTCTTTATCATCTTTTATTGGAAAATCAACTTAAAATATAATGTCTTATTTTAGACCCATCTCGTTACACATGCTAGATAGTTACTTTTCTTCATCTATATTTTATTATCAATGTGTTCCATAATTAAAATTTTCATTTTATCTTCTTCTCTTCTATTTTTTTATTCTTAAACTCATGTGCACTAGTGGATTTTTCAAATTTATTATCCCACTTAAAAATGAAATAAATCATATAATTAGATATGGAAATCTATTAAATTTAAAAATTACCATTATAGAACACCCAATTTTGGTTAGAATGAATTCTTATGCCCTTATTTTTCCTCTAAATGAGTATTAAAAAAATATTTATAATAACTTTTTGTCATTTATTAAACACTAATCTAAATAATATTCATTTTTTATTTCACTTGAGTAAAATATTATTAACCAAAGCTTCTAAATAATAAACACTCCTTATATTTATATCCGTATAAATATATATAGGATTCATATATAAAACACTGACCTAATTTAGTAATGTGAGACTGTCTATTAAAATATTATAACATTGATACAAGAATATGTACACTGCAGTAGTGTTGTTTGAGTTTCATCTTTCAAAAATGGTAATATTTCTAGACATCAATTTATGTTATTTTATGAAACTAAAATAGACTAATATCAAAATGAAATGCGATACGAAAAAAAATATTCTAATCATTGATAGTTATTCATCTTTATGGTAATGAACACCATATTAATTCAATTTCATTATCATGATGTAATTTTATTGTAAATATCCCTTCAATATCCTTTAATCAAGTTTAGATCATGGATTAAATAAGATTAATTATATTGTTAATTTAAAATAATAGCTTCAAAGACATCATATTTTAATTTCTTTATAGATATATAATTATAGAATGTATATTTATTATTTTTCATTAATATTCACTTTCCATGGTTAAATATAAGCTTCTCTTAACTATAATTTTTTCATAATAGACTAATAATGATATTTGTGATTTTTATAACATTTAGGAGAAACTATTTCATCATCCTAATTTATTATATCGTTATTAAATTTTAAATATATAATCTTGATTTTTCATCAAGTAGAAATTTAAAATTTTACTATCTGTTAAAGTATTATGCTAGGAAAATCAAAGTCTCTTATTTGGAAAACATGGAACTTTGAGTCTCAAATTTATTGACCGAATTAATAAATTCCAATCAAAAAGTTATAAAATCTTTCCTTTTGTTATATTAAACTAGATTAAAAGCATTAGGATATGAAGTAGATACATATGATGAATCATTGCAATCAAAAAATACTTATGATCATATAGTTGTATGATGGATCTATATATATTATAATCACATAAAGAATTTATAATCATCACCTAAAGTCATATATTTAGTAGATAATTTTTATGTTCATAGAAAAAAATTCTATATACTCATGACCTGTCAGTTTTTAGTAAACTCCAAAATACAGACTTCTACAGTTAGCTTATAATTTACATAGTCATTCCATGCATCTTCTCCAAAAAACCTCAAATCATCTAAAACTTATTTAAATGACTTTTAAAATTACTAAAATAACCCCAATATCCTTTAAAATAATCATCTGTTTATTTAAGGAAATAGAATACTTATATAAGAGTATTTTTGTGAACTCCTCTAAAAACTCATGAAAACCCATATTCAATCAATCCTAATCCATCTCTATTCATCTTCAATATTCATATAAGAATGTATAGATACTAATTATAATAAAATATATGGTTTTTTATCTATAGAAGGGGTATTATTTATGTGCTAAAGAATCTATATATATTTTAATTCCATGGATTTGTGGTCCCCTTTTTTCCCTTTCCCTTCACATGAAAACAACTCTTATTTCATAGGAGGACACCCACTTCTTCACCCAAGGACACATCTTTATTTGATACCATATCATTGGCATAAAAATTGATTTAAAAGACTTCCAAAAAATCTAAATCCTCTATTTGGAAACAAAATTATCCCTGATTATGTTTTTTCCCAAAACACATATCATATCAAATCCAATGATACGCTCTCATCCTTTTTTTGATAATAAATGAGATGAGTAAGAGATTTTACCCTTTCATAAAACATCAATGTTCATTATTGTAATGTATTCTCACCTTTAATTATTGTTTAAACAAAAAATTAATACCAATATAAATATAAAATGTTATTCTAGTTGATTCAAATAAAAACGAAAGGGAAGAACCTTGATCAAATTCTTCTCCAATTTCTGATACCACATGGTAAAATATCTACACAAACCAATATAAACAAATTGTTAGTTATTTTTGGAACATCATAATAGTATAACATCACTTAAAAGTATTATAATATCACATTTAAATTTCCATTTTACCATAAAAATAAAATATATATCTATGTGTGATAGTGATTCATAGAAAATAAATGATATATTCTTAGGAAAAGAATATTTTCTTATCTCTTCATTTGATACATGTTGTTATCTTGAACATTTTTGGTGGTACAATAATTGTTTTTTATGTAAATATAGGAACATATTCTAATGTAAAAAAATACTTCAGAATTTTTCAAGTGCTAGATATTGAACATATGGTTAGAAAAATATTCCAACTTGTTGAACATAATAAGAACATTTTATGAAAATTTATGGAAGAATAAAAAATAAATTATCCTTCATATTTTTAATGGGATATCCAAATTTATGAATTTAATAATATTTGATAAATTATAGAATCCTCATTTATTTTTGGTGATCCTCGTAATGGGAATACTCTTTAGATTTTATCACCTTCATCACATATAATTTAAAATATACCATAATAATATAGGCAGATGGTGGATCTTATAGAAGGTATTTATTTTTATAAATATTTTTTATATTTATTTATAAACCATAAATATCGTTCCTTAAAGGAAAAAATGTGTAGAACTCTTCATTCATGATTCACCCTTCAGATTTAATTTTTTCTCACCTTTGTGAAGCATGTTTTTTATTTTTCCGTCTTCTTTCCTTGTTATAATTGGATTGTTAAAATTTCAAAAAAAAAGAACATGATTAATTTTCATATTTCTATAATATTGAAGTAGACTCTAATGGATGTGTACGTATGGTGAAATAAACTTTAGGTACATACTCACATATCTCTATGGTTGTGGGATTCTTACATTCA
Organism: Viscum album; assembly: GCA_963277665.1. Classification (NCBI taxonomy): domain Eukaryota; kingdom Viridiplantae; phylum Streptophyta; class Magnoliopsida; order Santalales; family Viscaceae; genus Viscum; species Viscum album. The sequence continues at coordinate 51,401,149 of OY728138.1, read as the reverse complement.
ATTCTAATTTTGGAACTTGGGATCACATTTTCTATTCCCCTTTGGTTTCATATATCGATTAAAAATAGTCATACATCTGATAGTTGTGTTTTTTTTATAGTTTCACATCCCATATAAAACATGGTTTAATTTTTCTTTTTCCATTCTTGGAATGCTTCTCATGCTAATCAGATGAAATTTTAACACCCATAGAAATCTAGTTATAACTTTCTAAAGATGGTTGCATTTTGTTTTTAAGATTTTTCATTTTAAATTTAACATTTATATACATCATAAAATAGTCTATGGTGTATCCTCTATTACCATAATATAAGAAATTATTCCCTGTAGTTTTGGTAATAATATTTCCTTTTTTCTTTTCTATATTGGTGGCATTTGTCTCTCTTGATTTTCGCTAGCTGTCACCAATGAAAGATACATGTTCCATCATTAACTACATATAAGATTGTTAGGGTTCACTATTTTACATAGTTAGTTTATGATAACTATCAGGATTATTCCAATATTCCTCATATAAAATTTACTCTTATGTATCATATCTCAACTAATTTAATAAGAATTGAAAATACATTCTTTAGAGTTTTATTCTTACCTTTTCTAAGGTTAGATTATATTTATTAGGTTTATATCATTCAATATAAATGACTCACAATCATCAATGCTTTTATAAAAAATTCATATAAACATTTTGTGGAAGTAGTCAACGTATATATTTATAAACTTCTTGCAGCACCAACAACTTTTAATTACCCTTGTTCGTCTCACATCATTTGAAAAATTATAACATGGAATGATTAATTTTTTTAGTATAGAACCCTAACTCATTGGGATAATTATTTGAGAAAATTATTGATGGACATTTTCACCTATATCCTTTAAAAATTGGTGATAGTCACTACTAAAAAATTGTCCTATATCCACGGATCAAAACCATGGGTATAACTCCCAAAACTATGGGTATAAGGTATACCCACAGTTTTGGGTAACATGAGAAACTAAGGCATTCGTATAGATCCATGACTTATACCCATATTTTTAAAAACCATGGGTATTGGTTTTTTCCTCCGTGTCATAGTGTTTTACCAAGAGTTTTAAAACTATGGGTTTAGTTATTAGAAAAAACATGGTCCCAGGTTTTGATCATGCAACCTACTATTCTAATAGGCAGCACCTCACCACTCCAATTACTAAAGTTATGTATATATGTATACCTAAACACAATATTCTAAACCACAGGTATTGGGAATAACCATAATAATCTTTTTTTCTCGTATAATTTTCCCATGTGTCTACGCGGGAAATTTATCCCATGTTTCCCTCAAACCACGTGTATAGGGTTTTTTCATTGACCAATACCCATAGTATTCCCATAGAATAATCAGAATAGGAATTGATCCAAGATATTTACACATAGTTTTAGTAAAACCATGATTATCCGTTTGGAACAGACCCCTATACACACATTTTTCCCAAAATCATGGGTATAGAAGCCTTTTCTAGTTGCGATTCCCTATATTTTTATTCTTCTAGGTTTATATATTTTTTAATTTTGTTCCAATAAAAAATAATTAAAAATATTGTAGTGACATAATCTACTGACCTATGAGATACCGTTTTCCCATGTGTATGATTTGAGGCTTCCCCATCTGATCTCGAGATCTTTGATACACTATTGTGATCCTTCTTTAATACTAGTGTCATCACTAAAAGTTACATAGGAGATTTTTTATTCTTAGTTGGTGGGAAGTTATATATTTTTTTTCTTTTTTTAGTTTGATAATATACCTTAGACATTTTTAATTGATAGTTTTATTCTCATATTTCATTGATCTCAAACAGTCTTCCCAATCAATATTTATCCTCAGAACATGATCCTCATGCACTTTTCTATTCACTACTAAAGATTTGTCTCTCTATTTCGACCTTTGGTTTATCATATTAAACTATGAATAATTGACATCCACAATGATTTTATATAAGTTCTTCAATGTATGAAATATATCTCTCAAACCAGTATAAAATTATTAATTCTCACAAAAGTGTATTTAAAATTATTTATAAGTTTTAATGATTATTTCATTTCATAGTAAGATTATTTCCTCATTGGTCATAACGTGATTTTTGAGAATGTTGTTATAGATCATTTTATTTTCTAATTAATTCTCTGTTGAACTGTCATATATCATTTATTGTGAATTTTAAAGGAATGGTACACTGATATATGAAAAAAAATGAATATATTAACTTATTAGAGGACCTTTTTGGGTAATCCATGATTGAAAAAGAAATGTAAAAAATTGAATCATAAAATTCAAATTCCTAATATTTTATGACAAAATGACCTTTCATCAACATATTTATCCAAATAGTTACCACTCGGAGTACCATTATAATTCCCCATTATTCCAGAGTTTAATAGGATCCCTCAATTTACCATTTCTTAAGGTGTTGGATGATTTTTCTATTATAAGTCTAATAAGAATAAAATATGTTTCTTTTATGCTATCCACTTCATTATAGATTTAAAATATTAAAATAATTTATTAATTAAACATAGATTCTGATTAGAGGTTACCAATGTTATCGTACAAAATTTTGAATTTCCAAAATATCCAAATTGAAGGAACCATGCCCATGATACCACTTGAGATACACTAGGGACCGTAAAAACACATCAAAAGGGTGGGGGTGAATTAGGGTTGCCTTGGTTTTTTCCATGACCAAATTATTATTATTATTTATAAACACCATTTGGTTTTCAACCCATTTCACCAATTATGGTTTGAATAAATCTTTTTGTAATTTACCATTATAAAAAACTCTATATTGAATAATGGTTGAAAGAAATACTAGAATAAATATTTATATATGGTTCAACCCCTATTTGGGTAACCCACATTCTTCTATGAAAACTATTGTTGAGTCCTAGATTATCAACTATAATAAAATAATCAATTACAATGTGTGGCTAAATATCCGCATGAAACCATATTCACACAAAATTACACATGTGTAGTAACTATATTTCATAGGTTAAAGTCCTACACTCTATAATGAAAGTGACATGAACTTTATACTACATCATCATTTTTCATCTCCCATTGGTTCTTTTCTAACTTCCTCATTTTATATTTGATCATCCCTAATGAGTATGTGGAAATCCACCAAAAATATGAGATATTCTTCCTCACCATAGATTATATTAATTGAACTAATATCTTAATACTCGGATCATAAATTTCAACATCCATAAATATCCACATCTTCTAGTTCCTCTTAAGAATCTATTGGTTGACACACATCACAAAATATCCCTTCTTCTTTGAGACCTAGACGATATCACATGCTTGAAACTCACTCACCATTCTTAATTATCTTACTTTCTACAATTTTAAATAACATATTCTTATTCTTCTTTAATATATATATTTCTATATTATATATAGATCTATCCAACATTCAACCATAATGTAAATGAATTATTCTTCTTCTTTTATTCTTTTCAAGATATTCTAAAAAAAATGAATAATCAACAACATTTCATAAATTGTGTCTTTTCAGTATACCATAAAAGGTATTTTGAGAAGGAAAATGGTATCTGGTGAAGAAAACCCATTATAGAACCCCCAATTCATGATCAAATTAATTAATACACACTATTTTTTTATTACATTTAATATTTTAGAAATACCCCTAATAAATGTTTCTCATTTATAAATATTGGATGAACAAAATATTCAATTATTATTTAGTTGTCATGAATTTATGTTCCAAATAGATGCTAGTAAAATACACACTCTAAATCGTCGTAAAAAAATTAAATTATACAACACGCATATTTATGACATGGAATTCATTCACTAGTGTAAGACATTCCAAGAAAACAATACATACATTAAATTCAGATCTATACATATACGTTTTTAATATTCATATTCATCTTTCACTATTTGGAAAAATATGAAAATTATATCTCATTTTCTATCAAAGACTATAATATCATTAACAGAAAATGATATAGTCTATAATATCAAAACCTCAACGATCAATGTTTATTCATATTCATTATTCATGAAAACAGGATTAATTCATTTACAATATCAACGAAAACATGTAGTAGAAATCTCCTTTAAGTATTTTAAAAACAATCTCATATCATGGATTAAATAATATTTATTTTCTACAGAACTCAAAATTATAGCAATAAAACTATCATGTTTTCATTTTCCTAGATTTAAGGAATTCTGGAAACTCATTTTTTTATTTTTCTTTGATATAATATTTCCATGGTTAAAGATAAACATATAATTAATCTTATTGTTGGATCACACAATAGTGTAGGTGTTGATAATATTTATTACATGAAGGAATAACCCTTGAAAAATCCATTTTTATTTAGTATATATCAAATTTAAAATACAGAAACTTGATGTTTTATTTGTTAAAACATTAAATTTTTCATAAGTCTTGATGAATTGCATTGAGAACTTCAATTCATTACATTATCAGGATTTTCAATGTCTTACACAGAAAAGAAGAAGACTTGTGTTTATCTCCTTAATTCATAAACCATTTCCTCTATTACTTTTCAATAGGCTTGAAAGCGTAATAAATGGATATGGAACACATATAATGAAGCTTTATGATTATAAAATTCTTAAAACAATTGAGTTATACGATTTAAGTAAAATTCATATGACCGCATCAAAGAATTACAATCAGCATCCAAATATTACATTTGGAAGAAAAGTATATCGTTCTAAGGTAGAAAATCCTTCTATTCATGATATAACAATTTTTTAGTGAACACCAAAATGAAGACTTCAGCAAGTAGCATTGAACATTCATAGTCATTCTCTAGGGACTCTCCAAAATAAATAAAATCTTCATAAAACTTCTTTAGCTAAATTTTATAATCATAAAAATGACTCCAACATGCTATTAATGAATTTGAAAGGAGTTAATGTATATATAATATGGAATTATGTGTATTTTAGTGAAATCATCCCTTAAAATATGTGAAAAAAGCTTCAATAAATCATAATATATCTATATTCAGCTTTATATTTTAATTGGAATTTGTATGAAAACTTATTTAACCATCTTGAATGATTTTTTCACCTCGGATGGGTTCTGCTTTAGGTACCAAGGAATATTTCTAGCCATCTATTTGGAGGAAATTTATTCTTCTTATTTTACATCTATTACTCATGGAAGAAACTCATATTTTATGGGTGCATAATGACTTCTTCAACTGATACCACATCTTCATTTGGTATAATGTTATTAAATTTTTCATTCATAAAAAATACAACAAACACAACCATATAAATTATTTTCCCTTAATATTCAAATTATCCAAAGCGATAATTCCATTTTTTCAACTGATATATTTTAAAATGATTTTTAATACATAAATTTTTATTTTCTCATGTATCATGTATGATATTAATATAAATTAACACATAATTTTCATTAAGCTTCACTTCCCACATTAGTCCATGATATTTTACCTAATACAAAATGGTAAATTTGATCCACATATTGGATGTTAAACTATATAATGACATTTTATTGAAAGACTAATAGTTATAATACATATAATACTAACCCAAAAAGTAAAATATAAGAAAAAATAAATAAAGTATTAGTAAGCATTATAGCTAGGATCGATGCATAGTTTTTGGAGTAATATTTTTATTGATAAATAATATATCATTAAAAATTATTTTTTGTTATGTTTAATGGAATGGAATTATATAACTTTTAATTTAGTGCATTATGGTGAAAATGATGATATAAGTTCACTTTTTTTGCTGGAGGATAAAAATTTAGAAAATTCCCTTGCAAGTGCACAAATACGTAAGATTCATTAAGATGGGAAAAATAGAAATATTATACATTTGGAATAATAAATTTGATAATTTTTTCCATGTAGAAAAAAAGTGGCAATCCCCAGCCATACCCATTAGAGAAATGACATGTGATGTCATTACATGGTCTATGTTGGTGTAGTTTAAGTGATTTTAGATGATCATAACCATACAAAAGCCGAATCATAAAGAATAAAAAGGAATATAAATTAACTGAAAATGAAATTGAGGTGAAAAGAGTAGCCTTATTATAGGGAAATAAGATGGGTGGGAAGTAGTTTTATTCTCCCATGCTCAATATTATCATGTGGCCACCAGTAAAAGAACTAAATTAACATGGAACAATATTATTGTTTGTAATGTAAAGAACATGAAATGTGTGAGAATTAAAATTTAATGGTTCCATATTAATTTCATCTTATTCACATGGGTTGGGGTTTGTGATTTGACTATAACACTCAAAAAATAATCATAAAACATCATGAGATATTTGGGGTTCATTCTTAGAGTCCAAAATAGTTAATGCCACTCCCGAGGTTTGTAATATGTGGGGACCTGGCATAGTGAATGTGGGTGAAGTTTGTAATTTAAAATATAGTCTTGCTTTACACCACTTACTATATACATTAATGTTAGTATAAGAGAAGAGTATGTTATAAATTCTAAACTTCATTTCCTTTAAGAATTATTAATTCCTTCTCGTATGTAAATTTTTTAGCGTTGTTGTATGGAAGTCTTATTTAGGAACAGAGGTTAATTAAGAGTTTGTTATCATATTTCTATTTATATATTATCTTCCCTATTATATTTGGTTTTCTCATTGTATATTTTTATGTATAATTATTGATGGATGAGTGCATAATATAAAGAATGCGGAAATTATTCTTGGTCTATTATCCCCTGTAATTGAAGTGCTTGAGAAAGAGAAAAAAAGAAAATGTGGAAAGTTTGGGATCGTGTGATCATAGAAAAACAAGAGCGAATAAAGAGGTTGTAAGGGTAAAAAATTGAGGAAAGAGATGATGATGGAGTATAAACAAACTTAAAGTATGTTGGTCTAAATAAAAATATTGGTTCCTTAGAATATATGTGAACCACTTCATGATAATTATATCATTATAATTGTCTGAAATCCCATTTAGTTCTCTAGGATGACACATAAATACCCAAAAACAATACTTATGATTTTTTATTAAGCTCTATTATACTTTAGTATTTAGAAATGATTATAGTGGTTATTTAAGTATATGGTCATTCAAATTTCTATTTAATGGAATATATATATAGTGTATCAGATACAAAGAACATATAATATCACTACATGAGATGATATGGATATAAATTATAAAAATGATTTTTAATCCCTCTAAATATGTGAATATTCATGATGATATTTTAAATAACAATCAATTTGATATTGATTTTTTACACTACATGATATAGGTTTTAGAACTAACTAAGTAATTTACCCCGATTTGTTTTAGAAATGTGTCTTTAAATATAAATATTTTATTAGGGTCTATCCTAGGGTAATACGTCTATTATTTATGTTGACACTAGATGATTATTAATGAAGAGGCCATAGATGGAAATATTTTACTAGTCAATCGATATATCTATAAACAAATTATTTTATAAAAAATTAAGAGTAAAATATAATGGAGATCACATTGTTGAAAAAGGATTGATGTATTTACCAACTGATTCCCTAAAAAATATTATGAACATAATAATAAAAATCTTTTAATTATAATGTATGTAAACTAAGGATTCTAATTATGGTAATTATTACTATAATAATAATATTTATGGTTAGAGAGCATAATACAAACATAATGTATACATGAAACGACCTCAGGGTTCCAACAACAACAAAGTCCATTTCATCAAAGCCAAAACAATTCATTAAATGATTAATTGTTGATATTCATGACAACCACTAAGGCTAATATAAATTTTTTTAAATATGATTCAATGAAAAAAATCATCCACAAGGAATCAAGATTTCCATGTTAAGAACATTTGAAACCAACTCAAGGAAAGTCCAATAGATGTATTATTGGGTGGCACATAGGATTACTAATACATAGAAATGAATAATAACACCTTTATGAGTGAAAACACCATAGAGCAGAGTGATAAATAAATATGAAAAATAACGAGAAAAAATGAAAAAAAAATAAAAGAAAAATGTGAAAAATAGTAATGAAGATGAAAAATAAGTAGGGAAGGATGTCATAGAAGAAGAACCACCACCCTAAAAACCACCACAACCATTCTTAGAAATGAAGAAGTAAGATAATATTGAATAATAAAGGGTTAGGGTTCTTTAATTTTTAATGAATCATCATGTAATCATGTGATGCCCCAGATAGGAACCTATAGCATTGGTGGTGATAAAAATTTTCTTTTACAGATTTTCTCTAATAGAAAATAAGTGACCGAGATTTAAAAATAAAAATTAAATCTTCATTAACTAATATTGAGTAACTACATTCCTAATATATTTTAGGTTCATATCATTATATAATTAATAACTATATATTATTTTATCACCCAGAATATTTCTAATAAATTATTATTTTTACCATTAAAACTAGATCTTCTAGTACTTCTCTAGTTTCACTATAGATGGACATAAAAAACTATATATAATCTTTTCTAAGTCTTGTGATAAACATTTAAAAACCTGGGGTGAACAAAAAATAACTCTAAGTGTTTTTCAATAATGAGGAAACCCGTTTTATTAATTCATGGAAAAAATTAAAAGTGTTTTCATAAAATAATATTCTAAATTAATATAACATTTTTAAGCTTAAAATTCAATTTTAATGATAAAAAATTTACCAAAAAATTCAAAAAATTATTTAAATGAAGATGATTATTCTCAAAAACATTCATTGAGATGACATGCAATATTGAACACCATGTTATTAAAAACCAAAAACCATTGAATAATTTCAAAATATATTACTATATTTCAAATTAAATATTTAATTTGGAAAAATCATCATAAAATTGTGTTATAAAATCAATTACAATGATTTTTAGTAATATTACTTACACACATCGAAAAAAACAGGGGTGACTCAGAACATTGAATACTAGAGAGGGCCTTCCCATCACATAGTGGAAAAATTCCCTCAGGGTTTAGGGTTCACTTTCCATTCCTCTTAATCATTTACAATTCTTCATCACTCTATTTAAAAAAAACACTATTTATCTGTCTCTTTCATCAAGAATTAATTTAAAACAACATTTTCAAAATTCGTAACATCAATATTAAAAATTTAATTTATTAAAAAAGAGTGAATATAAAAAAAATGTGTGGGTTGTAGATGAGAAATCAAAAAAATAATTTGGGATGAATACATACATAAAAAATTAATATAATGTTGTTTATTATATGAAACATATAATTCATGCAAAAATACTCTAATTACTTCTTTAAGTTGAATCTTATAGGGAATAATTTTCAAAATTATCGATCACTATTTGTTAATAAATATACAAAGTCAAAGTTAATTAAAACTGATAATTTAATTATAACAATAACCTAACTCATGAAATAGATTTATTTGGTATGATTTGTAGGAAACAATAAATTTCAATGTAAACAAATTTTTTTCCCTCAATATTATTCTAACAACATAAGAATAAAGAAAAAACACATTTTTTCTAGTAAATGTTTTTTAGAATAAAATCATTTTATTTTCACAAGAGGAGAAATATCTCCATTAAATTACACCTACACTATGAATGAAATAATATTTTATTAATGAATAATTTTTTGACCAATTGTTAGGTGATATAGATATTGAAATAAACCTTTTATTATATATGATTGATTTTTATTTTCTACCATTATAAGTCAAACACATCTCACTAACCCATGAAAGTGTTCAAATGTATTATTATCTTTTTTTAACCCTACTCATACCACCATCATATAACAATTTAGTTTCATTGCGTGATCTTCCAATGATGAAAAGATAATTTATATTTTTAATGTCTATAAAATAATTACATTCCAGGAAGAAGATGATGTTTATTTTTGATGTTGATTAAAACCATTCACTTAATTTCATGTTTCTCGTAATATCATGGAGATTCCAACATATATAGACACACACACATACAATCTATATGTAATTCTACCATTATGTTTGGGGGATCTTGTTATTTCTATGCCCCTATAAGATACATCATTAAACCAAAGACATGCCACAAGAATCCTCTGGATTTTCCCTCAATATATATATATATATTATATTATTATCCAACAAAAATTTCCTTCTTGATGATGAAGATGAAAAGGTTTGAGAGATTGATTCCAAAAATTATGGTAGTTTTTTGAAATGTTGAAATATAGTTTCCTGAATCGATCTATCGCGACCCGACCCAATAAGGCTCGACCTGTGACTCCCTAATACCTCCTCTAATAAGCTAGGGGCTGGTGACCAGAGCTGAGTGGTCTATCGCACACATGGGAGGCATTAGCCTAAGGTACATTTACACACACACCCATATACACCTCCATGCAACAATGCAGATATGTACATAAAAACTTAAAAGGGAAAGCATGCATACATCTATCCCAAACCAGAGTGCAACAGATATACAAAAGGAAAAATAGGTCCCACCAAAGGAAAACTACAAAAGAGTCCAACCTACTTATAAGAAGGAATAATTCCACCAAAATAACCGGCTATTAATCTCATCAGCATAGCAACAATTAAACCCTCAATCGGTCACACACACTAAGCTCTGCCCGCTTTGGGTCCTCCTGGAACTCCGTCGAAAGGCATGTAGTCTGCACAAGACACAAACATGTGCGGGAAAAGCCCATGCATGGGTGAGTATATAAAATACCTAGTAGGAACCCCAAAAATCCCAAAATAAAAGGGATAAACTGAAAGAAAATAGTCAGCTCATCCAAGCCAAAGGGAACTCAAACGAGAGAGAAACTCCACCATGAGACCATCCTCAACTAAACACGACTAGTCAGCACAACTCAGGTGTATGCCCATACATACACCATGAACATCCTCTTAGGCATATGCCCATACATATACCATGAGCAATCTATATATACTCAAACACACACCAAGCCTCATGGGGTTCCGACCTCATAACATGCGACATGTACATAAATATGAGAACACACTCCACGAGCTATTTCATCCCAGATGACACTCGTCTGAGAGATATAGTCTCATCAAATATCACCACTGAGAACCTCACGTAGAAATAGCAGAAATACCAAACTCCTAGGATAGGGGATCACTCCTAGGGTCTACAAGGGGATACAAAAACTGACTCCAGTAACTCGTAGATCTCACATATAGGGGACCACTCTCAGGATCCCCTGGGGGATACCACAACCCAACCTGGTGCTCCACAGATCAAGTCACTCATATAGAATATCGTCACCCATGTAAAGGTGGTCACGACGATACCAGAACCCTATCTGGTATAACTCATGATGTAGGGGATCGAACCGACGATGTACCAATCCTACTGAAATCATAAGTTAAGTTGGGGATCGTAAAATCAATGATGTCACAACCCTACTATAAACCACATGCTGAGTAGGTGATCGTATAACCAACGATGCCACAACCCTACTATGCATGACCCACAACATAGGGGATCATCTTCCCGATGATACATCAAACCGTACAAGATTAACCATCTAGATAGGTGACCATCGCCTGTAGATAAGTGGTCACAGTGATACTAAGAACCCGATCTAGGGAAGTGAAGCTATAGGATCCCGCTCTGAACCCACCGGAGGGATGCCATAACTCTAACAGAAATTCATCAATTCAAGGGGATCACAAACCTTTACTGAGGTATAATGCCACACGAACCCTCATATGAACAAACCAAGGGATTACACTCAACCAAAACTTTTCCAAACGTCGCTAACCTGAGTGACTGACATCTTCACCACATTGTGCACCTCTTAGGCCTATATCGTGGCCACCGTCGTGATCTGCACGAAAAAACACGCAAGGTTGTCTATTCACTTGCCTCGAACGGACTTACAAAGCATAAGTTGTAAAAACACATCAGAAGCCTGGTAGCCACCTCATGGGGCCATGCCTCAACAACAAATTTAGGTGAGAAGATTGCAGCATTGCAATCCGCTCAAAAAAACATGCAGAAATGAGTGTTCAAACACTCCCAACAAATGTCGGGTGAAAAAGTGAAATTTCAATGAAAAACATTCAAATTGGGCAATGTGGGTCCCACACCATATCTTCAGCCCAAACACTAAAAAGAGAATCTCAAAAAGTACGCACGAGGACTAAGATCACGCTGCCACTGACGGTGCGTCAATTGGATGTCTAGCTCGCGAGGTATGTCTGTTGCAAGCTTTAATAATAAGTTCTTATTATTAAATTAAAGCGTTTAGGGTCACTCTTCTTTGGGAGAAAAACCCTAAAACCCCAAAATCCATTTCAAAAAGTCTTTTTCAATGAGATTAACCCATATCCACAGACGGCGCGTCAAACGGATGCGTCGTTTAGGAGTTACACCCCTTTGAACACAAGGGGCCCAAATTGGCCCGGTCCAGACCGCCAGCCTGGTCCAGACTGCCGGCCTGTGGCCCGACTGCGGGGTTGGCCAAGCTCGTCACGTCCCACTGCCTGCTGCCCAGCCTAGCGTCACTGGACTCCTCGGGTCTGGTTCTTCCAAACAGACCGGCCAAGCGGCCTGTCTCTTCCCGCACGCCACACCAATAGGACCGGTGGGATGCAGGTCCCTGTCCACTGCTCTCCCTGAGGCACTAACCTCGAGGCTCACCAATGACCACGACCGGACGACACCATCTCCACCTCATGCGGAGTGCACTGCCCTGAAACCTCCGCCCGTGCCACCTCTCTGCCTCAGCTACTGGCCAGTCCGGCTCCTCCGGTCCCCTACTACACCACACTACTGCCGCCTTTTCCCGGCCACAACAGAGCTAGCTGCTCTATCCACACCCGATATCGCCTCTCCTACAGACACCCGAACCCCACCCTCTTCCTCTCATTCACTGGCCACCGCAACCGTGCCCTCGGATATCTGATCTGAGCTACCGTTTAATAGATAACTCATTCTCGCCTCGCACATAGTATAAAAACATAATATTTTTATAAAATTAATTCCAAGAATACCGGGCCTCGGAATCGCACGCCGTCTTCACGCATAGCTCTATAAATATTCATAGAAATATTCTAAAGTCTGACAAGGCCAATACGCGAGACACTACATCCTCCCCATCTTATAACTTTTTGTCCCCGAAAGGGCATAAGCACAAGGATAGTAGCTTGACACTCAAAAGGGTCTCCCATGGCAGCGAGTTGACCAAAAAACACCCCTGCCCAAACACATAAGTCAGATGGACTCATCCACTACACCTCAACACAATCTGCTTTGGGTGGCACTGACTCGCCCGCACAGTTTTGATCGGGTCACAAAAACTCATCTTGCTGAGGTAAGGATCCCTCTTCGTCACGCATTCGAAGCATGCCGAACAACACCCCCACAGGGTCTTACCAAAGACCCGAACAAAACTTGAGAAATAAACATAAAGGGAAGAGTACCGTTAAACAGTGTCTATCAAAACTACTATAGAAAGTAGAAATGACACAAAGCGTACCTCTATCCATCCACGGACCCTCTTTTCCAACAGCCTCTAGGGAATTAAGTTATCCTCACCCTCACCCACTAGCTCCCTGAGCTCGGCATGGACCACCTGGGGGTGGTGGTGGTGGTGGAATTGGATACCACCTACCACTTACCACTACTACACTATCTCCATCGCCATGTCTGCCACCCTGGAGACCTCCAAACTGAAGACATTGTCTCTGCCATGGCATCCTATCGACTGTCTCCCTCTCAGCAGTACGGTGGGTTAGAAAATCTCTAGCAAGATGTCCCTGACCATCGCAAGCGTAACACCGCCTCTCCTGCGGCTGACCAAAACTGGCATGCGAGCCTTGTGAGCCATGAGCCTCAGATCCTCCATCCTAGGGCCGTCTCCTAAAATGTCAGCCACATCCTGACCGTTGTGCTTGCCACCGGCTACCATTTGCCGACGACTCAGCTCCGATGTTCCCAACACTGATGGGCTGAATCTGCTCAGCCAAAAATCTCTGGACCACCAAGGATCGCTCCAGTACTCCAGAATAGCTGGGTAGACACAAGGATACCACACTTGCCCATATGTCTCTACATAGGCCCTGCTCGAAGGTCCAAGACCTAAAGAACGGGTCACAAACCATATCTCGGGAGTAGTGAAATAGGTCTATAATCCTCGCTGAGTACTCCCACATAGTCATGCCCTCCTGTCTAAGCTACAAAATCTCCTAAATCAGCACTGACCTCAGCATCACCAGATAGAACTCTTCCATGAAGAGCTGCCCAAACTCTGCCCAAGTGAACGTCTCCTCATCGGGGGTCTACGTAACCAAACTCCACCATCTCCCAGCCAAACCATACAGAACGCTCTCCACTAGGACCACCATATGATCTGGGGGTGTCCTCCCCAGGTAGAAAACTCAGGTGACTGCTTCGAGATAGTCATCAACTACCTAAGGGTCTGGATCACCCCGGAACCTTAGTGGTCACTACCTCCAGAACTCGTGCATCTCACTCAGCCTATGCGCAACCTCATCCTGTAATTCCGGCACAACCAGATACTCGACAGGTGGTGGCTCAACTAGTGGACCACCTGGATGTCAAGCGTCATAACCTATGCCCTAGTCCACAGCCTCTACACGTGGCGGATCATCACCACAATCCTTCTGCGGAACCATCGCTATCTATCTTCATAGAGGCATCCTGAAATAAAATAAAGATGCTCCATAGTACAAGAGTATATCTGGAGAGTTGACTTAATAAGAACAAGAAAAACCCAAAAACCCAGTCCTATATGATGCATGTACTGTTATTTTCAAGCGACTAGTGTCCAAACACCCCGAGTCAAAAGGTAGGTTATCAGAGTCCTTGTGAATAGATACATCGGCCACTGCACCAACACTGGAGTCCCTGGCCTAAAAGAAGAACATGAAACATCTTGAAAATGCCGCTATGAAACCCAAACCAAACTCACAGCTAGAACATATATGAACTGAAATCCCAAAGGTGGAACCTCCTTTGATACCACTCTGTAACGACCCGAACCAACGGGGCTCGATCCGTGAAACCCCAATCTCGCCTCAACTAGGCCAGGGGCTGGTGACCAGTGCCGAGTAGGCTATCACACGCACGGGAGGCATTAGACTAAGGTACCTACACACACACACACACAGACCCACATACACCTCCATGAAACAAAGAAGATATGTATATAAATACTGAAAACGGAAGTCATGCATACATCAATCCCAATCTAGAGTGCAATCAAAGTACAAAGGGAAAAATAAGGCCTGCCAAAGCAAAACTATAAATCATCCAACCTACTCATAAGGAGGAAGAATGCCTCCAAAATCGCCTGCTGGTAAGCTCCTCAGCAAAGATCCCATAAACCCCCCCAGTCAGTCACAAACACTATGCTCCACTGGTCACGTCACGTAGATAGAGGATCTTCGCCCATGTAAAGGTAGTCACGACGATACCAGAACCCTATCTGGTATAACTCGCGATGTAGGGGATTGAACCGACGATGCACCAACCCAACTGAAACCATAATCTATGCAGGGGATTCTATAAAAAATGATGCCACAACCCTACTATAAACCACATGCTGAGTAGGGGATATTATAACCAACAATTCCACAAACCTACTATGCATGGCCCACAACATAGGGGATCGTCTTCCTGATGATGCTTCAAACCATAAGAGATTAACCTGCTAGATAGGGGATCTCCACCCATGGATAAGCACTCAAAACGATACCAAGATCACGATCTAGGGAATCGAATCTAGAGGATCCCACTCCGAACCCGCCGGAGGGATGCCACATCTCTAACATAAATTCATCCTATCGAGGGGATCACAAACCTATTCTGAGGTAGTAATGCCACACCAACCCAGATAGGAATGAACCAAGGGAGTACACTTGACCACTGCTGGTCCAAACATCGCTAACCCGAGCAACTGACATCGTTTCCATATTGTGCACCTCCTAGGTCTATACAAGGGCCACCATCACGATCTACGTGGAAAAACACCAAAGGTAGGCTATTTATTTTCCCCGAAAGAACTTACGAAGCATAAGTCGTAAAAACATAGCGTACGCATGGTAGACGTCTTGTGGGGCCCATGTCTCGACCAAAAATTTGAGAAAAAATATTTCATCGTTGCAATCCCCTCCGAAAAACATGCAAAAATGAGTGTTCAAACACTCCAAACGAATGTTGGGTGAAAATGCGACATTTCATCGTAAAACATACAAACCAGGCCCTGTGGGGCCTGCACCCTATATTCATCCTCATCACTGAAAATATAATCTCAAAAATCCAACACGATGACTAGGATCATGCTTCCAATGACGGCGTGTCAATCAGAATTCTGGCTCGTGAGGAACGTCCGTCGCAAGCTTTAATAATAATTTCTTATTATTAAATTAAATCATTTCATGTCACCCTTATTCAGGGAAAGAACCCCAAAAACGTGAAAACCATTTAAAAAATTCCATCCTGAGGAGACGAACCCATAGCCATAGACGACGCGTCAAACAAACGCGTCGTTTAGCAGTTACACCCCTTTGAACACAAGGAGGCCCAAATTCGGCCGGTCCACCCTGGTCGGCCCGGTCTAGACCACTGCCCCGCGGCCTAGCTGCGGGTCTGGCCCAGATCACCGTGGCCCGCTGGCCGTGGTCCACACTAGCACCGCTAGACACCTTGGGTCCGGTTCTTCCTAACAGACTGGCCATGCGGCATGTCTCTTCTCGCATGCCCCACCAATAGGACTCGCGGGATGCGGGTCCTTGTCCACTTCTCCCCCCGAGGCGCTGTCCTCGGGGATCCCCCTGACCGCGATCGACCGACGATGTCGCCACCGCCTATAGAGAACACTGCAATGAAACCTCCGCCCGTGCTGCCTCTCCACATCAGCCGCTGGCCGGCCCAGCTCCTCCGGTCCCCTACTAGGCCACGCTGCAGCCGCCTCTGCCCGGCCGCAGCCAAGCTCGCTGCTCCGCCCACAACCAACACCACCTCTCTGCCTGATGACCAAACCCCTCATGCTGCTGCTCGTTCGCTGAACACCGCACACCGGCCCCCACACTCCGCCTCGGCCTACCACGCTGCAGCAAACGCCTCCATCCAGCTCCATCGCTGTGCCACCCCGATCTCCGGCCACCGCCCTTGCCGGAGCCAGGGCTTCCACCATCTTCCATAACAGCTCCGACAGACCGATTTCAAAACCGAAGGAGGATTTGGAATCCTTGGGATGAGGCCTTCATAGCGTCTTCCCTCGATCAACAATCCCAAGGAGTTTTGAAGCATCCAACAATTCGGTTGAAGAATGACGAAGAACGCATCTAACTCAGGATTTAGAACGAGACTTGGACCGTGGCCGTGTTCGTTCGGCCATCATCCCAATTCTAAAATTATAGAAATAAAATGATGGATTTCACAAAAAATTATGAAATCGAGGAAGGAGCAGAAAATCAACAGAAATCCTACCTCAATCCGGTCGTTCGTCATTTGCGACGCACCAGTTGCGAACCCACTTCGATCCACCGAAGTTTTCTCCTCACTCCGGTGAAGAACGGTGTTGAATACCGAAGAACGCTGAAGAACATTTAATAGAAAGATAGATAAGGTAAAATGGGTTCTCCCCTAAATTCCATCACCTAAGCAGAATTTATAAACTCTCTGAAACTCTTTCGACGAGAACAGACTCTGAAACCTCCGCGCCCACCTGTTTTATATCACGCCTCAGAAAAACTCCTAATTTAAAACTCAATGGATGTCTCAGATTTCCATTCCCAGAATTCAATCAAAATATATTCAAAGAGAACACCAGTGATATAAATCACTAAGTCATTATTTTAAAATGATGATTTTTCCCTTGGGTAACATCTTTCATAGTAGGCCCGTGCCATTAACTTTTACACCCTACCTAAGTTAAATGGCACGCTCCGGATGCAAATGTCCCCTCATATTTCTGATCCAAGCTATTGTTTAAGATATAACTTATTCTCTCCTCATGCACAGTTTAAATAAAACTTAATATTTTTATAAATTTAATATCAAGCCCACCGGGCCTTGGAATCGCACGTTGTCTTTCGGGCTAGCTCTTGAAATATTCGTAGGTATATTTTAAAGTCTGACAGGGCCGAAACCCGAGTCGCTACATGATCCCACATTTATTCTTCTCTCCCACACTAAATCCTTCAAATATTATGATGTGGAATAAATTGATGTTCAAGAAAACATCGATCTGGTGCACTGCTTTGAGTCAACATACATAACCCCCATGAAGGATGCTAAACAACCTCTACATACACAATATCTAGTTAAATTAAAATCATATGCATTGGGTTGAGGATTCGGTGTCCACCTATGTGTCAATATATATCTCCCTTAGTGGTAGGGTTTGTAGATCCAATTTTTTATAATATGACTGAAAAAAATTATTTTCTAAAATAACCTATGTAAGAAATATTATTTGAACATCAATTTATTATCCTAATATGATTTTTATAACTTTTATAAGTTATATAATTTAATATTAAATGTATTATATTAATTTTAATCCGTTAAATACCTCTCATTATAGATTTCATATTATTTACAACAATCATTTATTCATCAAAAATTAATATTCTATATTTCAAATATTCTCACACATGGACACATATATATTAGTATTATGAGAACATTAAATATCATACATCTATTAATATGTTTTTATGTTCATTTTTTATTAATATTTTATATACCATAATATTTATATTTCTCAATAAATATTAAATTATTTTTGAAATTTACAACAATCATTAAAAATACCCAATTCTAATTAATTTAACTCTCTTAATGTTGTTATATAAGAAATAATTTTAATCTAATACCTATAATACCATAATATTTATATTTCTTAAATTATATTATTTCATTATATTTATTTCTTATGGATATTTTATATTACACAATAAATTTTAAATTACTATTGGATTTTATATTTATTATATAGTATCATTTATCTAAAATTAATTCCAAGTCATTCCAAATTAATTCCAATTTGGTTAAAGTATAAATATTTAAATGAAGAAATATTAAATTTAATCCCATGTTTAATAGAAAACTATTTAAACCTTATTTATAATATATATAATGATAGTAAATTTAAAACTTTTTAACATGAACCTTCTTAAATCCATTTCCTACAATGGTTATACCATTTTGATTGCACCACACCAAACAATAATATTTTTATATCATTAAATACCCATACATTCTATCCTCTTATATTTCTCATAATGAATATTCCAATATTCCAACTATTCTATATTTTAATTTTATCTATATTTGATAGTTATTTCATCCTGTCTAATTATGAGGATCCAAACTATAATTTAGTTGTTTTCAGGTTTACTATACTTTGATTTCCTCTTTAATTTTTTTATTAAAATGGATGATCGTATTTTCATCACCATATATCATTATTTTTGTCAAATTCTTATTTATTATGATCTTCTGGTGTATAAAGAGAAAAATATTTAATTTAGAAAGGTTTCTTCATTATAATATATATATATATATATGTTGTTTTAGATTTTAAATATTTCTTTTGAAAAAAAAATATTTAATTTGAAAATATATACTAAAATATAGGGTGTAACATTATACATCCTTAAAAATATATATTCTCACAGTTTAAATAATCTATTACACTCAATAAGAAAAAAATGTTACACTTTAATAAATGATTTAGAGTTTTATTCCATGATATTTTGTCTTATATGGTGAAATATAATAATATATAACTTAATCCAATGGTGGTATACAAGTTCTCTATTATTTTGAAATAATAATAAATTTACTATGGAATCCACCAGGCTCTATTATTATGATCATCGGGAAAGCTATGGTCTATGAAGTGAAACTATGTTTAATAAAATTTTCAAAATCATTCAATTAATTTTTCAAAATAAAATATAAAAAATTTGGATTATATTTTTGAAAATAATAAAATTAGTTTAAAAAATAATCATGTTAGAATTATTGTATCAAATAAAATCAAAAACAATTTATAGAAAAATATGAAAAAATTAGTTTTAACAATTTTATGATGAAATTTTTAAAATTATTCACATTTTCACTATAAACAAAAAAAATAAATAAAATATAGATAAGCTACATGAAGGCCTAAATCTCTTATGTATATTTAAAAACCATTATGTGCTCAAAACTTCTTTTATAAAGTTAAATATTTAAAAATTACAAGGTGGTATTTCCCTTTTTGGAGAGATGAGGGAGTCAAGATTTTTAAAATTAGTCACAGATGATTCCTAGCCCATTGTGACTATGTGGCTTTGAGGAGTTCTTAGGTATATTTTATTGTTGTGTGAAAGAGATTTTAATTTTTAGGATGTTTTGAAACATGTTGATCTAGAAATTTTAATAATAATTTGTAATATATCATTTGAAATTAAGGGAAGAGTTTTATGTTATATACCTCATTACATATTTAATACAATCCTAAATCTATCAATTTCACATTATATAATCCAAATGAACTAATATATAATAAATTTTAATCCCTATTTCTCTAATAGTCAAATAATCCTTTCCAAATTTTAGATTACATAGATTTTAGTATAGATAATTTTGATAGTAAGATTATAGGAAATTAGTCTATGAAAATTTACAACTTAAATAGTACTATATTGAATCCTAACATTAAAATAATAAAATCTTATAATGTCTATATATTTACCTCTTTTGATAAAATTGTCTCAAAAAATTTCTAAATAACCCATATATATTACTTTCCTCAAAGAACATAAAATATAATAAAAAAACACTAATATGGAATTTCTAAATTCTATATTTTTCTCATTATATAACATAAAAATTTTCAAATTTCTCAAGACCCTACTCTCATACCATATTTTATGTCTTATACCCATACTCTTGGTTTTGTTTCAAATAAAAAAAAGTTTAAAACATTTTCTGTCATACCAAAGAAGTGGCCAAAATTTTACAATTAAAATTTATAATTAATTAACTAATATTGATTCACTGCATGCAAAATATCAATTATATATATATAAATAGATAATTAATAATTATATTAGATATTAAGACCGATACATGTTCTCTAAAATGTGATTTTTTCCTCTAATAAAATGTTTTCATGTATTAATCCACTTGAACATAGGATGAACATTATAATAACGCCCTAAATAAAAAATAACATACAATAATCACTAATCCTTATAAAACCATTTTATTACATTGGGTGTGCTCCACATTTTAGTAAAAGATTAAAAAAAATGAGAAAACACCTTTATGAAATGCATACAAAATCCTTAAAAGTGTATTATTTTAAATATAATAGTATGAGATAAAAAAACATTTATTAAAAAGAAAATTTCGTTTAAAATTCATAATAATTTTATAAAAATTATTTTTAGACCAGAATAATGGAAGAGGATAATTTAATTATATTTGGAAATACATATAATATTGAGAACCTATTTCTTTAAAAAAACAGTATAATCATTTTATAATAAAGAATTCAATTTTATATAGAAACTTTTAATTTTTATATAATATTACAATATATATTTATAAATTTAAATCAAGTAATTTTTATTTATAATCATTTAATGATTAAAAAAATACATTAGACAACCTGGATCACTAAATAATGTCTAGAAAATACCAATCACTTAGTGGAGAAAGTCCCATAAGGGTTTGGGTGGACTATGCATCCGTCATCATAATTTAAAATTACCTTGTTAATTATTTTTAAAAAACACTTAGCCTCTTCATTTTTCCTAAAACAATACATTTAAAACATTCCCTTTAAATTCTTTGACATCAGTTTTAGAAATAAATTGATAAAATGAGTATATGTAAAAAGTGTCATCGTTAGTCTATGATAACTCAATAAAACATTTTATTACAAATATAAACTAAAAGACATAAATTATTGTCAATGAAAAAAAGTGACATAAAATTAACAGAAAATATTTAAAATAAATCTTCATATTGATTAATTATGTGAATTATTTTCAAATTGATTGATCATGGTTAGTTGATGACTATTCAAAGGAAATGAGAATGTAAAATGAAAATTTGAAGATAAAAATAACCCACACATGAATGATATTTATTTCATAAGATGTGTGGAAATTAATTATTTTTTATGAAAAAAATTAATTGAAAATAAATGAACAATGGTCTTAGAATATAATATATTCTCTTAAAAATAGTATTATTTTAATGATTTATCTCTTACATATTTTTTGGATGTTATTGTTAACCAATACCCCTTGAAAATTAATTTTCTTAACTCATTACTAATTAAATATGTTAATAAAAACTCTTATTCAAACATTTCTGTGTAGAATAATAAATATACAGTACACACATATTTCATTGAAATATCGCAATATTTTAAAATAAGGACATTATATTCGATAACATGAACAAAACACAAAACCAATGTAAAACGATATGGATAATATCATTATTTAAATATGAAAATTATAATATAGAAATTGAATTAGAGTTTATTAATAGGACTGACTACATTTATTAATGAATTCTTAGTAAATTATTACTCACTTCTTAACAATATCATTTTATTTATTTTAAAAATATATTTTCTTGAAAAAATATTTTTATTAATTTTTATGATAAAATATATAAATTATATTAGAGAAAATATTGAAAAATATTTTTGATAAAACGGCCATAATTTTTAAAATTATAAAATCAACATTATCCTATAATGAAATTTTGCGGTTTTTGTGAAATAGTGTGATTATTCAATAAGTAGTGAAAAATAAAGATTTTTGTGGAAAATTGTACTTTATATTAGATTCTATAGAAGTCAAAATTATATTATGAATTAGTATTAAAATTTAATTAGTAATTCATTATTTATAATACTCGTATTAATGATTTTAAAATACATTATTTTGATATAAAAACATTTTATACCTAAAAGGGTAATTTTATGAAACATTATTTTTTCACTGCGTTTTATTAATTTTATTTTAAATTAAATTTTCTTCTTATATGCCATGAATATTAAATAATTGATTCCAAATTTTAAATATAGAAGTTAAAATTTGGTAAATAATTATCTTTTATTTTTTCCAATAGGAATATTATCTTTTTCAATTTTTATTACTACAATAATGGGTAAATCTCGTTATTAATGATAAAAATGAAATGATAAGGTCTATAAAATTACCCAAACACATTACATAAGTTTTTAGTTTGTCTATTCTGTATATATTCATCCAAGATATAGTTATATGGCCTTTTTTTAATTGAATGGGATTAGAGCCTTTATATTATTTTATGTAAGGAAAGGGAAAAAAGAAACACTTATTTAATAAATTGAATATTTCTAGGTTTATGGAGAAGATAATTTTGCTAATAAATATAATTTTTAAATATAAGTGTTTTTTCATCATAGTTACTATTTATTTTTAATTTTTATTAATGAAATAATTAGCTAAAATGCGTATACAACACTGATGCAATTATTATTAATTTAATAGAGAAACAAAATAAATTATATTAAAAATATTAGAAGTAGTAAAATTTGATATAATTAATGTGGCCCACTAATTTCATAAATAACCACATCTTGTTATGGAGTTTTTAAAATATTTTATTAAAATTTCATTTTTTGTATTGATGTTATGTAAAAGTAAATTAATGGTTCTAAAATTGATATTACTGATATTTTATAGAAATAATATTTTTCAATGATAGAAAATTTCTATAAATAATATATCATGAAAAATTATTATGTTATTGATATAAATAACAACCATGGTCCATTTATGTTAAATTTGAAAACCCTCGGGGATTAAAAAACCTTGTTATCGTGGCAAGTGTAGAAAGGGTTAATAAAGGGTTAAAACAAAAAGATACAGGTAAATATCTTATTGACGATTGTTCAAAATTTATTTTATATAATTATTTAATGTAATACATATATATAATTATATTATTATCAATTTATTACCATTTTTACATCACAATTAATTTATATTAATTTAATATTTTAATATATTCCAAATGTGTATGTCCCTTATATTATAAAAGAGAGCATGTTCTTCTCATTTAATAACACTTCAAAACCCATTTTGTTTGGGGAATTTATTCCAATTGAAATAAATAACATCACTAAAAAATTATATAGGCTTAATTTTGTGTTATAATACAAATATAATAGGGCTAAAGCTGTTGAGAAAAGCAATTTTTCAAAAAAATGTATAGTTTTTAACCACTTGTTTTAGTTTTATTTATTCTTCCACCCCATTAAAATATTATTGAACAATATAAAATTATAACACTATAATAATAAAAATAATAATATATTATTATGTTAATGTAATAACATATATCCATCTCAAACCTCAATCAAATGGGAAGAGAATCCATCATTCGTGTGTATGGTGGACTAACACCTCACATGCCAATGTAATTTGATACCCATCACCACCTCTCACAGGTGGTTATAATGATTGAATTAATTTTTATATATCATATTTATGAATATTTTAGGATTCTAAAATTATAACATATAATTTACCTTCTTACCATTCCATTCAATGGAAATTTATGACATTATTTATATGTACGTGTGGACAAGCACCTCAGTGAAATAGTGTGATTCGTTATTCAATACCACAAAATATTGGTGATATATATAAATATATATTATTAATTAATATTATGTTTATGATATTATTGTAATTCAATAATATAAAATATTTCTTACCCTATTTCAATAATGATCATTGAAAAATAGAAACGCCACTCACGCGTACATATGACCTATCGTCTTCATTATTGTAACATAGTTTATTTTAAGTAACCATATTTAATTGGTGTATTTACTAGTATGATTTAAATATAAAAATTATAATTATTTTAGTGTTATTATTCTGGATATGAAATAATGATTACCTCTTTTACAATAGTCATCCTACCGAAGTAAATTTGGACATATGAATTGAATATAATCAAAAAAACCAACATAAACGTAAATTATCAAGTAATTTTTATAACATGGTAATAAGTGATATAAAAGTAATAATAAAAAATAGAAATTATCTTTATAAATTAAATAATTAACATAAATTTAATATTATGGAAGATAGATATTTTACACGATGATTCATACTTAAGGCCACATAATTTGTTTTAACTTTTTTAATATTTCCCATAAAAATATTTTCCTTCTATGTTCATAATTTGGATAAATTATTTTATAAATCTATTTATATAAATATAAAAGATTTATACTTTTCATTTTATGCACTTTTTTTAATTTCATTCAAATTTTTACAATAGGAATCATATTACAGAATGTTTTGAATTTATTTACAAAAATATAAAAACAATGTAATATTTTAACGTAAACGAAAATAACGAATTTCCCACCACCATAACTATTATATGATTTTATAATACGTTGTAATATTTAATGTCTATATAAAATAAAAACCATCATTCCCTTTAATCTAATAATTTTATTTTTGAAAATTGGGTTTTGAAGAAAAAGAATATATCAATATCTGAAAATCATTTCTTATGGGTGAAAAATAATATATTTATAATGAATGATTTTATATATTATGGTTGTTATATTATTCTTGCGAATTTATTATGATGATGTGTGGTTAAATTAATAACCACATATAGGTGGTTACATTGTTAGCCAATGATAGGTTGTCTTGTGATAAACCAAAGCCATGTCAGCCCATTATAGCTCTCCAAGGTATCTTTTAAAGGGATACAGTTAATCAAATAATATTATTATAAGAGAATATTGGAATATAATTTGATGGTTATTCTATGAATAAATGTGATGGTTATTTCCTGTTTATCTATGATGTCTACTTGATGTATATCCCTGATGGGATTCCATGTGTAAAGAAGAGTTATATAAAAATGATGCCTCAAGTTACCTACTTGTTTTATCTATAATTGCTATGGTTTTTTTGAATATCTTATGATTTAAGAAGGTAAATAAAATTATACATTAGTTCATATGGTTGAAAATTATAACTGTGTGTAAAATTTATTATGATATTTTAATTATTTAAAAGGAATATTTATTAGTTTCATTTTTTACTTTATAATTTATTATTTAATCTTTTATGAATGTCTTTTTTAGGAGAATGTAATTTATTGGGTAATAAAATTTTTATTTTGATCCTAATGTATATTTTGAAAAATTATATTTTTAAAAGTATTCACCGAATAACATTTTCTTTGTTTTTAGGTCCCTTAATTATTTTTTTGTGCTCATCCCATGTTCTAAAATGTTTTTCATAGGGATTCAGGATAGGTAATGGAATGGAATAAGTCATTTAGAAATTCTTGAATATTTTTCCAAAAAATAAATCATGTTTTATCATAAATGTTTTATATTGTGAAAAAATGAATACATAATAGAAGTTTCTAATTTTAAAAATATGGTTTTTATATAATAGTTATGACCTAATTATATAGAACTCTAAACCTAAAATATATTGCGATTAAAATAAAGTTATTTATAGTCTAACAACTGAATAATTTCTGTTTTTTATGGTCGGGTCCTTATTTTCGGTATCATAGATGGGTTTATATACATTTACGGGTTATGAAAATGATAATATAATACCCTTAAAAGACGTTAAATAAAGTCTATGTTGAAATGATATATCCATTTAATATTACAATATTGCTTCATCTGAACTATGATTGACCAGAATGGTTTTTACAGAGGTATTAGGGAAGCTATTTTAGGATCGAACCAAGAGGAATATATCCTTCCAATTCAAAAACATTTAATTTTTGGAATTGGAAATGAGTTGTTTTTTTCAATGATGGATAATTTAATTAAAACTATAAATGGTGGTGGTATCCATGAAATATAAAATCTAGATCTACCAAATAAAAATATTTCATAGTGGAAAATTTTATGAGGAAACACAATACATATTTCAGGGGGTCTTATGACCTTGTAGTAGATGATGGGTGAATTAAATAGCTAGAAAATATATTTTATTTCATGGGTTTTTCAGATAAAAAAAGTAACTCCTTTCATTAATCAATTGGAATGTGAAGATTATCGATGGTGATCATTGGTTAAGAATACCAAAGAAATAGATTATTTTGATGTAATGGAATTGGTAAAATTTAAGAATATTTTTCAAGATAAATATTTCCCTAAAATTGTATGGATCAGAATAGAGAAACAATATTTGGAAATGATGTAAAAAAATGAAGATTATATGGTCTCATATGAATAAAATGTCACAACATTGTCAATGTATATATCAAATTTTATTCATAATAGTAATATTAAAATTCATTTATTTTACTCAATGTTAAAAAAATGTTTTTAAAGGGATTAGGACACATAATAATATAAAATCTAAGAAAAAAAATCACTATGTCGAAATTGATGAGATGTAGTTTTCCAAAAATTATGCACCTCAAGATTAAATGAAAATAAATGATCAAGGTGAAATGAGACGAAGAAGAATCTAGCTAAGATTTATAGAGGCATAGTCCTATCATGATTCAAATATGGTACAATAAAGTTTAAGTAATTTTTGAATGTTTTTAGAAACTATTATCAATGTGGAATGGTGGGGAATAAGGCTTGTAAATGTAAGAAAAAATTTCAAGGTTGTGGTAAGAGAAGTTTCAATAATAAATATGTAAAGTGTATTAAATGTAGTGTGGTTATACATTATTTGTATACATGTCTAATGAAAGACATTAATGGTGAGAAAAAGTAATGCTTTAAACATAATTGTGTGTTTAAATTCATTAAAACAACCTCAGTAAATGATGGTCCATCAAATGTTGTAGTAGAATATAAGAAGATTTCATTATTTTTTGAAGATTTTCCTATTTTTTGGGTACCATCAGTTGAAGGTGAAGGGGATA
Organism: Viscum album; assembly: GCA_963277665.1. Lineage (NCBI taxonomy): Eukaryota > Viridiplantae > Streptophyta > Magnoliopsida > Santalales > Viscaceae > Viscum > Viscum album. The sequence goes on along the minus strand of OY728138.1, from coordinate 51,373,184 downwards.
AAATTGTAAAAAAAACATTCTAAACTAGAGAAAGTCAATATGAGTTAGTGGTTATTCACATTGTGTTTAAAAAGTTCCCATCGGTATATATGGATTGAATAAAATCTTCCATGAACATTTTGAAATGTTTACACTAATATTTATTAAGGATATCAAGATGGATTCAAAATATTTATAAGGATCATAAAAAACTAACGAATATTCTATTATTGGTTATATTTTCATTATTTGGAAACATATTTTATATGGAATTTATACATTTGAAAAACTATTTTAGTAGTGATAGTTTTTACAGAAATTCATTTAAGGGAATCTGATAATGGGATAAATATACCATTGGGTTAATATGATTTAGAGTGTGAAGAAATAATATTCATTTAATGTTATGTGATTTTTTGAAAATATGACGTATAGAAAACCATATACGTTAAAATTTTATGTGAGGATTAATATTATTTTAGGATTTTAAAAATATTTTATGTAATGTTATCTAAATTATATATTTTTAGTAAATATAAAAACCATAGGATGGGTGAAAACATGTCACAACTGGAAAGGATGCAGGGCATGAAACCACAATCAAAGGGAGACAATGGTAAATCACCAAACATTGACTAATGCAATGTCCTTGTTAGTATGGAGTTATTTTTATTTACATAAGTTATTTGACTGATAAAGGGTATGTTTATTTTTGGTATCCTATGTTTTATCGTATAAAAAATAATAAAGAAAACAAGGGATTCATTGATTATGTGATTCATGTTATTTTGGATGAAGATCACAATATGGGAAGCATATTGAATTAATGAAACATGAATAATATGATATTTTATTTAATAAATAAATGATGAATTATCTTCTGGAATGATTATATAATGTCGTTACGGTGACTTATATTATTTATGGAAATGATAATCATATCTCATAGACTATAGAAATTATATTTTTCATATGAGACATTATGAGTGGTAGATGTAATTCAGAGATAAATATTGAAAAATATGTGATCAAATATTTCTAATAATTAGATTTTAATCATAATATAGAATATTTTTTATGAACATTAAGAGTTGTTATTTATCAAACTATATTTGTTGATGCTATAGAGATTAATGTCGCATTTCATCATATCATGGTTTATTCCTTTTAGAAATTATCATATACTATGATAACAAATTTTTTAATTAGTTAGTTAATAAATACAATATTAATAACCTATTATCATTTTATGAAATTACTTAATCCATCAGATGATGTTTCCAGTAATTCATGCATGAAAAATCATCTTGAAAACTCGTCATTTTGAGAAGAAAATGAGATTATGGTGGAAATTGATTGAAATCGAAAATTTTAATTTTAAAGAGAATAAATTTACTTATTATTTTTGTAAATTAAGTTCTAAAATCTAGGAAAAGGTTCTTTAAATGAAAATATTATCCAATTAAATTCATTTCTAATGAATCAATGATATCTTCACCCATCAATTTTTTTTGATTATGTTGTCATTAAATTGGTATTGACCATGTTTTGTATAACCATATATTAGACATTAAGTGTAAATTGTATCTTCTATGTCCATTTATTCACTTCCTATCAACTTTTCCTACTTTAAATGCTAGTTATGTGTTTTTTCATATGACCTTCATACTTCCATTTTTTCTCTTCTTAGGTGGATATTTTGTTAACACTTTTTTCGATGTGGGATATCAAAAAAGGTATTCTGATAAGTCAAACCCTAGTTTACAACCCAATGATCATATTTTCAGAAAAAAAATGTGATAATTTAATATCTTGAAATTTTAAAATTTTGACATTATGTTCAATAATGTACAAGACACACAACATGAAGCTAAAAAGATCTATGAATTTTTTTTAAATAGGGTCATTCTATCATAGAAGTAAGATTCATGGGTATGAAATGTAATAAATACGAAGTGAAGTATTCAATAATGTCATAACTAATAAAAATTTAATGATTGATTATTTTTAAATAAGCATTAAATTTTTTGTAAATTACTTTTATTCTCCAAAAAGAAAATTTCTAAAATAAAATTTATATCTTTTTATGAGAAAATATTATAGTTAATGTACAGATATTTATTAAAATGTATTTTATAAAATTAGATTCTTGTTTAAAATAATATAATCAAATTTATACTATGGTCAAATTTTGATATTTGTTCTGAAAAGTTTTATTTTTCAGTGAAACGATAAAAATATTGATTTTTATTCAAAATAATATCCCATTTTCAATTAGTTAAAAGAAAAATATTTTTAAATATTCATAAAGTGTTATTAATTCATTTTGATTCAAAATAAATTAATTATGGTTTTTGAAATAATAGAATATAATATATAAAAATTTTATACTTAAAAGGGAATTTTTGGAAAACCCTTTTATTTTATGTTTTTCTAGTTTATTTTTATAGAAAATTATTTAAATTCTTTGTTTTGAATCATAAAAAATGGAATCTATAATCAGAACTATGAGTTAATTTGTTTTAAATAATTATCTATTATTTTTTTAATATGAATAGTAACATTAGCACTTTTTATTACTGCGATAAATGGTAAATCATGTAATTAATGTTAAAAAATTAAAGGATAAAGAGAATACTATTATCCTATGAATTAACTTAATTTTATTTTATGATTTCAATTCATCTGTAATCATCCAATATTTGGTTATATGGAATTTTTTTATTCATATATGATTATAACCATTATAATATTTTCTGTAATGAAAGTTCATAAATGTCACACTTTTGTTCTGAATAATTATAATATTATTTATATGGGTATATCTAGAGGGAATGTTTAGTTATAAACAATAGTTATATATAAAAATAATTTATCTTCATAAGTATAATTTTTTTAATTTGATTTTAATAGATAATTACCTTAAATTCTTTCACAATAATAATGTAGTAGTTATTTAATTACCTGAAAAAAAAATAAATGATTTTAAAAATATTTAAGGTAGTTAAATTCTAAAAACATAATTTGACTCCTGAATTTCCTAGTTAATACTAAAATGTTAGGGGTGCATTAAAATATATTATTTATATTTAATTATTTTTCCTTATGTTATAAAATTCAATGTAAATGAATAGTTATAAAATTGACATTGTTGATATTTTATGGTAATAATATTTTATTAAATTATATAAAATTAATAAAAATATTATATCTATTAATTTTATAATTATATGGTGTAAATTATCAACAATGATCCATTTATGGTCAATTTTACCATTTATAGTAATTATCTTGACCCTCAAAGAGTAATAAACCTTATTATAAGAGTTAGTGTGAAAAGGGTTAATGAATGTTTAAAACAAAAGTATAAGATAAATACGTGTTCTAAAATTGAACAGTTTTTTTGGATGATATTATTTGGACATAACCTCTAATTATATTATAATATTATTAAGTTTAATTTATTTCGACATCATATTAATTTTTATTAATTTAATATTATTAAAATTGCAAAAGTGTCCATCCCCTTTCTTATAAAAGGCCTCGTCTTTTTCTCATTTCATCACACAAAAAAAATAAATTTATTTAGAATATCTACTAATATAAGTTATTAACATCACACTAAAAATTATATTTGTCGTATTTTAGGTAGAATAAAAATGTTATAGGACTTAAGGTTTTAAGAAAATAAGATTTTTCAAAGAAGAGGCATATTTTTTAACTAAATGTTTCAGTTATATGTCTTCTTAAACCTCATTAAATTATTCATAACCATTATAAAATAATAAAATATGTATATTAAATATAGTGATATTTTTTTATCATAATTTCATAACCTATATCTATCTCCAACCACCACAAAATGGGAAAAGAATCAATTTTTCATGTGTATGGAGAACAACAGCCTCGCTAGCCCATTTAAATTGTTTTCCATCACCACCTATAACCACTGATTGTCATGATGTAATTAATTTTTATATATTATATTTATAAAAAATATCATTATTAACATATATTATAACATTTAACATCTTACCTTTACATTCACAGAAAAATGAAAATGATGTCTTTGAGTTTGTGTGGATTAACACCTCCATGAAGCGATGTGATTTGTTTTTCATGATCACATAACATGAATTATTTTTATAAGTATATATAAATATGTAATATGATATTTATGAAATAATTATAATTTTATAATGATAAATTAATACATACATTCTTATCATATTGATCATTGAAAAATGGAAACGTCATTCATGCATACATACGACCTATCATCTCAAGGATTATAACAAAGTTCATTTTTCATTATCATATTTAATTGATAGAATTAAAATTTTAATTAATGTCTAAAAATGTTAATTAAATCAGGATTATAATTATTTATATGACTTAATATTTAAATCGTTGACCATAGATAACATACCAATGTCAATTTGGACTTATGAACCAAATATCATTGAAACATCCATCATAAATTTAAATGATTAAGAAATCATTATAAAATGGTAAAAAGTGAGATAAATGGAATAATAAACCAAAAATAGGTTATAAATAAATTTAATAACTAACATTAGTTTATTATTCATGAATTTGAAGAATTTATGTGTCATGTCTGACTTAAGATAATGGAATTTATTTTAAAAATTCTCTTTTAATGTTTCCTTTAATAATCATTTTATTCCATGTAAATATTATTTCAAATTTGTTTTAAAAGTATTTATTTTGAAATTAAATATTTATAATCGAAATTTTATGTCAGATTTTACTTTCATTAAATATTATTCAAATGAAGCATTTTTATAATTATTTTAATTTCATTACAAAAAGAGGAAAACTATTTTCCATTTTAATATATTGGGAATAAAATAATTTTATGGATTCCATAACAATTATATGATGTTGAAATTTCATTATAATATTATATGTTCTATTAAATGAAAAAGTATTTTTTCCATTTATTATGGGAATTTTAGTTTCGAATATTGAGTTTTAAATAAAATGGACATTTGAATATCCATAAATTCTTTCTTATGGGAGAAAATTGTGTTATTATAATGAATTTCATTATATTTTATGATTATGTCATATTTATTATGAATTGGCAAGGATGATGAATGGTTCCATTAAAAATGAGGTATGGATGGAAATATTATAAACGTGGGAGGAGAGGTTCATTGATAAACCAAGGTTGGGTGATCTCATTATACCTATCCAATGCATTGGGTAAAGGGGAAGAGTTAACTAAATATGTTTATCCTAAGAGATTATGGGAATATTCTATGATGTATATTAAAAGTATATCCTTGATGGTTATTTCAAGTTTATCTATTATGGTTACTCCACTTATAACTGTGATGGGGTTTCCTTCTGTATGTAAGAGTGATATTAAAATTATTCCTCATGTCATCTATATATTTTGTCTATGATTTTATTGGGTTTTGTGTTAATATTATGATATCTCATGGTAATGTAATGTATATACTACATATTTTGTGTGAAAATTATAAGTTTTCAAAATATTTATTATGGGGCTTATATTTTTTCAATGGAAAGGTTATGTGTTTAATTTTTCCTTTATTATTTATTTGAAAAGTTTTTTCAAATTATTTTGGTAGAGAATGTCATTTCTAAAGAATGAACATATGTATTTTGAGGCCAATGTTTATTTTGAAATAGGAAAAATTCTTTATGTATTCATGGAATAATTATTTCTTTATTTATTTATTTTTATGTTCCTCATTGAGATTTCTATGTTCATACTGATTTCTAAAATGTTTTTTATATGGTCTATGGATGGGTAAGGGAAATGAAGAAGTCATGTAAAATGTCTCAAATATTTTTCATTAAAATAAACAATTTATTATCTAAAAAATTATACACTATGATAAATGGAGACCGATTAGAAGTTTCCACCTTGTTGAATATGACATTTTTATGTAAAAAGTATGACCTAATTCTCTAGAAAAGGGAATCTACAAGATATTTTGGAATGAAATAATTTCAATTCTATTATATAGACACTAGATTATTTTATTTTTAATGACTAATACCTTCATTTATAGTAATAAGAATATATAATATCATCCTTATATTCACACCTGAGGAGAAAGAGTTTTATTTTTAAGTGACTGTCACTTTGAATCCATTTATATTTTATTACTAAATAACTATTTATCAATCTAATTTAATATGGATAAATAATTCAAAAATAAATATTATAAAATATTTATTTTATTCCAATAAAATTAAAAGTTTCCCTTAAGTCACATTTCATTTAATTCATTGACATGGATTTGTAAATAATTTACCCCTACTCATACTACCATCTTCCAACCATTAAATATAACTGAGTAGGGTATCCACAATGAAAAAAAATATATCTTTATCCTAATAATGACTATAAAATAGTAGCATTATAAGATTTATATGATGAAATTATGTGGCATCAATCATATTCCAACATTTTATTTCATGTGTCCTAGAATATCGCAAAGATATCATAAGACACACACACACATGATCTCACGGTAATATTTATCTGGTGTGTTATAGAAGATACTAATAGAACAAGTTATTTTGATGGACTTATGAGATGCATCATTAAACTAACCACGCATCACTAGAATACAATGAGTATTTCCTTGTTGAAAATTATATATATTTATATATATTACATCGATTAAAGTAATTGTTTGGTTTGAGAGGTTGAAGATGATGGTGGGTGAATGTTTTTTTTCTAAATGCACAAGGGTAATTCTAAATATGGTGAATAATATCCACCTAAATTGATACAAAATTGTTTTATTGGACTCCCATACACTCATTCATATTTTGGGATATGACATTAGAAGCCAATGAAGACCCTCTAGATTCGGTGATCTCTGATGTCTTTTCATAAATGATCCCCATGAAAGAAGTGAAACACCCTACACCTATATTAGATACCATGAGACTACACTCCTACATGTCAGGATGATTCTATAACAAACCCATTATGATACCCTACACTGGGTTAATGATTTCATGGACCAATAGGTGGCTTTCTAGATCCCCATTAGTCATTAGGTTACCGGAGCCATTTGTTCTATACTAATTTTGAATAAATAACTATTCTTAAAAACCAATGAATAATTTTTTAGTCAGATATCAATGTATGTTTCCTATCTAATTTTCCATAACTTTTACAAGTTTTGTAATATAATCTAAACTATATTATAATAATTGTAATTTATTTAATTCTTCCAATTATATTAAAATTAAAATTTAATAATATAATTTATTATTCACTAATATATTTTCTATATTTTAAATATTCATACATATGATAATTGGTATGTAATACACTCCATTTATCATCGAATTCATAAATTTATTGTAGTTATTCTCATATTGATTTTGAATAAATATTTCTTATACCATAATAAATATTACATTCCCATTAAATTTAAAATAATCATTATTTATATTTATTAGTATAATTACCTATAATTATCATTTCCTTATATATATTTATTTAAAATTAATATTTTATATTCCACAACATGTATATTTCCCAAAAAAATATTATATTAATATTGTAATTTATAGTCATCCTTATATATATTTATTCCTTATTAATAAAATTATTTTATAATTATCATACATATATTAATTTTAATCTAATACATTGTATATAATCCTATTTCTATCTATAAAATTACATTCTAAATTTATATATTTATTTAAAATTAATATTTTATATGATATAATAAACTTTTTATCAATATTAGAATTTTTAATTATCATAAATTAATTCTAATTCTCCAATAATAAGTACACATATGGTTAGAGTATAAAAATGGTAATGTGAACATATTAAATATAACATCAATTTTAATAAAATTAGGTTTATACAATATTTCAAAAATAAATATAATTATATAGAAATTAATAATTCCATGACATGAACCTTCTTAAGTCCTTCAACTACAAGATATATATCTTGTTGATGTCACTATACACAATGATAATATTTTTCTTTTATTAAATACCAATGCATTATATCCTATTATTTCAATCGTGAAGATAAGTCCCATTTTCCATCTTATAAGAGGTATAAATATATTCTTCTTTGGTAGAGCTATCTTCAATGATTATTGTAATGACCCATTCTATAATCTTATTGTTTAATTATTTGTTATCTTCTGTAGTCTTATTGAACTATTTATGTTTTAATAATCATATCTCATTGTTATTGAATTTTTATATTCATATCTCATTGTAATTATATTTTAATCCATGGGTTTTATATAACACCCCCTTGATGATTCTTTATCAAACATGGAATCATAATATATATTAATGAAGGAGTTAGATTCAAATAAGAGGAAACTTGAGAAGATGTTCAAAATAACACTCATGGGAGAATGGTTACCTATTGATTAAATGATCATATAAAATAAGAAACCATATATAAGTAGTTTTTAAATTCGTGTTTATATTATATTTTATGAGTTTGGAAAATAATTTATGATCCAAGAGAGAGTGTAAAAAAATGTCATACTCAATATTAAAGAGCATGATATTAGTGAAGATAAAGCCCAAATGTATTTCTATTTAATTAGTGATAATTTAAAGACAGATATCAATTAGGTTTTAATGATTATATAATGGTTTAAGTCGATACATTTTATTTTATAGTAGAGATTCTTATACTTGATTTAAATGAAGTTAAAACACCCCTTTTCCTAGGAAAGATATTAACAGTAATGTTACGATCCTTCATTGATTTTCGTGGTGGGAAACTATATTTGAGTGATGGTAGTGAGATTTTTTTTTTCAATATTCATCTTCATAAGAATAGTTCTAATAAAAAGGATGAGTATTTAAGTGAATAAAACATGCTACAATTGAAGGATTCTTTGGAGATTGAAAAAAGGATAAAACTAGCTTCTATGAAGAAGGAATTAAGATGTGAAATTGAAATCATTATGTAGAATATGTGGTTGATTGAAAGGATTGAGTATTTTGGAGATGATTCAATTAAATATGAGTAAAAGTAATCCCCAATAAATCATTTATTCTATGATTTAATATTTTATTTCTTAAGGTCAAGTAAAACATGGTTGATTAGTTATATAATAGTGGATAAAATTCTACCTCAATGAAGAATGAATTTTATTTAATTGAAGGGAAATTAGACCCCTCTATGTGGATTACTTTTGACATTAACGATTCATTGGTAAAAAATAGGTATCTTCATTATAATATTATATTAATTGACAATAATAGATAATTTATAGCACAAAGACAATAAATAAAGAACTTTTTTATTTTATAACTGAATTTTTTATTACATTAGAATGATTTTTCTTAATTTAGGATATATCTTATGAATCATGTTTATAACGTAGGCTAAATCCCCCTTACTTTTGTGAGGCTAATTAGAATGGAAATTTTAGTTTCACATAGTTGTTTTTATTTTGAAGGTACATGATGATGTTGTAAAGAATAATTTTATTGGGGAATGGATAAAGGAAATATATTTATTATATATGGGAGTATTTTTTATATTTAATATATTTCCATTACATTCCCTACATTTTTTTCATATGATTTTTGAATTTAAAATAGTTTTCATTTCATAATTAAATTTTTTTATTTATTAGTGATCTACGATAAAGGAATACAATATTTACATATTTTAGATATAATTCATATAATATTTTATATATATAATGGGGGATTAATTAGTAGATAACAACATGAGAGTATTATATTTATTTATCATTATTTTGATATATTGATCTATTTATGGATATGAGATTCCTCTTACAATTTTTTTATGATTTCCTAAATATTATATCGATAATTTAGTTATCATTAATAATTCCATGATTTATATTCTAAAATATTATGTTTCTTATTCCTGATAAGGTTCTAAGACATCTTTTTTATATTTTTTCTTATACCTTATTTCATGTGATAAACATGGGGAATATTGATTACTAGAACATAAATTTATATAATTTTTAATATATGAAAAACATAAACAACATTAAGATGATTGGTGTATTTTTTAAATTATCCCTTTATATATTTTAGAAAAAACTTTAAATTGAATCTTTTTAAGACTATATAATCCAAGAATGATCAATATAGGGAAGAAAAATTACACAAATATTTTTTCCTTCCTACCCTGGCCTTGGTAATTTTTCATCATATACAATTAACTGTGTATGGGGGAGAGATTATATAACAGTTTGAATGTGTTGTTGTGTACTAATAAAGTTAATATATAAGGTCTTAAGATTATGTTTATGGGGGAGTGGTTCATATATCTCTGTTAATCATGCTTTTTTGACCACCATTTAAATAAAAAAAGAATAGAAAGGGAAAAATAATTATTGAAAGAAATATGAAAGTTGATTTCAAATAATATTATTATTTGAATTAATGTGTTCATAATATTATGTTTATTTTTGTGATCCTAGATGACGAGGTAGATTAATGTTGGTTTATATCACTTTTAGTGTACTTTTTCTAGATATTTTAATCATTATGAATAATTTTACATTAGATGTTATTCTCATTCTCAGCCTTAATTATACATTCCAACATTAATTAATTACCAAAACTCATTTTTAGAGTCATTTTAACTTTTATATAAGTAAATGTGATTAATTTTTAAATTTATCTTATTGAGGTGAAGGTTTGATGTTCTTTTCAAGCCTCATATTAAGATTCATGTTCCTATGTTATGGGGATAATTCTATTCAAAAGTACATCGAGTGATAATAGAAAAATTTCTAGTGAGTTTAATCACATAAGAATTCATCATAATAATATGTTGAAATTTTTTAATTAAATCTATGTGAAGTAACATAAATTTAAGAGGTAAATTAAATCTCATGGTTGATTTATTTTATTGAAAAATTTATAACTGAAAGATATTTATCATATGATTCACGAAATTTAATTTCCTTATTTACAATTTTTTTTTATGATGTTTAATCCTTGGTACGATGGTGGTATCATTTATTATTATTTGGATATTTTATATATTTGGGCATATAACAGTTTCTGTTTGGAAGGATTTGATAGCTCTAATCCATGCATAATTTTTATGGTTATATTTTCAATTAATTAAAATTAATTATTTCTTAAATATTTTTTTAATTTCTAAATGGAAGAAATTAAATGAATATTAATTTAGTATATTTTGGATAATAAAAAGAAGAAATTATAATTTTTCATTTGGAGTTGGGAAATTTGAAAAATTCCCTTATAAGGGGACTTATTTGTAAGAGTTTTTTTTGGAATGAAAAATAGAGAGAGAGTGATATTATTGGACGGATATATAAGAAAATTTATTCAATTGAGTAGAAAAGAGAGGAAATACCATTCTAACAGTACCACATAAAAGCCATCCAATGTTGAAATATTTTCAATAGTGGTGCGACCATGCTTCTAGTTTAATTGAATAACTCAATAGGGTTCGATGATTAGGCATTAGAGGGATCATGTCTATAGTATGGTTCAAAATAGTGGTTAGAGGAGATCCAATTGTGTAGGTAAGAACCATGGGATGATAGAGTTCATGTGATACCATGATATATATTATAATGCCTCCATGAGTAAAATTACAAAACTAATGTGGGAAAATAAGAATATATACACTATTGAAAATGTGAAATTCATGTGAATTAAAATTTAATGGTTTTGTCAGAAGTTCCTAATTCATGTATAGTAGTGAGATACCTCTACAAATGTAATTATTTTTCCACAATATAAAAATTCCATGGTATATTTGCTGTTATTTACTAGAGGTTTAATTGGTTCTCAACATTCCCATGGTTTTTATGACTTGAGATCCCAGTAGTCCATGTAGGTGAACATTGAATTACAATTCACACTAATGTAAAGGGTATTATATCTCATCTAACATGTGATTATAAAAAGAGTAAATGAAATTATGGGTAAAAATATATTGTATTATATTCAAGAGTATAAGATTTAATGGAGATTTTCCTTTTAAAAATGTGTAATAATATGGATTCATGCCACATCTATTATTTTTTCCAATTAGTTTATAGATGTCTGAGGTTATATTAGAACATTCAAGTCACTAATGTGCCTTGATGGATGAGTTATATCCACGAGTATGAAATAAGGTGATAAAAAATTGATATTATTATGATTCTAATTAATATCATGAACATGTCTCTTTATGCAGATGATTGGTTTTTTTATGATAGGTTTGATGGGTTTTTGATGAATAAAGGAGATATGTTCATAATTTGATTGTATGGTGTTGAGATGTGTTTTTTCAGAGGATTTTTAGGAAGCTATTATGGTGTGGAGTGTCATGTCATAAATAACGATTTCATGTAATAATGATTATATCTACAATAGATATATTTTTTGGTGAATCCCTAAATGTTCATTATTCATAAAGATAAATTTAAGTGGGAAAGTGTGGATATTGTTCATTGTAATGGCCACCTATCTTATTTGAAGTATCATTTACCTTTAATATGGAAATATACAAGATTATATTTTGTAATTGATAGAATTGTGAATTAAGGTTATCTACCTAAAAATAAAAGATGACATTTTATGGTCTTGATGTTTCGATCTAGACGAGTCATGTTTGGACCATCAAGACAACCTTTGTATGAAATTCTCTATTTTAATTATTATATGTCATTTAGTTTTTTTTTATCATATCACGATTAGAATTATGGTTGATATATTATAGTTCCATGTAAGTAATAATGCTATATTTTTCAGGTGTTTTATTTTTTTAATGAATTAGTCTTGAGAATTTAATTTTACATATTTTATATCTATTATTCATTCTCTTTGTTATGACCATTATATTTTGAGTGAGGAAGTGTTCTCTAGTGAAATTCCAACTACTAATACTCATTTATAAAATAATTTTTGGTTATATATATATTTTAGCTATTATTATTTTAACTATTATACCTAATTAATCGAAGTAATTGATGATAAAAATGTATTTATTTTTTATTTAAGGAGTGACGATAGAGACAAAATAATGTGTCAGTTTTAATTATTACCACTACATGTCTAGTTATTTATTCATTTCCTTTATTTAGTGCCTAAAAATAAATTTTCAAATGCTTTATCTGTATCTAATGATTAATGTGTTTATTATGTTTAATTACAATGTTTGGATTTCATCTAAGTGTACCTAGAAATTATCTATATAAACTTGACCTCAAACCAAACTTACTAAACCAATTGTATTCAGTATATTAGAAAAGTGTAATATAAATAACTAACATAATTAACCTTAGGAATTAATGATACTCAGTGAGATGGTAAATCCCCTTTAACATGGATTTTGAAACAAAAATAGTATAAAAGGAAATAGTCACCATGATTTTGGGATTAACTCTAAACCCAAGAAAAATAAAATTTATGCTTTCTATGTCGATATTCCAAATCAAATATAAGAGTAAATATTTTTCAAATTTTTAAAACACATTGGGTATGAAATAAATATTTTTAAAGAGCTTACTCATGAATAAATTTTTCCTTCAATTTAGGTCACTTATTCATATAAGGTATTTATACATAATGTCCCCTTTTTATGTTTATTTTTATAGTAATAAGATAAAAAAATGTTGTTTAAGAAGTTTTTCATAATTTCTATATACACAGGAAGATGAAATCCCATAATTTAGAGCCTCGTGTCAAAGGATGAATATAATGAGAAAAATAAAAAACTAAAAATACATCATTACACTATTGTGAATTGGTCTGTTGAATGATCTAATAAATTTATTCATTTATAAAATATATATTTTTCAAATCAAGTATCATCATATTATGAAATTTTATATTCAATTACTATCAAGACCTATTAATTCTATATTATTAGTTCATTCTTTCTCTTTTCTATGACTCCAACATGATTGATGCATCCACAACTACATCCTCAACAACCACCAAGTCTCATAATTGTTTTTCTATAGACACTACCTAGTCTTCCATCAAATTTATGAGTCAATATTCCTATTCAATTAGATATTTCCATATTATAGATAATTATAATAACATATAATATCATGAAGCAATATATTATATGATAATAACCTTTATCCATGCCTCTATTAATTACTTATAAGTGATTATTTTTCTTAATATAGAGAATAGTTCATTATAATTGAATCAACAAATATTTATTCATAGAAAGATATATCAAATATGTATATTATTACTAATCTTCTCATCCAAATGTGTCAAGTGGTAAGAGCATAAGTGTCTCATCATTTCCTTAATCTCATTATCTTGTTCCCTTTGGAAGATTATCGATCAAATTCGACGTCATATTCTAATGTTGGATCTTACCCATTGACATGGTAACTAATGTAATGCATTTTTTTATACATCGATGTGGTTAGTACTTTAACTATTATTATAAATACATTCAACTTACTAGATAAAATATCATCAAAAAAATGTTATTATTATAATAGTGTTAATAGTGACATCACTAAAAAATGAATCATGAATATATTAGGTTATAAGTGTAATATACCACCTCGATGTGGCCATTCTAGAAAAGCAACATCTCACATGGCCATAGGTAAACTCTTCAATCAATAATGGTTAATGAATATTTCCAAGTGTAAAATGATATAACTTAGGTAATGATTTACTAAATAATATTCAATCATCGAAATAATAACCATGTAAATAGTAAAACATAAATAAGATTAAAAATATTGATACAAACCTAAATAAAGTTGTGATAAAACCCCATAAAAGGTTAATATATATAATAAAACCTAACAAGACATCAAAAATGAATCTCTGGTGCTACAATTTGGCCAATAAAACTGAAATATTGATAAATGTAATGACATAACAACCTACCTACAACATTAATCATATAATCTACATAGAAATGAGACTTTTAAGTACACAAAGCGAGAATTAAATCATCATTAGATTCCAACAAAACAACATACACCAATTAGAGTTTACCACAATCATATAAAAAAGTTATTAATTAATTTAATTATTGAATGATATCATTTAATGAATTATATTATAGTATTAAGTTTTATTTATGTATCCTAAATAAATTAATAAATACTTTGGAAAATTATAGGGTAATCTCTGATATCAAACATATAAAAATTTGGCCAAACAACTGGGTCTTATATGTATTATTCAAAAATAATGGAATATGATAATCCTCAATCCTAACATAAGGTGAAAAACAGACAAATGGTACATATATAATTATCTCATGTTTGAGCATAACCCATGGATCCCTAAAAGTATCCAAATTCACCCCACTTACATAATAAGTGAATAATTTTAGGATATAAAAAACAAAAATTTAATTATATATTAAAAATGCACAAATTATCCAAAATTTAACCAACCAAAAATAGAAAATAATTTTTTAATTATTGATATAAACATTCAATTCCCAATCATACATTTCATGTATTAATATAATAATTCTAGGAAACACATTCCATGTTTAAATAACCAATTTAAATCCCCTTAAGTCAACATTTTCCATTTAACAACCACCGAAAAAATGTTTCCCTTTTTTCATGCCAAAAACATTTTCCCAATGTAAACACCTATAAATATAATTCACATTGAAACACATAACCTTTAATATTTTATTCTATAAAACCCATTACAAATTTTTCTAATTAATTAAAATATGTTTCAAACAATACATGTTCTTGATTATATAAAAACAAATAAATTAATTCAAAAAAACAAAAACTAAACAATTAAAAATAATAAAATTAATCTACATAAATTAATTTCTACTCATATATCAAATGTATTATTTTTTATATTATAAAAAAAATTAGAAGAAAAAAACATAAAAAATATTTTTTAATATGAAACAAATCAATATTAATTAGATGAAAATTTTAAATTAAAATTCATAATTTTATCTGACATATCACTAATATATTGGATATTTTATATTAATAAAATTAGTTTTCCCATCCATGAAATAAATTTATAAAATATATCAACCATATAATAATTTATGTTAAATCATTTTAGTACATCTGAACTCAATTTTCCTAACATAAGGATAAAATATTTAATCCCTAGAAAAATAAAAATTTCCTATATAATAACATTATTAAAAGTTAAATAATTAAATAAGTAAGTTACCTTAGATGGAATAATTAAATCACACCAATGATGGAGGATTAATACTCCCTATAATATAATAAATCCTCAATTTTCCGAAACTAGATGTGTTTTAAGTGATTATAGTGAAAGAAAAAAACGAAACATGATTTCATCCCAGAAATAGATTATAATTTTAATGATATTACCATTACGAGTTCAATACATCCAATAGATCCCAATTCCTCTAATAAACAACAGAGAATTCACTCAATGAAAGAAGAGAAGGGGGAATGAGAGTTGAAAGAGAGGATACATTAATTAATTGGTCCCATTGAAAATCATAAAAAAAACGATGTAACAAAATTATACAAATATAAATTAAATTAATATTATCATAATTAACATGTTAAAAAAATAACCATGAAGAACATCAAGTACTGGTTTATTGAAACTAACCTCTCGGGTAGTTGTCAGCTACTTAATGTCTATACACTAGCTACATGATAGTTTCTCTAAAATAATATGAAATATATCCTTCTAAATTTTAATTGATGCACTATAACTATGTAACAACCTCAAAATTTAGTTTAAAATGATACTATTTTGGATAACTTTCTTGACCAAAAACACAATGCTTCAAACTAACTGCATTATACTATAAAATAGTATTATTTTAATGGGATTTAAATAACACTACCACTATATTAGAAATATGAATAGGAATAACCCAAAAAAATATAGATTTTTTAAAATAATTCAAATGTATTGATTTATTTATAATAATTATGTACTTAATTTTCAATAATTTTATTTTTTAAAATTTTTCTTTTCGTCACAAATGGTTTTTATATTTTCATTCCATTGAAATTATATGTAATTTATAACATTTTGGAGTACTATATTTTAGTAAATTAATATAATTCATGAAATCATCATGTTAATATTATATTAGGTTAAATTGTTATATATTATTCACAAAAGGTTTGTTTTTTGAGGGAATAGTAAATATACTGATTGTATAAAAATAATCCTTTTTCATTAATTAATGTAATATAAAAGCCTGATTGGGTTTGTAATTAAATTATAATGTAACATAAGTATCCATAAATTATATATAATCTAATTATTTAAATAATAATTATCATTATACTGAATTATTATTAAAAGTTATTTTTTTGGATAAAACACGTTTTTTCAAAAAAAAATTATATGTGCAGTTTATTTTTATAATAATATATAAATTTTCATAATAAAATGTATAGATTATATACTCATTAAAAGTATATAACATTATTTTTATGAGTTTTTACACAACATGTAATGAAATAGTTTTAGTTTGAAGCTTAAAATTGCATATTTATAAAAAGGGGTTTCATAGAGTATTGAACGCTTATCTAAAATAAAATCCCACCACATATATAAATTTTATTGGGTAAAATGGATTCCATATTTTAAACTTGAATAATTAATATAATTTAATATATTTTTATTCAAAATTTTACCATAAAATATAGTCACACCACTAATATTTGTTTACCACGATTAAGGTTAAAACATGATTACTGAGGGATTAAACTATGTTATAAGGGTATAGATGCAATGAAATCTGGTATAATTGCTAATTTTTAATGATATTTATATATTAAATTATTTTATATTTGAGATATTTGCCATTTTTTACTCTCTCGTGAATGTTACCCTATAACATTGAGATATTTTATGTAATTCCATGTTTGTCTCTCCCCTCACTTGTAAAAGGGAACCTCTTATCCTCGTTTATTTAAAATATTTTAAGAATATAATATAGAAAATAACTGAAAAACATTATTAGATCCCGTAAATTCATTATTGAGCTACTTTTATTACTCTAAGAAAACCCTATAATGGCTTAAGGTTTGAGCCAAAAGAAGTCTCTTAATGAATATGTATTCATTTTACTGGACTCTTTCAAGGTTTATATATTTTTTATCTCATATAAAAATAATTTACCTATGTTAAAATGATTAATTTAGATTCATAAATATATTAATATATTGTTATGATGATGGTAAAACTATTTTACACTTGTCCTTTTATCAAATAAGAATCAAATGTATCGCTCATGCATACGTGTGGACTACCTCTTCCACGTTGCAATATGATTTATTTTCCATCAATATTCTATGGTTGGTTATTAATATTTATTAAAGTTTAATATATTATATTTATGAAATAATTACGATTATAAAAGTATAATATCGTGTCTCTCTGCTTACCATCCCATCTATTGGAAATCAATAACACTGCTCGTGTGTATGTTTGGACTACTACATCCACAAAGTGAAATGATTCATTTCTCATTTCTGTATTACATGGATGATAATAAGGACATATTTAATTAATATATATGAAATTAATATAAAATTTATTCTAAAATATTGAAATATTATTTTCTTTTGTTACACCCATCAAGAAGTAGAAACATCACTTGTGATTACATACGAACTATCATCTTCACGAAGTGATATAATTCATTTTTCAGAAAACATTTATAACAATAGTTATAAAATTATAAATAATGAATAAATATTATAATTATGAAATGATTAATATTCTAGATATTATTCAACAATTATCAATGTTCATGGACCATAACTATCAATCTAAATCATACATGAAAAACAAAACAAATATCACCTTGAAACAAGGATTTTAATAATTATGTAATAATAGATGGTTATTTAAAGGTTATAAGTGGATAATTTATCAAATTATATGTGTTTAAATTATTCTTCTATAAAATTATAATAAATTCAAATTTATTATATACGAGTTTATATCAGTTATAAATCAAGTCATGCATAATGTAAGGGTTATTCATCTCAATATCGTTTCATTGAGTCATGTTTATTGTTATGTACCGAATAATGTTAATTAGGTTAATATAAAAACACTTTTACATGTTATATCACATATAATAATTAATTTATAGTATTTAAATGTACAATTAAACATATTTCATCCCTTTTGTTTTAATTTTTAATTCTCATAAATTATAAGCATTTATCTTTTAAAATGACTTTTTGGGACAAATGTTATTTTATAGATCGATATTTTTTTATGAGGTTTATATAATTATAAATTTATATTTTATATCATAAATATTCTAATTTTCATGGTATTTAATGTTTCAGTTGATATTATTTAGGACATAGGACTTACGAATCAAAAAGTTACCAAAGTAGTAATAGTATTACGTTAATATCTCTTTTTTACTTGGGATGTTTCTTGTTAAATTTTAAATAGTGAAATTATATGATATATATAGATTAAATAGAATTAATTTTATTAAAAGTTTGTAATTTATGTTTATTACATGTTTCCTTTCATTTTTTTCACATCATGTACTCAAGGGACCTAAAGAATATTTTAATGTGAACCTGAATTTATTGATCTCGTGGATGGATAATGTTTTTCATTCTTATCAATATTTTATTAAAAATTATTTAATAATGTTCTTAAAATTCCCTAATTATTGTATAAGGTAATTTTACCCATTTTTAAATTTAAATATTTTTTAAATGGAATCTTTTTTTGTTTTCCCCATAGAGGTACTTTTGAGTTACTATAAAAAAATGTGAAAGGAATAATTTTTTTAATATGCACTGCCTCAATGAATTTCACTACCATCACGACTTTATTTTTCTTCAATGATTTCTTCATATGTTATCATGGAAAATTTCAATTAAAATTTTTTCATTAATATTTTTTTTATAAACTATATTTGAAATAATTTTTTTCATATTGATAACGGTAATTTGTTCAAAAAATATTATTGTAATATTTTAAATATATTTTAATCTATAACAAAAGACATGGATGTTTCTTATGATTCAATCAGAATATGATCCAATTTTATATATTTCGTATTTCTCTATATATTTAATGTTTATTATGATGAGAAATTAATGAATCCTATTTTCATTTCCATGGGTTATGTTTTGATGTAATGATAAATGATTTTACAATCTTGTGGAATATATATGAATGAATTTGGATTATATAATGTATGGTTTCATTATATCAGTCTGTTGAATTATGAAATGAATAATGTTATATCGTATAAAAGGTTAAATTATTTGTTAACCCAATCCTTGAATAAAGTACATGAGAGGAGATCCTAATCCCAGAAGATAATACATGGGTAGTTATCCAAACCCCGATGTAGGTACATGGGTGGGTAGCCAAAGAATAACCCATAATTAGTGTATTTTTGGGTAGTTTTCAAATAATATTTTTTTCATTATTATTTTTACACACATTATTCCACTTTCTTATGACATGTTCTTTATGAGAATGGTATATTCTAATGTCTCTAGATCTTTGATTCTATTATAATTAATTTTTTAGGAACTGCCAAATCATTATGACATGTGTCACATTTACGATCTATACATTGTTAGGTATGGTTTTCTAATGTGAAGATCATTTAATCATACAATTATTCTCATATTATGATTACTTATTATAATTTAGATATATCTCCCATGTCTACCCATACTGTACATTTGAGCTCAACTTTTTATAGATTTCCTTTAAAAAGGTTATGAAGAAACTTTTTATGTGTGATATATCTAAGGAAGTTGGGGGCTTTCCTGAATAGAAATTGATCCCCATAATCCTACATCAGACCTAGGTTCAAGTCAAGGTGGGAGAGAATTTCCACTAAAAGGTTGTGGCACATGTAGACCATGATGCAAGAAGGCAGTGATCTGGCTACGACATTGGCAGATGGTGACATAGGAATGATGCAGGCTTGACGCTGCATTACTGTGATGTATACATGAGGAATATATAAGTTAACATAAGAATTATGTATTCATGACCCTATACATGGACTTTATACCTTTTTTGGGCCTTAAGGATAGTTTTTGGAAATTCGCGTCATGAAATGTGCTTCATTTTTATAGGGCATTCATGACATGTGCTAAATATATATGGCTTATTCGGTGGTCTATCCCTAGTGGGGCAATGTCCTTCCATTTTAGCCTTTGTGTGTTTTGTGTTTTTTTGTAATGTAATTTTACCCCGAACACCTAATATATATGATATGTCTAATAAGGGATCTAATTATGAAAAACAATGTTAAAGATGATGAAAATATTTTATGTACCAGTTATTCATCTATCCAAAAGATTAAAAATAAAATATGTTTGCAATTTTTCTTATTTTATGTAATGATGTGTAATGAATATTCCTCTCATAAGATATGATATCTAGGTATGAAAAATTTCTGTTTCTATAGTTGGTATCAGAGAATGTTTTTTTATTTTTAGAAACAAAAATGATGTTAATATAGTGATAACCCTTTGTGTAAGCCTACTAATAACAGAACAAAATATTATTTCTTGAAGAATATAGTGTTCTTTTCATATAAAATATATCCCTATCCAGATTATAGAAAGTGGATGTGGTTATAACATGAATGAACTATGGTATAAAAACTCTGAATTACATGAATTGGCTATTAAATTTATCATCAGTGGTGCATGATGAGTGCCTTGCGAGAAAATACCTAGTGGGTATTCTTAGGTTAATTTATATATTCTCTATTATTCATTATAAAGTATTTAAATAGATAATGACAATAAAGAACAAGGATAAACATATGGTTCCATTCATTAAAAAGTGGTCATGATTTAATCAACCATTGAAATATTTGTAATGATTATATGAATATGAAGTATGATTATTTTGGAGCACACTACTCTTTTTTTACATAATTCCTAGAACAAATATTAATCATGATAACACTAGATTTGACAGACAATGCAGTGGTTCTCCCCATGAGAATAAAAATGGAATTAGATACGAAATAGTAAATATAGTTATTATTCCTAATAAACTATCTTGATATATAATTAAAAATTAGAACATATGTTAGTTTTTAGATGAAAAATATAAGATAAAAACGAAGTTTTAAAATGACCAATGAAAAAAAGGAGATACAGATTCCTCCATGTAGAGAATATGGAAAGAATCACATAGGGAATTGTTTCAATGTAATGATAATATGTTTTATGTGTGGAAAGAATGGTATGGATCAAGTTAATTTTGAGTAAAATGAATACTTTTGTTAATGAAACATATTATAATAATGGTTTCCATAAGGTATCTTTGATTGTTGAATTTTTTAAAATTTTAATGTATGTACATTATGAATTTGATTTTCTAGGGGGAAATCAAGAGAGGTGGATCAACATGTTTGTTTGAGTAAAGGTTTTACTATTGATGATAAAGATACTATTAATTACATATGAATGTTATGTGTTATTTTAACATTATTACTCATGTTAAAATTAACAAAAATTATTAGATTGAGGTTAATGAATCTTAAGGAATGATTCATATTTCATAATGTAGGAATGATGTTGTTCAGAATATGATAATGAATCCTGATTTATGATTTAGGACAGAAGCGGACATGTTGATGTTTATATGGATTGATATTCAAGAATAATGTTGTAAATGGGTTTTATCAATGATATTCTAGTAATAATAATCACGAAACATATATGGATTGTTCTGTATTATTTTTGATTAATGTATTTTCATGTATATGTTCAATGGTATTGATAATCTAGAAATGTTATTTAGTGGTATGGTTGTATTTTTTTGAAAACATATGATTGAGGGATAACTAACCCATTATATATTCCCGATTTCGAGGTGATAATGTTTAGATATTATGAAGAGATGAAAGATATTGAAAAATAAAATTAGATACTATTGGTGACCTTGAAATTGATTGGTGATCTAATAAAAAAATTTATTATAATATATTGTATGATGGTTATTTAATTTGCACATTTGTCAAATATATCCTATAATATATGATTTTACAAAATAAATAAGGATATAGTTAATTTTTGCAAGTATTTATATTTTCATTGAGGCTTTATGGTGATTTAGGTCATCGGACTGTGTTAAGAGAAAATATGATCAATGTACTCGCATGTTTGGTATGTGACATTAATAATTACTTTATATATTATAGGGATTAAAGTTATATTGATTTTTGAAATTTACCAAACTTAATTTACAAAATTATTGGGTTTTTAATTTTGCCAAACATAATTTGGAGGGGTCTTATGGTTAACTATTTGTTAAAGGTTTTATGTTTATTTCTTGATTTTATTACTAAGGTTTTATAAATTACTGTATTATTTCATAATATGAATATTTATACATATTAGATAAATTATGGTAACCTCTTTTTATTTGGTAAATATCTTGATATTGAATGGATTAATTGTGATTATTTTATCTCAATATTTTTATAAGTTAATTTTAGTGCTTCAGTCTTGAAAATTCATCATCATTATTCATTTCATTGAGAATTGAAGTAAAAATTGATCAAATAAAAACTAAATGATTAAATATATATTATTAAATCAAATTAAACAATGTAATTATATTTTTTAATGCTCTTTATGTTGATAGTGAATGTGTACCTCAACTATAGGAAAAGGATTTTGGAATAATAATATATTCATTTTAAATTTATTATTTATGAATTGTTGGTCTTCATCACCCCTTAGTGATTTATGGTTTTGGGGTCATTAAATTTATCATGAATCTTTACTGTATCACTATATATTATTCTTTAGAAATTACATTTCCCCTATATGTCCATATTTGTACCACCTTTTAATATTCTCCTTATATGATAGCCTGATTATATTTTATTTTAGGAAAGCATTTTATATCCCACTTCAGATTTTCAAAAGATGTTTTATTATCCCTTTCTATTATTTGGGTTTAAAATAAAATTATTTTCAATTATTGAACACTTTATAATTAAGATAAGAATTTCTGGGATGTTATTTTTTGAATTAGGGTAAATTTTACATAGTATAATTATATCTTTAAAAATAATACTATTCCATAAATATTTTTTTACATGAAATACTAAGAATTAAATAATATGAAATATAGTATCAAATTTTTATTATTTACATGTGGATATAGTGAGATAGATTTTAAATTGGTTGTATAAATAAAAAAACCACATTATGAAAAAATATTTAAAAGGTTTTACATAAGAAAAATTTATTAATTAATGTATAATAAATATGTACTAATTTTTTGTAGTCATTTTTTATTTACAGATATGTTCTCTTCAACATGTTATTTAAAACATTTTTTATGTTAAAATTATAATTTATTTCTTACATTTTATGAAATTTAATATTGGTGAAATTAATATTATTTATGATATAATAATATTAATATTATGTTAGGGTGAGTTTTTGTGAAATTATTGAATTTTTATTTTTTAGTTAATAGTTAAAACACAAATTATTATAAAACTATCATTTCTTTTCATTTAATAAATTAATTGAAATATAATATTATGTTATTCTGTATATATTAATTTCAATTAATTAAACATTAATTATAAATTTATTATATTTTTTAAAATGGTTTGAGGGTGAATCATTATTTATTAAGACAGAAAAAGGATGTATCCACTTAAACTGGGGTGAGGAGGAACCCAATACATGACATGTAGGCCCAAAGACACATGTTCTAGAAATTGATCTAGGGGATCCAAATATATGTATTACCTTATATTAACATTAATCCAGTGATGAACTGAAGGTCTGAGCAGAAGTAAAAAACATGAAAATCACTGTAAAAATGTCTCGCCACCTCTCAAGCCACAGAATCTGCACATGTGTGACCAATAAAGGATAATGTGTTTACACCTCTATTAAGAGCTGCAATATACCTGACCAACACAATTAGGTAGTCTAATCACCTATCCCACATTGAAATGTGGGGGAGTATTTGGCGATGGGTTCTATCACACCCATCACTCTTTTGAGCCACCCATATGATCATGCTTGTGCGACTGTAGAAGCATAAACATGATGCTCAAAAAAATCCAACTGAAAATCATTGTTGAGATTCTTGAGAATGGGTGACCATAACTTCCTAAATGGGGAAGATAGATGGATGAAAATGGATCAAATGAAACGAATCCCTCGTTGTGGTCACCCACCCATGAGCACATTCACAATGTGTATAACTTATAATGAAATGCGGTGAGGCGTAATCTGTAAATCAATAAGATACCTGCCACACTAATGTGTAAAGGAGGCCCCAAACCTAAAGACACAATACAAATGTCCAAAATAACGAGATGTTGGAAGAATACCAAATTAGGTAGAATATAGTGGTCTTATTCCACAAATTATCAAATATAAATCTTCCAGAACCATAAATCAACATTCATCATTACATGGAGAAACTTCACTGATTCCACAAGTAGCCACATGCACCACTAGAATTACAGATGCCAACCATCATCCTAACCCAGAGCGAAGCTTGGGTCATCGTAGTTTCCCATCCAGAAGCACATATTCCCCATTCTCTACTACCACCAGCAACAAACTACCCTATCAAAACCCCCATCCGGATATTGAATACACACTACCCCACATAATGGACACTAATTAAAATATCCCACGCTAGTAACCATCACGAAATAAATTGAGATCCAACAATATTTGTATGATGAAGTGCAACTGTGAGAACACCAGTGAAACCTCCATTTTCTATCCCCAATAACAATGCCACTGCAAACTATTAACCATAACCATAATGGTCATATAAAATCCTTATGATGAAGTGTGACTAATTTTCTATATGGTGTCTAAGATCTTAGCCAAGAGAGCTCAAAGAAACTACTATAACACATGTGATAAATTAACCACTGAGGAAGTCAAATTAATTCATTAAAAAGATTTAATATCAGAAGCAAGAAAGAAACATACTCCAGATATGGTAAGGGAGGTGGTGGTTGGAGAGGAACATTTATGAACATTGAACCCAACATCACAACATTAGTGTCAACAAAAGCAAACAGTCTAAGCAAGGAGCGAGGAGAATCCCTATACACCTAGGATGAAGTGCTAGTGGGTGTATGAATGAATCCATCAAGTATGAAATAATATATTTAATTATATATTAATTATAATTATACTTTATTTTGTTTTATGTTCACTATTTTTCTTAAAAAAATTTCTTCTAAAAAATATTTTTATGTTTGAAATATGATTTTATCATTTTAAATAAAATTAATTCCCATCAATTAACTATATTAATGATAATAATTGATTATATTATAAATATAATATTTTAACATTAATTTTTTTATTTTTACATGATAATAGATATCAATAAATTCTGTTTTGCGCTTAAAAATGCATTTATAAAAAAACATGTTTCTGATGTATTTTGTATGCTTATATAAAATTAAATTATTCCACTAATATAAACTGAATATGGTAAATTGGATTCCAAATTTTGAATCCACATAAATAATATAATTTAATATTGTTAACTTAAATTTTTTATAATTAATTTCAAAATAGTAAAACATTGTTAATATGGTTATAGTTAAAATGGGTTTACATTGATATTCTTGGATGTTATTATGATAATTTAACACTTTTCCACCCCCTGTTCATCTAATAGTTAATAAAATTATTGATCGTGGACAAAAACTCTTGAACCAAAGGGTGGGTACAGATAGTCACCACTACTCCTCAGCTCCAGCCGTCCGCTCGGTGTATGTCCCATCCAGTGATCCACCTTTAGGTACCGTCCAGCTCCACGAGATCCTACCTCAATCAGCGTTGTCCGTCGTCTGCATCCAACACATCGTAGTGGGGGCATAACCCATGAAGGGGTGAGTATACGCTACTCAGAAGGGACCCTCAGACCCCCAGAAGTTCTCCCAGAATCCATGAAGGATAAACCAAAAAGTAAAGTTACAATAACTAAGTAAAAACCAACTCTACTTTGGTATATTCCCACACATATACCTAAGTCATCAATTCCAGTTCGTCTCCAACATTCGATCCCATGTTCGATCTAGTCCACACAGGATAGCACAATCCAATCCAAATAGGATAACACAACCCAATCAAAACAGGATTCAAAAAAATTATATCGAAGATAATGATTGGAAGTCAAGACTCAGCTCACATAGGTATACATTTTGTAAGAAGATACAGATGATCAGATGTAGCCACTGATTCATCTAAGCTGTCGGACCCACGTAGGATACAAGGCCAACTAAGCTGTCAGACAAACAAAGGATAGAAGACCAGCTACTCTGTCGGACCCACATATGGTACAAGTACAGAGTCAAATACTACACTAAGCTGTCAGACCCACATAGGATACAAGACCAGCTAAGCTGTCAGACCCACAAAGGATACAAGACTAGCTACTATGCCGGACCCACATAGGATACAAGTTAATAGTCATATACTGCTGCACCATCATAGGATACAAGAACAATAGTCATCGCAGTCGATCCCACGGAGGATTCCAGTATGGTCGTCATCACTGTTGAACCCACGGAGGATCCTAGTACAGTCGTCATCGTCGTCGCAGTCGCAGCCATCTCTAGGGTTCCCTCACACAGCACGATCGATTCCGGGAGGGTCTGCTCCCTGAGACAAGGTGGATCGATACATCAAACGAAACGATGTCTGGAGTTGATGTATTCCAAAGTTCCGTCTCATCAAATGGAACTCAACGTGATAGACGGCGCGTCAATCAGACGCCCGGCCTGAGAGTTATTGGCTTTTTTCGTCCCAGGGGCCCGGTTGGTTTTTAAGTCAAAACCAACACGACCATTCTCCAACTGCGACCAAACCACTATCATAGTAATCCAATAGATCTGTCTCACTAATATAATTCCATCAATGTCGATGGCACATCAATCGGATGTCCGGAGAACAAGTTATAAGTGTTTTTGCTCCGAGGGCCTCGTTGGTACTGTGTTCGAACCAACCATTCATACTCAAAGTTCTCCGAAACCTTGATTGTAATATTCCGAAATGACCATCTCGATCCAAGGATCTCTACGAAACTGATGGTGTGTCGATCAGAGGTACGTAGCCCATGTTATGGGTGTTTGAACGTAGCTATCTGATTTTAGGGGGATTTGGGCCCGGACCGACTCGGCCCAAGACCCCCTAGGTCGGCCTGACCCGGGTCAACCCGACCCGGGTCTGTGTCTGGCCCACTTGGGCATAGCCCGATCCAGTGGGTGCGGCTCAGCCCAGTGGGCACGGCCCGGCCCATCGCGGGCGGCCCGACCCAGCGCGGGCAGCCCGGCCCGGCCCAGCGCGAGCGACCCGGCTAAGCGGGGCGCTCGGTCCGTGACCGAGCGACGCTGAAGGGGGGGAACTACCCTCCTTGTCTGAAGAAAATGGGCCCATTTGGGGTGGTCTGCCTATGCCACCTTCTAGGGGTTATGACCCACCGGATTTCTGGAATCCTGCTGGCCGGAATGGTCGGCCGCTTGCTACCGCAGGACCTTCTGGTCCCGCCCCCTAAAGCACTGGCGGCCGGAGGTCTGGCTGCCCTCCTCTGTACCACCGCAGCCCTTGTTCGACCAGCGTGGCATGGCGGCGCCGCTGCCCTCCACCACGGCCTACCCCGACCGCGACCCTCCATGGTTCTTCGGCGCGGCGCGATGGCGTCGGGCCCCTCAACCTCAGACCATTCTTGGCTACGGCTTCCTTCAGCTTCACCGGCGCAGCGCGACGGCGCCGCGCTCCTACACCGTGATATACCCTGATCTCGCGAGGTGTCGTTGCACCGTGCTGCCTCCATTCCAACCCACAAAATATTCAACAACAAAAGTTGTAGTGGGTCGGATGTGTTCATGCGGTCCGACCTCCTCCATTATTTTGATACCAGGCAGACAAAGAATTAACGGAGTACGTCAATTAATTCCGAATGTAAAAACAACCCCTACCTTAACAACTATATCAAAATACGGTGTCACGGTTGATGACGTCGGCATACGTCCAAGGTGGATGGCTTCTCACATAGGCTGTGGAGAGGAGAAGAACAACACGCCGATCACTCCTTACGGTGATGGCGTTCTTCATCGAGGTCTTGATGTTCATCGCATTATCCAATGAAGAAGATGAAGATCCTCAAGACTTTGAATATTCTCTCCCAATCTCCCCACAAAACTAAACAATCCCTATATAAAATAAGACCTTCCTTAATTTATTAACACATGCCATTCTTTTTCAAAATTTGAAAATCAATTCACCCCATTAATGACATCTTGTGTTGTCAAAATTAATGGGTGTAAGTTGGCATCATTTACATTGGAAGAGTAGTTAAGGGAAATGAAGGGGTGAGGTTCTTGTGGGGCCCACCTCACTAATATCCTATAAAGAGTATTTAGGTTCAATTGGGTCCCACTCAACTCCCTCACATGGGGTTAAACAACTTGGATGTGAAATAGAAATTGTGACACAATTTTTATTTCACTTTAAAATTAATCCAAATTTTTTTAACAAATTTTCGTGGGAAAACGCAACTCCAGAAAAGAGCATCCTAAGAAATTACCGGCACTGCAGTTTCATCGGTGCCCTCAGATTTTGATTGCGAGAACTGGTTCAAAATTTAGAAAAACGAACTCGTTCGTTCACTGAACGTACCCGAGCTAAACTTCGAAAAATTGATTCCGGGCACACCGGGCCTCAGAATCAGGTGCCGTCAGAAACTGTATACTCGTAAAATCCCAAAGAAATTAAGAAAAAAAATTCCGTGAAATTTATGGGTCTTTACATTACTCCCACCTCACGGATTGACGTCCCCATAAAGATAAATCACAAACTAGAGAAACAAATGAGGGTACTGAGCACACATCTGATCCTCCTACTCCCATGTGCTTTCCTGGAGGTTCTCGTGCCGCCACCTGATCTTCACATGAGGAATAGACCGTCCACGTAGGACCAGCTCCTATCGATCCTCGATCTCCACCGAGACCTCCGCAAAATTCGGCCCGTCTTCAATGTCTATCACCCTATGGTCGATGATATGTGTCGGGTCATGCATGTATCTCATCAACTGATATACATGGAAGATGTCATGCACTCGGTGCAACTGAGGTGGTAGAGCCAGGAGATAAGCTACCTCGCCTATCCTGATGATAACCTGAAATGGTCCGATGAAGCACAGAGACAACTTGCCACCCCGGCCAAATCTCTGTAATCCAGGTCGAGGTGAGACCTGTAAGAAAACCTGGTTGCCATCCTCGAACTCTAGTGGTCTCTGCCTCCTATCAGCATAAGACTTCTGTCAGCTCTGAACTGTCCTCATCCGCTCCTCGATTAACTGGACCTTCTCTACCGTGGCCTAGACCATCTCTGGTCCCACTAGTGCTGACTCCCCAGGGTCTGTCCATCATAGAGGTGACCTGAAAGGTCGGCCATACAATGCCTCATATGGTGCCATCCCGATGGTGGAGTGGTAGATGTTGTTGTAAGAAAACTCCACCAAGGGTAGGTGATCCTCCTAGCTGCGACCAAAGTCGAGAACACATTCACGGAGCATGTCTTCGAGAGTCTGAATTTTCCTCTCCATCTGTCCATACTTTTGAGGGTGAAAGGCGGTTCTCAGGCATAGCTACGTCCTGAATGCCTCCTGCAACCCCTTTCAAATATGGGAAGTAAAGCGAGCATCTTGATCGGAGACGATATATGTTGGAAAACCATTAATCTGTACAAACTTCTGAACGTAGAGGTCTCCCAAGCTCTCCACTGAGCCCTGCTCTCTGATGTGTAGAAAGTGGCCTGACTTGGTGAGTCGGTTGATGATCACCCAAATGGAGTTTTGTCCTCTGGAAGTACGTCGAAGTCCAGTCATGAAATCCATACATATTTCATCCCACTTCACCTCCGGGACCTCCAAGGGTTGTACCAATCCTGCTGGTACCTGGTGCTCCACCTTCACCTACTGGCATGTGAGGCATCAAGAAAGGAACTCTTCCACATCCTTCTTCAAGTAGATGAATGATCCTTCTCCTCCTGAGAGCATCGGTTACTACGTTCCATTTTCCAGGAGTATAGATTATCTCAATGTCATAGTCCTGGAGGAACTCGATCCATCATCGTTGTCTCAGGTTGAGGTCCTTCTGCGAGAATATGTACCTGAGACTATGGTGGTCAGAGTAGACTGCAAAGCACTCTCCCATCAGATAGTGTCGCCACATCTTCAGAGCGAAGACCACTACTGCTAACTCCAGGTCATGAGTAGCATAGTTCTGATCATTCTGCCTCAATTGTCATGATCCATAGGTGATCACTACCCGCTACTGCATCAGGAAACACCCGATTCCGGTCCTTGATGCATCGCAAAAGACTACATATCATACACCCTCCTCATGTAGTCTCAATATGGGAGCACTAGTCAATCTCTATCTCAGCTTCTAGAAGCTCTGTTGACATCTATCTGACCACACAAATGGTCGCCCCTTATTCGTTAACGTTCTGCAAAGCTGCAAAGATTTCTATTTTTCCGAAGAGAGAAATCTGGTCTCATCCCCTGGATGAACCACGTTCCTTGCCTAATACAGTCAATCCTGTCATGAACAGTTGTAATTCATTCCATGGATGACGTCGTAAGGCATCGACGCTACTAACGAGAGATCCAACCATTACTCTCACCTCCAAGGGTTGAGTCACACTGTCAGCATCAGTGGGTGGTCACTAGGTCTCCTCCAGTAGGAATCACATAAGTGAGGGTCAAGTCAAAGGTTTTTAACCGGATCCTCTTAGTATTTTCATAAAAAAGACAAGAAAGAAAACGTCACTATTGCAAGTGTCTTCTATTATTGCAACTCAATTTATAGAGACCCAAAGAAACACTAACAACAAAGTCAACGAAGCTAGAAGCATTATGGACAAAGGCCTCCATGCCTAAATCTAGTCCCTCTCTTGTCAACCTATTCCATGTGGTCAGGGCGGACCTCTTGGTGGTGGTGGTGGTGGAGCTCTGAAG
Source organism: Viscum album (assembly GCA_963277665.1). Taxonomy (NCBI): domain Eukaryota; kingdom Viridiplantae; phylum Streptophyta; class Magnoliopsida; order Santalales; family Viscaceae; genus Viscum; species Viscum album. The sequence continues at coordinate 51,341,195 of OY728138.1, read as the reverse complement.
TGTCGTCCACCACCTACTGCTCGGCTAGCTCCTCTACCTCTTCTGTATGCTCCCTGCGGACCACTGCGTTCGAACCTCTGCCTCTTCTTGGGTGGTTCTTCAACCATCTGCTGCTCCTATGCATAGCGGGTCGGGCAGTCACGAGCCATGTGGCCCTTCCCGCGGCATGCATAGCACTGACTGCCTCTCGTATGACTGGCTCTGCTGCGTGTGCCCCGCACCTCTGAGAATGATGGTCTGGTCCACTTGGAACCCTATGACATCCGTCGACTGCCTGATGCAGAATACTCTGATACATGATGCCCTGCGGTAGGTCTCGCTGCTGGTGTAGGCTCATCTAGAAAACTCTCTACAAGAAGGGCTCGCTCTAGTACTCCTACCTACGTCGGTATGCTGAGGGAGATCATCGAAGCCCTAATCTCATGCCTCAGTCCCTGCTCGAAGGTCCGAGCCTTGAATAATGCGTCCCGTACCATGTCTGTGGAGTAGCGCGAGAGATCAGTAATCTTTTTCGTGTACTGTGCCACAATCATGTTGCCCTGCCGCAGTTGTAGTAGCTCCTGGATGTGCACCGCACTGAGGGTGGCTGGAACGAACTCCGAGCGGAAGAGGATCTCGAAGTCTATCCAAAGAATTGATGCCTCCTCTTGCACCTAGAGCATCAGGCTCCACCATATACCTGATGCCGCGTGTAGGAGACTCGCTGTAAGGATTACCATGAGGTCAGCTGGTGTCCCTACTAACCTGAAAACTCAAAGAACAGCCTCCAACCAATCCTCGGATGCCTGAGGGTCCGTCTCCCCATGGAACCTGGGTGGTCTATGACACTGAAACTCGTGCAGTGCACTAAGGGGACATGCACCCTCACCTGCTGGGGCAGGTGGAATCAGTGGCTCGGCGGGTAGAGGTACCGCTGGTGCCTCCGCCGTAATAGGGCCTCATACCAAGGCCTCGTCGCCTGGTGGGATTTTGTCTCAAACAAAATTTTTAACCCTTGCTGGCTGCCGTCATGGGGCCATCCTAAAAAGAGATAGGTGCGCCACGGTCATAATAGTATACCTGGTGATCTGACACAAGTAATTACTAATAAAATATTGAAACACACATGCAAATAATGTTTTTATGCATTGAGTCGGAAATCAGAAGTCAGTGTCCTGGTGTATGGATACATCAGCCGTCGCACCAACACTGGACTCCCTGGACTGATAACCACACTCAATATCATTAACATTATTACTTCATGTAGAAGAATATCAGAGTCCTAGGTTTTGCAGAAGAACCGAAATCCTCTGATACTAATTTGTCACGACCCGTCCTCGGGAACCGTGATGTGATTACCCCAAGCCTGCCTTCCAAAGGCTAGGGGATGGCGACTAGCACCAAAGGCATAAATCCCAATATAAGGGAAGGCATTGCCTTTATGTAAGAAAAAACACCATAGAGTAAGAAATAAGAAGTACGCACCAAGTAATCGTTGTACAATAGTAAGTTCTGGAAAGTAAATTGGCTAGTATACAAACCCAATTGAATGTAAAGTATAACTGAAAAAAGAGTACAACAGTAGAAAAGTAAAGAAGAAACACCGAGTCGTCCACTAGATATCCAACCTGAAGGGTTGGTAAAAATATTCTTCTCTACTCCTCTGGTCCAACCATCTACTCCGTGTACGTCCCTTACGGTGATCCACCTCCAGGTAACATCCAGCTCCACGAGCTCCTACCTCATTCAGCGTTGCCCGTCGTCTAAATCCAACACATTGTAGTGCGGGCATATCCCTTTCAGGGGTGACTATATGCTACTCAGTAGGGACCCCTGAGACCTCCCTAAGGTATCCCAAAATCCACAAAGGATAAAACACAAAGGAAAGTTACAATCATGAAGTAAAAACCAACTCTACTTATGTATATGCCCATACATATACCTAAGTCATCAATTCCAGTTCAGCTCCAACATCCAAGCCCAAGTTCGATCTAGTCCACACATGATAGCACAATCCAATCCACAAAGTATGACACAACCCAATCCACATAGCATAGCAAAAAAAATCATATCGAAGATAATGAATGAAATTAAAGACTCAGCACACACAGGTATAAATTTCGTAAGATGATTGAGACGATCAGATGTAGCCACTGATTCATCTATGCTGTCGGGACCACATAGGATACAAGACCAGCTAAGATGTCAGACCCACAAAGGATACAAGACCGGATACTCTTCTGCACCCACATTGGATACAAGTACAGAGTCAAAAACTGCACTAAGCTCTCGGACCCACATAGGATACAAGACCGGCTAAGCTGTTGGACCCACAAAGTATACAAGACCAGCTACTCTGTCAATCCCACATAGGATACAAGTACATAGTCATATACTGCCAGACCCACATAGGATAAAAGAATAGTATTCATTGTCGTCGAACCCATGGAGGATTACAATATAGTCTTCGTCACTATCGAACCCACGGAGGATCCCAGTGCAGTCGTTATCGTCGTCACAGTCGCAGCCAGCTCTAGGGATCCCGCACACAGCAGGCTCGATTCTAGAAGGTTCCACTCCACGATCCAAGGGGGTTCAATACATAAACCGACATGAAGTCCAGATTCGAAGTATCCCAGAGTTCTGTCTCGTCAAATGGAAGTCAACGTGACAGATGGTGCGTCAATTGGACGCCCGATCTGAGAGTTATTGGCTTTTTCATCCTAGGTCTCGGATGCGTTTTAAGTCAAAACCAACCCAACCATACTCCAACTACATCCAAACCTCGATCGGAGTAAGCCATAAGAACTTTCTCACTAAAATTAATCCAACAAAGTGGATGGGACGTCAATCGGACATCCGAAACTCATGTTATAAGCGTTTCTGCTCCGAGGGCCCGGTTGGTTTCGTGTTCGAACAAACCCATCTGTACACAAAGTTCTTTGAAACTTTGAGTGTAATATACCAAAATGACCCTCTTGATCCACGAATCGCTACTTAACTAACGATGTGTTGATTGGAGGTCTGTAGATCTAGTTATGGGTGTTTGAACATAGCGGTCCGATTTTAGGGGGTTTTGGCCCGGACCGATCCGACCCAAGATCCCCTGGGTCGGCCCGAAAAGGGTCGACCCGACCCGGGTCTGGGTCCGGCCCACTTGGGCACGACCTGGCCCAGTGCGGGTAGCCCCGCCCAGCGTGAGTGGCCTGGCCCGACCAAGTGCGAGCGGCCCGGTTCGGCTGGGCGCTCGGTCTGTGACCGAGCGGAGCAGAAGGGGGGGGGGAACTGCCCCCCTTGATAGAAGAAAATGGCCGCCTTTGGGGGGGCCGCCTATGCCACCTGCCGGGGGGTTATGAGCACTCAGATTTACAGAATCCGGCCGACTATAATGGTCGGCCGGTTGCTACCACGGGACCAGCTAGTCCCTCCCCCCTGAAGCACCGGCGGCCGGAGGTCTGGCTACCCTCCTCTACACTGCCGCGACCCTTGTCCGAGCGGCACGGCGCGACAGCGCTACACCCGTCCACCGAGGCCCGCCCCGGCTGCGGCCCTCCATGGTTCTTTAGCGCGGCGCGATGGCGCTGCGCATCTACACCACGATATACCTCATTCCCTTGCAGCGCCGTTGCACCACACCGCCTCCGTTCCAAGCCACAAAATATTCAACAACAAAAGGGGAGGAGGTTCGGCCGTGTTCGTGCGGTCCGACCTCCTCCGTTATTTTGATAACAGGTGGCCAAAGAATTAACGGAGTACATCAATTAATTCCGAACGTAAAAACAACCCCTACCTCAACAATGATGTCAAATTATGGCATCGCGGTTGACGGCGTCAGCATATGTCCATGGTGGATGGCGTCTCACACGGGCTGCGAAGAGGAGACGAACGGCACGTCGATCACACCTTGCGGTGACATCATTCTTCATCGAGGTCTTGACGTTCTTCGCATTCCCCAACGAAGAAGATGAATATCCTCAAGACTTTGAATATTCTCTCCCAATCTCCTAACACAACTAAACAAACCCCAAATAAAATAAGGCCTTCCTTATTTTATTAACACATGTCATGTGTTTTCAAAATTTGAAAAATAATTCACCCCATTAATTACATCTTGTGTTGTCAAAATTAATGGGTTTAAGTTGGCATCATTTAAAGTGGAAGAGGAGTTAGGGGAAATGAAGGGGTGGGGTTCGCGTGGGCCCCACCTTACTAATATCCTATCCAGAGGATTTAGGTTTAACCGGGTCCCACTAAACTCCCTCACATGGGGTTAAACCACTTGGATGTGAAATAGAAATTGTGACACAATTTTTATTTCACTTTAAACTTAATCTGAATTCTTTTAACAACTCTTCCCGAGAAAACCCAACTCCATAAAATGTCTTCCTAAGCAATTACCGGTGATACAGTTTCATCGGTTCCCTCAGGTATTGATTCCGAGCATCAGTTAAAAAGTTAGGAAAACACGCTCGTTCGTTTACTGAACGTACCTGAGCTAAACTCTGGAAAATTGATTCTGGGCACACCGGGCCTCTGAATCAGGTGCTGTCAGACACTGCATACTCATAAAATCCCAAAGAAATTAACAAAGAAAATTTCTTTAAATTTACGAGTATTTGAACACATTACCTGATGATTATATAAATTCATTTTTATCAATTTTTTCTTTCATTAATTATGTTTAAAATGAATATAATTTTACTAGTTGAGATACTTTTGACATTCTACTAAAAATGTAAAAGAAATAATTATTTTAAAGTACACTACATGAATGGAATCTCCAACAATCATGAATTATTTTTTATTGGAATCATCCTTTACATGTTTACATGTTTTTTTTTGAAAAAAAAAATATTTTCCATAATAATTTGGTAATATTTTAGGTTTTAAATTAGTGATTTTAAAATGAAAATTGAATTTTCATTAATAAATGTTCCATTAATATTTTTTGAATATTTTAATCTATAATAAAGTGCTTTGATATTTCTTTTCTTTTTCTGGGAATATGATCCATTGTTACCATATTTATTCATTATTTGTTAGTTTTATTATTATTATTATTATGAAATATTTATGAAACACGCATTAATCTCCCTAGTTTAGGATTTGATAAAATAAAAAAAATTCATGATCTTTTGGGATCCTTATAAATGAACTAAGATTATGTGGGGGGGTGGTTTCATATTAGCAATCCAATTAACTTCGTAAAGATTAACGTTTTACGAGTTTAAGAGTACATGAGAGTTTAGTCCATACCTAGAAGGGGGTATACATGGGGTAATCCCTAGACCAAAGTAGGTACACGAGGGGATAGCCTATACCTAATTTGTGATGAATGTATTGGTGGGTAGACTTGAAATATGATATATATTAATATGGTAATTCGACCAATTATTCCACTCTATTATAACATGTTCTTATGAAAATGTTTTATTTTTACATCATTTTCCCAGTGGATATTATATCTAGTGCCCTAACCCAGGTCATCACCTGACCTCAGGCATGCCTCCCTGTATTCTAAATACTACTGATTAGCCGCATGGGTCGATGGAGAAATGTTGGAGAGACTATACCTTCTTATCAGAGTATATTCATAAAATAAATAATACCAAAAAACATAATAATAAAAATGAAAAATTTAATTGACTACATGATACAATAGATAAATATAATAAATAAAGATGAGATACAACCATTATTTATATACTATACATATTAGGCAGTAATACAAACAATTCCTAAAAAAAATACCCGGAATAAGGAAATGATTCCCAACTGAGTCCTAAACTCCCATGCTCCAGCCCATCATCCCATGCACAACCAAAAACGAAATCCATTTCCTACTCCTATATGTGAAAATAAAGTAGCCATTGGTTAGGTACCAATGTGACAAGGTGATATAAGAAGGGTGTGATTAAAACTTTATATGCCACCACCAATGATATCTAACTCAATATCCAATCTATACAATAGTGTATATCGATAAGAAAAGTGAACTAATAAACTAGAAAACTAAAGAAATATAAAAGTGTCTCACATTTTAAAAACCATTAAGTAATCATTTTAACCATTAAGTTTTCTTGGGGTGACCATCTAATTGAACTAGCTCCAGTCACATAGAATACTTTATCCATGGAATAAGGGTTTATACATATTTAATCATATTTGAATTTAATAATAAAACAATATAAACATACCATGGATCCCCAATACGGTAATCTAGCCATGTAAATGAGTTTGTAAATCATAGTGTCTCATTTTTACATCCCAAACCACACCATGAATATACATTGGGAAGCATATAGCTTCAGTAGAAGATCCCAAACACACATTATATAACATAGAACATCACACCTCATTCCATGTAGTATCATCAAATGAAACTATTAGGGTCATAGAGACACATCCTGACTCCCTATCCTTTTAATTATATGGGTGGGTTTTAGAGCCTCAATCTAACTAGACCCATGGTCGTAGAATGTCAATTCAATACCCCACAGACCACCTAGACATGTGCACATTCTTTTTTAACCATAACACATTTATAAAACAAAAACCATAGTCATTAAATGAATTTATCATTTACTATAACAACTTATTATACATATCCCAAATGAAAGGAATTTCCCATTACAAATATAAAATTATGCCAAACACCCATTATGTTGTGAAATCAACTAAGAACATTCATCTATTATTTCATTTCATAACCATGTTTACATTCCAACATAACCATCATTGGTTCTATCTCACTAACCCATATATCATTTCAATTAAAATTATCCCATTGAATCTTGAATACTTTTCCATGACAGATTTTTTTTCAAAATAATAATTTGAAATCATCTTGATCCACCCTTTAAAATAGAAGTATTCCACCTTGGATAATAACTAAAACATAACCCAAGGCTTCCATTTCCATTATCAAACAATCATTAATAATTTTTAAAAATAATTGAACCACACCACCATTTCAAATCATCTTTTTAAATCAATTAAGAATTAGCCATTTTCAAATCATTTTGAGTCCGACACCTCATTTCAAAACATTAATCACTTTAGAAACATATATTCCTTCATTTTAACCTATTTTTGCATGAAAACCCAAAAAACTCCATTTAAACAATTTCAAAAACCTCTTGAGAGAATAAAAAAGTAACATGTAAGAATTACGTTGATCATATTAACCAAGAATTCATACGCAAATACAATTCACAACCCATTCATTTATATAATTACCCAATCTCATTTTTACCACCTCATTTCACGATTTTAATGGGGTAGGTAGACCCCATGGGTAGTCATATGTTTGATCTCACATCGTCAAAAAAAACCCAACGAAGTCTGTGAAGGGTATCATTCCTTAAACCGATGCATAAATAAAATTACACAATCATTGACATTAAAACAAAATAACACAGTACATTGGCAGAAACCCATATGCATATATAACATCAAGAATACATGAAAAATATTTAATACCACCTTTCTTATGCCCACGAGTGATTACATTCCCAATTGAAACCCCCAATTCAAACTAAAAACCCATTAATGCATCAAATTAGAATCTACTGATAATGTGAATGTTTTAGGGTTCTGTAAGGAAATGATTCCATAAACCAAGACTTTTCATGAAAATGGAAGGAAACATAGTTTTAAACTTAATAAAATCTTCTACATTCAAAACTCTAAACAAAAAAGAATCAAAGTAGAATCAGCCAAGAAAGGGGAGGGTCTTATGGTTCATCCGCCATGACGGAGAGGGTCAAACAAGAGGAAATATTGGGGCGGAAACATATAATATTAAGAGGGAAAATAGGAAATTCTATCTTTTTATGGGCTATAAGATTTGGATACACAGTTGGTCAAACCATGAATCAACCGTGTGAATGCCTCTATCCAAGAGGGACAAAGGTGAAAAATCTCTTGGAAGAGAACACATGGTTTGAAATCTCATTTGTTACTCATGCACAAACCTCTATTCGAGAGGAGGATTGGTTTCACAACATCCTTGGCTAGGAATACGGTTAGTACTAACCATGTTCCAACCATACACTATACATAGTTTGGCCTATTTTCCTTCTCCTTTCATGTCTCAAACCCCTAATACAACCCCAAAACACTCCATACATCCATTTACCACATCATTATCCATGAAAAGGTGTGTTTTAACCGAATTCAAATAAAGAATTACTTATATACAATACTGATATCTTACATCCACCCCAGAATAAAATAGTTCATCCTTGAGTCATAATCCCCATGCATCCACAATCAATCATGATAATGGCTAGGACATAGAGACTACCCATCATCCTCTATTTCCCATGATTATTCACCAACTCATCCATGAAATCATGAAATTATAACCAATGAATGGTCTTACTAACAAATATTAGCAATGATATCCACAACAAAAACCTATTTCTTCTCAAAGGATGCATCAACCGGAACTCGTCATCATCAACACCAAGGACATAATGAAACCAAGAAAACACTACTTATATCGTGACATAATTAAATTTTATTCATAGCTTCATACCACCTGGAATATCCGATCAGCACTCTACTATCATGACCATTCGACAACTCATGAACCAAATCACTTTGTGTTATGTCAAATAGATTCCAATAATTCTAATGGTTACCCAATATCGGTGTCACTGATGGAACCCATAGAGTCAGAAAACATTTCTTTACCAAAAGCAGTCAAAAAATTATGTCCCAATGGTTTTACTCCATATTTGAACATCCAAAGCACAACCAAAGCATAAACTTCATATCATCGTACTCAACACTCATCACCTGAGCCAATACAATCCCCAAAGCTGAATCACAATGATGGCCCCTACCTGAGTCCATCTGACTCAAAACACCAGTTACATCATTCAATGACAACATTACCTTTTTGTTTTTTCCCACTATATAAATTAATTCACCTCCACCATTCTATGATTTTGAACACTTCTTCCATCGACAAAAAGTCCAACAGAACCTCATGTCAATATTCATAACTTACACGATGTGTTTCCCAACTCTTCACTCCCAAACCTCTAAAAGAACACCACCCTACACTAGAATCTTAATTTCCCACTGAAACCACCCATATTGAACATGAATACAAAATTCATTTGAGGGATAAGAAAAAATGGAACTCTCCCATGTTCACCGTCATTTTTGAAACACACTTGACATTAAAACATCAAACTAGAGGTGGCCTATATGGACTATGACCATTCCTCTTACCATACCATTTCACACTATCCCTAACTAGTTTATTCCAAAACAATCATCTTCAACTGTTGACATTCTACCATTTTAACCTTTCCATGATGCCTAGTCACTTATGGTATACCTCTCTCAAAGGAACATACATAGTGGAGTCCATTTCCAATCTACGATAAAACATTGCCTTCAAATAATCTTCCACACCTCAAACCATTTTCATGCTCTTTGATACCCATTAACATAACATCGATGTAACCACACATATTTTCTCCTAGAATCAATAGGAACCCTATAACACCCCGGGATTTTATGAAAAATATTATTTTAGTGTCATTAATGTCTTGTGTTATATGCTACACCAAAAGGAGCTTGCACAACACGCATCCTTGACTTGCCTTGCATGACACACAATCGCGACCTTCCTCGATAGTGTGTGTAGTACGCAATAACGAGTTTCACTAAACAACAATATGCTATTAAAATATTATGAAAACTAGCCATTATGAATAGTAATAACCACTTTTTGAAATTTTGTAAATTTTATTTTTTTTAAAATGGACATCATTTTTGGATTCGGAATATCGAAATTAGCTTAGGGTGAAATTTTGGTACTTTTCGGATAACTTTCATATTCTGACGAATAGTGAAAATTACTAAATTATAATTAAAAACAACTTTTTTAATCGAAATAATTAATAGTGATAAATTTTTAATTTGAGTGGTTTTAAAGTATATTTAGAATATATTTTTACAATTTAATACAATGTTGGTCATTGGATGTAATTTCACATTCAAACCAGTTATAAACAAGTGTCAATCTTTTGATAGTTATTATCTCTTAAAAACATGCTAATTGTTTTGACGACGGGAATTAATTTTTAAATTAATTAATGCAACTGATATGTTTTTAATTTGGTAAAATAGACATCATTTTTGAGTTCATAATATCAAATATAGCTTAGGCCTAATTTCTGGTATTTTTCTGAAAACTTTCAATTTTTGATGAATAGTGAAACCACTAAGTGGTAGTTAAAAAAAACTGAATTGTTCATAAAACTTAATTTTACTGCTTCTGTGAGTGGAATTTCAAAAATCCGAGAGACATGGTTGATGTTAGTAAGTAAAATGTGGTTCAATGAGATGAAAATAATTTTTGGTGAATAGTAACTTTTTACTTTTTTTACCACGGTTAAAAGTAAATAGGGTAATTAAGGGTAAAAATGATATTATTATTACCCTAACACATTTCCAAATTCTATTGGATAAGTGTACTTCGACCAAAAACAAGCTTAGAAATAGAATATGACCATTTAGGCCCACTTGGATTAGATTATGACATTTATTATTATTTAATTCAAAGAAGAGTTAACAGAGTTAAAATCAATGTGTATTTACTAAAACATTTTTAATATAGGGTTATACATAAGATAAATTTGATTTTAAATATTAATTAGAAATACAAAAAGATTTCATACATAATGGTACTTTATTTTTAATTTTTAGACATCAAATAATTTAATTTATTTATGACACAAAGATGATGCAGTAATTATCTTATTAATGAAATATTGACATAATTGATGTTATAAATACCCAAATAGATCTAATTTGAGACTTTTTATGAATTACACTAATTTTCTAGGTTAATATGACATGTTAGTATTGATTTAATTAACGTTTCTTGAACTTATCATTCTGTTATGGTTTTCACAAAAATCAATTACTAAATAGTGTCAAAATTGACATAAAATAGTTTTTAAAACAAATATTATATTATTAATTGTTATTTTATTCCTAAAAATGTATGGTTTGGCCAAATGACTTAAATAATGTTATATATATTAATAATAAACAACTTGGGGTTCTTTTGGCTTCTTATAGTAATTTTATTAACCTTATAGTGTAAGAACACAAGAAGACACGGTAAAAGTAAAATTATTTAACTTAATGTTAAATCTAAATGATAAGGTTAAATTAGGAACCTAAAATTGTCTAAATTCTATTGTATGAGAGGATATAGACCCATCCCCACCTTATCCTCGAAATAAATCAATTTGGAGATATTTAAAACCGAACTTGACTTTATAATAAAATAATATTTTTAGTTATTCCAAAGGTGCCCCTCTCCTCCCTTATAAAAGGGCACCTCCTCCCTCTCTTCCTCACACCACTTTGAGCCTTCAATATCGGCAAACCCCTACCAAATTCTATTCTACACTTCCCTAGCAACATCCTAGAGGTTATGTTCTTCCTCAAAGACCAATTTTAGTACCCTAAAAGGATATCTCAAAGAGGTGCTTCAAAGAAGAGGTAATTTCCGTTACCGATTCTTTCATCTTTATTTCTTCTTCCACTTCTTCTTCTTAGGCTGTTTCATTATGAAGTAATAACATCAGTATAACTCATATACTGATATGTTATTATATGTATGAAACAATCCTATTTTGCCATCTATCAATCCTACGGAAAACGAAATCACCGCGCGTGCGTACGTACGGAATATCGTCTCCACATCGTGGTGAAATCTATTTTTCACCAACACCTTACATGGATGGGTATTATGGTGTAAAGAATAACTATACATAGTTATTATAACATCATAATGATTCTGATATATTGTATCATCCACTCCAATTCAATTCAATAATTATGGAAATGATATCATCGCCCGTGCGTACGTACGGACTACCATCTCCACGACGCGATGAGATTCATTCTCCATTTTAACCATTTAAGAATGATTATAAAGTATATATAAGCAATAATAATTAAATATATGAAATTATAAAGCTAATGGAATTATGTGTATATATATGTATGTCATCTACTTAATTCCGTTCAACTCAATAAGGAAACGAAAACAGCGTTCATGCGTACGTACGGCCTACCGTCTCCATGAACGGTGTATTCCTTTCCATTTACTGATTTATTATATATATATATATTCTGAATATATATATAAATCATGTTTTATATTCTTGAATTAAGTAATAATGATCTAAGTAATCATATGAATAATTACAAGTCAAAACACGGACGACAAATGAAACAATTTTACCCAAAACGCTCTTTAACATGGAAGTTACAAAAGAACGGGTAACATAAAGTCATAAGTGAACCATATATGATATCATAACAATGAATATGATTCTTTAATAAGTCAATGACATTATTTAAATCATTATACAGGAGGTTCGGACACTTACAAAGCAAATCGGACCCAATGTAAGGGAAATATCACAATCTCATTTTTACTCGAGATTGTTTATACTTTGGTATTTACTAGGGTGTATTTTATCATCCACATCCATGTTTCATCAATATGTAATATTATTTCCATCCACCTACAAGTGTTTAAATTCATTTTTACCCTTTGGTGAGTTTTTAGTAAAAGATATGAAAGGAATCTTTTGTCGTTTTTCATACGAGGTACTTTTTTGACTTTTCCGACAAAAGTACGAAGAATGTTTTTTTTAAATTATACGGCATGAATGGATTTTTAAAACATTATTTTCATGTTTATTTTTAATCAAATTATTTTAGCTTAGAATTTTATGACATGTTAAGAAAGGAAAAGTGTTTTTGAAGCAGAAAGGATATTTTCCTCAAGAATGGAGTTCAAATGTTTTATCAAAATTATTTTCCATCTAAGATAATAAAGGGTTCTGTTTATATCCCTATTATTACTTTGATTTGATTATGTTGTGATGGAATTATATTTTTATGAATCCCTTTATCTTATATGAATTGTTTTATGATGTAACGATGTTTAAAGATTCCCAATTTTATTACATGGGTTATGCAATGATGTATGATTTATGATTTTTGTGGCACACATAATAATGGTTTCATTATAAGATGGGTGGGACCTATATCTCCCTCCAATGCATTGGGTAAAGATTTTATATCTCATGAGATAGACATGGTTGGAATGGTAGGTTATACCGGTTCAGTGAAACAGGACTGAAACGAGGGTGACTCGATTCAGAAAGGGACTTTGTCCACTAAGATAGTCTTGGCAATGAGTCTTGAATAACAAGAAATGATTCTCTATGATTATGTGTGTATGCCACAAAGTTTCATGTTTTAAGTTATGATTATTGTGATTACATTTCACTGCCATGATTTATCCCATGTTATGAAAATGTGATCTCTTTTGCAGGTTAAGATTTCCAAAAGTTCTGTGCTTGTGTATATGATGTGATTGATATTTTTTTTGTTTACCCTTACTGAGCATTTGAGCTCACCCTTTTATGTTTACTTTTCCCCAGGATATAAAGAAAGGTTTTAGGTAAGAAAAAAAAGGGAATATCTTTATGGGATATGTTGAAGATCTTTCACCACGATTAGAAGATTACGTTCCGAGTTTCCAAAGACACTAAACTATTACGATCCTTGTGTGTGTGTTTTTGTTAAGTACTAAGTATTCCGAAAATGTAATGTAATGTCAATGTACGTCAAGCTTCGGGTCTCTACAGTTGGTATCAGAGGAAAAGTTTAGTCAACCTTTGGAAACTTTGATGCAAAAACGTTACTGAGATCCCTAGAGATATTTCTAAGGTATGTCTAGGGATGTCCCTAAGGATAAGTGTATGTATAGGATATAGTCCTAGAACTATGGTAAAGATATTAGATTAAACCAAAGATGTTAGATATTGAAGTTACTCCCCCTTTATTATGATTTTTGCCTCTCACACTATTCTTTTTGGGTTTTAGAAAATGGCTGGAAACAAGATGATTCACGATAATGGAGGATATGATGGACAATGGAATGATATTCTTCATGAGAAACCAAATGAAATGGGATTTGGAAGTCCAAACATCATTGTTATGCCGAATCAGCAATCTCATAATATGATCAATAAAGTAAAATTTGGTAAGTTTCTTGACTCAGCTAATAAGAGAAAGATGGAGTTTCATGATGATCATAGAGGAAAGAAAGTTCAATTTCCCCTATGTAAATCATGTGGGAAGAGGCATCAAGGAGAATGTTTAAAAGGAACTGGAAGATGCTTTGGGTGTGGAAAAGAAGGACACAAAGCCAATAAGTGTAAAGGAAAATGTTCAGTTAACACCAGGGATGCGGATAATGGTATTTCTACGACATCAGCAATGGTTAAATGTTCTAAATGTGGAATGTACGGGCATTATGCAAACCAATTCCCTAAGGGAAAGTCTCATGAAGAGAATAAGTATGGTCTTATGGGTAGTATTTATGTGGATGATGATGAAGAGACTACAAATGATATGTGAGATGAAAGAATTGTTGAAGCTCGGTCAATGGTTTAAGAATGTAGTGGAATGATTACATTTTTATCATGTGTAATGTTGTATAAGTAATCTCATGATAATATGGAATAAAGAGACATCTTTGGATTGTTACACTGTTGTCTTTACTTGAGTTTTGAATGTGTATGATTAATGTTACTAGTATCCATGAAAGGTTATTCAGATATTTTTGGAATGTAGATGATATGCGCATAATGAAGGGATAAAGAGAAAATTAAATTTTTGATAGTATTCATGAGCTCATGACTGATATAAGGAGAAGGTTATATCATGGTTTGAGTATATAGAATTTTTGGATTTTGGTATGTGGAAAGAGTTAACTTTTGTCTGCATTCATATTTTCACTAAGGTTCAATGGGTATTCATTCTTCAAGAGAATACATGATTAAGGTATTCACATGTTTGTAATTTGACCAACAATATATATCTTATGATATATGGGGGATAAATGATGGCATTCACTTGATTGTTCTGTGACATTTCAAGTAATCATTTTCTTTATACTATGAGCTTGGACCGAAGTGTTTTAGATAAGCCTAAAGATTAGAATGGATTATGTTGGACATAAGTTAGGATAAAACATTTTTCGATATTATTGATGGGATGTTATAGTAATATATCTTTAGAAAAAGGACAACCTGTAGGACGGGCGGCAGCCCATCGTGTCGGACAAGGCCGTGGGAATCGAACCCACAACCGAAGTGCGACTGGCCTTTATCGCCTACCACTGGCCTACAGGAAGTCCCTGTTTTGTAGAAACTAGTTTTATTATATTAAGTAGTATGATATATGAAGTATAAGTCCATTTTAGGAACCATATATGATTAATCTCACTATAGAATGACTTATGTATATTTAATAACTTTTGCTAACCTTTTGTTTGAGACAGATAGAATGACCTGTCATTCTATCACATGATCTGCTAACACTTCACGAATAACAAATTCAACTTCATTTATTTAAGATATGAAGTAGAAATTGTTCAAGGCACGAAAAAAGTGATATTGTACAAAATAAAGTAAGTATTTATTCTAATTCAAATTCTTCAACTTTAGGGAAACGATCTTGAAAACCAAAAATGTTGTCCTAGTGCTCTTATATCTGATTAATCAGATGGTACCTTAGATCGTCACAAATTTATGGATTTGTGATTGTTGGCATTTCCATAGCCATGTCATCTACCACTCTCCATCAGAACATGATGGTTAGATTTCTCTTCCATATCCATATTTTCACCTATGTGGAAACGCAGTGATTAGTTTATTTGGGTAACCGTTACGTTTCTTACTTTTGTTTTTAAAGATTGGTTTTGGTATTCCTTTCTACGATGTGGGTTTCTATTAATGAAACTTTCAAGTAGTAAACCATTTATAACCCAGACGAATTTCGAGGGAAAAATTCATTTTAAGGGGGGTAGAATGTAACACCCCGAGATTTTATGAAAAATATTATTTTAGTTTCTTTAATGTCTTGTGTTATATGCTACACCAAAAGGAGCTTGCACAACACGCATCCTTGACTTGCCTTGCATGACACGCAATCACGACCTTCCTCGATAGCGTGTGTAGTACGCAATAACGAGTTTCACTAAACGACAATATGCTATTAAGATATTATTAAAACTAGCCGTTATGAATAGTAATAACCACTTTTTGAAATTTTGTAAATTTTATATTTTTTAAAATGGACTTCATTTTTGGATTCGGAATATCGAAATTAGCTTAGGGTGAAATTTTGGTACTCTTCGGATAAATTTCATATTCTGACGAATAGTGAAAATTACTAAATTATAATTAAAAACAACTTTTTTAATCGAAATAATTAATAGTGATAAATTTTTAATTTGAGTGGTTTTAAAGTATATTTGGAATATATTTTTACAATTTAATACAATTTTGGTCATTGGATATAATTTCACATTCAAACAAGTTATAAACAAGTGTCAATCTTTTGATAGTTATTATCTCTTAAAAACTCGCTAATTATTTTGACGACGGGAATTAATTTTTAAATTAACTAATGCAACTGATATGTTTTGAATTTGGTAAAATAGACATCATTTTTGAGTTCATAATATCAAATATATCTTAGGCCTAATTTTTGGTATTTTTCTGAAAACTTTCAATTTTTGATGAATAGTGAATCCACTAAGTGGTAGTTAAAAAAACTGAATTGTTCATAAAACATAATTTTACCGCTTCTGTGAGTGGAATTTCAAAAATCCGAGAGACATGGTTGATGTTAGTAAGTAAAATGTGGTTCAATGAGATGAAAATAATTTTTTGGTGAATAGTAACTTTTTACGTTTTTTTCCACGGTTAAAAGTAAATAGGGTAATTAAGGGTAAAAATGATATTATTATTACCCTAACACATTTCCAAATTCTATTGGATAAGTGTAATTCGACCAAAAAAAGCTTAGGAATAAAATAAGACCATTTAGGCCCACTTGGATTAGATTAGGACATTTATTATTATTTAATTCAAAGAAGAGTTAAAAGAGTTAAAATCAAAGTTTATTTACTAAAACATTTTTAATATAGGGTTATACATAAGATAAATTCGATTTTAAATATTCATTAGAAAGCTAAAACGATTTCCTACATAATGGTATTTTATTTTTAATTTTGAGACATCAAATAGTTTAATTTATTTATGACACAAAGATGATGCTGTAATTATCTTATTAAGGAAATATTGACATAATTGATGTTATAAATACCCAAATAGATCTAATTTGAGACTTTTTATTAATTCCACTAATTTTATAGGTTACTATGACATGTTATTATTGATTTAATTAACGTTTTTCGAACTTATCATTCTTTTATGATTTTCAAAAAAATCAATTACTAAATAGTGTCAAAATTGACATAAAATAGTTTTTAAAAAAAATATTATATTATTAATTGTTATTTTATTCCTAAAAATCTAAGGTTCGGCCAAATGTCTTAGATAAGGTTATATATATTAATAATAAACAAGTTGTGGTTATTTTGGCTTCTTATAGTAAGTTTATTAACCTTATAGTGTAAGAACACAAGAAGACACGGTAAAGTAAAATTATTTAACTTAATGTTAAATCTAAATGATAAGGTTAAAATAGGAACCTAAAATTGTCTAAATTATATTGGATGAGAGGATTTCAACCCATCCCCACCTTAGCCTAGAAATAAATCAATTTGGAGCTATTTAAAACCGAACTTGACTTTATAATAAAATAATATTTTTCGTTATTCCAAAGGTGCCCCTCTCCTCCCTTATAAAAGGGAACCTCCTCCCTCTCATCCTCACACCACATTGAGCCTTCAAGCTCGGCCAAACCCTGCCAAATTCTATTCTCCACTTCCCTAGAAACATCCTAGAGGTTCTGGTCTTCCTCAAATACCAATTTTAGTGCCCTAAAAGAATATCTCAAAGAGGTGCTTTGAAGAAGAGGTAATTTCCGTTACCGATTCTTTCATCTTTATTTCTTCTTCCACTTATTTTTCTTAGGTTGTTTCATTATGAATTAATAACATCAGTATCACTCATATACTGATATGTTATTATATGTATGAAACAATCCTATTTCACTATCTATCCATCCTACGGAAAACGAAATCACCGCGCGTGCGTACGTACGGAATACCGTCTCCACGCAGTGGTGAAATCTATTTTCCACCAACACCTTACATGGATGGGTATTATGGTGTAAATAATAACTATACATAGTTATTATAACATCATAATGATTCTGATATATTGTATCATCCACTCCAATTCAATTCAATAATTATAGAAATGATATCATCACTCGTGCATACGTACGGACTACCGTCTCCACGACGCGATGAGATTTATTCTCCATGTTAACCATTTAAGAATGATTATAAAGTATATATAAGCAATAATATTGAAATATATGACATTATAAAGCTTCTGGATTTATGTGTATATATATGTATTTCATCTACTTAATTCCGTTCAACTAAATAAGGAAACGAAAACAGCGTTCATGCGTACGTACGGCCTACCGTCTCCAAGAACGGTTTATTCCTTTCCATTTACTGATTTATTATATATATGTATATTCTGAATATATATATATATAAATCATGTTTTATATTCTGGAATTAAGTAATCATGATCTAAGTAATCATATGAATAATTACTAGTCAAAACACAGATGTCAAATGAAACAATTTTACCGAAAACGCTCTTTAACATGGAATTTACAGAAGAACGGGTAATATAAAGTCATAAGTGAACCATATATGATATCATAACAATGAATATGATTCTGTAATCAGTCAACGACATTATTTAAATCATTATATAGGAGGTTCGGACACTTACGAATCAAATCGGACCTAAGGTAAGGGAAATATCACAATCTCATTTTTATCCGAGATTGTTAATACTTTGGTATTTATTGGGGTGTATTTTATCATCCACATCCATGTTTCATCAATATGTAATATTATTTTCATCCACCTACAATTGTTTAAATCCATTTTACCCTTTGGTGAGTTTTTAGTAAAAGATATGAAAGGAATCTTTTGTTGTTTTTCGTACGAGGTACTTTTTTCTCTTTTCCGACAAACGTACGAAGAATGTTTTTTTTAACATATACGGCATGATTGGATTTTTAAAACATTATTTTCATGTTTATTTTTAATCAACTTCTTTTAGTTTATAATTTTACGACTTGTTAAGAAAGGAAAAGTGTTTTTGAAGCAGAAAGGATATTTTCCTCAAGAATGGAGTTCAAATGTTTTATCAAAATTATTTTCCATCTAAGATAATAAAGGGTTCTGTTTCTATCCCTATTATTACTTTGATTTGATTATGTTGTGATGGAATTATATTTTTATGAATCCCTTTATCTTATATGAATTGTTTTATGATGTCACGATGTTTAAAGATTCCCAATTTTATTACATGGGTTATGCAATGATGTATGATTTATGATTTTTGTGGCACACATAAGAATGGTTTCATTATGAGATGGGTGGGACCTATATCTCCCTCCAATGCACTGGGTAATGATTTTATATCTCATGATATAGACATGGCTGGAACGGTAGGTTATACCGGTTCAGTGAAACAGGACTGAAATGAGGGTGACTCGGTTCAGAAAGGGACTTTTTCCACTAAGATAGTCTTGGCAATGAGTCTTGACTAACAAGAAATGATTCTCTATGATTATGTGTGTATGCCACAAAGTTTCATGTTTTATGTTAGGATTATTGTGATTAAATTTCACTGCCATGATTTATCCCATGTTATGAAATGATGATCTTTTTTGCAGGTTAAGATTTCCAAAAGTTATGTGCTTGTGTATACGATGTGATTGATATTTTTTTTGTTTACCCTTACTGAGCATTTGAGCTCACCCTTTTATGTTTACATTTCCCCAGGATATAAAGAAAGGTTTTAGGTAAGAAAAAAAAGGGAAGATCATTATGGGAGATGTTGAAGATCTTTCACCACGATTAGAAGATTACGTTTTGAGTTTCCAAAGACACTAAACTAATACGATCCTTGTGTGTGTGTTTTTGTTATGTACTAAGTATTCCGCAAATGTAATGTAATGTCAATGTACGTCAAGATTTGGGTCTCTACAAACCCAATGTCTCCATTTTGGATAAATTGACCTCCACATCCAAGTCCCACCCAACCTTTCAAAAAGATCCCAAACCCACACCTCACAAGTTTTTTATTGGCATCCTAATGCCCCCACATCCTCTGCATCCTTCTACACACATCCATGACTTAAATATCACTCCCCCATAGTATTGTCACAATCACCATATTCTCATTTGATTTAGACCCCCCACATCTCACACTTTAATCACAAGACGAACCCCAAAACTAAGATATTTCCATTATTCTTTTCCCAAAAAAATAAGACATCACCAACCGCTACCCATTACCGAATTTTGAGAATGGCACCAAAGTAACTCATAGACATCAATTCCATCCCAAGGACCTCAACCATAACCAGTGGATGGTGTATTACCCACCATACATATCCATATATACCACTCTATGAGAGTATCCTCCAATAATATCCATATCCATCCAAAAAACATTTATGTACCTAGGAATAAATCTAGAGATCTCTCCTCATAGTTGAGAAAATGTCATGATATTGGTAATGATCAACAATATTTAAATGTATACTAAGAATTCATTTAATAATTCGACCAAAAACTATCCATCACTAATGTCACCTCCCCCGAAAGGGACAGCTTGTCCTTTTGAAGATCACATGTTTACTTGCCTACCAACATCTCATCAACACCCAACAAAAAAACTCATGTTCGGTTTCCAACCAAACCCAACCCCACTTTCCAATTCTCCACCAAGCAGCCATGAAAAAACACTTCCTGTGGAACAACCACTTCCACACTTATTGATTTCTTCTAGAATGACCCAATTGATTCACAATAGAAATTAAATGGTCCACCACACCAATGAAATATTATAGTATATCTCACAACCACACTCCCCCTTTTTGGTTACATAAAAACTCACATAATCTTATCTGGCATTGCATGTTCACCCATCCCCAATGGCGTCGTTCTTTCCCAGCATGTTCCCACATCTGGACCTCATTATAGCCCATGAGGTCTCACCCATTACATTGACAAAACACTGGACTTCAATCTGGATCACATGATCCATACACTACTAGAGTCAGGATCCAAATTCTTTCTTACTCATATGACCATTCCTCTTGGCCTATTAGACTCATTGGGCTCAAGCCATTCTCTAAGTTCCCATATAATGACCCAAATTTTCATACAACAATAAAAAATGTGACCACCCTCACCTAGGGTGTCACCACCCTCACAAAATCTACCTTATAAACATTAGACACCCTTGACTTGTCTGCCCAAAATCTACATCAAGTCATCCATCCCTCATCATCAATACAAATGGGTCAAATAGAGAAATGATCCAAACTTTCAAAACCAACTTTAAAAATAACCACAAGAACTAAAGTGCGTACATTAGACGGATATAATGGTATAACCATTAACATTTAATAAAAATTATATTGTACCAACTATACATCGATTCCACCACTGAATCAACCACCCATGCATCAAATTCCATGGCAGCTACACCACTGGGCTAACCTCCCCTATGGCTACCCTAAATTTACCAAAATTTCCAATTCACATCCACAAATAATGTTGAATATATAAAAACATTAACATTTTTTACATATCCTTATAAGATAAACCCTAACTAGGAAACACTCTCTATGTTCTACTAGTATAGAGAAAAATTTCCACTAGTGCCTCACGCACCTACATGAACTCACAACCCGGTTGACCCCTCTTGTTGGACAAATCAAAAATCAAATGATTACGATTACCTAAAATTATGTCACATCATTAAAAGGAAATTTTATATCTCTATAATACGTACACATGAAATTTCCAACAACTCTCTCCTCACGGGTGACACATCTGATCCCATTCCAAAACACAATGTGTCTAAAGAACCAAAGAAACCATTCACTCTAGGTTTCACACCAAGGATTCCCACACAAATATATCAAAACTAGAAGATAAACACCCACTCTAGGGTCAAAAATAATAATTCTATGATCATTATCTATAATTGATAACCACACTCACATTACCAAACAATATATCGTGACTCAAAGCCCACAACTCTACTAACGGTAAAACAAGGAAATCACTTTTACCAAACATGAAAACCCACAAGGCCACATGACCCACAACCATGGTCATAGACTACGATACTATAACTTCCAAATACACCCATACATAGGATCTAATCTCAAATTTTGGGATACCACCACTAGTGTACCTAAAGGTCCCATTATTTAACATTATTCATTAATCAAAGATACCATTTTTAAAACCTAAGAATTTAAATTTCAAGACATTCCATTTAAACACCCCAAAGGTTTCCAATTTCCAAAACCCTTTTCATTTTCCCAAAATTACAAAATACCAAGATTTATTCAATTTCATATTTAAAAAAAATTATTAATTATCATTTTACAGAAATATCAACATGTTTAAAAAAAGAGTACACTACTTACATGTGCATCCTAAAAAACAATTAATTATATGAATAATTCAAATGACCTACCAATCATATATTTATAAAATGATTCATGGACCCACACGCCATCTCTTTTCATACCGAGCCAAGATATAAAACATCAATGTTCAATAACATCACATCCATGTGCACCACTAGAGGTGGAAATATCAACCAAATTTAAAATAACAATACAAAACATCAATTCCCACACATTGAGATGTTGTATTTCCCTCAAACATGAGGATATAGACACCCTTGTAATAGCTCATTACCAAGCACCAACAATATCCAAGACTCATGTATACCATTCCAAATTAGTAAGACAAATGACAAAAATATGATTCCACTTTGTATCATCCTTTGAAGGGTGGACACTTTATCTAATGCCCTGAGCTAGGTCGTCACATAACCTCAGGCATGCCTCCTTGTATGATAGAGGTTGTCAATAAGTAGTGTAGGTATATATAGAAACATTTGGGAGACTATGCATTCTTGTCAGAGTAATTTCAATACATAAATAATATCAAAATATATAATAACTATCATGAACAAATAAATCAAAAACATGTGACAATATGCAACTATAACAAACGAAGACTTGATAAAACAATGATATATATATACTATCTGCCAGGTTGTCCTACAAGTGAAATCCAAATCCAAAATAAGCAAAAGACCTCGAACAAGGACCCAAGTCCCAACCCAGTTCTGGCATCCCTTAATCCAACCCATCAACGCATGCACAACTAAACACCAGGTCCATATCCTGAACATGTATCAGAAAATCCAATATCATCTTCTCGGGTACCCAAGATAAATGGTGGCCCACGTTGGGTGTAAATAAAACATAGAATTCCACCACCAACGGTGTCTAAAGAAATAATAATCATACACAATAGTGTATGTTGATAATCATATTTATCTATCTAAAGAGGAAACTAAATATATATAAATTTGTCTCACATTTAAATATCTATCAAGTAGCCATTTTTTACTTCAGTTCTCATCAGGTAACCAATTAAATAAACAATCTCCAATCCTACCGAATACCTAAGAAAATAAATAAGGGGATGTATATATTTAATCACAAGGGAATTCACTAGTTAAAATTTATCATCATGCCCCAAAGCCTCGGTCTTTTAATCATGAAATGGCCATATATTTGGGAAGCATATGTATTTATTCTAACATCGAAAACCACATCATGTCCATAAGTTGGGAAGAATATATCCTCTATCTGACATACCAATAATACATTACATTATACTTACCTTAGAGACTTGGTCCATGTAGTGTCATCAAAATCAACCATTAGGTGAATAGATCCTCAGTTCGAAACACTAACCCATGCTTTATAAGGGTGGGGTTTAGAGCCTCAATGAAACCAACCCTATTGGAATAGAAAATAAAGTATATATTCCACAAACAAATAATCCTTGTGAGCATGATTCTTTAACCATGAAACATTTACCAAACACAAACAATAACCATTAAACCCTTTTATCATTTATAATAAAAAAATAAATATACATATCCTATATACAATGCATATCTCATTTACACATATACCATTATTTGAAACACAACCATATGTGGTGTCATGAACTAAGAACATTCATCACATAGTTTACATCATAACCATGTTGACATGCCAACATAATCCTTATGGTTTTTATCTCAGTAACCCATATATCATGTCAATTAATATTTTTTTAATGAACCTCTAAAATAAAGTCTTGGAAGAAAACCAAATTCAAAATACTCATTTGAAATAATCACATGACACCCTATAAAACAATGGATTTACACTTTCGATAAAAACTAAAACATACCCAAGGCACCAATTTCCGTTATCAAAAAATCATTAATCATTTTCCACAAGAATAGGACCACACAACAATTTCACATCTTCATTTGAAATGAATTATTAAGAACCACTTTTCAAATAATTTTGATTTTAACACCTACGTTAAGAATATTACTCACTTTAAAAATATCGTATCATTCATTGAAAACTACGGTCAGGTTAAAACCCAAAACACAACATTTAAATCATTTAAAAAACCCTCCTGTGAACTTAAAAAACTAACATATATATATATATATATATTCTAGTTATTCTCTTAATCAATAACACATAACCAAATTAAATTCAAAATATATTCATTTCCATAATTACACTATATCAATGATTACCAACTCATTTCACTATTTTCATGGGTTAGGTATACCCCATGGGAACCCTTAGTTTCAGAATCACATAATCAATGAAACTAAAAATGTTTATGAAGGGTTTGGAACCACAAAATAATGACAAAAAATCATTACCTAGTCCAATACATTAAAACTAAAATAGTATGCACATTGACATATTGACATATACATATATAACATCATGATTATGTGAAAATCATTAAGACCGCCTACCTCATGCAGTAGGAGATAAATTTCCCATCCACAACCATTGATTCAAACTAAAACACCCATTAAATACCTAATATATAATATTATGGAAAAGTGAGGGTTTTCAGGTTTTTCAAATGAGGGGAAAGCACACACAAATCCTCTTCTAGAAAAGGGAAGGAAACTGATTTGAAGATATACCCAAAGCATTGATTCCCATGGAACGACACTCTAAACACCTAATAATCAAAGGAGAATCACCCAAGGATGGGGAGGTGTATGCTTGTTCATAATCTATGATATAGAGGGTCAAATTGGAAGAAAACATTGGAATGAAAAAATTAACCCTAAGAGATAAAAATTAAAAATTTCCATTTTTAAAGGATACACAGTTTGGCCGCACGGTTGACCAAACCGTATGCTAACAATGTGACTCCCTCTGTCTAATAGGGGCCAAGCCGCATGGTCTCCTAAATAAACCCTAATAGTTTGGAAAACTATGTGGTTCTGGTGTTCCAGTCTCTATCTTAGAGGAGGATTAGCCTTATGTGTTCCCTGGGAAAGTACATAGTTAGTATTAACCATGTGATAACCATGCACCACACACAATTTGGACTCGTTTCCCTCTCCATTCATGTCATGAACCCCTAGGACACCCATGAAACTACTCATACACCCATTTACGACTTAATTATCCAAAAATGTATGTTTAACCAAATTTGAAACAAGGAATTGCCACCATGTGAGGCTGTGATATTATATATATTCTGATAGCTCAAGATATTTGATACATTTATAATTCAAGACTAATAAACTAGAAATGTATTATTACAAGATTCAATTTAATGATATTTGGGTAGTATGGTATGATTTTAAAATGTTATTATCATTCTCACATAAACTTATCATCAGCTCATTATCACGTATGATCATTGAATGATATCTCCCTCATTTACCTTCACAGAGCATCTAATACCACATCTTCTTATGTTTCCCTTCCATAGGTTATGAAGAAACATTTCATGTATGTTATTTCAATGAATGGTTATAAGAGTGTACTATCTTGGAACATCACACAATTTAGTGTATTTAGAATATAATTAAATTCTTTTTACCCAATAATTTTTTTTAGTTCTAGAGTTTTAGAGAAATTTGTCATAACTCATTCATAACAAAACTAGATTTTAAAAATAAGGTTGTTGTGATTATTATCCATTTTTACCCATAATAATAATCCTTAAAAACATTATTTCATTCCATAAAAAATATTAATGACTTTTAACTTGATTTATTCTTTTCCTATAACTATCCTTAAACCATATGAAAAAGTATTAAAATGTCGGATGAGAAAGATAATCCTAGTAATGTACATAAAAGAAAGAAAATTGTTGGTCTAGTAAAAACACTAAATCCCATTAAAATCTTCACCTTTATCACATTAATCCTTGATATTACTAAATAAATCTTTTCTGGATGAAAAATATAAACATTAATATCTAATAAAACATTTATAACACATTGAAATCATAGATAAAACATATAGAAAACATAGTGTAAAATTTTCATATTATTCTTAATTACACAAGGAATAACCATAACGCTTATAAATGGATTAATCATGATTGTTACACTTGAAATAACCATCATGGTAATACATTGAATAGACATTATATTATATTACCATAATCTCTTAGGGGAAACCCATTTGGTCAACTTCATCCCTTTTACTAATGAATTAGAGATCTATAAGGGGACCACCCACCCTTAGTTTTTAATGAAACAACTATTTGTCATATAAAATTCCCAATAACCTTACAAAATCATAATATATAATATCATTCATTATAAAATAAAATCTTTTCCCCCTAGAGAAATAATTTCCATATATTGATATATCCATTTTCATGGAAACTCAATTTTCAAAAGTCAAATTCCACGTATAAAGGGAAATATGGGTTTTTTGAATAAAACATTGGGTATTATAATGGAAAAAACTAAAATAGTGTTTATGGTGGTGGGAATTTTCATTTTTTTGTATACATTATAATAGAACATTCCTTTTGGCATTTGTAAATATTTTTGAAATAATACCTAAAATGAATCCTTTTAAAACCATGGAATGAAATTCAAAAGAAACATAATTTTTTATTTAAATTATTATTATATCCATATATAAAATTCCACAATTTAATTTAGAAATTATGGAAATGTAACTAAAAATTAGTGTTAATGGAAACCTTAAAATATGGGGTTTTTAAAAGGAACTCCATTACCTTGAGTCTGGCCAATCATATACAATCTTAATCTTAATTAATAATAAAAATAGGTTAATTGATTAATTTATTAATAATATTTTCAACCTTATTATTCCTTTTATTTTAGATCTTACCATGCTATATTTGTTTACATAATTAATTAAATTCATGTTGGATGTATTGATGATATTGAGCTCATAAGTACAAAATGACTTAGGTATGCTGAATAGGATCAAAGTAAATTTTAATATAACATACCTAGAATAATAATCATGATATAATTATAAATTTAATATATCAATTATAATTTTAAATCCAACCATTAAATATGGATATGAAAAATGAACTATGTTGCAATCATGTTGATGGTAGGTCTTACATACATATAAGTAACGTTTCCATTTTTCAATGACCATTATAGAAATAAAGTAAGTATAATTTTGTATTGAAATAATTATTATATTATCATAAATATCTTATTAATTCATTAAATATACATATATTTATCATCCATGTGATGTTGTGATAAAAAACAAATTAGATTGCATTGTGGAGTTGATAATCCACATGTAAACACGAACAATATTATAATTTTTCAGTGAATGGATGGTTAAGAAGTAAAATGATTTATTACCATTTTAAAATGATAAATATTTAATCCATATATTATATAAAAAATAATTCCTTCATAATAACTATTCTAGAGATATGGTGATACAAAAAAAATTACATCAGTTCGCAAGGTGTAAGTCTGCGGTACACACAAACAATGAATTTCTCTATTATTTGATAGATAAAAGATATGGATATAGAGTATTAAATTAATACAATAACTTATAAGTGTATATAGGATAATTTTTTTATTGTTTTATCATGGTTTTAAAATATTTTTAGGATGTAGATAATGAAATAAAATTAAAACATGCAGTTAAAACTATATATATTAGTTGTATTGTCTCCTTTGATTACCACCTGAATCCCTCTAATAATGTTATTAGGCATAAATATGTATATCTATAATTAGTGGAGGTATAATAATTATTTTCCTTATTATGTTATTTTTTGAACCAAATGGTTCTTAAAGTATTAATTAAAGAGAATGATTAATGTTATAATATAAGAGAGGGGTGGGGATCTCTTGGAATTTATCAAAATATTAAATTATTATAAAATAATTTTTATTTCCAATTTTATCCAAACTGATTTATTTTATATATATTATATGTATGGGTTGAAATAATCCTATCTAGTAAAAATTAGAAATTTTTTTACTTTTTTTACCTTTATTATTTGGTTTCAACCCCTCTTTATCCCTTTGCACACATACCGCGAGAAAAAAATATTTTCACTCTTTGAGGGTCATGATTATTACTATTACTAAAAAAGAGACATTAAATGAACCATGGTTATTATTATAATCAACATCAGATTTCCTTGTCTCAATATAACTGTTTTAGGAAAATTTATATCATATAATAAAATTTTATTTATTATAAAATAAGAGTAATGTAAATTTGTAGATCTATTCTGTACATCAAATTTAATTACCTTAAGAAAAAAATTAATATTTCAATACATCTGTTAAATGTTGTTTTGGTCTATAAAATGAAATTTTCACATTTAATATCTTAAATTATAACACATAAAGTTGTTTTAATATTCCATTAATTGAATAATTATCATGTCACCATTATGTGAGTATTTGGGATAATTATTACTCAACTAAAAATTAAAAAAAAATTACCATGATGATTATATATCCTTTATATTTAAAATAGTTATTTATAACCTAAAAAATATTTTATTTATTCCCATGACAAAAATATTATAGTTATTAAAAACATGAGTGCGACATTTTTGAAATTTATTTACAGAAAATATTATACGAGTTCATAATAAATAACAAACAGAAAAAATTAATATTACAAAATATTATAGGTATATGTATGAAATGGATTCATAAAATATTTTTTTAAAATGTTTTGGGTTCAATTTAAAGACTTTATTATTATATTTTTAACACTTAATTACCCGATTTAACCCTAAATCGAGGTAAGAAAAATTAAATGGACGATTATTCATTTTTACTAAAAATAAAAAAGAAATATTTATGAAATATGGAGAATATAATTTATAAAATGGAATCATTTTTGCAAAACTCAAACAACCAAAGTGTTTTAATTTAATTTGAAATGAATGTGAAAAAATGGGATGACAAACAATTTTCTAGAAAGATGGCCATTTAACATATAAAATTTTTTTATAACAAATTATTGTATAAAATCATTTTCAAAATCATTAATTATAATATTAGAATTAAAAAAGATAAATTTAAATTTTAAAAGTGATCCAAAATATAATTTTAAATTGTAAATACTTAAAAAATATATAATTTTTAATAAAAATCATTAGTTTTTTGCTATTCATTACATGATCTATCATTTAAGAAAACTATAAAAAATTAATCCATATTTAATTTTAAAATAATTATTTTGAAATTGAAATTAATTATTTAAAATAAATGTTCAAAATTTTCTATAATTTATATATATTATTCATCATGAAAAACAAGATAACCCATTTTTGAAGAAATTGATTTTTTAAAAGAATAAAATGAAAATACTAAAAATGTAGTTATTATTTAAAAATAATTAATTAATACATCAATAATTTATAATAATATTATATATTTCATTATTATTTTAATAACATTCATTCCCTCTAATTTAACAGCTAGTTTATAACAGATTCATTTAAAAAATAATAATTCAAGTTCGTTTAAAAATGGTGTTGCGTATCTTGTACGCTATATAACATAGTCATTATTTTTATAATAATATTATATTACATTCTACTCACACCCATTATATAATTTCATCCTCTTAACATAAACCCAGTTTTGGTAAATAGTGTTTAGATTTTCAAAATAACATTGTTGAAAACAAACAATGTAAATAGGGTCAATAAAACATCCTCCTGAATAGAAATAAAGGGAAGTATAAAGGTGATATGGTATAAAACATATTATGTCTATAAATAATAGATCATTAATAGAAATTGAAATAATAGAGATGGAAGAAAAACATTACTACTATGGACTGATAGAGAGTGATAGAGAATATGGTCAAGAGAATATTAACCCTCGAAAAGTGTATATCTCTGATGTGTTACAAGAACAATTATTTCTCAGTAAGACAATTAAAGAGATATTATTATTTCCAAAATACTTTTCCTAATATTGATGAATTATATTTGTTATTAAACTAATAATATAAGGAAATATACTTAGTTTTCAATAAAAATTTCATCATTTAAATAAATTTCCACAAAAAACTCATCTTTTTTCTATAAATGATTAGTATTCAAGATTAATTTTTCTTGTTTGATGCACTATAATTAAACACTAATTGATCAAAAAAATCTACAATAAGTTGAAAAGATATTCCACCAATATTTATAAATTAACGAAAAACAATGTTTTAGGAAAATACATGATAATTCCTAAAATTAATAAACTCGTATACAAAGAAAAAAACATTAATTTTCAAAATTCAATAGAAATAACCAATGTTAAAATTATAACTAAAAATAAATAAATACCCTAAAAGTTCATCAATATTTTACTTACTGATATCGAATCCCAAAAATTTTAATGATTTGATCATTAATTCTTCCAAGATTAATTAATAATTTTTCTCTATATAGCATCAATAAATTTAAAGGTATAATTTCAAAAGGTATATTCCATGATAATATACTCTCCAAGATATAAAAATAATTTCCATTAATAAGATGAATCAATATAAATCCACAAAAAATCATATATTATACCAAAATATAAATCAAAATTTATTCCAAAAATTAAATCCTATTATATAATGTCTACCTTAATCATATAAGGTTTCCAAAATAATAAACTTTTTCCAAAATAACATTAATAGTACATTTTCCAAATCACATCCATTGTGAGGGTTATCAAAACAATTGAACACATGTTCCAAAAATAAAACTAAATTTTATCTGTTATATCATTTAAATATAGAAAAGAAAATGTCATACTAATGTGGAAGTCACATACGCTAGTGGTTAGAGAGTCACCCATATCTCCCTTTGATTGTGGCTTTAAGCCCCAAGTCCATGTCGGATGTATGAGTTGTCACGTGGACAACAAGTTGTCCATTTTATAAAAATTTTTTAATATAATCCTTTTAGCATTATATAAAATGTGATAACGTCCGAAAAAAATAATTTTAATATATTAAATTTTAATAAAAGTTTTCACCTTAATGGATATCTCATACCATTCCTTTTTTATCACCAACATTATAATAATTCAAAATTACCGAAAATGGAATATAATTGTGAATTATTGAACTCAGTTCCACACATGGATGCCCCGAGCCGATTGGCCACATGAACTCAAGCATGCCTCCCTATATGGAAGAGGTTGTCGACTGGTAACAATGGTCTAATGTCAATAATAAAGATACAAGACCCTATTTATCATCATAGAAAAAAATGAAAATTAAATAAAAAATAACCAAATATATTAAAAAACCAGTATAATACAACTATAAAATGATGACCAAAACTGGATATATAATATCATAGATGAACAGTAGATAATTCATTATAAAGTATGTGTTATTTGTCAAAATTAAACTCAATGGTAAATACACCAACAAATACGAAGAGGGTCCAGAACCATGTTTAGTTTTCTCATCCATACTCCATCTTAAAACAATCATATATCACTGAGCCTTTTTCCCTTATCCAATCCTATAAACATGAAGTATATTAAGGTATGTGTAGTACCCACAGTTTCTGGTATGTAGCCCTTACTTGGTGCTTTTCATGGTTTTAATGTTATGAGTGTTGAATGAGAGATTCGAGAGAACTTGGATTGATATTTTGAGGTAAAGTTGAAGTTGCACGGGTGGCGCACAGTTTGTGGAAACCGTGCTGCCAAACCGTGCATAGTTGGTCTTGGAGGCAGTGGCTTCCGCACAGGCGGCGGACAGTTTGTCTAACAGTGCGGCCAAACCATGCGAGAAAGGTGGCCGAGGTAGTAGCTAACGCACGGTCTGCGCAGGGTTTGTCAAACCATGAAAACTAACTATGTAGCCACTTAAACGAGATTCTATAAAGTCACATCTCATGCATTTTTGCCTCTATGTAGCTCGTTTTTCCTTCTAAGCATCCCTAACTCGGTATTTTGGTTCTCCTAAGTTCAAAGAAGGTTCTCCCATCTTTCCGAAGGCGATCCGAAAGCTTCTTTTGGAGAATCAATGCCGGATTCTTGAGGAATGTAATCGTTCTTGTCTGGTTTCTTAGATCTACTTACATCTACTTCTCATCTTCTCTTGATTTCTTAGTTTTATTCCCGTTATGGGTAGATCTAAGTGTGTGGATTCCAAATATGATGAGATTTGGTCTTGGTTGTGTTAGGAGCAGAGATATAAGGAGGATTCTTGGAGAATCGACCCGGTTTTCTTGTCCGTTCTTCATTCGTTGGAGATTTCATAAAAAACATTGATGTAGGATGCTTCACTCCTGATTCCACTTTCATAGAACTTGAAGGCTTAGTTTGAAAATTTTTTCCTTGATTTAAATGGTTTGTTTATCTACTGTGAAAGAATGGTTGAAACTCATATTAAGTAATGGGTGATGGAAATTGTGGGTTTTTGGAAAGTGTTTGTCAATGTGAATTTAAAATGGTCATTTTAAAATGGTTATGGTTTTTATTCTTGAAAGAAATGGTTTCTAATAAAAGGTTTGATGATTTATTGAATGGTTTTGAACAAACTTTGTTTTGGCATTGATTTTCATGGGTTCCGGTGTGTATTCATCTGCATTGGGATGGATAAGGGAGTGAAGTACCCCCATCAAAGGGTTAGGATGGATAAGGGCGAGAAGTACCACCCTCAAAAGGCTGGGACAGATAAGGGCGTGAAGTACCCCCATCAAGGTAATCCACTAAGTGAAGGTTTAGTTGAAGGATAACTCACCACTCGCATGTATATAGAGGTCCAGGTTGCATGTATGGTTGGTTGTGTTGATTTGTGAAATGGAATGAGTGTGCCAAAATGGAAATTGAATTTTATTGGAAACTCTTCTTGGGTACTTTTCATGAGAAATATGGTTTTTGTTGAAAAATGGATTTTACATGGAACTTGTTATATTGTGAACTATTTTGAAATTGTTTTATAAAAATTGTTTTATATTAATGTGCTAACATATTTTACCTTAGATTCATGGGTTGGAAATTCATCGGGTAAAACCTACTAAGTTTCATTACCCACCCCCTTCTTTGGCATGTTGGTGCTTTTGCAGATGTCATACACCGGGATGTTTTCAAAGGTAAAGTGTCACATGTTTATAGAACTACTTTGTGATACTTGGGCGGGTTCATGATGTTGGAGCTTGGAGCTTGTGGAGCATGGAGATTGGTTGTCATCTTGTAGTCTTTCAGTTTTTCATTCCACTGTTTACTCTGATTTAGTGTTGGTTTCCACGGTGGTACTCTTGGTTGGTTTATGATCAAATAAATGGTTGAGTTGTCTTAGCTTTTATCATGCATCATTTAGTTGATTAGTTTGGTTATGGTTGTTGGTTAAGTGGTATGTTCTAAAATGGTAAATCATCCCCCACATGTACCTGAAACCCTTCGGCATTTATTGAAAACTTTGCCACCTTGGGTATGTAACATAAGGCCTATTAATGACTCGTTGTACTCTCTTGCTAATGAGAATCGGTGGGTCATTACAAATGGTATCAGTATGTTCGGTCCTTGGTGTATAAACGAAATCAGATTGTTCCTATCTCTGTAGAATAAGCAGTCATCAGTTTTTATTGGTCTTGGCATTGAATTATTAAGTGTATATTCCTTGGGTGGTCATCTTATGAAGGAGTAGGATTGTCAGAACTTGGAATGTAGATCATAAAAAGACGGTGTAATCCTTTTTATGTTGAACTTCATGTTACCAGGTATTTGGGTACTTAAGTGTTTTGGAGACACTTATTGGATAACAAATCTTGTTTTCATGGGTTTAGACAATGTGATGAGGATTAAATGCATTAGAGGAATGAATTCCTACCAGGAGTGCATATATGATTTTGAGAAATGCATTATGGTTTGATTCAAAGGCGTGATTTATGAAAATTTTAAACTTGTTTTCAAATGAAATATTTTGAAAAGAGAATGGTTAATGTATTATGAAAATTGATTGATTTTCAAAAGAAAGAAAAGGTTTTTTTAAAAGGGTAAATATGGAAAATATTGATGGTTGGAAATCAATGTTGTGATAGTGATGTGATAGAAATTGAAATGCTAAGCCTTCAGTTGCTAGGAATTGAGACTAACTGCATGCATTTTTTGCATTGAAAATGGCACCCGTTAGGCATCGTAGAAACCAAATGGAAGAGGCTGCAGAGAATGTGGTCGCACCTGAGCCACAGGTGAACCAGCAGCTAGTTCAAAGAATAGATAAAGCATTTCAGGCTATGGAAACTGGGAATCTGAGGGATGAGTCAAGGCATGTAGACCATTCCATCTAGTTCCAGAAGCAGAATCCACCCATCTTTTGGTGTGATTCTAAACCAGATAGGGCACAAGTGTGGATGTGTAGGATGAATCTTATCTTCGATTTCATCGAAAAACTAGCAGAACTAAAATTAATATTGGTGACATATATGCTGGAGGATCTTTCATGACAGTGGTGGGAGGTAGTGGTGTAGTCTAAGGTGAATCAAGTCCTGGGCTAGGAGGAATTTGAGGAATTGTTCAATAAAAAATCCTATCCTCACATGTTCAAGATCCAGAGGATGGAATACTTTTTCAGCCTAAAGCAGGATAATCTCTTTGTCAAGGATTAAGTGGCTAAATTCATGAATTTAGTGCGCTTTTCACCAGATGTTGCTGCAAGTGCTTCGCTGAAGGCACACATCTTTGAATCAGGGTTGCGACATGAGATTCGCTCGAAGATAGCTTTCCTATGTATTACCGATTATATGGAGATGATAAATAGAGAAATAGTAGCTGAAAGATACATATCAGGAGTTATGGGAGGAAGAAGTATGCTGGTACCCATGAGAATGAGTGGGAACTCTAATGCTAGGAATAAGAAAAAGAGGGACACCTACTTCCAAGGTGGTAGTGTGAATCAGAATCAGATGGCTGAATCGGTGAATCTTCATCCATGACCCATGATGAAATCCGGGTGTTTTTAATGTGGATTGATTGGTCACATGAAATGAGAATGTACAGAACCACCGAGAGCATTCCACAATTGCCAAAATATGGGGCATCTTCAGCGATATTGTCTCAGTGCTCCATGGTCAGGTGTTTGTGACACTTCTCAGGTGTAGTAAGAATCTTATACTTCGATAGGGTGAGAACCGAAAAATTAGTCTTACCAGCAGAACAAAGATAGCTATGGTGATTCCATGAAAACCATGACTCCTCAGGCAGGGCAATCTCAACAAGGCAATAAGGAGCAAAGTGCACCAAAAAAGAAATTATATGGGGCGTATGAGGTTTTTGTGGATGGCCAGTCATGACCGTATATGGTGAGAGGTAAGATTATTTTGAATTCTACCCTCATGCATGTTTTGTTAGATAATGGTGCATCACATTCATTTCCTTCTTCTCGTATCGCTGATTTTCTGAAATAAAAACATGAGATTTTGCCTTCTGTGATAAAACATCAAACTCTTCTTGGTGAAAGAAAATGTAGAGCCTTCATGTGTAGAGCATGTTCTATAACTGGTGATGGAGTTGGGATAAAATGGGATTTCTATATACTGGAGATGGATGTCAATGATATAATCTTGGGTATGGATTAGTTGACAGAGTTCAGCGATCACATCGACTATTATAGCAGAACAGTCAGTTTCGCGACTGAGGATGGCATCGAGCATCACTTTAGAGAAGAAAGAGTGTTAAAGGAAGGTGCAACAGGTTTTTTGGCACCAGTAGTGGCAATGATATCTTACCATTTGGCAGCGTTAAACTTGGAATCGATGGATGAAATAACAAATAACAGTTTTCTAGTAGTAGCAGATCAAATTCCTAATGTTTTTTCTGAAAAATTCTCATGGATATCACCTATAAGAGAAGTGGATTTTACGATTGATCTCCATCTGGGGAAAATGACTATCTCACTTCCATATTATTGTATGTAACTAATAGAGTAAAATTAATTGAATGTGTAGTTGGAAGAAATGGAAAACCATGGTTTTATTCGGCCAAGCGTGTCTCCGTGGGGAACACCTGTTTTGTTTGTAAAGAAAGAAGATATAACTTTGAGGATATGTGTGGATTATCGTAAACTTAACCAAGTTACGATAAAGAATAGATATCAACTTCTATGCATTGATGACCAGATTGATCATTTGAGGGGAGCTCAGTGGATCTCTAAGATTGAATTGTAGTCAGGATATCACCAGTTGTGAGTTAAGAAGGAGGATATTCCGAAGAAAGCCTTCATATGTAGATATGTCCACTACGAATATGTATTCATGCCTTTTGGTCTTACGAATGCACCAAATGTCTTTATGGAATTAATGAATCAGATATTTCAGCGATATCTGGATTCATTTGTTGTGGTGTTTGTGGATGATATTTTGGTCTATTCAAAAACAAGGGCGGATCATGAGGTGCACCTAGAAATAGTGTTACAAATCATGAGAGATCATAGTTTTCATGAAAAATTATCAAAGTGTGATTTTTGGATACAGGAAGTACGTTTTCTTGGCGATGTCATTTCTGGGAAAGGTGTTTCTGTTGATCCTGAAAAGATAGAAGCCGTTATCTCTTTGCAACCACCGAAGAATGTGTTTGACATATGTAGTTTTCTTGGTCTAACTAGTTACTACCAATTCTTTTTGCGTGATTTCTCAAGACTAGATTCACAAATGACTAATCTGACAAATAAAAATTATCTCTTCCAATGGATGGAAGAATGTCAGAAATTCTTTCAGAAACTGAAAGTTCATCTTACATCAAAACCTATCTTGATCTTTCCAGAATCAGGACTGGGGTATGTAGTGTATTTTGATGCTTTAGGATCAGGGTTAGGTTGTGTTCTCATGCAAATAGATCATGTGGTTGCTTATAGTTCAAGGCATTTGAGAGTGCTGGAGAAAAATTACCCAAACCATGATTTGGATTTGGCTGTAGTCTTCCATGATTTGAAAACATGGAGACATTATCTCTTTGGTGAGGAATTTACTTTGTTTACGGATCACAAAAGCTTGAAACACATTTTCCCACAACAAGATTTAAATCTCAGGCAAAGGAGTTGGATGAAGTATCTCTAGATTTTTTTCTTTGACTTGATGTACACACCGGGAAATGGGAATTCATTGGAGGATGAATTGAGTAGAAAGTCATACGCTCAGATAGCGAAAGTATCTTCAGATGAATGGCTGTTCATGTCGGTCTTAGCTGACATGCATTTGGAATATGAACACCGATGTGATGTTTTTGTTTTCATTATAGTTACACTTGTTCCTGATTTAGTAAAGAAGATCAAATAAGCACATACATCTGATGCAGGATGTCTGGTTGTAAGTTCAAAACTCAATGGTGGGAAGACCATTGATGGCTGGAAACTTAATGGTGGTTCAGTTTTGTGTTTCAGATATCGGATGGTTGTACCTATGGTTTTTAAATAACAACTCATGTATGATTAACAACATTCAAGATGGGTTGTACACCCAGGTACACAAGAGATGTATAAGGAGTTGAAGCCACAGTTTTGGAGGAGCGTCATGAAAAGAAAGGTGGAAGAGTTCGTCTCACGGTTCTTAACTTGTCAACAGGTTAAAGTAGAGCATCAGAGACCAGTTGGATTATTACAATCATTACCTATCCCAGAGTGGAAATTGGATCAGACAGAAATGGATTTTTTTACAGTTCTTCCATGAATGGTGCAGAAAAACGTTACCATTTGGGTGATAGTGGATCATCTAACCAAGTCGGCCCATTTCATCCAGAATCGTGAAATTCACATGGATGAAGATCATTCAAAAATATATCTGAGAAATGGTAAAAAGGCATGGTGTACCTGTGTCTATAGTGTCAGATAGAGATCTGAGGTTCACATCTCGTTTGAAGAAATCATTATAGCAAGCCCTTGGGACTCAGTTGACTATGAGCATGGCGTATCATGCTCAGACGGATGGCCAATCCGAGCAGATGATACAAACATTGGAAGATATGTTTAGGCCTTGTGTAATGGATTTTGGTTGATCGTGAGAAGAGCATGTACCCTTAGTGGAGTTCTCATACAGTATTATTTATCAAGCCTCAATACTCATGGCCCCGTTTGAATAATTGTATGGGCGTCCTTGTCATTCTCCACTATGGTGGGTGGAAACTGCTGAAACTTCACTTGTTGGGCTGAGCCTTGTCCAAGAAACAACGGAGAAGATTAAATTGATTCGAAAGAGGATGGTGATGGATTAGAGTCATCAGAAATATAATTCAGATCACCATCAAAGACCATTGTCGTTTGTTGTGGTTGATCATGTCTTCATGATAGTCTTTTCAAGGCTTGGACATCGTCATTTCAGGAAGCAGGGCAAGTTATCTCCAAGATACATTTTCCCTTTTGAGATACTGGAATGGGTTGGATAGGTGGAATATTGGTTGGTATTACTACCATGGTTTAGTTTGGTTCATAATGTGTTCCATGTATCTCTATTGAAAAAGTATCAGCCTGATCCTGACCGTATGATCATATATGATCATGTTGACCTAGATCTAGATGTTTCGTTGATACATATCCTGGTACGAATTCTGGATCGGAAAGAAAAAGTCATGAATGAAAAAAAGTATTGGTCTAGTGTAGGTTTTATGGTAGCATGGTCAGATTCTGGAAGATATTTGGGAACATGAAAATGAAATGAAAGAGTAGTGGCCGAAACACTTTCAGCTGGGTAAATGTTTTCTACTTTCTGAGGACGGAAAGTCCAATGGTGGGGAGAATATAGTACCCCCGATTTCTGGTATGTAACCCACGATGCCATTCATGGTTTTAATGTTAAGAGTGTTGAATGGGAGAT
This sequence comes from Viscum album, assembly GCA_963277665.1. Lineage (NCBI taxonomy): Eukaryota > Viridiplantae > Streptophyta > Magnoliopsida > Santalales > Viscaceae > Viscum > Viscum album. Next base: position 51,301,897 of record OY728138.1, on the reverse strand, counting down.
TTGGGAGAACATGGAATGATGTTTTGAGGGAAAGGGGAAGTTGCATGTGTGGCAAACGGTTTGTCTAAACTGTGCGTCCAATCCGTGCGTAGTTGTTCTTGGAGGCAGTGGCTTCCACACTAGAGGAACACGATTTGTATAACCATGCAGCCAAACCATGGGAGAAGGGTGGTCGAGGCAGCAACTAATGCACAATTAGTGCATGGTTTGTCAAACCGTTCGAACTAACCGTGCGACCCCTTAAACGAGATCCTATAAAGGTGGATCTCACGCATTTTTGCCTCTATGTAGCTCGTTTTTCCTCCTATGCATACCTAACTTGGGATTTTGGTACACCTAAGGTCAAGGATGGTTCTCCCATCATTCATAATGAGATTTGAATGCCATATTGGTGAATCAAAGTTGGATTCTTGAGGTATGTGATCGTTCTTGTTTGGTTTCTTATATCTACTTAGATATACTTCTTATTATTTATCGGTTTCATAGATCTACACCCGTTATGTGTAGATATAAGTGTATGGATTCCAAATATGATTATATCTGGTATTGGTTGTGTTAGGACAAGAGATATAAGGAGGATTCTTGGAGAATAGACCCGGTTTTCTTGTGCGTTCTTCATTCGTTGTGGTTTTCATCAAAACCTTTGAGGTTGGTGGCTTCACTCCAGATTCCTATTTCTTATAACTTGAAGGCTTAATTTCAAAGTTTTGTCCTTGATTGAAATGGTTTATTTATATTCTGTGAAATAATGGTTGAAACCCCTTTTACGTAACGGGTGATGGAAATTGTGCATTTTTGGAAAGTGTTTGTTGAAGTGAATATAAAATGGGGATTTGGAACTAGTTATGGTGTTGCTGCTTGAAAGAAATGGATTCCAATAAAAGGATTGATACTTTATTGAAAGGTTTTGAACACACTTGGTTTTGGAATGGATTTTCATGGTTTGTGGTGTGTGTTCATATTCATTAGGATGGATAAGGGCAAGATGTACCCCCATCAAAAGGATGGGATGGATAAAGGCGAGAATTACCTCCATCAAAAGGTTGGGATGGATAAGGGCGTGAAGTACCCCCGTCAAGGTAGTCCACTATGTGATGGTTTAGTGGAAGGATAACTCCCCACTCCCAGGTATAGGGAGGTCCTGGTTTCATGCATGGTTGGTTGTGTGGATTTGTGAAATGGAATGAGTGTGCCAAAATGGAAATGTGAAATTGTAAACATTTCTTGGTTGCCTTTCTTGAGAAAGATGGTTTATATTAAAAAATGGTTTTGAGATGGAACTTGTTATATTGTGAATAGTTTTGGAATTGTTTTATATAAATGTGATAACTTGTTTTATCCTAGAGGCATGGGTTTGGAACTCATCGGGGAAAACCTACTGAGTTTCATTACTCACCCCCTGTATTGGGACGTTGATACTTTTGTAGATATCATACACCAGGATGTTGGAAAAGGTAAACTGTCACATGTTTGTAGCACTACATCATGATACGTGGGATGGTTCATGATATTGGATCATGGAGCTTGTGGAGCATGTATTTGGGTTGTCGTCTTGTAGTCTTTTATTTTGTATTTTTGCTGTTTACTCTGATTTAGTGTTGGATTCCACTGTGGTACTCTTTGTTGGTTTATGATAAAATAAATGGTTGAGTTGTCTTAGCTTTTATCGTGAATCATTTAGTTGATTAGTTTGGTTATGTTTTTTGGTTCTTTGGTATGTTCTAAAAGGGTAAATCGTCCCACACTTGTACTTGAAACCATTCGGCATTTATTTCCAGCCTTTGGCGCATTGGGGATGTCGCTTAAGGCCTAGTATTGACTCGTTGTACTCTCAAGCTAATGAGAATTGGTGTGTCACTACAGTATGGATAGTTCATCCTGATTAGGGTGTAAAAACAACTACTTAGGGATATCATATATGTGAATTACCTTGTTATAATTCGTTATCTTAATTCCCACATTAATTCTGGTATTACCATTCATTATTTCAATTCAGAGATGAATTTCACTATTACCATTCATCAATAAAATTTATATCGTGGTTAATTGGAATCAAGGTCTAATGACAAAATTTTTGGTCTTGGTCCCCATGCCTAGGCCTCGTAGGATTTTTATGTAATAGATGATTTCCCACACTATTTAGTCAATTTATCACGATGGGATTCTGACGCAGTAGGCCATGTCCCACACATGAAAATTAATTTATGACTATGTGATTTTGAGGTAGTAGGACATAGCCCACATAGGAATATCAGTTTATCATTATGGGATTTTGACATAATAGGTTATTCCCCACACATGAATATCAAAATACAATAAAATATCATATATCATAATAAAAGAATTAATTAATTCAGAAATTAATTAATCCAATTCACCTATTTCATAATCACATCATTACATTAATTATTTCATGAATTGGATAACCACATGAATTCCATTAGGTAATGAAACAATTAACTAATCACAGAAATAACATTAATTAATTCAAAAATTAATTAATCACACCCGTTTCATTAGTTAACTCAAAAATTAACTAATCCAATCGGTAACATTAATCAATTCAACAATTAATTAATCCCACTAGTTCCATTAATTAATTAAAATTTTATTATTCAAAAGAAAAAAATATAAATTCATATCATCCCATAAATTAACTCAAAAATTAATTGACCACATTTATTGCATTAGTTAATTGAAAAATTAACTGATAACATCAATAAATATTATTAATTCCAAAATTAAAAAATCACATAAAATCCAAAAGTTATTTAAACAATAAAATAATCACTTAATTTGAATTATCAAATTCAAAAATTGATTAATCACACAAATTCCATTAATTAATTAGAAAATTACTTAATCACATCAGCATCATTAATTAATTCTTCAATTAATTTACCACATCAATCCCATTAATTATTTTAACAATTAGTTAATCCAATTTCAATCCAATTAATTAAGTAAAAAATTAATTAATTAAATTTGATCAATTTTATAATCACAAAAATACCCAATAATTAATTATGAAATTAATTAATCCAATTCATTCACTTTTATGAACATAATAATACTCATTAATTAATAAACCAATTAATTAATCCAACTCATTCAATTTCATCATTTCAACAATCCCCATTAATTAATCCAAAAATCAATTAATCTAATTCATTAAAATGTATATTCACAACAATAATTTCATTAATACATAAATTAATTAATCCAATTCCTTCAATTGCATCATCCCTACAATCCACAATAATTAATTCACCGATTAATTAATCTAATTCCTTCAATTGAATAATCACAAAAATAACGAGTAATTAATTCACTAATTAATTAATCCAATTCATTCAATTGAATAATCATAATAATCAATCAATCAATCAATTAATTAATTTATCCATTTTTGAAATTTTATAATCACAACAATTCCCAATATTTAACTCAGCAATTAATTATCCCAATTCCACAATCACAATATTACAATAATCAATTCAATACTTATTTATTTCAATTTCACAGTCATAATATTAAAATAATTAATTCAATAATATATTATTCCAATTTCACTATCCCGATATCTCATTAATAAATTCGTGAATTAATTATCTTAGTTCGACAATAAAAATATTATAATAATTATTTCAACAATTAATTAATACAATTTTACAATCCAAATATCTCAATAATTAATTCATCCATTAATAATCCCAATACTCCTTTAATTAGTACGAAAACTAAATAATCCACTTCAATTCCACTAATTAAATAAAAAATTAACTAACAAAATAAAAACTATTAATTAATAAAACTATTAATGAATCATAGCAATCAATTTAATTATCACTACAATCTCCCATAATTAATTCATTAATTAATTATTCCAATTCAACAATTTCAATATAAAAAAAATTATTTCAACAATTAATTGTTCTAAATCTATTAATTTTAAAATCCCAATCATCCCCATTAATTAATTCAATAACAATGTAATTAAGTTCCACAATCCCAAACTCCATAATTAATAATGAAATTATTTGTTTTAAATTCACAATCCCAATATCCCTAACTTCACAATTCCATCAATCAATCAATTATCCAAATTAATTAATTCAATCAATGAATCTCAATTAATAATAATCTAATTGAAATTATAAAATTAAATAAACATAATTGAAATAAAAACTTTTGGTTTTGAATTATAGACCACCTAACTCAATTCGTAGATGAGAAATTTCCCATCGAAATCCCCATTTGGATGCGAATCAATAAAAAAGCGATAAAGAACATGATCTAGATCTGAAGACTAGATCCCAAATCAAATGAATCAAGATCTAAAAAAACCAATTTATAGATCTAAAATTCCTAGATCATAATTTTTAAAAATTAGATCTTGATCCAATAGAACATAGGATAACTTTACTTAATGAAATTGGGATCAACTGGAAAAGAAATGGGAACCAACCAGAATGAGATTCACTTATTGGGAGAGGTGCAGATCATTAATATGCCTTTCGATTCACCATGAAAGGACGTCAATATCCTTAATAATGCATTGGAGAGCCTCAAAAATGAGAAAATATGATTTGGGTTAATCTAGGGTTGTTTTGGGGTAAATATGGGTGTTTAGGTAGATTTAAAAACAAATATAATGGCTTTAATTATCGTTAACACGATTTCTTAGGTCTGGTCACATGATTAGTAATAACCATGCACCCTAATATGCTCCCATTTTATATATAATCATCACACTTATTTTAATGATGCCCAAACTTTGAGACCCTCATTCACACATTTTTCAACCATGCATAAACCATGGAACGCCCATGCATATATTTACGAACCATGAAAAAACCATGGAACCCTCATTGAAAACATTCCATAATTATGTGGAAACCATGAAGAAACCATGAAAAGCCTCTCCTCCTTCCAAAATTCACCAATTTTCACCAAAACACACCAATTTTAAGACCCAAAAACTTTATACTCAAAATATGAAAAATGAATTCCTTTAAACAGGACCTCAAAATCTCCAGAAATGGTTAAGATCTTACAATATCCCAACCATATAATATCTCATCCTTGAGTTGAACTATCATACGTCCCTATGATTCTGAGTTAAAAAGATATGGCCATTGATCCCTCATATCTTCTTCTATCTCTTATGTTTCCACCTAAACAAACCAAGGTTGCTACACTATACAATATATCAGCATGGTCTTCCCCACAATAAATTCTCACATTAATCTCAAGAAAGTATCATATTCTCCTTAAATGATACATCCATCTCAAACTCAACATCATCAACATGCCCAAGTACTTTCCCAAAAAACATTTCCCAAAATCCACAAGAACACTATACAAAATTGGAACTCAATATTGACATCAAATTTGACTGGAAACGATGTACATCCACCTCCCCCAAGAGAGACCTGGTATTTCCCCTAGGAATTTTAAACAAGCAACATAAATGTTCCTCATTTTTTTATTATGATACCACCACTTTCAACCCATGGTCTTTCTCCACACACCAACTACTGACACTTTTATCTACACATTTGTATCATCACTAAAACCACATTTTCAAGATTCTTAACCATCATGACCCATGCATAAAACACAAGTTAAACCCTATAACATGGTTCTGGCCTTCTAACCATTTATAAGACGACAAAACAACACACACCGCTACCTATTCCAACCATTTGAGTGTGAAACCCATGGTATTCATCATCCTTCAGTCTGTCCAAAGAACCTATTTTATAAACTATATATGGAATACCATTACCCATTCAGCTCCACATATACTAGTTTATTAATGTAACCCTTAGGATTCCCCATATCTAACCAAAACACATTCATATAGATAGACGTAAAAATAGAGATCCATCGGCATACCAGGGAAAATGTTGATGTAGTTGAAATTATCATCAATATTAAAACTATTCTTAAGATTTCATTAGTAATCAAAAACCACACGTATTCCATCACTGATGAAACCTCCCATTACACAAACAAAAAATTAATTAAAAATTAATTTTCAAAAAACCCCACCACACGTTCAAAACTAACATGATATCTCTACCCATAACCATCCTACATCTACACCATGGTTAAAAAAGTGTAAACCCATTCTCATCATTCATGTTTTCACATTAGATTCCCATTTATTCACATTATTCATTATCTTACAATTCTCAATTTCATATAGGCACCATTTTCCATTTAATTCACAAAATAAAGGAAAAATATTCGAAGGTCAACAACTTACCCAAAACCATTTTCCATGCATACCTAAGATTATTCATGCCATGAAATAATCCCGAGTTCCTAGAATGATGCAAGAATAAATAACGCTTATGCCATTCCAGGAAATGAGGAAAATATTAGAGAATAAAAACTTCAATAATCACATCACAAAACAAGTGAATCACCTATGGTGATATAAAATCCAACTATAACAACACACACGAATAAATGCCATACCACCCTAGGTACTTGGATTTTACCCTCATAAATGGGTCATATACTCCCACTCACTTTCTCTTAACCATGTTCGGACACCACATAGTCTCTAGTCTACCATTCCTCAAATAGTAAGATAAAATAAAATTAAAATAAAACTACATTGATTCCACTTTGTGACGCCCTAACCTATATCTCACACATCAGTGCCCTGATCTAGTTAGTAAGATGACCCTAGGTGTGCCACCACATATGAATTACATAATGAAATTACGTTATGGGGTCCTAAAATGTATTCTTAAAATTTAAAATTATCTTCATTTTAGGTGTGCCTCCCCAATCCATTTAGCAACATGACCATTGGTGTGCCTCCCCGAGTTAGCAAAAAATATATTTTTTAAAATGAACTTCATTTTTGGATTTAGAATATCAAAATTAACTTACAGTGAATATTTGGTATTTTTATCAAAAAACATTCAATTTTTAATGAATATTGAAAACACAACGTTAATATTTGAATTGACATTTAAAAAATTATTTTTAATTTATTTCTATTTTATAGTAAAAATAGATATGTAATACCAATATTAGTCTAATGTAATTCATTTGAGTCATTTTATAATTACATTAAATATATAAAATTTTATTTATCTTTTTAACATCTTTTACCCAACATCTAGACAAATTTGAAAATTTCCTTAAAACGTAATTTTACCGCATATATGAATTGAAATTTAAAAATACAAAATACACAATTGTCTTCAGTAAGTAAAATCTGGTTCAATAAGTTGAAAATATTTTTTTTCTAAATAGTAACATTTGAATTTTATTTTCCCCAGTTAAAATTAAATAGAGTAATTAAAGGAAAATAATATTATGATGATATAAAATTACCGCAACACATGTCCTAATTCTATTATATATTATTTTTTGACCAAATTAAACCTTAGGAAAAAAGTATAATCCTTTTTATCCCCTTGTATTAGATTTGGACATTTATTATATTTTATTTAAAAATAGGTTATAAGTGTTAAATTCAAATTTTTTAAACTAAAACATTTTTAATGTAGGCTTATACGTAAGATAAAGTAGATAATAAATATTAATTATAAATCATATATTATTTCCAACATCATATAATTTTAGTTATATTTTTTAGACATTACGTAATTAAATTTCATTATGAAAAAATGATGATGTTGTAATTACCTTATTAATGAATGATTATAATACATGATATTATTCATATTAAAAAAATATAAATTGTTACTTTTGATGCCATCCAAAAAATTTCTAGGATAATATTTCATTTTATGGTTGATTAAATGTAATTTTTTAAGGAATCATGGTTTTTATGACATTCAAAAAAACCAAATACTAAATAGTGTCAAAATTGACATAAATGAGTTTTTAAACAAATACTATTTAATTAAATTATAGAATAGTCCTAAAAATCTAATATTATGAAAAATGACATTGAAAATGTTACATATGTAATTAATTAACGACTTTAGCTTCTTTTGGTATTTTATTGTAACTATACTTACAATTTAGTATAAAAATACAAGAATCCATGGTAAAAGTTAAACAATTTAACTAAGGGTTAAATCTAAAAGATAAGGTTAATATGGTGATTGAAACATGTATAAAACCTATTATTTTTCTGAAATTAGTCCCATCCTCCTCATATACTCATAATAAATCCATTTGGGGCTATTAGAAACCGAAAATAATTTTATTATAAATTATTAATTCAATCGTTTTTCAAAATTACCCATCACCTCTCTTATTAATGGATACTACACCTTCTTGTAGATTCACACCACAAAAGCCATATGGCTCAGCAAAACCCTGCTCAAATATCCCACGGATACATTCAATTAAAACTACAGGGATTACATTGATCATAAAAGACAACATAAATATCCATTTTGTTCAAATCAAAGGAAGCACCCAAAGATGCGGTAAAAATTTAATCACCTCTTTCAATGTTGTCTTCTTCTTCTACTTCCTTTTTCTTTGTTGTTTCCATAATAAAATAATAAATCTAGTACTTTTTACATATTGAGATGTTATTATAAATATTGTACAACCATATTCATTATTCTATCCATCCTATGAATGAAAAAATCACCATACGTGTGTGTGTACGACATACTCTCTCAACATTGTGGTGTAGTTTGTTATTCAACACATCATTATTTGGATGTGTACAACAATGATTATAATTAATAGAAATAATAAATTTAACATTTTAATGATTATTTATATATAATATACCATCCAATTCCATACGATTTCACTATCAATTGAATGATATTGTTGCTCGACCATATGTACGACTTACCATCTACACGATGCGATGAGATTCTATTCCCAATCATAACCATTCAAGAATAACTTTCATTTGATGATTAAAAATAATGTTTATGAAATTAATATCATTTATTATATGGATCTAATAAATCTTATCCATAACAATCATGACTTACAAAACATAACATATAAAGGAAAATGAATCAGTTAACACCCAAAATAATGATAATAAAAAAATATTATTAACAAAACAATATTAGAGGATCATATATGATATAATATTTATGTATGTGGTTATTTTATAATTTAATAACAATTCTTTAACCATTATGTTGGAGGTCAACATACCCTTTACTATGGAAAATTACAAGGTAATGATTAATTTTATAATCTCTTTATTATATGAGGTTGTTTATATATAAGTATCTACAAGGACATCTTTATCATCCACATCCATGTTTCTTATAAATGAATTTCAAAACTTTTTTACTATATCCTAGATTATGGGTTAAATTCATTTATACCCTTTTTTTAATTTTTATAAAATGTTTTTAATGAAATCCTTCTTTTATTTTCTGGACATGTTACATTATGATCTTTTCGAAAAATTAAGGAAAGAATATTATTTTAACTTATACGGCCACTACGTCTATTTTCTACCATTATAAAAACTTTGAATCTTCCTTTACAAGATTATATGAAGATATTCAAAATAATTTTTTTCTTTTATAATTATGAATCTTTTAAATTAATTCTATGTAGAAAGAGATATTTCTCTCGAATATTTTTCGGATTGATTTCATCCGTTTCAAAATCTATTGTTGGATTTTATGTTTAATTGATGTTTATTTACAATGACACAATATTCCATTTTGTATTGATTGTTTTATAATATGTTTGACTGTGGATGTCTATTTTTATTCCCTTCATAGTTTATGGTTAAAGTATTAAAATTTCATATGCTAGTTTAATATGAATGATTATGTTATGTTTCACCCTTTTCATATGAGGAATTAATTGGACGTAATAAGTGACATGTGGGGCCTTCTATAGACCCTCATTGTGTCGGTAGGTATCTTGAGACAAACTAGTGTTTTTTCACAAGGCCTTGACAATATTTTTATTTATAGTCTTTTCACAAGGCCTTCACTATGTGGTTATGATATCCGAAATTATGCATTACATCATTATGTGATTACCTAATGATATTACATGTGATTATTCAACTAGTAGAATATCCTTATTAATAAGTAAATGGAATTATTTGATTTATATTTTCATATTATGATTATGTTTTTCATTAAAAGGATTATATTTTAGTTTAATACTTTTCCTTAAATGATTATTATTAATTATGATAGTTTTTGTTATATTGTTATCCTTACTCAGCGTCTGAGCTCACCCCTTCCTATGTTTTTTTCTTTCCAATATGAGAAGAACTGTATTATGACTACCTTCTAGGATAGGCTACGGGATATGAGTGTGTTAAAAAGAGACACAGTGTTGTTTTTTTCATTTCATATTATAATGTAAAACATATGTACATATATAGTACTTCCAAGTATACTAAAATGGTCAGTGTTTTGGGACATGCTCTCTTGGGACCATTCCAATGCTATGTAATAATGCACCATTTATAGGTAACTAGGGTCAAGGCATTATAGTTGGTATCATAGAATGTTTAGTCCAAACCTTAGAAACTAGATTTAGAAAAACATTGATCAAATAACATTTCCCAAAGATAGTAAATGAGGATTAGTATAAAAGAATATCAATTTTTTTTAAATATATATATTATGTGGGTTTTCTAAGAAATACATTCTCGTCTGGATACAACAAGTGGGCGTGGTTCTGGAATAGATGAACCTACGAGTGAAAACACTGACAAGGAGTTTCAGGCTTGACCTGGGGTATCCCGGTACATGACAACGGGCCCTACTACACACCTGCTTTGACACTCTCGCGGGATATTCTTACGATAATTAATATTTTCATTACAAACCATTATAATAGATTTTTGAGTAAATACTTCCTCAAAAGAGAAATTCATATGAATATGGATTATATGAATAAATTTTTCAATTTATTTTAGGTATTTTAGAAGTTTGGAATTATGAATTACAATTTATACACTAATCTTGTGTATTCCATTGTTTAGAAATGATTCCAAGTGTAAGGAATTGAAATAATATCAATTCACGTAATCAACGTATAGATTTACATCATATTCAAGATAATTATAGTGGAGCTAGTGATGCAACTAGTACTGAATAGATTATAACCATACTGGGATAAATCACCCAGGTTATGAATAACAACCTTACCCATATAGAGCACCCTGATCCCCAATGTGGAGGATCAATGTTACATAACCTCATGATGCATCAAACACCAACCTTAAATGGGACAAAAAAAATATATTTTTAGCTGATCAATGGATATGTTCCTTAGAGAAAATATTTTATTCTTTGTGGAGTATAATGTGGGAAAATATTTTTGTAGGAGTCTATAACCTTTTAGATGATGCAGATAAATGGTGGTCATTAATTCAAAACACAAAGGAGGATAAAGAAGTGTCAATTATGGAATGGAGGATGTTTTAAGGTATTTTTATAAAAAAATACTTTCCCTGTTAACATTGAAAGGAAATGTTAAGGTAGTTTCTGAGTCTGAGGCAAAAGGAGGGTGTGAATGTTTCAAATTATGTGGTAACAATACAAGTTTAGCAAGGAATGGTAGAGATAATATAAATAACCCAAGAAGTAATATTTATTGATTATTTGATGGGTTAAAACTATTTATCCATCAATCATTTGTCTCACAATCCTTCTCATCGAACGAAGTTGTAGTCTCATGGGCTGTTAGGACATAAAAGGCATTCTCAACGTCTTATGAATTAAATGTGAAGAAAGAGAAGAAGAGATATATTAAACACTATGGTAATGGAAATAAATGGAAGAAAGGAAATGTTTGAATTTCTATCCAACAGTAATTGTGGGAAGAAACACCCTGGTACATGCCTAAAGGGGATGTGAGTTTATTGCAAGTGTGGAGGAAAAGGCCACCAAGCACGTGATTGAATGGGGAAGAAAAAGGCGTTCATTGTTTAATGATACAACATTAATTAAATGAGGAATTATTCAAATTAATTTCTATAGCATCAAGGAACTATACCCCAGAAAAGGCCAAGGGTGAAAGGACAAGCTTATGCGATCACTACTGTTGAGGCTGAAGTTCCTAATGATGTGAGGGTAGGTACATTAATCCTTTCCCCAAAATTAACCAATGCATTTTTTGATTCTGGGTCAAGGAATTCATTCATATCTTCCCAGATTTTCAATAAAATTATAATTTTCTAATTTTAATTAACAAGGGATTTTTTAGTCAAAGCTCCTAAGGGAAGTATCATTGCAACAAAGTTTTGTCCATCATATACCATTATGGACTAAAAATGTGCTTTATATTTTGATCTTATTTACATTACCATGATTGAATTTGATATTATCCCTGGTACGGATTGGACTTTAGACTGTGATGAAAAAAAATTTGTAAGAAGAAGGATGTTACAATTTTTTATGATGATAAGGAATCCCTTATCCTTAGAGAATAAACAACCCCATTTGATTCTCATATAGATCCAGCCATAATAAAACAATTAAATTCAATTATTGTTGGGGGGATGGGAGTTAAATAACTATGGGTGAGGAAAGAAATTCCCAAATAGGGGATGTATATATTATTCAAGAATATGTTGATGTGTCTCCAAAGGATTTACTTGGACATCCTATAGAACAAGAAATTCAGTTTTTCGTTGACTTAATTTCTAGTTCAAGGCCTATATCAGAGACCCCTTATAGAATGAACATTTTGGAATTAGTGTTACTAAATAATCAACTAGAGTAATTGAGTAATAAAGGATATATTATCCCTAGTGTGTATCCATGGGGAGGCCCTATTCGTTTTGTTAAAAAATATGGATATATGAAGTTGTGAATTGACTATAGAGAGATCAATGATATTATAGTAAAGAATAGGTATCCCCTACCTCTCATTGATGATTTATATGATTAACATCATGGAGATCTATATTTTTCACGTATTGACCTTTGATCCCGATATCATCAGTTGTGCGTGACGTAGGAATACATTCCTAATACAAAAATCCGTACCAAGTGTGGGCATTATGAGTTTACAGTAATGCTTATTGGACTGACAAATGCACCCTATGTTTTCATGGATCTAATTACTAGAGTTTTCAAGGAACATATTGATGACATTTTTGTGGTATTTATTTATGATATCTTGGTATACTCCAAAATCTATGAAGATTATTAAAATCACAATCACACTATTCTGAAAACTCCTAGAAGAATTGAATTATATGGGAACTTTAGAAAATGTGAATTGGGGATTCAAGAGATTTATTTTCTTGGCCATATTGTATCTAGGGATGGAATCTCTATTTGTCCTTATGATGCAATGGAGATCAATGAATCTCTAGAATTAGTGAGTATAACTAAGGTACATAGTTTTATTGGTTTAGCAGGTTACTATCTGAGTTTCATCTAGAATTTTTCTTGATTAGCTAACCCATTAACCAAGACCACATGTAAAGGGGTTAATTTTTTTGGGGGAAAAATTTTGTAGAATGTTTTGAATAATTTATGTGAACATTATTAAATTCCACTATCTTGACTGTACCATCATTGAATGATGAGTTTTTTATTTAAAGTTATGCTTCAATGAAAAGACATGGTTGGGTCCTTATGAAAAATGATATAATTATTACTGATGCATACTAATAGCTAAAAATTCATGAAACAAACTATCCCACTAATGATATTGAGTTAGAAGCTATAATATTTTCTCTGATGATATTGAGACACTCTCTCTATGGTGAAAAAATTTGAGACATATACTATTCAAAAGAGTTTGATTCATATTTTCTCATATAAGAACTCAACATGGGGAAAAGTTGATGGATCAAACTACACAAATATTATGATTTCACTATAAACTACCACTTTGGGAAGGAAAATAAGGTAGAAAATTCTTTGAGAAAAAATATCATGGAGTTATGAAGATGTTGATAGTTGAAATGGAATTTATGTTTATGGATCTTGTAATGATGGATATGGGAATAATCATGGAAGGTGAAACATCGATATCTTTTCAAATGGTTTCCAAACCATATTAACTGGAAAGGATAAAAATATCTCACAATGATGAAGAGGAGTTTCAAAAGAAAATTAAAACTATGAATGATAGGAGATTGAATGAATTTATATATTAAGAAGGAATTTTGAATTTTCAGAATATTCATTGTGTTCCCGAAAAACCTAATCTAAAAAGGGAATTGTCGGATGATGCTCATAGATCATGTTTCTCTATAAAACCTAGTATAGCTAATATGTATAGGGATTTGAAGGAACATTTTTTGTGGGACAACATGAAGAGGTATATTTTTTATTATTTTTCAAGATGTAAGGGTTTTCAACAGGTTAAGGGAAGAAGACAACATCCTAGAGGTGTCATGCAACATCTTCCCATAACTGTGGGAAATGGTATGATATTATGATGGACTTTGTCATGGTACTATCAAAGAATACATAATGGAATTATGAAATATTGGTCATTTTTATAGCCTTACCAAGTAATATCATTTTCACTCAATAAGAGAAGATTTAACACTTGAACATTTAGCAGGACTATATATTAATGATGTTTTAAGACATCATGGTGTTCCCCTATCTATTTTTTCTTTTCATGATCCCCATTTTACATAACTAATATGGAAAACGTATTTTGAAGTCCCTAGATACTAAACATTGTTTATGCACAACCTACCACCCTCAAACTAATGGAAAATCAAAACAAAATATTTAATCCTTATAAGACATGTTGAGACCTTTCTCAAATGACTTTCAAGGAATGTGAGATCAGTATTTACCTATGGTAGAATTTTCCTATAATAGTAGCTTCCACTCAAGTATTAAAATGGCACCATATGATGTGTTATATAGAAAAATATGTCATACACTAAATTTTTGGGATGATGTTGAAGAATGAAAAATCATAGGCCCATAACTTGTTGAGTAAACAATGTAAAAGGTGAACATTATACAAACCCATATCAATGTATATCAAAGTAGGCATAAATTGTATGCCAATAACCTAAGGAAGGATTTGGAATTTCATTTCAGAGACCATGTTTTCATCAATGTATATCCCTGTAAGGGTGTTATACGATTCCGTAAGAAGTGTAAATTATATCCCAAGTACATCGGACCTTTCAAAATTCTAGAACAAACTGGAGTTATAGCTTACCATTTTGAAATTCCACCAAGTCTCCCCAATGTTCATGATTTGTTCCACATATCACTGTTAATAAAATAGATAGCAGACCCAATGAATGTATTCACCTATGAAGAAATACAACTGGAACCTGATCTATCTTATTGTGAATAGCCTATAAGAAGTCCTGATAGTAGAAAAAAAATTATTGGGAAACCAAATGACTCGTCAGGTAAAAGTACATTGTAGAAACCATAAATTGGAAGAGGTAGTGTGGGAACCTGAGGAACTTACAACAAAGAACCACCCAAATCATTTTATGAAGTAATATTATAGAAATTTCCAGGATGAAATTACTTAAAGGAGGGAAGAATGTAACAATTCATGATTTCACGACACACTTCTTTTTGAATAATACCATAGCTTGAATTGTACGCAGTTTCGAGTTCTAGTACACCACAACCAATCAAACCAACTATTTAAAAAGTAGTTATGAATAGTAATACCCACTTTTTGAAATTTTATAAAATATAATTTTCAAAATGGACTTCATTTTTTTATTCTGAATATCAAAATGTTATAAGGGTAAATTTGTTGTATTTTTCTGAAAAAATTAATTTCTGATTAGTAGTGAAAAAAGATTGCGTATTTATTTAAAACAGACATTTTATTTAAATAATTATTTTTAATTAAAATTTATTTTAAATTAAAAATAGATAAATAATTTCTATAATAGTCCATTTTAATCCATTTGATTCATTTTATAATAATATTAGTTATATAAAATTGTATTGAACTTGTTAACGTATTTTACCCACCTTCTAAGCACATTTGAAAATTTTCATGAAACCTAATTTTCCCACTTCAGTGAATTGAATTTCAAAAATATGATAGAAAAGGTAGTCATAAGTAATTAAAATTTCATTCAATATAATGAAAATAATTTCTGTTGAACAGTAACATAGGAATTTTATTTAACACAGTTAAAATAAAATAGGGTAATTAAAGGTAAAAATAATATTATAATAATATAAAATTACCCCAAAACGTGTCCTAATTATATTGGATAAATGTTTTTTCGACCATAATCAAACATAGTACAAAAAATATGATCCTTTTTTGTCCACATGTATTTGATTAGGACATTTAATATATTTTATTAAAAAAAGAGTTAAGTTTTGAATTCATATTTTAATAACTATACCATTTTTAAAATAAGGTTTTACAAAAGTTAAATTCGAAAAAAAAATTCATTAGAAATATAAAAAGATTTCCTAATTCATAGTACTTTATTTATAATTTATATACATTAAATAATTAAATTAATTAATGACATAATGATGATACAGTAATTTCATTATCAACGAAAGACTAAAATAATTGATATCATAAATAGTAAAATAAATGTAAATTGAAACATTTGATGCCATACAAGAATTTTCTAGGATAATATTATATTTTAGGGTTTATTAAATGTGTTTTTTTCAAAGGAATCATGTTTTTATGGATTTCAGATAAACCAAATACTAAATAGTGTCATAATTGCCATAAATTAGTTTTTAAAACAAATACCATTTCATTAAATTATATAATAGTCATAAAAATATAAGATTATGCCAAATGACTTAGATAATTATACATATTTCATTAATGAACCACTTTAGGTTCTCTTGTCATTTTATAGTGACAATATTAACCATGTAATATAAAAATACAAGAAGACATGGTAAATGGCATACTATTTAACTAATGGTAAAATTTAAATGATAAGGTTCATACGATGACATAAACATGTTTAAAACATATTTGTTGAGAGTATTTAGACACATACTCATATTATCCTATAAATAAATACATTTGGAGCTATTAGATACTGAAAATAATTTTATAATAAATTAATATTTCATGATTTTCTTAATGTGCCCCTCACCTCTCTTAAAAAAGGGTACATCCCCTTCTCTTAAATTCCCACGTCCAATTCCATTTTTCTTGTCCAACCACTAATCAAATATCCTACCAGTTAACTTTAATTAATCTTATAGGCCTTAATTTGTTCAAAAAGGCAAACTATGGAGCCATTTTGTTCAAATCAGAAGGAAACACCCGAAGAAGAGGTAATTATTTCGTCACATCTTTCAATGTTCTTTTCTTCTTCCACTTCTTCTATCATTGTTGTGTTAGTAATAAAATAATCAATTCCATTAATTTTAAAAAAATTATAGGTTATTATAAATATGGTAAAACCATATTCATTATTACATTCATCATATGAATGTCAATGTCACCATACGTGCGTACTTACAGCTTACCGTATCCACGTCGTGGTGTACTTTGTTATTAAACACTTAATTTTTTGGATGGGTATAATAGTGATTATAATTGATTTAAATAATAAATATAACATGTTAATAATTATTTATATATAATATACCATAAAATTACTTATTATTTCATAATCAATAGAATGATATTGTCTCTCGTGCGTACGTATGGATTACAGTCACCGCGGTTTGATGAGATTTCATTCCCCATCGTAACCATTCAAAAGTAATTTTCATTTAATGGTCAAAAATAATTTTTATGAACTTAATATCATTCTGGATATGTATCAAATACATCCTATCCATAACAAACATGGCTTACGCAACCACACATGTAAAGGAAAATGAATTAGTTAACAACTGAAACAATGATAATACAAAAATATTCCTAACAACGCAATATTATAGGGAAACATATGATATCATATTTATGTATATGGTTCTTGTATAATTTAAATAAAATAATTTAACCATTATACATGAATTTAACTTACCTTCAACTAAGAAAATGTACAAGGTTAGGAGTAATTTTACAATCTCTATATTCTCTATATTTTTTTTATACATAAGTATCTACTCGGACATCATTATCTTCCACATTTATGTTTCTTAAAAAGGTATTTCAAAACATTTTTACTATTTCCTAGACTATGGGATAATTTCATTTATTAAATTGTATGAAATTTTATAAATTTTTTTCAAAAGAACCTTTTTTCCATTTCCCAAACAAGGTACTTTATGTCTTTTTCGACAAATTAAGGAAATAATGTTTTTTAAACTTATACAGCGCGTGAGGCTATTTTCCTCCATTATAAAAACTTCAAATCATCGCTTAAATTCTTATGATAATATTTTCAAAATAAATGTTTTATTTTATAAATATGCTTCTTTTAAATGATTTCAATGTAGAAATAGAAATTTCCCTCAAATTGTTTTTTGATTGATTCCATCCGTGTCAAAATCTATTTTTTAATTTTATGTTAAATTGATGTTGATTTACTATGATACAATATTAAATTTTGTATTGAATGTTTTATGATATGTTTGACTATGGATTTCTATTTTTATGCCATTTATAGTTTATGTATAACGTGTTTACATTTTGTAACCTAGTTTAATATGAATGATTATGTTATGTTTCACCCTTTTCATATAAGGAATACTTTGGACATAGTAAGTGACACGTATGGCCCTCTATAGCCCCTTGATTCATGGGTAGGTCTCATGAGACAAAATTCTGTCTTGACACATGGCCTTGAAAATATTATTTATGTAGTCTTCGTATGATTCCTTGACTAAGTGGTGATGATGTCTGACATTATTCATTCTATCATTATGTGATTAGATATTGATATAACATGTCATAATTCGAGCAGTAGAATATCTATGTAAATAATTAAATTGTATTAATTGATTTATATTTCCCACATTATGTTGAAGTTTTTTTTAAAAGGCTTGTGTATTAGTGTTATACTTTCCCTTAAATCTTTATTATTATTTATTATATTTTTCGATATATTGTTATCCTTACTAAACATTTTAGCTCAAAATTTATTTATGTTTTATTTTTTCCATAATGAGAAGTAGTATATTATGAATGACCTTTTGGGACAGGATAAGGGATATGAGTGTGTTCAAAGGAGACACAATGTTTTTTTCATTTCATATTGTAATTTAATACTTATGTATGTATCTAGTACATCCTTGGGTACTAAATTTATTGGCCTTTTAGTACATGATATCTTATGATCATGCCAATGTTATGTATTAATACACTAACTCTTGGTAATTGGGTTCAGGGAATTAAAAAAGGGGTGAGATCATATTCTCAGTAATGGTAAACATTACAGTGGATGATAACATAATAATTAGGCATTGTGAATAATTTATATCAAATTCCTTTAAAAAATCAACTTGAAAATAATATGGAAAGGATATGAGTTGAGTAAATATTGACATAATAAAATATAATCATGGGTATTATACATGACGAATAAGATCATGAACAATGAATTTCTATCTTCATAATGAGGGAAGATCATATACTATAAATTATGAATCATACCATCAAGGCCACGACTAAGACATCTAAAAATGTTTAAGGCCTCAGCCAAACCCATATTTAAAAATGGGATATGCCACGACCAGGTCCATATCTATTTGTCTCATGAGACCCACTGATGCGTAGAGGGGATATACTAGGCCCCACCCATCACATAATAATTCTAATTAATTTCTCATTTGAATGGGATAAATATAAATAGTATATAAATTCATATTGAAATTGACATATTGAACATAAATAACTTCCCTGAACATTAATCATAAAAACTTACCATTAAGATTAACTTGGTGAATGGTTTTATGATAGCACACACATATTCAAACTAATCATATACCATTAAATTAAATTTGATATATGATAAAATAAAGATTTATCCCAATAATAAATAAAAATAAAAAATAGTGTTGAATAGATTAAGATACACTTATAAAATCATCTAGTAATAATTGAGGTAATTAATCTTTTACTTTGAAAAGAAGATTTATTTAAGAAAAATATTTGTATAAAATAATAAATGAAGTAATAGAGTATATTCCTAATAATATTAGTAATTTTAGAATGATAATTGTTTCTAAAAAGTATTCTAGAGTTCCATTGAAAATAGGAAAGAATTTTAGAAATTCAATTGAGTCGGGTTTGTATTTCGGGACAAATTTTTAAAAGAACCTTTAAAAAAATTCAATTACCACAAATTGATGTAGGAATATTGTTAGTAAAAATATATAAAAGATTAAAATATAATTTATGTGGAGTACATAATTATACATAATAATATCACCGAGGTAAGTTGATAATAAAAGTAACCCGAATGAAAATGGAGGATTGGGTGGAAAACCCTTACAATATTGTAATCAGTTCAATCATATGTACCAAAATTAATAATCATAAAATAATGAATTTTTTATCATGAAAATAAATTTATTCACTATTTGAAACATCAGTTTTTAGTACACACACACCATACAAATGTAATACTAGTGAATATAGAATATCTCACCAAAATGAAAGTGAGATGAAGAAACCCCATACCATAAGTCTGAAGGGGTTCCTCAAATGATCTTAACAACCTCAATAATCAAATTTAGGTACATAAATTAATGATTCGAGAACCTCTTCTACATTTAATCAATTTTTAACACCATTATTAGGTTTATTCATGGAATTTTGATGGGTTAAGATATCTAATTTCATTTTTTGGGAGTGTTTTCTTCCATGGTCTTCATGATCGGTTTACTTATATTAATTTATGTATAAGCATATAGAATGAGAATGGTTTTCCAGAATAGAATATGTATTTTATTGGTGAAAAAAATAATATTACAAGTTTTTAAAATTTATTTGGATAGTGGTAGTAACGATAAATCATTATATAGAACGTTACTGACAATTGTTAGGGTTAATTGGTGGGGTTTTTGACCAAAATGAACTAATTTTGATTTATAAATTAATATCATGTGTAAAAATGGACTAGAGAACATTAAATATGTTATTATAAATATATAACAGTCTAGTTCAACCGTTAAAATTGTTTCATGACCAAAATTAAATATAGTAATAGAAATTTAAAAACTCATCATCCTTGAATGTGAAAAATTAACATATCTCGAATGGTGTTTTCATTTATAGTATAAAAGGAAAAGGGATGGGGAGATTATGATGAATTATTCATTTATTATATCCACATTACAGTACATGTAAGGTAATAAGGTCATCAAAAGATTTGGATAAATGGAGGTGAGGATAGAAAAAGAATATAAAGGAACTTTAAATAAATGAAATGAAAAGAGGAATTTTCCTCTTGATGTAATATTAATTGAGAGCTTCTTTAGAGGATATGTTTTGGTATTTTTATAAGACCAACGGATTCTAGACATCAGGGAGGAGCTTGGAAGGATATTTGAGTAGAATTTGGACAAGACACAAGGATTGAGCGGAATGAAGAGAAAATGGAGTGGGGGGAGGGTTGTAGTGGAGGAGAGGAGGGTTTTCCAATTATTTTACTCATTAGTTTATTATTTATCCAAAGACAACCAATAATATTGACTCTTGTGGAAAAAAATAGTAATATGTACATTTGCATTCAAAACAAGTGTGTGTACATAATCCATGATGTTAAGAATAGTGAATTTACCAGATAATGTATATATGTAGTAAATTACTGTATTTTACTATTCATAAAAATTTCATGTATTTTAGTACAATACAAAAAATTCAAACTAACCATTTTTTGAAATGAATAATTGAAAAATGATATCCCTGTATTGAAAATAATTTTCAAAATATTATTAATTTAATTTTTAAATAAAATTATAATTTATTCAAAAATGACATTTTTAACATTATAATTCATTCAATATCACCTTGAAAAATTAATCAAGATCTATGTATATGATAATCGTAAGGCAATAATAGAATAATATGATTTACTATTCATAAGGGTCATATTACTATTTATATTACTTTTCATAATGGTATGTGTAAAAACCCAAATTATTATTAATTAAAATTCCTCTTGATCTAATTAAATGTCTTATTATGTGAAATGGTTATATAAAACATTTCCACTTACTTGGTTTTAAGTATTTGGATTTTAAAATACCATTAATAATTGTTATCATTTCTAATATAGCTATTGAATAGTGATCACTTGATTAGTGTAAATATAGGGCTTTAGAAAATCAAATTTACTCAGACAAAGGAAGCTATGGACTCATCCAGTATAATTTCTCTATAAAATAATATTTTTTGGAGCTTGGACAGAAGATAGTTTCACTAGGATTTGTCCTTTACCAATCCAATGTTAAGATTCAACATGTTATGCTTGAACAAAACCACCAACAGGGAGAAGTGGACGTTAATAGGGATTACCACCCGAGTGATGTTATCTGAGCTACCCCAAGAGTATGTCACCATCACACAACTTCCCATCAGGACTTATGAAGGTGTTATAAGGGGTTATGTAACAAGGCCACAAAACTAGGATTATGTTCATTAGTTTTGTATAAAATAAATAATATACATTAATTTTATCGTTGTTACTATGTATTGGTTTTTAAAGCACATATAGTATTTTTAGTAAATATTAAATTAATATATCTATTTTGATGAATTAATGCTTTTTAGAATTAAATAATATTTTTAATAAAATATTATTACCAAATTACTTTTCATTTAATATAAATGATCGCTTAATTTTTTATATATATACCATTTTATTTTTTATAACGGTTTGAAACCTTTTTGTTTCAAAACTCAAAAATAATCAATAGATGTCACTTTTTATATCAAAATTGAAAAATAAAATATTGAAAAAATTATTTTGATAAAATGAAAATTATTTTTAGATTATAGACGTTGAAATCTATCTAACGGTGAATTTTTCATATGTTTCTTAGGTAGCCAAATTTTTTGTTAAACATTTATTACCATTTAAATATGTAATGTGTTTTTTGACATCATAATTTCCCAATAGTGGTGTAATAAAAAAATATAAAAACTATTGTCGGCCAATATATGTTTTTCCTTTAAAATAATGTGTTTTTATAATTGTTTGATTAATTTAATGTTGCCATAGTGGACCCTCCAAGGCTTATAAAATATTTTAAACTTTTATAAAGTTTTCATTGAGAGTGTGACTCACATCCACATAAAAAATCCAATAAGTCTAATAATTATGACCATTTTCTTGATAAAATAATTTTTATAGTCCCCTGTGGCAATAAACATGGGCATAAACAATGGGATGGTTTTTGGTTTATATTAGTTTAATATGTAGTGTCCAAAACCAAAACAATAAAGAATTGCCTCTCATTTCATATATACACCCACTCAATCTCCCTTGACTCTACACTCAAAACATTGGGATCTTGACAAAAATTTTCGCTAATTTCTCTAGAATCTTACCAAGGTACCCTAAGCTCCCGAGAAGCCTCAATCAACCTCTTCCAAGCCTTTGGGATCACACTTCCAAGTAATGGATTTCTTCCTTTCTCATTTTTTTCCAAATTTATTTATTTTGTTATACCACTTTTATTTTCAATTAAAAATGTTGGGGTATGATTTTGAATGATACATATACTGACCTCCTTATGTTTGAAGGTTGTGAGACCCCTTTCTATCTCATTAATTCCCCTCATGTACACCTGTTTCCATGCCAAAATTCTGTAAGGTATTTCTTCATTTTTATTTTTTGTCCCAATTTTTATATGTTGTTATACCTATTTTATTTTTAATTTAAATTTTGAGGTATGAATTTTCACCTTCCCTATACATTCATTCGTATGTTTGAGTACGAAAAACCCCTTTCTCACTCATTAATGCCTCCCATGAACACTCGTTACCATGCCAAAATTTCGTAAGGAATTTTTTCCTTTCTCATTTTTGTCCAAATTAATTTATGTTGTTATACCCATTTATATTTAATTACAAATGTTGAGGTATGATTTCACTCCACCCACATACATCACTCCATATGTTTCAATGATGAGAGACATCTTTCTCTCTCAATAATGCCTCCCATGTACACCCGTTACCATATAAAAATTACGTAAGGAATTTCACTATCCCCATTTTCATTCAAGAAATTATTTTATGCATCTAAATTCCATTACATATGTTTGGATATTATGTTCCATTAACCCATTATTTCTTATTTCATGTATAAATTATTGGATACCACTTTTTTTCATTAACCCATTTTATGATTTCTATTTGACGTTGTTAGGCTGCTGAAGTTACACCCAGTATTTTCATTCCAATATCATCATGTAAGTGAATACCACACCCATTTATCTATCAAGGGTATTAACCTGTATGCGCATATAAATATTGAATGACACTTTCCTCTATGTATTACACATTCCTTCATCGTGGAATAAATTATGATGTTGAATGAATCCATGTTATAAGATCCATGTGGCACACTATTGAATGAAATGAAATGATTAAGAAGGGTGTTCCCAAATTTTTCTCCAATTCATTGGGTAGAGATTAGTACCACAATAAGTCATGTGCAATGAGGGTTTACTAATGATAATTCAAGTGCAATTATGTCTTACTCATTCTAAATAATGTTCAATGAGGATTTACTCATGCTCAATGTTCAATGAGCCTTGGCTCAAGATAATATCATATTAAATATTGATGTCATATTTCTATGTTATGATAATCATTTTATATCATTCATTTATGTACATGATTCTCTTTTTCTACGTTAATATGCCCATTTCCAATCATGTAATATAATATTAATGTTAGGCCTTATTTACTGTAACACCAGAGAATTTTATGAGAAATATTCTTTTTTTATGTTATATACATCATCAAATGAATCTTTCACTACACTATCTTGGATTGCTTTATACGCAACCACGGCCTTCCTCAATAGCTTGCGTTGTATGAAATACCGAGTTTCACTAAACAACGATATGCTGTTAAAATATTATTAAAACTAGCCATTATGAATAGTAATACCAACTTTTAAATTTTTTGTAAATTTTATCAATAAAAATGGGCTTCATTTTTGGATTAGAAGTATCGAAATTAGCCTTTGGTTAAAATTTGGTATTTTTCTGAAAACATTCAATTTTTGATGAATAGTGATAACACTAGGTTACTATTTAAAAACCGACTTTTTATTTAAATAATTATTTATTTTTTTTAAATTTATTTTAGGTAAAAATTAATACATAACACCTATATAAGTTCAAATTAATTCATTGAAGTCATTTTACAATAATTTTAGATATATAAAAAGTTTATTTAACTTTTCACTGTCTTTTACCCACCTCCTAGGAGAATTTGAAAATTTACATAAAACATAATTTTACCGCTTATGTGAGTGGAATTTCAAAAATCTGAGAGACACGGTTAATATCCAGGATGAAAATGTGGTTTAATGAGATGAAAATAATTTTTGGTGAATAGTAACTTTTTACTTTTTTTACCACGGTTAAAAGTAAAAAGGGTAATTAAGGGTAAAAATGATATTATTATTACCCTAACACATGTCCTAATTCAATTGGATAAGTTTAATTAGACCAAAAAAACCTTAGGAATAAAATATGACCATTTAGGCCCACTTGATTAGATTAGGACATTTAATATTATATTATTTAAAGAATAGTTAAAATAGTTAAAATCAATTTTTAATAACTAAAACATTTTTAATATAAGGTCATACAGAAGATAAATTCGACTATAAATATAAATTAGAAAGAAAAAATATTTCCTACAAAATGGTATTGTATTTATAATTTTTTGACATTAAATAATTTAATTTATTTATGACACAATGATGATGCGGTAATTATCTTAATAATGAAATATTGACATAATTGATGTTATAAATACCAAAATAAATGTAATTTGAGACTTTTTATGAATTACACTAATTTTCTATATTAATATGATATTTTATTATTGATTTAATTAACTTTTTTCGAACTAATCATTCTGTTATGATTTTCACAAAAATCAATTACCAAATAGTGTCAAAATTGACATAAAATAGTTTTTTAAAACAAATATTATATTATTAGTTGTTATTTTATTCCTAAAAATATAATGTTCGGCCAAATTACTTATATAATGTTATATATATTAATAATAAACAACTTGGGGTTCGTTTGGCTTATTATAGTAAGTTTATTAACCTTATAGTGTAAGCAAAAACCAGAAGACACGGTAAAAATAAAATTTTTTAACTTAAAGATAAATCTAATTGATAATGTTAAAATAGAAACCTAAACGTATCTAAATTCTATTGGATGAGAGGATTTCTACCAATACCCACCTTATCTTCGAAATAAATAAATTTGGAGCTATTAAAAACCGAATATGACTTTATAATAAAATAATATTTTTAGTTTTTCCAATGATGTCCCTCTCCTCCCTTATAAAAGGGCACCTCCTCCCTATCTTCCTCACACCACTTTGAGCCTTCATGATCGGCCCAAACCTAAACTTTTCTATTATCCAATTTCCTATAAACATCGTAGAGGTGTTGGTCTTATTTAAAGGCCATTTTTAGTGCCCTAAGAGGAGGTTAAGAAGAGGCGCTTCAAAGAAGATGTAATGTATGTTACCGATTCTTTTCCACTTTATTTCTTCTTCTACTTCTTCTTATTTAGTTGTTTCATTATGAAGTAATAACATCAGTATCACTCATATACAGATATGTTATTATAATTCTGAAACAACCCTATTTCACCATCTATCCATCCTACGGAAAACGAAATTACAGCGCGTGCGTACGTACGGAATACCGTCTCCACGCCGTGGTGTAATCTATTTTCCACCACCACATTACTTGGATGTGTATAATGATGTAAATAATAAGTATATATGATTATTGTAAAGTGATATTGATTATTAAATAGTATACATACACTCCAATACAATTCTAGGATCATGGGAACGATATCATCGCTCGTGCGTACGTACGGAATACCATCTCCACGATGTGATGCGACTCGTTCTACACAATCTTCATTGAATAATGATTATATAAATGAATTGAATGAATAAATATGATATTTACTACACAAATACCACTCTGGATATGAGGTATCTATAATCTAAAAATAAGAATAAGAATTTTTTCGACAAAACACATATAAGAACAAAAAGTAATAAACCCCCGAATAACAAGTAGCAATGAATTATTATTAATAAGAAGATACGAATATGACCATATATGATATCATAAAAATTAGTATGATTCTGGAATAAGTCAATGACATTATTTAAATCATTATACTGGAGGATCGGACACTTACAAAGCAAATCGGACCTAAGGTAAGGGAAAATATTACAATCCCAATTTTTATCCGAGATTGTTTATACTTCAGAATTTACTGCGGAATATTTATCATCCACATCCATGTTTCCTCAATTTTTAATATTATCCTCCTAAAATTTTATACATCCAATTTTACCATTTGGTGAGTTTTTAGTAAAATATATGAAAGGAATCTTTTGTCATTTTGTGTACGAGGTACTTTTTGACTTTTCTGGCCGAAGTACGAGAAGAATGTTTTTTTTAACTTATACGGAATGAATGGATTTTTAGATAATTATTTACATGAAGAATTCTTTAAAAGTTTTCAAGTTTATTTTTAATCAACTTCTTTTAGTTTAAAATTATATGACATTTTAAGAAAGGAAAATGTTTTTGAAGTAGAAAGGTTATTTTCATCATGAATGGAGTTCAAGTGTTTTTACAAAATTATTTTCCATCTAAGATAATATAGGGTTCTATTTATATCCTTATTTTTACATTGATTTGATTATGTTATGATCGAATATATTTTATGATGTCCTTTTATCTTATGTAGACTATGTTATGATGGAATGGTGTTTAAGAATCCCATTTTTATTACATGGCTTATGCTATGATGTCTGATTTATGATTTTTTGGCACACATAATAATGGTATCATTATGAGATGGGTGGGACCTATATATCCCTCCAATTCAATAGGAAAATATTTATATCTCATGAGATAGACATGGTAGGAATGGAAGGTTAATCCTGTTTAGTGAAACAGGACTAAAACATGGAGTGAATACGGTTCAGAAATTGACTTTGTCCGCTAAGATAGTCTTAGAAATGAGTCTTGACTACTGATAAATGATTCTCTATGATTATGTGTGAATGACACAACGTTTCATGTTTTATGTTATGATTATTGGGATTACATTTCACTACTATGATTTATCCCATGTTATGAAATTATGATCTCTTTTGCAGGTTAAGATTTCAAAAAATTTATGTTCTTATGAATATGATGTGATTGATATTTCTTATTTTTACCCTTACTGAGCATTTGAGTTCACCCTTTTGTATGTTTTCTTTCCCCGGGTTAGGAATAGGGTTATTAAGTAGGATATTCCAAAAGGGACTCTATATATGATGAAATAAATGGGAGGAAATGTAGATGATTTATGAACCAGTTGTTTATGTAAACCAGTTTCTAAAGAACCTATACCTATCCGGTCCTATGGTGGTATTGTTATATGTTGTAATAAGTGTACATAATCTTTGAAGTAATAACAATGTATGTAAAGTATGGGTCATTATAGCTGGTATCAGAGGAAAGGTATAGTTAACCATTGGAAACTAGGATGTGAAAGCCTTAGTAAGAACTCTGAGGATATATCTAAGCATAGAACACAATCATAGTGTTTTATAAATAGATATGAACAACCTATGATAAGACCTTAAGTGTAAAATTTTATTCTTGATTGTGTGGTTATCCTATTATAATTAGTGTCGCTCACACTATTCTTCTTGGTTTTAGTCAATGGCTGGAACCCGAAGGAACCGTGTTAACGCGGAATGCGACGGGCAATGCAATGATTATCCCCCTGAGCAACCAAATGTTATGGGAGATGGAATGAAAAATTTTGTAACCATGCTCACACAACTTTATCAAGCTATGAATCATGCAAAAATTTCAAATGATCAAAGGAAGGAGAAACATTCTGTTGAATCCTTCACGAGGCAACATCCACCCTCATTCAGCGGGAATATTGATCCATTAGTGGTTGAACAATGAATCAATACCACTAAAAAGATATTTTCAGTTCTTCAATGTTCTGAACATGACAAAGTCATCTTAGTAGTGTGTTGTTTGAAAGGTGATGTTGATCAATGGTGGAATCTTATCAAGAATACGAGGCAAAGATATGAAATTGAGTCCATGGAATGGGATGAGATGAAGATATTATTTTTCAATAAGTAAATCCCTCGTATTTTTTGAACAAAGATGGAGAAGGATTTTCTTGAACTGAAGAAAAAGGATGATGAATCAGTTGGTACCTACGAAGCAAATTTTACAAGACATGCAAGGTATGCTTTTGGGATTATTATCCAACCTGAGAGTAATATTGATTGATTCTTTAGTGTCTTAAAACCAAGAATTCGAAGAGCGTTAGCCAAAAGGGACTTCAATAGCTATGAAAAAATCGTTCGATGTGCTCTCAAAGATGAGATGGAGATTGGAGTAACCCATTAGTCATATGCGTTTGATAAGAAGAGGAAAATGGAATTCAAAGGAAAATCTAAAGAGAACACTAAAAAGAAGATGAGTTTTCCCTTATGCTGAAAGTGTGGAAAGAAACATGGAGATAGTTGTCTTAAAGGGACAATTAAATGTTTCAAATGTGGAAAGGAAGGTCATCGAGCATTTGAATTCCGCAATGATGGGAAGAATATGTCTAGTGATGCGAACAATGAAAAGGCTACACTGAGTGGACCTCCTACACTTCAATGTTATATGTGCAAGGAAATGCGGAATTATGCTAATAAATTCCCTAATCTAAGGGTTGTTGATGATGATCGACGTCAACAAATTCTTAAGGCTAAAGACAAAGGAAAGTCACATTCAATTTCTATCAGAGATGTGGAGTACGATAACGATGTGGTGAAAGGTACCCTTACCATCCACTCTGAAATAGAAAATGTTTTATTTGATTCTGGATCCACCCACTCTTTTATTTCTGAAGAATTATCTAAGGGTATCGTCATATTACATCAACAATTAGATGTTGAGTTTTCTGTGACAACCCCTAATGGCACAACAGTCACATCAAAAGAATATAATTCTTCTCTGATTATAGTTTGTGGGAAAGTGCTTCCTACAAATCATGTGATCCTTCCTATAGTGGAATTTCATGTGATTATTGGCATGGATTGGCTTTCTTTATATGGATCTCATATCAATTTCCAAAGAAGGGAAGACACATTTCATATTCTTGATCAATCTATGATCGTCTATCGATGCAAGGATGAACATACACTTCCAGTGGAAATTTCTTCCATCTTATGGGTCTTGATTCCACTAAATGAAGGTTATTTGTCTCAAATGGTTGGAGAGAAACTCACAATTAAGAATACACCCATTGTACGAGAGTTTGATAATGTCTTTCTAGTGGGATTTTCGGGTCATCCACTAAATCGTGAAGTTGCGATTTCAATAGAACTCGTACAGGGTTATTTTCCTATTTCTAAGACACCTTATAGAATGGCCCCATTTGAGTTGCAGGAACTGAAGAAGTAACTCCAAGAGAATTTTGATAAGGGATTCATATTCCCTAGTGTGTCGCCTTGGGGAGAACCTGTTCTGTTTGTTAAGAAGAAAGATGGATCAATAAGACTCTGCATTGATTATCGAGAACTTAACAAGATCACTATCAAGAACAAGTATCCTCTCCCACGCATTGATGACTTATTTGACCAACTACGCAGAGATCAATACTTTTCCAAGATTGATCTTCATTCCTGGTATCATCAATTAAGGTTCAAAAGGGGGGATATACCAAATACGGATTTCCGTACAAGGTATGGACAATATGAATTTATAGTGATTCCATTTGGACTTAATAATTCCCCTTATATCTTCATGGATCTGATGAATTGAGTCTTTAGAGACTATCTTGATCAGTTTGTGGTAGTCTTTATGGACGATATTCTTGTATATTCAAAGAGAAAGGAAGAACATGAAGATCACTTGAGAATTGTATTGACGACCCTGAGAAAGGAGAAGCTTGATTCCAAAGTTACCAAGTTTAAATTTGGGCTTCAAAATGTTGCATTTTTTGGTCACATAATCTCAAAAGAAGGGATATCTGTGGATCCAGCAAAAACAACGGTTATCGAAAGCTGGTCGAGACCAACAACAGTAACTGAGATCTAAAGTTTTCTTGGTTTGGCTGGATATTATCGACGTTTTGTGAAAGATTTTTCATGATTATCTAATCCACTCATTAGGTTGACTCAAAAAGGAGTTATGTTCATGTGGACGGAGGAATTTTTAGAGAATTTCAAGGAGTTGAAAAGAAGGTTATCTAGTGCACCTGTACTCACACTGCCTTGTAGTGGAGAATGGTTGGTGATCTATTGTGATGCATCCAAGAAGGGGATAGGGTGTGTTCTTATGAAAAACAATATTGTGATAGCTTATGCCTCAAGATAGTTGAAAATAAATGATCAAAATTACCCAACTCATGATTTGGAGTTACCTGCGGTAATCTTTTCATTAATGATTTGGAGGAATTATATTTATGGTGAAAGGTGTGATATTTATACTGATCATAAAAGTTTAAAGTATATTTTCACACAAAAGGAGCTGAATATGCGCCAAAGAATATGGTTGGAGTTGATTAAGGATTATGACTGCTCAATTAATTATCACCCTAGGAAAGAAAACAATTTGGGAGATGCATTAAGTTGACAAGACCATGCAAGCTTATCCATGATGAGGATAAAAAAAGATCCAATATTTATTGATTTACAAAAGATGTATCTTGGAATTATAATGGAAGGGGAAAATCATAGCTCTCTCAAATGAATGTTCAACCATCTATACATGTGAAGATTAAAGAGGGATAGAAAGAAGATGTAGAGTTCCAAAAGAAGGTGAGAAATGTTCCTGAATTAAACCTTGATTGTGATGGGATAATAATGTTCAGGAATCGGGTTTCTGTTCCTCCCATCCCAGAATTAAAGAAGGAGCTGCTGGATGAGCCTCATAGTTCTCCATTCTCTATTCATCCTGGAAGCACGAAGATGTATAATGACCTGAAAGAGTACTTCTGGTGGGATGACATGAAAAGAGATATTGCTGAATATGTCTCTCTATGTTTGGTTTTTCAGCAAGTTAAAACTGAGAGATATAAGTCTAAGGGGATGTTACAACCATTACCCATACCCGAATGGAAATGGGAAAACATAACTATAGACTATTTCACTGGACTTCCTAAAACATCCAAAGGCAATAATTCTATCTAGGACATAGTTGATCGTATTACAAAGTCTGCACACTTCATTTCTATTAGAGAGGATTTCTCCCTGGATCAGCTTTTAGGATATATGTAAATGAAGTGGTAAGATTTCATGGAGTACCACTTTCCATTATATCTGATCAGGATCCGAGGTTTACATCAATGTTCTGGAAAAGTCTTCAGTATACTCTTGATACAAAGTTGAGTTTCATCACTGCTTATCATCCTCAGACAGACGGTCAGTCTGAGAGAACAATTCAAACTCTAGAAGATATGTTAAGAGCTTGATCTATGGATTTCAAAGATGGTTGGGATCAACACCTACCTTTTGTGGAATTTTCATATAATAATAGCTTTCAATCCAGTATTCAGATGGCTCTTATGAAGCACTCTGTGGAAAGAAATACAGGAATCCAACTTGCTGGGATGAAGTTGGGGAAAGAAAGCTATTAGGACCTGATCTTGTTTATGAGATGGCAGAAAAGGTCAGATCTATTCAACAACACATAAGAGCAGCTCAGAGTCGACAAAAACGTTATGCCGATAATCGAAGAAAAGACCTATAGTTTGATGTGTGTGATAAAGTGTTCTTACAAATATCTCATTGGAAGAGAGTAATGAGATTTGGAAAGAAGGGAAAGATGAGCCCTAGGTATATCGGTCCTTTCGAAATACTAGATCGTGTTGGGAAGGTAGCTTACCGATTTGCACTTCCACCGAATCTCTCTCAAGTTCATGATTTATTCCATGTATCTCTCCTGAGAAAGTACATACCGGATCCTTCATATGTACTTAGCTCAGAATTTGTACCACTGGAGCAATATCTTTCTTATGAAGAAAAGCCGATAGAGATTCTGGATCATAGTGAAAAAGTCCTACAGAACAAGACCACTCACTCGGTGAAAGTTTTATGGAGGAACCACCAATTAGAAGAAGATACATGGGATCTTGAGGATATGATAAGGGAGAGGTATCCTCAGCTGTTTGTTAAAAAGTGACGAATTTCGAGGGCGAAATTCATTTTAATTGGGGTAGAATGTAACACCCGCGATTTTTATGAGAAATATTTTGTTTTTATGTTATATACATCATCAAAGGAATCTTTCACTACACTATCTTGTCTTGCTTTATACGCAACCACTTCCTTCGTCGATAGCTTGCGTTGTATGCAATACCGAGTTTCACTAAAAAACGATATGCTATTAAAATTTTATTAAAACTAGCCGTGATAAATAGTAATACCCACTTTTTGAAATTTTTGCAAATTTTATCATGCAATATGGACTTTATTTTTGAATTTGGAGTATCGAAATTAGCCTAGGGTGAAATTTGGGTATTTTTCTGAACACTTTCAATTTTATATGAATAGTGAAAACACTAGGTTACTATTTAAAAACTGACTTTTTATTTAAATAATTATTTATTTTATTTAAATTTATTTTAGGTCAAAATTGATACATAACACCTATATATGTTCAATGTAATTCATTAGAGTAATTTTATAATAATATTAGATATATAAATATTTTATTGAACTTTTCACCATCTTTTACCCACCTCCTAGGAGAATTTGAAAATTTACATAAAACATAATTTTACCACTTCTGTGAGTGGAATTTCAAAAATCCGAGAGACATGTTTAATATCAAGGACTAAAATTTGGTTCAATGAGTTGAAAATATTTTTTGGTGAATAGTAAATTTTTACTTGTTTTACCACGGTTAAAAGTAAATAGGGTAATTAAGGGTAAAAATGATATTATTATTACCTTAACACATGTCCTAATTCTTTTTGATAAGTTTAAATCGACCAAAGACATCCTTAGGAATTAAATATGACCATTTAGGACCACTTGGATTAGATTTGGACATTTAATATTATTTTATTTAAAGAATAGTTAAAATAGTTAAAATCAAAGTTTAATAACTAAAACATTTTTAATATAGGGTAATAATAAAGATAATTTTGACTATAAATATTAATTATAAAGATAAAAATATTTTCTACATAATTATATTTTATTTATAATTTTTATACATTAAATAATTTAATCTATTTTTGACACAATGATGATGCAGTAATTATCTTATTAATGAAATATTGACATAATTGATGTTATAAATACCCAAATAAATGTAATTTGAGACTTTTTATTAATTCCACTAATTTTATAGGTTAATATGATATGTTAGTATTGATTTAATTAACTATTTTCGAACTAATCATTCTGTTATGATTTTCACAAAAATCAATTACCAATCAGTGTCAAAATTGACATAAAATAGTTTTTTAAAATAAATATTATATTATTAAATGTTATTTTATTCTCACAAATATAAGGTTCAGAAAAATAACTTAGATAAGGTTACATATATTAATAATAAACAACTTGGCGTTCTTTTGGCTTGTTATAGTATGATTATTAACCTTATAGTGTAAGAAAACAAGAAGACATGGTAAAAATAAAATTATTTAACATAAAGTTAAATATAAATGATAAGGTTAAAATAGAAACCTACACTTGTCTAAATTATATTGGATGAGATTATTTAGACTCATCCCCACTTTAGCTTCGAAATAAATCAATTTGGAGCAACTAAAAACCGAATATGACTTTATAATATAATAATATTTTTAGTTTTTCCTAAGGTGCCTCTCTCCTACCTTATAAAAGGGAACCTCCTCCCTCACTTCCTCACACCACATTGAGCCTTCAAGCTCGGACAAAACCTGCCATTTTCTCTAATCTACTTTCCTAGAAACATCCTAGAGGTCCTGGTCTTCTTCAATGACCATTTTTAGTTCCCATAGCGGAGGTTAAGAAGAGGCGCTTCAAAGAAGAGGTAATGTCCGTTACTAATTATTTCAACTTTATTTCTTCTTCTACTTCTTCTTCTTTAGTTGTTTCATTATTAAGTAATAACATCAGTATCACTCATATAATGATATGTTATTATAAGTATGAAACAACCCTATTTCACCATCTATCCATCCTATGGAAAAAGAAATCACCGCGCGTGCGTACGTACGACATACCGTGTCCACGCTGTGGTGTAATCTATTTTCCACTACCACCTTACTTGGATAGGTATAATGGTGTAAATAGTAACTATATTTTATTATTGTAAAGTGATATTGATTCTTAAATAGTATACATATACTCCAATACAATTCCATGATTATGGGAACGATATCTTCGCTCGTGCTTACGTACGGAATACCGTCTCCACGATGTGATGCGACTCGTTCTACACAATCTTCATTGAATAATGATTATATAAATGAATTGAATAAATAAATATGATATATATTACACTAATACCATTCTGGTTATGAGTTATCTATAACCTAAAAAGATGAATATGAATTTATTTGAAAAAACACGCATATGAACAAAAAGTAATAAACCTCCGAATAACAAGTAGAAATGAAATATTACTAATTAGAAGCTAGTAATATGACCATATATGATATCATAACAATGAGTATGATTCATGAATAAGTCAATGGCATTATTTAAATCATTATACCAGAGGTTCAGACACTTACGAAGAAAATCAGACCTAAGGTAAGGGAAAATCTCACAATCTCAAATTTTTTTCCGAGATTGTTTATACTTTAGAATTTACTGGGGAATATTTATCATCCACATAAATGTTTAATCAATATGTAATATTATCCTCCTACAATTTTTTAAATCCAATTTTACCCTTCAGTGATTTTTTAGTAAGAGATATGAAAGGAATATTTTGTCATTTTGCGTACAAGGTACTTTTTGACTTTTCTGGACGAAGAACGTGAAGAAGGTTTTTTTAACTATTACGGAATGAATGGATTTTTAGAAAATTATTTCCATGATTATCCCTTTACAAGTTTTCATGTTTATTTTTAATAAACTTCTTTTAGTTTAAAATTATATGACATGTTACGAAAGGAAAATTTTTTTGAAGATGAAATGATATTTTCCTCAAGAATGGAGTTCAAGTGTTCAATCAAAATTATTTTCCATCTAAGATAATATAGGGTTCTATTTGTATCCTTATTTTTACATTGATTTGATTATGTTATGATGGAATATATTTTATGATGTAATTTTATCTTATGTAGATTATGTTATGATGGCATGATGTTTAAGAATCCCATTTTTATTACATGGGTTATGCTATGATGTCTGATTTATGATTTTGTGGCACACATAAGAATGGTATCATTGTGAGATGGGAGAGACCTATATATCCCTCCAATTAATTGGGTAAATATTTATATCTCTTGAGATAGATATGGCTGGAATGACAGGTTAATCCGGTTAAGTGAAACAGGACTGAGACGAGGAGTGAACTCGGTTCAGAAATGGACTTTGTCTTCTAAGAAAGTCTTGGTAATGAGTCTTGACTACTAAGAAATGATTCTCTATGATTATGTGTGTATGCCAAAAAGTTTCATCTTTTATGTTATGATTATTGGGATTACATTTCACTATTATGATTTATCCCATGTTATGAAATTATGATCTCTTTTGCAGGTTAAGATTTCCAAAATGTTATGTTCTTATGAATATGATGTGATTGATATTTCTTTTTTTACACTTACTGAGAATTTGAGCTCACCCTTTTGTATGTTTTCTTTCCCCAGGTCAGGAAGAAGGTTATTAAGTAGTATATGCGAAAAGGGACTCTATATATGATGAAATAAATGGGAGACAACATAGATGATTTATGAACCAGTTGTTTATGTTTCTCAGTTTCTAAAGACACTATACCTATATGGTCCTACGGTGGTATTGTTTTATGTTGTAATAAGTGTACTTCAACTTTGAAGTAATAAAAATGTATGTAAAGTATGGTTCGTTATATTTACTCCCTTATTGGGATATATAGCTCACCATTTTCTTATGGATGTCCTCCGGTAATCCCATGCAATGCTAAGTATGATGTAATTTTGTGGTCATATAAAATATGTTTTCATTAATGATGTTGTGTTTTATGTTCTAAGTTGTTATATAATGTTCCAAATTTCTCAATACAATATAAATATCCATTATTAGAGTTTATTTAAGTGCATGATTATATAATCAATCATGCAAAAGTGTGTAATAATGAGCAGAGTTCTTATAGTTGGTATCATAGGATATATTTAGAAATTTTTGGGATTATGATTATAAATACCTAGAGAAAGCCTTAGGGATAAGACTTAGTAGAATAATATCAGCCCAAAATTTTAGTGAGTATATAGTATGTGGTTTATCAAGTAAATACATCCCTTTATGTATATGAAATAGTATAAGTAGCTATGGCATAGATGTATATAGGGGTAAAACCCAAAAATATCCATTGAGCTAAACTCGAACGTGAACTGCTGCACATCAATGGTTCTTTCTATACTCTTGGATACAACACTCCTGGGGGTTTTTCATTAGTAAATTCATAATACTATTAATGGAATAAAACAATTTCTCTAAGAATATATGATGGTAAGTAAATCATGGATAAAATATATTGACGCCTATGAATTCATAAGTTAAGGAAAAAATGTAATTTGAAAGATATCCCTTTTATCATTAGATTCACCTTTATGTGTTACCCCTAACATTCATTTTATTCAAACTAATGGTCGGTAATATGAGGAATCAAGAAAACCAATGATGCAATAATCAATGTGACAATTATTTAAATGTGATTCCTAATCCAATGGGAGAGGGAATCACAAACATTATCATGATAATCAATCTGTTAACTCATATGTTGAATATAAACAAGGGTCATGAAGAAGATACAACCCCATACAAGAATGAACAAGCAGAAATTGATATCTTCATGAGAAAAAAGTACTCCTAATTTAAATGGTTCATCTGATCTCTCAATCACCGAACAATTGGATAAAATACACGGAAAATATCTTATATGTCCATCAATTTTTTGAAAAAGATAATATTCCCCTGGATGCTTATCGTATGGAGGGTGAAAATGATCAAGGGATGAAAATGATAAACAAAATAAAAGATATATGAAGAGATCGAGGTGTTGGAATAGAAGGATTTCTCGAAAATATTTTCCCCACACCATTTGAATTAAGAAGAAAGTGGCCTTCCTTGACCTCATGAAAAAGAAAGACAATCCTCAAAGAGTTCAAGGAAGACTTCACATTTCTTTGATGATACACCTATGGCTATGCCGTTACCCCCAAATAAAATGTTGACCACTTTTTGGTCGACTAAAACCTAGCCTATGGAAAGCCCAAGAGATTTGTGATTTCAATAGCTATAAAGAAATTGTCTGATGTACCCTCAATGTCAAAATGAAGATAGACTAATCTTAGTGGTATCATGGGGATAAGAATCAAAAAGTGGACTTTAATTCTGGTGGTCGGATGTATAAATCCAATGGAGCTAAGAAATTGCAACCCCCCACTTGTTAATGGTGCTAAAAGATGCACCCTATAAATTTCCTGAAGGGGATGAGGAAATAATTTAGGTGTCGAAGAGAAGGGAACTCAACCATTAACTATCAGCAAGAAAAACCCAATTCTTTTTCATAGGAGAGAATGCTTTGTTCAACCCTTAACGCATTCTTCATTGCTTAAACTAAAATTAACCATGGAACTTTTCAAACCAGTTTCCTTAAACATGGGTTTTAAGAGGTAACCAAAATCTTCTAGGGAAGAAAGGGAGAGATTTTTATATCACTACTGCTGAAACAAAACTATAAAAAAATTGGTGACAGGTACACTAGTTATTCATTCAAGAATAGAAAATGTAATTTTTTATTCTAGTTCTACACATTCTTTTATATCCTGATGGTTATCTAGAACAATACCAACACCACCACAATTAATGTAATTAAAGATATTTGTAAGAACGGAAAATTGGGAAATCATTGCATCCCATGAATATAACTCATCCCCTATCATAATTTATTGATTGAACTTCTTGGTGAACCTTTCCATACTCCCTTTAGTGGAATTTAATTTAATTCTTGGAATGGATTGTCTTTAATTATATAGAGCCAACATAAATTGTTGCGAGAGGGAAATTACTCTCTATATAGTGAATTGACCTTCGAATCTGTGCAAGTGCATGAATGAGGATGAATCTTCCTTAGCTCCATCATCTAAAGTGTAGATATTATAGCCCAATGAGCTCGTGTATCTTTCACATGTGATTGAGTCTAAGGAAGAAACCATCATTGAAGACATGCCAACTGTTATTGAATTCCGTAAAGTGTTTCCTAAGGAATTGCATAGTCTTACTCCTAGACAAGATATTGAATTCTCAAATGATCATATACTTGGGTCATTTCCAATATCAAAGAGTCTGTTAGTATGGATGTTGTGGAGGTTGAGGATCTAAAGAAACAACTACATGAGAATATGGAGAAAGGGTTTATACGCCTAAGTGCTTCACCGTGGGGTGCACCTGTTCTCTTTATCAAGAAGCATGAATGGTAAATGTGCATTTTCATTAATTATAGTGATCTCAAAAAAATCATGATAAAGAACAAGTATCCTCTGACTCGAATTGATGACTAGTTAGATCAGATATATGGAGCACAATACTT
The DNA here is from genome assembly GCA_963277665.1 of Viscum album. Classification (NCBI taxonomy): domain Eukaryota; kingdom Viridiplantae; phylum Streptophyta; class Magnoliopsida; order Santalales; family Viscaceae; genus Viscum; species Viscum album. Next base: position 51,262,095 of record OY728138.1, on the reverse strand, counting down.
CTTTCAAGGTGAATCTGTAGTCAGGATATTACCATATAAGGGTGAAGAAGGAGGATATCCCCATGAATTATTTTCTAACAAGGCTTCAGCACTATGGATTAATAATAATGCCTTTTAGACTCACTAATGCTCCAGAAAATCTCAATTGACTAGATTAACAGATTCTATAGAGATTACCTTGATAAATTTTGGGTAATATTTATAGATGATATTCTAATATACTTCAAAACCAAGGAGGGGCATGAGGATCATCTAAGCACTGTACTAGAGACATTTTGAAAGGATAATAATTATGAAAATTATAGTAGGTTCGAGTTACGGTTGAAGGAGTTCTCATTCTTGGGACATATCATCAAAAGAATTGGGATATCTATGGATCCATCCAAGAAAGGTACATTTGAGGGATGACTGAGGTGAACATCAGTGACAGATATCTGTAGATTTCTAGGATTATCTGGATATTATCGCTTATTTGTTATAATTTTCTCTAGATTTGAAAACACTCTTACCAAGATAACTCGAAACAGAGTCATATTTTCTTGGATTTATAAATGAAAAGAGGGCCTCAAGGAGTTCAAAATGGGGCTTATCACTATGCTTGTACTCACACTACCCACAAGAGGAGAAATTTTTATTGTATTCATTGATGCTTCCAAGAAAGGAATGGTCTATGTGTTGATGAAAAATGAAAAATTCATTGGTAATGCATCAATGAAATTGAATGTGAATGAGAAATACTATTCAACACATGATCTGGTGTTGGTTTTAGTAATATTCCCTTTGAAAATTTAGTTGCATTACCTCTTTGGGGAGATGTGTGACATATGTACGAATCATAAGAGCCTCACGTATATATTCACATAGAATGTGTTGAACATGTTCCAATGAAGAGGGTTAGAGGTGATCAAATACTATTACTACTAAATCCATTGCCACCCGGGGAAAGCAAACAAGGTGGTGGATGATCTAATTAGAAAGGACCCATCGATTCTATCATTGATGAGAATTTAAAAGGATCCAATATTCTTATATTTGATGAAGATAAACATGGGAATCATAAAGAATGTAACATCATCAATCCTTTGACAAAATATTGCTCAACCATCTCTTTTGGAAAGGTTAAAGGACACACATAAGCATGGTGTGTGAATTTAGAAAAAAGTGGAGACTATCCGAAAAGGGGAATCCTTAGAATTCTTAGGATACACAAATATGTATAGAAATATCCGAGAGAATTATTGGTGGGATAAAATGAAGAAGGATTTTTCCGAGTATACATCAATGTGTCTAGTATGTCAGCAAGTGAAGGATGATAGGTAGAAGTATAAGGTTGTGATTCAACCATTACCTATACCAAAATGGAAGTGGGAGAACATCACTAGGGACTTTGTCACCAGACTTCCAAAGACATCCAAAGGAACATATTCTATCTAAGATGTTGTGGATCATCTTATAAGGATTTCACAAATTATTTTAATTCAGGAGGATTTCCCAATAGATAAACTCGCAAGGATAAAAATCAGTGAATTGGTAAGGCTGCAAGGAGTACCACTATCGATTGTATCAGATCAAGATCGAAGATTCATCTCTATTTTCTGAAAGAATCTCGAACATGCTCTAAATAATGAGATAAACATCAGCAAGACTTATCACCCTCAAACTAATATCCATTATGAGTATACTATCCAAATACTTGAGAAAATGTTGAGAGCATGCTTAATGGGCATCAAAGAAGTATGGGATCATCATCTTCTTCTGGTTGAGTTCTCTTACAATAACAGTTTCCACTCAAGAATCCTAATGGATCCTTATAAAGTATTTTATGTGAATAGGTACACCAAATAGACATGTTGGAATGCTATTGTGGAGCGAAAACATCTCAGTCCATAAATGGTTGAAGAAATGGTGGAGAAGGTTAAGACCATCCAACAACACATTAATGATTTATAGAGTCAACAAAAGGGCCATGCTGATAAACATCGATGAGACCTAGAGATTGATGTTGGAGACATTGTATTCCTCTAAAAATATCCTTGGAAAAACTTTATGAGAATTTGGATGAGGGGAAAGCTTAGTCCAAGTTACAGCAGCCCTTTTGAGATCCTTGATCACATTGGAGTAGTGGCCTATAGAAAAGAACTCCCACCGAACATGTCTCAAGTATAAGATGTATTCCATTTATCACTCTTGAGTATGTTCATACCTGACCCATCGTATGTACTCAATCTAGAGTTGGTACCATTGAATAATGACCACTCCTATGAATATAAGCTGATGAAGATTGTAGATTACAGAGAAAAAGTTCCACAAAATAAGACAATTCCCCTCGTCAATATGTTGTGGTGAAACCACATTTTTGAAGAAGCAATGTGGGAATCATAGGAAGTGATGAAGTAGAGCTACCCTCATCTGTTTTATTGTGGTAAAATGAAATTTTGAGGGAGAAATTTTTTAAGGGGGGAAGATTATAATGACCCAAATATTTATTAATGAAAATTTCTCTTGACTTAATCAAATATCTTATTATGTAAAATATTTATATAAAACATATGTTCTTTCTTGATTTTATGTTATCAGATTTTAATATAGCATTAATAATTGTTAACATTTCTAATATATCTATTGAATAGAAATCACATGATTAATATAAATATATGGTTTCAACAAAACCAATTTACTCAAACAAAGGAAGCAATGACCTCATCATGTAGAATTGCTTCGTACAAAGCCCATTTATCAGAGCTCAAAAAGAAGTAAGCATCACTAGGCTTCTCTCTTGACCAACCCCAATCTGAGCTTCAACACATTATGCTTGAATGGATCAACCTACAGGATAATTAGAAGTTAATAGAGATTACCACCCGAGCAATGTTATCTGAGCCACCCCTAGAGTCTATCACCATCATACACCTTACCCTTATGACTTGGGAGGGCGTTATAATGGGTTATGTAACAAGAACCTATCAATATGATTATGAGAATCAGTTTTATATATAATAAACAATATACATTAATTTTATCGAAGTAACATTGTAAATAGGGTTTTAAAGGACAAATAATATTTGTACTTAACATTCAATTAAAAATTTAGTTTTATAAATTAATGGATTTTTGAATAATTTGTATTTTTTTGAAAAAAAAATTATTAATAAATTAATTTTTATTAAATATAAATTTTTAATGAAGACAATTGTAAATTTTTTAAGGTTTGAAAATTGTTTTTTCCAAAAACCCATAAATTTTCAATAAATGTCAGTTTTTATTTTAAAATTTAAAAGTCACATTTTAGGAAAATTGTTAATATAAATTGATTATTATTTTTGGATTCAGGACGTTTAAATTATCTAATGGGTAATTTTTCATATTTTTCTGAGACGGTCAAATTTTTTGGTAAAAATTAAATACAATTTAAATATATAATGTGTTTTATGACATAATAATGTCCCAATAGTGATATAATAAAATACTATAAGAGGGGTTTCGTCCAATATATGTTTTTCTCTTAAAATAATTTGATTTTTGATTTGTATTAATAATCTAATGATGCTTTATTAGACCCTCCGTGGCTTATAAAATATTTTAACCTTTTAAAATGTATTCTTGTAGAGTGTGACTCACCTCCACATATACAAGAATAATATTTTCATAAGTTCGGACATTGGAATTATTAAATAATTTTTTTACCACTCCCCATTGAAAAAACCCATGGGAAAAAATAGCTGGATGGTGTGTGGTTTTTATTAATTTTATATGTAGTGTCCATAACCTAAATAGTAAAGAATTCCGTCTCCTTTTATATATAAACACAAGAAATATCCCTTTCATCTTCACTCATAACCATTATTGTTCAACCAACCTCTGCCATAATCTCTCTAGAATCCTCTAAAGGCACCTGAAGCTCCAAGAAGCCTCTGTGAAGCCTCTCCCAAGCCATTGGGACCACACTTCCAAGTATGAGATTTCATCATTTCTCATTTTTTTCCAAATTTTTTATGCTGTTATAACCATTTTATTTTCATTTAAAAATGTCTGTGTATTATTTATCACCTCCCATATACTTCCCTCCGTATGTTTGAAGTATTACAAAACCCTTTCCCTCTCATTAATTCCTCCCTTGTACACTCGTTATCATGCCGAAATTTCGTAACAAATTTCTTCCTTCCTAATTTTTGTCCAAATTTCATTATGTTATTATACCCATTTTATATTCAATTAAAACTATAAAGGTATGATTTCTAAACTCCACTATACTTCTCATATCATATTTTATGGATGAGATACCACTTTCTCTCTCAATAATTCCTCTTATGTACACCTCTTACCATGCAAGAAATTATGTAAGGGACTTCATCATTTATATTTTACTCCAAAAATATTTTATGTTATTATACCCTATTATTTTCAATTAAAAATTCCGAGGTATGATTTCACACCCACCCATACTACCCTCCTTTTATTTTAATGACGAGATGCTTCTTTCTTTCTCATTAATGCCTCCCATGTATTCCTGTTACCATGCCGAAATTTGATAAATAAATTCTCTCTCCTCATTTAAAATGAAGAAATTATTTTAAGCATCTAAATTCCATTAAATATGTTGGGATATTTGGATACATGACCCCATTACTAACCATTTTCATGTATAAATTTTGAAAGACCCATTTCTCACTCATCAAACCATTTTATTATTTCTATTTGATGTTGTTATTCATCCAAAGTTGCTCCTAAAATTTCCATGCCAGAATCATCATGTAAGTGAATACCATACCCATTTTAACATCAAGAGTATTCAAAATTATGAACATATAAATAATGAATGATAATTTCATTTATCTATTCCACATTCCTCCATATTGGATTAAATTATTAAGTTGAATGAATTCATGTTATATGATCCATTTTGCACACTTTTTCTTGAAATGAAATAATTAAGAAGGGTGTGCTCTGATAGCACACCAATGCATTGGGTAAAGATTATCATCATGATACATCAAGTGAAATGGGGTTTACTCATTATAATTCATGTGAAATGATGTTTTACTCATTCTAATTCAAGTGCAACAAGGGTTTAATAAGGCTCTATGTGCAATGAGCTTGGCTCATGCTAATATCATGCAAAATGTTATTTCCACATTTCCATGTTATGATAATCATGCAATATCATTACTTTATGTTCAAGTTTCTCATGTCCTCCATTGATATTACTATTTCCTAACATGAAATATATTCTGCATGTTATTCCCTGTTTACTCACTTAATGGGCTTTAAAGCTCACCATTTTCTTATGCATGTCCTCAAGTTATCCCATGCAATGTTATGTACGATGGAATTTTGTGGTCGTGAAAAAGATGTTTTCAATAATGATTGTAACACCCGAGAATTTTATGAGAAATCTTTTTTTTATAAATCATCAAAGAAATCTTTCATTACACACAACACTTGCTTGGCTTGCTTTACACACAATCACGACCTTCCTCGATAGCTTGCGTCGTACGCAATACCGGGTTTCACTAAACAACAATACATTTTTATAGACTAGCCGTTATGAATAGTATTAACTACATTTTGAATTTTATAACATTATTATTCATCTTACACATTTTCTAGAACATGGTAAGTGAACAAAATAAATTTTTCGGGTAAAATAAGTATTTTTCAAAAAATGCAGTTTTGCCACCTTTTGATGATGAACCAACATTATGTCTAGTTTTTTACATGTTTATAAGTACAATTTAACAAAATAAAATTCTACTTTTGAATTAGGGTATAAAAATTTACTTTGGATAAATTTTTGATATTTTCTGATAACTTTCATACTTCGATGAATAGTATAAATATCCTAATTTTTAATTAAAAACAACTTTTTTCACTAAGAAAATTTATATGGATAAATTATAGTATTTAATGGTTTTTAAGTATAAATAGAATATATTTTTACCATTTAATATAATTTATGTCATTAGCACTAATTTCACATTGAATTCATAGGTAAAAACATTTCAATCATTGGCAATGTTTTAACTTCTAAAACCCATTTTCTTAACAACGATATTTATTTTAAATTAATTACTACAACTTATATGTTTTTAATTTTGAAAAATGGATTCCATATTTGGAATCAGTGGGTAAAAATTATGTAAATATGCTACTTTTTATTTTTGGGCATTATGAATAGTAACTATGGTAAATTTTATTTACAATAGTTAAAGGTAAATCGGGTAGTTAAGGGTAAATATAAGATTATAAACTTACCCTAACACCTGCAAAAATCATATTGGATGACTAAAAGTAGACCCCTATCACCCAAGGGTCAGATTAGATTCATTTAATGGACTTTATTCCATGAAAATAATTTAATTATTATTAAAACCATAGAATGTGACAACATGTCACTTTCTTAAATCTTATAAGTATAATAATTTTAATTTAGTGATAAACATAATGAAACCTCAAACATGAATAGTCTCCAGAAATATAATACAATTTTCTACATCATAGGAATTTATTTAGAATTTTTAAGGATTAAATAATTATCATTAATTATGACACAATATTGATGTTGAAATTATTCTATTAATTAAAATATAAAATAAATGGTTTTAAAAATATTAAAATAAATATTATATGAACTATTTAATGTGCTCCACTAATTTTTTAGAAACATATGACATTTTATGGATCTATTAAAGCTTTTAGTTCGAACATATTTTCTGTATATATTTTATTTAAATTCAAATAAATGAATAGTGTCTAAATTGACACAATTGTTATTTTATAAAAATAACATATTATAAAATTGTTTAAAAATCACAAAAATATTTAAAAATAATAAATTAAAATTTATATGGTATAAAATGTCATAATGTTTCAAATTATAGATAATTCACAACACATATGTAATTATTTACAATAATTTAAAATTTAGAATATTATTACCACAAATAAAATTAAATTGATAAATAAGGATAAATCAAGTTGATAATGTTTACAATAAATACCTAACATGTCTAAATTTTATTGGTTGATGATATTACAACCCTATATTATCTAATCTTCAGATATTAGTTATTTTGGAAGTTTTTAAGTGGGGTTGGGATTTAATATAATCTAATACTTCTTATATTTCCAAAGGTTCCCCTCTCCTCCCTTATAAAAGGGCACCTCCTCCCTCTCCTCCTCACACCAATTTGAGCCATCAAGCTCGGCCAATCCCTGACCATTTTACTTCCCCACTTCCCTAGAAACATCCTAGAGGTACTGGTCTCCTTCAAAGACCAATAGTAGTGCCCTAAGAGGAGGTCTCAAAGAGGCGCTTCAAAGAAGAGGTAATGTCTGTTACCGATTCATTCATCTTTATTTCTTCTTCCACTTCTTCTTCTTTAGTTATTTACTTATAAAGTAATAACATCAGTATCACTCATATAATTATATGTTATTATATGTATGAAACAACCCTATTTCACCATCTATACATCCTACGGAAAACGAAATCACCACGCGTGCGTACGTACGGAATACTGTCTCCACGCCATGGGGTAATCTATTTTCCCCCACCACCTAACATGGATGGGTATAATGGTGTAAATAATAACTATATATGATTATTGTAAAGTGATACTGGTTCTGAAATAGCATACATACACTCCAATAAAATTCCACGATCATGGAAATGATATCATCACTCATGCGTACGTACAGAATACCGTCTCCACGATGCGATGTGACTCGTTCCACATGATCTTCATTGCATAATGATTATAAAAATGAATTGAATGAATAAACATGATATATAGTACACTAATAACATTCTGGAAATTAGGTATCTATAACCTAAAGAGAAGAATAAGAATGTATTCGACAAAACACGAATAAGAACAAAAAGTAACAAACACCCGAAAAACAAGTAATAATGAAATATTACTAATAAGAGATAAGAATATGAAAATATATGATATCATAACAATAATTATGATTCTGGAATAAGTCAATAACATTATTTAAATCATTATACAGGAGGTTCAGACACTCACGAAGCAAATCGGACCTAAGGTAAGGGAAATATCACAATCTCATTTTTATCCGAGATTGTTTAGACTTTGGAATTTTCTGGGGTTTATTTTATCATCAAAATCTATGTTTCCTCAATATGTCATATTTATATCCTTCTACAATAGTTTATATCCAATTTTACCCTTCAGTGAGTTTATAGTAAGAGATATGAAAGGAATCTTTTGTCGTTTTTCGTACGAGGTAATTTTTGACTTTTCCGACAAAAGTACGAGAAGAATGTTTTCTTAACTTATACGGCATGAATGGATTTTTAAAAAATTATTTCCATTATGATTACTTTATAAGTTTTCAAGTTTATTTTTAATCAACTTCGTTTAGTTTAGAATTTTATGACATGTTAAGAAAGGAAAAGTGTTTTTGAAGTAGAAAGGATATTTTCCTCAAGAATGGAGTTCTAGTGCTTTATCAAAATTATTTTCCATCTATGATAATATAGGGTTCTGTTTCTATCCCTATTATTAAATTGATTTGATTATGTTGTGATGGAATTATTTTTATGAATTCCTTTATCATATATGAATTGTTTTATGATGTCATGGTGTTTAAGAATCCCATTTTTAATACATGGGTTATGCAATGATGTATGATGTATGATTTTGTGGCACACATAATAATGGGATAATTATGATATGGGTGGGACCTATATCTCCCTCCAATGAATTGGGTAATGATTTTATATCTCATGAGATAGACATGGCTGGAACGGCAGGTTAAATCGGTTCAGTGAAACAGAACTGAAACGAGGAGTGAACTCGGTTCAGAAATGGACTTTGTCCACTAAGATAGTCTTTGCAATGAGTCTTGACTAATAAGAAATGATTCTATATGATTATGTGTGTATGCCACAAAATTTCATGTTTTATGTTACGATTATTGGTATTACATTTCACTACTATGATTTTTCCCATGTTACGAAATTATGATCTCTTTTGCAGGTTAAGATTTCCAAAAGTTATGTTGTTATGTATATGATGTGATTGATATTTTTTGTGTTTACCCTTACTGATTATTTGAGCTCACCCTTTTGTATGTTTTATTTCCCCAGGCCAGGAAGAAGGTTATTAAGTAGGATATTCCAAAAAGGGACTTTAGATATGATGAAATAAATGGGAGGAAAAGTAGATGCTTTATGATCTAGTTGTTTATGTTTCCCAGTTTCTAAAGACTCTTTACCTATACGGTCCTTTCCTAGTTTTGTTATATGTTTTAGTAAGTGTGCTTCAATTTTGAAGTATTAACCATGTATATAAAGTAGGGGTCGCTATAGTTGGTCTCATAGGAATGGTATAGTTAACCTTTGGAAACTAGGATGTGAAAGCCTTAGTAAGAACCCTAAGGATAAGTCTAAGCATAGAACACAATCTTAGTGTTTTAGAAATATCCATGAATAACCAAGGATAAAACCTTAAGTGTGAAATTTTATTCTTGATTATGTGGTTTTCCTATTATAATTAGTGTTGATCACACTATTCTTCTTGGTTTTAGTCAATGGATGGAACCCGAAGAAACCATGTTAATGCGGAATGCGACGGGCAATGCAATGATTGTCCCCCTGAGCAACCAAACATTATGGGAGTTGGAATGCAAAATCTTGTAACCATGCTCATACAACTTTCTCAAGCTATGAATCATGCAGGACTTCCAAATGAGAAAAGCAATGGGAAACATTCTGTTGAATCTTTCATGAGGCAGCGTCCACCTTCATTCAGTGGGTCTACTGATCCATTAGATGCTGAACAATGGATTAGTACTACTGAAAAGATATTTTCAGTTCATCAATGTTCTGAACATGATAAAGTCATCTTAGCAGTGCATCGTTTGGAAGGTGATGCTGATCAATGGTGGAATCTTATTAAGAATACGAGGCAAAGGGATGAAATTGAGTCCATGGAATGATACGAGTTCAAGAACTTATTTTTCAATAAGTACTTCCCTCATATTCTCCGAACAAAGATGGAAAAGGAGTTTCTTGAACTAAAGAAAAAGAATGATGAAACTGTTGGTACCTATGAAGCAAATTTTACAGGACTTGCAAGGTATGCTTCTGGTATTATTATCCAACCTGAGAGTAAGATCTATTGATTGTTTAGTGGCTTAAAACCAAGTCTTCGAAGGGCGTTAGCCATAAGGGACTTTAATAGCTATGAGGAAATCGTTCGATGTGCTCTCAAAGTTGAGATGGAGATTGGAGTTACCCATCGGTCATATGGGTTTGATAAGAAGAGGAAAATGGAATTCAAAGGAAAATCAAAAAATCACACTGAAAGGAAGATGAGCTTTCTTTTATGCTCAAAGTGTGGAAAGAAAAATGGAGGGAGTTGTCTTAAAGGGACAAGTAAATGTTTAAAATGTTTAAAAGATGGTCATCGGGCATTTGAATGCCGCAATGACGTGAAGAAGATGTCTAGTGATGCGAACAATGAAAAGGCTACACAGAGTGCACCTCTTACACTTCAATGTTACAAATGCAAGGTGATGGGGCATTATTCCAATCAATGCACAAATCCAGGGGTTGATGATGATGATCGGCGTCAATAAAATCTTAAGTCCAAATACAAAGGAAGGTCACATGCAATTACTATCGGCAATGTGGAGTTCGACATAGAAGTGGTGAGAGGTACACTTACCATCAACTCTAAATTAGAAAATGTTTTATTTGATTCTGGATCCACCCACTCTTTTATTTCTGAAGAATTTTCTAAGGGTATCACCATATTACCTCAATAATTAGATGTTGAGTTGGCTGTGAAAACTCTTAATGGCACAACAGTCGCATCAAAAGTTTACAATTCTTCTCCGATTGATGTTTGTGGGAAAGTGCTTCCTGCAAATCTTGTGATCCTTCCTATAGTGGAATTTGATGTGATTCTTGGCATGGATTGGATTTCTTTATATGGAGCTCATATCAATTTCCAAATAAGAGAAGTCACATTTCATATTCCAGATCAATATATGATCGTCTATCGATGCAAGGATGAACATAACCTTCCAGTAGAAATATCTTCCATCTTATGGGTCTTGATTCCAATATATGAAGGTTATTTATCTCAAATGGTTGGTGAGAAACTCACAATTAAGATTATGCCCATTCTACGGGAGTTTGATGATGTATTTATAAAGGAATTTCCATGTAATCCACCAAATTATGAAGTTGAGTTTTCAATAGAACTCATAATGGGTGCTTTTCCTATTTCAAATACACCTTATAGAATGGCCCCAATTGAGTTGCAGGAATTGAAGAAGCATCTCCAAGAGAATCCTGAAAAAGAATTCATATGCCCTAGTGCGTCACCATATGGATCACCTGTTCTGTTTGTTAAGAAGAAAGATGGATCAATGAGACTATGCATTGATTATCGAGAACATAACAAGATCACTATCAAGAAAAAATATCCTCTCCCACACATTGATGACTTATTTGACCAACTACGCGGAGCTCATTACTTTTACAAGATTGATCTTCGTTCAGGGTATCATCAATTAAGGGTCAAAAGGGAGGATATACCAAAGATGGCTTTCCTTACATGATATAGACACTATGAATTTATAGTGATGCCATTTGGTCTTACTAATCCCCTTATATCTTCATGGATCTCATGAGTAGAGTCTTTAGAGACTATCTTGATCATTTTGTGGTAGTATTTATGGACGATATTCTTGTATTTTCAAAGAGCACGGAAGAACATGAAGATCACTTGAGAATTGTATTGAAGACCATAAGAAAGGATAATATTTATGCCAATGTTACCATGTGTGAATTTTGTCTTCAAAAAGTTACATTTTTGGGACACATAATCTCAAAAGAAGGGATATCTGTGGATCCATCAAAAACAAAGGTTATCGAAAGCTGGTCGAGACCAACAACAGTAACTGAGATCTAAATTTTTCCTGGTTTGGCTGGATATTATCGACGTTTTGTGAATGATTTTTCACGATTATCTAATCCACTCACCAAGTTGACTCGAAAAGGAGTTAAGTTTGTTTGGACGGAGGAATGTGAAGAAAATTTCAAAGAGCTAAAAAGATGGATAGCCAGTGCACCTGTTCTCACACTAACTTAAAGTGGAGAAAGGTTTGTTATCTTCAGTGATGCATCCAAGAAGGGATTGGGATGCTTTCTCATGAAAAATGATATGGTGACAACTTATGCCTTACGACAGTTCAAAATCCACGAGCAAAATTACCCAACTCATGATTTGGAGTTAGCTGCAGTAATCTTTGCATTAATGATTTGGAGGCATTACCTTTATTGTGAAAGGTGTGATATTTATAATGATCATAAAAGTTTAAAGTATATTTTCACACAAATGGAGCTGAATATGCATCAAAGAAGATGGTTGGAGATGTTTAAGGATTACGACTGCTAAATCCATTACCACCCTGGGAAAGAAAACAAGGTAGCAGACGCATTAAGTCGACAGGACCATGCTAGCTTATCAATGATGAGGATCACAAAAGATCCAATATTTATGGATTTACAAAGGATGGATCTTGGAATTTTAATGGAAGGGGATAAATCTAATCTTCCTCAAATGAATGTTCAACCATCTATACACGTGAAGATTCAAGAGGCACAGAAAGAAGATGTATAGTTACAAAAAAAGGTGAGAAATGTTCCTGAATTCAACCTTCATTGTGATGGGATAATAAAGTTCAGGAATTGGGTTTGTGTTCCTCCCATCCCAGAATTAAAGGAGCTGTTGGATGAGGCTCATAGTTCTTCATTCTCTATTCATCCGAGAAGCACTAAGATGTATAGGGATTTGAAAGAGTACTTTTGGTGGGATGGCATGAAAAGAGATGTTGCTGAATATGTCTCTCAATTCTTGGTTTGTCAGCAAGTTAAAGCCGAGAGACAGAAGTCTAAGGGGATGTTACAACCATTACCCATACCTTAATGTAAATGGGAAAAAACATCACTATGGACTTTGTCACCGGACTTCCTAAAACATCCAAAGGCAATAATGCTATCTGGGTCATAATTGATCGTCTTACAAAGTCTTCACACTTCATTACTATTAGAGAGGATTTCTCTATGGATCATATTACCCGGATATATGTAAAGGAAGTGGTAAGATTTCATGGAGTACCACTTTCTATTATATCTGATCGGGATCCGAGGTTTACCTCAAAGTTCTGGAGAAGTCTTCAGCATACTTTGGATACAGAGTTGAGTTTCAGCACTGCTTTTCATCCTCAGACAGATGTTCAGTCTGAGAGAACAATTCAAACTCTAGAAGATATCTTGAGAGCTTGCTCTATGGATTTGAAAGGTGGTTGGGATCAACACCTACCTTTGGTGGAATTTTTTTATAATAATATCTTTCACTCTAGTATTCAGATGGCTTCTTATGAAGCTCTCTATGGAAAGAAATGCAATACTCCAACTTGTTGGGATGAAGTTGGGGAAAGAAAGCTATTAGAACCTGATATTGTTGATGAGATGGAAGAAAAGGTCTAATCTATTCAACAACACATAAGAGCATCTCAGAGTCGACAGAAAATTTATGCGGACAACCGAAGAAATGACCTAGAATTTGAAGTGGGTGATAAAGTGTTCTTACGAATATCTCCTTGGAAGAGAGTAATGAGATTTGGAAAGAAGGGAAAGATGAACCCTAGGTATATCAGTCCTTTAAAAATACTGGATCATGTTGGGAAGGTAGCTTACCAATTGGAACTTCCACATAATCTCTCTCAAGTTAATGATGTGTTCCATGTATCTCTCCTGAGAAAGTACAAACTTGATCCTTCACGTGTACTCAGCTCAGAAGTTGTACCTCTAAAACAAGATCTTTCTTATGAAGAACAGTCGATAGAGATTCTAGATCGTAGAGAAAAAGTCATACAGAACAAGACCACTCGCTTAGTGAAAGTTTTATGGAGGAACCACCAATTAGAAGAAGCTACATGGGAGCTTGAGGATATGATGAGGGAGAGGTATCCTCATCTGTTTGTTACAAAGTGACGAATTTCGAGGGATAAATTCATTTTAAGGGGGGTAGAATATAACTCTCGAGAATTTTATGAGAAATATTTTGTTTTTATAAATCATAAAAGGAATCTTTCACTACACACAACACTTTCTTGGCTTGCTTTACACACAATCGCGACCTTCCTCGATAGCTTGCGTCGTACGCAATACCGAGTTTCACTTAACAATGATATATTATTATGGACTAGCCATTATGAATAGTATTAACTACATTTTGAATTTTATAACATTATTATTGATCTTACACATTTTCTAGAACATGGTAAGAGATCAAAATAAATTTTTTGGGTAAAATAAGTATTTTTTAAAAAATGCAGCTTTGCCGCCTTTTGATGGCGCACCCACATTAAATCTAATTATTGACATGTTTATAATTTCAATTTGAAAAAATAAGATTCTTCTTTTGAATCAGGGTATAAAAATTTACTTTGGATAAATTTTTGATATTTTTCTGACAACTTTCATATTTTGATGAATAGTAAAAATACGCTAATTTTTAATTAAAAACAACTTTTTTTCATTGAGATAATTTATATGGATAAATTATAATATTGAATGCTTTTAAAGTATAAATAGAATATATTTTTACCATTTATTATAAGGTATGTCATTAGCACTAATTTCACATTGAATTCATAGGTAAAAACATTTCAATCTTTGGCAATGTTTTAACTTCTAAAACCCGTTTTCTTAACAATGGTTTTTATTTTAAATTAATTACATCAACTTGTATGTTTTGAATTTTGAAAAATGTATTCCATATTTGGAATCAGTGGGTCCAAATTATGTTAATAGGCTACTTTTTATTTTTGGGCATTATGAATAGTAACTACGGTAAATTTTATTTACCATAGTAAAAGGTTAATCGGGTAATTAAGGGTAAATATAAGATTATAAAGTTACCCTAACACCTTCCAAAATCCTATTTCAGGAATAAAAGTCTACCTATATCATCTAAGGGTCGGATTAGATTCATTTAATGGATTTTTGTACATGAAAATAATTTAATTATTATAAAAACCAATGAATGTGACAACATGTAATTTCTTAAATCATATAATTCTAATAATTTTAATTTAGTGATAAACTTAATGAAACCATGAACATGAATAGTATCCGGAAATCTAATACAGTTATATACATCATAGGAATTTATTTATAATTTTTAGGGATTAAATAATTATCATTAATTATGACACAATAGTGATGTTGAAATTATTCTATTAATTAAAATATCAAATAAATGGTTTTAAAAATATTAAAATAAATATTATATGAACTATCTACTGTGCTCCACTAATTTTATAGATACATATGACATTTTATAGATCTATTAAAGCTTTTATTTCGAACATATCTTTTGTATATATTTTATTTAAATTCAAATAAATGAATAGTGTTAAAATTGATACTATTTTTTATTTTATAAAAATAACATAATATAAAATTGTTTAAAAATCACAAAAATATTTAAAAATTATAAATTAAAATTTATATGGTCGAAAATGTCATGAAGTGTCAAATTATAGATAAATAACAACACATATGTAATTATTTATAATAATTTAATATTTAGAATATTATTACCACAAATAAAATAAAATTGATAAATAAGGATAAGTCAAGTTGATAATGATTAAAATAAATACCTAACATGTATAAAATATATTGGTTGATGCGATTACAACCCTATATCATCTAATCTTCAGATATGAGTCATTTTGGAAGTTTTTAAGTGGGGTTGGGATTTAATATAAACTAATATTTCTTATATTTCCAAAGGTTCCCCACTCCTCCCTTATAAAAAAGAACCTCCTCCCTCTACTCCTCACACCAATTTGAGCCTTCCATATCTTCCAATCCCAGCCCATTTCACTCCCCCACTTCCCTAGAAACAACCTAGAGGTCCTGGTCTCCTTCAATGACCAATTGTAGTGCCCTAAGAGGAGGTCTCAAAGAGGCACTTCAAAGAAGGGGTAATGTCTGTTACCAATTCTTTCATCTTTATTTCTTCTTCCACTTATTCTTATTTAGTTGTTTCATTATGAAGTAATAACATCAGTATCACTCATATACTGATATGTTATTATATGTATGAAACAACCCTATTTCACCATCTATCCATCCTACGGAAAACGAAATCACCGCGCGTGCGTATGTATGGAATACTGTCTCCACTCCGTGGTGTAATCTATTTTCCCCCACAACCTTACTTGGATGGGTATAATGGTGCAAATAATAACTATATATGATTATTGTAAAGTGATACTGAGTCTTAAATGATATACATACACTCCAATACAATTCCACGACCATGGTAACGATATCATCGTTCGTGCGTACGTACGGAATACCGTCTCCACGATGCGATGCGACTCGTTCCACATGATCTTCATTGCATAATGATTATAAAAATTAATTGAATGAATAAATATGATATATAGTACAATAATACAATTCTGGAAATGAGGTATCTATAACCTAATGTGAAGAATACGAATTTATTTGACAAACCACGCATAAGAACAAAAAGTAATAAACACCCGAATAACTAGTAATAATGAAATATTTCTAATAAGAAGCTACGAATATGGCCATATATGATATCATAACAATAAGTATGATTATGGAATAAGTCAATAACAATATTTAAATCATTATACTGGAGGTTCAGACACATACGAAGCAAATCGGACCTAAGGTAAGGTAAATATCACAATCTCATTTTTATCCGAGTTTGTTTATACTTTGGAATTTACTGGGGTGTATTTTATCATCCACATCCATGTTTCCCCAATATATAATGTTTATAACCTTAAACAATATTTTATATCCAATTTTACCCTTCAATGAGTTTTTAGTAAAAGATATGAAAGGAATCTTTTGTCATTTTTCGTACGAGGTACTTTTGACTTTTCTGACGAAAGTACGAGAAGAATGTTTTTTTAACATATACGGCATGAATGGATTTTTAAAAAAATTATTTCCATCAAGCTTCCTTTATATGTTTTCAAGTTTATTTTTAATCAACTTCTTTTAGTTTAGAATTGTATAACATGTTTAGAAAGGAAAAGTGTTTTTGAAGTAGAAAGGATATTTTCCTCAAGAATGGAGTTCAAGTGCTTTATCAAAATTATTTTCCATCTAAGATAATATAGGGTTCTTTTTCTATCCCTATTATTACATTGATTTGATTATGTTGTGATGGAATTATTTTTATGAATTCCTTTATCTTATATGAATTGTTTTATGATGTCATGATATTTAAGAATCCCATTTTTATTACATGGGTTATGCAATGATGTATGATTTGTGATTTTGTGGAACACATAAGAATGGTATCATTATGAGATGGGTGGGACCTATATCTCCCTCCAGTGAATTGGTTAAAGATTTTATATCTAATGAGATAGGAATTGATGGAATGGCAGGTTAAACCGGTTCAGTGAAACAGGACTGAAACGAGGAGTGAACTCGGTTCAGAAATGGACTTTTTCCACAAAGATAGTCTTGGCAATGAGTCTGGTCTAATAAGAAATGATTCTCTATGATTATGTGTGTATTCCACAAATTTTCATGTTTAATGTTATGATTATTGGGATTACATTTCACTACTATGATTTATCCCATTTTTTGAAATTTTGATCACTTTTGCAGGTTAAGATTTCCAAAAGTTATGTTCTTATGTATATGATGTGATTGATATTTCTTTTGTTTACCCTTACTGAGGATTTGAGCTCACCCTTTGTATGTTTTATTTCCCCAGGTTAGGAAGAAGGTTATTAAGTCAGATATGAAAACAAAGGACTCCATATATGATGAAATAAATGGGAGGCAATGTAGATTCTTTATGAACCAGTTGTTTATGTTTCCCAGTTTCTAAATACTCTATACCTATACTGTCCTTTCCTGATTTTGTTATATGTTGTAATAAGTGTGCTTCAATTATGAAGTAATAACAATGTATTTAAAGTATGGGTCATTATAATGATGTTGTGTTTTATATTATATATTGTTATGTAATGTTTCTAATTTCCAAAGACACTGGACCTCTTGATCCTCAGAGTTGTCTTAAGTGCATGTTTATGTAGTAATTCATGTTTAAGTATGTAATAAATAGGAGGGTTGTTAGAAAATATTAATATTCACCAAAATTTATGTTTTTCTTATCAGAAACTAATTATCATACTAAACGGAACTTTGTATGTTAGTTTTTAAAAATTCAAAACATATAGGTAGAAATGTTTAGTTTACTGTCTTGGTTATAACAATAGGGTTTTTTTGTAGAGACTCATTGTTTTGTACATTCAATATTAAATTTGTTTTCAAAATCATGGGGTGTTACATTATCCCATCCTTACAAAAAATTCATCTTTAAAATTATAATAATTTTACCTCACAATAAATGTGGGTAGTTATTCATCATAGTATACTTAGGCTCCCATGTTTCCTCTTTCATTTTATGATTTTTACATAGTATATTTACCCGATAGTTCGTTGGATTCCTCTATGCATTTTCATCAGTGTCTATAATAAATATAGGTTTTTCATAGTAAGATAGGTCAGGTTCCAATTCTATACCTTCAAATGTGAGGACATGAATTGGGTCAGGCATGTACTTTCTCAGCAATGATTCATGAAACACATTGTTTACTTTAGATAGACTAGGCGGCATAATAATACAATATGAAACAACTCCAATTTCCACCAAAATTTCAAAATATCGAATATACCTATGGCTTAATTTACCTTTCGTCCCAAATATTATAACACCCTTCCAAGTAGATACTTTTAAGAAAACATGATCTCATACTTGAAACTCCAAATACTTCTTTCATTTATCAGCATAGTGTTTTTTTTCTACTTGGGGATGCTTTGATATGGCCTTGAATAGTATTTACCTTTGTTGTTGATTTCTCTACAAGCTTTCGGCCCACAAGCTTCCTTTCTCCAAATTTATCGCAACAAGTTTTTGTATGACACCACTTTCCATTCGATGTTTAATATGGTACCATTTGAAAAAATGAACGGAAACTATTATTGTAAGAAAACTCTAATAAAGGTAAATATTGATCCCACATACCTTAAAAGTCTAGTTAACATGATATAAACATGTCCTCTAAGGTTTGGATCGTCCTTTATGATTTCCCATTAGTTTTTCGGTGATAAGAAGTACTAAATTAAAGAATTGTATTCAAATCATTATGATGAATTTTATATAATTTCGATTTAAATTCTGTATCATGATCAGAAATCATTGAAATGGTTTTCTCTATGAAGTAACATAACTTAATTGATAAAGAGATTTATAAGAACTCCAGTGGAAAATTCATCCTTATAGTGCAGAAATTTGTAGATTTCCTAAGTTGATCGACTATTACCCATATTTCATAATTCATTCTTGGAGTTTTTCATAATCCATTAACAAAATTCATGGTTATGTCATCCCATTACCATGTTGGAATAGGTATATGTTTCATGACTCCTCTAGGATGTTGTCGTTTGACCTTCACTTTTTGACATACTAATCATCTAGATACATAATCAACAATTTCCATTTTCTTGTTATCCCACCAGAAATGTTATTTCAAATATCTATAGATTTTATTACAACTATGGTGTTTAGAGAAATATTTTCTATGAGAATCATCCAATAACTCCCTTTTAAGCTCATGTTTAGAGGGAACACATATGCTCTTCCCAATTTTCAGAATTTCATCCTCACATATGAAGTCAAAGAACCTCCCTTATTTCACAACAATAATTTTCTTTGGAATATTATCTTCATCAGACTGTGAAGCTTTAATTATTTCTAATAATGATGGTTGGGAAACCATTTAAAACAGTAGCGATGTTTCGTCTTCATTGATAATTCACATGTCCATCCTCGTTCCATGTAAAAAGGATCCATTTAAATCCACATTTTTTTGAGAACTCCATGATCGTTATTTCTCAATACATTAGCTACCTTATTTTCTTTTCATGGGTGGTATTGTATGGAAAAATATGAATCCTTGAGAATTTCAATCCATCTCCATTTACTCATGTTGATTTCTTTCTATCAGAAGATATACTCCAAGCTCTATTTATCTGTATATATCTTACATTTTTTCCATAGAGGTAATGTATCTATATCTTTAGAGAAATTATTACAATTTATAACTCAATATCTTGAGTAGGATAGTTTTATTCATGAATTTTCAAATCCTTTAATGCATAAGAAATAACTTTTATCATTCTGCATATGGACACAACCAAGTCCTTTATTTGAAGCACCATTATAGATCACAAAACCATTATTCACTGATGGTAGAATCAGGATTGGGGAATTCCATAATATCCTCTTCAATTACTCAAAACATTCCTCAAATTATTTTTCCCATATGAGAGTAACCCCTTTACGTGTAATCATGGTCATTAGGATGGTTAAATGAGAAATTTTAGGGAACTAAACACCGATAATAACCATTGAAACATATAGAAATACAAACCTCGGTTATGTTCGTTGGAGTATGACATTCTTGAACATCATTTCTATTTACAGAATCAACCGATATTCTAACCATATACACAATGTTTCAAAGAAATTAAATTCATTTATGCCAAAATGCACAGTTTCTAAACATCCCATATAATTCATTTCTTCTAAGAGTCATTAAAATAGTATGCATGTTATTTTGCTGATCGTCAAATATTTTGATGTATATCATGATATTAGCAATATATAACACCACAAAATCATCAAGATATTTCTTGTAAACTCTATTCATTAGATCCATGAAACTATAGGGTTCATTAGTTAGTAAAAATGGCATTACTCTAAACATGTAATGCCTATATGTAGTTTAAAATATTGTCTTTTGAATATCTTCCTTCCTCACTTGCGACAGATGATATCCAGATCGAAGTTCAATCGTTGAATAATATTGGGCTCTCTAAAGTTGATCCAATAAATCATCAATGCTTTTTAAGGGATACATGTACATTTTTTTATAAAATTAATATCCATCTATTGCATGCAGAACCGCATAGTTCCATATTTCTTCTACATGAAAAAGAATAGTAGATCCCCATGGAGAAACACTATGGTGAATAAACACTTTATCACTCAATTCCCATAGTTGTTTCATTAGTTCTACTAATTCCACATTAGACATTATATAAGGGGTCTTTGATATAGGATTTTAAATATGATTTAATTCAATGGAAAGCTCAATGTACTGTTCTTGAGGATGTCTAGGTAAATCCTCTAGAAAGACATCAACATATTCTTGAAAAGTATGTGCATCCTCTATTTCAGAATTCCTTTCATCACCCATAGTTATTTCATGCCATTCATCCCTAATAATTGAATTCAGTATAACTATTGGGGGTTGATCAAGATGTGAATTATATGGTTATGTTTCTTCTCTAAAGTTAAGGGATTCCCTATCATCCTTAAAAATTATATCCTCATTATTCTTGCAATAAATTTTCACACCATGTTTCAAAATCCAATGCATATCGATGATTGTATAAAATTAAATCCTTGCTATTCATATAATATCTGTAGATAAAGCAATTTTATATTCAACAACGATGACTTCATGACACAAAATTGTTCCAGTGATACATACCATATGAGTTTTGACTAACAACTGTCTTAATAAATCAAATTGGAAGTATCTAATTTTCTTGGAAAATTGGGATGATATGAAATAATTCAATGATCTAGAATCAAATAAATAATTTTCCATGTTTTAGGAACTGGTTAATGTACCAGCAACCATGTAATTAATAACTTTAATATCATTAGTTTCGATTGCATACTCTTGTTCCTTCTCCCTTGGACTTTTATGAGGCACATTTCCTTGATGATTTGGTCAATCATTAGAAAAGTGTCACATATCACTAAAATTATAGAAATGAACATTAATGTCATCTTTCATACCCTTGAATACTCCAACATTATGTCATTTTATTCCACACTTTTATCACACCCCTTTTCATTTTATGCAGGCAGCAGGGTGTTTACTTCCATAATTACTAGAGGGTGTAAAGTCAACTATTCCCTTCATCCCTACTTCCTTTTATATTTTTCTGAAGTTTCCAGTAACCCTCTTATTATCTTTCTTTTCATTAATTTCATAATACTTAGAGAACTCCTTTTCCATCTTGATAACACATGAGGATATATCTTTGTTTGTTGTGAAATTTTAGTAGACTCGTGCCTGCTAGAGGAATTGCTTTAGGCCTACAATGATTCAACCAATCTTACTCCTTATATTATGTATATATTCCATATCATTCCTGTCTATCCTTGTGAAGTTAGATTCACACATTTTAACATTCCAATCATCCTTTTACACAAATTTAGAAAATTCCTTTCCATATCCGCTCACTATTCATATGGAAAAGACTTCTCTATGAAAATTTCATTAAATTCACTCCATTCCATGATTTCAATATTTTCCCCCTCCTTTGCGTTTTGAATTAGTGTCTAACATTAATCATAATATCCTGATAGATTATAAAATGCCCTGACAACATTTTCCCTTTCGTTACATACCATGGTGAGAAATATCTTCCCTAAGGAATATATCCACCGCTCTAATACGAATGGGTTTGTATTCCCATTAAATGATGGAGGATTTTGTCGCACAGAATGATATTACATATATCCTCCATGTTGTGGATATGGATGCACCATACAGGTTAGGATATTGTTCATAATTTGAGGAAGTTGTCCTAATAGAGTTATAAGTTTCTCTTCACTCGTTAAAGCTCCAAAGACAACATCATTATCTTCTAGAGGAGGGAAATCCCTACATGGGATACATGCATTCATGCAGTTCTCATTCATTCCACTAGGCCCCATTTCTAAATAATGGCATACACGAAATTAGGTTATGAATCATAATGTATAGCATCAACCTAGAAAATTACTTAGCATAAATTGAAATTTTATTAATGACTAATCCTATAATCATAATCATGGTTTATTTAGGAAATTTTTTACATTTAAATCCTTCATAATGGGTTTTATAGAAAATTTGATTTATCCAAAGAATATCCCATGACAGTGTCAAACGAGGTGCATTTTATGGACCATTTCCATGTACTGGGATACCTCGAGATAAGGCTGAGATTCCATGTCGTATTTCTCACTCCAAGGTATATCTGTTCTAGAACAACGTCAACTTGTCATATCCAGATAGAGATGTATTTTCAAAAAAAGATCCAGATAGTCCATTCCTTACCAAAATACTGGGTTTATTTTGTATGTTTATCCTCAGAAACATTCTTATAGGATTGTCCATAATCTATGTTTTCTAAATATAGTTTCCAGTTTTTCTACTCAACTTACTGTCATTCCACTAATACAGACCTGACCCCAGTTGCCCAAAGTCACTACCTTATTTTATTTCATTGGCATATAGATAAGGAATATGCATCATGAAAGACTTATTGGTTTATTAGATTTGGAAAAATGATCCATACATGAGGTCATCATTAAAAATTGAAATGAAATACAACATATATGTTTTATTTGGAACAACCACCACTCAAAGCTTGTCCCTACGAGACATTCATAATAAAATTCAACATGTCCTAAGAAAATGAATCATAAAAAAGGTGTGAGCTCAGATGAACTGTAATTGAAAACTTAAAAGTGGAATATAACATAAACATTAGTCATGGTGTATAATTGAAAACACTTTCCTTTGAAAAAATCAACTTCAACAAAACATGGTAGGAACATGAGCTGAGTAAATATTTACATAATAAAACATAATAATGTGTATTCTACTACTCATAAAACCTCATGAACTATGAATTTATAACATCATAATGAGGGAGACTCATATAACGAACATTTTGAAACATTACATCAATGCCTTATCCACGGTATCTAAATATGATTAATGCCTCGACCAGAACCATATCTAAAAATGGGTAAGGCCTTAGCAAAGTCCATACTTATTTGTCTCATGAGACCTATCAATACATAGAGGGACTATAAAAATTCCCTCACATCACATAATAATTCTAATTCATTCCTCATATAAATGGGGATAAACATAGACAACAGGTAAATACATAATAAAACTAAAATATGAAATGTAAATAACTATTTCCAGACATTAAAAACAAACACTAACCATTTAGAGTAAATTGGAGAATTGTTTTAAGATAGTACACCCACACTCAAATTATTCATAACCCATTAAATTATATTTGGTAGATGATAACATAACCATTAATTCCAAAAATACATAGGAATCATAATGACTATTGAATAGATGAATATACTCTTACAAAATCATCAATTAATTATTGAGATAAATAATATTTTACATTGAAAAAAAAGATTTCTTTAGGAAAATTATTTGTATAAAACCAGAAATTAGGTAAGATAGTATTTTAGTAATAAAATTATTTATTTTATAAAGATAATATTTTTGAAAAAGAGATTATAGAGTGCCCTTGAAAATAGGTAAGAATTTGAGAAATTCCATTGAGTCGGGATTGTATTTGAGGCAGAATATTTGAAAGATCCATTAAAACATATAATTCCCATAAATACATGTAAGAATCTGGTTGTTAAAAATATATAGAATATTAAAATAGAATTTATTAAGAGTACATAATATTAAACAAGAAGTTCATATAATTATATAATAAATGTAACCCGAATGAAAATGGAGGTTCGGGTGGAAAACCCTTACAACATTGTAATCAAATGAATTGTATGTCCCAAAATTAATAATAATAAAATGATACATTAAATATAAAAAATATAAAGATATTAGTGATATAAAACATCAATGGGTAGTGTACATACACCATAAAAATGTAATAGTAGTGAATATAGAATATCTCACAAAATGGAAACGAGATGAAGAAACCTCTAACCTTAAGTCTAAAGGTGTTCATCACTTGATCTTAACGACCTAAATAATTAAATTTAGGTTAAAGAATAAATGATTATAGAACCTATTAAACATTTAAATCATTTAGTATATCCTTATTAGGTTCATTTATGTCCTTTTATGGGTTAAAATAGTCAATTTTATTGATTGGGAGAGTTTTTTCTTTGGTCTTCGTGATCGTTTTACTTATATTCTTGTATTGATAAACATGTAAAATGAAAATTTCTGTCCATAATAAATACTGTTTGTTATTAGTGAACAATCCTAATATGACATGGCTATAAAAAACATTTCTTAATGGGATTGAAGATGAATCATTATATAAAACATTAATGGAAATTGTTTGGGGATTTGAGGGTTTTTTTATCATAATGAACTCATTCTGATTTATAAATTCAAATAATGTGGGAAAAAGGATTCCAGAACCATAAATATGTTATAATACATATATTTGAGACTATTTAAACAATAAATATGGTTTCTTGTAAGGAATTGTATATGGTAATAATATTTGAAAACTCATCGTCCTGGAATATTGTAAATTAACACATCTTGGATGGTGTATTCATTTCTATTATAAAAGAATGGGAAAAGAGTGGTGATAAAGAATTATTCCTTTATCATAAAAAATTTCTAGTTCATGTATGGTATTAGAGTAATCATAAAATTTTGATGAAATGAGTTGTAGAAAGAAAAATAATATAAAGGATCTTCAAATAAAAGAAACGAAAGGAGGAATTTACCTCTTGAACTAATCTTCCTTGAGAGCCTATTTTGGGGAGAGTTTTTAGTCTTTTTATGAAAGAAAGGGTTGATAAACATGGGGGAGGAGCTTGAAAGGATATTTTAGTATAATTTGGATATGGAACATGGCTTGAGAAGAGTGAATAGAAGTGGGAGTGAGGGGGGTTTATAGTGGATGAGAGGAGAGTTCTCCCATTAATTTACTCATTAATTTATTAGTTTTCAAAATACAACCAATGATATGGATGATTATAACAAAGAATTGTAATATGTTCATGTTATTTTGAAAAAAGTGTGCATATATTATCCATGATTCTAGGAATAGTGAATTTAACTGAGAATGTATATATACGATAAATTACCGTATTCCACTATTCATAATAAATTTTAGTATTTTAGAAAAATACCAAAAATTCACCCAAACCATTTTTTGATGTGTAGAATTAAAAAATGAACTCAATTTTTGGTTTTTTTAAATATTATTTAATTTAATTTTTAATTATAATCATAACTAATTCATAAAATAACTATTTTAAAACATCAAATCGTTTTATATAACCATGAAAAATTAATCAAGATCTTATTATCTTATAACCTTAAGATAATAAAATAATAATATGATTTACTATTCACAAAGGTCATATTACTATTCGTATTACTATTTATATGTGTATGTTAATATTGACCAAAATTTCTGTTTGTCTTATCATACTCTAAATATCATTTTGAACACTACCGTGTATGTCAATTTTTTAAAACTCAAAACACAGAGGGGGAAAAATTATGTTTACTCGATATGTTATAACAAAGTGATATTTTTTAGAGACTTAGTGTTTCATGAATTCAATATTAAATTTATTTGAAAAATCATGGGTTGTTATATCAAAAACATTAGTTAATTCAATAATTAATTAGTCACATCAATTACATTAATTAAATCAACAATTATTTAATAAAATTAAGTAATTTTATATTCACGTCATTCCATTAATAAACTCAATAATTAATTAACAACATTAATTTCATTAGTTAATTCAATAATTAAATAATCATATCAATAACATTAATTAATTCAATAATTAATTAATCACAGAAATTCAATTAGTTAATTAAACATTATATTAATCACATCAATAACATTAAAAAATTAATTATTTAATTAACCACATAAATTAGATTAATCAATAAAATAATTAATTAATCACAACAGTAACATTAATTAATTTAATAATTATTTATTCAACACAAAACCCTAGATTAATTCATCAATTAATTAATCCAATTTCAATATCATTAATTAACTCAATAATAAATTAATTAATTTGATCAATTTCATAATAAAAAATACACATCAATTAATTAGGTAATTAATCAATCTATTTCATTGAATGGAATCAAAACAAAAATACTCATTCATTAATTCACTAATTAATTATTCCAATTTATACAATTACAGGATCACAAAAATACCCACTCATTAATACAACAATTAACCAATCCAATTCATTCAATAGTATATTCACAAAAATCCATTAATCAAGTCATCAATTAATTAATCCATTTAATTCAATTGCATCATCACTATAATAATCATTAATTAATTCATTGATTTATTTTTCCAATTCATTAAATTTCATTATCTTTACAATCCCTATAATTAATTCACAAATTAATTAATTAGATTCATTCAATTTTATAATCCCAATATCTTATTAGATAATTTATCAATTAATTATTCCATTTCATTAAATTCTATAATCATAAAAATTTCTAATAATTAATTCTACAATTAGTGATCCCAATTCCACAATCACAATTTTAAAATAATAAATTCAACAATTTATTATTCTAATTTCATAGTCACAATATAATAATTAATTAATTAATTAATTAATTATTACAATTTCACTATCAAAATATCTCAATCATTAATTCATGAACAAATTATCCCAATTTCACAATTACTATATTAAAATAATTAATTCAATAATTTATTATTCATATTTTCCAATCCCAATATCTCAATAATTAATTAATCAATAAATTATCCCAATTTCATAATTACAATACTTTATTAATTAATTTAACAAATAAATTATCCACTTAAACTACACCAATTAATTCAATAATTAGTTAATCATTGCAACCCTATTAATTAATTCAATAATTAATTAATCATAACAATCAATTTAAAAAAATATCCAATAATAAAAAATAAATTATTATTTCAACTCATCATTCTCAATATAACAATAATTAATTCAAAAATTTAACTATTAAAAATAAATTAATTTTATAATCCCAATGATTCCCAATAATTAATTCATTAATTAATTAATCAGGTTCTACAATCCCAACAACTCCATAATTATTTCAATAATTAATTATTTCAAATTAACAATCCCTGTATCCCCAACTTCCCAATTCCCTCAATTAAATAACTATAAAAATTAGTCAATTCAATATAATAAACTCAATTAATAATCATATAATGGAAATTGTATAATTACATTAATTTAATTAAAATCATGGCTTTGGGATTTGAATTATTGGAAACCTACCTAAATTCATTGATGAGCTATTACCCCCTAAAAATCCCCAATTACAAGTGAATCAATCAAGAACACAATGAATAACATGATCTAAATCTGAAAATGACATCCCAAATCAAGAGAATCAAGATATAATAAACCTAGAAATAGATATAACTTCCATATATCTATATCCTACAAAACTAGATCAAGATCGAAAAATAAAATGATACAATCCCTTTCATAAGGAGTGAATAACGAGAAACCAACATGAATAAGATTCAATTACTAGGAGAGGTGGGGACCTTTAATACACAATTCAATTTTCCAAGAACAGAGGTTGGGATACCTAGGAATGCATCTTCGAGCCCCAAAAATGATATTTTTTTATTTTTGAATGATGTATGGTTGATTTCGGGTTAATATGTATGTTTAGGTAATTTGGATATCAAATTTTGTAACATTAATTTTCATTCACATGGTTTCCTAGGTCAAGTTTTAGGGCTAGTGATAACCATGATCCTAACCATGCAATTATTTCCCACAATGTCTACACACTTTCTTTAACCTTGCGCAAAATATGAGACACCCTTGTGCACTTTGATTAACAATGTGCAAAGCATTAAAACCCTTCAAACACTTTCTATGACCATACACAAACTAGGCACAAACCATACAACACCCTTGTAAACTTTGTCTAACCATGCACAAACCATGAAGAGCCTCTCCTCCTTCCAAAATTATCCAATTTCCTCTGAAATGCACCGATGTTAAAACCTTAACATGTTATAAAAAAACATTAAAACAATACCTCGAAATGAGCCTGTGACATCTCCCGGAAAGGTTTAGATCTTTCTATAATATAAACTATAAAGGGTATACATACCATAAACATATGTATAAAAAATGAAAATAAAACTCTTCCACAAATAACTTTTTGACATGATAAGCATAAGAGTTACATATACATCAAACATCTATCAATACTCATTAAAAATCTCCTAATGTGATCCCATAATTGGAAGTGTATTAATTGTTTTAAACTATTGAAGTCCTAAAATCTATAATAACTATTGAGTCCCTTATATTTGGACATATTAATTATTTAATGTTTTTCAAAATCCATTAACCATGCTTTTCAATCTTATTCCTTAATAATTATTTCCTACAAAAAATGAATCATCTCATATGATTGAACAATGTAAAAATGTAAGCCAAGAAATAATACATACCTTTCATTCTTCAGAATGGCATGAAAGACTTAATTTTTATTGATTATTGATAACCCCCCTTTTAAGGGATGATGGGAACCCTTACAAGGCCTGTAGGCTCATAGATTACATGGACCGTAGGATTAGGAGATTACATGACCCAAATCTCTTAAGGAATTTAACCAGACTATCTATAAGGAACTGCCCCTACCCAGCATCTGCGTCATGATAGTAGCTCTCCACCTTCGCATGACCTTCTGGCTAGGCTTCCCATGCAAGCACAGGCTGGTATCGATGGAATAGTCATACCCTCTCATTCTGATAATCCATTTGGTTCTGCTCTAGTGAGTGCACCTGCTCTGAATCCTCTTCTAGGGATGGTCCTTTTTTGTAGTCAGTTTGGTGTAACTTAATGTGTCCCGAAGTCCTGAGGTGGCTCGAAGGCCTTAATGGTGGCCCAAAAGCCCTACTGCCCAATGGCTTGGGTGGCCTGAAAGCCGTAAGGACTCTAAGACCATACTGATGGCCCAAGGTGAATAGTTCCAACTACTACAGTGATGAACAGTACCTACTAAAGTAACTGTTACAGTACCGGCTACAGTGCCCGCACTGTGTACAATTCTGCTACAGTACGCTGCACAATGTGCAGTTCTACTACAGTACCGCACAATGTACAGTTCTTCTACAGTGCCTGCTATATTACCTGATACAGTACCTACTACAGATCCCGGAAATATGCCTCTACCTGGTTTTGAACCTGGGTCTTGTGGATGCACTTCAAGATGCCTCACCAACTGGGCTGAGGCTCATGGGCCCTTTTATTGTTATTTTTAGTTTCCTCATCCCCAATTGTAATGGTGTTAGGTATTGCTAAACATATATATGTATGGTCTTACTGATCCCATTTATAGGCCTTACACCCATGACATAAATTTCGATAATGACCATACTCCCTACATTTAAAACATTCAATAGATACATTGTGAAGATCTTATTTCTTATTCAAATCATTAAATGATCACTTCCTTTTTCCTGGGATTATTATTTCTTTATGACCTCCTTTACCACATACAAAATTACTTCCAATTCATTTAATACATTTTCTTGGTATATTCAATCCACATTATTGACACAACAGTCGTTGAATATATTTAAATTTATGATCATTATAATTTTCACCTTCATGGGGATTCATTTATCTCATATTTTATTCATTTTCAATGTCACCACGGTGTATGTTGTTAGTCATTACTTATAATAGATGGTTCATAATGAACCAAAGAGTTCTCATTGAAACTCCAATTTTGTTAAGTTTCACAATAGAAAAACGTCCACATTTTTCCATCACATCCCTATTACAATTGGTTTCTTCTAGTTTCATCTATTTACTAAAACTAAAAATGTTGTTATGAGAATATCAATAAAATCATAATATATCATCTTTGGAGGAGTATAAACACTATGACATCCGGATTCATGTAATCTCAAACTATTTCTATTTTTTCATAATAACTATAGATCTCTCTAATATAATAACCATTGTTGTTATAAAGGCCTATTAAATTTTTATCTAAATACATCATATCCACTAATTTTATCAATATCCTACTCCAATATAAAATATAATGACATGGACTTTAGAATCCCATAATCTATTATCTTCATACTATAATTACATTATTTACTACATAAAGTTATTTTAGGTTTATAATTTTAGGGAAATATGTCATAGCTATTACATAAAGAAATATATTATAATGTAAAAACTTTTTATCAATATCCATTTTCCCCACAATGTACAACATTGAAAATAAACCATTATTTCATTTCATGAAATATCTTCAAGACCTTTTATATAACCTTTTCCATTTCATTACCAATCCAGAAAAACTATTGAAAACATTTTAAAATATGGTATAATAACAAAAATCCCAGTATGTGACATAAAATAATGATATCCATTTATCCAATGAAAAAAAACCAATAAAATACTTACATACATCATATGAATCTTTGATCTTTTAGAATTAATCATTTCCACGTGAAAAATAAAAAAACCATTTCAAAGGAATCTTATAAAACCCATTGAAATAATAGATAAAATATATTGGTTGAATGGGGAATCATTTCTATATAATTTTTACATACACATGGAATGACCTTACTGGTTATACATGAAGAACAATTATATTAATGCTTGAATTAACGATCATAATTATACTTGGAATAGCGATTGTAGTATATTCCCATTATCTCTTAGGAGAAAACTATTTTGATAACTGAATCCCTTTACCTAATGCATTAGAGTTATTTAATAGTATAACTCATGTTATGATTAAAATAGAACCATCGATCATCCTAAATAATTCCCAGAAACCATAATATAATAATAAATAAAATTATTCTCTATAAAAATATTATTTTCACTCATGGGAATGGATTTTTAGATATTGATATAATTTTTTTCTTTAAAATAGATTTTAAATATGTAAATTATAATAATAATAGTGAGGAGGGGATTTATTTGATTAAAACATAGAAGCATATATAAGAATAAAAAAAATGATATTGACATCAGGAATGGTCATTGCCACCATAAATGTTAATATAGAATATTGCTTTTCTCATTCATAAAGAAATTCAAAAGATTCCATAAAATGATGAATTTTGAAAGAAATTGAAAAAATTTAAAAAGAATCCTAAATTAACCATTATAAATCATATATTTTTATATTATTACATCCATAGAATAATTTTAAAAATATGTATACAGGAGAAAAAATAGTTAAGGTAATCTTTAAGAGGGGATTTTTCTAAATGTCCCTTACATTGAGTTTGACTAATCATATATGTTCTTTATATTTATAAATAGAAAAATTGGTTGATTATTTAATTTTATAATAAATTTTGTGATTTTTTATTAAATTTATGTTATCTTTTACATTTCAATGTTTATTAACATTATAAATTAAATTCACATCGATGTTTTTGACGATATTCTGTTCATAGGTCCAAAATGACTTTGATATGCAGACTATGGTCAATGTTTTAATTTCTAAACCACTTATATAAAAATAATCATTAAATAATTATAACACATAAAATTATAATTATATATCCAACTTTTAAATAAAGTTATGAAAAATGAACTATGTTGCACTCATGGAGAAAGTTAGGCATACGTAAGCATGTGTTACATTTTCAATTTCCAATGACTATTATTAAAAGAAGTTATGTTTTATTTTATCTGTAATGAATGATTATAATATCGTAAATATTGTATTACTTCTATAAATTTACTTATATATATATCATAAAAATTATGTGGTGATGAAAAAAAATCATATCGCTTCATAGAGGCGTTAATCCACACATACACATGAAGGGAATTATATTTTTCAAAAATAACAACAAAAGAAGGTAAGTGATAAATTAACTATTATAATGATAAATAAATAATTAATATCACATACAACTATTAATTCCATCATTATAAACTATATTTTGAGAAATTTATGGAAACAAATTACATTGGCTCTTGAGGCGGTAGTCCACCGTACACATGAATGATGATTTCCTCTCCCATTTTTTGGTGGATGAAGATGGATGTGGGTTATAAAATTAACATAATAAAAACATATTATACGTATCACAGTGTTTTTATTAATTTATATTAGATTAATAATATTTAAATTTGGTTGAAGATGAATTAAAACTTAACCTTGCTGTTAAAACTATACCTCATCATTGTAGGTCTCTATTGATTATCACCATAAACCACATAAGGGTGGTATTATGCCTAAAAATTACCACTATAATGATTTTATTAATTCTAAAAAGTAATTTGATACGGGATTTACCAAACCAAATGGTTCTTGAAGTATGAAGTAAAGAGAAGGAGAGATGTTCTTTTATAAGGGAGGGGAAGAGAACTCTTGGTATTTCTCAAAATATTAAATTAATATTTACTAATTTTTAATTGAAAATGGATAAAAATTAAATTCTGTTAATATAACATGAGTATGAGTCTAAATACTCTCATAAAATAAAAACTATATATGTTTTAACTATTTTTTACCATTATCATTCGGTTTTAACCCACATTACCCTTTTCACACATTCTTGGACAACAAAGATTTTTACTCTTTGAGTGTAAATATTGTAAATATAAACAGAAAAAGGATCATAAAAAGAAAATTTATAATACTATAAATAATTTCTTAAAACGTTGGTTGAATATATTATATTTGAAAATATATATCATATACTAAAATATTATTTATTATTAAAAATCAATAATGTCAATTTCTAGATAAAATCATTAATTTGACTTTAATAACATCATGTGGAAAAAATAATTATTATAAATCCTTAAAATTTCATTTTAATCTATAAAATTAATTATACAAAATTATAAAGAATTTATTGTTTTTAATATCATGAATTTAATTATTCTGTTAATTGAATTATTACAGTGTTATCATTCTGTAAGAATTTAATGAAATTTTTTCGTTAATAAAAATATAAAATATATCACAATAATAAAGATAAATAATTTAAATTTCAAATAAATATTTATAATCTAACATATCCTCTTTTTATCCGTATGAAAAAATATTATTGTTTTTAAAAATAAGACGTGATATTTTGGACTTTTCATTACATAAAATGTTATAAAGGTCATAATCATTAACAGATGAAAATAAAAGTCCATATAACTTAATATCATATGAGTATACATCAGATGGACTCGTATAATAAAATATATGCGAGTGTTTTGGTAATTTTATAGTACTTATCATTTTATTTTTTACCCTTAAATACCTAATTAACACTTGAACGAGTTAACAAAAATTAGTAAGATGACTATTAATTTTACGTCAAATAAAATAGTCATATTTAAAAAAATTTGACATTATGATCCCATATATGATATTAATTGTTCAAAAATAAATATAAATAAGTTGTAGCATTTAATATAAAACTAAACATGAAAACCCTAATAAAAATGGGTTTTAAAAAAATGACCATTTAAAATCTAAAATATTTATATACAAAATTGAAGTATAAAAAGACTTTAAAAAACTATATTTATGTTATTTAAATAAAAATAACTAATTGAATTTTAAATCTAATCCAAATATTATTTTACTTTGAAAATAATGAAAATAAAATAAATTTTTTAATAAAAATATGTATTTTTCATTATTCAGTAAAAAATCAATCTTTTCTGAATAGTATAAAAAATTAATCCTATGATAATTTTTACATTCTAAATTTATTGATAAAATTATTATTTCAAATAAATTATCTTTAATTTATAAAAAATATTTATATTACTCCATCATAAAAACAATAATGTCACATTTTTATGAAAACATATTCTTGAAGTATAAAAAGAAACTAATAAAAATCAAGTCCTTATTTAGAAATATTTAATTACTACATTATCAATGAGTATGAACATTATAAATTTCATTATAAGGTTAATACTATTCATTTTCTCTCATTTAACTACTATGATAAAATGTTCATAATTAAATAATAATAATTCATTGTTTGTTTAAGACCGGTGGTGTGTATCAAGTACAGTATCGAGCATAGTTGTTTTTTTAATCTGAAGATATTATATTTTAGTTTTGATTAGGTATATGAGATATTATTTAGATCTTTTATATACCAATTTTTTCTATATAATTGCTTCCAAATACACTAAACCTTTTTAATTTTGGCATGGATGATAATGATATGCATTGAATATTAATCTAACAAGATGTTATATTTATCTATGATATGTTCACGTTTCTATACATCGAGTAAAAAAATATCTTTTCTGATGTAAATTTATTAATCACACCTTTTAAACCCAATAATTTTCCTTCTGTTACAAATAAAATAACTAAATAATGAAATATTATTATTAAATATCAAATTATAAAAATTAAAACAATAACTACCTCTATGACTAATGTTTGTATAAATTCTACACCACATGGATTAAAGACCACGCCGATAAATATTGAGCATCAAAAATAAAAAAATTATACCATTAGGACCCCAATTCGATTTCTATCCCTGAATAATCCTCCTACACAAGTCAAAGATTCCATAGAATTTATTCCTATGGAATAATGTCCAACAAAATATCTTATCTCATAATCAATAATTAACACTTTTTGTTAGATAAAAAATTAATTGTAATCTAAATCAACACCATAATAATAAATAACATGAGATATTATGGTCTATATTTCCTTATTTATAATATATAAGAGACATAATGCATAACAAAATATGTTGGATGTAATGTAATATTATAAAGAACATCCCTAATATTATCTAAAGTTTCAAATTTCCCAACAATACACATAGAAAACATCCCCTGTTTTCACAATCATTGATGTCTTAATAATGTTATGACATAAAGAAAGATATTTTTTCTAATATTATTCCGAATATGGTGGAATCTAGGGCTTGTATATAACTAATGCCTAATGGATGATATATCATAACTCTTCTTAATCATATTTACTCAATTAAAAGTCTCTTACATCATACTAGGCCTAAAAAGATTCCTCATTGAGTTCAATCCAACATAAGGGAAAATTACATAACCTTCCATATAAATATTAGTTTTGTAAGTGGATAAAACCATGAAAAAATATCATTGAAGTAAGTCTGAGGACTATGGACATAGGGTATGAACATGGTCAATTGGACTATGGGGTTATTGGTATGGAAATATACCTTGGCACTATTACCATGGGTATATTACCATGTCTATAGATATGATTCGACAAGTCATCTTCATCTATAAAAACTGCCTCCTATGGAAATATCTTTATATCCCTATTCCATTCTAGAGGATCTAGGGGAATCACCATGGGAATCACCCAAGTTTATAACTGGTGGGAAATTTTAAAAAATACATCAGTGAGTTTCAATCACATAACCTACAAATTATATTAAAAGGTACTATATAAATCCCTTACATTTCCTTTTATATATTTTTATATATATATATATAAGGAACTCTACCACTCCAAATGGTGAAGACTATAATTGCAGGTCTTCACCACAAGGTTCTACAACTATATTTTATAATAGAATATTGTGTCATATCTCCAACACATGGGTATTTCGTGACTGGCATTGAGGGATATTGTGGTAGTTGTTTTTAATCATTCCCTACAAACATACAATATGAAGTTTTCGGTTGTAGTAATATTCCACAAATGATGAGGTTCATGGCTGTAAGTTTCCACTATGTGTGTTTTTCTTATATAATCAATGGTTTCCACATAGATAGGTTACATGGGTTTACCTTCATGGGGGGGGGGAATCTAGTGGTGATAGGTATATGATATTAGGCCAACAACTATAGGAATCCTTTTTGATAGCTGTATGTCCTTGTGGGAGGCTACTTAATCCATGGGCTTCAACTTCTATATCTATATGTTCTTCCTAGTAATTCCTGACTGACATGAGTGTGAGTGTGGATTATAGTTGGTTTTTTATCCTCCATACCCACACACATCCCATAGTATACACATCATTTATGCATCTCCCTTAAACAACAAGTCACATCTCCAATCGATATAAGCTATTTACATGTTGACGTATAAAGAAAAAAAGATATTTCTTCAGTGGTAGGGATCCTATGTCTTTATCCATATTTTAACAAAGTAATATGCTCACATAAATCCATCGTTATTTAAAAAATGTCTATATATCAATAGATATATAGAATTTTTCTAGAGGTTAATACTTAGATAAATCCACCTAAATAGTCCCATGATAACTACTATTATAAACACGTTATATTAAATACAAATGACTTTTAAATGCACCAGAAATTTCAATCATACATTCTCAAAGAACATCATCATGAATCTGAATAGTGTACTCATAATGTCTATATTTATAGATAATAATCCATTCTTAACTTCTCTTAGGTAATCAATATTTTTATTTCCCTTGAAAACTAAATATGTTAATGTTGTATCATTATAACATGATATTATATTTTTTATCCTATGAAATTTCATACATTATTGAATTTATATCATAACATGTTTATCAATATTCCAAGTCTCCTATATTAGAGTAAATTTTGAAAATTCAGTTATTCAATCAACTATAAACAAAACTGAATCCTTTTCTCTTAGGGGTCTCAGGAAGATGACATGAAATATATATTACATCATTTAATTTACAATTTTTAATAGGCTGTCATTGAATTATTATTGTGTGTTTTTAATTCTTTGATTTTACCCCTAGATATGTAAATAATATTAAACTGTATCCAACCATGACCAATATTTTTTATATCCACCAAAATTTTCAATGAATATTGTGGCACATCTTGGTCAAACCACGATGACTAACCCATTAAAAAAATATTAAACCCCAACACCAATTTGTGTCACACATGGATAACCAGACAGAAAACCACCCTTGTAAATACTGGAGAGACTCACTATCATGAATGGACTTGGTAACTTCTTCTCATTATATAATATTACATAGAACATCAGTCAATAAAAATTATATCCTTGTCACACTTTTCATATTTCATATAAAGATGATGTTATAGTCAAAGGTGTTAATAAAAAGTGACCCCCACATAATATTCATTCATATAATACTAAATGAAAACTAATATAAACTAGCACAAAAATTTCAATTCATGAACTATGTGCATCTAAGACATCATACTCAAAGAAAAAAATCTCAATTTGAGAGTATATATCATTAAAACAATATGGCATATATTTCTATAATATCCCCTACTATAAATTAAAATACCATTTATAAATTATATACATCAATATCTTATGGTTGTTGTATACAATAAAATTCTCAGTTAAAGATAATCCCACCTTATTTTATTCAAATAATCAATTATATATATATATGAATAATTAGTTAGGTTGTTTTTCTCATATGGAATAACATACCAAGAATTATATACTACCACATAACCTCACATCATCATCACAAACCATAATCCTACACCACAAGCATTAAATAACACATCATAGTGCCTTTTTGTCTTTTGTTAAATGAAAATTTGTTTTGATATTAATGTATTGTTAAAATCTAGAAATACAACCTCTAATTTTTTATTAAAATGAAATTAATTTTCCTAGAAATATTATCCAACAATTGGTATTTCTACAAAGGATAAATATTGTAAGATTTTATGGTAATAGAATAAAAGGAAAAATAAACAGTAGATCTAAAATAAAATATTTACAACCATCTAAGATATCAAAACTATCACATTCATTAGATTCAGTGATAACATTAATTTAGAGATTAAATGAAAAAGGAACATGATATATATAATCCAAAAGAGTGTTTCAAAATTTAATATACATGTATAGAGCTATCAATGTGTCTAATTCAATATGAAAATACTCCTCATACTCATTTTAAAATAATTAATATATTTATATATCCACAATAAAAGTAATCAAAAATGATCCAAATAATGATAGAAAACATTAATAATCATATATATAATAAAATATTGTATATTTATCACGTTTAATAACATCCCCTTGTATTTGAAATTTCTATAACCCATCTAAAAGGATATATTTAGCATATATTTATCTCATATCCTCAATTAACAATAACTAGATCAAAGAAAACCATTTTAAAACAAACAATGTCCCCTAAAAAATTCAATGAAATAATCAATCCAAATAAAATTATACATTATATTAATGGTAGCTTGGTCCATTCTATTATAATGAATACAAAATAATATGGTCTCATCCATAATTCAGATAAAAATCATTAGATAATGACACAAAAATTTAGTTTTCCTAAATAATTTTTTATATTCTGTTTCTATAAACATTTTTTAACTATATATACTTTGCATGAGACAAGTAACAAAAAGTTATAAAAATAGAATTAGATAATTGTAAAATGATGATCATAAACTCTATCTCTATCTCAGTTTGAAATCTGTAAAGGTTTATAGTTTAAAAATATATATATCTATCAACCATAGGTAGAAAAACAAATATATCAATACCCATTACAAATTATAGAGAAATATTTTCAACATGATATGTGATCAATATTAGTTAATGTAAATAAAATCTAGTTCCACTTGAATGATTTCCCTATTCTTCAAGGAAAACATAATATTCATCACTACATAGAATAATGGTATCTCATCATTAATAAAAATTGATATATGGAAAAAAATATTCAATTTAATCCATTCCAATTATCATAAAGGATACATTAATACCAAAAAATGATAGTGTTATAATGATGCCTAAAACTAATGATAAAAATATTACGTGAAGGCCATATTTTGATGGACCCTCCCTTCTTACCTATAGATTATTTTCATACATGACATTATATATAATATAAATATTTTAATATAAGTTATACAGAAATCAATTAGAAATAAGTGAATAAGGAAAATTAAAATTAAATAACACATTAATAAAGAGATAGGTTACAAACATTGTACTTATAATCATGGAATAACCCTAAAATAGATCCCACGGTACATATTACATAGAAACTAATTGATCAAAATATTTTTCACAAATACTCAAATTGGTCCCTAGATACCCCTACATTGTATCTCCTCACCATAATCTGACCTGATTAGGCCTATAACCACAATAAATGACCTATCTGTTGATATATGTCTACTTCTATGTAATGGAACAACAATCCACTCATGATATGCTTGTGTAGAATTTGAATCTAGAATGCCAACACTCTATGATCCATTATATTTTTTTTGAAAGATTTCATACTTTTCTATAAGAATAAAACTACTTTATCATACAAGATAAAAAACTGGATATGATATTTCTATCCATAAATATGACAATATAATGGAACCATGAATTTATCATAATGTGAAAAAAGTCATCACCTACAAACCTGATCACCCATTATCTCTATGTTACTCATCCACATTCCAATTATTTCCAATCCCATATCTATCAAATCTCATGATGGCCCTATTTTCATCATTAAGATCCATATCCTCAATGGGTTTCATGTTTACCACTTCCATGAAATTAGGAAAACTAATGATTCATACCCCTAAATGAAGACACTAATTTATCCCATCCTCAAAATAAAATGTTTTATAAATTTCATTTCCACCCAATTTTATAGAGAAATAGATGTAGTCTATAAATATAATGGTACAATCAAGAATTAATAGAATAATTTTCTAAAACTCCATGAAATTATTTTCTTTATCCATTCATAGTGTCTTTGGAAAGAACTCAAATAACAGATCATGGAAAGAAGCCCACACCTACTACTTAATCTTCATTCCTTAGACTAATATTTAATACTATTTTAAAACTTGTCCCTTATGCATAAATACAATTTGTTTGATATTCTCCCCCTCGGGTGAATCAATCAAATAAATGGTTTCATTATTTTCACTAACACTTCGATACCCCATAAAGGGTGTATTCTAACCTATATAAAAGTGGATATTGTATATCAAGATATCATATTACATTAAATGGTGTTTTTAAATAATAATATTTCACCATTATATTTTTTTTTATTTTTTAGATGTATCTTAATAACTATCTGATCAAATAAATTCTCACACTCTCCAAGAAAATAAACATTTTTATCCTTCCCATATATATTTTCATTAATTGAATGATCCTACTCAATATTCTTCTCCAGAGTGTCATTGATACTCTTCATTAGTTATGTGATTGTATAAATGTTAATATTGTGGTAAGAAAAATTAAAAAAAATAGAATAAAAACAATATATGCATCAATTACCATACATGATAGTAAAAAAACTAGTCAGTACAACCTTCACATTAGATCATCTATTTTATCACATATATATTAGTGATTTAATCCCTTACAAATATCCAATTCATGAAAACATTTATTATTTTACTAATTATTCATCCATTTAACTGATATTTAATCACTAATAAAATAAAATCATATGTGTAAAAACATATCCCATGTCTCTATACTCTAAAAGTTTTCATGAATATCCCATACACATGCCTAAATAGAGGACGCTTATTACCCCCAAAACCGATTTTGATAAATCAAATAAAAATTGTCCTATAATCCTTAGTTACCTTATAGTTTTAAAATGTTTGTACTAGACAAACACACACACATAACCAGAATATCTAGGAACAAAAATTTAATAGTTAATATATGAACTTATTATATATCAAAACCTCATAAAATAAAACACTTTTATACTATTTTGTGGAATAACAACCTAATATAACCATTATTCCCAGGTGAAAAGTCAAATTTTATAAACTATTCTCCCTAATCACTAATGGATGAAGTCTAGCACTAAGGCTCAAAATATATTATCTAGAAGTTATTTGTTCTCTAATGAGACATTTAAAAAATTAAAAAAATTAAAAATATTAATATTAATAACAAACATAAGAAAAACAAAACAACATTAATAATGTTTACAAATCATCCCATTAATGACAATATGTATCATATAAGAAACAAGACCCTGAAAAAAAAACTCAACCATAATAACATGATCAATACTACTAAAATGAGTAAACAAGTAATGTGTGTATATCTTATCCACATGAATCTAGATGCATAAGAAGAAAACTCCATGATATCTCCCAATGTCATCTTATAGATAATATAGTCTCTGATCTTTACCTAAAATATTATGTTTTGAATATATATATATATAAATATATACATAAAAAACATGGAGTGTTTATACAAATACATAGAAGTAAATCTGTAGTTATAACTAACACATCTAGAAACATAGCTTATAATATAGGATGATCATATATAAAATGTGTACAACCATGAAATGATTTAATATGATCATTTAATACAATAAATTATTTTATTGGGTGTTAAAAAGGATATTGGGATAATCTCATACCATATTCTACCAATGTAAATGTAAAATATAATATCAACTATGGAAAATGGGGTTAAACTCACGACTTATGTATGTTTTGTGTCAAGGTCTTGAAGTATAATAACCCTCATTCTAAGAACATGTCCTATCCAGAATCCATAACTCACATATCATAATCTCAAATAATATCATAACCCAAGGTTCCCTATATGTAATTAACATCTGGTAAATTTTATGATATAATAACTATGTTATGATAGCCTAAATTAAACATTAATTCAAGATCAATATGTCATAAATAATTAAATATTTATCCTACATGAATAATACATTCAGTTTTAAATTATTTACACAAGAAAAATATATTCTTAATTTTTTTTATTTCATATATTAATATAGAAATTCCAACACACATATTTCATTTAGAAATCCCAAATTTAAACAAAATATAGTTTTTATTTTCCATTATAAAATATAAAACCATATATAATCTCTTTAATCATATGATTATATTTATATAAAATTAAATAATAACACATATAATTCAATTTTTGAAAATTAATATTTCTTATTAAATTCACCAAAACATATAAGTAATTTTTTAAATTTATTAAAAATAATTTCAATCAATCAGGTTTTCTATTACATAAAAAGTAGTTAATTATTAAATTGTAATCAATACCAAGCACATAGTAAACAAAATAATGAATCCTTAATAATTCATTTAAATTCACACATTAATAGTTTTAATTTATATAGAATGACATTTTGACTTATGAAAAAAAACATTAATTTTTTGGAAAATAAAATAACTATTGATTCTATTAATAATGATAACAATAATTAAATATTTAAAACCCCATTTTCTATAATTTATTCAATATTTTCCATAAAAAAAATTCAACGTTTCATTTTTAAAATATATTTACAAATTCTATCTATCATATGAAAATTCATGCAAAGTCTTTTGAATTCAATTGGTGTAAATTATCTTGACATGATTCCCATGAAAAATTATATCATAATATTTATTCAATTTTCATTTATAATCACACCATTCAATTCCAAATATTGTAAAATGTCACCAAAAACACATTTTTTAATTTAATTTCACCATGTATGAAGCTTTAATTAATTTTCCAAGACGTGAAATATTTAATTTTTTGAAACAAGAAGAATAGAGAAATATTAAAACAAGATAGTTATAAAACCATTATGCATTCAAATAAATATTTATTAATTTTGAATATCCTTCTTAAATGAGTTCTATAGTAATAATTGATTTATATTTCACAAATAATTAAAGGATAAATAACTCTAAGAAGGTATATAGGGAAAGGGAGAGATTTGAGACAAGTAATTTCAATAACTGAACCTATTATAAATAGACAAACAATTATTTAACTAAAAAATATTGTATAATAAAATTATCATAATTAACCAATTAAATAAAACCCATAAAGGAAAATTAAGTATCCAATGACTAGCCACTAGACACCGGATATTGATCTATTGGTTACCTGGTTTTTTTTCAAGAAGGACATGCATCTATCTCCTTCTATCAGGCACCAAATACCATTCCCCTAGTTTTCTAATATCCATTATTATCAAAATAATTATTCCCACATCCTCATCCATCCTTTCCATTTGCATAAAATATTCCAAATTAAATAAATAAAGTTCAATATATTATCTCAAAACACAAAAAAAAAATATAAACAATCCTTGATTCCTAGAGTTATAATACTTACATAACATATTATTTGTGAAGTATAAAGATACTAATATTTATTATAACACTTAGTGCGGAAATTGTTAATCACTGAGGGCTACCTCTTGTATTTAAGAATTAAGAAGTCACATGGTATTCATATTAATTTATTTATTATAATGGGATTAAAATTATAGTATGTTTATCAATTGATGATTAAAGAAGATACATATCTTTCTATAGTGAATCTATTCCATGATCAAGAGAAAAAAATGTTTTTATAACCTATAGCCAAATCACTATTAGTTATAAATATCATTAATGTTATTATCACCTATAGATAATATTTCACACTTTTCAATATCAATAATGTGTATGGTAATATTTTGATTTGAGATCACACCTTTGAAATCTATCATTTTATTATATTCATATATATTGGTTTTTGTCTGAGATAGAATATTTTAAAATAAGTTTAATAATAACTTTGGTCAAAATATATCATTACTATATAAGAGATGTAATTCCTGATCTAAC
Source organism: Viscum album (assembly GCA_963277665.1). Classification (NCBI taxonomy): domain Eukaryota; kingdom Viridiplantae; phylum Streptophyta; class Magnoliopsida; order Santalales; family Viscaceae; genus Viscum; species Viscum album. Next base: position 51,217,477 of record OY728138.1, on the reverse strand, counting down.
CTTAATGAGATTACATTTATCTGATCACCACATGAATTTCCTCTTTAATGATAGATGAAATAACCAATATAACGATACCAACCATATAAACCATGGAATCCTATTTCTTTTGGTTCTATGAGCATATGTTTTAACAGAAGACTCATTAAAATGAGTTTATATTGGTGATACTATGTATAGATACAATATTAAAAATTTCCTACATTGATTATGATATTATTTAGTAATTATAATTTATTTTACTATTGGTTTGTATTGGTTAATTGGAGGGTTTTTTCATGGAAAATGGTAGATCATATCCAGTTCTCTTGAACTCTATAACAAAAAGTACGAAATAAATTAGTATAAAAAAATATATAAGTGATAATTAATGAATAAAATATTTTTATTAGCCTAATAGGATATCTTATAGGGAAACAGTTATCTCCATGGAAAATCTATAAAATTTATTTCACTAAAATAGTGTTACATGTTTTAGGCTATCCTAGGTTGTAGTATTTGTATATCCAAAAGTATAGGATTGGTCAGAAAGTTGTGGTCAACACCACCCCAAAATTTATCCTCTTCATGAGGATTCTATTTTTAAAGCATATATTCTAGAGAATAGGTAATTAGGAATATATTAATAGTTTCCCATGCAATATAGTGATGGTATGTAATTCTTTAACTATATATATTATTAAAATATAGAAACAAGTATAGATTTTGTTGTAACCATGTGGATGTGTATTTTATTTACTTATAATAATTTAATCTTGATAATAAATGGGGTTATATCGTGATTTGGGGATTTATGGATAAATATAATTATAAACATGTGAACTATATTACGTGATGGATAAAGTACATTTAAATATATGATATTGGAGTTTAATGAAAAATATAAAATATCTATAATGGATTAATGGAATCCATAATAATGGTTATATGAAGTGAGTTATGGATAATGATGCACCTTGATATTTTTGTATATAAAGGATATTTTCGTGCTGGAGATTCAGTGTGTGAAGATTAATCTCTATTTTATGGGTGATATATGAGTTAAAATATACTTATTCAAGTATATTATTCTATTTATATTTTTTAGCTAAGGAATTGTTTTATTTGGAGTTGGAAAATTTATATCTGGTGATGGTAGAACTTTTCACATGGAAACAACATACATCTCATTTTAATGGATTATGTGTAAGAGTAAATTTGATTTCTTGATAGATATATGTTTTATTATGCATTAAATCATTCTATAAACTATCTTCTATAATATTAGTCATTAGGACACATATGAATGAATATTTGAGTTCCACATCCTAATAGGTACCATTGCACCACAATAGTAGTTGCATACGAAAAAACGTTTGTGTGATATCATAGAAATAATTAAATGATATGGGAAAAAATCATAATATATGGGTTTTAGATGAAACATGGTGATAAAGGGTGGGATGTGGTGAAGAGCCTATGAAAATGTGGAGTGGGTTCGTCCGAAGAAAGATAATGTATTACACCATGGAAAACTTTATTAATACAGAATTTGTGACAATCATGAATACAAAAATTCTAAAGTAAGGGTTGTAGTTTGAATCCATATTATATTTTTAAACAAATAAATACTTTGTTTGTCTCTAGTTTTACGAAGTTGAAGGGATTTATCCAAAAAATTATTAATTATTTCGTAATTAAGTTTACATTTCTGGAATTTAGATGATCATTCCATGATTTAAAAGAGGTATAAAATGACATATTGTATCGTTTTTCTGAAAATCAGCTTGACTTGATGGTCATGAAAAAATGGAGTATTTAACACTAAAATATAGTTGAAGTTAAAGGGAATTCCACTGTAAAGAAGAGTGTCACACCATGTTTTGTTTATTTCTAGAAGATATTGATGATTTATTTTTAATTCTTGAATTGTATTATATGTCACAATTTTTAGGGTGATGACTCAAACCCATTAAATGTGATTGAACACATTAATTTTGTGATAAAAAATTATTAATAATAGAAAACTAAAAAGATTAATAATTAATCCTAATAATCAATTGAATTTCTACAGGATGGATAAATTGTTAAGATAATTCTTTGGTAGACTAACAAAATTGGATAACATTTTTCTATATTTCTTTATAATTGGGGAATATGAAAGGAGAGACAATAATAAAATTTTATTTTTTAAATTTATTTAATTAAATAATAATCACATTGAAGAAGGAGTTCTATTTATACGTACAGATGATGGAATAAAATAATGAGGATACTTATAATAATTCAAATGTGTAGTTATTCTCAAATAGATGATATTTTAGCTATTGTTATTATGTGGAATACAAATACTAGACACCCTCATTAAATATTCGTTCACATCCAAGCATATAGAATATGAGTGCTGGAGTATAAAATTCATTTAAGGATCATTTCCAGAGTTTAGATGCAAAATGATCAAACCTCATATACTAACATTGAAGATAAACTCGTGTTTATAAACTATTCAATCCTACCTCATTTAGTGTAAATATTATATAGATATTATGTGATCTATGGGAGATATTTTTCAATCCTAAAACCTTGAAAAAGGAAGTGTCCTTAGCATGAGTTACTATGTAAAAATCTTTCGGCACCAAATGGACATTATAGAGGATTTTGGTACATGTGTAAATTACTGATTGTATGCACCTTTTATATAATCTAGTGATGTTAGGCCAGGTAAAAATCCCTTTGTCTTTTTTTATTTACATTTGAATATTTGTGGTTATTTTTTCAGTATATTAGAAATTAATTTAGGGAGAGATCAATATGATTAATTCTTATTCTGGATCAATATATGAATGGAGAATGACAAATATTGGACTGAGAAACATTATAATTAAAACCCCTTCAATGGTGTCTCAGTCCACAAAAGTGGTATCAGATCTTAAACATTTTGATTTTTGAGATAACTCATTAAATATTTTTATGGATTTATTTCACATATAAAACCATTTATGAAGACTCCATTATTAATTTATAAAACAATTTGTGGTTTGAAAATGAAGATGCTATAGTTTCTATAAGATCTTGACGATGACGTTTTTTAATATGTACTTCATGATATTGATTTGATAAAGAACACTGAAAAAATTGTGATGAGGAGACCCAAAAAATATTAAAAAAAGATATATATTTTCTGAGGTATTCATGAAAACCAATCATTATGTGTCTGAATTGGGAAAATGATTTCTTTTTGGGAAACAAATATGCAAAATCAATATAATCCATTGAATTTTTGGATCCTACCTCATGAAATAATTTTAAATTTGCTAAAAACTAATTTATGGTAAAAGGTAAGAAGAATATGAGAAATAAAAAGAAATATCCAAGGAAGATGGACACTCCTATCAAAGATATTATTTTTTATTTTGAAAATAAATTTGATACTAATTTTTTTTGATAATTATAAAATATCATTAAATTTATATTTCCTTACAGATATTAGAGTAAAAAGGGATTATATAAAAGGAGTGGAGACAACATATAGTTATCATCCTGAAAGTTATTCTTAAAACAACTTTGATACGGTCGAATCCATTAAAGTAATGGTGGATTTGATAAAAATCATTCATGGAGTGTAGTACATGTTCATGGTAGATATAGTTTTATTGAAAAAAAATGATTAGTGTTATAGGAATTGTACTTGAAATATTCATTTCCAAAAATGGTGTAAAATATGAAAATATAAAGATAATTACTCAACGAACATGAACATGATCTATAAATATTGATATCCATGGGAAATGGGATTCAATCTAGTGTTATAATTGTCAAAACATAAAATGAAGAGATGTCATAATCTGGATGATTAAATGGAACAAGGATAGAAAAAATTACTATCCAATTGATGGATAAGGATGTGAAAATAATTTTTCTGTAGGTTAGTCTTAAAGCGTAAAAATTCCCCCGAAAGAAGACTCAATAATGAATGTATAAAAAAGAAGATGTATAAAACTAATTAGATAGTAAATGGTTATTTTTAAATCTATAAGGAAATTATATTTATGAAAGGTATCCACAAAGTTATACTTATATAGAAGTATGGAACACTACATTGATTTGTGTCTATATTCCCAATGGGTCAATGGTTCAAGAAGTACTACATCGAAATATCATGTGAGATTTGAATACATGAGGTATGAAATTATTGAAATATGTTTTACTTATAATCTAACCATGGAAATATATATATTTGATGAAACAATAGAGGTTAATTAATTTAAATAAATAATACCCTAAGTGCCATATCATGGGAGGGGAAATCAAGGAATGGAGAAGAATAAATTTTCTTTAAATAAATTATTGATATGGAAGAGTTCACAGAAGAAATGAAATTAATAGTGAACTGAAAAAATTATCTCTTACCACATAAGAACACATGAACATTAAAGATAAAAATATAAAAGTAGAATAAGTAGGTTACATTGGTTAAACAGAAGGTGGATAAAATTTTGATGAAATTTTCTCTATGGAAATTTAAATAAGAGTAAGACCAAATTAAAATAATAGATAAGAAATATAAAACATGCCTAAGTGGTCAGAAAAATTATACAATAAATAAATATAAAACAATATATTTATGATCTATTCTATGAAGGATGAAGCATGATATAAGACTATATGATGTTGTATCAATACAATAAACATAAATATGTGGGAATCTTCTAATAATGGATTTTTATCTTTACCTAAATGAGATTGAGATTTTAAATATTATTATCCATGTGAAGTGTATAAAAGTCGTATTATTTAAATGAAATCCACTACTAAGTCAAAGAATCATGTTAGAAGTAATTGGCTGGTTCATCTTGAAATTTTTTTTATATAAATCAGGATGATAGGGAAGTACCCCTCTACCCATGCACAAAATTATTTTTCTGATGAATGGAGTGATTTGTGTTTAAGGGGGAGATATCATCGATGAGTTGTATATAAAGAAAAATATTCATGTATTGAAAAATTATACATATAAAAATTATTTTTAGATAAATCATTGGTCGTTTAAATGTGTAATCAGAAATAAAAAAGTGATTTCAAAGAAACCATGAGTGATTTCAATTTATATTTGCAGGCCACATAGAAATACTATTGTTATAAAAGATAAATCTAAAATTAAAACATTAGATAGTGAAGTTCATGTTGTATAGAGCCTGATTTGAAATTAAAAATTGGTCAAAGACCATCCATAATTATAATGTGGTATCAATGAAAATATAGTGATCAATAAGTAATATCAATATATATTTCAAGTGGTACCCTGAATTCATTATGGATAAGAAACATCAACATTCACAATGTTATATCATAATTTTTTTAAGAGCTAAAAATGAAGTATTAACATATGTTGACTTCTAGGAAACTATTGGATTTTAAAATGGGACTACCATAATTCAATATCATGTTTAATATGTAGTGATATAGATGAAGGAATTCTTGGGGGTTTAGTATTAAATAAATAATGATTTATTGCCTCTTGTGAAAAAACGATTTCCCTATTAATGAAAAAATAATGCAATACAAGTAGTATTAAATAATTATTTTAACAATTTGTATCAATTCAATCAATTTGTCTCATTACACGCACAATTAATGATTTATTGATTATCTATTGATGTTACCATGGAAGTGTGATTTCCAACACTTGGAGAATTTTAGAGAAAATCTAAATCTCATGTTTTAGGTATTTGTATAAGTATACGAGTATAGTGAAAAAATTGTTGTTATTAACATAGAATATTTTTTCTTACACCATGTTATAATATAGTTGTCTCATAGAAATTTTTGATAACTTGTTAAAAAGTCATAAGTTCACTCACTACAAAATACTTCATCGTGATTCTATAAATTAAAGAATTTTTTGATATTGGAAGAAAATATGGACTTATTTTGAACAAGTGGTATTAGAAGAATATAAAGAGGTTTCCATAAATATTTTCATAACATAACTGATGGTATCATGATTGGAAAAATGATGTGGTGTAAGGGATGAAGATAAAGTATAGGTAAATGGGCATATTGGGGTAGTTTATAAGAAGTCTTTGGAGTGAATGTTAATATAGAAGCAATGGAATTATATTAAGAGGTATAAATATTACCTATAATTTTTTAATAAATCTATGTGTTTAGGATGTTTACAAGGGGTATCAATAAGCATTGTAAAATAGATGTATGAAAAAGTAAGAGTTTAGCCTCTATAACGATTGTTTTAGTTGGTCCCAAAACATTTTCTTGTTTTATAAGTAGTGGGAATAAAAATGGTGTATACAATACTATTTTTTGATAAATCTAGAGAATGAATTTAATTATCAAAGGCTGGGAAGCTATAAGATACACCTATTCATATTAGTAAGAAAATGGTGGTTTGTGATTGGAAAATATTTATATAATAAATAAATATATGGTAAAAAAACCATTTCATTTAATTGATAAAATGGGAGTATGAATAATAATTAAAAAATCTATAAGTTTATTATTTAATGTACCTAGATGTGGTGATGGGTTTATGATAGTATTCTTAACGAAATCAAAGTAGAGAGAGTGTTGAAACTAGGTGGTTTTCTAAGGGATTTGTTAATAATAAAAGGTTGTTTATAAAAATTAGAGTATACAATTATTGGGTAAGGTAGGGATAAAGATAGTTTCCACAAATGGTACCAACATTCATTGTAGAAAGAATGGAATTTATATATATGGAAATTAATTTTTAAGATAGATATAAAATATATTAATATGAAGTCTTCAATCCATAATAATGAATATATGACCATATTATGCTCTGAGGATCAATAAATATTAAACAGATAATAGATTTGATAAACTATTTTTATAGAATTATACTATGGGATTTTAATGTGATAAAACATGAAATGTTTCATTTAGTTTTAAAAAGAGTAACTTCATTGATGGAAGATAACATCTTTCCATAATGGTGTACATGATGACACAATTTATTTTTCATAAGATTAAACTAGAGTGATTGATATATGGACATTCTATAAAAGAAGAGATAATATCTCATGTTGTCCAGTATAGGATTTAACTCAAGGATATATAAGAATAACTAATTTAGTGTGATAACATAAATAGTAGCATTATTCCATGATAAAATATTCATATTAATATATTTTTTGAGATAGATGTATTGGAACTAGTTGTACGAACAATGACAGGGTCACACCATAGGGATTTCAAATATCATTCGAATAAAATGGTTGAACTCTAATTATTTCCCCATGAAAATTTATTGTGGGTCTATATGAAACAAGATTTTAAAATCTGGGACCCATTTCACTCATAAGTAAAAAAACCCATCTATACACATTTTTCAAGTGTGCCTTTCTATATCCCAGAGGTTATCAAGTAGTTGAGAGTACTTATAATGGTATTTTAGTGAGAATATACCCTAAAAATCAGATCTTAATATAATGGAGATATACAAGTAAAACAATAGTGGACACAATGTAATAAAAAACTAAAACACAAATCATCTAGAAATAATTACTAAAATAGTATAAAAAATAAGTGAAACTGCATCCACTATAATATTCCAAATAATGTTATGTTTGTATGATATAAAAAAGGGAATATAAGGAAATAATGTTGTAGTCGCATAAAACCTGATATACCAAAATGAACAAAAAGTCTAATTAGGTCTCCAATAGAATAATAAGAAAAAACTTAGTCATATGATCTCGTACTCTATCCCAGTATAAAAAATAAAGCATCCATAAAAGTATTTTTTCCTTTACCCCTACATATATACATAAAGTATATTCGGGTACCAATTTGAGGCCCAAATAGGGTGTGAGTAAGACTCGGTAGGCCACAACCAACCGTGTATTACACTATCAAGTCGGTGATTATACAATGAATTGTGTTAATGTAATAATAAATGAAAATTAATAAATAAATAAATAACATCTTTTCTGTTTTCGCATGGGACAGACATCCAATAAAACCATTTCCAAAAAAAGGAGGAATGTATCTAAAAATTTACATTTATTATTTATATTTATAAGTCCATGAACCAATGTATAAAAATAAGGATTCCATGACTAATGATATCCATATAAGTTTGTATAAGTTTCCATGAATTTTAATGTTTCTTAAACTGGTGAAGTCTATATGGGCGTACCCATAACAGTTCAGCTAAAGGGGAATGTGGTACATTATCCCTAGGGTCTTGTCCCAAGATTCCAAGGTTTAGAAAGGAAAGGATCCCATGGTAGTAAACAATTAATCCCATAATATCAAGTTAAATCAAAGGATAATAATACTAGGAACTCAATTTATTTAATTTTCAAAAATATTGTTGAACCCTTTGTGCCAATCCGGGGAATTAAAAATCTAAAATAAATATCCAATCTATGTAGGTTCATTCAGTTTGTAGACAAATAAATGAATTGGTGGAATCTCACGAGCCCGTATGAGAAAAATCGTAATGGGAGTCCTTGTATCGCTTAGAGAATTCTGCACATTTATGATAATTCATGATCTGTGACCATGACAAAAAATGATATAACAACTCATAAAGTAACCATGTTGAAATAAATATCCCTTATCACATTTAATTCATTAAAAAGGCTAGGTAAATTTCCCACGTCATTCTCATTTTGTTTATATCAATTTAAAAATTTATTCCCATATACATGTTAACTCAAAAGAGATGGTGGTTCAATTAAATTTCATTAGATTTGGAGACCTTCCATGGTATCATTCTATATTATTACATTTTATTTTATCTGTATCATTTATAATGGATTGAAAAACCCCTCAACACATGGTTTAATTTTGACGTTCAATGTCATTTAACAGTGGACACCCTAAAGGGTTTCTCTTATCAATGTAACCAATCGAAAATGATTAAATTTATGGTGTAATACCATCATATTTAATCTAATGAAAGTGTTATTAAACTATTTTAACTTTTGGAATGCATGACATGGAATTTATTATGTGTGGCACGAAGATGCAGAATATGAATGCCATTACATTTAAGGAAAAGGGGATAGACCACCAAGTCTATAATGGTATTATAATCCTATTATATTATAGGTCATTATTCTAGAATAGAATTGGTGAAATAATAGAAATAGAAATATTCATTGGAAATATGGTATATTTTCCCACATGAATTTATAATTCTACAATATGAGATAAATGAATAAATTTATTAAGTGAATCAGTGAACTTACCGACATGGATTCAATGTAAGTAATGACTCCTATATATGAGTTCGGATGAAATTGGTCCTTCCAAGCTTATGTTTAGGGGTAAAGTGAGATATCAATATCTTATTAATATGTGTTATAGAAATGAGTGGGGATAAAGAAAGAAATAATTAAGAATTTATAATGGAAGATGGAATTTCCACTTTTTCTTTACAATCTACAGAAGGTATTTACGGTGTAAATTGGAAATTTACACTATAAATTCCCTATTATTTTTATTGAACCCAAGGTATTTAAGAAATATATTTAGAAGTTATGCTGTAAATTGTCATTTCATATGGTCAACCATATCTATTTATGAAAAAAATGGTTTATGCAGTTAATTAATAATTTCTCAGGTAAACCACTATTTGACACTGTAAGTTTGTCGGTAGCTAGACTGATCCTATGGCTTATTTATAGTAATTTATTCCTTATAGAAGCCCCTAAAAATTCAATGAATATTACTTTAAAATGATACAAACAAACTCAACCATAACCCAATAATGTTTTTACAGGGAATTAATGAAAAACATAACTAGAAAAATATAGTATCATAAAAAATCCCATCCTTAAAACAAATCACCCCTAAGATTCCCTTTGAAATGTGTTTATATAGTATCTTATAACTATTCCATCAAATGTGCATGTATATCACCTTTAATATCATATGTATTTTCTTGTATGAATCCATGCTTCCATATCTACCATACTAGAGGAAATGACCTACCTCGAAGAGCTGTCATGCTAGGGTTAATTATACAATTTGGATACTCCTCAAAATAAGCATCATACACTAACTCAACATCTAATAGATCTATGGTATGACACAGGCTAGAGTAACAATGAAAAATCTATTAAAAATGGAAGTTAGTGTGAATAAATATGTACCTCTAAGGTTACTACATCTTATAGGATAGTGAATCGACACTCTATAAAATTTAAAAGGGTCCAACAATATTGGGTACTAGTTTTCCATGTCTATGAATCCATTGATAACCCAGTCCAGGCAGAACACTTAACAATTCATAATCCACAAACTCAAATGAAAGTGTTTGTGGAAGATGATTAACATAAGACTTCTTCTAAGACCAATACATTAACATACATTTCTTGATAAGTTATAGCTACTCTACTCTATCCTGAATGAGATAATTTCCTTGTTTTCTTACTTATCTTACCTCTAACCAGTATGAAGTTACATGGAATGATAAACCATATATATCCTCATTAAGAGCCATATTTATAGTCCCTTGAAATATAATTTTATATGAAAACACAACAATATGAAAATTTTTATACCATAAATCTACAAAATAAAGGACTTATGCTTCGAGATTGTCTTATTATACAATAATTTTGTGCTCATATTGACCAAAAGTTTAAGGGTGGTTGTCTATTATCATAAGATTTTGTAATCCTAGTCCTTCTGTATCCCTTTCCAGAACTATAATGTAAATTGAGCATCTAGATCCAAGACAACGATACAAAAATCTCCATGAAAGACTATAATCTATTTGATGTAAATAATTACATGATCATACACTATGAAGGTCTCCCAAATAGGTAAAAAGTTGAAATCATTCACCTACCTATAAATGATCACTGATACTATATCATTGCCTTGAGTGGATCATGAAAAGACGATCACAAAATCCATAGTTTCAACATCCCATTTACATTACGAAATGGGTAATTGTCACAAAATTATCTCTTTTCACTGGTATTCAACCTCTTTATGAAGATAGGTATACCACCATGTTGAAAAAAAGGTTTTCTCCTTCATCACACAAATAGAAAAATACATGTGGTGTAATTCAGGGAACATTTTGGTATGACTGGGACATACTGCACAAGTTGTTTCATAATACTATCACATAAACACTTCAATAATGTTAGTAGAAACCCAAATCTTCCTATGACTTTGAAATATATAATTCCCATCAATGACTATACAAAAGGTCTGTCATTACATTACATACACATTCAAAATACTAATCACTTAGGATCATAATGTTGTCTCATCCTCACTCTATCAAGTAGTGAAGAGTTCATTGATAAATATGTGAAAAAATGCATACCATGACACTCCTAAAACCTGAGACACATCTCAGAAAAGATATCCACCATAAAACATTCACTAATAGTGTCTTTAAATACATTGGAATGAGTCTTCCATATTAGATCATCATCCACCACACTACATTTCATATTTGTATAATTAATCTCAAAGTTGATAGATTATAGGAATTTAACACAAATTTATTGTATGTGGTTAAAATAATGGCTGCTAAATATATATTTGTGAATCCTAAATTCATTGTACACCAAAAACCATTGTCCTAGAAAACAGTTCCTCCAACAATCTAATACATGAACCAGAACCTCTAGGTCAATATCATGCATCTGGTAATTCCACTCATGAGGTATCAATTGGTGAGACCCATGTACCAAAACTAAATCATCTAGCATCAGAGATGGTCCTATCCTGATTCCTTGTTCATGAAAATAAATTTTATAGCCTCTATCAGGCTCTAGTACAATTAAGATCAGTTATGAAGTCAATCTTTTTTTTTCTACGAAATTTATTTGACACCTGATTCAAACCATATAAATTTCTAAAAAATATTTCACAATCCCATAAGAGGAGATAAAACGAATAAAAAATCCTATATAAAACTCATGTAATCTATATACAAACCCAAGATACTGAGAATATTAAATAAATTCTTTTGATAATACCACCAAAATACAAATATCACCTTCTCTAGTTCGATGTATACTCCCAATTTGGATATAACATTACCCCTAAATTAAAATCTATCAATCTATAATATAAATTTTCTTATATTGGAATGTAACCTATTCCCCCTATATGACAACCCTTCTCTTTATTAAAAAATAATTCAGGATTTATTACATAATATCACACATAATACAACCAAAAATATTGAAAAGTATAGTGTTTTATGGAATTGGCTACATAGAATAACATCTTTATCATGGGATACAACAACATTATTAAAATATTCCAAAACATACTTCTAAAATTCCATGGATTTTAAAACTGAATGGGATAATATGTGGACAAACATAATAATGGAGTGAGCAATAAATCCTGGAAAGGGAATAAACATGAAATAAGGTGATACATGTTAGAAAATGGGACTATAAATGGGGAATAAAAAAAGAGTATGAATCATAAACATGAAAACTTATACATGATATAACATGATAATCATAACATGGGTAATGTAGAAACAACATAAAACATAATGTTATAAACATAGTTAAAAAATAAACCTCTAAGAAATAATGAATGAAAACGTACCATAAAGTTATCAGGTTCACACCTTGTCACATCACGACATGTAATACAAAACATTACCCTGTGAATTAGAGAAATATATAATTTCATGGGAACCTGTCACATTCATTTCATTCTCATGATTATGTTTTCCACATAGATCACACAACATGGATTCATTCAACAACCAAATTTATTTCACAACTAATGAGTGTAAAATAAATTCTTGTAAGTCACAAATAAAAAGGTATATGTTTGTAAAGGTGAATACCCTTGATTTGAAATGGGTACGGTATTCACATAAAATATGTTTGGCATGTAAAATCATGGAGATAATTTAGTAACATAGCTGCATTACATAAAAATTGAGAAAATCAGTTGATGAGATAGAAGAGGGTCTCTAATAGAATGAAAATAAAATGGCAAGTAATAGGTACATGGAAATACATGTTCCAACATTAATAATTGTAAAATATTAGGCAAAAAATCATAATGAAACTTTAATAAAGAGAAGTCATCTCACCAAATTTCAACATGGTAATGAATGTACGTAAAGGATTATGGGGGTCATAATTAGTGTGAAAGGGGAGATATCATCTTTTATAAATAAAATGTACATAAAGGGTAATATATATGATCATATCCCAACATTTTAAAATTGAGATTTATTAAAATATCATAAACGAAGTTCTTGAATGGAAATGTGAAGAGTGAAATACCTTATAGAATTTTGGCGTACTAACAGTTTAGGTAAAGTTCAAAATGAGACAGAATAAATTATTTATCATTAAAATAAAATTATTTTGTTATTAGGGTATGTTTATAAATAAAATAAATCATAAAAATATTCAGTTATGATGAAAAGTTCCTAAGGACGTGCTTGAAATGAAAGGAGGAGAGGAAGGTGAGAATCCCTTTCATGAATGTGTGACTCCAAAAGCATTGGAAGTGCTTCTCGAGAGCTTGGGGCACCATAGGTGGACTATAAAGAGAAAAGGGAAGTGTATGGAAGTTATCCATGGTTTTTTATTAATGTTAATTGGTAAATTGGGTGGGTTTATATTATAAATGATGGGAATTTCATTATTATTTATTATTTGGACTCTACATAATAAAATATAAAAAACCACAAACATTACAATTTTTTCCCATGATTTCTTCCAAATAGAAATTTGTTTATTAATTGATTAGTTCAAGGGAATAAACTATTAAAATAATTTCTTTTCTTATGTAGAGGATAATCACACTCTTCAAAAAATGATTCTAAAACCTTAAAATAAATTATAGGTTTTAGAGGATTTATAATGTCATTACAAATAAAATCAAATAAACTTAAAATCACTTTACTTTAAAGGGATCTATTTTATTTTTTTGTGTATATCTTTTATAGTAATTATTACTTAACTTTTAGGTTATTATGATATCATAAAACCCAAATTGTATTTATACAATATTTAATTTGTAACTGAAAATAAGATTATCTCAAAAAAACACAAATATTAACCATTGTATAATTTCAATGTTTTGATTGAAAAAATAATATTCATTTTATGTAAATAATTTTTCAAAATATGTGAATTTCTACTTTTAAAATAAAATTTACATTTATTATGAATTGTTGTGTTTTTGAAAATTATAGTTTTGAAACCATTATAATGATTACATTTGATTTAATAAAAGTTATACGATCATTCATACTTGATAAAAATTATTTTATAATAACATTAAAATATTTTTTATTTCAAATATTAAATACTTAATAAATTCAATAATTGAATTTGAATATTAAAAAAATAAAATTATTTCTTTTTTGTATCAAAATAATAATCATTTACAAATTAAAAAAATCGGATGAGATTATAATCATTATTTTATAAAAAATAGTTTACACATTAATATTTATATTGTCTAGATAAATTTTCATTTAATACACTAGTATACACTGTATGAGTAAGGTTCATGGTGGTGGGACTTTAATGGGGTGTTTCGGTGAACATGTTTTGGCCCATGATCATGATGATCATGATCTTCTCCCACCAACGATACTCTCCAGATTAAGTTGTTGGATCTTAGCTTGGGTTTCGTCTATGGAAAAGCCCATAAATATTATCTCCCATTGAGGCTCTAATTAATGGGATTAATAAGTTATGATCGAATTAGTTGAGGACATCACTTCCAATGTATGTGTCAATCAGATTCGTTAAACCCCTATATTTCTACTAACTTGTTTATCAATGTTCAAAAAAATTATTATCAATGGTAATAATACTTAATAGACTTTAAAATGAAATTGGATAAAATAAGACAAATTAATATCATGCATTTTCTATAACTATATTACATAATAAAACATTTAATTAAAAAAGTTAATTTTATATATATTAGTTCGGATCATTAAAATCTTCCCCCTATATGAAGTTTTACGCACTATATTTTCAATTCCTACACTAAAACAATTGAGGGTAACTATGCTTCTTGACCTCCTTTGGTTCCCACATTACTTATTAAAACTTGTGGTTCCTCTACAGAATTTGAAAAGGTTCATTTTATTCTTTCATAGAACTTATTATCTATGATCTAAGATCTTGTCTGCTACTCCTCATATGAATGGTCAATTTATAATGGTACTAATTATGTATAGAGTACATTTGACGGGACTGGTATATACATTCTCAAGAGGGATCATTGAAATACATCATGTACATGATAGAGGTTTGGTTGGAGTTCTAATTGGTGGGCCATAGATCCGATGAAATTAAGGATCTGAAAGGTTTGATGAATCATGGATGACTATAAGAATAGATCACCTATCGACTCTTAGTAGGCTTGATGTGTTGTTGAATGGTTATAACCTTTTCAACCATTTCCTTAACCATTTTATCACCTAGTGGTCTTCATTCACCAAATTCATCCAAATATGTAGGTGTTTTGAAACTCTGCCCATTAAGGGCAGCATAGGGATCCTTATGGATGCTTGATTGGAAACTGTTGTTGAAAGAGAACTCGGTCAAAGGATTATATTGGTCCGAAACTAATTTTTAGTCTATAACACATTCTTGCAACATATCTTCTATTTTTTGAATAGTCTACTCAGATTTTCCATCAGATTCATGATGATAATAAGAAGACTCAGAAGCAGTCAAAGCCTACTCCAAGAATAATTTTATAAATAAAAAATTAAAAACATCAAAGAGGGGAAACATAGGAAAAAAGACATGTGTACATATCACCACTCGCATCTACATCAACTAAATCATTATAGAATGTCGATGCCATAAAGGACCATAAAGAAAAATCCTCCTCAATCGCATTCCTAGACAAAGAATTTGCACCCTTATTTTCCTCTCTTTAAACATGGAAGACAACCAAAAAAATACACTCCACAAGCTTGAGACAATCATCTCAACCAGAAATCATTCTCCCATGGACATTACTTGAACAATTTCTACGAATATCAACTACCAAGGATGAATTAGACTCAATCCATAAGTCCATCCAACCATGAAAAGAAGCATACCGAACAACCTTAATCATAGACCACAATTCAGCCTCAATTGCCAAGCCATTTCCTAAAAAGTGATAGAAACCCACTTTAAAAAATCCCCTATATGTTCAAAAAACACCACCACATCTCGAAGGCTCCTGCACACCTGAGGCCGCCACATCTACATTCACTTTGAGACACCGAGATATCAGAGGGATCCACCAGATATATTTTATCATAATAGGCTTCTTGCATCTTCCAGAAACACCCAAAGTTTGCAATATGACCTGATATGAAACATCATTCCTCATGGGACCTTTCCGAACTTGTGAATCATCAAGGAAACAAATATGAATCTTCCTAGTACCATTAAAACATTGTATAATTATGTTTTCAAATACAAGAGCATTTTGGGCTCTCCAGATAAAGGAAACCAATGCTGAAACAACAGATAGAATAAGTGGTTTCACCTGAGAGCTACAATTAGCTCGTTAGATATAATCTATATGTAGTCCAAAACTCTTTAAATTCAGATTGCATCCAAATACCCACTGGAAATACTCCCATAAATTAGATGAAGAGAAACAAGATATAAATAAATGATCAAAAATTTCATCTACAACAAGACAATGAAAGTGAACAGGTGCAAGAGAGAACCCAGCTCCCTGTAATATTTGTTGCAAAGGTAATCTACACTTCCAAATCCACCCAATGAGAAAATATTGAGCCGGAGGAATAAATGACGAGTGAAACAAAATCAGACAAGAAGGAACCAATAAACTCTCAACAGATATGAGTCTATAATCCTCCTTAGTGCTGAAGGTTCCAGTATGACTGGACAACCAGATCAAAGTATCCATTGCAGAATAATGATAATGTCCCAGCTCTAATTTCAGAGAATCTGGAAGGAAATCCTGAGATATGATATTGTTGTGAAATCAGCAATTGAATGGTCCTTTAAAGTAGAAGGAATCTCAATCTACTTATCAATGGCACATGATATCTAGATACTCCTCCAGCAATTCAAAGACGAGTTTCGAGACATAATGATAATGATATGTCATACTGAAGTTTTGATTAGTGTTTAGAGAATATTGGAGACTTTTCCAGAACATGGAGACAAATCTTGGATCTTGATCAGATACAATTGATTGTTGTACTACATGCAGTCTTACCACTTCTCTGATGTATATTCATGCAAGTTGATTGAGTGAGAAATACTATAAAATTATGATAAATTGATCTTTATTTGTTGTAAGATCCAATACATCCCATGTAGAATTGTTTCCCATAGATGTTTTTGTAAGTCCACGGACGAAGTCCTTGGCAATTTTCTCTCATTTTCATATTTTTATGGGTAATGGTAGTATTATCCCTTGAGGAATCTTCTTTTAAGACTTCACTTGCTGGAATACTAGGAACATTGATATATATTGAGAAATATCCTTCTTCATATTGTCAAACCAATAGTTCTAATGAAGATCTTGATACATCTTTATCCTTCTTGGGTGAATGGAAAAAGTCAAACAATGTGAATCATCCAATAGTTCATTCTTTAACATACAATTTAATGTAATAGATAGTATGGAAACAAATCCCACAATTTATTATTCATTAACATTGAACTATATTGATTTCTATTTTCTTATAGTTTCCATTATCTACTTGAATTCCCATATTATTTGATTGATAATCCATTATCGTCTTTGTAAGCAACTATTGAGCAATAATTTGTGAAAGGATTGATGATGTTCCTTCATTTATGATTCCCATATCTATCTTTCCAAATCAAATATGATCCAATCTGACTAAATTGTTATCAATGATATAATTCATAGATCTTTTCTATATTCATCAGCTTACACTATATTAACATTCCAAAGATGGAAGTGGATTGAGCATTTCTAGTTCTTAATTAGATCTAACTATCATCATTGATGCATATTCCAATTTTTCTAAGTGAATATATATTTGAGTCTATTGTGATAAGTATATATCTAACACTTCACCCAATAAAGATAATGAAGCTATATTTTCAATGTAACGATCACATCTGCGAACTCTATATCATGTGTGGGATAGTTTTTCTCACGAAATTTCAACTTCATTGAGGAAAATGCTATCACTTTATCATTTTCTATCAATATACAACCTAATACATTCATGTAAGCATATATATACATATATACCCAAATCAGTTTCCCTCATGTTTTTAGTGTGAAATTTTTTTCCATGATTAGCCACTTTTCAGGATCCCTATATCTTCCATCACATTCTAGAATCCAAAATAAAGTCACTCCCTTTCTATAATTATTTTTAATAGGGTGTTACAATAATGAGAAATTTTTTAAAAAAGATGCGATAATACCCAGATAACCATTAGAAATGAGAGATATTTGTCACAGATGCTGGCCTCAAACATCCATCAATTTATTCTATATTTAATAGTTTATGAATATCCCATTTCTTGTGATGATATTATAGAATAAGGTGAATTCTTTCAACAAGAACTCACATTTATTGTATTTGGTGTAAAGCCTCTCCATTCATAGGGTCTTTAGAAAGGTTCTCATATGCTCCTCATTATTCTCCATTATTTTGGAGTATATTTAAATATCATCAATAAACACTACTATAATGGTGTTCAGGTAATCTAATAATACTATATTCATAATATCCATGAATATTGTTGGAGCATTAGTTATCTGAAAATTGATCATCGTGAACTCATATTGCCCATAATTTGTACAAAAAGTGGACTTGGGGATATCATCATTATTCACCCCAATATGGTAATATCCGGACCATAGATCCATGTTGGGGAAGTATTATTCTCCACATAGATGGTCAATCAATTCAACAATTTGTGGAAGTGGATACATGTTATTTATTGTGATCTTGTTTAGTTGATGATAATAATTGCAAAGGCATATTGACCGATATTTCTTCCTAATGAAGAGGACTGGTTGACTCGAGGATGAGGTCCATTGGCATATGATCCCTTAATCCATATTCTCCTATAATTTTTTCTTCAGCTCCTAATGATACACAATATCCACTCTATATAGATTCATGGATAATGGCAATTCCCCAATTATAATATCTATTGAAAATTTAACCTCTCATCTATGAATATAGCCACTAATTTCCCCAGAAAACAAATCAACATATTCCCTCACAATAGGCATGTATTCAAGGATGATTCATTCTATAAAATAAATCATTTGAGTAAGATACGCTTTATCATAGAAAAAAAAATATCCATGTTTGAGGTGTTTTCTCTAAATAAGATTCATATTCCTCTTTTATGTTATACATAATTTGAATATGGTTCCATATATGGAGAGTGATTTCATTCTCTGAAAAATTATGTTGTCTCTATATAGTGAAATCCCATCCATGCCTAGAATTGTATCAAATTCCCCAAAAGATAGTATGAAAATGTATGATGGGATGTTTCTTCTAGAAACCTTGATAGATGAGGAGTTATAGAGTTGGGATGAAAACATTTCCCAATTTCCCATTTTCACTGAGATCTCTTCTTCCATGAATTTTGATGGTGTTTGTATAGATCTACAAAAAAAACTTTATTTGAAGGAATCCATAGAACTAGAATCAAATATAACATTCTCTATTAATGAATTAATAACTAGTGTACACATCACCACATAATTATTGGGATCCACCATGTCATATGTGAAGGAAAAAAGTATTCCTTTGATACCTAAGAAGTTTTTGGTTTTCTATGAAAACCCATAGATTGGATAATTATTTTACAAAGTGCACTGATTCCTTGAAATTGATGTAATGAACAATGCACTGAGGGTTTATCAGAACATTCCTTTCCTCCATCGTGTTAGTGGGTTTCTCATATCAGCTATTGTTAACTAGGTGACAATCATTCTCACACCTAAATAATTTCTTCATCCCCCTTAGGAAATTTATGGGGAGATTCTTTCCACGCCTATGATAAGTGGAATGCAAAAATTTCATGACACAGTTAGATTTCTCCATCGACCACTAGAAATAAACTCCACTTTCCACTTATTATCCCCATGATACCGTTAGACTCATTGATATCTATTTCTATTTTGAGGTCACATCAGAGAATTTCATCATAGAGATCAAAGTCGTGGATTTCCAGGGATTTTCATACACTAGTATTTAGCACACCAAAGAGAAATTCAACCTTGAATTCATGGGTAATTACAAAACCAGAGGAATATCCTTCATGTATTGTGATGTTTTCCTTACACTCCCTAATAGATACATAATATTTTTTCTTGAGGGAAAGGAAATCCCTTAAATTATCTAGGCAGAGTGTTTGAGTAACATATTTATCAAAAAACATTTTATGGAATTCCTTTAACTCAATTTCGTCAATATATTCCTCTGGATTTATGTTCTTGATCAATTTCAACCACTTATCATCTTATACCTCAATAAAAATAAACCACAAATATAATATTATCAACTTTATAAAATTTAATGATAGAGAATATCTTCTCAGTGGAGTTGATCCATTGAAATTCGTTTGACTTTGCAATATAAATCACTCAATCATAGATTTTTCTCTCTTAGTTGAATTTGTATTATCCTCCTAATCAATTATTATATTAAAAACCTGAGCCAACTGGGAGGGTATCATAAAAAATTGTGTGATTCCTGCTCCAATCAGGTTAGGTATCTCATTTGGGATGTAATCACATTTCTCATCACATTTACTGTTAACGTAATTCCTCATATTTCCATCTATTTTCTGGAATAAATGGAAAATTTAAGGATGTGTATATTAAACTAGTAAACACATAATGGGGAATATAATTACACTAAATGGATAACTTATAATTTTCATTAATTTCCTTAACTTATGAATTTCTATGCTTCAATAATTTTTATCCCTGGTCTATTTTTCATTATATATTTTTATGGAGTTTTTTTGTTTCACTAATAATGATTGATACTGTGGTTATGAACTTAATAAATCATATCTTCTAAAAATGTTATTACAGGTGTGAATTAAGGCCCCTTGTCGTGTAATAGGTCACCTCGAGTTAGACTCAGGACAGATTTTTGATGTTGTTACCACAATGTACATATATGTAATAACCACATCCACATTAATATATATAAAGAGATGTATTTTTTTACAAACCACTTACTATATTTTTAACAAAATTAAGGTATTTTTTTATCTACTTAGTATCCTCTGTAAGTCTTTTTCTAGAGTTTTCTAATCTTAATCTGAAAACAACTAAACATTTCCTTTGATACCAACTATAACAACCCCCCACTTTAATGCACACTAATTTATAATTTATTACATAATATTACAATTAATACAATATAAAATATTAAAAATTATAACGTATTTAAAAATTTGGTATATAGAATAACATCTTGTACATGGGATACAACAACATTATTAAAAACTTCATTAACAAGGTTATAAAATTCCTTGGATTTTAAAACTGCATGGGATAACATAAGGGAAAACATATGAAAATGATGACATTTAAAGCCCAGTGATGGAATAACACAGGATATGGTGATTCATTTAATACATAAACATATTAATGGGGCATAAAAGGAGTATGAATACTAAAGATGAACAATGAGACATGATTTTACATTAAAACATAACACGAGGATTGTGCAAACAACTAACAAAACTATATCATTGATAGAGATACCTTTTTTTATTTTTTATATTTGTTTCAATGATATAATATCTTCCAATTAATCAATTTGATCTAATTTTAATTATTTTAATATTTTTGGTGAATTTTGGGCATAATTGTGAATTTTTTTAATTCCTCAAAAATTTACTAGTATTAGGGATAATTTTGTATTTCAATAATATCATTTAAAATTATGAACTAAATTGAGTGATTAATCCTTTTCTGGCATTATTTCAACGTGGTATTAAAATTTTCCTTTGAGACCTAGATCCAATTCGACACAAAATGGCCCATAAAAATAAATTAAGAGGAAAATGTTTTATGGATGACAGAATGGACCACATATCATTTATAGAGATATATTTTGGCCTATATATTTTCAAATTAGGTTATTGTTGTTGTAGGTGAAAAAAGTACTCAACTATTCATGTGAAAAAAAAATTGTTTGATAAATATAGTCAATAAGACATACATTGAATGCACCGATGTGGAAGTAGTTGAGCGGTCTCCTCGAGAATAAATATTAGTCAACATTAATTAAGCATGAAATTTGGGAAAATTTTCTAAATCATCTTATATTTTTTGGGATAATTAAAAAGGTTCTTGGAAAACATTTATGAAGACAAATTCCCCAGATTTATCATTTTAATATTATAATTGAACTCAAAATTTTGGATGATTGAATGTGGAGGGAAAATTTACCACCCTCAAGGCTATTAATATGTGTGTCTAATTAAATTCAAGGTTAGATGAAGAATGTTCAAGAGGGGATGTTATAGAGGATTGTAATAATTAATTGATTTGTATTTTCTCTTTTGTTTTATCTTACTTTCATTATTCTCTCTTATTCCCCTTTCAACTCAATTATCCTAAACATAGAGGGGTAATATCATTGACTGATCGGGGAAGGGGGAGTTTCACATATTTAATGTCAGAATCTTTTACTTGAATTTTAAAATATCCATTTCATTGATTGATTTATATTTAAATTGTATCCAAATTTACATTATTTTAAATTGTTTTGGGTTCTGGGGGTATTAATTATTAATATCTTTGGTTAAAAAACATTAAATTTTCTCCACATAGTGAAATTTGTCATGATCGAGCATATTATGTTAGTTGGTGAGTGTCTAGTGATCCTCGTAATGTGTGAGGAACTATTTAATCATTTCTGTATTTATAAGGATCAATGATTCATTATCATTACTTTTCATAGATTTTCATGAATGGTTCATGAAATTTCATGCTCATGTTATTCGTTTCCATTTCTTACTTAAACCATGGGTGATTGAAAAATTGATCGAGGAGTCATACATTTATCATTCAATCAGATTATAGGGAGAATTACTATGATAAACAAGATGTCACTGAAAAAGATGAACCAATCCTCAACACATAACTCTCTTCATCTATTAGTGTTCAAACCTTATTTTAATTTCGTTTTTTTCATAAAAAAACAATTTAAAAAAATCACACTCCATTCTCAAATTTTACGTTCAAATCATGATTGTTGTGTGATTGTCTCAGAAGACATCATATCTTAACCAAATTACAACATTTTGACATTTTAATTTTTTTTCACACCCCGTGGCATGAATGTGTCAAAACATGGTGTTTGTTTCAGAAAGTTAGTTCCACCAATGTTTTCTCTCTCTACTTTTTTTCTCATTTCTTCTTTTCTATAAAATATTTCCCGACTAGAACCTAAAACACTAAAACATACCCCCTAGATAATGAAATTAAAATAACCTTTCTAAATAGACTTATATACATTAATTTTCAATCTGAATATTAGGACATTTATCTGAAAGACTCAAGTAAACCATCATGTGTTCACTCTGAGTCTATCATCATGGATGGAAATCACAACCCAACCCTTATAGACAATTCTGAACCAATATTCATATCTCATAATAATTGAAATTCCATTACAATGATAAAAAACTATTTTGAGAGGAAACCCAACATGATTCAATTGTTTCCAATGTTTTATTTCTTCGTAGGTGAATATCCAAACAAATATATTTAAGAGTTAACACATGTATACTCTAATTTCAGACCCCCTGGAGTAGTTGAGGAATTGCTGATGTAGAAGTTGTTCACATTTTCACTAGAAGAATCTTCCAAATAATTTTGGATGGAATACTACCTGGATATGTGAATGATTTAAATGACATTGTAAGATTCTTCATGTAACTATTCTTCCCCAGCTGTAGAATCCCAACAATCAAAATAGATATATATTCCATCAGATAGTCATATAAGGAAACCCTTTAAGTGTATTGAGAAATATTTAATAATCCATGTGATAGTTTCAAATGTAATTCCATTAAAGATAACCATGTTCATCTTTTCTATCTTGTATTACTAGAAAATTATAGAATCCTTTTTGATTCATCATCTGAAGGCGCATTGATTAAAATGTTTCTGAAGAAGCCAAGGGCTTGATTGATAATTTTTACCAAAACTCAAAATGGTTTGGTTCATGTGGTAATGAAATAAATGGGATTAAGTGGTATAAACATCATAACCATCACCGTTATGGTAATCTAAGAATAATGATATGATAAATATAGTGAAACAAAAATCCTTTGAGAAAGTGAGTGACCAAAAAACCCGGGTTAACGTATGTGGTTTATGATCATCACCTGATCATTTCACTAGTTGCTGTGCTGATGTAGAGGGAATAAAAACTTTTCTAGAAGCCTTTAATCCATTTAAATTACAAAAAAATTATGGATATAGAGAGACTATCCAGGTTCAATATGGGTTTGGAAATCCGTATAATCTAGATATACCACTATACCAAAAATCATTCCAAAACCCACTATAATTTCAAAAAAAAAAAAGAAATACTAAGACCATCATTCACAACACCAACCACCAAATTTCCAAATAACCTATGAGAAAATATCCACCATCACATAACCTTATATCGAATAAATATAATCCATGTATGAGGGCCTAGTGGATATGGTTGATAAGATGAAAAAACAATGGGAAGTTTTTTTTGAATTATTTTCAAAAACCTAGGAAAACATCCTTCCCAGAAAATCCCTAACCTAAAATATAATTTCAACATTATAAAAAAAAAGTAGTGAAAAATTACTCTCGTCATTGATATCCCATGAACCTAAAACAAGATCAATTGGGTTAATGGACAATGAATATATAAATTCTAATAATTCATTGAAAATCCACCATCAAGATGAGTAGAATGAAGAGTAGGATAAGGATATGACAAAGATGAAGAGAAAAGAAATGTCATTAAAAAGGAGAAAATGGGTCAATAAAGACTTACCTACACCATTTCAATCTTGTTTGATCAAATAAAATAGATTGTAGGAAGAATAACGTCCAAATGAAATTATGGACACCTTAAAAAAAGTGGACATTACTACACCCCATCTTGAAGCACCCAAAAAAAATAACCATATGGTATCTTTTTGAATGATTTTTTCATTAATATTAACATAATTAAATGGAATGAAATGACCAACTTGGAAAGAAGTGTATTATCCCTTATCACACCCCATTTTCCAAAACAAATGCCAAGAAATGGTGACATTCTCTATTTCTTGCACTATATGTTATTTCAATTTATCTAATTATTTGTGTGATATTGGTTATTTAATTATTGTATTTCCTTAATTTTTATAAAATTAATTGTATATAGGAGACATTAATCCAATAAGAGTTGTGGTCCCTCTTGTTAGTATATCCACTGTTATCCCAGTAGGAGTTCCAAAGGATGTATTGGTTAAAGTTATAGATCTCTTATTCCAATCTAACTTCTATGTACTGAATATGGAAGAATATATGTGCTAATCACCCTCAATCATCATTTTGGGGAGACCTTTCCTAAATTCAACTAAAACCATCATCAATTTCCATGATGGGACACTCACCATGGATTTATGATATAGCACTATCCACACCAACATTTTTGAATCCATGAGGCACCCCTCAAATGATCAACCACTCTTTTTCATTCTCCCGTGATGTTGGAACTGACCCCATTGAGGAATAAGGTTTCTTCCATGGATTCTTATCTTTTGTAGATATGTTTTCCATTGAAAATATCATTTAACATGTATGCTTAAAATTTTGAAGATTCTGATTACATGTAGTAGGAAGAGGAGAAATTTGATTTTTTGATGATTTGTTAAATGATGAAGAAAATGATATAGTTAAATATGTACAGGAGGTCCAAACATTGGAAATTGGGAATGTTAATTTAGTTTCATCCCTTTATAAGACACCTGATCCTGAATTAAAACCACTCCCCACTGATTTAATATATGTATACCTAAGGAAGGGAGAACAATTACTAGTAATAATTAATGATAATCTACATGAAACCCATGAAAAATAATTGATTGAGATTTTCAGATAAAATATCCAAGAAATGGGAGAGATATTAGGTGATATCCGAGTAATAAACTCAAAAATATTCTCACATAGAATTGTTCTTGAGGGAGATTCAAAATCTGTTAGATAGCCACAAAGGTGGCTGAATCCCACCTTAACGGAGGTTGTGAATAATGATATTGAGAAGATATTTGAAGATAATATATTATATCACATTTTCGATTAACAATGGGTTATCCCAATTCATTTAGTTCAAATGAAAACTATCATAACAACTTTGAGGAATGAAAAGAGTAAATTAATCCTTATGAGAATTTTGAGTAGCAGGAGAGCGTGCATTGATTTTAGGATGTTGAATCAGGTCATCCGGAAAGATCATTTCTCCATCCCCTTCATTGACTAGATTCTAGAGAGATTGGAAGGGAGAACTCATTATTTCTTTTTGGATGAATATTTTGGATATTTTTATGTACCAATTTTTCTAATGTATCTAAAGAAGAAAACCTTTACTAGTTCCTTCAGAAATTTTCCATATTAAAGGAATCCATTTTAATTATGCAATGCTTTGGGTAAATTTCAAAGGAGTATGTTAATTATTTCTTCTAATCACATTGATTTTTTCATGTAGGTGTTCTTAAAGGATTTCATTGTTTTCGGAAATTCCATTGACCATTGTTTAAATTTTTTTTAAAAACATTAGAATACCAACAATGATAATAATCATGTTTTAAATATTGAATTGTTTCATTTCATAGTTAAGAGAATAATTTTCCTTATGCATGTAATTAAAAATAACCATTGAAGTGGATAAATTAAAAATTTAAGTGATAAATTCATATCCTTACCAATTAATTACAAATCTTGTTTGATCATTTTTATGACAAGTAGTATTCTATTGGAGGTTTATTTAGGATTTTGGTAAGATTGATATCCATCTCTATAGATTTATTTCAAAGTATTATGATTTTGATTTAAATAGTGTGTGTAGGGATTCCTTTTATGTGTGGAAGAGGTGATTGATTACACCAAAAGTGATGTGACCACCAACCTGGTAGGTTCCGGAATGATTGGAACACTGAGGCTTTGGGATAGAGATTTGGCAGTTGAGGGACCTCGCATCATATCTTTTATCTCATTTTCTAGGATTTTCATCCCCCATTTTATTTTTAAATATTCACCCCCAAACTTTTTACAATCTTCGATTGTTCGGATTAGTTTTATATCCCCCCTTCTTTTCTTCCTTGATCTTGGTGGTTTTGGGTATTTTTTTGGTGTTGACATAGGGCAGAGTCTATGTAGCAGTGAGGACGTCAGTAGAGAAGGTGAATCAATGACATGATGACCTCTGGTCTTCTCGATATGGCATCTTCGATGGCCCCATTTTGTGGAATGTGTTCTTCCTGGAGGACTTTCGGGAGTTCATGTCATGGTGTTGGTGGGTTTTAGTGGATTCCGACTAGTGATCTCCAGAGGTTCTATGGTTTGGGGCTCGTGAATATGGTGACATCAACGTGGTTGTTTGAGAAGGTTGATTCCAATGGATGATTCTAGTTTTATTATGGTGTTCACATGTCCCTTTTTCATGGTTTCCTCGGTCAAAGATGGTACTCCAATGACGAAAATTGGTGATGTTGTCTTCGTGGTTTGGATTGGTTAGTGGTGATGGGTCGATGATGATAGATATGCTTTTGAATCGACATGGTGTAGTTGTTCGGGTGGCCTGCATGATTTGTTGGATCCTATTGGTTTTGATGGATTTGGAATTTTGAATTTTGAATTACCTCATGCATTTACCATTGGATTGTGTGATGTTTATTTTATACTATTTGATGTTTTAAATTATGTGTGATTCGCACTCTAGACGTGAAAGTGGTTTATGAAAATAATTAAAAGTTTATTTAGATGAGTAGTTGTTTTTTCTTAAGAATGATCTATATTATATCTTATTGGAAATAAATTCACTATGTTTTTTGATCATGTAGCTCTTAGGTACTTTATGAAGAACGATAAAGCTAAACTATGGATAATTAGATGAATTTTGTTACAACAAGAGTTCAACATTGAAATAAAGGATGAGAAGGGATCTGAGAACCAAGTGGATAATTATTTATGTAAACTTCCCAAAACTACTGAAGCTGAAAAACCAGAAAAGAAAAATTGAATGATCACCTTACAGGGTAGTAATTATACATTATATAAGGATATGTGCCTTGGTATGCTGACATGGTCAATTATATAGTAACATATCAGGTCCAATATCATTTCAATTCTCAACAAATTCACAAACTAAAATCTTAATGTAGATATTAAATCTAGGAATATCCATTTCTATGGAAGATTTAAAATGAACAAGTGTGAAGAATATGTTTTCCTAAAAGTAAAATTAGTTTTTTTCATTAACTGTTTTCCAACATTGGATTGTGTAGGGAACTTTGGATATCGACCGACAAGAAGAACAGTTTTATAATTTGGACCTTATTGGCCCACCCTTTTTAAAAATGCTCATGAATTATAAAAAATGTGTCAAAAATGTCACTTTTCTAGAAACATTTCAAGAATACAATAAATCTCCCAATAAAAAAGATAATTGTTGTTAGATTTTTGATGGCTGGGGGATTTTTTTATGGAACATATCCTAATGTCATTAGAAATTATTATATATTACTTACAGTTGATTATGTTTCTAAATGGGTTGAAGAAAGATCCACCAGAACTGATGATGCTAATGTGGTTTGTGATTCAGTCAAGCCTAAACTGTTTTGTAGTTTTGGACAACTATGAGCCAACATTAGTGATCTATAGAATAAATTTAACAATATGATATGGTAGGCTTTTCTGAATATATATGGTGAGCATCATATATCATCAACTACCCATCACTCGTACACAAATGGTCAAGATGATGTCTCCAAAAAGGAAATATAAGGAATATTGTGGAAGATTGTTAAACCAAATGAGAAGGATTGTATCCAAATATTGGAATAATCATTATTGGATTACAAGATATCCTTAATAACCATGATTGGAATGAGTCCATAAAGGGAATTTATGGGAAAATATGTCACATACCTACAGAATTTGACCATAAAAAGTATTGGGATGTGAGGAAGATGAATTTTAGCTTGAATGTGATGAGAAAGAGTAAAGATTTCAGTTGTATGAGTAAGAGGAGATTAGAAGGGAAGATTTTAAAAATAAAATTATTTATAAATAGAGAACAAGTGTGTTTAATGACAACCTGATCCATCTAAAAAACATCTATCTTGGAGAGAAAGTGTTGTTATTCAACTCAAGAATAAAGCTAATTCAAGGTAGAATTTTTTCCAGATAGTAGGATCCATATATAATTACTCATATATATCCTTTTGATTCTATGAATATTGTTAAGGATAGAGTGTAGGAGATATTCATTGTTAATGGACACAGACTGATGAAATTCCCTAGGACCATTCCATCAGATCCAGTGGAGGAGATCACCCTCCTCTAACTGATCTATCAATAAAATACATCATGTAGTACGTATTAGTTACACATTCTTATTTTTTATGATTTATTTTATAATATCCATACATGTTAAAATATTTATAATGAATTGAGGAAACATCATCATTTATGTGTGTGGGATGGAACCTTGGTAGTTTAAGATTTTCATTTACTGTTTTTATGTACTTTTTAAAACATTATATGGGTTTTTTACAACTTTTTCTCATTCCTTTTCATTTTTATGTGTTTTTGAATATTTTGAACCAAAATAATTATCATTTACATTCTTTTAAATCCATGTAAATTATTGAGACATTTTATTCCATGAAACTAAGCTTAAATGATTGTTGTAAATGAATCATTTCAAGTTCAAATCTTTGGGAAATTCATGAAAAGTACTCAGATGGTTGATACCCATGCTCCATATCACTGTCTATATATTGGAGATCACATTTCCATGAGGATTCTAAACCATTTTTCATATTATTAACATTCACATCACTTCTTGATAGAACCATACCATGCTTTCCTTAAGCATAATTTGATTTATTTTTGTCAAAATATGAGGTTATGAGGTTTGTGTGTTTTAAATGATTGTGGAATTTATATGGATTTAAAGCCCCCAATTTCAAAATAATAATTTTAATTATATAATAACTTTTAAATTTTTTCATTATATCCCTTATGATATATTAATTACCTATTTTTTTAGCCACATCACAATCCAATTTTCCCTACCCAACCTGCTCTTGAACTGAAATTTCATGATTTTGTTAAACATAATTATGGGGGGAAGATGTCTAGTATTGTACTACCTTATTTCGTGATAATTTGGGTGAAACCCCAAATTATAAAGAGAATTTTTTAATATTAAACACATTTTTTGAAGGATATTTTTTAGAGAATTCATGAAAAGAAAATCTATGAATTTCTTGAGATTCTAATGCGGAAAGAAAGTTTGACCTTTTCAGGAGCATTCAAGAAAATTTCTGTTTGAGGAGATCGAAATATATTCTAATAAAATGATTAATGATGTAAACTTTAATTGATTTTTTAGGATTATTGAGGGGATTTATACTAATTGGAGTGAAGAGGAGACCATAATTGAGTGAAAATTAGAATCATCGAGTTTTTCTTAAAAAAGAGCCAAGCCCTCCTTATCCGGCCTCATAAATTTTTAACATCTAAATCCTAAAAACAAGAAGACAAATTAAAATATTGTAAAGTATTCATGATAAAAAAATTCCTTGAATCACATCAGGTGAAGAAGTAGGAATATATCAAACCTATGGTGACTATTTCATTGGGTCGGATGAGGAACAAATGTATGAAAATTATCATTTGTTAGATGAGATAAAATTAATGTCGGGTAGGCATTTTTTGTAAATGGGGGGATAAATTAAAGGGAAATATATTTAATTATATAAAGGGAGGATTTGAAATTATGTTTCTTGATGTGGCATGATATTATATGTTTTTTGGTGTGGAATTGGTGGATCTCATTAGAATGTGTTTGAATTTTCAACAATTCGATCTTATTGATGACTTATCTAGTAATCCGTGTTCTATGTATTGGGGAACTGCTAGATATAATATTTTAATTATTATTCATATTTGGAAAATGATTCAATCCCTTTTAATTTATCAAATTTAGCTAATTTAAATCATTTTAATATTTTTGGTGAATTTTGGGCTTTAATGCGATTTTTTTATTCGGTAAATTTAACTATTTTATAGATATTATGAATTTTGGGTATATAATTTAAAGTTTAATCCAAATATATTGATTATATTTTTATTGGATCATGTTTTTTGTGGGCTTAATGTTTTTATTTTGAACCTAGATACAATACAACCGAGAATAGATCATAAAAATAAATCAAATGGAAAACATTTTCTATATGATAGAATATATCCCACAGTAGTTATCGAAGAATATCTCAGCCTAGGTATATGGAAAAGATATTATTCTAGATGGATGAGAAATAGTAATCAATTATGCATGTTTCTGTAAAATTCCATCAATAATTTCAGCCATTAAGGCATCTATTTAATCCACAAAAATGGTGGTAGTTGAGTAGTATCCTCAGACAGAAAATAAATAATCATTAATTAGAGGATAAAATTTTGAAAAATTATACAAGTACATAATTTTTTGTAGAAATATTAAAAAGAGAGAGGGGAAAACATTTATGAAGACAAATTCCATATATTAGGAAATTAACTATTTAAATTGAACTCTAAATTTGGGATGATTGAATTTTGAGGGAAAATATTCCACCCTCAAGGCTATAAAAATGTGTGTCCACTTCCATTCAAGGGATATTGAATAAGGTGAAAAGGGGGTTCTTATGGATTATTTAAGTTATTAATTTCAAGGTATTGTTTCTTTTTTCCATTGTTTTATTACGGTATCTTCATCCTCTTTCATCCCTCTTACCCTTCATATGGTGGGGTAAAACCGTTGAGTGAACTGAGAAGGGGGAGTTTTAATTTTTTAATGTTGGATCATTGTTCATAAATGTAAAAATATATTTTTCTATTGAATTATTTCACGTTTATATGGATCCCAATTTTTTGATGCGTTCTTGTTTAGGGATTTTAGTGTATTTGTTATTAGAATCATTGGTTGAAGGACCTTAAACTCCATATTCCTAGTTCTATTTATCTTGATGGAGCAAATTTTGTCAGATGGTTAGTGTATACTGATCATTGGCACATGTGTGAAACTAGTGAATCATTTATAGATTGATAAGGATCAACAATTTCCTATTGGTACTTTCCTTAGTTTTTTGGGAATGTTTTATAAAATTTCATCCACATAGGAGTGGTTTTCATTTCATCCTTCAACCAAGGGTGATTGACAACTCAATCAAGGATTTTTTCATTTATCATTTAATTAGTAGAGATGGTGAATGATTTCCATGACCATGATGAAATTGAAAAGGTTGAACCTACCCAGACCACATCACTATCTTCATCCATTAATGTTCAGACTTTATTTTAACTGTTTTTTTCATTTTAAAAAAATCTCAGGTATTTCAAAAACATTAATGTGAAAATTTGATTATTGTTTACTCCTCATGAGAGATATCATAGTTCAACCACATTACTACATTTAACATAGGAAATATTTTTTTGTCACACCCCATGACATGTAGATGTCAATTATAATCATAGGTCAGGTATAAACCACCAAGACATCATGGTGAAAAAATTCCCATTAAATAATAATGTTCAATACATATCCCAAAATGATGTATCATGATACTAAACATTAAACAATTCATTGGTTCACTATATAATTACAGGCACACCCGTCATATTCATTTCATTTTCATGATTTAGGTTTCCACATAGATCATACTATATGGAATCACTCAACATCATAATTTATTCCACTATTATGGATTGTGTAATTCATACATGTATTCCCAAAATCCAAAATACTATTCTCAAATTGGGGAATCCCCTTGATGCTAAATGGTTACATTATTCACATTAGAATTTGTCTGGAATAGAATATCATGGTGACATTTCTGTAGAAAAGTTATGTTATATAAAAATCAATAAAATTGGCTAATGGGAATGAATGGTGTCTCTCATCATTGGAAAATAAAATGGGAAGTAATGGGGACCTGAAAAGAAATTTTACACCATTAATAATTTTAAATATAAGGCATATGGTCATAAATAAACGTTAATAAATTGAAGAACCCTCACCAAATATCAGTATGGTAATGGTTGTATATAAAGGATCATGGGAGGATTAATGAGAGTGAAAGGGTGTACCTAATAATTTATAAATTAAATGAAAAATAAATGGAAAATAGAAGAACATATCCCAACATGAAAAAAATTAAACTTATGAGATTATCATAAAGGAATTTCTTGAATGGAAATGAGAAGAGATAAATTCCTTATGAAATTTTGACAAAGTAATGAATTAGGTAATGATAAAAATGAGTGATAATAATTGAGATCTCATTAAAATAACATAATTTTAATATTAGGGAATTATAATAAATAAATTATATTATTAGAATTACAATTAACAATACAAATTCCCAAGGATTTTCTTGAATTGAAATAAGTAGGGGAAGGTGAAGATCACTTACATGAATGTGTGACCTCAAAATCATGGGAGGGGGGATTCTTAAGAGTGTAGGGAAGCCTTATGAGGACACAAGATAGTGGATGAAATATTATAGATGTTCTCCAAGGATATTGAGTGGAGATAACAGGGAGCATGTGTGGGATTTTATTGGAAATGAGGGGGATTTCTTTATTATTTATGTGTTGGACTCTACATAATAAAATATCCAAAACCACAAACCGTACCATGGTTTCTACCCAATGTAATTTTTTTAATATTTTATGAGGGAAAGGTTCTAACTTATTTAAATAATTCCCTTTCTTAAATGTAGGTGTGTCACACTCTTAAAGAAATGATTTTAAACCATATAATATATTTTAGGGTTTGGAGGATTCATAAAAGATTTAAATAATATGTAAAATAAGATTAAAATAAAAATATTTTAAATGTAAAACATTTATTCAGTCTTGGATCCCATTTATAGTAATTATTACATCAATTTTGGGTTTTTATGAAGTCATAAAAGAGAAATTATTTTTATAATATAGTTAATTTTTATTAAAAAAATTGACTATTTTAGAAAATATTAAAAAAAATCTATTGGGTAATTTTTACATTCCGATTCAAAAAATAATATTCATTTTATCAAAATAATTATAAAATATTTGAATTTTTAATTTTAATATAAAATTGACATGTATTAATAAATTTTGGGTTTATGACAATAACTGTTTTTAAACCCTTATAAAAAATACATTTGACTTCATAAATATTATATGATCATTTATATTTGATAAAAATTATTTAATAATAATATTAAAATATTATTTATTTCAAAACAAATTAATTCATAAAAACATTAATTGAATTTAAATATTAATCACAAATAAGATTTGTGCTTTATTTTATCAAAAGAAATAACATTTAGAAAGTAACAAAGATAGGATGAGAAAATTTTCATTATTCAATACAAAATTGTGTAAATATTTAAATTTCTGGGGTATTCATACCTATCCCTTTAGTAAACTAGAATATTCCTAAGAATAAGGTGAGTGATAGTGAGAAATTCATGGGGTTGTTTGGCAAACATGGTTTGGGTTGTGATCATGATGAACATGAAATTCGCCTGAAAATGGTTTCTCACATGCTTATGTTATTGGATCATTGATTGAGTTCGGTGAATGTAAAAGCCCAGAAACTATATCTCCCAAAGAAGCTTCAAGAAATGGGCTTCATTGGGTACTATCCTACTTTTTGAGGCCAAAAATTCCTTTTTATGTGTCAATTTGATTTATTAAAGCCCTATATTTAAACTAATGATGTGATCACTGTTCAAAAATTATATTATCAACGATAATGATTCTAAATGGTATTTCAAATCGAGTTAGATAAAAAAAAACAGGTGCATGTGTTTTCTATTAAAATATTACCTAATAATACATTTAATTAAATGGAAAATGGAAAATTTGTTTGTAACAGTTTGGGTCGTTACTCCCATAGTGTACTCAATATGATGTCAAGATGCATGGGATGATCATTTATAGTGTGAGTATATAACAAGATATCGTCCACAAAAATGATAATG
The DNA here is from genome assembly GCA_963277665.1 of Viscum album. NCBI lineage: Eukaryota > Viridiplantae > Streptophyta > Magnoliopsida > Santalales > Viscaceae > Viscum > Viscum album. The sequence continues at coordinate 51,182,237 of OY728138.1, read as the reverse complement.
TTGGAATCCATATATGGGTGGAAATCCAATTTCATCATGTCCGTAAAAACTTATATAATAATTAAGAGACCAAAAATCATTACCAATTAGTCATATAAACCATATATATATTTGAATGTTGTAAGAGGTAATTTTTAAGGGTTGAAACTCACCTGAATATTGCCTGAAATCAAAACAATATTTGACAACACTCGATCTCCCTTAAGTTAGTGGAAGAGGTCCCTTCTACGAGGTAGGTGATTCCATTTTTTATCAATAAGATAATTCAATTTTTAGTAATACACATAAAGAATGAGGGCCCCATCTATCTTTTTTGAAAATAGAATAGGTGAAGTGTAAGGTGTAGTACATGTTCATATAAACCATTTTTCCTCCAAATCCATTATTTGGAATCTAAATATACATAAACATAATAGTTTATATAATATAAATAGAAATTGAAACTAGTGCTACTCCTTGTAATAGATTAATGGTAAACACTACCTCTCTCTCAGAATGTATCCTCAAAAGTTCATCAAGAAAAATATCCCTAAAATGATCCACTATAAGAGGGAATCTTATCTGAGATGTTCCTTGACCACTCATAAAAATAATATAAATCTATGATGAATACGTGGGGAGAGAGGAGATATGGGAGACCTTCTCTCATGAAAACCCTCGAGAACTTTGAGCTCCTCTGCATGAAACCATCGATCACACAGACATGGTAGAATTTCTTAAGCCTGGGAGATTCGAATCCCATCATTTTGTGACTCCTAAAAAGAAGCAGACAATCCAATTTCATGATTCTATCACTGAATTTCATGTAGTAGATTCCCTTTATGAGCATACATTCATCCATCCATTCTTCAGTAGATCCCAAGGGCTCTCATTATGGATGCATTGGAGAGCCGTGATCCAAGCACCAAAATTTAAAAGAATCCCAATCCTTTCAATCGACTTGATGATGGTGGATTCTTGGTCGACGCAGATCCGAATTATCTTCATCAATACACACAATTGTGAAAATTCTCTATCATGGGCCATGTCTCCAACCATAAAGGTGGTCATCCTTGGCCTCTTTTTGATTTGTATACGCGTATTCCTCATTGTTGGAATGTTTTGAACTACAAACTGATTCCAATTGGAAAATTCTACTTTCACATATTGTTAAAATCAAAAGAAAACTTATAGAAGGTTTGGAAAATGGGAACCTTAATCTAATGTTGGGACTACTTAGAATTTCTGATTGGGACTCTACTTTTAATCTATACACATACAGAAACACAATAGAACAAGATTGGGTTAAACTTCATGGACTTAATTGGTTCTTTTGGCACCGAAAAATTTTAAATCACATTGTTTCAAGTGTAGGTACCCCTCTGAAAATTGATCAAAAAACATTAAATTCTGATCTAGGGATCTTTTCTAGAATTATGGTGGAAATTAGTTTAGATTCAAAACTCTCTAAAACAATCAACTTCACTGTGAATGAATTCAAAGCAGAAATCCGAATTGAATATGAGAGGAAACCTCCCTTTATATCCTTTGTAATATTATTAGTCACACAATCTATAATTGTAGGGTGATTAAAAGGAATGTAATCCAGCCAATTGAGAATGATTGGAAGGAAACAAGGATTAATAAAAAAGATAAATATCCCATGATGGAGATACCTGACCCCCCCAAAAATATATCTTAAATCTAGGTCAAAAAACACAGTATAACGCACATATGGGGCACCTCAGTTATAAACTGGGCAGATGTTGTAGAAGAGGATGGAACCACTATTAATGACCAAATCATTTTGGAAGAACTAGAAAATATAGTCATAGACACCGTAAAGATATACAATGAGAAAGAAAAATTTGGTCAAACCTCAAGTCCCATCCTCATATAAGATACAGATCATAATCTAGGTAAGAGGGATATGTCACTTGAACAAGTGTACTACAATACTTGCAACACATATTCTACACATCTACTTAAGGATTATTGTCATGATATTTTTTCAATTCAAAATTTGGTGAAACACACCCTGGATTCGAGTACTGGACAGATCTAGAATAAAAATCCTATAAATTACACTGAAATCTAAGATTTATAGATAAAAACAGAAATGAAACAGATAATTTTGACTCTCCTCACAGACAAGGAACATCTGTTATTTTCTCTAAAAATTAGGCTTCCACTAGACACACATTAGAATCCCGCAAACTATTAGCCTCCCAAAATGACACTCTAGTCATAACACTATCCACGACTATTCAAATGACTAAAAATGACACAAAAAAAGGAACATGTACACCCTATTAAGAGAACTCCTCCCTCGGTACAAAATCCTACACAAACCCAAAACACCAAAAACTATAAAGAACATATAGCAATTGAGCAACCTGGGGTGGAAGATGAACATGCTACAATCATCTCTACTGCTAAACATTCCTCTTCTGATGGGTCTAGTGTTAATATTGTTTCCATGTGGTCCTGAAACATTAAACCCACAACTCCAAACCTTAATGATACAGTAATGAAACCTAATAAAAAAGGCTCATATCCAAGCCTAAAGAATGAAATAAATATGAAAAATGATGAACCAGCTTCTGTTTTCCCACCACACTCAAACACTATATGTTACCATGTCATTTATGGATGTGTTGAGACTCTAAATTAACCTTGTAATACTGATGTCATGACACCTAAATGGTTTATCTCAATATAAATTTATCAGCAAAGGAATCTATGCCCATGCTGGATATGAATGTGTCATTGCAGAGAATACAATGTTGTCCAGACCTAGACAACATCAAGAAACAGCATGCAACAACTTCCCAGGCACTAGGTAAAACTCTCTCCTTGCCTGTAGAAACTATGATGAACCTGATACCTGAACCTACTATGAATAATACTACAAAATCCATCAATAGTAAAGAACATACATCTGATAATCAAGAAGTTAGAAGGTACTTAAGAAACAAAGGCTCTGGAAAAAAAGAAAAAAGGGGATTCCAACCGTAAAATTAAACATTAATGAAGATCCTTTTTTGAAATTTTGAGGGAATTGCTAACTCTGAAAACTTTATTGTGTTGAAAATATTGATTGACACTCATCGTCATATTTTATTTTCTATTGTGGATCCAAAAATCAACTATGCCTCTAAATACTCTTACTTATATAAAAAATTATGTTTTTACTGGTGCAATCACTAACAACCTTAATGTAAAATCATTATGGATTTTCTCGCATTTCTCTTTATATAATACTAGTGTCTACAATATCTCTAATCAGATTTTAACATTTCAATTTTAATATTGATGACACACAGATTTTCTGATCATTTGTTTATGATAAGAATAAATACCAAGAAAGAAGAATGCTTTGGAATGACCTCTCTTATCATGGCAGAAATATTAATTCACCCTAGTTTAGTATGGGTGATTTTAATGCCATTCTCAACTCAAGATAGGAGATTGGACCCTCTCACAATTCAATTTCCACAAGAGAATTTAAAACCTCAATATATGACAACAACCTCATATAAATCAATCTTACTAGTGCAATATACACTTGGTACAGAAGGAACTACAACAAAGTAGTCGCCTCTATGTTGGAAAGAGCCTTCACGAATGTCCATACTTTAGATAATTGGGACAGAATCTCCAGTATTACTTTTCATAGGCTGAACTCTAATCCTTATCCCATCATGGTCAGTGTCTCCACCAAATACATGAAATCTCATATGCCTTTTAGAATTAACAATGTTTGGTTCTATGATGCCGAGTTCTGTCATATCAGTAAAATCTTTTGGTCCTCAATGTATTGTAACAATGTTGTCCTTGACTGTCGCCTGAAATTAAAACATCTAAAATAGACTCTAAAAATATGGTGTGACTCTATAGCCAAACAAATCAATAATGACATCGTGAATCGTGAGAAAGATCTCAATGATCTTAATAAAATAAACACAACTTATGATCTCAACACTGATCGTACTCAAAAACTAAACATTTTGGTCAAACATAATTCCCTACTCACATTCAAAGAAAATATGAGAAAACAAATGTGTAAATAAAAATGGTTAACAAAATGTGATAGAAATTATAAATTTTACAATTCTCTTCAATGAATCAATAAGGCCTACAGGTCGTTGCATTTTTTAATGGGTGGAGACAGACTCCTTGAAAATGAGGATGACATCACTCATCATATCATCTCCCACTATGAAACCATTTTCAATGGTCTGGATCTAAATAAAGATCTCATACCTGAGGTCATTCCCCTTGTGATCAATGAGGAGGAAAACTCCTTATTTCTTAACAACATGATGGATCATGAAGTCAAAGTCACTATATTTAGTCTGAACCATGATAGTTCTTCGGGCCCTGATGGCATCAGCAATGGTTTTTTCAATCATTTTTGGGATGTGATTCAGATTTATGTTTGTAAAATTGTAAAAAAACTTATTCACCAATGGGGTTCTCCCTAATGCCCTAAATTCCCAGTATCACACCTTGATACCGAAAGTGGATAACGCCTCCAAGATTTATTTGATTAGACCCATTTCTCTTATCAACACCCTTTTAAAGACATCACAAAATTATTTTCCCACAGACATTCCACTCTCACAAACAAAATTGTCTCATGGAACCAATTTGGTTTTATACATGAAAGATCCATTCAAGACTGCATTTTCCTAACCTCTGAGTGTGTCAATAATTTCAATAAAACTAATAGGGGAGGCAACATAGTGATTAATCATGACATCAAAAAAGCTTTTGACACCATGGAATGGAGTTTTATCTTAAATTCCTTAAAGTTTATGTTTTTAACACCAATTTTATAACTGCAAGGAAAACCCTATTCAACTTGGTGTCTATCTCCATCATATTCAATGGAGCACCTAAAGAATATTTTAAATGCACAAAAGGTGTCAGGAATGGTGACCCCCTTTCTATCATTCTATTCTCAATAACAGAAGACTACCTCAGTCGTCTAATCAACAGGCTGGTGAACCAAAAAAATCCAATTCATGTATCTTGAAATGTGAATGCTCCTACTCATCTCTTTTATGTTTATGACATCATACATTTCCTTCAGGGGATAAAAGAAACATTCTTAACCTAAAAATGTGCCCTCTCACTATGAAGAGGTTTTGGGTCAAACCATTAGGTGAAAAAAACCTTGCATATTCTTTGGGAAGAATTTCCCTCCCAATAAGAAAATGTAACATTCTTAGTGACATGGGTCTTAAAGAAGGTATGCTTCATTTCACCTATCTGGTTATTCCCATTTTTTGGGGTATACCCAAATATATTCACTTTATGACTATTATTGACCAAGTTCTAAATCATCTATCTTCTTGGAAAGGTAAAGCTCTCTCTATTGAAGGTACTACTTGCCTCGTAAAATCCACTATTGTCTCCAAGATGGTTTATTCAATGATGGTCTATAAATGGCCATTTGGAGTCATTAAAAAAATAAACATAGACATAAAGAACTTCATCTGGACCGGTAGTATTCTGGAAAGAAAACCTGTAACTGTGCCCTGGTAAAATTGTTGCGAACACATAGAAAATGGTTGTATTGGTATTAAAAATATAAATTCCATTAATGAAGCCCTTTATGAAATAATAACTTGGAACCTTTTTCACAATACGTCTGAAGCTATCTCCATTCAAGAAAATAGGTTTCATTACAAACATAAATGGGCAATTATAACTTCATTAACTCATATATATAGACTGTCATAAAAAATTCCTTCACTAATATTATTCATAACTCTATATGGATAGTCTCCATAGACTCCTCCATGAAATTTTGGTTGGATAACTGGACTGGAATGCCTTTAATTTCCATGATACCTCCTAATCAAACCCTAGATAATACCAGCAGCTCTATCAGAGACATTTTAAACTCTCAACATGATCAACTACCTATAACTATTAATAATGTTATTGAAAACTACTTTTTCACTCAGGATAATGATTTATTAACTTTGGAACCCGCTCAAAATGGTATGATCAACTCAAATCATTTCTACAAAGAGTATTTTGGTAACTTAGAAAATGACTATATTCTCTTAAAACATTTCAAAAAACCATGGATAAAACCATCATGATTGTATCATCCCAAGTAATTAATGAATAATAGATATTTTCATCTATGTCTATTAATTAATTAGATAGTGTTTTAGAGGCGTAAAATGAGAATAAATCCAATCTTAAGCATGGAATACACTAATATTTTTAAAAGATTGTTTTACTGACTTTTGGTGGAAAAACATTTATTTAAATATATATTTTGACAATATTATAAGATATATTTGTCATAATAAACTTATTATTTATGATTGGGACATTTAAATTTACTTTGGATAAATTTCTGGTATTATTCTGATAATGTTCTTTTTTTAATAAATTGTGAAAAATGCTGTATTTTAATTCAAAACCTCTTTTTAATCGAATTCGTTTATATGATTATATTATATTTATAATTGGTTTTAAAGTGAAATCATAATATATTTTTACCATTTAATCCAATGGTTGTCATTGGAATTAATTTCACTTTGAAATTGGACTTAAACTAGTGTCAATCTTTTGATACTTACTGTTTTAAAAAAACATGCTATTTGCTCTGACAATGGAAATTAATTATTAAATTAATAAATTTAACTTATATTTTTTGAATTTTGTAATATATAAATCATTTTTTAATTTGGAATATCAAATATATCTTAGGGTGAAGTTTTTGTATTTTTCTGAAAAACTTCAATTTTTGATGAATAGTGAAACCACTAAGTGGTACTTAAAAAACTGATTTTTCGTTTAAATGAAATTTTACCACCTCTGTGTTTTGATTTTAAAAAATCCTACATACATGGTTGTAATTAAGAACTAAAATGTGGTTCAATGGGATTAAAATATTTTCTTGGTGAATAGTAACTTTTAAGTTTTAATCGCGATTTGAGGTAATTAGTTTAATTTAAGGTAAGAATAATGTTTTAATAATATGAAATGAACATGAAAGATGTCCTACCCTTATTGGATGTGTCATGGCCTACCAATACAATCCATGGGTAAACTTGGGGACCCCATGGAGCCACATTGGAAGTAAATTTACATTAATATCTTTTTATTTAATATTAAAGTAAAAATGACACAAACTTGAGATGTTTTACTAAAATAATTTTTACATGGGGTTATACAAGTCATAATTTTGACTATAAATATTCATTAGAAAGATAAAAATATTTACTACATCATAGTATTTTTTTATAATTTTTATACATTAATTAAATTAAATTAGTTACAACACCATGATGATGCAACGATTACCACATTATTTTACGATTTAAATAAAATGAAAATATAATGTAAAATATAAGCCCTACACTTGTAAAAAAACTATTGGATGGGTGGATTTAGAACCCTTATAACCTTATCCTGGAAATTTATAATTGTGGGACCTTTTTTAATCTGAAAATCATTTTATAACAAAGTACATTTTCTTAACATTCCAAGAGTGCCCCTCCAGTCCTCTTATAAAAGGCCCCCACCTCTACCACCTTACCCACACGTCCAAAGCCTTTGGCTCGTCCAAACTCTACCCATTCTGTCTATCCACATACCTCTATAACTCTTAGAAGCCTCACTTTGGGCAGATGTCTTCCCAAGGAAGCCTTTGATCTCAAATCAAAAAGAGCTACCCGTTTTAAAGGTAGTGTTTTCTCTTGTGTTCTTATGTTTTATTTTTATTCTCCAACCCTCTAAACACTTTTTATTCCTTTCTTTTGTAACAAAAAAAGTATCTTCAATATACTAGGATGTTGTTATAAAAAGGATTCGATCTACACTTACACACACCTACACCTAATGGTTAAAGAACATACAGTTTCTGTGGATGGCGAATTTCTGCCTCACGAAACGATGATTGTTCAATATTATTTTATCACCTTAAAAGGTGTCCATTAAGATGACACTATTTTTATATATGATATATAATATGTTTATATTTTACTTAAGCTTCTGTATTTTTCATTTATGGCATACCTTTATGGTTTCCATTATGGGTAAATGTGATATCTTCATTTTGGGAAGTGCGAACTACCGCCCCCTCAAAGTGATTTGATTCGTTAATGCCATATGTGGGATGTATAAAGGATTTAATTAATGATATTATATATGATATTATAATTTAATTATAATATACCTTTATATCATTATGATTCCATTCCATAAAATATGAAATAGAAATGAAAGTAGCGTTCATGCGTACATACGGTTTACCGTCTCCATGAACAGTGCATTTCATTTCTTACCTCTAAACATTATGTAATATTATAAATGCATGTATATACTGGATATATATGATATATATGATATCTAAATCATGAATATAACTCTGGATATAATGGATACATGAACAACTTTTAATTATAAAGAGTTTATTTTTGACTCAAGTACCAATGATCGTTAAAACGACTTTTATTAACTTAAATAATTACATAGTGTTCCTGACATGGTAATAAGTGATATAAAGGGAATAATTAACTTGAAAAAGATTCATAAGAAATTAGAAATTAACTCAAGTTTATTATTCATGAGGTTAACGAATGATCAGTCAAGTCGGACCCGAGGTAAGGGAACTTCTTAACCCAATTTCTGTTCTTTGGGTTAATCTCCAAATTTAAAAATATGTCATGATATTATTATGTACTATCTTGTATTTATACTTTATTTATGTGTAATTATAGTGAATACACATAATAGATCTATTTTATTTTAGAAATGATCTTTGTATGGGACTTCGTCTCAATCTCCATTCATTGAGGCATATTTTGTTTTATACATAACAGTCATTTATACAGTGTATAAACCCCTTTGACGTTTATGCTTATTCAAAAGAAACCATTTTTTATATGAACCATTTTAATAAATGTCAAAATGAATATTTTTTTGTTTTTTTGTTGTACATATGCGGTGACAACGACTTCTCCGCCGCTGTGACCATTATTTGAGTTTCAGCTTCCTCTACAAGCCATACTTTTTTTGAAATGAAAAAAATACCATGTTTTACTTTTATTTTATTTTGGTATTGAAAATTATTTTCATAATGTTTTTATTATATCAATGTGTTGTATTGATATCTTGTGATTGAAATGAGGAAATGTTATGTTTCCTTTAAGTATGTTTTATGCGATACGATTATGTTATGGTTCTTGGGAATTGTTATGAAGATGGGTGGTTCCGTGATAACCTAAGGGCAGGAGAGCCCGATATAGCTCTCGAATGCATTGGGTATCATGAAGGAGTTAAACATTAAGGTTTCTCCGAAGCGATTTAGGGAATATACTATGATGGGTATTCCAAATGTAACCAATAGGTTTACTCTCTATGTAAGAATGTTATGAATGCCTCAAGTTACCTTTATTTCTTATGATTTCTAGGATTTATTCATGATTTGATGAGGTATGTTAAAGTTCTTATGTTTTATGGGTAAAGTATGATTTCATTCTTATGTATATATGTACTCATGATTCCTTTCCATATTTTTATAACCCTTACTGATATTTTTATGCTCATCCCTTATTTTTGAAATGTTTTTCACAGGTCAAGGGATTGGTACATGATATGATGATAGTGTCAAGGAAGTTTCAAGAAAGAATCCATGTTTTATTTTAGATATGTTTCCGTTGATGGGAAAAATGAATACTATCTTTTATTATAACCACTTTGTTTAAATGTGGGTTGTAATGCATGTTTTATGATCTAATTTTCTAAAACTCTAAACCTGAAAAGATCCTCATGGTGTATTCTGGAAATATCTCAAGATTAAGTAATTTTTATGTCCGGGGCCTTATAGTTGGTATCAGAGGTCGATTTAGATAACTTTAGGAGTTATAATTCGATTATATGATTATCCAAAAATATTTTTTTATGGTCAAATTGAAATGATATAGAATTTATAGATTACCATGTTGCTTCACCAAAGATATTTCTATGTTTAGAATGGTTTTTCGAAGAGGAAACATGGAAGTTGTGCTAGGAAGGTATACAGATGGAAATGAACTTCTTAATCGGCATCCTGAGATGGTCAGAATTCGAATTGAACAGTTTCTTGCAGTGATGGCTCAGTTGACTCAGGTGATAAATCGTGGTTGTGTTTATTGATGATATTTTTGTGTTTTATAAAAGTAAAGAGGATCATGAAAGTCATTTATGGGTTATATTTCAATCCTTAAAAGAAAATAAACTGTATGGAATGTTTATCAAGTGTGAGTTTTGGTTACAACAAATTTCTTTCCTTGGTCACATTGTTTCTAAAGATGGGATAACTATTGATCTTGAAAAAACAAAGTTTGTCGATGAATGGCCAAGACCCACAAATGTAACTGAGACTTGAAGTTTCCTTGGTTTGGAAGGTTACTACCGAAGGTTTGTTGAAATTTTTTCACGATTATCTAGTCCAATGACTAATCTAACTCGAAAGAGTGTTATGTTTATCTGGATAATAGAATGTGATGATTGTTTTCAGGAGTTGAAAAGAAGATTAGTGAATGCTCCAGTTTTGGAACTCCCTTCCCGGAATGGTGAGTTTTTTATCTACAATGATTCTTCATTGAAAGGACTTGGTTGTGTCCTTATGCAGAATGATCAGGTAATTGCATATTCTTCACATCATTTGAAAACTCATGAGGAAAATTACCATACAAATGACTTGGAATTAGCTGCTGTTGTTTTTGCTCTAAAAATTTTGAGGCATCATTTATATGAAGTAATGTGTGAAATATATACTGATCGCAAAATTTTAAAGTATATATTCACTCAAAATGAATTGAACATGAGACAGAGGAGATGGATAGAATTAATTAAGGATTATGATTGTACAATTCATTACCATACGGGGAAAGAAAATAAAGTGGCTGATGCTTAGTGTCAAAAAAGTAATGCTTCATTAACAATGTTGCATTTGGAATGTGATCCTTTGGTTAAGGATTTGATGAACATTGGCATAGAAGTTGTTTGTGTAGGAAGTTCTTCTGTTTTGTTTTAGGTTTAGTTGAAATATTCTATATCAGACAGAATCAAGCAAACACAGAAGCAAGACAATGAGTTGCAGAAAAAGGTAGAGCTGGTTCAGAAGGGTATGTTCCATGAATTCAACATTGATAATGATTGTGTTTTGAGGTTTTGGAAGAGATTATGTGTGCCTAGATATTCACAATTGAAGAATGAGTTGTTATGTGAGGCTCATAGTTCCCCGTTTTCAGTTTATCATGGCAGTACTAAGATGTACAGATATCTGCGGGAGTATTACTGGTGGGATAGAATGAAAAGAGATATTGATGATTTTAGAGTGAAGTGTTTGACTTGTCAATAGGTTAAAGAAGGGCGGTAGTTACAAAAAGGGATGCTTCAGTCTTTACCAGTGGCAAAGTGGAAATGGGAAAATATATCCATGTTCTTCATTGTGGGATTTCCAAAGACACCTCGAGGTTCACTTCTAACTTTTTGAAATGCCTTTAGAATTCATTGGGTACTGAATTAAATTTTAGTATAGCTTTTCATCCTCAATCAGATGGGAAATCAGAACGAACAATTCAGACTTTGGAAGATATGCTACATGCTTGTTCGATGGATTATCAGGGAATTTGGGACCAGCATATTTCTTTGGTTGAGTTTTCTTATAATAACAGTTTTCATTCCAGTATACAGATGACACCATTTGAGGAATTATATGGGAAGTGGTGTCGAACTCCAGGTTTTTGGGATAAAGTTGGTGAAAGGATGCTGATGGGACCAGAATTGGTAGAAGAGTTGGTAGAAAAAGTTCAGCTGATACAGAAATACATGAGAACAACTCATATCATAAAGAAGAGTTATGCAGACAACAGGAGGAAGGATCTCTCTCTTTTGAGTTAGGTGATCATGTTTTTCTCAATGTCTCACTATGGAAAAGTGTGAAGCGATTTGGTGAGAAAGGAATGCTGAGTCCAAGGTTCATTGGACCATATGAAATTTTGGAGAGAGTTGGATCAGTTGTATACCGAGTGGCTTTTCCTCCACGTTTATCTCAGGTACACAATGTTTTTCATGTTTCGATGTTGAGAATGTATATGCCAACTTCATCTCATGTTTTGAGCCCAGAGGTAGTTCAGTAGGAAGAGAATCTCTCTTATGAAGAACAACCGGTCCAGATTCTTGACCACATGGAGCAAGTGTTACGGAATAAGGTGATTCATCAGGTAAAGGATTTGTGGAAAAACCACATGATTGAAGAGGCGACATGGGAATCTGAAAATCCAATGAGGGCTAAATACCACCACTTATTCTATAACTAAATAAATTGCGGGGACACAATTTTCTAAAGGGGGGAAGGATGTAACATCCCATGTAAGTAATGAAGCATAGATATTTTGATCTATGACTATTAATGAATAAGATAGTGTTTTAGAGGCTTAAAATGAGAATAAATCCAATCTTAAGCATAGAATACACTAATATTTTTAAAAGATTGTTTTACTGCCTTTTGATGGCGAACCATTTTTTTAAATCTATATTTTGACAAATTTATAATCTATATTTGTCAAAATAAACTTATTCTTTATGATTGGGACATTGAAATTTACTTTGGATAAATTTATGGTAATTTTCTAATAATGTTCTATTTTTTAATGAATAGTGAAAAATGTTGTATTTTAATTCAAAACCTCTTTTAAATATACTATGTTTATATGATTATATTATCTTTTTAATTTTTTTTAAAGTGAAATTAGAATATATTTTTACCATTTAATCTAATTTTGGTCATTGGAATTAATTTAACTTTGAAATTGTACTTAAACAAGTTTCAATCTTTTGATACATATTGTTTCATAAAAACACACTATTTTCTCTGATAGCTGGAATTAATTATTAAATTAATTAATTTTACTTATATGTATTGAATTTTGTAATATATACATCTTTTTTGAATTCAGAATATCAAATAGATCTTAGGGTTATGTTTTGGTATTTTTCTGAAAAACTTCAATTTTTGATGAATAGTGAAACCACTAAGTGGTACTTAAAAAAATGATTTTTCATTTAAATGAAATTTCATCTCTTCTGTGTTTTGAATTTCAAAAATCCGACATACATGGTTGTCATTTAGAAGTAAAATGTGGTTCAATGGGATTAAAATATTTTTTTGTTGAATAGTAACTTTTAAGTTTTAATCGCGATTAGAGGTAATAAGTGTAATTTAAGGTAAAAATAATGTTTTAATAATATGAAATGAACTTGACACATGTCTTAACCTTATTTTATGTGTCATGTCCGACCAAGACAATCCATTTGTCATCTTGGGGACCCCATGGAGCCACTTTGGTAGGAAAATTACATTAAAAACATTTTATTTAATGTTAAAAGTAAATATTACACAAACATGAGTTGTTTTACTAAAACAATTTTTAAATGGGGTTATACAAGTCATATTTTTGAAAATAAATATTCATTAGAAAGATAAAAATATTTCCTACATCATTATATATTTTTTATAATTTTTAGACATTAAATAAATTAAATTATTTATGACACCATGATGATGCAGCGATGACCTCATTATTTAATGATTTAAATAGAATGAAAAGATAATGTAAAATCTAAGACCTACACATGTCAAAAAAAATATTGTATTGGTGGAGTTAGAACTATAATCACCTTATCCTAGAAATATATAATTTTGGGACCTTTTAAATCCGAAAGGAATTTTATAATAAAGTATCCTTTTGTACCTTTCCAAGAATGCCCCTCTTCTCCTCTTATAAAAGGCCCCCACCTCTACCACCTTACCCACACTGCCAAAGCCTTTGGCTCGTCCAAACCTGCCCATTTTTTCTCTAAACATCCCGATATAACTCTTAGAAGCCTCATGTTGGGCAGAAGTCTTCCCAAGGAAGCCTTTGATCTCAAATCAAAAAGAGTTACCCGTTTTAAAGGTTGTGTTTTCTCTTGTGTTCTTATGTTTTATTTTGCTTCTCTAACCCTCTAAACTCATTTTATTCCTTTATTTTGTAAAAAAAACAGTATCTTCAATATACTAGGATGTTTTTATAAGAAGTATTAGAGCTAAACTTACACACACCTACATCTAATGGTTATGGAACATACTGTTTCCATGGATGGTGAATTTCTGCCTCACGAAACGATGATTGTTCAATATTCTTTTACACCTTCAAAGGTGGCCATTAAGATGAAAATATATTTATATATGATATATAATATGTTTATGTTTTACTTAATCTTCAATATTTTTCATTTAGGGCATACCTTTAAGGTTTCCGTTATGGGTAAACGTGATATCTTCATTTTAGGAAGTGCGGACTACCACCCCCTCAAAGTGATTTGATTCGTTAATGCCATATGTGGGACGTATAAAGGATGTAATTAATGATATTATATATGATATTATAATTGAATTATTATATACCTTTATATAATTATGATTCCATTCCATAAAATACGAAATTAAAATGAAAGTAGCGTTCATGCGTACGTACGGCTTACCGTCTCCATGAACGGTGCATTTCATTTCATACCTCTAAACATTATGTAATATTATAAATGCATGTATATACTGGATATATATGATATATATTATATCCACATCATGAGTATAACTCTGGATATAATGGATAAATGAAAAACTTGTTATTATAAAGATTTTATTTTTGACTAGAGTACCAATGATCGTTAAAACGACCGTTATTAACTTAAATAATTACATAGTGTTCATGACATGGTAATAAGTGATATAAAGGAATAATGAACTTGAAAAAGGTTCTTAAGAAATTATAAATTAACTCAAGTTTATTATTCAGGAGGTTAAAGAACGATCGAGTCAAGTCAGACCTGAGGTAAAGGAACTTCTTAACCCAATTTTCGTTCTTTGGGTTAATCTCCTAATTTCAAGTTATGTCATGATATTATTATGTCCTATCTTGTATTTGTATTTTATTTATGTGTACTTATAGTGAATACACATTATAGATCTATTTTATTTTAGAAATTATATTTGTATGGGACTTCATCTCAATCTCCATTCATTGAGGCATATTTTGTTTTATACACAACATTATTTTATACGGTGTACAAACCCCTTTGAATTTTTTGCTTATTCAAAAGGAACCTTTTTTAATACAAAGAATTTTACTAAATTACAAAAGGAATGTTTTTTTGTCATACTTATGTGGCGCCAATGACTTCTCCACCGCTGTGACCATTATTTGAGTTTCGGCTTCCTCTATAAGCCATACCTTTTTTTAAATAAAAAATAAATACCATGTTTTAATTTTCTTTTATTTCGGTATTGAAAATGGTTTTCATAATGTTTTTATTATATCAATTTGTTGTATTGATATCTAGTGATTGAAATGTGTAAATGTTATGTTTCCTTTATGTATGTTTTATATGATATGATTATGTTATGGTTCTTGGAAATTGTTATGAAGACGGGTGGTTCTGTGATAAACTAAGGGCAGGTGAGCCCGATATAGCTCTCCAATGCATTGGGTAATGCGAAGGAGTTAAACATTAATGTTTCTCCGAAGATATTTAAGGAATATATTGTGATGGGTATTCCAAACATAACTAATAGGGTTACTCCCTACATATGAATGTTATGAATGCCTCAAGTTACCTTTATGTATTATGATTTCTATAATTAATTCATGATTTGATGAGGTATGTTAAAGTTCTTATGTTTTATGGGTAAAGTATGATTTCATTCTTATTTATATATGTACTCATGTTTCCTTTCCATATTTTTATAACCCTTACTAATCTTTTTATGCTCATCCCATGTTTTTGAAATGTTTTTCACAGGTCAAGGGAATGGTACATGATATGATGAAAGTGTCAAGGAAGTGTCAAGAAAGAATCTATGTTTTATTTTAAATATGTTTCCATTGATGGGAAAAAATGAATACTATATTTTATTGTAACTACTTTGTTTAAATGTGGGATGTAATACAAGTTTTATGATCTAATTATCTAAAACTCTAAACCTAAAAATATCCTCTCTGTGTATTCTTGAAATATCTAAAGTTTAAGTAATGTTTAAGGCTGGGGCCTTATAGTGATTCAACATCATATGGTGTCTTACTCACAATAGAGTGCCCACTAAACTTTACCTTCAATCTTTTGGCATCCAACTCTACTCTAAATGAAAAATTTGTAATCAACATAGGGAAGATTCTAACCATATATTTCTCTCTTTCGATACTGCCTCTACTCTTTGGAACTATATTCTTGAAATTTTTGACTGCAGATGGTTGAAGCCTAATTCTATCAAAGATCAAATTTAAAAATGTGCAGAAATAGATGGCTCTCAAAAAATCAGGAACCTCTTTTATGATGCGGTTGCTGAGCTCCACCATGTGATTTGGTATGATCAGAATGCAATTATTCTTAATAATTAGTCATTCAATCAAAATGCAGGTCGGATAGCGATTCTAATTTCCATAAAAGAAGCAGCCTTGATTTAAAAGGGAGGTTTCCAAAACACCATGCATGACATTGTGATCCTGAGGCGTCTCTGGATTAATGGAAATTTTTGTCAGACGCATTTTACAATGGAGGTGTTCTAGAGAGCCCCCCTGCCATGATGGATCAAGATCAATATCGATTGTGCCTCCAAGAAAAATTTGGGACCTGCAAAGTGTGGTGCTATCTATTGAAATCACCACAGCCAGATCCTTGTACGCTTCATGGGAAAATGTGGCATTTCCAGCACCCTCAATGCTGAGATGTTGGGCTTGATTCATTCTATTACTATTTCCATATCCTTTGGTGGAAATAAAATTTTGATTGAAAGTGACACGATGACTATTGTCTAAGAAATTTGGAATGGAATAATCCACCTTTCATGGACAATTACAACACGCTGTATGGAACACTCCCATTCAATTTGTGATCATAAATATATCATCACACATGTTTATCAAGAAGAAAAAACAGTTTCAGATGGTCTGTCCAACATGGGAGTTAATAAAGACATTACTTGGTTAGAAGTCCTTCCCATTTCTCTTCTTTACTTTCATGAAAACGATTGTAATATGATCCCATATTATAGACTTGTATAGTATTTCTTTTGTAATAATATTTATGCTTTGGTCATTTTCGACCAAGGCATCACCTTTAAAAAAATAGTTATCTATGATGTCACTACTCCTATCCCATGATGCTCATGTCAAACTCAACTTACCTGAACATCTAATTATCCCTTGTAAATATAATAACCATCATTGGGTGATGTGAAATGCACACTATGATAATAAAAAAGTAAGACGATCTTGATAAGGAACTGCTTGGTGCATCCTAATAATTATATCAAAACCTATCATCATGAGGATGAAGAGGTTCCATATGAAACAATTCCTTCTAATCTCAAGGGTACACTCATTTCATTGGCTTAAATTCTCTAAATTCACTCCCATTGGAGTATCAATAGTCATCACTCCATATAAATAATATGTTTGATGCCCAAGACATTCCATGTTGAAAACTGATATAATATATTGTGAGGCATCTTTATAAATTAAAGAATACACTAAAATCAAGGATACTCAAATCATATATTGAACTATATATATACTATAACACCACTCCGTAGGTTTAGTCCATAATTCATGTATCTTTTTAAATCTATGAACTTTATCTACAACTTGACAACCCTAAGTGGATCTACCCTACTAGAACTGTATATCCCATGTTTAGATCCCTTATCCATGACCACCTCCTTATAGTAACATGTTAGTATGTGTAATGATTCCATCCTGATATATAGTTATACATACCAATATAGAACATGGATTAACTGAAGGTCCTCTCTTAAAGAAAACATGAGGAATGGTTTGAAAAAACTACTGAATATATCCCCATCATTCCATATGACTGACACTCAACATGATCTTTAGTACATTGTGGATTTTTGTGTCCTGGCCTAACATATTAGGGTAATATCACATGGATATATAAGCTAACAATCTAACTACTGCTTCACCCATGAGGAAGCTCCAAATGATGTTTCTTGCTTCAAAAATAACTACTTACTTGTGGATGTACTAAAACATTGTGACCCACACCATTATCTTCTCTCATGTTATTCTTGGTGATGAGTGATTGGTTCACTATCTCAATAATGGTCATCAAATGAAACACATTCAAAAAATATCTGATGGAATACATGACCAAATCCTCAAATTCCCTATCCTAGGAAAACTCATCACTAATGATAGTAGGGAATAAAAAATTTAATCTCTATGAAATGAGAGTATTAATCCATAATAAATATCGTTCTCATCTCCAGGTGTATAAACTTCCTATCTAGGTCATCCCACAATGTCTCCAGAAGGAAATAATAATACAATATTTTTGGATAATTCCTCTAAATAATTTTCACATTATTATCATCTTCAGTAATAATGACCCACCTTCTCTTAAATGAATCTAAATGAATATATGATTCAAGATTAACCCTCCTTTTTAGAGGAATATAATGATTCCTGAATATAGATAACATGGACTCTAGCAGCAACTCAACATCCTGGGGATTACCTTTCCCTTAAAAGGCAAGAGGATGCTACTGCTGGAATTTATTGGTAAACACTACCATAAATGAGTTAGGTCATGTGGACTCCTTTATATACCAAACTAGTTATAAGAATCCCAATAAAAATTAATCATCAACTCCCGGATCAAAAATAGTAAGGAGGGACCATGGGCGGCACTACCAGAAGAAATAAAAGATGTTCAGGGCCAACCACCTGGGGATCATGGTTTTTGACACCCTCTTTTCATATAAATCGATGTATTGATGGTGTAATATCTCTGTTGTTAGAAAACACAAATCAAAATAAGATTTTATAATAGAACAGATCACCGTTATTGTAATAGTATATGCACAAGCCTTCAACAATGAAATCCATGCCACATTTACTACTCTTAATTCTAGGTCAATGAGTTTCAGAATATCATAATAGGCCAAAATAGATAATCTCAAGTACCCACTAATATAGTCGAGTTAGAGGAAAGTTCATTATTTCATGTCAAATGTACTAGTATTCAATGTTTTAATTTCATGTTATATATGAATGAAAGATTTTGGTTGCAATTGATAACCCCATTTAATTAATACCATTTCATTTAAAATATAAAATTCAACAGTTTCATGTATATACATATCATAGTTTAGTTAGATGATTTAGCAGTCCCACATTATAAATTTTTTACATTACATGTTACCATTGGTAAACCATGTAACTAAAACTAGACCTATTATTCCCAATATAAGGATGTAATAAAAGATTTATAAATTAATTTGACTAGATTAATCACCATTCAAAATTTTAATAGTTACATGATTTATAAGTCAAATTTGGTAGTACATTAATCAAAATAGACTAATGTTTCATCTCATGTAAAAATGGTTACAAAGAAAAAACTTGTTAAATTTTATTAACTGAGGATCCTCCCTCATGAAATATGGTAAAACATCATTTCAGTTGAGGAAGACACTATAATAACAAGTTACTTACTTATTACCCATTATGAAATGTTATTCAAATTTAAATAATCTTACTCACAGAACAAACAATATGTTTCAAAAAATTATCAGAAGAAAATATATGTGGGATGAAACATCCATGAAAAGTATCATCACATTCCTATAATGAGTCATGATAATATACCTTCTTTCATAATTTGTCCATGGGTAACAGAAAATTCAGAATGATAATAAATTCCACCAATCATGTGCATTACCGAAAAGTGAAATCAGTACAACTATAATAAGAACAAACTAGAATATCATATACCATTATAAGAATCTTGGACTATTTCATGTACGTTGGTAAGATACTAGTAGGCACATCCTCATTACCAAATATTTATACCTTATAGTCTCTAATCTACCAACTAAAAATAGAACAACGAAAAGTAAAATGATATCTAATACCACTACGTAACATATTCAAAACAGATTACTCAAATTTAATTGAACCTGGTTGTCCACATGGACTCATGTTCACCTCCCTATATGCCAGAGGCTATCAACTAGAAGAAAGGGTCTATAATGGTATGGATGAGAGACTATACCCTCTTTTTTATCATGGAATAAAATGGTGATATACACATAATATAATAGCAAACAAAATTCATTAAACAACATAAATATTAAGCATTGATATATAATAATAAAACATGTATAACGATTAAGAAGAATAGCATCCAAAATTCAATACAAAATAATTTCATGTATGAATGATAAACAAAATGGTAATAGAGAGAAATAGATCTATAGGAATATAAAAAACTATATAAAAAATGAAAAATATCTCAAATTTATCTCCAATAGTATCATGATCATAACCACATTCTCTACTATCATATTCCATCCATGTATTGACTATCAACAATCTATAACTAGCTACTTTTCTTTGCCCCTACCCATTTCTAGGATTTTTATTAGGGTACCAATCGGTGGCCCAAATAGTGCCCCAAAAAAATTAATTAGGCCACCAAAAATGATGTGTAACATAATCCAATCTATGAATATACAATAGGTAGTATGATAGTAGTAATCAATGTAATGTAATAAATAAATAAGCCACATTTTTACGGGTTCATCATTGGAAACTCAACCAATTATTCCTTCTTCAACCTAACATGGAATTTATCTAAAGAGATACATTTAGAATTTATATTTCTAAGGCTATGAACCATGGTATACAACCAATATGTCATTGCATAATTATAGTTGTATACTTTTCTATAAGTTCCCATGGAAGTTAAGTGTCATAAGCTAGTGAAGTTCACATGGGTGCACAGTAGGAAATTCACCAAAAGTAGAATGTGCTAACCAAAACCTAAGATCGTGTTCCTAGTAGCCTCAAGGATATAAATGAAAGGATCCCAATGTTGTAACCAAATTTGTCATAATAACACAAAAAAAGAGAAAATCATCCAAGGCATAAATTTATTTAATTTCCTTAAATTTATATGAACCCTTGCTGGAAATCTAGGGAATTCACAATCTAAGATAAAGAATAAATCCAAGTGTGGTCACTCACTTGGAAAAGACATAAATGAATTGGTGGAATCCCATGAGTTCATCCAAGGAAAATCACAATGAGATTACAACTATTGACTAGGGAATGACTCAACGTTAAAACAATTCAACTTTTTTGGACATAATCAAGAAAAATAAAACTACTTATGAAGTATCCATAGTGATTAGAAGAAAAAATTTAATTTCCTCATTTTCATTACATGATTTATGATGTATTTACCATATAAATAGTAATTCAACCCCATAAATTTCCATTAATTTTTATTTTATTTGGGTATTTTCTACAGAAAAATAGAGATTACACTATAAAATCCCCCTGTATGGGGTCTTCTAGAGCCACCTATGAAAAAACGGTTTATGCTATAAATAAATAATTTACTACGTAAACCACTAATTCATAGCATATGTTTTTCTATACTCTGACACCTTATAAAACATATTTCCTTCTAAAAGTTCTAAAAAAGTCAATAAAAGAATACTTAATAATGTTTAATCCATCTATAGTGCCCAAAAGTTATAATTTGAGAACATTTTATTTTGACAACGTGTGTGACACACAACCCCAAGAGTGTAAGGGAATATAATATACTAAGACTATAAAATATTTTTACTATTTAAAATAAAATAAAACTATGAAATTATTTTCAATTATTTTTATACCAAGTTAGTATGTGTCAGACAAAATAATGAGTTTATTCATTGACATTCATTACACACAAGACTGACTTTAAAAAAACAAAAACATGTTATTAAAATATTATTATTTAGTATAATAAGATATATCCTAGTCATAAAATTTGTGGTTATGAATAGTATTAACTAATTATTATAATAAATATATATATACAATATCCAATAAAATTTTCTATCATTCGTCAAATGTATTTTATATTCATAAGATAAGAGAAAACCAAATATTATGCATAAAAAACATATATTTTTCTATTATAAATTTTACCACATTTAAATAGAGAACCTATTTTAAATATAAATTTTTGAAATTTTATAATTATTGTATATAAAAATAAATTTATTTTCTAAATATTAAAATAAAAATTAGTATAGGGTGAATTTTTCGTTATATTCTAAGAAGTTTCATTTTTTGATGAATAATGAAAAATATAGGATTTTAATTCAAAACTATTGTGATTTAGAATTTATTTACATTGATAAATTATATTTTAAATTTATTTTGAAATAAAATTATATGATTTATAAAAAAATCCAATTTTATTGATTGGAATCATTTTCGCAATGAAATTGGATATAAACCCATCTCAAACGTTTGAGCATTTTTACTTTAAATACCAGCTTTGTAATCCCGTCCATAAGATTAAATTTAAATTGACTTCTTCCAATGGTGTGATTTGAATTTGGAGTATCCTATTTAATATTTAAAATCATAATAATTTAGAATTTACAATAAGGTAAGCATATTTTTTACCAAAAATATCAGAGAATGTTTTTTGAATTAATTATAGAAATTAAGAGGAATTTTTCTTAACAAGGAACTAACCATTAAACATAAGGGAAAACATGACCTAGAAACTTATCCAAAATCCAATTGATAGAATTATTTCAATCATATAATACATTTTCATTAATGTTTTTCATTACTGGAAGAACAGGATCTGAGGGCGACATCTCAATATTGTTTACCTTTTTATATTTACAAAAATGACGCTCCTCCTCCACTATAAAAAGGACCTTACCCATCCCACTTATTCACAAATATAAATAAGGTTTTTCACAGAAGATCTGCCCATATAAGATCCAAAAATTCCTCCCCTAAACATGTAACCCAAACATTTTGAATCAATCCGTTCAAATTACTCTGGTGAAAACAAAAAGGAGTTGCCTGAAAAAAAGAGGCAACCTTCATAAACAATAACAATAGTATTATTTCATTCTCCAATCCTTCATTTATGATTATAATATGATTCAATAATTACCTAACCATCATAAATATCTTTATATTTTTTAATTGTAATTTTTCAACCTACATTATCACACACTTCAATGTAATGGGAAAAGAACTTACCGTTCATGTGAATGATAGACCACCACCTCGTGAAAGGACGATTGTTTGTTCTTCCTTTACCACCTATCATGGAATAAATTATGAAGGAAAATATGTTTATATATCATATATATGATATTTATAATTAGTTAATTATTATTTATTTTTTATATAACACATACCATTATGATTACCTTTTTTAAATAGAATTACATCGATTGTGGACGCGGGGACAACCGCCTCATCAAAGTGTTGTGATTCTTTCACACTATACATGGTAAGGATGGTTTTAATAAACATATGTGAAATATATAAAATATATGTGATACTAAAATTCCAATATACATATATATCATTTACCTTTAATCTTTCTAAATATGGCATGAAAATATAAGTAACATTTGGGCGTACATATGACCTATCGTCCCCATGAACGGTGTAATTTATTTCCTATATCCAAATATTTGATATTTTCTAAGTACGCATATACTGAATATATATTATAATTAAATCTTTTTTTACATTTTGGAGATGTGGAAACCAATATCTAATTAATAGGAAAAAAATTAACTAGTCAATACATACTCGAAAAAACATGATAATTAACACCTGAAATAGTGAAAATAATGAAAGATTATTAACGAACATGTTATAAGATATCATATGAATAAAATGTAATATATTATAAATATAATATTGGTTCTATTATAAGTTTATAAAATTATTTAAAATAGAATACAATAGGTTAATAGAAATTCACTTGACAAGGGAACACAAGGTAATGTATTTTCATGTCACTTTTTATATTCGTGAGATAAATTTCATATTCAAAACTTAAATCTTTTAGGTGGTTAATATACATTCAATTTTGATATATTATATCATTTTTTTTTATCTTTTTGGTATTTTTATAGGAAATTTAAATTCTGTCTTGTATGTTAATTTTAGTTAAAAGATAACATGTGTTAAATAATTTCAAAACAAGATTCCTTTCCATTACGCTATATTACCTCCCTATATTCGTTAATATTATAATATTATTAATGTAATAATTTTTTACGACAATGTTTTGTATTCACCCCTATTTTATGTTGATATAAATTTAACATACATATTCTATTCATTTATTGATTCTCACATCAACATTATGGTCTTTTAAAGGGTTTACATCAGAATATCATTTTGTTCTTGATTGTTTACACATGAATTTCCATCAGAGGTAATCATTAACTAACTATTTAATAAATATGTTATTATTATTTTCCTTTGATTATTCATGACATTTTGGAAGTAATATTTTAATTTCTTCACTCTTTTGTACTCAAAATGTTATATTGAATATTTTTAAGAAAACCCAACATCATTTCTCTTTTTAGTTGAAGAAACTATTTTCTTCTTAAATCCCTATTTTGAAATTTTTTCTGAATATATTTTTACCCTTTCAATAGAATATTAAAGAAATATTTTCACTTTATTTATTTTATTAATTTCTTCAATGGAATATTCTAACCACTTTACAAATATGTAACTCTTATAAACATTTACCTTGCCAAAAGAATGTTCATTTTACCTTGTCCATCATGTTCAAAATTACCAGTTATCATTTATTTAAAGCATCATTTGTATGTTTAAAGGATAAATTTTAAACAAAATCTCTTCATAATGATATTTTCAATGATAGTAATTTTGAAGATTTTTTTAGAATGAAAATTATATTTTACTCAAGAATTTTTTTAAAAGATCTTCTTATAATATTTTCATTCATCAACAACAACAACCCATTATTTTTATACCACATGGATATATTGTATTGATGCTATCTTAATTATTCTTCTTAACAGATATTGATATCTTTTACCATGGGTAGAATTTACATTCAATCCCATCATTCATTTTAGTCACCTTGAAATATTTAATTTCTTATGGTCATTGAACATTGAGTTTCACTTAATTATACACATCATTTATTAGGGATTTTTTATTTCCCAAAACATATATCATTTTTACATGTGATTTATATATTGATAGTTATTTTATTTTCAAAAAATATAATGATAAATTTGTATCCATTATTAAATATATATATTTGATACATCCAACAGTTTCATAATTAAATTGATTATTTCACTATATAATTAATTATTTGATATGAACTATATTGGTTTGTGTCTAGGTAACAAAATCCCTACAGTTGGGGATAGGTTAATGAAAGCCCTGCTATTTTAGGAAGATTTAATTTGATCACATTGATGCATCAATAGTGTCATGAGATGATATTAGGTTTAAAAAACCTTCATGTTTTTTACTAGAATAATAAACAAGATTCTACCAACAGATTTTAACCGTATCATGAAAGGTATTGATGGTAAAGGTTTTCATGTTCCTCAAATATTTTAAGAACCTGGTTCTTCGTTGATGCAAAAATATCATTTTTTTTTTCAATAAAAACATAGTTTATTTTATTAAATATGGCCTAATGTGAGTGTCGTTCGAGGTCACAGATGTATTTGGGCTGTTTAGGGATGATTTGGACTATATAGGCCATGTTTTGAGTGAAAAGAGGAGGCTAATGGGTTAGCTCAAACTTGGAATCGAGGTTTGAATTTTTAACAGATAATAACAGAAGAATTTCACAATGTTTATGCATAGTTATTAAACCATACAAAGTAACCATGTGGTGACCCCTTCCTCTAATAGTATACCATGCGACCAGGAACACAATTTGAAAAACCATGCAACTAAACTGTGCGGTATAGTATATTTAGATAGAATGACGATTTTCCCCTGAAATGTTTTATAACATAAAAAATTTTCTCCTTAATTACATATCAAATGAAAACCATAGGATCTCTACACATTGAGCATATTCTCGGAATTCATATTCCTTCCTTGTCCAAACACCGATTTGAATGTGGGTCATCTCAGTTAATTTATCACGTTGAGTTGTTCATTCATTTTTTGTAATTTTCATTTTTTACGCCTACCAAATTCACTATTTGGATTTAGGCACATATTCCCAAATATCACATTCTTATTCCATTATTCATATTTCCTCTAATCTTTTTATAATCATATCTTGATACTGGATGATGTATCAAGAACAGACCTATGGTAGGCGGTCATCTTATTTTTGTTAAAATTTACATCATTTATATGTGTCAGGGTTCCATATGAACAATTTCCTAACACCACCTAATTTGATTTTAAATCCTATGATTGATAAGTATGACCTAATGAATTAACAAGAACATTTTAGTATGTTTATAGGTTGTAAATCATGAATCTAAATCACCTCATGTGTGAGTTGTTCCTGATATAACCATCGGATTCCTTCTTCCCCTTATCATGGGATGTCTCTTATGAAATTGTATATTCCTCAGCTGTTAAATTTATTAGAAAGTAAATTGGATAATTGAATGGGGAAGGAGGGATCTTCCCACATTTCATGCTATACACATGGCCTTTAAAGCATCAGATTCTTAATTAGTTGAATTTAACACATTATTTATTAATGCCTATGTTATGAAATTGATTGACTAATCTTCAATTACTCTTTATAATTTTTTATTCATATGAGATATAATGAAAATATTCATTGTGATAGCTTACTATGATTCTAATGATTGTTTTGTTAAAATTATCCATGTTTGTATTTGAACGAAATCCTTTTATCTTGGCCTTGTTTTGCAAGATCCCTATTAAGCTTGAATTCCATTATTTGATGTTATTCCCACATGAGTTAAATGATGTTAAAGATGTGAATTAGTTTTTTATGAATTTGATTATTGTTACATGAAATATGACCATCTGAGTATGTTATTGGTCAAGCCCTTTGATATTGGACACGTTTTGATACACATTCTGAGGATATCTTATTTAAGGATTATATTGGTTTTCACTGTGGAATGTCAAAAGAATGTTTAATTTATAGAATTTGTTAAATTATAAATAGCCTGGAGTGATACATGTATTAAACCTAGAGTTATAATGTGGATATATGTGAATATTGAAATTTATACATTGAGTGATTCATGGATTCAACTTATAATTACATGGACAGACTAAAAGGTTAAAGTGATGATGTTGTGGGTGATATGTGGATTCACATTATAATGCCATGGATGGACTCGTTGGTTGGGATCTTAATTATGGCATGGGTGATATGTGGATCCAAGTAAGGGATTATAGGGATAGACTCATTGAGGTTAGCCTTATAGGTCTAGGGATAATTGGAATCCAACATATTACACGGGACAGACTCATATGGAATGGACATTATACCACTTTTAGAGAAAAACAGGGGTTCTTGAGAGGCTACCCATAGATGGGATCATAGGGTGTAGGTTGATTATACCTGTAGTGATAACTGAATTCCATAATAATAATTTTAGTAATTGGCTTGGGAAAAAAATAAATTAGTATAAATGAAATGACCAGTGATGCAACTCTAAGCCAAACACACGATTGGAGTCGGTCTTAACTTTTATTGTTTATGTGGCCATCTGAGGCATCTGTTGTACGTACATTTACGTGGGTGATACCTTGATTTTTCATGATCTAATGACATAAAATTTCAATGTAATTTGAATTTTAAAATTAATATGAATTAAATGTAATTGATATTAAATGAGTACCTTCACAGAAAGGATGGTTACTTTTGAGTTTTCCTTGCTTACTTCTTTACCCATTCCATACTACCTACTATAAATATTCACTGACTGATTAGAATAAACCTTGGGTTTATGCATACTAATATTATATCTCACACCTTGTTTAGGTCATCTTTTTGTACCCATATATATTACATTACTACATGTAATGATAAGGTAAATCTCCCTCAACAAGTAATTTATTTTCTTCTTAGGAGTAGGAGAGTATATGACCAAGATGAGGCTAGCGATGCTACATGGATTCTTTATTCCTTTTTGTACATTTGGGGACATGTATTATATATGAATGTTGGGTAACTATTTTGGATGTTTTATTTAAAACAGGTTTCATGTATTATCATCATGTATATGATATGACTGTGGAATTTATTTACACTAGGTTTCTTCCACCATTACATTAATTATATGGTTTACTACTTCCACTACTTGTATCTATTTTTTATATTTCACTATGATATACTTTGGTAATGTGGTAATAGTATCTGTCATAACTCACTTAGAAATTCATAGTTTTTCGTTAGCCTTATAAATAATTTGTGATGCGCTTGAGACCATGCAACCCACCGAGATCGGGGCACCCTTCAGTGGAATCCAGGTCCGTGTCGTTATTAGGAAGTATCATAGTTGTTTTTTTTTCATTTCTGATTTTTTTACAATTTTGTGACAAAATATAGGGATATTAAATAATAAGAATTTGGTAATGAGATGTTATTGGATGTATCTGACATACATATAGGAAAAAAACAAACTAAATTGAATTGAATTTTGGTTTTCTATATTTTTACTATTATAGTTGATTCGATTCCATAGTGGTGTGCTACACATTATTTAGGATTATATTGTTGATATGAATTTTTGTTTTATTATATTTCAATACAATGAGATGTGGGTATTCCATCTCTATCATCATATTTTGAACTTACGAGATTTCACATTCCATGAATTATGACATTCCATTTAGGATTATTTATTGATTTCATTCTATTGGGATAGATGTCATGATAGATATGCATGTTGTCGTAATAGGTATATTTGGATATGTTAGGGTATGGAATGGATAGAATCCATTAATTTCTCCTTAAGTATTATGGCCCCCCATGGATTATAATTTTGGAGATCTTGTTTCAACCATAATGTAAAATTTGTTTTAATTTTTCATAGGTGGACGTCATGCATTGATCCATAGGGACTATGAGGAGGCATGGATAAGAATTTTGGGTACCTTTTTTACCCTTCAAAAAGGGATGTGATAAAAATTAAATGATTATCAATTCACTGAATGAGAATGTGAACACAGTTTACATTCAAATAAATATGAAAACAAGAGAAACTGAAATGGATTATGGTAGAAAACCAGACCAGACCTTAGTATTCAGATTTTGTTAGTGTCTCTAGCTTATATGTGATATGTATAACAACTAAACCTTAATCATGAAACTATAATAGAGGTGTGTTCATACAGTATGGGTGGTACATGTCATTTATCTGTATTTTCACTTCAGAGCTCTGAACATTGATAATGATCATAAACTGAGGTTTGTGTTTGGCATTGTAGAGTTATGCTACCCTAACGACCTCCCATTGAATTCCAAGAGGGTGGCGATGACCTCACTATATAGATGATGGGTTGTGGGATACAAGTGAATCACATAGTTATTTTTTCTATGGAACCAGTTGTAGAACGAGATGTAGGTTCTAAAGCATAGTTTTGTGAAAACATTACATGCTTCATGAAGACATTTCAGTGAGCACCATAGCCTTCAATATCTATGATTGTGTTGACGCAAGTGTTCAAATAGAAGAATATGCCCATTTTTTGGGAGGGGGGTGGAGGACCATAATCATTAGAGTCAAGGATATATATCATTATATATATCACTAAACATATTTGAGATGCCTCCTGAGAATAGGTTCAATCTTGATACATATATGATACATGTCTCCACTAAGAGATGGTTCAATGTAATATATAAAATGAAACTCAATAAAGAGGTTTCCTTGAGGAATTTTTATAGGATATTCTATGAATATTTCTATCCCAAGACATTTATGGATGATAAATCCCATGTTTTTATGCATATAGAGTAGGGAAGACTATCAGTTATGGATTATTCGGTCTATTTTACTGATATCTAGAATATAACACCTATTCTGATGGGTGAAGATCTGTATAAAGCTAGGAAATTTGTGGATGGACTCAAGTATGAAATCATGTAACTGGTAAATGTATTCCAGCTTACTATTGTACCTAGGATAGTGAATTAGTCACTTATCACATAGCATAACCTGAGGGAATTTGGAAGTGCGTGTTAGGGCAGTTTGGTGCCTAGATATGGCACTACATCGATGAAGAGTAGGATGTGTTGTGTAGAGCTTCCATGTGATGATACAAGTGGTCAAAACGACTCTTAATGTATCCAAGTGATGTAACGCCCCGACCCGAGTTACCTAGAGTCGGTGCATTATTACATAACATTGGCATGATCACAAGAAATATCAAATATCGAAATACCGATTGGTTTAGTAGCCTTGGAAACACTAGATATATTCATAAGGTTTACATTACATCATAAAATGAAAACTACAACAACATAGTCTCCATAGTCCACACTCTTATCCCCTCACACTATCCCTGTAGGTCATTTATAAATTACTTCTTCACATCCTGGAAAAAATAAAACATAGAAAAGGGGTGAGCTCTAATGCCCAGTAAGGATAACAATATAGAGGAAACTTTCATAAATAAGAATAAACATTTAAGGAAATGTATAACTAGAACAAAGGCCTTTTACACTTGAACTTCAACATAGTATGACAAAAGTAAAATGAAATAATGCCATTTACTTATTAACATGGATATTATAATAATCGAATAATCACATGAAATATCAATAAACACTTTCATAATGATGGAATGCATAATTCCAGACAATCATAACCACATAGACAAGGCCTCGTGCCAAGACTACAAATAAGATTTTGTCAGGGCCTTATGCCAAGACACTAGTTTGTCTCATGAGTCATACCGATGCATCGAGGAGCTATATCGGGCTCCACCCGTCACTTACTACGTCCAATTCATTCCTATATGAAAAGGTTTAAACATAACATAAACATTCATATTAAAACTAGTATATGAAATGTCAATACTTTCTCCATAAACCATGAATGGTATAAAAATAACACATCCATAGTAAAACATATAACAAAACCTTCAATACAATACAAAATATTGTATCATATTAAATCAACATCAAATAAACTTAAAATCCATCAAAGGATGTTGAGATAAATGAAAATCAAAACTATTTGAGGGAAATATCTCTTTTCTTGAAATCATTGAAAAGTCACACATTTATAAATGAAGTAATTTAAAAGAGGTTTTTGAATCAAAGTGTCCCATACCACTTTGAAACTTTTGAAAAGAAATATCATTTCAAAACATTCATTTCCATATAAATAAATACTTAAAATCATTTTGAAAACATGGACATTAATTAAATGATTTAGAAAGATAAATCTTTAAAACATTTAAAATTATGATCTTGATAAAGAGTACCTTTCACAAATTCTTAAAATATTCATTTTGAAATCATTTAAAAGTCAAATAATTATAATATAAAACATTTACAATGAAAATATTCTTATAATATTCTAAGGGAAGCTTTGAAGATTTTATAATGGTGATAAATAGCTGCACCTGCCGTATAAGTTAAAAAAAAGTCAATCTTACCTTAAATTTGTCGAAAATGTTAAAAGTACCTTGTTTGGAAAACGATGGAAAGATTCCTTTCAAAACACATAAGTGTATAAATGACATTAACCCATTGTCTAGTAAATAGTAAAAATAAATTTAAAAACATTTTTAAGGAACATGGATGTGGATGATAAAGTGATCCTAGTAGATAATTGTGTATAAACAACCTCGGATAATGAAGAGATTGTGAAATAAACCCTTACCTTGTATCTTTCCTTGGTTGAGGGTAGGTTAACCTCCTGTATAATGGTGAAATAATTGTTATTAAATATTACAAGAATCATATATATTAATATGATATCATATATGATCTTTTAACATTTCATTGTTAATAATATCTTAGTATTATCGTCGTTTCGGGTGTTAACTTACTCGTTTTTCTTTTATATGTTTTGTTATGTAAGTCATGTTTGTAATGGTTAGGTTGTATCTTTTTCATATCTAGAATGATATAAAGTCCTTAAACATTATTTTTATATCATCAAATGATAATTATATTTGAATGGATATGATGGATAATGAATCTCATCGCGTTCGTGGAGACGGTAGTCCGTACGTACGCAAGAGTGAAAATATCATTCTCTTGATATTAAAATAAT
Organism: Viscum album; assembly: GCA_963277665.1. Lineage (NCBI taxonomy): Eukaryota > Viridiplantae > Streptophyta > Magnoliopsida > Santalales > Viscaceae > Viscum > Viscum album. Next base: position 51,150,103 of record OY728138.1, on the reverse strand, counting down.
ATATAATTGGATGGTATATCATATATACATAATCTTTATCATGTTATATTTATTATTTACATGAATTAAAAATAATTATTATACCCATTCAAATAATAATATATTGAATAACAATTACACCATGATGTGGAGACGGTAAGTCGTACGTACGCACGTATGGTGAAATGTTATTCAAAGGGTGGATAGAATAATGAATATGGTTGTACCATAATTATAAAAAAATCACAGTATATATAAGATACTGGAGTTATTATTTTAGAATTCTAACAACAAAGAATGAAGAAGTGGAAGAAGAAAAGAACATGAAAAGGGTGGTAAAATCATTAACTCTTCTTCGGGTTCTTCCTTTTGATTTGATCAAAAGGGCTCTTTAGGCTGGATTTCTGATCAAACTAAGACATCTAGGTTGTAGTGAGGGAAGTTGGGAGAGTATTTGGGCAGAGTTTGGCCGAACCAAAAGGCTTTTAAGGTGTTATGTAATGATAAGGGGGAGTTCCCTTTTATAAGAGGGGTGAGGGGTATCTTTGGAAAAGCTAGAAATATTAATTTATAATAAATTTATATTCGGTTTCAAATGGCTCAAAAGTTTATTATTCAAAGGTTAAGGTGGGGATAGGTCGAAAAAAATTCAACCAATAGAATTTAGACAGGTTTGTATTACTATATTAACCATATATTTTAGTTTTAACTCTTAGTTAATTAGTTTGACATTTACCATGTCACTTTGTATTTTTATATTATATAGTTAATAAAAATACTATATACATCCAAGAGATCCCCAATTGGTCCATTAATGATACATCTATCCTTATATAAGTCACTTGGCCGAACCTTATATTTTTAGAAATTTATTATCAATTAATAATATAATATTTGTTTTAAAAACTCTTTTACGTCAATTTTGACACTATTCAATAGTTGATTTTTGTGAAACTTATAACAGAATGATTACTTCTAAAAAAGTCCATTAAATCAATCCTAATATGTCCTATTATCCTAGAAAATTAGTTTAATTCATTGAAAGTCTCAAATTATATTTATTTGGGTATTTATAATATCAATTATTTTAATTTTTCACTATTATGGTAATTACTGCATCATCATTTTGTCGTAAATAAATTAAATTATTTAATGTCTAAAAATTATAAATAAAATATCATTATGTAGGAAATATTTTTATCTTTCTAATTAATATTCACAATCGAATTTATCTTATGTATAACCCTATATTAAAAATGTTTTTGTAAATAAACATTGATTTTAACTCTTTTACCTCTTCTTTGAATTAAATAATAATAAATGTCCTAATCTAATCCATGTGGATCTAAATGATAATATTTTATTCCTACGGTTGTTTATGTTCGAGATACACTTTTCCAATAGGATTAGGACATGTGTTAGGGTAATATTAATATCATTTCTACCCTTAATTACCCTATTTACTTTTAACCGTGGTAAATAAAAGTTAAAAGTTACTATTCACCAAAAATTATTTTCATCTCATTGAACCACATTTTACTTCTTGATATTAACCGTGTCTATCGGATTTTTGAAATTCCATTCACAGAAGGGGTAAAATTATGTTTTATGAAAAATTCAGTTTTTTTAACTACCACTTAGTAGTTTCACTATTCATAAAAAATTGAAGTTTTTCAGAACAATGCCAATATTTCACCCTAAGATATAATTGATATTCTGAATTCAAAAATGATGTCTATTTTACAAAATTCCAAACATATAAGTTTCATTAATTAATTTTCGATGTCACAACAAATAGCGTGTTTTGAAGAAAAATATATATCAAAAGATTGACAATTGTTTAGGCCCAATTTCAAAGTGAAATTAATTCTAATGATACCATTGGATAAAATGGTAAAAATATATTCTAATTATACTTTAAAACCACTAAAATTCATAAATTATCACTATTAATTATTTTGAATAAAAAGTTGTTTTTAATTAAAATTTAGTAATTTTCACTATTCATCAAAATATTAAAGTTATCCGAAAAGTACCAAAATTTCACCCCAGACTAATTTTGATATTCCGAATCCAAAAATGAAGTCCATTTTGAGGGATAGAATTTATAAAATTTCAAAAAGTAGGTATTACTATTCATAACGGCTAGTTTGGTAAGTCATGGTGCGCTTTAACTTGGTGTTGTGTGTAGTGCAAGTTATTGAATTATTTGAAGAAATAACACACTATGAAATCTTGGGGTGTTACATTATCCCCTCCTTCAATAAATTGAGTTCTCGAAATTTGAAATTGTTCTTCTAAAATAAAGGGTTGAAAATAAAAAATATATTTTTGGGAAAACCCACATCGGAAATTGGGTTACTAAAATTTATTCTTAATATGAGGAAAAGAGAAATGAAAGGGTCACCACCAAATTATGATCTCTATTAGGAGAACATTGGAGGAAATTAGAGACATATAATTGGAGGAAAAACTTAAATATTTATAGGTAGTGATTGAGGTCATCAATCACAAACATGTTTAAAATTGAGGTCCCTAAATTCATCAATCTATGATGATTTGAAATACCATCGGTTCAACAAAACATAGGGTATTAGGATAACCAATTTTTGGTTTTAGTATTCGTTAAATTATAAGAATTAATTTCTTCATAGAATAAGAGAAGAAGAAAAAATATATTCTTGACAAGTAGAGTTCCATCCTTTAACTAATTTCTACCACATACTCATCTTTTACTCTAAAAGACAACAGAACTTAAAAGTAATATTCTATTTATCCTATTCGTATAGGGTTAAAAAAATGAATTTATAATTCATCTATCAGAACCAAAAAAAGGACATTATTCAATCCAGGACATCACGTGGGTCAGTGGTAGGCGATACACCCTTGTCGCCCTTCGGTTGTGGGTTCAAGTTTCGCAGCCTTGCCGGACGCGACAGGTTGCCGCCCGACCTCCGGGTTGTCCTTTTATGGTAATCCAAAATAATCCAAACTAGAACTATCCAAAATACTTTAGTCCGAAATTTATAATGATGGTAAACACAATAAAGATCCTTTTTTCCACGTAATAACATGTGCACACCTTCATCATGTATACCTTTAAAACACTGCAACATCCTGAATTACCATAAAACCTTATTGATTACATTCATGATCCCTTATTCCTTAAAGAATAATATATATACTCCTTCATTCCAAAAATGTTTTAAACCCCAACAATGATGGAATATACAAATCATTAATCAGTTTCAAGGTAGTCAAGAATATCCAATATAATTTATCCAAAACAATCAGGTATTTTTCCAAAATCACTACCTCGGTATCAGAACTATATTCTGGTTTATCATTCTCTCAGCCATATATTTTACAAAAATTTATCCTGCTATCGAGTCACTTTTCTTTGTTCCACACAATCTAACGTCCTTAATGAAATAGTACTGCAGTACAATCTTTATATACTCCATAATTATTATAACAAGTACATTGTTGATACAACAATCAATTGACATAATCAACATTAGAACTCTAATCATTCCACTTCATCTGTGGTAGTATCATAACTTGATTATTATCCAATAGCATCATTTGCGGGATATTCTGATGACTGGGACATAGGTTTGCGTAGTGTCCAAACTCTTTGGAAATAAAGCATTGTACATTTGAAACCATTTTCTTACCCTTGCAGTCACGTACTTTGTGCCATTTTCCTCCACACTTATAACAAAATCCCTTTCCTTTCAGGCAAGTTCCAGGTTGTTTCTTCCCACAGTTATCACATATGGGAAAATTCTTCTTTTCCCTCTTCCCTTTTCCCATATTTCTCTCATCCATCCTTTTCTTCTATTTCTTCCCTTCAAAGCCATAGGACTCAGTAAAATATCTACTTATCTTATCAACAAATGATATTATTTCATCATATGATGATAATACATGGGAGACTATTTCTCGTATAAATTCCGGCTTAAGAACATGAAAGATATGATCCTTCTTTCTCTTTGGATCATGTGCATTGCTGGAGTTCTCATTCCTTCTATTGGGATCCATTTCTAAACAATGACATACACTAGATTAGTTTATGAATAAAAATACCTAATCCCAAACATGTAAAACACATAACATAAATTAAATAGTTTATGTATATAATCCATAATCATAAAAATGTCTCCTTTGAGGAAGTATATACTCATAAACCCTTCATAATGGTTTGTAAAGAAAATGAGAATTATCCTAACCATATCCCCCGGGAGTGTCGTAACCAAGAGTGCAGCAAGGCCCGTTGTCATGCACCAGTTCCCGTTCGAGTCCAGCTCAAAGCGGTGTTTTCGGGTTTTACCCCAAGGTACATCTGTGCCAGAGCCGCCTCTAACTGCTCGTATCCAGACAGGGATGTATTGCTCGGAAAACTCACAAAATCTCTACAATTACAAAATTCTAGGAAGTTCTTCTACACAAATCCTCAAAGTCATTCTCAAATCTATGTTCTCTAATTACAATTTATCTAAATCAAGCTTCAAAGGTTTGTACTAAACTTCCTATGATACCAACTGTAACACCCTGACCCCAGTTACATAGAGTCAGTGCATTATTACATAACATTGGCATGATCACAAGAAAGATCAAATCTAGAAAGACCGATCGGTTTAGTAGACTTGGAAACACTAGATATATTCATAAGGTTTACATTACATCATAAAATGAAAACTACAACAACATAGTCTCCATAGTCCAAACTCCTATCCCCTCACACTATCCCTGTAGGTCATTCATAAATTACTTCTTCACATCCTAGGAAAAATAAAACAGTGAAAAAGGGTGAGCTCAAATTCCCAGTAAGGATAACAATATAGTAGAAACTTTCATAAATAAGAATAAACATTTAAGGCAATGTATAACTAGAACAAAAGCCTTTTAAACTTGAACATCAAAATAGTATGGAAAAAGTAAAATTAAATAATTCCATTTACTTATTCACATGGATATTCTACTAATCAAATAATCACATGCAATATCAATAACCACTTTCATAATGATGGAATTCATAATGCCAGACTATCATAACCACATAGCCAATGCCTTGTGCCAAGACTACATATAAGATTTTGACAAGGCCTTGTGCCAAGACACTAGTTTGTCTCATGAGACCTACCGATGCATCGAGGAGCTATAACGGGCTCCACCCGTCACTTACTAAGTCCAATGCATTGCCATATGAAAAGGTTTAAACGTAACATAAACATTCGTATTAAAAATAGCATAAGAAATGTCATTACTTTCTCCATAAACCATGAATGGTATAAAAATAACACATCCACCATAAAACATTTCACGAAACCTTCAATACAATACAAAAGCGTGTATCATAGTAAATCAACTTCAAATAATCTTATAATCCATCAAAGTATGTTGACATAGATGAAAATCAAAACTATTTGAGAGAAATATCTCTTTTCTAGAAATCATTGAAAAGTCACACATTTATAAAGGAAGTAATTTAAAAGAGGTTTTTGAATCAAAGTGTCCCATACCACTTTGAAACTTTTGAGAAGAAATATCATTTCAAAAAATTCATGTCCATATAAATAAATCCAAAAAATCATTTTGAAAGCATGGACATTAATTTAATGATTTAGAAAGATAAATCTTTAAAACATTTAAAATTATGATCTTGATAAAGAGTACCTTTCACAAATTCATAAAATATTCATTTTGAAATCATTTAAAAGTCACATAATTATAAAATAAAACATTTACTTGGAAAATAATCTTATAATATTCTATGGGAAGCTTTGACGATTTTATAAAGGCGATAAATAGCCGCACCCGCCGTATAAGTTAAAAAAAGACATTCTTACCTTAAATTTGTCAGAATGGTTAAAAGTTCCTTGTTTGGAAAATGACAGAAAGATTCCTTTCAAAACACATAAGTGTATAAATGACTTTAACTCATTTTCTAGTAAATAGTAAAAATGTTTTTAAATACATTTTTAAGGAACATGGATGTGGATGATAAAAAGATCCCAGTAGATAATTGCGTATAAACAACCTCAGATAATGAAAAAAATTGTGAAATAAACCCTTACCTTGTACTTTTCCATGGTTGAGGGTAGGTTAACCTCCTGTATAATGGTGAAATAATTGGTATTAAATTATACATGAATCCTATATATTAATATGATATCATAAATGATCTTTTACTATTTATTTGTAAATAATATCTTAGTATTATCACCATTTCGGGTGTTAACATACTAGTTTTCTTTTATATGTTTTGTTACGTAAGCCATGTTTGTAAGGGTTAGGTTGTATCTTTTTCATATCCAGAATTATATCAAGTCCTTAAACATTATTTCTAAATCATCAAATGATAATTATACTTGGATGGATATGATGGATAATGAATCTCATCGCGTTCGTGGAGACGGTAGTCCGTACGTACGCAAGAGCGAAAATATCATTCTCTTGATATTAAAATAATATATAATTGGATGGTATATCATATATACAGAATCATAATCATGTTATATTTATTATTTACATGAATTAAAAATCATTATTATACTCATTCAAATAATAATATATTGAATAACAATTACACCACGACGTGGAGACGGTAAGTCGTACGTACGCACGTATGGTGACATGTTATTCAAAGGGTGGATAGAATACTGAATATGGTGGTACCATAATTATAATAACATCACAGTATATATAAGATACTGGAGTTATTATTTTAGAATGGTAACAACAACGAATGGAGAAGTGGAAGAAGAAAAGAACTTGAAAAAGGGTGGTGAAATCATTACCTCTTCTTCGGGTTCTTCTTTTTGATTTGATCAAAAGGGCTCCATAGGTTGGCTTTATGATCAATCTAAGACATCTAGGTTGTAGTGAGGGATGTTGGAAGAGTATTTGGGCAGAGTTTGGCCGAACCAAAAGTCTTTGAAGGTGTGAAGTAATGATAAGGGGGAGTGCCCTTTTATAAGAGTGGTGAGGGGAACCTTTGGAAAAGCTAGAAATATTAATTTGTAATAAATTTATATTCGGTTTCTAATTGCTCCAAAGTGGATTATTCAAAGCTTAAGGTGGGGATAGGTCTAAAACCATTCAACCTATAGATTTTAGACAGGTTTGGGTTACTATATTAACCTTATCTTTTAATTTTAACTCTTTGTTAATTAGTTTGACATTTACCATGTCACTTTGTATATTTATATTATATAGTTAATAACCATACTATATACATCCAAGAGACACCCAAAGTGGTTCATTAATGATACACATATCCTTATATAAGTCTCTTGGCTGAACGGTAGATTTTTAGGAATTTAATACCAATTATTAATATAATATTTGTTTTAAAAACTATTTTATGTCAATTTTGACACTATTCAATAGTTTATTTTTGTGAAACTGATAACCGAATTATTACTTCGAAAAAAGTCAATTAAATAAATCCTAGTATGTAATATTATCATAGAAAATTAGTTTAATTCATTAAAAGTCTCAAATTATATTTATTTAGGGATTTATAATATCAATTATTTTAATTTTTCACTATTATTGTAATTACTGCATCATCATTGTGTCATAAATAAATTACTTTTTTGATGCCTAAAAATTATAAATAAAATATTATTATGTAGGAAATATTTTTATCTTTCTAATGAATATTTACAATCGTATTTATCTTATGTGTACCCCTATATTAAAAATGTTTTAGTAAATACACTTTGGTTTTAACTCTTTTAACTCTTCTTTAAATTAAATAATAATAAATGTCCTAATCTAATCCAAGTGTACCTAAATGATAATATTTTATTCCTAAGGTTGTTTTTGGTCGAGATACACTTGTCCAATAGAATTAATACATGTTTTAGGGTAATATTAATATCATTTATACCCTTAATTACCTAATTTACTTTTAACCGTGTTAAATAAAAGTAAAAAGTTACTATTCACAAAAAAATTATTTTAATCTCATTGAACCACATTTTACTTCTTGATATTAACTGTGTCCCTCGGATTTTCAAAATTCTATTCACAGATGTGGTAAAATTATGTTTTATGTAAAATTTATTTTTTTAAACTACCACTTAGTAGTTTCACTATTCATAAAAATTGATGTTTTTCAGAACAATGCCAAAATTTCACCCTAAGATATAATTGATATTCCGAGTTAAAAAAGATGTCTATTTTACAAAATTACAAATATATAAGTTTAATTAATTAATTTTATAATTAATTCCCGCTTTCACAACAAATAGCGTGTTTTTAAGAAACAATATATATCAAATGATTGACAATTGTTTAGGTCCAATTTCAAAGTGAAATTAATTCTAATGAACACCATTGGATAAAATGGTAAAAATATATTCTAATTATACTTTAAAACCACTCAAATTCATAATTTATCACTATTAATTATTTTTATTAAAAAAGTTGTTTTTAATTAAAATTTAGTAATTTTCACTATTCATCAAAATATTAATGTTATCCGAAAAGTACCAAAAATTCACCCGAGGATAATTTTGATATTTCGAATCCAAAAATGAAGTCCATTTTGAGAGATAGAATTTTTAAAATTTCAAAAAGTAGGTATTACTTTTCATAACGGCTAGTTTGGAAAGTCATGGTGCGCTTTAACTTGGTGTTGCGTGTAGTGCAAGTTATTGAATTATTTGAAGAAATAACACACTATGAAATCCTGGGGTGTTACAAGTGAGGTAATACCAGTGTGGTAGTAAGGGACACAAAAGGCCACAAAATATGAGGAACCGAGTTGACTACCATTCTGGAGGCATGATGGGCCATCTTCATCGCATGTACAGAACGTTTCCACTAGTAGCCAATGAGAGTGGTTCTACATATATTCAACATTAATGAGTAGGGACAACAACTTCTACCAAGGAAACGAGATGGAACACTCTTAAATGATCCTGCCAAGTTGGTGGTCGTGCCCATGGTAGTTAGACACCAGTTTTCTAGTGATAATAGTGTAGATCTACTGAAGGTAGAAATATAGTATCAGAGGGCCATAGTTTAGGCTAGGTATACATAGTTCAACATGCCCTGCATGAGTACCATCTTAGACTGTCTATAGTCGGAGGAACTTTTCTAGTAGCATCTACATTAGTTTCACCACTTTTTGGTGCATGGGAGTCAAATAGTTTTATATAAATTCCCGTTGTTGAGAGCCTTAGGTTGATTGTTCAATTTTATGAGTGAGTTATGACACTATACATCCCATTGTGGATTATAATGGAGGGTGTACTCTAGTTAAAGGAGATCCCCCTTGATATTGTAAAGTTTCACTTCCAATGAAACATTTATTTTCTAAAGATGATAGGGTTTGACATCATACATGGTATGGGCGAGAACATAACTTATCAAGATTATATTGGATTCTATAGTTATAGGGTGACCTTCACATCAGAAGAGCATGGTGAGTATATTCACAAGGGTGAAGGGGATGTCTATGCGAGTCGAGCTAGACAATATCATCAAGGGATAGGTAGGATGACAACCCAGATTGTGAGTTTATGTCTATATGATCAGGCAACACGTCAACCATATTTTTATCTAATGGCTGATAATTTTAGGAATTTCATCCCAGATGAATTCGCAGTATTACCTCTGGTGAGATAGTTAGAGTACATTTTAGAGCTTGTTCATGGAGCTGAACCTATAACCATTCATACATAAAATATGGCTACTATCGAGATGCAAGATCTCAAGAGGCAGTTAAAAGATTCATAATTAAGAGGTTTCATCTGACCTAGTACTTCTCCATGGGGTTCACTGGTCAATTTTTCTTAAAAGAATGATGATACCCTTAGGCTATAAGTTGATTACCAGATATTGAACTAGTTGACAGTTATGAACCGGAATCCTTTTCCAATGATTTATTATGTCTTCGACTAGATCCTAAGAGCTTCTATCTTCTAAAATATTTATTTGAGATCTAGTTTTCATCAGTTGGGTGTTAGACCATTATAAATACCATACACAACTTTTCTAAGTACGTATAATCTATATCAGTATTCGGTTGTGTCGTTCGGTCTCATGAACATGTCAAAGGTATTCCTGGAACTGATTAACTGAGTGTTTCATCCTTAACTAGATTTATTTTTGGTGGTTTACATAGATGAAACCTTTGTGTATTCTCAAAATAGATATAACAATGTCACCCTTCATGAGGTCATTTTGAATACACCGAGAGAGAATCAGTAATATGTTAAGCTCACAAATTTCAACTTCTAGATGGATCATGTTACATCCCATGGATTTATAAATAATGTTTGTATTGAATACATGAATAATTGTGTTCTCAAAAAACACCATTTTTTATAACCTATCTTGTAATAATAATTTTTCCACCTCTATGATTTGAATTTAAAAAAACGGACGTACACAGTAGCATTCAATAAGATATTTTGAGTCTGAGAAGACAAACATATTTTTTGTGAATTGAAAAATAACCTTACGAATAGTAATATGAATAATATTATTCCCCTTATAAATAGTAAATCATATTATTATTTTATTTTCATAATGTTATAAGATAACGAGATCCTGGTTAATTTTTCAACGTGATATAATACGAATTATAGTTTTTAATTGATTATATTTTGAATAAATTATGATTTTATTCAAAAAATAAATAAATCACATTTTGAAAATTATTTTAAAATAAATGGAGTTTATTTTTGATTTCATAATGTTTATTTTATGTTATTCTGAATTTATGAGAATTTTAAGAAATACATTAGTATTTTTAATAGTAAAAATACAGTTTTGAGTTTTCAGTATGATTAATGACATAGTAATTATGTAGTAATTAATATAAAACTTTGTTCAGTTTGTGTACATTAAAATATGATATTGTGTGTCCCATGTGGACAATACCTTGGGAAAGCCCACAGTTTTTCAAATACCACTAATGAGGCGTCCTTCGAGATTTATAAAAAACTCCCTCACTTTCACTATAAATAAACACATATTATTGCATTTTAATTCATTCAAAAATCATCATTCCAAAATATATGGTATGTTTACCATCCAACAAGTCATACCAAGGCGTAATCAATCTTACAAAGTCCCAACCTTCATTTTAGGAGTTACTCTACATGGTAAGAGAAACTGTCACACTTCTCCTTTTCAGGAACTATTTTTATGATATTCATTTTTATTATCAATTTCATTATTTTGGAATATGTAATTTCATATAACCAATACAGTCTATATTATATAATAATTATGAGAAAACCATTTTTCTCTCATCAAAATATTTTCTGAATTTTTATGTGATGACGTTAGGCTACTGAATTTTCATAATGGACTTCTGAACTTATGTTTTTCAATTTCCTTTATTTTCTTTTTCCCTCCTCATCTCCACTCATCCAAAAGGTATGAAAACTAAAATAAACTACATATACTGGAATGTTCCTATGGTAATTGAATAATTGATCATCATATCTCCATTCCTCTCCTTAAATAAAAAAAAATAAAACATCATTTGAGATATGTCAATTTATCACATTCAAGGACGTCGTGGTTTCAATTTCAATTATCGTATTCATTTTGGAAAGAGACAACCTAGAAGGATCTTCAATGGAATAAAAAAATGAATCATGTGTGGGAAATAAGGACATAAGCAATGGATTGTGAAGGAAAATGAATAGTACAATGGAAATAAATAAAATTAATCACAATGAGCCATTTACAGTCATTTTCCATAAATGTTGGGGATTTGTGAGTTACCCAATTAAATGCCATATTCTATAGGATAACCACTAGTCCAGGGAAGGACCTATATAGAAATAAATGGATGATGAAATGTTTAAAAGTACTAATGGTATTTTGGTGATGAGTTTAGTTTAAAATAATTTATCTTAGTTTGTGTAACCACAATGTTTATTATGTGAAAGTGTTATTTGAGGAAGAAAACACAATATATATGAGTCAGGAAAGAAATAATCTATTTTAGGATGTATGTATTATGAAATAATATTTTTATGTTTTTCAGAGGATATTACTGGACAACGTCTAGATAAAAGATTCGAGTTCTCAATTGATTTAATTCTTAGTTTACGAAAAATATCAATGACTCTTTATAGAAAAAAAATAAATAATTAGTATAACTAAAGAAACAACAATTGGAATTTGGTGATAAATGATATATTTTCCATAATGTTTCTCCATAGGGACCCCCTTTTCTTTTCATTAAGAATAATGATTAATATATGAGGTTTTGCATTGACTACGAGAATATCAAAGTTATAATAATAATGAACAAGTATCCCATACCTCGCATTGATGATTTATTTTATCAACTTCCTGGATCCCAATAATTTTTAAATATTGACCTACGATCTGGATATCATCAATTGCAATTGATGTAGGATGATATTCCAAATATAGAATTGAAAACTAGGTATGGGAATTTCATGTTTACTATAATGCCTTTAGAACTAACTAATGCACCCTATGTTTTCATGGATCTAATGAATATTGTTTTAAAGGAATATCTTGATGACTTTTTGGTTTTATTTGTTGATGATATCTTGGTATACTCCAAAAGCTATGAATATCATGAAAGTCAATTTTGTATTATTTTGAACAAATATAGAAGAAATAAATTATATGGGAAATTTAGAAAGTGTGAACGGTGGCTTTAATCAGTTTCTCTTCTTTGACGTATTGTCTCTAAGGATAGAATATTTGTTGATATTGCGAAGAAAAAGTCTCTTCAAGAATGGACTACTTCAAAGAACAAAATTTAGGTACATAGTTTAATTGGTTTAGTAGGTTATTATTAAAAAAATTTCATAACGTCACTCGATTAGTTTACCCAATTACCAAGCTTACACATAAAGGGTTTATGTTCATATGGATAAAATAATGTGAGGAATGTTTTGATGTATTGAAGAGGATATTAGTGAATGCTCCGATCATGACTCTACTATCGGGGAATGGTGGATTCATGATATATAGTGACACATCAACCAAAATAAATGGTATTTCTATATGTAGAATGATATTATTATTGAATATGCATCAATGTAGTTAAAAATTCATAAACCAAACTATCCAACTCATGATTTTGATTTAGCACCTGTTACCTTTTTTATGAAGATTTGGAGACACTATCTCTATAGATAAAGGTGTGAGATATATATGGATCCAAAGAGTTTAAAATATATGTTCTCATAGAAATAACAAAACATGAGGAAAAAAGAGATGGCTTGAACTACCCAAGGATTATGATTTTTCTATACACTACCAACAATGATAGGTAAATATAGTAGCTAATTCATTTGTAAAGAATAATCATGATGTTTTTAAAAAATAAGGTTTGAAAGGGATCATGTATTCATGGATCTAGAAATTATTGTCAAGGTAATCAACAATGAAGGTGAAGAGTCATTACGTTTTCAATTGGTTTTACAACCTTCTGTATTAGAATGAATTAAAAGTTCTCAGCCTGATGAAAAAAATTTCATACGAAAATTAATTTTGTGAATGATGGGAAGTTTCAAGACCTTTGATATGAAGTTGGAATTATAAATTTTGGGTAGAGGAAATGTGTTCCCTATATACTCAAGATGAAAAGGGAGTTATCAGATTAAGACCATAGATAAAATATTTATATACAGACTAGTAGTACTAAAATGTATAGAGATTTGAAGGAACATTTCTGGTTGGACAACGTGAGGTGGGAAATTGTTTATTATGTATGAAGATGATTAGTATATCAATAAGTGAAGATTAATTGACAACATCCTATAGAACTCATGCATCCTATACCTATAACTACTTTAAAATGGGATGAAATTGCCCTATATTTTTTTAATGGAATTAGAAAAAACTCCATTTAAGATTAATGCAATAAGGGTAGTTGTGGATCAACCTACGAAATCTGCACATTTCCTCACTATAAGGGAGGGTTTTCCTCTAGATCCCCTTACACGAATCTATATAATTAAAGTTGTACGACTTCATGTAGAACCTATTTCAATAGTTTATGATTATGATCCCCGATTTACATCGAAATTAAGGAAAATTCATCAGAATTATTTTGATACTAGGCTTCATCTGAATAACGCTTATCACCCTCAATCTAATGGGAAATCTGAAAGGACAATCCAAAATTTTGAAGGCATGTCGAGGTCATTCTCACATGTTTTTCAAGGTATGTGGGATCAATATTTACCTTTTGTTTATTTTCCAAACAATAATAGTTTCCATTCATGTATTCTAATGGCACCATATAAAGCATAGTATGAAAAGATATATCGTACTCCAAAATGTTGGGATGAAGTTCGTGAAAGGAATATTGTCGGTCTAGAGTTTGTGGATGAAAAAATAATTAAGTTAAATACTATTCAAACCCATATCAAATTAGATCAAATTAGTAAAAATAAAAATGTTTATAATTGATGGAAGGATCTGGATTTTTAAGTGGGAGATCATTTTTTCTAAAAAATTTATCCATGGAAGGGTGTTATAGGATTTGGGAAGTAAGGTAAACTGGGAACTACATACAAAGGACCTTTTGAAATTGTAGAGAGTGTTGGATCTATGTATTAACATTTTGATAAACCTCCTAGACTTTCTAATGATCAAAATGTGTTCCATGTCTCATTACTGTGGAAGTTCATGTCAGACCAAACACATGTCCTCACTTCTGAAGGTACATAACTGGAACATGACTTATCTTACTGTAAATAGCCTATCTAGATTATAGACACTAAATAACAGATGTTGAGGAATTATAAGGGATTGTTGGTAATGGTACATTGTAAAAATCATATCATTGAAGAATCAAAATGGGAGCATGAAGATCTTATGATGATGAACTACCCAAATATTGTTTGAGTAAAATGCTGGTAATTGTAATGATGACATTTTTGTAAGGGGGAGAAAGTAACAACCTAAAGATTTATAAATAAATTTATTATTTTAGTTATGAAACCTTGAGTCTCCATAAAACACCACATTGTTATATCCTACCATGTAAACAAATTTTTTTCACCTCTGTGATTTTAATTTACAAAACCGACAAACAAGGTTGCATCTAGCAAGATATTTAGAGTCAGATAAGAAAAACATAATTTTTGATGAATATTAACATACCCTTATGATAAGGAATATGAATATTAATATAACCCTTATGAATTGTATACATATTATTATTTTATTTTCTTAATGTTTTAACATAATAAGATCTTCATTAATTTTTCATGGTGATATAAAACAAATTATTGTTTTAAAATTGTTACTTGTTGAATAAATTATGATTTTATTTAAAAAATAATTTAATCATTATAGAAACATATTTTCAAAAAATGGAGTTCATTTTAGAATTCATATCATAAAAATTATTTTACATAAAATTTATGTGAATTAATAAAATACTTTAGTTTATCGTGAATTGTAAAAATGAAATTTTGAGTCATCGGTATAATTAATGAAAACATAATGATGTAATAATTAATATAAATTTCATGTCATCATTTATAAATTAATATATGATATGAGGTTACCCATGTTTCTAATACCTTGGGAAAATACCATGGGCAAGAACATGGATTTACAAAAACCTCTAATGAGGATTCCTTTTAATTAATAAAACCCCCATCTCTTTTACTCTAAATACCCTCTTTTTTCCTTTATTTTAATTCATTAAAGATTCATCATCCTCAATTCCCCTGTATTTTTACCTCTATATTATTCCTATGAAGGTGTCCTGAAGCCCCCATGGTCACATCCTTCATGTTTTTTGAGTTACTCTACATGGAAATGGAATCTACCACCCACCTCTTTTCAAGAACTCTTTTTTATGTTATTCTCTTTTAATTTCAATTGGATTATGTTGAGAAATGTAATTAAATATCCACATTACTATCAATATTATGTAATAATGATGCGATAACCCTTTTTCTCTCATCAAAATAATTTATGAGTTTTTAATTGATGTCGTTAGGCTACCGAATTTTCATAATGGATTTATCAACTTCTCTAACTTTTCAAGATCGGTTCTTTTCTTTTTATCTCATCAAATCACATAATAAAAAAGGTATGATAAATAATGTAATTTATATATTCTCTAATGTTTTTATTGTAATGAAATAATTCATCATTATCTCTCATTTTCCCTCTTTATATACAAAAAATGAAAACACTGTCTGAGATGTGTTAATTTATCACAATCAAGGATAATGGATTTTCAATTTCAAATACTGTATTAATTGATTGTCATGAATAAGCCTTTATGGATAAACTAGGAAATAATATGTGTATTATAAACAATTAAATGTCTTATACCTAGTATATATACAAAATACTAATTCATATTATGGACTAGTTTGTAACAATCGAGATATCACAAAAATAATTTAAATGGTTATCACTAATGTTCTATCTAATAAATCATCTGCATACCATTTAACCAAGTGATATATATGAAAATTTAAAATTATATATGTTTATTTATACTATACAAGATCAATTCTATATTACTATATCCATTCCACATAAACTCTATTACATATAATCAAGCGAACCGATCAATAAATCTAGGAAACCAACACTCAGGAATGATGAAATTCAATCTTATAACTTATCAATAAGAACATAAATGAACATAATAAAACATTAATGAATTAAATATATTTATAAAAGGTTCATAATTATTTAAATAATTAATTTAATTTGATTATCCAGTACATTAAGGTAATGTGATGAAAATTTCATACATAAGGTAATGGGTTTCTACCCGAACTTCCATTTTCATTCAGGTTACTCATATTCTCTACATACCTCAATTAAATTTGAATTCATTCACATTTACTCATCATAATTTTTTTTTATTTTTTAAATATGTGTAGAAACTGGATTCCTACTTTAATATATGGGCATTTATATATTGTAAAAGGATATTTTAAAAAATTCTTTCCAAAATACATGTCAGATTCAAGAGAATTTCACAAATTCATACCTATTTTCAAGAAAACTATATAATATATTTTTATCAACAATTATATTTCTAAAATTAGTAATTTTATTATGAAAATACTATCTTACATCACTTTTGGGTTTATACAATTGTTTTTTCCAAAGAACACTTTTTCAAAGTAAATGTGTATTTATCCCATGAATTACTCGTTGGCATTATAAGAGTATCTTCATCTATATCAACACTATTATTGATTATTATGTATAATTGGGGTTAATCTGTTATGATATAATCTACCATATATAATTTAATTTTTTATTATTATTTTGAATGTGGATGTTCTATGTTAAAACCAGAAAACAATTTACTCTGAATGGTTAGTGTTAATGCATAATGTTTGGGGAATGTTATTTACATTTTGTATGTTAGTTTCAATATTAAATTATAAAATTTTTATTATTATCTCCATTCATATGAGGAATTCATTGGACTTATTATGTGATAGGTATGCCCTCTATATCCCCTAAATGTATCGGTAGGTCTCATGAGACAAACTACTGTCTGGGCACAAGGCCTTGACAAATTGGTTATTTATGGTCTTGGAATATGGTCGTGTCGGTATGGTTATAATGTAAAAAATAATGCATTCCCTCATTATGAAACTAGTAATTGAAAGATCATGAGGATATTTTACTAGTAAAATAACCATGATTATGCATTATTATTCCATTATTTATTCAGCTCTTCTTCATTCCATATTATGTTGATGTTTATTTTTAGAGGAATGTGTGTTTACTTATTCGACATTCTTAATGTTTAGGTATGTGATATCTTCCACTACATTTCCTACCCTTACTAAAAATTTGTGCTTATCCCATTGTATGTTTCATTTTCCAAGGTCATAAAGAGGTATATTAGGAATAACATTCATGGATAACCTAGGAATTATGAATTGTTTCCAAGGAATTCCTATATTATATTTCCTTTAATGTTGTAATGTTGAACTTATATATGTATATAGTTGTTAAAATCTACAAAACTATTAATTACATTGGTTTACAATATTAATTTAATCAATACATTGTAATTAACTAAGGAACATTCTCTAGTAAGCTGGTGTCGTGTCTTTATAGATCTAATTCACTTATTATGTCATATAACCTCAATGATAAGAGTATTAGTGGACCCAGAGAATGTAGGAGTTGTTGTGTCTTGGGAGCATCCCAAGAACGTCGTTGAGGTGTTGAGTTTCATAGGGATGTTTGGTTACTATGGAAAATTCATACATGATTTATCATCAATATAAGAACGGTTCGTAGGCTTGAATAAGAAGGGTGTGATGTATGTATGGTCAGATTCCAGCAAGGTGGCCTTTCAAGAGGTGAAAGGGAGATTGAATTAAGAACCGAAACTGATTTTTTCAGAGCTAGACAGGAGTAATACAATGTAATATAATGCATCAAGTATCTGGATAAGAGTAGTTCATATGTACTAGGATCAATTCATAATGTATGGGTCTCGGCAGTTGAGGCCTCATGAGTGGAATTACCCGACACACGATCTTTAGTTAGCTATAGTTGTTCACACTTTGCACTATTATAGATATTAATTACTATGAGAGAATTTTTTTTCTATACATACCACAAAATACTGAAGTATATATTTACATAACATGATATGAATATGAGGAATAGAAGTTGTGTCTAATTCCTTCAGTCTTTCAACTTCGATCTTCTATACACACTTGGTAAAGGCAATTCTGTGGCTAATTCACTATGTCGGAGCACTCATATAAATGCATTTCTAGAGACCAATAGTGAGTGGAAACTTATGGATTTATTCTCAGAGATTCACTTGGAGGTGCACTACTGTCATAGGTAGAAATTTTATCATATTAAGTTGTTATCTATACACTTATTTATAGAGTAATGACGAGACATCAATCAGACTCAAAAGGCATAGTTCAATATGAGAGTGTGGAAGGTGAGGACCCTAATACATGATTGAACATAGGAAAGAAGATATCATTCAAGGTAATGGTTTTGTGTGGGTATATTTATACATGCATGGGGAGATGATGTTGTCTTTTCATGCTTTATCTTGGGTATTGTACCCTGGTGTCCCCAAGATGTATTAGGATTTACATCTCCAGTAATAGTGGACGAATATGAAGGGTGATGTGACTAGTCTTGTTATGAGGTGTTCCACCTATCAGTAGTTAAATATGGAACACTAGTAACTAGAATTTTACAATATCTACCCATTTCAGATTGGAAATGGAATGGCATTATGATATATTTTGTGAATGTTGGATAGAGTTCACATCAAGGTAATGATGTTGTATGATTTCTTGTTGACAGAATCACGAAGGTCAATCCATTCTTACCTATCAAGGAGACCTTTTAATTTGATGAGCTTGGGAGGTTGTATATCCAATAGATAGTACAAAAAAATGAGTAACTTCATTATATCATTTCAGATAGGGACGCTCAGTTTACATATCGAATTTGGAAATGGAAACATAGGATTTTGGGTACTCATGTACTTTAGAGAACAACATACCACCATCAGACATATGGTTAGTCAGAGCACATGATTCAGGTTATGGAGGACACACTGCAAGAATATGTCCTCGATATTGGGGGCTCCTAGGAGAGGTATATACCCCTAGTTGATTTAACCTAAAACAACAGCTTTCAGGATACAATTTAGATGGCTCTATATAAGGATTTATATAGCACTCTATTCCCATCACCCCTATATTAGATGGAGGTAGGAGAGGCAGTTATGTTGGGACCTCATCTTGTCTTAGAGACCATAGAGCAAGTGAAGTTGATTGAGAGGTGGATGGCTAATAAAAAGTCTCTTCAGAAATTATACATCGATCTCTATAGATGACCTATATAGTTCAAGGTTGGGGAATGAGTTTTCCAATTGGTTTCACCAAGGCAGGGACATAAGTTGGTCAAGATACAAGGTAAGTTTTTACCGAGGTATGTTGGGCCTTTTGAGACAATGGAGATAGTCAGGCTGGTAGCCTATCAGTTTTAATTACCATAGAGGTAGCATGATATGCATGAAAACATTCATGATTCTGAAAATCAATGATACTATTCTGAACCATATCAGACCTTTTATTAAGAGGATATTTATTTGAAGGTAGATGCATCCTTTGAGGAGCATCAAATATGTATTTGTGATTATAGAGAGGAGATTATCTGAGGCTAGTCAATTCCAATAGTACAGGTGTTATGGAAACATGATCGTTTCAAGGATGAGACCTAGGAGTAGCTGGATGATGTGTGATCATAGTGGAAAAAGATGTTCTACAATATTATTGATCACCCTTGAGAGAGAAAATCATTGACAAATTTCCTTAAGAAGAATCTTATTAAGAAGATGGTTCTTTTTTGAGGTACAAATCCCTTATTTTCCATCAATACACAGTTTAAATACATAAATGTGGCATAATTTGAGTTCCATTTGATTTTATGAATGTCTTTGGGGTGATTGGGTTGTTTCGGAGCCCCGAACCCATGTTTTGGGTGAAAAAGGATGCTACATGGTTAGTGAAAACCATGCAGGTAGGGTCACATAGTCATGCGACCAGGTCTAAATTTTTAGTAGATCCTAATAGAGACATTTCACATGACTTCTAAATGTGTAGTAAACCATGCAGGATAACCATGTGGGTGCCCCATCCTCTTATAGTATATCATGCGACATGGTGTATAGTTTGACTAATTATGTGCCTAACCCACGCGACCCGGTTTTTTGGGTAAGATGATGATTTATCTCTTAAATTTTTCTATATCATGAAACATATTTCTCCTTCCTTTCAAAATAAATGAATCCATATGATCACTCCACTTTGACCCTAGTCTATGAATTCAAATCCCTCCCCCATCCGACATCCGATTTGAAAATGGTTTGTCTCATCGGATACATCTCGGTGTGTTCTTAATTACTTTTTACCAATTCTCAATTATTCTTGCTTTCAATTGTGCTATTTGGGTTTAGGAACATATGACCTAATTTATCATTCCTAAATTTTTATTCATATTTATTCTAATCTATGTGGAATCAGAACTTCATACTGGAAGATATATCAATCATGGATATAAGGTTGGAGGTCATGAGAATTTTTTTAAAGTCGGATCATTTATATGTGTCAGCATTCAATACACCCAATTTCAGTGCATCAACTAATTTGATATTAAATCCTATGGTTCATAAGTATGACCTAATGAATTAAATTGAATCATTTATGGATGATTAATAGTTGTTAAAATTTAATGTAAATCACTCCATGGGTGGGTTTTCCATGAAATGGCCATTGGATTCCTTTTCCCCCTTGTCATGATATGTTACTAATGAAATGGTATATAATTTTTTTTTAATTTATTAGAAAATTATTTGATTAATGGAAATAGGTAAGAGGGCTTGACACATATTCTATGTTATGCACATGGCTATTAAATCATGAGTTACTTAATTAAATGAATTTCTCACATGAGTTATTGATGCACATGCCATGAAAATGATTGAATTGGCTTGAATTGGTCATTATAATGATTTCCCATGTGATATATAATGATAAACTTCCATGCATTAACTTCAAATGCTTGAAAATATTATTTTACTAAAACTGTCCATGTGAGTATTTGTAGGCAATCCTTTCACCTTGGAATTATTATGAAATTCCCATATTTGGCATGAATTTATTTCTATGATGGTTTTCCCACATGAGTAAAATGATGTTAAATCCATGTGTTATTTTTTGTTATCCATTTAATAATTTTTATATGAAATATGATCACGTTTGTAAGTGAGAGGCTAATCCCAGCAGCTAAAAATTGTTTTTTAAAAGTGCTAGTATTTATCTGTGCTAGAAAAAAGAAATGATAAATTTCATCTTTATTAGTTTTTAAGAAATTGATGATATATTTAACCATTTATGTGCGCTTTTTTAGTGTTGATAATGTACCCCTTTATCAGTGCATTATTTTTAGTGCGAATAAAGGGTAACCTTTACCAGTGCATTATTTTTATCAATGATAAACGGTACCCTTAATTAACACTATAGTGTTAGTAGTGATTAAGGTTCAAATAAATAAATTGAATTTTTTTGATAAAATTAAAAATTTTATTAATAAGATAATAATTGATAAAAATGATTAAATTGATTATACTATATATAAATTATAAATACTAATAAATTGTATTTGTTAAATATATTAATAAATAAAAAATAAAAAATAATGAAATTAAATTTTAAAATAACTATATTGAGAAAAATATTAAACATTTAATTAACTTGATTATTATTGATAATATTAATAAATAATATAATTTAAATATATAGATATATATTAATCAATATAAGTACGACTAATATAATATAAAATATTATTTTTGTTTTATTTAAATATCAATATATTTTGTGAATAATGATTTATAATTTAAAACTAATATGAATAAAAAATAACAACTAATTACATCGATTTTAAGACATAATTAATTGTCGTTTGATTTTTCAATTTTTAACATTTATCAAATCTATTATACTGATTTCACATGTATGAAAATAATTCACTTTTATATACATGCACAAACACAAATATGTTTTTTGTAATTTATTCAATTTATAGTATTATTATATATTTATTTATTTACTATGTTATAATATTTTCAATATGTATTCATCCTTCTTTCAATGTATATCAATTTATTAATTTTTTATATTAATTCAACATTTCCAAATTTTGATTATTTTACTCATTTATATTTAATAAATATTACTCATTTTTTACATGCATGAATAGATGATTAAATATTCATTATTAATGATAAATAAAAATTTAAAAAAATATTTATAAATAATTATATTTATAAATGTATAATTACTATTTTTATACTTTTATAATTATAAATAATTAAATAATGTATTTTTCAAAAGTATTTATATATTTATAAGTAAATAATTATATAATTATAATAAATTTAATTATATAAGGAATATATTTACTATGTATATACATATATATATTTATGTAAATATATATAATGATATAAGAATTATTTTTTAGAAAATACTTTATATAATTATAAATAAATATTTATATATTCAAATAATTATAAAATTATTATTTTTAGAAAGTATTGTTAAAAGTATTATAATAATATATTATAATTATAATTTATATAAAATGTATTCTTTAAAAGTGAGTATTATAAGTATTTATCAATACTTTTTAAACACTGATAAAAATATAGGATTCTAATTATTTAAAAGGGTGATGATAAAATCAATCTATCTTAGTAGTTTTTTAGCACTGGCAAATGAAAATGTTTATCAGCGATTAAAAAGAAGTGATAAAGATTAATTTTATCAGTTCTTATTACCTTATCACTGATAAAAGGATTCTTTATGAGTTCTTTTTTAAGAACTGATAAAAATGACATGATCTATTTTAAGAACCCTTATAATCAAAAACCAGTTCATAATATATGAAGCACTCCATGGATGCGACCTACTACCAGCGCTAATCATTGCTGAATCCTAGCTCAAATATAGGCTAGAATCCAGGATCCAACTCTTCCAAGGCTCAAATCCAAGTGTCAAGCGATTCAAGGGTTGAACACAACCATGGTTCAACTGAAATATAGGTTTTTCGATATCTCTGATTTCCCCAGTTATCCACAAACCCTTATAATTCCACATCCATGTATCTTAACAATTCGATTTGAGCTATCTGATAATAAAACAACCAAAAATTATTTGTTTTTAGATATATTGATGTATCATCATCCTGGATATCACATGGGTCTCCTTGGGACAACATGGGTACTGTAAAACTTGAAATATATCAAACATAGTGTTGAGTCATGTTGTGGTGAGGTATTATATGCTCCCAATACCTATATTTCATGATATATAACTCTTTTCCTTCATCAAATTTTGAATAATTAATCCATATAGCGGTTCATGAATTCATTGGTTTAGAATATTATAATGAAAATCACTTAGATGATGAACGATCTGATATCATTGGGGTCTTATATTATGTCATACACCAATTTTCACTAAGAGGGTTGAGTGAGGAGTAATTTAAATATAAGTTTATCCCCTTCTATTTGAGAGGTAATATTAGATGTTTTTTTTTCAAAAAAATGGATTATGAAATATCTGACAAATGGGAACTATTATATAATTATTTTTATTGAAATTATTTCGTAGGACAATGATCGATGAAATATGGTGTAAAATTAATGGATTTATTTAGGATGACAATTAATTATTTCGTGAGGCTAGGGATAGATTTCCCTGTCACTTATGAAATTTAATAGTCAAATTATCTTAATGTATTTGTAAAATTAGATGAGAAAAAACATTATAGATGTTTGATTTTTGGTCTCATTTATTTAACTACTTGAACAAATATAATGTTTTTAGTTTTTATTTTTGAAATATTTCAATTTGAAATTAAGAAATATGACTTATATGATATAAAAAATAAAAACCAAATTGCTTTAAGGTCCTATAATCCTTGGATTATATTATATTGGAAGAATCATTTTTAAATATAATGTACTTGATTTTTTAATTTTGTTGTTGAAAAATAGTCGTAAAATAAACAATTTAATGAGTCATTTACATGGAAAACCTCAGAATCATAGTGTTTAAAAAAAATTATATTTCATTATGTGGTAAACAAGAAGAGTACATTGTTGATAGAAATTATTTTTTCAAATAATTTATGATTTATCAAAATATTTCAAAATTTTTTTGTTTTCATTGAAAAGTAACTTATATAAAGAGAATGGTTTTCTTTTATTTAAATTTTGTAGAATATTTTTAATATTTCATCAATAAATATTATACCCCTATATTTAACTATTTTATTAATATAAAATATTAAATTTGTTTTATTTAAATATAAAAAATAATATTTAATATAATCTATTTAGTTTAAATAAAAATCACTTTTCTTGGAGAAAATCAGTAACCCTTCAGAGTCCCACGTAATGTTAACTTTATTAGTTTGTATTTAATAATTTAATGAAATTCTATTTTAACTATGGATTCATAATTCAATTTAAATTTACGGATTAATAATTTTTATGTCCATGTAGTGGTAATATAGTTCCCCACCGATGTGGAAATCTCAGTTACATGACATAAAAAGTGTTTCATTACAATCATTACCATTACATTTTATGATATGAGTTTTTTAGACTATGGATAAAAACTTATCTAAAAGAGATTGTATTTTTAAAATAATTAACAGTTTCTGAAATAATATATGAAATAATTTGATCTATAAGATGCCTTCATTGTTCTTATTCGTATCATGCTCCTCATTTAACATTGTTCTGATTCGGATCAAGCTCGTTATACATTGATTTATTCAAATTATAATCCATGTCAGGCTCTCAAAATGATTTTTTCCCAACTTATGAAAAAATGAGTATTGTTTAGGGTCTTACTCCATCGAGTTTTCACCAATACATCTCGACAACCGACGACATTTTATTTACTTATTTCATCGTTTCTTGTATTTCCTATATATGATAAAAATAAATCCATATTTGAAATGATAAACCACGCATTAATACTTTTTAAAAATCACATCATTTATTTCATAACACATATAATAAATACATTATATGTTTAACATTAATATATCTAAAAATAGATCATTCTTTAACATTTCATTTTGGTTCCACCCTTATGAATCTCTAATTACCATCCACATAATTTTGACAAATGGGAGACAATCACATCTGATAATGAATAGCTTATGTGTAATTATTAACATTATTATAAAAAAAGAATATTTCCTGAACCCAATATGATATCGTCATTTTATATTGGATGATTCAAATAATTAGTCCAACATATCTTATTATACCCACATCCACCTCACTCATTAATAGATATTTAGGTGAGATGTATTTGTGTTTTTCATCATCATTCATGTTTTACAATTAGCATGACCCATTGGTTAACAATTTTTTCATAATAAAGTCATTATCCATATAATTAATGTATTGAATCATATTTATATTCAATTTATTTATTTTCAGTATTAATCATATAATAATTACTTTATTATAGAAGTGTATTATTTTGTTGGAGGTGGGGTGGTTTGTTTGAAGCTGCTAATTCTCCTATGGGATTGTACTTTGAGCCTATAATTGAGATAATGACAATAAAAAAATTACGTCATGAATGAATACAAAAATCATAAAAATGTGAATTATTACTACATATTTAATTAATTTTTTCATCATTTTATCTATTATTTATAAGTTAACTTCTATATAATTTTTATCTAATATATATTTTGTTTTTCACATATCTTTTGGGATGCCATAAGTTTCTCAAATATATGTAATAAGACACAAAAGAGGTAAAATATTATTTATTCCAATTTAACGATATTTTCCATATTCATTTCCTTTATTTTTCGAACTTCCAACACTGCATATTGATTCAATGTAATTAGCAGAAAACCATTTCCCATTATTTAAAGCCTCTTCTCTTCTGACATTCAAGAATCAGAAAAGTATTTCACCTAAAAACATCGTGTCAATATGTAGTGTTGGCCGTTCAACATGGAAAGTAAATAAAATCTAGGTAACATTGGTAGTTATGATTTTTTTGAGACTTTAAGACATATAGGAATCAGTCACACTTCAATCTGGCACATGGTGTGACTAGTATAAATACAAGTGGTTCTTTTTATAGAAAATTGACATTAATTTTAGTAAAATAGTCAATTGACATACTCAAAATCAATAAAAAATATTCTTATTGTTTTCATAGTTTAGAGAAGTAATCCTTATCTCATTAGATATGTGTAAGATTATGTTACCCCTCAATTCAATACACGGTGTGACCACTATGACTCAATGTTTCCATTATCAGTTTAAAATCAACAGTTTAGTTCAAAAAATATCAGTCACTAAAATCAAAGAATACATGATCGGATTTTCATGATAATTTAAGAATTCAATTCATATGCCATTTTTTACATGTTGAAATAGGTCTCCCATCAAAGAGATGCATGATGTGATCATTACATTTCAATGTATGTGTTTCCAATTTAATGTGACATTTTTATAAAAAGAATTGGTATACTCAAAATAGATAAAACCAATTCAAATTGTTTTGATACATTAGAAAAACAATCTATAAGTCATTTGAGACATGTATGAATCATATTTACCTCAATCTATCACATGGTGTGACTAGTATGACTCCATGTGTTTTTTTTATATAAAAATGACATAAATTTCCATAAAAAGGACATGTGATGTACTCAAAAATGAGAAAAGAATTAAAATTATTTTGATACATCAGTAAAATAATAATATTTCATTTCAGATGTGTTGGAATCACATCAATCAGATACATGATATGCCTGGTATGACTCAGTGTGCCTATTATTAGTTTAAAATTGACAGTTTTGTTCATAAAATTTTCCTCACTAAAAACTAAAAAAACATATTTGTATTTTATTGATAATTAATTAAATTTATTAATATTTAATTTTTGATGTTTAGTAATAGGTCTCATGATAGGTTGATATATGACATGAGTGGTATGACTCAAAGTGAGTGTTTCCAATTTAAATTTACATTTTAGTAAGAAAGACTAGTGACATACTCAAAACTGAGAAAACACATTCATATTATTTTTATACTTTAGATAAATACTCTATATGTAATTTATGCAATGTATGAATTAGACTCACCTTAATCTAATGCACAATGTGACTAATATGACTCAAAATGTGACTTTTTTAAATTGACATCAATTTTAGTAAAAAGGACAACTCACCTACTCATAACCAAGAAAACAAAATTTTGTTATTTTGATGAATTAGTAAAATGATCCATAAGTCATTTCTTATGTGTAGATATAATTCATACCATAATCTGATTCATGATGTGTCCATTGTGACCTAATGTGTCGATTATTAGTTTAAAATCAATATTTTATTTCAATAAGTGCCACTCACAAAAAAATGAGAAAACAAAAGCAGATTGTATTTATAATTTTTTAGAATTATACATAAGTAATTTGCGATTTATATAAATTTTATCACATAAATTTAAAAATATTGTGAATTTTATGAGTCATAGTGTATGTTTCTAGTTTAAAAAAGATATTTTTGTAAAAAAGGAAAGTAATGTACTCAAAACTAAGAAAACACACTCTGATTGTTTTGATAATTTAGGAAAATGATACATAATTCATTTAATATGTGTAAATATTATCCACATATCAATATAAGGCATGATATTACTAGAATGACTCCATTTGTGTTTTTTCAATATATAAGTTTCATTTAAGTTTAAAATGAACATCACATCTCCAAATCTAAGAAAACGAGGCTAGATTGTTTTCTCTTCATTTAAACTTTGTATTCATACTTGATTTTGAGGATTTCATTGTGTTTTTGTGGCTATGGTGTTTTGTTACTACAGACTACTGTATTTACCATTATTAGCACTTTTTTACTATTGATAAAAGACTCGAGATGTTAATCTTTCTCTAGTAGTCAACACTTACTTAGAGCTGATAAAACCCATTTTTAGTGCTATTAATGGTATTTTTTAAATAGTTCCATTTGAGAATGGACAAGGCCTGATACACCTACTGGGTGAGATTATTAAAGGGGGATATTAGTTTTTACCATGCCATATTAAATGAATGTTTAATTGAATTTAATTGGTTAAATGATAAATAGGCTTGGGTGAAACAAGGATTCAAATTAGAAAGTCATTGATGGAGTCATGTGACTATTGAACTTTATACATATAGTTATACATGGATTAACGTCATAAAGTTGTGGATAGACTCAAAGGTAAATGAGATGATGTTGTGGGTGATATGTGAATTCCCATTACAATTCCTAGGATATAATCACAAGTTTGGATCTTTAATAAGCCATTGGTGATATGTGTATCTAAATGAGGGATCCCATTGATGGACTCATTTATTCTTAACTTATATACCAAGTGATAATTTAAATCCAATGGATTAACATGGAAGACCTTGTATGGAATGGACATTATACCACATTTAGAATGATACATGGGTTCATGAGAGGCTCTCCATTCATAGGATTTTAGGGTGTTAGTTGATTATACCAGGAGTGATACTTGAATTCCAACTTCTGAACATCAGCGATAGAGTAGAGTAAAAAATAGATAAAATTAAGTGAAATGACTTATGACATGTCTGCAAGACAATGTATGTTCTTGGAGTTGGTATTGAATTGTATTGTTTAGATAGAGTTTTGATGCATCTATTGTACTTTCAATTACATGAGTGTTGTTGGGATTGAGAAGGATCTCGAGACATATAAATTCAATGTAATTGAATTGTTAAATGAATATGAATTAAATGTAGTGGATATTAAATGAGATCATGAACAAAAAGGATATTTAATTATGTGTTCTATTTTTTTACTACTTTACTCATTTCACATTTCCTACAATATATATTCAATGACTTATTAGCATATCCCATGGGTGGTTGCCTACTGGGATTATATCTCACACCGTTTTGGTTTCAATTTTCAACCCAAATAGATTATACGATTGCAAGTAATGATAAGGGAACATACCCTCTTATAGGTACATGATTTGCAGCTTAGGAGAAGGAGAGAATCAGACCATATTCAGTCTGGCGGTGGTATGAGGATTCTTTTAGCCTTTTGTTATTTCGGGGCATGTGTTGTATATGAATGTTATGTACTATTTTGGTTGTTTTATCAGAAATGTGTGAAATGTATTATCATATTTATATGATATGACTTCAATATTTATTTATAAAATTAGACTTTCATTGTTACATCTATAGTATGGTTTAATTATTTCGATACGTGTATCTATTATTGATATTCTATATTGTAACACTCTGGTAATGAGGTAATAGTCTCCCAATAGATTCACCTAGGACCATGCTGCTAGTTGGTAGCTTTTAAAATTTTGGGAGATACACTTGAGGCCATGTAACCCACAAGCCTCAGGGAACCCTTCAGTGGTATCTCATTATTGACATAATATCCACTAATTAATATCTTCTTTAATTGTGATTTAATTATTAATTATACATGATATTTTCCCTATAAAATTATATTTGGATGTATTTTTTTCTAATTTCATTTATTAAATGGAATGTGTTTTTAGTTATTCACCTTTTCATATAGTTCACACACATCCTTATAATTTTATATATTATATAGAATGTGTTTCCAGTTATTATATTCTATACTGTCTATAACCATGGATTCAATAAAATTAGATTTAGGAAAACATATATTAGGGAACATAACCCTAAGATAGACTTTGAGGATAATTTTAGAAGAACTTCATAGAATTTTGATATGGTAGAGATTATTTGTGTCTTAATATAAAATAATTCATGTATAGAAAATATAAATTTATGTGGTTTTGTAAAAATATAAATTGGTGTAACAACATTGAAAAGGAGCATCAGATATGACTCGGGCGTAACTCAGTACACTACAATGGCCTTTACTGCACATGCAGTTTGACCCTCCATGGGCATATGTTTATGATAAATCGCATCTTATTTATAGATAATTATGAATTATTTGAATAGATTATGAAAATGAGTGACCATGGTTAAAATTTATCTGTATTTGATTGAAAATAATGTGTCATGATGTAGACTTTCCAAAAATTATTATATAGTTTTTCCGCTGTGAATTTTTTTCACACTATGATTTATAGTTTTAGTACATGGGTGGAACTAGAATGAGTCAAGTTATCATTTAACATTAAGGAAATGGTTTTGATAATGAGCACCCAAACAAAATTTTTATAGGATTGAAATATTTCATCTTTATAGCTAATTTATTTTCCTGAAATACGATTAATAAAATATATGTTCACCAACATCCAAACTCACCAAATAATAGAAGGATGTAATTTTCTAAGAGAAAAATTAGTGGACACAATGGATATAAGAAGGTTAAATTTCTATCATGCATGAAATGTTTAAGGAGTCACCAAGTAATGTGTCTCAACAAGATGATGAAATGCTTTATGTGTGGGAATAATGGTAATAATGCATTGAAATTATAAATGGAAATGAATATTATAATGGAAGGAAAAACAACTCATCCAAATGATCCATTTATAGTTCATTTATTCAATTTTAGGGAACATGGGGATTACATGACTCAATACCCTCTTTTAGCGGATAAAAATAATACCAAGGAAGGACCTTTGTTGAAATAAATAGATGAAGTATTTATATAATAGGGTTGTATTTGAATCCTTAATTAAAATTTTATTTAATTATAAAATTTATAGGATGTAAATCATATTTATTTTGTTAGTTATATGATTATAGAAAAAGGAAAACCTATAAGATGGTGGGGCTTGAACCCATGACCACTGGATGATAAGGGTTTAATTCAAACCACTAGCATATGTGATGTCCTGGTTAATATGTCATTTCATTTAGCTAAACCATTAGAAAAATAGATATTACTGATAAAATATCAGTGTTACCTATATGTTTATAGATTAATAAAATAACCATATTAGTTTTGGAATGTAGTTATAGTCAAATATAATGACTTGTTTTATGTGTATCATGATCCATTAAAAGGTTGTTTTATTGCTTCTAAAAGGCAGTTCATTCTAAGATATACATTTCATGGATTAATGGATGAATTAGAACTTAATCAAAGCACAATAAATAGATGGAGATGTTCATATGAAATATAAGCACGTCAAGTAAGTATATTTGATTTATTATTTGGAATTAAAATAATACTCAACATTAGGAAAATGATTAAAAAAAATATTTTCCTAAATCCTTATTTATTGTTAAATTGATGGAATTTTAAATCATCACATATTTCTGGGATTTAGGCACCCATCATTCCAATGATAATGCCCATGTTTATGATTGAAAAAATCAATAAATCCTTATTTGTATTTACACTTTTAATCTATTTTCATATCTCCAATGTCCACTAATTTTATACTACTTAGAGACCTAATTATGTGTTAGACTATGTGATGATTTTACTTATCATTCTCTCTTTAATAGAGGTTGTTTCAGGAACAGTTATCTCAATTTGGGATTTCAACATAGGAAATAACTAACAATTTATTATCATGGTTGAGTTTAAATTGTGAGGAAGTAATTTATTTTTGTTGGTGAGAATGTAATACACTAAAATTTAAAAAGTAAGAAAATTTTATTCGATAGTGTGAATGATGCTCTACATCAAGCGAATAAGAGAATATAATATAAAAAACCTTAAATTATATTTTATTTTATAAAATTAAATAAATAAATGATATATCTTTCAATAAATGGGATATTATTTTTTCATGCATCACACCCAAAAATGAGTTTCTCTGATGACATGCATTACATACAAGACAGAGTTCTATCGAACAAAAATATTTTATAAATATTTTATTATTTAATATAATAATATATAACCTAGACATTAAATTAGTGATTATGAATAGTATTAACTAACTTATGAGAATATATATTGATTTTATATATCCAGTTAGGTTTTTAATTAATCCAAAATATTTTATAGTTATAAGATAGCAACAGACAAATTTTTTTGCATAAACGCCAATATTTTTCAGAAAGAAATTTTACATCTTCTTAATGGAGAACCTATTATTAATTTAAATTTTGGAACTTTTATAAATTTATAATTCAAAATAAAATTTATTTTTAAAACCAAAACATAAAAATTATCTTAGAGTGAATTTTTGGTATTTTTCTATTATGTTTTTTTGATGAATTGTGAAAATACTGAATTTTAATTCAGAGATACAATCTCTTATAATTTATTTATAAGGATAAATGTTATTTTTAATTGGATTTAAAGTCAAATTAAATAAATTATAAAAACTTTAATCCACATTATTTCATTGTAATTGATTTCTTATTTAAATTGGATATATACACATCTCAAACTTTTAATGATTTTTACTTTAAAACCCCACTTTATTGCCCCATCTATGAGATTAAATTTAAATTAACTTCATTCAATTATGTTATAGGAGGTCGGAAAAATGGAATCAATATTTTGAATCATCATATTTAATAATTTTTAATAATTTTAGATTACATTTTTGCAAAAAGGAATAGTGTAAGTGATTATAATTATTTACGATGATTAATAGGATAATTAGCTAAATAAAAAAATAATCCGTAAACATGGGGAAACAAATTTCCTAGAAACATTTCCCAAAAAATTGGATGTACATATTTATTCAATATATTCCATTTTATTTAATTTGGTTCATTATTGGATTCACATTATGTGCGTGAGACCTCTCAATAGTGTTTACCTTTTTATATGTACATGAATTCCACTCCTCCACGATAAAAAGTCACTCAACCCTACAGTTATTCACACACATAAAGAACATTGAATCAAAAACATATACCCCAATAATTTTCCAAATTACCTCACCAAAAACTAGAATCCACACATTGGGTATAAATCTATCTAAGAAATCTCTTTGGTGAAAACCAAAAGCAGTTACATGAATAAGGTGTAACATTTTTCAACGATCACTTTAGTTTTCATTTTTTCTCCACACATTCAATTATACATATTACTTGATTAAAAAATAAAATCAGTATTCTAAATATACTGATATGTTTTTATTATAATTTTTTTAACTACACTTTCAGAAACTTCTATCTAATGGGTAATAATCTTATAATTCGTGTGTTTAGTAGCCTACCACCTCGCAAAATGATGATTGTTTGTTCTTCATTTACCACCACTCATGGTGGGAATTATGGTTGAAAAAATATTTATATATGATATATATGACATTTATAATTTCATAATTCTTATTTAATTTCTATATAACACATACCATTATGATTTTTATTTTGTGTAAATATGATAACATCCTTTGTGGTCGTGTGGACTACTGCCTCCTCAAAGTTATGTGATTCATTCAAACAATACAAGGAAGTAAAAAATGATTATTTTAATAAATATATGTTACATATATGAAATAGATATGATAATTGAATTAAAATATACATATATATCATTTACTTTTCATTCTTTTAAATACAACAAGGAAATGGTAGTATTCAAGCGTACACATGGTCTACCATCTCAATCAATGATTCCTTTCATTTCCATTCAACAAATATTATGACATATTATAAATACATATATAATGAATATATTTTATAAATAAATCATTTTTACATTATGTAGATAATGAAATCATTATATATGTAATAGGAACAACATGTAATAAGTCAAAATATTCTCGAAAAACTAGACATTTTTCAATGAAAATAGAAATAATAATGAATGATTATTAACAAAAGGGTAATAAGTTATTATAAGAAGATAATATATGATATTATAAATACAATTAATGTTCATTTATATGTTAATAAAATTATCTAAACCACACTACAGGTGGTTAATGTATGCTCACCCAAAAAGGAAATGCAATAGCATGGATTTCCATCTCACTTTTTTTATATATGAGATGAATTCCATATTCATCACATACATATTATGTGTGGTGTATCTTTTTCCCATTTTGATAAATTATATCATGATTTATTATTTTTTTTAGGTTATTTTGAGTTTCAACTTAATTATTTATTCAAAAGGTATTTTAGATAAAAGCTACCAAGTCGTAAAGAATTTCATAACCAATATCCTTTTCATTGGGTTATATTAATTTTTCGATGTCATTAATATTCTATGATTATATGTATAATCAAATTTTTATATTTATTTTAGTATTTAAAATTTCTTATTTCTATTTACATTTTACACAAAAAATATCATCAATTATTTATTCACACATCAATATTATAGTATTTTCAAGGGTTAAATTCACAATCTCATTTTATTGGGATTATTTACATTGGAATTTCCATTAGAGAAAATTATTGAATAATTTTTTAATAAATACATTAGTTTTACTATACCATGGTTATTTAATAACTTTATATGTAGTATTACAATTTCCCAATTTGTTTACTCAAAATGTTTTTGAAAATATTTTTCATGAAAAAACCGGCTTTATTTCTATCTTTAGTGAGAGAACCTGTTTTTTTCTAAAATCCATTTTTCTCAAAATGGTTTTTAAAATGTATTTAAACATTAAAAATGATTTAGTAATGAAAATTTTACCATTTTTTCTTTTACAAATGTTTTCAATAGAATATTTTTGTCTCATTGTGAATAATGAATTTTTTTAACCTTTTACCTTCCAAAATAATTGTTTTTTATCTTGAACGGTATGTATGGAATTACATGCCATTGTTTCGTTGAGGCTTAGTTTGTATATTTAAAATGATAATTATTAAATAATTTTTTTTACAAAAAGTTATTTTCAAAGAATGGGATTTTCAAAATGATTTTTAAAATGAAAAAAATATTTTCCTCATGAATGTTTCTAATGATATTTTTATAGAATTTTCATTAATAAAAAACGCTTTATATTTAGACCACTTATTATATGATGTATTGTTTAAATCATTATTCTTACTTTTGATGGTTTATGATTTATTTTACCAATGATTGTATTTACATTCACTACCATGATACTGTTTATTTCCATATAAATATTCAATTTATTATTATCATTGAACATTGATCTTCCCCTAATTATCCATATCATTTATCATGGATATGTTTATTGCCTAAACTATATCTTATTTTTACATATTGTGTTTTCTTTGATACTTAGTTTATTATATGGGAAAAATTTGGAAAATCTGTATCCATTATAAAATATTGATATTTGATAAGGAACATTATTCATTAAATAAATTTATTATTTAAATATATATGTATTTAATTGGACATGAAATATATGGGGTTGGGATAGGTAAATTCAATGCATATTGGTTTGGGATAGGCTAATGCAAGCCCTATAGGTTGGGAACCATTTAATGTAAGCCCTTTGATGCATCTATAGTCTCATGAGATGAAATTAGTTCGCAAAAAAACCCTCGAGTTTGTTTTCAAGTATAATAGATGGGTTTCTGCCCACATATTTAATTGTGTTATTAATTTTATTGATGTTATATGATTTTATGTGCCCCATAAATAACATCCAATAATTATGAACTTTCTTCATTTAGATTGAGTTGTTTATTATCCTTGATATTTTCACTATGACATTGTCTATGGATGCATTTCATTATCATCTCATCGATTAAGTGACCTTATTTACAAATTATTTACCTTTCCAAATTGTTTACACACTTTATTAAAAGTTTATCGATTATATGGAATGTGTGTTTTGTAATTACATTTCTATATTGTCTATGTTCATTGATTCATTATTTCCACTATTGTGATTTACCCTTATTGATAATTTGAGGTCACCCTTATAATGATTTATTTCCCAATGATTGCATGACATGTACTGAGAATGAAATGAAAGGGTAATCGAGATGTAATTGATGTTATTATCCTCAAGAGAAAAAAATTATGTTGTAATTAGTGTATTCAGTTATAATTCATGTATCATGTATGTATCTGGTTTACAATGACTACTAAACTATTTTGTCATTTGAGACATGATTTACTAGTATCTTATTCTAATTTAATGGTAGCACGACATCGACTCTAGGATTTTGGGGTCGATCCACTACACCAACTCACACCAAACCCAATAAAGGTTTAATAGTAAAACAAAAAAAGGTTCCTTAAAAATAAAAAGTTCATATGTGGATGATGTATTGTACCATGGAGTAGTATATCAAAATTAGTGATTTATATATATAAAAATATTCAAATGTATGGACTATAAGATAAATCCACGAAATTACACTAATAAATGAATTATTGGGGTGTATTTGGTTATTTTATAATAGAGATACTGCATTATGATGGTAATTATTATAATCCTTATTTCTGAAAAATATTTGAGCCTTTCCAAATTAATGATTTATGAATATGAATATTAATTGATCCATTAGAGTTAGTCTGTTATATTTTAACCATATAAAATATTGTAAGTTGTGTCATATAGTGACATAGAACAAATTTGGATCAACCTACTTGTGAGATTAGTGGATTTCGGTACAACAATACATCTTTGAGTGTATTGTCCATGGAAGTATACTAATACAAACAAAACATGCTAAGAATACTTATTTATTATGTGCTTTACATTTATATGTTGATTTATTATTTTTCAATACAATTGTAATTGTTAAATATATTGTTTTTATTTAATTAATTAATATTAGGGGACAAGATATGAATAGTGAATGGAAATGATATACTTGAGTGACAACCTAGTTCATCCCCCACTCATATCATAGGATCTCTCTAGTACCAACATGTTCATTATTTTCTAAAATCACATTATTAAATATTTTTCGAGATAACCACCTTTTTTATATATTTATTCAACTAATTCATCATCCAAAATAACCTCAAAATTTCTAAATTGTTTATCCCCTCCACCTTTATAATAATTTATCTAATTTACACCAAATCCTTTTGGGAGGTGTGAAGAGCCTATTTAAATAAATACTATCACTAATTATGGAGTGAATAAAAGTATCCATGCATTGAATATAATATCTAACAACAATAAAATGAGTTTAAAATATAAAATCCTCAATAATTATATAACCCCCTTATTCCTTGGAGCTCAAACCTAATGTGGTGTAAAACTAATAAAATCATAAGAATGTAATCACCTGTTATATTATTCAATGACACCCATGTTGTATGAAATGTTACAAAGTATAGAACAAATTAATATTGTAGTAAATATTTTCCTAAATTATATTCCTTCAACATTGTTTTCCGAGAATAACCCTACATATATTAGGACTCCCATTGTGCCATTTTGTTCAAATACACTCAAAATATCCTCTTTTAATGAATGGTTTAATATATACTAAAATTACTAATTCCCATAGTATATCATTAGGGTAGAATCATATCCTCATCTGAATATATTTGGGCAATTATTTTTCTATGCAATTGGGCAAAAAAGGGTAGGAAAATATGTATGAATTAATAATCAAACATTAAAAATAATTGTTGTAAAATCAACGAACATGTCTCATGGTGAACTCCATAATATTATACAAACATAGTATATTTGAAATGATTTTTTATGAAAAACTATATGTATAATGAAACTGATATATGATCTCAGCATCAATATGTTCTACTAATGCACTATAAAAAATTAAAATATTTTATAAATGATCCTCATAAGAACTATGATAATAAAATGTTGTCGTTCATATTGGAACCTCATATGGAAAAAATAAAAAAATGAGTATAAATCCATTATAATTTTTTTATTCCATGTGTATAGGTCACAGATTAATTATTTAATATCATTTCATTGACCATTGAGTGGGGAATTAATGTATAAATATGAAAATTTTACCCCTAGATGAACCTCTTCCCATCTGTTATAAATTTTTTGGTTCCTCAAATTTCTTATAGAGATTATCCTTTTTATATAAAAATCACCCCAAGAGAAATTCGTTTCATAAATTCAACCCTAAGGTTGATAAACTTCCACAATTCAAATTATTCTACAATAATTAATGTTCTCACCCATAATCAAAAACATGAGTCTCACACTGTTAGTATCCATTTACTCTAAAATATTTTAAATAATACTACCATGTTATTATAGATGTAATTCTATTATTATATTGGTATCCCCACTCTATATACCATGATTTTTTAAAATCTTTCTCATAAGCACTATAGAGCCCTATATTTCTCAGGTATGGGAATTCTTTTTCCATCTTCACCACTTTATTTTAACTATGAGGTTCTAAGAAAATTTCAACACATTTACTAATTATAATATTTTTATAAAGGTGAGTTTCCTTATTTTTGTTTCACTTTTCATATATTAACATCAAATTGGAATGAACTATAGTTTTCTTCAACATTTTCCTAAAAACTATTTTTATGGAGAAACTCAAAAAACATGTCTGAAAGAAATGATATTTCCCTAATATTATAAAAACACCATAAACTATTCCCTGCATCTCTATATAAAATGTTGATTATTTTAGTCATTATTCCCCATTTGATGATGAGTTTGTGGACCACGTCTCTGTCTCTATATGTGAACTGTTGTGAGGTAAAAATATCTTCCTATAATCCTAATAATTTAAAATTTATAAATTTTTTGATTCTTTAATAATCCCAATAATCTATGGAAAATTTATTTATAAATATTTCGATTTTATGGATATATCATCTCAAAAAACAAATTTTAATATAGTATTATATTAATGTGAAAATAATTGATTGATAGATATGGAGGTTCAACTCATGATTTTGAGGTTGGTCACTTATGGTCAATGGTAAATCCCATGGGTTTTATGCCACATAAACATTATTCTCATTGAAGAATTACCTTTTAAAAGTTATATTCACGTTTTATGGTCTGGTACATAGGTAAACCATTACTAAGACATGTAAATTTTGAGATAGAAACAGATTAATTTCTTAAAAGTCCCAAATGATAAGGGGGTTGGCCAGTTGAAAATGAGTAGCTTCAATGTTTTGACCGAATAAGGATGACGAATTTCTTAACGTATGGAGTAATTGGTTGTCAGGGATTGGGGACACGATTTTCAACCATTGACATTTTTCTCTCAGTGGAATCTAAAACATTATGATGTAGTATAATTTTTGATATTTTTATAAAAAAATAAATAAAAGGAATACGTTTCAGAACAAGTAAAACTGTAAAATAATAAAAATTAATTTAAAAAATTATTGATTTTAAAAATTTCCATGAATATTATATTATAATGTGAGGAATAAATACATAAAATATTTCATTCATATAAGTGTAACATACAATGTATATATAACACAAGAAATTAAATGTGTTAAACCAGAAAAAGTAACTTCTATAAAAGGTGATGAATTCCCCCAAAAAATATTTTTTACAGTATGAATCATGAATGTTCATGGGTCCCTCCTTTGAGTAAACACCCAATATTTAATGAAATAGTGATCTTTCATCATCAATTTGTGTCTAGTGTGATGATAATGTGATAACTACAAGGAATAATTAATTCTTATAGGGTATGAATTTTAGAATTCATAATATAAATATTTTGAAATACTAAACTACAAAACTGTAGTAACTATTGAGTATGACATAGATAATATAAATACTTGGATCATTGGAATGAAAAAACTACCCTAGAGTTTAATATTACAAAATTATAGATGATTTAATAATTTTTTTTACTGAGTTTTTAAAAATCCATGATCATTAAATAACATAAATTTAAAAGGAATTATTTACTGATTATGTTTTCATCGTAAACAGATCTATGAAATTCCTTAGTCTTGGAATTAGATCCCTAATAGTAACAAATTACTTTAATTATTGTAATATAATTTTTATCATCAAAAAATTAGGTGACAAATAAGTATTTTAATATAGAAATTAATATCTCATATGGTCGACAAATAACATATAATGAATTCATGAATTAAATATGAATCCATCAATATATTAAGAATTATCATGCAGAATGAAAGAAGAAATAACATGAAAGAAAATATGAATTTATGACCCATAAGCATTATTATTAAAAAATAGAAAATAATTATTCAATCGCCCATTTTTAAAAAACTCATTAAAAAGTTCTTACCACCTTATATTGTCAGATAATCTAATGATTTTATCCATTTTAGGCATGGGAGAGTAGAAAAAATCAAAATATAATTCCAAACAACAACCATTAATCTCTAATAATATTTGATACTGATTGATATAATGATATATGAAGATCCCTATAATAGAGACATCCATTGTACTTGAAATACCATCCATATGTATTCTTATATATCTGTACATCTCTCTATTTAATTTTTATCCCAATCCACCTTAAAGTAGTCCTTAAAAATAATACGACCCATCAAATATCACCCAAAATATATCTTCATGTTTAAAAAATGTCTATAAAAGGAATCTATATAAATTATTGAACTATCAAAAAATCATGGTGTATGGGTATATATGACACAACACAACCTATATCTACCACCAATAACACCATAAAATCAAAACTTTTCAGTAATGAATATAAATTTTACATTTTTTTCAAATAATAATCACAATATGGGTCCTCATTGAGATGTAAAGAATATTATTAAGTCTCATCATTATAGATTCCATCATTTATGATATAATAAAGGAATATTATCACACTATGATGATTCCAATCGTGATGAAAGAATTAGACCATATAAAATTTATGCCATTTTTAGGCCCCTTAAATCATTGAGGTTGTAATGTTCTATGTTATGACATGATTAATTTAGTACCTAATAGTTATCGTTCAATAATATCCTTCCAAGTAATGACTTTTTCTTCTAGATTTTAAAATCTAAAATACTCATCCAATTTCATTTTTGAAGGATAATCTCCATATAATACATTTAAAAAAAATATAAAGGATGATCAAATTCATTATTCCACATGGGTTGACAGTATTTTACTTGTAATGAAACCATATTACCTCTCAATGATTTGATTTTCTATTTGGAACATATAGAATTATATATTTCTCATGGAAACCGTTTATTCCTTATAA
This sequence comes from Viscum album, assembly GCA_963277665.1. Lineage (NCBI taxonomy): Eukaryota > Viridiplantae > Streptophyta > Magnoliopsida > Santalales > Viscaceae > Viscum > Viscum album. The sequence continues at coordinate 51,108,515 of OY728138.1, read as the reverse complement.
TTTTCATTATACTCAATGATGAAATTCCTAGTGGTTTTGAGGGATGCTTAAGGTTGTATTCCATATGGATTGGGGGAGAGTGGGAGTCATTGGATGTGACTTCTAATCGAATTTTTATGTTAATATTTTTTTCCATTTTTTATATATTTCACTAGTTAAAGTGAAATGTTTATCATTTTCTATTTTTTTAATTTTTTATTTAGAGAAATATCTCCAAAATATACCCACTAGCACACACATTCATGGAAAAAATTAATAAGATTCAACTCTCAATATGAGAAGGATAGATAATGGTGTGGACTAGTTTCCTCCATGATCACACAACCCAATGGAATCATCTTACAGTGTATGAGTATTCAACCCACACTAGACGATCTTCTTTATCCCACAACTTGGTGTATCCCAAACCTTTAAATGACATAGTAAGGATAATATATAAAGTGAATTTTCATGAATTTAAATCTCATTAAGCTATTGATGGTCTTTCATGATGTCACTTTTCTTCTTCTTTCAATTTCATAATAGCATTCTAGGAATTCATGTTCATTTTTATAAAAATATTGATGCACATTCTTTCTTATTTCTCCTCAAAATATAAAATGATGGTTTCCTTTCAGTCAAAAGTTGAAAGACTACTTCTTCATTATAGAAACACTTCTGTAGAAGACTTCTTATTCTTCTTCCCTATATTTTCCTTTCATTTTCACTATGTCATATATATACTTTATATTATTTTATATGCAATCAATGATACACAAATTATTACTATGTTTTCATGATATAGGCAAATGTGATTGTTAATATCAATAAGTAGGACTAATAAAAAAATTTCTCTAAGTTTGATTGAAATAATTTTCCATTATCTATGTAAAAATGGATTTTACATACGCTCCCTCCCCATTAATATTCCATCTTCTTTATCTTCTTCTTCATTTCACAAAACATGGTTATGTAGATCTTCTTTCTCAATCTTATACATTAGTTCATAAATAGGAATACATTGGTCAATATTCATGTAAATATAATACAAAATCCATTTTTCCTACAAAACTAGATGTATATATCACTTACTCTAGATAATATTTGTGTATTCTTAAATTTATTGATAATCCAGAATTATGTACATCTTCTTCTCTCAACTCACAAGAGGCCTCCATTCATATCTATACATAATTACAACATATAGATAGTCACATTTTAATTTTAAATTATAATTTCTGTTATCATCATCGAATGCATAACATGGGTCATAATAAATTAAATTTCCAACATCATGTTTGAATTGATTTTCATTATAGGATATAACTAACACCAAACATATTAAATGATTCCAAGTCACGATGTATAATCAAAATTCCGAATTTTTATCCTACATGGTGTATACTCCTCCAATTTGGTGTTACACAGTAGTTTCAAATTGCTATTTTTAACTACCTAAAAACATTAGGTATTGATAATTTATTAAAGATCTAATGGTCTTACAAATTCCAATGGAATGAAAATAATCACTATGAATGATTTGCAACATGACACCCTTTCATATAGAATAAACATCCTTCTTGCATCATAGTACATCAATTAAATTGAATCAACCTTCAAAATTCCCAAGACACCAAATACCACAACTTACTCCCCTCCACAACATGGTCTTTCATCCAGGGAATGAGCATCATATTACAAGACCATTATGATTGTGATCCCCTTTATGGTGTAGAGTTCCTATAATTTATAGAGGCATTGAAAATATATTTTGACATCATTACAGTGTATCCATTTTCTTATGGTGTAGAGTCCTTAAAAATGTAAGAACCTCCTAAACCCGACATTGTCTCCATTCCACCATTTAACTAGTTTTATGGTGAAAAAACAATATATAAATAAAATTATAGAAGGGAAGACAATTAATTTTGAATGATATTGCTTCCTTCACAAAATGGAATCATAATTTCCATTCCTGATATATGAACACTACAAAACATCTTAATAATCATATGAGTTCATATCTATAAAGTTATTCAACTCACGTGAACTGTGAATTTCAAAATGATTTATTTAATAAAAAATATTATATATTGAATTAGATCCACTTTAAACCCTTTCTAAATCCAACTCATCTAATATTTTTGTATTAAATAATATAGGAAAAACTAAAAAAATTAACCATTTTAATGGATAGTTGGACTTAAAGAACAATTCCAAACCTCTTGGTTCAGTATGTTAAAATATGAAATTTATAATCAAATTCCATGTTTGGAGGGATCTAGACATCATCTAGATAATGTGGATGAATACTTCAACTAGCAATAATCATATATATATAAAATTCTCTCAATTAAAATTTTTAGGTAACTTTAATCTTCATATCATTTTTTCCTTTAATAAAAGTAAGATCACTCAATTATTTAAAATAATGATCTTAAAAAATTATTTACTAAAATTATAAGATATTAAATCTTTTAGAACAAATTTAAAAATTCATAGGATCATATTTAATAATAATCATATAATAATCAACCGTCTATAATCAACAGTTCATCATCCCCATATTCATTAAACATCCAAGATATATCATATCCCTTTATCCTATCTCAACTTTAACAAATTGATAATACAAAAATGTCCTTATTCACTCATATACATAAAAAAAAATCAATGCACTCAAAAATAATCTCAATAGTGGTTTATATAAATATCAATCATGATTACTCAATTGAATATATTTGACTTTACAATTAATTTCATTGTTGTTTTATTGGAACCTAGGTTATCTTTTCCAAAATAATTGATTTTTTTGTTCCATAGATAATTAAATATAGTTTTGATAGTAATAAAACATGTAATTTACATTTATAAAGAACATAACTTGTCTTTATTCATGAAATAAATTACCTTATAAATGGCTGTTGAAATATAATTAGTTCCTCCATTATAGTTTACCTTATGTTATACATGTGGTGTTTATAAAACCTAAATTTTTTATTTAAAACATTATCCATACATATCATCTAAAAAATTAAAACTCTATTCTCATATTAGGTTCATTAAATAATGTGAACAAGGACTTAAACAAACTTCAATTCAGGATTTATATTTTAATTTTAAAAAAATAAAATCTACAGATATGTGGATTGTGTTTCATTATAAGATTTGATATATAAATAAATCATAATAAATGTAAATATAAAAAATATATTTAAAAAACCACATTCTTCTCCTAAAAACTATCGATATTATAAAGATTCCTTAGATACACTGGGGAAAATATATAGTAAAATGTGTTAGTTAGAAAACCTAAGTAAGGTAATAAACATGTCAATAAAACATAACATGTGATTCAAGAGGAAAAACATGATATCATAATGATATTGAACATAAAAATTTAAATATGGATTAAATATATAAAAATATATGATAAAGGAAATCAAAAAAATGTGGAAAACCCATAAAGAATGAAATCAAAGGCATATGGAAAGGTTAAATAAAAAGGCAACATAACATTGAATAACTACATTTATATCCATTATATTCTTAGGACAACTATAATTATGAAATAGTGTACTTATGTTAACCCCCAATGCACCATAAATAGTATATCATGAGACATTAGCATTAACAAATTGATTGGATGGTTACAACAGACCCACCCATCACTTCATAATATGTAACTGTATATATTTAAGATACGAGGAAAATAATCCATATACAAATTATAAGCATGATATAACCCAGAATATGGATGTGAATTTCAAAATCCTGTATTAATACATAACTGAAGGATATATCCTACAGATTCTCAATAAAATGAGGAAATAAATCATTTTGGAAGATAATATTTGATAAAATATATAGTATTACAACTAATATACCCATTAAAGGAAAAATTTATAAGAAAAATAGAATCGTATGAATATAAACATACCACATAGGTGGAGTTTTTTGAAATGGGAAGAGGATCTTTAATGAAATATTATTTTTATTTAAAACAATAATTTATTTAAAATAATTTCATAAAATAATGATGTATTTTTTAAAATATTTAAGATAATAAACTCTGTTTGGGGGAGATAATTGTCAGGAATTAGTCACAAGGAAGTACCATAAAAATCGGTTCTTTTAAAAGAGAATATTTTAATGGGAACATAAAAACATATTATCCATAAAAAATAAAGTTAATGTATAATATATATATATTTAAGAGGACTTATATACAAAATATTGATGACATACATGAGAAGAAGAAAAAGGAAAGGGGAAAAGGAAATAGAGCCTCTAACCAAAGGTTGAGAGGGTGGTTTAGGGGATCCATTTTATGTTTTAAAAAACCTTTGTTAGAATCCTACATCATAAAAAGGATAATAAAACATTATTTTGAAATGAGAATAAATTAAAATTAAGATCACAGGAGTTATAATTTAAGTTGGATTCCTATTATAAATTAGATAATTGGAAAGAAGGGAAATTATAGTCAAGGAGGGAAAAATATCATCTAAGAGGATAAAAATTATTCTTATTATAGGTTCATTTTAAATGAGGATTATAAATAACTAATTATGAATATTTGAATCAAAAGTGATATTGTAATACATAAATTGTGTAAACCATTTTATGGGAAGCACATGATTAAAGTGGAAACAATATAACTGATGAATAGATATTGAGGTATGAATGAACATCATATTATATAGAAGACATCAACTATAACCGACATCAAGGAGTAATGGGAATTGATAAAACAAAATTCCTGGTTCATTAATAATTTATAATATTAAAAATCAAGGTGGAATTACTTACAGTATTAAATTGTGAATTGGTGTATAATTGGAAAGAATTCCTTAATGAAGTGTTATTGAAACAAAAACCCTTAAAATATAAGAAACATTCTAATAAAAAACCCATAAATAAATAAATAAATATATAATTTAAAGTTAAAATAACATGACTAAAGATAATTAATTATATTATATACCAATTGGTAGTATAAAAAACATTTAAAATATTTTTTATATAAAATAAAATGTTTCTCAAAGAAGGAATTTTTGTGATGAATCCCATACACCATGTAAGAATTCACTCTACACATTCAAATTACTTTTTGAATTATCAAATTAATTTGAATAAATTTCTTATTAAAAAATATCAATATATGTTTCATTTTATAAGGTTTATTTACCCCAGTGTGTCACATGTTTGTTATAATTTTTTTTTTGTTATTTTAGCTCCTTAGAATTCTTTGGACAGATTTTGAAAAACATCCATGGTATGTTGACCAAGGACAAAGTGTTGTTAAATAGTTTCATAATATCTAAAATTTTATATTATTATTTTCATTATTATTCCATTATAACATAATTTATATAGTGAAATATTTTTTGCAGGAATGAACTCAAATCTGAAAAAGAAATTTTATTAGTCTTTTTAGTAGTTATGTTTATTATAATCATTTACTATTAGTATCAATTAATTAATGTTAAATATTCTTATTAAATAGTTTAAATGGTTTATATTATAAAATTTTTATAATATAAAATTTTTATTCCACTAATGTTCTTTGATATAGAAAATGAAATAGAAACATTATCATGTGGAGGTGGAAATGCATACGTACAAATGGGTGAAACTATCATTTCCGAAAAATTAGAAAGAAGGAAGAATATATATATATATATATATATATAATATAATTTTATAATCAATAACATGTTATAAATATCATTTAAACTTTATATATATATATACTATCCATGAAATTGGGTGATGAATAATAAAGGACATCATTTTTGGAGGCAGTAGACCATACATACACATAAGAATGTCTTCATTTTTGGAAATGTTCTAGAGGAAGGAATAAAATATACATTAAATTACTATAAAAATGTTGTATAATATTAATAATAATTTAATTTCAAATATCCCATAGATATGACGAGTTTGTTTTCGTAAAATTTGAAATGAATTTAGAAGCTGTGTTAAAAAATCTTACATCTCGCATTGGATGTTCTCATTTTGTCACCAATTTAAGGAATAATAACATAGCCTTTTGGAAATACAAATGAGTTTTAGTATTTGGGGATAGGTTTTACTCGATACTTCGGTATAGTTTGGTTCATGAATAAATTTATTTGGAACTGTGGAGTGGGGAATGAGTGGTTGTTCCTTTTATAATTGAAGAGAATGGCATTTTAGGAAAAAATTGTTCTTTAATATAAATAAATTTCATGTTTCACATTGTTTTTTAATAAAATTTGGAAAAAATATTTTTTTGGAAGGGGTAATGTCGTGAAATCCATAACTATACTTTTACACAAATGTTTTACACTTTTTTTAAGTCATTTAATCTTAGATTTTAAAATTACATGTTTTTTGGATTTAAATAATGTCATTGGTTTTTACTTAAGTTAGTTTTTATTAATTATAAAAAATATAATGAGCCTTTCAACATAGTCTTAATGTAATGAATATAAATATTAAAATCAATTTTTAAATAAAATTTATATGTGAATGGAAAAATTATTTTAACAATACCCCATCTAATGAGCACAGATATTTTTAAAAAAAAAGTATATTCTTAACCATTAAATTTATGTTCTGGATAAAATTACCATTGTTATTAATTCTATAAAATTTAAATTGTTTATTTTTTTAAAATAATATTTAATTATCACTATAATAATTAAAAATCTTTATTCTACAATGTGAAAAAAAAATTAAAAGAAAGAGTTGAAAAATAGTTTTCATTAATACGTTACCAATATTTTTTTAAATTATTTATGTTGGGTTTTATATATCTTAATATTATTATAAAATTCATATTTTAAATTTATAATATATTTATATATTATTGTATATATGTTTTAAAAAACATCCATGTCATTCTTGAATAAATATGTCAAAAAATAGTAAGTATTAGTAAAATTAGTATTTTTAACTAATTTCTTATAAGGATTTTTTATTAGTAAACCATTAAATGATATATTTTGGTATATTCCTATATTTTTTTTACAATAATAGGTATAATTCATAACTATGCATTTCACGTGTACAGAGGATTATCTGCTCGTGAACTGATGTAATTAATTTTCCATAACCATTTCTTATTAATGGATAAAATGATGGATTTGATATATATAATTATATAAGATATTGATGACATAATTATAATTTTTATGGTAATTTACCATCTATATTATTATAGATCCATGTATTGAAAATGGTTATGTCATTCTTGTGTATATCTGGATAACCACATCGACAAACCGAGGTAATTTGTTTTTAATCACCACACAATATGGTTGTTATAAATAAGTAAAGATTTATTTAAAATCTTATATTTATGACATAATCCTAATTTTGGAATTATAAAATTACATTTCCCTTATTTCCCATATTCTCATTGAAAAATAAATTTGTTAGTCATGCATATAAGTGTCCTACCGTCTACAAGAATGTAACACAACTTAGTCTTCATAACAACATTTAATGGTTGGTTTAAAAAGTATAATTAATGTACGAAAATTATTATTAGGTAATTATTATTATTATATATATTATTTAGTACTTACCACTTAAATAATGATCAATTTACTGAATCCTTATCAGAATCATGAGTTGAACATCACTGAAACACCTAATATGGACTCAATCAATTAACTAATTAAATATATCATTAAATTAAATGAAATACATTATTTAATAATAATGTGATAATAATATAAAGGCATCTTAAAAAATGTTCCTAATTGATCAAATTTTATTATATTTGAGATAAATAACTTACATGGCATGTCTGACTCATGGTAACATACACTTTTCCTTAAAAACCTCATTTTAATTTTTTTTAAAGATTTGTTTTCTAAACATTTAATTCAAGGTTAATATTCATTAAATTATTATATATATGTATTTATATAGAAATAATTGAATTTTAAATGATATTTGATGTCTATTTTTAGTTTTTATTTAAAAAAATTAAAAAAATAGTTTTATGTATTATATATATAAAGTTTTCATAAAAATGGAAAAATGAAAGTTCTATATTAACACATAGGAAATATATATTTTTACCATCACAATATTCATTATTTGATGTTTGTAATCGATTATAAGATTCCATTATTTCATAAATGGAATCTTCTTCTTCCCTTTAGTTTGGGTATATTCCAAATGGGTTTTAAATGAAATTGAGATTTCATTATCTAGAAATTATTTTCCTATCAGTGTAATGAATATTTTTATAAGTGTGATGATAAAAATAAAAGATTTATTGTGATATGACTATGTTATGGTTTTTCAGAATTTTTGATGATTACATGTGACACTTATATAGATCATGATAATGGGAGATCCTGATAATGATCACGATGATGGTGAACCCAGTATAACTCTTGTTGATGGGTGCACTAGAAATAGGTCCCCAATGCATTATGTAAAGAGATTTATTTAACTGGTTGTAGGTTTCTTCTTAGTGATTATTCTAATTTACCACAAAAGTTATTTATTTTAAATGATTTATATTAATATTGATATGAAAATTATATCCTATGTTACCTACATTTTATATATATAATTTCTATGTTTTTTAACAGAAATAACATAATATAATAAGGAATGATAATGGGATTTTTATTAAAGGGAAATTTATGCTACTTATTATGGGGGATAAATATAATTTTTTAAAAAAAAATCAAGATTTTTTCAGGATTAAATAGAAACTACTATGATTTTTAGTTTTACTTTTAGATATCTTATGAAATTTCTTATGAAAATAATTGGGTATAGAAGTTGGTTTCTTAGCTAAAATATGATTATCTTGATATCAAAGATTATTTTATAAAAGAAAATTATAATGAGTAATCATTGAATAATGGGTGTCTTTTTTTTATGTACCTTAATGATATGTTTATACTCATAAAACATTTTCAAATGTTTTTCATATGGTTTTGAGGATGATTACTGAAAAAGATGGGGTCGAGATGAATATTTTGATGACATTTCCTAAAGTGAAAAAATTTTATAACATTAAAGTTTTAGATTTTGTGGAAAATGGATATTCAATGGAGTATAACACTTTTTTATGTAATATTTATTTATGTAAGTGTGGTGACCTAATCATTTAAAACTATAAACCTAAATAATATTCTTGAATGGAAGAAAATGATTTATTTTTTATGTTTCAATTTATAAATCTTTTAAGGATGATTCTATATAATTGGAATAATAAAAAAAGTTTATATGATTTTAGATGGTATAATAATGTAATTAAATACCCTTATGACATTACAATTTATGGATATCATGATATTTAATTTAAAGATTACCAGGTATATTTTTTATAACTAATTATATTTAGAATTATTTTCCATAGAGGCTACCTGGGATCCAATATAGGAATACATCAAGGGGAAAATATCCTTCCATATCACTAAAAAGGAATGGTAAGAATTATAACTGTGATTTTTTATAGTAATGGCTCATTAAACATATGCTAAACATATTTGAGGTATCTATTCTAGAGAGAAATCAAATCTCCCATAGATGAACATGTCTATAATGGTGATATTTATTATAAAATACCCTCCAGTAATCAATAGATATTCTATATATGAGGTAGATAAGGTAAAGATTAAAAATATGTAAAATATATTTTATTCCATGGGTTATTTATGGAATTAAAAGGAAACACATTCTATTTAGCATTTTAAAGGTGAATTTGATCAATGGTTGTCAATAATTATGAATACTAGATAAATATAATATACTAAAACCATGTAATGTGATACATTTAAGAGTCTAGTTCTTGGGAAATATTTTACTAAGGGTGTTCATGTTATTATAGTAAAAAAATTCATGTAATTGTGAAAAAAGGGTAAATATTTGGTTGATTTGTATAATGAAAACGTCACCTAATTGAAATTTTATACATCAAATTGTATCTGAGGTTTTTATAGTAAAATAAATTATTTTTATTCAAGAATAAATCCATAGTACACTAGATAATTAGCCCCTATCTTTTTTAAAATCTATGAAATATTTATTCAATATGCTAAGAAGGAGAAAATAGATTTTAAAGATGATCTTATGTCTTATAAAAACAAGAATAAAAAGAGGTATATGTGGAAGAAAAATGTGACGAATCCATTAAAAATATAGAAGTACAAAAATCATGTTTTCAATTTTTGATATGTGTGGTAAAAAATACACTAGGGAACGTATAATGAAATATAGTATGTTCTTCCAAAATTTTATTTTTGGGATAATGATAATAATTAAAAACAAAAAATATCTTATTATAAGTGAAACCAACTTTGATAATAAGGTTGTAACAAGTTTTAAATGTAAATAGATTTGTTTTTATGTTGAATTATATCTAAAGAAGATAAAAATGATGAGAAAAACTAGACTATAAGTATAAGGGTAATGTTGAAATACTTTACAAATACTTCAGTAGATGATAGACAATAAAATTTAGTTGCAATAGGTACATTATTTGATTATTCAGATTATGTTAATGTCTTGTTTCATTCAACGACTACACATTCTTCCATTTATATGAAATTTTCTAGTATAATGACAATTTTACCTCAAGAGAAGAAGTTATGTATTTTTTTATTAATCTCATGGGGAAATTATAGATCTTAAAAGTTGTTGTAAATATATTATTTTAATCATCTATGGAAGTGTTTTCTATTCCAACCATATTTTGATTCCAATTATATTATTTGATGTTGTTATAGATATGAGTTATCTTTTTGTTTATCATGCTTGGGTAGATTGTAGATCCAAATAAGTTATTTTTCAAAATGATTATTAGTTTGTATATAAGAATCAATTTACAAAATTGATTACATATCATGATATTTAGAAATAGAAGAATGATTAAAATGAAATTTATTTTACTCAACTTTATTAAGATATGGGTATTGTTCAGATTAATGATATATCAATGTTAAAAGTGTATCATAATGTTTTTTTCTAATAAATATCCAATTATTATACCAAATTGGGAAGTTTAATAAACTATGGATCAGTTTATGATGTTATAAAAATTATTAAAACCCCATATCAAATAGATTATATAGAATGTAGATAATTTAAAAATTAGTTATAACAATTTCATGATAATGTTTTCATTCATCCTAAAAGTTCACTATTGGGAGACCCTATTTTAATTTCAAAAAATAAATGTGGTTTTATAATGATTTTCATTTTTATAGATAATAGAATAACATCATTATTTAGAATTAGTATCTATTTTTCATATAAATGACTTATTTTATCTGCTATATGGAGATTATTATTTTTCAAATGTTGATCTTAGGTTTTTGTACCATCGACTGGATAAGATAGAGGATGACAGCCCTAAGACAATTTTTCATACTAGTTTTGGGAATTATTTGTTTTTGGTTATTACCTATGGGATTATGAATTGTCCAACTGTATTTATTAATCTTATGAATAGAGTTTCCATGAATATTTGGACATGTTATTGATTTTTTTATTGACGATATTTTATTTTATATTAAAAATTTTTAGGATGATGAAAAGACTATGTGGGTTAGTTAAAAACCCTTTAAATAAAATAACTTGACTGGAAAATTTAGAAAATGTGATTTTTGGTTACAAAATATTTCATTACATAGAAATATAATTAATAAAGATAGCATAACTATTGATCCTGCAAAAACATAACTGCATGATTAATGTGAAAGTCCTACAAATGATACTAATATTCATAGTTTTATAAAAGGATTAGGTTATTTGTAGTGTTTTGATGGAAACATTACGGAATTATCAAGGCCACTAACTATGATAACATTAAATGAGTTAGGTTAATCTAGATAAGGGAATATGATGAATGTTGGAGATAATAGAAAATAATATTAGGCAATTCTCTAGTTTTCCCTACAATTCATATGTAGTGATTTTCTTATCTATTGTAATTCCCCATATAAGGGACATGGTTTTGTTTTAATAAAGAATGTTAAGAAAATTACTTATATTTCTTGTTAATTAAACTCTATGAGAATAACAATCCTCCATAATTCCTTGAACTGAAAGTTGTAGTTTTAACTATAATAAATTGGATATATAATTTTTATAGGGTATAGAGTGAATTATATTCTAATAAATCATTATTCATGTATATATTATAAAATATTTAAACATGATACAAGTTTCATGACTAGAATTGATAAAAGATAATTACCGCACAATTAATTATTATCTATAAAATGTAAATAGTGTAGATAATTATTTAATTTACAATGATAATGCATTATTAACTAATATAAATATAGAAAATGATCTTTTGTGTAATGATTTGAGGAATTTTTTCTTTTATTTTTTTATGTAAGAACTCCAACTATTTTATTTCTTTTGTCAAAATAATCATTTTTGTCAGAAATGATTATGAAATATCATAAGGAAGCTAATTATTTAGAAGAAAAGATATAATTGGTCAATAAAAGTAATTTTTTTAATATTAATATTGAAAAATAAGGGGTCTTTAGATTCAAAAAAAATGTTATGTGTTTCAGGTGACCCACAGTTCATGTGTACGGTGGTCTACTCTCTTACGAACTGATGCTATTCATTTTCTTTCATTAGATATCACAACTGGTTATAATAACAGATTTAATGAAAATATATTATATTCATGACATAATTCATGTTATAAAAATTTATAAATCATCTATTTTCTTACCATTCCATCCATTAAAAAATGATAACGTTATTTATGTGTACATATGGATTACCACATCCATGAAGTGATGTGATTCATTTTTCATCAATGCCTCACATAGATGGTAAATATAATATTATTTAATTTGATAATATTATGTTTATAATATAATAATTTTTATATAATGTTAAAATTATACTAACCCTCTTTACCTCATTCTCTTTAAAAAATGAAATTCATACTCATGTTTATGTATAACCTACCATCTCTAAGGTTATAACATAATTAATTATTCATAACTATATTTTATGGTTTGTTTAAGTGGTATAATTTATTTATAAAAATGATAATAATTTAATTATAATTATTATGTAGATGATGGAATAATTACCACTTTGACCATGGTTAATATACAGAATTTATTTTGAAATTATAAATTGAATATCCTCAAAACATCCGATGTGACTTATCATATTATGTAAATAAAAATTTCAGTAAAATAAATGAACAAATGGTTTAATAATAAATAATTAAAAATATAAAATTTTCATTAAAATTTAAATAATTTATAAATTCTTATACAGGAAATATAGAACATACATGACAAGTCGGACTCAAGGTACCAGAGACAATACCTTAAAACCCGCTTTTTAAATGTTTTAATGTCATGTTTTCTTAATATTTTTATTTCAAGTCCATATTCATAAAATTATAATATAGATGTATTTATGTTGACTGAAATTAATTATAAACTATATTTGTTTCTATTATTTACATTTAATGAAAGGTTGTGGAAAGGAATCCTTTTTTGGTATTCCATAATGAATATTCCCAAAAAAAAGAAAGAAGTTAAGTTCTATTTTAATTTATAAAACATTGATGGTTTCACCACTTCCATAAATATTATTTTATATATGGATTATTTTACATTATTCTAGGATTTCTTCAAATGAAAACACAACTTACCTTTGATCATGGTATTTTAAAAAAGGGTTTTTTAGGGAATTGGTATTTCAATATCGAGAAATGATTTTCTTATTGGTGCATGGAATATATTTACAAGAGTGATAATAAAAATTTAATATTTTATGTGTTATGATTATTTAATTACAACATCATGATATTTTATGAAACATTTTTTAAAAAAAATTTAGTTTCATTGATATCTTGAGTTACATGCACCTCTATGTTTTAACAAACCACAACAAACTATTAATATTATTATTTAAATAGGCTATTATTACCTAGAATTTAAATATTTAAGAGTTAATATGAATATAAATATTTTTAAATTTTTTATAATGTGTTTATATAAATAAATTATACTGATAAAGGAACTCAATTTTTACTGAAGTCATTACAAGAAATAAAAGTTATTTTTTTTCTAAAAAAATGATTTCTATTACTTTTTGTGAACAAATGATAAAATTAATGTTTCACACATTTGGAAAACATATTTTAAAAATTTTACATCACTTTTGGAGTCAATGTTAAAAACAATTAGGTTGAATTTTTCTTATTTTTCTTAAAATATTAATTTTTTGATTAATAATAAAAATTACTGGTTTTTACAGAAAAATTCTTATTCATGTAATAAATTTAAATGTTTTTTTTCATTTAAAATAGAATAAAAAGTAAAATTATATCTATTACATTATAATTGATCCAATATTGGTCATTTTAAATTATTTAATTTTCAATTCTAATTTTAAAAAATTTTGTGCTTTTGAAAATTATCACTTCTGAAAACAATGTTTAGGTTGCATTAAGGGGTTTAATTTTAAATAATAAATTTTAAATTATATAAAAGGAATTTATAAAATTGGAATACATATATGTAATAATAATATTTATCATATCATAAAATGTTCAAACTAATATTTTGGTAAAACTAAATAGTTCAATTTGAAAAAACTAATTACCATTGTTAAGGTTAAAATGAGTTTATAGAGGGGGTTAAACAAAACATATATAAAGTAAAATGACATATAAATGTGTCCAAAATATATTTTATGAACATATTTCAATCTTATTTCATCTATGTATTGATATGGACCCATTTTGGATCCTTCTGTCATGTGAAATATTTTTCTACACATTATTCATTACAAAAATTCTATGTGTGTCATCTCCCCAACATATAAAATGTCACCCACTCTATACATATATTCACATATCCAAATAAATATTATTTGTCTTGTACATACCCAAATATTATCTTATATTACCTCCCCACATTCTAGAGGCCTTATTGTTTTATTAAACCCTCACAAGTAGGCATACATATAAACCAAATGAGGGTCTCTGAAAATGATGTAATATTTTTAAATTTGTGTTTTTGTTTTATTTGTTCTTAGAACTCTTTAAAATTTTATCCAACTATGATAATATAATAATAAAATTATATCCCATAAAATTATATTTTTTATGCTAATATCATTACCTAATTATACCCCCTCTTCCGTCAAATGGAAAACTAAATCGTTTATTTTGTGTACAATAGACAAACAACTCATGATTTGTTGTTATTTATTTTCCATGAACACATATGACAATTAGATATAATTTTGAATTTAAAATTTAGATATACATTTTTTGATATTTTTAAAATTTCATAATTTCAATATCACATATAAATTATTACATTCAATTCCATCGGAAGAGGATAACGTCGCTCATGTGTACGGTAGACTACCACATCATGAATGGATTTGACACATTACATGGTAGGTAATAATGGTAAATTTAAAGAATTAATGGGATACATATTTCATGAAAATGATAATGGAATGGAAATATATTTTTTATCTTTTTCCCTTAATCCATCTAGAAAATGGAAATAGTGTTCATGTGTACGTAAGACCTACCATCTCCATGAAATGTGTAATTAATTATCCATATATAACATTAATGGATTATGCTAAAAAAATTTATAAGGAATATATATGATATTTATATCATGTTTTAAATTAAATATATCATTTATCCATGATCAATGTGAAAGGTCCAAGGATATCAAACAAAAACATTCATGAAAAACGAAGCAGTTATCACTCAAAACACGATTTTAATATGAAATTTGTAATAAATAATTAATAAAAGGTCCATGAGTAAATCATATATGACATGATTAATATGAGTACAGTATTTTAATATATTTAAAATAAAACTATATTTATAATACATGGTTTTTGAATCAGTACGAAGAACGTCAACAAATAAGGTGAGATATTTTTGCCTTAATTTTTCTTCTTTGGGGCATTATTATGTCATGAAAATATATTATTTTATGAGGACTATAAAAATTAACACTGGAAATTTATATCAACAAATTATTTATTCTCGAGATATTTAATGTTTCATTTAATGTTATTCTATCTTGTGTCATAGGATTCATACTTTTCCAAATATTTGAGGGATTTATGTTATAATCTCGTTATTTAGAGGGATTTAATATGATAATTTTGTCTATGGTGAAATATTATGATATATTTATCGATAACAAAATGTATTATATTTTCTATTTTTTTCCTGATATAACATTTTTAAATTCTTTTTTCACTATTTATGCACTCAATATTCCAAAAAATATTTTTAAAGAAAGATCACTTTATTTCCTTCTTCAGTGAAAAATATTTTTTCTTTTTTATCCATTTTTTCTAAAACATTAAATATTGTTTTGGTATTACTATATGATTGATTAAATTAATTATTACCATTTATAGAATTTTTTTTAAAAAAATTAAATCAATCTTCCTATCATTTTCCAAGAAAGTCTCATTCTAATTTTACTGAAAATGGGAAATAAATATTTATTTTAACATGTACGACATGAATATAATTTCCCACTACCATGACCAATCATTCATTGAATGATTAAATTTAAACATTCAGAGGTCGTTTTCTATGAAAATTTCTTCCTTGATATTTATAATTTTTTATTTTTTAAATAAATTATTTCAAGTAAAAAATAGTATTTTCCATAATAAATATTAAAAGTGATATTTCAGAAAAACTTTCTATCTAAGACTACATCCATCGATTTTAAATAAGATCTATTATAGATACTATCCAATGATGTAGTCATTATCATTTCTCTAGAAGTCTTATGATTATCATGACATGATGTTTATGAATCCCGTTATTTTTCAATGAGATATTCTTTGATGAAATATTGTATAAACCCCATTTCATTAATGGGGTTATGAAATGATTTATGTTTAAAATATTATGCATTAAAATGTATGGTTTTGTGTTGAATGTGACCTATATATTCCTATAATGCAATGGGCAATGATTAATGATATATAACCTCAAACAGTATATATGAGGTTATCTAAATCGCAAAAGAGGGTACACTAGAGGATATACCGTGAAAAAATGGAGGTATATTATAGGTTATCCTAAGATCAAAATAGATACAAAGGTTCATAAATAAAGGAAAACATTTTATGAATATATTTGTGGATATATTTTACATAATATTTTCTATTCATATATGTATGAAAAAATTCAATATCTTATGCCAATGTTATGATATCATGGGGCGTGTCTGTTGATTCCATTATGATTCATGTACTATGAACCCAAATATTTATGAAACACCTCATTTTTATGATACATAATATGTAGGGGATGAGCCATTCAGAAATTATTCTCGTGGTATCATACCCTTATGCTCATGTTATGTTGAATTATCCATTTTTTACCCTTACTAATCATCTGATCACTCCCGTTCTCATTTTTTTGTTCTCCAAAATATAAATAAGTGTATTATGTGTGATTTTTCTAATAAGGGTTATAGTTATGATGAAATTTTTTGGAGATGATGTAGCTCACTTATGCGCTAGTTGTTCAAGTGTCCATGTATCTAAGGGAACATGACCTAAACTATTCCATAGTGGGTCATTATGTAATGTAATGTATAATAATTTATTAAGATGTAATAATTATGTATGAAAATTCCGGGGCTAAAATGTTGGTATTAGTGTAAGGATTAGTTTCCCTTTAGAAAAAAGGTTTATAAAACCTTAGTGAGATCCATATGGATATATCTAAGGATTGTCTACAGATAAATTTACGTATTAGAAAATATATAGGAATATCAGTGAAGGATAAGGAGATTGGTTCCTTATAAATTACATCAATGTTTGGATACTATATATAGATGTGGTTCTAAGACAGATATACCTAAGGGTAATAACTAAGAAAAAGGAATGTTGAGCATGACTCAAGCATTACCTAGTACAATAATATATACATAAATGTGCACCTGATTCGATACTCATGTGGGATATGATTTGGAAATTCACAAACTCTTTATAAACCATCATGAATAATTTGAATAATGACTATGAAGGATTTAGTTTAATCCTAAGGTTTCATAAATTTAAAATTATATATCATTATTTACACATCATATAAGTGACTTTCTCTGATTATGCAGTCCCCAATAATAATTATTATTTCTTACACTATTCTTATTATTTTTAGTCAATGGTTCGAGGATGAAGTAACCATGTTAATTATTAATTCATTTGAAAATGTAATGAATTTACTGCTACTAAACCCAAGGTTATAAGAATTGAAATGAATAATATTATTGAAATTATTTCACAACATTCTCGGGATAAGAATTCTATTAAACTCCTAAATGAGAAATGGTGGAAACAATGCTCTTTTGAGTATATTATGAGACAACATCCACCTTGTTTTAGTGGTTCTATAGATCCACTAGTTTTTGAGTATTAGATCAATACCATTGTAATTATCTTTTATGTTCTCCAATATTTGGAGAATGAAAAATTCTTTTTAACGATCTATTATTTGTAAGTATATGTAGATTAATAGTGGAATCTAATTAAGAATATATTAAAATACTAAAAACTAAATGTATAATGTGTGATGAGTTTAAGAGATTATTATATAGTAAGTAATTTCTATACAATCTACATATATAAATTTATATGGAATTCCTCTATCTAAAATAGAATTATAATGAATCTATTATTACTAGTGAGGAAAATTTTACAAGACATTTGATATACTCTTATGGTATTATCATCAGACGTGAATGTAATGTTGATCTATTCTTTATTGGATTAAAACGAAGATTCCAAAATACTTTTTCCATAAGGGAAATCCGTAGCTATAAAGAAAACTTTTGATTTTTTTTTAATTTGGAAATAGATATTAGAGTTTCTCATAAATCCCATGGACATTATAATAAATGAAATATGGAATTCAATAGAAACTCTAAAAAAATAGAGAGAAGAATACTATCTACATTTATATGTCAATGTTTATAAGGAAACATAAATGAAATTTTCATAAGGGGACTATGAAATGTTTTTTGTGTGGAAAGGAAGGTTGTCGAGTAGTTTAATACCAATGAGATTTTATTAAATAAGATAATGAAATGAATAAAGAGAACGTTCCATAGAATGAACCCCACATATTTCAGGGATTCAAATGCAAGGATTTTGGGATCTTCTTTGAAAAGTGATAAAATATAAATTCTAATAAAAATGATTTCAATTAAAAACATCTTAATATGAGAGACATGGGGAAATCACAAGCGGTCAATATTTCTAATGATTAGCATAATAACGATTTGGGGAAGTGTATACTTTCCATCCACTTTATAAGTACTAATTTCGTACTTGACTATGGATCTACAAATTCTTTTATATATAATGAATTTTTTAAGGGTATGAAATATTGCACCAAAATGATTAGATGTTAAATTTGAGGATCCAAATTGATATGATAATTGCATTTCAAGTATAAGATTCATCTCAAATTGATGTTTGTAGGAATTTCCTTCCTTAAAAACTTTTTATTATTCCTTCAGTTAAACTAGATATTATATTATGTAGGAAATATCTTTCTATACATAAATCATGAATAAATTACCACGGAAGGCATATAATCTATTATATTCAATATAATCATATGATCTTCTATCACTATAATATTATATATGAACTTCTGATAGATATTTCATCCATTATTTTGGGTATCGATTCCCATTTAATAGAGGAGTCTATCACATATGGTTGGGAAGAAATGAACACTGATGATATTCATTTTCATGTATAATTTTTTATTTATTTTTAGAATATTTTCATTGTTATACACCAAAATAAAAAGTTGATTTCTTAATAGAACTCATACAAGGTGCCAATATTATTTCAAATAACCCCTATAGAATAACCTCAATAGAGTTATAGGATTTGATGAAGAAACTACAAGAGAACCATGATATGGGATTCATTTATCTAAGATTGTAACCTTGGGGTGCACATGATCTTTCTTTAAAAAAATTACTAATAAATACAACTCTGTAATGATTATTAAGAGCTGCAGAAGATCATAATCAAGAATAAGTATCCTCTGCCATGTATTAAAGAAATTTTTTATCTACTACATATTTATCAATAATTTTTGAGATTTAAATTTATTATTGATATCATCAATTGTGGTTTTAGAAGGAGGATTTACCCCAGAAAACATTCTGTATAAGGTAAGAACACTATGAAAATATTGTAATTACATTTTGTTATATTAATTCCCCAATTATCTTTATGGTTTTAATTAATTGAGTGTCTAGATATCACCTTCATGTATTTGTGGTAGCCTTTATATGTTATATTTTAATTTATTAAAAGGAAAAGAAAGAACATGAAGATCACTTTGGAACAATACTGAAAACCAAATGAAAGGAGAAACTATAAGAAAAATTTACAAATAGTGAATTTTGACTTAAAACATCATTTTTAGGTTTTATAATCCCAAGAGATGGTATTTTGGTAGATCCATTAATGATGAAGTCTATTGATAGTTGTCCTAGACTAACAATGGTGACTAAGATCCATTGTTTTATGTTTCTCTAGACATATCGATTGTTTTGGGAGAATTTATTATGACTATCTAATTCAATCACAATGTTAACTCAAGAGGGAACCAGTTTCAACTAGGCAGATGAATATGATGGAAATATCAAGAAAAATAATATTATTATTTAATTAACCTATGATTACATTAAACTTTAGTAGAGAAGGGTTTTAAATTTATATTGATTCATCCATGGAGGAATTGGGATTCATTATAATAAAAAATCACATGGTGGTAGCTTATGCAACATGATACTTGAAGGTTTCTGAGAAAAATTACCCAAATCATGATTTCATTTAGTTACATTAATTTTTTCTTTAACGATGTAGATGAATTATATTTATGGAGAAAAGTGATATATATATTATAATCATAAAATTTTAATGTATATATTCACAGATAAGGATATGAACATGTTCTATAGAAGTTTGATGAAATAGATTAATGATTACGACTTCCAAATACAATACAACATGATGAAAGTGAACAAGGTTCCCAATTATCTTACATGAAGGATCATTCTATCCAATCCATGATTAAGATAAAAAAATACCCAATATTTAATTATATGATGATAATTAGTCTTTAAATATTGAAGGAATGGGAAATTATTATCTTTCCCAAATAAGTGTTCGACCATCTATCCAAATGAAGCAAAAAAGGAATGAAAGGAAAACATCAAGATGCTAAAGAAAGCGAATAATTCCCTAGATTGTAAACATTATGATGATGTAATGATAAGGTTCAAGAACCAGGTATGTGTTCTTTATATAACCAATTGTTGGAAATTGTTTTTAGAAAACTCTTATAGTTTTTCATTATTTATACATCAAGGATGTACAAATATGTATAGAGATTAGACAGAGTATTTTTGGTGGGATGGAATGAAGAGATCTATTTCAGAGTTGGAATATAAATTCTTGGTACGAAAAAAATATAATGTTGAGATAAAACAGTATAAGGGGTATTTACAACTATTACCCATACCTGAATTGAAATGGGAAAACATCACCATGTATTTTGTCATTGGACCCCCTAAAAAGTTTAACATGAGAAATAATGGGTGGTTTTTTAATCACATTACAAATTCATCACATATAATTTATATAATAGAATATTTATCCCAAGATTATCATTATATTATATACATTATATAATTGGTAAGGTTTAATGGAGTACCATACTCCATTTTTTCTAATCTAGATAAGAGGTTTTTCTCAAAGTTATAGTGAAATATTTAGTAATATCTTGATATAGAATTGAGTTTTATCACTATGTAACATCCTCAGATATAAGGTTATTATAAGAGAACAATTAATCCACTAGATGATATGTGATGATGTTGTTCTATGGATTTAATAGGTGTTTTGGATCAACACCTTCCTCAAGTTTATTTTTCTTACAACAATAGGTTTCAATAGAGCATTTAGATGGATCCATATAAATCCCCTATTTATATAATTATAGAAATCAAATGTACTTGAATTAATTTGGATAAATAAATCTAACAGGACCAGATATATATGGGGGAAATGGAATAAAAGGTTAGAGACATTCAATAACACATTAGGAAAGAATAATGTTAGCAAAAAATATAACTCCAATAACTATTATGATCCTTTTGTAATTGGTGAGAAAGTGTTTCTATGAACCTTTCCATGAAATAATGTAGTGATATTTGGAAATAATAGAAAAACAATCGATATATATATTATTCCCTTTGAAATTGTTGTTTTTATCAGGGCCTTATCTTATCATTTTCTGCTTCTACTAAACCACTCTCAGGTTTATGATTTGTTCCATGTTTTTCTCTGGAGGAAGTACATACATGATCCATCACATGTACTAAACTCAAAAATTGTACTAATGTATCCCAAAAGTTTTTATATGTAATAACATGTGGGATTATGGAAAATGGAGACAAACATATATTAAATAAGACCACTAACCTAGTCAAATTTTCGTGGTGAAACAAAAACCCATAAGAATATATATCAGATCATGAGGACATGATGAGGTAGAATATACCTCATTTATTTCTATTATATTGATTAATTTTGGGGGTGAATTAAATTTTATGTAGGTTCAAATATAAAACTGGGGGAATTTATGAATTATATCTCTCAAATTAATTTAATTTCTTCAACGGATTTCATTACATCTAATACTATGTTTTAATGAACATTGAAAAACTATTAGTATTATAATTTAAAATTGAATCTAATTAACAAGGAATTATACTTGGTTAAATTAATAATAACAAAATCATTATAAAAATAAATTATAATGGTGTTATATAATGAAATCTAATTAATTATAAAGTATTTATTTTTTATAGAAGTATTTATATTATTTGAAAAAAATATAACCAAATGATTTGTATTGACTTTTTTGAGAAAATGATAAAATCAATAAATGAAAATTTAAAAAAATTTATTTCATAAAATTGAATTCACAATTGAATCAAAATTTCAAAATACATAAGAGATAATTTTTATGATTTTTTGGAAATGATTTATTTTATGATGAATGGTTAAAAACACTGGTTTATTTTAAAAACTACCTTTTATTTAAATAATTAATAAGGATAAATTTTATTAAATATTTAAATAGTTAAAATTAGATAAGTAATATTATAATTAATTCAATATATTTCATTAGAATAAATTTTATATGGAATTATGATATATACATATTTTTTTATTTTTAAAATTTACTCTTTAGAAATCCACTTTTTCATCCAGTCTAAGTGTTTAATTTTAAATTAAAATTTTAATGTTCTATAAATTGAATTTAGAAAAACAGAATAGGTTTTTTTGAATAATTATAGTTAATATTAGATACTACATTTAACTTAATTTTTTTAGAAAAATTAATAGTAAAAATAAAAGAAATTAATTAACGTGGTTAAGGTTAAAATTGGTTTCCAAATGGTTAAACCTAAAAGGAATAAAAGCTGGTAAAAAACCTAGAAGATGAACATATTTAGGCTTTATTATCTCTATGGATTAATAATGACCCTTTTGAGCCTGTTTACATTGGAAAAACATGGTTACAATTCATTATTTTCAAAACTTCTATTTGTGTCCTCTCCCCCTTCTTATAAAATTCCACCCATATACTCCAATCTTAAAACAATAAAAACCATTGGATTCAAAAAAATAACTACCCAAATATATTCCTTAATAAAATATAAATATTTTATAAGTGTTAATTTTATATTGATATTCTCCTAATGAGGATTTATGTATTAATATTAAGTGGTTCAATATTGAAGAGGTAAAATTCCCAATCTTCTGTTCGTGTTTTTGTTTTTGTTATTATTAAATCACCTATAAATACATTTAAACTATGATATTATATCAATGAAAATATGTATCATATTCTGATAGGTTATTAGGTTAATGTAATGACATACATCTAAATAATATTCCATCAAATTAGAAACTAAATCGTAGATCGTGTGTATGGTGAACTACCTCCACACGAACTAATGTTATTCATATTCCATCACCTCCAATTACTGATGGATATAATAATATATTAAATTTTTATATATTATATTTATTATATTATTATACTTATTTTATTATAATATGAATCATAATTTCTCAATTTACATTCTATGGGAATATAATAACGTTGTGTGTGTGTACAACGAACTACTACCTGTCAAAGTGATGTGATTAATTTTTCATAAATGATTTACATAGATGGTAATAAGGTTACCTTTAATGAATATATGTGATATATATGACATATAAATTATTTTTTATAGTTGATATATTATTTACCATTCATTATTTTATCTTTCTATAAAATGGAAATAACATTCATGCGTACATACGACATACAATCTCCGTGAATGTTGTAATTCATTTTTTCTTATCTATGGAATTAATGGATTATTATAAATAATTACTTAATGAATATATATGTTATTTATATAATTTTAGATATTATATATACGATGTAACCATGATAAAAATGAATGTACCTAAGATACCAAAAAAATATATACATGAAAATGAAGTATTTATTACAATAAACAAAATTTTAACAACAAATTAAACAAGAATTTAATAAAAGATCAAATAAAAATCATATAAGGTATGATAAAAATGATTATGTTTATTTAATATATTTATAATAAGTCTATATTTTTTATAGGAGGTTCGAATGTGTATGAAAGAATTTGATTCTTAAGGTGAGAGTTTTTTGTCACCATTTTTCTTTCCTGGGAAATATGTTAGATTATACACATTTATTCTTTAATGAGTTGTATAAACATCCCCATTGACATGTGATATCCTAAAATTTTTTATTTTAATTATATTTATAGTTTCAATTAAATTTATTCAATTATGGGTCATATGATTTAGGCGTTAACAAAGCTGTGTGGCTTTGTTATAACAATCACATTATTTATCAGTACTTATTATGAGTATGTTTTTGGTGATACAAATTATGATATATTTTTCAAGAAATGAATTATTTTTCTTCTAAAATTATTATTTATTGAGCATTTATGTGTTCCCTTCATTTTATTCAGTTTATTTACTCAATATTTAAAAATAACATTTTTAAAGAAAACAGACAACATTTCTCTATTTTCTCAAAAACCCTATTTATTTCGAATAAATTTTTTCTCAAAATATTATCAAAATTGTTTTTATATTAAAATATGATTACCTAAATTAATTTTTACCATTTTATTATTTTTTAATTTTTTTAAAGGAATCCTCATTTTTCATTCCAAATAAAGACCGCTTAGAATTTACTAAAAATGTTTAACGAATAAATTTATTAATGTATATGATATTAATTTATCCTCATGCCACTATGAATGATCAATGATTTATATATTCACTTACATTTTTCCATGATTATTTCTGGAGAAATCTTTTTCATGAATATTCGGAAAATTTTATGTTATTATATAATTGATTTCATGTGAAATTGGTATTTTATTAAAGAAATGTTCCATGTGATTTTTCTAATTTATTAATCATATAAGATGAAATCCTTTGATGTTTATTTATATTTATCACATATATTGTCCAATGATATCATCTATATTATTTCTCTATGTGCTTTTTTTTTAAAATGACCTGATGTTTTTGAAACCCATTCATTTTTTACGAAATATGCTACAATTAAATGTTTTATAATACATGTTTATTTTCATGGGTTTGGATATGATGAATGTATTATAATATATTGACACTCAGATTTAAGGATTATGTGATTCATTAGACCTATATATCTCTCTAATTCATTGGGTAATTATTTATTTTATATGAGCTCAAAGGGTACATAAGAGGATATCCCCTAATTGAATGAATGTACCTTGGAGTTTATCCCAAGCCGGAATGATGGAACATGAGAGGTTATCCTAAGACCAAAGTATGCACATAAGTGGTTATCCCAATCCTAACTTATTATTAATGTTATGGTGGATATATTTGATATAATATATTATATTCATGTGTGTATTCAAAAAATAAATATCTTACGTAAATAGTATTATTTCATTGCTAATGTTCTTTGATTCCTTTATGATCCATATCTTTTGAACTCCATGTATTTTTTCTTTGACATGGTTTTGTGATATATGATAAGCTGGGTCAGGTTTTTTCAAATGTTATTCTTATTTTATCATACCTTTATTCCCATGTTATGTGGGTATCTTCCCTTTTAACCCTTACTAAGAATCTGAGATCACCATTTATTATGTTTCTTTCCCAAGGATATGATTAAAGTTATTATGTATGATATTTATTAGAAGGGTTATAGTTATGAAAAACATTGTAAGAGATAATGTATCTCACCTCAATAACAGTTATTTAGGTGTCCAACTTTTAAATTCACTATAATTAAATGAATATTTCATAGATATTTTGGTTATGTCATAGAAATTAATCTATTAAGCAGTATTAATTATGTATGATAAGTTTAGTCATTTATTGTTAGTATCATATAAGGGATTAGTTATCTTTTATTGATAAGGATGACAAAAAAATAGTGAGATCCATATTTTCTTATATAAGGAGAAGCTTATGGATAATATTAAGTATTATAAAATATCCTGTAATATTGCTGAAGGATAGTGAAAATGGATTCTAAGAAATTACATTCAAGTTTGGATACTATAATTGTGTCTGGTATTGGAATAGGTGTACCTAGGGGTGGTAACATTTAAAAAGTAACATCAATATTAACATGAGTGTTACCTACTACATGATAATGAGTCTTACTACACACCTGGTTTGACACTCATGGGGTATATGATTTTGGAATTCATAAAATATTTGTGATCCATAATGATGGATTTGAATAATGACCTTGAATAAACTAGGTTAAGCCTAAGTTATGTTAGATTAAAAATTAGGTGTACTGATTTGTACATCCTATTTGTTATTTTTCAAGATTATGAAGTTTTAAGTGATTGGATTGAGTTAGCTAATGATGTGAGTAATGAGAATGTCCCATAGAATGCACCTCATACATATCTGGGTTTCAAATACAATGAGGTTGGGAACTATGATAACATGTTCAAAAATCTAATGTTTTATAACAATGATGGATGTTACTAACCTCTTAAGCTAAAACACAAGAAGAAATATCACGTGATCATGATTTTTGATGAGGATCATGAAAATAACTTGGTGAAAGCTACACATATTAACTAATCTAAAAATGACAATGTCTTATTTGACTCAAGATATAAAAACTATTTTATATCTAAATAAATTTATAATGGTATTAGGGTTTTAAAAAATTAATTTGATGTTGAATTATCTATGAAAACCAATAATGGTATGATGACAACATATCATGTATATGATTCTTCTCTAGTCAAGGTTTGTTGGAATGTGCTTCCATCGGTGATCGTTATTCTTCCTCCAAAATGAATTTATTGTTTTCATTAGCATGGAAATTCATTATATACATAAATCCAATATAAAACTCTAAGGAAGGGAAGTAAAAATTGACATTCCAAACCATTCTATGATTTTCTATAAGTTTGATTATCTATTTGAACTTCTAATAGGGATTTCAACAATTGTATTGGTATTTATTCCCATCCTAAATGGGAATTTTTCTTAGGTGGTTGGGGATAAACTCAATATTTATGATATTACTATGGTATAAGAGTTTGATGATCTGTTTTTCGAAGATTTTATTAGTATTCCACAAAAATTTGAAGTTTATATCTCCATATAATGCACAACCAGTTGAAAAACTAGTTTACGGAAACCCTATAGAATGACCATGATTGAGATATTGTGTGTGAAGAATAAACTCCATGAAAACCTTTATAGGGAATTTATTCATCCATGTTTGTAACATTATAGTGGACCTATTTTTTTGTTAAAAATAAGGATGGTTTGATATGACCTTATGTTGATTGTAATGAGAGAAAAACATCACAATCAAGAACATGCATCTTCCCCCCATACTGATTACTTTAATGATCAACTATTCATGGTTCAATACTTTTTTGCGATTGAACGTAATTCTTTATATATTTAGTTGAGGATCAATATTGAGAATATTCTCAACAAAAACATCAATATAAGTAATGGAAAGTATGAGTATATATTAATTCCACCCAGTTTTATTAATTCCGCCTATATCATTTTGAATTTAATTAATAGAGTCATTATATATTACCTTGATTAGTTTTTGGTAGCCTTTATAGATGATATTCTCATTTATTCAATGTGTAGGTAAGATCATGAAGATAATTTCATAATTGTACTATAGAACATAAGGAAGGATAAAATGTAACCAAAATTATAAATGTGTGAATTTTGGCTGTAGAAGGTTTAATTTTTACTAATATAATATCTATAGATGTTATATGAATATAACCATCAAATATATAGGCTACTGATAATTTGAACAAAACATCTACGATGCCTAGGATCTATATTTTTCTTGGTTTATCAGGATATTTTTGATGTTTTGTGGAGAATTTATTGCAACTATCTAATCTAACAACCAAGTCAACTCAGAAGTGATCCATGTTCCTCTAGATAAATTAATATGAGGGAAATTTGAAAGAACTAATTAAATGATTAGTCAGTGTAGCTATGCATAAATTCACCTACAATGGTGATAGGTTTTTTATTTTTTAGTGATGAATACAAAATGGGATTGTGATGTTTTAGCATGTATAATGACATGGTAATAGATTATGCCTCACGAAAAATAAGGGTTCTTGAGAAAAATTACCCTACTCATGATTTGGAGTTAGTTGTGGTAGTTTATGAATTTCTGATATGGAGGATTTATATTTACTATGAAAATTATGACATATATACTAATCGTAAAATTTTATTGTTCATGTTTACATTTAAGGAGTTGAACAGGTACCGGAAAAGACGGATAGAACTTATTAATTATTATGTCTGCTTAATACATTACCACCCTATGAATGAAAAAAAGGAAAATAATGATTTGAGCTAATATAATTGTTGACTCTCCTTCCATCACAGAATCTCAAGATTGGAAAAGGGGAAGATCTGAGATTAAAATGGTTCAACCTTTGAAGAAAACATCAAAAAAATCGACAAAGGGATGAACAAAGAGAACTTTGCCCATAGGCCGCGCAAGTTTTCTCATAGCCTCGCAAATCCACTTGCGCGATGCACCTTGGCACGGAAGTGACTTGCACGACCTAAGTGATAACCTCCCGGTAACCGCCCAGGGTCTTCTCCTGCCTATAAATAGACCCTGTGGGCCCCCCATTGGAGAGGATTTTTTTTCTAGAAACTCTGATTGAAGCTCCCGATGCCCAAGTCTCTTCTCAAAGCTTCCAGAACACTTCTAAGGTAATTTCTCACCTAGAACAGAAGATCTAAAGAGAGGGAGGAAGTCCTAAGTGTTTAAATTCATCAACACTTGCACGTCTGAGTGGCCAGCCCCTAAGGGAAGTGGTCACACTTGCGCGCCGCCTTACTTCTTCGATAGAACTTGTGTGTCCCTTTGCTGGAAGAACCTCAAGAAAATACTAAAGGCTTTAAAAAAGATTCTCTCAAGTGTTTCAATGCCGGTTGAATATCATGCAAGTACCCCACCATGTCGCGTAGGTATACCTGTGCGATCAATACTTGCGCGCCCATGCAGTACCTGTGCGCCATTCAAGACTTGCGCGCCCCTTCCTTTTTTGGTGCCTTTCTTGCCCATTTCACCCCTCTTAAGCCATTACACCATTCCTATTCAAGATTCAGTCTTCAAGACACTCTTCAAAGCCATTTCATGGCATGATTTCTTGATTTGACTTTTTTATCTAAAAGGAATTTTGTGTAATATCTCTCAAAACATAGTGATTTACACATCTTTATGTCACTAAAGATTGAGATTTCATTCATTCATCCTCATCCTTTAAGACTAGATAATCCTTAACCTGGGTCTCCTTTTCAGGAATAATCCCCAGTCATACGTCCTCAAAAATGGGCATCCTCCTTAGAAGTAAGCCCCAAGTACCTTAATTTTTGGGAATCCTTCATAGAAGTAAGCCCCAGATCCCCTAACCTGGGCTTCCTTTTCAGGAGTAAGACCCAGTCTCAAATATGGGCATCCTCCTCATGAGTAAGCCCCAAACCTTAATCCTTAACCTGGGCTTCCTTTTCATGAATAAGTCCCAGTCATAAATCTCTTAACCTGGGCCTCCTTTTTAAGAGTAAGTCCCAGTCATAATCTTGGGCTTCCTTTTCATGAGTAATCCCCAAGTCCCTTAAATTCTCTTTAACCAGTGCTAATTTAAGTTTAATCTGGGATTCCTTCTCAGGAGTAAAACCCAATTATCAATCCTCTCCTAATTTGGGTTTCCTTTTCAGGAATAAGTCCCAAGTTAGAGTATTCAAATCTCCATGAAGCACATATACAATTATGGACCCTGTTTCTAGATTTTCTCCCTAGAGTAAATCCTAAACCTTCATCTATCTGGGTAGTCAAACATACATATGCCCCAAACCATTTCTTATGATTACATCTTTCATGGAACAATTGTCTATTTTATTACCAATACCTCTTGTTTCTCACACCGAGCATGACTCACGTGAGCTTAGAGGGTAAAAGTAATTATGATATCCTTCTTTGAGCTATCAATCATAAACATCATACTCCCTTACTCGAACTACATGGATTCTGATTCCTTTTCCAAAACAAAGGATACATAGGTAGCCCATCTACGGGTTCGATCCCAACTATGAAATAATTCATGTCCTTCTGAATGACAATAAACTTCAAGTGCCCCACTGAGTGGCTTTAAAACCAGCCTGGTCATCATAATGACCAAGAGACTTTTATATAAATATTTTGAAGGATACCATTGACCAAGAATCTATAAATAGATATAGATGATTCTCTATTTATGAAGAACCTCGAATACATATAAAAGATTCTCTAAATTTCTTACATATTTAATCATTGATTGTCAAAACTAAAGGAAAGCTCATTTTATACTTGGTAATGTAATAAGGATTCACGATCATAACTTAAATCTATAAAGAGAGTCACAGAATAGACAATAATTCCCTTCAAAAAGGTGTGATGAGTCTGACCTCCCATCCTCTCGACCAATGCAAATTCCTAAGCCTCATAAGTTCAAAAACTAATGAAGGGCCTAACTTTGGAATGTATGTCCAAGTGGATGTGGAATCATTGGATGTTTCCGGTTCTACGAACAAACCCATTAGAAACCGATCAGAATGTTTGAATCTATTATCCAGGAGGTCATCTCTGAATTCCGAGGGAAACAAAAAATGGTGAACCCGACGTGAATCCTTAACCAAGTTAAAATGATGTTTTACCTATTTGTTAAGCCCCTATTTAAAACTCAATAAGAGGGATAACAAAAACAATCATTGACATGTGTGCTCATCCAAAGGATGAAGTGGCTGAATTTTATCTTGATTACGTCTGTTATATCAAACAGGCACTCTTTTCTAAGAACTTCTGTATTTCCATAAGTGCTGCCCTCAAATTCACACCTTTGAATACTGCTGCTGCAAATACCACTACTGCTATTCCTACTGGATCATCATCCGCTCTGAGGATGACATCACCTACTCAGCATCTTCAACGCTGGGTCTCAAATGCGCTGGTTAAGGAGTACCGTCAACATGGTACCATCCCAACTCTGGAGGCTGCCCGACAGGCCCTCCAAGTGAACAACTCACATAGGTCGTCCGGACAACGATGACCAGTTTTCAAGAGGCAGGCGGTGCTGACTACCGTCTCCTACCGTTTCGGGTCGTTATCCTCGGAATGCAATTTTCATTTTCTCCCTTACTCTGAGGAAGTGAATGAGTAGGTCCCTCAGGGCCTTAATTCAAAAAGACAGGAGTCCTTCTCGAGAGCTCCCATCAACAATCGCCGCCAAAATCGTGCGGCAGTGCGCCCTCATCATGATGAGGGTACCAACTCCAGGCATTCAGCTCAGGTTCCTCGAACCCAAGCAGACAAGACGAACTGCCAAAGACGGAATCCGGTAAACAATGGGCAGGTTTCCATCCCTGCCATCTCCAGAGAAGTCCACCAACCTAACTTGGTGGAAAACAATGAGCAGGCACACACACCTGTCCGTTTTAATTCTGTTGTCCAGCAGACTCGTCTGGCAGCACCACGCCAATCCCACCAGGCAATTCCGGCGGAGTACTATAGGCAGGAACATACACCTGCTTATACATCACCAGTTAGTCAGTAGGATCGCCTGACTACATATGATGGATATCGTCAACCGCATTTGGAAAAGTGTAATCAGCATGCACATTCACCTGCTAGTACTAATCAAGCCTACCAACAGTCTCGCTGGGTAGCACACAGAGAAGTCATTCAGAAAGCTCCGACGACAAACAGGAGGCAGACTCAACTCTCTGCCTCCACACTTGAGTACTGTCAGGATTCACTGACCGGAAAAGGAGGACAGAAGCAGGCACATACACCTACTCCATGCCCGAAATGGACATATATCCTCGTTCCGGCTGTTGAAGTCACCAAGAATATTTTGTCAATGGTGAAAGAGCAGAAGAAAATTCCTACTCATATTCTGGATGCTTTCAATGATATCATAATAGCTTCAGCATCATCTTAGGGAAAGACACATAAATCTATCCCTAGCAGTGGAGTGACACATCAACAATTCACTCCGGAACAGACACACACATCTGTTCCAGTCCAAGAGGGTTATGGGGCATACTCCCCCATATCATACGGACAACCAAGTCAGGCACATACACCTAATTTGAGTGGAGATCACCAGCCTAACCTGACCATATTTCCTGATCAGGCACATACACCTGCTCAGAGCAACCACTTTCGTCAACAAGTGGTTTCCAAAGCGAGTAAGAAGGCATCTAAGAAAAAGATCCGCCCATCACAGTCAGGACATCAAATGGAAATCTGTAACCAGACCTTGCTCGATGCTGGAGTTCTTGAAGCCCTCAGACATTTATCTGTTGGAATTAAAGATTCTACTCCCTCAGTTCCCAATAATGGGAACATTAATTCTGAAGGTCTTCAACAAACACTTCCTCATTAAGGCTTGATTCATGACAATTCGGTCAATATTGATGTTTTGTCTTCAGATGAGAGCCACAGGAACCCTCTGTGTGGTCAGAAGACCAAGGGGAAAGAGATATCATCTTTTGTTGTAACCCATTATGGTGGTCCTCTCCATAATGATGAATTTCGCTGCGAAAGTCTTCTCCGCAGTAGTGAATCACATTTCCTGGAAAGTACTCCAGTGGAAAATGTAGTGCTGAGAAAGCCCTATTATCTTGAGGCACATGCAAATGCGAAACCAGTCATGTCTGATGCTTTATCGCTAGCAAGTGAAATACTTTCTCAATAAGTAGATTTCCCAGGGTGTAGGTCATTCTCCGAACCACCCCTAAGTCATGCATCTTCTAGTTTGATCAATGATCTCTTTACCAATCTTGTTGAATCCGATGAAGCAACAAGGAAACACCAACTCTGGTCAAAACAGGTAGAAGAATCTTTTTTTAATGATGAAGAGGAAATGCTGAACATGAGGAAAAAACTGGCGAAAACTGAGGTACCAGTCATGTTTTGGCCTTTGGCTGACTCCCAGTATGACATTCCAAAGATGTTGACGGAAGATGGAGTCCATGATATTTGTCTCAACATATGGAAAACTATTTGTCATTTGAAGAAGAAGGTATTATCTTATGATGAATATGAAAATCATCTTAAGATAATAGAAGGGCTACAACGTAAGATTGATTTGGCATCTCTATCAGTCTCTCGGTATCCGAAGGCTGAAAAGAAACAGAGAACCCTTCAACATTCATTCCTTGGAGCACTATGAAAATTGCGTCAGTTAATTGCCAATGCTCCATCTGGTGTTCATATCAGAGGATGGGGTGTTCACGGAGCACTACATTTCACAGTGCTTTCCAGTCAGCAAAGCCCACCGAAAATGGTCTCATGCAATGATATTGCCCATGGTCGGCCACAATCAATGGCCTTTGTTCGTAATCAAAAGCTTGATCAAGAATCGGTTTTAACTAATTCCTCTCAAAATCAAGTATATAGAGAACAATTTGTTGAATTTCTCATACATCAAGCAGACGAGAATATTGCACAAGCCTCTCGTATGGAACAAACACATAATCAAATGAAAGAAGTTTCGAAAATCATCCAACGATCTGTTAAACCAGGTGATAATAGTGGATACAGGTTAATGCATCCAGCTAATTTCCGAACTATGATTCGCATGATCAAGAGATCTTTTAAGAAGGTCTCAGACATAGCATGTAAAGACCCACCCCATCTTGTCAGACTGGGGACTCCTTTAACCCAACCCTCAGAGTCAACAAATGGGATTCGAGGAGTTGAGCGGAAACAGCAGGGACATCCTCGGTTCCTGAGACTAGGGACTCTTTCAAATCATCAATCCCCTTCTCAAATAATTTCAGTATTTTCTCGATTAGGGAAGAATCCCCAAGAGGAACGAAGAGCCAAATTATCAAGAGATTCCCTCCAAGTTATAGCTCGTCAAGAATTTCCTAAAGGATTGAATCAACAAAAGGCAATGTCTCATCAAAGACATGAAAAAAAAAACAATATCACAGAAATTTTGATAGGAGGGATGCGATGAATTATGCATCAATCAATGTCATTAATGCCGTTTTTTCTAATACACCAGAGGAGACTCACTCAGGGGACCCAGATGAAGAGCGGCATGCTCAAGAAAATGTACGCACCGATACAAATGAAGAAGGTGTGCGTACACGAAGTCAAAAGATTACTCAGAACCAAGGTAATCCACTTACCTCTCTCCAAAAAGTATCCAACAAACGGAGGGGAAAGAATCAGGTTACATATCCTTCCTCTAGAGAAGGTCAATTTCTCTTATTAGAGCAAAGGTTTGCACAATAGGAGGAAGAAATGAAAGAATTAAGAAGGCTGAATTCAGAACTACTTCAATGTAGTCTTCTTTTTAAGAATGTTAAAGTCCGATAGTTGAAGGAATTTGTTGCAACTACTGAGAGGGATCAAGAATATCCTCCTTTATCAGTACACCCTCAGAGGTCTAATCCTACGGGTCAAGCACAACAACGGTTGGTAGTGCTACCATCAGTTGCGGCACCAACCACCACATTTGTCCAAGCTCCATTCATTACACCTACTCAAAACCAAATTCAACCGGATGTTTCTCAAAAATTTAATAACTACTATTGAGTCATTAACAGCTCAGTTAGAAAGTATGGAAGGGAAACGGGTGCATGTTTAACCAGAAAATAAAGTTTACCCTGAATGGGTAGATTCAATTTCTCCTCCATCCAGTTTTGGAAACCCCGTTTTCTCTAATTTCAATGGATCAGGTGACCCTGAACAACATTTGACACATTACATGTCTTGTTGTGATCCTATTATGGGAACTCCAGAGATGCAAGAAGTGGTGAAACTCAGATGCTTCGTGCGAACCTTGTAAGGACAAGCTTTTGTCTGGTATACAAGCTTGCAATCCCGGTCAATCATTGGATGGGAGGATCTTCGCCAAAAATCCCTTCTTCAGTTTATCTCAACTTTGCAAAAAACGACATTTTTCGATCTTACAAACTACATGCAAAGGGAGAATGAAGCAGTCTCTGATTTCATTGCTTGCTGGAAGGGATTAACATATTCCCTGAGTTTAGAACTCTCTCAGGAAAAGCTATTTCCAATCTGTGTGGCAAATTTGCGTGACGAATTACGCATGCCATTGATCCCTGTGAAATACACATGAGGGTTTCGAGACCTTACATAAATCGCTCAGCAGATTGATGATTCCATTATACAGGCTAAGGCTAAATCTCGTGTAATTCCATCAGCTCCAGGAAGGAGAATGGGTAAAGTAGAAACTGCTACAGTTATGCTTAAACAAGCAGCTGTACCTATTTCTACTTCAAAACATTCATCTTCTCGAAGGGCTCCACCTCTTGAAAGCCGACAACAAAGGCCGTTTCATCCAATTGATCAAAGAGATCAACGAAAAAATCAATTTGTTGATTTAAAGAGTAAAACATACTCTTTCAGAAATGAGCAAGTTCCTAGTTACTTCATTTCAGATCTGGAAAATATTTTTTTTCAATTACCAGTGCCTAAGAGGCCAAACAAGGAAGGAGATGAAGACCGTCCCAATTATTGTCCCTTTCATCAAATGATTGGGCATCCCATCGAGGAGTGTTTTGTCTTCAAAGACCTCCTGCAAAAGATGGTCGACTTGGGACAATTCAAGTTGAAAGGTTCTTCGACTCAGGTAGCATGTGTTGCTGCTACAGTTCCAGAGGAGGAAGGTGAATGGCAAGAAGTAAAAAGCAGAAATTCACAGAATTATGATGATTGGATGGTCAGAAAGACAATAAATCGGACTCATTCCATTTTGCGAACATAATTAAAGAAACCAATTGTGTCTTCTACCATGAATATTGCGTTAAAACCCTCTTCGTTAGAGGGAATGTCCTCAAAGAAATGGCTTGATTCAAGGAAGAAAAAAGAATCAGAAGAAGATGAGTATGTGTCAAAGCCTAAATTGTCTTTGACTCTGGCAGACTTTATGTCGTCTACTTCAAAGCCATGGGCACCGCCCCATCAAACGGAACAGCCTAAACAGGCTAGCCAGGAAGAGTCTTTATCAGACAAAGAGTTAATCTTTGGTTATGTTAATATGATTCAATTAACAGATCCTTATTCCAGTCGTAATTTCAATTTTGATGAACCTGAATTCCCTGTATCAAATAAGGGAATCCAAGGAAGTTCCAGAGGTTCAGGATACAGGGGAAGACGTGGATCTTTCCGAATCCACTACTCCAATTCTACCCCTGCTAGCACTGTGTATGCAGTAGAAACACGTGGTAGAGCCCTTCAGCGAGCTCAAAAAGAACAAGCAAGTTATTCTGCCAATAGTCAACTCAGTCTTGGAACAGTTATTTTGGAAGACCGATTGAAGATTCCATCTTCTTTATCTCAGAAAGTAAATGGATCTAATCGGTATAATCTTCCAAAACCAAGGATGTTGCCAACTTCTATCCCAATACAAGATGCATCAGCTTCCAAAACATCTGCTTCCAAGGTACCTTCTAAACCGCATATTCCTGTTGGGAAACACAGACCTCAAGATCAAAAGTATGATATATTGAAACACTTGGCCCAAGTACCAACCATGTTATCAATTTTTGATTCATTGAATCTTTAAAAAGATATTCGGGAAGCACTCATCAAGGCTTTGTCAAGTCCTCAGGTGTTTAAAGCTGAAATTGCTGCAGCTGAAGTCTATCACATAGGGAATAATCCTGGAGAATGCCATGCAGTGATATATTTTACGGATTAAGATGAAGATGATGTTGTGCATGGGAACATAAAACCTCTGTCCATATCTGGCAAAGTCAATGGTGTAGATATCCGAAGAGCTTTCATTGACAATGGTTCAGGAGTCAACCTCATGCCCATTCATCCACTTCGTCGATTGGGCCTCACGGAATCTGATTAATCTCCTTCTACCATGATGTTACAAGGATATGATAAAAATGAACAAGAACCAATTGGCGAAGTTACACTCAGAACTTAGTTTGGTGATCTTGTATCCAATTCAGATTTCATGATTGTTGATCAAGACTCAGCTTTCAACGTCTTTCTTGGAAGACCCTGGCTACATCAGCATGCGGCTATCCCTACATCATACCATCAATGTCTCAAATACTGTTTCAATGGTCAATTTGGAACATTGAATGGTGATAAGACCCCGTTCAAGACATGTGAGTCTCAATACATTGAGGCGGAATTTTATCACATGAAGGGAAGAGAGAAATCTACAATAAAGGAAATTACCAACGTTAATGCTCCATATGGTTTGGAGAAGATTCCAATAAATCCATTTACACATGTGAGTACAGATTATGTGTTACCTATCAGTCAAATTGAAAAAATGGGCCCAAATAAAAATACTTTTATGGAAAGAACCATAATGTCAATTACGGAAATCGAGCCAGAAAACATGGGAGAAATTGGTCACCTACCAAACAGTGATGAAAACACAAGTAGTGACGTTTTCATTTCATCTGTTGAAATCCAACAGGTCTATACTTCGCCAATCAGGCCAAAAAAAGTTATAGCAACATCGGAGGTGAATAATGATGTCAATTCTCAATCCATCATCTCCTATTCATTTCCCAAAGAAGACCCTTTATCATCAATAGGGTCGGAAATAGAAGCTTCTTCTTAAAAATGTAAAAATTTTGACATCTCTTCGGATCATGAAAATTTCGTTTTGTCATCTACTATGCAAGTAGAAACGGAAGAAATAGCACATGATGAAGAGGAAGAGGATGATCTTAGAGATGCTCCTCCAGCATTTGAAGAGGGTATCTCTACCACTGTGGATGAACTCAGAGAAATAAATCTGGGTATAGAGAAAGTTCCACGCCCCACTTTAATTAGTGCGTCCATGACCCTTGAAGAGAAAGAGATGTATATTTCTTTTCTAAAGCAAAATAAAGATATTTTTGCTTGGAACTATACAGAAATGCCTGGGCTTGATCCTGATGTTGCTACTCATCATTTGGGTTTACCAAAAGAACATCGAGGATTTAAGCAAGCCGCGAGAAGAACACATCCAACTTATGCTTCCAAAATTGAAGTTGAAGTGGATAAGCTGATCAAAGCTAACTTATTCAGAGAAGTTCAGTATCCCAAGTGGTTGGCTAATATTGTCCCTCTAAAGAAGAAGAACGGAAAAATTAGAGTTTGTATCGATTTCAGAGATCTTAATCGGTATTGTCCTAAAGATGATTTCCCGGTTCCAATTACAGAACTCTTTATTGATGCGACGGCTGGTTATGAAGTACTTTCCTTCATGGATGTATATTCCATATATAATCGGATCCAAATGGTCCCAAAAGATGAGCAATCTACCACCTTCAGATCCCCTCAAGGTGTGTTTTGTTACCGGGTTATTCCCTTTGGTTTAAAGAATGCAGGTGCAACATATCAACGTTCCATGCATCGTATCTTCAAACCTTTCTTAGGGAAGTTTGTTGAATTCTACATAGACGATTTGGTGGTTAAATCCAAACAACAGTCTAATCCCTTGGCTGATTTGGAAGTCATATTCCACAAGCTTCGACAACATAATATGAAGATGAACCCCTTAAAATGTGCTTTTGGGGTATCCTCAGGAAAATTCCTCGGCTTTGTTGTACGCCATCGTGGTATTGAAGTCGATCCTGAGAAGACCAAGTCAATCCTTCGTATGACACCTCCTCATAATTTGAAAGAATTAAGAGTACTTCAAGGACAAATAGCCTATATTCAGCGTTTCATCGCCAATTTGGCAGGCAAAAGGTTACCCTTTACCAAATAATTGAAAAAAGGAGTCACTTACCAGTGGAATGAAGAATGTCAAGAAGTGCTTGATGTTCTCAAGAAATACCTCTTGATTCCACCAGTACTCATGCCACCTATTGAAGTAAGACCACTTATCCTCTATGTGACAGCTCTAGAACGATCATTGGGTGCCTTTCTTGCTCAAAAGAATGATACTGGGAATGAAAATAGCCTCTACTATCTCAGTAGAACTACGCTTGAAGCAGAAACCCAGTATTCAAGTATTGAGAAGTTCTTCCTGGCATTAATCATTGCAGGCCAGAAACTGAGACACTACCTGCAACATCATGAGGTCCAATCGGTATCTAGCAATAATCCTCTCAAATTCATCCTTAGTTGTCCAATGCTTAAAGGACGTCTAGCAAGGTGGGAAGTTATTTTTCAGCAGTTCGACATTCAGTATGTATCTCAAAAGGCAATAAAGGGCCAAGCTCTGGCTGATTTCCTGGATGAACATCCTTCAGTGGAAGAAACATTTTCAGATATTGAACTCCCTTATGAGGAATTTTTCTCTATTCAAGAGAGTCCTCAAACATGGGAAATGTATTTTGATGGTGCTTCCAGAAGTCCAACAGGAAAGAAAATGGAAAATCCTAAATTCAACAAAGTTGGTTTATGAATTGTACTCATTTCTCCAGATAAGGCATTGTTACCTTACTCCTTTTTATTGTGGGAAGGTGGTACCAATAATGAAGCCGAATACCAAGCTCTTATCACAGGCTTGGATTTAGCGCTTCAAGCACAAGTGAATCACTTAAAGGTGAAAGGTGATTCAGACCTAGTAATCAAACAAGTCAATGTGGATTATGACATCAGAAAAGAAGAATTAATCCCTTTGTATGATTACGTCAGAGAGTTAATGGAGGAATTCCCTTCAGAAATGACATTTTCTTATGTCCTAAGATCACAAAATGCTCAAGCTGATGCGCTGGCTAATATAGCCACAACTCTATCAGATCCAAATTGGGACGAGACAACCATCAGTATTGCCCACTGTCATGCAATTTCACCTTATGTTTAAACCAGAACAGAGGAAATTAATGAAATTAGTCCCATTCCTGAACCGTATGGTCATACTACAGGATGTATGTCACCTATTAGGGAATACCTTCAAAATGGAACACTTCAACCTGATAGAGACAAGAAAGAACAAATCCGGCGACGTGTGGTCAATTTTACTCTTTATTATAGCCCAAACCACCTAGAGAAAATTCTCTACAGACGTGGTTTTGATGGAGTTCTCTTCAGATGCATTGTTGGTGAAGAGACAATGGTTGTAATGAAAGAAGTGCATGCAGGAGTCTATGGTGTCCACCAGTCTGGACATAGATTGTCTGATCAAATTCGAAGGCTTGGATACTTTTGGCCTTCAATGATACAAGATTGTGTTAATTTCACAAAGAAGTGTCATTCATGCCATGTACACGCCAACTTCATTCATCAACCTCCAGAGTTGCTTCATATAGCTAAATACTCGTGGCCATTTGCCACATGGGGATTGGATGTGGTGGGACCTTACCCGTCAGCTACGGCCAAGCAGTTTAAGTACATTCTTATTGCTACTGATTTCTTTTACAAATGGGCAGAGGCAGTACCTCTTAATGAAGTCAATTCTAAATGCATTGTTAGCATCATCAGATCTAACATCATTACTAGATTTGGTGTCCCTCATACCATATTGACAGACAATGGCACCAACTTCTGTTCTTCTGAGGTGAAGAAATTGTATCAAGAATACAACATTAAATCTAACCATTCATCTCGGTATCATGCGGCGGCCAATGGCCAAATAGAAGCCTTTAAAAAAAATCTTTCAAATATACTGCAAAAGATAGTGGATAAAGATAAGAGGTCATGGCTTGATAAACTCTTTCATGCTTTGTGGGCTTATCAGACTACCACCCGCAATGCAACGCGGTCAACTCCGTATTCATTGGTATATGGAACAGAAGCAGTCTTTCCAATTGAAGTTCAATTGCCCTCACTCAGAGTAGCCATTTGTGATCAGTTATCTACAGATGAGCAATCCCAAAAGAGATTGAATGAATTTGAATGGTTAGATGAGAAATGATTGTGCACTTTGCACCACTTGGAAATCTATCAGAATCGAATAGCACATGCTTTTAACAAAAAAGTTCGTCTTCACTCATTCATTCAGAGAGAATTGGTATTAGTTCTCAGAACTCCAATGATACCAGGAAAGAATCATCCCAAGCTTGATCCAAAATGGGAAGGACCATATTCAATTCATAAGGTCTACTCCAATGGAGCTTATTCATTAATTTTGATGGATGGAAAACTCATTACTAATCCAACTAATGCCAGATTTTTGAAGAAGTATTTTGTATAAACTACAAAGTATTCACAATTTGTCCCCGCAACATGACACTAAACTGTATGACACCAGTTCTTCCTTACTATATGATGTTAAAATATACAGCAATGGTCCAGTATGACCTTAAACCACAAATTCATCCCACACGACGTTAAACTGTGAAAAAGTTCCCTAAAAAGTCTTGTATGGCCTTAAACTACACCATGGTCCTATATGACATTAAACTTCACCATCCATGGTCCATGCATATGACCCTAAACTATTTGCAAGTCCCTTACGTCCACCAAGATGTTAAACTGTGACATCCTAACTACATGACGCTAAACTGTATAAAAGTTCCTTACGTCCAGTAGGACGTTAAACTACATAATCATCAAAGGTCATGTATGACCTTAAACTACACCACCGTCCAGCATGACATTAAACTTCACCATCCACGGTCCATTTATATGAACTTAAACTATTCGCCCTTTTCTCCAACAGGACACTAAACTGTATAAAAAATCCCCAATGTGTCCAACATGACGTAAATGGTGTATTATTTTGTCCTTACTGCATGACATTAAATTGCGCAGTTCCCCCTTTTTTTTGTCCAACATGACGTTAAACTGTATTGTCCCCACCATCCTAACTACATGATTCTAAACTATACAGA
Source organism: Viscum album (assembly GCA_963277665.1). NCBI lineage: Eukaryota > Viridiplantae > Streptophyta > Magnoliopsida > Santalales > Viscaceae > Viscum > Viscum album. The sequence goes on along the minus strand of OY728138.1, from coordinate 51,066,050 downwards.
AAGTCATTGATATGTCCTACATGACATTAAACTATATTTGTCTCTGCTACATGACACTAAACTATGCAGCACCAATAGTCCTAATGGCAAGACTTTAAACTGCATAGTCCCTTTATATGTCCTACATGACATTAAACTATGCATCATTAAGGTTGTTGTTACCTCTTGTTTCTCACACCGAGTATGACTCACGTGAGCATTGAGAAAAACTCAACCATAACACTCTCTCTGGGCTGCTAACCATGTGTAAGTCCCAATATCATTTTTTTGGGTCATTGTCCCTACGAATAACATGATCATTAATTTATTCTTTAATTGAACTACGCGGATTTTGATCCTCTCCTTCCAGGCTGGGTACATAGGCAACCTCCCAAGGTTCAAGCCCAAAAACAATCTCTTCACTTCAGTTCACCTTCATCTCATACGATGTTGATTTTTGAAACCAACTTTAGAATCAATATCTTTACATTTGATTCACTTTCGTCCTTGTTATACGCCGTTAAACTACACAACACTTTTGTCCGGTACAACAATAAACTACAAAACTCCTTGATTTCCTCATTTGAGAGGGAACCATTATTTACATAGATTTTTCAATCATGTTTCATTTCAAAAGACTATGTGCATACATGGTAATGCTTAAACATGTTATCTCAGGTTAAACCATCATTTTACTAAAGTCCCCTTACACCCTTCACATGTACGAACCAAATTTGTACAAAGGGTAGTTCTAGATCTACGTGGGCTTGATTCCCATACTTATGGGATATGTAGGAACATTCGAGTGTCCCTCGAATCCAGTCCCAAGTCTTTTGGGCCTAACCCCAAATTTCACATTCAGTCCCTTGGATGAAAAGTCCTCATGAAAACACACACTGTGTATTCATTATTATGGTCCGAACTCTATGACCCTAAAATAAGATCTCTCATACTTTCGTCCTACATGACGTTAAACTGCATTTCAAGAACTACTTATGGATTGATTCTCATTCTTATGAGATACATAGTGAAGTCCAAAATTTCAATTCAGGACCCAGCCACAAGATGATTATGGTTATCATTGACCTATGTATCTCTATATACATTGGACAATACCCATCTTTATGTGTTATAAACCTAACCTTAAATATTTTCATATCTTCATAACCCTTTTCATGACTTTTTGTCACAAAAATGTCAAACATCTGAGAATTATTTTTCCTGACTATGCAGTACGTGCCCATAGGTGGCCTTATATAAACAGTCCACATAACAAACTTGTCAGCCGAATGATACTATTTATTTTGACTATGAAGCCAATGCCCTTAGGTGGCCCTACATAATTCAACCCCCTAACGGGTTTGTTGGATAATGGTAACTTCATTCTTGGGAAGAATGCCTCTTTTGTCCTTATTTGTCTTAAATGATGGTATGTAGGGATCTGCAAAAAAATAGCCATCCTTAACATATTTGTCCCATGTCCTTTTTCGTGATCTGAAAGTATTCAAGTCTATGGTTTATACTATCCATATTCTCATTCCCTACGTTTGGGTCAGACCTTCGTAGGAGTGATATTTATTCAATTCTTCGATATTCTTGTTCGGAAATATCTTCTCCATATTCAAGTACCTCTTTCCATACAACAAACTCTATACTTTAGAAAATTTGAATCTCCATAAAATTTCACTGGCTTTTAGCACTAGGAATGTAAATTTCTGAGAGTTCTTTTGCCTGACTATGCAGCACGTGCCCATAGGTGGCCTTGCATAAACAGTCCACATAATAGACTTGTCAGCCGAAAGATGTTATTTATTTGACCATGCATCCAATGCCCTTAGGTGGCCCTGCATAATTCAACCCCCTATCTGGTTTTGTTAAATAATAGTAACTTCATTCTTGGAAACTACTTCTTCTAATGCCTTTTATCTCTTTTTCATATCATTCCTCAGATTCAAATATTCTTAATCCATAGCTTACATATTTTCTCTCATACTTGAGTATGATAATATTTCTTCTAATAAATTGTCAAGGAATTGAATCAATTTTAATCCATTTTGGTCAAATCTATTTTGACCTTAAACATTAGCCCCTTTATGTCCGACATGCGTGACATTAAACTTCCCACAAAAGACAAAGGAACCCTGAATAAAAGTCAAGTTCCAGCTCACTAAATATACATTTTTGTATGATTTAGGAAATATTGAGCAATTAAAAGGTTCAAAGTTTGTAGGGTTATTTGTAATAATCCTAGTAAAAATAAAACTATGCTTACTAGGCCCATTGGTTTAAGTAAATTTGAAGCAGGTATTGAAAGAATGAAGGTACAAATGATTGAAGACGAAAGTGTTTTTCATTGATGTACAAGAGTTAGAAGGACATCCACAGACTAGAGTCCCTTCTCTTTTTCAAGAATTACAAGAGGCTTTCAACATAACTCTTCATTTGATTTACAGCAACCTGAGATTTATCAGCAGTTACTTGAAGCTCGTGCACTTGACCAACTTCACTTATTTCAGCTTGATGAAGTGCCTTCTTAGCATATGCAATGGCTTTCATGCCATTCATATGAGTTTTATACAATGATTTATTAAGCTGATCAAGTTCCCCAAAAACAGCATCTAACTGTTGCTGGAGTTGCACCTGCTGGACAAATTTTTCTTTGATTTTATGTATCAGCTCCTTCATCTTGGCAGCATAATCAGCTTCATCTTGGCATACCACAGCCTCAAATTCGCCTATGTTGACTGACAGTTTTACTCTGATCAAATCTTCACGACTTTTTTGTGCCTTCTCCCTCCTGAAAATACTTTGTTTCACCATGGCATGGATATTTTCATATCCAAAACCACCAAGTCCTAGTATAACAAATTGGGATGACAATTGATGAATTTTCGATGGTAGCTCTTCTAAAGGTACCCCAGATATGAGCTTCCATATGTTGTTCCATGCCTTACGTCGTGAAAATATGAACGCTTTAATCATCTCTGGATCTGATTCAACATCTTCGTCGGAGGGGGCATGTATTCTGGAATTAACGCACTTAAGGAAGTTCCTTGTCCTGCTTTCCCCCCCCTGATTTTTTTTCACATTCAATTCCCGTTGGGGCAGAGGCTGAGGCCTCACCTCCAGATCTAGTCATTATAGTTTATGGCCCTACATGATTAATTGAAAGATTTATTTAGCTTCAAAGGATAACAAAATAATAGATTGTCTTACGAATAATGTACAATCACAAATATTGTTATCCCTGACCCAAGGATGGTTCAGCAACATGAGAAGACTTCTCCCCACCTTTCCCGGTCTCAACAGGATTTTCAAGATGGGTCTCAGGAGGGTTTATTGGGTTTAGCTCTACTTGAGCTAATGTTTCTGCAATGGTAGGGTTGACATCAATGTCCACACCCTCTTCAGGCATTGGCAGTTCAACAGATTCTACGGATGAAACTGCATATTATTTTCAGTCATGGTTAGAAGTGGAAATTTAAAAAAAAATTGGGCGAAGGGTAGCACTCACACCCAAGGTCTTCTAAATCACATGACAACTTAGCATGATCATAAAATTCTTCGAAAGTCATTCCTTGATTCATCATTTCATCCAATGATATTTCAGAATCCTGGTTAGTCTCACTAGTGGGAGCATTTGCTACATCTTCTTACTGACTTACGTCCGGAAACCCCTGACCCTGGACAGCATCTTCAGTAGTAGGAGGGATACTCGGAATGGATGAAAGCTCTTCTCTAGGAGAAGCCAAGTCAGCTTGGGTCTGTGAGTGCTCTACAGCACTCTCCACAGCCTTTGAAGGAGGATCAGTCCCTTACCTCAAGGGGGAAATTGAAGAATCCCCTACAATCCTCAGAAATATGAGTAACCATGTGATTATGGGTATAAACTCATGATTGTTCGAAGGACTTACCGCTGCTAATGAAGTGTTTAGCTATGGATTTCCTCCTTCGTTGAATTTTCTTCTTCTTTTTTGGAGTATTAGTAGTCTCCCTTATATGCACTTGGATTGGCGAATGGAAGGCTATGTCCAGCGCCTCATTCATGGCCTGCTGGGCCGGAAATATCTCGCCTGGTTCGCGAGGAGAATCAGCAGCAACCCCGATAGCAATACCACCAGGGCTATACTATGGTAAAGGAACCCCAATTCCTTTCTTTGCAAGTTGCGAGATGAAGAAAATAACTTCCTTCAGTAACAAATATTCAACTTAAATAAAGTTGCAAAGAAAATAAGGAAAGAAAACATACATCTTCAGGAGCCACATACTCTTGCCATTCCTCATCTCCAGAACCACCAGCCCCCTCAGTGGCGCCACGATCAATCATTTCCTTCACCCGCCTGGTGATAGGAACAGAGTCATCAGTGGAATATATGAGCATTTCCAACTCTCTGATGTAAGCTCGCACTTCATTGGGGTTATCTTCGTATTGAAGATTTTTAGAAGCCATAAGATTTCCTATTCCAGGAAGTTGTAGGCCCTCACAAAAATCTATCAAGGTGGTCTCAGTACCACAGTATAAGCCTTTCCATAGCTGAACAGCCTCTGGTCTTAGATATGAAGGCTGTGAGGAAGGTCCTACAATTTTTGACTTTAACTTCTTCCCAGCTCCTGCAGCTACAGATAGAGAATATGAAAGAAAGACTTATTGCTTTATAAAGTAGCAGTGATTAAAATTACTACAATTAAACAACTCAACAGGCGTTGATGAAGTGGGTCTTTTAATTCTGGCCAGAGGATTATATCGGGCACGAAACCGCTTTGCTTCCAGTTTTGCCTCATCATCCCCATCATGATAATCCGGTGAATCAGTTCTAGATGAGGAGTCTGTTGAGCCAATTTCAGATGGGGAAGCATCACCTTCATGAGGAAGCGTTTTTTCTCTACAGTATTCTTCCTCTATCCCACTTGATATACTGGGTGATTCAATATCTCTTTGGGGTATGATGATATCCAGTTTTCGGCATAATATGTAGTCAAATTATGTGTCGCTTTTTCAACTGGTAGATCAAATACTTCCCCAGTCTTCTCTCTTGATGTCAGCAACCATAGTTGTCGAGCAACCATCGGATTTTGCTCTAACCTGACATGTACCGGAGGGGATACAACAATCTGTTGCAGACATTTGAATTGGCGTGAAAATATATATGGAGCATAGGCCTCACATATGATCTCTCCATCAATCCTGGCTACTAACACACCATCCCTGCAAGCTAGCATGTATGCCCTCAAATCCAAATGGGTTGTCCCATCATCAACAAACCGCCCGGATGGCGGACTTCCATAGCGAAAGAAGTTGAATTCCTTAAACATGCTCAGCCTCACTTTCATGTCATAACCATTAACATCTAATGGGACAATTCCATAGAATGCTTGCACTGATGGTCTGAAGGAGCTTCCAGGAATTTGTAATCCATTCTGTACATTGTATGTCCTGAAGTAAGTGGCGATCCATCCCCACAAAACCTGGAATGGTCCCACTATTCTTAAAGGAGATTTACCCATGAAGACATGAAGTAAACTCCTGTGAATCTTTGCTAAAATGGGGGTAGCTAACCCAACCATTTTTCCCTCAGCCAACTTTTCCGCAATGACGAAGGTCCCTTGCCTAATGCCTCCCTTCTAATCCCTGACCGACAAGAGATAAACACTGAGCCACATTGCCAAGAAACCCTCCAGACGAGTTTTCTTTGGAATTCTTTGATTCACTTCATATCCCCACTTTTCAAACTCTCCTACTTCTAGAGTTGGCCAGAATGTGCCAGGAGCTCCTCTCTTCTCAGGTTTTGGATAGGTGGTAGGAAGTTTGGGCCTGGTATCCTTGGATTTCTTTTTCTTGGATCCGTTTTCTTTTAGTTCCATCTCATTCTTCTCAATGAGAAATACATTCATCCATTCTTCCAGATGAATATCTTTTCTAAAATGAGTTAATGAGGTCTCTGAACTCTTGAGCCTATGGAAGATCTTAAATAATTCTCGAGCTAAAGCATGAGTCTTCTCTGAATCATTCCAACTCACCTTGGGAGGAATGAATTCATCATACATATCGCCCAAAATTGGAGCCCCTGAGATCTTGTGGACATCCCACAAACTGATACTTACTTCTCCATGAGTCAGACGAAAAGAATTAGTTGTTGTGATCCAGTGGCTGAGTATCTCTGGCACGAAGTTATCATGTCTGTAAACATATGTTTACCCAACCCAGACAGCCTCGTATATTGCAGCTCTCTTCAGATCCTCGATAAACTCTGCGCAGGTCTGTCATACCCAGTATGCCCACATCCATGTTGGCTTCACACCTCCACCAGGACGGAAGTCCCAACTTTTCTTCCAGACTTTGGATTGATCCATCTGAGCATTTCGGAAGATTGAAGGATGAAAATATGGTTGAAGCTCAGGTGTATGTTTTTTCAGATCTGCTGTGCAAGGGATATGATGCATCATATAGGCCTTCTCCACTGTTCCCGCATTTATAAATACTCCTCCACCTGAGATATTTGCTGAAGAAAAGTAGGTATAATTCTGAAACCACAAAAATGGAAGATAATTCTTTACTTCTGGAATAGTGACATCTTGTAGATGACCATAGCCATACAAAGGTAGATAAGTGCTTTGAGGAAAGTTGAGATGATATTTCTTCATATACATAGCCAAATTCGGAAGAGTGCTATCTTTGACAGTATAATAATCATGGCCAATGATGTTCATCATATCATATATCCGCTTGCTAGCCAGTTCATCAATTAATCTAGGTATAAGAGCCATTAATTCTTCACAAGAGTTGAATAAATTAATTCATAAATGGAATGATTTTCCTCAAAAATTGTGATAGAAATCCAAAACAGTGGCTAAGGAATTAAGGCGCGCAAGTATGGAGATGTCACACAAGTTTTACATGTGTCGCAGAAATTTTTTTCGCACATGTATCACCGTGAAAGTCCTATTACCTTGAGAGTAGCGTGGAAGCAAGAAAACAATGGAAAGACAAGACTTGCACGGAAAAGTTGGCTTGCGTGGCGAGAGCTCGAGAAATTCAAGATCAGATGCTATACGCGGCCAAAAGATGTGTATATATAGGCCATGAATCCTATCTGCGCGCCGTACAGAGTGCGCTCAAAGCTTGTGCGACATGAACTTACGCGCCGCCCTCTGCGCCCTGAACACTTTCACGCCACTATTTCTTTGGATGTATTCGATTTCCTCAGAGTCAAATCCTCATTTTTCTCCGGATCCAACTCTGAGGGGGGACTTTTGTTGACGCTCCTTCTGTCACAGAATCTCGAGATTGTAAAAGGGGAAGATCTAAGATTAAAATGGTTCAACCTTTGAAGAAAAAATCAAAAAAATCGACAAAGGGATGAACAAAGAGAACTTTTCTCATTGGCCGCACAAGTTTTCTCATAGCCGCGCAAGTCCACTTGCGCGATGCACCTTGGCACACAAGTGAATTGCACGACCAAAGTGATAACCGCCCGGTAACCGCCCAGGGTCTTCTCCTGCCTATAAATAGACCCTGTGGGCCCCCCATTCGAGAGGATTTTTTTTCCAGAAACTCAGATTGAAGCCCCCGACGCCCAAGTCTCTTCCCAAAGCTTCCGGAACACATCTAAAGTAATTTCTTACCTAGAATAGAAGAACTAATGAGTGGGAGGAAGGCCTAAGTGTTGAAATTCATCAACACTGGCGCGTCTGAGTGGCCAGACCTTAAGGGAAGTGGTCATACTTGCGTGCCGCCTTACATCTTCAGTAGAACTTGCGCATCCCTTTGCTGGAAGAACCTCAAGAGGATCCCAAAGGCTTTAAAAAAGAGTCGCTCAAGTGTTTCAATGCTGGTTGAATATCGTGCAAGTACCCCACAATGTCGCACAGGTATACCTGTGCGATCAATACTTGTGTGCCCACGTAGTACCTACGCGCCATCCAAGGCTTGCACACCCCTTCCTTTTTTGGTGCCTTTCTTGCCCATTTCACCCCTCTTAAGACATTACACCTTTCCTATTCAAGATTCAGTCTTAAAGTCACTCTTCAAATCCATTTCATGGCATGATTTCTTGATTTTACTTCCTTATATGAAAGGAATTTTGTGGAATATCTCTCAAAAGATAGTGATTTACACATCTTTATGTCACTAAAGATTGAGATTTCATTCATTCAACCTCATCCTTTATGATGATAGAATCCTTAACCTGTGTCTCCTTTTCAAGAATAATCCCCAATCATAAGTCCTCAAAAATGGGCATCCTCTTTAGGAGTAATCCCGAAGTCCCTTAATTTTTGGGCATCCTTCTTAGAAGTAAGCCCTAGATCCCCTACCCTAGGCTTCCTTTTTAGGAGGAAGCCCCAGTATCAATTATGGGCATCCTACTCAGGAGTAAGCCCCAAACCTTAATCCTTAACTTGGGATTTCTTTTCAAGAATAAGTCTCAGTCATAAATCTCTTAACCTGGGCCTGCTTTTTAAGAGTAAGTCCCAGTTATAATCTTGGGCTTCCTTTTCAGGAGTAATCCCGAAGTCCATTAAATTCTCTTTAACTAGTCCAAATTTACTTTTAATCTGGGATTCCTTCTTGGTAGTAAAACCCAATTATCAACCCTCTCCTAATTTGGGTTTCCTTTTTAGGAATAAGTCCCAAGTTAGAGTATTCAAATCTCCATGAAGCACATATACCTTTATGGACCCTGTTCCTAGATTTTCTCCCTAAAGTAAATCCTAAACCTTCATCTATCTGGGCAGTCATACATACATAAGCCCCAAACCATTTCTTATGATTACATCTTTCATGGCCCAATTGTCTATTTTATTACCAATACCTCTTGTTTCTCACACCGATCATGACTCACGTGAGCTTAGAGGGTAAAAGTAATTAGGACATCCTTCTTTGAGCCATCATTCATAAACATCATACTCCCTTACTCGAAATATGTGGGTTCTGATTCCTTTTCCAAAACAATGGATACGTAGGTATCCCATCTACGGGTTCGATCCCAACTCTGAAATAATTCATGTCCTTCTGAATGACAATGAACTTCAAGTGCCCCACTGAGTGGCTTTAAAACCAGCCTGGTCATCATAATGACCAAGAGAATTTTATCTAAATATTTTGAAGGATACCATTGACCAAGAATCTCTAAATAGATATAGATGATTCTCTATTGATCAAGAACCTCGAATACATATAAAAGATTCTCTAAATTTCTTACATATTTAATCATTGATTGTCAAAACTGAAGGAAAGCTCATTTTATACTTGGTAATGTAATAAGGATTCAAGAACATAACATAAATCTATAAAGAGAGTCCCGGAATAGAAAATAATTCCCCTCAAAAAGGTGTGATGAGTCCGACCTCCCATCCTCTCTACCAATGAAAATTCCTAAGCCTCATCAGTTCACAAACTAATGAAGCCCCTAACTTTGGAAAGTAGGTCCAAGTGGATGTGGAATCATTTGATGTTTCCAGTTCTACGAACAAACCCGTTAGAAACCGATCATAACGTTTGAATCTCCAATCCAGGAGGTCATCCCCGAATTCCGAGGGAAACAATAATTATGCTATCTTATCTATGAAGTGGACCACCAAATATCTGATATTTATTTATTTGAAAAGGATGGGTCTTTAAATATTGATGGAATGGGAGAAATTTTATCTTTCTCAAAAGGAATTCAACCATCTATATAAATGAGCACTAATGAGGACCAAAAGGGAGACATAGATCATTAGAAAAAGGAGAGAATTGTTAATAAGCATTAACTAGATTATCATAGAATAATATAATTCAATAAATTTGAAATTCATCAATCCATTACCGATTTTAGGAAGTATATATTATAATATCCTCACAATTCTTCATTCTCTACCCATCCTAGGTGTACAAAGTTCAATATAGATTTTAAAGAGTGTTTTTTGGTGTTATTGCATGAATACAGATATCTTAGACATTGTAACTTGATTCCTTGTACATTAGAATGTAAAGGATGAGAGACAAAAGTCCAATGTGATTTTATAAAAATTACCCATACTAGAATGAAATGGAAAAAAACCATGAATTTTGTTATCAGACACCCCCAAAAAATTTTATGGGAAAAATGCAATATTGGTTGTTGTAACGTCCCTGTTCCGGAAGCCACCCAGAGGTACCCCGTACCCGATTGGTCCCATGGACTCAAGTGCATTTCCCCAAACACCAGAGGCTTCTGACTAGTAGTGAGGGCCTTGGGTGTGATTGTGGGGAAACTATGCCCTCATTGGCAGAGTACACAGCGGAAGAAAACCAAAAGAAATACTAGAAGTAGTTAAAATCTATACAAGAGAAAATAGAAGAATACTGAAAGTAAAAACAACTGGAGAACATATATAAATAATGAATGATACATATATCAATGAAAGAATCCAAACAATTCAAAATGCTAGCATAAAACAGTACTAAACCAATGTTCAAAATAAAATATAAAAACACCTCATCATTGCAAGAAAAAGCTTGGTCCCATTCTCTCCAGCTCCACAACAGGTCATGTACCAGTAGTTGAAGGGAGTTTTCCCTTATCAATACCTGCAAAAATATATTCTGTTTGGGCCTAAAAGTGTGGCCCAAATAGGGTGTGAGACTAAATCCAAATAGGCAACCACCAAAAGATCTGTGCCTAATATTCAGTGAATATATGGAAGGTAAAGTAAAGAAAATATTAAACAGGAATCTACTCAGCAGTAAACAATCCATAGTCTCAATATCAAGAAACAACTAAACAAATAGCTAAACACAAACAAGTAAACCTCTAGGAAATCACTCTATGCCATCCCCTCTAGTCCTACCCCACAAGTATAATCAACCCTTTGGTAGCACACTCGGTCTAACCCCTTTAGTTCTTTATATAAAGACTCTCTGAGAAAGCACATAAAGTCAATTCCCCTTACAGTCTATGGTAGTTAGGAACTCTCTAAGGAAGCTCATGTAGTCACTTCCTATTATATCCCCAAGGTCAAGGACTCTCTGAGTAAGCTCAATCGGTCAATTCCCCTTATAGACCATGTCATTCATAGACTCTCTGATGAAGCACTCACCGTCAATTCCCCTTGTAGTCTAAACAGTTCAAGAATAAAATTGAAGAATCTCTGAGGAAGCTCTCTCCGTCAATTCCCCTTATAGTATAAATCAGAAAAGGTATCTATAAGGAATCTCACTCGGTCATTAACCATATAGCTCTAGGTGGTTCTAGGCTCTCTGAAGAGGCTCACTTGATCAATCCCCGTTATAGCCTAAGTACTCAAAGACTCTATGAGGAAGCTCACTCGGTCAATTACCCTTATAGTGTACTACACCAGGTTCTCACGGCCCTGTGTAGGTCATAGAGGATAGTAATGTTATATGGACAAAGTAAACATAAATAACTACATGGACAAACAGTTCTACAACATATTAAGCTTTTCAGAAAACAAATCTATATCCTACAACATCAGGCATGGAAAACCGGAAACGTAGCCAAAGGCTAAACAAGACCAAGCGATATTAAACAGAAGATGCATGGGAAAAACAAATCCAAAGTATAGTAATAATCTCTATTAATATCCATATATCATCTACAGAACTTGTGAGCATGGCTGAAAATCAAAATAGGTAAAAACAGTAGACACACAATACCTCGTTCAAGGGTATTAGTGGAATTTGCACAAAATACTCAAAGACATTGAATGGAAAGGAAAAAACCAAATACCTTGGTGTTGTATGAACGATATATGTGAACCTCGAAGTTTTAAACACCCTATAACATCAGAGATCTACAAAAACTTCTAAAATTTTAAACCCACAATATCACACGAGAGAAGAGAAATCACGAAACTAGGCTCAAGAAGAACAGAGAACTCATCAGTGCGATTCCAAAAAAACCAACGGTGTTCGAATCAGAGGACAGATAGAGGCTTAGGGGTTCTTCGAATATCCATAGCTATACGGAGATCTTTGTCGAACGAGACCTAAATGAATAGCCTTCTAGAAATTAGACGTGACCCTGGTGCATTTAATGAAAAAAGTACATGGTGTGTACTTTTGAAGCACATGGAATGTACTCACTGTTTCTGTACTCCACTTTAAGAGGCTATCAAATCACTCCCACATGGTCGTGTGTGTGGATACTACATGGCCATCACACAGCCTCCTATGACAAGGAATTACTCGGTGTGTACTCATAAAGTACACGATGTGTACTTAAAAAATTTCCAGAATATCCTATTTCCTAAAAAATGACCAGAAAAGGAAAAACATACCTGAAAGGATGTTATGGGTTCTTACAAACTTCACCCCACCCTTAAAAAAATTCATCCCCGAATTTCCCTAGCACAACGTAGAAGAAGAAAACTCAAATAGCTCCGACCTTTGTGATCATAGGTATACCTCCCTCTCCCATGTCTTGTCATGTACTTGCCTGTGCTGCCAAAGCACCCGTACCCGAGGAAAAGACCGTCCACAGAAAACCTTTGTACTTTGATCCAAAATACAGATATGATACTTCTCAAAGGATGCATCCACTTCCAACTCAACCTCATCAGGTTGAAAAACATGATATGGGTCTAAAAAGTAACATTGAAGCTGAGAAAACATGATCCCCAGCCTCGAACTCCAGAGGTCGTCTCCGCTGATCAACATAAGACTTCTGCCGAGACTGTGTAGTAGCCATTCTATTTTGAATCAACGCTATCTGCTATGTGGTCTCCTAAACATGATGAGGTCCCAACAAAGCTGTCTCCCCTATCTTCAGCAAACAAAAGGGTGATCGTCGTGTCCTATGTACAAAGCCTCATAAGGTTCCATCTGGATAGTTTCTTGAAAAATATTATTATAGGAAAACTACACAAGAGGTATATGCTTCTACCAAGAACCTTAAAAATATAGAATGCAAGATTGGAGCATGTCCTAAAGCACCCGAATCGTACGCTCGGACTGGCCATTTTTCTGAGGGTGGTATGTTGTACTCAAAAGTATCAATGTACCCAAAGCCTTCTGAAGCCCCTACCAGACCCGGGAAGTAAAACGTGCATCCCTGTCTGAAATGATGGAGTGTGGAAATCCATGAAGACATACTATCTCATAAATGTACAACTTTCCCAGATCATCAACACTAGATGTCTCTTTGATCGGCAAGAAGTGAGTAAATTTCCTGAGTCTGTCAATGAAAACCCATACTGCATCATTCCCTCGAGGCGACTTCGGCAAACCGGTCACAAAGTCCATCGCAAAATCATTCCACTTCCACTCGAGAATGGTTTACTGTTGTAAGGGCCCTAATGGATGTTGATGATTCACCTTCACATGCTGTAACACCCCAAGATTCCATGGTACACTTCTCTTTGAATAATGCAACATCTTGTGTTATACACATCTTCAGGTTCTAACACACCACAACCAATCAAACGAGCCATTATGAATAGTAATACCCACTTTTTGGAATATTATAAATTTTATCATTCAAAACGAACTGAATTTTTGGATTCAGAATATCGAAATTATCTTAGGGTGATATTTTTGTATTTTGATGAGAACTTCCAATTTTTGATGAATAGTGAAAAATACTAACCTTTAATTAAAAACAACATTTTTAATCTAAATAATTTATAGTGATAAATTATACTATTGAGTAGTTTTAAAGTATATTTAGAATATATTTTTACCATTTAATCCAATTTTTGTCATTGGACATAATTTCACATTTAAATAAGACATAAAAAAGTGTCAATCTTTTGATAGTTATTATTTCTTAAAAAACACGTTTTTTGTTTTGACAACGGAAATTAATTTCTACCACTTCTATGTTTTGAATTTAGAATAATGGAATCCATATTTAGAATCATTCGGTTTAAATTATGTAAATAGTTAATGTTTTTTTAGAAATTTTGAATAATTACTTCGATAATTATTTTATTTACCATGGTTAAAGGGTAAATCCGGTAAATAAGGGTAAAAAATAAAATATTAATAATATTAAATTACCCTATAACATGTCCCAATTCTATAGGATAAGTATAATTATAACAAAAAAATTCTTAAGAATAAAATATGAACATTTTTGTCACTTGGATTAGATAAAGACATTTATTATTATTTAATTCAAAGAAGAGTTAAAAGAGATAAAATCAATGTTTAATAACTAAAACACTTTAAATATAGGGTTATTCATAATATAAATTAGATTATATATATTAATTATAAATATCAAACTATTTCCAACATAATGGTATTTTATTTTTAATTTTTACACATTAAATAATCTAATTTATTAATGACACAATTGTGATGCAGTAATTACCTAATTAATGAAATATTAAAATAATTTATATTATAAATAACCAAATAAATGTAATTTGATACTTTTTATAAATTAAACTAATTTTATAGGTTAATATGACATATTAGGGCATATTAGATGAATATTTTTTGAAGTAATAATTCTGCTATAAATTTAGAAAAAACAAAATACCAAATAGTGTCAGAATTGACATAAAAGAATTTTTAAAACCAATATTATATTATAAATTGATATTATATTCTTAAAAATTTAAGGTTTGATCAAAGGACTTATATAATGATAATTGTATCATTAATGAACTACTTGGGGTACTCTTTGAAGTATATAATATGTTTATTAACCATATAATATAAAAATACAAAGAGACATGGTAAATGTAAAACTATTTAACTAATAGTTAAATCTAAAATTTATGGTTAATATAGTGAACCAAACCATTATAAAACCTATTTATTGAGTGGTTTTCGACCCATATCTACATTATCATTTAAATAATTAATTTTTTTGCAATTAAAATCCGAAAAAAAATTTTACTATAAAATAATATTTCTAGCTTTTCCTAAGGTACCGCTCACCCCTCTTATAAAAGGTCACTCCCCCTTCTCTCTAATTCACACCATCAAAGCCATTTGGATCAGCCAAAACTAGCCCAAATACCCTCTAAACTTCCCTTCCATCATTCTAGAGTCCCTCCTTTGGTAAGAAAGACAACTTAAATAGCCCTTTTGATCAAATCAAACGGAAGAGCCCGAAGAAGAGGTAATAATTTCACTACCCTCTTTCAAGGTCATTTCTTCTTCCACTTCTTATATCTTTGTTATTTCCATTCTAAAATAATAACAACAGTATATTATATATTCTGTAAAGTTATTATAAATAGGTCACAACCATATTAATTATTATATCCATCCTTTGAATGACATGTCACCATATGTGTGTACGTACGGATAACCGTCACCACGTCGTGGTGTAATTGTTATTCAATAAATTATTATTTGGATGGGTATAATAATGATGTGTAATTGATGTAAATAATAAATATAACATGATAATGATTCAGTATATTTTATATAACATCCAATTATATATTATTTTAATATCAAAAGAATGATATTGTATCTCGTGCGTACGTACGGATTACCGTCTCCACGAATGCGATGAGATTCATTCCCCAACATATCCATTCAAGAATAAATTTCTTTTGATGATTAAAAATAATGTTTAGAGACATGATATCATTCGGTATGTGAATAAGATACATCCCATCCATAACAAATATGACTCACATAACAAATAATATAATGGAAAACGAATCTGTTAACACCCGAAACGACGATAATAATAAGATATTATTAACAAAGCATTGATAAAAGATCATATATGATACCATATTAATGTATATGATTCTTGTATAATTTAATAACAATTATTTCACCATTATAAAATATTTTAACCTACCCTTGACCAGGGAAATGTTCAAGGTAAGGGTTTATTTCACAATCGCTTCATTATCTGAGTTTGTTTATACGTAATTATCTACTGAGACTTCTTTATCATCCACATCCATGTTTCATAAAAATATATTTCAAAAAAAATTAATATTTACTAAAAAATGGGTTAATGTCATTTATACCCTTATGTTTCCTAAAAGGAATCTTTCCTTCATTTTCCAAACAAGGTACTTTATCACCTTTTTTAAAAATTTAAGGTAAGAATGTTTATTTAACTTATATGGTGGGTGCCGCTATTTTCCACCATTATAACATCATCAAAGCATCCCTTACAATCTTATAAAACATTTTCAAAATAACTGTTGTCATTATAATTATGTGACTCATAAATTATGTCAAAATAGAAAGAGATATTTCTCTAAAAAGGGTTTTGATTTCATCTATGTCAACATCCATTGATGGATATTAAGTTTATTTGAAGTTGATTTATTATGATACAAAACATCCATATTTTATTGATGGTTTTGTGATATGTTAGACTGTAGATGTGATATTTTTATACCATTCATGGATTATGGTTAAATTATTGACATTTCTTATGATAGTTTTAATATGGATGTTTATGATATGTTTAAACCTTTTCATATGAAGAATGTATTGGACATAGTAATTGATGGGTTGAGCTCACTATAGCTCCTTGATGCATTGGAAGGTCTCATGAGATAAATAGACGTGGAATTGGCTGTGGCCTTTCCCAATTTGATATATGGTTTTGGCTGAGGCCTTAATCATTTTTAGACATCTTGGCCGAGGCCTTGACAAAAGTTTTAGAATGTCCGACATTATACATTTCCTCATTATGAAAATAATTTTATGGTTCATGTGGTCATTCGTCTAGTAGAATACCCCTAATTATGTTTTAGTATGGCATTATATACTCAGCTCATATTTCATCCATTAAAGTATTCATGTTTATTATTGGTAAACGCATGTGGTTTCAATTATTCACCATGCATAATATTTATGTTATCTTCCGCTGTATTGCTTACCCTTACCGAGCATTTGATCTCACCCCATTTTTATTTTTAATTTTTCCAATAAATGAAGAAGTTAGTTATGAGTGACTTTCAAGCATAATCTAGGAGTCTTTAATGTTTCTAATTAAATATATTCGTGTTGTATTTCTCTTCATGTTCTATAGTTGTACTTATGTATGAATCTTGTTTCCAATAATACTAAACTGATTGGTATTTCGAGACATGATTTCCTTGTGATCATGCCAATGTCATGTAATGATGCACCAACTCTGGGTAACTAGGGTTGGGGCATTACAGCTGGTATCAGGGGATTTTTTGTACAAACCGTGGAAGCTAGATTTAAATAAACTCTGATTAGAGTACATAGACCTAAGATAGATTTTGAGGATTAGTATAAAAGAACTTCCTAGAATTTTGGTATTGTAGAAATTTTTTGAGTTTTCCGAGAAATACATCCCTATATGGATACGAGCAGGTAGAGGCGGCTCTGGCACAGATGTACCTAGGGGTAAAACTCGAATACACCTATTTGATCTAGACTCAAACGGGAACTGGTACACGACAACGGGCCTTGCTGCACTCTTGGTTAGGACACTCCCGGAGGATATGCCTCGAATAATTCTCATTTTCATTACAGTTCATAATGAAGGTTTTATGAGTATATACAACCTCAAAGAAAACATTTTTACGATTATGGATTATATCCATAAACGTTTCAAATTATGATAAGTGTTTTACAAGTTTGGAATTATGTATTTAGATTCATAAACTAATCTTGTTTATCGCATTGTTTATAAATTGCACCTAGTCGAAGGAATAGATATCTTATCAACACACTTACTCCATGTAATGATTTCTATCCTACTCAAGATAATTATAGTGGAGCTGGTGATACAACTATTGCTGATCAGATTATCATCATACTGGGACAACTCACTCAAGTTATGAATAATAACCTTACCTGTTTGGATCACCTGATCCACAATGTGGAAGATCAATGATAGATCACTTAATGAGGAAACAAACACCAACGTTCAATGGGAATACAAATCCATTTGTAGCTGATCAGTGGATAAGTTCCCTAGAGAAAATATTTCAGACTTTGGGGAGTAGTGAAAGGGAAAAAGTTGTCATAGTAGTTTATTGCCTCACTGGAGATGCTGATCAATAGTGGCCATTGATTAAAAACATGAAGGAAGATGATGAAGTATCAAATATTTTATATATCGAGTTTAAATAGCTTTTCTTAGAAAAATACTTTCCTTGTGACCATCGAACAGATATGGAAATGCAATTTCTATGTCTGAGGAAAAAGGTGGAAGATAATGTCGCAAAGAATGAGGCTAACTTTACAAGGTTAGAGAGGCATGATGTAGATTATATACGTATCCCAAGAAGTAAGATTGATCTTTTCTTTGATGGCTTAAAACCATTTCTCCATCGAGCATTGGTCCCACAATCCTTCTTGTAGTACGAATATATTGTCTCATGTGCTATTAAGACAGAAAATGAATTCTTTAAAACTTATGACAATAATGTAAAGCAAGAGAATAAAAGAGTGGTGGAGCAAGAGACTGGTAATGGGGAAAAGGGAAAGAATGATTTTTTTTATGTGATAATTTTGGGAAGAAACACCCTGGAACTTGCCTAAAAGGAATTGGAGTCTGTTACAAGTGAGGTGAAAAAGCCACCAAGCTTATGATTGCAAAGGAAAGAAAGTTGATGTCAATGTTGAATGATTAATTGTAGAGAAATGGGGCATTATGCAAATGAATGTCCAAGTAAAATTACCTCAGAAAAGGCCAAGGGAGCAAGGCCAAGCTTATGTTGTTATTACAGCTGAAGTTGAATAATTATTGTATTTTTTTTATTCAAGAACTATATTCTGGTTATAAGAATAATGTGATATATATAATAATTTTACTGCAATACTTGTTATTTTCATTGAGGTTTTAATATGACTATGGTAATCATATTTTCAGTATGTGACAATAAGAGAATATTTAATTTGTTTGTGGAATCTGATGTTACAATTGATTTTGGAATTTAGATACCTTTTACAGAGAGTCTGGACAGAGGTATTATGGACAAGTATAGTGTTTTTAATGGATTAAGTTGAACTTTGGATAGTATTATTTAAGGATAAAACATTTCTTTTGATTATTTTTTGAATATTATAATACTATTGTCTTGGGAAAAGGACAACCTGTAGGTCAGGCGATAACCCGTCGCGTCTGACAAAGCTGCAGGAATTGAACCCACAATAATAGTGTGACAAGTCTTTATTACCTACCACTAGCCTACATGAAGTCCCTGGTTGTTACAAAATATTTCTCATCATTTAAATGGTATATGTTTATATTTTGAACCCTATACGATTAGGATAAATAGAGTATTTTTGAGTTCTATTAACTTTTGGAGTGAAAGATGAGTTTGTGGTAGAAATTGATTAATGGATAAAACTCTAATTATAAAATAATTATATCTCCTTATGATCTTATCCAATCTCAAAAATAAATTCCTCAACATTAATGAAAGGAAAATAGAACAAAAATGATGTCTGTTTACTTTTCCTACGAGGTAATCAAAGACCTTTCAACCCATCACAAGTTTATGGCTTTCATATCATTAACTTTGTCCTAATAATATTCTCGATCACTCTCCCTCAGAACATGAAGATTATTTTTCTCCTCCGTATCCATTTTTTACTATATAGAACCCTAATATGTGTTATTTTCTATAACCTTCATACTTACCATTCATTATTTCAAAATAGAGGCCTCATTAATCAGTTTTTCGATGTGGGATTTCAACTAAGATATTTTGAAATGTCAACCCCAAGTTTCCAATACTGGCCATAAATTGTGAGGACACAACTTATTGAAGTAGGCGAGAATGTAACACCCCAAGCTTCCATGGTAATCTTCTCTTTGAATAATACAATAGCATGTTCTATATATAACTTTGAGTTCTAACACACCACAACCAATCAAACTAGCCGTTATTAATAGTAATACCCACTTTTTGAAATTTTATAAATATTATCTTTCAAAATGCACTTCATTTTTAGATTCGGAATATCAAAATTAGATTGGGGTAAATGTTTGGTATTTTTCTAAGAACTTCCAATATTTGATGAATAGTGAAAAATACTAAACTTTAATTAAAAACAAAATTTTAATCCAATTAATTTATAGTGATAATTTATACTATTTAGTGGTATTAAAGTATAGTTAGAATATATTTTTACCATTTAATCCAATGTTGGTCATTGGAAGAAATTAAAAATATAAACTATACATAAACATGTGTCAATCTTTTGATAGTTATTATTTCATAAAAACACGCTTTTTGTTTTCACAACAGGAATTAATTTTAAATTAACTTATGATAATTTTGTGTTTTGAATTTAAAAAAATGTATTCCAAATTTATAATCAGGAGGTCCAAATTTTGTAAATAGTTAACTTTTATTTTTAGACATTTTGAATAATTATTTCGGTATATATTTTATTTACCATGCTTAAAAAGTAAATTCGGTAAATAAGGGTAAACAAATAATATTATAATAATATTAAATTATTCTAAAACATTTCTTAATTCTATTGGATATGTATAATTATACCAAATAAACCTTAGGAAAAAAATATGAACCTCTTTGGTCCACTTGGATTAAATTAGGACATTTTTTATTATTTAATTCAAAGAAGAGTTAAAATAAATAAAATAAACGTTTAATAACTAAAATATTTTTAATATAGGGTTATACATATGATAAATTTGATTATAAATATTAATTATAAATAAAAAGTATTTCTAACATAATTGTATTTTATTTATAGTTTTTAGACATTAAATAATTTAATTTATTTATGACACAATGATGATGTAGTAATTACCTAATTAATGGAATAATAAAATAATTTATATTATAACTATCCAAATAAATGTAATTTTAGACTTTTTATGAATTAAACTATATTTTCTAGGTTAATATGACATATTATGGTTGGTTAGATGGATATTTTTCGATGTAATAATGTTGTTATAAATTTAGAAAAAAGAAAATACCAAATAGTATCAAAATTGACATAAAAGAGTTTTTAAAACCAATATTATATTATTAATTGATATTCTATTCCTAAAAGTCTATGGTTCATCAATAAGACTTATATAATTATAGGAGTATCGTCATTGAACCACTTTTGGTTCTCTTGGATGTATATAGTATGTTTATTAACCATATAATATAAAAAATACAAAGAGACATGGTAAATGTCAAACTATTTAACTAAAAGATAAATCTAAAAGTTTATGTTAATATAGTGACCCAAACATGTCTAAAACCTATTGGTTGAGTTTTTTTAGACCCATCCGCACATTTTCCATTACATATTCAATTTTAGAGCCATTAGAAACCAAAAAATATTTTATTATTAAATAATATTTCTAGCTTTTCCTAAGATGCCCCTCACCCCTCTTATAAAAGGGCACTCCCGTTTCTCTCTAATTCACATCATCAAATCCATTTGGCTCAGCCAACACCTGCCCAAATACCCTCTCAAATGTCCTACATTCATCCTAGAGGACCTTCTATGGTCAGGAAGCCATCTTAAAGAGCCCTTTTGATCAAATCAAAAGGAAGAACCCATAGAAAAGGTAATAATTTCACCACCCTCTTTCAAGTTCTTTTCTTATTCCACTTCTACTTGTTTTTTGTGATTTTCATTATAAAATAATAACTCCAGAATTTTCTATATACTGTTATTTTATTATAAATATGGTACAACCGTATTCATTATTCTATCTATCCTTTGAATGACATTTCACCATACGTGCATACGTACAGATTACCATCTCCATGTCGTGATGTAATTGTTATTCAATACATTATTATTTGGATGGGTATAATAATGATGCATAATTTATTTAAATAATAAATATAACATGATAATGATTCCATATATATGATATACCATCCAACTATATATTATTTTAATATGAAAACAATGATATTGTCGCTTGTGCGTACGTACGGATTACCGTCTCCACGAACGCGATGAGATTCATTTCCCATTATATCCATTCAAGACTATATTTCTCTTGATGATTAAAAATAATTTTTAGAGACATAATATCATTCTTTGTATGAATAAGATACATCCCATCCATACCAAATACAACTCACATAACAATGAATATAAAGGGATACGAATCTGTTAACACCCAAAACGACGATAATACTAAGATATTATTAACAAATCAATGCTAAAAGATCATATATGATATCATATTAATGTATATGATTTGTGTATAATTTAATAACAATTATTTCAACATTATACAGGAGGTTAACTTACCCTTGACCAAGGAAAAGTACAAGTTAATGATTTATTTCACAATCTCTTACTTATCCGAGGTTGTTTATAAGTAATTATCTACT
Source organism: Viscum album (assembly GCA_963277665.1). Lineage (NCBI taxonomy): Eukaryota > Viridiplantae > Streptophyta > Magnoliopsida > Santalales > Viscaceae > Viscum > Viscum album. The sequence continues at coordinate 51,043,847 of OY728138.1, read as the reverse complement.
GGGACCTCATTATCATCCACATCCATGTTTCTTAAAGATGTATTTCAAAAATAATTACTATTTACTAGACAATGTTTTAAATTCATTTATACCCTTATGTTTCCTGAACGGAATCTTTCTATCATTTTCCAAACAAGGTACTTTTTATCCTTTTCGACAAATTTAAGGTAAAAATGTTTGTTTAACTTATACGGTGGGTGCGGCAATTTTCCGCCGTTATAACATCATAAAATCATCCCTTATAATATTGTAAGAATATTTTCCAAATAAATGTTTTCATTATAATTATGTGACTCTTAAATTATTACAAAATAGAAATGGAAATTTCTCTAAAACGATTTTTGATTTCATCTATGTCAACATCCTATGATGGATTTTACGTTTATTTGAAGTTTATTTATTATGATACAAAACATCCATATTGTATTGATGGTTTTGTGAAATGTTTGAGTGTGGATGTGATATTTTTATACAATTCATGGTTTATGGTTAAGGAATTGACATGTTGTATGCTATTTTTAATATGGATGTTTATGATATGTTTAAACCTTTTCATATGAGGAATGTATTAGACATAGTATGTGACGAGTGGATCCCGCTATAGCTCCTCGATGCATCGCTAGGTCTCATGAGACAACTAGATATGGAATTGGACGAGGCCATTACCAATTTTATATATGGTTTTGGCCGAGGCCATAATCATTTTTAGTGGTTTTGGATGAGGCCTTGACGAAAGTTTCAGAATTTTCGGCATTATACATTCCCTAATTATGAAAATAATATTGATGGTTCATGTGGTCATTCATCTAGTAGAATACCCATGATTATGTTTTATTATGTAATTATTTACTCATCTCATATTCCTTCCATAAATGTATTCATGTTTATTATTGGTTAGGGCAGGTGGTTTTAATGATTCACCATGCTTAATATTTATGTTATCATCCTCCGTATTGCTTACCCTTACTGATTGTTTGAGCTTACCCCTTTATTATGTTTCATTTTACCTGGATATGAAGCAGTTAGATAGGAGTGACTTGTGGGCATAATCTATGAGGCTTCTATGTTTCTAATTAAAGATATTCATGTTTTATTTCTATTCAAGTTGTAAATTTGAACTTATTTATGAATCTTGTTTCCAATAATACTAAATGATCAGTCATTTGAGACATGATTTCCTTGTGTTCATTCCAATGTTATGTAATGATGTGCTGAATCTGGGTAAATAGGGTTGGGGCGTTACACCTGATGACTGGTGGAACCCTTCATAACGAAACCAACAACATCCCTCCTCATACTTGGCCACCAATACAGACGGTGTAGACCACGATACATCTTGGTGACACCAGGATGAACTGCCCAAACTGAGGATTGAAAATCCCACATCATCCTCTCGCGTATATCTAATGGCACCCATACTCACCCCAGGAAATGCAAGATCTCATCTCGGCCTACTGTACATCCAGAAATTGTGTCCTCTTCTGACAAACTCTCCCATAGGACTAGAACTTCTCAATCTGATAGATGACTTATTCACACTCAATCAAGAAGAGTAGAGGTAACCACCACAGAAGAATGAAACGTTTTCCCCTGACTGTCATTCACTTTATAATCCATCTCAGATAGTAGTTCCATAAGCTTCCACTCACTTCTGGCCTCTTGAATTTCCAATATCTAAGTCCTCCTGCTCATTGCATCAGCCACTATGTTTCCCTTCCAAGGCGTGTAGGCAAGCTCAATGTCAAAGGACAGAAGATACTCGACCCACTTGCGCTATCTCAAATTCAGGTCACGCTGAGTGAATATTTACTTGAGAAATTGGTGGAAAGTGAAAACCACAATATTTTCTCCCATAAGATAATGTATCCAATAGTGTAGGTCATGAACAACAGCTGCCAACTTCAGGTCGTGTGTCGGGTAATTCCTCTCATGTGTCCTAAACTGCCGAGACCCCTATGTAATGATTCCATCTCCCTACATCAGCACAGCTCTCAGTCTGATACCTTATGCATCACAGAAAATAGTATAGATCATTCTCAGCTCTAACAAGACTAGTATCAGTGCTGAAGTCAACCTCCCTTTTAGCTCCTGAAAGGCTGACTCACAAGAATCTGACCATACGAACTTCGCACACTTCTTAGTCAGACCCGTCAGTGGTGCTGCTAAGTGTTAAAAGTCCTTTATGAAACGTCTATAGTATCAAGTCATCCCTAGAAAACTATGCACCTCAAATATGTTTTTCGTCTCCTCCCAATAAACTACAGCTCTCACTTTCTCTGGGTCTACTGATACTCCTGCCTCTGAGATAATAGGACCCAAGAGGTGAATCTGATCCATCCAAAAGTGGAACATTGAGAGCTTAACATATAATGGATGCTACATCAGTGTACTTAAAACGATCTTAATATGTGTAGTATGGTCGTGTTGAGTGTGAGGGTACACCAAGATATCTTCCATGAAAACCACCACGAAGTAATAAAAGTATACTTGGAACACTCGGTTCATCAGTGCCATGAACAATGCAGGCGCGTTCATGAGACCGAATTAACCATATACTTGTATAGACCATACGTGCTCTAGGAGGCTATTAGAGGTATATCTAATATTCTAACATGCAACTGATGATAGCTGGACCACAATTTAATCTTCGAGAACACCTAGTATGCTTGAATCAGATCAAAGAGATCATCAATCATTTGCAAGGGATATCGGTTCATGATCGTCAACTGGTTCAACTTCTGATAGTCCACACAAAGCTTGAGGGTACTATCTTCCTTCTTCACAAATAGGACAGGAGAACCCCAAGGAGATGTACTGGGTAAGATTAAACCCTTTTCCTGTAGCTCATCCAACTGTTTCTTGTGCTCCCGCAACTCAGGTGTATCCAAACTATAAGGAGGAATGGACACCAGTTCCGATCCAGGCACAAGCTCAATAGAAAAGTATACCTCACACTCTAGAGGAAAACAAGAAAAGTCCTTTGAAAATATGTCCCTGAAATGATCCACCACTGGGGGAAAGTCCAACTGTGAAGTCCCTTGGTCATCCAGATATATTGTTGAAATATGGGTAGTAACTCCTCCCAACCCATGATGCTCTCGACCCTCTCTGCTCGCCTAGACATCCCACTTTTTCGTATGAAGAAAGGATCCACCCTCTGGTGATATAAAGATCACCCTATGGCAATAACAATTGAAAAATGTCTGAAAAGGAACTATCCAGTCCATTTCAAGAATGAAATCATATCCTGTCATATCTAGGACAAAGAGGTCCCATAGAAAGCGACATCCACCAACCCCTAGTGGGTACTCCTTACATTGATGTACACTAGCCATTCTAGTCCCCAACGGTGTGCCTACCTTCAAGATATCGATAGAGGAAAATATAAAAAGCCCAAGAATCTCCACAATAGTAACAGATATAAAGCTATGGGAAGCCCCTGTATCGAAAAGAGAAGAATCTAAAACTGAGGCTACTTTGATCATACCTTGAATTGTAGAAGGTCTGGGATTCTGCTTCTGCTGGGTCTGCGCCACTGCAAAAGTTTGGCCTACTTCACAGACATGTGACCCTTCCTGACCACTCTAAACTGATCTTTCCTAATGTCACTAAAGAACTAGAGACCGCCTACCACGACCACGACCTCCACCTCAACCCGAATGGCCGGAAGAACCCCAGTTCCCAGACTGGTACGAAACTGGTGGTGCTGCTCCTGAACGCAGGGTCATCGAAGAACACCTGTCACCAGATTCTGGTGAGAAGAACTGACAAAAGCACTGAAGGTGACCCATCTTGCCCCAATCGGCACTCCACTGGGTCTCTCGGGAAACGTGGCCTCATATGACTTCTCTTCCCACCCTGGTTGCACACCACATATCTACCAAAAGATGCATCCTACCTACTCTAATTTCCTCATGAAAGCTCCCCGGAGGAGCTTCCTGCTATCAGTAGGAGGAATAATGACTCTGGATACTGAAACTCCCTGGCTCACCACTCCAGAATCCCTCAGATTGCGTTATGTGATCAGCACCTGTTTGACGATAGAGGATATCAAATTCAACCTTAAGTAGTTCAACTGGTATCGGATGTCGTGCCTCAGACCATCCTCAAACATCCATGAAAGGAACAACTCTTCACCTCCTATAATAGGCGCCATACATTGTGTCTCTTTCAAGCGAGAGGAATACTCCATAACAGTATGAGTACCCTGCTCTAGACTCATGAACTCTCGGGCTCGATCTTCCCTCAAGGTCTTCAGATATAAGTAATCATAGAAGATGTGCTAAAACTAATCTCAAGCCATATTCTGCAGGTGGCCTGCATATTGTATCACACCACACCACCTCTTAGAGGACTCTCGAAGCATGTAGGTAGCAAGCTTCACCCTCTTATCCAGAGGTATCTCCAGATTCTTGAAAATCATCAGCATGGATTCTAGCTATGACTCTGCAACCTGGGGTCCTCCATCACCTGAGAATGTTGGAGGACTTTACTGCTGAAAGACCCGCGTTAAATCATCCATCGATGGGGAAAGAGATGGTTATCCCTAAAAGGTTTGCATCATCCTCAAAAATCCATCCCTTAACTGTGCATCAGCACCTATGTCAGGTACTACAGTTGGTGAAAAGGATAGCAAAACTGGAGGATCCACTAGGAGTCCATGATCGGCCATGTTTGGTGTCTAATCACCCCTGGAAACTGGAATACAACCAGAGGATGTCTCGGTGTCATGACTCTATAAGGTCATGCACATACCTTAGATCAAAATTAACAAGGACTGAAAGAAGCAGTGTAAAAATGGAACATGAGAAAGAAATCACTCAAGTTTTACAAAACATGACTCTATGGCATGTACATTTCCTACACTGCGTGTTCCCTTAAGTCATTCACATTGGTGTGTACTCCTACCTATACCGGTCTTGTAACACCCCAAAACACGGCATGTACTTGAATCCACTTCCCCCGCCTGAGTCCTTCTACATGGTTAAGACACTTGGCTCTCCTAATATAAGACTACACAATGTGTTCGAGGTATAAATGACAAGTACTAGGCATGACTCACATGGACCGTGATGTTAGGGACACGACATGACACACGGCTCAAACTACACGGTGTGTTCCAGATGAACAGGACATGTATGTTAAAGGATAACACCGACCAGTGTTGTTCGACATGGCTGAGTACCTCGGTTATAATACACGATGATTTCAAGGCTGACATGACGTGTATATCTTCAAACATATTTGTCTGTGTTGTTAGTTACATTGTCGGACACTAGGTTAACACCACACAATGTGTACAGAGGGTACACGGCGTGTCCCCACAAGAAAAACCCTATCTTGTGTCCTTTCCCACATAGCATATGACATGGTTAGAGATTACACAGCATGTATATAAAGTACACAACATGTACTTGAGAAAAATTGTTTCTTCATGAATAGAAGAACACATGGCATGTAGTCAAAACTTCACAGTGTGTATTCTGGGTTTTTCTAAATAGTAATCCTCATAAACTACTCTTGAGCACATAAAAGCACAGAAATGAATATTAAAGGTGCCAAATTCAGATCTGTGAGGGCCCATACTCCCTGAAAATCAATGTTTCGTGTCTTTTACATTCTATAAAAAGGCAAACAAGGTAATGATCCACCAAATTCTGCTCCATGAGGGCTATAACACCTCAAGAACCAAATTTAGACATTCATTAAAGCAAAAGCATACATGAAAATACTCTATCAAAACATAAAGTATTCATTTCAAGGCATCTATCAAAAAAGAATGCATATTCTACACATCATCTATCACAACAACATGAAATCGAAAATGCGTCCTACTTGACATGGGACGAATGTATGACATGTGATTTCTAGAAAGTTCCAATATGATGCATGAGATAGAATACCCTCATCTCATATTGTTGCGATAGAAATGGAACCTCAATAATTTCATCAGTAATAATACAAAACATGTGAGTAACCAAACGGTGAAAATGAGATCAACCATAAACATGAAAAACCAGAAGTAGTTACAAAAAACGAGGTTAATTGGATTTTCCCTATATATGGGTTAGCTACTCTCAGGAACAAATTATTACCATGTACATATTCCTTTCTATCCCTGGATAATGGCTCCAAATAGTAAATTAAGAAAAACGGTATCCTTTGATACCACTTTGTAAAATCCTTGTTCCTAAAGCCACAAAAATGTGTCCCATAACCGGTTGGTCACATGGCCTCAAGAACATTCACCCAAATGCCAGAGGCTGCCAACTAGTAGTGAGATCCTTGGGTGTGATAATGGGGAAACAATGCCCTCATTGGAAGAGTACACAGTATAAGAAAAATATAATGAAATAGCGGATGCACTAAACATCCATACAAGAACAAACATCAGAAGACTGAAATTAAAAACAACCAGAGAACATATATAAATGATTCATGAAACATATGTTTAGGAAAGCAGCCAAAAAATTCACAATGTTGGAATACAACATTACTAAAACAAAGTTCAAAATAAAAGATAAACAGCCCCTCAACATCACAAGCATAATCTTGGTCTTGTGCTCTCCACCTCCACAGCAAGTAAAGTACCTGACGTACAAGGGTGTTTTCCCTTATCTATACCTGCAATAATATAATCTGTTTCGGCACAAAAGCATGTCCCAAAGAGGGTGTGAGACTAAAACCTAGTTTGAAATCACCCAATGATCTTTTCCTAACAGTTAGTGAATATATGGCAGGTAAAGTACAAAAAATAGTAAACATAAAAGTACACAGTAGTAAACAATCCACAATCTCAATATCAAGAAATTGCTAAACAAACAACTAAACAAAAATAGGTAACCCTCTAGGAATGTACTCGCATTCCTCCCCTCTGGTCCTACCTAACATATATAGGCAACCGTCTGGGAAACACACTCGGTCTAACCCCTCTGGTTTTGTATATGAAGAATCGCTGAGGAAGCACTGACAATCAAATACCCTTATAGTATAAGTTATTCATGAACTCTCTGAGAGAGCTGACACATTCAATTCCTCTTACAGTACCAAGGTCAAGGACTCTCTAAGGAATCTCACTCGGTCAATTCCCATTATTTCACAGGTTGTTCATAGACTCATTGAGGAAGCAATCACTGCCAATTCCCCTTATTGTCTAAATAGTTTAGGAATAAAATCAAAGACTCTACGAGGATGCTCACTCGGTCAATTCCCCTTATAGTCTAAAGCGGAAAAAGTCACTCTGACGAAGCTCACTCAATCATTCCAATTATATCACCAAGTGGTTCTAGTCTCTTTAAGGATTCTCACTCGGTCAATTTCCCTTGTAGCCTAAGTGGTCAAAGACTCTCTACGGAAGCTCGCTTGGTCAATTCAGCTTAGAGTATACTACACCTAGTTCTCACGGCCCTGTGTTGGTCAACGAGCATAGTAGTGTAATATAGACAAAGTAACCCTACAACACTACTTGGATAAATAGTTCTACAACATATCAAGCATGTCAGAAAACAACTTTCAATCCTACATCATCAGGCATAGAAAACAGGCAAAGAATCCAAAGGCTAAACAAGACCAAACGGTCATAAACAGAAGATGCATGGGAAAAACACATTCAAAGCATAGAAATAAACACTATTCATATCCAAATATCCTTTCAACAACATTTGATCATGGTAGTAAATTAACTGGGGTAAAAAGGTAAACACACAATACCTCATTCAAGGGTATTGGTGGAATTTTCACACAATACTCAAAGACTTTGAATGGAACGGCACAAACCACCTTCCTCGGTGTTGTAGGAATGATATACATGAACCTCGAAGCTTTAATCACCATAGAACGTCGAAGATCTACAATAATGTCTAAAAAGTTCCACCCATGAAACCTCACAAGAGAAGAGAAATCTCAAAATGAGGCTCAAGAAGAAGAGAGAACTCACAAATCTGATTCCAATGCAACCAACAGTGTTTGAATCGGAAGACGGGCGGAGGCTCGGGGGTTCGTCGGATATCCATGGTCGTACAGAGCTCTCAGTCGAATGAGACCTAAAAAAAGAGCCACCTGGCTATTAGACGTGACCCCGATGTATTTAATGAATAAAAAGTACATGGAATATAATTCTAAAGTACACGGTGTGTACTCGCCGTTTCCATACTCCGCTTTAAGTGACCAAAAAATAACTCCCACAAGGCCATGTGTGTGGATACGACATGGCCAACACACTTCCACCCGTAGCCAAGAGGTACAGAGTGTGTACTCATAAATTACACGACATGTACATATAAAATTTCTAGAATTTCATTTTTCCTAAAAAATGACCATAAAAAGAAAAACATACCTGAAAGGAAGGTCTGGGTTCTTACAGTTTTATTTAATCACCTTACACATTTATCACATTTAATTTTTAATAGGTAATATTTAATTCTATATAAAATTTATATGACATAAATTCTAGAAGTTTTAAGGATTCATAGATTCCCACATCACATTGTCTCTTATATGGATTAGAGGTCAACCTCAATATTCTGGAGAAACCATTTGTAATATCTTTATACAAAATTGAGATTCATCCCTACATGTTATATTCAAGACATATGATAAATATATAATAAAAATTCGAACAATAGATTATATTGTTATTTGTTATATATTTAAATGGTAGCTGGGATCAACAGCTTCTTATGAAAGAGTTTCCTTACAATAGTATCTTACACTCAATAATTTAGATTGATCCTTAATAATTACTCTATGGAAAGTATTATATAACTTCAAAGTATTATGATGATGTTAGAGAAATAATTATATTTCAATCTCATCCATAATAATAAATATTATATAATTATATATCCATTCAACAACATATAATGCCAGTATAAACATTGTAACAATGTTATGTTGACAATCACTGACATGCTATAGAACTTGATATTAGTGGTAATGTTTTTCTAGTAATTTCTCTGAAAAAACGTAATTAGATTTATATTGAAGGGAAAACTCATAAAAATGTATTTTATCCATTGGAATAATTGATCATGTTGGGACCATATATTATTTTTGACACTTTCATCAAATATCTCATAGGGTGAAGATGTATTCTATATATCTCTCTTCTTGAAGTACACACTCGATCAACTATATGTGTTGAACTCAATGGATATAATACTAGAGCATGATATTTTTATAGAGGAACAATCATTGGGTATTCTGGATCATATATTAAAAGTGATACAAAATGATAATACTCACCTTGTAAATTTTTTTGTGGTAAAACCACCAATTTAGTGAAGTTACATTGGAACATGAGGATACGATGTGGTAGATGTGTCCTCATTTTTTTTATCGGTGTGAATAATTTTTGTGAAAATTTATTTTTAAGGGGTTATAATTTAACTCTATGAGATTTTATGAAATATATATTTTATATAAATATAATTTCTACAATAGCTTGTGTTACAGGTAACCCCATGTTTTAACGGACCTCGATAAACTATTAATAATCTTATATAAAAACAACCATTAATTGCAAACCGTTAAACTTTGAAAGATGAATAAGAATAACCAAAAAATAAAAAAAGAGTATAATGGTTTTATATAAATAAATCATATTGATTAAAAATACTTATGTTTTATTGAAGACTTTATATGTTTCGAAAAATAATTTTTTCTCTAAAAATGATTTGTATTTTTTAAAAAAATCGATAAAATTTATGATTAAAAAATGTAGAAAATATATTTTACCTAAAAATAATAATTTTTTGAATGAAAATATTAAATTTATATTAGGGTTATTTTTTAGGGTTTTCTGAATAGTTAATTTTTTTAAAGAATAGTAATAAATAATTTTTTTTTTGACAAATGGATTTTCTTATAAAGAAAATATTTAGTTCTGTTTTATTTAAAAAAATTTAAAAAAAATTATTAACTAAAATATATTACAATTAATACAATATATTCCATTGAAATCATTTTTTAATTTAATTCTTTTACTGAATATATTTATACTTTTAAAGTTTTTTCTTTGGAAAACAACTTTTTCATTGCACTTGTGAGTTTAATTTTAAATTAAAAATAATCATTTTTGTGAATATAATTGAGAGAAAAGGAATATATAATTATAATAGTAAAATTTAACATTATATAATATGTTGAACATAATTGTTTTGTCAAAAATAATAGTATCAAAAGAAAAAATTAATTAATTACAGATGGTATAGTTAAAACTAGTTTTTTGGCGGTTAAAATAAAAGGATATAATTTAAAATAACCTAAAAACATTTCCAACAACCATTTCATGGAAACATTTTATCCTTATAAACTAATAGATCATAGAATGATGCAATCTAGAGCCTTGTGTAATTTGAACAATGTGGGAACACATTATTCTTTTCAAAAATTCTACGTAACACCCTTAGATTTTATAGAATATTTTTTAAAATGATTTCTACTTTATGATATTTTTCATGACACACAATACTGTTCTTATCGTTCACTATATAGAACACTGAGAATATATTTAATTACACAAAACACTAATTTTTTCCCTCATTACACAAAATATAATGTTTAAATGAAACATGACAGACTACTAAAGTAATATAATTTAATATGATAGTTATCTCCTAGACCATAGATTGGGAGGTATGAATATTATTAATTAAATTGTGAAAATATATTTCATTAAAAAGTATATGAAATTTATTCTCGGATGAATAATTATTTATATAATAAAATAAGAACCACATGAAAATAAAGAAAATCATTTTCTGGAAAAAAAAATTATGTGGACAAACAATTTTTAACTTAAATATTAAACAAAAAAATTAGTGAATGAATTTAAATAAATTAATATATTATATATTAACCAAAAATTTTAACATTTATCTTCTGAGTTTTCTAGAAAATAGATACGAGTAATTTCAATTTTATGCTTGGAAACTACATTTTTTTTAAAAACTGTTTTATTGCCCTTTGAAGAATTATTTTAAAATAATTTTTAACCACTTTTTGAAAAAATAATTTCTTTATGAAAATAAAATAGTTTAATATTTATTTAAAAATTAATTTGGAGTGAATTTTTTTTAATTCTCGGAAAATATTATTTTTTCATCTAATAGAGAAAAAATAAATTTTTTTAATTATTGTCTTATCATTTAAAACATTTAAAAACCAAATAAATTTTTCTATTATGGGTTTAAATCTAACATTAGTTAATATATATATATATATCCAATTTTTGTGTTTTTAATCAATTTGATATTAAATTTTTATATAGAAATCTTTTAATTTTTTAAACTTTTCTCTTTCAAAAATGGCTTGCCCGTTGCATCAACATAACTAATTAAAAAATATTTTCCACTTATGTGAAAGAAATAAATAAAAATAGATTAAATATTTTTAATAATAATACTTTATATTATATAATAAGTTAAAAATATCTTTTAACATAATAATAGTAATAATGGTAATAATTATTTACTACGGTTAATGTTAAAACATGTTTACAAAGGATTTAAACTGAATAAATAAGTGGAAACTATCCTATAAAAATACAAATCAACCATTTTATGAACACATATCTATCTTATGAAGTAATATTTTTATTATGGTCTAATTTTAATCATTATCTCATTGGAAAATCATGGGTACACCTTTTTCTTTTAAAAAATTACTAGTGTGCCTCTCAACATACTTATAAAAAGGAACCCCATGTCCACTACTGCCAACAACTTCATATGCCCTTTTATTATACGATTGATACAAAAATATATTTTTACTTCCCTCCACAGAATTGATATCCCTTATATTGATCATAAATCCGTCCTATAAATCCTTTTATTGTTTACATAAGGCTATTTTCTGAAGAAGAGGTATTGTGATGAATCGGGAATATTTATTTTATTTATTACTCCACATACATAAAATATTGTAAAAATATAATTATAATTAAATAATATCTCCAATATAATGAGATATTATTATGTTAATTAAATAACCAAAATTTGTGTCTTTTTCTTTAAAATGGTATCTGAAATCATTATTCTCTTTATAGAAAACTACAACCTCGCGAACCAATGCTATTAATTTTCCACTACAAACTCTCATGGATAGATATAATGATAGATTTAATGGTTATAAATTATATTTATTATATTATTATAACTATTTAATTATAATAAAACATCTAACGTCTTTCCTTCTAACACATTAAAAATAATAATGTCACCCATTTGTATGGAAGACTACTGCCTCGCGAACTGAAGTGATATGTTTTTAATTTTTCTTTTAAATGGAACATAGCAAGGGATGATTAAATGAATAAAAATTATATTTTTATCATAACTATAATTACTTAATTAAGAAATCACATTTACTTAGAAAATTTTTATTTCGTGAGATATTTATTAACGTTGTTCAAGTGTACGACAGACTACCGCCTCACAAAGCGATGCACATTGTTTTACACTAACACATTGAATGTAATGTGATGAGGATACATTTTATTGATATATTTGATTTATATTGAAGAATAACTAATCTTTAAATTTGAATTATTAATTACTTTTATTTTGTTCCATTCATCTGGAAAATGGATACAATGTTCATGTTTAAGTACGACATACCATCTCTATGAATAGTATATTTCATTTTCTATCTAGATCTTTTATGGATTACAATAAATAAATTTATATTAAAAATATAGAATATTTATACCATGTTAAACATTATGTTAATTATGTAATTGTGATAAAATTATGATTACTGAAAATAAAAAATCAAAAAATAAAATATGAAAAACAGAGTACTTATTACCCAAAATGTGATTATAACATGGAATTTTTAACAAATGTGTAATTAACGGATATGAGTAAATGCTATATTGTATTATATTTATACATACAGTTCTGTAACATATTTATAATAAAATTATATATATTATACATGTCTTTTGAACATGTATAGAGGAATTTGAGACTTAAGGTAAGAGACTTCTAGTCCCGCTTTTAGTTATATGAGACTTATTATATATTCACCACTTGTTTATTTTTTGTTGTATATATTGACCCTTAGAAATGATATAACATAAATCTAATTCAATTCATGATATTAATATTTATATTTATATTTTATTCATTAATAGTTCTTACAATTCAAGAGATTACTAAAGTGGTATGGTATTTTTTCCTCAATTTGACTTCTTCGAGACATATGTTTTGTTATACACCTATCATATATTATGGAATGTATGTAAAACTAATCTGATATTTAATGTCACGAATTTATTTTTTATAATGATATATTATGTTTCATTTAATTTTATTCATTTATGGAGATTATTATTCAATGTTACTAATGTTGTAAGGGTTTTATTATATTATATCATTGTTTATTGGGATTATTTATGTTTTTTCTTCTGATATTAAAATATTTTTACTAATATCTCAAGAGTCACATGAATTTTATTCTCTATTAGTTGTATCATGAGAATAAAAGTTTACCCTTCACTTACATATCTCGCTGTACCACAGAGATCCAAATAATGATTTTATTGGAAACTAAAATTATATCTCACTCTGGACAGACATTATTTTTTTTAAAAAAATCATGTTTTCTAAAAATGTATTTAAAAACGTTCTTAAATTTTTCCAAATGATTTATGGAATAATTTTTCTCATTATTTACTTTTTTAAAATTCTTTTGAAATAAATATTCATGTAGTTTATTAAATAGTTTTTGTTGGTATTCTACCAAAAATGTGGATGGAATTATTATTTTAATGTGTATATAAATAAAAAAATTTCCCCCATAATGAGCACTAAAATATTTAAAAATTAAAATATATGTTACAGATTTTATTATCAAAGAATATTATTTACAAAAAATTTGATGAATTATTATCATTAAAAAATATTTCAATGTTGAAATGATATATTCCTCAAGAAATATTTTAAATGATTTATAAAGTGACCTTTATAAGTGTCAAAGATTATTTTCAAATTAAATTATTTCCATAATATTAAATGAATTTTTAGCTTTAAATGTATTTTGTAATCTAGAAAGGATATTTTTCTCAAGAAAATTTTTAAATTATTTTTAATTAATCCATTATATGTTACCATGTTTATATTCAAAGAAATGTATTTTGAGTTTTTTTTATTTTAATAAGATCATTTAAAAATTCTAAAGACTATATTCCTTAAGTAATGTTTGATCTGATATTTCCAAATATTTATTCCTGTAATATGATATCCTTTGATGTTACTTATTATTTATTAATGATAGTATTGAATGATAAGATCTATATTCTTTTTATGTATGGTTAAAGTTTATATTGAATAAATGTTCATGAAGCCCATTTATTTTTAATGGGTTATCCTCTATTGAATCAATGAAATGTATATGAAACCCATTTTTTTACATAAGCAATCATGTGATGACATGATTAAACATTATTATATTATGGAACACAAAATTATGGTTTTCATTATGAGATATGTGTGGGATATATCTCCCTTCCATTAGTTGGGTAAATCATTATATCTCATGAGATAAAAATGGGTTAAAAGTTGATGGGATTGATCCACTGTGGGAAACATGTGAATCCTGGTCCACTATATGAAACATGGGCATCTGGATTCCCAATTAGAAACATGTGATAAGTCATGATCCACTATGTTTATGGTTTTTTTTAGTAAAAACCACCATGTGAAATGATTTTCAATATATATGATGGTGAAAAACTTGTATGATATGATTCAAAGGTGTATGATTGATTTTGGATAATTCCTCACTCTTATGGTCCATAATTTCATAAACGATAATGTATAATTCCATGACCCATGTATGTGATCTATGAATGGTTGTGTATGAACTTATAAATGTATTTTTATGTTCATATACCCTTAATAAAATATTATTCTTTCATATGATAATATATTGATATCTATTATGTTTACCCTTACTGAGCATTTTATATCATCCATTATTATAATCCATTCCCCATGTTATGATGAATGGATTGTATAGGGTATTCCTAAGAAGAGTAATATAGGATAATATCATTATAGGATATGATTGGTATCCTTCATGAAATAATATTATTTTCTTTCTAGTCTCCAAGGATACTAAACTTTTACCTTCGTCTAAAGAATTTTTATGATACAATTTGAATACTCCTAAAAGACAATATGATATTTACATATGAAAAGTACGGGTCAATTTAGTTTATAAGAAAAGAAAATTTTAGATGAAATTTTAAATTTAGATAAGAAAAAATTATTAAAATAAAATGGAATATTTTTTAACTTATATCTAGGTAAATTTATATGGATATATCTAAGGATATTTCTATGTATTAGAAAATATCTTGGAATTATAAAGAAGGATATAAAAACTTGTTTACCTGAAATTACATTCATGTATGGATACTAATATAAACATTTTCACTGTAATAGTTGTATATAGGGGTAATAACAGTAAGTAAGAAACATTGAACTAGGATCAATTATCACCTTTCACAAGAAAATGGTCATTACTGCACACCTAGTTTGACACATCAGGGGATATGATTTAGAAAGTGATATACTCTTAAGGAACCATCAAGAAGGATTTAAATAGAGGATAATTTCGAATTTCCTTGGTTAAAAATAAGGTGTCTTAGATTGAAAATGAGGATTCGTGATTTTGGAAACCAATACATGATTTTATTGGTTCTATGGTTTTATGATATTAATACATTTTCTCACACTATGATTTTTTGTTTTAGTAAATGGTGGGAACTATAAAGAACTAGTTTAACATTCAATGTTATAGAAAATGTGTTTATGGGAAACCAAATTTCATTATCTATTTATTAATGGATATTTTGATTATTCTGAAACATTTATCATGATATTTAATGAACAACATTAACCTTAACCAACTCTTACACTCACTAAATAAGAGAAGGATGTCTTTTTTGAGTGATCTGGTTGTTGGGACGCTAGAGGAATGAAGATTAAGTTTTCTATATATAGGGAATGTTGGGAGAATTACCCTAGGGAATGTTTCAAATAACTACTAATATTATTTATGTGTGGAGAATAATGATAGAGATTAGTCAATTTTTGATAAAAAATGAAAATAATAGTTAACACAATGGATGAGAATAATGGCTTCCCTAAGGCATCATCAATAGATGAACGTTATAAATGTGATAAGTATAGAAATTATAAAAATATATCTCCTGGGGGGAAATATGATGAAGAGAATCATTAAGGTGGTATAAGTAAATGATTTATTATTGATGATTAAGAGACTACAACTGACATAATAATGGAAGGAGGTATTAAAGAATAAGATGATAATGCCTAAGAATGATGTATAACTATGTCACTATTTAGGAATCATAATTTATTAATTATGAAATATATAATAACTTTTCTATAGTATTTTTCCATTAAAGCGGTGAAATAATATGTTAAATGAAACAAATTACCAATATAATTTATTAAATAAAAATTTTCTATATTATGAAAAAAACATTATTAATGGAACGTTAACCCTTAATATTTTTCTAATGATCAAAAAATGGTGTTTAGTGGGGATAATGAGTTGATTGATATAGATAATATAAACTAGATAGTATTGATGACCTTGGAACTAATTAATCATTTATGGAAAATATTCTTTATATTATAATTGATGGAGATTAAAACATTTTTCTAATTATGGATTGAGTTCATTAATATATGTTTTTATTTATTGAATAAGGAACGAGTTAATTTTTTAAATCATGTATATTTTAATTATGAATATATTATCATTTTGTTCTAATATTTAGTATGT
Source organism: Viscum album (assembly GCA_963277665.1). Taxonomy (NCBI): domain Eukaryota; kingdom Viridiplantae; phylum Streptophyta; class Magnoliopsida; order Santalales; family Viscaceae; genus Viscum; species Viscum album. Next base: position 51,027,026 of record OY728138.1, on the reverse strand, counting down.
AATATTAAGAGGTACATAATTTTTTTTGTGGGATTAACGATTTATGGAAATTAGAAATTTGGTGACCTAATATCTGAATTTTGGGATTTAATGTTTTGTTAGATATGTAGGATACACGAGGTTATGTATTATTGGAATAGATTAAGTTAAAATATTGATGTTATTGGATAAATTGTGCTAACAATTCCAGTTTTTTATAAAACAAGACAAATAATGAATGAATTTTAATTATTATATGGATATTATAATCCAATAGTGATTTAAGAATAAAAAACTCATCTTTACTTTTTAAAGTAAGGGATAATGTTGAAATTGATCAAAGAAAAGCCATACAATGAGATTTTTCTTGAGAAATGGAATGAAATAATGTAAGTGTATCTTATCATTAAAATTTTGTAACTCTAAATATGATGATCATAAAATAAAATTCTATAAATTTACCTTCATTTTTGGTGAATGAATGGTTTTTTGACCAATCACATATCTATGGATTTTAGTCATTAACTTTTTTTAACCATCTTATCTATCAACCACCATCAATATTTGGGTGTTAGTTTTCACTTTTTTGTATTTGTTTTCCCTTCCCACAAATTTTGTCCTTTATAGAAACAATGTTATGTGTTATTCTCATTGACTTTAACACATCTATTCAACTATTTTCAAAAATAATTTTAATTAACCCTTTTTATGATTTTCCCCCAATGATATTTTCAAATGTTAAACCCATGTTAACTGATAATAAGTTCAAATTATAAGGACATAATTTAATTATGGTGGTAGAATGTCACACCTTGATATTTTGTAAAATTCTTTTTTAAAATATTTTTAATACTTTAAATATTTGTATTACCTGAAACAATGAATTTTTATTTCATTACATGTATCATTCATTATAGCATGTGATATACAAAACATAAATTATTGCTTTAATTACGAGAAATACCATGTTTGAACTAAATATGACATAATATTAAAATATAATAATTAAATATGATATATATTAGCTAGATATTGGAATGATGATCATGAATATGATTAAAAAATTATGAAAATATTTGGTTTACACTTGTATATAAAACGAAATACTTGGTGACCCATTACATATAAATTAAAAAATGGTTTGAAAATAAAGAAAATATATATTTTGGAAAACTATATTTCTCTAAGAAAACATGTTTTACATAAATAAATAAAGAAAATTAACTTTTGGTGAATGATTTTAATGATACTTATATATTATATCATAAATAAAAAGTTTAACACTCATCTTATGTGTATGGTTTTGGCCTTTAACATTATATATTATATTGATTTTAAACAAAAATTCACATCATTACAATCTCATGGATATTTTTGGTTTATATTTTTAGAGAATTAGGAATAAATCTAACATGGAAAACCCATACATTATAAGTGGAAACATATAATCCATATCATTTTTTTCACCAAACATAAATTTTTAAATAAATCATGGGTTCTCTTCCTGAAAATTGTTCACAGTTTTCCCCTTATTATTATCCATTTCGGTAATCTACAAAAGAACCCTAGTGATATTTATCTTTAAACATGGGACGAATAAAAAACCTCTTTTTGGTTAATAAAATAATATAAAATGTTTGTATAGTAAAACCATATTAAAACATTTTCTAAAAATCATACCTTGTTACATCGAAAAAGAAATTTTCTTTTCAAAAAGTTCATTATCTTACATTTGGAATATAAAATTATTTCCTTATGCACTCATTAAAAATAAATTAAATGTTAACTATGTATCTTGGGAAATAGTTTTCCATATCAATCTTATTAAATAAAAAATCAATATGGTTAAAATCCATCTTCAGAGTGCCCAATACATTAGAGGATATAACATATCTTCCCTTCCACAGTTTTTCACGGAACCACACATCATTGGTTAATAATATAACCACCCATCCTAATAGAACCACGCATAATGTGGTTATAATGTAACCAACCATAATAATAAAAAATTAACAAGAACCATATCATATTTATATAACACGGCTGATTTCATCTTAATATTGTTCTTAAGGAAAATAACCATTTCATTTTTAAATCACATATTTCTTGAAAATTTACACACATAAAAATGAAAAGATCTTTTTGAAAATAATCTTGTAAAATAATATAGAAATAATAAAATAATTTATTTTTAATAATGGAATTAAAATCCATTAATTCTATGTATGTGTAAAGAGCATTTTTTTAAATTTGGTAAAAAAAATTAAACAATAAAATTAAAATAGGATTTTCTAAAAATAATATCCTGTAACTGAAGTCTGGAACGTTATTTAAGTTACTTTCCATCATGAATAGTAAAAGTATTTTTATTTTATACTTTAATAATAATATTTTTCTTTTTCATTTTTTACTATATGTCACTTATTTTTGTATTAAATATAATTAAATAATCACTTAAGTTCATGTCAGACATTTTGATGATATTCAGTACTTAAGTCCAAAAAAACAATGGTCAGTTTACTATGGTCAAATTGTTAATTATTACTTCATATCTAGAATAATAATCATGAAATAATTTTCATTTTTATACATCAATTATATTTTTAAATATATACAATAAATAAAGATACAAAAAATGGGTTATGTTACAATCATATAAACGGTAGGCCGTACGTACGCAAGAGTAACGTTTCCATTTTTCAACGATAATTATAGAAAGAAGGTAAGAATTATTTCACATTTAAATAATTATGATAATATAATAAATATGATATTAATTATTTAAATATACTTATAAATACTATATATGTGATGTGGTGATGAAAAAATAATCACACATCTTTCTGGTGGTGGTAGTCCACACGTACACACAAACGACATTTTAATTTTTCTATCCATAAAAATGTAAGAATATAAGTTATATATTACCTTTTCATAGAGATTAATATAACATGAATATAATATATAAAAATTAATTCAATCACTATAACCGGTCATTAAATATGGTTATAGAAAATTAATTTCATTGGTTCTTGAGGCGGTAGTCCACCGTACAGAGAGGGGATGGGTTCTCTTGGAATTTCACAAAATATTAATTAATATAAATTAATTTTAATTTTGGAAAGGATATTAAGTGATTTATTTAAATTTTAATATGATTATTGGTCAATATCCACCAATTTAGTAAAAAATAGGTATGTTTTGACAATAATTATTCCATTATCATTTGTTTTTAACCCTTATTTAACACCTTTAACTCATACTCTCACAACATGGATTTTTACACTTTAAGGGATAATATAGTTTCTATAAAATGGAAAAAGAAAAATAAATGTATCATGGTTGATTTTTTAATCTACATCCTAATCACTTTTATTATTTATAGATTTTTATTACTTTTATTCCATTAAATAAATTAATATATATTATAAAATATCAATAACATAAAATTTTAAAACTATTCATTACATTGAATTTAATAATATCAAGATAATAATGATAATTCAAACAAAATAAATTATTATATCCCTAACATGTAAATTCATCTGGATAATTTTTTCATCACATTAATTATCTTAATATATATTTACTTATATATTTTTAATAACATTTATTTCATTTTCCCGTTAATTAAATAATTTCTGAATCAGTGTTGGGTAGACAATGAAGTCACATATATATTTGCTAAAATATTAATTTAAATTAAAATGATTATTTTAAATATATTGTTTTTTAAAATACTAATTATATTTTATCATATCTATGGGATAACACCATATTAAATATATATTACTTTTTAAAAGCAATAGTACGACATGTTTTGTATTTTTTTAAATAAAATACTATAGATGACATAAGTGAATCAAAGTGGCCCTAAAAGGTCATAAATTAGACCCTCAGATAATTATAGTCTATATATAATCATCTAAGTATTATTTGGTATGTATTTTTATCATTATATAGTTCTTATCATTTCATTTTTATCCTAAATTACCCAATTTATCCTTTAAGAAGGTTACAATATTTCTAAGTTTGCAGTTAATGTTGTTCCAAAAGTTAAGGGAGATATTTAAAAACATTATACCCATCGATTAAAAATATGAAATCAATTATTAAAAATTCAAAAAAATAAGTTTCATAATTTGATGTAAAATTAAAATGATCAAACACAACGAAATTTATTTTTTATTTTATATGAAAAAATGCCATTTTAAATAATAGAATTTTTATTCTACTAAATAAATGTATAAAACTGTTCAAAAAAAATATAATTGTATTAATTTAGACCAAAAATATATAATAGATAATTAAAAAATAGGAATTATAATTTTACCTTGTAAGTAAAATACATATTTCAATTAAAACAGTATTTTTATCTTTTTTTGGAAAATAAATATGTTCCGAAAATTCTAAAAAAATTCATTTAACGATAATTTTGACATGATGAATAAAAAAATTAAATTTATATAATAAATTTAAAATTATATAAATTTAAAATTATTTATTTATAAATATCCTTATAACAAACGAGTTTAATTAAACTATTTCAATGTTGCTTTCAAGAATTACATAACAACTTTATGAAGAATATGACAATTTAATTAAATAATAAAAATAAAAATGAAAAAAAAATATTCTATTAGTTACTGAGTTATTATATTCTCTGCCCTATTTGAAATTTTTCCTAGAAATTTAAACTCGTGACTGATAACCAAGGATGACTTTTCAAAATATCATTTTTAGAAACACACATCCTAAAAAGCATTGATAAACCGTCATTAAGAAAAGAGAGAAAGGAAAATATGAAGTTTAACATATATCAAACATACTAGGTTTTCATTTAAGAAAAAATGGATATGAAATAGAAATGCTAAAGTACAAGGATTGGTATAGAGTGATAGAGAACATAATCATGTGATTTCTAACCACCAAAAATCTATAAATCTATGATTGGTTAAAAGGTTATTGATTACTAGATAAAAAAATAAATTAATAATATTTTTTCAATATTATTTTCCTAAATATGAGGAATTATTTTACCTTCTAGAAAAATAACATAAGGAAATATACATACAAGAGGAGAATAATTTCATCATTTAATCAATTTCCTCCACAATATCAACTTTTTCTACAAACCATGACTCTTTATGATGAATTTCGTGTGCCTAAAGAACTGGAATCATATTATATTGATCGAAAAATATAATAAAGAATAACTATTTATTCCTCACATATTTATAAATTAACCAAAACCATAATAGTTAGTCCATGTTAATATAATTATCCAAAATTATTAAGCCTCTATATTGAGAAAAAAACATCTTTAATCTCAAACATTACACCATAATACACCAAATTTAACAAAGATTGATAAAAAATATATATCTTTAAAATTACATAAATATATTTTAGACATATATTTAAACCAAATTATCAAATGTATTTACTCATATAGTCTTCTAAAATTAATTTCAAAATTCATCTCAAAATAAAATCAATCACCCTTATTGTCTCATACCTAAAATGTAATTTCCTAAATCAAATAATCTCAATGATATAACAACATTTTCAATAAATAACCCAAATCACCATAAATCCAAACAAAAATCATATGTTATTCCAAAATTTAATTCAATATTTTGTTACATAAATAAAATACCCTAGTATTATATTTACCTTAATCACATGGAGTTCTTAAAATAGTGTATATCCACTGAAATAACATTAATCACTTAATCAAATATTTTTTTTCCAATCCCATGGTTATTTATTTTATGAAACATATTTTTCAAAAATAAACTAAACATTTATCCATTAAATATTATTGATATTAAAAAATAATTTCATATTAACATGGAAATCATATAGGCAACTAGAATGTGATGCACACATGTCACCCTTCGGTTGGGGGTTCAATCCCTATATCCTTGAGCGACATGATGGGTTGTCACCCATCCTATGGGTTGTTTTTTTATAAAAGTATATAAATATAATCCTCATATAATTACAAAAATAGTAGAAACAGTCTAAAAAATAGCATTAATATATTAGACATTAAATAATCATTTTAACCTCAAATGTTATCTCATGCATTTCATTTTTTATCCCAACCCTTAATTACCATTACATTTTAATTCACAAAGTATTTTAAATCTCATCTTGTGACATTTTAGATCCCTATGTTTAAAATAAAACTATTCTAGGATAAAATATGTTCATACCTTGATTATGATGTCCACTTGATTACATTATCTTTCTCATCATGTAAATAGAAGGTCCATGCTTCACAAAAATAATTTAAAGATTATTTAAATTCCATTTCGTCCTTTTTCTAAATGGACCTTGTACAATTGGGGTTATCTTGATGTTGGTAGGGAAATATTTTTTAAAAAACTTTATTTATGAAATAAATTTTAAAAAATTCTGATAAAACATGATTTTTATAAAACATTCAGACCGATATTGTTTAGAATCCTTCAATTGAGGGTCATTTTAACAAACCATAAGTATGAATTGTATGACTATAAGTCAAAAGAAAATATAAATAGTCTACATGAGGGTCTCATTTTTCGATAGCGATATTAAAATCAAAATATTTTTGAATGTCCTATGATAGAGTAAAATATATGGAAATGGATCGATGATATTTATCTTTTTGGAAAAATGATAGAATTGTGAAATTATGGTTTATTAAAAAAACCACATGAACCAGGGTGGTATTGTGGTATATAAGATGTTTATGAAATTTCATATAGCTATTTTCAAGAGCGTTTTATGTTAGTAATGTTTCAAAAATCATATGTATATGAATTTATAATAATTATTACAAGAAATTCATTAAGGAGAGAAAAAATGATTTTTGGGATCATCCTCCTTCATTTTTAACTGATTTTCCTCAATCTAAAAATTATAAAAACCAATTTATTTTAATAATGAATATATAGATGAACATAACCTATACATATCAAAAAGTAATACACTATATATTTTTCTAAAACCTCCTCTCATTCCAACTATAAGGATCTGGACTTAAACATTACATATTCTAGTGATTCGAAATTAGAATTCTCATTATAAGAATCTTATGGTTATTTTTACGTTCCAATTTCTAGATAATAAATACCAACTCTTACAAGGTAAACGTGTATCATATAAGTGGACACGTAAACTCAGTATACATTTTCTCACTAAATAGAACATTTTAATAAAACATGGTTTCTCTTCATGAAAAATATTTTCAATTTTCCCCTTGATTCCATCCTCACCCCTACACTTCATTACACCCTATGTTTTTTTAATAATGGGATGAGAAGAAAAAGGTAAATAAAGTAAATAAAAGAAAATAATAACTTATTATAGTGGAAACACTTTTTTTATGAAAAATGTACCTTTCTACCCCCAAAAAATAAATCATCTTTTCAAGAAGATAATTATATTAACTTTTGAAAATCAAATTATTTCCATGAGAAATCATTAGAAATAATATAAAACATAAGTATTTATATCAAGATATCATTTTCTATATCACTATTTCAAACGGAAAAACTAATATGGTCAACATCGTTCTCTAGATTACTCATTTCATTGGAGGATATAACAAAACCACCCATCCTTGGTTTATCATAGAAACTCCCATTATTTTTTTATAATGAAACCACCCATCCTGATAATAAATGACCAATAACCATATGCACTTCTATATCTGGTGTTAAAAACATAATATCTGAATTTATTTTTTTGATATCAATAGTCATTTCACAATTTAAATCATCCAGAACATATAAAATCAAAGGAAATATTGGATCACCTTAATACTAAAGGATCTTTTAGGTATAAAGTACTATATAATTATGAGAATATATATCCTATCTTGGAAAATTAATTAACAAGTCCATAAAAACATATCATATCACAATTATTTTGTATAAATTTTACCCTTCGTAGACATATCCTTAAGAAAACTATCTACATATCCTTGGGGATGTAAACATAAGAAATGTTTGAGCACATGTTCCATATAAGGTTAATCATGGTAGATATCAACTTATTATCTTATAAATCATATGATAATCATAAAATAAATGAGATATTAATAATAACATAAAATTATCATCCCAATTTTTCAAATATCATCACCATTAGTTATAGAAAAAACCATAACAATTCAATAAACATGAATCACAATAATGACAATTCGTCATAACTAAATAGTGTAAAATTAGTTCATGTAATAAATGTATATGTCATCATCATAATTATAAGAAAAAATTTCAAATTTCAGGGTTATCTACCATGGCCATCAAATCAGGTCTTAACATATCAAAAACATCGACTTGTTTCCCATAACAGATCGAGTACATTGACTTGTTTCTCATAACAGATCAAGCACATCACTTTTTTCCCTAACAATATCATAAGATATAATTCATTACATAATTTATCGAAGGAAGATATTTATAGAATCCAATACATAATGAACACCATAAAGATGTTTTTTAGAGGTTCATTAATAATTCATCATATCAGAACCCATAAAAAATGGGTTTTATAAAAATTTCATTATAACGTAACTCATGGAAAACAAGTGAGATTCATAAACATCGTTCAATTATAAACATAATCCATTCATGGAAAGAATAAGGATTTTTTACATCAATAATATCTCTATTAAAGCATATGTAATATCAGATAATATTATCTAGATAGAAAATTATATTGAAATATAACATGAAATAATTATTGAGAAAAAATATCCTTTCATTTTTAAAATAATTTTTTAAAAAGACACATTGTTATAATGGAAACACTCTTATTTGAAAAAACCCATATAATAATGTAAAATAATGTTCCAAAAATTCATGAATCATGATTTTGGTAAAATATTATCATTCAATATAAATTACTAAAAATCCCATTTTTTACATCAATAAAAATTGTATGAGGAACTTTAAAATATGTTTTTCTAAAAAAAGTTTCCCTTATAATAAGGCCAAAATGTCACGTATATTATTTCTTTTTTGGAATAGAAAAATTATTTTAATTTCATACCTTAAAAAGAATATTTTTAATATTTACAACAAATTTTATATCACTTATTACTATGTTAAATACAATTAATTATTCACTTAAGTTCACATCATAAATTTTGATGATATTCAGTACTTATGTCCAAAATTAATTTGGTCACTTAAAAATTTTCAAAGTGTTAATTAATCCATCGCCTCATTAATAATAATAAAAATTGAATAATTATCATTTTTACAACAATTTTACTTCTAAATATATCCATTAAGTATGTTTATAAAAAATGATCTACATTACAATCATGAAGAAGATGCACTGTACGTACGTATGAGTAACGTTTCTATTTTCCAATGATAATTATGGAATTTTATATATTATTTTATCATTAAATAAATATAATAATATCATATATATCATATTAATTCTATAAATATACCTATATATCATCCATGTGATGTGGAGATCAAAAAATGAATCACATCAATTTGTGGAGGGGGTAGTCCGCAAGTACGCACAAATGATGGTATCATATTCTGGTGCATGAAAAGGTATGAAAGTAAGTTATATATAAAATTTTTAGAATGATAAATATGTCAGTAATTTCACATATAAACAATAATTCTATCATTATAACATGTCATGATAGGAAATGATATAAAATGAATGGCATCGGTTCACAAGACGGTAGTCCGACGTACACACAGACAATGAATTTTCCTTCCATTTGATAGAAGAATAAATGAATATCATTCACGGAAAAAACATAATAAAAACTAAATATATTTAATATAATTGATTTATTTTTTTTATCAGGGACGAATAAGGATTTAGGTTTGTGAAAAATGAAACAAAACTATAACATTCTTATAAAAACAATACATCTTCCTTGGAAAACCTCTTTCTCATAACACCTGTGATCTCCAAGAAGAATTTTATGTCTAAACCAAGATCTCCATAAATACTTTAGGGATTATAGTTATGTATTATTTTTGGTATTTTTCAAACCAAAAGACTCTTTAGGAGTTAATAAATGATAATAAGTATGTCCCTTTTAGAAGAGAGGGGTGGGTCACTCTTAGAATTTCTCAAAATATTAAATTTATATAAATTGAATTTTAATTTAAAATTGATACAAATGTATTCTATCAAATATATTTTTATTATGGAACAAAATATCCTCATAAAAAAAATTAAACATGCTTTGACTCTGTTTATTCCCTTATCATTTAGATTTAACCCATATTTAACGCCTTTAACAATTAGTTTGGTAACATGTATTTTCGTACATTGAGGGTTAATAGAGTCGCTATAAAATTAAAAAACATCCATAAATTTACCATGGTTGATATTATAAAAATTATCATAATCTCTTGGATAATTATTATGTTTTTATGAATTTTAAATCAATAAAAAACCAATATGTATAAAAACATCAATAATGTAAACTTTTAGAACTATTAGTTAACAAGTATTTAATAATATCATGATAACACATATAACTATAAAAAACAATATAATATATCACTAACATGTCAATTTAATCTATAAATTTAGTTTATCACATTAATTATTTGAATAAATATTTTATATGAATATTTTAATATCATTTATTTAACGTTTCCATTAATTAAATAATTACTGTATCAGTGTTGTGAAAGCATTGAAGGTAATTATATCATCAATAAAAATTAATCATAAATTACCAGGTTTAATATTATAATATTTTATTTCAAATTATTATTTATATTTTAACATATTATTTGGTTAACACTATTTTAAAAATATAACACTTATTAAAAATAATAGTGTGACATGTTTGACATTTCTTTAAATAAAATACTATAAAGGTCATACAATCATCCATATATCCCAAAAAGTCATAAATTAGACCCTTTCATGATTATGGTTGACATATGATCATAGAATAATATTACTATAGTATTCGGTTCATTTATATTTCTTATCATTTCATTTTTAAACTACATTTCCCAATTTACCCTTTATCATGGTAAAAAAAATTCAATGTTTAGCATTAATATTCTACAAAACTAGAAGTGACGTATTTAATAAATTTGGAATCACTAATTAATAAAATAAAATCCCTTGTTCAAAATTCAGATCACATAATTTTTTGGAATTTAATATAAAATTAAAAAAATGAAACACAATGGAAGAAAAGTTTTTTTAGAAACAATCCCTTTTAAATATAAAATATTTTTCTACTAAAACCAAGGGTAAAATATATTTCAAAAAAACTGAATTGGAATAAATTAAATAAAAATTAACTGATTTAAATTTAAAACTAATCCATTTTTAATTTTACATTGTAAATTAAATAAAGTTTGCAATAAAAACAAGTATTTTTCATTTTAAAATCAAATTTTTAAACAATTTTAAAAAATTATTTCTAATATTTTGTTGAAATTTTGAAAACAAAATATGAAATAATTTTTTTTCAAATTAATATTATATGTTTTATAAATTTATCTTTTAAATTTATCCTTATATGAATGGGGTATAAAAAACTATTTCATTTTTGATTTTACGAATTACATAACAATGTTTATAATGAATATAAATATCTAATTCAGTAGTAAAAATAAAAATAAATTTTTTTTACTCTATTAGTAAATGGGTTTTTATATTATTTATTTTTTTAAAAGAGATATAAATAAATCACATTTTAAACGTAAAAATAATTTTTTTCCAAAAAATCAATTTTACCAACTTTTACACATTTATTTTAACACTATTTTTACTAGTTTTGAGAAAAACTATGTTGAAAAATAAAAATAAATTTATAAATCAACATTTTAAAATTTTATAAGCGTGAATTTTTAATAATTTTTTAAAAAGGTAAATAATTCAGTTAATTGTAAAAAATAATCATTTTTACTAAAAATTCTCTTTTCATTTATAAGTTTTAAAAAAATAAAAATTTTCTTAATCTACTATTAAAAGTAGAATTAGTTCAATTATATATATATATTAATATATGTTATTACATTTCAATAAATTTCATGTTGAGTTTTGATATAAAATCTTTTTAGGCTTCTGAAACTTTTCCAATTTGAAAACTGCTTGTTCGTCATATATGAAGGATTATTTTGAAATTAAAATGTTCTACTTATTTGAATTAAATTTATTAAATATTTATAAAAATATTAATTTATACAATAACATAATTTTAATTTATTTTTTACCATAATAAATAGTGAAAATCATGAAAATTAATTACCACGTCTAATGTTAAAAAAGGTTTACAAGGGCGTTAAACTACAAAAATAAGTTGTTAAATGACCTATAAACTTATACAAAACCCATTATATGGAAATACATTGATCATATAAACAATATGGTTCTAATATAGTCAACATGGGATCCTCTTATCATGTAAATAACATGATTACACCTTTTTATCTTAAAAAAATAAAAATGTGTCAAAGATATAACTTATAAAAGGGAACCCCTTATCCTATCAATTTCCAAGATTAAAATCCCTTTTTATTTGAAAAATACATAAAAAATTTCATAATTAATTACCACCCCATTACCTATATCCCTTATTTTGATCATAAATCCATCCTTTTAAGCCTTTTGTTTCTTACCTACGGAGGTTGTCTAAAGAAGGGGTATCGTGGTTAACCAAGAATCTTTATTATATTTATTCTTCCACATCCATAAAATCATAATCCATTATTATGACATAATAAAACCACTATATTAAAAATATTTATATATTTTATATATTAATTTCATTTTCTAAATCAATATCCTCTTCTATCAAATTGGATATGAAATCATCTCTTATTTGTACGGTGGACTACGGCCTTGCAAACTAATGTTATTTATTTTCCATAACCATCTATTACAGATTAATATATATAAGGAAATAAGTTTTATATTTTTTATACATGATATTATTATAAATCTTTAATTACAATACCACATCTAAATTCATACCTACCCACTTGATGGAAAATTATAATGTCGCTCATGTCTTTGTTAAAATACGTCCTGATGAACAAATGTAATGTGTTATTAATTTATGTTTTACTTGGATGGTTAAATGGATGAATTAAATTAATATATATTATATTTTTATTATAATTATACATATATAATTACTATACCACATATAACTTTTTATATTCCATTCTGTGGGGGATTTGATAACATCATTCATGCATACGACAGACTACCGACTCCAAAAATTATGTTATTTATTTTTTACTAACAATATGAATGGATAGTAATATAGATAAATTTAATGAATTTATGTGATATATATCAAATATTATTGACTATTTATGTTTAAAAATTTATTTACCTTCATTTATTTATATTCATCTATATAATAGAAATAATGTTTATGCGTATGTACGACACACACTATCCATGTATAATGTCTTTCATTTCCTATTTATAACTTTTATGGATTACTATCAATAGATATATAATAAATATAAATGATATTAAGAAAATATTTAAATTAATTTATATTATAAAACAATGATTAATTTAAGAGGACATAAAATAAAAAATTAGAACATACTTGAAAAAGAAATCAATTTTTACGAGAAATGCGATTTTAACATAGTATTGTCAATGAACAGCTAAAAAAAGGTCATAAATAAATCATATGTGGTTTGATGTAAATAATTATGGTTATTTAATTGAATTATAATAATCATATATATATTCTATATAAGGTTTAATCATTTATGATCTATGATGATACTTAATGTAAGGGATTACTAGTCTCTCTTTTATTTCTAGGAGAATTATACCATTTCCACAACTTTTTTAATTCATGTGGTGTATATAATTCTTATTTGAAAATATATATCATGAATCTACATATTTTCATGATATTTAAAGTCAAATTTGAAATTTTTATTTAATTTGTATTACTAATCAAGATATTATAAATGTGTTAAGTGATTTGTTCTCAATTTTCATTCTCTATGACATATTTTATGTTATTCACATATATTATTTAATGTGGTGTATATAAATACCCATTAGAATTTAATATCATGATTTTATTTATTCTAACGACATATTATGTTTCATTTAATGTTATTATTTCTTTGGTCTTACAATTCATAGATACCAAAGTTGTAAGTGTTTAATTATACAATCTCATTGTTATCATGATTGTTTATGTTAATATGTTAAATTATTAAATCTTATGATCCATCTCCCAAGAAATGTTACACCCCAAGGATTTTGAAAAATATATATTAAAAAAATAATTCCTTTAGATATTTTATGTTTCATAGAACACTAATTTTAGCTTGGATTTAACGAAACAATGTGTTTAGATTGTGTTACCTGCAACAACGAGATTGGTCTTCATTACATGCAACCTCGAGTTTAAATGAAATGTAACATAATATTAATATATTATCATTTATTATGATAATTAACACCAAGGATTTGGAATAATATGTGTGAATAATATTAATTAAATTAAGAAAATATATGGTTTACACATGTATAGATAATTATTTCTTTGGTATACAATTATTTAGAAAATAAAAAATCCATATAAAAACCAAGGGAATATGTTTTTAAAATAAATTTATGTGCACAAAGATTTTTTATTTTATTAAATTAAATGAATCAATTTACATGAATTTTTTTATTTAAATTTATAAATTATATATTAAAAAAAATTATATTTTATATTATGTGTATGCAAGAAAAAATTAAAAAACCCAAATCTTACGTTTAAAGATATATTTTTCTAAAATCAATTTTTTCCCATTTTGTTAACATATTTTAAAATTATTTATATCAGTTTTTTAATATTTATTTAGAAAAATTAAATTAATTTTTGAAATCATAATTAAAAAATTATATTTGGGGGAATTTTTGAGAATTTTTTAAAGAGAAAATTTTCGTTGAATATTGAAAATTAATAGCTTTCATTGTGAATTTTAAATTAATTTAATGAATTTAAAAACATAAAAATTCTTTAAAGATGATTTTAAATGTAATATTATTTAAATAAAATATCTATTAAAAAATTTCATTAGAATCAATTTTATATTTAATTTTCATATAAAAACTATTTAATAGTTTGGAGTTTTTTTCTTTGCAATCCCGCTTTTTCATAGATTTATGAGATTAATTTAAAATTAAAAAGATCAAATTATGTGAATTTAATTTGGTAAAATATAATTCATAATTTTAATTAGAATAATTTATATTATCAAATAAGGTCAACTTAATATTTTACCATAATGATTATTAAAACATTTTTACCCTAGTTAAGGTAAAAATGGGTTTTCTGGGGGTAAATTAAAAATATACGGGTTTAATTCTACCTGAAAAACACTAAAAACCCATTTAATGGTAATATTCAGTCCTAATATATTATGGTATTTCTATTAACCCATCTTGGAGCCTTTTTTCATATGATATGAATGCATACACCATTTTTATTTAAAAAAAAATACAATTATGCCAGTCACCTCACTTACAAAAGGCCCCCTAACTCCACTCTACTTAACTCATATAAAACTCTAAGTATAATCCAATACCTATCCAAATGACTTTATTAATATCATCCTATTATCCAAGAAGTAATATTTTGGTTATAAATCCAACCTAAAAATCCTTTTAGTGAAAACCTAATGATGTGACGTGAAGAACATATAACATTCTTCAATTAGTGTTTTTATTTTATTTATTAATACACATATTTCGATTATTATTTAAAAAAAATGAAATAATATAAATATTACATTACATGTAATGATATATTTTATGTTATTTTCCTGACCTACAACCATCTCCACATTCATCAAATGGGTTATGAAATCATCAATCAGGTGTACGATAAGCTATCTTCTCACGAACCAATGTCATTTTTCCCATTAACACATCTTACAGATATATATAATTATGGATTAAATTTTTATATATTATATATATGAAATTGTTATAATTTTTTATTGATTATATTACATATACCTTATTACGTTTCATTCTGTGTTAAAATGATAATGTCGCTTGTGCGTATGGTGGATTGTCCCCTCATGAGGCGATGCGATCGATTCATGCTTTACATGGAAGGTAATAAAATTTTACTTATTGAAAATTTGTGATATATTTTACATAATTTTTATAATGTATTACTTTTCTTTGTTTATTTTAATTTTTCAATAAAATAGAAACAATGTGTAGGCGTACATATGACCTACTATCTCTATTATATGTGTATTTCATTTTCTATCTTGAACATTTATGGACTATTTTAATTTCATATATACTAAAAATATATGATATTTATATCATGGTTTTTAATATTTATATTATAGAACCATGATAAAAATATTAGTACAAAAAATATTATAGGAATACATGAAAACAATCATATATGGTATGATAAATTTTATTGTGGTTTTTAATGGATTTATATAAACACATATTTATTATATAGGATGTTCTAACACTTATGAAAGATGTCAAGACTTATAGTATACTATTTTCATCTCACTTTATTTTTTGTGAGCCACATGTCATATTCACCACGATTTACTTTTATTTGGTGTATATAAAACCAACTAATTTATTTTAATATTATAATAATGATAATTATTGGGAATTATATATCCATATTAATATTTCACTTTCAGGATATTTATGATACAAAAGATTCCAACATGGTAAGGATTTTATGATCTATGTGAACATTTATTGAGATAGTTTATGTTTATTGTTTTGAGGATAAAATCATATAATCCATCTCTCAATAAACACATAAAATTTATTATTCTATGGTTATTACTTTAAAATATATGATTTCACTTCATTTACCTCTATTTATGTAATAAAGAGTCCAAATAATATTAAAAAATCATTTTCATTTCTCTCTTTAGTTGAAAACCCATTATCATAATAAATAAGGTTTTCAAAGTTGTCTTCAACAACATTCTTATGATTTATTAATTATTTTTTGACCTATTTTTTACATTTCCATTTTTTATGAAATGAATCTTAATTTTGTTCCATGAAACTCCAATTTTAATTTTATTTAAAATGAAAATTAATTCTTTGTTTTAACATAAACAACATGAATGTTATTTTCCACTATCATAACCAAATTTTTGTTTCAAACCTTAAATTATAATTTTAAAATATTATATAAAATAAAATGACTTCAAATATGTTTTATGAATTTTTATTTTTAAAAATTATTTTCAATGTGGGAAGGAAATTTCGTCATGAAATTTTTTAAATGATTTTTGAAGATTATTTTATATGTGTCCAGGTTTATTTTAAGGGAAATGAACTTTAAAATCTTTTATTAAATTTTAAAAATGTTTCTTTCCAAGTGGAATGTTTATATTCCTAATTAAATGTACCATGTGAACATACAAAATCATTTTCCATATAAGATGGAATCCTTTTATGTTACTTATACTTTATTTGAAATAAAAATGGCTCATACCATCATAATTCTTTTTTTGGATGGTTGATATTTATATTGATGAAATTTTTATAAACCCACTTTAATTTTCATGGGTTATTCTATGATGAATTTATGAAATGATCATGAAATAAATTTTCATTACACATTTTATTATGTAATGATATGATGAATGTTTTGTGATATTATGGAAAAATAAGTGTGGTTATAATTATGAGGTGGGTGGGATATATATCTACTTTCAATGTATTAAGTAGTGCTTTATATCTAATTAGATAATAATGTGAATAATGTATATGGACTTGATCCACTATGGTAAATACGTTAATAATTTCAACTATGGAAAACTATAACACCCCTATATTTTATGAGATATATTCATCTTAATTTTTTTATTTCATCTGTTGTATAATACCCCACAATTATCTTTTGCTATTTACAACACTGTCTTATATTACGGTATACAAAACACTATATGTGTCTTATGTTGCACACAATTTTAAGATCTTTTGATACAATCCAGTTCATACAATACTGATTTTAAATGAATAACTAAATATTATTTTTTTTACCTTAGAACATAGTCATTATAATTGAGGGTATAAACGATATTAACTTTCTACTAAAAAACTATTTAAATGTAAATAAAATAATTAATGAACTCTTAATGTCAATTATTAATATAATATTTATTTTACATATTCTATCTAATTTTAAAATTCATCTTATATATTTTATAGATATGATATAAGAAAAAAATAATTTTTTTGGATAAAAGATGTATTTTTAAAATAATGTTGTTTTGCAGCCTTTTCATGATGCAACCACATTAAATCTAGTATTTTTAAAATTTTATTTATTTTATTTAAAAAATAAACATGTTATTTTAAAGTAGGATATAAAAATTTACTTTGGATTAATTATTTATATATTTCTGATAACTTTACTATTTTGTTGAATAGTAAGAATAATCTAAATTTTAATTGAAAACAATTGTTTCAATTAAAATAATATTTATGGTTTAATTATAATATTAAATTTTGTTGAATAAAAAATATAATAAATTTTTCATTCAATATAATGTATATCATTAACATTAATTTTATATTGAATTTAGTAGTAAAAACATTTTATTCTTTTGTAATGTTTTGACTTTTAAAACTGATTTTTTCATTTTGATAAGAGAAATATTTTTAAGTTAATTAATAAAAAAATATATGTTTTTAATGTGGAAAAATTGATTCCATATATTAAATAATATGTTCTCAAATGTGTAAATCGGTCCCTTTTATTTTTGGACAATTTTAATAGTTACTTCTGTAATTTTTCTTTAACAATATTAAAGGTAAATCTGGTAAATTAGATTAACAATCTATATGATAAAGATATTAAAAATAACCTACAATATGAAAAAATACTATTGGATAAATAAAAGTAGACCCATATCACATATTTTTTAGAATAGATTCATTTATAGGACTTTTTCCTTGAAAGTGATGTAATTATTATTAAAACAAAAGAAAGTGACAACAAGTCCCTCTATTATATCCTATTAGTATAATAATTTTACTGTACTGATAAAGTTGATGAAAAATTTAAAATAACTGGTCTCTATAAATAAAATTAAATTTTATACATAATGAGAATTTCTTTTTAATTTTTAGAGATTATATAATTGCCAAAAATATTGACAGAACAGTGATATTGTAATTGTTTTGTTAAGATAATTATTGATTAAATGATAATATAAATATTAAAATATATATTATATGACATAATGTATGTCATATGCAAATTATAAGGACGAAAAGTACATTATAAGATTGATTTAATGTGTTTTTTCATGTAATCATGTTGTATGAATTTTTTAAAATAGTCAAGGTTGAATAGTCTCAAAATTGACATAATTTAAAACATAAATTATAAAAAAGTTTATTAAATGTTATAACATTAATAAAAATATAATATACAACCAAATGGTTAAGATAAGTCCTAATATTTCATAAATTCCACTTTATTGGTATTTTGACATGTTTTGAAATTTACATCAATAAATAATGTGTAAATAACATGATATCACAGTTTGATTAAAATGCATAAAAAATGGTTAAACCAAAATGATAATTATTAAAAAATATTCAAAACTAGTCCAACAATTATTGGATAGTTTTATTTTAACCAAAAATAATCATATTTTTCAAATAAATGGGTTTGTGAAAATTAAAAACTGAAAATGTATTTATAATAAATTAATATTTCAAGACATTCTTAATGTTCCCCTCATCTATCCTATAAAGGGAACTTCTACTTATCTTTTAATCAGACCTCTAATGAACTTTATCTCTTCCAAAATCTACTGATTTCCTCTCCCAACTTCCATAAATACATCCTAGAGGCCATCCATTTGGTATATAGCTAGGCTATGGGGACCTTTGGTATAAATCAACATGAGATAATAGAAAAATATGTAATTGTTTTATCACCTCTTTCAAAATTCTTTTATTCCCCTACATTTATTATTTTTTAAATTATAAAGTAATATATCCAATATCGTATAAATTTCTAGATATTATTAAAATTATGGTACAACCTCATATCTCCTTTTATCCATCCTAAAAATAACAATATTAACATGCATGTGTACGCATGTCTTACCATCCCAACGTTGTGGTGTAATTTGTTATTGAAAAATTAAATATTTATATATGTTTAATGACAAGTATAATGGATTCTAATAATGAATATAAAATTATAATTATTCTATATAATTAATATTCCTTCAAATTTCATACCATTTATCCATTAATTGAATTATATCATCACAAGTCCGTACGTACGTTCTACCATCTGCACGATGCAATTTGATTCATTCTACATGATCTTAATTAAACCACGATTAGATTTATGAGTGGAATGAATAAATAAGATATATAATAGACTAATATCAATCAGTAAATTATATAACTATAACCTAATAAGTGGAACATTAAAAAAATAGACAAAATATCCATAACAACACTAAGATGTTAATATCTGAATAATAAGTAAATTTTTTTTTCATCAAACGGATGATAATATAATCATATAAGACTTCATAAAAATAATTATTATTCTGGATTAAGTCAACAAAATTACATAAATCTTTATACAGGAGGTTCAAATACATAAAAATGATATCAAACCTAATGTAATGGATAACTTTTCAGTCTCATTATTCTCTGAGATTTTTTATATGTAAGTGTTTAATGGAATATATTTATCATCCACATCCATATTTAAAAATTATTTATTATATAATATTATTTCTATAATTATATAATTTTTTTAAGTCAATTTTACACACTGGTGAATTTGTATTAAGTGGTATGAAAGGAATATTATGTCATTTTCAAATATGAGGTACATTTTGACTTTCCCAGCAAATGTATGAGAATAATATTTTTTTCACTTATACGGCATGAACAAAGTTTTATGCTTACATAAAACATTGTTTTCATGAAGAATATATTATAATATTTCAGTGTTATATTTTAACAAAATTATTTTCTTTTAAAAGATTAAGGCATTTTAGGAAAATAAAATGATTTTGATGATGAATCTATATTTTCTAGAAGAATCAATTTCAAGTGTTTTGTAAAATTTATTTTCCATCTAAAATGTCATTATTTAATAAGGTTTTGTTTGAAGTATATTATCCATAATATTTCTATTCGTTGATTATGTTTATGATATTTATGGAATCCATTTGTTGGTCCTGGATTATGTATTTTTGAATTAATGTTTAACAAACCCTTTTTATCTCTTGGGAAATACTGTGATGAGAGATTTATGTTAACGTGGAACACATAATAATGATTTATTTATGATATTGGTGGGACCTTTATCTCCCTCTAGTGTATTGGGTAAATATGGATAACTCATGAGGTATGTATGTTATGCGTGAACCTGATTTCATGGTCACAATTCTATGCACGGACCTCATTTTCTTGTACATAATTTTATGAGTGGTCCTGGTTTTCATATCCACATGTTTATTCATGTGACAAATTTCATGTCCTTAAATTAATGAGTGAACTAGTTACCATTTATACATGTTCAAAAAGTTATAACTTTATGTTTATGCCACTATTTCATGTCTTGTGCTATAGTTATGATCTTTTGTACTATGATCTTTGATTTTCCTTGTGATTCATGTTTTTTCATTGATATGTAGGGCCTGGTCATGTAATTTTTTGATCCTATTCTCATTCCCTGTATTCAATTGTTTTGTTTAGATATCACATTTGTTTACCCTTTCTAATAATCTGAGATAACCCTTTTTATGTTTCTTTTCCAAACGATTTGATGATGGTTATTATGTAAATTGTGTCAAAAATGGCTTATAGTTATTTAGGATAAAGCATGAGATAATGTAAATGTTTTAGGAACTTGTTGTTTATGTTTTCCAGTTTCCAAAGACACTAAAATAATTTGGTCAATGGGAATCTATTTTTTGTAATGTATTATATATTCCACAAAATTAATGTAATTCTAATGTATGTCAATCTTGGTTTGTTAGTGTTTGTATCAGAGTGAAGTTTTAGTCACCCTTTTGAAACATGGATGCAAAAAAAATTTGTTATATCGCTATAGATATTTCTAAGGATGTTTCTAGGGATGTCCCGAGGATAAGTCATGTTTAGTTTTCAATGCCATGGTTTTTGTGATAATCATGAATAATCTATGGTTAATGTAAAGATATCATATATTGAAATATTATATGTAATTTACCTTACTTATGTGTTTCTAATCTCTGAAATGTATTTCTCTCAATTTTATTTCTTTTCTTTTTCAATATCCAGAACTACGTAGACAATGGTTAACCAGTGAATGTTTCAGATGTAGAAATTATGGGAATTATAAATCTATATTTTCTAAGTGAAAATATCATATGAAGAGTCGTGATGATTGAATGATTATTGGTTACGCTATTGAGGATAATGGTATTGTAAATGATATGTTCAAGGTATGTGATTTTATTCTAGTATTGTTTACATTCAACATAAGAAACATGAGGTTGAGAAACCTTATGACAAGATTCATATTTTATAAAAGATGAATATGATGGATCATGATGAATTTTTTAAGAATAAAGTTGTATGATTGAGGGGTATATGTTTCAAAATTCAAAGATAATGTTATCTGAATCATGAAATATATAACTATTTTCAGTATAACGAGTTCATTAATGATCGGAAAAGATATGTTGAATAGTTGTAAGGAGCCAAAAATGTGATTTAGGGGATAGGTTATATACATTGAGAACACAATATTTAGGGAACGATAACCCTTAATATGTCCCTTATGTTAAAAGAATGATTTTGGGATAAAGATATGGTGGATTTGAATTAGTAAATTGGAAGATGCTAGTTTCTTGGGAACTAATTATAGAGCTGTATACAAGAGGGTTATGCTATCATAAATGAAGTATACAACTTATTAGAACATAAGTATTATATCCAATCATTTTTGTAACAAAGAAAAATTTATATATTAAATAAGGATATATGATAATTCAGATTGTTATCGTGAGACAAGAGAAAATATAATGAATGTGATCATATTTTTGGAATGTGACTAACTAGAGATACATTATGATATATGGGAGATAAATGTTATGTTAATTTAAATCACTACATTATAATGTTTAGTATTTTTAGTTTTTGAAAGATTATAATGTTATCCATTTTTTGGATAATATAAGTTAAACTCTGGTTGATGTTTTTTAGATTAATTAATTATCACACTATAGGTGGGATTATTCATATTTCATAACATTTGATAAAATTTTTTTTGAGATATATGGAATGACCTGTCATTCTATTTATGTATCGCGTGATCTACTAACACGCCATGAATGCAAAATTATTCTTCATTTCATTGAATAAGATATGAATTGGAAATTGTTCAATGAATGAACAATAGTGAGATTATACCAAAATCAAATATGTTCTTATTATCATAGAAAATTCTTTAACATTAGGAAAATAATCTTGAAACAAAAAAAATGATATCCTAGTACCTTTTTATCTGATGAATTAGATGATCCCTTAAATCATTATAGAGATACATATTTATGATTGTTAACTTTATCCTAACCTTGTTCTCTATCACACTCCATCAGATCATGATGGTAATATTTTTCTTCCTTATCCATGGTTTCCCTTACCACCACTGTTCTCTTGTGTGGAAACCCAGTGACGAGTTACTTTTGGTTACCATAATGTTTTTAAATATCCATTTTAAATGATGTTTTTGTGTTCTTTTTGATGATGTTGGTTTCTCTGAAAGAAAAATTCAAGTAGTAAACCTTTTACAACAACGATGAATTTTGAGGGAGAGAATAACTTTATGAGGGAATAATGCATCATTTGAGATTTTAGGAGATATATTCTTGTTAATATTTTTGATATATTTTGTTGTATGCTACACCACGATTATCTTGTGCTAAACACAATACCATCTTTTCTCATAGTAAACGCAACACTATGGTAGTCTTGTGTTACACACTATTTAGAGTTCTTTTGAAATAATACATTTTATGCAAGTCTGAGATTTTGTGAACAACTAAATATTATAAATTTACCTAATAACATAGTCATTATAACAGAGGGTATGAACAATAATAACTTTCTTCATAAAGACTATATAAAAGAATATAAAACATTGAATGATCTCTTGATGTAGATTAGTAATGTAATATATATTTATTATATTATATTTATTGTTTAAAATTCATCTTATATGTTTTGTAGAAAAGATATAAAATCTAATACAAATTTTCAGATAACAGAAATATTTTTACAAAAATGCACTTTTGTCGTCTTTTGACAGTGACACCATATTAAATATAGTTCATAATACACTTATATATTTTATTAATCTACATAAACATTTTATTTTCATGTGTGATATAAAAATTTTCCTTTTATTAATTTTTGATATTTTTATGATAACATTTTTTTATGAATAGTAAAAATACGCAAAATTTTAATTGAAAGCAACCTTTTTCATAAAAATAATGTATATGGTTAAATTATAGTATTGATTTATTTTAAATTAAAAATAAAATATATTTTTATTCTTTAATATAATTTATTCCATTATCATTAATTTTACATTGAATTCAGATGTAAAAACATTTCATTATTTTGTAATGTTTTATCTTTTTAAAACAAAATTCATTCCGAAAATAGAAATAATATTAATTTAATTACTACATCAACTTTTTATTGGAATTTAGAAAATGGAATCAATTTTTATAATTAGATGATCCAAATTTCGTAAATAGTTCTCTTATAATTATTTGACATTATGAATAGTAACTTTAGTAATTTTTATTTACCACAATAAAAGGTAAATTGGGTAAATTAGGGTAACAAACAAATATTATAAGGATAATAAAATTACCCTAACTCCTTCCAAAATACAATTGGATGAATAAAAATCTAAAAAATAACATTAGGGTCTAATTGATTCATTTATTAGTTTTTTTCAAGAAGGTGATGTAATTATTATTAACATAAAAGAATGTTGCAGTATATCACACTCTAATCTATTATAAATATAATAATTTTAGTGTAGTGATAAACATGATGAAAAATAAATCATAAATAGTAATAAAAAATCCAATTAAATTAACTATATAAAGGGAATTTATTTTCAATTTTTTGAGATTAAATAATTACCATAAATATTGACAGAACAGTGATATAGTAATTATTTTATTTTGATAAATATCTAAAAATTATATTAATAACATTAAAATAAATATTATATGAAATAATTTATGGAATCCACTAATTTTTTGGATGAATATGAAATATTATGATTGAGTTAATGTATTTTTTAAGTAATCAAGTTGTTAGGATTTATTAAAAAAAGTCATGTATGAATAGTGTCAAAATTGAAATAATTCATAACTTAAAATATAAAATAGATTATTAAATGTTATATAATTCCTAAAAATATCACATTAGAATAAATAGTTTTTATATGTCGCAATATGACATAAATGAAATTTTTTATGCTATTTTTACATGTTAGGATAATTATAGTAACACACTAAGTGTAAATAACTTGATATCACAGTAAGTTTAAAAGGGTAATATAAGGGTTTAACCAAAATGACTGGGATTAATAAATATTCAATCCATGTTAGAAAATTATTAAAAGATTTTATTTCCACTAAAAATCAACTTATCTATGAAATTAACTTATTTTGGGACTGTTATAAACAGAAAATATATTTATAAAAAATTAATATGTGATTATGTTCATAATGTGGCCCCCACCTATCCTATTGAAGGAAACATCTCCTTCTCTTATTTTAACAACTCTAATATATTTTTTTTCCATTTAACCATACATATTTCCTCTCCCAAAATCCCTAAATTCATTATATAGGCCACACTTTCGGATTAAATCCATGCTAGAGAGACTTTTTGTTCAAATCAAAAGGAGATACTAGAAAAGAGGTCATTTGTTCACCTCTTTCAAAATTCTTTTCTTATGAAACATCGTATACCAATTTTTTTTCAATACTAAAGTAATAAATACAGTATCTAAAAAATGGTGAGATTTTATAATAATTATTTCAAAACCTTATATATCCTTTTATCTATCCTACGATTAACAATATCACCTTTCATGTGTACGTACAACTTAACGTCTCCACGTCTTGGGGTACTTTTTCATTCAACAATACTTTATTTGGATGCATATAATGATGAGTATAGTGCATGTGAATAACTAATATAAAATTATAACTCTTCTGTATAATTAATATACCATCCAATTCCATAACATTGAACCATTAAGTAAATGGTATCATCGCTCTTCCGTATGTACGACCTACCATCTCCACGATGCGATACAATTCATTATACAATATCATAATTACCCCATGATTAGATAAATTAATTGAATGAATAATTATGGTATATATTATACAAATACAATTCTATAAATGATATACCTATAAAAAAATATGTGTAACATGAACTTATCTGAAAAAACCATCATAATAACATAAAGCAGTTAATTTCTGAATAAAGAGTGACACTAAAATGTTACTATCAAATTGATGATAATATAAGCATATATGATATAATAAAAATTATTATGATTCTGTAATAAGTCAATAGCAGTATTTAGATCAATATAAACGAGGATTGGATATATAAAAAAGATATTAGACCTAAGGTGAGGGATAATTTTTCAATCTCATTATTTTCTACGATTGTTTATATATAAGTATTTACTGGGGTATATTTATCATCAAAGTCCACATTTCCTAAATATGTATTCTATAATATTATTTATATTATTCTATAATTTTTTAACTTCAATTTTTTCCATTGGTTAATTTTTATTAACTGTTGGGAAAGGAATCTTTCCTCATTTTCAAATACAAGGTACATTCTTACTTTTTTTGAAAATGTATGAGAAGAATATTTTTTTAACTTATACGGTATGAACATATTTTTACACTTAAATAATGCCTGGTATTCATTAATCATACCTTAGAATATATCATGGTTATATTTTAACGAAATTATTTTCTTTTAAAATTGAAATGCATTTTATGAAAAGGATGTTCTTTTAAAGAAGAAAGGATATTTTCTACAAGATTCAATTTCGAGTGTTTTACAACAAATATTTTTCATATAAGATTGAAATTATTTAATATGGTTATGTTTCAAGTATACAATCCCTAATATTTCAATGGGTTTATTAGGTATATTCTTTTTTTGAAAAACATTTCTTGTTCCTCAATTATGTTTTTTTACAACGATGTTAAACAAATCCATTTTTTCCCATGGGTTATACTATGATGACTAAATTTTGTTTTTATAGAAAATGTCAGAATAATTTATTTACGAGATAGGGGGACCTTTATCTCCCTCTAGTGCATTGGGTAAATATGGATAACATGTGAGGTATGTATGTTATGTGAGAACTAGATTTCATGGTCACAATTCTATGTGTAGACCTGGTTTTCAATTGCATGATATTATGAGTGGACCTAGTTTCCATGTCCATATGTTTCCGCAAGGTCTTGATTTCATATCCTTATTTTAATGAGTGAAGTCATTACTATTTAAAAATATTCATAATCCTATATTTTTATATGTATGCCTCAATTTCGTGTCTGGTGTTATAGTTTTTATCTTATATACATTGATATTTTATTTTCCTTGTGATTAATGTTTTTTCCCTTGATATGTAGGGTATGATCTTGTAATTTTATGATCAAATCTCATACCCTTTAAGCTATTGTTTGTGTTTACATATCAAATTTTTTTACCCTTACTGATCATATGATATCACCACTTTTTATGTTTCTTTTTCCCAGGATTTGAAGAATTTAATTATGATAAATATGTCAAAAAAAGGTTTATATTAATGAAAGATAATGTAGGAGATGATGTAAATGTTTTATGAACCAGTTTTTTATGTTTCCCATTTTCCAAATACACTAAACTAATAGAGACTTTTTGGAATCTATTTTTGTAATGTATTATGTATTCCACAAAATAAATGTAATTTCCATCTATATTAAACATGAGTTGTTAGTGAAACAGGTGTGTCCTCATACACAATGGGAAACAACTAATAAGTCCTGATCTACTATGTTGACTGTATTGGCATTTAACCGTGAAAAGGTAAATGAGTTTTATATATCTATGGTTGTTATACCCTTTTTTAAAATGATTTTATAGTTACTGATTGATTTATGATGATTTCTCACTATTATGGACTATGATTTCTGGTGTGATAATGTTTTCTTCCATGGATCATGTTTATGACATATGAAGCATTGGGTATTAATTTCCTAAGTTGTGTTAATGATAAAAAACCCATATTATATCCTAATGATTTTATATGATCATAGTTTGGTATCACTTATGTTTACCCTTACTAAAAATCTATTCCACCCCTTTATTATGTTTCCTTTCTTAGTATATGAATAAAGTATTAGGTAGGGTATGCATTAGAAGAGTACTATGTGAGACGATCTTTGTGTAATATATAGAAAGATCATTCGAATAATTAAAATATTTTCTATCTAGTCTCTGATTATAGTAAACTATTACAGTCCTTAAGCATGTGTTTTTGTAATGTATTGAACATTCATGTAACGGCCCAAAAAATCCATCTATTTTTTTAAAATTATTTGGGATAATTAGAGTCTATGAAAATTTACAGTGCTTAATTCCAAGGCTTGGTGTGCCCATAATGAATTTCTATACTTTTTTATGGTATGTTCAGTAAATGTGGGGATGAAATTTTCTATCTTTTGAACTAGTGATCGGAATCCACATCTGAGAGAACTGTTGTATCCACAATGTCAGTATTATTTTATGGGAAGCTTCACTCCGACCGCAGTAAATTGGGAGAAAATGTTTATTTTCGGATCTTACAAAAAAAATAATTAAATAACATGACATGTTTTTTTCTGAAACCATTGGGCAACGAGGTGGGACTGTAGGCTTAAATGATCCATTCAAGGGCATCAGCCTTGGGTTGCATAACCTTGACATTGAAACACTAAATGTGGTTCATAAATTAACCTCATTAATGTTGTGCAACACAGTTGGTTTCCCCTACTTATTTATGTGACCCTTAGGGTAGAGTTTTGACATGGCATCACCAAACAAGGAACCTATGGAAAAGTGACACAACATCTTTGACCGAAGAGGAAGGAAATCTTGGAAGTCATTGTGGTAATCGACAATGAACGTTCATGATTTCCATGGATAGGGATTATACATCTACCACCGCGACATCCCCAACAAATCGAGGTAGCGGGATTATTTAATTAAAGTTATCGTTTATTAATTAAAATTACTCTATATTTTTATTGTGATAATAGGAGGGAATAGTCCCATCAAAAAAGAGATGGACCCTCTGATGCTTTATTCTTGTTTCATTCTTTGGGAGACATTTCTTCAACTCGTCAAGATCTAAAATTTGTGAGCCACACAGTGACGACGGCATCCCAGGAATACCGTAGGCACGAGCGAAAGTGAAAACAGAGCTTCGGAGCATTGTCGGAGCCCCACGGAAGAAGCGCCGGTGCGACACTAGCATGGCAGTGCCAACAGATGAGAGCATCGGCTGACAACTGCCAACCATTGTGGAAGAGCCGCCTCGCTCGGGGTCGTGGCTGTCAGACAGGCGGCCAACGGCGGCCTGCCGCGGAGGTGGAGGCGGCGTGCTGTCACGCACTGGGCTGAAGGAAACCGCAATGGAGCTGTAAAGGGACCTTATACCTGTGGGTCCTGCACGTGATGAGGCAGTTCCAAGTGGCACCTCCAATTAAAGGATCCTAAAAGCTTCTTTGAGTCGTTCGGAAGCTACAGACCGTGTGACCTTGCGTGGTACGCACTAGCTAGCGGGTCGAGCCTGATTCCGCCCATCCTAGCCAGGTTAGGCCGAGCAAGTCCATGGCCCAGCAGGCTGAACCATCCATAGACTTGTTCAACCAGTTCATCCCAGACGGGTTCGGGCCATGGTGGGTAGGACCCGAACCGGGTCAGACCGGGCTGGGCCGGACCCAGACCCCTCTCATGCCCAGATACGCTTAAATGACCATAACAAGCGAGGCAGATGTCTTTTTTATTAACTGTCTAATGTTCTAGGATCCTTGGAGTGAGAGGGTCATTTTGAGACACTCCATATGAATTTTGGAGGAATTCAGTGTATGGCTGGGTTGAATATACTCCAAGTCCAACCGGGCCCTCGACACTAAAATGCCACTAACATACAAACCGGGCATCGAGTTGACGCTACGTCTTTTTAATTGGAACCCTTATGACATGAAATATATATGGGTAACTTCTACATGGGACTTCGTGCGGGTTGAAATATTAATTCTGGCTTGAGGAATGGTTTCTCCCAAAGACGAGCGTATTATGAGCAGGATCATGTGTCTAGTTGGGATGTTAAAAATGAAGAGCGATTTTGTGTGAATCCGCACCAAGCAATTCTGTTTGAATCATCACCCAGTGATTCTATGTGAATTAGCACCAAGAGATTATGTGTGAATCAGCACCTAGTGATTCTCTGTGAATCAGCACCAAGCTATTCTGTGTGTATCTACACCTAGTCATTCCGTGTGAATCAACACCCATCGATTCTTTCTGAGTCATCACCCTACTATACTGTGTTAATCGACACCTATCGATTATGTTTGGGTAAGAAGTAGTGCCCCTTAATAGAGTACGATGATATAGCCTTATGAATTATCAAATGTACTATTGTATATTAGTTATACCTAGTTTGTGTGTGTCTATTTCATTCTACTTTTTGATCAAGATCATGCTTGTGTTATTCATATGTGGAATTATGAGAGACATTCGGGGGTCTTAGTATCCCTACAGAGTGTTTTTATACTCACCCCTACATGGTATTCGCTCTCACCATGTTGTGTCTGTTGTAGATGACGTGCATCCTTGACTGAGACTTGGGGAGCTACGACCTGACGCTGAACGGAGGGGACAGTGATGGGTGACTTGGAGAGTTTAGGAGAAGAGAAGTACCTACCCTTTAGGTAGTATTCCTGGTGGAAAATATCAAGAGATATTTTTCTATTTCATTTGTATTTATATCTTTTCAATTAGGATTTTATTTTGTCCCCTTTGCTTTCAGTACCCACTTTTACTACAATAGTTTTACTTTGGGTTTTCTTCTTGTTCTGTTCTTGGGATGTGTGTTTGTACAGTTTTAAAGGAAGAACCCACCAATTTTAGGGATATTCCATTCCAGTGCTTGACTCCAACCCCTAGCCTATGGAAGGTGGTCTTGGGGCAGTCACGACATGAACCTCGGGGGACGGGTCGTGACAAACTGGTATCCGAGGAGTTAGTTTTACCAATTAACTAGGACTCTGATATTTCCAATCGAGCAATATTGTTATGTGTTTTGAGGGTGGTTTTCAATTCGGTGAGTCCACTGTTGCTGAAGTGGACGATGTATCCATACACCAGGACCATGAATTATGATTTTCTGACATAGTTCATGAAAATACTTATTGCATTTTCTGGAAATGTTTTTACTCTGATCTTGTTTCGATCAGCTCACATGGTATAAATTATTGATCATGGTGCACCAGTTTCTTTTTAGGGTGATTCTGCATAGATAGCCATCCAGGATTACTAAGAGAGTACATGATGATGGCCCAATGAGCAGCGAGGCTTCGGTGCAGGGCCCTCTTATTATGGTAGCACCTTCGGGTGGTGCACCGGCTACACCACCACCTATTGGGAAGAATATTCCACCATCCCAACTAGCAGACTGTGTATGTCAACTGAGCGCATTGCATGATTTCTAGCAGTAGAGGCCTCTAAGGTTTCAAGGCGAGATAGATCCCTATGTATCTAAGGACTAGCTGGAGGCTGTTGCTAGAGTTTTCTACCTAGTTGGGACACCATCAGAGCATATGGTGATCCTAGCTACTAGCCCTTTCTTGGAAAAGATAGGAAGATGGTTGAGCATAACGCTGTAGTAATATAACAAGGAAAACCTCAAATGGATAGACTTTTAAAACCTCTTTAGAGCAGATTTTGTCCCAGTGACAGAACACTCTGTGTATCCCGAAGCTATTTCCCTTACAGTAGTGCATCTTATTAGTGGCCCAGTACTCGGCGAGATTCACTAAACTCTCATTCTACTCCACCTACATGGTACGAGATCCATTTTTCAATTCCATGACCTTTGAGAAGGGTCTCCAGTGGGAGATCACAACTTCAATGATTACACTAAATATCTTGACGCAGGCTGGAGTTCTCGAGTGAACATTATTGGTGGAGTGAATCTTAGCTGAGCAGGCACCGATGGTGAGAGCCACCACCAGCCGATAGGTAACTGACTTATATGCATCTGGTAGTAGGAATATGATGTATAGGTCCAAGTGGGATAGACCGTCCAGAGGATGACCATAGGACACAATGTGGGAGGTGAAAAGATCGTGAGGAAGAGGGGTTAGCTGGGGAAAAGATTGTGCTTCACATGCGTCGAGAAGGGCCACATGGATGGCGAATACATGACCCACCATACCGATGATTAGTAGATGGTTCAGGAACCACCAAGGTAGTATCTGAGGCTCGATCCAAGAGGTCTGTAGGCCGGCAGACCTGGTAGAGGAGCGGGTTGTGCCGTAGGAGGTGGATGACGGATTGAGGTTCTACCACTTCCAGCGCTAAGAATTCCACCCCGACCAGAGGGAGTAGGGGATAGGGGTGAGATACAATTTAGGTAGCTGAGGCCTATGACCACGGTGCTATGATGATGTTTAGAGGTATGATATGTGTCAATTCCACCAAAGTTGTACTACTTATAGACATAGGTACTGGTCACTATCTCATTGCTACAACACTCGTTTAGAGCCTAAAGATTCTGATGGTTTTGTTGGATCGATCTTTAATATTAAAGACTCTTACAGGAGAAGATTTGATGATCACACACCAGTCCATGTAGTGTGAGTGCACTCTATGATGCGAGAGATTCGGTTGGGATCTCCTAGAAGCAACGTCGAGGCCTTACGACAACATCATGGGTATCAAATATCTGTTTGTAGTCCATTCTCTTATTGATTGTTTTAGGCTCAATGTGTGGTGTGTCTGAGGGGTTGGTATTAGGTTTTCATTCAATGGTGAGAAAGAAACCTTTACAACACTAGATAGAATTTTTTAGAGGAGGGTACAGCTGATCACTCATTAGTTTTCTTTCCTAACCATCAAATCAGTTGACGTGAGGAGTCTGAGATATCCAACACTGGTGGATCGGTATGATGATGTATTTCTTGATGATGTTTTAGGACTAAATCCTCATAGAGAGGTAGTATTTCACATCGACATGTACCCCAGGTTGACACTGATATCTACACCAGTATATCAGATGGCTCCCATGGAGATTTGTCAGCTAAGGGTACTATTGGAGGACTTTCAAAGAAAGGGGTTCGTAAGGCGGAGTGTTTCTCCATGGGAATCCTCGATCTTGGTCTCTATGAAGGAAGGTGGGACCTTGAGGCTTTGTGTGGGTTATCAGCTCCTAAACGAGGTGACCGTGAAGATCCTTTATCCTCTACCCAGGATTGATGATCTCTTCAACCAGCTGAAGAGAGATTGTTGTTTTTTAAAGATATACCTCAGATAAAGCTATCCCCAACCTAGGGTATAAGATGAGGACATAACAATGACACACTTCAGATGTCAGTATGGCCATTATGAGTTCTTATTGATGCCTTTCGGCATGACCAAAACTACAATAGTGTTCATGGGGAACATGGATAGTATCTTCCAACCATACCTTGATCACTTCGTGGTAGTCTTCATTGACAACATCTTAATATCCTCGGCATTGGAGGAGGAGCATGCCACGCACCTGCAGGTAGTTCTGGAGACACTTCATGAGCATCGTCTTTATGGAAAGCTCTCAAAGTTCCAGTTCTAGATATGTGAAGTCCACCTCCATAGGCAAGTTATCTGAAATACTGGAGATGCAGTAGATATGGAGATGTTAGAAGTAGTGCTTTCTTAGGAGTCACCCAATAGTGTGACCAAGGTGTAGAGTTTCCTGGGATTGGCTGGGTACTACAGAAGATTTGTACCTGACGTTTTCCAGGAAGTGGCACCCCGGTCTGCCTTGAAGAAGAAGGGGCAACCTTTCTGGTGGATAGAGAAGTGCCCAATGTATTTTCAAAAGCTGAGGCCAAGACTAATGAGTGCCCTCACATTGATTCTACCAGAATAGGGAGTAGGTTATTTAGTCTACTATGATGCATCAGGGACAAGACTAGGTTGTGTCCTGATGTAGGAGTGAGCAGTGATCGCCTATGGATCAAGGCAGTTGAGATAGAAAGAGAAAAACTATGCTACCCATGACCTAGAGTTAATAGTAGTGGTCTTTTCACTATTGATGTGGTAGTACTACCTGATTGGAAAATGTTTTATAGTCTACAATGGTCACAAAAGTATCATGTATATCTTATCGTAGAAGGTCCAAAACATGAGACATCGAGGATGGCTATAGTTTTTCTAGGACTATGATTTTGAGGTAGTCTGTACTTCTGGGAAGGGGAACGTAGTAGAAGATGCACTCAGCAGGAGGTCTGGTCTACAACTACTGAGTGAGGTGATAGAGAAGCTCGACACATTGTTGATATCCTTCGGGGATAGAGATGGAGAAGCTTACCTCCAGTCTATGAATACCACTCCCCCACTTCGTTAGTGTGTTCTGGAGGCACAGTTTGGGGTGTATACTGTGAGGCTCGACGTGCTTAGATATCCATATGATTGGCTCTTAAGGGATTTTCTGGAGGTGGATAGGAAATTTTTGTCTTCAAATGACACACAATGGCACCAGTGACGCTATAGGAGGAGGTGTTGATGGAGTTTTATATTTCCCCTTTAGCGGAATATCCTCGAGTGGAGAAGATGTATCAATACTTCCAATGTCAGTACTAGTGGCTAAAGATGAAGAAAGTAGTGGCAAAGTATGTATCCAGATGCCTCAATTGTCAACAAGTAATGGTCGAGCATCAGGTACCATCGGGCTTATCGCAATAACTTATGGTACTGGAGAGTAAGTGGGATGATATTTTCAATGACTTTGTGACAGAGCTATCACGTACATCAAGGGGCCATGATTCTATCTGGGTGATCATTGACTGACACACCAAGTTGGACAACTTTTTACCCATCCGAGAGCATGGATTAATAGAGGGATTTTGATGCCTCTATGTGAAGGATATTCTTCAAATTCATGGGGTTCCGACAATGATCATCTCGGATCACGACACAAATTTTGTATCTTTCTTGTTGATGGGATTGCAAGAGTTTCTCGGGATTCATCTATTCTTGAGCACCATATTCTATCCACATATTGATAGTTAGACCAAGCGGACCATTCAGACACTAGTGCTTATGCATCGTGCTTGTTTCCTTGACTTTGGATGTAGTTGGGAGGACCACATGCCACTGGGGGAGTTTTCATACAACAACAGTTATCACTCCACCATCATCGTGAAACCTTTTGAGGCCTTGTAAGGATAACCATGCAGATCACCTCTTTGCTACAAAGACCTAGGGGATTCATCACTTATGGGTCGAGAGTTGGTTCAAGCTACCACAAAGAAGGTATAGATTATCCAGGAGTGGATGAAGACTGCACAGAGTTGGCAGAAGCCCTATTCCAATAGGAGACATAGACCCTTATAGTTTTAGGAGGGAGACCATATATTCCAATATGTGTCACCCCAAAAAGGATTAAAGAGGATTGGTCGGGGAAAAAAGCTATCTCCATGGTTCGTTGGACCTTTACAGATCCTCAAAATAGTAGGAAAGGAGGCGTACTATATAGATCTTCCCTAAAATATGCTACGGGTGCATAATATATTCTGTATGTTGCACCTAAGGAGATACATGCATGATCCATTACAAGTTATCGACTGGGGAGAGTTGCACATCCACAATTGGGTGATGTTTGCGGAGTTCCCAGTGGAGATAGAGGATCGACAGGTGTGGGTCAATTATGGGAGGTCGATCCCTCTGGTGCAAGTTCACTGGCATCATGGGAACCTCTAAGAGATAACATGATAGTGGGAGGCTCAAATTCGTGCTATGTACCAACTTTTGTTTTCCCTAGTTTTGTTGTAGCTTCCGCGGACGCAAATCCCAAAAATGGGGAAAAATTAAAGACCCATAAATTCCTTGTAATTTATTTTCTTTATTTTTTTGGGATTAGTGTGAGTCTATGAAAATTTATGGTTCTTGATTTTGTGACCCGATGTGCCCGGAAAAAAAATTTCATCTTTTTTAAGGAACATTCAGTAAATGTGCGATAATCATTTTATATCTTTGGAACATGAGCTCGAAATTAAAATCCAAGAGCACTGTTGAATCTCCAGCATCAGGATTCACTAAAGGAAAGCATCACTTATACTATAGTAGGTTGAGAGGAAAAGATAATTTTGGGCCTTAAAAAATAATAAAATAACTTGACAAGTTATTTTATTTCTTTTCTTTTCTACAACTGTTGGGTGACGAGGCATGACCACAGTCTTAAATGATCCATTCAAGGGAATGACCCTTGGTTTGTGTAACCTCATTGTTGGAACATTAATTGTTGTTTATAAATGAATAGAATTAATGTAGTGCAATACTCTTGGTTTCCTCCACCTATTTATGTGAGGCTCGAGGTGGTGTTTTGTCACAGCTTCACCAGGGAGGGAACCTCTAGAAATGTGGCACGACGTCATCCACCAAAGAGGAACAGAATATTGGATGTCATTGTGGGAATCTATTTTGAACACCAAAGCTTCTACAGACAAGGATTTTTCATCCACCACCATGAAATCCCCAACGAATCAGGGATGGGGTTTATTTTATTAAATTTATCCTTGATAAATTAAAATTACTCATGCTTTTTATTAAGTTAACGTGGAGGGTGCGGGCCCGACGAACAAGGCATGGAAACTCTACCACTTTGTTCTTGTTGTATTCTTCAGGGGACATTTCTTAAACTTCTTAGGATCTAGAATATGGGAGCTGCGAAGTGATGTCGGCATCTCGGGATGCCCGTAGGCATGAGACGAAGTTAAAATGGAAGAACATATCATCATCGTAGCCCCGCAGAAGAAGCGCTATCGTGGAACCGGTGCCGGAAGGAGGGAGTGGCTACGGGAAACTATCGACCATAGTGGAAGAGCAGTGTTGATCGGTGCTACGGATTCCAGACAGGCGGCCGACTGCATACGACCATGGAGGTGGAGGCAACACACTGTCGCGCACCACACTGAATGAAGTCATGACTTCAAAGCTACGAAAAAGCTGAAAAGGGACCTGATGCCTACAATTCCTACGGGTGACAAGGTAGTGCAATGTGGTGATGCCAATTAATATAGCTGAATGGATCCTTTTTCCATTTGGGAGAAGCGGACTGTGCAACTCTGCGTGGTTCACGCCAGTTGTCGGGCTGGGTGGGTCTGTAGCCCAACGGGCTGATCCCGTCGTGACCCAATCCAACCGGGCCAGCCCAGGATGATTGGGCTAGGCCAAGTCAGACCCAGACTGAGTTGGGTCGGCCCAGGCCGGGTCGGTCCGACTGGGTCAAACTGGACTCAGACCCCTCTCAAGCCCAGATATGGTTAAATGAACGTAACTTGCGAACAAGATGTCTGTTTCGAGAACCGTTTATGGTGCTGGGATCCTAGGAGAGAGATAGACCGTTTGAGATACTCTATGATAGTTTTGGATAATATTGAAGTATGATTGGTTTGGATAGTCTCCAAATCCAACCAAGCACATGGAACTAAAATTCCATTAACTTACAGACCAGACGTCTGGTTGGCGCACCGTCTGTTGAGTTGGAACCATTATGACATGACAGATCATTGGGTAAATTCAATGTGGGTCTTCATTCCCTTTGAAATAAAACTGATGGAATGAGGAACCGTTTCTCTCAGATACATGTTCATTATGAGCGGGATCCTATGTATGGATGATACGTGAATAATGAAGAGCGTTTCTGTGTGAATCAGCACCGATCAATTCTATGTGAATCAGCACCAAATGATTTTGTGTGAATCATCACCTAGAGATCCTATGTGAGTCATCACCCAATGATTCTATGTGAATTAGCACATAATCATTCTATGTGAGTCATCACCCAGCTATTCTGTGTGATTGAGAACCCAGTGATTATGTTTGAATCAGCACCCAGTGATTCTGTGTGAATCAACACCCAACGATTTTATGTGAATCACCACCCAATGATTCCGTGTGAATCACCACCCAGGGATTCTGTGTGACTCCGCACCCAAAAATTCTATTTAAATCAGCACCCATAGATTCATTGTGAATCATCAACCAATGATTCTGTGTGAATAATCCCCTATCGATCATGTGTGGGTCAGCAGTAGTGCCTTTTGACAGAATAAGACGATCTAGCCTTACAACTAATCAGTTGTACTATTATACATTAGTTACAACTGGTTTGAGCTGTGTTTGTTCCTTTGTGCT
This sequence comes from Viscum album, assembly GCA_963277665.1. Lineage (NCBI taxonomy): Eukaryota > Viridiplantae > Streptophyta > Magnoliopsida > Santalales > Viscaceae > Viscum > Viscum album. The sequence continues at coordinate 50,988,515 of OY728138.1, read as the reverse complement.
TTTTGATCATGATCATTCTTGTGTTATTCCATGTGGAATTCTGAGATACCTTTGGGGGTCTTGGGGTCCCTACGGAGTATTTTTATATTCACCTCTACACGGGCTTCGCACACACCTTGTTGTGTCTTGTTCAGACAATGGGTAGCCCAGACTGAGACTCGGGGAGCTAGTACATGATACTGGATGGAGGTCATAGTGATGGGTGATGTGGAGAGATTAAGAGATGAGTTGTACATTCCCTTTAGGTAGGATTCCCGGTGGATGATCTCAGGTGTTTTTTTCTATTTCAGTTGTAGTTTTATATTTTAGTTGGTCTTGTATTCTGGCACATTTACTTTGAGTACACACTTTTACTATTGTAGTTTTACTTTGTGGATGCTTCTTGTGGTTTTCTTAGGCTGTGAGTTTGTACAGGTTTAAAGGAAATGCCTTCCTGTCTTAGGGATATTCCTTTATGGTGCTGGTTTCCAACCCCTAGCCTACGGAAGGCAGGCTTGGTGTAGTCACAACATGGGCCCCATGGGATGTGTCATGTCAATTCATCTAAAAATATGTATTATCCTTGTATAAAAATCCGAGTTTATTATAGTTGGTAATAGATAAACGGTTTAGTCCATTTTTGGAGTGTTGGATTAGAGAGCCCTTATTGAGATACCTACGGTTATGCCTAATTATATGTATAGATATATGTTTAGGGATATCTCTAATTTTAATTATATGTATAATTGTAAGTATAAGAAAATATCCTACATTTTTGGAGAATAATAGAGAAAGGATATCCAATAAATTACATCCCCCTATGGATATTAAAAGTGGATGATCCACTAGTAAAGGTACCTAGGGGTAATAACTCCAAAGAGGGAATATTATGTTGAACTCGATCATCACCCAATTCATGAAAATAGTGATTTATACAAGGATGTTTTGATACTAATGGGGGATATCCTTTTAAAATACAGAAACTCTTGGAAAACCATCATTATGGATTTAAATAAGGACCATAAATGTCCTAGGTTAAGCCTAGTGTGTCCTAGATTGAATTTAATGTGTAATTATTTGGATATCCTTTAAAACAAATTTCATGATTATCTGGTTTCATAGTATGATTACTATTTCATACACTATGATATATGGTTTTAGTCAATGTATAGAACCCAAAGGAATCATATTAATGATTAGTGAAACATAAAATGAAATGAATTTCCTTACGTGAAACCAAATATTATGAGATATGAAATTAAAAATATTTTTTCTAGGCTAACACAAGTTTCTAAAGATATGAATCATACTGATCATACAAATGAGAAAATTAGAAAACAAAATTTTATTGATTCCTTCATATGGAAAAGATCACATTATTTTTGTCGTTCAATTATTCCACTAGTTTCTAATCCATGGATCTATACAAAATAAAATATATTTTTTGTTCATCAATGTTATGAGAATGAAAAATAATTTTTGGATGTTTATCATTTGGAATGAGAAATAGATCAGTGATGAATTCTTATTAATAACATGAGTTAATGAAAAGAAATTGAATTTATGGAATGTGAATAGTTTAAGTAGACATTTTTCAACATGTACATAATACATGTTCATTTAATAGATATGCTGATTGAATTCCTTCAGCTTAAGAAAAAGGATAATGAATGTATTTTTACATATGAAGTTAATTTCAAAATACTTCAATATATGGTTCTCATTAAACAATCTTATCTCAAAGAAAAAATGATCAATTCTTTATTGGATTAAAACCAGGTCTTAAAAAGGCATTGGATATCAAAGAATTTAATAGATATGAATAATTAATACAATGTGAACTGAATGAAGAAATTAACATTTGATATTTTCACCATTCCAATGGTTCTAATACGAAAAGGAAGACTAAGTCTCATTTTAACACAAATGGTGGAAATAAGTTCTATCCATATTCATGCTAGAAATTTAGGGATAAAAATCAATGAACAATCAATAAATGATTTGGGGGGTTCTTTAAATGTTGAAAGGCTTCTCATAAACCCCATAAATAATGAAATGTGATTAATGATCTATCTAATGAAATGGGGGAGAATAGGATGACAACTAATTCACCACTAACACTATAGTGTTTCAAGATAAATGATTTTCTTCATTATGCTGATGAATGACCTAATACGAGGTATAACATGGATGATAAACAAAAATAACCTTGGAAGATAAAGTATAAAGGGAAAGAATATGAAATCACAATTGATGATGTGAATCATGATAATTTGGGCCCAAATTGTTGGACATTTCATGTTTTATTTTGTATAAATGAACCCTATGTAAGCATATTTGTAAATCCTTTAGTGAAATTTCATTTGATTATCTCCCTCTATGTGGATTCTAGAATAATTAAATCATATTTTATATTCTATTAGAATAAGTTTTAACATCAAATTACAATTATTCTTTTAAAAAATAAGATCTTATATAAGGAATAAATAGTTAATTAAATTTTGGATGTGTGTTTGTATCCACGTAAGATTATCTTAAGAATTCAGTATACCATGACGGTTTTAGGATTTTAAGTTTTATCAGAAGTAAGAATTCATTAAAAAACATTTTATAGTTCTTCTTTATGGATGTTTATCAGAAATAAGGAAATTTTAAGAGAGATTTATGGAAATACAACCATTTTGGTTTGTATATGTTTATGTAAAGATGTTATTTATGGAGGAATTCCATTACACATTTTGGAAATATTATTAAAGGTACTACTAAACTCTATGGTTTATCTTATCTTTGATGTTATGTTAATTATGGGTTGTATTCAATCAACATATGAATTTATCACATTTCATTTCTTCTACAGAAGAATTTTCACTAGATCCTCTTACAAGAATATTCATTATATAAGTGGTAATGTTTTATGGAGTACCAAATTTAGTTATATTTTATTTGAATCAAAACATTACCTTGAATGTTTTGTGAAGTCTAACAGAAGATCTTGATATATATTTCAGTTTCATCACTGCATATCATCCTTAGATAGATGATTATTTTGAGATAATAATTCAATCCCTAGAAAAAATGATAAGATTATGTTATATGGATTTCTAAGATTTTTATGATCAACACCTTACTCTAGTTGAGTTTTTTTTTTACAACAATAGCATTCACATGAGCATTCAGATGGCTCCTTATGAAGCCATTTATAAAAAGAAAACGTTGAACTACAAATTACTAGAATGAAGTTATAAAAATAAATCTATTGGAACCAAATCAAGTTGATGAGATGGAAGAGAAGGTTAGATCTATTCTGAAAACATATAAGTAAAAAATAAATTTGATATAAATTTTATGTTGAAAATCATAGATGTGATCTAGAATTAAAATTTTTTGAGAGTCCTTTTTTTTAATTTCCCTAGGAATGAAATAATGGAAAACTAAGAAATAGGTATATCATTCCCTTTGAAATACTTGATACTGTCAAGATAATTTCTTATCATTTCGCCATTTCACATAATATCTCTTAGTTTCAATGATGTGATTCATGTACCACTTTTAAAGAAGTATATACCTAATCATTAAAATTTACTTATCTTAGAGGTCATGCCAATGGAGCAATATTTTTTATTTGGAACAGTCAGTTGAGAGTATGGATCATGTTGAGAATATGCTCTGAAAATACAACACTCACTAGGTCAATGTTTTTTGACAAATAATTTAGATTAAGAGAACTACTTTTTAACCTAATTATCTAATGAGTAAGAATTATCCTCAGTTATTAGTAAAAATGTAATGAATTTAGAGGGAAAATCAATTTTAAGGGGGGTATAGTGTAACACCTCGATTATTTAAAATATTTTTTTGAATAAATTTAAAATTTTACTTATTTCGTATTATAAAATACATAAATTTTTAATTTAATACACCATACACCATGTTTAGCTTTCATTACATGCAACACTGAGTTTAACTCATGTTATACACAACACTGAGTTTAAATGAAATGGGCCATACTATTAAATTATTATTATTTAATATGATTGTTATCACTTGTCTATTAGAATGAAGTGTATGAATAAGATAAACTGAATTATGAACATATGTGGTTAATATCTGTATATATAACTATTTCCTTGGTGACCAGTTAATTGTAAATTCAAATATAAGCCATTTGTAGATAATGGTTATCTTTTTTCTGAAAAACAATTGGTATCCATAAAATATTATTTATCACAATAAATTAAATAAATCACTTTGGGTGAATGTTATTAATGAAATTTTTATATTATGTATTCTATAAAAATTTTAACATTTTTCTTATGTGTTTTCTAAACAATAGATAATAATAAATCAAATTTTATGCATAGAAACTATATTTTTCTAAAAAGTGGTTATGTTGCGTTCATCGAACTTATTTTGAAATTAAATTTTCCAAAATTTAGAAAATTTATTTGAAACAATGATATTTATTTTTTAAAATTTAATTTTAAAATTACCTTATAGTTATCTTTTAGGAATTTTCTATGAAGATAGTTTTTTCAATGAAGAGTGAAAATACAAGTTTCTGTTACAGATTTATATTTCTTTAAATGATTTTGAAAACATTAAAAAATATGGATTTAAAGGAAAAATTAGTTTAATTATATATATTTTAATCCCATTTAGTACATTGGAATAAATTTAATATTGAATGTTGATAAAAATTGTTTTTAAGCATTATAACATTTTCACTTAAAAAACGTGCTTTCTTGTCATGTCTACAAGAATAGTTTAAAATTAAATTATCTGATTCTGTTATTGGTATTTGGAAAAATGGTTTTAATATTTGGAATATAAATATTTTATATTATATAATTAGGTACAAATATTTTTTGACAACAATGTATAGTAAATATTGAAAAAATATTTATCACGATTAAGGTATAAATGGGTTTACCGGGGGTTAAACTAAAATCATATGGGTTAAAAATTTCCCAAAACATGAAAACATCAATATTGTAGAAATATTGAGTTGTTATATATTATAGGGTGTATAATAAACCATTTTGGGTTCGTATGTAATGTGAAAAAATGACGGTACACCATTTTCTTTTCAAAACCTCAAAGTACGCCACTCACCTCACACATAAAAGGCCACCCCGCTATTTAAAATTATAAAACACTTTGTTTCTCAAAAAATCGAAAATAACTTTATTAATTCCATTCTATCATCATAGATGCCTTATTTTGGTTGTTAATTCAATCTATGAATCATTCTGGTGCAAACATGCAGAGGTTACCTGAAAAAGTGGTACATTATTCAACATGAATTTTTAATTTATTTCAAAATCCAAAATCAAAAAACAATTATTAAAATATTATCATATAATAAAAAACATATATTCCATATATGGATATATTATTATGTTAGGGTAATGTACTATAACCATATGCACTACCGTCAAATGGGTTATTAAATCATAATTCATGTGTACGGTAGACTACCGCCTCACAAACCGATATCATTAATTTTTCAATTACTACATCTAAGAATGTGATATAATTATTTATTAAATATTTATATATGATATATACAAAATTATTACAATTTTCAAACTATTATATCAAAAATACCTTCTTTAATTATATTCTGTGGTAATATGATAACATCAATCCTATATACGGTGGACTACAGCCTTGCGAAGCATTGTGAATCATTCAGGATTTATATTGAAGGTAATAAAGATGATTATAATGAAAATATGTGATATATATTACATATAATTGTTACTTAATATTAATATGTTATATAACTTTATTTCCTCTAAACCATTGAGAAAATGGAACCATTTTTCATATGTAGATACAACCTACTGTCTCAAGGAATAGGGTATTTGATTTTCTATATCTAGATTTTACGGAATACTAAAAATAAATAAATACATAATATATATTATATTTATTTCATATATAAAATAATTAAGATTACCTAACCATGATAAATTTAATATGGATAACAAAATATCAAATCAAAACATATATGAAAATAAAATAATTGTTGCCTGAAACGTGACTTTAAAATTCAATGGTTAATGAATGGGTAACAAAATGTCATCATTAAATCATAAATGCTATGATATATGTTGGAATGATTTTTTTATATATTTATAATAAAATTATATGTTTTAATGTTGGTCATGATTGGTATAATGTAATTTCAGATTTATGTTATGTTATTTCCATCAAGATATTATTTTCTATGATACCCATGCCATATTCACCACATGTTTTTTATGTGCTTTATATACATCCCATGAATTTATCGGATGATGATTATAATGAAAATTATCTATATTTACTTATCTATTATATTATCTATATTTCATAGGGTTTATGTTACAAAATATACCAATGTGGTAATGGATTTATGAAATTATTTAATTATTTAGGTGGATTATTTATGTTTATGCTTCCCACGATGAAATATTATGATCAATCACTCAATAAACTAATGAAATTTCTAATTTTATGTTTACTTTATTGTATTAAATTATTTACCTTCATTTTTTCTATTTATATACTCAAGATTTAGAAAGATTGTTTTCAAGAAAAAAAATCTATATTTCTATCTTCAGCCAAAAACCGTTTTTCTTCTAAAATTATGTTCTCTAGAAATTTTTTCATCATTTATATAATTATTTATTTATTAAAATATTTACCACGGTTTTATTTTTGTTAAAAAATAATTTAATTGAATCTTCATTATATTTTTCAAACAATTCCCATCTATATTTTTCAAAAAATGTGATGGGAATATGTGTTTTAGTGTGTACGCCATGAATGATATTTTCTTCTATCATGACCAAATAATTATTTTAATTATTCTTTTATAAGATTCAAGGATTATTTTTCATGAATATTATTTCCAAACATTTGTTGAATTTTTATTTTAGAAAGTGAATTTCAAAATAGAAAGGATATTTTCCTTAAGAAATGTTTTCAATGATTTTTAAATATTCCTCTATATGTTTCCAATTTTATTTTAAAAGGAAAATATTTTCAATGTTTATAAAATATAAGAAAATCACAGTGTAAAGGCTATATTCCTCAAGAAATTTTCCAACTGAGCATTCATAATCATTTTCTATATAAGATAAAATCCTTTGGAATTACTGATGCATTATTGGGGATAAGATTGAATGATAGTATATTTATTATTTCATTAGTTCATTAATGTTTATGTTGATGATATTTTTATGAAACCCATTTATTATTCATGGGTAATGATATGGTGAATTGAAGACTTTTTTAAAAAACTAGTTTTTAATAGTTGATTATGTGTTGATGTGAAGAATGATTTATGATATTATGGAACACAAAATTATGGGTTTCATTATGATATGGGTGGTTATAATATCTACCTACAATACATTGGGTAATTATTAATGTGTCATGAGGGAACAATGAGGATCAAGTCATTAGAACTGATTCATTAGAAAATAGGTGCATCCTTATCATCTATGGGAAATAGGTGAATTAAAATGAATAGTTGGAAAAGGGTGATAAGTCCTAATATTCTATGTTGATGGGCTTGGAATTTATCCTTGAAATTTTAAATGGGTTTTCTATATTTATGATGGTGAAACACATTTATGAATTTATTTTATGGTTAATGATAGATTTATGATGATTTCTTACTCTTATGGTCCATGTTTTATGAAATGATAAATGTTTTAGGCCAGGAATAATGTTTATGATCTATAATAGGTTGGGTTTGAACATCCTAGGTTATATTCATTATCCAATACCCATATTATAATCTTATGATTTCATATGATCATCTATTTATATCTCCAATGTTTCCCATTTTGGATAATATGAGATCACCCATTCTATTGTGTCTTTATCGGGTTATAAAGAAGGATTTATGTAAGTGGTGCCGAAGGGGGGTACTATGTATGAAGAAATTTTCTAGAGATGATAATGAAATTTTATGAAATAAAGCATATTTTTCTTCTATCCTCCTTGAAACTAAACTATAATTATCATTGGGCACATGTTTATGAAACACATATATTATTCACCAAAAAATGTTCTAATATTTATGTATAATATAATAGGCTATCATAATGAACATATTATTTTTCTCTTAAATAATAATTTCAATAGAATACTTTTTTTCATTATTTATTTCACTTTATTAATTCAATAGTTAAAAAGAATGTTTTTAATGAAAAATGATGTTATTTCTCTCTTTGGTCAGAAATCCTTTTGCTTCCAAAATCATATTTTATAAAATGGTCTTCAAAAATAAATTTAATATTTTTCAAATGATTTGTTAAATAATTTTTTACCAAATTTCAAATTTTTAAAATTTATTTTGGAAGGAATATTGATTTCATTTTCCAAACAATTCCAATTTTGATTTTACTAAATATATGAAATGATTGTTTATTTTATGTGTATAACATGAATGGAATTTATGATACCAGAAAAACTCAATGATTAATATATTCTTATATATGTTTAAAAGTTTATATTCAATGAAAATAATTTTACAAATATTTTATGAATTTTTAGATTTAAATATTTTTCATCAATATGGAAAAGATATTTACTTCATGAAAAGTTTTAAATGATTTTTAAAGATTCCTTTATAAGTTTAAATGATTAATTTCATGGAAAAGGATATTCAAAATATTTTATAAACATTGTACAAAATTTGTTTTCACAATGGAAAGGATATTTTCCTTAAAAAATGTTTTAAATAAATTTTAAATATTTCTTTACAAGATTCTAAGGTTATATTCAAAGAAAATGGGAAGAAAATTATTTTATGTTTTGAATGTTTTTTCAATTAGAAAAGAAATATTCCCTAATAAATTTTACAAGTGATCTTCCAAAATCATTATTCTTCTGTGATGTTATCCTTTTATGTTACATATGAATTATTGAGGATTAGATTGAATGATACCATCCTTATTATTTCTCTATTTGGTTAATGTTTGTATATATGAAATATTTATAAAACTTATTTATTTTTCATTTGTTATGATATGGTAAATTTATTAAGTGCTTGTGACACATGTTTTAATTATATAGGTTATGATATAATTATATGTTCAATTTTTTATTATATTGTGCAACACTTAAGTATGATTTTAATTTTGAGATGGGTGAGACATATATCTAACTCAAATAAATTTGGTAAAACATTATATCTCATGAGAAATAATAAAATATAATTTGATTGGTTTGAAACACTATGGGAAACATGTGATTCCTAATCCATATATGAAACATGTGTATCCACAAACACAATAGTAAATATGTGATAAGTCAATATCAACTATTTCGATGGTGAAACAGATTTATGACATGATATTATAGTTTATGATTTATTTTGGATGATTTATGACTCTTATGGTCCATGTTTTAAATATGATAACATTTATTACCATGACTCATTTTCATGTTCCATGATAGGTTGGGTATATACTTTATAAGCTATACCCTTGATCAAACACCCTTATGCATATATTATTATTTCATAGGATCATATATTGATATATAATATGGTTAACCTTAGTGATCATTTGAGGTAACCCTTTCTTATGTTTCCCTCCCCATGATATGAATAGGGGTTTAGGTAGGTTTTTACTAAGAGGAGAACTTTGTGAGAATTTAATTGCAGGAGAGGTTGAAAATCCTTCATTAAATTCAATGATTATGGGTCTATTATCAAAATATAGTAAAATATTATACTTATTGGGCATGGTTTTATGAAATTTATTGAATATATGTCTTAAAATATGTAATATTTTTATATGAAAAACTTGGTTCATTTTATTCAATGTGTCCCCTCACCCCAACATATACGGTCCCACCCACTTTTCACTCTTGTTCACACTTTAAAACCAATTTAGATCATCCAGAAACAACCCAAATATATCAATTACGTATCCTAACAAAACACAGTTTCCATAAATTGACTATGAAACACCCTTTTATAGTTTGGGAATAAATCTAGAGACGTTCTCCAAATAAGAGGTAATCTTTTTAAATCTTTGTTTATGTTTTATTTTTTTTATACCTCATCAATATATTATCAAAATATGTTAATATAATAAAAATATTAATTATAATATATTAATAATTTATTTTTCTTTATTTCATGATCATTATATATCTTCTCTTTCATCAAACGTGAAACAATACTATCGATTGTGTGTATGGAGAACTAATGCCTCCCAGACTGATGTTACTCCATTTTGATAACCACATATAATGACATGATATAATGTTGTATTTAAATTTTATAAATGATATTAATGATATTATTATTCATATATATTTATTAAATAACATATAATTTTATACAATCTGTTATTTGGGAAAACAACAATGCCACTCATGTGTACTAAAGACTACAACTTCACGAAGTGATGTGACTAATTTTTTAGTTATGACATACATGGAGGGTAATAAGGGTATTTATAAGGTATATATGTGAGATATATGTACTAAAAATGATTATATAAATTCAATATATTATTTAACATTATTTTATTTCATCTATAATCAAAATTTAAACATTTTTCATGCATATCTATGGCTTATCGTGTCCATGAATTATGTAATTAAATTTATATCTATAACATTAATGGGAAAATATAAATAATAATATAATGATCATCTATGATATTGATATAATTTCTAACATTATTAATATTATGTAACCTTGAGAAAAATTATAGGACCAGAGATACCAAACCAAAACATATATGAAAAATGAAGTAGTTATTACTTGAAATATGATTTTAACATGGAGTTATTAATAAATAGGTAGTAAAAGTTCTCAAGTAAATAATATATGGTAAGATAAATATGAGTCTACATCATTAATATATTTATTATCAACATATATTTATTATATATAAGGTCCAAACATGTATAATGTAATTTGACAGTTAAGGTGAGATATTTGTTTCAGAATTAGTCTTCTTTGAGACATATGTTATGTTACCAAGATATTTTTTATGAGGTTTTTAAATGTACCCTTTGACATGTGATATAATAAAATTCCTAGGATATTTAATGTTTAATTCAAATATTTTATTTCATGGGGATTATGGTTCAGAAGTTAACAAATTTGTATGGGTATGATGTTACAATCTCAATATTTATCATTGTTGATTATGATTATTCATTTGATGATGAATTATTGTGATCTATTTATCAATAAAATCATGAATAATATTATCCTATAGTTATGCATTGAGAATATATGTTTTCCCTTCATTTTACACTCTTTATGTACTCAAGGTTCCAAAATAATGTTTTTAAATAAATCTAACATTATTTATCTCTTCGGTCTAAGTCCATTTTTCATCCATATCCATGTTTTGTAAAAAGACATTATGAAATTTTTAATATTAATCTATGAATCTAATTTCATTTTAACAATTTTTTTAGTTTTGTTTTTAAAAATATTAATGTAATATTCTTATCTTTTTCCAACATGTCCCATTTTTTTCCAAAAATATGAATGGAATACATTTTTAGCATTTATAACATAAAAAATATTTCCCAATTCTGTGAATGATAAATAATTTAATGATTCCCTTCCATGTTTTCAAATTTATTTTTACAGAAAAAATCTTCTTTAATATTTTGATTTATTTTTGTTTTTAATCTATTCATATGAGCATGGTATTTTCCACCTGAAATGTTTTAAGTTATATTTCATAATCACTTTCAATCTAAGATGACATAATTTGATGTTACATAATCGTTATTATGGATATGATCCATTGATACCGTCCTTATTATTTATCTAGATGTTATATGGTTACGATGATATTATCTGTTCCATTTCAATGTCATATGATATGGTGGGATGTTTTATGAAACCTATTAAAAGTCATGGATAATAGTATGATGAATATATTATAATCTTATAGAACATAAATGTATGGATAATGCAATTTATTAGACCTATATGTCTATCTAGTTAATTTCGTAAATATTATTTTCATATGAGCACAAATGAAAGGTTATCAAAATCATGAAAGTGGGTACATGGGAGGTTATCCCAAGCCCAAATTAGGGTATATAAGAGGTTATCCCAATATTGAAGAATGAATATAGGTGGTTAGCCTAATCCTTACATGTTATGAATTTCATAGTGGATATATTTGACATAATATTTTCTATACTTATGTATATTCCAAAAATTTACATATTATACCAATAGTATGATATCATAAATTATTTACTTTGATTCATTTATGATTGATGTATTATTAACATCAAATATTTTTTCCATGAATCATTTTTTGATCTATAGAATGTAGCGTATGATTTTTCAAATATCATTATCATTTTATCACAACCTTATGTTCATGTTAAGTTGATATATCTCTTTTTTACCCTAATTACATAGGTGAAAACACCCTTTCATATGTTTCATTTAAAAAGGATATGATGAAAGGATTAATATGTCATATATATAATAATTTTCTTAGTATTAAAGAACTTATTGGGAGATGAAGTAACACAATTATAGACCATCTTCTTTTTGTCCAAATTTCCAATGAAACTAGACCGAAATGATTATTTTGTGGATCATTCTGTTATGTAATAAATATTATTCTATTAAGATGTAATATTAATTAATGAGAGGTTAGAGTATTTAAAATTTTGGTTCATTGGAAATGTTTATGATTGAATGTTTTCCTAATATAGCATAAAAAATGGGTGAGCCTCATATAGCTCATGATGATGGATGAGCCTGATATATCTCTCTGATATATTTGGTAGAGGGATATAGTTAACTGGTTATAGGTTTCTCCCAATATATTAAAATAATTTACCTGGTAGGATATTCCATTTATAAGAGTTACTATATTTGTGTTATGAAAATGATGCGACATGTTACTTACATGATTTATTAATAAATTATATGGGTTTTTATTGAAATATTATTATGTTACCTATAAATCTAATGAGCTAATGTTTAATGGGATGTCTATGATAATTCTTCATATTAAAATGTATAAATTTTTTATAATGTTTTCATGATTTTTTCATGATTGCATAAAATATGTTATGATTTTCAGTTTTCCTTTAATATTTTATATAAAATATTCTGGGAAATTATTATTTTTTGATAAGTTATTTTCTTTAATTAAGATTCTTTTTAATTTTAGAATCATGTTTATTTTTTAAAATTAAATTTTTTGAGTATTCATTGACTAAAAAAATTAAATTTCTTTTTTACATGTCCTTTATTGAGATTTTTTTGACAGTCTCAATATTTTTAATGGTATTCCTTGTGTTTTAAGCATGATTAGGGGCAAGGATGAAGTAAAACAAATTGTGCTGATTTTTCATGAAAAGAATACATTTTATATCTTAAAAGTTGTATATTTTTTGAAAATAGATATTGAGTGAAACTATCCACTTAGTGATGTAATATTTATTTAAGTTAGGGTGAAAACCTAATTCTATAAAATTCTAACCCTAAAAGAACATCACAGAAAAAATTAAATGAAGTCTTGTCTAAAGATACAATTTATAGATTTCTTAAGGTCACGTCCTCATAATTTTTTTTAAAAATTATTTCATATAAATTTAAAATTTAATATATGTCAATATATTTGTTCATATAGAATAATTTAAGAATATTTAATTCTATCTATTATTAAAAAATACATTTTAATTAATAAAATAGTTCTTTAAGAAAACATATTACATATATATTGATTATGATTTAACAAATAACATTACAAATTTATTATTACATAATAAGATTTAACTTATATCTCTATTGATATTAAAATCATTATTTTAATTTACATATACCTCATATAATATTTTAATAATATTAATAATTTTTAAATGTAAAAGAAAAATATACTTATAACATTTCAACATTATATTTTTATTTTATTGTGACTTATATAATTTTTAGTTTACTACTTAACAGTATACAACTTTAGTATTCTTATTAGATATATGAAAAATGACCATACTGGAAATGAATATATTAGTAATAAAAAATATTTTTATTGATTATATTTTCAACACCCAAATTTCATTTTTATTTACAAATTTATACTTAAAAATCATTTTTCCATTTTACAGTTACTTCACATGGAAATGTTCATATTTTATCAGGTATATTTTTCATAAGGAATTCTCCTTTCATAGGGATCTTTTTTATTAATTGTTTGGATTGGCTATTAGTGGTCCTCAATGTTTAATATTATCATGATGATTTACTAGTGATGAATATTTTATTCTTTTCTCTATATTTCAATTATTAATTTACACACTTTTAATGGATGTATTTTATGTAAGGTGAAAAATATCCCTTTGTGTGAAATACTTAGTTTTTCATTTTTTTGTGACATTCTACTTATAAATGAATAATTGTTTTTATTTTAATTATTATATCATATGATTTTTTCCTAATAAATTTCAATTCCATTACTAAAATAGAAAAAAGTTTATAATTATAAACATATGGTTTATAAAAATAATGTACTTCATAAAAACCATTTTCATTCTCCCCTCCCCACTAAAAAAACTATGTCCTCAGAATTTTAATTACATATAAATAATGAATGTAGTTGAATATATTCTTAACATATTCATCATTTGGAATATAAAATTTAACTGACCTTCATTAAAAATATCAGTTTACTTATATTTCATAATGTAATTTATCATTGATATAATAACGTACAAAAATATGTATTTGATAAAATAATATATTATCCCTAAAATAATTCCCTTAAAATCATTTCAATATCCATGACATTAAACCAATACTATATTATACATTCTTATGAAATGTAACTCCATTTTTAACCCTGAAATGTATTAATCACTATTTTATATAGTCACAAACTAGTCAATATATTTTATATTCCCAAATACTAGTTATGAATAACCAAATAATATAGTGGAATACATTTTATTTAAATCAAAAATCAATTCCCTTGTTTTCTTACTCACATTTATCAAATAAAATAGAATATTTATTATCTCAAAATCGATCGTATGTTAATCTTATGTGTTATCTATGCCTTAATCATGTGTTCATCAATAGTTATCACAAAAAATATATCATTTACCTAAATTCAATTTTAATTGTTATTGATTAAATTTAATATAAGTTTCAAAACCAGTAAAGCAGAATCAATAAATAAAAATACATATATGTTTTATAGAAACTAAATATAAAATAATAAAATCAATGATTACCAATCAATAATTAAAATAGTATTGATTATAAAAAATTAATTTCTATCATTGTATCAACCCCACTCAATATCATAGAACTAGAAAACTCTCATTTTCAATAATAAGTTTAATATTCTATTATTATAAGACATTTAAGTGTGCTACCTTGTCTATGTGTAAGACATATTGGTTTTTTGGATACATAACATTCTATTCCTCAGCATCTGGATCGTGTTTTATCCAAATACTAAAACCAAAATGGTTTTGATAATATCTAGAAGAAAATTAATTATATGAATATTAATGCTCAATATTATGATTTATTCTCAAATGAATCCATAATTTCTATTTATGGTACTTTTATTCCAAATACCGTATACTTGGTTAATCATATACTGGGTCTTCATTCTAAATTGGCCACTTTTGTACATTTTCTATCATAATTCTTAACCAAATCCCTTCATGTGAATAGAAAATAATTACTTCATAATGTTTCATAAAGAGAATTTTATTGAACATAACATATCCCTCATCTATGTCAATCCAGGTGTATAGTTATGTCATATTTTAATACACAAAGACAAAATATTGTTAATAAACAATACTTCATGTATGGAACCGACCTTAAACATTACATATTATTTTAATTTTAACCTAGAATTATATTTCTTTCATTATAAAAGGAAATTTGTGTTTATATTTTTAGAGATTTTGGAAGAACCATACATAGTAAACACATAAATTAAAAGTGTACACTTATACTCAGTACAAATTTTTTACATGAAATGAAATTGCTTTAAAATATTACAAATTTTATGTTCATGAAATGTATTCACAATTTCCCTCATGTCCACATATTCATATCTACTCATCCATTACCTTATTAAAATAATTTAATAACAAGGGATGAGTATAAAAAGCTCAGTAAGGGACATAAATAAAGAAAAATGTTTGAAATTTGAAATTCTATTGAAAAATATATTTTTCTTCAGAAAAATGAACAATCTTTTCCAAATGAATAATATATTTTCTTTTATGAATTAAATTACTTTCATGAAAAAACCATTAAAGAGTATCTAAAATATAATAGGTAACTTAGAACATCATTTTACATCTGATTCTAACAAATGGAGTAACCAATATGGCCAATCATTATGTCTGGACTATCCAATGAATTAGAGGTTATCATCTAACCACTATTCTGTGGATTATCATGGAACCACTCATCATTTTTTATCACATAAAACCTTCATTGGTTTATAAAATAACCACATGTATTTATTTTATCTTGAAAACTCCCATAATTATTAACAATTCCTAATAAACATAACATAAACATAAATCATAAAATATTTCATTATAAAAACAATTAATAATGAAAATGAACTTTTCATTTTAAAATAACTCATTTTAAAAAAGATCACACATATAATAGAAAAAATATTGATTGAATGTAATCATATACAATAGTATTTTATTCTTTGAAACATTAAATTTAAATGATTTTAGAAAATCTTTTCATTTGATATATGTAATAAAAATATTTTTTCCAAATGATCTTTAATGGGGATGATTTTTAAATTTCCCTAACATAACCCCTTAAAAGAGCACTTTTTTTAAAATATATATGATTAATTGAAAAATTAACTTTTTAAAAACATTAATTTATATATATAAGAATTAATAATATTCATTTCAAAGCATATACATTTAATAGAAAGATTTATAAAATAATTGTTTAAAACATTTAAAAGAAGGTCTTTCAGCTAAAGACTCTATTATAAATATTATGTCATGGAAGTGAGAAGAATTAAAATAAATTAAATATGTCTATCTGATATGAATCCATATAAAAGAAGAGTAAATTAATATTATGATATTCAAAATTCATATCACACACAATATTATAATTAAATAACTATGTAGTAGATGTTTAACCCAATGAATGGAAATTAGGTTATGAAATGTTTTACCACATATTCGACTTCATTCAAATGTTTTCAATAGTACTTCATAATGCTCCAAATAATTTTATTAACAAAAAAATTACTATATTAATATTAATAATACTTGATATGATTATTTTTAACATATTATGACTTATTGATTAATAATATTTCATTATTTTGATGTTTTCAGTTGTTTTCATTTTATGGTATCATGGTTTGTTTGACTTGTATAAAATTAAAGTTGTTGTTATAAAATTGAATTAAAACTCCAGAATTGTCATGAATTATTATTGAAGAACATTAAAATGTATTAATGGTCCTGTATATCATTTTTATTTTATACGTGAGGATGATTCATTAGATCAAACCTTAATGATAAATATTTAGTTTATTACGGTGGGTTTTCCGAACATCACAAACTAGTTTCACCTTATTGTATATTATGTTTGTCTATTATATTTCATAGTTTATAATATACCTATTTTCATATTATTTAACAATTTTGAAACTTTTATGACCATACATGAAGTAAATAATGGATAACAAAAAGTCATTATTCAATGTAATAGTAAACCGACATAATTTGGAAAATAGTTTCATTTATTTGATTAAAAGAAAATTTTAAATAAAATGTATTTTAATTAATCCATAAAATATTAAAAATATTGTATGTAAATTATTTTATTGATATCAATAATTTATGGATGAATGAGGTGAGAACAAAATAGAAGAAGAAAAGAAAATAAGATATGTATTTTTGAGATGATTACCTCTTGTATATCCCCACATAGAGACCCTTAAAGAACATGTATTTGGTATTTTGTTGATAAAATATGACCTTGGAAATGAAGAGAGTTAGTATGAGTTTATTGAGAGGATATTTTAATAGATAAAATTAATTTATGTCTAAATGGGGTGGAGGGGTGTTATTTATACAAAATGAGTTGTGGGTTTAAGTGATTAAAATAAAGATTGTTTTATATTTAAAGATAACAACTTTTAGTTGTATTTTATTTCCAATAATTTGAATGATAATTAATATTTTATAGTCTATTTAGGATTATTATTTTTCTCAAGAAACCATTAAATTTTTTATTTTTAGGTATTTTAATCCTTAATATTTTTATCTTTAACCCATTTTATTTTTTTACATATACTGTGGTAATAAATTTTTTACCATGGTAAATTTTTTCATGGATAAAATTAAATTGAACTTAAAAAATAATATATACCTTTTGATTAGAAATACAGAATCTATTTTACCTAATTTAAATCTAATGATATGAAAATTTAGATATAAAATTAATCTCGTAGACACTATGAAAAATTGTGTTTTTATTGTGAAAAGTTCAAAAGTCTAAAATGTTATTTTATCCAATTTCGATGTCAAATTTTTTATAATGATATAAATAGGATTGAATTATTTATAATTCTAGTAATTAAACATTAAAACCAATTTAATAAATAATTTAACAATATAAATAAATTCTTTGAAAAATTAGTTTCCAATTAAAATTTAGTATTTATAACTATTCATCAGAAATATGAATCTTCTCAAAAAATCAAGATTTTACCCTAATATAAATATTGTATTATGATTTTAAAAATTAATTTTATTTTTTCAAATAAAATATTAAAATGTTTCAAAATTTAAATATAAAACTAGTGCGCCATTAAAAGGTGAAAGAATTTCATTTTTGAAAAAAAAATTGATTTTTATGCTTAAAATGTAATTTATTCTTTTCGTAAGTCTGTCAAACAGAATTAATGAATTTAAAAAATATAATATATTTTAGATATAATTTTCATTAATATATTTTAATAATGTTTATTGATATTACTTATTATGATTAAAATTTCATAGTGGGCATAAAATATTTTTTTAATAAAACACATCATTTATGTTCAATTGGTTTTTTTCATTTATAATAAATTGGTAACCAATGAATTGATTTTATAAAATAATTTTATATATATTTTCATAATTTGTTTTACCTGATTCATTCATTCTATTCAAATGGTTAGGTGATAACTATCACATTTAAAAAATAAAATTCACACATTTTTTATGCTCGATGTGACTTATATTATATTATATTGTGCATAGTGATTCATTTTAAAATATTTTGGAGTTACATCATCCTCCATTAAAAAATTTCTTCACCAAAATTTTTACTTAGGATCCAAAAACCAGGGTTTTGAATTTTCAAAATACCTTTCTTGAAATACCACATAGAAAAAGTGATAATAAAACATCCACTCAATTAGAGAGAAAATAGTGTATGAAGGTCAGTTGATATAACCCATTATTGGATATCATTTAGTAATACATGGAAAAGTAATATAAAAACTATCATGTTTTGATAGAGATTGATAGATAACATGGTAATTAGAAAGTAGAGAACATGGTCATTGACTTCGTTGTATGAAAGTAAAAGGATAATGATTTTGTTATAAGATATTTGTTATATTTTTGAGGTATTATTTTAATATGTGATCATAGAACATAAGGATACATACCTAATTGAATAAAATTATTTCATCCAAATATTTTCTCTAAATTAAGATAATTCAAGATGAATTTTGAAACCTAAAGCATCATAATAAACTTTTGTGGATCCAAAAAGCCCCAAATGTATAACAATAGAATCACAATGTATTAAAGAATTTATAAAAACCAATGTGGTTAGTAAATATGTGTCAATTTACAAAAAGGAATAAACCATAATAAGATGAAAAACTACTTTAATATCTAAAATTCTATAGTAAAAACAATAATTTCAGTATATTTCATCCAAAAAATAAATATCCTTAATATTCCACAAAGTATTCTTAACTAAAATAAAAACCCAAAAATCAGATGGTTGTTATCACCTAGTTGTCCATGACAAATTTAATATTTATCTTTAAATAATACCCTTAACTCTTAAAGTGTCATTACATAAATTTAGTTTCCCACATCACATAATATCTATGTTATTCTAATTATTCCGGAGTCAAAATAAATCCACAAGAAAATCATATATTCATTAAAATCTAATTAAACATTTTCTACTCAAATAAAATTCCTTAATATTATTTTTACCATAATCATATACTGTTTATAAAATAATGAGACTCTTCTAAATTTACATTGTTCATTTAATAAACAAATGAAATTCAAATCCCATGGTTATAAATATGATAAAACATATCTTCTAAAATTCAAGTAACCATTATCCTTCAGATAATTTAAATAAATAAAAACAATTTCATAATAACCATGACATCATATAGGCCAGTAGTAGGTGATTCACCCATTTCAACCTGCATTTGTGGGTTCAACCCACACCACCATTCCAGACGCAACATGATATCACCCATCCTTTAGGTTTTCCTTTTTTTAAAACTATGTTACTTTAATACTTGTGAAATTCAAGAAATGTCAGAAATATAATCAAAATAATCCCAAATATATTCAACATTAAAGGACATCTCATAACAATAATTTTTTATACCAAAATGTAACAATCTATAATTACCTAAAATTTAGAGATCATATTAACCAAAAATACATTCAATAACTTCAAAATTATGTCCACCATATGTAAATTCATTGGTCCTCAAATAACCTATTTTGTATCATAGTCTTATGGGTTACATGTACCTTAAAAATTGAAAACTTTTTACCACTTATTGAAGTAATCAATTCCATCTAACAAATAATTCCAAATTTATTAAAACAAAACATACTATATAAAAATCGTTAGGTAGTACCAGATTCCAGTAATATTTATAAAATACCCCTATATAAATAATATCGAATGTAAATACATAAAAAAAATCATTCAATTTTCATCTTAAACATTTTACCAGGTTTTTTCATCTTATTCTTTTATAATTTATTCCTAAAATGACATATGTGAATTATTTACTCATGATTCATCATTATCAACACAAAATATCCCATACATAGAAAACGAGAAAATAATTCATACCTCAAATCCAAACAACAAAATTTCTTTGATATCACTAATAAATCATTAGTAAAAAATGGTTATCTGAGATGGAAAATAATTTTTAGAGACTGATTTAAGTAATTCTAAAGTAATATATACTTTTTTTATAAAAAATAAAAAATTATAAAAGAAAAAAAAATTCATTGAAAATGACCTAGTAATCTTATAAAGTAATATTTACGGAATTAAGGTATTATGAAGGTGGAAAGGCCACTCGTACCGTATAAGTTAAAAATTGTTCCTTTCATTATTTTATTATATAATTTAAAAAAATATTTAAAAAATTAAAAAAATAGTCCTTTTAAATAATTTTATAATAATTTAAACACGAGTAATAAAAAAATTAAAAATTCTGAAAGGAATAGTAAAATATTTTTTGGAATAATTTTTTTCAAACATGTAGAAGAAGAAAAATAATGTTTTATGTTGAATTTTAAAAAATAAATTTTTTAACACAAAGTACCATATAATAAACATTTTATTAATTTTAGTATTAATAAAATGAAAAATATGAAGCATTAAATTTTTAAACAAAATAAACGGATTTAGATAAGTAAACCAGTTAATTTCAGATGATTAGAATACTCAGAAATATATCAAAATCATTTTAAAAACATTTCAAAATAATAGTGATATTAAAATCACCAAGGAGGAATATGAAGGTTACAGAGGATATATTTCATTCCATCTTGATTAATGATCCTAAATTGTTATAAAATAACATCATTAAAAATGAAATTTTAAAATTAAATTGCCTTTTCAAATATAATACACATAGAAACTATATAATACTTCAACAATCATTCATTTATACCTAAATAAACTTCATTTATGAATACAATTTCCAAAAATAACATTAATCAAATAGAAATTGTACATTTTAATCTACTAAAGGGGTATCTAGTACATCGAATTTATAATCATCCTTAAATTTTCAATCCCATGATGATGTATATAACTCTTTATAAAAACATACAATGAAACATCCTAAAATTTCCTAGTCATGGTAATTGTATCATCAAGAGTGGGAGGGATTCAATCAATGATATTATTTTTATCTTTTATGTTTTCATTAAAATGAAACAACCTTCATATCCTGTTAAGGATTTCATTCCCTGTAAAAAAAATTAATACACACATCGATATGAACACATGAATTTACAAGGCTCACTATTCAATAAGAATAACTATGTTCTTTGTATGGGTTAAAAGTGATCCAATAGTATATAATATACTAAACAATTATCAATTATTACATAATACAACGAGTAGGATATTTCCTTGCACTCGTGTATCACTATCTAAACAATTCAATAGTGTGTGTGTACCCTCTAGCACAATTGGGGTAATACACTGTTTCTATAATAACACATGTTACATATTCTAGTTTTTCAATTTCAAAAATTGTATTATTTTCAAAACAATTATTCAATTTTTTACCTATAAACTGCTATGAACTTAAAGGAATTTGATATATAATTCAATACAATTTCCTAATACGATCAGCCTAGTTTGATCTTCTATTTTGATTTCCCAATAAGATAGATATATCTCTCCTAGAATATAGTCGATGCAATAAAGAATTCCATCTTCCTTAGTTCGGAGATCTCAATACAGAATTCATAATCCAATTATCTAGAGCGATATGATGAAAAAAATGAAAACAATTAAAAGAATAATATCATGATGAGTTGAATACAATGATCAGCTGAATATCTTTGTGAACTTATCTCTTCTCCAGTCACTTTTCTCCATCAATACATCTTCATCAGAGTACAATAGAGAAACATATTTATCTCCCTCAAACATTGGATCTATTCTCTCTAATATCATGAACAATACATCCATCCGGAAAAGTACATAGTATTTTATCATTTTATAGGTGGCCTAAGAGAAGTTTTTGTGTGAATCCAGAAAACATTCATGCTCAACCAAATTCACCAAAATCATGATTTACCTTAAATTTATGTTTCATATCTGACATATTCCATGATTCATGATTCTTCTCTATTTTTCTCCATGTCTTTGGTTCTCTTTCATAAATTCTTTTTAATCATCATTTCAATTCTAATTTCTAATTTTTCCTAGATCACTTATATTTATTCAATAAGATGCTCCAATCCAGTTAAACATAAATGTATAAATAAACAGAAAACATTTATATTTTTTAGAACTCTATTATGATTATTCATTATGAATGTTCATTATGATACTTCATATGAATCAAATAATAAAAAAAATCCTCACAATTCAGGCTCCTCCTCGAAAAAAAATCTAGTTATCACCATTAACAATTCTCTTATTCCACATGAATGAAAAATAATGTAATTGAAACTATTTTAAAGTGTTGACTACATTGATAACTATGATATTAATTTACTCTTCGCATGGGCCTCTTTTGAATTTTATGACATAGAATTATCCCAAATAATCCCTTTCTTCTTCTTATTGATATGATGAAAAATTGTATATGATGGACTATTATCAGATGATATGACTTCAACAACTTCATTTAAAAACAATAAAGTACTTGTAATATGGATTCCTTCAATACTTTCAATACATTTTAGAATAACATCAGCTTTGTTAGTCTTATATTGTAATATAATGTAACTTCCCCAAACTCCAACAACCATACTTTTTTCAAAATCATCCGGAATACGATTTTATAGAATTCAATTGGCCTGAATATGATAGTCATGATTATGATCCATATCATTACGATATGGATGAATATGATCTCTGTCACCCTTTTTCCCTTTTCATCTAGATCATATCAATCATAATATTATATGTAACCTCCCATTCACTGACCCTTAATTTCATCAATGGTGCATCACATTTTTACCAGATAGATGAAATTTTTGAAAACTATATGATTAAAAAATCATCGTCACGTTAAAATTGTATTCTTGTAGACTCTAATTCTCCTCTAGTACTATTAAATCATTGAAATTTGATTCAATGTGAATCTGATGAATATTTACTTCCATCAAATTTTTCCACAATAAGATTGTCTTTTTCAAGAACTCTTATTATGGTTTTTCAAATAGGATAGTTAGTTTGATTCAAATACAAAGTGAGATGATTTTCGTTTCATCTCAAACATCCTTTTGACATTCTATAAAACAAAATTCAACATCTAAAAACACTAACATTATTCATCATTTTGGTCCTAAAAATACCCCTCTTTTGATTTTTTTTCTCAACCAAGGTTTATATATCACTAATCTGTGTATCCTTATGCTATGAATTACTTATCAACAATTCTAAGCCTAGTTCAACTAACACATTATAGAAAATAAAAATTAATGATAGAAAAAACATGTTATCCAAAAGTAGTGATTATGAAAACATCCTCACGATTTCATTTTGTCATCCTTTCTTAACTTTCCTAGAAAAAATTTCCAACAACCACTCCAAAAAACAATTAGAATAGTTTACATAATTTAAATTATAAATTCACATCTTACCCGAAACTCCATATTTTTCGTGCATTCAAAATGGTTGATTTATGATCCAATTCAATTCTCCCCCATGACAACACTATCCAAAGGTATGAAGATATAGGATAGAAAAATACCTCAACCTTCAAGATAATGAGGTTAAATATCAATAGTTAACCTCAATTTTATATAGGATTACTTCGGTAAATGTATTGTGAAAATGTAAGCATCTTGTTCCATTGTAAGAAAATACTCCAACATCAATTAACTCTTCTTCACATGATTTTTACTGAAATTATATTTGATATTAGTATTTTTTTAATGTGAATTTTGAAGTAGATTCTCATTGAGATTTATTGTACATTGATTATCACAACCTTATAGAAATGGAAACATTATTTCAAAAAGAAAATACTATAAATGAGTTTTCAGAAACAGAAGTTGAGTAGTGAATTGAGTGAAAAAAAGCTTCATCCATACTGACAACTACTGAATTCTATTTCTTCGATTTCCAAATAACAAAATTCATTTCCAAAATGAATACTCCACTATATGTGGATCCTCTATCATCAACATTTCCTACCTAATAAACATATGAATACCCAAATAAGTCAATAAATTCTATGATATCCTAGTTGATTATAATATCTATTATGCCTTTGATGTATCTAAGAATTATGTTTCCATAAAGTAAATGTCATTCATTAGGATCAAATTGAAATATTGCACAAAATGTAATATCATAAACAATGTTGGGACTTGAGGTGGTCAATCATAAAAAACATCCAATCAATATCCAAAATTATCTCTGATCAACTTCTATTCCATCTCAATCTTTTTTCAACTCTGATTCCATTAAAATTAGTGTAGAAAAGGGATTTTATTTTTCTATGTTGAACCTCTAATAAAGTTCATTAGAATAATTTTCTCGAGAAAGAAAAATGTTTTTCTCATTTTTCAAAACTTGTAACCCTAGAAAGCATTTCATTTCCCAAAGAAAAGATATCTCATATTCCATTTTCATTCCTTTGTAAAATCTTTCACAACTTAATTCTTCATTCCTAGAAATGATATTCTCATCAACATAAAAATTATTATATGGGAATAATCCTAACATTATCTGATTTAAAGACTACTATCAAATATTAATTCTTAAAACCTATCATCCTTAAGAACATATCAAATTTAGAAGACCATAATCTCAGAGATTGTTTTACCCCATACAATGGCTTCTTCAATCTGTATACATAATTTTTATCTTTTCTAACAACAAATCCACCATGTTATCCAATATAATATTTTTCATCAAGATCTCCATTCAATAATACATATTAAAAATTAATTTGGATGATTTGGTAACATTGTTGTGCATATAAAACATGAAAATTCTAATTGTACCAAATCTTGATACTGGAACAAATGTTTCATCAAAATCAATACCATTTATTTTTGAATACCCATTACACACTAATCTTTATTTGTTTCATATCACATCCCCTTAGTCATTAATCTTGTTCAAAAAAACCCCATTTTGTACCAATTATGTGGTTTTATCCAGATTAGGTATGCGTTATGATATATCCTTATTTTCAATCTAATACAACTCTTAATTCATGGGTAAAACTCATTCCAGAATATCATAAAGTTATTTCACATCATTTGACCCCATTTTTGAATGAAAAGAAGTCTGTGAAATAGAATTTATGTTCTTCTTGTTTGAATCTATTAATGATAATATCCAATGATATTCAAAGCTTTAACATGTATTCTCATCCAAGGATAAGATGTTCATGTACATTACTCATCACAAGAAATGGCAGAGCCAAATAAATTTTGATTAGGATAAACATTGTTTACATGCTTATCAGAATTTTCATCAAACATTTATTTCTCAACTTCTTTATCAATCTAAATATGTATGGTCTTCCTCAAATTATGCAATGAATTTATTTTTAATTTAATCGACAATTATTCTTGTTTCTTTGTGGAAAATTTTTAATACACATCCTTTTGGAGAATAGCCAAAAACAATTCCACATATTCCTCTCTTCTCAATCATTCAAAACATTCCACAACTATTTTTCATAATGAATAGACCTAAAAAACTCTTAAGTGTTTCAAACATATCATTTTTCATAAAACAATTCATATGGAGTCATATGTGAGATTAGTTCTTATAAACATAAGTTTTGAATATATAGAATAGTACACAAGTATTTCCTCTAATAGTAATGATAATGACCATGTTAAAGTACCATAGTTATCCCCATTTACAAAAAACATCTATTATTTATTTCATCATCCGCATTTTTTGGGCAGTATATGGAGAAATATATTCATACTAAATTCCATTCATCTTAAGATAACTTTAAAATTATTGACATTTGTATTAACATCCATTATTAGTTCTCAACATGTTTAACATATTCCCACATTCCTTCTCAGGTTTCCTTCTTAAACTTTTAAACATTTTCAAAGTATCTAACATATATTTCATATACATAACACAAGTAATGCAATTAAAATCATCGATGAAAGTAATAAATTACTCATCTCGATTTTTGATTATTTTCTCATTGGTCCATAGATATCAGAATGAATAATATCTATGGGTTGTCTTGCAAAAATATTAATATTCACATTCACCACATTTGTAACATTTACTTTTTGATAAATAGCGAAACACCAATATTATATTTTTGGAAAACCATGAATGTTATTTACACTATCTCACTTTGAAAATTTTCTCATTTTTCTTTGACACATATGTCCCAGCCTTTTATGACACAGTTGATTCTCTAATACTATACCCATGTAACGAGAGTTTTGTATTTCCCCAAATTGAAACAAATTATTTTTTGAATGTTGGCCTCTTATAATTAACTTTCCATATTTCTCACTCTTCAAAAGCAACCCATCTATTCTGATGATATTTTTGTTACCCTCATCAAACAATTTTGAAACACTCTACAAATTTAGTTTTGTCCCATTAACATATAAATCATTCTTATATTTCAACTTTTCTTTTCCAATGATCGATGACACACCCCAATAGATTCTTATAGATTCAGTATGTCTAAATATATATGTTCCTTTTTTAAAATATTTCATATTCTCTTAAAACATAAAATATCCTATCATATGAGAAGAACAAAAACTAAAAAAAACCAAGGTCATTAATCTTTTGATGCTTTCATTGTGGTTTCAAAATAAAGAGCTTTTTCTTCTTCCTTTTCTTTCATCACTTTCAACCTTTGAGAATATTTAAGATATTTTTTATGTTGGTAACAATACATGATATCCTTTTTCATAGTGTCCATATTTTTAACATACATCAAAAATAGTTCATAAAGGTTGGGAAATATATTAAATCTTTACTCCATCCTTCTTAGTTTTCTTCAAAACAACCTTCTTAGATTTCATTCATTGAGGATATTGAATCCTATTTATCCTTTAACTTTTACAACCATTGTAATAATAGTAATGTTGTTGGCTGAACCAACACATATTTTTTGTGAGTTTGAATCTACTATAATAATAGTTATAACTATAGAAAGAGTAGTTTTCTCAGAAATGTCTATACTGACCATAATTATAAATATGTTTCTCAGTATCCTTCTAGTATTTATTATCAGCACCACTAACCTTTCTGTTATCAATCAGTTTCCTAATCTGATTTTTTTCCCTATTTAATATGATGTATTTGAAAATTTTATTGATCTACATAAAACATTTTGAGAATCAATGTATTTTAAACAATTAAAATTCCCTACTTTATAGATTTTGTATACAAAAGTAACTTTACTATCTATATTCTTTTCATATACAAATAAATATTCTGTCAAAACATTTGAGGATAACTTTTTTTATCCTTTTATAGTTTATAATTTTAAGAACTCTCACCAACATTAGAGATAGTGGTTTTGAAACCTATATTTATATGTTCATATTTAGAATGTGTTTTCATGATATGTTCCAACTCTACATATTTTTTTTCAACATTACTTTTATATTCTCATTATTATTCCTCTATTTCTCAAGAGATTTCTTTAGATCATTAATTTCCATAACAACATTCACCTTCTCAACAGAAAAAAATTCTTGATTTCATGATGAGTAAAATCCATATTCTATATTTTTGTTTTTCTTTTCAAACCTTCTTGTCTTTCTCATACATTTTTTTAATTCTTCTTTCATTTTTTTCCATTTTGAGTTTATTCTTCTTCTAAACTACTACTTAGGAATTCTACACCATTAACTATGGAAATAAATGTATTCTCAATACCTTAATCATTAGAATGTTTGTATTCAACATCACTAACATCGTCTTTATCATTAGATAAGAATATTCTTATTTTGGATATGATTAATTTTCTATCATTCCCTATGGAATAAAATTTTCCTTTATCTCCATATTTCTTCTACAATTTTATTGTCCTTATTTGTTCTATTCAGTGTCTTCTTCATTCTTAATTTGGGGACAATTAGATAAAAAAATACCAATTATTCAACATTAAAAATATCTCAAGGGATGTCTACCTTTGTATCTCCAATCACCTCTTTTCACATTTAAAAAAACAAGGATAAAATATCATCAAAATTTTTTATATACCTCATTTTAATAATCATATTCACTAGTTTCATCATCAATAAGAATATTATTTTACTTTCATTCTTAGAAGACTTGAAAATAATTTCCCTATCAAATTTTTTTCTTTATGTAGAATTTTCCATTCTAATTTTATAAGTAATGAGAGTTTTATATAGATGATATAAAGAAAATTTCTTAATATCTCTTTATTCCAAGGAAGTAAATTTTTCATCAAACTTGTTTGGAGGATTCTAAAAATATTTTCAAAAACATTAGAATCGTGTATCTTATCTTCAAGCCATATGATACTGATGACAATGTTATTCGCCTTGGGAAATATTCCCCAATAGATTCTTATTCACACATCTTCAAATCATCATACTACAATATCAAGATTTAAACTTATCCCTTCATCATTTTTTCCCTTCTTATATATTTTCCATTTATTCCCATATACCTTTGGTTTTGGAATAGCCTTTAACCATTAGGATTTAACATTCAGAATGTGATGATAATAAAGAATCCATACCCTTAAATCAATCTCAAGATTCATCATATCGAAATATATAAGAGGATTTTTTTCATCAATAGGAGGAAACCCATCTCTTGGAGAATTAATAATATCATATCAATTTGAAATAAGATAAGAAAATATTATATAAGTCCTTATATGATAATTATTTCCATCAAAAAACGGAATACATTTAATATTCAAACAATTCAAATTCTCCATTTGAAAATAATATGCCAAGGAAACCTACGCTTTGGTACCAGTTGAAAGTGGCCATACAGGATAATGGTATCCCTGAGAGCGAGAGGGGTGAATAAGTGATATTCCTTTTATTTTTTATATTGACTTGCAATAGAAATAAACTTCTCCCCTTATTAGAGATTTTCTTACCTACTAAAAAATTTTAAACACACATTCATAGGAACAAATGAATTTATAAGGTTCACTGTTAAATATGAACAGCTACTATCATGGAATGGTTTGGAAATGATCTTGTACCTTACAATCCACTATAAAATAATCCCTTGGTGTAGAATAAAATAAATAGGATATGACCTTTTACTCATTTAGCACTATGTAAATAATCCAATAGAGTGTGTTCATCCTCTAAAACAATTAGTGTAATACAATTTTTGTGTAACAACTCATTTTACATGTGATTCTTTTTGAATTTCCACAAAAGAATTAATTTCATAAAAAACATCAATTTATTACACTAAATATAGAAATAAATTCAAGGACTTTGATATAGAATCCAGTCTAACCACCCAAAATGATCATCCTAGTATGATCTTCCAACAAAATTTTTCAATATGATTGATATTTCTCTTTGATAATATGATACTGACAATCTTGAAATCATTCTTCCTTAGTACAAAAATCCCAATATTGAAATATTGATCCGATTATCTAGCCTGATATAATGACTAGACGAATATGGTGACATAAAGAATATGATGACCAACCAAATATTATGATAAAATTAATAATGTTGTGATCTTGTTACATCTAATTTTAATTCCCACCATT
The DNA here is from genome assembly GCA_963277665.1 of Viscum album. NCBI lineage: Eukaryota > Viridiplantae > Streptophyta > Magnoliopsida > Santalales > Viscaceae > Viscum > Viscum album. Next base: position 50,957,787 of record OY728138.1, on the reverse strand, counting down.
GAAACATCTTCAGTATAACACAATATAGATACTTCAATATCTCTCTTAAACATATGTGCTTGTTTCTATACTCTTGTGAATAGTAAATCCATTAGAAAAAGTACACAATAAGTTTTATTTTTAAATGTGACCCATGAATGGTTTTTACGGTACTCTCTAAAACATTCCCTCTCCACAAAATTCACCAAAATCTTGAATTTCCTTGAATTTAGAGTGCATATATAACTTCATCAACTCTTCTTGATTCTTCTCGATTATTCTTCGCAACTTTTGTTCACTTTCAATTTCTATTCAATGAAATGTATGATTCTAATTTCCCATTACAACTTGTTTAAATAGGAATTCTTCAATATGGTGCTCCAAACTAGTTAAACATAAATTTATGATGAAATGGACATATTTCATCTATTTCTCAAACTTCATTCTAATTCTTTGTTACGATGCTCTGTACCAATTAACGAATTAAAATATCATCCTTAAAATTCAAGATCCCCCTTAAAAACACGTCCATATATCTACTTCATCACTTCTCATGATCTATGATAGACCCCCTAGGGAGTCATTAGTTCTTTATGGTGCAATAAAAAAACAAAATTTACAATAATAATACAATAGAAACAATGAGTGTAGTTCTATGTATGTACGAGTGTCGAACCCACAAGGATAACCCTCATGTTCTAAATTAATTTGGAATAATAAATTGAAATAAAATAAGTTTTTTTCAAGAAAATATAAATAATATTAGAAAATATTAAAATTTCGAATTAATATGGGAGGAATTCTAGGTCGAATGAATTTCAAAGGCATGTACTATGGATTTATGTGGGGGTGTGTTTATTTAGTTTTGGTGTCAGAATTATGTCAGCAGGTATCATTGGTCTTGGTATCCTAACTTAGCCCTTTGATAGTAATTTTTGAGTGATCATCTACTTAGTAAACTAAAAATATAACTTTTAGAATGTAAAAATGGTCTTGCAATATGAAAATAAAGAAATCAATAATTGAATAAAAAGCATCCAGCAATCTAAAAAATCAATGAAATAAAAAATTAATCCCTAAGGACACATCCCCCTAAGGACCATGTCACCCAACACTAGAGGGACTACTCGATCATGATTATAGTTATCAACATGTGTACCTGAAGATTAATGGTGGCACTGTGGGACTTCAGACTGTCACTCCTTCGTCTGGAGGCCCTATGTTGGTGTTTCATGGTTTTTGTTGTCAACGAGTGTCTTGGAGGGGTGGCTGGTGGACTCCTTTTATAGGCATGCTTTTCAAAAACCTATGGCCTACGTCTCCTATTTTTTTGTGAAGGTCAACGTCATCACAAAGTAAACCTTGGGTACATGATGTGTACGTAATATTTGATTTCCCCTCCCCCACATTGAATCTGTTGAAATATTTTATGCTGTTTTGACTGACATTGCGCTATGTACTGGTGGTACACGACGTGTACTCGAAGTTCATAGTGTGTTCTGTTGACATTTCTTATTATTTGTAATCTATTTCACATTAAATGTTAACAATGTGTACATGTGGTACACGATGTGAAGGTCATTTTTCTTCAGCTTCCTGCACCGACTTCTCTCTCAAAAATCATGTGTCACACCTCTATGCTGTACTCACGGAGTGAACAGTCATTCAGCTCATTGTCCTCTCCTTTTCATTCCATTTTTACAATTTTTTTATTTCCTATAACAAAACATAAAAATTTTAAAATTATTCCAAAACTGAAATGATTATTCATTAAAATTCAAAATTCTATATACAAAAATACTCTAAAATATTCTCATTAAATACATGTATCAATCCACTTGAATAAAGAAACAAAATAATTCAACCCATTTTGAAATTGTGTCTGTATTTTTTATTAATCTTGGAATTTCATCTTAGTATAGGACATCACATACTCTTATAAATACAATACCTCATGCTTCTCCGAAACAAACCATTTCTTCCTCTAGTGAATATGATTAAATACTAAATATGATGGGCCAATTTTTTTAAATTCGACTTCAGCATCATTATTTAACCACAGACCTAAACTTCTATCATGACATCATTTATGAAACTGAATAAATTTGAAAAAATATTTAGAATCATCATTATTATATTTGAAATAATTTTAACTTCCAAAAACATTATCATCTAGCTTTATTTCCAAATCATCCTAAATATAATTTCCCAAAATTCATTTGGCCTAAATACAATAGATAATATTACAAGAAACATGATTATGATTATGATGAATATGATATCAAATACCATTTTTCTTGTCCCACCAATTTATGGTTTATCAAAATATTATTGGAATCCCCTCTTTCACCCCCCTTTCTTTCCTCATGTATACATCACATGTTTACATAATACATGTGATTAGTAAGAACTCCATGATCAGTAAGGAAACATCACATTCAAATCATCGATATGAAGACTCTGATTATCCTCTAATATTACTAATCCATTAAAATCATATTCAGAGTGTATCTGATGAAGATTTACTTCCAATGAGATTCTTCCTCAGTACAATTGACATTTTCAAGCATTGTAAGTCTGATTTTTCAAATATGATGGAATGCCTGATTCAAATTCAATGTGAGGATATTTTTCTTTCTTATAAAATAATTTTTATTTTTTTAAAACAATTTTGACAACAAAATTAAACATCTGAAAACATTCACCTTACCATCATCTTTGTACTAACACATCCCAATCTCCAATGTTTTCTATATCATTTTCTAATACCAACTGTAAGGACCCAACATTAAAAATTACATATTCTAGTGATTTTAATATGTAATTATATTTATTTCATTCCAAAATATATTTTAGGTTTATAGTTTTCGAGAAATAGGATAAAACCGTTACACAATAAACCCATTAATTAAAATTATGAACTTATAATCAGTATTTTTAATCCAATGTGAAATCATTTAAAATAAAAGATGTTTTATTTTCCTGACATATCTCCACACTTTTCATCTGGTCCTAATTTTCTTCCCCAATAATCATTTACCTGGTGAACATCATTTAAAAACATGGATGAGAATAAAAAACAATTCTGGACATGAATGAAGAAAAATCATTAGTCCAATAGAAATTTATAAAACTATTTTCATCAGAACACACCTATTTATTCAGAAAAGGGAATATTCTTTTCAAAAAATATATATCTTACCTTTTTTAAATCAACCAATTTTCAATAAAAAGAATAATAGATAATATAAAAACTATAATTAGGTAACTTGGTACATCATTTTACATGTCAATCATACAAATTGAGTAACCAATATGGTCGACCTTTGAGTCTAGAGTACCGAAGGAATTTGAGGTAATCATGTTACCACCCATACTTGGATTATCATAAAACCACATGTCATTGTTTTATCATGTAACCATCCATCTCTGTTTTATCACATAACCAAAAATCATTGGTTTATTATGTAGTCACCCATAATTATAAAAAATTTCCTTGAACCATAACATAAAAATAAATCTTGAAAGAGTGGATCATAAAAAACACTCATTAAACATTGTAAAAACTGTGCACATACAATGGAAAACCATTTCCTTGAAATTAAACATATACACATGTAAGGTATTCTTAAAAATATTAAAGTTACAAGAAATTATGATATTCCATTCATTACATATAAAAATAGAATGTTTTTTAAAAAAAATTAAAGAGTATTTTTATAATAAATTGCTATACATAAAACCTTAGGAAAAACCATTTTATAAAATATATGAGAGAAATTAGAAAATTAATTTTTTTAAACAATATTTCTGGATAAATAAAATCATAAATATCATTTAGATAAATGTTCATGAAAGATATTTATTTAGAAATTATATCTCTAAAACATTTAACAGTTTATTTTTTAGTTAAAATTCCCCATTTAAATATCTTTTCATGGAAGTGTGAATAAAAAAACAAATTGAATATGTGTTTATTTTGTAAATACACATAAAAATTTTAAAAATAAATTATAATATAAACAATTCATCCACACCTAATATTATGATTACATTATCAAGTAGTATAAGCTTAACCCAATGAATGGAAAATGTGTTAAGAAATACCTTACCTCACATTTGACTACCTTAAAATTTTTCCAAACCACCTTTATAATGGTTTAAAAAATTTTATTGACTCATTATCAAACTATATTAATATTTATAATGCCTTATGTGATTATTTTATAAATTATTATGATGAATTAACTAATATTATTTCATTATTTTTATGGTTTTGTGTGTTTTCGTTTTATAGATTCATGGTCGGTTTTACTTGTATAAATTTATGGTTCCTCTTTTTAAATGGAACTACAGCTCAGGTGGTTACATTAAATATGATTAATTAACCTAAATAATTATTAATTGTCCCATATATCAATTTTCATTCTTACATTTGGAGGATTCATTAGATAAAACGTTAATGATAAATGGTTAGTTTATAATGGCGGGTTTTCCAAACATCATGAACTAGTTTCATATTATTTAATATTTTTTATGTATTTTAATTATAGAAAAAAATAGTTTATCATATACCTATTTAATTTATATTTAAAAATAATGGATCTTTTAAAATCGTCCCTGAGGGCATTATTGGGAAGAAAATAATAACTATTCATAGAGATAGTAAAATTAAATAATTTTAATAATAGTTTCTAGTCATTGATTAAAAAGATATGGGAAATCAAATTAATATGAGATATTCCATTACAAACAAAAAACTATAGTATATACATGATTCAGGAGTTATCATAACTTGATTGATGAAGGAGGTGATGTAAAATAAGATTAAGAAAATAAAATAAGATGGTTTTTTTTAGAATCCTACCTCTTGCATATCAAATCCTTCACAGTCCGTTGAGGGAATCAGATTTGGTATTTTGGTGAGACCAACAGTACTTGGATGTGTGTGTTATTATTAAAAGATGTTTGGGAATATTTTTTAGGATATATATGTCTTTTGAGTTGAAATGGCGTAGTGAGGGTGGTATTTATACTTTAGGAGAGCTGGGATTAAGTGATTAAAAAATGATTATATTATATGTATCCCCAAAAGCATTGTGGTGGAGTTAATTTCCATGACTTTTGATGATAATTAATGTTGGACTCCTTATTTATTAATCATGTTTTAATGATCAAAAATCCTATTACTGTTCATTAATCTCAATCATAATTGATCATCTTGCTAATGATCTCCAATATCAATAATAACTACACATCATGTTTTAATGATAGCAAATCTTATTTATGTTAATTACTCTCTTTATTATTTACAAAGCATTATTCATGATCACAAATATCACTTATATTATCAAGCCTTTATATTTATGTTTCAACTTCTCTAACTCTCTAATGATTAAGCTTAATCCATATTCTGCATATTACTGTTTAAGTCTAAATACAGATATTTTTCTACGTATTGAGACACTGTGATGGCTGACACAATGAGAAAAACTTTGTGCAAGACACAGTTACAGTCAGACAGACACCGTGAAGGACACACCGTGACTCAGACACTGTGAAGGACACCCCGTGACCCAGACACCGTGAAGGACAGACCGTGACCCAGACATCGTGAAGGACACACCATGACCCAGACACCATGAAGGACACACCGTGACTCAAACACCATGAGCTAGATACCGTGAACCACATACCGTGATGAACATACCGGGAACCACACACCATGAATACCATACAGTGAAGAAGACACCGTTTAAATAATCACTGTGACACCGTTTCTTTACTTTTTTTCAATATTAATTAAATAATGCTAACAGTCATATTTGATGTTTTTAATGCAATTAATGTTATTTAATGATAGTTGTTGGAATGTCAGGAAACCGTAAATCGTACTTATGGAAAGGGAATCATTCCTACTCCGGAACTCATGGAATATAAGGAATATTGAGTTGTAGTACACGTACACGAGTGTGGCGGTACCACAAGGAGAACTTACATCTGTGCGACAACTCAAGAAACCCAAGTGCACTTTGATGATATGAAAAGACAATACTTATCATGAAGGAGTGATTACAAGACATTCAAAGAACTCTCATGAGTGCAATCCAACACCATTGAAGATCCCACGATGAATCAAGAGATCATTCTCATGCGTTGAAAACAAGCTGATCGATGACACTCTGTTTTTGAAAAGAAAAACCAGAGAAGGACTCAAAAGATTTTTTACTGAATCCAATGAGTCCAGAGCTGCACTGCCAATCACTAAACCTTTTAAAAACACATTCACACTTTATTTAGTGATTATTTTATTTACATTTAAAGCAGTGTGTGTACTCTGTATATCTTATACACACACTGACTTATGTACTAAACTGGAGGATATCAAAATCCTCAAACCAAATTTGCTTACTCTTGTTTACCCACATAAACTATGGAAGAGGTCCTTGTGTGGCCTGATCTTTGTGTTGTTCCCAACGAAGAACTGTGGTAGAGGTCCCTGCGTGGCCTGGACGGTATTGTAAACTATTTTTAACCCTGATCCAGGGTGTGGATCAAATGTACATAAATTTTAGAGGACTAAGTCTTGCCATGAGACTGAACCTCTTGTTATATCTGTTGTGCATATTTAGTTTAAGTTTAAAGTATAATAAATATATCTTTTATATTCCATAGTTGTTACTTTCAAATACAAAACCATTTTAAAGTTACATTGATAGTAAAATTAGAAAGTGTTTACACTTATTTTAAATCAGTTGGTTAGTTTCAAAAGTTAGTTTAATCTTGAGGTTAAATTAAACTGAGACCTAATCAGTCTGTGAGAAGCTAAGTGAACATTTACAATCTGTATAAATTCACTATAGTTTAACTTGTTTTATAAACTGGGGGATTTTAATAGACAATATTTTAACAGAAATTTTAATTGGAACTCAATTCACCCCACTCTTGAGTATCCACTCCGACCAACATTTGGTATCAAAGGATTGTTTTTGTTTACGAATATTTGAAATACTCTATTTTTCAACTGTGATTTTAGTTGCATATTTAATGCTCTTAAATTTCTGTAGTTCTAAATTTTATCTCTTTAATTTTACTTTCTAAAATCCAGATATGGATAATAGACTAGAGGGTGCCGCTACTAACATGCCACTTTTCTTTAATGGTACAAACTATGCCCAGTGGAAACTGAAAATGAAATTTCATTTAGAGAGTATGGGTTTCGATATCTGGACTACTCTAGAATCTCAGTATAAAATTCCAGAAACTGAAAGAACAACATGGGATGAACCTACTAATGTATCTTACAATAATAATTGTAAAGCTATGAATGCCCTGTACTGTGCATTAGGAGATGAGGAATTTAATAGAATATCTTCCTGTAAAACTGTTTATGAAATTTGGGATACTTTGGGTGTTTCTCATGAGGGAACTACCAATGTTAAAGAAATGAGATTAAATACATATACTATTAAATATGAAATTTTTAAAATGAAAACAGATGAACCCATTTCTGATATGTATCTCAGGTTCAATGAGATAGTCAATACAATGAATTCACTCGGAAAGGTTGTTCCAACAAAGGAACAAATTATGAGGATATTGAGGTTTCTACCAGACCGATGGAGAGGCACATCTGTTTCACTCATAGAGTCATGTGACATTGCTATTTTACCAGTCAAAGAACTCATTGGTAAAATTATGATGTACGAGGAAGAACTCAAGGTGAATAAAGAGGAATATGATGAACCAAAAAGGAAATCAGTGGCATTCAAAACTACTGCTTCAAAGAGCAAGGAAAAAGAAAAAGCTCAAATAAAAACTAACAGTTCAACAAGTGAATGTTCAGAATCTGATAGTGATGATGAAATGGATCAAATAGCAAAATGGTTTAAGAAATTTTATAGGAAGAATAAATTCTTCAGAAAATAAAATTACAAGGGAAAGTATGACAATAAGGGACAGTGGAAGAAGGACTGGAAAAGGGAAGATAAAATGATGATGTTGTTTGCTACGAGTGCAAAAGAAAAGGACACATTAAAGTAGACCGCCCAAAGCTAAAACTCGATAAGAAATATGATTACAAGGAAAGTATGTACAAGAAAGCTATGAAGGCTACCCAGAGTGCTTCTGAAGATAGCACAAGTCAATCTGAAATGTCTGATTCTGAAATGAAACGTGCCAACATGTGTTTCATGAAAAACACATCTGAGGTATCCTTAGATACTCCTGCTTAAAATTCTTATTACTCTGGAACTGAATCTGAATCAGATTATGAAAACATTACTAGTAAGGAATTAATTGAATATTTTAATATGCTGGAAGATACATCCAATGAACGTAAGGATAAATAAAAATCACTGAATAAATAGCATGCTCTCGCTAAAAGTATTAAAACTGAACATACTATTGAAAAAGATAAAAATGCTCAACTATTAAAGGAAAACCCTGAACTAAAAATGTCAAATGAACAGCTTATAAAGGACATAGAGAAATTCAAAAATGTAAATAATAATCTAACTCAAATTCTAGGAAAGCAAGTGGAACCTAAATACACTACTGGAATAGGCTACAAACCTGGACAGAGACAGATTACAAAGAATATATTTATTCCTAAATCTAGATAGAATACTGGTAGTTCTAGTTCTAGACATTCATATGCTTCACCTAGTTATTCACATATTTAAAAATCAAATAGAGATTATATCTCAAAATCATTTTATTCTGTAAATTATATGAGACCCATAAGACAAATTTGGGTAACAATATCATTGATTGCTGACCAGTATGGACCCAAGAAGATCTGGGTACCGAAATCATATTCTATCTAAAACTGTTTTGTAGGAAACCTGCTTGAAGAGTTTCAATAGAATACATATTATTCGGACAGTAGATGTTCAAGACATATGTCTGGGGATTACTCATGCTTTAAGAGTTTAATAAAGGTTGATGGAGGCTATGTCACCTTTAGTGATAATTCTAAAGGAAAGATCATCGGGCTAGGACAAAATGGTAACACTAATTCAGTGTTAATTTCTAATGTTTTATTTGTTGATGGGCTTAAATATAATCCGTTATGTATTTCCCAATTGTGTGATGATGGTTTTAATGTCATGTTTGAAAATTATTCAAGTAATTTTTTTAATTCTAAATTTTATTTAGTATTTTCTGCTTTTAGAAATGAGAATATTTATGTTGTAGATCTGAATTCTCAAGATAATCAAAATGTTACTTGTTTAAATGCTTTTTATAAAGAGTCTTGGTTATGGAATAGGAGATTAGGACATTGAAATATACACTCACTTAGAAAACTGACTAGGAAGAACTTAGTTAGAGACTTACCCAAAGTTGAGTTTCCAAATGACAAAGTGTGTAATCCCTGTCAAAATGGAAAGCAACAGAAAATCTTATTCAAACCAAAGATAGATGTTTCAACTTATCAACCACTCGAGTTGGTTCAAATGGATATATTTGGACCATCTAGAGTTTCTATATTAAATGGTATGAACTATGTCTAAGTCTTAGTAGATGAATTTTCTAGATATACTTGGGTATACTTCTTAGCTCAGAAAAGTGAAGCTTGTTCTATTTTTTTAAATACTCCAATTCTAAAGAAAACTATAGTTGACTAAAGATTAAAACTCTAAGAAGTGATCATGGTCGTGAGTTTGAAAACCAAGGCTTTGAATCTTATTGCTCACACAATGGCTATAGTCATAAATTCTCTACTCCTTGGACACCTCATCTGAATGGTGTAGTAGAATGAAGAAATAGAACCCTGTAAGAAATTTCCAGAACTATGCTTAATGAATATGACCTTCCTATTTACATTTGGGTTGAAGCTGTGAATACATCTTGTTATATCATTAATAGAGTCTTAGTCAGACTGTTCTAAAAAAGACCCCTTATGAACTTTGGAACATTAGAAAACCTAATGTTAGTTACTTTAGAGTCATTGGCTGTAAAGTATTTATTCTCAATACAAAGGATAATCTGGAACAGTTTCCTTCTATGAGTGATGAAGGAATAATTTTAGGATATACTATAACTAGAAAATCCTATAGAGTTTTCAATAATAGAACCAAGTGTATGGAAGAATATGTTCACATCATGTTCGATGAAACTGATCCACATGAGCCTAAAACCTATCGTGAGAATCTTGAAGAAGATTTGAGTGTTATAGACCTTAATGACAAATCTAAAGAACTTGCTATAAAGACAACCAGTTATTGACTTATTCCAGAATCTGCTCTGAATGAATCCAAACCTATCGATGAACCTGAAATTTCTAGTCCTACCTTTACTAGATCAACTAGAATTCTAAAGAATCATCCTTTATATGTAGTTGTAGGAAATCTGGATAGAGGGACACAGACAAGAGCTTCTCTTAGAATTCTGGTGGAACATCAAGCCTTCTTGTCAGAGCTTGAACCTAAAAACATTGATGATTCTATTAATGATAAATTTTGGGTAATTTCTATGAAATAGGAACTAAATCAATTTGAATGAAATAAAGTTTGTAAATTTGTTGAAAGTTCTAAGGACACTTTCACCATAGGTACTAAATGGGTGTTTAGAAATAAAGTATATCAATCTAGAAACATAGTTAGAAACAAAGCTAGGCTAGTTGCACAAGGATATAGTCAAGAGCAAGGAATTGACAATGAGGAGACTTTTTCTCCTATAGCCAGATTAGAGGCCATTAGGATTTTACTTACTTATGCTGCTCATCTAAATTTCAAACTATATCAAATGGATGTCAAGAGTGCATTCTTAAATGGATATATTGCTGAGGATGTTTTTGTTGAACAACCACCAGGATTTTCAAACTCTCATTTTTCATATAATATTTTCAAATTATCAAAAGCTTTATATGGTTTAAAATAAGCTCCAAGAGGTTGGTATGATAGATTAAGTACTTTTCTAATTTCTAAAGGTTTTACAAAAGGTATATATGATCCTACTATTTTTATATAAAAAAAATTTAAATATTTTCGAGTTGTACAAATTTATGTAGATGATATTATTTTTGGATCTTCAAGAAATTCCCTATGTACTGATTTTTCTAAAATGATGAAAAATGAATTTGAAATGAGTTTAATGGGTGAACTAAAATTCTTTCATGGATTTAAAATCCTTAAAAATTATTATGGAATTTTTTTAACTCAATGTAAATATACTAGAGTCCTTTTAAAATGTTTTGGATTGGATAGCACAAAAAGTAGTGACACTCCCATGATTGCCACATGTAAGTTGGATCATGATGAAGATGGTAAATCAGTTGATCAATCCAATTATATTGGAATGATTGGATGTCTAATCTACTTGAATTTCAGTGTCTTGATATTATTTTTAGAGTGTGTATGTGTGTTCGTTTTCAAGAAAACCCAAAGGAGTCACATTTAAATGCTATAAATGGAATTTTTAAATACCTAAAGAATACTCCCAATTTAGGATTATTCTATCCAAAAAAACAATCATTTGAACTAGTTAGTTATTATGATGCTGATTTTTCTAGATGCAAGTTAGATAGAAAATGCACCTCTGGAACATGTCATCATTTAGGCAAGTCAATATTATCATGGTGTAGTAAAAACTAAATTATGTTACATTATCTACTGCAGAAGCTGAATACATAGCTGCTGGCAGTTGTTGTGTGCAAATTTTGTGGATGAAACACACATTACTAGACTATGGATATCAATTCAGACATGTCCCAATAAATTGTTACAACACAAGTGCTATTAACATTTCTTAAAATCCTGTTTCACATTATATGACAAAGCATATTGATGTAAGACATTACTTTTTGAGGGATCATTATCAAAAAGGTGATATCACTTTAGAATTCATTGGTACTGAATATCAACTTGCTGATATATTCACTAAACCATTAAATTCTAAAATATTAGACTACATCATACATGATCATTGTATGATTAATCATATGAAGATATCTTACTGGTCTTACTGGTTAATACTTTACTATTTTACCTTACGATTTCATGGTCACTATTTCTCAGTTACTATTTCATGCTTACAGTTTCACAGTTTAACACCTTGTACTCACGATCTATCACTTAACTGTCTCACCATGACAAAACAATTCACTCACTGTCTCATCGTGGCTGCACAGAATGGTCACTGTCTCACTATGACGACCACCAACTGTCTCACCGTGATGACTATTTTTCATCACACCATAATGCCTACTCACGGTCTCACCATGAAGATTATTTATACTCTTATTTTAACCTGTATCATGGTAATTTTTATTTCACCACTATTTTATTTCCTGCATTTCTTTTATGATGTTTGACATTCCCAAATGATAAAACATAAGGGTTTAATTCGATTCCTTACCCTAAATCTCTCATGAATCTTCTCATTATTGAAAACATTCTCCTCTCTCACCTAAACATTCAGTGGATGCCTAGGATGAAGTTTCCTTCTTCACCCTCATCTGAGAAGCACCGCTCTAAGAAACAGAAGAGAATACCGAGGAATGCACCTGAAGGACCCCTAAACCCAAACCTTGTTAACCGTACCATAGTTCTTGAAAAAGAGGATTGCCCTGAGTGGCTGCTGTCTAGTAAGTCATTAATTCTAAAAATCATAAGAGAACAAGGATGGTTTGAATGGTTCTCTAGAAATGATAAACTGATTTAGCTATGATTTGTATCTCAATTCTACCAATATGTGAAGTTTTATTATGATTTTGGAGAAAGATTTATGGTGACCAGCTGGATCAATGGTCAGAAGTGTTATTTCTCTTCGAGGCTGTGGGATGCATGCCTGAGTATTCCACATGAAGGAGTGTTTGATAATTACCAGAGATACCCTTCTCCAACAACTGACATCTTTGACCTATAAAATGCTTTAGAAATCCTAACAGGAAATGGCACCAAGCGAAAGGCCATAGCTGCTGAATTAGATGGGGAGACAAGACTGCTGTTCAAGTTTGTTCAAAACTTGATTAGTCCAAGAAAATGAGATTTTGTTGTGATGAAGTATCTGGATGTGTTCCTGATTCGCCTATTGAAGAATGTCCATAAGATAAATCATTGAAAATATGTTATTAACCATATCTGTGAGATGATTAAAGTCACTTCTAAATCCACCCCTTTGTTTTACTCAAGGATGATTTTAGCCCAGCTAGTATCCAAAGGAATGGTTGGACCGAATCAAGAAAATCAAGAGGAATTTGATTTATAATTATCCAATCCTATCATTAGAAGAATGGGGATTAGTTGGCACCCCTGGAAGAAGCAATGGGTTGATGATAATGATCAACCTTATAAGAAGTTTAATCCTGTTGATTATCGAAGAAGACCTAAGAACATAGTTGATCCTGGTTTGGAACTTGATGAAGTGAGTGAGTATTCAGAAGAGGAAGAAGAAGAAGAGGAAGTGTCAGCTGACGTACCACCTAGTGAAGAGGCTGAAATACCACAATAAGAAACATCTACTATTGAGAAAGAATGTACTGCTGTCCCTGCTGATGTTCCTGTTGAAGTAACTTCAAGATAGGAAGTTGTTGTTGGTTTGAGAGAAGAGGAAGTTCATGCTTCTAGTGAGGATGTCAATCTAGAAACTCATCCTATGGCTGCAAGAAAATTGGTTGTTCTTAATTTATAGAAGCAAGAAATTGTAGTGACAAATCCTATTGAAGAGGATCTCCCTGTTCAAAAAGAAGCAAGTCTGGAAGCACAACCAGTGGAATAATCGGTTCTTGAGTACATAACCTCTACTTAAGAGAGGATGGAAATTTCCTTTCATCTAACAAGGAAAGAGTTTTCTGAAGTGATTAAAGATGATCCCATGGATCATGACCCAATTCCTGAGCCTGAAGAATCTGAAATGGAAGCACATTTTGAGGGGGAGGAACCTCAAAACCCTAAGATTATAAGAGCTGGATCTGCTGATGCTTCTCAACCTACTGTGGCATATTCTGAGTACACTCAATATGAATTTCAAGGCTTTTATGATGTTAGTGAGTCAGAGTAGGTGACTACAACTAGTATAGATCTCTCTTCTTTGTTTCAACAGAAGTATGTAGCTCACCTACAACCAGAACCAGAGCCTCAACATGAATCAGAATCTGAGTCTGAAGATGACTCTGAATCGCAACCAGAATTTGCACCAGAACCTGTTCCACCACATTTACTTTCACTCTTACCAGAGCAAGACTCTTTTGTAACTAAGGATGATTTGAAAGTCTTTGGAGAGACTACCATGTCTGGTGTTGAGAAGATTTTATCCACTCAACCTCGTCCTGTGACATAGTTAAGTGAAGAAGATGCCTCAATTCTACTGGAAAACATTATTTTGCATATTCAACAAAGGATGATCCATGAGATTCAAGAAGTCAGGATTGAAAATATGTTTCTTAGTGATGATGTTGAAATTTTGAAAGGTTTGGTGGAAAACCTGCAATCAGAACTTTCATTAAGATCAGAGCTTTTGCCTGCTCCTGTTTCTGCCCCTCCACCTGTTGCTGCTTCTCCTGAACCAACTAATTCCACCCTTGCTAGAGATATTGTGTCTCAAGTTCATCCTTATCTGTAATCATTTGATGAGAATATTGTAACAAGACACAAAAAAATGCTGGAATGAATGAGAGATCTTGTAGAAAATCTGAATAAGCTCACAGATGAGTACACTGGATGTCTGCAGAAAGTTTTAAAATAGTTAAATGTTCTAACTGAAGCTGTCAATGCTTCTTCTCCCTCTAGTCAGACCTCCACACCTTCTTTGGATGCTTCTATGTTTAGATCCATAATCAAGGTAGAAATTCAGAATGTTTTCAGTGGTTTAGATCTGTCTCCTCTGGCTGAAGTTATAAAGAACAGTGATAGAGCACTTGATCTTGTTCAGATCCATTCTAACATAGCCAATGACGCTCAAAAGGAGATAACCAAGAAAATAGATTTTTATCTTACCCGGATTTTCTCCAAAATTTACATAAAAAATAACTTTATGTATCTTGTGGAAAACCTGAAAATCCCCCCTGTAACTCAAGATCATAAAGATCAAGTTTAGATGCCTACAGAGTTCACCAGACTGTTGGATAAATTCATAGAGAATAAGGACGATTTTGAAAAGGCTATGCAATATAGTTGAGAGATCATTACTGATTTCATCAATCTTTTGAAGTCGTATCTTCATGTGCAGATTACTGTTATTATTGCTCTAGCTGCTACACCCCTTAGACCTAGTCTACCTTCCCTTGCCTCAACTGCCATGTCAGTCATCCAAGCCCTTTCTCTGATCCAGCCAATCATTCTTGACAAACTACAGACTAGATCTTCTACTGCTCATACTTTGTCTCCTTCCGTTTTTGAAGGTATACACATACCCTCTATGTCTACCACATCTATGCCTTATTCTATATCAGCACTAGCACCAGCTACTGATAAAGACAAGGAAAAGGCCGCTTCATAAAGAGTCCAGGGACTATTTTATTTTTGATGGGATGTATTTTGTTTTTTAACATTTTTATTTCTCCTATATGGTTTATTCTGAACATTCTTTATGACAAATACAGTGTTTCCCTCATTTCTCTCAACTTTTTGATAATCCCAAAAGGGGGAGAAAACTGCAAGTATTAGTACTATAATGAGATATGTTGTTATCGAATCTATTATTCTCTAATTTTTTTATTCTAATATGCTAGTTTCTTTAATGTTGCATTTCATTTATATTTTGACTATACATGATTTTTGATAATCAAAATGGGTAGATTATTGGACTCCTCATGTATTAATCATGTTTTAATGATCACAAATCTTATTAATGTTAATTAATCTCAATCGTAATTGAACAACTTTCTAATGATCTCCAATCTCAATAATAACTACACATCATGTTTTAATGATAGAAAATCTTATTGATGTTAATTACTCTCATTATTAATTACAAATTCTTATGCACGATCACAAATCTAACTTATATTATCAAACCTTTATATTTATGATTCAACTTCTCTTACTCTTTAAAGATTACGCTTAATCAATATTCTGTATATTACTATTTAAGTCTAAATATAGATATTTTTCTACGTATATACACACCGTGATGGATGGCACAGTAAGATAGACTGTGTGCAAGACACAGTCACAGTCAGACAGACACTGTGAACCCGACACCGTGAAGGAAACACCGTGACCCAGACACCATGAAGAACACACCATGACCCAGACACCATGAAGGACACACCGTGACCCAGACACCATGAAGAACACACCATGATCCAGACTCCGTGAACGACACACCGTGACCCAGACACCGTGAAGGACACACCGTGACTCAGACTGTGTGAGCTAGATACCATGAACAACATACCGTGAAGCACATACCGTGAACCACATTCCGTGAAGACCATATCGTGATGAATACATCATTTATATAATCATTGTTACACCGCTTCTTAACTTTTTTCAATATTAATTAAATAATGATAATGGTCATATTTGATGTTTTTAATGCAATTAATGTTATTTAATGATAGTTGTTGGCATGTTAGGAAACTGTACCTCGTACCTATGGAATGTGAATCATTCCTACTCTAGAACTCATGGAATATAGAGGATATTGAGATGTAGTACACACACACGAGTGTGGCGGTACAATGAAGAGAACTTACATCTGCACGACAACTCAAGAAACTCAAGTGAACTGTGCTGAACTGGAAAAACATTGATTTCCATGAAGGAGAGATTACAAGACTTTCAAAGAACTATCATGAGTGCAATCCAACAGCATTGAGGAACACACGACTAATCAATAGATCATTCTCATGTGTGTTAAAAAAGCTGAACTACGACACTCTGTTTTTCAACAGAAAAACCAAAGAAGGACTCAGAAGATTTTCTGCTGAATCCAATGAGTCCAGATCTACACTTCAAATCACTAAAACTTTTCTAAACTCATTCACACTTTATTTAGCATTTCTTTTATTTACATTTCAAGCAGTGGGTGTACTCTGTATATCTTATTCACACACTGACTCCTGTTCTGAACTGAAGGATATCAAAATCCTCAAACCAAATTTATTTACACTTGTTTACCCATGACAGCTATGGAAGAGGTCATTGTGTGGCCTATTCTTTGTGTTGTTTCACACTAAGAACTATGGTAGAGGTCCCTGTGTGGCCTGGACAGTTTTGTAAACTGTTTTTAACCCCGATCTAGGGTCTGGATCAAATTTATATAAATTTGAGAGGACTAAGTCTCAGCTTGAGACTAAACCTCTTGTTATATCTTCTATGCATATTTAGTTTATGTTTAATGTATACTACATATATATTTTATATTCCCCTACTATTACTTTGAAATAAAAAACCATTTTAAAGTTACTTTGATAGTTAAATTAGAAAGTGTTCCCACTTATTGTAAATCAGTAGGTTAGTTTCCAAAGTTAGTTTAATATTGTGGTTAAATTAACTGAGACCTAATCAGTCTCTGAGAAGATAAGAGAACATATACAATATGTATTAATTCACTATAGTTTAACTTGTTTTATAAATTGAGGGATTTTAATAGAAAATATTTTAACAGAAATGTTAATTGGAACTCAATTCACCCCCCCCCCCCTCTTGAGTATCCACTCCGACCAATAATTAATACTGTAGATACTGGTTAGGGGCTATAAATAGCTCCAAAAAAATTAAGGGTTTTTTTATTTTTTTGTTATTTCTTGCCTTTACCATTTTAACATTAACTTGTTTCATTTTTTAACCTATACCATGGTAAATAATTTTTTTACCATGGTAATATTTTTAACAGGTAAAATGAAATTCACCTTATAACTTTGGTTTTACTTTCTTACTCAAAAAATGGAATCCATTTTACACAATTAAATTTATATAATTGGAAAAATTATATTCAATATTAATCTCGTAGGCATGACAAAAAAGTGAGTATTTAAGGTGAAAAGTTCAAAAGGTAGAAAATTTTTTGTATCCAATTTCAATGCGAAATTGATTACAAAAACCTAAAATGGAATTATTGGTGTATAATTTACCTAGTTATAATTTAAATATAGTTTCAAATACAGTTTATCTAAATAAAAAAATTAGAAGAAATATCATTTTCCAATTAAAATTTAGTATTCTGCATTATTAAAAAAAATGAACTTCTCCAAAAAAAAGACAAAAAAATCACCCTAAGATAATTTTGATATTTCACTTTAAAAAATGTAATTTATTTTTGAAAATTAAATTTTCAAAATATAGATTTTAAATAGGTGTGACATCAATTGGCGGAAAATTTAACTTTTAGAAAAATATAGCATTTATGATTAAAATATGATTTATTCAAATATTAAGCCCATAAAACATTTTTATGATTTTTTAAAAAAATTTAAAAAATATATAACATATAATTTTAATAAATATCCTTTACTAATCATGTTTTATTTAATATATTTGGATAAAATTTCATTATGGGAATAAAATATATTTTTAATAAAAACACATCCTTTATATTCAATGGGTATTTATTTTCATTTTTAATTCAATAGAATCTAATTAATTAATTTTATAATCATGCATAAATAATATTTCCATAATTTGGTTGATCTCATTCATTCCCACCATTCTTTTGGCTAGGTGATTAATATATCGTTTAAATTATAATATGCAATAATTTTTTTAAGCTAAATGTGGTGTATATTGTATAATATTGTGAACAATGTTTTATTTTAAAATCTTTGGGTGCTACACTTCATTTTTTGTGTTATTTCCTCATGGTACATCTATTCTAGAGAATAAATCCACTTGTAGAATGTGGTAATGAATTTAATTTCTAGGAAAACAGAAAACTTAATACTTTACATTTTTTTATTTTATCATTTACATATACTTATCCCCAAGGATTTTCAATAAATTTAATTCATCCTAATCTCAAAATATACCATAAAATTTTATAATACCATATATTGAGACCCAATCATCAAACAGACATTAATTCGTGATTTATAACATAATTTTTTTGCAATACAATTAAAGGATCTAGAGATCTTATATAATTTTATGATTAAATACAAAAATGCATCATATTAAATGAAAAACAACTTATTTATTTAAAACTCCACGTAGTTATCCTAACTCTAATAGATATTCTAAAATTGTATAGGATGCTAGGTGGAAAATACATAAAGATAAGGGGGATCTGGAAATCCCAATAAGGCAATAAAAATTTCATTACAAATAACGTGGGAGTTAAGATTTATAAAATGATATCATTGAGTGAATGATCATATACATAAATCATGCAATAACGAAGTGAAATCATAAGATCATCGAATCATAAGAATATGGAAACAACATAATGCAGGATATTATAATCATTTCTTCATGGCTAGCCATCAAGAAAACATAATAGTGTCTAACAAAAATCATAATCATTATATGATCCGAATAACCACCACCATAACATAGTGTGCATAGACAAGATACCCATGCACCATAAAGGGTATCTGAGGATACAATAACATTACCGAATGAATTGGAAAGCTATAATGGACCCAATCATAACATCCTAATATGTAAATGCATTTGTGTGACATGATAAGAGTATATTCTATGCATAAATCATAAGCATGATATAACCAGAAATAAGAAACTAGGATTCAGAACTATATAACTATAGATAAGTGGAGGCAATATTTAATATATTCAAAATAAATGGAGGAAATAAATTATTTCATAATATCATTTAGAAAAGTATTTTTTTTTAAATATAGGTCCATTAAAGGAACAATTCATGAGAATATGGAATGGTAAGAATGAAAATTTACCACTTTGTTGATGTTTTTTGAACATAGGAATGTATATTTATAGAAATATTGATGGAATTCAAAACTATAATTTTACTAAAATGGTTTTCATAAAATAATGAAGGAATGATTAAAATATACATGATATGAAAACTTTTTCTCAGAAGATACCTGAAAAAATTAGGCATAGGTAAGTTCAATTAAATTGAATTCACTTCAATGAGATATTTTTATAGGGATATAAAAAATCAATTATACCCAAAAAATAAATGTAAATTAAATTTAGAATATATATAGAAAGGCAAAAAAATAATAATTATGTAATATGTTCCTAAGAATAAGAATAAAAAATTAAAAAAAGAGAATTCCTTACGAAAAGGTAACATGGATGGTTCATATGATTCCATATTAATGTTTTAAAACACATTTTTTGAAATCTTAAATTATTAAAATAATATTATAAAAGTTTATTTTAATAATATTTGATAGTAAATTTGATTTACACATGAGATATAACTTAATCAGTTTAACAATTTCAAAGAATAACATTTATAAGAAGGGAAATTATGAAAAAGGTAGGGAAACCATCATTTAAGAGGATTAGAATTATTCATAACATTACTTCAATTTAAATAAATATTAAAACTCTTCAATTAGGTTTAGTTGAATCTTAATTAATATCCAAATATAAAAATAGGGTATACCATATGAAATGAATAGAGAATATCAAAGAAAAACATTATAACCCATGAAAGAGGATCGGGATTTGAAAGATACTTATATTTTATAGAAGATATGAACCATAGACCATAATAAAGAAGCCAATAGTTTAAAGTGTACTTTATTATTTAATTAATAATTTATTTTATTAAAAATAAATGTGGTTTTTAGTTACACAATTCCAATGAATATTGGTTCATAATATCAACTCATTTATAAATGAAGGATAATTTAGATGGAAACCCTTTAGTCTTGTGAAAAATCATAATAGAAACCTATTTAATGAGAGATATCTTGAATTTTATGTTGAAATAACATCAATTTATATATTCATTGTATTATATATCCAATTTATATTATAAATACAATTATAATAAAATTGGGTGGAAAAAATAAATTGCGTCTCCAAGAAGAAATTTTGAGATGAAACACTTATCTTGTTTCTGAATGTGCATTGAAAATGAAACTTCCTTCATGAATTATGAAATTAATATTATTAAAAACCATCCTAGGAACCTTATCCTTATATATATATAAGATCTATTAATCTTCATGTGTCACAAATTGTTTACAAGGTTTTCACTTAAGTCATTTAGTTTATTTACATCAGTTAGTTTCTCATAATCCTTCATGGTATGTTAACAAAGGTAAATTTATTGTAAAATAGTTTAATAATATCCATAAATTTTCATTATTATGTCTTTCAATATTCTATTAGAAAATAATTTATATTGATAAATAATATTTCCGTGAATGCACTCAAATTAGAATACAGTTTTTTATATTTTCATTTTAGATGTCAAATTTATAATATCAATTTATTGTTAATATCACTTACATGTATTTGTTAGTTTATCCAAATTATATTTTATGGAAAATGATATTAAAACATCATCATGTGGAGGTAGTTTTCCACACGTACACACAAATGAAAATATTTTTTCTTCATAATATAAATAACGTAGTGAATAAAATCTCTCATAATTTATGTGTCGTTAATATGGTATAAATATCATATTTCAAAACTATGTAATAATTTTAACTATACTTTAATGGAACTGATGAAAAACATAACATGTCATTCTTGGAGGTGATGGTACACACATATGTTTGACAACATCTTCATTTTTCAAAACAACTTAGAGGATGGTATAGAATGTGTGTTTCATTGTATAAAAAACATAATAAAATATTAACAATATTGGTGTTATTAATATAACATGGATAAAATTGTTTTTGGGTAGTATAGGTACAAAATAAACAAGAAGGTGTAGTTAAAAATGTTACCTTGGTCTCTGGATTTTCTCCCTTGGTGACCACATTATGAAAACATAGATTTTACTTTAGTGTAATATTAATTATTTTAGGAAGTGGGTAAAGGCATTAAGAGAGACTAAGGAAGAGTTTGGGTTGGTTCTAGGGTCCTTTTTATGTGTTTAGAGGTGGTGGATCCTTTTATAATTGTAGATAAGATCATTTTTAAAAAAATATAACTTTAATATAAACAGTGCACATGTTAATGAGGACATGTGAATCCTAATTATACAATAATTGATTGTGGGATGGTTTATGGTCAATAAAATATCAATAAAAAATTTCAACACAAGTTTTAAATAAGTATTATATCATTTACTCCTAAATTTTGTCTACTTTAACCATTTTTTCTTTTTAACGAGGTAACTAACATTTTAATTAAGTCATTTAATTATAAGGGTAAAAAATAAAATTTTACTTAGTATATAATTTTGAAATACTGATTATAAATATGAAATCTAATTTATTAAATAATTTTTTTATAATAATAATAATTTTAATATTAGTAAATTTAATGGGTAAAACATGTTTTTTAGAAAGAGGAATATTTTTAAGAATATGATTTATAGTTAGTATAAAATTTTATATTTTATAGGTTCTATTGAATTTTTAATTTTTATTCTAGTTACGTTATGACTAAAAAACTTAATTTAAAAAACATAATTCTATAATTTATAAATTTTATTAAAATAAAATGTTGAAAACCAGTTCTCGAAAAAAAATTTCATTTTTTTGAAATGTTATGCATGAGATTTATATATAAAAATTGTAATTTAAAATAAATAATTTAAATTTATAAAATATATTTTTTAAAAAAAATGGGTTTTAAAATATTTTTATTGAATTATTATATAATATTGTCATAGAAATGACATTATTAGTAACATCAATATTTTTCACTATTTATCTACATTTCCATTATTTTAGAAAAATATAAATAAATTATCATAATTTAATTTTGTCATTATAAATAGAAAATTAATTTAATTTTAAAAAACTATTAAATTGATAAATTTATATTTTTAAAAAAATTTATATATAAAGTAATCCATATTTTATTAAAAAAATTTAGTTTTTAAACATTATGTGTTGTTAATATTATTTCATATCAATATTTAATTTAAAATTTGTTAAGATATTAACTAATATATAATAAAATTTGAATTTTTTTAAATTTAATATATGTGGATAAAATATATAAGTCTTTGAAAAAATATCATTGAAAAACATACGACTTTTATGTTATTCACGCTATAAAAATTATAATTATTATTTAATTTTTTATTTTCTATAATTTAATCTACTACTCCATTGACATTAAAATCCTTATTAAAATTTTATACATACATAATATCATATTTTAAAAATAATATTAATATTCTTATATAATGTGTAAATATATTTATAATATTTTAATATTATTATTTAATTTCATTGTGTGTTATATGAATGTAAATTTACGACATAATAGAACAGAACTACTGTAAGCCTATTAGACGTATGATGAAATATTATATTTTCAATCGCCATATTTACACCAACCATATTTAAAACAACAATATTTTTAACGCCAATATTTGAAAAATCTAATTTTCCTTCTAATATTTATAAACATACAGAATAATGTGTCCATTCCACCCTCCCTTCACATGAAATAGTTCTTATTTCATATTTTAGATTTTTTATAATAATTTATCCTCTCTTAAATATATTCTTCATCAATGGTTTTGTTTTTATATTAGTGATTCTCTTTGATGAAGAAATTCTAGATGATTACATAGTCATCAATATTTTATTCATTTCTCGTAATTTCCCCAATTTATTTATGCACTATTAATGGATTTATTTTATCTAAGGTGATTTATAATCAATGGTCTGGCATACATATATTTATATTAAATTGATGTAATGTTCAACTTATGAATGAATAAAATATTGTTTGTTTAATTGATATATCATATGACATATTTCCTTATCAATTTCTATACCGTTAAATATTGAAACCCAATCTGTAATCACATATTATTTTATAATTTTTAATATTTTTTTCCAATAAATACAAATAGAGGATGAAGAGGTATATATTTTTTAGGATACTATTTATAAATATACACCATATTAAACATAAATGTTCA
Organism: Viscum album; assembly: GCA_963277665.1. NCBI lineage: Eukaryota > Viridiplantae > Streptophyta > Magnoliopsida > Santalales > Viscaceae > Viscum > Viscum album. The sequence continues at coordinate 50,933,862 of OY728138.1, read as the reverse complement.
CTTTATTTAAAACTCTACATATTGATCCCAACAACCATATATATTCTAAAACAACATTGGAATTTCTAGGGAAAATATATAAAAAAATTAGGTCAGCTAAAAATCCGTATAATGGAATAATCATGGAAATAAATCATAACATTAGATTAAAAAATAATAAAAATATATTATAAATATTATGATTAGCATAATGTAGAACAGTAATATGGTAATGATTCATAAAAATTAGGAATATGTAACAGAAATAGAAAACATGAAAGAAAGAACATACGTCAAGTGTCACTCCCAAGACCATCGTAATAAAGAGGAAAATGTCCCATGGTGGATTAGGTTCAATCCTTAACCCCTAACATAACATGTCTTGAGATATAAATATTTACCCATGGAATTTAAAGGATATATTAATTTTTTTCCACAAATAATATAAATTAAAAACATATATATGCATGAAACGTGAAGAAAAATTTAACAAAAATAAATCACAATAATGTTCAAACCTATGATAAGGAATTGGATATCATAATTCTGATTAAATGAATTAGTGATGGATAACTCATATGGATTCTCAAGAGAATAATTAATTAAATATTTTTATGTTCATTTTTGAAAACTAAATGTACTTCTTTTTTATTTAGTCCCAATATAGAGGATTAATGATAATGATATTGGATAATAAAGAATAAAAATTTATGACCTCGGTGAAACTTTATGAAATAATTTAAGATTGTTTTTAAATAATGAAAGAAAATATTTTTTATAAAATAAAAATCAATAAAAATTGGTTCTTCATAAAATAATTTAGGAATTTATTAGCTATTATTGGTTTAAAAATATTTCATAGAGCGATTCTTAAAATGTGAAGTGAAATATGATTGTTTTCATAAATACGTTTTACTAAAAATTTGAATTTCGAAGTGACCTAAATACATGTAAAACCACAATAGTGAGATGGATATAAAACTACGTATATATTAAATATAAATAGGTCAAAAAATAAGAATTTAAGTAGATTGTTTTATTATAAAATGAAGAAAAATAAAGTGAATGTTTAACTAATATGTCACAGAATAGTTTTAGAATATATCTTACCTCTGGTTTCAGATTCATTGGACACACAAAATAATCATTATGAATAACCAAATTATATTTAATAAGTTTTTAATTAGTAAAATTATTCCTATTTATTTAGTTTTCTATATTTGGGATGCCATCATATTTTATTTAGTTATAACACGGTTTTAATACCTATGTTATTTACTTGAGGTTGTTCAGGTCATTTTTCAATGATCCTTTATGTTTGATTACAATGGTAGAAATTTTTTTAAAATAGTTTCATAATATCCATAATATTAATAGTGATATTTATATAATTTTTATATATTAAATATATTTTTAAATCCATCCATGATGGGTGGTTATGAAAAATTAAAATCATTTCTCATGGTAGTTGTAGTTCACATGAACGCACGATAAATGCTCTCTTTTATCAAGGAATTGGATGGATAAAATGTAAATGATAATATTTATATTTCAAAATAATATTTATAATATATATATATATTTATCATATTTATTAATCAATTACATCGTTTTTATTGTTGATGACTTGTAGTTATGGGAAATTGAAGACATCGATGTGTGGAGGCTAATGTTTGTGAAATACACAAACGGCGCTTCTTTTCATAATGGATAGAGAGGAATAAATAACATTTTAAATATAATATCATATCTATAAAATAATTATACTCATTTTATTATATTTTTATGTATATAACATATTTGGAAGAAATTGAATAAAGGGAAAAAGTTACAAAGATGGAAACAGTTACATTGGAGACTTGATCTACCAATCAATATTTCCTTCAAAGTGAAGGCCTTAATAAGACTCTTAGAGACTAGGGTCTTAATTATGATAAATTTAACTATAAGAGATGTGTTTTATTTATATATTTAATTGAAATTAATATATAAAGTGTATCATTCGTGGTGATTAAGAAAACTCCTATAATAAGTAGAGAAAAATGTACTTTTGCGAATATCCATTACACTTCCACAATATTCATACAATATTCCCCAGTCAATGCCTCCAAAATTTTATAATAATATATTCTTGTTTGATATTTAATAAATAAATATTATCCCAATACATTCCATACATGTTTGAACATGTTTCTAGTCTTTCACCATAGGTTTTTACAATATATTTTTTTTACATATATAACTAGTTTTTTAACTATGTAATTTTTATTTAATATTTAAATATATTGCTTCCAATAATACATTTTTTTAAATAAAATAGATTAATAATTTAATATAAATAAATTTATTAATATTATAAAATAATCTATTAAATTATAATATATAACATTTAAAAATCATTTTCTATAAAAAATGAATTTTAACCATTATGTGTTCTTTAATATTATTTTGTTTTGATTTCAGATTGAAATACTATTATTGTTTTTATTTATAGGCTTAAAATAATACTATATTCAAATGTTAAATTAAATAAATTTAATTTATTAAAAATATATAACCCATATTAATTAAATTTTATTGTAAATAAAACTTTTTTATTTTTATCACTATAATTAACATCAATTTTACTAATATTATCTTTATGAGTAAAAAGATAAAATGATATTATTAGATAATATTTAAAATGTTAACTGAAATAGGATATAAATTTTTTATATTTAATTTCCAAAAGGGATAAAGCCTTATTTTTTTTATAATAACTGGAAAATTGTTTTTTGTATGAAATATATATTGTGTTTTTTAAATGTTAAACATGTAATTTAAAAATTCAACATGGTTTTTTTGAATGATTTATATTAGTAATTAAATATAAATTTATTATGTTAGAAGGCATTTTTAGACTTTAATTTCGTTAAAGTATAACAAAATGAATAATTTTTTAGAAAAATTGATGATTTTACTATTAAATTAAAAACAATTGATTTATACATAACACAAATATCATTTTAACATAATATTAAAATAATAAATAAAAAATTTAGAATTAATTTAACATTGAAATCGGACATAAACAATTGTCAATCTTTTGATATAAATTGTTTCTTAGAAACACGCCATTTTTTGTAGCAGCGGGAATTAATTATAAAATTAATTAATGCAACTTATATGTTTGGAATTTCGTAAAATAGACATCATTTTTGAATTCGGAATATCAATTATAGCTTAGGGTGAAATTTTGGCTTTGTTCTGAAAAACTTCAATTTTTGATGAATAGTGAAACCACTAAGTGGTAGTTAAATAACTGATTTTTCGTTTAAATGAAATATTACCACTTCTGTGATTTGATTTTCAAAAATCTGACATACATGGTTGTAATTAAGAAGTAAAATGTGGTTCAATGAGATTAAAATAATTTTTTGGTGAATAGTAACTTTTAAGTTCTTAATCGCGATTAGAGGTAATTAGTGTAGTTTAAGGTAAAAACAATGTTTTAATAATATGATATGAGCTTGACACTTGTCCTACTCCTATTGGATGAGTCATGGTCGACCTAGACAACCCATGGGTCAACTTGGGGACCCCATGGAGCCACTTTAGTTGGAAAATGACATTAATATATATTTATTTAATGTTAAAATTAAATTGACACAAACATGAGTTATTTTACTAAAACAGTTTTTAAGTGGGGTTACACAAGTCCACATTTTTACTATAAATATTCATTAGAAAGCTAAAATGATTTCCTACATCATAGTATTTTTTTTTATAATTTTTAGACATTAAATAAATTAAATTATTTATGACATCATTATGATGTAGTGATAACCTCATTATTTAACGATTTAGATAAAATGAGAAGATAATGCAAAATCCAAGGCTTACACTTCTCCAAAGCCTATTGGATGAGGATATTTCGAACCCTTATCACCTTATCCACGAATTATATAAGTGTGGGACCTTTAGAACCCGAAAATCATTGTGTAATAATGTAACATTTCAATCATTCCAAAAGAGCCCCTCCTCTCCACTTATAAAAGGCCCCCACCTCTCCCACCTTATTCACACATTCAAGCCATTTGGCTCGGACAAACTCTGCCCAAATACTCTCCCAACTTCCCCCTCTTACTCCTAGAAGCCTCACTTTGTGCAGAACTCTTCTCAAGGAAGCCTTTGGCTCAAATCAAAAAGAGTTACCCGATTTTGAGGTAATGTCTTCTCTAATGTTGTTTTGTTTTATTTTTCTTCTCCAACCCCCTAAACTATTTTTATTCATTTCTTTTGTAACAAAACAGGTATCCTCAATATACCAGGATGTTTTTATAGGAAGTATTCGAGCTACACTTACACACACCTACATCTAATTGTTAAAGAACATACGGTTTCTGTGGATGGCGAATTTCTGCCTCACGAAACGATGATTGTTCAACACACATATAACACCTTCAAAGGTGGCCATTAAGATGTCACTATATTTATATATGATATATAATGTGTTTATTGTTTACTTATTCTTATGTATTTCTCATTTATGGAATACTTTATGATTTCCATTATGGGTAAAACGCGATAATTTCATTTTAGGAAGTGCGGACTACCGCCCCCTCAAAGTGATTTGAATCGTTAATGCCATATGTGGGATGTATAAAGGATGGAGTAAATGGTATTATACACTATATTATACTTTAATTATATTATAAATTTATATCATTATGATTCCGTTCCATTAAATACGAAATAGAAATGAAAGTAGCGTTCATGCGTACGTACGACTTACCGCCTCCATGAACGGTGCATTTCATTTCTTACCTCTAAATGTTACGCGACATTATGAATGAATGTATATACTGGATATATATCATATATTTGATATCTACATCATGAATATAATTCTGGATATAATGTATATTTCTCCACATGAACAACTTGAAATTATAGGAAGTTTATTTTTGACTCAAGTACCAATGATCGACAAAACGACTGTTATTAACTTAAATAATGTTCATAACATGGTAATAAGGGATAAAAAAGTAATAATGAACATGAAAAAGGTTCTTAAGTAAATAGGAATTAACTCTATTTTATTATTCCGGAGGTTAAAGAACGGTCGAGTCAGGACAGGACGCAAGGTAAGGGAATTTCTTAACCATATTTTCATTCTTTGGGTTAATCTCCTACTTTCAAATTATGTCATGATATTATTATGTCCTATATTATATTTGTACATTATTTATGTGTAATTATAGTGAATACACATTATAGATGTACTCTATTTAAAAAATGATCTTTTTATGGACTTCGTCTCAATCCCCTTTCATTGAGGCGTATTTGGTTTTATACAAAACTTTCTTTTATATGGTGTATAAACCCATTTGACATTGACGTTTATTCAAAAGGAATCTTTTTTATATGAAGCGTTTTACTAAACGACAAAAAGGGAATGTTTTTCTTTCCGTACTTATGCGGCGACAACGACTTCTCCGCCGCTGTGACCATTATTTGAGTTTCGGCTTCCTCTACAAGCCATCATTTTTTTAATGAAAAATAAATACAAAGTTTTAACATTCTGTTATTTTGGTTTTGAAAATTGTTTTGAAAACGTTTTTTGTATTGATATCTTGTGATTGAAATGTGGAAGTGTTATGTTTACTTTATGCATGTTTTATGTGATACGATTATGTTATGGTTTATGATATGTTTAAACCTATTCATATGAGGAATTCATTGGACTTAATAAGTGACGGGTGGAGCCCTCTATAGCTCCTCGATGCATCGGCAGGTCTCATGAGACAAACTAGTGTCTTGGCACGAGGCCTTGACAAAATCTTATTTGTGGTCTTGGCACGAGGCCTTGGCTACGTGGTTATGATAGTCTAGCATTATGCATTCCATCATTATGAAAGTGGTTATTGATATTGCACGTGATTATTCGACCAGTAGAATATCAATGTGAAGAAGTGAATGGCATTATCTCATTTTACTTTTTCCATATTATGTTGAAGTTCAAGTTTAAAAGGCTTTTGTTTTAGTTATACATTGCCTTAAATGTTAATGTTTATTTATGAAAGCTTCTGCTATATTGTTAACCTTACTGAGCATCCGAGCTCACCCCTTTCAATGATTTAATATTTTCCAGGATCTGAAGAAGTATTTTATGAATGGCTTGTAGGGATAGTCAGAAGAGGATACGAGTGTGGACTATGAAGACTTTGTTATTAGTTTTTCACTTTATTATGTAATGTAAGACTTATGAATGTATCTAGTGTTTCCAAGGCTACTAAACTAATCGGTCTTTCAAGTCTTGATCTTTGTGATCATGCCAATGTTACGAAGTAATGCACCGACTCTGGGTAGCTGGGGTCGGGGCGTTACAGTTGGCAGAACTATTCTCAAGGAAGCCTTTGGCTCAAATCAAAAAGAGTTACCCGATTTTGAGGTAATGTCTTCTCTAATGTTGTTTTGTTTTATTTTTCATCTCCAACCCACTAAACTCTTTTTATTCATTACTTTTGTAACAACACCAGTATCCTCAATATACTAGGATGTTGTTATAATAAGGATTCGAGCTACACATACACACACCTACATCTAATGGTTAAAGAACATACGGTTTCTGTGGATGGCGAATTTCTGCCTCATGAAACGATGATTGTTCAACACTCATATAACACCTTCAAAGGTGGCCATTAAGATGTCACTATTTTTATATATGATATATAATATGTTTATGTTTTACTTATGCTTCTGTATTTCTCATTTATGGCATACTTTATGATTTCCATTATGGGTAAAACGCGATAATTTCATTTTAGGAAGTGCGGACTACCGCCCCCTCAATGTGATTTGATTCGTTAATGCCATATGTGGGATGTATAAAGGATGGAGTAAATGGTATTATACACTATATTATACTGGAATTATATTATACATTTATATCATTATGATTTCGTTCCATTAAATATGAAATTGAAATGAAAGTAGCGTTCATGCGTACGTACGGCTTACCGTCTCCATGAACGGTGCATTTCATTTCTTACCTCTATATGTTATGTAATATTATAAATGAATGTATATACTTGATATATAAGGTATATATGACATCTAAATCATGAATATAATTCTGAAGATAATGGATATTCTACCACATAAACAACTTGTAATTATAAGAAGTTTATTTTTGACTCAAGTACCAAAGATCGACAAAACGACCGTTATTAACTTAAATAATTAAATAATGTTCATAACATGGTAATAAGGGATATAAAAGGAATAATGAACATGAAAAAGGTTCTTAAGTAAATAGAAATTAACTCTAGTTTATTATTCAGGAGGTTAAAGAACGGTCGAGTCAGGACAAGACGCAAGGTAAGGGAATTTCATAACCCATCTTCCATTCTTTGGGTTAATCTCCTACATTCAAATTATGTCATGATATTATTATGTTGTATATTGTATTTATACTTTCTTTATGTGTACATATAGTGAATACACATAATATATATATTTTATTTAAAAATGATCTTTTTAAGGGACTTCGTCTCAATCTCCATTCATTAAGGCATATTTTGTTTTATACACAAATTTCTTTTATAAAGTGTATAAACCCCTTTGAATTTTACGTTTATTCAAAAGGAATCTTTTTTATATGAAGCATTATACTAAACGACAAAAAGGGAATGTTTTTATTTCCGTACTTATGCGGCGACAACGACTTCTCCGCCGCCGTGACCATTATTTGAGTTTCGGCTTCCTCTACAAGCCATCACTATTTTTAATGAAAAATAAATACAAAGTTTTAACTTTCTTTTTTTTGGTTTTGAAAATGGTTTTGAAAACGTTTTTTGTATAGATATCTTGTGATTGAAATGTGGAAATGTTATGTTTACTTTATGCATGTTTTATGTGATACGATTATGTTATGGTTTATGATATGTTTAAACCTATTCATATGAGGAATGCATTGGACTTAATAAGTGACGGGTGGAGCCCGCTATAGCTCCTCGATGCATCGGCAGGTCTCATGAGACAAACTAGTGTTTTGTCACGAGGCCTTGACAAAATCTTATTTGTGGTCTTGGCACGAGGCCTTGGCTACGTGGTTATGATAGTCTGGCATTATGCATTCTATCATTATGAATGTGGTTATTGATATTGCATGTTATTATTCGACCAGTAGAATATCCATGTGAAGAAGTGAATGGCATTATCTCATTTTACTTTTTCCATATTATGTTGAAGTTCAAGTTTAAAAGGCTTTTGTTTTAGTTATACATTGCCTTAAATGTTAATGTTTATTTATGAAAGCTTCTGCTATATTGTTAACCTTACTGAGCATCTGAGCTCACCCCTTTCAATGATTTAATATTTTCCAGGATGTGAAGAAGTATTTTATGAATGACCTGCAGGGATAGTCAGAAGAGGATATGAGTGTGGACTATGGAGACTTTTTTATTGTATTTTTTCACTTGATGATGTAATGTAACGTCTACGAATGTATCTAGTGTTTCCAAGGCTACTAAACTAATCGGTCTTTCAAGACATGATCTTTTGTGATCATGCCAATGTTACGAAGTAATGCACTGACTCTGGGTAGCTGGGGTCAGGGCGTTACAGTTGTCGCGTAACATTTAGAGGTAAGAAATGAAATGCACCGTTCATGGAGACGGTAAGCCGTACGTACGCATGAACGCTTCTTTCATTTCTATTTCATATTTAATGGAACGGAATCATAATGATATAAATTTATAATATAATTAAAGTATAATATAGTGTATAATACCATTTCATCCATCCTTTATACATCCCACATGTGGCATTAACGATTCAAATCACTTTGAGGGGGCGGTAGTCCGCACTTCCTAAAATGAAATTAACGCGTTTTACCCATAATGGAAATCATAAAGTATGCCATAAATGAAAAATAAAAAAGCATAAGTAAAACATAAACACATTATATATCCTATATAAATATAGTGACATCTTAATGGCCACCTTTGAAGGTGTTATATGTGTGTTCAACAATCATCGTTTCGTGAGGCAGAAATTCGCCATCCACAGAAACCGTATGTTCTTTAACCATTAGATGTAGGTGTGTGTAAGTGTAGCTATAATAATTCTTATAAGAACATCCTAGTATATTGAGGATACTTGTGTTGTTACAAAAGAAATTAATAAAAAGAGTTCAGGGGGTTGGAGAAGAAAAATAAAACAAAACAACATTAGAGAAGACATTACCTCAAAATCGGGAAACTCTTTTTGATTTGAGCCAAAGGATTCCTTGAGAAGATTTCTGCCCAAAGTGAGGCTTCTAGGAGTAATAGGGGGAAGTTGGGAGAGTATTTGGGCATAGTTTGGCCGAGCCAAATGGCTTGAATGTGTAAATGAGGTGGGAGAGGCGGGGGCCTTTTATAAGAGGAGAGGAGGGGCTCTTTTGGAAAGATTGAAATGTTACATTATTATACAATGCTTTTCGGATCCTAAAGGTCAAACACTTATATAATTCGTGGCTAAGGTGATAAGGGTTCGAAATATCATAATTCAATAGGCTTTGGACAAGTGTAAGCCTTGGATTTTTCATTATCTTCTCATTTTATTTAAATCGTTAAATAATGATGTCATCGCTGCATCATAATGATGTCATAAATAATCACAAAAGATCAAGTCTCGAAAGACCGATTAGTTTAGTAGCCTTGGAAACACTTGATACATTCATAAATCTTACATTACATCATAAAGTGAAAAACTAATAACAAAGTCTTCATAGTCCACACTCATATCCTCTTCTGACTATCCCTGCAGGTCATTCATAAAATACTTCTTCACATCCTGGAAAATATTAAAACATTGTAAGGGGTGAGCTCAGATGCTCAGTAAGGGTAACAATATTGCGGAAGCTTTCATATATAAACATTAACATTTAAGGCAATGTATAACTAAAACAAAAGACTTTTTAAACTTGAACTTCAGCATAATATGGCAAAAATAAAATTAAATAATTCCATTTACTTACTCACATGGATATTCTACTAGTCGAATAATCACATGCAATATCAATAACCACTTTCATAATGAGGGAATGTATAATGCTAGAAATTCTGAAACATTTTTTCATGGCCTTGGCCAAGACGTCTAAAATGATTAAGGCCTCTGCCAAAACCATAAATCAAATTGGGAAAGGGCCTCGGCCAATTCCACGTCTAGTTGTCTCATGAGACCTACCGATGCATCGAGGAGCAATAGCGGGCTCCACCCGTCACTTATTAAGTCCAATAGATTCCTTATATGAATAGGTTTAAACATATCATAAACCATAACATAAAAACGCTTTCAAAACCATTTTCAATTCCAAAATAAAAGAAAGTTAAAACTTTGTATTTATTTTTCATAAAAAAAATGATGGCTTGTAGAGGAAGCTGAAACTCAAATAATGGTCACGGCGGCGGAGAAGTCGTTGTCACCGCATAAGTACGGAAAGAAAAACATTCCCTTTTGTCGTTTAGTAAAAGGCTTCGTATAAAAAAGATTCCTTTTGAATAAACGTAAAAGTCAAATGGGTTTATACACTGTATAAAAGAAAGTTGTGTATAAAACCAAATATGCCTCAATGAAAGGGGATTGAGACGAAGTCCTTAAAAAGATCTTTTTTTTAAATAAATTACATCTATAATGTGTATTCACTATAATTACACATAAATAATGTAAAAATACAAGATAGGACATAATAATATCATGACATAATTTGAAAGTATGAGAATAACCCAAAGAATAGAAATTGGGTTAAGAATTTCCCTTACAAATATAATTTTTTAAATAAAATAGATCTATTATGTTTATTTACAATAATTACACATAAATAAAGTACAAATACAAGACATCACAAAATAATATCATGACATAATTTGAAAATAGTAGATTAACCCAAAGAATGGAAATTGGGTTAAGAAATTCCCTTACCTCGTGTCTGACTTGACTCAACCGTTCATTAACCTCCTGAATAATAAACTAGAGTTATTATATACCTTATTAAGAACCATTTTTAATTTCATTATCCTTTTTATATCACTTATTATAATGTTGTGATCATTATGTAATTATTTAAGTTAACAACGGTCGTTTTGTCGATCTTTGGTACTTGAGTCAAAAATAAACTTCCTATAATTTCAAGTTGTTCATGTGGTGAAATATCCATTATATCCAAAATTATATTCATGATGTATATATCGTATATATGATATATATCCAGTATATACATTCATTCATAATGTCACGTAACATTTAGAGGTAAGAAATGAAATGCACCGTTCATGGAGACGGTAAGCCGTACGTACGCATGAACGCTAATTTCATTTCTATTTCATATTTAATGGAACAGAATCAAAATGATATAAATTTATAATATAATTACAGTATAATATATTGTATAATACCATTTAATCCATCATTTATACATCCCACATATGTCATTAATGATTAAAATCACTTTGAGGGGGTGGTAGTCCGCACTTCCTAAAATGAAATTATCGTGTTTTACCCATAATGGAAATCATAAAGTATGACATAAATGAAAAATACAGAAGCATAAGTAAAACATAAACACATTATATATCATATATAAATATAGTGACATCTTAATGGCCACCTTTGAAGGTGTTATATGTGTGTTGAACAATCATCGTTTCGTGAGGCAGAAATTCGCCATCCACAGAAACCGTATGTTCTTTAACCATAGATGTTGGTGTGTGTAAGTGTATCTATAATAATTCTTATAAAAAAATCCTAGTATATTGATGATACTTTTGTTGTTACAAAAGAAATGAATAAAAAGAGTATAGGGGGTTGGAGAAGAAAAATAAAACAAAACAATATTTGAGAAGACATTACCTCAAAATCGGGTAACTCTTTTTGATTTGAGCCAAAGGATTCCTTGAGATAAGTTCTGCCCAAATTGAGGCTTCTAGGAGTAATAGGGGGAAGTTGGGAGAGTATTTGGGCATAGGTTGGCCGAGAAAAATGGCTTTATGGTGTGAATAAGGTGGGAGAGGTGGGGGCCTTTTATAAGTGGAGAGGAGGGGCTCTTTTTGAAAGATTGAAATGTTACATTATTACACAATGCTTTTCGGATTATAAAGGTCCGACACTTATATAATTCGTGGATAAGGTGATAAGGGTTCGAAATCTACCCATCCAATAGTCTTTTGACAAGTGTAAGCCTTGTATTTTACATTATCTTTTCATTTTATTAAAATCGTTAAATAATGAGGTCATCGCTGCATCATAATGATTTCATAAATAATTTAATTTATTTATTGTCTAAAAATTATAAAAAAAATACTATGATGTAGGAAATCTTTTTATCTTTCTAATGAATATTTATAGTCAAAAGTTGGACTTGTGTAACCCCACATAAAAACTGGTTTAGTAAAACAACTCATGTTTGTGTCAATTTAATTTTAACATTAAATAAATATATATTAATGTCATTTTCCAACCAAAGTGGCTCCATGGGGTCCCCAAGTTGACCCATGGTTTGTCTTGGTCGGCCATGACTCATCCAATAGGAGTAGGACAAGTGTCAAGCTCATCTCATATTATTAAAACTTTATTTTTACCTTAAACTACACTAATTACCTCTAATCGCGATTAAGAACTTAAAAGTTACTATTCACCAAAAATTATTTTTATCTCATTGAACCAAATTTTACTTCTTAATGAAAACCATGTATGTCGGATTTTTGAAAATCAAATCACAGAAGTGGTAATATTTCATTTTAACAAAAAATCAGTTTTTTAACTACAACTTAGTGGTTTCACTATTCATCAAAAATTGAATTTTTTCAGAACAATGCCAAAATTTCACCCTAAGCTATAATTGATATTCAGAATTCAAAAATGATGTATATTTTACAAAATTCCAAACATATAAGTTGCATTAATTAATTTTATAATTAATTCCCGCTGTTACAACAATGGCGTGTTTTTAAGAAACAATTTATATCAAAAGATTGGCAATTGTTTATGTCCAATTTCAATGTTAAATTAATTCTAATAACCACCATTGGATAAAATGGTAAAAATATTTTCTAATTATACTTTAAAACCACTAAATATTATAATTTATCTCTATAAATTATTTTGATTAAAAAAGCTGTTTTTAAGTATTTTTCACTATTCATAAAAAATTGGAAGTTCTCAGAAAATTACAAAAAATTCAACTTTGGATAATTTCGATATTACGAATACAAAAATGAAGTCCATTTTGAAATATAAAATTTCTATAATTTTAAAAAGTGGTTATTACTATTCATAATGGCTACTTTGATTAGTCGCGGTGTTTTAGAACTCGAAGTTGCGTACAATGCAAGCTATTGCATTATTGAATGAGAAGCATATCGTGGAAGCTCGGGGTGTTACATTCTCCCCTCCTTCAATAAATTGCGTCCTCGCAATTTGAAATTTTTCTTTGAAAATAAAAGGTTGAAAATAGAAAATACCTTTGTGGAAAACCCACATCGGAAATAAGGTTAATAAAATTTAGCCTTAATAAGAGGGAAATGGAAATATGAAAGTCACCACCAAATTATGATCTTGATAAGGAGAACATTGGTGGAAATTAGAGACATATAATTGGAGGAAAAAAGTAAATATTTGTAGGGAGTGATTGAGGTCATCAATTACAATCAACTGTCAAATTGAGGGCCTCAAAGCCTTCAATCTATGTTGATTTAAAATATCATCAGTTAAACAAGACATAAGGTATTAGGATAACACATTTTTTGTTTTAATATCCCTTTACTAATGTTTAAGAATTAATTTATTCATTGAATAAGAGATAGGTATATATATTTATTCTTGACAAGTAGAGTTTCAACCTTCAACTAATTTCTACCACAAACTCACTTTTCACTCAAAAAGATAATAGAACTCAAAAAATATTCTATTTATCCTAATTGTATAAGGTTCCAAATGTTAACACATACCATTTAGATTAGTAAAATTATTTTGTAATAACCAGGGACTTCCTGTAGGCTAGTGGTAGGAAATAAAGTCCTGTCGCACTATGGTTGTGGGTTCGATTCCTGCAGCTTTGTCCGACGCTACGGGTTATGCCCCACCCTGCAGGTTGTCCTTTTCCAAAAAATATAGAACTATAATTTTCCAAAAATAATCTTCATAAATGTTTTAACCTTAAACAATAATATCCAAAGTTCAACTTAATCCATTCCAACCTTTATAGTTATCCAAAATACCTCTGTCCAGACTTTCTCTAAAAGGTCTCTTAATTCCAAAATCAATTTATCAGATTCCCCAAACAAAGTAAAGTTTCTCTTATTGTCACATACTAAAAATATAATTACCTTCATCATATTAAAACCTTACTGAAATCAACAAGTACTACAGTACAATCCTTATATATATATATCACATTATTCTAATAACCAAAATATAATCCATGAGTCCAAATGCACCAATACATTAGTTATTCTGCTTCAACTGTAGTAACAGCATAAGATTGTTCTTGATCCCTGGGCCTTTTCTGAGGTAAGTTTCCCTGACGCTTAGGACATTCATTTGCATAATGACCCATTTCTCTACAATTGTAGCATTCAACTTTTATAGCCTCTTTCTTTCCCTTACAATCACGAGCCTGGTGACCTTTTTCTCCACATTTGTAACAAACTCCCATTCCTTTTAGGCAAGTACCAGGGTGATTCTTCCCACAATTATCACATAATGGAAAATCCTTCTTTCCCTTTTTCCCTTTATCTGTCTCTTGTTCCACTGTTCTCTTCTTCTCTTGCTTTACTTTGTTGTCATAAGACTTAGAGAATTCCTTTTCTGTCTTGAGAGCACACGAGACAATATCTTCGTATGATGAGAAGGATTGTGATACTAAAGATCGACAGAGAAATGGTTTTAACCCATCAAATAAACGATCAATATTACTCCTTGGGTTATGTATATAATTGGTAGCATGCCTCGCTAACCTTTTAAAGTTAGCCTCATACTCTGCGACATTCTCATCCTCCTTCTGCCTCAGACTCAGAAATTGCCTTTCCATATCTGCTCGATGGTCACGAGGAAAGTATTTTTCTAAGAAAATCTCTTTGAACTCCCTCCATTCCATATTCGATACGTCATCATCGTCCTTTGTGTTTTGAATCAATTACCACCATTGATCGGCATCTCCAGTGAGGCGGTAAACTGCCATGATAACCTTCTCCCTTTCGCTACTCCCCAAGGCGTGGAATATTTTTTCTAATGAATTTATCCATTGCTCAGCTACTAATGGATTTGTACCCCCATTAAATGTTGGCGGTTTTTGCCTCATGAAGCGGTCTAACATTGATCCTCCACGTTGCGGATCATGGTGCTCCATACGAGTAAGGTTATTATTCATAACCTGAGTGAGTTGTCCCAGTATGGTAATAAGTT
This sequence comes from Viscum album, assembly GCA_963277665.1. Taxonomy (NCBI): domain Eukaryota; kingdom Viridiplantae; phylum Streptophyta; class Magnoliopsida; order Santalales; family Viscaceae; genus Viscum; species Viscum album. Next base: position 50,918,454 of record OY728138.1, on the reverse strand, counting down.
GATCACTACCAGTTGTATCTCCAGATCCACAATAATTATCTTGAGCAGGAGGGCAATCCTTACATGGAGTTCGTTAATTGATACAGTTTCTATTCCTTCCACTAGGCACCATTTCTATACAATGGCATAAACTAGATTAGTTTATGAATCAAAATACATAATTCCATACTTATAAAATACGTAACATAAATTAAACTATTTATGGATATAATCCATAATCATAAAAAGAAATGTTTCCTTTGAGGAAGTATATACTCATAACCCTTCATAGTGGTTTGTAAAGAAAATGGGAATTATCCTAAGCATATCCCCCGGGAGTGTCGTAACCAAGAGTGCAGCAAGGCCCGTTGTCGTGCACCAGTTCCCGTTCGAGGCTAGCTCAAAGTGGTGTTTTCGGGTTTTACCCCTAGGTACATTTGTGCCAGAGCCGCCTCTACTTTATCGTATCCAGACAGGGATGTATTGCTCGGAAAACTCACAAAATCTCTACAATAACAAAATTCTAGGAAGTTCTTCTATACTAATCCCCAATGTCTATCTTCGGGCTATGTGCTCTAATCAGAGTTTATCTAAATATAGCTTCCAAGGTTAGTACTAAACTGCCTCTGATACCAACTGTAACGCCCCAACCCCAGCTACCCAGAGTCGGTGCATTACTTCGTAACATTGGCATGATCACAAAAGATCAAGTCTCGAAAGACCGATTAGTTTAGTACCTTGGAAACACTAGATACATTCATAAATCTTACATTAAATCATAAAGTGAAAAACTAATAACAAAGTCTTTATAGTCCACACTCATATCCTCTTCTGACTATCCCTGCAGGTCATTCATAAAATACTTCTTCACATCCTGGAAAATATTAAAACATTTAAAGGGGTGAGCTCAGATGCTCAGTAAGGATAACAATATTGCAGAAGCTTTCATATATAAACATTAACATTTAAGGCAATGTATAACTAAAACAAAAGACTTTTTAAACTTGAACTTCAGCATAATATGGAAAAAATAAAATTAAATAATGTCATTTACTTACTCACATGGATATTCTACTAGTCGAATAATCACATGCAATATCAATAACCACTTTCGTAATGAGGGAAAGTATAATGATAGACATTCTGAAACATTTTGTCATGGCCTCGTCCAGGACGTCTAAAATGATTAAGGCCTCATCCAAAACCATAAATCAAATTTTTTAAAGGGCCTCGGCCAATTCCACGTCTAGTTGTCTCATGATACCTACCGATGCATCGAGGAGCAATAGCGGGCTCCACCCGTCACTAATTAAGTCCAATACATTCCTCATATGAATAGGTTTAAACATATCATAAACCATAACATAATCGTATCACATAAAACATGCATAAAGGAAACATAACATTTCCACATTTCAATCACAAGATATCAATACAACACATTGATATAATAAAAACGCTTTCAAAACCATTTTCAATACCAAAATAAAAGAAAGTTAAAACATTGTATTTTTTTTTCATAAAAAAATGATGGCTTGTAGAGGAAGCTGAAACTCAAATAATGGTCACGGCGGCGGAGAAGTCGTTGTTGCCGCATAAGTACGGAAAGAAAAACATTCCCTTTTGTCGTTTAGTAAAAGGCTTCGTATAAAAAAAGATTCCTTTTGAATAAACGTAAAAGTCAAATGGGGTTATACACCGTATAAAAGAAAGTTGTGTATAAAACCAAATATGCCTCAATGAAAGGGGATTGATAAGTAGTCCATAAAAAGATCATTTTTTTAAATAAAGTACATATATAATGTGGATTCACTATAAGTACACATAAATAATGTAAAAATACAAGATAGGACATAATAATATCATGACATAATTTGAAAGTATGAGATTAACCCAAAGAATAGAAATTGGGTTAAGAAGTTCCCTTACAAAGATAATTTTTTAAATAAAATAGATCTATTATGTGTATTTACTATAAGTAAACATAAATAAAGTACAAATACAAGACATCACAAAATAATATCATGGCATAATTTGAAAATAGTAGATTAACCCAAAGAATGGAAGTTGGGTTAAGAAATTCCCTTACCTCATGTCTGACTTGAATCAACAGTTCATTAACCTCCTGAATAATAAACTAGAGTTAATATATACCTTATTAAGAACCATTTTTAATTTAATTATCCTTTTTATATCACTTATTATAATTTTGTGAACATTATGTAATTATTTAAGTTAATAACGGTCGTTTTGTCGATCTTTGGTACTTGAGTCAAAAATAAACTTCCTATAATTTCAAGTTGTTCATGTGGTGAAATATCTATTATATCCTGAATTATATTCATGATGTAGATATCATATATATGATATATATCCAGTATATACATTCATTCATAATGTCACGTAACATTTAGAGGTAAGAAATAAAATGCACCGTTCATGGAGACGGTAAGCCGTACGTACGCATGAACGCTACTTTCATTTCTATTTCATATTTAATGGAACGGAATCATAATGATATAAATTTATAATATAATTAAAGTATAATATAGTGTATAATACCATTTAATCCATCCTTTATACATCCCACATATGACATTAATGATTCAAATCACTTTGAGGGGGCGGTAGTCCGCACTTCCTATAATGAAATTATCGCGTTTTACCTATAATGGAAATAATAAAGTATGCCATAAATGAAAAATACAGAATCATAAGTAAAACATAAACACATTATATATCATATATAAATATAGTTACATCTTAATGTCCACCTTTGAAGGTGTTATATGAGTGTTGAACAATCATCGTTTCGTGAGGTAGAAATTCCACATCCACAGAAACCGTATGTTCTTTAAACATTAGATGTAGGTGTGTGTAAGTGTAGCTATAATAATTATTATAACATCATCCTAGTATATTGTGGATACTTTTGTTGTTACAAAATAAATGAATAAAAAGAGTTTATGGGGTTGGAGAAGAAAAATAAAACAAAACAACATTAGAGAAGACATTACCTCAAAATCGGGTAACTCTTTTTGATTTGATCCAAAGGATTCCTTGAGAAGAGTTCTTCCCAAAGTGAGGCTTCTAGGAGTAAGAGGGGGAAGTTGGGAGAGTATTTGGGCATAGTTTGGCCGAGCCAAATGGCTTGAAAGTGTGAATAAGGTGGGAGAGGTGGGGGCCTTTTATAAGTGGAGAGGAGGGGCTCTTTTGGAAAGATTGAAATGTTACATTATTACACAATGCTTTTCGGATTATAAAGGTCCCACACTTATATAATTCGTGGATAATGTGCTAAGGGTTCTAAATCTACCCATCCAATAGTCTTTGGACCAGTGTAATCCTTGGATTTTACATTATCTTTTAATTTTATTAAAATCGTTAAATAATGAGGTCATCGCTGCATCATAATTATGTCATAAATAATTTAATTTATTTAATGTATAAAAATTATAAAAAAAAATACAATGATGTAGGAAAGCGTTTTAGCTTTCTAATTAATATTTATAGTCAAAATGTGGACTTTTGTAACCCCACTTAAAAACTGTTTTAGTAAAACAACTCATGTTTGTGTCAATTTAATTTTAACATTAAATAAATATATATTAATGTCATTTTCCAACCAAAGTGGCTCCATGGGGTCCCCAAGTTGACCCATGGGTTGTCTTGGTCGGCCATGAATCATCCAATAGGAGTAGGACATGTGTCAAGCTCATCTCATATTATTAAAACATTATTTTTACCTTAAACTACACTAATTACCTCTAATCGCGATTAAGAACTTAAAAGTTACTATTCACCAAAAATTATTTTAATCTCATTGAACCACATTTTACTTCTTAATGAAAACCATGTATGTAGGATTTTTGAAAATCAAATCACAGAAGTGGTAATATTTCATTTTAACGAAAAATCAGTTTTTAACTACCACTTAGTGGTTTCACTATTCATCAAAAATTGAATTTTTTCAGAACAATGCCAAAATTTCACCCTAAGATATAATTGATATTCCGAATTCAAAAATGATGTATATTTTACAAAATTCCAAACATATAAGTTGAATTAATTAATTTTATAATTAATTTTCGCTGTCACAACAATAGCGTGTTTTTAAGAAACAATTTATATCAAAAGATTGGCAATTGTTTATGTCCAATTTCAATGTTAAATTAATTATAATGACCACCATTGTATAAAATGGTAAAAATATATTCTAATTATACTTTAAAACCACTAAATAGTATAATTTATCTCTATAAATTATTTTGATTAAAAAAGTTGTTTTTAAGTATTTTTCACTATTCATAAAAAATTGGACGTTCTCAGAAAATTACAAAAAATTCAACTTTGGATAATTTCGATATTACGAATACAAAAATGAAGTCCATTTTGAAATATAAAATTTCTATAATTTTAAAAAGTGGTTATTACAATTCATAACGGCTACTTTGATTAGTCGCGGTGTTTTAGAACTCGAAGTTGCGTACAATGAAAGCTATTGCATTATTGAATGAGAAGAGTATCGTGGAAGCTCGGGGTGTTACATTCATCATAGCATTCAACTTCTACTCATGACCCTCCTTGATTTTAGAGTATATATGAATAACATCTATAAATAATACCCTGGAATTTAGAATTTAATATCTAAAGACTCTATACTTTGAGTCCATAAATAACATTAGATCATTCATGAGTCTAAATAGAATGACTATGAACTCATTGTGCTTGAACATTGTACAGAAGGTGGTCTAGGGAATATCATTCATCACCTTTAACTAATGATATACCAATCGAAGGTCCACTTTAGACAAGTACTGAGCTCTGTATAACTTATTTAACATGACAAAAATTCATGGTATACTATCCTTTTCCATTATCCTTTTATTATTTATTTCAATATAATTGATAAATAAATGCATAGAACCATCCATCATCTTTATAAAGAGGAGAGGTGAACCCCAAGGTGTCGTACAAAGGCATACAAACTCATGTTCATACATTATTATAATTTATTATTCATTTCATCTAGTTTAAATGGGAAAATTTGAAATGGGTTCTTGTATATTAGCAGATATCAAGGTATATGTTTAATTAATAAATCATCCTCTTGGTTATGAAGAATAGAAGGAAATTTTTAGGGTATACATTAATATAATCCCTTACAATGGAAATTTCTTCAAGATTTGTTTTATCCACTTATTCAATCATTTTATATGGAAATTATGGTTCATACGGAAATAATATTCATGCTTTGGAATATGATTCCAAGGGTGATGCATCCTTCTCTTTCCACAGGAAGAGAATAAGGGTGTAATTCTTGATAATGAAGGTGATTTCTGTCTTTTTATAAATGATATAGGATTTATATGCTGACAATTCCATTCATATAATAGATTCAAACAAAAAAAAGGTATTATAATAGGTTTCACTGGAATATTCATCCCCCATATATAAAATAGGTAGGATTTATCTACATCAGAAGAAACAATCACTCTATTAGTAGTTTTCACTAATAACAAAACCTCTAATAGCCTCATACCCGCACTCCCAAAATGTAGTTCTTAAAAATAAATCATTGAATTTATATATTTGATACCATTAAATATTACCAAATTTTAATAATACAAAACATATAATACCAATATAATATATTTTATCACCCACACACCCAAATACCTTTTAGAGTTTTTTATTTTATTGAATTAGGAAAAACTCTTACATAATAATTACAATGTCTTAAACATGTCCCATAAAAATCTTTACACACAAAATATTTCTGGACATAATTCATTTAACAATGATCATCATTTTGTAGGGAAATGAAAAAAAATAAAGGTGATCAAAAACCCTTAATAAGGGTAAACATAAGAATAATCAATGTAATGTAATTAGTGATTGTAAGATGAGAATAAGGGTGTGATGGAATAGATAAGGATCATGATCATAACATATTTGAATGCATACCCATAAAAACATTGATAATTAAATACACGTCATGTCCTAAATCATTAACAATAGAAATATTCATAATAATTAATAATCATGATCTATGTTATTTCAATATTGATCAAAGGTGCCTTATAAAACTCATAGAAATCATAAAAATGTTCTAATATCATGTAAAGATATATTCATATAACCCTTAAAATAACCCTTATCTATATGATAATACTACATGGTTAATAATCATAATATATAGGGAGTAATATATTAAATATTTAACTCTATAATCCCATATGAGTTACTTATATTTTGTCAACTCTATCGTTATTACCCAATGCATTAGAGGGATATAACGGGACCACAAATAACATATCAAAAACATTTCCTTAATGATTTGGGTCTATTACCCAATCCCACATTCATAATTAATGTCCATGTACCATATCATGAGAAAAATAATTATAATCTATCACTTTTTGATATAATAATAACCATTGTTCTCTTATAGCACAATTTTCAAGAGGAAAGCGAAACAACTTACATGAAAATATCTAGCGAAAACTCTTAATTTATCGTGAAAAATAATTAGGATGGTACTATTCCAATATCTTCCCATCGGATAATAAATAACACCGGATTTTTTTTCATTTGTGAACATAAATACTATTAAAAGCTCAATAAAAAATTTTTTTTCTTGAAAATATTCATTCCACTTTGAAAAAAAATTTTTAAAAATTAAAAAAGCTTTGTAAATATAATTTTATTTTAAAAGAACCATATAATTTTATAAATTATTCATTAAATTATATAATAGTTAGGACAAAAGGAAAATCCATTCATTTCATAGATGATAAAAATAATCATTCTTTTCAATCATTTTTAAAGACAATCAAAAGTGACCCATACAAAAAACATTAAGAATTATCCTTTTGAAACCTTTTTAAAGAAAGAAAATGATCATGTGAAATAACATTAGGAATTAATTTGTGGTTATATCACAACATGGTTGATAAAATTTTAGAAAACATGGATATGGAATAGATATATTCCTGATCTAAAAAAGGTACAAGATTGATATCACTCACAAACAACATTCATGACGTTTTTTAATAAATATGGGATGAAAAATAATAAAAAAATTAAAACAAATCATACCTGATGGGATGAAAATGGATTTTTATATAGAAAATAATATTATATGATCCCTCCAAAGGATATTTTAATATAGAAAATCTAGAAATAAAATTATATTGTGTAATAAGAATCCTAAACGTTTTAGTATCTTTTTAATCCTAAGAATGTTAAAGAAATTATTTAAAATGATCCCTTAAATACCATGAATATAAGGATAAAAATGATAGAAATTTATTGGGGTATTATATACACCTCACAAAATAATCTTGGTTTATAATATAATCGCATATTCTAAAGAAGGATAATTTGAGACAAATAACACTAATAAGGATCATATAATTGAATTGAGAATTAATTGTTGGAGTTTTTATGTGTAAAAAAATTAAATCCATGCAAAAAATTATAAATAAAATATAAATTTACCAATTTTAAAATAATAAATAATCTTTTCATAATATAATCCATAAAAATGTGATATAATCTAAAAAAAATAAAATGAGTTATGAAACCCCTTATTGGTTCCCAATCAACCTCCTCGAGTGAAGTTACATGAATTGTAATGTATGATCCCTTTAAGTATGAGTAATTTATTATATAAATTATAAAATGGTATCAGATTTATCATTTAAAACATTGCTGGATTATATCATAAAACTATTCTTCAATGAATAGAAATTTAGATTAATTCCATTACCACGAGTATGACATCTCACGTACATTCTTTAACTCATATATAATACATATATATCAATAAATTTCTTATTTCAGAAAATTTTATTGTATTATTAGTTTAACATTAAATAATTTTAGTCATTTATTTCAATAAAATATTTAATAACTTCTTCGGTCACATCAACATTGTATGTTTTGAGGATGTTTAGTTCATAGTGGAAAAATGAAATTGGTGTGTTAAATGTGGTAAAAAATGAAGTCGATTTATCATATAATGTATAATAATTATGGAATAATTTTCATTTTTCTACATTATTTTTAATTTTAAAATATTTCATTCAATATTATTATGATAAATGATTTCTGTTACAATCATGAAGAAGATAGGTCGTATTTACGCAATAGTAACATTTCTGTTTTTCCAATAATATTAGGGAAAGAATGGAAGAATTATTTTATCTTTACATAATTATTATTATATAATAATTTTTTTATAATAACATTAACTACAATTATAAAAACAGTCTATGTGGTGTTGTGATAAAAAATGAATCACAAAGCTTCATTGAAGTGGTAATCCACACATACGGACAAACAAAGTTGTCAAGTTTCAATGGATGGATAGGTAAGAAAATTGAAAAAATTAAATATTTAATGAATGATAATTATTTCATTAATAACATTTGTATACCTTAAATCCATCATTATGACAATCAATCAGTGACAGAGATGGAAAATGAATTACATCGATTTGCAAGGTTGTAGTCCACCTCACATATGAATGATGGTTTCATCTCCCATTTGATGGAAAAGAAGATAGATATGTGTTTATACTTTATCATAATAACATATTAGTGTATGAAATATATTAATGTTTTTATTTAATCATGGTTGGATAATATTTATAGTTTATATAGGATTAAACTAAACTAAAACATTCATTTATAATATATACATCTTCTTCAAAAAAAACAATATTTTATTTAACATTAAGACCTCTAAGGTTACTATAATGTTGAAAATAAGAACAATATAATATGGGGAGGGATATTATGAGGGGATTTAAATAGTTAATTTTCAACAAAATTGACCATTAATTATTGATAGGATAGTAGAGTTTGTATCCTTTTAGAAGTGAGTGGAGGGATACTTTGGGAAATAAATTAAAAAATATAATATAATTTATGTCTAAATCAAATACCATGGTTCCCAAATGACAAGTATTCAATTATACAAGAGATTTGTTCTTTATATAGTCATGAAATCAAATTTTTATAGATTATAATATCATTATAATGAATTTACCCTTCCATTAATGATTTTGAACCTTATCCGTGAGAGCAAAGTTTTCAGCAGAAAAGACTATTAAATTTATTTATAAGTTAACAATTGGACCATAGAAGGAAAAGAGATAAAATTTAAAATAATTTATCCTCCTAATTATCTTATTTCAATATTTTTATTATTTTTAAATAAATTAATTATATATATTTAACATAAAATATTAATAATTTTATTCTTAGTACTGTTAACATAATTTTACATTGAACACCACATGACGATAATGGAATCATAAATAATAATTTTACATAAATTTAATAACAATAATATACTATAAGATTCATGTAAAAACACATTTCATCAAAAAAAAATTACTTTTTCTGTTTTTCAAAATTATTTACATTAATTTTCTACAGCGTGTACAAGCATTATGTCGCATTGCATAAGAATATAAAATAATTATTTTTAACAAAATGTTTAAAAAATACCATAAAAAATTAATTATTCTCAATATAACCTTTAATATTCATAAAAAAACTTATTTTTTCCGTATGGGTACATATATGAAAAATGTTAAATCAAGAAAGTGATATTTATTATTTTTATTTACATTAAATAATAAATATATCATTTTAAAAATAAAATGGAAAATAATTTCCATAAAATAAAATATTGGATGAGTATGGTGAAACCAAAAACGTAAAATAAATTTAGTTGAACTTTTTAGGTTAATTTTTAGTCCTTATAATGTTTTCTTTCACCTTATTTATCTAATTTACCCGTACTGATGTGAAACATATTTACACGAATTTGTATTCATATGGCCAAAAATAATTGTTAATTATTCACAAAATTAAAAAATAATTATTCCAAATATTGTATCCATTTTTAATTTTAAATGTGAAGAAGTTTCAGAAATTAATTTTAATATTAATGAGTATAACATAATGAAAAGAATTATTTCATCAACTGTGTTTTTATGCATAAAAATGAACATATAACAATATTAGGAATAATGATGATTATAGCATAATTAATTTGATTAGATAAAATTTAATATTAGTTAGGTTAATTTGAGATCAAATTTAATGAATAATTTTACTTTTTAATGAATTTAAAACAATGTTGGAAAAAAATCTCTATTTTTCAATATTCATTAATAAAATAATTTTTTTGAAAAATCCGAAAAATTTACCAAAATTATATTTTGATATATAATTTTAAATAATGATATAATTTTGATCGAATTTAATTTCAATATGTTAGAGGAATTAATTATAATAAATACTAAATAATCAAATAGAAACCATTTTCAAAGAGAACATATTTTTTAAGAAAAAAATTAATTTACTAGAAATTGAGAGCATATTTAATAAGAATTAATAAAATATTTTTTATTGAGTTGGAATGTTACATATATTTATTAATTTTATCAATCATATTAATACCCTAAAATTGAAAAACTATTTTTTAAGGGTCAAAATAATATTTTTTTTGTTCATTTAAACTCGGTGTCGTGTATCATATATGATATCAAACATTATCTTCTTTTAAAAAACTGAAGTTGTTATATTATCCCCCCCATTAATATATTTCATCCTTTCTATTTGAACATGAAATTTCTACCCATGGTTTTTAAATTTGGAAATTTATTTTTTGAAATCCACATTAAAAAAGGGTTAATAAAAACTCCCATTGAAATGATGGAATGAGAAATACAAAGGCCATCTGCAATAACACATTATCAAGTTTCCATATAATATAATTTTAGTGGGATGTGAAAATATTGACATCGTTGAAAAAAATAATGGCCAAATAATGTTAGAGAGTGACAAAAACATTGATCATAAGAAAAATAATATTCATAATAAAGTAAATAACCACAAAACTATAAACTAATGAGGTGTGAAAATACCATAAATTTATCAGAAATGAAGTTAATAGGATAAATGTTTTGTTTCAAGACACTTTTCTATGTGTTTCTTTATTCCATTATCATATTGACAAATAAAAAAAGAAAATGTACATATTTATGAATTATAATGACTTCCTTTAATCAATTTCCACAACAATCTCATATTCCACTCCAAAGATGGTTTATTTAAGATGAATTTTACATTATTGATGAACTAAAATCCACTTCTAACGGATCAGATAATCCATAAATGGTTAAAAATAAATTCATAATATCATTATATATTAACCAAAAATGAAATATATTTTACATGTTAGTATAGTATCCCAAATTTATAAACCTTCATATGAAGTAATAATATATTTAACTCTTAAAAATATGTAATAACAGAAAATGTTCCACTTAGATCATTCCATAATTAAATAATCATATATCCAAATTTTACTCTATGAACTTAATATTAAGTAATTCTTTAACATAAAATGTGATGTCATTAATTTTATCTTTAGTACTTAATAATTTCAAATAATTGTTTCAAAATATTCCTACATTTTAAAATGAAGGGTTATATATACAACAACACAATATAACTTCTCCCAAGATGTCATTAATCAATTTATAATCCCATGAATAAAAAAAGGGGTGTTAATGACTATGAACTTATGATCATACTCTAACTTATGAACCAATTACATTATCCATAACTCTTATTCTATCCTCACTTGAATACTTCATAATCTCCAAATTAATTTAAGCACTCATCTAACACTAACTATAATATCCCTAGACCAACACTCCATAAATCTGGTAATTAAAACAAAATCAATAAATTTAGGGATTTGATACTAATAAATGTGATCCAATTTCAAGAATACAAAACATACAATATCAATGTAAAATATTGTTTCACTTATATACCAAAGGACTTTATGTTTTCTGTTTTAGACAATTAGTAAAAAATATTAAATAACAATACTAACCTATTCAACATGTACCAAAATATTATTTATGAATGATGAAATTCTATGAATAATTCATTTGACATAAATATTCATAACCTTCAGAAATGGAATACATAAAATGTATGAGCTTAAAAACTCAGTATGGGTAAACAAAATAATTATAAATTTAATTTCAACACTGAATATAAGATGAGAAGAAATTTATGGTGTCATAAATAAATTGAATGATCATAGATTAAGAGAATTGGATCCCATAATAACCAATATCATTAAAATTATGAAATGGAACAATTATTTAAAATGGAAATATTTTTAATAATCAATAATAATGAGCTATGTGATCTAAAGCATTATCAAATTTACCATTAAAAACATGAATAAAGGTGAAAGAATAAATATTGAAATATTGGAAATTTATCTCTTTAGATTATTTAAAATATCACTTTAATATGGGAAAAATTACCTATTTAATACTCATAATTTTTTAGGAGTAACTTATTAACTATTTAACATCATCTTCTATTAGGAGTTACTTATATTCAGTCAACACCATCATCATTAACCAATGCATTGGAGGGATTTAACAAACCCATCGATGAAATATTAGAAAATTACCTAAAGGTTCCATGTTCACTCCCTAATACCAAATTCCTCAATAACATCCACGTACAATATCATATGAAAAATAACTAGAATATTTCACTTTTAAACATAATAATAACCATTTTTCTTACACAACTTGATTTATATATGGAATACAAATAGTGTACCTTTAAAAAAATCATAATCCATCCGGATAAAGAAATTCGATGTTATTATATAAAATATCCCTAATTTATAATAATTAACATGTATTATTATTTTAATTTTCAAATAAAAACACCATTAAAAGATCATTAAAAAAATTCTTTAGGAAACAACCCTTTCAACTCTAAAAATATCTTTTTAAAACAAACAATTCCCTAAATTTTTTGGAAATAATTTTATTAAAAAAAACCTTAGAAACATAAAATGTTTGTATTAATGATAATAAAATTAATGATGGGGGTAAATCCATTCTTGTCATATATATTTAAAATAATCATTATTTTCAAACTTCTTTAAACTGTGTCAAAAATTACCTATGCAGAAAACTTTAATAAATTTAGGTTTTGAATCCTTCAAAATAAAAATAAAAATTTATGTAAAATTTCTTTAGGAAGTAATTTAAATTTACAACATAATAGTCTTTAAAATATTTTATAAAACATGGATATGTAAGTGATATTCCTGATCTAAAAGTAGATACATTATTGGTATTTTTTACAAACAAATTTCTTGATGTTTCAATAATCAATAATAGAGGAAATGGAAATTAAAAATATAAACCACATTCATAAATAGATGGTAATAAAATATATGTGGTTTATATTAAATTATATTATATGATTCCTCCAAATAGAATATTGTACATAGAGAACCTCGAAAAAAGATTATATTGTATCATAAAAATCCTTACCATATTTTTAACTTTTAAATATTAATCCTATGAAAGAAATGAATTAGAATGAAACATAAAATACAATAAATCTTATTATATAAATTAAATTTCATGACAAGGGGATATTTATAAACCTCCTAAAATAATATTTGTTTATAATATAAATATATATCTTGAAGAATGAAATTTGAGATGAATAACCCTTACAAAGGTCAAATCCATGAAATTGGAATTAATCAACATAATGATTATGTGTAACAAATTTATATACAAAAAACTTGTTTCAAAATAAATAAAAAAATCATTTCACAAATAATATGGGAATAATATAATAAATCTAGAAGTTATAAAATCCGATAAATGGAAATTGAGTTAAGATACTCTGTACTGCTTTTAAATCAACCCCCTTTGATATATTATCATAAATGGAAACAAGATATGATAAAATTTTTGGGATTCTTGATATAACATGTAAAATTTTGTTATGTTCACCTTATAAAATAATTTAGGTTTATAACAATAAAATATGAATCAATGGGGGGAAATTAAAATAAAATTCAGTACCTAAAGTTTGACTTGTAACGTGCATCATGTAACTAACATATAGTAAACTTATACAAATTATTTAATTGTCTAAGTACCTTTAAATAGATTATTAATCTATTATTATACATTTTATTGATTTTCCACAATCAAATATTTAATTACTTAATCTGTTATGTCAACATCATGTGTTTTGAAGACGTTGAACTCCTAGTTACAAAATTAATTTGATATGTTTACTATGGTAAAGAAGGTAATTACTACAAAATCTAAAGAATAATAAACATTAAATATTTATAATTTTTATACATTAACTATAATTATAAAACCAACCATGAATGATAGTTATAAAAAATTTATTATGTTATAATTACGGGGACAATATCTTTTACATACTCATGAGTAACATTTCAATTTAAAAAACATGATAGAAACAAGGTAATTAAAATTTTATCTTATATAAATGATGATTATATCAAAAATTAAATATTATTTACTTAAATACAGTTATATATACAACATATTTTATGTAGTGATAAGAAATGATTTTAATTTTTTCGTAGAGCTGGAAATCAACACAACACACAAATGATGTAATCAATTTTCAATTGATGGAAGGGTGTATAAATACATTATATATTAACATTATAAAACTATAATTATTTAATAAATATAATATATATAAAATTCTTCTTTCATTACAACCAACCATTAGATGGCGTGATGGAAAGAAAATTACACTGGTTCATGAGGTGATAGTCCTCTATACACAAGAATGATGGTTTCATTTCTCATTTGATGAAAGAAGATATGGATATAGGTTATGAATCTAACATGATGATATATAAGTATATACAGATGCTACTTATATTATTTAATCAATATTTGTTAAGATTTAAAGGAGGTATTATAAGAAATAAAAATAAAACATTCAGTTAAAAGGTATACCTCTTTTTCGAACAACCTTTTTTTATTTGCAAATTATTCCCTATAAGGTATGTATAATGCCTGAAAAAAATATGTCTAAAATATGGGGAGGGATTTTAAGAAGGTATTTCAATAGGTATCTATCAATACAATTTTTTATGAGAGTAAAGTAGAGTAGAGGTGGTGTCTTTTTATAAGTTAGTGGAGGAGAAATTTTGAAAATTCATGAAATATTTTAATATAATTTGTGTCTAAATTAGGTAAAATGATAAAATAATTTAACGATTTCAAATATAAACAGGATTTGTTCTTAATATAATTATACAATAATATTATTACTGTTTTAGATATCATTTTAAACATTATCTCTTGGATTTATCCTTTTGTTAATTTTTTTAACCTTAACCGCAGTAACACTTTTTTACATATAAAAGTGTAATAGATTTACTTATAAGTTAAAAATTCATTCATAAATGGAAAAAGGATAAACTTTAAGTAAATTTAGATTAATTATTTTACTCTATCAATATTATTAATATTTTTAAATAATATAATAAAATATATTTAACAAAAAATATTACTAATTTAATTTTAACAACTATACGCATAATTTGGCATTGAAAACAACATTTAAGAAAAGGAAATCGAATATAATCAATTTAAAAATCAAAAAAACCTTATTATTAAGTATAAACATCAAATTAATCCATATTAAATCTATAATATATTATTTTCATGTATTTTCAAATCATTTAATTTAATTTTCTACTGCTTTCGGATGAACCATTCTTGTGTTGCATAAGAATTTAACATAATTATTTCAGAACTAAAAAATAAAAAAACATTACCATTTTAAAAATAATTTTATTATTCTCAATATAATAAAAATTATTAATTGAAAATTTAATTTTTTCCCTGTGTGGTATTATTATAGAAATTTAAAACTAAGAGAGTGACATGTGTATTTTTGATAACATAAAATAATATATAAAATGTTTTCAAATAAAAATAAAAAACGATCCATAATTTTAAATATTGGAGGAGTATTTTAAAAACCCAATAATACAATATATTAAAGTAATGTGTTAGAGTTATTTTTATTCCTTATCATATTGTTTATTAACTTAATTTTATGATTTAAAATAATTGCTGTGACAAATATTTACAAAAATTAAAATTAATAATGATCAAAAATAAAAGTGGATTATTTACAAAATTTGAAATCCAGATTCTAAATATGGGATCCATTTTTTCAAAAATTAATTCATAGAATTTGTTGAAATAAAATTTAAAAGTAATCAACAAATCCCAATGCAATACAATTTTTAGAAAAATAATTTTTTAATCCCAAAAATTAACTTATACCAAAATCAGATATAATGATGATTAACATATAATTATTTATATAATATCTAATCATGTAAGACTTATTTTACTTTATGTAAAATTAAAATGATAATGGGAATATTTAATGGAAATAAAATATCTATTTATCTAAATAAATATGTTTCACTACCAGCTGATAAGTCAATATTTTCTTAGAAAAGTTCCGAAAATTCCCCTAATGATAAAAAATCAATATATCATTATAGATAAGATAGTTTTTTTGATCTAATACCTGAATCCACATACTATTCACACAATTCAAATTATTCATCACAACTTCTCATCAAAATTTCCACAGAGTAAATTAAGGGAACATTTGATCTGATTCAAACTAATATTGGACATCAAGGATCAATTCATCACTGAGAGGGAGAGGGGGTGAATCATTGAAACCTTTTTATTTAATATTTTCTTTTATTTTGAATCAAAATTAACCTCATGTTAAAAATTTATCACTATGATAAAAAAATCACACATCTATAAGAACACAAGAATTTACAATTTTAACTACTCAAAAATACTATATACATAATTGGTATTGTTCGTAAAGAATTCAATACCACACAATACACTTGAAAATAATCACTTTGTGTGGATATAAAAAATTGTGATATACCCTTATGCTTGTGTGACACTATGTTCAATAAAATAGGGCCAATGCTTCATAAAACATCAAATGATGTAAAACAAATTTATGTAAAAAGTTATGAAACATTCACCAATTTTTTCCAAATAAGTTGTTGTGATGCCTTGTAAATTGTTAAAAATACAATATTGAAAAAAATTCTTCACAATATTTCCAAGAAATAGGTATGAACAATTTAGGACATCATAAAGATACTTAGTCTAATATCCCAATCTGATCACTCAGTCTGAAAATATTTTCCTTCCAAAATACAATTGAAATAATTTTAATTTGCTTCTACTTCAGAATAAAAATCCCAATTTGATTACTCAACCTATTCTGATGATCCACCAAAAACGATCTTCCTTATTCTTCAATCCAGAAATATTCTATAGGAAAATGTTTTCCAAAAACTCCATCTCACTAAAACATGAGAACTTCTATCTCTTAGTATGCATGTTAAATGTATTCAAATACGTTGTAAGGTACAAAGTACTTTCTTCGTTTTTGAGGTGGAAAAAAGTGGGTTTAGAATGAATTTGAAAAAATTTCCCTTTTAACCTAAATTAATGAAAATTCAAATTTTCCCTTCATCTCGGATACATATTTGACTTCTTGAGAGCTTTTCTGCTCTTCTTGAATTTTCTCAAACCTTGTCAGATATACTCACAACTTCCACTAGCTTTAAAATTTAAAACCATTATTTTTTCTAAATATTATTTCCCTCTAAATTTATATTTACAGTGAATATTTATACACAATTTTATATTCTTCATTATGTTTCTCCATAAAAATTGAACTAAAATCAACATTTTTTTTAAAAAAAATTCAAAGATATTTTTTTCGCTTCATTATTCTTTGGATGACATTATTTTCCATAAATATAGTATCAACATCTAAATATTTTGATAGTTACATGGTAACACTTCATTACTCGCTTCAAACACCCTGGAAAATACTTTTTTCAATATTTTTGCAACTAAAATAAACATTTCTAATTTTCATTATTTTCATTATAATGATGATCCTCGATCCAAATAAGTACAACATTGGATAGATTTTATCAATTTCCTCATATGCATCATTGATCGGTCCCTATATCACTCAGATGGATTGTTGTCACCTCCATTTATATTGTTGGAACCATATATTATATGATGACACTTATCCCATTTGATAAAAACAAGAAACATTTCTTTTTTCTCACTTGATCCACTGGTTATAGAAACATGACTTTTTTTACTCTTGACCTAACTGAAAACATTCCAGAGTTCTTATTTCATACTCAACCATTGTTGAAATGAAAAATTCAACTAGATGAATTTTTTTACTAAAACGTTGATATTCATATAGTTGATTGGTATCCATAAAATCCAACTATTTTCCATTTCATTGGTCCTATAAACATCCAATAAAACAATTTTACCTCTTATTTGTTGATGTCACATCATGATTGATGAACCCGTATCAACAACAATGATTTTGGAAACATCTTTACTTTTCTGATTATGATGGATGAAAAATTCTATCATTCACCAACTGATTTCTCCAAATATTTTAATTTTTTGGCTTATAGGTCTATAAGAAAACCGGCATCTTCAACTTCTTACATTATGAAAAAAAATCATGGACTCAAAAAATTCTACATCTTGTGATCTCACAGCGATGTAAATTGATAAAAAATTATTAAATTCACAAACATTATTCTTCTAAAAACATAATCTTGTATAATTATTTCCTAATGACATTGATATTTTTTATGATTTTCATAAAATTATTACATTTATAATGGAATGTTTCACAAATTTTTATCCTTTCAATGTCTTCTTTATTTTTCATTCAAACCTTAAACTTATTGGAAACACTTGTTCTCCACATTTCCTTTATAAGGGTTGAATTACATGTTTATCAGATAACATATGATTTATGAGAACACTAAGGTAAAAAAAGATTCAACAGGTTTACATTAGATACATTCATAATCCAATAAATTTCTTCATTGAAATATTATCCTTCATTCCAAACTCAAGGTGAGTCCGATGAACCATTTCTTATAGAAACATTATTCACAATATGATTGAATTTATTAATATTTTTGTGTCTGAACATCTAATCATGCTGGTGACTCTGATAACCAACTATTACAATGTGTGGTGGTTTTTTTCTTCATTGAAAAAACACAACACAAACTTCTTCTATCTTCCAGAAACAATTCTTTCCATCTTTGTCCCAGTAATATCCCCCATTGGTTTTTTTTCAAATAGGGTTCATAAATCAATAAATATTGAAAAATAATGATATGGATTACATATCAATTAATTTTATGACTACGTGAGCTTACTCATTTTATGAAACAAGAATCAATGGTAGAAAAACCATGTTTTCTAAAACTAGTGACTAATGAAACTTACCATTCTTTTCTTCACATATTTGTATACATATTCAACTTACATATTAACAAATGTTTCCTATATAAACTCCAACAAACTATTAGAATATTTAACACACTAACATGTTGATTTCACAACTTACCTACAACTCCCCCTATACACATACTCA
Organism: Viscum album; assembly: GCA_963277665.1. Classification (NCBI taxonomy): domain Eukaryota; kingdom Viridiplantae; phylum Streptophyta; class Magnoliopsida; order Santalales; family Viscaceae; genus Viscum; species Viscum album. The sequence goes on along the minus strand of OY728138.1, from coordinate 50,899,045 downwards.
GTTAAAGGATTTCCACATATCCATAGATAGTTTTATGAAACAAATACCCCTTGTGAAAACACTATTCAAATACTAGATGGGATAGTGGATAGAAATAAAACATACCTTATCCTTGATGAGAAAAAGAGTGGATTTCCATGTTCATCGTTAAATTGATAAATCCATCTTTTGGTAATTATTTTTTCAAAAATTTCAGTATCATTTTCCGATGTAGGAACATAATCCAATATCAATTCATTCTTCTCTTCATTATAATTTATTAATTGATATTTAAAATAAATATGATTACAATGATAATTTTTACCATATTTCATATAAGGATTATGTAACATTAATTATTTCTTCCCAACTAAATGGTAACTGTACATTAAAAAGTATGTCTTCTAAATGTGTCTTCTTCAACAATAAGATTCATAGTAGTATTAGGGGTAGAAATATTCTCATATTTATCAATGTTAGGAGTTACAAAATTGGGTTTCTTAGAATGAAAAGTAACACAATGTTGAACTATAAATAAAACTCGTGTAGTTTTAGAACATTTATCATCAACATACCCTACTCAATAATCATTTGGAAACCCAAAAAAAAATTGAGTTTTCATACATGATTCTGAAATTTTTTGTACCATTGAGGTATCTAAAAATCATATTTGAGCACTCTAAAAACATTAAAATATGGTGATAACATAAAAAAATTCTTCTATTTAGGTAATAAAATATAAAAAACATCAAATAAACTTTTGAAACTCTTTAGGGTCATATTCCTTACCTTATTTGTCATTAGCCAACCTGATTCCCACTAAAATTGTTGTGAAATCTGGTTTCATATTTTCAATTACAAACTTATAAAGAAGTTCTTAATCAGAATTTTCTAGGAAAATAAATATGTTTTTCCTAATTTTAGATATTTTTAATCCAAGAAAGTGTTTCATTTTACCCAACATGGACAACTTAAAAAATCATCTATTCTTGGGGATTATAATCCATGAAATTGTTTCATTTCACATAACATGGAAATCTCAAAAAATTCATCTGTTCATAAAATCATTCAAAGGTTCATTCATCACTACAAAAAAATATAATGTAATTAACATAAATAATTAAAATGAGGGATCATTCCTAATATTATTTGATATATAAATTAGTATCAACCTTTTTCCATTCATTAAAATATTCTTTTTTAAGTAGTTATACAATTGGGAATAGCATTTCATCAGTGCATATTTTATTTTATTCAAGGATTTTTTCACATATGCATATAACTTTCATCTTTCAATACAGAAAAACCACACAATTGTTTAATATAACCTTATTCATCATATTTAATATTTAGAAATTTATATTTTACATCCATCTGAATATTTTTATAACTTCATTTTCCAACTATCGAAAGAAATATTCTAATTGATTCTAGCCATTCCACTAAAGAATTATTCTCATCAATGTCAATTATCCCAATCAATGAATAAACTATCCACATTAATATTTATTTATTTCTTATCATTTCACAATCTTAATTTATCTTGTTCTGGAAGATCTGCTTTTTTCTAATAAAATTTCTTTCATTTGGAATAGGTACAAGTTCCTATGTATCATTGTTCGCAATTTGATAAAACTCTTCATTCATAGCCTGAACCAATTCAAGATGCTCAAAATATTTATTCCCAACATTATTCAAAACTTTTGAAAACAAGGAATTATTTTTAATATCTATTTATTTTCCCTTTATGTTAACATTTTTATGTTGATCACCAATAATGTTTTGAGATTTCACTTGATTCCTCATCTTATGACGAGATTTTCAAGATTCATCTTCATCACATGAAATAGCTAAGTCTAATTCTTCTTCATGAGTAGCATTACAATTTTTCACATCCTTATGAGAAATGTGAAGAAAATTATTTCATTATGTTCATCATCCATATCTATATAATTTTATTTAGATTATTCATCGTCTTTGTCAATAATATTCATCTTAATGGAGTATACTAATCATCATAATTCTTTTTTTAAGAATATATATCCTCTTTCATCCCAAGAAAATCATAGTAAAATTCAATATTCACCTCTATTTTCAATCTTTCCAAGTATTCCACCTTTCTTCATTATGATGCATGATCTTTCAAAAACACAGAATTGTTTCAAACATGGCTTTTTTCGTAAAACATTTCATATGGATTCCTTGATGAACTTGGACTCTATAAACATTTATTTGGTATATATACAACAATGATTATGGATTTTTACTATATTTAATAAGAGAAACTATATTCAAAGAAACATAATTTCCCCCCTTTTAACCAAACATATATTTTTTCTTTCAGCAACTTCATTTTTTGATGAGTGTATGGTGAACTAAAGTCATTTTTAATTTCATTATTCTCAATATAACTTTCAAACTCGTGATTTTTTCATTCACCCCCATTTTTTGTTTTAAACTTCTTTATGGAATACTCACATTCCATCTCATCTTTTCTCCTGAAACTTTTAATCAATTTCAGAACAGTTGACTTACATTTCTTATACATAAAACCAGTAATATGAGTAAATTCATCAATAAAAGTAATGATCTACTTATCCCTGTGAATTTATTGTTTTCCCATTGGACAAAAAATATTTAATTATATAATTTCTAGGGGTCATTTTGGATAAAATTAAAATTTCTTATACAACGAGTTTGTAATATTTCCTTTATAAAAAATTTTGCATCACTGATATATTCTTCTCAATATATTAAGATTTCTATTGACACTATTTCTCATGGATATCTTTTTCATTCTTCTCTTACACATGTGTCCCAAACATTTATACAATAAACAATTCTCTTCCACCATGCCTATGTAACATGTGTTTTGAACCTCACTATCTAGAAATAAGTCTCCTTTTGTAATTGGACCCTTATAACTATCATTCCATCATCCCCACTTTTCCCAAAAAAATATGAATTTTATTCAAATAAATTTTTTTCCTTCATCACAAAGTTGTGAAATAATTATAATGTTTATTTCTTCATCTCATCAACAAATAGATCTATATTCAATTTTTATTTTTCTTCCCCAATAATAAAAGACCCAACAACTTTTATTCTAAAGGATTAATTATTCCCAAATATCACTGTAGTTCAACTAGATTCTTTTACATTCTATAAAAATTTAACTATCCTATCATATGATATTAACACCCAAAACCCAAGATCTACATTTTTTCTCATTTTGTATATTTTTGACCGATTTCAACTTTAAGATGTTTTTCTTTCTATTTATCATTCTATACATAAGAATTATGAGAGTTGTTTAAAAAATTGTTTTCTTGGTAGCAAAATTGTGCGTTATTTTGAATTTTCTTTTGGTTATTCAAATTTTTCTCAAATATTTCCAATGTTTGAAAATTATTTTCTATATTTACACCTACCATATAATATTTATTTAAAACAACCTTCTCATAATTCTTTTTCTGAAAGGATTTAATCCTACTACTAATTTTCCATCAAAAATTTATTGAATAGTTATAATGTTTTTGATAAATCCAACACAATTTATTGAATTCCTAAATCCACTATAATATAATAACTATATAGAGAAATAATATTTATCTATGTAACTTCCATACTATCCAGAGTTATGAGAATGTTTATCAATAGTCTTCATATCTTTCTCATCAAAACATTTTTGGCCACTAACCTTTCTATAGTAACCCATAATATTATTTTTCAAATCAGAATTATTAATATCATTAACATATTTAGAAGTAGAAGAATCCTTTTGGACTAATAATTTATATAAATATGTGACTTCCCCACATTGTTGGTTTTGGACATATACACTACATTCTCAGTCTTCTTTTTCCCAGAAATGATTTTCAATTCAATCTCAAAATTTTAGGGTAAATTATTTTATATTTCTCATGATCACCGTTTATAAAACATTAAATGAAATTAGATATATAATTCTTGAATATTGTGACCATATAAATATATTTCAAATGTTTTGGTCAGAAACGTTCTAATTCTTCTTCCTTGAATTTCTATTTAACAAATAGATTCACATTCTAATTCTTTTCATTTTCAATTGATTTATTCAAGTCATCAATCTACTCGAGTATCTTAAATTTATAATCAAGAAATCATTATATATTTTTTTATAACATTTCATTTTTCATTTTCCTGATTTATTTCTCTAACATTCAATTCTGTCTTAGACATTCTTTGAATTCTTCTTTCAGAATATATTCTAATAGAGTTTCATGTCATTCGGAATGGCTAGTTCTGAACTCTTCATTTCAAATTGTTATAATGAATCTATTCTATCTAGTATGCTAAGAAAAATTTTGAGATTCAACATTAATTTCTACTTCTTCTCTATCTTTAGAAAAAAAGCTTCATATTTTGGATTTTGAAACTTTTAATCTTTCTTTTTGGAATAAGATTTATACTCATAACAATATTTCTTCAACAATATTATCATCCTTATCTCAACTTCATCACTATTATCTTCTTTTTTCATTTGGTAAATTTAGCTACATAGTTCCAATCAAATCCAAATTAAAAACATTTCAAGGAAAGTATTCCTTTATACATTCTTGTACATCTTTTAGAAATTGTACAAAATGAGGATAAATATTCATAATGATTTTAAAATACCTTATCTTCAGAATATGAATATCCAGCTTCTTATTCTATAATCATAATAGGATTTTATTTAATGGTAGCCCTAAAATAAATTTCATGATCATTATTATTATTATATTACTATCTTTATCCCTTTTAATTTCATAATTAATGAGAGTAATATAAAAATCATCCATAGATAATGTTTCATGATATATATCATTAAATAATGAACCATTAGAATCAAACATTCCAAGAATAATTGTCAAGATCACTTCAAAAATATTAGAATCTTATAACATATCCCCAGGAAATATAAAAGTTCCAAAAATATCAATCAACCTAGTAAATAATTCACTAACAAATTAATTCTCATCCATTTTGAGATCTTCATACCTCAATACTCAGATTTTTTATTTTACCTTCATTATGTTTGTATTTTCTTCATAAATGTTCTTCACGTTATCCTAAATAACATTGGTAAGGTAAATACCATTCAATATTAAAAACGTACTTGCAGAAATTGACGAGAGTAAAGAATTCTTAGCTTCTTTATCATTATCAATATTCTTCTTGTCAAAAGATGTAAGATGAAAATTTTCATCAATAAGAGAAAATACATATGTTGTAGCTTCGGATTACATCATATCTAAGAGACATAAGATTAGGAAACATTCTATCATTCCCTATATTATTGTTCATACCATATAGGATGCAATCACTTTATTATTCACAAAATTATGACTATCCATTAGAACGTCTCTTCAAAACATTAGTATAGATTAAATGATGGAAACCTTGGCATTGATACCAATTGATATTTCCCAGAAATGATAAATTTATCCCTAAGGGGGAATGGGTTGAATCATTGATACCTTTTTAAACCTTTTCATTATTTTAAAACTGGCTTTGCCTCCAGTTAAAGATTTATCACATTGCTAGAAGAAAAAGAAATCACAAATCTATAGGAACACCAGAATTTACATGGTATACTAATCAGAAAGAGTAGCTAAGTCCTTGGTATAGTTTAGAAGTAATCCAACAACACACAATTAGCTATAAGTCAATCCTTTTTTTATAAAAACAATTAAAATATATCCTTTCCCTTTTGTAGTACCATGTTTAATACAACATTGTATGTGCTTCAATTAACACAAAATGATGTAATCCAAATTTATGTAAAAAGTTATGAAATTTTCAAAAATTTCTCAAAAGTATGTTACTATTCTTCCTTCTCAATATTCAAAAATATAATCTTCAAATTTATCCTTTACTTTATTACCTAGATAAAGTTAATATAATCTCTATAATTCGTAATGATTATATGTCTAGTAACCCTGTTTGATTCCCCATCCTAATTGCTCAGTCTAGAAATATAATTCGTATAGATTACAGCTGAAACAATTCAGAACTACTTCTACTTCAGTCGAGAAATCTTAGTCTAATTTCGTATTCTGATGACTCATTATGGTCTTATGATAGACTTAATATAGTTTTCCTTCTTCTTTTAAAATCTGTAAATCTTCCTCCAGAAAACTCAATCAGAATCCTCCTTCTCATTAAGACATCAAAACATAGTTTTCTTTATATGCATGTGAATACTGTTTAGATACATCAAAATGTATGAAGTTCTCAGCCTTTTATTAGTACACCAAAATTTGTATAGGGGGAATTTGAAAAGTATTCTCACTTTACCAAATTTACCAAAACATTAAATTTTCCCTTCATCCCGTCCATATCTTTGACTTATTTAGTGCTTCTCTACTCTTCTTGATTATTCTCAAAATTTATTGAATATTATCAAGACTATAGATGGATACAATTACTCTAAAAATTATTATATATGATTTGTATTTTCATTCTGATTTATTCATTATGATGAATACATATGTAAACTAATATATTCATAATTAATTTTATGTTTACTAATAAAAATACTAACATTTTTTTGAAAATTCATCAAAAAAAATTATTTCAACTTAATTTTACATTGGTTTTTTTATTTTACCATAACCATAGTCCCAACATCTAAATAATCAGGCACATACTTAAAAAATCTTCCGTATAGGATTCAAACTCCCAGGACAATATTTCTGTCAACATTTTTTCAACCACATCAAATAATTCTCCATTTCATATTTTATTCAAACCATCAATCTTACATCCAATAAATTCTGGCATCTGATGTCATTTATCATGGTCAGACTATGCCTAAAGTATTGTTCTATGTCTCGCTCTAATGGAATTGTGTCACCACCATTTCAATAGTCGAAATCACATTCTATCAGATGAATCTTAACCCATTTGATTAAAATATTCAACATTTCTTCTTTATCCCTTGATCCACTTTTTATGTAAACATGAATTGTTTTCCTCTTTACCCAATTCAAAACAGATCATAATTATTCTTCAATTCATCCCATTATTGAAACCAAAAATCCAACTAGATGAAAATGGTTGACTATGTTTTGTATCATCATATGGTTGAAATGGTCTCAAAATCTCCACTTCATTTCCTTTCATTGGTCACAAAAACATTTAATAAAACTATTTTCCCTCTGATTAATTAGTGGCACACTAAGTCCGATGATCTGACATCAAAAACATCGATTTCAACAACTTGTTTCTTTTTTTAATTATGATGTAAAAATAATTCACCCATTCACCAACTTCTTTCTCAAAAGATTTAATTTTTTTCGATTATTAGTTTAACTGAAATCTATCATCTTTGACTTCATTCATTATGAATGAAAAATCATGACCTCCAAACAATTCTACATCTGGCGATCTATCACTGATATAATAAAACTTGAAATATTTGAAATCAAGATTTCTTCATCTATAAACATAATATTGTATTGTTATATCCGCATGAATTAGAGGGAATTTATAATAATCATGTCATTTAATATATTATAACCGAATTTTTTTTCATTTCTCAAACTTATAGTTGATTATATCATTCTAATCAAGGCTCAAAATAATTTTTAGAGTATTTTCTCTTCATTTACTTCATAAAGATTGTATTGAAAATTTATCAGAAAATGATTTATTTATGAGAACAACAGGATCATTAAATCCTCATTAGGTTTGAATTGGATCCATTAATATGCTAATACATTTTTCATTATGATCAAATATTCCTTTCCCAACTAATGGTGAGTCTGAAAAACTATTTCTTCCAAAAATCTCCTCCATAATCTGATGTACATTCATAATATTTTTGTGTCTAATGTTATGATTATGATGGTGAGTTTGATCATCAACATTAACAATGTGATGTGATTTATTTATTCTTTTTCAATAAACTAAAAACCAAACTTCTTACATTATCCCAAAATATCTTATTTTCAACTTGTTCCCAACACTCTTCCTTTCCACCATATAGAACCAGCTAAAATGAAAGACATTGAAACTCATCTGGATGATCTATTAGAGAAAGGTTTTATTCAATCGATTTTGTCAGCTTGTTAAATGCCATTTCAATTTTTCAATAAATCTGATGGAACACTTCTCCTTACTATTGATTGCCGGAAACTCAAATATTTTATGGTGAATAACAAGCATTTATTGAGATATATTGATTAACTGTTTGATTAGTTGAATGGGGTAATGTGGATATCAATGTTTTATCTTCAATGTGATCATCACCAGTTGAGAATAAATGAATTTTAAATCCAAAATACTACCATCAAAAGTAGGAATGGTCATAGTGAGTATCTTGTAATTCCCATTGGCATGACCCACTCACTTTCAATCAATATGGATTTGATGAAAATGATTTTACATAAAGATTGTGACATGTTCATGTAAATTTTCGTTGAAGATATTATTGCTTACTCTATGTTATAAATGGGTCATGTGAATCATCATTGAATAGTTTTAGAAATATCAAGAGATCACAAACATTGGGAGAAATAATCAATGTGTAATTTTTAGAATTAGAAAGTGAAATTCATGGGGCATGTGCAGTTAGGACATATTATCATAGTAGATCCTAAGAAGGTTGTAGTTTTTAGGATATAGGAGAAACCACTTAATATTTATGAGATATACGAATCTTATGTTTGGTAGGATACTACTGTAGTTTTGTGAAGTACTAATCAATGATAGATTCTTTGATGACCACTCTTACTCAAAATAGAGTAAAGTTCATTTGGAATGAAAATTGTTAGAGTTATTTTCTTGTGATGAAGTATATTTTGAATTTTGTGCTAGTGTATTATCTTATAGAGGTAGTTAAGGGATATGTGTCCTTTTTTGATACATCAGGTGTGGTTTTGGGAAGTACTGTTATACAGGGTGATTATGTAGTCACCTATAACAATAGGTTGCTATGGCCACATGAGAAGAATTACAGAACCCAGTATTTCAAACTCACAACTTTGATGCATTCTATTAAGAGTTAGGGGAATTATTGTTTTTGAGAAATGTTCTCAATTTATTCTTGACCAATAAATATTGAGTAATGTATTATCTCAAATATATTTGAACATTATGTAGAGGAATTGGGGGGAGTACCTACATTATTTTAATTTCAAAATTTCTTATATCACTGTAATGGGAAATGGTGTTTCTTAAATGTTGTGTAGGAAAATTCCAACACAATCCATGAAGAAACATTTTAAGGAGTGGAACATGGTGGATCATTCTTCATTGATGAATTTAAGAGTCCATGAATAAGTAGTCATGGTTTTTTGGAAAGTGTTCAGCTAATCTCTACTATTCATCAGATCATTATTCAAAAATAGAATAATAAATATTAATCATGTTTTATTTGGTACTCTCTTTACAGTGGAGATACAATCGGGTAGTGTAAATTATCTTCTAATGGAATCCTATGTTTTGCAATAGGTATGTTGTACAATTTCTACTGCGAAATTATATGATGTAGAATTTATATAATTCATAGATGGAATTTAACACGATTATAAAATGATTCTATATGACATGTGGTGGTGGTTATATTATCTAGGTATGAGATGAGACATTGAAGATTTTGTTTATTATTGATATATTTTCCAACAGGTCAAGGTCAAGAACAAGAGTCCTTCAAGATTACATCTTCCACTTATAGTGACATATTGGATGTGGGATGGGATCTCTATGGACTTTGTGCATGGGATTCCAATTACCCCTTAAAATAATAATTTGATATGGGTTGGGATTGATCGACTAATAAAATCAACCCACTTTCAATCCATTCGAGATACAACTAATGTTTAAGAGTAGGGAAACCACTATATCAAAGAGATTATTCGATTTTATAGAGTTCCTTTTGATATAGGATCTGATAGTGATCATTGTTTTACCTCTCGTTTCAAAAATCCCTTTGGTATGTGATGGGATCTCAGGTTCATATGAGTTTTGTAATGACCAAAATTTTATTATTGAAAAGTCGTCTTGATCAAATTAAATATGTTATTATTTAAAATGGTTATATAAAACATATGAACTTCATTTATTTTATGTTTTTGGATTTTAAAAAACAATCCAGAATTTTTACCTTTGATAATATAGTCGTTGAATAGTGAACACTTTATTATTATAAATACAGGGCTTTTACAAATCCAATTTACTCAGAAAAAGGAACTGATGGCCTCATCTAGTAGAATTGCTTCCTATGAATCCCATTTATTGGATCTCATAAAAGAGGTAGCATCACTATGATTTTCTCTTGTCCAATCCCAAGATGAGTTTCAACATGTTAATCTTGGAGGGAATTTCCAACATGAGAAGTGGAAGTTAATAGAGATTACCACCCAATCAATGTTATTAGAGTCACCCCAAGAGTCAGTCATTATAGCACCCCTTACCATTAGGTCTTATGCATGTGTTATAAGGGGTTATGTAACAAGGTATTAGTTACTTTTTTTTATTTGATACATTTTATAATTAAATATCTTATTCTATCAATTCCTCTATGAGAATTTTTTTTCGTAAAAATATAATGAATTAAATAAATTTATTTTTTCAGGTAAAATGATACTTTTTAAAAAAAATTAAATTATTTTATTAAACTGAGGTATTATTGATATTGTTATTATAATAGTGTTATAAAAACACTCCTTAAATTTATAAGTGGTGATTATATTACATATTTTTATTTCCCTATAAATTGTTAAGTGTAAATTTTGATAAGTTTTGTATTTTCATACAATAAAATTAAAATTGTATTTTTTTAATTAAAGAATTTAAATTGAAGGATTAATGAATTTTTTAATAAATAATATTTTAAAAAACTATTACTGTTATATAAATTTTTCAAATGATCATATAATTTTTATGAATCCAAATGTAATTTTAATAAGGTTTGGAAGATGTTTTTATCAAAACCCATCAATTTTCAATAAATGAATGCTATTAATTTAAAAGGTAAAATTGACATATAATGAAAATTATTTATATTTAATGCATATAATTTTTTTAATCCAGACGTCGAAATTATCCAATGGAAAATTTTTCATAAATTTCTGATACAATCAAATTTTTTGTTACAAATTAAATACCAAAAAAATATATAATGTGTTTTATGAAATCATAACGATCTAATAGTGATGTAATAAAATAGTACAAAAGTGATATTCGACCAATATAAATTTTTCATTTAAAATAATGTGATTTTATAATTTTTTATTAAATTTTTAATGCCTTAGTGGACCCTCCAAGACATATAAACTATTTTAAAATTATAAAAATATTTCCTTGAGAGTGTGACTCACCTATGTAACGACCCGGACCTGAGAAGTCACTGGAACCGTGACAAATGGGTTGGGTGTTACTCCCTTAGGTGCACCTCCCTTGAATTCCAAAGGCTGCCGACTAGCAGCGAGGGTCTGTTAGGTATAGTGGGGGAGGATATACCCTCTATGAGGATCATAATAAGGGTACTGTTTTGAGTATAATAGTAAAGATGCAGCGGAAATAATGACTCTGCATACTCAAACCAGACTCGCAGAGTGGAAGCATAATCAATATAGATTAACAGGGGAAGCAGTAAATTTTACAACAGCTTTGGAAATAAACACAACAGGATGCTGAAAGCATGTAACTACTACTAAACAGTAAAGCATGCATCCAAAGTAGGTTATACACAACTGAATATAAAAAGGGCACCAATGGCTAACCAACAGTAGCTACAAAAAGTAAGAATGCCGATACAGAAACGAAAAATAGATAAAAGTAAACCCCATCTAGGCATGAACTCAAGGTCCATAGCATCTCCATGAAACAACTAACGCAGCCCAGCCCCTAAAGCTGGCATCTTTCCTGCATGTAGATCCATAAAGTCTGCACGCGTCCCAAGGGGCCCCTGTAGGGTTTATGACAAATCTCAGTACAATACCACCCAAAAGTGCGTACCAAATATATGAGTTTACGAAGTCATTCATTTACAAGGAAAGTAGTAAACAGTACGATGCACAGGTAAAAACAAACTCCACTGGTTCTCAACAGCCACCATGGAGTGTCACATGCTTCGGCCAATGGCAGAATCTATGTCATGTAACCCGACACCATGTACCACTTGACACCCCATGTCTCAAGTACCGACAACTTGAAGGCACACCCCAAAATAGTATCCTTGCACCATGTGCCTCCAAACACCGTGTCTCTCAAGTACCGACGTCCCGAAGGCATGCCCAAGAATAGTAACGTGGAGGAAAATTGATGTCTGCCTTCAAATCACGACGAGCCTCAGCCCCCAAACTGATAGTCTCAATCATGTCCCCTGAAGGCTCCTCACCTAAAATGTGGATTTCTACGGCAAGCACCCCCAACCAAAAATATCTAACCGCAACAACGGGGGCCTCTACCCACATGAGTGGTCAAAACCACCTCATTACGGAGTATATCTGTGTGCACACTACTTAATGTTTCGGGTGAGAGGTAATCACCAAAATGCCACCTATTCCACCAACACATCTGACACCTCATGTCCCTACGACCATGCCTCCCAAGTCTAATGGCATCGCCATCCTAGTAACCTGAACCGTCCCCAACATGAATGTCGTACTGCCTCAAGAAGATGTCCATGACGCCCAATCCCAAGGTCAAAACCACCCAAATTAACCAGGGCGAAGCCCAACCTGTGATCAGCATCACTCAAGCGTAACCATGCCAAGCCCAACACAACACAAAGGGTCCAACAGATGCAATTAAGAAATTGCAGATATAACACATTTAAATAGAAAACATAAACATGCAAAACAAACTAAACTTTTGAACTGTACTATGCACGGTGTTGTTCCATATCATCCTTGAGGTCTTAAATGTCTCTAACAATTTATATCAGGCTTTAATAAATTAAACTCAACAGTTTAACACATTAATATTTCAATTAAAACTATTCTGACGTTCCCTGACCAAAATTACCCGACGAACAAGGGCCCCTCACCCTGCCCGCTCATGAAAACTGGTAATAGTATATACCTAAAGGCATCCCATAGGTCCAACAAGCAATTCAATAATAAACAGCAGATAAAACGGTTCCTTCTCAAAATACCCAAAAATGCGTCAAAGGCCGCGTCACCCAAAGAACCACGAAAACAAAAAACGAGGTATGCACCACCTACTTGAGACTCGTACGATTATACTCCTTCGGTAACAGCCGCCAATACAGTCTAAAACGTGATAAATCTTCATAAGATTCAAAACCCCTCAAACCCCTATAACCCGTTCTCGAAAAAAAATCAAAAAATGGACAAAGGGGAATCGAGGCCTTACCGAGGGAGTTCCAACGCTTCAATCAGAGTTTGAATCCGACTTCGAATGAAGAACTGGGGAGCGATTGAATATCCGGACTCCTTAGGTGTAGAGGTTTTGTCCAGAACCTCGAAACGAGACTACTACCCATTTTAATGAAAAAAATAAATTACACGACATGTAATTCATGACTACAAGCCATGTAGGTCATTTAACTATTCATAAGACAGCTGGATTCCACCGACATATTTTCTGAACCTGCCGACATGTGTAAATGGCGTGTACTGATGGGTACAAGGCGTGTACCGGGTTTCTCTTCTCTTCCTCACTGACTTACACACGCGTCGTGCATATCCCTCAAACACTGCTATTCTACACAGCGTGTCCAAGGGGAACATGGTGTGTACCTGGTTTTACCCGGCCAACAGGCCTACACACCATGTATAGACACCACACAGTCAGGGTTACACGGAGTGTTTAAAACTACACTCCGTGTAGTAAGAAATTTCTACACGGTAACCGCACGGCATGTACATGGTGAGCACACGGCCGACACTCCCTCAATATATACATTGATTATACTTAAAAAATACATGGTGTGTAGTCTAAAAATTTCCAGAAACTTCCTGTTTTCTACAGTTTCCTCAGAAACCAATCAAAAATTCAAAGAGTATCAGGATTGTGACCCATTCTAAAAACGTAGGTTCTTACAATATCCCCACCATAACATAGCTCGTCCCCAAGCTATCAAACAAAACCCAAATATGGAACCAAATAAACCACTCTGTTCAAAGAAACTCAAACTCCCCCGGTCGTAAGGTTCCGCATAAATTCCTCAAGGGGCTCCCCACTTTAGGAATCACCTAACTCTGTCTCAACCCAACAAAACATAAAGAAAACAAGATTTACTAACCTGTTTTCCAGATGCATAGTCCTTATGTGATGCATCGTCATCCCTGCGCCCCATTGGTGCTTATGTGTCGCTTCCGCCACCCAATGTGTCCCGCAACACATCGGTGTCTGTCTCCACAAGGTCCCGGTGCCTAGCACCTCAAATAACCAGCATCCTTAATGCCCTGATGCCCAAAGCACCTCATGTAACCCGCATCCTTGATGCCATGATGCCCACGACACCTCAAGTAACCCACATCCACGATGACCTGATGCCATGCATCTCATACAAACATATATATATATATATAATATCACACACCTGATATGGTGAATATCCCACATACTATCATATAGTCAGTTCACATAGATCTTTTTCACCACATGAACTCAAAATAGACATGCCTCTACAGGTCATGCCAAAAAGGAAACATGGATATCACGGTCACACTGTGGTTTACCTCCAACTGTCATCGGCTCACCAGGCTGCTCAGCCATTGGCAGCTCCACGGCATGCACCTGGCCTGAAACACGGCTGCCTGACGCCCGACCTCCCTACGATGATGCTCCAGTCACCGGCCACTGTCCCCTCAGCTGGGTCCCACCGTTTCTGTCATGACCTCCGCACACAGATGAATCTCGACTACCCTCTCCAGGTACCCAACTTGAACCGACTACAGACGCTACAGTCTGTCCTGGTCCCTGCCTGCATGCTATCTGCAAAGGATGTATGCAAAACCTCTCTAAATGCTCGTCCTGTCTACATGCCTGACACTCTTTCGTAGGACTATCGCTCTATGCACGAACATGTCACGGCTGTCCACACTGGAACAAAATCACCGGAGAACTACCACGAGGTGGTCTAGTAGAATCCCTAGCCTGACTGCCCTATAGGAACTCAACCCGGCCTCCCTTCCTTCTATCTGAACCATCACCTGAAGCTGTTGCCTTTCCCAAGTGAGATTTCTCTTTCTCATTGCCCTCGGCTATGAGTGCCTGATTCACCTCCTCGGAGAATGAACCCAGCCAGAAGATGTTCACCTGGACCCAAATGGCGTGTCGCAAGCTATCCTTGAAGCGCCTCACCCTAGATGCATCATCTCTCACCATACTAGGTGCAAAATGAGACAACTATGTGAAGGTATCTGTGTAGTCCATGACAGACATATCTCCCTACAGAGGACTCAAGAACTCTCGATATCTCTCTATCCTCAGTGTCTCCAGGTAGAAGTTCTCAAAGAACATATCCTCGATGTCTTGCCATGCCAGTCCTTCATGCCTAAGAGCCTGAACCTGTACGTCCCACCAACGCTTCGCCGGTCCTCTCAGAATGTACGTTTCCAGCTTTACCCTCCTCCCTAGGGGCATCTATAGCTGCTCGAAGATCATCTATATACTCTCTATCCAGTTCCCAGCCGCCTGTGGATCACCCTCACTCTGAAAAAGCAGCAGGTGCTGTGACTGGAACTCCCGTGTCAGATACGCCATAGAAGGCTCTGTACCCTGTGCGCCTTTGTAAATCCCCTAAAAGACACGTACCACGCTACTCGGAGCTTCTCATCAAGCCGTGGTCCAAATTTTTCCAAACCCGGTTGTTGTCCTGCCTGCACTGGATCCTGAACCTGATCCTGTCCCCGAGCCTGTACCTGCATCTCGTGCTCTGCCTATACAGAATTCTGAACCTGATCATGCACCACTGTATCATCTCCTTCCTTACTCTCCAATGAGTCTTAAAAGAGTATCCCACTGTATACCACAAATGTTCAGACATCCCATATATATATATATAACAATATATTCTATGCAGATAAGTAATTCAGTAAAAGGCAGTGCATAACAACTACCCTTACTCCCCCTTACCACAACCCATGCCACACGGCATCCCTGCCTCATGTCCTCCTTACCCGCAATCAATAGAGCCAAGTATCAAAAGTACCTCGAGCCCTTACCGTCCTGACAATTCACGTTTCCTCGAACCGATGACTGAGTTTCCCAATCCTGATAGTTACACTGCCCCAACCATAGTACCTGCCTGCTCTCATAAGAGCCAGACCTAAATATCCTGCATCATGCAATTCTACAAAATATAAAGCATGGAATACACATTTTGAAAACTAGCAATTCTATCAGTAATTTCAACAATTCACATTTAAAATCATATAAAGCATGGAAATTTATTTTTATTCACACGGAATTATCACTTCAAAAAGAATACGTGCAATTATGAAATTGAAATACCGTAAAAACGTGCCTATCAAAAGCCAATCAAACTTTCATTTCCATACCAGGCCAAGGTCCAATTATCCATTATCGCACCAGGCCATGGGTTACACATCACAATCAATAACCTCACACACCAAGTGAGCCACCAAGTTGGAAATCATATAAACCGTAATATGAGAAAAAGAAAAACTGCAATTCCCACATGCTGTATTCATAGACCTTATGAATAGAATTTTCCATGAGTTCTTGGATAAGATTGTGGTTGTTTTCATTAATGATATATTGGTGTTTTCTAAAAGTAAAGAGGAGCATGAAAGTAATTTAAGGGTTATCTTACAAACCTTAAATGAATAGAAAATGTTTGGAAAGTTCAGCAAGTGTGAGTTTTGGTTACAACAAATTTCTTTCCTGGGTCACATTGTTTCAAAAGATGGCATAACTGTTGATCCTGCTAAAACAAAAGTTGTTGAAGAATGGCCAAGACCCACAAATGTAACCGAGATCCGTAGTTTTCTTGGTTTGGCAGGTTACTACTGAAGGTTTGTTGAAAATTTTTCATGATTATCTAGTCCAATGACTAAGCTAACTCGGAAGGGTGTTAAGTTTATCTGGACAAAAGAATGTGATGATTGTTTTCATGAGTTGAAAAGAAGATTGGTGAATGCTCCAGTTTTGGCACTTCCTTCCAGGAATGGAGAGTTTGTTATATACAATGATTCTTTGTTTAAGGGACTTGATTGTGTCCTTATGCAGAATGATAAGGTAATTGCTTATGCTTCATGTCAGTTGAAAACTCATGAGATAAATTACCCTACACATGATCTGAAATTAGCTGCTGTTGTTTTCGCTTCAAAAATTTGGAGGCATCATTTGTATGGAGTAAAGTGAGAAATATATACTGATCACTAAAGATTAAATTATATATTCACTCATAAATATTTGAATAAGAGATAGAGGAGATAGCTAGAATTAATCAAGGATTATGATTGTACAATTCATTACCCACTAGGAAAATCAAATAAAGTGGCTGATTCTTTGAGTCGAAAAAGTAATGCTTAATTAACAATGTTGCATTTGGAACGTGATCCTTTGGTTAAGGATTTGATGAGATTTGGAATGGATGTTGTTTGTGTAGTATTTACATCTATTTTGTTTCAGGTATCAGTGAAATCTTCTCTATCAGACAGAATTAAGCAAGCACAGAAGCAAGACAGCGAGTTGCAGGAAAAGGTAGAGCTGGTTTAGAAGGGTAAGTTGCCTGAATTTAACATTGATAATGATTGTGTTTTGAGGATTTTGAAGAGATTATGTGTGCCTGGTATCACATCCTGCCTTTTTATCTCATAAACATTCATTACATTTTACAAAACTGGGGATCTTTAAGGTTTAGTGTCTTGGAAACCAGGAACTTTAAACATGAAAACATAAAAAATTCTTCTAAAACACTTGAAAGGCTTCTCCTCATGTTCATCCTAGGTTTATTACTGCATCACATAACCTAGGGACAAACATCAAAAGAAAGGGTGAGCAAAAATCCCATTAAGGGAAACAAGAGAAACATTTTACATGTGAACTTGAGATACTTCAATAAGGTCATGAAAAGAACATTAAGGCATGAGAATGAAATCATGAGGCATATCATAATAAAAATAACATTTTCATAACTTGAAGATGTGGCTACATAATTTAACATAGACAATCATGAACATATCACCAAGGTCCATTCCCAAGGTGTCATTTGAAAATTACCAAGGTTATTCACCAAGGTATCGTGAAAATTGTAATCTCTAGTGGTTACATCATTACCCAATGCATTGAAGCGCTATCAGGGTGCACCCTTAAATTTGACTTTATTATCATGTCAGCCACATATATCATCATCAAACATTTCATAAATAACCCATATAGCATAAAATAAATGGGTTTCATTTCATAATCATAACGTTTTAAAAACTGCTTTAAACACATGATCTTAATGTCACTTTAAACCCACAGAAAGTGAAAGTGGGTCTCATGTATGTAAATCCCCGAATTTAAAATAGAAAATTTTGATATACATGTTAATAACCTTGTAGAAATAAGAGCATTGAGTATTCACATTATAACATAAAATAATTTTGAGAAAAGAGAGAGGCATTTTGAGACGAAAATTTTACAGCATAACGGCTATGTTACAAGGTTTTAGAAAACATTGAAAAGAGAGGGGACATGGGTCACCCACTCATAAATGATCCATAAAACACTATGGGGACAGAATATAAGGGATTTAAGAACATGGTAATGAAATTTGAAAGATATACCATATGAAATGAAAAACATGGAAGTGAGACAAAAATAAGATTTCTCTTATGAAAATTCGGCAGCCTAACGACATCACTTAAACTTCCATAAAAAATGATTTGAAAAGATCAAATAGGGTCTCTCATCATATGATAATAAGAGATCAGTATGATAGATATAGATATAATAACCCAACATAATAAAAAGGAACTTGAAAGACTTGACATAAAAAATCGAACTTGAAAATTGAGAAGGGTGAAAAAATCCCTTAAAAATTCGGCACCCTAACAGCATCACATAAACGTCAAAAAAATGAATTGACGAGATCAAAAAGGGTCTCTCATCATATGAACATAAATGATCAGTATAATAGATATAGATATCATACCCCAAAATAACAAAAAACGAACTTGAATGAATTGACATGAAAGTAGAACTTCAAATCGAGAAGGGTGAAGAACCACTTAAAAATTTGGCAGCCTAACAGCACCACTTAAAAAAAATCAAAATACTGAATTGAAGATATAAAATGGGGTCTCTAATCATATGATAATAAAATATCAGTATGATAAATTTAGAGATCATACCCCAACATAATAATAAGGAACTTGAAATACTTTACATGAAAATAGATCTTGAAAAATTAGATGGGAGAAGGAATCTGTTATAAAAATTTCGGCAGCCTAACGGCGCCACTTAAAACCTCATAAAAAGAAATAATGAGATTAATAGGGGATCTCTAATTATGTGAACATGAAAAGGGAAGTAAGATTAGTATAAAATAACACCCTTTAACATAAGAACATTGAGCATAAAACAAATTACATAAAAGAGATTTCTTGAAATGAAAGAGAGAGATCAGATCCCTTACCTTAAAACGTACCTCTTAAAACTCAATGGTTGGGACCTTGAGGGCTTGGGGGAACCTTGGTAGGACTCCTTGAGAGGTAATGAGACCAGAACTTCGTTGGGGGAGAGTGGGGAGTCGAATGGATGAGAGGATGGCTTGATATTTATAGGGAAAGTGAGGGGACAAGGCATTAATGGCCAAGGGACACCTCATTAGTGGTTTTGGCAACACCGTGGGATTGCCCATGGTATTTTCCCATGGTATTGGCCACTTGGGACACCTCATACCTTATCTTACTATTCATAAGTCGAAAATATTTATTAAAAACTTAATACATCATTTAATGATGCCATAAAACACCCGTAACTTAAAAACTGTATTTTCACTATTCATCGAAAATTCAACTTTCTCAGAATAATCCGAAAATTTCACCTTAACCAAATCTCAATGCTCTGATTTCAAAAATGAACTTCATTTTATAAAAATAATTTTCTAAATATTTTTAATTTATTTTTTAAATAAATACACTATTCACCGAAAATTCATTTTTTCAGAAAAAACCCCAAAAATTACCATAACATAATCTCGGTGCTCTGAGTTAAAAATGAAATCCATTTTATAAAAATAATTTTTTTAATTATTTTTTAATTTAATGTTTAATTAAAAAACACTATTCACTCGAAAAAACTAATACTTGAATAATAATTTATGAAACCGTTATTTAACCCTTTTATTGAATCACATTACTTAATCAAGGTTCCTAGATTATATTAATACATTCTTTATGAGAGATTACTAATCCATTTGGACACATTACTAATCCTAATCATAAAATCACTATTCATAATTTACTATTCATCAAAAATCAAGTTGATCTTATTAGACTCTAAATTTCGTACTGAACAAAATTGTAGAAGACCATTTTTTGAAAATCATTACACATTTTTAATTATTTAAGGTTTACATAAAATTTTTTAAAATATCCTTTTCTAAAATTCATCAATAATATTCATACTATATTTATCCGGTCATTTAAAAATTCATAAACATCATCATAAGAAGAAATCCCAATTTTTATTTAAAACAAAGGATTGCACAAGGCAGTTACGGTCTCCTTACATAACCCCTTATCACAACAGCATAGTACCTAAGTGTAAGATGTGCTAAGGTGAGAGAATCTAAGGGAGGCTCGGCTAACATCACACGAGTAGTAATTTCTATCAGTTTGAACTTATCGCAAAGGCGATTCCATTCTAGCTTCACACGATGATGTTCGTCTTGGGTTTGGTCCAGAGCAAAGCCCAGTGGTGCTACCTCCTTCCCAAGTTCTGTTAGATGGGCTTCGATCGGTCCAAGACTACTGGGTGAGGCCATCGAATCTTCTTTCTATAATAATTAACCAATATTACTTGTATTTAGAGACAATAATCAAAACGTTTAGTTTCCAGCGGTCATATTGACCAATGGTCATATAATCGTCTAAACCCAACGGTCTCATTTTATTTATAATCATGTTATCAAATGAAACATTTTTGTTGAGTATAAAAATAAAATAAAATAACATATAAAATTAGGAAACAAGATTTATTTAAAATTTTGGGTCGTTACATTCTTCCCCCCTTAAGAAATTGCGTCCTCGCAATTTTTAAAATTGGGTTTTGAAATTTCATTGAAAGTTCCACATCGGAAAAGGATTCAGTAAAATTATTACTTTAAAAGAAATAAAGGGAAGTACAAAGGTCACCCGAGTTAACCCACACTAGGATTCCATGTAGGAAAACATGGACATGGAAGAAAAACAAAGGGTCAAGTTCTGGGGGAGAGTTATAGAGAACATGATTAGGATAAAGTTAACCATAAGAAAATCCCAAACTTATGATGTGTGTAAACGGTCTTTGATTACCTAGTAGGAAACGTAAACCAACAAATTTTTTTTACGTTCCTTTTCATAATTTTGAGGAATTAATTTACAACATGAAACAAAAACATAAGAATATATACCTATCTTCATGTAGAGTTTCATCCTTTAATAATTTTCTACCCAAAACTAATCTTTTCTCCAAACCAAGAGCATTCAAAACTACTTGGTCTCATCAAAACACAAGAATCATCTTCTAGAGAATCACATAATCCAAAAAAGATTAACTATCTATTTATTCTATCTTTAAACATTGTCCCAAAAACAGAAAGGGTAAGGTAAAACAACTCTTCAAAAAGAAAGAATCCCATAGGAATGGAAACTACTTTTAAATCTTCAATGTTCCATGGTACTACCCATAGTTCATCATTAACCATTCCATAAATAACGGTCATTAAGATTCCTCAAAATAAACCAAGCTAATATTGAAACCCAAATACAAGAAGGATTTGATAACATAGTCTTCCAAAATAAACTTCATTGTTCATCTCCAAACAACATCAACCACTCCTAACATCTTATAACAAAAGTAGTTAACCTAAACATATTTTACCCAAGATAGGTTAATCATTTCCATAAGTAACCTAAATTACTATAAGTCCACCTTAAATTCATCGATTCTTCAAAATATAAGTCAACCTTACCCCGTCAATAAAAATACCGTAGTAATCTATTTACCTCGATCATATAGGGTCCCCAAAATAGTGGACATCTTCCAAAATAATAATCATATTTTAATCCCCTAATCATCCATGTCATATTAATATGACAATCGTCTCATTTCCTATCACATTGGTTGTTGGGACATGTTCTTCCATTTCCCGCCATTAACTAAGAAAAGATACCATAATTAGGGACTTAAATACTTAGCCAATAATCATGAAAAGGAACCGAAAGCATATAAGGATAACTTGTATAAGAAATGTATACCCTAACTTATGATCCCCTAGGTTCCCATCTAAGTTATCCATGATCATATATTCTTATGTGAATCTTTATTTTATTTTATCTTTGTTCCTTTAACAATGGTTCATACTAAGCTTATGAATTTACCAAAGCATATCCCCTGGGAGTGTCGTAACCAAGAGTGCAGTAAGGCCCGTTGTCGTGTACCAGTTCCCGTTCGAGTCTAGCTCAAAGCGGAGTTTTCGGGTTTTACCCCTATGTAAATCTATGCCAGAGCCACCTCTACCTGCTCGTATCCAGACAGGGATGTATTTGCTTGGCAACCCCTTACTCAATACTAACCAAAATAGCAGGAAGATTTCATATATTTTAACTTTTCTATAGGCTTCTTCCTAAAGTTTTCATATCCTAATTTCCACAAATAACTAAACCTTCCTTTGATACCAACTATAGTATCCCTCCTTTTTATCACATAAAATTTCATTACATTTTACAAAACCGAGGATCTTTAAGGTTTAGTGTCTTGGAAACCAGGAACATTAAACATGAAAACATAAAACATTCTTCTAAAACACTTGAAAGGCTTCTCCTCATGTTCATCTTAGGTTCATTACTGAATCACATAACCTGTGGACATACATCAAAATAAAGGGTGAGCAAAAAGCTCAGTAAGGGAAACAAGAGAAACATTTTACATGTGAACTTGAGATACTTCAATAAGGTTATGAAAAGAACTTTAAGGCATGAGAATGAAATCATGAGGCATATAATAATAAAAATAAAATTTTCATAAATTGAAGATGTGGCTACATCATTTGACATAGACAATCATTAAAATATCACCAAGGTCCATCCCCAAGGTGTCATTTGAAAATTACCAAGGTTATTCACCATGGTATCGTGAAAATTGTAATCTCTAGTGGTTACATCATTACCCAATGCATTGGAGCGCTATCTGGGCGCACCCTTAAATTTTCAATTATTATTATGTGATCCACATATATCATCATCAAACATTTCATAAATAACCCATATAGAATAAAATAAATTGGTTTCATTTCATAATCATAACGTTTTAAAAACTACTTTAAAGACATGATCTTAATGTCACTTTAAACCCACAGAAAGGGAAAGCGGGTCTCATGTATGTAAATCCCAGAATTTGAAATAGAAAATTTTGATATATATGTGAATACCATTGTAGAAATAAGATCTTTGAGTATTCACTTCATAACATAAAATAATTTTGGGAAAAGAGAGAGGCATTTTTAGATGAAAATTCTGCTGCATAACAGCTATGTTACAAGGTTTTAGAAAACATTGAAAAGAGAGGGGACATGGGTCACCCACTCATAAATGATATATAAAACAGTAGGGGGACAGAATATAAGAGATTTAATAACATGGTAATGAAATTTGAAAGATATTCCATATGAAATGAAAAACATGAAAGTGAGGCAAAAATAAGATTTCTCTTATGAAAATTCGGCAGCCTAACAACATCACTTAAACTTTAATAAAAAAAATGATTTGACAAGATCAAATAGGGTCTCTCATAATATGATCATAAGAGATAAGTATGATATATATAGAGATCATACCCCAACATAATAAAAAGGAACTTGAAAGACTTGACATAAAAATCGAACTTGAAAATTGAGAAGGGTGAAAAAATCCCTTAAAAATTCGACAGCCTAACGGCGTCACTTAAACATAAAAAAAAATGAATTGACGAGATCAAAAAGGGTCTCTCATCATATGAACATAAATGATCAGTATGGTAGATATAGAGATCATACCCCAACATAACAAAAATGAACTTGAAAGAATTTACATGAAAGTAGAACTTCAAATCGAGAAGGGTGAAGAACCACTTAAAAATTCGGCAGCCTAACGACGCCACTTAAAACATCAAAATACTGAATTGATGAGATCAAATGGGGTCTCTCATCATATGATCATAAAAGATCAGTATGAAAAATTTAGATATCATACCCAAATATAATAAAAAATATCTTGAAATACTTTACATGAAAATAGATCATGAAAAATGAGATGGTAGAAAGAATCCGTTACAAACATTTCGGCAGCCTAACGGCGCCACTTAATACTTCATAAAACGAAATAATGAGATTAAGAGGGGATCTCTAATTATGAGAACATGAAAAGGTCTGTAATAGGAGTATAAAAGAACACCCTTTAACATAAGAACATGGATCATAAAAGAAATTACATAAAAGAGATTTCTTGAAAAGAAAGAGAAAGATCGGATCCCTTACCTTAAAACGTAACTCTTAAAACTCAAAGGTTGGGACCTTGACGGCTTGGGGAACCTTGGGATGACTCCTTGGGAGGTAATGAGACCAGAACATTGTTGGGGGAGAGTGGGGAGTCGAATGGATGAGAGGATGGATTGGTATTTATAGGGAAAGTGAGGGGACAAGGCATTAATGGCCAAGGGACACCTCATTAGTGGTTTTGGCAAAACCATGGGCTTGCCCATGGTATTTGCCCATGGTATTGGCCACTTGGGACACCTCATACCTTATATTACTATTCATAAGTCGAACATATTGATTACAAACTTAATACATCATCTAATGATGTCATTAAACACCCGTAACTTAATAACTGTATTTTCACTATTCATCGAAAATTCAACTTTCTCAGAATAATCTCAAAATTTTACCTTAACCAAATATCAATGCTATGATTTCAAAAATGAACTCCATTTTATAAAAATAATTTTCTAAATATTTTTAATTTATTTTTTAAATATATACACTATTCACCGAAAATTCATTTTTTCAGAAAAAACCCCAAAAATTACCATAACATAATATCGGTGCACTGAGTTCAAAACTGAAATCCATTTTATAAAAATAATTTTTTAAATATTTTTAATTAAATTTTTAATTAAAAAACACTATTCACTCGAAAAAACTAATACTTGAATAATAATTTATGAAACCATTATTTAACCATTTTATTGAATCACATTACTTAATCAAGGTGCAAAGATTATATTAATACTTTCATTAAGTGAGATTACTAATCCATTTGAACACGTTACTAATCCTAATCATTAAATCACTATTCATAATTTACTATTCATCAAAAATCAAGTTGATCTTATTAGACTCTAAATTTTGTAGTGAACATAATTATAGAAGACCATTTTTTGAAAATCATTACACATTTTTAATTATTTAAGGTTTACATAATCATTTTTAAAATATCCTTTTTCTAAAATTCATCAAAAATATGCATACTATATTTATCCGGTCATTTAAAAATTCATAAACTTCATCATAAGAAGAATTCCCAATTTTTATTTAAAACAATTGATTACACAAGGCAGTTACGGTCTCCTTACATATCTCCTTATCACACCAGCATAGGACCTAACTGTAAGGTGTGCTAAGGTGAGATAATCTAAGGGAGGCTCGACTAACATCGCATGAGTAGTAATTTCTATTAGTTTGAACTTCTCACAAAAGTGATTCCGTTCTAGCTTCACACAATGAAGTTCAGCTTGGGTTTGGTCCAGAGCAAAGCCCAGTGGTACTACCTCCTTCCCAAGTCCTGTTAGATGGGCTTCGATCGGTCCAAGACTGCTGGGTGAGGCCATCGAATCTTCTTTCTATAATAATTAACCATGATTACTTGTATTTAGAGACAATAATCAAAACGTTTAGTTTCCAGCAGTTATATTAACCAATGGTCATATAACCGTCTAATCCCAATGGTCTCATTTTAATTATAATCATGTTTTCAAATGAAACATTTTTGTTGAGTATAAAAATAGTATAAAATAACACATAAAATTAGGAAACAAGATTTATTCAAAATTTCGGGTCGTTACACCTGGTTATTCATAGTTGAAGAATGAGTTGTTATGTGAGGCTCATAGTTCCCCGTTTTCAGTTCATCCTAGCAGTACTAAGATGTACAGAGATTTGCGAGAGTATTACTAGTGGGATGGAATGAAAAGAGATATTGCTGATTTTACTATGAAGAGTTTGACTTGTCAGCAGGTTAATGCAGAGCGGCAATTATTGAAACGGATGATTCAGTCATTACCAGTGCCAGAGTGGAAATGGGAAAATATATCCATGGACTTTGTTGTGGTATTACCGAGGACATCTTGAGGTAATAATGCAATCTAGGTTATTCTTGATCGATTGACTAAATCTGCTCATTTCATTCATATTCGAGATACATTGTATCTAGATCAAATTTCTCGATTGTATCTTAAAGAGTTAGTCAGGTTACATGGAGTTCCCCTCTCCATTGTATCTGATCGTGATCCCAGGTTTACTACTAACTTTTGGAAAGGCCTTCTGAAGTCGTTGGGTATTGAATTAAATTTTAGTACAGCTTTTCATCCACAATCAGCTGGGCAGTCAGAACGAACAATTCAGACCTTGGAGGATATGCTACGAGCTTGCTCTATGGATTATCAGGGAAGTTGGGATCAAAGCCTTTCTTTGGTTGAGTTTTCTTATAATAACAGTTTACATTATAGTATACAGATGGCACCATTTGAGGCATTATATGGGAAGCGGTGTCGAACTCTAGCTTTTTTGGGATGAAGTGGGTGAAAGGAAGCTGATGGGACCAGAATTGGTAGAAGAGATGGCAGAAAAAGTTCAGTTGATTCAGAAACACATGAGAATAGCTCAGAGCAAGCAGAAGAGTTATGCGGATAACCGGAAGAAAGATCTATCTTTTGAGGTAGGTGGTCATGTTTTTATCAAAGTTTCACCGTGGAAAAGTGTGATGCGATTTGGTAAGAAAGGAAAGCTGAGTCAAAGGTTCATTGGACCATATGGAATTCTGGAGAGAGTTGGATCAGTTGCATATAGAGTGGATTTACCTCTAAGTTTATCTCAGGTACACAATGTTTTTCTTGTTTTGATGTTGAGAAAGTGTGTGCCAGATCCATCTCATGTTTTGAGCCCAGAGGTAGTTCAGTTGGAAGAGAATCTCTCTTATGAAGAACTACCAGTACAGATTCCTTAGACAAGAGAGAATGTGTTGAAAAATAAGGTAATTCACCAGGTAAAGGTTTTGTGGAAAAACCATATGGTTGAAGAGGCAACATGGGAATAAGAAAATTCTATGTGGGATAAATACCCTCACTTATTTTGATAAGTGAATAAAATTGCGAGGACGCAATTCCAAAAAGGGGGGAGTGTTGTAACATCCCAGGTAAATAATGAATAAAAAATTTCATATTTATCAATATATACTAATTAAATATTAATTATACTTTAAAGTGGTTGCTATGTTCGATAGCGTACCCGATACGCAACAGAGAGTTTCGTTGAAATCTTACGTTGCACACTAGTAATAAAATAATATTATTTTTAATGGTAGTTAACATATAGCCATTATATTGGCGATAATGAACAAAAATAACTAAAATATGATTATATATGTTTTTTTAAATGTTTCTACATTTATCCAATAAAAGATAAAGGCTTAAAATACGAAAAGAATTCAATTTTAGGAATATATACTCTAACATTCACAAAATGTCAACTTATCGCCTTTTGATGGAGAACCGTCTATAAATATAGTTTTGGTCTCTCTTATACATTCTATTGGACCAAATAAATACGTCTTCAGAATCGGGACATCAAAATTTACTTTGTGTAAATTTTTGGTATTTTTCTGAAAAAATTCATTTTTAATGAATAGTGAAAAATGTTGTATTTTAATTAAAAAACACTTTTTAATCTAATTTATTTACATGATTATATTATGTTTTGAATTATTTTTAAATTGAAATTAAATATATTTTTACCATTTAATCCAATAGGGGTCGTTGGAATTAATTTCACTTTGAAATTGGACTTAAATCAGTGTCAATCTTTTGATACTTATTGTTCATAAAAACACGCTATTTGCTCTGACAGTGGGAATTAATTATTGAATTAATTAATGAAACTTATATGTCTTGAATTTTTTAAAATAGAAATAATTTTTTAATTTGGAATATAAAATATAGCTTAGGGTGAACTTTTGGTATTTTTCCTGAAAAACATCAATTTTTATGAATAGTGAAACCACTAAGTGGTACTTAAAAAACTGATTTTTCGTTTAAATGAAATTTTACCACCTCTGTGTTTTGAATTTAAAAAATCCGACATACATGGTTGTCATTAAGAAATAAAGTGTGATTCAATGGGATTAAAATAATTTTTTGGTGAATAGTAACTTTTAAGTTTTTAATCGCGATTAGAGGTAATTAGTGTAGTTTAAGGTAAAAATAATGTTTTTATATTATGAAATGAACTTGAAACATGTCCTAACCTTATTGGATGTGCCATGGCCGACCAATACAATCCATGGGTCAACTTGGGGACCCCATGGAGCCACTTTGGTAGGAAAATGACATTAATAACTTTTTATTTAAAGTTAAAATAAAAATGTCACAATCATGAGTTGTTTTAATAAAACAATTTTTAAATGGGGCTATACAAGTCAGATTTTTTTACTATAAATATTCATTAGAAAGATAAAAAGATTTCCTACATCATTATATTTGTTTTATAATTTTTAGACCTTAAATAAATTAAATTATTTATGACACCATGATGATGCAGTGATTACCTTATTATTTAACGATTTAAATAAAATGAAATGATAGTGTAAAATATAAGACCTAAATATGTCAAAAACCTATTGGATGGGTGGATTTAGAACTATTATCACTGTATCCTATAAATATATAATTAGGGGACCCATTTTATCCGAAAATCATTTTATAATAAAGTATCTTTTCTTAACATTCCAAGAGTGCCCCTCCTCTCCTCTTATAAAAGGCCCCCACCTCTACCTCTTTACCCACACCTCTCAAGCCTTTGGTTTGTCCATGCTCTGCCCATTTTGTCTCTTCACATACCTCTATTACTCCTATAATCCTCACATTGGGAAGAAGTCTTCCCAAGGAAGCCTTTGAGCTCAAATCAAAAAGAGTTACCCGTTTTAGAGGTAGTGTTTTCTCTTGTGTTCTTTTGTTTTATTTTGCTTCTCCAACCCCCTAAACACTTTTTATTCATTTATTTTGTAACAAATCCAGTATCTTCAATATACTATGAAGTTTTTATAAGAATAATTCGAGGTACACTTACACACACCTACATCTAATGGTTAAAGAACATACTATTTCTGTGGATGGCGAATTTATGCCTCCCGAAATGATGACTGTTCAATATTCTTCCAAAACCTTCAAAGGTGCCCATTAAGAGGTCACTATATTTATATATGATATATAATATTTTTATTTCTTCCTTAATCTTCTGTATTTTTTATTTATGGAACTCCCTTATGGCTTCCATTATGGGTATACGCGATATCTTCATTTTAGGAAGTGCGAACTACCATCCCCTCAAAGTGAATTGATTAGTTAATGCCATATGTTGGTCATATAAAGGATGGATTTAAAGTAATTATATATGATGTATGTTACATATGAATGATGAATTTAATTCTGGAATTAAAATATACATACCTCTTATTTAGTTTTAATTCCATTAATTTGACATAGAAATGAAAGTAGCGTTCATGCGTACGTACGGCTTACCGTCTCCATGAACGGTGCAGTTCATTTATTACCTCTAAATGATTATGTATTATTATAAATACATGTATAGGATGGATATATATGATATCAATATCATGAATATCATTCTGGATATAATGAACCATTGACCACAGGAACAACATGTAATTGTAAGAAGTCCACTTTCGACTTATGAACCAAATATCGACAAAACAAACATTATTAACTTAAATGATTACATAATGTTTATAAAATGGTAATAAGTGATATAAAAGTAATAATGAACTTGAATAAGGTTATTAAGCAAGTAGAAATTAACTCAAGTTTATTATTCAGGATGTTAAATAACGATCGAGTCAAGTGAGACCCAAGGTAAGGGACTTCGTCTCAATCTCCGTTCATTGAGGCATATTTCGTTTTATACACAACTTTCTTTTATACGGTGTATAAGCCCCTTTGATATTTACATTTATACAAAAGGATTATTTTTCTACGAAGCGTTTTACTAAACGACAAAAAGTAATGTTTCTTTTAACGTATGCGGTGACAACGACATTATCTGTCGCCACGAGTATTATTTGGTCTTTGGCTTCCTCAACAAGCCGTAATGTTTTTTTTAAATTAAATAAATACCATATACTGTTTTAGGTATTTGTGTATTGTAAAGGCTTTTTTATAATGGATTTGTTATGTCAATATATTTAAGTGATATATTGTGATCAAAGTGTGGAAATATTTTCTTTCCATTATATTTGTTTTATGTATTATGACTTTATAATGGTACCTGGACATTTGACGGGTGGTTACGTGATAAACCATATGACGGGTGGTGCCGTGAATACCAGGATGGGTGGTTATGTTATAACCTCCAATACATTGGGTATAGAAGTCGGTCGTATGGCTATTCCATTAAGTTATATGTGTGGAAGTCGACCGTATGGTTATTCCATTTAAGTATGTTTATGTCACAAGTTACCTTTATATGATATGGGATCATTATATGGGGTTTATGGTAATATATTGGTTACAAAAGGGTAAGTAATGATCTTTTATTCAGTGAAGAGTTTTTACTTCTTAATAAAGGTGAAAAGTATTACTTTGATAAAGTATACATGGTTTACTTGTTGTTTTTATAAACTAACAGTTTTCATTATTTGTGTATCCCTTAATGTGCTTTTTATGCTCACCCCAAGTTTTTTTGAAATGTTTTTCACAGGACTTAATGTGGAATAGGGTCAAGGATGGGATCAAGGGAAAGTCATGCTATATAAAACATGTAACTAGACATGTTTTTAAGAGTTTTTATTTTATGGAAACTTAGTAGAAGTCTCTACTTTGTAATCATTTGAGATGTAATTGTTATGTCCTAATTCACTAAAACTCTAAACCTGAAAGTATCCTCAATGTGAATTATTCATTTAATTCAATATTAAGTAAGGTTTAAGTCTGGGGCCTTATAAAAAATGGGTTAATAATGCTTCATTTTAAAATTATCACATTTAATAGTATAGGTATCAAGCCTCATTTTGTTGAAATTGGTTGTTCCCTCTTGGGAAATAGCTAATGTGTCCCAAATTTTATAAGCAGTTTTACAAGAAGATATTTGATTGAATTCTTCATC
The DNA here is from genome assembly GCA_963277665.1 of Viscum album. Classification (NCBI taxonomy): domain Eukaryota; kingdom Viridiplantae; phylum Streptophyta; class Magnoliopsida; order Santalales; family Viscaceae; genus Viscum; species Viscum album. The sequence goes on along the minus strand of OY728138.1, from coordinate 50,867,475 downwards.
TCCTAAAGCACAATACAAGGTATTCATATCTTTATAGTTATTATTGTAGGATGTCTTAGTATCTTCATCCTAATTAGGTATATCACTTTATGGAATCTTATATTGAGTCTCTATAGCAGTACAGATATCAAATCCCATGTTCTCTAAATGAATTTTTTTTAAGCTTCCATTGGGAATAATTTGTACCATTAAAGAAAGGTGGACAGTTGGTAGCAGCACCTTCAAGTCTATTATTATTATCATTAAAATAATCCAATAATTTTTATTACACTTGTTATATTTTTTTCTTTGTTAAATCAATTTATTTAATTAATTGAAGATTGGAAGGGTGTGCAGTGAACCTGGAGAAGTTGTGTGGCAACCATGGTGAGGCTGTGTGTCTTCAACCGCAGTGCGCTAGATGCAGTCATGGCCGAATCACACATTTTCAAATAAACACTCAAAAATTTTATTTCAAAATTCATCCTGAACTACATGAAGTGACGAAAATTAAAAAAATAAATAATTCAAAAATCGTGGGTGTGACAAGACCTGTGTGGTTCCCTGAAAAAAATATTTTTATATGTTTTCCATGTTCTACCTCAGGATGAGACCCTCATCTTTTGATCGGATCCAATCCTAAGGGGCATTATTTTTTACAAAACATTTATTCAATAGGAATAAAAATATTATGAATAAAACATTAATCATGTTAAAGGGATAAAAAATCCTACGGAGAGTCAATGTACATGTCCAGCCTATGTAGAGCACACACACCTACACATTAGAAGGCCGACACAACCCCCTGTATTCCACCAAAGGAAATGTCACCCCCTATGTTGAAAAGAATTCAAGGAACCTATGCTCATGACTTGTATGAGAAACCTCCTACTTCTAGTGTCCCCTAGGTGCCTATAAATGGGGCCCTTTGGCTCATCAATTTCCCAAAAGTAAAAATTTAAATAAACCCAAAATTCGAGCTGTATAGACCCTTCATGTAGGTCTCAAAAAAACCAGGTATCTCTCGAAAACTAGATATAAGAAGCGAATTAAGGTGGATAAGGGAAGTAAAATCCCCATCAGGGTCTGAAAAACAAGAAATATGCATGAGGATACAATCCCTTCTAGGTAGTAACCACCCATGTAAGGTCCCTTTCCATTACAAGGTACATGTTCCAGACCCCTCTAGCGATATAAGAGGAGACACATGGTTCCAAGGATAAATCCCCAACCAATTTTGGTTTTCCTGGAGGTCCATTTCTTATTTCATTCCAAACTCACGTAGGCCTAAACAGGCCGGTACAAAACACTTCTAGTTCCTCCTAGGCCCTACACAAGGCACATATTCCCCTTAAACATGGACAGGTCTGATCCAGTCATAGAGTCCTCTCCCAATACACCAATGTTATGACTCCTCTCCATTTTGATTCCTCAAATGAGGTGGAATAATTCAATACCCCCACCAAGCCCTCCATATATTCAATAACAAGAAAAAAGGAACACCAACATGTCTCCCATTAGGATTTGTATTCCTACTGCCATAGGTTTCATGAACTAGTTTGGTTGACCGGTTAGGATCTTATGGGTGTGTGGGATTTTTATTCCCATAATCATAAGAACCCCAACCCCAGGGATGGTGTTTGGGAGTTCTAAGTCTCATATATAATGTCTAGGATCATGTCATGCGATTATCGTCTCTAAGACATGGATCCTCTAGTTTCAAGTCGGGAGGGAAAGGATAATGATTTTGTTTCCTTTTTACAAGGAATGATATCCTCCTCCCTAAATATAGGAATATTTTAGGTCATCCATCTAAGAGTAATCCCTTATCTTTTCTTGTTGAATGTTTCACTTCTCTTCCTCCACACCACCTTAGCTACTATGTTAGAGAAGGTATGGGCACCATACTCATCTCCTCTCTCTCATGTACCCTTGGACTCATCCAAAAACTACTGAGGAGTAGAGAGTGGTTTTATAGATTTTACTTAATGGGGAAAAAATAATTACTGACAAATTTCACCCTTTATCCGTGCTAAAAAATGTGCTAATAAAGGGTTCCTTTTATCATTGCTATTAAAAAAACTGATAATGGCCAATATTGTTAAAGTTATATTTTGTATTAGTTCCTTTAGGGGGATTCACTCATGATCCTCCTTTCCCCCTTGTCCATTGGGTTATATAAGATATGGGAACCCGATTCCTCTCCTCTCTATCCCATACCCTCAGCCTCTTCCACTAGAGGAGGAAAAGTGTGTGGTTTTCCAGATCTGCTACTTCCCCCTTGTCCATCATGTTTAAGAAGGACTCATCCTAACTCAGGTGTATATAGAGTACAACCACGATTATATTATTCACGCCATCATATGAATATTTTAGATGGGTTAATCCTTTTAATCTTCAACTCACCTTCCATCAGAGTACCTCCATAGTCGTGGGTCCTCAAGGCCATGTACCAACATTAATGCAAAGCAGATCGCGTGGTTTCTCAGACTTTCTTTTTTCTATTATTTATCAAACCTATCATTACTCACATGGTCTTAGAGGTTAACGGTGGTCATTACATCCACATGATCCCACTAATTATGGGAATCATTCAAAGAGTAATCCCTAACCAAAATTAGGGCCTCCTAATTGGTATAATTGCAAACCTATCACTGCCATGGGCATCCTCATTAGAAGTAATCCCCAAGAAAGAATCATCGATTGGAATAATTCTCATTATTAATCCCCAATCATAACCCCAATTAATAAATAATACTCTTCACGATTATCCCCCATTATAGTTATCTCAAATGGATACATTCCCCTGTGAGACAAAACTCTAGAGGGGCTCCATACCTATTGGTTCTCACAAGTGAACTACATGGGATTTGATTTCCATCCAATTAAGATATGTTCGAGGTCTCCAAGAGGATCAAACCCAATAACCCAAATCAACCATATTCTCTCTAGGACACATTCCTAATATAGTCTAATTCAACCTATAAATTCATATCTCTTCCATGTTCCCTTGGATACTTCGACATAAGTCCCCCACAAAAAATGACTACGAACCTTCTTCCAATGATTCCTTTCCAAAGGATATTAAACTGTATGGTTAGGTCCTTATAATATAACGTCTTAAGGTATGATTTTCCCCATGAATAGGCACTGAACTATGTGGGTTTTTATTCCTTTCATAATGATATATAGGAAGATTGTTTATTGGTCCAATCCCAAAAAAAACAACTCTCATCTCCCTAGATGAAAACAATCTACAGAGCACCCCCAATATGTTGCTAGAAAACCAGCATCATTGTAATGACATTCAAAGAATATTTTATCACTAAAAAATATGATTTCATTGTTGGTGAACCTCAGATACATACAAATATCTCCATTTATAAAGAACCTCATATACATACATATGATTCCAAAATAGATACATGTCAATAATTGATTGTTAATTCATGGTCCATCTGCATCAACCTTGGGAATTAATGAAGGATTCATGAATACATCCAAAAATAGGAGTTTTCCTTGGTAATAACTCCCCAACATGGGTGTATTGATCGCAACGTCCCATCCTATTAACCAATGTCAATTCTTAATCATTATTTGACAATCATCCCAATGGTCGCCTACCTTTCAAAAGCATGTTCCATGGATACAGAATGATTGGTGTTTTTTGATCCCACAAAAAAACAATTGGAATCCTTTCAGAAATAGTGAAACTGACTTGAATGATTGCACACAACTCAACTCCATGCAATTGACCATTGGGTGAGCCGATTCTCCGAGGGAATCAATGGCATGTGAGGTACAAGACTGGCTGAACCGTGAGGAGGTAGAACACAACAAAGGGTTGGGTGAATTGGAACATTCCATGTATGGTCTGTACAAATTTTTTACCCCTACATGGCATGGTAAACCATGTATATTGGATACAAGTCTAGTTTCTTGTGTGGGTTCACACTCTGTGTGGATCCCAGTGCATGTTGTGTACTCATTTGAGATGTTCTTTTGATCTTCCACTTTGTGTATCTCCTTATATTGGACTCTTATTTAGGATTGATAGTTTCTTATACTGAAAAATTTTCCATGTAGAATATGATGGGGGCCTCTATTTCAGCCTACAATAGAATAGGTGGCATGTTTTGAGCACGATGATTGTATAGAAGTGTCAGACCTTGGGGAGTGTTCAAGGTGGATCATTATGTTTACGCTGGGGTCAGTACCCATATATTTTACGTTAGGTTGTGGGTACCCTATACTCTTTAGGCTAGTTGTGTTGTGATCCCCTGTTTTTTGAGATATTGGGTCCCATGCATGTGGTGGTGTTGCGATGTGAGGAATGAAAAGTGTGATTCTCTTTCCAGTTCCACATGAATGATGTAGTAGATTAGTGTGGTTCGAATATTCATACATTGGTACAAGTACTCAAATGTTGAATCAGGGTACAGGTTTACCATACCAATTGTTTTTAGTAGAGATGGGACTCTCTATATTTGTTCTTTGATTTCTATACCTTTGGGTAGTTATATTGGAGTTGGTAATACTCTTATCAATTATGGTGAAAGTTCAATGTATCATTCATAGATTTATAGATAGTTCTCCCCTATCGACCTAGGGTGTGGGCCCTCCATCCTCATTGAATAGAGAGAGTATGTACTCCATTGTTAGACCATAGTGCAGTCCCTCTATTCGGGGACTAAGTGATCCACTATTGTACAAGGTCACGGGTCCTCCATATGAGACGTATAGGTAGAATGGGTACACCACTATCATATTTGGTTGAGATTCCTTTATACTTTGAGTCAAAACACCCATGTTGTTCTAGTGTGCAGGTCCTCCATATGTGTTCCTCCATCTAAGTTGGTACTCCCATGTTGTTCCATGGAGTGAGACCTCTAGACTGGGGTCGGTACTCCACTATCATGTCAGCATGCGAGTCCCCTATAATAATTGAGATGGTACTATTGTACTCCTCTATCATACCAGGGTGTGGGTCTTCTATCCAGAGAGTTGTACTCCCCATGTCAGGGATGTGGGTCCATTTTATTTTGAGTTTTACTCTTCTATCTTACTATCCTCCATTATAGAGTAGTACTTCCCCATCTCCGAGTAGTATAAGGGATTGTTTCATCCATGGAGCTGGAGTTCCCTTGGAAATTCAGTAAATTCAGAAGGATTAGGCCCCTCTACTAGATATGGTAGATACCTGGTTTGGTGTCTGTTCTCCATCGAAGATCTGAGATTTGGGACACTCCATTATAGAGTGGAATAAGTTTCATGGGTTAGTTAGGGGCTATTACTTCCTCAACTACATGGTAATGGCGATGTGTGGGTCCCTCTATTCTTTTTCGGTGGAGGGGATGAATGCAGTGCATAATCTGGAGTAGTGCCCCTCATTTTTGTGTAGTGGTAAGGGACAAGCCTCTCTGATTGGTTTTCTTTTGCATTGTGCAGGGTGGAGAATAGTGATTTCATGACCTCTGGTGTTGGGAATTGGAGATGAACCTAGTAGGTCATTCATAATCGAGCACATTATATCAGATGTAACATTAGGAATGGTAGAATTGTTCCCGATGGAGTACATTTATTAGATAGCTGGAATATGAGATATACGAGCTTGTGCAGTCTGTTCTCATGGTTTTTTTTTTCTATTAGTGCCTCATGTAGAATCCCTTTAATTGCTATCAGGTTGGAACATCATGAGACATGAAGTCTAATATGAGTATATCTAGGTGATTTCGGGGAGTCCTTATTTTGTTTTCATGTGTCTGGGTCGATAAACACTGTGGAATGAGATGAATTGTTTTATAAAATTGTGGAGGGGTCAAGATGTTGTTTGTATCTCAATTATGTTTACTCTGGCAAGGTCGAGAGGAATATTGTCTTTCATTTTCTCCCTATTCCTTTAGTGTTTTTGGGATTCCTACATAATATTTTTAAACCCATCCTTGCACTGGATTTTCCCACACATGTTGTGTCTTGTGAAGACCACATGCCTTTCAATAAAGTCCCTAGAGTTCTATAGGTAGGTGGAGTTTAGTGATATAGACTGACTGAGGTGTTTATTTGAGATGATATGATGGAATTTCTAATAGTTTCATTTGGATTTGATCCCCTTATTATGAGTAGGTGGAACACTTTTAAAATTTTCCATAAGTGGGAATGTGTTTTTTCCTTTTTATGCTCTTATCACTTATACATTAATTTAGTTGAGATAATTTTATGCATGAATTTTATTTTCCAACTTTTTATTTGTCTTCAGTATTGTATCAAGGTGTTTATGGTTTCCTACACATAGTTAATTTATGAAAAGTCCTCCCATCTATATGATATTCCCAATCAGTGCTTGTCACTAGCCCCTAGACTATTAGAGGCGAGCTTAGGGAGTTTCAGCTTGGTCCCTATCAATTCGGGTTATGACAGAGTGGTTTTAGAGTGGGTTCATCATTGGGACCACTGTTTCATGAGCTTGGTTTGGGTTTCAAAGTGAAAATGTTAGGGTGTTTTGAATTCAGATCTGAGGCTAGAGGTTTTACTATTTGTGCTAAAACTGACATATCCACTAACTATATCTCATATAACATTATTTTTGACACAATATATTAGGACACTAATCACATGGAAATAAATTGTACATGCAACATATAGAACTGGGTTTTGGTTTTTCCTTGTTCTTATAGAGTCATCTCCCTAGATTTTTGTTTTGACCATAGTTCATCTTGAATTCTTTTCCTAGATTCCACCATGATTATAGCCATATAGAATTCCATGGTGTGTTTGTATTGATATTCTTCCCTATGATGAGGTATTAATGTAGGAACTAGTTTTCAGGTGTTACCTCTTGGTAGTCATCCATTAGAGATCCCACCCATTGAGAAACAGTTTGTGTTGGCAGTTTTGTTCGAGGATGCATGCAGGATGAGTGAATTTCACGAGTTCATGAGGTAGTGACCTCTATGGTATTGGGGTGATCCAGACCTGTAGGCAGATTATTACTAGATCAAGGTAGTCACACATGTTTTCTACCTAGTTTGGAATCCTCATGATTAGATAGTTTTCCCTATAGTGATCCTTCTACAAGGATCAGCCGGGTAAGGGTGGAGTTTAGTGACACAGTCCCATGACAAGGCGACACTCACATCGGTTGATTTTGAGAGACTCTACAGGGAATAGTTTTACCCAGACACATTGAGATTAGTGCGTATCCAGCAGAATTAGTTGCAATGGTAGGGTATAATTACTATGGCGGAGTACTCATTGAGGTTCAAAGACCTGTCATGTCACACACAAGATATATTATGAGACCTGTCCATCAATGTTCAATACTTTGAGTAGGGCCTATATAGAAATTTCTATGTTGAAATGGTCTCCTTCTGAATTCCCTCTAAGGTGATGATACTGGAGGAAGCTCCGGTACTGGAGAGTTTCTGGGGGAGGGAATGGTAGATATAGTTCGCATTGGTGGTCATGACGATGAGGCATTTGCAATAGATGGAATATGGAAGATGACATGATCATGGTACTGGAGGAATGCCTATACCTAGGCTCAATAACGTGGTCTTCTAGAGTAGGATTCACACTAGGGATTAGGTTAGCCATTGGAGAGGTGGTGTTACACTGGTGATTGTTGGAAACATCTTTCTAAAGACTTTCTGACCCACCGTGCAGAAGGAAACCAGAACACATTAAGAGGGGAGGGGTGAATCAGGGTGTCAAATTTCTCTTTTTAATGTTGTTGATCTTGTTCCCAAAATGGTAAGAAACATGATAAAAATATAAAATAAATCAAATCAGGGAGATGATAAAACACTTTTACATGGTTCACCACTAAGGGTTTATTCCAAGGAGCATACGCCGATAGGTTGTCAGTCGTACCTAATTCCACTAAAATTAACTAGATGTGGATTACAAGGTTCCGTAATAGTCACTATATCATAGACACACTACCTTTACAAATGTTCAGGTATAGCTCATTACGACCCTCGAGTCACTCCCACTAACTCCCCATGGCTCACTTCCATGGGTAAGGTACCACTATGTTTATAGACAAGGAGGAATCATCAATAGATTTGCATTAATGTCTTTGTCTCTATTCAGGATGAGATAATAATTGCATCGATGTCGAGGATTTATGAACATGAAATCACTGATCACACACACCGGATATTCAAAACCCATACAAAAGTATAACTCCACACTTGCGCACAATACCCCAACTTGCACACAAGATTTGGGAATTGTCGCGAAAGATGATTTTCGAGCATCACCTACTTTTTGCGCAACCCAAATCTTTCACACAACTACACCAAAGAGTTGACATGGTCTTTTTAGATTAATAGAACACCTTGCACACAATATTTACTCTCTTCCAATCTTTCACGTGGAAATCCTTCACACGGATGAGAAACCCGATTTTCATTGGAAAATTCATAACTCTTCCCTGGGGGTAGTCGCATATTCATAGGCCACTAGCAACCCTGCACGCAAGATCCTGACGTGTATTCGTCGGTGCACATAAGATTCACATTGATCGTGCAAAACCCCTTCTGACGTCTTACGTGCAAACCCTTTCATGCAATATCATCTTTCAAGCAGTCCATGACTTTTCAATTTTTTGACATTCGGATCCTAAAATATTTCATGCACGCAAGTTCCGAAGACACCTTCAATCTTGCGTGCAAAACCCAATATTTCATGCACATTTTAAATCCTTTGTGCACCTTCCTTTTCTAAAAACATGGTTCTCCATTTTCCAATTTTTAGCACCAAAAATTTGGCAAACACTAGTGAACAGTGCCACCTTCAATACTGCTTTCGGATGAAATTGAATGAACCCTTTCCATGTAATCTCCTTGATCTTCCCTGAAAGGGTTGAAAATAACAAACACAAAACATGATCAACCAAAATTAGATTGACAAGAATGACAAACCGAACTCCTTTTTTAGAAAAGAGCAACCTTGGTTCCAACAATCATTCCCTTTGGGTTTGTTGCTAATCACCAGATAAATTTAATAGAGCACCAGCCACATGAAAGCCTAAAATAAACGAATCAACTCAGCCAACACTCTATGTCTACGTGAGAAATTCTCACTGTATAAAACAATAGAGAAGACATGAATTGTGTTCTTGTGTGTTTAAAAGAATGCTCAAACTATTTCTTCATAACCCTGTATTTTTTTCTCCCTTCACTATTCTCTCCATATTTCTCTCCATCTTCAGCCATGATTCTCTATGTATTATTTCATTCAGAGAAATGAGTTCTATCCATTTCTCTCCCATTGTAAATAAACCCAATGATGGGGAATCATCCATTTCAGAGCTCATAACATATTCCCATAGATCATATCTCCCTACTAACCTGAAAAATAGCCACAACACATATTAAAATAGTTAAAGATACTGGGGAGAGGGGAATTTCATAACCTCCTTATGAAATGGGAGGTGGCTGAACACCAAGGTTCAACTGATGTTTCCCAAACACAGCTTCTGACAGTGTATTGGTCAGGATATCTTCCACTTTCTCATCAGTTCCTACATGATCCATTCTAATCACGCCTAGCTCAACATTTTCCTTGATAATGTGATATCTGATTACAATATGTTTTGTTTGATAATGATGAACATGATTCTTCATATGATCAATTGTGATCTTGTTATTATAATAAATCTCCATTAGTTGTTTCACCTCATCCCTAATATCTGTTAATTGCTGCTTAGTCCATAGAAATTCAGTCAATGCCTTTGTAGTGGAAATATACACAACTTTAACAAAACTAAGAGATGTAATTTCTTATTTCTTGCTCAACCAGCCAACACATTTATTCCAAATATAGTATACTCCACCATAGGTGGACATTCTATCCAATACATCACCTGCCCATTCAGCATCTGAAAATGATGATAATTCTCATTCCCTTACTAAAGCAAATAATAACAAAAAATTATTTGTACATTGAATGAACCTCATGATTTACTTTACATCTGCCATATGTTCCTCCTTTGGATTACTCTGAAATCTGGCCACTAATAATGTTCCAAAGACAATGTCTTTATGTGTTTCTGTCAGGTACAATAAGCTCCCAATGATTCTTCTGTACATTGTGGGATATATAGAGGTCCCATTATCATACTTTCCATGTTTGGTTCCAAATGCAATCAGAGTTGAAATTGGATTCGAATCATGCATATTACATTTCTTTAACAGCTCTCTTCCATACATTTCTTAAGAAATGAATGTGTAATCCTTGTTTTGAATCACCTGTTGCCCAAAGAAATAATCGAGCTCCCCAATCATAGAGATTTGAAATTCTGATTTCATGTGATTGGTTAATTCATCTGCTGATTTCTACCTTCTTTCCCCAAATATAATTTCATCAACATAAACTACAACCATGAACTGATATTTTGGAGAATTATTCATGTAGATATTGTGATCTACTCCTCCTCTTTTTAATTTCAACTTCCTCAGATAAGATTCCATCCGAAAGTACCATGCCCATGGTGCCTGTTTTAAGCCGTAGAGTTCTTTAATTAGTTTTCAAACCCTTGTTTAATTAGTACCAAGAATAAAACCCACTGGTTTTTCAATGTAGAATTATTTTGTGAAAAAATCATTCCAGAATGATGTTTTGAATTCCATTTGATATACTTTGTAACCTATAAGGAGTGCCAAGGCAAGAAAAATGCCTGATTGACTCCAGTTTATCCTCTACGGAAATGGTTTCTTAAACATTAACACCTTTAATCTAGGAATATATTTTACATACTAGTTGTGAATTGTTTCTAATAACACATCCTTGCTCATAATTTTTTTTATTAAAGATCCATTTTGTACCAATCACATTTGAAATTTGGGTCACTTGACTAGTTTCCATGTATGATACTTGTCAATCGGATCTAATTCTTCATTAATGGATTTCAATCAATATTCATCTTTTTTAGTTTCACCAAATTAGGATGGTTCCACAATTGACAGAAATGTAGAATGTTTGTTATTACTCATCCTCTTTGTTTGTGTGGGTGCACTCTTGTCCAGAATTATGATATATGGATCAATCTCAAATCTTCGATTTCTCATGTGAGGTTTAGAGGCATTCTCTCTAGCCAAGGTTTCCTCTTCAGATTCGTCTTTTGACTCAACCTCATGATGTGACTCCTGAGTTTTTTGTACACCTTCTTCTATTTCTCTAGTTGTATTTATCCACTTTCACTTTCTTTGTCACTTTATATCACATTAACATATGAAATCCTTGAAGAATTAGTTGTTTTATCTTTAATAATCTTAACAATGATATTTTCCACAATCCTTCCTATGAAATTGTTGATACACTTTTAGTCATTGTTGTTCATTTTGAATCCAAGGAAAATTCCTTCATTTTCATTATCACTATACATTGCTTGATTTCCATCTTTTTTTCTGATTAAGCATTTACTTCCAAAAAACAAAAGTATTTCAACGTGGGCTTCCATCCATACCACAATTAATATTATGTCTTTTTATCACCTATATAAATCCCAATATGATTTTGAATGTACACTACAACTTGAATGTCCTCATTCCAGTAATGTCATAGAATATGACTCTCAATCAGCAATGTTCTTGCCATGTTGTTCACCTGTCGATTCCTATGCTCAATAACTCCTTTTTGTGTGGATTTATCACAGTAGCTACCTCATGTTGTATCCCATGCTTCTCCATGTAATTTTGAAATTCAGTGGTTGTGTATTCCCTTCCATTTTCAGATCGCAGCACATCGATTGTTCATCTAGTATTATTCTCATAGATTAAACGATATTTTTTCATGAAATCAATCTCTTTTCATTTTCTTTGTATAACCATTACACATGCTATTATACTCTAATCATCTATGAAAATAAAAAAAATACATTTCTCAATGAGTTCAGTCAATATTTATCGGGCCACATACGTATGTATGAATGAGATCAAGAAGATGAGTTTCCCTTTTATTCATTGGATGATATGATCTAAAGACCTGCTTCCCCCATATGTAAGCATTCCAAGACTTTTCATGTTATTGATTCAGGATGGTAATGTCTATTACAATAAAAATTTTTGATATTTTTTCCATCTACTGTTGATTTATGTTCCCCAAACTATGATGCCATAGGTTATTTTCTTCCACAATAGTCATGTAGAAAATTTTTTCCTTACTATCAACCTGATATAGGTTTCCCACTATTCTGCATCCCTTCGTAAGTGAATTTCATATCTTTCCCTTGATAGAGTATCCTTTTTGATTAAAATTGACTATATGTACTGAGTCATAGAGTTGACTCATGATGAGGAGATTATGATGTAGGCCATACACAAAAAGGACTTCAATTTTATTTAGCTCTCCATTATCATGATTAGTACTTCCACTACCTTTGATTTCTAGAGGTCCATCGTTACCAAAGTGTACTGTTCCTTCGACCCTCCTCTTGAAATCTGTTAATAGATCTGCATTACTACTCATATGAGATGAACAAAAACTATCTAGAATTCAGGTGTTGTATCTTTTTGTAGCATTGAGGGATACCTCTACAAGGATAGGCTTCTCAATTTTCTTCTTTTCATTCCATGAGACATAGGATTGCGTGTAGGAAACTCACAACCTTTAAATTCCCTCAACCATGTAAATGTGTTATTTCCAGTTGAAGTATTCTTCCAGAGAAGGAAACCTAATTTTTAGAGAAAAATTGTCTTTTTGATGATGTTTGACTTGTCTCAGACTCTGGTATGATTTTTCTATGTCCCCCCATTTCCTGCAATCAATATCCTTAAGACCATTGTTAGAAAAACAAAAACAATATCCATAGAAATAGTTTCTTCTAAAAGAATTAGGATATGAATTTTTTATCCTTTGCTAAACTCCCATATCTTAATCATTAAAATAGCTTCTTTTTTCTTCACAATAAGACATGGTATGTCCTAGATCTCCCCAAAACTAACACTTCATGAGAGGAAATTTCTTCTCACATATTTTTATCCTCATTCCTTCTTCTGTGGGATAGTAGTTTGAATACCTATTATACTTGTAGGCTCGATGATATTTTTATTTTCTTCTTTCATAATGAAATGGGGGTTTATTTTTCATCACTTCAAGATATTTTTCCACATCACCCACATTCTTCTTGCCTTTATTTGGGTCACCTTTGTTTGCAGAATTTGAAGATTCTGCCTCACAAACCATTTCACTATATCACATGTAAGAAGGTATTTGATCATTCAAAATATTTTCAACTACATTAAAAAAAATAATCTCTCTCCAACACCTCATCATCTGAGAACCTTTAAAATAATATTTTCATCCTTAATTCTTTTGAAATGGATTCACACTTAGGTTTACTCCTAAGAGTAAATACTTCTTCTTCAAGAGCCTATGTATTCTTGGTATTTTATTACAATATGGTGGTGAGTTCATTGATGACCTTTTCCTTCTCTTCAATTCTCAACTTCAGATCCACTACATCATCAGTGATTTCAAGGATTTTAGACAATACATTCACAAATTCTCATAGTCGTTCACTTTCAGCTTCGAGCTGATCAACATAATTAGATGATTCTTCTAAAATTGATTTCCACTTTTTGATACTCTTACATTTTACCTTAAGTTTACTAACAACATCTTTATGATGCATCTCAAGATTGGAATTAGTTTTCAACTTATTTTATCCACTATTATATTTTGATCGTTTTGATTTTTCAATAGCGTCCATCATGGAAGCATTGTTTCATGTTTTAAATTCTTGTTATTCTTCTTTGAATTTTTCATTATCATCATATACATTTTCATAGATAAAACTCATCCTCATTACATTATTTCTAGATTCAAAGTCTTCCTTTTTGAAAAACATTTTCTGAGCCTTCTTAATGTTTTCATCTTTACTATATTCATCATTGATATTTCTTAAGAACTGAGAGGCAATGTGCCCAACATTACCACAACTAAAGTAAGAAATAGGTAACTTCCCTATGAATATCCCTTTTACATTATTGAACTTCTTGTCAATGGGAGAGATAATTTATTTTCCATCATCATCTTCACCACAACTATATTTAGAAATTTTTAGTTTCTACATGGCATTGAACGCCATTTCTTTACTCACTCGCGTTGCAGCATCTTCTGGTTTGACTATCATTTCATAATCCACCAGGCTGCTCAGCAGACCATCCAATGAAAATTTGGAAGGATCTATTTCTTCAAGGGAAGACATGAATGAATTTTTTAGGAGTGGATGTCTTCTTAATATTTTCATTACTATATCAATATCTTTTATTTCTTTTCCATGACCCCGAATTACTCCAACCAACTTCAATAATTTGATTGAAGGAGTCTGCAATATCATCAGGATGCATCTTCAGATCATCAAACCTATTGTGAAAGACTTTTAGTTTCACCTCCTTCACTTTTATATCACCTTAATAAATATTTTCAAGCTTATCCCACATATAATGTTATGATGTTCCACTCATAACCTTTATATATATCTTATTATAAAGCACAACGGTGAGTGCATTCTGCGCTTTAGCATCTGCATCATGAAATTTTCTATCTGCGTCAATCAGAGCCAGCCACGATGGATCAGTGACTTGTATTCCTTGCATGGTAGAAAATATGATTTCCATTCCATGATATTGTAGATGAGATCTCATTATTTTCTTCTATATATTAAAATTACTTCCATCAATAAGGGGGAATCCCGTGACATTGGATGAATTCTCCATAGTAGTACAAGACAGATCAAACACCAGTGAACCTCCCACTGATACAACATGAAGGACACTAGAAAAACATGAGAGGGGAGAGGTGAATCTGGGTGTCAACTATTTCTTATTAAATATTTAGATCTTGTTCCAACATTGGTATAAACTTGTTAATTATATCAAAAAAATGAAAGCTGAGAGATGACACAACACTTTTACTTAGTTCACCACTAAGGGCTATATCCAAGGAGCATATGCCGACAGTTTGTTCATCATACCTAGTTCAACTAAGCATAACTAGCTGTGGATTACAAGGATTGTGTATAGTCACACTACCCTAGGAAAACTACCTTTACACATGTTCAGGGATTTCTCAATGTGTCCCTTGATTCAATCATGTTGAATCCCCGTCGCTCACTACCTTGGGTGAGGTCCCACTCAGTTTATAGACATGGAGGTATATTCAATATATTTTCATTAAATTCATTGTCTCTACTCCGCAGTAGAATCCAATTGCATCGAAGTGATGTACTGATACACTTCAAAGCACTGATCATAAACACCAGATATTCAAAAACATTTCATAAGCACAACACTAAACATGGGTGCAATACTGCAACTTGCATGCAAGATATGTAAATTTTCAAGAAAGAAGACATTCTCACTACACCTACAGTCCATACAACCCTTATATTTTGTAAAACTTAACTAAATGGTTCACATGGAATTTTTAGACAAAAGGAACACCTTGCGTGCAATATTCATCCACTTACAATCTTTCACATATAAAATCATTCATGCACCTGAGCAACAAGATTTTTGTTGCAAAATTATTATTACTTCTATGGGGGTAGTCACATATTTATAGGCCCTTGATGACCCTATGTGAATGATCGTGATGCGTTTTTTTGGACCATGTAGGTTTCATGTTGAGTGTGCAAAACCCCTTTTGATGTTCCATTGGGCACGCAAACCCTTTTGTGCAAAATCATCTTTTGCGCACTCCATGACTTTTCCATTTTTCAAAATTCTGATCCTAAAACATGTCTTGCATGAATGTTCCGAAAAGCACCATTAATATTTTATAGAAAGCCCTATATTTCACGCACACATCAATATTTTCATGCACCGTTGTTTTAAAAAAACGTTTCTCCATTTTCTAGTTTTTAGCCTCCAAAATATGACAAACACTAGAGAACGACGCTGCCTTCAATAATACTCACAGATCAAACAGCATGAACCCTTTCCATGTAATATTTTTGATCATCCATGAAAGGGTAAAAAATAAAAAACACAAACCATGATCATCCCTTAGTATATTAACAACAAACACAAACTCAACACCTTTTTCAGCAAAAAAACATTGCTTCCAACAATCGCCCCATTTGAGTTTGTTGGGAATCACCAGATAAATTCAATAGAGCACTAGCCACAAGAAAACCTGAAATACAAGAATCAACTCCTCAGTCACTCTAAGTCTATCTTAGAAGTTCTCATAAGATAAAACAATAGAGAAGACATGAATTTTGTTCTCTTGTGTTTAAAATAAATCTCTTACTATTTCTTTATAACAGTAGATTTTTTTCTTCCTTCACTATTCTCTCCATATTTCTCTCCATCTTTAGCCATGATTCTCTATGTCTTATCTCATCCATATTAATTAATTCTATCAATTTCTACACCATTGGAAATAAACCCAAAGGTAGATAATCATCCATTTTAGAGCTTAGAACATACTTCCCTTGGATCGTATCTCCCCCATAAACTGGAAAAACATCCACAAAATCAATTAAAATAGTTAAAACAAAAGGGTTAAAGGAAATTTTGTAACCTCTTTATGCACTGGGGGTGGCTGAACACCATAGTTCAACCAATGTTTCTCAAACACAGCTGCTAACAGTGGCTTGGTGAGGATATCTGCCAGTTGCTCATTAGTTCCCGCATGATCCATTCTAATAACGGATTGCTCAACCTTTTCCTCGATAAAGTGATATCTGATTTCAATATGTTTTTTACGAGAATAATGAACAAAACTATTTAAAAGATAAATTGTGCTCTTTTTATCATAATAAATCATCGTTGGTTGTATCTCACCACCACCAATATCTGTTTGTTTTATCTTCATCCAAAACTGTTGAGTGATTTCTTTTGTAGAGGAAATATACCCAGCTTCAGTAGTAATAAGATATGTACTTTCTTAATTCTTGATCAACCAGCCCACACATTTCTACCCAATATATAATTCTCCACCACTATTGGACATTCTTTCCACTACATCTCCAGCCCATTCAACATCAGAAAATAATGATAATTGATTATCCCTTCCTACAACAATGTATATCCCAAAATTATGAGTACCTTTAATATACCTTATGATTATTTTTACTGCCGCCATATGATCCTCCTTTGGATTACTCTAGAAGCGGGCTTCTATGCATATTGCAAAGACAATGTCTATCCATGTTTCTATCAGGTACAAAAACCTCCAAGTGATCCTTCTGTAAATCATGGGATCTATAAAGTTCTCATCCTCTTACATTCCTTGTTTAGTTCCAACTGTAGTCAGAGTTGAAATTGGTTTCGAGTCATACAGATTAAATATCTTCAGTAGCTATCTTGAATAAATTTCTTGAAAATAAACGTGTAATTCTTTTTTTGAATCACCTACAACCCCATGAAATATATGGGCTCCCCAATCATTGTCATTTCAAATTCT
This sequence comes from Viscum album, assembly GCA_963277665.1. NCBI lineage: Eukaryota > Viridiplantae > Streptophyta > Magnoliopsida > Santalales > Viscaceae > Viscum > Viscum album. Next base: position 50,850,078 of record OY728138.1, on the reverse strand, counting down.
TATTTCATGTGATTGGTGAATTCATCTTCTGATTTCGGCCTCCATCCACAAAATATAATGTCACCAGCATAATATAAAACCATGCACTGTTCTTTTGGATAATGTTTCACATATATATTGTGATATACTCCTTATCTTTTGAATTCCAACTTATTGAGATAAAAATCCATCCGAGAGTACCACACACATGATTCCTATTTCAAGCCATAGAGTGCTTTCTAAAGTTTGAAAACCACTGTTTTATTAGTAATAAAGATGAAAACCCACTTGTTGTTCTATATAGACTTCTTCTTCAATAACAACATTCAATAATGGTGACATGACATCCATTTGATATACTTTATATCATTTTTGGAGAGCCATGGCATGAAAAATCCTGATTGACTCTAGTCTTTCCACTGGAGCAATGGTTTCTTCAACATCATCACCTTCAATATGGTAATATCCTTTACGTATAATTCATGCATTGAATCTAATAAAACATCCATTCCATCAAATGTTTTCTTGAAGATATATTTTTTAATAATCACATTGGGACCTTCGGGTCTCTTGACTAGAACACATGTCTGATTCTTTTCAATCTAGTCTAATTCTTCACTCATGAATTTCACCCAAGATTCATCCATTACTGCTTCTTCAAATAAGGATGGTTCCACATCTGACTAAAATGTAGATTGTACATTATACCTCATCCCTATTGTTTTTGTGGGTGTAATCTTGTCTCCAATTATGTGAGATTAATCAATCTCCGCTCTTCAATTTCACATGTGATGCTCAATCGTATTCTCTCCCTCCAAGGAATCCTCTCATGATTCTCCTTCTGATTCAATATCATGATGTGACTCCGTAGTGTTTTTTACACCTTCATCAATTTATGTATTTTTATTTAATCCACATTCACTTTCTTCGTCACTTTCTACCACATCAACATATGAAATCCATGAAGAATTTGTGGTTTTCTCTTCAATGATCTTATCATCAATGCTTTCTACAATCCTTCCTAAGAGATTGTTGAAACACTTGTAGGCTTTGATGTTCATTGAGAATGCAAAAAAATTCCATCATCTGCATTTCCACCATACTTACTTTGATTTCTTTCAATGTTTCTGATGAAGCATTTACTTTTAAAAACATGAAACTATTTTAATACATACGTCCTTCCATGACAGAATTCATATGGTGTCTTCGTCTCACCCATATAAATCCTTGTTCTATTTTGAATATAAAATACATCTTGAACAGTCTCTTTCTAGTAATTATATGGAATACGTCTCTCAATCAACCTTGTTCTTACCATGTTGTTCACCTGTCGATTCTTATGATCAACAACTCCATTTTGTTTTGGAGTTCTCTTAGAATATACCTCATATTTTATCCCTTTCTTCTCGAGGTAATTTTAAAATTCAATATACGTGTATTCTCCTCCATTGTCAGATCACATCACTTTGATTGTTCATCCAGTATTAATCTTGGAGATTCGATGATATGTTCTCATGCAATAAAGAACATGTTGTTTCCTATGTATAACCATTACACATGCCATTATACTGTAATCATATTTGAAAATAATGAATTACCTTTCTCTATGAGTTCCTTCCACATTTAGGAGGCCACATAAGTCTGTATGAATGAGATCAAGAAGACAAGATTCCATTTTCTTCATTGTATGATATGAACTACAGACCAACTTCCTATGTATGCAAGCATCACAAGACCTTTCACATTCATGCTTCAGGTTGGGAATATCTATGATAATATTAAGTTTTGATATTTTCTCCATTTATTGTTGATTGATATCCCCCAATCTACGATGTCGCAGGTTGTTTCCTTCCACAATAGTCTGGTAGAAAATGTTTTGTCAATTTGTACAGAGAAGATCTTGGAATTTTGACTAAGGGCACGATAAGACATAGTCTGAGATTTTTTGTATCAATTTTTTGGCTATTACTACCCATGTGATCCATGCATTGGCATTTTATGAAAGACACATGAGGATGACGTGGGACAATTTGGTGAAAATATGGACTCATGAGGAAGAGGAATGCTTTCCCCACCGAGAGGCATTTCTATGATGCAATAAAAACAATATGGGTGATTTAGTGTCACCCAAAGAGGATTTTGTCAAGGTGGGTAGACTAGTTCTTGAGACTTGTGAGTTCATGGAGGGGTTGTGCAATGGAGTTACGGATACGGACATGACCTTTCTAATTGTGTTTTTGTTCTGGACCATATTTTCTTAGTATCCCTGGTGGAGGGATATCCTTTCTTAGAATCATCCTATAGTGGCAGAGTTAGACCCTATGATGTTTCCTTATTATGGACTGGTTGCCTAACATCCATATATAGCTGCGATAACAATAGTGGGTATGTTGGCATTTCTATTTTGGAGTGAGGTGCTACAAATGGAGGATTGTAGGTGAAGGTCCTGGTAAGACCCAATTTTTACAATTGGGTAGCCCTGTCTTGTTTCGTTGTTACCCTCATGTGCTTGGCATCAACCATGAATGCACGAATCTTGAAGAGGATGAGATGTAGTTCATTCATTGTGTATGTGAACTATTGGGTTGTGTTAGTATCTATATAAGAATAATGAGGCACTATAAAAAATGCTAAATAGAGATATGTTTACCTTAGAAACATTTCAATGCATCGCTAATTCATTACACAATGTTTCTAAAAAATGTAACTAAATGTCGTGTCACTAGTTTATCAATGATTATAAATGACTCTAATTAGTGAAATTTATAAACCTCAGTAAATTAACAACATTTATAAATGTGTATATTTTTAGACACCAAATTTTCTAATATTTTTCAGAAATGTTAGCAAATAGACATCGTTAAAATATAAAATTTTATAAATGTATCTATTTAGAGACACCTCATTTACAGAAATTTTGTAGACACATCCAAAAATAATCATCGTTAAATGGAACCTCATTTACCGATGATTATAAAAATGTTGGTAAATTTTTATTTTGAAAATATATATATATATATTTTTTTATTTATATATTTGTTTTGAAATTTATATACCAAAAGATAAAAAAATACCATTATATCTTCTCATGTACCCTAACCAAATAGATCCCCTTATCTATAGTACATTGGCCAGTCCTGTTGGTCCCCTCCCATTATCTACCCGACTAGTGCCCCACCCTTACAAGTACTACATACATATGCCCATCATACAATCATGTTTTATGCTGCAAGATGACCACAACCCTCCAATACACACTACCAGTACGCTAATGGGAGCCTGTCATGGACACCACATGATAGAAGTATAAATTCCACACCACTAGGATTCGAACACAGGACGTCCGCATTCAAAACACTTCAACAGACCAAATCATCCATTTATATTTTTTTATTTAATTTTATTATATTTTATTCATATATATGAATACATTTAATAATTTTAATATTAATATAATATATATATATATATATATATTAAAAAGCATATATTAATATCTGTATATACATATGTTTATATTTTATATTATACATGTATATGTTTATATTTTATATTATATATTATATATCTCTTTATATTTTATTTTTATTTATATGTTTATAATATATATATATATATATGTGAGTGTGTGTGTGTGTTTAGGTATATGTACATATTATATATATATCAGATGTTAATATTAATACATATATATGTGTGTGTGTCTCTGTGTCTGTGTTTATATATGTATATATATATATATATCTGTGTCTGTAGACATATATGTTTGTATATAGATATATATAATTATAGTTATAATTATATATTTATAATTAGCCACATTTTAAAGTAATGATAAATATATCACTAAAATAGCCATGTTTTTTAAACAGGACTAAATTTAAAAAATATATATATATATTTGTGTGTGCATGTTTATGATAATATATGTTATTATATATATATATATATATCTAAATATATTAGTCTGTGTTTAAATCTGTCTATATATACAAGTCAATATTTTAAAATTTAATATATTTTATAAATATATAATTTTATATATCATTATACATATATTAATATATATGTTTATATTTTTTAATAAATATATAGGTCAATAGTATATATATAAATATGTTTATATTTTATATTATATATAAAAACATGTTTATATTTTATATTTATATATATATGTTTGTATTATATATATTTATTTCTATTTTATGTATATATATATATTATATTATATACATGTTTATATTTTCTGTTTAGGTTTTAGGTTTATATTTTATTTATATATATATATATATATATATTATATATATATATATTATATGTTTATATTATTATATGTGTGTGTGTGTTTATATATATATATACATGTGTGTTTTTATATATATATATATATGTGTGTGTGTGTGTGTAAATGTATGTTTGAATGGATACATATATATGATTGTAATTATAATTATAATGATATATATATATATATATATATATAATTATACACATTTTAAAAAACTGGTAAAAAATGTCACTAAAATAAGCTTGTTTTCTTATAAATGTGACTAAATTTAAAATATATGTGTGTTTTTAAATATATATATATATATAAATATTTTTATATATACATGTGTTTGTGATTATATATATTAATATATATATATACATTTAATCTAGAAAATTAATTACATATATATATATATATATATATTTAGCGACATTTACTGAAAAATGTGGCGAAATTAGTGATATTTAGTAAAAAAATGTCGCTAAATTATCCATGTTTCCTAATAAAGATCCAAATTTAGTGATAGTTTTTAGGAACCCTTACTAATTTAGTTATTTCATTTATTAAATGGAACTAATTTTACAATGTTTTTTAGAAACATCCCATATTTCGCAATGATTTTAAGAGAATGTCGCTAAATTAACGTTAGTTTTAGGAAAAAATATTAAATTTGAGATAGTTTTCCAGAAAAATTTCTTAATTAGAGTCGTTTTCATTAAAGGTTCCTAAATTAGTTATGTTTTGAGGAAATGTTTCTAAATTAGCCGCATTTTTTCCTAAAGCATTGCTAAATTAGTGTTGCTTTCATGAAACATCACTAAATTAGAATTTTTTTATGGAAACATTTCTAAATTTGTGAAATTTCATGACAAATGTTGATAAAATTAATAATTAGTGACATTTTAAATAAATGTTTCTAAATTAACGTTTTTTAATGGTTGCTGTATCGATACACTAAATGACTATAGATGCAATGTGGTTCTTGGTTCTTTTCCACCTATCTCATCTAAGGAGACATGTGCCTGCTTATTTCATGATTTTGACATGGTTAGGGATTTATGTGAGAGTGCTTAGGGATTTATATGAGAGTGTTTTGGCATTCATGGTTCCCTAGATTGCAGGAATCAAAGAAGCACGAGAACCCCTAGTGTGCTTTCTAGTGTGGGTGTTCATGTAGAGGTTTCAGTTTCATCCCTCATTCCATTGCTTTCGCTTTTCCAGGACAAAAATTCATAAAGGTGGGGAGAATGTAGTGACTCTGGTTTGACCTATATGAAATAGATGTATTTCTAAAAATATTTCAGAATATATGTTCTGAGTCAGCATAGGAATTCATTTTTTGGAGAGTCTTAAAGTGTTGATTATGAATAACATTATATATTTCTTTTTAAGCATGCATTTTTTCTCATGTAACATTGAAATAATCACATGAGGAGTCTCGTATCGTAAATATGAGGTCGTGATTGTGTTTAGAACCTTGTGTTTACCCTAGGCATGAAATAAAGCTATTAATGCCATGGTTTTTAGTCAGTGGTGATTTGGCAGAGCATTATGTTGTGGATTTGATAATAAAATGACTATTTAATTAAAAATATAACCTCAACCTCCCCTATATTATGTATGGTAAAAAATCCCCAAGGAGAACCTCTCCTCCCCTATTCTCCTTTGTCTATAGATGGAAACCACACCAAATCAATGAAACAAGGTGTTACATAGCTCAGTTTTTTTCACTGATCATTATCAAATCAAGGAGCAGCGGGATATGCACATCGTTCCAACCCATGAATCTTCAATGTTTCCCCCTCAAGTAAGGGAGTTTTTTTATATTTGGCCCCGATCCAGTTTTTTTCATTTTTTAATGTTTTATTTCCATATTTTTAATGTTAAAGATCCCTCATTGGTTGATCTACATGTTTCAGGGTAATATTGGGTGAATAAATTTTTTTCAAAGGTAATTCCCATATGGAATTACCATCTACAAGACGTGTAGTTCAGTGATACATTCCATGATGCTCTTCCTATTTGAGAACTGCACTCTGTGTACCAGGGTTACCCATCATGTTGTGACCCCAAACCGTGTGGCCAGAGGACATAGCTAGGGAATTTGGGTGAATTTATATGGCCATGTAATTGTTCATGGCCAATGTACATGGACATGGGGTTCCAGACATAAGAATGGGAAAAGAACATGGCCAAGTGGAAGATTTTCCTCAACATGCCATGTTGTATGAGACACATGGTGATATAGGGACACGACTAGCTGGATAGTGTGGAGGATGAACATAGACAGGGGATGGGTGAAGTGTAACACACCATATAAGAGATGTACATTCCATGGACCCCTACATTTCATGGAAAAATATGTAGACAAGATACATTTACAGGTTCTCATGTGGGTTCACATTCCGTATAGACCCCAGTGCATATCGTTTTCTCCTTTGATATCTCCTAGATATAATTTTCATTATGTATATCCTTCTATGTGACTCAGATTCATTTTTGTGAGTCTCTTATATAGATCATTTTTTCATGTAAAATGTGATGGTGGAATCTGTTTCAGAATGCAAGATATGATGTGGCATGCTTTGAGCATGAGTTGTGTGTAGTGGTGCTTAACATTGGGTAGTGATCAGGGTGGTTCACAAAGTTGACTTCGAGGTCGGTAACCTTCCCTTTCAATTAAGGATGTGGGTCCCTTGGATAATATATGTCGGTAGAGCGATGCTACTCTATTTTATCATGGTGTGGGCCACCTCACTATGGAATTGGTGCAATATGAGGTATGATATGTGTGATTCTCCTTCAAGTGACACTTAACCAATTATATAGATCATTGTGGTTCATACAGGGAAATTCTAGGACTGATACTCACCTATGGAATTAATAAATGGGTTTCCCTTTTCTATATACTTTTGAAAATATGGGACTCCACACATAATGAGTGCGATTTCAATATATTTGGGTTGTTCTTTTGGGGTTGTTACTCTCTTAATGGATTAGGGTGCGGGTTCCCCATATCGTTTATTGAAGATGGATACAATGCTACCATTCAAAGGTAGGGTATATGACCTCCATCCTCCATGGCCATATAGAGTAGGTACTCCCCTTTTAGACCGGTGTTTAGGTCCTCTATTAGTGGATTCAGTACTCCCCAATCATACCATGGTGTGGGTCCCCCATATATGACATAAAAATAGAGTAGGTACTTCCCTTTAATGTTAGTGTATGGGTCCTTTATCCTTATAGTTGGAATTCAAATGTCATTCCAGGGTGTGAGTCCTCCATACGTGTTCTTTCATAAGAGATGGTACGCCACTGTCATATTAGGGAGAGAATCCTCTAGATAGGGGTTGGTACTCCCATGTCGTGTCATGGTGTAGGCCTCCTATAGTAATTGAGATTATAGAGTTGTACTCCCTAGTCATACTAGAGTGTGGGTCCCTAAGATATAAAGTGGTACACCCCACATCATTGGTGTGGGTCCTCTATATTTTGAGTTTTATGCCCCTATATTACTTGGGCGTGTGTTCCCACCTATGGTTTAGTACTGCCCCATCTTCTCGTAGAAGTGGAGAGCGGGTCCTCCATTGAAGTTGGAGCTACCTCGGTTGTTGAGTTCATTTACGAGCAGTGGGAACCTACACTAGATGTAATCTATGATTGGTTAGGAGTTAGATCTCCCATGATAGAATGAGTTATAGTAATCTCTATTCAGGAGTGATAGATTTGTCATGGGTTAGAGAATAACTATTGATCCCTTGACTATTGGGAAGTGGAGTGTTATGGGCCCTTCTATGTTATATAGAACGATTGGATGTATGTGATTCATAGCCTAGAGTAGTGATCCCTCAAAGGTGTGTAGTGATGTGTGGATTTCCTCCCCATATAGTTTTATTTATCCTTGTGAAAGTTTCAGGTTATCGATGGGAGGATCTCCAGTACTGAAAATTAGAGATGGACCTAGTAGGTTGTTCATGCTGGACAATTTTCTCTCTAATGTACCATTAGGAATATTAGATTTTTTCTTAATGTATTAAATATCAGGAATGGGTACCATCTGGGATGGTTGATCTCATGGAGTGTGTTATCAAGGTTTTGTTTTATCATTAAATACTTTTAGTAGAATCTTTGTTTGGGATACGAGATCAAAACCTCATGAGACTTGGAGTCTAAGATGAGTATATTTTGCTAATTTATGGGATTATTTATGATTTTGTTCTGTGTCTAGGTTGACACCCCTTATGGACTGAACTGAATTTTCGTGTACAGTCAAGGAGGGTTTTATATGAAGGTTCTCTCTCGATTGGACTCCCTCTAACTAGATTGAGATGATTATTTCTTTCTAGTTTCTACCTTTTAATTCTAGGGGTTCAGGGTGCCTACAATGTATTTTTATAATCTCCCTTTCACGGGAGTTTCCCACATGTGTTGTGTCTTGTGTAGACCAAAGGCCATTTGATGGATCCCCCAAAGGTCATGAGGTAGGTGGAACTTAATGACCTATACCGATCAATATATTTACTAGAGAAGGGATGATGGTCTTTCTAGTTACTTCATTTGACAATGATCCCCTTTTTATGAGTGGGTTAGAAAATTTTATACTTTCCCTTTAGTGCGAATGTGTTTTTTTACACTTTCTTAACTTTTATTCACTCTAGTTGGTACAGTTGGATGCAACCATTTTAATTTCCATCATTTTATATCTTTGCACTATTTCATCGAGGAGTTTTTTAGTACATTTATACATGTACTTTATGTAATGGAATCTCATCTGTGTGATATTCCTACTCAGTGCTAGTCTCCAACCCATAGCCTATTGTAGGAGGGTTTGCGGAGGTGCTGCGTGGGCCCCTCGGGTCTGGATGTGACATAAATAACTAAAATTTTGAAAGTAATTTAGAGTAATTAAAATTCATAGTAAGAAATGTCTGGGCCAGATATATAATGATGAATAATTACCCATCTTTATTCAGGGATCAATGCATACCCAAAAATTTTAGAATGTAATTATTTAATATTAGGAGAATATAAGAACCTATGTTGTACATTAATATAAAAACACTTTATTATATTATCCATTACATATTACATATAATTTTATTTCATTATAATATTTAAATGAAAAAATATATAAAATTAAATTCATAATAATAGCTACAACTACTCATATAGAACATATTACAATATAGGAAAATATCATAATCAATAAATTTATATGATCATATTTTATAAATAATAACACAAATAGAAGTTTCATTATAATTATGAAAAATATATAAGGAATGGGATTGATATAATTCAGTAACGAAGATAATGATATGAATGATTTTATAAGTTAATGTGATGTTGATTTATAAGGTGAAATATGATCATTAGAGGGCTAAGGTGTCTAAAGGAACAATATCTTGAAAATATTAGCGTCGTAATAGTAATTTGACCATTGAATAAAAAAGTGTTCAATAAAATATATAACATAATAATCAGTAATTTAAAATAATAAATATTAATCAATGAATATGAAGATAAATATATATATATATATATATATATATATCATAATAAAAATAAAAGTTATTTATCAATTTTATTTATTTTTATAGAAAAATGTATAATTTTTAATTAAACTAAGTGTTTTTAAAATAATTAAATTTATAATTTATATTTAATTATTTTCCAAAAAGGATTAAAAATTTAGAATTAACACATTGAAATTATATATTCATTTTTTCTAAACAATTTATTGAAAAAATTAATTTTTAGGTGAATTTTAAAATATGTTATGAATATATAGTATTCATTATGAAATTATTTTTATAAAAACAATTTGATGATTAATATAAGATAATACATGAAAAAATATGTCATTTTTAAAAATAATTTATTTTAAATTATTAAAATAAATTTGCAAACATCTAATTGGTCTAAAATAGAGATTAAAATTTTAAAAACATTTTTTAAGGAAAAAAGAAATTTCAATGGCCAATGTATTAAAATAAATTGGAATTTGGTTCTCAAAAGAATAAATTTTGATGAAAAATATTCATGTGGAAAATATCAATTTTTTAATTCAGGGTTAACAAGTTTTTAATTTTTCATAACCATGGTTTCAGAAGCTTATGCCCTATAATTAATAAACAATTCTCCTTCATTTTCTATAAATAACCACCCACCCTCCCATTACTCATCAGTATTAATTTATTAATTAAATTTTAACTATATATTTTCCTCTTCAGATCCAATCCAAGGAGTTATTATGGTGTTTGGATCACTTTGTCATGGTTTTGGAAGTGACATTACTATATAAGGGTTATGAATATCAACATTTCAATTTTGTTTGGAAATAATTTTTAATTCATTACATTACATATCAAATTTTATGGTCCTCTATAATTATACATCAATTTTTATCTCATGAGATGTACATACACTTATAGGGGGTTAATCGATGCATGTTTATCTATCATAAATGACCTGTGATAACAATCTTGTTGTTCAATTATTAGGAACACTTTTATCAATAAAAACATGTATGAAGGGGTAGAAACAAATTATATGGACATTAATAATATTGATGTGTTCTCTCAAACTATTATATTCTATAGAGAATGGAAAAAAATCTATTTTTTGACGTTCTTGAAGCACTATGTGAACTACGTATTTTAATTGTTCGATGAAGTGTCAATTACCATCTTGTTTTATAATATTTACAATATAGGTGGAGAAGTCACTATAAACAAATAATATAAAACTCAACAATCCTATTAAAGTATTAACCCACTTAAATAAATAGTTTATGGAATAGAAACAATATATAGTGTGGAAATATGATCTACTTTCATCTGATTGATGAACTTCAATAACATCTCTGGAGATGGTCACCTGGATCTCCCTTTCTTCATTAACTACTTTCTAGTATTGGTATGTAACTCCTCTTATTCACTTTCTATTTTTCCACTATCACTCATACATTACACTCTTTGATCTTTTTATGAAAATGATATCGCTTTAATATTATTTCCCTATGTTTCTCCATTTATTGATCATCAATCCACCTTTATTCGGATAAGAGAACCCATCAAACCACCTCATTCAAAACGAATATGTAATCTCCCAATTAATTTTATGATTTACTTCATGGATGATAGAAGATAAGGATATAAAATGTTCATGACATGACTTTATAATAACATGGGTATCGCAATCATTGATTGATTCTTATATTTTTTTGGAAGCCAAAATACAAAACTTCTCCTTCCACAAGAGCCACCATGATCTGAAAACAACATTTACGTTGTGTAGTCAATAACCTTGAATCTTCATTGGATCGTACCCACAAAACCTATCATGATTAACAAATTTTATTTATATTTTACAAAATTATCAAAGCATGACATCATTTATACTAGAGTACTCATATAGACTATTTAATTTTTAAGCCTTGCATATAGGGTCTTCATAGTGTGATCCTCCACCATAGTATAAACATTTAAAAAATGATAGAGACATAAAATCCCACCTAAAACACATCAATGATTGGATATACATTCCATCACGTGACATGATTCATATCCTAAAATGTTAGTGATCAATTCATTATGAACTACACATAGACTCTTAAGTAATATCCCAGTTAATCTTATACAAACATGAAACTCCATGTCTACACCATATCACTGAGAACTTCCTTCATAAAATGACCTAGGATGTCATAGAATAAACCAAAAATCCAAATTATATTTCATGAATCCCAACCATCCTAGGGTCCTTGGCATGAAGTGAATCGTCCTTGTGAAAACAATCACATGATTAAGAAACTTTGGATTAGCTTGTTCACAGTGGGTCATTGGCTATCGTAGTGTGACACTTGTCATGTTAATTAAATTATTCTAGTTACTTTGAGTATCCAGAACAAATATTTAGTCCACTTCATAAATTTTTAATCCACCATGGATGTCCCTCAATATTAAATTTCAATAAACAAAACCAAAAATTCTATTAGGGGATTTATTCTTACATTATTCCACTTTTGGTTTGTTGAAAACTCTTTTAAACGTGAATTAACACATTTTCATCCCAAAAAAAATGACAAAATATAAAATAATATACAATAAATTATCTCATAAATGATCTAAAAATAACTTACTATATACCCATATGATTCAATATCACCATGGAAAACAAGATTAAAATAAAATGATCCTCATGAAAACATGTCCTCTGATTTTCATAATATTTATAACTTGTCCCCATGAATTAACATTTCTGTACTCCCCCCTTCCAAAAACATATGAATAATCTAAATCCCCTTCTAAAAATAGAAATTAATACTTTTAGACATATTCATCTCTGATGATAGACAATTTCTCTAATGATGTTCATAAGAAACTTCTCCTGCTTTTCCAATGATCCTATAGAGAAATTGAAATTAAAAAATACGTTCTATAGAAATCCAAACACTAAGAGACAATACCTAGATATAAATATTAAATTATAAACATGATCTTGGATACCCTCTCCAATGCATCTAGTTAGTTTGTTATTTTTGGAAACTATGATCAAACTAATTCCTCTCCAACTCATCCTTGGATAGTTTCTTCCTCAGGATTTCAAAATGTTGGTTTTTATGTTCACCCATTATCCAACATAAAAATATCATGTTAAACATTATCCTTGATGTAATTATAAATAATCTCAATACGATTTTCTATAAATAATGATTCATTTTTTTCTAAAATCTATAGAACCTGAATTATGATTGATTAATACCACATATTACATAAAATCAAATCTATTATCCAAAACATCTTTTATAATCCATATAAATTTAGGACACTCTAGAGTGTCCAATATATTTTAGCCTCTATAGTTCTATGTGAAATGAAATAATTCTTGTTGTAGAGTAAATAAATGAACAACTCATCATTTTAAAATTCATCACTTAATTTAGGCTTTGAATAATCCACTAAACCATCTCATTCTTATTTACTTTATCTTCATTACCCATACTATGATGTTTTATGAGGAAAAAAGACGAAATACCCCATGATTTTTATGTAATAATAAATTCTCATCACATATGTCACATGTTTTTCCATGAAGAATAATTATTACAAATCTTTGTGATAAGTTGAAAAAACATCGCCGAGTCATGTTAGGAATAATAGGATTCCAATGATCTTTCTATATTCCATTAATTCAACTTTATTTACATCACCATCTCCTAAAAAATTCCCATGAGTAGGAAAATATATTTTTTGTAATCAGACTATAATCATTAATAAAAAACCTGTTGAAAATATTTTCTACATATATATATTGAGAAATAAATGGTTTATGCCACCCTCGAGTCACTTTTTAGCCATGGATACAAAATTAACTCCCAAATCATTTACATACCAAATCCACACCACAATAAAACTATAAATAATTTTTATTCCAATCCATCTGATCATGTAAAAATATTATCATCCATATAAATGAGAACCAATATCCATTGACAATTCCATTTATTTATGCATATACATTACCAACTACACCTGATATAAATACAATCTTTGTCATATAATGTGAAAGACTATAATATCGATATTGTTAAACATTTTTCATCCCATAAAACAGATTCTTCATTCAATTCAGATTTATTTCATCTTTATATTTGATAAATCCATCAAGTTTATTAATGTAGACGTCCTCTCCAAGGACTCAATTATATAGTACTTATTTTAAATCCATTTGGAATACCTTAAAATTCATTTTCACCAAAATTTCCATGAATAGTTTTAATATTTATAATAAAGAAATGAGTTTAAATGATTCATCAATAACCACCCCATAAAATTGGGAATTTTTATTACATAATAGATATTTTTTATGTAACCCTTAAAACATAATTTATATTTATATGGGAAACCAATTTGGTTCGAAATAAAATTTTCATCCATTCTCATGATAATTTTTCGAGTGTGAATCTTCCCAATATGGTCAAGCTCTTATTGAATTTATTTAACCCAATTTTCATTATTTTCATACTCTATAAGACACATAGAATCTACATTAGATAAAATAAATGTTTTTTTTAACAATATTTATTTTCTATATTTTCACTAAATCTATCCATTGACTAGTTATATTCCATTCATATATTTCTGCCCCACATCTAATATTTAGCATATGAATAAAAACTAATATTATTTCCTCATTAATGGTTTCTTCCCTAGAACATTCTATAACCTCAAATTATCCCCCTAATATTCTCAATTAAAATCACCCTTCTCTATAATTTTTTAACTATTTTGATGAGAAATAACCACTCATTAAGGAAATATACTCATTTTCCACAATCAAAACATCTTGAATTTTAACAATTTATTTAATACTTTTGTTATAGAGTTTATATTGATTTATTTTGAATGATTATCCATTAAAAATAATTCTATATCTATTACGGTTGCAAGGAATTCTAGGTTTGCTGCTCCGGTTGACTCTCGGGAAACTGATGATTCCTTTCATCCGAAGAAATTTTGACACAAAGGTCATTAAACCGTTGCTTTTATGAAGAAATATGTTCATTTTCACTCTTCTGATCTCATTCTTTCCCTTGTTGGTAAATTTTTTATTCACCTTCCTTCACTGTTATTCTTGCTTAAATTATTTGAATCCATTGGATTTGTTGATTTTGAACATGGCTTGCTCAACTTGCAGAATATAACGATTCGTCTCTACTCTAAAGATGACTTCTAACAGCTTTGGTATAGGGGTCCGTGAATATTTGAGGGTTGTGTGATGATGGTCCTAAAATGGTCACCTGTGTTTTATTTTTATGTTTAACAACCAATTTCCCCTATTTGGTTAGGGATCCAAGGTATTATGTTTCATTTCATCAAAAAAAATTCCCTATTCCTTATCACTAAACATATAGGTCATCCCATTAAGTGGGAATCTGCTACTAAAAACATATATGGCCATCAAGTTCATTTGTGTGTGTTTAGGATGATCTTACGCATTACCTACCTTATGTAATTTGGATTCAAAATGGTGATTTTCATTTTTTCAGGATATGGTTTATGAAAATGTACTAAGATTCTGATCAAATGGCTTGCATCATGGACATTTCCTTGGAGATTGTGGTTCTGGGAAGTACCCTATGAGAACTCGTTGAATTTGGAAACCTCCACCATATGAAGGGGAATTAGTTTGGATTGAGAAAGAGAGAAGGCCTCTTGATGAGCATGTGGAACCCCCTAATAATAAGGTCCCACTAAGGTCTTCATCTACCCCATATTCCTACATAACACAACCCCAGTGCCATGATAATGATTTATTTGGGTTTGTGGATGCAGTCATGAATGATGAACTATAGGTAGAAAATTCAAGACCTGTTCCAGCCAATCGTGAGATATTACAAGATATTCACTCTGTTTCTGGTGATTCTAATTATGATGATAATGAGCAAGCATATCAAATTAGGGATGCTTATTTGCACTCGAGTACCAAGAAAGGATTGAATCCATTTATTGATCCTGGTGGATTTATTACTCCTCATCCTATGAAGATACTAAAATGCATTTATTACTATATGTTGGGGAAAACCATTGTCACTAGATCCTTAGGGCTTCGAATGAAGAAAATTAATATCCCTCCACAACCAGTGTTAAATTAACATCCATCTATTGAAACATCCGTTAAAGAAGAGGTCTACTCCTCATCATATGAAGAGGTCTCATACTATTGGATTGGTGAATAAGAGGATACAATTCACCTTTTATATTGTACTCGTGTCATTAAATAAGGATAAAAGGAGGACTTCTACTCTGGGATTTGGGAACAAGAAAGGTTGTCTTTTAGAAGATATCACAGCAAAGAAATATCTTTTGATTCTTATCTTGATATTAGGGAGAGTATGTTTGATAGAGTGGAACGTGATCTTGACCAAAACCACATTTTGACTATCTTCAAATTTGGTGGGAATAACTTTTTTGTGGGATAGTGAGGGCTATTTCTTGCTATTTGGTGTAAGTTAAGTCAATGTTTTGCAGATCTATGAGGAAATGGTAAACATTCATCATGGTTTTATTGGTTCTTTGAGAGTATTTGGTTATCACCTATTATATGAAGTTTATAGGTCCTTTTCTTTGTGAAATTTATGCAATCATGTAGTTTAAATATTTGTTATTTTCATTTCTGTTGTGGGCATTGGGGCATATACCATGGACTTATAGGGATGGTTTTGATGAGCCTCAAGATTGGTTCTGAGTGCTTTGGGGCTTCTATACTCACTCTTGAGGGATATATGTTTTTTTTGGCTGGAAGATGATGCACTAAAAATAGTGTGGGTTTTATGTATTTTTAGTTAGACATGCATCTTGTAGATTTATGTGTTTGTCTTGATATATATCTGGAGTTACATTAAAATTGTTCGATGCACATGGTCATCACTACATCACTACCTCTTGGCTGAATTGATTAAAAGGTACTTTTAGGCGTGATCCATGGTTCACATACTTCTTGGTATATCGTTTTTAAAGCTGCTGTAGTGGTTTAGATAAGGTATTCTTATATTGCATCATATGATTTTTCATCCCTTCATTTCTTAGTTGGTGTAAGTTCATTACACCAAATGTGATCACTGACTATAACATTTTGTTTAATAATTTTTTGGAGGGATATCAGCTGAGTCACCAATGCATATCCCAAATCATTTGGGTAATAAATCATTTACATCTAAAAACTATAAAATTATTTAATATTACCTTCTTCCCATACAATATGGTGTGGGGTGAATTTTCTTCATTTGGACATAATAAAGTCGAGTTGGATTAGTAAAATATTTTATTTACTAATTACATAGATTATATATCTTGTAGATATTTATAAAGGATAGTTTTATGAGCTATGTGTTTTATACTTCAATTCATACTCAAAGGATTAGTTTTTTAGGATTCATCACCTCTAAAACCAAGAACCTTATATAATACATATAGAGATATTTTACACCTGATTATTGCTGAGTTATATAAAATTATCATTCTAAATATTATTAAATTTTAGTCCAATAACATTTTACTACAATCTTTAATATCATGTAAAATAAATGAAAACTTCTTATTTGATATAGATTAACATCAACTATTCTATTCTACTATAATCATCAAAGAATAACATGTAATAAATTTTTTCATCAATGGATTTGTTTAATATTGGACCACACACATAACAATTCATTGACTTGTGAAATAACATTTAATACTTATCCTTCATCATGTAAGAATTCATGATTGTAATCCCTTTTTAGAATGATTTTAAAGACCCGAATCTAGTAGCATAGACCCGTGGGTTACTTTATTACATTGAAACTAGATTCATGGAATCACATTCCGATGGATCGAATTATTTATTATTATTATTATTATAAAACTAGATGAATTATTGAAATTCATATTATATTTTAAATCATATAATTCAAAAAATATCTATTGAGAACACTATAATTCCTCATAGTATATCTCTGAAAATCAATCACAAAACACTTCCTGGTATCCTGGGGAAAGTAAAACATAATAAAAGGGTGATATTAGATTCTATTAAGGGTAAGAATATAGTGAATTCTAACATGAATAAATAATAATAATAATTATGTAATGTTAAATAAATGATACACATGACATTTCATTAATAAATTTAGATTAATATGTCAACAATAAATAAGGATAAAATAAATCCATATAAATATCATAAAGGCTTGAAAATTATAATTAGATATTCTAACTAATTCAATAACAACATGGGTATAAATAAATTATCTCCTGGTGAGATAATGCATAATTTTAGACAAATGAAATATATTTTCAAGACCTTTCCGAAGACAATTTAAATATATGGTTAAAAACACATCTAATTTTGCCAACTAATTTGTCTTATGAGACATATCGATCCATCATGGGGTTATATATAAAGAATCCCCACGAATAAACAATTATGTCTATGGAATTACTCATATGAAATGAGTAAAATATTATCCTCATATTCATTCATAATGAAAACTAACTTATAAAATGTTAATACTTACCAAAATCAAATAAACATAATCATAAACCATCCCGATTAATATGGTGAATTGTAATAAAATTCTATATCCTCAATCAAACTGTTCATAAACCCTCAAATTTAGAATAATTATGATATTAATGCATCATATCCCCAATTTATAATAATAACAAAAAATGTTTTATGTAATTAGTGAATAGAAATACAAACAAATCTTTAAAACAATGATAAGGAAAATATCCTTTTCCCTTTGATAATCAAATCATAAAAAAAATAAAATCACAATATATTCTAAAAATATTTTTATTTGAAAATAAAATTTTCAAACACGAAAAATAACAATTAAAATATTTAGTGTTCATGATGTTGGAAAATTTCATTCATGGTGTACATGTTAAAAGAAAATTTCTTCTCACATTTTCAGTAAAAGCCCAATTGAATTTACTAGAAAAATAAAATGATGATTTCATCTAACAAAATTATAAAAAATTAAAAAATTCATAATAATTTATTTTATAAATCATTTGTATAATCCTAAAAAATTATGATTTTTTTTGAAAACATAGATTTTGATGAAAATGAATTTTTGACCGAAGAGAAAAAGAATGCCAGATTTTCGTAAAAACTTCCTCTCAATAATTTTAATGAAATAAATGGAAAATTATAATATTAAATAAAAAATTAATGAAAAAAATATTAGAAGAAAATATATAGTTTTTAATATTGAACTGTCAAATAGTTCCCTATATAATGTTAAATATAATAATCCTGAATAATGGTGAGATTGCGAAATAAACCCTTACCAGTTTGGTAACATTTTGAATCATAAGCCCCATGAAATAAATAAATTAAAATGAAACATTAAATACAATTAATATACATATATTAATTATACAACATGTCAAAATGGGTTTTATATACACCACATAATGGAATAAGTTGGGAATATAGAAAATATCCCATATAAGTAAAAGTAAGATGATAAACCTTTACCTTTGGTTCATCATCCTTAGTATGTGAATGAACCTATTTTATATTAAATATCATTTTATAAAAAATAAATTATATAAACATAATAATATATCTCATATCATACATTATTTACTAAAAGTATTTTATCACATATCTATTATTTGTTCAGGGTTAAAATTACTGTTTAAGGTGATAATTGCATTGTTTTTCATGTATGCTTTAGTGAGGTAATTTCGAAAATTTTAATTTTATCATGGTTAAATTATTAAAATAATTTTATGTGTGATAGTAATATCATATATATTCATTATATATGTTTTTATATTAATCAATAAAAGTTACATTTAAAAAATATATTACATTGTTCAAGGGGATGGTGGGCCATATGTATGCATGATTGTTGTTTCCATTTTTCATGATGGATGGAATGAAAGTAAAATAAAAATTAATTCACCATAATAGAATAATTATTATTATATATATATAATTTATATTAATAAAAATCATTTTATTACTATACATGTAAAATATAATGAAAAATATTTTACATCGCTACACCAATGTGGGTCCACACTTACATAGGAGTGATGAAGTTGTTTTATAACATCTTGTATTGTTAGAAGATAGATATGGTATAATATTTCTAGAATTATATTTAGGTAAAAATATCACACATATTTATTAAATATAACTTTACTAACCTTTATGTTATGTTTAAGTGAAAAAACGAATCACATCACTTCATAATGGGGTAGTCTGCCATACACATGATTGGAATTATAGTATACCCCGTGGAAGGGAAGTTAAAAAAGAATATATGATATAATAATTACACAATCAAAAAAAATTATAAATATTATAAATATTTCATTATATATTTCCTTGAAAGTTGATGAAGTAAAATGAATTAAATTTGATCACGAGGTAGTAGTTTTCCGTACAGATGATCAATAGTTTGGTTTCTTATTTTATGGAAGTGTAGGTGGATATGGGTTATTAAATTAACATAATACCATTTAATTATATATTATATACTTATTTTATTATATATATTAGTGTATTATTTTTTTAAGGAGTATAAAGAAGAAATTAAACTATTACACACATTTAAGGAATTTAAATCTTCTTCGGAGAGCCACATTAGGTTTATACCTATATCCTTCATAAGAGAGATTAATAATAAAAATTAAGAACCAATAATTGTGGAGGTATGTAGGAATGGGATTATAGTCAGTATTTTTAAAAAATAATGGATTTGTAATAGTGAACGTCTGGGGAGAGTGGGAGACCTTTTATAAGTGGGGTAGAGGATACACATTGAATTGTTTAAAAGATAAAGTGATAACCACATTTTTCCCATTCCAAAGTCCACCAAAATGGGGAATTATCTAATAATAGAGGATAAAAGTTCTAAATGTGTCCATAAAATGCGTTTTAGACAAGATATTGGTCATTTTTAACTATTAATATATTTGGTTAACTCCTCTATAAACCTATTTTTACCTTGATTATGGTAATTATTATTTATGGTTTTCACTATTCATTATGGTAAACAATTAAATAGAAATTTTTATATAATATAACTTTTGTTGATTAAAAATATTTAATTCATTTTATCATATTCAATTCCTGTAAAATGAATAATTCAATTTAAAATTAAACTACATATGCAATGAAAGAGCAGTTTTCCCATGAGAAACTTCTTGTAAGTATAAAATATTTTAATATCAAAATTACATATGAAAATTAATTTAATGACATAAATTAGTAAGATTTTAATATATTCGATCTAATTTTACTTTAAAAATAATATTAAATATAATATATAATTTTAAGTAATTTAAATGAAAATCCATTTTTCAACAAGAAGTGTTGGTTTTCAATATTCATTAAAAAATTAACATTTTTGGAAAATTAAAAAATGATCCCACAATCTAATTTTTACATTTACATTTCAATAATTAAGATTATTTTTTAAAATAAATGTTATTAAATTTCTAAACATTAAATTAAAATTATTTCCAAAAAGGGAGACTAAACCACCAACTAAAAATACATAGTTTTTCAGAAAACATTTCATTTATTTATAATTGTTTTTATATTATTTATAATAAATATAAAACATGTGAATTTATTATATACATGTGTAAAACATATAATTTTCATAATTTAGTTTGTACCATTCATACCCACCAACATTAATGTTAGGTTATAATGGTCCTGATTAAATAATAATATTTAAAAGATTATCACATTTTATTCAAACTCAGTGTTGTGTGCACTTTAATATATCAAAGATATTGAATTTGTTAAAAAAATAAATATATCCTATTGTCCCATGGTGTTAAATAATCCTCAGATATAAGTTTTGTGGGTCATATATTCTGTCAAATATGACATCCCTCTTTCAAAATATCAAGGTGTTACATTCTACCCTCTTAAATAAATTTTTTCCTCACAATTTAAACATTATCTTGTTATTATGGGTTTTATATTTTAAAATACATATATTTAAATAAAAAATTTTAAAAAAGGTTTATAAAATATAATCTTGATAAGATTTAAATAGAAGTATGAAGGTCATTTATAATAATAATATGACTAGGCTTCCCAGTAGGATACCATTGGTGGGAAGTGAAGATATAGACATAAAAGAGAAGAATAAATAATAATAGAGAGTGATATATATAACTGATCAATAAAAAGATGGTGATTCATAGAATGCTAACAACCACAAAACCATAAAACTATAATGGGTGAAATGAAAACTAGTTCATGATAAATTAATGTATTAGGATAACATTTTTGTTTCAATATCCATTTCGTAGAGTCGAAGAATCATTTTATTCACTATGAATATAAGAAAATATAAATAGTTGATATAATTATATTTCAATAGAAAATTTTCTTTCTTTGGTTATTATTTGACCAATTTCCACTTCATCTCTTAATCTATCAAATGAATATCAAATGAGTGAATTTTCTATTCCTGAAGCACTAAAGATAACATTATATGGACCATAAGATCCATAAAAATTAACAAGTAATTCAACCTATCATTACTAAAACTTGATTTATCCAATAATACAAATTTTTTTGCATTATCCATTCAATTAATAGTCAACTTTGTGAATTTTAAAAAATATTTATCATGAAATTTAAAAGGAAGGAAATTAAATAAGCATTATTTTCCATATACAATATACAGTGAGTCTTAATGTCACATTATAAATAATTGAATACATTGATCACCAAAAAAACATAATGAAAACATGTAATCTTACAAAAATAAAGTCTCTAGTTGTCTAATATATTCCATTAATTCAAACATGTATTAAATTCCTGAAAAGATAACATAAAGCACCAAATCTATAACCAATTTCATGGTCACCAAGAATATCCCTAAAAATTTATTTATCATTATTATCTCAACACAGATAAATCTTTAAGGGTTTAATTACTTCATTAATATGTTTTCCAAAAAATCAACTTTCCACTGAAACACTTTTCCTGGTCATTGAAATCATTCAACATATACTCTTGAATCTATAAAAAAAGTACGATATTACAATCTTATATATTTCATAATTATTATAACCAATATTTTATTGATAAAATAATCTTATAACATAATAATTGAGTTGTAACAAAAGATTATTAATTATTCAAATTCATTATTAAAATTTCATTTAGGATTCATCATCTTAATCCTTAATACCTCCTTCCATTCATATTTTAATTTTTGTCTATATCAATAGAAATATAAAAATTAATTATATAACCCTGCTAATTCTCTTAGTGATATTTCACTAAAGTACATCAATTTTCATAATTTCAATACTTCCTATATTTAAAAAAATTAATAATCCCTAAAACCATAGGAATACCATTATTTCCATCCATTACATTAACTAAAATGTATGTTATTTCTAGAATATTACATTCTTTATGTCCTTCATTCCACAAACATATAATATTTTCATTTTCCATTAAGATAATATCATATGTGTCTTTTTCCAAATTTCTGACATGATGGAAATTGAGTCTTCTTTCCCACATGGTCTCCACTAATGAAGATATTAATGGACTCGAAAATTCACTTTTTTTGTTATTCTTAGAGTTGGTTAAGGTGAAATTTTATAATCATATTTTATGATAAGTGATCAAAATATCTTTAATACAATCATCATACCATTTTCATTCGCATCAAAAAATTTCCAATCCCATTCATTGATAACCTAGATTTTTTTGGTTCCACCTATTAAATATAATAAAAATGATCGGAGTGAGAAACACTAATCATTGTTTAAAATCACATAAAAATTGAGACTAATTTATATGAAATCTGAATCATGGAACTTTATTTTATATCTATGACACATTATATTTAACCTAGGATATTATTGGTTATAATCAATTCAAATAACCTATGACGTTTCATAAATAAAATGTGAGTTAATCTGAGAATGCACCCTGAGAGTGTAAAAACCTAGTGGGATGTAAGGCCCATTGTCATATTCCAGGTAATGATCTAGTAAACACCCCATGATTATTTAGAGTGGTTTCTCTTAGGTGCATCTGTGCTAGAACTACATCAGCTTTTATTATCCAGACATGGATTAATTTCTATGAAATATCACATATTCTATACCTTTCCAAAACATTAATATGTTCTTATATACATATAATCAATGTCTATAATTTTTTATGTTCTGTAATCTATGTTTTTAAAAATCTATTTACCAAGGATTCTACACAACTTACTCTGACCCAAACTATAAAAATATCATATACATTAGACTAAATATAGTGGTTAATTAATAATATTATCATTATATACAAGGAATAAAATTCTAATTGAAAAAATATTTTATTAATCTTGGTAAAAGATTTATATAATTGAAATTAAAATTAAATTTCAAAACATAATCTACAAAAATTGTTTTCATTAAAAATGACATTATCCCCCATAGTTTATACATGTTTATCATCCCCAAAAACATTTACTGGTATCTTAGGAGAATAAAATAGAATAAAGGCGTGAGATTAGATGCTCCATAAGGGAATATATTTCTAATAAATAAGTATAACCAATATGTTAAGGTAAATAAATGAAACACATTGAAATTAATTTATAAAAATAGTATAATATTAAATACAATAATGATGATCAAATAAACCCATATAAATAATCACATAAACTTGTAAGAAGTCCATGGATATTCTAACTATTATATTAATCACATATAAATCAATAACTGGTCTCACAATGAGGAAATTCACAATTCTAGACATATAAAACATAGTATCCCGACCTTTCAAAAAATATATTAAATCTATGTTTGGAAACCCATAAATATTGGCATACAAATTTGTCTCATGAGACCTCTCAATACATTCCAGAGCTATCTATAACTGGAACCCACCCATCTCTTTCTAGGTCTATTGATTTCCTCATATAAAAGAATTTGAATTGTAAAAAAAATAAACTTTATTATTGAATACCTATCATACTAAATGTTAACACATACCCCAATCAAATAAACATATCCATAAACCATCTAGAGTAATATGGTAAGTGGTAATAAAATTTTACATCCTCAGTCAAACTGATCATAATCCATCAATGGAAATAATAAGTTTGATATCAATATAATATATTCCCATATGATCAAAAGTATAATAAATTATTGATGTTATTTTTGAATAAAAATACATTCAAATTAAATTAAAATATTTCTTCTGGAAAATACCCTTTTCACCATGAAAATCACCTTAAATAAATAAATTTTTTTGGAAAACAATTCCATTTGAAAATAAACTTTGAAAAAATGTTTTATATTATTTTAAACATTGATTGGCTATGATGGCATAAAATATCATCCATTCCATACACGTTAATTAAAATATTCTGTTGAAATTATCAGTAAAGTTAAATTTGAAGGGTTTAGATAATGAAATGATAATTTCATTCAAAAAATTTTCATAAAAAATAAAAAATTATTAAGAAATTATTTAATAATTTTGTTTAATGTTAAAAAAATTTGGAATCTTTTTTACAAAATAAAAATTTTGATGTAAATTATTTTTGATCAAAAACTTATGTAAACATGGATATTATTAAAAAACATTCTCTCAATTATTTTGTGTAAAAAAATAGTTAAATAATTGATCCATTACAAGAACAAGATAACTAAAAATTGTAATAGAAGAAAAAATAATTACATCAAGATAGATATATCAAATAATTCCCCCAAGGGAGACTTAAAAAACAATACTGACTAATAATGTGACTACTGTAACATCCCAAGTAAGTAATGAATAATAGATATATTTATATATTTCTATTGATGATTAATATAGTGTTTTAGAGGGTTAAAATGAAAATAAATACAATCTTATGCATGGAATACACTAATATTCTTAAAAGATTGTTTTACTACCTTTTGATGGAAAACCCTTTTTAAATCTCTCTTTTGACAATTTTATAAGCTATATTTGTCAAAATTAACTTATTATTTATGATTGGGACTTAAAAATTTTCTTTTTGTGAATTTTTGGTATTTTTCCAATAAAGTTCATTTTTTAATGAATAGTGAAAAATGTTGTATTTTAATTCAAAACCTATTTTTAATCTAATTTATTTATATGATTAGATTATCTTTTGAATTGGTTTTGAAGTGAAATTATAATTTTTTTTTATTATTTTATCCAATGGTGGTCATTGGAATCAATTTCACTTTGAAATTGGAGTTAAACTAGTGTCAATCTTTTGATACTTATTGTTTCATAAAAACACGCTAATTGTCATGACATCGGGAATTAGTTATTAAATTAATTAATGCAACTTACTTGTTTTGAATTTTGTAAAATAGAAATAATTTTTGAATTCGGAATATCAAATATAGCTTAGGGTGATGTTTTGGTATCTTTCTGGAAAACTTCAATTTTTGATGAATAGTGAAACCACTAAGTGGTAGTTAAAGAAACTGATTTTTCGTTTAAATGAATCTTTTCCACCTATGTGATTTGATTTTCAAAAATCTGACATACATGGTTGTCATTAAGAAGTAAAATGCGGTTCAATGAGATTAAAATATTTTTTTGGTGAATAGTAACTTTTAAGTTCTTAATCGCGATTAGTGGTAATTAGTGTAGTTTAAGGTAAAAAAATGTTTTAATAATATGATATGAGCTTGACACAAGTCCTACCCTCATTTATGTGTCATGTCCGACCATGAAAATCCATGGGTCAACTTGGGGACCCCATGGAGCCACTTTGGTTGGGAAATGACATAAATAACTTTTTATTTAATGTTAAAGTAAAAATGACACAAACAAAAGATGTTTTACTAAAACAATTTTTACATGTGGTTATACAAGTAAGATTTCTTTTTATAAATATTAATTGGAAAGATAAAAAGTTTTCCTACAACATATTATTTTGTTTATAATTTTTAGACTTTAAATAAATTAAATTATTTATGACATCATGATGATGCAGCAATTACCTCATTAATAAAGGATTTAAATAAAATGAAATGATAATGTAAAATATATGAACGACACATGTCCAAAATATATTTGATGGGTGTACTTCGAACCCTTATCACCTTACCCTCGAATTATATCAATGTGGGACCTTTTTAATATGAAACCCATTTTAAAATAAAGTAACATTTCTTTACTTTCCAAGAGTGCCCCTCCTCTCCTCTTATAAAAGGCCCCCACCTCTACCTCCTTACCCACACTTCAAAAGCCTTTGGCTCAGAAAAACCCTGATAATTGTTTCTCTACACATCCCTCTATTACTCCTTGAAGCCTCACTTTGGGCAGAAGTCTTCCCAAGGAAGCCTTTGAGCTCAAACCAAAGGGAGTTACCCGATTTTAAGGTAATGTCTTCACTTGAGTCCTTTTGTTTTATTTTGCTTCTCCAACCCCCTAAAATATTTTTATTCATTTCTTTTGTAACAAATCCAGTATATTCAATATAATAGGATGTTTTTATTAGAAGGATTCGAGATACACTTACACACACCTACATCTAATGGTTAAAGGACATACTGTTTCAGTGGATGATGAATTTATGCCTCCCGAAACGATGATTGTTCAACATTCTTCTAACACCTTAAAAAGTGGCCATTAAGATGTCAATATATTTATATATGATATATAATATGTTTATGTTTTCCTTAAGCTTCTGTATTTTTCATTTTTGGAATACCTTTATGGTATTCATTATGGGTAAACGTGATATCTTCATATAAGGAAGTGCGGACTACCGCCCCCTCAAAGTGATTTGATTCGTTAAATACCATATGTGGGACGTATAAAGGATGGAACTATGATATTATATATTATATTATACTGGAATTATAATACACCTTTATATCATTATGATTCCATTCTATAAAATACGAAATAGAAATGAAAGTAGCGTTCATGCGTAAGTACGGCTTACCGTCTCCATGAACGGTGCATTTCATTTCTTACCACTAAATGATTTTGTAATATTATAAATTCATGCATGTACTGGATATATATGAAATATATGATATCTACATCATGAATACCATTCTGGATAAAATGGATACATGAACAACTTGTAATTATAAAGGGTTTATTTTTTACTCAAGTACCAATGATCGTTAAAACGGCCATTATTAGCTTAAATAATTACATAGTGTTCATGACATGGAAATAAGTGATATAAAAGGAATAATGAATTTGAAAAAGGTTCTTAAACAAGTAGAAATTAACTCAATTATATTATTCAGGAGATTAAATAATTACCGAGTCAAGTCGGACCCGAGGTATGGGACATTGTATCAATCTCCTTTCATTGATGCATATTTTGTTTTATATACACCCTTCTTTTATACGGTGTATAAAACTCTTTGACTTTTATGTTTATTCAAAAGGAATCTTTTTTATATGAAGCGTTTACTAAACGAAAAAAGGGAAATTTTTTTCATATGTATGCGGCGACAACGACTTCTTCGCCGCCGTGACCATTATTTGAGTTTCGGTTTCCTCTACAGGCCATACCTATTTTTAAAAAGAAAAATAAATACCATGTTTTACTTTTATTTTATTTTGGTATTGAAAATTGTTTTCATAATGTTTTTATATCAATGTTTTGTATTGATATCTTGTGATTGAAAGGTGGAAATGTTATGTTTCAATTATGCATGTTTTATGTGATAGAATTATGTTGAGGTTCTTGGGCATTATTATGAAGACGGGTGGTTCCATGATAGACTAAGGGTGGGTGAGCCCGATATAGCTCTCCAATGCATTGGGTAATGGGAAGGAGTGAAATGTTATGGTTTCTCTAAAGAGATTTAGGGAATATACTGTGATGGGTATTCCAAACATAACCAAGAGGGTTACTCCCAACGTAAAGAATGTTATGAATGCCTCAAGTTACCTTTATATCTCATGATTTCTATGATTTATTCATGATTTGATGAGGTATGTTAAAGTGATTATGTTTTATGGGTAAAATATGATTTCATTCATATGTATATATGTACCCATGTTTCCTTTCTGTATTTTTATATCCCTTACTGAGCTTTTTATGCTCATCCCAAGTTTTTTTGAAATGTTTTTCAAAGGTCAAGGGAAAGGTACATGATATGATGATAGTGTCAAGGAAGTGTCAAGAAAGAAGCCATGTTTTATTTTCAACATTTTTCCATTGATGGGAAAGAAGAATACTATCTTTATGTAACTAGTTTGTTTATATGTGGAATGAAATGCAAATTTGTTGATCTAATTCTCTAAAACTCTAAACCCGAAAAGATCCTCAATGTGTAATCTTGTAATAACTCATGATTAAGTATGGTTTAAGGCTGGGGCTTATAGTTGGTATCAGAGGTCGGTTTAGATAACTTTAGGAGTTAGAAATCTGTTAAATGATTATCCAAAAATATTTTTTTTATGGTCAAATTGAAGTGATATAGTATTTTTAAGATTACCATGTTGCTTCATCTAAGACTTGTTTGTTAAGAATGGTTTTCTGCAGAGGAAACAGGGAAGTAGTTCTAGGAAGGCATACAGAAGGAAATAACCTTAAGAATCAGCATCCTGAGATGGTCGGAATTGGAACTGAATAGTTTGTTGCAGTAATGGCACAATTGACTCAAGCGATAAATGGTGGTGGTATCCATGCACGAGATCAGACAGATCAACCGTAGAGGAACATGTCAGTGGTGGAACATTTCATGAGGAAACATCCCCCATCATTCAGAGGATCATCTGAACCTGTGTTATCTGAAGGGTGGATTAGAGCACTGGAGAAGTTTTTTGATTTCATGGAGTGTTCAGACAATCAAAAGGATAGTCTTTCTATTTACCGTTTGGAGGGTGAAGCAGATCAGTGGTGGTCGATGGTTAAAAATATCAGGGACGCTGATGAGATTGATTCTCTCGACTGGGATGAATTCAAAGCTATGTTTCTTGAGAAGTATTTTCCTAAGGTTGTTCAAATTAGGATGGAAAATAAATTCTTGGAATTGAGGAAATAGGAAGGCTCAATGGCCGCCTATGAAGAAAGGTTCACTCGATTGGCAAGGTATTCTCCAAATTTTATCCGAGACCTTGATAGTAAAATCATTCATTTTTACTCAGGATTAAAGGCAAAATATCGAAGGGCATTTGCTTCTCGTGAGTTTAAAATTTATGAAAAGCTTGTTAGATGTGCTGAGAAGGTGGAAATGGAGTTTTCCGATGATCAAGTGTTCTATAACAACCAACAGAAGAAGAGAGTGAGGTGGCATGAGAAAGGTAAGAATTCTTCAAAAAAGTCTGATGGTAAGAACACTAAGTTTCCAGTTTCTGATAAATGTGGCAAAAGGCAAGCTGGGAAATGTCTTCTGAATTATAGAAAGTGCTACTGATGTGGTAAGATGGGACATAAGGCTCGTGATTGCACTGAAAAGGATCAAGGTGAAGGTAAGACCAAATTTTATTTACAGTTAGTGAAATGTTATAAGTTCAATGAGATGGATCACTATGCAAACGTGTGTCTGACAAAGAGCTTGAGTGATGAGAAGCAGTTAGACTACAAGTATAAAAGGGTGGTGAAATCCATTGAAACTACTTCAGTAGATGTTGGCCCATCAAATGAAGTTGTATCAGGTACTTTGTTTGTTTTTTCAGATTATGCCAGTGTGTTGTTTGATTCGGGGTGTACACATTCTTTCATCTCTGAAAACTTTTCTAGTAAATTTTAAATACCATCTCAAGAAATGACTCCTGATCTTTTGGTAAAAACACCTGGGGGAAATGTTGTGGCAAAAAGAATTTATAAGAATCTTCCTATCCTTATCTGTGGAAAGAACCTACTTGCAAACCTTATTGTTCTACCTCTAGTAGAGTTTGATGTTATCCTGGGTATGGATTGGCTCTCTATTTACCATTCTAAGATTGGCTGTAGAGCTAAAGAAGTATATTTTCAGAAAGACTTTCAGTTTGTGTACAGGAATGAACCCTTACTGTTGATAACATATCAAGAGGCCGAGAAACTTGTAAAATATGGAAATGAATGTTACCTTGCACACATCGTTGAAAATAAAGGAACTGTTCAGATTAATGATATGCCATTGGTAAATGAGTATCCTGATGTTTTTCCAAATGAGTTGCCTGGAATAATACCAGATTGGGAAGTTGAGTTTACCATTGACTTGGTTCCTTATGCTAAGCCAATTTCAAAAGCCCCTTATCGAATGGCTGAAATTGAACTTTTTGAGTTGAAGGAGCAATTGCAAGATTTATTAGGGAAAGGATTCATTCGACCTAGCACATCACCATGGGGTGCTCTTGTTTTATTTGTTAAAAAGAATTATGGTTCAGTGAGACTTTGCATTGATTATAGTTCCTTGAATAATATCACTGTTAAGAACAAATATCCTTTGCCTCATATTAATGATTTGTTTGATCAGCTCCAGGGAGCTCAGTATTTTTCAAAGATTGACTTGAGATCGGGGTACCATCAGCTGATGGAAAAGGAAGCAGATGTTCTGAAGACCACGTTCCGTATAAGATATGGCCATTATGAATATGTAGTAATGCCTTTTGGGCTAATCAATGCACCAAATATATTCATGGACTTAATGAAGAGAATTTTCCATGAGTTCTTGGATAATTTTGTTGTGGTTTTTATTGATGATATTTTGGTGTTTTCTGTCACGACCCGCCCTCGGGGTCCGTGCCGTGACTACCCCAAGCCCGACTTCCATAGGCCAGGGGCTGACGACTAGAACCAAGGCGTAAATCCCGGTAAAAAGGGAAGGCATTGCCTTTGTAAAGTAAACAAACACCACAGAGTAAGAAAGCGGAAAGTAAACACTAAGCAAAAGCAGAGTACAACTAAAAGTGCGGAAAAGTAAATGGGCCAGTATAAAACCCAAACTGAAAGTAAAGTACAACTCGAAAGGGAAAACAGCAACTGAAAAGTAAAAGCCGCTACACCGAGATGTCCACTGGAAATCCCACCTAAAGGGTGGGTACAGATAGCTCCACTGCTCCACGGGTCCCGCCGTCCGCTCCGAGCACGTCCCGCCCAGTGATCCTCCTCCAGGTACCATCCTGCTCTGCAAGCCTCAGCTAAGGTCAACGCTGTCCGTCGTCTGCAACCAACACAACGTAGTGCGGGCAAAGCCCGTGCAGGGGTGAGTATAAGATACTCTGTAGGGACCCCGATACCCCTGGAGGTCTCACAAAATCCACAAAGGATAAACCACAAAGAAAGGAACAAACACGAAGTAACAACTGAAACTGCATAGGTATATGCCCATACATATACCTAAGTCATCAATTTCAAATACGCTCCATCCTCCGAGCCCAAGTACAACTCAGTCCACACAGGAAAGTAAACGTATTCCACACAGGAAAGCAAAACGTAATCCACACAGGATAGCACAACACAATCCACACAGGAAAGCAACAGGATTCAGCTCACAAAGGTATATTTCTTCGAAAGACGATAAAGATGATCTCTGATCCATCTAAGTCATCGGACCCACGAAGGATCGATAGGTAACTAACCCCCGCAAAAAACCCACACAGGATCGGGCCCACGTAGGACCTGTAGGCGCTGGTTCACACAGGATTGCTGAGCCCAAAGACCCACACAGGATCGGACCCACACAGGATCGGGCCCATTCAGGACCTGTAGCACTGATCCACGTAGGATCGCTGAGTGTTGTAGTCATCGTTGCTGAATCTACACAGGATCTCTGTACTGTCGTCGTCGCAGTCACAGTAGTAGTAGTAGTCACAGTCGCAGCCAGCACTAGGGTTCCCGCACACAGCAAGCTCGTTCGGAGGTTCCGCTCCACGAGCCGAGAGGCTGATACATCAACTATCACAAATTTCAGAGTTGATGTATCCAAAAGTTCCGTATCGTCAACAGGAACTCAACGCAACAGATGGCGCATTGATCGGACGCCCGGTCTGAGAATTATAGGCATTTTCGTCCCTGGGGCCCGGTTGGTTTTTAAGGCAAAACCAACCCGACCGTACTCCACCTGCGTCCAAACCTCTGGCGAAGTATGCCAAAAGATCCGTCTCACTAAGAGGAACACAACAAAGCTGACATCACGTCAATCGGACGTCCGTAGCTCAAGATATGAGCATTTCCGCTCCGAAGGCCCGGTTGGTTTCGTGAACGAACCAACCCGGCCGAACTCAAAGTGTTCCGAATCTTTGAGTGCGATATACCGAATCAACCACCTAGATCCAAGGATCGTAATTCCGCTGACGGTTCGTCGATCGGAGGTCCGTGGCTCAAGTTATGGCCAAAAGACCGAAATTGATTCGAAACGGGGGTCCGGGTCCGGGCTGACCCGGCCCGATTTCCCCCCCCCCTGGGTCGGCCCGAACCGGGTCGACCCGAACTGGTTCGACCCGACCCGGGTCCGACCCGACCCATTCGGCCAGCGGCGCGGTGGCGCGGCGGCGCGGCGGCCTGGCGGTGCGGCGGCGCGGCGGCCTGGCGCCGCACAGTTGCAGCGCGTGGGGGGCTGGGCCCCCGCTTGATCGGATTGGCGGCGCGGCTTTTAGCCGCGCCTTTGGAAACCCCCCCCCCCTCGTGGGGGGCCTGCTTTGAAAAGAACCGGGGGGCCGCCTGCCCCCCTCAAGGAAACCGCCCCCCGCCCCCCTCATAAATGGGGGGGGGGGGGTTTAGAGAGTTGACCGGGGGAAATTTATTCCCCCGGTCTTTGACCTTCCGGCCGGCCACCTGGCCGGCCGGTTTTTCTCCAACGGGACCGGCAAGCCGATCCCCTTCCGGCTTCCGACGCCGGCGGCCCGGCCGCCGGTCTTCTTGTCCCGCCGCGGTCCGGAACCGGCCGCGGTGTTCGTCGTCCGGCGCGGTGCGACGGCACCGCGCCCCTCCGCCGCGCCTTTGATTCCCTTCGACGCGGTGCGACAGCGTCGCGTTCTTTATGATCCTCCCACGGCGCGGCACGACGGCGCCGTGCAATATAATCGTGTGAATATCCGCGTGGTGCGACGGCGCCATGCCATCTTGTTTCAACCGCAAGATAAATCATCAAGAACAAAGGAGGGGGGTTCGACCGTGTTCATGCGGTCCGGCCCCCTCACGTTAAATGATAACACATAATTAAAATCCTCACGTTAGTCATTCCAGAACCACGAACAAGGATAAATAAATAAACAAATAATAACAACCCCTACCTTGGGTTCAATTTCGAAGATTTGTCAATGTCCCGCAGAAGACAACGTCGCGGAGGTCGGGCGTCCCGGTAATCGTTCGTCAAATCCGTTGACGAAGAGGTATGTCCGAAGAGGTTCGTCATTGGCGAATATTCGTATGCCGACGAAGGATGTCCGAGGAGGAAGCGGCGTTCCCTTTCGTTGACAAGGAAGACGAAGAAGAGAGGAGCGACGTTCTTCGTCGGAGCTTGAGCGTTCTTCGTCAAGCTTGAGCGTTCTTCGTCAAGGTTGAAGAAGAAGGAGAAGAACCCCAAAGCTCTCAAGATGGCTAAACAATTCTAACCAAATAAAATAAGTGAAGAGATTATTTTATTAACTCAACCAAACCTTTTTGAATTTCAAAGGTTTGAAAAAGTTTAAACAACTCAACCTAATTAATAAGCTAAGTTGTCAAAAAATTTAAAGAGGGGTTTAAGGGAGTTTTGAGAGAAGTTGAAAAGTTGGGTTTTGTGTGGGCCCCACCACACTTAATCCTCCCAAGGGAGGTTAAGTGGATGTGGGTCCCACCTTTAACTCCCTTTGGGAGAAGATAAGTAATATAAAAATAAATTAAAATGTGTTCCACATTTTTATTCAATTTTTTATAATTCTCCCAAAAAATTAACTTTCGTCCTGCAATAAACGCAACTTCGGAAAAGGTCTCCTTAAGCGAATATCGGCGTTGCGAGTTCATCGGTGTCCTCTGATTTCAATTCCGAGCACCGGATCAAAAGTTAGAAATTCCCGCTCGTTCGTTCACTGAACGTACTCGAGCCAAACTTCAGAAATTGGTTCCAGGCACTCCGGGCCTCAGAATCAGGTGTCGTCTGAAACCGCGCTCTTGTAAAATTCCAAAGAAAATTAAGAAAAAATTTCCCTTGAATTTGACGAGTCTTTACATTACTCCCACCTCAGGGCTTTACGTCCCCGTAAAGATACATCAAAAACTAGGGAAACAAATGAGGGTACTGAGCACGCATCTGAGCCTCCCGCTCCCATGTGCTCTTCTGGAGGTTCCCGTGCTGCCATCTGATGCGCACAATAGGAATTGATCGCCCACGCAGGACCCGCTCCTGTCGATCCTCTATCTCCACCGGGACCTCCGTAAAAGTCACCCCATCATCAACGTCAAGCTCCCCATGGTCAATGATGTGCGTCGGGTCGTGCACGTATCTCCTCAGCTGAGATAATGGAAGACGTCGTGCACCCGGTGCAACTGAGGTGGCAGAGCTAGGAGATAAGCCACCTCACCAACCCTGCTGAGGACCTGGAAGCGTCCGATGAAGCGCGGAGATAACTTGCCGCCTCGGCCAAATCTCCGAATACCACGTCGAGGTGAGACCCGCAAGAAGACGTGGTCGCCATCCTCGAACACTAGTGGCCTCCGCCTCCTGTCATTAAATGACTTCTGCCGGCTCTGAGCTGTCCTCATCCACTCCTGGATGACCTGGACCTTCTCTATCATGGCCTGGACCATCTCCGGTCCCACCAGTGCTGACTCCCCAGGGTCTGTCCAGCACAAAGGAGATCTACAAGGTCGGCCGTACAACGCCTCATACGGTGCCATCCCGATGGTGGAGTGGTAGATGTTGTTGTACGCAAACTCCACCAAGGGTAGGTGGTCCTCCCAGCTACGACCAAAGTCTAGGACACATGCGCGGAGCATGTCCTCGAGAGTCTGAATGGTCCTCTCCGTCTGACCGTCCGTCTGAGGGTGAAAGGCTGTGCTCAGACGTAGCTGCGTCCCGAACGCCTCCTCTAACCCCTTCCAAAGCCGGGAAGTAAAGCGAGCATCTCGATCGGAGACAACAGATGATGGCACACCGTGGAGCCGCACAATCTCCTGAACGTAGAGACGTCCCAAGCTCTCCACTGAGCCCTGCTCTCTGATGGGTACGAAGTGTTCCGACTTGGTGAGTCAGTCAACAATCACCCAGATAGAGTCGTGACCTCTGGAAGTGCGTGGAAGTCCAGTCATGAAGTCCATAGATATACCATTCCACTTCCACTCCGGAACCTCCAAGGGTTGTACCAAGCCTGCTGGTACCTAATGCTCTGCCTTCACTTGTTGGCAGGTGAGGCATCGAGAAACGAACTCTGCTACTGCCTTCTTCATGCCCGTCCACCAGTGATGTCGTCTGAGGTCCTGGTACATCTTCGCCACTCCAGGATGTACCGCCAAAGGAGAAGTGTGAAACTCTCTCAGCACCTCCTCTCGCAAAGCGACTGGTACCATGGTACATCCTATGAAAAGGATGTCGTGCTCTGCTCCAAGGGAGAAACCATCAGGTGCCTGTCCCGAGGATATCTGTGCACGCCGTGTCTCACATTCAGTGTCATCACGCTGTGCCTCTCTAACCCGCTGCATTAGTGGAGGAGTGACTGTGAGAGACTGAAGGAAGGTTGTTCCACCTCTATCCACGAAGAATATCTGCAAAGAGGCTAGCTGCTCTGTCGCCTCTTCAAGTAGCTGAATGCCCGTCCTCCTACTGTGGGCATCGGCTACTACATTCCCCTTCCCATGAGTATAGACTATCTCAAAGTCATAGTCCTGGAGGAACTCGAGCCATCGCTGCTGTCTCAGGTTCAGGTCCTTCTGCGAGAAGATATACCTGAGAATCTGATGATCGGAAAAGACTGTAAAGCGCTCGCCCATCAGATAGTGTCGCCATGTCTTCAGAGCGAAGACCACTGCTGCTAACTCCAGGTCATGGGTAGCGTAGTTCTGCTCATGCAGCTTCAACTGACGTGATCCATAGGCGATCACTGCCCGCTCCTGCATCAGAACACACCCGATTCCGGTCCCTGATGCATCGTAGTAGACTACGTACCCTACTCCCTCCTCAGGCAACCCCAAGATAGGTGCGCTAGTCAACCTCTGTCTCAGCTCCTGGAAGCTCTGCTGACATCTGTCTGACCACACGAAGGGTTTCCCCTTCCTCCTTAACGTACGGAAAAGCTGCAATGATTTCTCCTTTGTCGAAAAGTGAAATCTGGTCTCATCCCCTGGATGAACCACATTCCTTGCCTAATACAGTCAATCCCGTCATGATTAGTTAATTCATGGCATGGATGACGTCGTAAGGCCTCGACGCTGCTACCAAGAGATCCAACTGTTACTCTCTCCTCCAAGGTTTGAGTCACACTGTCAGCATCAGTGTGTGGTCACTGGGTTTCCTCCAGTAAGAATCTCGCAAGTGAGGGTCAAGTTAACGGTTTTTAACCGGCACCTCTTAGTAAAAACAAACAAAAGACATGAAAACAAAAGTCACCAAGGAAAGTATCTTTTATTACTTCAACTTAAAGTACAAGGACACAAGGCAACACAAACTACGAAGGTAGAGGCATTATGGGAAAAGGTTTCTATGCCTGGAGCTAGTCCCGCACTAGTCCACCCGCTTCCGGTGCTCCATGATCGTAAGCTTCAGCTGCCTGAAGCTGTGCTCTCCCCTGAGGTCGGGGTGGACCTCTTGGTGGTGGTGGTGGTAGAGCCTCAAAGTGTCGCCCACCACCTGCTGCTCGGCCAGCTCCTCTGCCTCGTCCGCCTCCTCCCTACGGACGGCCACAGTCAAACCTCTGCCTCTGCCTAGGTGGTTCCTCAACCGTCTGCTGCTCATCTGCATGGCGGGTCGGGTAGTCACGAGCCATGTGGCCCTGCCCGCCGCATGAGTAGCACTGTCTGCCTCTCGAAAGACTGGCTCCTCGCTGTGTGCCCCGCACTGCTGAGCCAGTGTCCTGAGGTCGTCTGCCTGAGGGTCTGGTCTGCCTGGACCCCTGAGTCATCCGTCGGCTGCCTGCTGCAGATGACTCTGCCACGTGCCGCCCTGCGGTGGGTTTTGGTGCTGGTGTAGACTCAGCAAGGAAGCTCTCGATCAAAAGGGCTCGCTCCAGTACTCCTGTCTGAGTCTATATGCTGAGGGAGATCAGTGATGCTCTGACCTCGTGTCTCAAACCCTGCTCGAAGGTCCGGGCCCGGAAGAATGGGTCTCGTACCATGTCGGTCGAGTAGAGCGAGAGATCAGTAAATCGCACCGAGTACTGTGCGACCGTCATGCTGCCCTGCCGTAGCTGAAGAAGCTCCTGGATACGTACCGCACGAAGGGTGGCTGGGACGAACTCCGAGCGGAAGAGGCTCTCAAAGTCCATCCAAAGTAGAGATGCCTCATCGTGCACCTGGAGCATCAAGCTCCACCATCGTCCTGCTGCTGCGTGTAGTAGGCTCACAGCGAGGATCACCATGAGGTCTGCTGGTGTCCTCACTAGCCTAAACACACGTACCACTGCCTCCAGCCAGTCCTCGGCTGCCTAGGGATCCATCGCCCCGCGAAACCTGAGCGGTCGCTGGCGCTGAAACTCATGTAGTGCGCTGAGGCGACGTGCATCGTCAGCGGCTGGTGCTGGAAGTATCGGTGGCTCGACGGGTAGAGCTACCGCCGGTGCCACTGCTGAAAAAGGGCCCTGCACTGAGGCCTCGTCGCTCGGTGGGCTGTCGTCACACTCGACTCTCAGAATCCTAGCTGGCTGCCGTCGTGGGGCCATCCTGAAAAGGAAACAGGTGCGCCACGATCAGAACAGTATACCTGGTGAGCTGATATAAGTAATCACAAAGAAAACTTGAAACACACACGCAATCAATGTTTTCGTGCATTAAGTCGGAAATCAGAAGTCAGGATCCTGGTGTACGGATACGTCGGCCGCCGCACCAACACTGGACTCCCTGGACTGAGAACCACACTCAATATGCTAAACATTATTGCTTCACATAGAAAAGATCAGAGTTCGCGGTAGAACCGAACTCATCTGATACCAATTTGTCACGACCCGCCCTTGGGGTCCGTGCCGTGACTACCCCAAGCCCGCCTTCCATAGGCCAGGGGCTGGCGACTAGCACCAAGGCGTAAATCCCGGTAAAAAGGGAAGGCATTGCCTTTGTAAAGTAAACAAACACCATAGAGTAAGCAAGCGGAAAGTAAACACTATGCAAAAGCAGAGTACAACTAAAAGTGCGGAAAAGTAAATGGGCCAGTATAAAACCCAAACTGAAAGTAAAGTACAACTCGAAAGGGAAAACAGCAACTGAAAAGTAAAAGCCACTACACCGAGCTGTCCACTGGAAATCCCACCTGAAGGGTGGGTACAGATAGCTCCACTGCTCCACGGGTCCCACCGTCCGCTCCGAGCACGTCCCGCCCAGTGATCCTCCTCCAGGTACCGTCCTGCTCTGCAAGCCTCAGTTAAGGTCAACGCTGTCCGTCGTCTGCAACCAACACAACGTAGTGCGGGAAAAGCCCGTGCAGGGGTGAGTATAAGCTACTCAGTAGAGACCCCGAGACCCCTGAAGGTCTCTCAAAATCCACAAAGGATAAACCACAAAGAAAGGTACAATCACGAAGTAACAACTGACACTTCTTAGGTATATTCCCATACATATACCTAAGTCATCAATTTCAAATACGCTCCAACCTCCGAGCCCAAGTACAACTCAGTCCACACAGGAAAGTAAACGTATTCCACACAGGAAAGAAAAACGTAATCCACACAGGATAGCACAACACAATCCACACAGGAAAGCAACAGGATTCAGCTCACACAGGTATACTTCTTCAAAAGACGATAAAGATGATCACTAATCCATCTAAGTCGTCGGACCCACGAAGGATCGATAGGTAACTAACCCCCGCAAAAGTCCCACACAGGATCGGGCCCACGTAGGACCTGTAGGCGCTGGTTCACACAGGTCCGCTGAGCGCAAAGACCCACACAGGATCAGACCCACACAGGATCGGGCCCACACAGGACCTGTAGCACTGATCCACATAGGATCGCTGACTGTTGTAGTCGTCGTCGCCGAATGCACACAGGATCTCTGTACTGTCGTCGTCGCAGTCACAGTAGCAGTAGTAGTAGTAGCAGTAGTAGTCACAGTCGCAGCCAGCACTAGGGTTCCCGCACACAGCAAGCTCGTTCGGAGGGTCTGCTCCACGAGCCGAGATGCTGATACATCAAATGTAACAAAGTCCAGAGTTGATGTATCCAAAAGTTCCGTATCGTCAACAGGAACTCAACGCAACAGACGGCGCGTCGATCGGACGCCCGGTCTGAGAGTTATTGGCATTTTCGTCCCTGGGGCCCGGTTGGTTTTTAAGGCAAAACCAACCCGACCGTACTCCACCTGCGTCCAAACCTCGGGCGGAGTATGCCAAAAGATTCATCTCACTAAGAGAACACAACAAAGCTGACGGCACGTCAATCGGACGTCCGTAGCTCAAGATATGAGCGTTTCCGCTCCGAAGGCCCGGTTGGTTTCGTGAACGAACCAACCCGGCCGAACTCAAAGTGTTCCGAAACTTTGAGTGCGATATACCGAATCAAACGTCTCGATCCAAGGATCGTAATGCCACTGACGGTTCGTCAATCGGAGGTCAGTGGCTCACGTTATGGCCAAAAGACCGAAACTGATTCGAAACGGGGGGTCCGGGTCCGGGCCGCCCCGGCCCGACACCTTGGGTCGGCCTGAACCGGGTCGACCCGACCCGGCCGGCGGCGCGGCGGTGCGGCGGCGCGGCGGCCTGGCGCCGCACGGTTGTAGCGCGCGGGGGGAAGGGCCCCCGCTTGATCGGATTGGCGGCGCGGCTTTTAGCCGCGCCTTTGGAAACCCCCCCCCCCTCGTGGGGGGCCTGCTTTGAAATGAACCGGGGGGCCGCCTGCCCCCCTCAAGGAAACCGCCCCCCCCCCCCCCCTCATAAATGGGGGGGGGTTTAGAGAGTTGACCAGGGGAAATTTATTCCCCCGGTCTTTGACCTTCCGGCCGGCCACCTGGCCGGCCGGTTTTTCTCCAACGGGACCGGCTAGCCGGTCCCCTTCCGACTTCTAACGCCGGCGGCCCTGCCGCCGGTCTTCTTGTCCCGCCGCGGTCCGGAACCGGCCGCGGTGTTCGTCGTCCGGCGCGGTGCGATGGCACCGCACCCCTCCGCCGCGCCTTTGATTCCCTTCGACGCGGTGCGACGACGTCGCGTTCTTGATGATCCTCCCACGGCGCGGCGCGACGGCGCCGCGCAATATAATCGTGTGAATATCCGCGTGGTGCGACGGCTCCATGACATCTTGTTTCAACCGCAAGATAAATCATCAAGAACAAAGGAGGGGGGTTCGACCGTGTTCATGCGGTCCGGCCCCCTCACGTTAAATGATAACACATAATTAAAATGATCACGTTAGTCATGCCAGAACCATGAACAAGGATAAATAAATAAACAAATAATAACAACCCCTACCTTGGGTTCAAGTTCGAAGATTTGTCAACGTCCCGCGGAAGACAACGTCGCGGAGGTCGGGCGTCGCGGTAATCGTTCGTCAAATCCGTTGACGAAGAGGTACGTCCGAAGAGGTTCTTCGTTGGTGAATCTTCGTATGCCAACGAAGGAAGTCCGAGGAGGAAGCGGCGTTCCCTTTCGTTGACACGGAAGATGAAGAAGAGAGGAGCGGCGTTCTTCGTCGGAGCTTGAGCGTTCTTCTTCAAGCTTGAGCGTTCTTCGTCAAAGTTGAAGAAGAAGGAGAAGAACCCCAAAGCTCTCAAGATGGATAAACAATTCTAACCAAATAAAATAAGCTAAGAGCTTATTTTATTAACTCAACCAAACCTTTTTTAATTTCAAAGGTTTGAAAAAGTTTAAACAACTCAACCTAATTAATAAGCTAAGTTGTCAAAACCTTTAAAGAGGGGTTTAAGGGAGTTGTGAG
Organism: Viscum album; assembly: GCA_963277665.1. Taxonomy (NCBI): domain Eukaryota; kingdom Viridiplantae; phylum Streptophyta; class Magnoliopsida; order Santalales; family Viscaceae; genus Viscum; species Viscum album. Next base: position 50,808,350 of record OY728138.1, on the reverse strand, counting down.
AGAAGTTGAAAAATTGGGTTTCGTGTGGGCCCCACCACACTTAATCCTCCCATGGGAGGTTAAGTGGATGTGGGTCCCACCTTTAACTCCCTTCGGGAGAAGTTAACTAACATAAAAATAAAATAAAAAGTGTTCCACATTTTTATTCAATTTTTTATAATTCTCCCAAAAAATTAACTTTCGTCCCGCAATAAACGCAACTTCGGAAAAGGTCTCCTTAAGCGAATATCAGTGTTGCGAGTTCATCGTTGTCCTCGGATTTCAATTCCGAGCACCGGATCAAAAGTTAGAAATTACCACTCGTTCGTTCACTGAACGTACCCGAGCCAAACTTCGGAAATTGATTCCGGGCACTCCGGGCCTCGGAATCAGGTGCCGTCTGAAACCGCGCTCTTGTGAAATTCCAAAGAAAATTAAGAAAAAATTTCCCTTGAGTTTTACAGGTCTTTACATTTTATAAAAGTAAAGAGGAGCATGAAAGACATTTAAGGGTTATCTTGCAAACCTTTAAAGAAAAGAAACTGTATGGAAAATTCAGAAAGTGCCAGTTTTGGTTGAAACAAATTTCTTTCCTTGGTCACATTGTTTCTAAAGATGGTATAACTGTTCATCCTGCAAAAACAAAAGTTGTGGAAGACTGGCCAAGACCCACAAATGTAACTGAGATTTGCAGCTTCCTTGGTTTGGCGGGATATTACCGAAAGTTTGTTAGAAATTTTTCACGGTTATCTAGTCCAATGACTAAGCTAACTCGGAAGGGTGTTAAGTTTATCTGGACCAAAGAATGTGATGATTGTTTTCCGGAATTGAAAAGAAGATTGGTAAAAGCTCCAGTTTTGGCACTACCTTCCAGGAATAGTGAGTTTGTTATCTACAGTGATGCTTCATTGAAAGGACTTGGTTGCGTCCTAATGAAGAATGATCAGGTAATTGCTTATGCTTCACGACAGTTGAAAACTCATGAGGTAAATTTCCCTTCACATGATTTGGAATTAGCTGATGTTGTTTTCGCTTTAAAAATTTGGAGACATCATTCGTATAGAGTAAAGTGTGAAATATATACTGATCACAAAAGTTTAAAGTATATATTCACTCAGAAAGAGTTAAACATGAGACATAGGAGATGGCTAGAATTAATCAAGGATTATGATTGTACAATTCATTACCATCTGGGAAAATCAAATAAAGTGGCTGATGATTTGATTCGAAAAAGTAATGCTTCATTAACAATGTTGCGTTTGGAACGTGATCCTTTGGTTAAGGATTTGATGAACATTGGCATAGAAATTTTTGGCACAGGATGTTCTTCTGTTTTGTTTTAGGTATCAGTGAGATCATCTCTATCAGATAGAATCAAGCAAGCACAGAAGCAAGACAGTGAGTTGCAGAAAAAGTTAGAGCTGGTTCAAAAAGGTAAGTTTTCTGAATTCAACATTTATAATGAATGTGTTTTGTGATTTGGGAAGAGATTGTGTGTGCCTTGTGATTCACAGTTGAAGATAGAGTTGTTATGTGAAGCTCATAGTTCTCCGTTTTCAGTTCATCCTAGCCGTACTACGATGTACAGAGATCTGCGGGAGTATTACTGGTGGGATGGAATGAAAAGAGATGTTGCTGATTTTACTGTGAAGTGTTTGACATGTCAACATGTTAAAGAAGAGCGGCAGTTACCGAAAGGGATGCTTCAGCCTTTACCAGTGCCAGAGTGGAAATGGGAGAATATATCCATGGACTTTGTTGTGGGATTACCGAAGACATCTCGAGGTAATAATGTAATCTAGGTTATTGTTGATCGCTTGACTAAATCTGCTCATTTCCTTGCTATAAAAGATACTTTTTCCCTAGATTAACTTTCCCGTTTGTATCTTAAAGAGATAGTTAGATGACATGGAATTCCTCTCTCCATTGTATCTGACCGTGATCCCAGGTTCACATCTAACTTTTGGAAAGTCCTTCAGAAGTCGTTGGGTACTGAATTAAATTTTAGTACAACATTTCATCCTCAATCAGATGGGAAGTCAGAACAAACAATTCAGACCTTGGAGGATATGCTACGTTCTTGTTCGATGGATTATCATGGAAGTTGGGACCAACATCTTTCTTTGGTTGAATTTTCATATAATAACAGTTTTCATTCCAGTATACAGATGGCACCATTTGAGGCGTTATATGGGAAGCGGTGTCGAACTCCAGCTTTCTGGGATGAATTGGGTGAAAGGAAGTTGATGGGACCAAAATTGGTAGAAGAGATGGCAGAAAAAGTTCAGTTGATTCAGAAACACATGAGAACAGCTTAGAGCAGGCAGAAGAGTTATGCGGATAACCGGAGGAAGGATCTATCTTTCGAGGTAGGTGATCTTGTTTTTCTCAAGGTTTCTCCATGGAAAAGTGTGATAAGATTTGGTAAGAAAGGAAAGCAGAGTTCTAGGTTAATTGGACCATATGAAATTCTATAGAGAGTTGGATCCATTGCTTACCGAGTGGCTTTACCTCCGAGTTTATCTCAGGTACACAATGTTTTTCCCGTTTCAATGTTGAGAAAGTACATGCCAGATCCATCTCATGTTTTGAGTCCAGAGGTAGTTCAGCTGGAAGAGAACCTATCTTATGAGGAACAACCGGTCCAGATTCTTGACCACATGGAGCAACTGTTACGGAATAAGGTGATTAATCTGGTAAAGGTTTTTTGAAAAAACCACATGATGGAAGAGGCAACATTGGAATCTGAAAATGCAATGAGGGATAAGTACCCCCATTTATTCGATAAGTAAATAAATTGTGGGGACACAATTTTCTAAAGGGGGAAGGATGTAACATCCCAAGTTAGTAATGAATAATATATATTTTTTTCTATGTCTAATAATGATTAAGATAGTGTTTTAGAGGCTTAAAATGAAAATAAATACAATCTTATGCATGAAATACACTAATATTCTTAAAAGATTGTTTTACTGACTTCTGATGGAAAACCCTTTTTAAATCTATCTTTTGACAATTTTATAAGCTATGTTTGTTAAAATAAACTTATTATTTATGATTGGCACATCGAAATTTACTTTGTGTGAATTTTTGGTATTTTTCCGATAAAGTTCATTTTTAATGAATATTGAAAAATGATGTATTTTAATTGAAAACCTCTTTTTAATCTAATTGATTTATATGATTAGATTATCTTTTGAATTGGTTTTAAATTGAAATTAGAATATATTTTTACCATTTTATCCAATGGTGGTCATTGGAATCAATTTCACTTTGAAGTTGGACTTAAACTCGTGTCAATCTTTTGATACTTATTGTTTAATAAAAACACGCTATTTGTCATGACAGTGGGAAATAGTTAGTAAATTAATTAATGAAACTGACATGTTTTGAATTTTGTAAAATATACATCATTTTTGAGTTCTGAATATCAAATATAGCTTAGGGTGAAGTTTTGGTATCTTTCTGAAAAACTTCAATTTTTGATGAATAGTGAAACCACTAAGTTGTAGTTAAAGAAATAGATTTTTCATTTAAATGAAACTTTTCCACTTCTGTGATTTGATTTTCAGAAAATCTGACATACATGGTTTTCATTTAGAAGTAAAATGTGGTTCAATGAGATTAAAATATTTTTTTGGTGAATAGTAACTTTTAAGTTCTTAATCGTGATTTGTGGTAATTAGTGTAGTTTAAGGTAAAAATAATGTTGTAATAATATGAGATTAGCTTGACACATGTCCTACCATCATTGGATGTGTCATGGCCGACAGAGACAATCCATGGGTCCACTTGTGGAACCCATGAAGCCACTTTTGTTGGGAAATGACATAAATAACTTTTTATTTAATGTTAAAGTAAAAATGGCACAAACAAGAGACGTTTTACTAAAACAATTTTTACATGGGGTTATACAAGTCTGATTTTTGATTATAAATAGGAATTGGAAAGATAAAAAGTTTTCCTACATCATAGTATTTTTTTTATAATTTTTATACTTTAAATAAATTAAATTATTTATGACATCATGATGATGTAGCTATTACCTCATTAATAAAGGATTTAAATAAAATGAAATGATAATATAAAATATATGAACTACAAATGTCCAAAATCTATTTGATGGGTGGATTTAGAACCCTTATCACCATACCCTCGAATTATTTCAATGTGGGACCTTTTGAATCCGAAACTCATTTTAAAATAAACTAACATTTCTTTACTTTCCAAGAGTGCCCCTCCTCTCCTCTTATAAAAGGCCCACATCTCTACCTCCTTACCCACACTTCCAAAGCCTTTGGCTCGGCCAACCACTGCTCATTTTGTCTTTAAAAATCCCTCTCTTACTCCTTGAAGCCTCACTTTGGGCATAAGTCTTCCCAAGCAAACCTTTGAGCTCAAACCAAAGGGAGTTACCCGATTTTATGGTAATGTCTTCACTTGAGTCCTTTTGTTTTATTTTGCTTCTCCAACCCCCTAAACTCTTTTTATTAATTTCTTTTGTAAAAAATCCAGTATCTTCAATATAATAGGATGTTGTTATAAGAAGGATTCGAGATACACTTACACACAACTACATCTAATGGATAAAGGACATACTGTTTCCGTGGATGGTGAATTTATGCCTCCCGAAACGATGATTGTTCAACATTCTTTTAACACATTCAAATGTGGTCATTAAGATGTAACTATATTTATATATGATATATAATATTTTTATGTTTTCCTTAATATTCTGTATTTTTCATTTTGGGAATACCATTATGGTTTCCATGATGGGTAAACGCGATATCTTCATTTAAGGAAGTGAGGACTACCGCCCCCTCAAAGTGATTTGATTCGTTAAATACCATATGTGGGACGTATAAAGGATGGAACTATGATATTATATATGATATTATACTAGAATTATAATATACCTTTATATCATTATGATTCCATTCTATAAAATACGAAATAGAATTGAAAGTAGCGTTCATGTGTAAGTACGGCTTACCGTCTCCATGAACGGTGCATTTCATTTCTTACCTCTAAATGATTATGTAATATTATAAATGCATGAATGTACTGGATATATATGACATATATGATATCTAAATCATGAATACCATTCTGGATATAATGGATACATGAACAACATGTAATTATAAAGGGTTTATTTTTTACTCAAGTACCAATGATCGTTAAAACGACTGTTATTAACTTAAATAATTACATAGTGTTCATGACATGGCAATAAGTGATATAAAAGGAATAATGAGCATGAAAAAGGTTCTTAAACAAGTAGAAATTAACTGAAATTTATTATTCAGGAGATTAAAGAACGACCGAGTCAAGTCGGACCCGAGGTATGGGACTTCGTCTCAATCGCCTTTCATTGAGGCATATTTTGTTTTATACACAACCTTATTTTATACGGTGTATAAACCCCTTTGACTTTTACGTTTATTCAAAAGGAATATTTTTTATACAAAGCATTTACTAAACGACAAAATGGAATGTTTTTGTCGTATGTATGCGGCGACAATGACTTCTCCGCCGCCGTGACCATTATTTGAGTTTCGGCTTCCTCTACAAGCCATACCTTTTTTTAAAAAGAAAAATAAATACCATGTTTTACATTTCTTTTATTTTGGTATTGAAAATTTTATTCATAATGGTTTTATATCAATGTGTTGTATTGATATCTTGTTATTGAAAGCTGGAAATGTTATGTTTCCATTATGCATGTTTTATGTGATACGATTATGTTGAGGTTCTTGGGCATTATTAGGAAGACGGGTGGTTTCGTGATAGACTAAGGGCGGGTGAGCCCGATATAGCTCTCCAATGCATTGGGTAACATGAAGGAGTGAAACGTTAATGTTCCTCCAAAGATATTTAGGGAATATACTGTGATGGGTATTCCAAACGTAACCAAGAGGGTTACTCCCTACGTAAAGAATGTTATGAATGCCTCAAGTTACGTTTATGTCTTATGATTTCTATGATTTATTCATGATTTGATGACGTATGTTATTGTGCTTATGTTTTATGGGTAATGTATGATTTCATTCTTATGTATATATGTACCCATGTTTCCTTTCCGTATTTTTATATCCCTTACTGAGCTTTTTATGCTCATCCCAAGTTTTTTTGAAATGTTTATCACAGGTCAAGGGAAAGGTACATGATATGATGATAGTGTCAAGGAAGTGTCAATAAAGAATCCATGTTTTATTTTAAATATGTTTCCATTGATGGGAAAGAATAATACTATCTTTATGTAACCACTTTGTTTATATGTGGAATGTAATGCAATTTTTATGATCTAATTCTCTAAAACTCTAAACCCAAAAAGATCCTCAATGTGTAATCTTGTCATAACTCAAGATTAAGTAAGGTTTAAGGCGGGGGCCTTATAATTACAAAATAAACCATTACCACTTTGGTAAATTTTGAATAATAATCCCAATTAAATAACTGAAACCAAATAAAAATTTAAATACAGTGAATATAAATATATTTATGGTATAAAATATCAAATGTTTCAGTATATAAGCCACACAAAGAATGGTTGGTGAATATGGTGTATGTCTCACAAAAATGAAAGTGAGATGAGAAACCGCTAAATTAGGTTTCCCTTCCATCAAATGAATCTAAAACTCGTGTATAATAACAATAGGTTTTTTATAAATCAATTAAATAAAAATTATGAAATATATCAAACAATATATGATTTAATTATTATCATTTATCACCTATTTATTGTCAATTCTTTTTTAAAATCATTATTCTAGGTTTTAATTAATTCATTTTTCATGTATATTTTTGTTCAGTAAATTTGGCCCTTTTAATATGATAATGGTTAAATCATCTAATAAATATTAACCAGTATATAAATATCATATATATTCATAATATATGTAAGTATTGTAATCTATTAATTTTAGACACAGAAAATAGATTGCACCATTCATGTAGTAGGTTGGTTGTACATACACATGAACAACATTTATATTTTTCTAGATGGATATAATGAAAGGAAAATAAATATTTGTTAAACATTAAATATTAATCATTATTTCATATATATGGTTTATATTAATCAAATATATCATTATTATTACCCATGAAAAATAAAATGAAAAGCATTTCACATTGGTAAGGTAAGAATTGTATTTTATATTATATTTAAAGAATTATTTTAATATCATTAATATCTCATATATTCATTGAATTTAACATTACTATGTTTCATTTGAAATTTATGTTAAAAATGAATCACATCATTTTGTAATGCGGTAGTCCGACATACAAACGAGCGATGTTATCATATCCCTTAAACAATGGAATATATGAACGTATAAGTCATATAATAATTAAATATGTATAAAAATTATATAAATAAAATACAAAAATTTTAAATCAATAATTATATCAATTTGTTATATTTTGTGGTAGAAAATGAATTATATCAGTTAATGAGGCAGTGGTCTGCTGTACACATGATCAACAGTTTTATTTCCCATTTTCTTCATGTGGATATGGATATGGTTTAGGAAATAAATATAATAAAAATAATAATATAAGATATAGTTTTTCTATTTTATTATAATATATTCATATGTTTTTAATGGTATGGATGATTAAATAGAATAAATATGGATGTTTAATAATTTTAGCTATTCTTTGGATAGCCTCTTTAGTTTTATACCTAAATAAATATTAGAAGGGATTAATAGTAAAACCATGGAATATATGATTTAGGGATTCAATTATGTAATTAATTTATGTAGGTATTTTGTACACCAAAAGGTTTTTGATGTGGGAAGAAGGTATGAGAGGGTGTGGCCTTTTATATGTTCCAGAGGAGACACAAAAGAATTTTTTGAAATGATAAAGTGATAAAAACATTTTGTTTATGAATAAAAAGCCCCTCAAATGGTTCATTATAGAACCTTAGAGTTTATAGGGTCTAAATATATCCATAAAATTTGTGTAGGACAATTTTTATTTCATTTTTAACCTCTGTCTTCTTATTTTTAACCCCTGGTAAACCAATTTTTAACTTAACTATGTCAATTAATGTTTACTATTTTCACTATTACATAAAATAAAAATTTATTTTTACCTTATTAGATAATATAAATTATATTTATTTAAAATATTTAATCATTTTTTTAAAATTCAATTCTTATAAGTGGCACAATTCAATATAAAATTATAACACGGATGCGATGAAAGAGTGGTTTTCCAAAAATACAATTGAATGTTTTAATATAAAAACTCAATATGGAACTCATTAAAATGAGAAAAATTAGTTAAACTGTAGTATAATTTAAATAACATCACTTTGAAAATTTAAATTTAAATTTACATTTGTAATTAATTTAAAATAAACTGTAGTTTTAAATAAAAATTGTATTTTTCACTATTAATAATATATTTAATATTTCTAGAAATTTATAAAAATTCACCTAATGATAATTTTGGAATATAGATTTAAAAAGGATGTTTTTATTTTCATAAAAAAAATTAATATCAAGGAAAATTTAATTAAAATTATTTTTATATTGTGGGACTAGAACCCCTTATAGATAAATTAAAATTTTCATAAAAAAATTATTTTCATTTAAAATCTTACATATATTAATTCTAATAAATAAAAAACTATTGAATTTATTTTATACTAATGTAAAATATATAATTTTTATAATTTAGTTAGTAATATTCATACCTTCCGAAATGAATTCTAGTTATAATGGTTATGTTTAAATAATAATATTTTAATTGAGTATCATATTTTGTTCAAACCCAGTGCTACATGCATTACAAGAAATCATAGAGATCGAATTTATTTTTTTAAAAATATATTTGAGATTGTATTATGGTGTTGCATTATTTTATAATCACAATTTTTCATGTCATATATTCTACTGAATATGATGTTCCTCTTTTAAAATCTTATGGTGTTGCAATGTGTCAAATGTGTGAGCATGATCATGAAAGTATAGTTATATCACAATATCATTCATTATTTGTGAATTTTTTAAAGTAATTTTGGATTAGGTGTCAAAGAATGTTGTGCCACAAATTTTTTTCATCTTATTATGATACGAATTACCTATGTTCTACTGCACCAATGAGGTATAGATTTTTTTTATATTTACACAAATAATAATTATACCACCTCTTCCATTGATGATGTAAGTCTTCAGGATAAATTTGAAAATTTACCCCATGTTATATAATTGTATTACAATTTTTAGTTTTATTCTTTAACAAAAAAACAAGACATATAGTAACCTAGATTATTTTCTACTAATTTTGGATATTTCAAAGCTAGTGATATTTAAGCCTTCATATTTTCCAATATGAAAGAAACATTTTTTTGAATGTTGGATTCCTTTGATAATATTTTACTTCTTCGTCCTTTGTAAAATTCATCTATTATCAAGGATAAAAACTTGTCATGATTTTTCATTTTAAAAGAAACCGATGATACATTTCCCAATCATCCATTCCTCTCTTGATATATATTCACTTATTTTCTAAAATTGTTTTTAAATTAGATTATTCCATATCTAAATCTATTGGATCATCATCATCATATAAGGAAGCAAATTTATTATGAGTTTTCAACCCACTTGATAATGAACACAAATATTCGGATCTATACTTATAGGAATACATTGGAATACCTCATTATAAACTTTATGATGAATTTATAGGTTTTTAATATAACAATCACAATAATGAAAATAGAAATTAAAAATGAATCTATATTAGGAATTTCATCAAATATGTTTTTATTTCCCTTGTGCATTAAGATTAATTTATTATAAGGAATACACATATTTTGTGTGAACCATATATCTAAAAATAATATTGGATATATAGAGTAATAATACGTGTCATCAATTTTACACTAATGTTTTTTTAATTATTTTTGAATCACTTAAATTATAATTCTTTTAGATTTTTTCCACTTTTGGTTTCAAATCAACTTCCACTTAGTGTTTCTTACAATAAATCCAGTCAATAGATTTACCATTTTATTTGAAAAAATATAGTTGTGGTAAAAGTATAATATTTCTTCTAAATCCCAATTATCCACTTTATATTCATTTGTATGTTGTATACACAAACAATAAAATTTCATAAAAGAAGATATAATTATTTCTTCATTATTGTGATTTCATTGCATTGACAAAACATTTCCTTCTAGATTATTGATCCTTTCGGTATGATCAATCACCAAATCAGTCATTAAATTAATAATAAATATTTATTATTTAATATTGTGATTAATCTCAACATTATTATCTAATTTTATAATATTTCCTGATTTGATCCTTTTCAAACTTCAGTTTCTTCAACATTCGTTACAAAAAAGATTACATAATCTTGAAAATATATTTTTTATTATTGATGAAATTATTTTCCTTCCCTCTTTTTTTCTAACCATTAAATTATTTAATCATGAGTTATTCCTCTTCATCTTGATCTCAAAGTTGATTTTTAAATCTTATAGTTATATTCCCAACTCATCCACAATTAATGAAAAAAATTGAATGTTTTATTTTTATTTTATCTCTCTTTATTTTGGGGTTTGAGGATAAGAAAAATACATGCACATACCTATCCATATCATCAGGATCATCTTCCTATGTGATCATAATTAATTCCTTCTATTATAAAACAATAGTGTCCATCATTGAGAAAGAATTATTTCTATTGTTCTTTCCCTCTCGTATGGAACAACACTTCTATAATGATTATCCAATTCCACATTCTTCATAAAATTGTCTTCGACCACTGGAAACATTCTATTGAAACATGGTTGTAACCTTATAAGTTTTTCTTTATTGTATTGATATCATAATTTCTCTATATAACTCCTCAAATGTCCTCCAAAATAATATTCAGCAAATTAAATAATTTTTTGACAGGATCCTATAAGTGCATCATCAAATGCTTGTCCTTGTTCTGTAGAATATGAATATTATATTTGCATACCATGGAATTATAATCATATATGTTGAGATGTTTTTCCCACATTGTGTTAGAATATATACTCAATATACAAATCAAGTATATAGAATTTGATAAGGAAACTCCTAAATTGTTTACTCCTTGAGCATAAACAGTAGGATCCCACTGATATTATTCTAATCCCAATCTATTCCCATTATTGATTTAGATATCATGTATTTACGATACATTTAAAACCATCCAAAATGATCAAAAATAACATTTTATCAAATTCTCCAAAATTGAATTTTTTTTCTCAAATATCATAATTCCATTATGGTTGATGACCACTAACATTGATTTAGAGAGATAAAACACTATAAAAATAATTTGGCTCTGATACCACCCATTGGTTCCAAGAATGGTAAATACCTTCCTTAGGTTGAGTGATGGTAAGCTAGTATTTCAAAAATTACCATCACTAATGATTTTATTACATAAATAATAAGAACAATCATTTATCTCAAAACTGTTATGTAGAAAAATAGTAAATAATAGAGGTACAAAAGGAATTTTAATTGGTACACTAAAAATTAGCTAATATAAGGATCATGCATTAACATTGAAATAATCCAACTAAAATAATATGTCCACTAATAATTTTTATAGCTCACACTCTCCATACTGTCCTCCATGTTTATAAAATTCAATAAATATATTGATAATTAATTAATACCACTGTATGATACAATTAAATTCAGATTCTGAAATATACCATGCCTTATATTAATAGTATATGGAATTTAAAATAATCACAATATAACAGTGATATTTTATTTTATCCCTTTGATGAAGTCTATAAAACTTAAAGGATATAACATGGGGGATCTATCTTCCTATAATATGAAATTCAAATAATATTCTAGAACCCCAATTCTTACCATTCCAAAATTTCCCTAACATGTGTACATTATATCCCTTATTCTTTTAAAGAGAAATATATTTCTATGATCATGAGTGTTTCTCAATGTTTTCTATTTTATTTATTATCATTCCACCTTAATTTTATTAAGTAAAATATTGTATTCATTTACATAATAAATAATCCCTAATATCTCATTTAATTACGTAATTTCCTTTATTAAATGAATGATATATGAATATAAAAATCTAATTATTTGAATTTATCATAGTGTGAGTATCACTATCACAACCTGAAAACCAACTTTCCTACAACCACATCCTAATATGTTTTCTTGAACATACACATCAATGTCCTAAAAACAGCCATTGTGTCGTGTAAGTCGATAATCTCTAAAATTCATGTATCACAGCTAAAAAATAGGTCTTGGAGACAAACTAAGGATTCATATATTACTATGACACCCTGATGTGCCTTACCTCAATAGTTCATGGCCACATGGACTCTTAGAGTACTATGTGATTCATATCGAGGTTTCATGGTATTATCCTAGACAATATAATGTACTCCTACAATAAAGAAGAGCCAGTGAATAACACGCAAAAAACATAATCTCATAACCATACTATCCATGCCATAATGTGATATTTTTCCTCAAATGGTAAAGAAATATTCCATAAATCATACATAAAAACTCTGATGCATTATTCCAAATAATCTAATAAATGCGAGGAACCCCATGTCTTTTCCATATCCTTGAAAACAACATTCATGATGTGACCTAGGACATCACAAAATAATTCAAATATTGGACTTAAGTAACTTAAAGCTAAAATCCATGGGGTCCCCTATACAACTTGAACCACCCTGTGATCCAAAGAATAAAATATGGATATTTTGGCCTAGCTAGTTGTTAGCATGGTACTAGCTATCTCAATGGGTCTTTTATCCTACTTTGAAAAAATCTATAGCTATATCCAACTTCCTTGAAACACCACCTTTCATATTTATGACATTTTAAGATACCTTGTAAGTCCCTAAAATGGACTTATCATCAAACCAAATATAAAAAAACAATCATAGGGGATTTTTTCAATCAATATTATCGTGATATTAATATGAAATTATTATTCACTCTCATTATAAAACCATTATATATAAATATAAATAAAAAAAATATTTCCATTACCTTTTTACAAATTCTAATTTATTTCATGTGTTAATGGATTATTAATGTGTTATTTCTATGAGGTATTCTTTGTTTAAGGATGGAAGTGATACACCTAGTGGAGCCTTAATCATGTTCTTAGTCTATTGAGATTGACTTTGGAACACATTAACCTTTTTCAAAAAATAATTTCATTATTTTGTTTACAATTCATGATTCTTTACCCATAATGTGAATAAAATATGTTCATTACATAATACTAATTTATATTGGGGCATTAATATCATTTAAAACTATTATAACAATTGACTATTCTTCAGTTTTTTCCTTGTATAATGAATAAACCCTACCCAATTAGATAATTATCACTTTTTTGATACATATATATTCTGATGTAGTGTAGATATAATATAATTTCTATATTTATTTAAGTATATTCCCTAAGATAGATATAATATTCCATTTACTATAGAAGCATTGATAATTTGTATATTAATTATTTCAATAAAATAATTACAGGTTATTTATTCATGTTTACAAATAATGTTTTTAAGGGAACATTATATTATATATTTTTTGATATTCTTATTATATGATAGATACATTAGATTTATTATATGTTTTGTGGGTTCTAGAATTATATGTCCTCTTTCTGTATTAATAGGTCCCATGAGACAAAATATCATAGGAATTTTTTGAAATCATTCCATTTTAAATATGACATCCAGGAACAAAGCCTTGACTATATAGTTATGATGTCTGAAAATATGTATTATTTCATTGTGAGAACAATTACTATTATTCATGTGATTATTTATTTCCATTATTTTTTATCCTTGTTTACATTATTATCATGTTATCATTTATATAAAATTATTTTATTATTTATTAATCACATGTTATGCATTTCATCTTTGTTCCGTGTTTATTTTTTTATTACAATACACCATACAAAGAATATGAGATAAACCTTTTTTTATTATTTTCCCATATCCCCAAGAAACCATAATGATTAATATAAATAATATATCAATATGTAGTATATGAATAGTAAAGTTTCATGTATTCATTTGATGTATTTTAATTATTCAGTTTAATGGAATGATCTTGTAAATTTACCGACTCATAAGAAAATTAGACTATTCGATCAAGTTTGTTATTATCATATATAGTAAATATTATTTCCATTTTTATTGAGTTGGAATTGTGATAATGGTACCACGGTTAATGTTAAAAATTACATAAAATATTGATATCAATTTTCAAATCACATTATAAATTATATATCCAATGAATCGTATAGGATGATCCATCATCTAATGTTAGAGATGTACCACCATATATAGTCCCATGTAGATGGAAAGACCCAATAACCTGTATATGTTAACCCCATATTTATCATTAATATATTTTTTAGAGACTAACGAATAATTAATATATTCGTTATTATCCACATAGATTAAAAGTATATGGGGAAGATATAGTGTACATTGTCAGGCGAGTCATTGCTTTCATCAGATTTGGTTAATAGGGGAAAATAAGAATTATCTTCGGTATAGTTTATATGGTATTAACCTAAATATATGTGTGGGAATAAGAAAAGATATATGTATATTAAATTTTTAAAAAATAATATAGAGGATTTGGTGAGAAAGGAATAAATAATCAGATATTGTCTTATCCAAAAACTCGGTCAATGGGTGTAGTTATGCTGGTATATAATTACCATTAACATCTATAAATCACTATAACACATAACACATCCAAATTAATTAGTGTAAAATGAAAAAATAACTCTTCTAATCAAATTGAATACCAATCAATCACTCCCATAAAATTTACCAAATACTGATACACTATTACATCATAACATTCATTATGATATTCCAAGGACATAACATCTAAATCATTATTGACACATTAATTTCAATAATTGAATTATTCATAGAATTAAATCACTTTTATGATAATTTAAATATCGATATCTTATAGAAATTTCGATAAAATCGTTAATGATCTAAAGCATTATCACAAAATTATCCCATTATTACTATATTTATATATATCATAATATCTCATTAAATCCATCACATTAATAAAAAATGTTCTTATAATTATTCATCATTATCATCAATGGAATCCCTTATTAAATAATAAAATTCGTAACATTTTCAAGGACATACTTCATAATAATTGGATTATTTCATTATAATCATTGAGTTAATTTACAATTTAATTTTACAATTCATATTTTAATTTACACCTATTCTTAAATAATTGATACCATTTAATTAATTATTTAATTACTCATTAAAAAATTCACATACACAAAGGAATATCATTGAATATAACAATAATTCATTACATTTTTCAATAACATAAGTGAAATAAACAATACCATACAATTATTATTATTAATATAACAATACGTCTTTTTATATCTAATTATTATTCTACAATTCCTATAATAATTTTAAAAAACATTCATCATTTCATCATAGGATAACTAACCCTTTTTAATGAAATGTATTTTATAATAATATCCTTAGAACATCATTATCAAAATCCATCATGAAATAACAAGTGGATTATACCAGAAGATCATTTTCCCAGGTAAACACATCAATGCTTAAATAATGTTGACCTAAATGAAATTTTTTTTTGTAGGAAACATTATAAATATGGGTTAAAAGTTAGGGAAAATATATTTTTATTTTAGTAACATTATAAAAAATTGAAAAAACATGAATAATTGGAAAAGTGCAATCTTGGAAAAACTCTAGAAACTTTTTGTGTAACCATAATAATGAATAATGTTCATGCAAGTAAGAAAATGTGGTCTAGTCGTAAATGAAAAAAATGTATTACTTTCATAAATTTCTAAAAAGATAGTAGTGAGTCATAAAAAATATTATTAACATTTCCTTTTAATAAATTTTCAGGAAAGTAAAATGTAATATAAAATATATTTATTAAATATTTATGTTTAGATAAAAAAATCCATAAAATAATTATAGAAACATAGATATGGAATACTATGACTCCCAACAAAAAAATAGATATAAGGGTTTATTTACATAAAAACATTATTTTAGTGTTTTTCAGTACCCAATAGGCGAAAATTGAATGAATAATTTAAAAACCCAAAAAATAACAAGATGAGGAATTAAATAGAGATTAAAGCATAATGGGAAAATAATTTCCAACAATTGAAATTGAAACTTAATCAATAACAATAAAAATTAATATTGTAACATAAAACCCTATTGCCTTGGTAATATTTGAATAAAATACTTATGAATGAATGAAACATAAATATATTTTTAAATAGACTTATTTTCAAGAAAATCATAAAAATATCTAATCAAGGGAAATATATAGACCACATAAAAGAAAAAATGTGATGAATATAGAATATATCTCAATGAAATCATATTTTTATGAGGAAACCATTATAACATTAGTATATATTGAATCGAAATCCCATGAATGGTATAATTTGAGATGGAATTTTAAATCGATTTAATTTCAATTTTTTTTTCAAAAACACCCATAAAGAAGTATATATTGAATAAAATATATAACAAGTGGGGAAAATAACATATATCTCAAAGAAATAATCACAGGACAAGAAAATATTACAATAAATCTCATAATCTATCAATGTTTGTTAACCATATATATAATAAGAATAAATATATTGAGAAATTAAATTATATATTTATTAATATCTATTTACTTTTATTTATTTCAGCTATAATCATTCATTATATATTCATTAGATTGTTTTTAAAAAAATTCCTTATTAGACGTAAGTAATTTTGATTGTTCTACACATGTTTCATGATGGTGATGTTAGAAACCATTACTGGATTAAATGATTTTAATTCATATTTTCTTTAATTCAATGAATATATATTTCATAATGGTTAATAATTTAGAAATTTTATTCCCTTAGAGTTTTAGTTACAATTATCTTATAGGAAATCAATGATGAGCATCAATTCAGGTGTTTTACCGATATCAACAAGCTACTTTATGATCTATAATTCTAATAATATCCTTAAATAATAACATTCCTAAGACCCACCGTTGGTGGTGGGGTGGTAAGGGTTTGGGGGGGTGAGGGGCAGGTCGCAAGGTCAAGTCCCCGAGCATGCAATTTAACGTAATTTTCTTCATTGCGTGTGTGCCTCTTTCATAGTTGTACCAATTTTTTTAATTACATTACTAGCCTAAATTAATCATTAATTTCATATATATTAATTAAACTAATTTTTATAAACATCCATTTAATGTTGTGAGGGAAAATGGAATGTATCATTTGATGGAGGTGGTAGTCCACACTAACACAGAAATGATTTTTTCATTCTTTATTAAATGGAATAAAAATAAGTTAAATTATAATCTATACTTAAATAATAAGTATTATCTTATAGATAAAATATATACTCATTTAATATATCTATATAACCATTCATTGAGAGGTGGGGATGAAAAATTAATTATATTGCTTCGTTGAAGCTTTAATCCACATATACAAATGATTGAACACTTATTATCCATTAGATTAAAAGGAGGTATAAAAAGGATGTCACATGAATATAAAATAATTTTATTATATTAAATATACTTATGTAATTATTTTAAATTGGATAATAATTTTTTGGAGTTTTTTTAATAATAATGAAACATTAAAATGTTTTGTACGAACATATCCCACTTCCTTAGATAATCTCTATTGAAAAACTTGTTAAGTAATCTTGTGTGGGTGTTTTAGGAATACAAATAACAATATTAAATTTATAATATTTTTTAGGTGTTTATTTGGGAAGATATTTCATGATTTTAGGTTCTTCAAGAGTGTATACAATTGAAAATATTATGTTCCCTTGTATAAGTGGGGGGAGTAGAACCCTTGTTAAAACATTTAATGTTTAAAATAATAAAAAGTCATTATTTTTAGAATGTAATAGTAAATTTCCATATTTTAATATAATTTAAGATATGAGGTCAAAATAAACTAAACCAATCAGATTTAGACAATTTTTAGATATGAATGTGGTCTTATCTCATAGGTTACCGCTAATTTTAACCCACTTACCCATTAACATGGTGCTAAAAGTTTACCATGAATAATCATTTATATGTAAAAAATATATTCAACACATTACCTAATATTGATTATGTTGATTAAAATATGTTGTTAAAATGTCATGAGTTAATTCCAAGATATGGTATTAGTTAATTTTAATATAACTACACAAAAAAAATTTTAAATATGTTTTTACGGATAAAAATTATGCCACAAAAAAAGAAAAAAATTGATTCTCAGGACACTTATTAGTTTATTATTCAATAGAGGATGTTCATTTTACTATAAAACTAGTAAAAAATTAAATGTAACCCTATAATTACCTAATTAATAAAATAAATAAAAAATATTCTTTTATAAGAATAAAATACCACATAAATTCAAATGTTTTAAACAATGATTCATAAATAAAAAATGATATTTCTAAAAATTTATTATTTCGGTACATAAAATAAATATTTTTTAATTTTTTTTCTTTTAAGTAATCACCATTTTGTGATTAAATTTTAAAAGTGATATTATTTATAGAAAATAATATTTTAAATTTTCAACTAAAAATATTCCTTTTTAAAAAATCATTAAAATTCACCCTAAACTAATTTTGATATTCTGAATTAAAAAATTTATTTTATTTCAAAAAATTCAAAAAATAACTTGATATTGAATGTAATATCTAAATAAACTAAACATTTATGGTTTTAAAAATGTATTATTGTGATATACATCAATAAAATGATAAATAAGGTTAGATATATTCTATAACACATCAATGTTTCTCAAATATGATTAAAAAGATATATTGATAATATAAGGAGATATATAGTGTTACAAATTACTTATTGGGTATTATTAATAATATCTCCTTGGAATTGTTTTATTAGATTTGGAATAAAGGGGAATCTATTCCTTAGTTTTATCAATACCTATGATATTCTTGATCATATTGGGAAGGTTTCCAATTGTTTGGAACTTCCACTGAACTCCTCCCTAGATCATAAAGTGTTATATGTATGTAATCTAAATATATATATACTTGATCCTTATAATTAATTAAACATGTAAGTTGTACAGCCAAATCATTTTCATAATTTTTATAAATAACCCGTAGTGATTCTAGATTGAAGAGGTAAAGTGAAACTGAACAATTCCTCTCACCTAGTCAATGTTTTGTGCTGAGAACATAAATTTATGGAAGATTCATGATAACATGAGGAAGTAATTGGGTATTTGTTTCCTCATTTTTTTATTTAAATTAAAATAATTTTTAGGGTTAAATTTTAATAATGGTGGTATAATGAATCACCTTGGTATTTCAGAATATATTTCCCCTTAATAAATTTAATATTTTTGATAGTTTTCAATGAATAGAACACTGAAAATAAATAAATAATTCATTGTTATATAACTAAAAAACAATTTTTAACAAAATATGTATTGATGGGAGTAAAATAAATTATTTAAAAATATAATTTTTGTACGGACCCAGACCGTGGATGACCTTTCATTTGTTATTTTCAGTGTTGAAAGAACCAGGTTGATTTTCAAGTTGGTTTAGAGGTTCTTAAGAGGAAAATGGCTGTTAAACATTCATTTTATGCAGGGTTTTAGCATGGAGAAATTAATTGTATTGAAAAGTTGGTCACTATAGAATTTGACAGATATTTGTGGTGTGGGGTGTGGGTCCCAAAACGAGGTTTGTAGATGCTCTTATTTGGGGGGAATTTACATCATGGATCATAGGTTGTGGTATGGAGCATCTTGAAAATGGTGGCATTGGATTAAAGAATTAGATACTATTTGGATTTTGTGGGTAAGGTTTCATTTTTCTTCAATTTTAGGGGAAGCTACAGTGTGGAGTTAGAGGCTATATTAGAGACCATTATAGTTATTTGGGTCTACCAAATAGTTCCCTTCACGAACCTATTGTTGCATTACATGTTTTTATAGGATCTATGGTGGAAATATAGACACAAATAACAGATTTTATTTGACTAGAATTTATGTGACATTGTGATTTATCATGTTTTGTACCCTCTAATTTTTAATTAGGTTATAACATGATTTCGGTGTCTATATCATTGTACTATGTTTTTCAAAATGTGTATAAATTATTAAATCCTCTCAAACTAGATCAATTTTACTACTTTTCTTTTTTTATTGTGTGATCCATGTTTATATCAAAGATATATTTAAGAGACTTTTTGTGGATTTTGACCCAAGCCTTAGAGGATTGATCTGTAATGGATTTAGCGAGTTACAACATTCCATTTTCCATTTTCCCATGTTCTCTTTTCTAAAGAGGATTATGTTATGATAAATCTCATGTTTGGATTATTTTTAATGGTATAATAATATATTAGTTTTTTATACTTATCAATGTGTTTTTATTCATTTGGGTGCTTTGTGGTTTTTCCCACATATTTGAGTCATTTTCAGTGGAGCAGAAATCACAATTTGAGGTAGGGGATCCCTCGTTTATCACATAGTGTATCATGTGGTATGGGATATGATTCTTTTAACTTTATGAATTTAATTTTCATCAATATTAGTGAGTATAATTTATTAATTTAATTTAAATTTAAGGATTATTGATTCTCGGTCAAATTTACCCAAGAGAAGAAGGTAAGACGGTCCTTGTAGTTTAGCTTGGGTTATCGAATCCACAGAGACCTAAGAAGAAACCTATAGACACGTACATTCTATGGACTATTTTCGGCTATGTAGTGGCCAACATTGGGTTGATTTTAGATTGGTTTAAGTGAACTCTAAGAGACTTAAGTGATTCAAATTAAAATAATGAGTTGATCCTAGGCTATCGCTCGGGGTGGATTGCACGTATTTCCTTTTTAATGATTTCAATTTCTTATATTTGAGATGGGTTCATTTGAGGAGATAAAACAACATAATCACTTACTGGTTTAATTACTACACCCTTTAATACTAATCACCTATACAGTTGAGGGATCAATGTTTTGAGCACTTCAAGGTAAAGGTTCGTATTAGCACATGAAGTGTGTGCCGTTAAATTCAACAAGGACGATGGAGTTTAAAAATCATAAAATAAAAATCTCAATTTAAGAAGTGATTATACATTAATGAGGTGATAAATAACATCCAATCGAGCACCTTTCTACTCCCTTGGATCAACCCATAAGTGGGTTAGCCCTCCATTGATCCCATGGTTTCAATGGAAGAGGAAAGTAGACTCATGAGGGAGGAAATAGAGAAGTAAAGAAAACAACAAAAATAAAATGATCACTCCACCGTTGTGTGAATAATTTCACAAGATTTTGTGTCAATAAATTTACACCTCGAGGCAACGGTATCAAAGTGATATGTATAGCAACATAATAAGAGGATAAGAAGAACTTTTATTAAGAAACTAAAGTGAATTGAACAACATACAAGTGAAAGACAAATTTGAGACATCAAAATCGCAGCATAACATTACAATTGAATAAAGCATCCAAGATACCTCAATCCTCCCACACCACTGCCTTAAATAAGAATTTTTGAGAACTTGGGTAGAGCCTCCAAAAGTACAAGTCTCCTCAATTAATTTTGGGAGGCCATAGGTGGGTGGAAAGTAAGGGAGAGTTGATTTTTCCACTCTTGACCCGAGATGGCATCCACCTTTCTTTTACCGAATAGACGCATTTGTATGACCTTCTAGATGGCCGAATCATGGTGGGCCATAGAAGAAGAAAAATTGAGATCAGGATGTATTATAACCTCCTGTAAAATTTGGGCCCTGTTGGAGTTGTGGATTCAGAGATATGATCAATGTAGTGAACTATTTTTCTGGGCTTCAGAATCTGGCCCAGAATTGTATCTCTAACTTGGTCCGCATAAATAACCACCATTGATGCCGAATTAGCATTATCTCATGACGCTTTATTTGTTCCTATAAGTTTATTATAGAATCCCACGAAATTTGGGATTAATTGGGCCTGTATGTTGGTCCACACACTCTCATCTGTGGGATGGTGTCCAATCTGCCTTCTCTAGAATTGCTTCTTTTTATTGCCAAATATCTCCAGCATCCTCCATGAATTATCCATTGATCCCTGAAGAAAACATGTTCATATTGGAGTGTATATAAATTTAGAATATGTATAATTATATTCCGTAAAATCATATGAATCATTGGGTACTTTAAAATGAAGCTAAAAAATGTATCACATAATAGTGCATTTTAAGAAGGTATTACAATCATAATGTGAAATGATGTTCAAAGTGTAAAATGAACTAAAATGGTGTTTATGAATAATAAAGAAAATTAATATTATATATCTTACCAATAAATATTAGCCTCATTTAGTTGCTAATCACACCCCCCAACTTGAGTTTTTCTAGTCCCGAGCAAAATATATCTCAACAATATGAAATTCGAATTCCCTTTTCAAAAAACATTTTAATACACAATAATCACTAAAAAACCTTATACCAAAAAATAATTAAACCCATCAAAATATTTTAATACAATATAGTTTCATAAGAAGATCTCAATCCCAAGCCCGTTACTTTGTTCAAAGTCATTTCCATATTTCATCCAATATCAATTAAGTATGAGGATGTGTTGTGCATCACAATACACATGGGGGTTCATCTTTATTCAAGGGGGAAATTACGGAAGCACTAGGTGGAATAAAATTTCAATATTAATATGAGTATTAAATTTTTTTTATTGTATTATTTTATATATATAAGTATTTTTTGCTTTTTTTTTCAATTTTTCAATGTTAATTGAAATTGCACTCAACAGAGTCAACCCCTGTAGCGAGACTTTTCCGATTACTCCCATGCTCAAAGACCATAGGGAACCAAGTGAAACCCACATACTTGGGCATCATCTCGAGTTAACTCAGTCAAAAAAAATTCAAATTACCAAAAATAGAGATAAAATTACTAACTCTGGGCCAGACAACTATGGAGTCGCGATCCTCAAGTGCTGAAATCCATGCATTAGGTCATTTCATTGCTCTACGGGCAATTTTTTTTGAATACTCATATTAAACTAAAATGATCACCAAACCTATGCTATTCATTTAGGGGACCCCATGAACTTAAACTAATACCTCACTATCCAAAGGACGTGCATTGTGATCTTTTTTATTTGGATGAAAATATAAACAATAAAATATCACATTGGATAGCCACACTTTCGAAAATCTATGCTCATTAAATTATACAAGGATTAAAATTAGAATAAAGGCATTATAATTTATTTGATATTCAATTTCAAAGTGTGCAATGTGTATTATCATGTATAAAGTTAAAGGATTTTTTCCTTCCATTTTCACAATTTTTTTTCAAATCATTTATCATTTTTTTGACAGAAAAGAATTTTTTATTTTATCTCCCCCCCAACATTAAA
Organism: Viscum album; assembly: GCA_963277665.1. NCBI lineage: Eukaryota > Viridiplantae > Streptophyta > Magnoliopsida > Santalales > Viscaceae > Viscum > Viscum album. The sequence goes on along the minus strand of OY728138.1, from coordinate 50,784,853 downwards.
CAACACTATCCCCAGGGTTTAAAGAAATAAAAATTTAGGACGTAGAGGTAGAGAATGAAAGTTCAAAAAGAAAATTGAAAATGAGGGTCATGGAATGAAGTCACCTGGTGGTTGAAGTTTGAAGTTCTTCCTGCTCCAATTTAGTCCTTTGATTTCCATGTAGCTTGCAAAGTTCCCCAGTGGAAAAAATGAAAAAAAAAACAAAAGAGTATATATATATATAAGTAAAATATAAGTATATATATAAAATAAAATAAACTGATGATACATTGTCTTATTTTTAAATTTCTGGGTAAGGTTTTACTCAAGGATCACACCACGTGACACAGATGAATGTGGTGATCCCCTTTCATACACATCCATACTCATAATAGAAGAACAGGTCAACACTCTATATTTTTTTAAATATAAAAATGATTAATTAAAATATAAATATTATTAAAACAAAAAAATGATAGGAACCTTGAAAATCATGGGTTGCCTCCCACGCAGTGCTTTTTTTAACGTCATTAGCTCGACTTGAATCCCTCAACTTATCCAATACCAACTTTCAATATTTTAAGGACCCCATATTTTTCCATTTCCACTATATTGAGATTCATTATTTGTTTATAATTTTTGTTGTGTGAAAACCTATGTTCTAAAATGAGTGGTAAAATCCAAGGAATATCAAAAATAGTTGATCCAGTTTCCTCTATAGTCTTTCCTAAGACATAGATGACCATTAAAACTTTTTTGGTTTCAAGAGAATAATGAATTCCAATTTAAAGTTCATGATTATAAATTATGAAGGAATTCTTTAGAGAGAAGGGAATGACAATAATTTTGAGCTCAGGTTGTATAGGGCATTTAGACACAAGCTGATATTTTGAATCCAACTCAGTTTCATTTTTCAAATTTCTCAACAGAATTGGTTCCTTTTGAATAGAAGATTCAACCACCGAATTGGAATGATCAGTTTCAGGAATGGGTATGGACTCAAAGTTTGTGATTTCTCTTAATGGTTCAGTGATTTGTGTTTTTGAAAATTCATCAATAGAGATATACTTAGGAGACTCAATCCATGATGTTAAATTCTCCTCTTTTGAATCCAAAATGTCAATTTCCTCTTGATTTAAAGACCCATCAACAATTTCTTGATACTCTTCATATATCATAAATCCAAAGCTTGGTTCTTCAATAAATTAATGTGGGGTTTGTGGGAAACAAGAAATTTCACATAAGGTTATGGAAGGGACAGTTGGTGTAAAGACGTGTTCCTCATAAGTTTTAATGCTTTGTAGTTCTAATCTCAAAGATGAAACCTCAAAATTCATTTTCTCCATTTTTCGACACAATTTTTCAAGTAATGGCTGTGGATCAGGATGGATAAGGGGTTGAGAGATATGGTTTATTCCAAGAGGATAACTATGTTGTTGGAATTCCATAGGAGGATGTTCTGATTGGCCTTGTTAGGATTGAAACTCATAATAGGTTGGAATGTTTTGTGGAGAATAGGATTTAAAACATTTTGTCTCAATATATTGTTGGTTATCCCACCATTAGTAACTAGGATGGTCATTGTACATCATACTTGGTGTGGGGTGATCAATGTAGGGAGAGTTTCCCCATGTTTGGGTTTGTTCAAAAGGGAGTTCCATTGGAGTGAAATAGGGAATTAGAATAGAAAAGTGGGGTGAGAAAATGATTCTAGTGTCTAAGATAACTTACTTAGGTCCTCGGAAACGGCACCAAAATTTGATTCTCACTCAAATTTACCCAAGAGAAGAAGGTAAGACGGTCCTTGTAGTTTATATTGGGTTATCGAATCCACAGAGACCTAAGAAGAAACCTATAGACACGTACATTCTATGGACTGTTTTCGTCTATGATGTGGCCAAATTTGGGTTGATTTTAGATGGTTTTAAGTCAACTCTAAGAGATGTAAGTGAATTCAAATTAAAATAATGTGTTTATCCTAGGTTATCGCTCAGGGTGGATTGCACGTATTTCCTTTTTAATGATTTCAAATTCTTATATTTGAGATGGGTTCATTTAAGGAGATATAACAACATCGTCACTTACTGGTTTAATGCCTACACCCTTTAATACTAATCACCTAAACACTTTAAGGATAAATTTTTTGAGCACGTCAAGGTAAAGGTTCGTATTAGCACATGAAGTGTGTGCCGTTAAATTCAACAAGGACGATGGAGTTTAAAAATCATCATATAAAAATCTCAATTAAAGAAGTGATTATACATTAATGAGGTGATAAATAACATCCAATATATCCCATTTCTACTCCCTTAGATCAACCCATAAGTGGGTTAGCCCTCCATTGATCCCATGGTTTCAATGGAAGCGGAAAGTAGACTCATGAGGGAGGAAATGGAGAAGTAAAGAAAACAACAAAAATAAAATGATCACTCCTCCGTTGTGTGAATAATTTCACAGTATTTGGTGTGAATAAATTCACCCCTTAAGGAAATGGTATCAAAGTGAGATGTAGAGAAATATAATAAGAGGATAATAAGATCTTTTATTATGAAACTAAAGTGAATAGAACAACATACAAGTGAAAGACAAATTTGAGACAACAAAATCGCAGCATAACATTACAATTGAACAAAGCATCCAAGATCCCTCAATCCTCCAACACCACTGCCTTAAATAGGAATTTTTGAGACCTTGGGTCGAGTCTCACATAGTATAAGTCTCCTTAATTAAATTTGGTAGTCCATAGGTGGGTGGAATGTAAGGGAGAGTTGATTTTTCCACCCTTGACCCGAGGTGGTATCCAACCTTCCTTCACCGAACATACGCGTTTGTATGTCCTTATAGATTGCCAAATCAGGGTGGGATATAGAAGAATAAAATGGATATCAGGATGTCTTCTAACCGCCTATAATATTTGGGCCCATATTGAGTTGTGGATTCCGATATATGGTCAAATTAGTGAACTGTTTTTCTGGGCTGTAGAATCTTGCCCAAAATTGTATCTCTAACTTGGGCCTCCTAAATGGCCATAATGGATGCCGAATTAGCATTATCTCCTGAATATTTATTCGTTCCTATACATGTATTCTAGTATACCACGAAATTTGGGATTAATGGGGCCTGTATGTTGGTCCCCACAGTCTCATCAGTGGGCTAGTTTCCAATCTTCCTTCTCCAGAATTACTTCTTTTTATTGCCAAATATCCCCATCATCCTCCATAAATTCTCCACTGATCCCTAAAGAAAACATTTTCATATTGGAGTGTATGTCAATTTCAAATATGTATAATTAGATTCCTTAAAATCATATGAATCATTGGGTTCATTAAAATGATGTTAAAAAATGTACCACATAATATTGGATTTTAAGAAGGTATTACAATCATAATGTGAAATGATGTTCAAAGTGTAAAATGCACTAAAATGGTGTTTATGAATAATAATGAAAATGAATATTATATATATTACCAATTAATATTAGCCTCATTTAGTGGCTAATCACACCCCCCCCAAATTGTGTTTTGCTAGTCCCGAGAAAAATATATCTCAACAATATGAAATTTGAATTTCATTTTCCAAAAACATTTTAATACACAAGGATCACTAAAAAAACTTATACCAGACAATCATTAAAACCATCAAAATATTTTAATACAAGATAGTTTTATAAGTAGATCCCAATCCCAAGCCCGTTCCTTTGTTCAAATTCATTCCCATATTTCATCCAATATCAATTAAGTATGAGGATGTATTGTGCATCACAATAGACATGGGGGTTCATCTTTATTCAAGGGGAAAATTACGGATGCACAAGGTGGAATAACATTTCAATATTAATATGAGTATTAAATTTTTTATTGTATTATATATATATATATATTGTTTTTTTTTGCAATTTTTCCATGGTAATTGAAATTGCACTCAAAAGAGTCAACCCCTATAGCGAGACTTTGCCGATGACTCCCGGGCTCAAAGTCCTTAGGGAACCAAGTGGAACCCATATACTCAGGCATCATCTAGAGTAAAATCAGTCAAAAAGAAATTCAAATTACCAAAAATAGATATTAAATTACTAACTATGGGCCAGACAACTATGGAGTCACGATTCCCAAGTGCCTAAAGCCACGCATTAGGTTATTTCATTTCTCTACGCACAAATATTTTTTTAATACACATATTAAACTAAAATGATCACCAAACCTATGATATTTATTTATGGGACCCCATGAACTTAAACTAATACCCCACTATCCAATGGACATGCATTGTGATCTTTTTTATTTGGATGAAAATATAAACAATGAAATATCACATTGGATAGCCACACTTTCCAAAATCTATGCTCATGAAATTATACAAGGATTAAAATCAGAATAAAGGCATGCTAAATTATTTGATATTAAATTTCAAAGTGTGTAATGTGTATTATCATGTTTAAAGTTAAAGGAATTTTTCCTTCCATTTTCACAATTTTTTTTCAAATCATTTATCATTTTTCTTGACACAAAATCATTTTTAATTTTATCTCCCCCCAACATAAAGCAAAATTGTCCCCGGTGTTTAAAGAAATGAAAATTTAGAAGGAGGTAGAGGTAGAGAATGAATGTTCAAAAAGAAAATTGAAAATGAGGGTCATGGAATGAAGTCACCTGGTTATTGATGTTTGAAGTTCTTGCTGCTCCAATTTAGTCCATTGATTTGTATGTCGCTTGCAAAGTTCCCTAGTGGAAAAAGGAAAAAAAAAACAAAACAAAAGAGTATATATATATATATAAGTAAAATATAAGTATATATATATAATAGAATAAACTAATGATACATTGTCTTCTTTTTAAATTTCTGGGTAAGGTATTACTCATGGATCACACCACGTGACACAGATGAATATGGTGCTCCCCTTTCATACCCATCCATACTCATAGTAGAAGAACAGGTCAACGGTCTATATTTTTTTAAATATAAAAATGATTAATTAAAATATAAATTTTATTAAAACAACAAAATGATAGGAACCTTGAAAACCATGGGTTTCCTCCCATGCAGCGCTTTTTTTTAACATCATTAGCTCGACTTGAATCCCCCAACTTATCCAATACCAACTTTCAACATTTTAAGGACCCCATATTTTTCCATTTCCACTAGATTGAGATTGATTCATTGTTTATAATTTTTGTTGTGTGAAAACCTATGTTCTAAAATGAGTAGTAAAATCCAAGGAATATCAAAAATAGTTGATCCAGTTTCCTCTGTAGTCATTCCTAAGACATAGATGGCCATTAAAACATTTTTGTTTCAAGAGAAGAATGAATTCCAATTGAAAGGTCATGATTATAACTTATGAAGGAATTCATTAGAGAGTAGGGAAGGACAATAATTTTGAGCTTAGGTTGGATATGACATTTAGACACAAGTTGATATTTTGAATCCAACTCAGTTTCATTTTTCAAATTTCTCAACAGAATTGGTTCCTTTTGAATTCAAGATTCAACCACCGAATTGGAAATATCCGTTTCAGGAATGGGTATGGACTCAAAGTTTGTGATTTCTCTTAATGGTTCAGTGATTTGTGTTTTTGAAAATTCATCAATAGATTTATACTTAGGAGACTCAATCGATGATGTTAAATTATCCTCTTTTGAATCCAAAAAGTCAATTTCCTCTTGATTTAAAGACCCATCAAAAATTTATTGATACTCTTCATATATCCTAAATCCATAGATTGGTTCTTCAATAAATTCATATGGGGTTTATGGGAAACAAGAAACGTCACATAAGGTTATGGAAGGGACAGTTGTTGTAGGCATGTGTTCCTCATAAGTTTTAATGCTTTGTAGTTCTAAACTCAAAGATGAAACCTCAAAATTCATTTTCACCATTTTTTGACACAATTTTTCAAGTAATGGTTCTGGATTAGGATGGATAAGTGGTTGAGATAGATGGTTTATTCCAAGAGGATAAATACGTTGTTGTAATTCCATAGGAGGATGTTCCGATTGGCCTTGTTGGGATTGAAACTCATAATAGGTTGGAATGTTTTGTGGAGAATAGGAGTTAAAAAATTGTGTCTCAATATCCTGTTGGTTATCCCACTAGTAGTAACTAGGATAATCATTGTACATCATACTTGGTGTGTGGTGATCAATGTAGGGAGAGGTTCCCCATGTTTGGGTTTGTTCAAAAGGGATTTCCATTAGAGTGAAATAGGGAATGAGAATAGAAAAGTGGGGTGAGAAAAGGATTCTAGTGTCTAAGATAAATTACTTAGGTCCCCGGTAACGGTGCCAAAATTTGATTCTTGCTCAAATTTATACAAGATAAGAAGGTAAGATGGTCCTTGTAGTTTAGGTTGGGTTATCGAATCCACAGAGACCTAAGAAGAAACCTATAGACACGTACATTCTATGGACTGTTTTTGGCTATGAAGTGGCCAACTGTGGGTTGATTTTAGATGGGTTTATGTGAACTCTAAGATACTTAAGTGAATTCAAATTAAAATATTTAGTTGATCCCAGGTTATCGCTCGGGGTGGATTGCACGTATTTCCTTTTTAATGATTTCAATTTCATATATTTGATATGGGTTCATTTAAGGAGATAAAACAACATCATCACTTACAAGTTTAATGGATACACCATTTAATACTAATCATCTATACACTTGAAGGATCGTAGTTTTGATCACTTCAAGGTAAAGGTTCGTATTAGCACATGAAGTGTGTGCCGTTAAATTCAACAAGGACGATGGAGTTTAAAAATCATAAAATAAAAATCTCTATTAAAGAAGTGATTATACATTAATGAGGTGATAAATAACATCCAATCCATCCCCTTTCTACTCCCTTAGATCAAACCATAAGTGGGTTAGCCCTCCATTGATATCATGGTTTCAATGGAAGCGGAAAGTAAACTCATGAGGGAGGAAATGAAGAAGTAAAGAAAACAAAAAAAATAAAATGATCACTCCACCGTTGTGTGAATAATTTCACAAGATTTGGTGCGAATAAATTCACACCTTGGGGAAACAGTATCAAATTGAGATATATAGCAATAGAATAAGAGGATAAGAAGAACTTTTATGAAGAAACTGAAGTGAATTGAACAACTTACAAGTGAAAGACAAATTTGAGACAACAAAATCGCAGCATAACATTACAATTGAACAAAGCATCCAAGATCCCTCAATCCTCCAACACCACTACCTTAAATAGGAATTTTTGAGCCCTTGGGTCAATCCTAAAACAGTAAAAGTCTCCTAAATTAATTGTGGTAGGCCATAGGTGGGTGAAAATTAAGGGAGAGTTGATTTTTCCACCCTTGACCCGAGGTGGAAGCTATCTTTCCTTTTCCGAATAGACTTGTTTTTATGACCTTGTAGATGGACGAATCATGGTGGGCCATAGAAGAAGCAAATGGAGATCCTGATGCCTTCTAAACGCCTGTAAAATTTAGGCCCATTTGTAAATGTGTATTCCGAGATATGATCAAATTAGTGAACTATTTTTCCGGGTTGCAGAATCTAGCCCAGAATTGTATCTCTAATTTGGGCCTCCTAAATGACCACAATGGATGCCAAATTAGCATTATCTCCTGAATATTTATTCGTTCCTATACATTTCTTCTAGTATAACACGAAATTTGGGATTAATGGGGCCTGTATGTTGGTCCCCAAAGACTCATCAGTAGGCTGGTGTCCAATCTGCCATCTCCAGAATTGCTTCTTTTTGTTGCCAAATATCTCCATCATCCTCCATGAATTCTCCATTTATCCCTGAAGGAAACATGTTCATATTGGAGTGTATATCAATTTCAAATATGTATTATTAGATTCCTTAAAATCATATGAATCATTGGGTACTTTAAAATGATTTTAAAAAATGTACCACATAATAATGCATTTTAAGAAGGTATTACAATCATAATGTGAAATGATGTTCAAAGTGTAAAATTCACTAAAGTGGTGTTTATGAATAATAAAGAAAATTAATATTATATATATTACCAATTAATATTAGCCTCATTTCGTGGATAATCAGTTATAGTATTGAATCTCATGTTATACTTCTTTGATATTATTTTTTGTTCAATTGTATAGTCTTGATTATCTACTAAAAATAATAGTTTTTGGGGGGTTTTCGTGAATTAGTTGATAAGTTGTGGAACCATTTTGTTTTATTGTTTGACTATAACCAATTTTAAGTTGTACAATTACTTATATATAGATAATTAATTTTTTCACATTTGAAATATGGATTGTTTGATAATTCCCCTATTATAAAGGGTTGGAAGTAAATAAAATATTCTATTATATCTGAATATTTATATCTGGATTTGAAGTGAAAAATGTTGTGATGTGTGGTTATGTAATGAGTTAGTGATGTGTGGTTGGGATGCGAAGTGTTGATGTGATGAGAAGTGGATGTGGAATGTGAAAATGGTTGTGATGTGGAAAGAGTTTGTGGATGTGAAATAGTGGTAATGTGGGATTATTGTCGTGGGAAGTTGGGATGGATTTTTTATTATGTTATGGTGTTTTATTATAGTTTACAAGGGTAGTTATGTAATTAAATTCTGAGTTTAAATTGAAATTTAATTATATTTCATGATTAATCTAATCTAGAACTTATATGGGTTGGATTGTTAAATTGGGTTAATGTTACATGTAAAATAATTGGCTGAAAATGGGTTAGACATATTTGGATGATTTGGTTGTTTTATTTGGAATGGTTTGGTAAAGTGAACTATAGTAATTTCACTTATTATAGTGTAAATTAGAATATTTCTTGTGTCTTTTTTAGTTGTGTGGTGTTGTTCATTTAGTGGTGGAAATGAAACTAGGGGTGGTTGTGTGGTGATGTGGTGATTTTGTGAGCAGGGATGATGAAGATGATGTTAACCCATATGTTGGACCTATGCATTAGGACATTACATGTACATTCTATTTCCTTGTGATTTCAAAATGCACCCCACCCAGATAGAGCACATTGTTCTGACAATCAAATTTTCTTGGGGTGTTTTTTCAAACATCTTGATTGTGAGGATAGATGGTTGGATACCCAGTCTATGTCACTCCCTCTTCTAATAAATTTTAATATATATGTGTTTTTATGGATATAAGTAAAATGTTCACCATAGACATGTGGCGTGATGTGATTTTATGGCCTAAGAATCTTCATGCGAGATTTGGTGCGACGTGTTGGACCTGGTTTCTTCAGGCATGATGTGATATGATGTAATAGTCTAAGTGTCTATGGGTGGGATATAATGTGTTCTTTTAAAAACGAGGTTAGAGTGTTGGGGCATATGAATATGGGGAATGCTAGTTGTAAATTAATGGGAAATCAGCGTGGGTTACCCATTTCATGATATACTTATTATCCTGTTATTATACTTAAAAGCATTATTTAGTGAGAAATCCTTGGTGAGGATGGGATTTGGTTTGTTTACCTAATTAGGTGTTGTTATTTCCATTGTTTTCTCACTGGTTGATTGGTATTATCTTTTCACATGTGCATGAGATACATTGGATTTCATATTATATATACTTTTATGGTCACTCCATATATATAGAAACTATTTTTTAGGTTTCCAAGTGAACTACATTGATCGTTCAAGGCATTACTTGATTGAACGTTTGTACTCTATGAATTTTTATACCATCTTTTTTCATTTGGGTATTTAATATAGTGATTTATCAATTTTTATATATTATTCATGAATTATGGGATGGTTTTTGGTTATTTTATGTTATATATTTTCATGCAGTTGATTTTACACTAATATAATGTATTTTAGTCTTATATATATTATACAGGGTCATACATTCCATGTTCTGATATTTATACCTTCTGTAATTATTTCCAACCCGAGGCCTATTGGTGGAGGGTCTTGGGGGGTCAATATCCTTCATCCATGATTATAGGTCTATGAGGGTTACCTTTGGAGGATGGAGTTCATTATAGAATGGTATCATATGTTTTGGTTGAGGGGTATGATGAAGTTTGGAGTTATAAATAATGGGAAATGAATGGGTTTTCTTGGAAACGATGAGTGACATAGGACATGGAGACCTATATAGGACCTAGTATTTAAGGGACCCACATTATCTGATGCATGGAATCAAAGCATAACAAACGACCAATTGATGTGGAACCACATGTAGGTAAGATACCTAGGAGAGGTACACACATCCTGATTGACATGTGTTCTTGTCTGAATTGTGTGGTCTTGAGAAAGTTGTAATATGGTAAAATGAATTTAATGAGTGTGGGATGAACATTTAGTAGAGATTAGTCTCCATTGTTTTCATTGGATGAATTTATCACTTAACTTTGTCTTTGATATTATCGATGAAATTCTCTTCGACAGTAAGGGTATTAACCAATTGAATATAGATAATGTCTTTTTGGCTTCTTCCTATATATTTTAGTATAATGGAAAATTAATTATATTTCCTCAATAGTTTATACTATTTTAATCTCGATGAATATTTTTTTATCTTTTTAAATAAATAACCATTTAAAAAATGCAAGTGTTTACTCTCTACTTTTTCTGTGAGATCACATCTAGTTATTTCTTCACAGCTGTCAAATTATTTTATAACTAATTCCTTTTGCAGACTCGATATTAAACCACTAAATAATTGATCTCATTCTTTCATGGAAAATGATAAAACCAAAAGTGTACTATTTATGGCTACTGTAATTTTTTCATATTTAACAATGAATTCACCATACATTTAATTTAGTTAAATTTATTCCATATCTAATTAAATGTGACCAGTATTAGGAAAAAAATATTGAAAAATAACTTCTAAAAACATCATTTCAAATGGATTTAATATCATTCTAATTCCTCATATTAATGATAAGTGTCTTCAACTAATAAAGATAACATTCTAAACAATGAACTATAAAAACAACCATCTTATGGAATGAGCACTAGATAATGGAAAATATATTTTTTATAAAATTATTCCAATACTTATAAATAAATTGATCAGGGGACCCACTAAATTAAGGTGAATGTTTCTATATAAAATAATTGGGGTGAGTTTTTATTTCATGTATTCATTTAGATATTCCACATGATTCATGATGTTATTCATAAATTGAGTGATTTTCATGAGCATAGCCAAAAGATGTTGTGTTCTATAACTGATTCCATTTGGTTTCTCAAAATTAAGATAATTAAAATTTCCCTCACATTGGTTGTTCACATGACTCTTTCCGATTCAATATATTTACTAAGTCCAATAATTATAGTGTGAAAATCAATAATTAATCATCTGATTGAGACATAATACTATAATGGAAATCATTCATGAGATTCCCTAATTTATGACACATTCATATTAAACTATGGAATTATATGGTTTTCTCAATGTTTTTCATGGTCATTTACTACTAGGATATCAAAAATAAACATATTAAAAACCCACATAATTGTTAATAATGGAAATATTAAAAAAAACTTACTATCATCTAAGAGTATCAATACAGGTGTTCAATTTAGCATCTTTGTCGTGCACCTTGTAAAGCATGGTTAACTCACAAAAGTCCTTTTCATGGTCATTACCCCTTGGTCCATCTATACTAAAAACCACCAAATCCATACATTACCAAAATATTAGGATGTTACCCAAAATATAGTCTTATACATATGGTTTCTAATATGGTTTTCTAATCCTAATCGCTAAAAATAAATGCACCCTAATTTGATATTGTTACATACACCCTAAACCAAGACTCTCAATTTCAGTTATAAAATGGAAATCTTTACATTTATGCTCCAATACCTAATGATGTTATTCCAGAAAAACATATATAAAATTCTGTTACTAAAATATTCAATTTCAGAATAATATCATAATCTCACGAACCATTAGGTTTAGTGTATCTGTACACTAGATACATAATCGACTTACTTAATGAAATATATACAAAATTACTTACACATGTTTTCACTCAAAGAACCCTTATTATAAATTTCTATCTTATAACCTTTCTTCATAAGTACAATAAATTGAAACATATGAAATAGTGAGATTAGATGATCAGTAAGGACAAACAAGATAGATATCAATCAATTATTAGAAGATAACCTAACATAATATTGAGGGAATAATATCAAAATCAAAACTCATGAGATCATACCCAGCAATTAAAAAACTGAAAAGAGGATTCAGATACAAGGTTATTTCAAAATAAGATACATTAGCACAAAGAGTATATAATCATAAATAATTAATCATGATCCAATAGAACATATCATAATCATAAGACAGAATTTTTATTTGGATTAAAAGTTTTAAATGATAATATGTATAAGAAACATATAATAAGGATTCCCACCATGAAATTAATCACATATTAGGCTTGGGATAACCACCTTTGTACCATCATATACTTTTACTAACTACTTTTTTACCCCCATGGGGTTGGGTTAATCACATGTGTACCCTATTGGGGTTTGAAAAACATTCCATGCACCCTATTATTCATGGAAAACCCTCTGGTGTACCCTATTAGGCTTGAGATAATAACCCATGTATCCTTTGAAATCACAATATATAGATTAATATCCAATGCATTGGAGGGATTTATAATTTTATGTAAACCAAACATAAAATTAAAACTATACATATGTGTGTACAGGATCATAAAAACCTTAATAATTTTATCATAGCTCTATTAACAAGTGGGAACGAAAAGAGTATCACAAAAACATTTTTTGAACATTAGCATTATATACCATCCAATGAATAGAAGAATATGGTATCATAAGATAATTTTCCTAGTAAAGAATATCAATCCATAAAGGATGTTAAAATAGTTAAAAAATACATTTATAAAAGCATAAAAATATAATTTAAAATATAAGGGATACATAATATTCTTTTGGTATCCTAAAAAAATAAAAATTCCTTAAACAATGGGAATAAGATATTCTTGGGAAAACCATGGAATCTTGTGTAGGAAGTTTAATAATGGATAGAGGTCGTGGTGGTAGGAATATATGATCAGGTCATTAAATTTAAAAAAAACAAATTCATTTATTACTTAAAAAAAATAAAAATCTCAATCATACAAAATTTATATTAAAATATCTCATTTAGTGATTTGAAATTAATTTCAAAGGTAGTTTAAAATAAATTTCTTGATAATTTATGTATATATTAAAACATCATTAATTTTCTTTTGAACAAGGATAATGAATAGTGATTCCAAATAAAAAAATAAGAAGAATGATCAGATTTTATTTAAACAAATTTCATTCTTTTGAGTACTTAATAAGGGGAAATTGAAATAATACTATAAACCCCTTTAAATAACATGAGTTGAAACTATATGGGTATTATAAGTTTATTTCATACAATATAATATAATAACAGTTGAAACATAAACATTCCTGATGAAATTTTGATTGTAAAATAATCACCTAATTATTTGGTAATCATTGAATAGAAATCCCATAAAATAATGAACCTCATATGGTTTTTAAAATCATCTTAATTTTATGTAAAATATCTATAAAATATATCCATGGATTGAATATACATCACACAAAAGAGCATCTCAGCATACAATATTTTTTGTGTGCAATTTATTGTATCAAAAAAATTTAAAATAGTTACTAATGATGAATGATTTAAATTAAATATATAGATAAAATATTAAAGTAGATAAATTAATATCCATATAATAGTTGTTACTATGAAATCATTCAGAATATAATAATATTTATTTTTAAAGGTACATTTATTCTATAAATAGTTTTTACATAGTTATTTGAATTTGATTTCTACTCTCTCTAAGAACATAATATAATGAATCAAATATTTATAAATATAGTAATAAAAATTCGGTAATAATTTAAACTTTATTTTAACCCATAATGAACATTTACCTTGGTAAAATATTTATCACCATGGTAAGGGTTAAAAGGATTAACGAGAAGATTAAAGTAAGAGATAAAGCTTTAAATATACAGAAAACATATTTAAATATGATTTGATGAGTGTATTTAGACCATAAAATATATTATATTCAATTATTTTAATAATTTGTCCCACTTTCACTTGAAAATGATTTTATATTATTTTAATTTTATTGGTATTTTCATGGCTACCTCTCCCCTCACTTATAAAAGGAAACATCATAATCTAAAATATCCACACCACTTGATTACCTTATCTTGTATAATATATACTAATACCAATTTTAAAATATTCTCTACACATCATAGAGGTTATTTTAACATGAAATTTCCAACCTTATAGTATATAAATTTTTATATAAAGGAGAATACCAAAAAAAGAGATAATTTTCCAACTTGACTTCTTTCAGTAATATTTATTATTACAGATCATCTAAATCCTCTATAAATATATTAATGTACATATATAAGTATAATTACAATTCTATAATGTTTTTATGTTAATATTAAAATCATTTAAATATTATTTTCATCCAATGAAATATGAAAGTGTAGCATATGTGTACGTGGGAACTACTTCCTCTTGTAGCAATGCATTGTTTTCACCGTCAACAATCATGGATTGTTATATAGACATATTGAATTAATATATATATGATATTTAAAATATAATTATTAATATTTAAAAAATCACTATTTACATTCCTTTCATTCTATTAATTGAATAATAAAAGCACCACCCATGTATATGTGTGCACTACCACCTCCATAAAGTGATGTAACTCATTCTTCAAAATATTCATACATAGATCATTTTAAAAGTGTATATAATAAATATAAATAATACATAAAATATGATAAATATTTTTTAAAATATGAAATAATTATGAATTTTTAAACACCAAAATCACCTAATGAAAACATACATGAAATATAGAATTGGAGACACCCAAAAATTAATTTTCATGAATAATAATTAATAAAGAAATGTTTGGAGATTGTACGGGAATGATATATATTATTATATGTATGAATATTTTTTTTCATAACATTAAAATTGTTTTATATTTATTATATATTATGATAGAGTGTGTTTTATGAATTTTGGGATATGAGTTAAAGATTTTATCATCTAAATTTCTATTCATTGAGACATGTTCTTTATACACCAAATTAGTTTTTTTCTATTTACATAACATGAATGTATTTTATGGTTTCTTCTCTGATTTTTTTTTATTTTAAATTCCATCTAAGGTTATTTATTTTGAGATTTTATGATTCACTGATTACCAAATATATAAGTGTTTATGACATAATCTCACTTTTTATCAAGCTTTTTTATGTTTAAATTCAAATTATGTGAAATTTTTTGTTATTTATATACTAAACCCAATTTATGTTCATATCCCATATATATATTAATGGTGTTTTCATGTATTATTTCTATATAACTCTTTTTTAACTCAAAAATATTTATTAATGTTTTTTATGAAAAACAAGTCATATAATTCATATATAGTCAGAAATATATCTTTCATAACCATGTTAAAAAAAATTAAATATCTTTACGTATAATTTTAACTGATTTATAAAATAATTTTCCTACTACCCTTGAATATATTCTAAATTTATGTATTTAACTATTTTCCAATATTTTATATACGATTCATATTTCACTTTAATCATGTTTATGAATAGAATGAGTTTTAACATTTATGGCTCAACCATATTTTACGATCACTAAGATGATTCTTATTTACAGATATTAATTTACATGCTTCCATTTTATTCCCACTAATATCCAATTCCTATTCATCGATGATTTATATTCCAAGTTATTATATGAAATGTATGTTTTCTATTGTTTTAAAAACATATTTCTAATGATTTTATAAAAGTACTTTTAATTAATGTCAGCATCCCATAAAGATGGATATGCTTCACTAGGGATGTGATCTGTTTATACCATTCACATTTACTTCATTGGATATATATTGATGATAAACATTTAATGGTGATTCATGAAACTCATTTCCTTATATAGGTTTATTTCCACTATGATAGAAGGATGAATTGTCTTATTTTATTGTGGAAAATATATGAAATGTTAATTTTTATATGAGGGATGGGTATTCTATATCACTATAATCAATTTAAAAGATATTTATATATCCTGTATCAAGGGATATATGGGTGATTATCCTAAAAAAAGATAGAATGTGGGATGTTTTCCAAATCCCAAGACTATATTGAGTGGTTATCCAAAGCCAATGAGTGTACATATATAGTTGGTCTAAGACTAAGAAGGAACATAGGTTGTTAGACCATGCCTATTATGTGATGAATGACATGGTTATAAGCATTGAGATAAAATTTCTAGGTATATTTTTTGTAAAAATGTTATGGAAAAAATTTATTCCCTATTCTTTTGTTATTCTCTCATGGGTAATTATTGATTTTTGATGATTCCACACTCTTATTACTCAGGTAATATATTATTACATGGACTTTTGGAAGGCCTCGTGTTTCATGGATTATTATTTTTTATGTATGATCTCATAAAAATTAATATGTTTCTCATACGGTTATACTTATCAAATTCTAACTTATGATAATATATTTATATATACCATATATACCATTACTAAGCATTTAAGATCACCCTTTGAGGACCATTCAAAAAATAACTGGATTTTGAATCTAATATCTAAATAAACTAAACTTGTATGGTTTTAAAAATGTATTATTGTGATATACATTAGTGAAATGATAGACAAGGTTAGATATATTCTATAACACATCAATGTTTCTCAAAGATGATTAAAAAGGTATATTGAAAATACAAGGAGATATATAGAGTTACAAATTACTGATTGGGTATTATTAATAATATCTCCTTGGAATTATTTTATTAGATTTGGAATAAAGGGGAATCTATTCCTTAGTTTTATCAATACCTATGATATTCATGATCATATTGGGAAAGTTTCCTATTGTTTGGCACTTCCACTAAACTCCTCCCTAGATCACGAAGTGTTATATGTATGTAATCTAAATATATATATACTTGATCCTTATAATTAATTAAACATGTATGTTGTACAGCCAAATCATGTTATTTATTTTTATAAATAACCAGTGGTTATTCTAGAATGAAGAGGTAAAATGCTACTGAACAATTCCTCTCACCTACTCAAAGTTTTGTGGTGATAACATAAATTTATGGAAGATTCATGATAACATGAGGAAGTAATGGGGTATATGTTTCCTCATTTTTTTGATTTAAATTAAAATAATTTTTAGGGTTAAATTTTAATAATGGTTGTATAAATATTCACCTAGGTATTTCAGAATCTATTTCCCCTTAATAAATTTAATATTTTCGATAGTTTTCATTGAATAGAACACTGAAAATAAATAAATAATTCATTGTTATATACCTAAAAAACAATTTTTAACAAAATATGTATTGATGGGAGTAAAATAAATTATTTAAAACTATAATTTTTGTATGGACCCAGACTGTGGATGACCTTTCCTTTGTTTTTTCAGTGTTGAAAGAACCACGTTGATTTTCAAGTTGGTTTAGAGGTTCTTAAGAGTAAAAGGGTTGTTAAACATTCATTTTATGTAGGGTTTTAGCATGGATAAATGAGTTGTATTAAAAAGGTGGTCACTATAGAATTTGAGGGATATTTTTTATAAGGCCACGGCCTTAAACATTACTTAATATTGAGCTATTACAAGATTACACCTTGAAGATTTTTTCAGGCTTAGAGTTTTAGAGAATTAGATCATAAAACATGCATTACATTCCACATTTAAACAAAGTAGCTACATAAAAGATAGTATTCATTTTTTCCCATCAATGGAATCATATTTAAAATAAAACATTGATTCTTTCTTGAAAATTCCTTGACACTATCATCATATCATGTACCTTTCCCTTGACCTGTGAAAAACATTTCAAAAAACATGGGATGAGCATAAAAAGCTCAGTATGGGTTATAAAATTATGAAAAAGAAACATGAGTTCATATATACATAAGAATGAAATCATACTTTACCCATAAAACATAAGAACATTAACATACCTCATCAAATTATGAATAAATCATAGAAATCATAAGACATAAAGGTAACTTGAGGCATTCATAACGTTCTTACGTAGAGAGTAACCCCCTTGGTTACGTTTGGAATACCCATCACAGTATATTCCCTAAATCTCTTCGGAGAAACCATAACATTTTACTCCTTCACGTTACCCAATGCATTGGAGAGCTATATCAGGCTCACCCGCCCTTAGATTATCACGGAACCACTTGTCTTCATAATAATGCCCAAGAACCATAACATAATCGTATCACATAAAACATACATAAAGGAAACATAACATTTCCACATTGCAATCACAAGATATCAATAAAACGCATTAATATAATAAAAACATTATGAAAACCATTTTCAATACCAAAATAAAAAAATTAAAACGTGGTATTTATTTTTCTTTTAAAAAAAAGGTATGGCTTGTAGACGAAGCTGAAACTCAAATAACGATCATGGCGGCGGAGAAGTCGTTGTCACCGCATACATACGACAAAAACATTCCCTTTTTTCGTTTAGTAAACACTTCGTATAAAAAAGATTCCTTTTGGATAAACATAAAATTAAAAGGGGTTTATACACCGTATAAAATATGGTTGTGTATAAAACAAAATATGCCTCAATGAAAGGAGATTGAGACGAATTCCCATACCTCGAGTCCGACTTGACTCGGTCGTTCTTTAATCTCCATAAAATTTGGTAACTCCCTTTGGTTTGAGCTCAAAGGATTCCATGGGAAGACTTCTGCCCAAAGTGAGGCTTCAAGGAGTAAGAGAGGGAAGTGGAGAGACAAAATGGGTAGGGGTTGGCCTAGCCAAAGGCTTTGGAAGTGTGGGTAAGGAGGTAGAAGTGGGGGACTTTTATAAGAGGAGAGGAGGGGCACTCTTCGAAAGTAAAGAAATGTTACTTTATTTTAAAATGATTTTTGGATTAAAAAGGACCCATATTGATATAATTAGAGGGTATGGTGATAAGGGTTCTAAATCCACCCATCCAATAGGTTTTGGACATGTGTAGGGCATATATTTGACATTTTCATTTCATTTTATTTAAATCCTTTATTAATGAGGTAATCGCTGCATCATCATGATGTCATAAATAATTTAATTTATTTAAAGTCTAAAAATTATAAAAAAAATACTATGATATAGGAAATAATTTTATATTTCTAGTGAATATTTATAGTCAAAAATCTGACTTGTATAACCCCATATAAAAATTGTTTTAGTAAAACATCTCGTGTTTGTGTTATTTTTACTTTAACATTAAATAAAAAGTTATTTATGTGATTTCCCAACCAAAGTGGCTCTATGGGGTCCCCAAGATGACCCATGGATTGTATTGGCCGGCCATTACACATCCAATAAGGTTAGGACATGTGTCAAGCTCATCTCATATTATTAAATCATTATTTTTACCTAAAACTACACTAAATACCTCTAATCCCGATTAAAAACTTAAAAGTTACTATTCACCAAAAAATTATTTTAATATCATTGATCCACATTTTACTTCTTAATGACAACCATGTATGTCATATTTTTGAAAATAAAATCACAAAAGTGGCAAAGTTTCATTTAAACGAAAAATCAGTTTCTTTAACTACCACTTAGTGGTTTCACTATTAATCAAAAATTGATGTTTTTTAGAAAAATTCCAAAACTTCACCCTAATCTATATTTGATATTATGAATTCAAAAATTATTTCTATTTTACAAAATTAAAAACATTTAAGATGCATTAATTAATTTAATAATTAATTCCCACTGTCATGACAAATAGCGTGTTTTTATGAAACAATAAGTATCAAAAGATTGACACTAGTTTAAGTCCAATTTCAAAGTGAAATTGATTCCAATGAATAAAATTGGATTAAATGGTAAAAATATATTCTAATTTCACTTTAAAACCAATTAAAAATATAATCTAATCATATAAATAAATTAGATTAAAAAGAGGTTTTGAATTAAAATACAACATTTTTCACTATTCATTAAAAATGAACTTTATCGGAAAAATACCAAAAATTCACACAAAGTAAATTATGATGTCCCAATCATAAAGAATAAGTTTATTTTGAAAAACATAGATTATAAAATTGTCAAAAGATAGATTTAAAAATGGTTTTCCATTAAAATGCAGTAAAACAATCTTTTAAAAATATTAGTGTATTCCATGCTTAAGATTTGATTTATTTTAATTTTAAGCCTCTAAAACACTGTCTAATTCATTAATAGGCAGAGATAAAAATATCTGTTATCCATTACTTACTTGGGATGTTACATCCTTCCCCCCTTTAGAAAATTTCATCCCCATAATTTATTTACTTATCGAATAAATGGGTGTACTTATCCCTCATTGAATTTTTAGATTCCCATGTTTCCTCTTCCATCATGAGGTTTTTCCAAAAAAAACTTTACCTGATTAATCACCTTATTCTGTAACACATGCTCCCTATGGTCAAGAATCTGGACAGGTTGTTCCTCATATGACAGGTTCTCTTCCAGCTGAACTACCTCTGGACTCAAAAAATGAGATGGATCCGGCATATACTTTCTCAGCATCGAAATATGAAAAACATTGTGTACCTGAGATAAACTCGGAGGTAAAGCCACCCGGTAGGCAACTGATCCTAATCTCTCCAGAATTTCATATGGTCCAATGAACCTTGGAATCAGCTTTCCTTTCTTACCAAATCGCATCACATTTTTCCATGGTGAGACTTTGAGGAAAACATGATCTCCTACCTCAAAAGATAGATCCTTCCTCCTGTTGTCCGCATAACTCTTCTACCTGCTCTGAGCTGTTCTCATGTGTTTCTGAATCAACTGAACTTTTTCTACCATCTCTTTTACCAATTCTGGTCCCATCAGCTTCCTTTCACCCACTTCATCCCAAAAAGCTGGAGTTCGACGCCGCTTCCCATATAACGCCTCAAATGGTGCCATCTGTATACTGGAATGAAAACTGTTATTATATGAAAATTCAACCAAAGAAAGATGTTGGTCCCAAATTCCTTGATAATCCATCGAAAAAGCTCGTAGCATATCCTCCAAGGTCTAAATTGTTCATTCTGACTGCCCATCTAATTGAGGATGAAAAGCTGTACTAAAATTTAATTCAGTACCCAACGACTTCTGAAGGCCTTTCCAATAGTTAGAAGTGAACCTGGGATCACGGTCAGATTCAATGGAGAGAGGAACTCCATGTAACCTAAATATATATTTAAGACACAAACGAGAAAGCTGATCTAGGGAAAAAGTATCTCGTATAGCAAGGAAATGAGCATATTTAGTCAAGTGATCAACAATAACCCAGATTGCATTATTAACTCGAGGGGTCTTCGACAATCCCCCAAAAAAGTCCATGGATATATTCTCCCATTTCCACTCTGGAACTGGTAAAGGATGAAGCAACCCTTTTAGTAACTGCCACTCTTCTTTAACTTGTTGACAAGTCAAACACTTCACAGGAAAATCAGCAATATGTCTTTTCATTCCATCCCACCAGTATTACTCCCGCAGATCTCTGTACATATTAGTACTGCCTGGATGATCTGAAAATGGAGAACTATGAGCTTCACATAACAACTCTCTCTTCAACTGTGAATCACAAGGCACACACAATATCTTCCCAAATCTCAAAACACGATTATTATCAATGTTGAATTCAGGAAACTTACCTTCCTGAACCAGCTCTACCTTTTTTTGCATCTCACTGTCTTGATTTTGTGCTTGCTTGATTCTGTCTGATAGAGAGGATTTCACTGATACCTGAAACAAAACAGAAGGACATCCTGTACTAACAACTTCTATTCCAAAGTTCATCAAATCCTCAACCAAAGGATCACGTTCCAAATGCAACATTTCTAATGAAGCATTACTTTTTCGACTCAAAGAATCATCCACTTTATTTGCTTTTCCTGGATTGTAATGAATTGTACAATAATAATCCTTGATTAATTATAGCCATCTCCTCTATCTCATGTTCAATTCTTTCTGAGTGAATATATACTTTAAAATTTTGTGATTGGTATATATTTTGACACTTTACTCCATACAAATGATGCCTCAAATTATTTAAAGCAAAAACAATAGAAGCTAATTCCAAATCATGTGTAGGATAATTTACCTCATGAGTTTTCAACTGTCGTGAAGCATAAGCAATTACCTGATCATTCTTCATTAGGACACAACCAAGTCCTTCCAACGAAGCATCACTGTATATAACAAACTCATAATTCCTGGAAGGTAGTGCCAAAACTGGAGCATTCACCAATATTCTTTTCAATTCCTGAAAAAAATCATCACATTATTTTGTCCAGATAAACTTAATACCCTTCCGAGTTAGCTTAGTCCTTGGACTAGATAACGGTGAAAAATTTCTATCAAACCTTCGGTAATAGCCTGCCAAACCAAGGAAACTATGAATCTCTGTTATATTTGTGGGTCTTGGCCATTCTTCAACAACCTTTGTTTTTGTAGGATCAATAGTTATCCCATCTTTATAAACAATGTGACCAAGGAAAGAAATTTGTTGCAACCAAAACACACACTTGCTTAATTTACCATACAATTTCATTTCTTATAAGGTTTTCAAAATAACCCTTAAATGTCTTTCATGCTCCTCTTTACTTTTAGAAAACACCAAAATATCATCAATGAAAACCACCACAAACTTATCCAAGAACTCATAGAATATTCTATTCATTAAGTCCATGAATACCGAAGGTGTATTGGTTAGACCAAAAGGCATTACTAGAAATTCATAATGGCCATATCTTGTACGAAACGCAATCTTCGGATCATATGCTTCCTTTACCTTCAGCTGATGGTACCCCGATCTCAGGTCAATCTTTGAAAAATATTGAGCTCCCTGGAGTAGATCAAACAAATCATCGATATGAGGCAAAGGATATTTGTTCCTAACAGTGATGTTATTAAAGGCTCTATAATCAATACAAAGACTCATAGAACCATCTTTCTTTTTAACAAATAAAATAGGAGCACCCCATGGTGACGTGCTAGGTCGAATGAAACCTTTCTCTAATAAATCTTACAATTTCTCCTTCAACTCTAAAAGTTCAATTTGAGCCATTCGATAAGGGTGTTTTGAAATTGGCTTAGCATCAGGAACTAAGTCAATAGTAAATTTAACTTCCCGATCTGGTATTATTCTAAAAAACTCATCAGGAAAAACATCAGGATACTCATTTACCACTGGCACATCATTAATCTGAATAGTTCCCTTGTTTTCAAAAATATTTGCAAGGTAACATTCATTTCCATATTTTACATGTTTCTCAGCCTCCTGATAAGTTATCAATAGTAAGGGTTCATTCTTGTACACAAACTAAATGACTTACTGAAAAGAAACTTCTTTAGCTCTACAGTCAATCTTAGCATGGTAAATAGAGAGCCAATCCATACCCAGGATAACATCAAACTCTACTAGAGGTAGAACAATAAGGTTTTCAAGTAGGTTCTTTCCACGGATAAGGATATGAAGATTCTTATAAATTATTTTTGCCTCAACATTTCTCCCAGGTGTTTTTACTACAAGTTTAGGAGTCATTTCTTGAGATGGTATTCCCATTTTACTAGAAATGGTTTCAGAGATGAAAGAATGTGTGGACCCCGAATCAAACAACACAATGGAATAATCTGAAAAAACAAACAAAGTACCTGATAAAACTTCATTTGATGGCCTGAAATCTTCTGAAGTAGTTTCAAAGGATTTCACCACCCCTTTCTTCTTGTAGTTTAACTTCTTCACATCACTCAAGCTCTTCGTCGGACACTTGTTTTCATAGTGACCCATCGCATTGCACTTAAAACATTTCACTAACTGTAAGTCAAATTTAGACTTACCATCACCTTGATCTTTTTCAGTGCAATCACGAGCCTTATGTCCCATATTACCACATCGGTAGCACTTTCAAGAATTCAGAAGACATTCCCCAGCATGCCTTTTACCACATTTATCACAAACTGGAAACTTAGTTTTCTTACCATCAGACTTTTTTGAATGATTCTTCCCTTTCTCCTTCCACCTCGGTCTCTTCTTCTGCTGGTTGTTATAGAACACTTGATCATCGGAAAACTCTATTTCCACCTTCTCAGCACATCGAACAAGCTTTTCATACCTTTTAAACTCACGAGAAGCTAATTCCCTTCGATATTATGGTTTTAATCCTGAGTAAAAAAGATTGATTTTACTATCAAGGTCTCGGATAAAATTTGGAGCATACCTTGCCAATTGAGTGAACCTCTCTTCATAGGCAGCCATTGAGTCTTCCTCTTGCCTCAATTCCAAGAATTTGTTTTCCATCCTAAGTCGAAAAACCATAGGAAAATACTTCTCAAGAAACATATCTTTGAATTCATCCCAGTCGAGAGCATCAATCTCATCAGCGTCCCTGATATTTTTAACCACGACCACCACTGATCTGCTTCACCCTCCAAAAGGTAAATAGAAAGACTAACCTTTTTATTGTCTGAACACCCCATGACATCAAAAATATTCTCCAGTGCTTTAATCCACCCTTCATCTAACACAGGGTCAGATGATCCTCTAAATGATTGGGGGTGTTTCCTCATGAAATGTTCCACCACTGACATGTTCCTCTGCGGTTGATCTGGCGAATCTCGTGCATGGATACCACCACTATTTATCGCTTGAGTTAACTGCGCCAATACTGCAACAAACTGTTTAGTTCCAATTCCGACCATATTAAGATGCTGATTCGGAAGGTTATTTCCTTATGTATGCCTTCCTAGAACTGCTTCCCTATTTCCTCTTCGGAAAACCATTCTGAACAAACATGTCTTAGATGAAGCATCATTTTAATCTTCAAATTCTATATCATTTCAAAAAAAAATATTCTGGATAATCATTTAATAAAATTCTAACTCCTAAAGTTATCTAAACTGACGTCTGATACCAACTATAAGGCCCCGGCCTTAAACATTACTTAATCTTGAGATATTACAAGATTACACCTTGAGGATCTTTTTAGGTTTAGAGTTTTAGAGAATTAGATCATAAAACATGCATTACATTCCACATTTAAACAAAGTAGTTACATAAAAGATAGTATCAATTTTTTCCCATCAATGGAATCATATTTAAAATAAAACATGGATTCTTTCTTGACACTTCCTTGACACTATCATCATATCATGTACCTTTCCCTTGACGTGTGAAAAACATTTCAAAAAACTTGGGATGAGCATAAAAAGCTCAGTATGGGTTATAAAATTATGGAAAGGAAACATGAGTTCATATATACATAAGAATGAAATCATACTTTACCCATAAAACAGAATCACTTTTACATACCTCATCAAATCATGAATAATTCATAGAAATCATAAGACATAAAGGTAACTTGAGGCATTCATAACATTCTTACGTTGGGAGTAACCCTCTTGGTTACGTTTGGAATACCCATCACAATATATTCCCTAAATCTCTTCGGAGAAACCTTAACATTTCACTCCATCACATTACCCAATGCATTGGAGAGTTATATCGGGCTCACCCGCCCTTAGTTTATCACGGAACCAACCATCTTCATAATAATTCCCAAGAACCATAACATAATCATATTACATAAAACATACATAAAGGAAACATAACATTTTTACATTTCAATCACAAGATATCAATAAAACACATTGATATAATAAAAACATTATGAAAAATATTTTCAATTCCAAAATAAAAGAAAAGTAAAATATGGTATTTATTTTTATTTAAAAAAAAGGTATGGCTTGTAGAGGAATCCGAAACTCAAATAACGGTCACGTCAGTGGAGAAGTCGTTGTCGCGGTATAGGTACGAAAAAACATTCCCTTTTGTCGTTTCGTAAACGCTTCTTATAAAAAAGATTACTTTTGGATAAAAGTAAAAGTAAAAGGGGTTTATACACCGTATAAAAGAAGGTTGTGTATAAAAAAAAATATTCCTCAATGAAAGTAGATTGAGACAAATTCTCATACCTAAGGTCCGACTTGACTCGGTCGTTCTTTAATCTCCTTAAAATCGGGTAACTCTTTTTGGTATGATCTCAAAGGCTTCCTTGGGAAGACTTCTGCCCAAAGTGAGGCTTCAAGGAGTAATAGAGGGAAGTGGAGAGACAAAATGGGTAGGGGTTGGCCGAGCCAAAGGCTTTGGAAGTGTGGGTAAGGAGGTAGAGGTGGAGGCCTTTTATAAGAGGAGAGCAGGGGCACTCTTGGAAAGTTAAGAAATGTTACTTTATTTTAAAATGAGTTTCGGATTCAAAAGGTCCCACATTGATATAATTCGATGTTAAGGTGATAAGGGTTCGAAATTCACCCATCCAATAGGTTTTGGACATGTTTAGGTCATAGAGTTTACATTATCATTTCATTTTATTTAAATCCTTTATTAATGTGGTAATCGCTGCATCATCATGATGTCATAAATAATTTAATTTATTTGATGTCTAAAAATTATAAAAAAAATAATATGATGTAAGAAATATTTTTAACTTTATAATTAATATTTATAGTCTAAAATCTAACTTGTATAACCCCATGTAAAAATTGTTTTTGTAAAACATCGCATGTTTGTGTTATTTTTACATTAACATTAAATAAAAAGTTATTTATATCATTTCCAAACCAAAGTGGCTCCATGGGGTCCCCAAGTTGACCCATGGCTTTTCATGGTCGTCCATGAAACATCCAATAAGGGTAGGACATGTGTCAAGCTCATCTAATATTATTAAAACATTATTTTTACCTTAAACTACACTAATTACCTCTAATCGCGATTAATTACTTAAAAGTTAATATTCACCAAAAAAATATTTTAATCTCATTTAACAACATTTTAATTCTTAATGACAACCATTTATGTTGGATTTTTGAAAATAAAATCACAAAAGTGGAAAAGTTTCATTTAAACGAAAAATCAGTTTCATTAACTACCACATAGTGGTTTCACTATTCATCAAAAATTGATGTTTTTCAGAAAAATTCAAAAACATCACCCTAATCTATATTTGATATTATGAATTCAAAAATGAGCTCTATTTTACAAAATTAAAAACATATAATATGAATTAATTAATTTAATAATTAATTCCTGCTGTCATGACAAATTGCGTGTTTTTATGAAACAATAAGTATCAAAAGATTGACACTAGTTTAAGTCCAATTTCAAAGTGAAATTGATTCCAATGACCACCATTGGATTAAATGGTAAAAAGATATTCTAATTTCTCTTTAAAAACAATTAAAAAGATAATCTAACCATATAAATAAATTAGATTAAACAGAGGTTTTGAATTAAAATACAAGATTTTTCACTATTCAATAAAAAATGAACTTTATCAGAAAAATACCAAAAATTCACACAAAGTAAATTTTGATGTCCCAATCATAAAGAATAAGTTTATTTTGATTAACATATCTTATAAACTTTTCAAAACAAAGATTTAAAAATGGTTTTCCATTAAAAGGCAATAAAACAATCTTTTAAAAATATTATTGTATTCCATGCTTAAGATTGGATTTATTTTCATTTTAAGCCTCAAAAACACTATCTAATTAATTAATAGGCATAGATAAAAATATATATTATTCATTACTTACTTGGGATGTTACATTTGTGGTGTGGGGTGTGTGTCCCAAAAAAAAAGGGTTGTAGCTGCTCTTATTTGGGGGGAATTTGCATCATGGATCATAGGTTGTGGTATGTAGCATCTTGAAAATGTTGGAATTGGAGTGAATACATATATACTCTTTGGATTCTGTTGGTAAGGTTTCATTTTTCATTAATTTTAGGGGATGCTACAGTGTGGAGTTAGAGGCTGTATCAGAGACCATTATAGTTATTTGGGTCTACGATATAATTCCCTTCACTAACCTATGCTTGCATTCCTTGTTTTTATAGGATCTATGGTGGAAATATAGACACAAATACCAGAATTTATTTGACTAGAATTTATGTGGCTTTTTGATTTCTCATGTTTTGTAACCTCTAATTTTTAATTAGGTTGTAACATGATTTCGATGTCTATATCATTGTACTATGTTTTTCAAAATGTGTATAAATTATTAAATCCTCTAAAACTAGAACAATTTTACTACTTTTCTTTTTTTTATTTTGTTATCCATGTGTATATCAAAGATATATTTAAGCGACTTTTTTGTGGATTTTGACCCAAGCCTTAGAAGAATGATCTGTAGTGGATTTAGCGAGTTACAACATTCCATTTTCCATTTTCCCATGTTCTCTTTTATAAAGAGGATTATGTTATGATAAATCTCATGTTTGGGTTATTTTTAATGGTATAATGATATATTCGTTTTTTAGACTTATCAATGTGTTTTTATTCATTTGGGTGCTTTGTGGTTTTTCCCTCATATTTGAGTCATTTTCAGTGGAGCAGAAATCACAATTTGAGGTAGGGGATCCCTCGTTTATCACATTTTGTATCATGTGGTATGGGCTAGGATTCTTTTACCTTTATGAATTTATTTTTCATCAATCATAGTGAGTATAATTTATTAATTTAATTTAAATTTAAGGGTTATAGTATTGAATCTCATGTTATACTTCATTGATATTATTTTATGTTCAATTGTATAATCTTGATTATCTACTAAAAATAATAGTTTTTGGGGGGTTTTCATGAATTAGTTGATAAGTTGTGGAACCATTTTGTTTGATTGTTTGACTATAACAATGTTTAAGATGGATAATTACTTATATATAGATAATTAATTTTCTCACATTTGAAATATGGATTGTGTGATAATTCCCCTATTATAAAGGGGTGGAAGTAAATAAAATATTCTATTATATCTGAATATTTATGTCTGGATGCGATGTGAAAAATGTTGTGATGTGTGGTTATATAATGAGTTAGTGATGTGTGGTTGGGATGTGAAGTTTTGATGTGATGAGAAGTGGATGTGGCATGTGCAAATGGTTGTGATGTGGAAAGTGTTTGTGGATGTGAAATTGTGGTAACGTGGGATTATTGCCATGGGAAGTTGGGATGGATTGTTTACTATGTTATGGTGTTTTATTATAGTTTACAAGGGTAGTTATGTAATGAAATTCTGAGTTCAAATTGAAATTTAATTAGATGTCGTGATTAATCTAATCTAGAACTTATATGGGTTGGATTGTAAAATGGGGTTAATGTTACATGTAAAATAATTGGATGAAAATGGGTTAGACATATTGGATTGATTTGGTTGTTTTATTTGGAATGGTTTGGTAATGTGAACTATAGAAATTTCATTATATTATAGTGTAAATTAGAATATGTATTGTGTCTTTTTTTAGTTGTGTGGTGTTGTTCATTTAGTGGTGGAAATGAAACTAGTGGTGGTTGTGTGGTGATGTGGTGATTTTGTGAGCAGGGATGATGACGATGATGTTCACCCATTGGTTGTCCCTATGCACTAGGACATTACATGTACATTCTATTTCCTTGTGATTTCAAAATGAACCCCACCCAGGTAGAGCACATTGTTCTGACAATCAAATTTTCTTGTGGTGTTTTTTCAAACATAATTATTGTGAGGATAGATGGTTGGATACCCAGTCTATGTCACTCCCTCTTCTAATAAATTGTAATATGTATGGGTTGTTATGGATATAAGTAAAATGTTCACCATAGACATGTGGTGTGATGTGATTTTATGTCCTAAGAATCTTCATGCGAGATGTGGTGCGATGTGTTGGACCTAGTTTCTTCAGGCATGAGGTGATATGATGTAATAGTCTAGGTGTCTATGGGTGGGATATAATGTGTTCTTATAAAAAAGAGGTGGGAGTGTTGGGGCATATGAATATATGGTATGCTAGTTGTAAATTAATGGGAAATCTCCGTGGGTTACCCTTTTCATGATATTCTTCTTATCCTGTTATTATAATTAGAAGCATTATTTAATGAGAAATCCTTGGTGAGGATGGGATTTGGTTTGTTTACCTAATTAGGTGTTGTTATTTCCATTTTTTTCTCATTGGTTGATTTTTATTATCTTTTCACATGTGCATGAGAGACATTGGATGTCGTATTATATATACTTTTATGGTCACTCAATATATATACAAACTATTTTTTAGGTTTCCAAGTGAACTACATTGATCGTTCAAGGTATTACTTGATTTAACATTTGTACTCTATGAATTTTTATAACATTGTTTTTTATTTGGTTATTTAATATAGAGATTTATCAATTTTTATATATTATTCATGAAATATGGGGTGGTTTTTGGTTATTTTCTTTTATATATTTTCATGCAGTTGATTTTACACTAATATAATGTATTTTAGTCTTATATATATTATATAGGGTCCTACATCCCATGTTGTGATATTTATACCCTCTGTAATTATTTCCAACCCGAGGCCTATTGGTGGAGGGTCTTGGGGGGCCAATATCCTTCATCCATGATTACAGTTCTATGATGGTTACCTTTGAAGGATGGAGTTCATTATAGAATGGTATTAGATATTTTGGTTGAGGGGTATGATTAAGTTTGGAGTTAAAAATAACGAGGAATGAATGGGTTTTCTGGGAAACGATGACTGACATAGGACATGGATAACTATCTAGGACCTAGTATTTAAGAGACCCACATTACCAGATGCAAGGAATCAAATCATAACCAATGACCAATTTATTTGGCACCACATGTAGGTAAGACACCTAGGAGAGGTACACGCATCGTGATTGACATGTGTTCTTGCCTTAATTGTGTGGTCGTGAGAAAGTTGAAATATGGTAAAATGAATTTAATGAGTCTTAATAAAACACTATACTACATGGTCTAGGAAATATTGGTTTCAATTTTATCTATAAAACATATTCACCATCATCATGTGGTTAAGATAGTATTGATACAATTAGATAATCGGGTGGATCACAGATGGGTTCTTCCGGTTGAAGAGGATGACTAGTGGTATAATACATTGCACACCTTTCAGAATCTATCTTTGGGAAGTATGAGGGTAGTGTTTTTAATGTAGAGATAGTGATATATATTAATGATCCTGATATCTCCCGTAAATTGATCTTGTCCTTTGAATATTAGTAGACATCTTTTGTAATTAGTCAGATGTCAAGAGTGGTTCATCCATTATTTATTGTGTTTCTCAGTGAGTGGATGGATGATGATATTTCATTGGTCGACATTTAAATGTAGTTCAACATAAATTTCCCGTCATCTACCTTGATGTAAGTGGACTATACGAGATGATTTATCTTAGTAATTGGAGTATGTATGTGTGGGAGTTAGGGATCAAGTTCAAGTATCTTCTATTTTTATCCCCTAATATTTATCCTGGAGAGGAGTCCCATGTGAGAGGTCATGAAGTGGCACTTTGTCCTTCGATATAGAATGAAATTACTCCATTAAGTTGGGGAAATAATTAAAGGTTCTACATAAGGTTGAGGTAATAGAGAATATAAAATCATGAGGTGGTTTCCTACATGATGGGGCCACCAGTGTTCCTCAAGGATTATAGCTTCTAGTGGTATGTTAAACGTACTGGGTCATTTGAGATTTCATCCAATAGAGAGTCTACCTCAGAATCATCCAGTCCATCCATCTAGGGAGACTAGTTTTTATATTTTTCCTTGGAGGCCTTAGAATCGAATATTTCACCTGTGAAGACTATGATCATCCTCGAAATTATATCCCAATTGTTCTTAGCGCCTACTATGGTATATGTAGTCAGTTTCAACATTAATTTTACCTAGTAACTAGTAGTGAGACTATTTTAGAAGGATGGGAAATAAGATAACGATTTGCAGAGAAGGGATGGAACTGGTAGAGGCTAACCTTGGAATATTGATCATGTTTTGGGACCGTGACATGAGCATGAACATAGGGGTGGTCATCAGTATATAGGCAGAGGGGTTGGGTTTGGTTAGTTTCATGTTGTGGTAGTGGAAGCACTATAAAGGAAAATATTGTTCGAGGAATGCTTCGTTTATCATTCACCCTTATTTATAAATTATTTCATTCACGAGATTCGCACTCATTTTTCGTACCTACTATAGTGGGTGCTTTGGTAGTGGTCATAGATAGGCTTCTCTTTCCCCTAGTGTTGACTACGCAAGTTTAAAGCTATGCCAACCTATTAGATATGTGTTGGGAATATAGATAAATGATGGGGACACATTATTCAAATGGGGATATTTTATTTCTATAGGTGTACCTATATGATTTCATCCTCACTGTCGACTGTTTATACTATGTGTATGCATTTATTGACAACTTTTGGAGAAGATTTACATTCTTCGATGTGGATGGAAGCATGCCATTTTCAATATTTATCAGAGTTTTTAGTTATTTAGTATACATGTGGAGCCTCTTATTTCCTTAATTTGATATTTTTCTATTGAATAATTAGAGGCTAGGATTTAGGAGTCTCATAGGGTTGTCACATAGTTTGTTTTGATGTTTTCCAAAATAGGGTTGTGATGTTATCCCCTCAATGTGATTTTTAGTTTGTGTTATACTTAAATATTGTTGTTTTCTTGGTTTATATGGATCATTATTAAATTAATCCATATGATTTGTGGTAAATGAGGGTTTACATAGATTATATAATTCATAATGGTTTTGTACTTCTTAGTGTGTCGCCATTGGGTGCACCAGTGTTATTTGTCAAGAAGGAAGATAATATTGTAATGTTTTTATATATTATTTGAGGTCAATCATATGATAATAATGAACGGTTACCCTATTCCTACAATGGATGGTATTTCTAACTAGTTCAGAGGGGTTCATTAGTTATATAATATTGATATACAGTTTGGATATCAGAATTTGAGTGTAAAAGTGAGTGAAGTCCCAAATAATGTCTTCAGAAGTAGGTATGTGCCACTTGATTTCATGATCATGTTGTTCAGTGTCATGAACACTCCAAATATGATCATTGGGTTCATGAAATCTATGAATCATTAATTAATTGAAAATTTTGTCATGGTTTTCATTTATGATATAAAAATCTACTCAATGTTAGAGGAGGAGAATACTGATTATCTAAAAAAGTTCATACAAGTTCATTGATTCCATAAGGTCTATGGAATGTTTTCCAAGTAACATTTTGGACCTATGATGTGCATTTTCTTAGGAATGTGTTGGCTTAATAGGTTTTGTTTGTTGAACAATGAAAGGTCTTGGTAGTTATTTCATAGGAATCACTGAAGAATGTGTAATAGGTTTAGAGTTCTTTGTATTTGTGGGATATTACTGAAGGAACATATTCAAAAAAATCAAGGATTTTGGAATGGTTGGTGACATTTACTATGAAGGATCATGACTTTCTCGAGAAAGAACTGTTTTAGGAATCATTTTTCTACCATAAGGGGATATTTACAATTGCTCCGATGCAACATTTTCCAGAGGAAGGTTTGATGTTTGAAGTTTCTATGGTGATTTCCTTTAGGAATTGGGATAAAATAGAATGTAGCGAAGGATATAATAGCCTATTGTTCTAGGATTCTATTCCACCATGATTATATCTATGCCACCCCAAGAACTATATCTAAGAGTGGTTATGTTTTCACTGATGCTATGTCAGTATTACCTTATTGGGGAACTGTTTGTGGCCTTCATAAATCGAAATAGTATAAGGTATAAATTTATTACACCTGATATGAATCTATGAAAAAATTGTTGGATATAGTATCATTATGAAGATGACATTGAGATCTCTTACACATCATAAAAGTGTAATTTCATGGTCTACTCTTTGAGAAGAAAGTCCGAAAGGGATGTTGTTTATGAATTTTGAGATTCATGTGGAGTGATAGAGGGGTCAGAATCCCCACACTTAGTTGAAAGGGTTATTGATGGTGGAGGTTTATTATTTAAGATAAATGTGTAGTTTTCTTTGATGTAGTAGGTGGAGGATCCTGGTTTGTGATACTCAGAAGTAGTGGTAATGTGGGATTGTGTTGCCTATTTGTGTTCATCTGGTGGTATGGTCAGAGGATGGTCAAATTAACACTTTTTTCCAAGGGAGGACATTTCTAATTTATTAATTTGTGATTAATTCCTTTAAAATTTTGGTATCTCACCTTTAGAATTACTCTTGAGAGATTTTAAAACATACTATGGCATTATGATAATGGTTTGTTAGCTTGAGATGAAAAAGGATGTAACAATGATTTCGGCTCTTTGTTTTTTTCTTGTAGTTAAAAGTTACATGTTATGTTCCTGACAGTTTTTATAGTTCCTAGATTATCCAAGGTGGAAATTTGATTTAATCTTAATGGACTACATCAAAGGTTTTCCTCATGCTTAGGAAGGTTGTGATTCTACTTTTGTAATCCTAGACTAGTTGATGAAATCAGCTTACTTAATAATGATCCGGGAGTCTCACATCATGAGTGTTTTGGTGAGGAGGTACATAAATGAGGTACTATGGTTTCATGGATTCCCAAGGTCCACATTCTCAAAATAGGAAACAGATTTTACCTCATAAGTCTAGAGTGTAATGCAACCAGCTTCTGCAACTCAAATTTTCATGAACACTACATTCCACCCACAACTGGACTGGAAAACATAGAGAACTATCCAGTCAAAGGAGGATATGTTGAAGGAATTAATCATAATATTTAGATGATATTTGAGAGATCACATTAGATATATTAGACTTTCTTATTATAAAAAAAACGATGCATCCATCAGCATGACCCCATTTAAGGATTTGGATGAGTAGACATGTATTTCTCTATTATGTTGGTTTGAGGTTAGAGATTCATCAATTATTGATTGTTATTCTAAGCATATCATTGTTGAAAAACTTTGGATGTTCATTATAGGATGAATGCAGAGAAGTACTAGTAGAAGGCTCAGGCTGATCGCAGGAAGAGGACCTTGGACTTTATGGTTGGATACCACTTATTCCTGATGGTTTCCCCATAATGTGGGTAGTAGAGGTTTGGTAGGGGAGTGATCTATCACCTAAATTTTTTAGGCCTTTCAAGGGGTTGGTGTGTGTTGTATAGGTGGATTATTGGTTGGAAATTCTTCCATGACTGGGCTAGATTCTTGATGTCTTTCTTGTAACATAGACTTATTGGTATCTTCATGATTATATCATTCCATTGACTGGGAAGATTTGGATATTGAGGATGAAATAATGATCGTAGAGTGGCCAGTGGAGACCCAGGATCGTAGCGATAAATTATTTTGAGGAAAAAAAATTCATTTGGTTAGTATGTTATGGAGTCCAGAATACTCATGGAGAGTACATGGGAGTGTGAGAAACAGATGCATGCCTAACACCCAGAGTTGTTTTATGCTTGTTTTTTTCAATTTCTCCTGATAATTTGGATTTTGGATCTTTAGGTTTTATATAATTTTATATCTTAAACCACATGTAATAAATAATTAATTATTCATGAATACCAAGAAGGGAAAACCTGAATCCTAATAAATATAGGTTTAACTAGAACCTTATCAAAACCATGTAAGTGAGTCAGTGCATCCCAAAGTGGATAATATATTATCATAAAAGATGGAATTTCATTTTTTTGGGCATGGGAAATTTTTGTGTGATGGTTATATATGATGATTGGTAAATTTTTTCATCTAGGTTGGGAGTGTTTAGTTAGTGGTGGTGTTTCAACTATATTAAGATCCATGAAAGGTATCTCATGGGATGGTTGTTCATAATTCAATTATAAAATTTAATTTCCAGATTAGTTGTCATTCTATGGAGTGAAAATAGTTTGATATATATCTAATGTAATAAATCAGACCTTTTAAATCATTTTTTTATGTTTTCTGTGTGGTGTAGCCAGCTGGGGGAGGTTCCATGTTTTTTGGAGGTGTTTTAGAGGAAAATGGGTTGTCAGTTCTACTTTGGAGATGATATTGTATGGATTAAGGGGTTATGGTGTAAAGGTGACTGATGTAGTGTAGGAGGGTCGACCACAACAAACAATGAGTTTTTGGTTAATTTCATTTTGGGGTAGCTACATAATGAATATTTGGTTATAGCCAATCCCTTCATGGAAGATGGTGGTTGTGTCATGGATACCGAGCTATATTGTGGATTCCAAGGGCGAGGTTTTGGTGGTTCTTAAATTATTGAAGATGTTTTAGCATAGATATAGAGTCTATAGTCAATTACTTTATAGTTGTTGGGGCTACATCCTAGTTTTCTTAGCTACGCCAGGGTCCCTTTCCCACTTTTTATAGGATCTTCAACACAAATATTGTCACAAATCCTATATGGTCATTGAACAACATGGTTGTAGAGTGTTGGGGTGTCCTATTCCATAGTCCCTTAATTTTTCAATTGGTTTTTTCATGGTCTAGGTGTTTGTTCCTAGCTAAAATTATTTTTATTTTAGGTATAAATTCTTAAATCCCCTCACATATTTTAAATTTTACATATTTTCTTTCATTTCTTGGGCAACCCATGTTCATCCCAAGGATCTACTTAAGCCACAATTCAGTTTCATTTAACAATGATTTTAGTGGATCGTTCCATGGTGTTTTTGGTGAGTTGTTCCCTTCATTTTTCTAGTTTTCCCCATTTTCTTATATAGGGAGGTTTTTATCAAGAGAAACATTGTTTTTTGGTGTTGTTTTTACAGAAAACAATGTAGTTGTTTTGTTAAGGGTAAAAAAGTTGTTTTTCTTAATTGTGGTTCTTGTTGGTTGTTCCCTAATATTTTAACCGTGTATAATATATCATGAATCACCATTTGAGGCAGGGGATCTCTCATTTCTCAACAAGTGTATCATAGGTTATGGGTTAGGATTTTCATTACCTTTGGGAAGATGGTTTTAATCTAAATTAATTAATATAATTGACTAGTTTTACTGATATTTATGTGTTTGTAATGAATCACATGTTTTTAATAATTCAATATTTTTTTGTTGAATTTTATAGGATTAATTTCACACTAAAAACATAACATATATAGGATTTTTTTGTGAATTAGATGATTTTTTTGGAACCATGTAGTGTAATTGATTGAATACAACATTGTTTAAAATTTATAATTACTTATTTTTGGAAAATGAAATGTATTCACATAGAAATATGGATGGTGTGAGACGGACCATAAAATTAAGAAGTGGAAGTAATGAAAATCCACTTGATAAATCCAAAAATTAATTTGTGACAGTGATGTGTAAAGTGTTATGATGTATATTTATATTATGTATTAGTGAAGTGTGGTTGTGATGTGGGTAAGTGATATGATGATAAGTGGATGATTCATGTGGAAGTTGTTTTTTGATGTGGAAAGTGGATGTGGATATGACATGGTGGGAATATAGGATCATTTTTATTGAATGTTGGGTCATTTGGTTTATTGTATTTTTGTGTATTGTGTGAACTGTCTAGAAACTAATGGAAATAAATTATAATGTTTATTTGGATGTGATTTAGATTGAATGATTAATGTAATCTTTTTCAATTATGGGTTGTGCAGTAAAATTTGTTTGATTTAAAATTTTAAATAACTGGATGAAATAATGACATGAAATGGATTGGAAATAACACAATGAATTATCCATTTTAATTATAATGTGTTGGTAATGTGAAATCTATAAATTAGATTTAATCTTAATGAAAATCAGTGAGTTTATTATTGTTTGTGTATTGTTTTTGTGGTGTATTTCTTTTATAGGTGGTAGTGAATGTGGTGGTTGTTTTGATGTGTTGTGGTGAGGTTGTGAGTTGAGATGATGACATAGATGTCAACCCAATGGTTTGTCCTATGCGATATGATATTATATAGAAACAATATTTCTTTATTTCTAAATGTACCCCCCCCCCAATTTAATGTACCTTACATCAACAAAAAAATGTTTTGGGGTGTTTTCTCAGAATCATGTTTGTGGTGATAGATAGCTTGATACTAATTCTTCTATGCCCCCTCTTCCAAATTTCATCGACATGCCTAGGATGTGATTCCCAAAATTGAATATTTCACTATCGAGATGTGTTGTGATGTTATGTGGTGGCCCAGGTGTCTTTGAGTGAGATGTGATGAGATGATATGTTATGAGATGACTTGTTGTGGGGGTCATGCATAATAGGAGGAGGGAATAAGGTTTATGTTCATCATGTTTAGGATACATTAATAATATGATTATGATATGAGATGTGATGTGATGGACCATGTATATTCGGGCGAGGTGTTTTATGATGTGATGGTCTAGGTATATTCAAGTGAGAGATGTGATGTGATTTGATAAACCAATAGTTTCTACATGGGTTATGATTTGATAATATATAAAATAGGTGGATGTGCTAGATCATACAACGTTGGTGTGTGAGAGGGGGAAAATAATGAGAAATAGGTATGGGTACCCTTTTACCTATATGAATCTTATGATTTATTTATACTTGGTTTTTTTTATTTAGTGTGCGAGCCTTTGTGAGGATGGTAATTGGTAAGTTGTCATGTTTTGGTGTTCTGGGATCCGTTATTATCTAACTGGTGCATTAGTGTTCTCTTTTCCATTTTGGATGATATACATTGGTTTTTCTTATGAGTGTAATTTTATACTCCCCTCACATATATACGAACTATTTTTCATGTTTCCAGGTTGACTACAATGATTTTGTTAGACATTACATGCTCATCCCTTTGGATTATTCCTATATCACTTTGTTAATTTTTATTTTTGTTATTTACATTGGATATTCTTGTATTTGATTTTAAATTATTTAGGTATTGTGGGCTTTTTTTGGTTATTTCCTTTTATATAATTTCATGGAGTTAATTGATCATCGATACCATATATTATGACCCTACATTTATTATAGTGGGTAATTTTTGTCATTTTGATATTTTTATACCCTCAATTATAGTCACAAACATGAGGGATACTCGAGGATAGAATCGTGAGTAAGTATACTTTTTCTGTCATTGTTGTCCTAGTATGGGTACCTTTTGAGGGAGGGTGTCAATAAATTTTTTTATTTATAAATATATGTTTGTCACATTAGAATGAAATAGTTGTTGTATTCTAATAATTGAATTATCTATGATCCTTTTCATTAATTATGTAATTACAAGGTTACATTCAATTTTGGACTAGTTTTAAATTAAAATAAATCTCATTTATTTAATTATAAACTGATATGTGTAATAAGAATCAATTTCATACATTATTTTTCTACGAAATCATGTTTATGTCTAAAATTTTACTTTTCAATACATTATTCATAATTCCTTTTTTTCACCTTATATTAAAAATTATTTTTAAATAATATTTGAATTAAATCTTTATAAATTTATTTAATACTTCTAATCAATATAGTAAAATTAGGAAACTAGGTCAACATTATTTTTGTGATAGAAATAAGATATAATGGTAAAAAAAATTCACCACACTGAAGGGTAAGATGGTAACCACAAGGGGTAAACCAAATAGATTTGGATACAACTATTAGTAAAAATAGTATAAATCTACTTTTTCGGGTTTAGTTAAACCTTACTTCATGATAACATTTAATATTTTTCAATTTTGTTCCACATTGTAATTAAAATGATATTATATTGTTTTAATGTAGTAGGTATTTATAGGGGTGCTACTCCCCTCATATATAAATGGGAAAATCATTTTTTAACTTTCCCACAACACATGAAAAACATATATAGAATATGATCTTTCCAAATACCTACCAAAAACCTTGTGTGGACCTATATTTTTTGTTCTTCCCAAAACAAACCCATCCAAAAATCCGTAAGGTGCTTTTCAAATGTGGTTATCTAGAGAATAAGTATTTATTCTTACAAATAGTTTTAAAGTTTCATTCTTCTTAAAACTCATAAAAATTTTCTATAAACATATTTAAAAAATGAAATTATTCTATTTAATATACATAATTTTTTTATGTTAATGGAAAAACCATTTTCTATCTCCATTCCATCTAATTGAAAATTAATATATTGCCCCGACATAAGTGTGGACCACCACCACTATGAAGGGATGTAATTTATTTTTCTTCACTAACTATTAAGATTGGTTATATATATAGATTTTATTAATATATATTATAATTAAAACATAATTATATTTTTATAAATATAAATAATTTTTTATCTTCCTTTCTTTCCATCCATTAATGAATGACAACATCACTCATGTGTAAGTACAGGAGGCCACCTGCACGAAGTAATCAATTCCATTTTTCATCACCTACTTACATGGATGGTTCTAAAAATTTAT
Organism: Viscum album; assembly: GCA_963277665.1. Lineage (NCBI taxonomy): Eukaryota > Viridiplantae > Streptophyta > Magnoliopsida > Santalales > Viscaceae > Viscum > Viscum album. The sequence continues at coordinate 50,744,621 of OY728138.1, read as the reverse complement.
TTTATTAATATATATTATATTAATGTTTAATATATTCCATTAATATGATTATACAATTTTACTAAAAGACTGAAAGATCATTATATTTTAACATGTTGATATTGATAAAATTCAAGAAAACAAGCTTGTGACCGATTTCATCCTCAATAATCTAAAAAAACACTCATGTCATAAAATTATGACAATATTAGTAATAATTTAAAATATACTATGATATATTAAATAATTTTCAATGATTAACTTTTTATCCAGGAATTGGGACTCACATCACCATTATAAAACACGTGTGGAACAATCCAAATTAATAACAACAACTGATTAAAATAAACATTAACTAGCTAATTAATGTTTAATGAATGATAGAAAATAAAAATTATAATTTATAATATATATGATAAACTTTATGAAATATGATATTACTATTTTTTTTAATTATATTAGAGGTTACATCACTTTCATTGATGTTGAGAGTAAGGTTATGAGTTTCTCATATCTCTTTTATATCTTTTAGACTTGTGCTATATTTACCACATGCTTTGTATTGGTTATTGTATATAATACAATATGGATGTGGTTATGATAGTTTCATGAATTTAATTTAATTTATAAATCCTTTTCATACTCTATATTTCATGGGAATTCAACTCAAGAGATACAAATTTTGGTAGGTTTTCCCCCATCTCATGTTCTATTTGTTGACTTATGTTAAATATTCACAACCATCATTTTATTAAATAGAATGTATACAAACCATGAATGTATTTTATATTTATTTTCTTGGAAATTATGGATATTCATAAATATATCTTAGTTTCTTTATTTAATGAGGTTTTGATTCAAATATTCGAGGGTTTATGTTAAAATCTAACTTTTTATCAGAAATGTTTATGTTTTAATTCCCTTTGCTGTAAATTATATTATTTTTCTTTCATAATTATAATATATTATATTTTAATCTTGTTATATATATATATATATTTCAATTTTTATTTCTATTTTTTTCACCTATTCAGTATTCAAAATCATTGGAATAATTATTTTAATAGAATCCAACCTTATTTGTCCTTTTTGGTTAAAAATCAATCTCTTCCATAACCATGTTAATAACATTATTTTATTTTTTATTTAATATAAAAATAAATGTTTAATAAAGGGTTATATACTATATTTTACATTAGTTATAATTTATTTAAATTAATCTTTTCAAAAAACATCATATTACATACATTTGACTTTATAAAAAAGTAAAATATATATATATATTTCTGTATCAACCAAATTTTCTTAAAATCATTACTATTATTTGTTATCAAGATTAATTTATCTATTTCCATGTTTTGAATAAGAAATTCACATTCCCATTATTTTGTGAGTATATATATTTTTAATGATCCCTTAATAAAAGAGATTTTTTCTTATATGTTTCATCGAATATTTCTAATTATTTTATAATATTATATTTTTTATCAGTGCCAATATCTATTAAGGGTTGATATGATTCATTGAGCTTATAATATTATGATACCATACTATTATATTCTATAAATGGATTATGATGATCAATTTTGAAATAAGTTTACATAGAACCTACTTCTTTAACATAGGTTAATTATACAACGATGAAAAGGTATTTTTTTAGGATAACATAGCACACATATGTATGGTTTTCATTACAGTTTTTGTGGCCCAAAAATTATATATCCCTAAAATAAATTTGTTAATGGTCAATATCTTATGATCTTAAATGGTGGATAGGTGATTTTCCCTACCATAAGAGGGTATATAGTGGGGTTTACCAAGCCCAATATGGTATACAGGTGACTGAACCAATCCCAAGGGGGTACACTGGGGATTGCTCTAAGCCCAAGAATGTACATGGGTTGTTAGCGCAATACAACTATGAAATGGTTTTCCTAATGAGAAGAATTGACATTTGGTTTCTATTATTATTCTTATGCCACACTTTTAAGAAAAAATATATTGTATTATGCATATTATATATTATCATGATCATGATTTATTATTAATGATTACACACTCTTATGAATGATTCCATATATTATGCAAAATCCTTATTCCATGACTCATGTTTTCGGGATGATGAATTATTGGTCATGATCTTGTATGTTGTTATCATGTTAAAATACATTTAAAAATATCTTATGCTCGCTTATGATCATAAATTTATATCTATTATGTTTACCATTACTGAGCATCAAATATCCCCTTTTATTATGTTTTGTTATCCCTATGTTAAGAATAGTGGTTTTAACTATCAAATGTAAAAGATGGGTTTTATGTGATAATGTCATTGTAAGAGATATTAGAGACCATTCATGAAATAATTTTAATTTATATCTAACATCTAATGTCATTAAACTAAAAGGTTTTGGGACTATGATATTATTTTCTGATATAATTTCTAATTAATGTAATTTATGTACATCATTATATTGAATCATCTCAATCAGTATTGAATCTAGAAAAAAGAATGTGTTTCTTGCACAAGACCCATCAGTGTGATTTTGTAACATCTCAGTTGGTATGAAAATATGTTTTTGTTTTTTTATATGAGGATTAAAAAACCTTAGTGATTCTCTTTACATAGGTAAATATATATAAAAAATCATAAAATTTTAGTAATGTATAGATCATGTGGTTTCCTAGTAATGACCTCCCTATATGGATTCAAATAAGTTAACATAAGATCTTACATAGATTCATCTAGGTGTACTAACCCTTAAAAGTATAGCTGCGAATGAACTCAATTTATACCTACTGCATTATAATGTGTCATAAAATCATACATTATTTAAAACTCCTTGGGGATATTATTTAGCTAATTCACATTCTGTTTATTAGCCATTATAAAGGGATTTAATATATTTAGTCTACTAATAATAATAGGAAATATCCTTATATAAAATATATTATAAATTTTAATTTCATTGAGTTTTTAAAGGATTAATATATTGTGAAATACCAATAATTATTTACATTAATATATGACTAATTAGTATAATTATTAATATTTGATACTCTTACTAATATTTTTTTTGGTTTTTCTGAATGTCTTGAATGAAAAGGAAATATGTGAATAATAAATGTGATGATAGATGAAATGAATAAACTCATGAGAAACCAAATGGAACTGACGTTGGGATGAAAATTATTAGGTATATACTCTCATAACTCTCTTAAGATATGAATAGAAACAAGAACCATGTTAATCGTGGAAATAACCAGATAATAGAACAACTCACCATCGTGATTGTCTTGTGGAAGCATACATATTCCTATAGTTGGTCCTATAATACACTTATCATTTTTAAATTGATCAATTTTTTAGAAAAGAAATATTATATTCTTTATTTCTCATACCTTCATAATGTTGTTTTTGATATGTATCACATGAAAGGTGAAGCAGATTAATAGTGGACTCTTATTAAGATTATGTGGAAATGGAATGGTATTTAATAAATGTCATAGGAATAGTTTAAGATGATATTTTTTAATAAGTATTTCCCAAAAATTAATAAAAATAAAATTTATATACAATTTCTAGAACTAATGTACAAGGATTATTAATTAATTTTTAAAAGTTGAAAAGTTTTAAAATCGGGGGTTAACTTAGAAGATAACGCCACAATTATCAATTAATGTTCTCTAAATCAAATTATATGAGTGTATTTCGACCATATGTCATCATATAATTTATTTTTTGTATTTTTTTCTACTTTCATATGAAAATTATTTAAAATTATTTTAATGTTAAGCATATATGCATGGGTGACCCTCCTCTCTCCTGTAAAAGGGACCATCATCTTCCAACTACTCTAGACCACATGATCGATATAGATTGAATAATATAATCATAAATACCATCCCAAACCCATTATCCCTATCCTATAGATGTTTTTACCAAAAACACCATACATGCATCCTTATAGTTTCCTTTTATTGTGATTATTAAAGCAAGAGTTACAGAATCATTTCAACATTTTTCATGTTTTGTTATTCATATACCTCCCCCACATATTCCATAACAATATAAACATAATAAAATTAGTATATTTAATATAATTAAACTTTTTTATGTTAATGAAAGAATCATTTTTCATGCCCTTTCTATACAATGTAGATTGACAGCATCACTATTGTGTTCGTGTGGACTACCACCTCCTAGATGTGGTGTAATTCATTTTTCATCACCACCTCCCATTGATGGTTATATTGGTGAATTTAAAAACTATATAGGATATTTAAATCATAATTTTGATTTTTTTATGTCAAATTAATATTTTTATTCCTTTTTTTAATCCATATAAAACTAAAATCCTCCCATGTACGTACATGTGTACTACCACCTATATGAAGCTATGCATTTCTCTTTTCATCTCCACCATGCAAGGAGGGTGTACAATGGTATATTGAATGTATATGATTTATAAATATTATTTTAATTAATCTATAGATTATGAAACAAATAATATGGTTCAAGGAATTGGATCGTCAAATCAAAACATGTATGAAAATAAGGCAAACGTTAGAATCCATATATTGATTTTAATAAGGAATTTTTAATAAATGGGTGTTTTGAAATTATAAAAATGATATATAGTATGATAAGTATAAATATTGTAAAAATATATATTATTAATAAATAAAAATTTAGGTTATCATATTTTAGAGTTCATATGAAGCATTTTAGGACTTCAGGTAACAGTTTTCATTTCAAATTCTCTTCATTGAAACTTGTATTATTTTTTGAAACCATCTTAATTTATATGATTCCTATTTTATGAATTATATAATAAATATTTCATTTCACTATTTTAAAATATTCCTTTCTTATTTTCTCTATTAAATAGGTTCTAAATATAATGTTAAAAAGGTATACCAGTTTCTTGTCTAACTTTTTTTTCAGACATAGCCATATTCACCAATTTTTTTATAATGTATAATGTATAATTTACTTATGGGTATTTTTATCATAAATTAATGAAATATAAGGTATCTAATACTATATATCGTGTTTTATCATTCATGTTATTTTGAATCAGTACAAAAAAATAACATAATGGTTTTCCCAACTCAATTCCCATTCACTAATATATGTTCCATATTCACCACCTTATTTTTTTGGTGTATATAGTAGACATGAATATATTTTATGATAATTTTCATAAAGGATACACTAATATACCAATTATTATAATTACATGATTGATTAATTACAAATTATGTTTTTATAATTCGCACATTCTACTTTTTTCATACAAATTCTCTTTCCACATGGTCTTTAAAACAATCCTCAAATAATCATCATTCTCTTCCATGAACATAGAATATATGACAATATCAACTATAAATACTACACAAAACTACTCAAGGTAATATCTAGAGACATTATTGACTAGGTTAATTAAGATATCTGGGAAATTGGTAAGACTACATGGAAATAGAAATAATTCATTTTGACTATAGCTCATACAGATGGTTATATTGGGAATATCTTCCGTTATTCCAAAAAACTAGTTATATACATACTGATGAAGAATCATTGAAAATTATTTATATTCATATATTTGACCAGAAAATTCCTTAATATGGGATAGGGGATAATTTTTCATTATATTTTTCTAATTATGTTCCCTGTACTAATTAAAAATATCCATTGAACCATATTTGTTCTTAAAAAAAAGAATAGGTGCACCTCATGGTGATGCAAAAGGATATATGAATCCATTCTCTTTATTCGCTTAGATTTTTTGTCCATTTCTAACAACTCTTTTTTGGTCATTATATTTTTTTTTTGAAATATTCATTACACCATGTACGAGTTCTATTAAAAACCCATATTCATGGATCAATAGACTACTAGAAGACTCTTAAGGAAATACATCATATTTTATAACACATGAATCAAAACAACATGAAAGAGATTACTAAAAAATTGTCATTAATTTCCATAATTAAATAGAGTATCATGATATTAGATTTCAAAGATCCATAATACAAAACATATAATGGGAATATTAATAAGTCAAAATTTGTCACAAATACAGAATATTAAGACGATAAACCCTTACCATGGATTCTTTTTTGGAAAAATTCATTATAGCCACCTATATAATAAATTAATATTTATCATTCCCTTATAGTAGATATATATTTATATCCATATTTCTATATATCAATTATTATTAATTAATTTTTACCCATTTACTCATAATTTTTTATTACAATAAATTATTTAGTTACAAATGATTATGTAGCTCATGTACGTTTTGATTCAGTGGTTACAGTACATGTACCATGATCATGGTTTCAAAACCCATATAATATGAATAATGTCATATATAACATATTTATTCATAAAATACACTTCAATTACAATATATGGAAATTGGTAATGAAAAATTATATACACCATTCATGGAGGTGGTAGTCCACATGTACACATGGGTGGTGTTTTAATTTTTCATATTGATTAATTAAATGAGGGAAAATAATGATTTGTATTTATATAATATAAACTCTTTTATAAATATTTAATTTTTTGATTTATTCTATTTATAGAACCAACCATGTGATACACTGATGAAAAATGAATTACAACATTTTGTGGAGGCAGTAGTCTGGACATATAATGAAGAAGTGTTTCTATTTTCCAATGAATGTGAGGGAATTAATTTAGATTATATTATATCTTTCAAGAATAAAAATTACTAAATAACTATCATATATAATAATTAAACCCATTTATATAACCACCCATTAATGGAGATGATGAAAAATAAAATATATTGGTTTTTGAATGTAGTAGTCCACACAAACACATCGATGATTTTTTCCATTAATATTATATCGAAAAGAGATAAAATATTGTGTTAAAAATAAATATAAAAAATTTTGATATAGTAAAAAAACTAAATTGAATAATATAATAAGGTTATAAAATAATTTTAGATGATTTATAAAAAATGAAACTAGAAAATTCTTAGTAAGATCATTTACCATTTCCTAGGAAAATCACACTTGAAAAAATTATTTAAGGATACTTGGATGGCCATTTTTTATGAGAAAACCCACAATGTCATAGATAAGTATGTTGGGAAGGTATTTGGATAGATATTGATTGGGATAATGGGATAATGATTTTTGGATAATAAAGGAGATGAGGCGCCCTATTATAAGTGAGTGGGGTGAAATTTTTGTAAATACTCAAACCATTAAAATAATATAATGTAATTTACATGGGAAAGTGGAAAATACGGAAAAATTCAATTATATGATAATTATAAGTCTAAATATACCCAAAAAATAAAATTTACACATGTTTTAGTGATACATGAATGCACTTGTATATGTTTAACCCCCCACATTAACACTTCAAACCATTACTCTGGTGACATTTTCTTTACCAAGACAACTATTAATTTTGACTAAATATTAAATGTGAAATATTAAATTATTTAAATAATATACTTCAAATATGGAATCAATTTTATAATAATAAATTCCAATTTTTGGTAAAAATTAATTTAATATATGTATAAAAAATTAATGTAAAACTAATCATAGAAATATATTTTTTTAATCATAAAAATGAATTTACACCAAAATCATTTAAAAAATTGAATAAAATGAAATTAATTGGATTATATATACACAAATGAGATTATTTTTTCTATAAAAAATCAAAACATAAGTATTATTTGTAATTAATTAATTAATAAAAAGTATACAAATTAACACTTTTATTATAATCCATATATTATTATGTTTCAAAATATCAAACATATGTTTATATTTTCAAAATAATTTTTTTAATTATTAATAATATATTTTGTCTATAAAAATGATTTACATATTTTCTATTCATGCTTATAATGTGATGATAAAATAAATCTTAAAATATTTATAATATCAATACTTTTTCATTATTTACTTCAAAATTATCGTTTTTTAGAAAAAAATGAAAAAATAATTCCTAAGATAATTTTTACATGATTAATTAAAAACTGAATTTTATTTCAAAAAATCCATATTTTAAATTTTGGAAATGATTATTTTAAATGGAAATATTAAACAAAATGAAAAACAACTTTTATTGAAAAAAACCCTTTAAACATCAAGTGTTCTGAATCTTATTTCATATCAATTTAAAAATAACTGAGTAATAATTTATTTGTTTGTAAATTTAATTATATTAAAAGTAACTAATTTTTTAAAATAAAATAATTGAAGAAAAATCTTCGAAAAATACCACATTTTAACATTAATTTATTTTAATCATATCACATTAATTGTTAATTTTCTAATCAAGATATATCATTACTATAGATAAATAATAATGTGAATGTAACATAACTTATTAGATTTATTATATTTATTAAATTTACATTGAAATATTTGGGGAATCATTTTATATTTTTTTATAATGTAATGAATGATGTCCAAAAAAATTTATTTTAAATATAATTGAATACTAAAATCAAAGGTTGTTTCATTCACCTCCCATAAATAAAATATGTTTGCATGTTTTTTACCAAAAGTTTTATGTTAAAAATTAGTAATAGAATTTTATATTGATTTTATCATGATAATTAATTTCTAATATATTATTAGGAAACATAGTATTTCACAATTAAATATTTCTAAAACCATATATATAACATTATAAGACCAATTCATTTGATTGGATTTCAAAAAGTATACCTTTATATATTGGTGGTATTTTCTATATAAGACATGACAGATTTATCTTTCCCTTTATTAATTTTAGGAATTCATTTACCATTATGAAGGAAAATAAGTGAAAATATACATACATTATTTCTTTCCATTTCTTAATGATGATTCCTTCTTTTGACTATGTTTTGAATAGTTTTATATCACTACTTCATCTCATATCCATAATGGAAAATAACTATGATGATTTCTTTTAAGTCTATTGGTCTAAAATTAACTTTTAATAAATCATAAGATCCAAGAAGGGATACAAAGTTATTCCTCATATATATAGTCATTTATTATAATTAAAATTGTGATCACAAGTTAAGATACAATATAATATGAATAAAAATTCATCTGAATAAGTAATTGATTAATATACGAAAACTCAAAAATAACACCCAATGATTAACTTAAATGATATTAAAAATTGATGCACCCTAAAACACATCAAATATTTTTAAAAATGTTAGAAACCCAAAATTTGAAATATTTGATCATATATTCATCCAAAATAAAAATAAATTTTACCTAAAGAACTATTTAACCACACTAATCATTTAGAATCTTCTATATTATATCAGACATACAATTTTTTTTACAAAGAAATCTACAATAATTCATAATTAAAAAATAAAAAATAAAAAAACCACCAAATTAGAAAATAAAACATCCCAGGTTACGAGGCCTCGAGCAGTGAGCTACCTCGATCCACGCCCCCTGATAGTTGAGTATACCACATTTCAACCACATCCCAGGAACACGATCGTTGGCCATCAACCCACTATAACTTCACACCACCATAACAGACCCAATAATAATAGAAATATTTACTCTTGGAATTGTATTAATATACTCCAATATAACCTTAATCACCATGACATCAAATATCACTTTAATCCCTAGTGTTATGTATTATTATCAACATATATTCCCTAAAAATACATTATATCATTATCTCCATTACAAAAAAATCACTCCAAGATCACATCCATAACGACATAATCAAGTCCTTCATAATGAATCACAGAGAGTCGACACATTAACTATTGCACATCCTTTGGGAGTGTCAGATCAGGTGTGTAGTTAGTCCCACATTTTGTGTGTAGAGTAATTATTGTGTTAATATCCATTGCCCTTTTCAATGTTTTTATACATAGATGAATATTTACTTGAGAATTTATCCATTTTTTAATGAAAACATGGATATTATTTCTAGGAAACCAACCAATCATTAAATAATGAAAAAATTTAGATGTTTTCAATCACATAGATTTATCACTAGTTGTTTCATAACTGTTTGATCATTATCATCTCATTGAAACATGAAATTCATTAAAAATTAAAGAACACACTAGAATAAAGAGTCATATATACAATAATTATCTCTTATAATCTCATTAATCACCATGAAATCAATCAATGTAAAAAAATGGTTTCTATAACATTAAATATATGAAAAATAATAAACTTATTAGCCTTTAATTGTATTCACAACCCTTAAATTATCCCTATATAATAATATCTTAACCTTTAATGTTATATAAACCCTAATCTAATCCCAACCATGATATCCGAAACTAATAAACCTGAATTTGGTTCAGAAAACATACTCTTTATATACTTTCTTAATGAAAAATGATGAGAATCAATTTTAATTATCCATAATTAAAATATAAAATAAATGATTTGGTGACATATATACTGAATAAATTTTTTTGTTTAGATCTTTATGGAGTTAGAAAAAACCATATATAACATAACCCGTATCTATCTCACCCAACAAACATTTTTCCATTTATTTCAAGATGTCCATATTTAATAATAATAATTCCACATCTTCAAAAAGTATTCTATAAACAAGATACAATTTTAGACATATCATAAGTATTAATTTTTTTCATAACATGGGAAAATGAAAACATAAAAGGGGGATCTCATATATTGGTCATAGAAAAAGTTATGACCAAAGATATTGTAGAATAAATAATTCATTCTGAGAATGGAAAGTGTATGTAATATTCAATAATTCCTTTTAAAATATAACAAGATTAGAAATTATTTCCATGTATAACATTACTACACATGTAATCACATGAAAAATAATAACTGACTTGATAGTGATGGAAGGCATAATGCTTAATATAAATCTTACTTTCAATGAATCATGTCAAGACATCATACATAAATAAGTAATGCATATGTCAAATACCCAATCTAGTAATTCTTATTAGACATACGAACGCATCACGTGGATATCTGAAATCAATCCCCACCCATCACATTCTAATTCCAATTCATTCATTATAAAAAAATGAATAAAAACACAATACGTAATCATCCTTCCATAATAATTAATAGAAATTTATATTGAATCTAGTATATGGAATATCAGTATCCCATATTCAGTAGAATAACACTATTTTTAAGTTTCCTTCAAATAATATGGTATGGAGAAATGGTATATAATAGTGATTGTATTCAAATGATAAATATATCCATGATAGAAATGGATATAAAAATAATTTCAAATGAATAATGAAGAGTGATAGATAACATAACATCAAAGAATTAAATTTTTTGAGAATTATACTTTTATGTGAGGAAAAGAACAGACAATAAATTATTAAATAATCAATTATATCCATAAAGTCATCAAAATTTTTTTTTTATTAATTATTTTTTAAAATTTGATTGTAAATTTTATTTAAATTTTATGAATAACATTGTTAATAATTTTAATTTTTTTTTAAAAAAACAAATATATAAATCATTTCAGAAACACTTTTAATGTGGTTACAATTATAATTTGAAAATAGTAAATGAAAAGTAAATTTAAATATTTCAATCTTTAAAATATACTATTATTATGTAAATGAGAAGTGTGGAAGATAAAAATATACATTAATAAAATAGAACACCCTATTCAATTATATTGAAAAAGTAACATCCGATTCATTTTTGTCACATTTAAATATAAAATTCATAGAATAAATTGATTATGGATTTCTTTTAAATCCCATGGAAACTTGTGAATGATGATTGATAAAAAATGATATCTATAAGGATGATAAATTACATTCAATAATTATATGTTAAAATAAAAAATTCATTTCAATATTTTGTAAAAAGATAAAACATTTAACAATAGGGAAAATAATAAAATTATCCCATCAAAATCTATGAATAGAATGTAAATGATTACAAAATATATCATTTTTAATTTAAATTTTATTAAAAAATAATATTTTGTATAGAAAATATGAATATAGATATGGAGGAAAAATATTCGGAATTGAAAATGAGAAATAAGGTCAGGTTTTACTAAAGAAAAACATTTCTGTGGTTCTGTGAACCGATGGAAACAAATTGAAATAATGCCTGTAAATAAAAGACTTAATCCATGTAGAAGAAAAAATATAAATATTTTGAAGGAAAGAACCTTATATTTCTCTAATAGAAATTTAATACATGAATTGAAAGTTTGAACATGATATAGTTTTATAAATCACAAGAATTACATTAAAAGTTAAATAAAAATGTTTTCATAGGGAAGTATGTACAACATATTAAAGAATGAAAAGTGAACAACATGAAATGTGTCTCAACAAATCAAAATTGAGACAATGAACCCTTAATGATTTTATAAAACCTAAATCAAAACCTCTAGGATGAGATAACATAAAATGGAACATTAATTTTAATTATTAAAGAGCAATTCATGATATAATATTTGAAATAGGTAGTATACACACCATAAAAAAATATTATAAGACAAAAGAATGAAGTATTAGAAATGAAACCCTTACCTTGGATTATTACTTGGTTGGATTAATTCCATCATCCTGCATAATAATTTTATATTTATTATTAATATATTTCAGATAAACATTTATATCTATATTTGTATATATCATGTATTCCTAAACTATTTTTTCCCATTTAATCTTAATTATTTATTAAAATAATTTTATTGATCATTAATTTTATGTTTATCATCTATGTTTGATTCGTTAGTTCATGTCCATGTACTGTAGTATTAGTATTCACTCCTCCAATTTGCTAATAATTTCATATATATATATATAATTTTTATACACTAAATAATATTTTTAATCATCCATTTAATGTGTTTATCAAAAATTAAATAAGTCATTCAAACAGGCAGCGGTCCACACATATGCATGAGTGGTTATTTAATTTTTAAAAGGAAAAAAATGAAATAATGGTTGATTATTTTCCATTAAAAAATGTGAATTATGTTATAGATATAATATTTAATTACTATTATAATATCTATAGGAATCCATGTGAAATAGTGATGTAAAATCTATAGCATCACTTCATGGTGGTTTAAGATTTCATGTACACATGAGAAACATTTCCAACATCTATCTATAGGGAGGGAATAAAATTAGATAATATTTTTCTTTATACAACTATATTATTGTCATAAATATCATATATATTCATTAAATCTATATATATAACCATCCATGAATGGAGATGAAGAAAAATTAAATATATCACTTCTTGAAGTCGGTAGTTCGCACGCATGCATGATCACTATTTTCATTTCACATTATATGGAAATGAGTAACATCTCGACATGGGTGCCACATATTGGTTCCCCAATCCGGTTCATTACATGACCTCATGGTCACCTCACATTATACTAGAATCTGTCAACTAGTATCGAGGGTCTAATAAGTAACATGGGGTGACTATTACCTCTTTATAGAAACAACACGATATCAGAAATAGCTATCAATATCCAATATATAATAAAACAATGCACAACAATACCACAATCAACAATAATATAACATTACATTATGAATCCAAAATAGTAAAAGATGGCCATAAACCAGTATAGTGGATATGTCATTCTATATAAGTGTCACGTGTCAAATACAAAAAAATGACACTCTAACAACTCTGAAATGGGTTCCAACATCATGTCTAGTTCTCTCATCCATGATTCACCCAAAATAAGAAAAATTAAATCTAACATTGCTCTCTTCCCTTATCTTGTATGATAAATAGGAAGCCAATTTGGGTACAAATCATGTGGCCTAAATAAGGTGTGAGTACAACTCTATAGGCCACCACTAATGTTATCTACTGAAATATCCAGTCTATAACAATGTATGTAGTTTTATAAATAATAAATAACAAAATATAATATAAATAGTTTTCACAATTCATATTCTCTAATTAACCACATAGACCACTAGGTTCACGGTGATACCAGAACCAATCTTACTTTCTTCGAACTATGCTATATTTTGAACCTTACATCAATAGGGAATCAAAATCATTTCTCTTAGGTAATTTAATTATTCATATAATTTCAATTTCATATTCATACTATGGGGGACTATAGGGGAAATCTAGAACCATATGGTTAATTGGAGTAATATTCAATGTCATACAAATAAATTATCACATGAAAACACAAATATATAACATGGGTGCCTAAATCAGCAATCCGGTACCCCATGGGAATTTGGAGCACCAGCCCCCATCCCCCAACTTTGTGGTCATATAATCCAAAAATATCACATACCATGGTTCCAATTCCCTAGACCATAAATCAGCCATGTTTATAACCATTTATAAAACAAAATTCATAATCTCATTATCATCCAAATTCATAATATCATTTATCAACCATTTATAATTCATAAATCATCATTTCAATTATATTTCCACAACTCATTGGTTTCCATCAAGTCCAATTTCAAAACTCCAAAGGGTCCGAAGGGATATGTGAAGGGTATCATAATCAATTAGAAAAAATAATAATTAATTCAATAAAAATAGAAATTTACCATTGTAGAAATTGAAATTATGAAATTTCATACAACAAATTATTGTCAAGAATATGGTAATTAACTATATGAAAATGTACCTACCGATCATTAATGAACTCCCTCCAACCAGTAAACCTCAATTTTATGTGGAACTATCCAATTCACAATAGATTAGGAGATATAGTATCAAAACCTCAGACAAATATCTATGTAAACTATATTCATCAAAACCTATGTAATAAAACCATTTCCAATAGAGTAAATCATCCATACATAATAATATAGATATATGGGAGAGAGAAAGGGAACCTAATCAGAAGAGATTACATATAGTAAGAGGGGTTAAATCATTCGATCAGATCATTAATTTCCATAAAAATGGTTTCAAGGAGATTATGTATCCACCTGGGTTCTTCCAAAATCGAATAAAAATGTTTCTGATAGAATTGGTAAATATGGGGTAAACAATGGCGGTGGGTTGGGGTTTGGGAATTTTAATAAAATTTTGTGGTGTTTTAAATTCCTTGTCTATGATTTTCATGGTGGAGGACCACAGTTTTCCACATCATTCCCCTTAATTGTGTTTCCCTCTACATGGGGGTGTACTATTTCTCCTTAGTGGAACAGATTTTGATAAAATAGTCACCATCCATGAAACAAATTTGGTTTTGTGGTGCTTGGCTTGGGGAGGGAGGCCCCACAATTTGGATAAACTATTTATCACTTCATATGGCTCCAAAATGGGCACATAACATTCTGGGGAAAACCACATGTTTTTTCCTAACCGTTCACTAACCATGTATAGCCCCATGGGATTCCAAATATCTATAATTTTACCTGAGACAATTCCGAATGAAAACTGAAGCCTGTTATAACCAAAATAAGGGTAAAATATTACCTGAAAATGATTATAAGAAACTATATAATATTTAGGATCCTACAATATATTTACCTTACAATAGCTCTTCCTCGAGCTGTACTCCCAAGAATCTATGAAAATCCATGGTATAAACTCAAGGGTTCAATGAACCAACCACTATGACACTCGAATGACCACAGTATCACCCACTATAAACTCAAGGGTTCAATGATGTTAATTAGCATATGAATTCATCATATTCTGATCTATAGACATACGTTTTTGAATTAGGTGAAACTACTTTGATGTCCCCCACATGAGACTCAATCCTAATAACTCAGACTTTCCCACCTCCATCCAACACATAGATAATCTATAAATCCCACCATAAAGTGTTTCATTTTTATCCATCAGAATTGTTTCGTGATAACAATTATTATAGGAAAGCTCATAAGTTTCTATGTTCTTCTACCAAGACCCACAAAAATCTTGGATTCAAGCTCTCTTCATGTCCTCTTGAATCTGTATGGTTCACTCTAAATACCCATCTATTTGTGGGTGGAAATCCATATATAGAGACATATGGGTACACAATTAATTTTTTAAAACATTCTAAAAGAATTAAGTAACATGTGATTCATATTCAAAAACTAGACTCTGTGAAACTCCATTAAAACACATAATCTCCCAAATAAATATCTCACCCAACTATTCCACGGTAAAATTATCTCAAATAGGAAAGAAATTGGAAAACTTTTTCAACCTATCCAAAATAAACCAAATCACATAATTCTTATTAGGGAAACTCAAAAAACCCACAATATATTCCATGGTAACGTTATTTAATTTCTTTTATAGAATGGGAAATTACTATAATAAACCACTAGCTCATTGATTCTCGGCCTTCACCTACTAATAGGTATATAATCATGTCACAAAATATGCTATCTCTCTTTTCATGCTAGGCCACCAAATCTATTGACATTGGTCAAACAAGGATTCAAAATCCACTTTGATTGATAAAATACAGGCATGAACTCCACAAGCATATATTTAGGCATAAAAATGGTTCCAGAGATAGATGGTATCATTTTCATCAATAGTTCAATTGGATGTTGATTCCCGACCATCATGGATTTCCCTAAAGGATTAACTCTCTATATCCTCATAATATTACTCTCTAAATTTTATCAAATGTGCGGACTGCACTAATACTGATATGAGGGTAATGTTCTCCTAGCCCTCCTAAACAAAAATATGCTTCTTAGCCAGCATGGTCATCATCTTCCACTTATATTTGGATTCATGAACTGCAAGAGTCGATATGTTCCTTCTCAAATCGTTAACAACATTTCTTCCCGTATTGGGCATATATTCTAGATCAATGTAAAATGAATACATATATTCAAGAAACCTCCAATAATGAAGATTCATTTCTCACTATGAAAAGATATAATTTAATATATATTTTTCAGTATACATATTAAACTTTTCCCCCAAAAAATAATTATGCCAACACTTTAAGTCATAATCCAACACTACAAACTCAATATTTTTTGTATGGTAATTCATGTTTTGTTTCCTCAATAGTTGTGACCCATACACCAAAAATTAACCACCCTAAATCAAAAAAACCCTAAATCAGATATTGGAAGCATCACAAAATATGTTATATTCCTCACTTAGCATGGGTAGGATCAATATTGGAGAGGTAGTCAAATTCTTCTTCAAATCCTGGAAATCATTCTCACATGCTCCAAAAAATTCAAACACGACACCTTTATTGTTAAAACCTAAATGTGGAGACATCAAATGGGAAAATTCATAGATAAATTTCAATAATAACCCACCAAACCCATAAATCAGCGGATATCAAAAAAATTCTTAGGATAATCCCACGTAACCCTTACGTGCACCTTTTATGGGTCTACTAACACAACTTCTTTAGATATTATGTGTCCCATGAAATATACCATGTCAATTTAGAACTACAACATAGATATCCTGACATATAGTTGATTATATCTCATTGTACTAAAAAAGATGTCAATATGTTGGGAATGATCATTATGAGTCTTGAATCACACCATGATGTCATCCATAAAAACAGCAACAAAATGGTCTACCTACGGGTGGAATATTTGGTTAATTATGTCCATAAATATAGCTGGAGTTTTTGCTATCATGAAAAAATCATGAAGAACTCATATAGGACATACCTACATTTGATGGTATTATGTGTTATATCATAAGGATGAAGTCTTAGATGATGGTTCCCTGATCTCAAGTCAATCTTGGAAAAAACACAACCACTTATCAACTAGTTAATGTGATATTCTATACATGCAAGAGGATACCAGTTCATTATTTTCATATGTTTGAACATCTGGTAATAATCAAATAAACAAAACATCACATCATACTTATTTTAAAAAAAAAATAATTCCAAGGCAATGTACTTAGATTGATCAATATATAATCCATTAACTCTTCAAACCAAGTCTTATGATATTAAAGATCAATTGGAACCATCCTATAATTTGGAATAGAAACTGGTTTAGCTCCAGAAATGAAATAGATTATAAAATTAATGTATCTATCATGTGGAAAGCCTGAAAAGTTCTTAAGAAACACATCCTAGAACTAATCCACAATAGGTGGATAGACATCATGATTTACACCTTCATCATCCAAAAAAAGACTCGAAACCTAGGTGGTGATCTCTTCTAGATGATGATGAATTAGCTCTACATGACCTTCTTGAATATCTCAATATCCATGATGATTATTAAATCAATCGTCATGATACGTAATGGTCACTCTCATGTGGTAAAAATTGATGTGGTCATAATGTGATACCAAAAATTCCATACCCAAAATCAATTCAAAACCTATGTCATGTATATATAGATACCAAAGGAAATAGTACTCCCTATCCTCAAGTGAAAAACCCTTATATAAACATATGTCCTTCAACTGTACTCTCAATGACGAGTCAATCATTGTAACATCACTCATAAACTCCACCATCAGACTCAAACCATTCACAAGTTGAGATGATATATATGATTTAGAGGATCTTATATAAAATAATTTTTCAAAAGTGTATAATCTACCATAATAGTTCCCTTGACTGTCAACAGTCCAGCCTTGCTATCAACAAGTAAAGGTTAAACAACATGAAACTATCATTTCCCTCTACACACTTCTAGAGTCTAAGTCCTCTGAGATACACATCTCCTTTTCTACATGCACACTTTCCTTGACATACCACATCCACTACCTCAACCACCATGGACAAAATATCAATAACTACATGAAAAATATGGGGTAGAAGACGCCAATATAGTACATGGATTCAGCCTATATCCTCCTTCATTACACATATATTGATGTTTTTTGGAATACCTTTGTATGTTAACCATCATGGAACAGGTTCATCACTTCACAGATGGTTGTGGGAACTAGTTATGAAAATTTCCTTACCAAGCAATTAAGGGAATTATTATCTATTATTTCATGGAGTAACATATCATTCTCTAATGAAACATGGTTTTCCATTTCCCTGTTTGACATTCTGATGAAAAAACTTCCTACTCTCAAAAGATGTGCCTCCCGGTTGTCCAATAGAAACCACTTGAATTTCACCAGAATCCACCATTAGGTTCCCTTCAGAATTGATATCCAGATTCACCACCTCAAAAAAATTCATCCGAATGATATTCACCTACATATTGATCTCACATTTAATTCCATCCTATAAATGTTTCACCTTAGTTTCTTCATACCCTGGTAATATTGGGAAAAGTGCTACAAGTTAGAGAAACAACCAACATAGTTCATCATAGACGTATTCCCTTGTGTTAAACTCATTAACACTCCTTACTGCTCCTACCAGAGCATATCTAGTTAAAAATGTTCCTTAAACTTCTCTCTAATGTCCTCACATACCATCATCTTCATTTGATCATCATGGGTGTAAACATTACATGAGCACTTCACTGATCCACACAACATATATGTAACAAACATGACCGTCTTCTTAACATGAGTCTCTAGATGGTCATGTATCATATAGAAAAACTCAGTCTAAAACGCAATTTCATTAGTCCCACCCTCTTCAATGATGGTATGAGGGTGTAGTAACTAGAACTCCCATGTCAGGTGAGACATGTTCTAAAAAACCAGATTGGGGTCGCTATCCATTAACAATATAAAGTGAGAATAGTTATCATGGGACATGTCTCTAGCTCCTTCACCCAAAACAATTTGAGCCTCTGGTTCTATTTCTGGAGACACATTTCTGTCCATAACCTCTAGTAGTCCTATAGATAAGAATTATCTTGGAGTCATGTCTATATATTTCTAAAAATTGTATTATGGTACAGAACAAAAAATTATCACATTTATTAATTCAGAATTCACATAATTCCTTCACAATTCATCCCCTCATACACCTCAACATGGTAAATATCAAATAACTATCATTAACCCCAAACATCAATCAATTCGGAAATGGATAACATAGGGTAGTGTGGTTTTAAAAACTAATGATTCCATTAGAAACCATTTATCCATTTCAAAATACATCATTTATAAACAATTAAAAATATCAATTTCTTACTATGTACCATTACATTTTTAAAATACTAAAATAAAGAAAAACATTTTCATTACAAACAGTTATCCCAAAATTGATTTTTCAATGTGTTTCTAGCATGATTAATGTCACATGAAATCTTTAGGTCCTAGAATGATGCATATACACACTACATTCCTACCTTACTGGGCCCTGTGAAAAATTTCAAAAAAATAATAACACTACACAAAAAGTTAAACAATGATGTTTAAATAACACAAAACTGTAATAAAAAAATATCCAAAACAAGGATCCCACAATGGGCACTTAGGTCTCCCACCACACATGGGTCAGCTACTACCATTCACGAGCTCATGATCAAGGCATGAATCATCCTTATATTCTGTATACCTTTCTCAAATATTAATTAATCATAAGATATCAGAGAACTCATTTGATTCTAGTTTCTATCATCTTGACCTTGGTGTCACATATCGGTGCCCTGAGCTAAAACGTCATGTGATTTCAGGTATTCCTCCTTGTATGCTAGAGGTTAGCAACTAACTATGAGATTCTAATATATAACATGGGGGGAATATAACCTATTTGGAAAATAAACACCATAATGGAAATCAATAATAATAGCCAAAAGATAAAAAATAAAAACCACGATAATACTATAATCAATAAATATACAACCTTACAAGATGAAACCAAAAGAGGAAAATATGACCATAAACCATTATAGTAGATATATCATGAAATATAAGCGTCAAGAGTCAAATTAAAACCCTAAATAAAAA
This sequence comes from Viscum album, assembly GCA_963277665.1. Classification (NCBI taxonomy): domain Eukaryota; kingdom Viridiplantae; phylum Streptophyta; class Magnoliopsida; order Santalales; family Viscaceae; genus Viscum; species Viscum album. The sequence continues at coordinate 50,723,825 of OY728138.1, read as the reverse complement.
CACTTTGAGAACTCCCAAACGGGTTACGAAATCAAGTATGGACCCCTCATCTATGCTCCATCATAAATCATATATCATCCATCAAACATAAGAGTTTTTTCTTTATCCTATCTTGCAAACATGATGTCTATTCGGTCACTGATCACGAAATCTGAGTAGGGTGTGTGTATAAATTAGTAAGCCACCACTATTAATGTCTTGTCACGACCCACCATCTTCAAAAAGAGGGAATGAGCAACAATGTGTCACTCCCTTCCATCTTCAATATAAAGTAGGGATAATTTGCCTTGAGACCCACCTTCAGTAGGGCCCGGAGTGGTAACTAGAACTAAGGTTATAGAATCTCACACAAAATGGATGGAATTTTCCTTTTTGATGAAAATATGATCGAGAGATAAGATGGTGAATCCCAAGAATCTCAAAATACTAAAGGTAAAAGGAAGGAAAAAATCCATTCCCACATGCATGATCAAAAGTTAAGATGATAAAAAGTACAACAGAACACCAAAATAAAATACCAAAAGAAAAGAGACTAAGTGGAAACACAAAAACTATCCTGACTCCCAAGATAGTAAAGTCCAGCATGGTCCTCAATGTCCTCATGTAAACCTGAAAATAGTTTACAAATATTAGGTGGGTATACAAGTATACCCAATAAGAAAACTAAATCCACCATTGCATAAGTGGTGGAATATACTAATTCCCTTGTGATAAAACATTTGAACCTATAATCACCTACCAAGGAGTACTAACCCGCCCAGCCTTACCGAGGCACACTCACCAAATATTTCAATTCAAGTGAATTATAGTATTAATACATCATCATTTGGGTACCTCTCACCACTTTTCAACTCGTAAATTACTATTCTTATTGGCTAAAGACTTGAGGCTTCCACACTTCCAAAACATAGTCCTCCACCCACAACCCACCCACACACACCTGGGCCTCAACCATACCACACATCTCACCCACAGACACCTGGGCCACAACAACCACACCTCTCATCTGAAGACACCTGAGCATCATCTCGAAGACACTTGAGAGAACAATCTTGGCATGTGGACACCTAGGTCTCCCATATTCAATAGACCTACCCAAAGGATCTTTGATTATGGTGGGCATAAATCAATTATATCATTTCCATTTATTGTCGATCAGTATGAACCTGGAAGAGAATGTGAGGAAGATATTCAGTAACCAGTCACCCATCCTCCCATTGGGATGTTGGGAAAGACACCCTCCCCCATGAAAATGTGGTGTTCCGGGCATGGTTCTCACTAAGGTTGGGATGCATAAAGAAATTACAATGAACTAAAATTTCTACATATAAGTAAACTAACACTCAACCCAACCTACGAGCCCCCAAGACAAACTACCAGATCACAAGAACAAAATTTTATGTTATCCCTACATGCACAACCACACAAACAACCACTTCCGAAGCATAATCCCCACCCATTTTTCATCCAAATAATTCCCATTTATTTATTATGGGGATCACATTAATTCTTTCCAAAACATCCAAAGGAATCTATAAAGGTAAATCATTTAAATATTTACACTCATTCATTGCAACAATAGTGAACAACCAACTTGAATTTCCACTGGATACAACCCTTTTTTTCTGTACATTCCCATTCATAAATTTCCAACTTTCATTAATCAATGTTATACAATGCAATACTAACATTTCCATGATTCATTCTCAATAAAAAATATGTTCTAACCACACTGTTGTCCTACTTCCCATCGTTTCCCAATAACCACGACATAAATGAATGAATTCCCACCACCTACAAGTCAATCCATTTCACAGTCAATCACTCTCTGAATCTAGGATGCCATCATACCACCCATACTTCCCTACACATAATGCCCACATCAACCACCATTAAACTACATCCCCAGTGCACACACATACCACACCTTTCTCACAAAACCGACTCCTCTATACACCCCTGTACCCACAAGCTACAAATGGATAGAACCCTAAAACACACACATCACACAGACATACCTCCAACCGTAGGTTAATCAGATATATAAATTATGGCTTCTTTAATCCAACTTTAAATAACTGGGGTGATCACAGTACAAGTTTTATCCTGGAGAATCCATTTAATTAACCAATTATACATGACTAATACAAATTAATGTTATAACAAATTATAAAATATCATAACCAAAATCAATCAGAACACCACCATTTTGAAGGAAAATACCTCCAATAACCATGATTTTTAGAATTCATTCGGTCATAATAGTCAATAAATAAATTAGGATAACAAAATAATATAGGTGATCAGACATCAATACACTCCCAACCCATTATTTTACAAACCCTTGTTATATTTCTGTCATATTTAATTTTTATTTGTTTATCATTTAATGAAAATTATTCCCCTGTTCTTCACAAGGAATGATTTTTTCACCCACCCCACTTGATGCACAATTTAAGAGGGGAAGATGAAATCCCTACTTGGATGAACATGCACCCAAGGATCCTCTTTTCACCATGAATAATGGATCACACAAGCAGCAGGAAACTCCCTCAAAACATAGTAGGAGGGGGATCTAGCACAAGTGTATGACTCAGCAAGAGAGAAACACGTTAGGAACACCTAGAGGGAAAAAACAGACTGGGAAGGGATGATCCTGTATTTGATGGGAAATATCATATTTTAAAGGAAGAACTGTTAGAAAATCCATTAACATGGGATCGTGGTCCAGATAACACAGTTTTGATTATGTCAAATCGCCTGGAATGATAGGATATTAAATATATACCTAATATCCTTTGAAACACCCATAAAAATGACGAATAAATTATTTAAACTATGTTTACGTAAAATAAGATGTTAGAGGTGTGAAATTAGAAAAACTGGGAAAAATAGAAATGAGTCGCCAATTGGAGAGTCACCGACGCTGAGCTATTAACTGGTGAGATACCTACGTGACCCAACAATGCTGAGCTACCGACGTGACCTACCAAGGCTGATCTACCGACGTGACCTATGGATGTTGAGTCGCCTACATGACCTAATGATGTTGAGCAACTAACACCCTGACACCTATGCCCGGGCACCAACACCTTGACTCGCTGACACCGACAACCTTGAACCACCGATGTTGATGACCGAAACTCACCGATGCTAATGCCCCCAACTCACCAATACTGACACCCATGACTCACCGATGCTAGAGCCCCTAACTTTATGATGTTGGTGTTGATAGTTTAAAACCCAATTTTGGTATACTCTCAAAAATAGTCATGAATAGTCCCTAGAACACCCAAACCACTATATTTTCACAAATTAATGGTTTGGTAAAATCCAATTCATTTCATTAGATTCCACTAAAACTATTCTTTTCCTAAAAAATTTAAAACGAAAACAATGGAAAGAGAGGTCTGAACAACAACCCTGTAAGATACCTTCAAGGATGAACAACCTTGTATTGTTCGAAATTTGTATTGGAAACCCTAACATCCAATAATGCATCCTTGAAATAAACATTTTGAGAATATATATAAACATTATGGCCCAATTCCTTAAACAACCACACAACCACAACAAATCACACTATATAGACACATGAATTAGGGAGATCTTTCCTCCATATCAAGATACTATCCACTTTGGGTGGCACTAACTCACCCGCACTTGCTTAATCACATCCACATTAATGTGTATACATTAGGGATCATGTACTACCCTACCCATAGTTATAACTCTTCAGACACATTTAGATAATAGGGGAAAATACTCATCATAGAGTGAATGAGGTCAAACATTACATCATAAGCAATGATAAAAGAAAATTACCTGTGAAAAACACAAAACAGATCTGAGTACTGGTCACACATCTATGCCTCCCACTCCCAAGTACACTCCTGAAGGCCACCATGCCTCCATGACACACGAACCAAAGGAATGTTACATCCACAAAGCACCTTCCCCTAATGATCCTTGATTTATACTAGTCTTTCCATAGATGTCATGTCAACCTCAATATCTAACTCTCCCCAGTTAATGATGTGGGAGTCATTGTGTAGATACAAACAGAGTTGAGAGTCATAAGAGAATTCATTGATCCTCTTCAACGAAATTTGAAACGCCAGCTTATATTCCACTTCTCCAAATCCTCCAAACACGTATAAAGGTCCGATGAACATTGAAGAAAGCTCTCTCCCTCTTCCAAAGCTTCACTGCCCATGTCGTGGGGAAACCATCAAGAATATGTGGTCCCAACACCAAACATACAAGGCCTCCTCCTATGATCAGCATCTGAAATCTCCCAGCCATTTGCGGCCCTTCTCCTCTCTAGGACAAGTTTCATCTTCTCCATCATACTTTGAACCACGTCTGGGCCACGAATTGATGCCTCCCCATCTTTCATCCAACATAAGGGTTAACAACACAACCTCCCATATAGAGCTTTGAACAAAGCCATACCAATGGAAGAGTCATATCAATTGTTGCAAGAAGACTCTACCAAGGGAAAATGTCACACCCATGACCCACTGAATTCCAGAACACATGCATGTAACCTGTCCTACAATGCATGGATGGTCCTCTTAGTTAGCCCATCCATATGAGGGTGGAAAGTAGTGCAGAGGTGCAACTGGGTGCCAAAAGAATTTTTCATTTAATTCTATACATGCAACATAATCTGTGTATCCAGATCCAATATAATGGATCTTGGAACTCCATGAAGCCACATAACCTCTTCCACATACCTCCATTCTAAGGAATATAGTATGCTCGACTCATTGATTGTCAAGAAGTTGGTTTGACTTCGTCGACCAGTCCACTACTATCGAAAGGGAATCTCATCCTCCCTGAGTCATGGGTAATCCTTTGATGAAATGCTTTGATATTTTTCCCACATCTACTTAGGAACCTATAAAAGATGGAACAGACTGTGAGGTACAAAATTCCCATCATTCCCCTGCTGACACACTAGGCACCTTTCCACAAACTCTTCCACCTCCCGGTTCACCCCGGGCCACCAAAATAGTTCCCTCATGCCTCGGTTCAACATAGAAACTTCTGAATGCACCACCAGGGGTGATATATGTAACTCATGGGGAAATCCTTCATGCATCGACACCTGGACAAATAGGTTCCCACAAAATAGAATCTGATTCTGACCATCCTCTAATAATCCCTCTAGTGCATCACCCTCGCCAGTGCAATCATGCATCACATCAGTCTCTGAGTCTCCCCACTGAGACTCCTCCACCTACCACATCAAGGAATGCATGGCAGTCTTTTTAAATAGACATCTTCTTCCATTATTCAATCTCGCATTCAGATAAGAAGTGACCAACTCCTCCGTTTCCTTTCATGCATCTGTGGATTCCCGAATAACCTCCATCCACAACTTGTTACTTATTCATCCACAATCCAACATCAAAATTTTTATTAATGATAATCCAACAGTAGATAAGAGTAAGAAGAGCATAAGGGAGGGAAATTCGTAATCAATACTATGGGGGTCTAAAATAATGGAGAGCCAAATCATCTCCTCTAACCATATTTGCTCTCTCGAGATTTAATGGATGTGTCTTTGGTAATATATTTAACCCTGAATCTGCCTCGGAGGCGAGATAGTCTTCCACCATATTCCTCTCTCTCCACGTGTGAGCCACTTGTATATTGCTACTAATAATTTTTTTGCACTTTCTGATCATATATGATATGGACCAAGGGGTAACACGTCTTCTATGCAGTGCATCATGGAGAGTCAAAGAATCAGTATCCACTTGAGGTGTTAGAGATATCGTAGTCATTTTCCTAGAAAAACACCAACAACTATCATTGTCTCATGTTCAGGTCTCGTTGGGAAAAGATATCACTCAAACTCTTGTGTTCTATGGAGACCAAAAAGCTCTCTTCGATGAGGTAATATAGCCATAGTTACATCGTGAACACGGCCGTTGTATGCTCCAGATCAGGGGTGGCATAGTTACATTCTTGTGGACGTAACTTCCTAGACCCAAAAGGGATCACTACCCATTTCTACAACATCACACATCCCAAGCCTAGACTGGATGTGTCACATAACACCTCCAATGATACACCTTCCACTGGAAACCTATGCATCGAGGCACTATCCATCTTCCCCTTCATGTAGATAAAAGGTGTCTGACAATACTCACTCCACAAAATGGTGTGGAACTTTATGGTCAACATCGTCAACAGAGCCGAATCTCAGGTGAATTTGGGTATGAACCTTCAGTAATAGTCCACTAGACCCAGGTAGCTGGATAACTCTTCCTCATTCATGGGTTCTTCCTAAGAAAAACCTCCTCGACCATTGATGGTTACACTATTATCCCTTGCCGAGACACCACAAATCCAAAGAAGTGCACCTATCGTGTCTAGATCATGATCTTGTAAAACGTCTTATAGAGCTGGGGGTGTCGGAAGACCCCCAATATTGTCCTTAGATACTCGGTGTGCTCCTCCTCTGACATTGAGTAGATCATGATGACATCTATGCACACGATGGATAACCAGTCCATGAACATGTGGAAGATAGAGTTAATGATCCCCATGAACATGGATGGTGCATTTTAATGCCAAAGGGAATGAACATGTACTCGAAGTGCCCATAATTGCATTTGAAAGCTTCCTTCGGGATGTCACCATTATTCACCCTCAACTAGTGACATCGATACAACAGGTCGATCTTGGGAACCAACATACTCACCTTAACTAGTTAAAAAGATCATCGATCATTGGGAGAGGGTAATAGTTATTGACCATGGCCTAATTCAGTCTTTAGTAGTCAATACATGATCTTAGGCCACCATCTTCCTTCTTTGAAAACAATACTAGATCACCCCATGGTGAGAAACTTGTCTATATAAAATACTTCTTCATCATGTCACCAACCTGAATTCGCAACTCTTGCAACATAGGATTCAACATCTGATAGGGATCCATCGAAATCAAACGGTCACCTGGTTGCAAGTCTATTCCGAACACGAAGTCACATTGTGGGGTTAGGGTCACATCCTCCTCTAGAAAGATATTGAGGAACTCACTGAAAACCCTTGTAACCTCCACCATCTCCATGCCTACTGATACCACTGACAGATCGGTTGATAAGAATATAAGAGGCTCCACACACAGACTTCCCACCTGACAGCTATGCTCACTAATGAAAAGAACATGCTGGCCATCCTCACAGCACAAAATGGGTCTTATAAAAAATTAGTTGATAATAGTGTGTATAGAAAACAACCAGTTTATACCTTGGGTGACATTGAAATGTTTCATCTATAGTAGAATAATATACCCACTAGATATATGTGACCCCTACTGCAATCAACATCCTAAGAACACATGAAACAAACTGGTCTGACCTCTTACTATAATACTCAACACCAGGGTCATGGGAAGACTCTCTATGTCTAGTCCTACAGAATGGGATAGACCGGGTGCAACAAAGGATTTTGAGTCTTTTGAACCAAACAAGGCACAACCAAAAGTTCTAAACAGGCTGATTGTACCTCGAACAACCTGTGGCCCCTCTAGAAGTTCTGCCTCGACGGCTTTCAACATCCCCCACCCAGCTCATATACCCCTCTAATGTTGATGGACTCCTTGAATTTTCCCTATTTGAAGTACCTTAAGGGTACCCTATGTTTAGCCTCCTCTTGTATTGTCTCCCCAAGGTAGAGTGGGTTCTTACTGCCCCTACAACTGGAAAGGCATGACTATAATCAACTGATGATGTGGTGGGCATGGAACCTGCCCACCCCCATTGTACTGTGGTTGAACTGGGCATTGGTTATGAATATTTCAATGGCCTCCATAGACAAAGAACCTCAATCCTTGGCCCATGGAAAATGGTGAGGACCAGGAGATCAGAACTAGAACTGTTGAGGCCCACTCACCACTGGAAAAAACGTAGAAGGTCCTGAAACCAGTGACCTGTTGCTGACTACCTTACCCTTCAATGAACTTAGGTGGATCTCCTATAATTTGACACCTCCATGCTTGTTCTTCCATTCCACTTATTTTTCCTTATTTTGAACGTCTATGTATGTCGTCAGATTAATGAGAGTGACTGCATACATAAGAGAAGGTCGGAGTGCCTCCTCAATGCATCTCACCTGCAAATCCTCATCCAGAAATAGATTCGGTGAAAAGAATATGAGATCCTAGAATTTGATCATCAGTTTCTTTATCGACATACTCTCTTCCTAGAGGGAGAGTATCTCATTCCTCTTCTCGACCATTATCGTGGAATAAAAGAATTTCACTTTGAACTCATTCTCAAAGTTAGTCCATGAAACATTAGTCTCCTCCCTCTCCCTGAGGCAAATCTTTCACCACATATGTGTTTCTCCCCTCATATGGATCAATGCTAGGGGAACCCAGTACTCTATAGGATCCCAGATCATGCTTAAAGTGATCACCAGCTCCGAGAGCCAACATGTTGTCTCCATGTTCGAGACACTACCCCATACTTTCCCAGAGTCTACTATTTTAAGGAACGAAGTGACTTCTTCCACATGTCATCTTCCACCTCTCAATCTACGCTCCACTAATCAATTAGGTCAACATTTTGGGCCTTAACTACTCATACCACATGTGGGCGACATCCCAGTTCCACAGCTAAAAAATGGTAAAGAAGCAAATCCTGAGCCTGAGTTGTATGGAAATTTTCATTTAATATTTATTTTAACTCTTTATTGAAAATAAATTCCCAAAACTCCCAAGATACACAATAAAAAATTCATTACAATGCACGTACCATTTGTAGGGTTTGTACCCTATGATCAGTGTAGCCTCACATGGTTGTTCAGTAGATCCAGATTCCTTGGATCAAAACACGGGGACCCTAAAAACCCATGTCCAAGTCGGTCTTCCCATGCCTATTTCACACAACAAAATTTTCTAACACTGTTTCCCTTCCATCCTATGCAATCCTCAATGTTCCTAACTCATAACTCCATCTTATCCCTCAACCTGCCTCTAATACCACTTTTTCATGACCCACCTTCTTCATGAAGAGAGTAGGAGAATCAAAGTGCCACACCCATCTTTCATCAAGATGAAGAAGAGGTAATGACCCCTGATACCGGCATTTAGTAGCACCTAGAGTGGAAACTATAACCAAGGGTATAAAATCCCACTCAAAATGGATTGAATTACCATTTTTAATGAAAACATTATTGGGAGATAAGATGGTAAATTGAACTGAAATCCAAATACTAAATGTAAAAGTAAAGACAAAATCCATTCTCCCATGAATAATCAAAAGAAAAAATGATACCAAGCACAATAAAACTCCAAAATATAGTACCAAAATAAAAGATACTAAGTAGAAACATAAAAACTATCCTGACGCCTAAGCTATTAAAGTCCAAAATGTTCTTCAAAGACCCCTGGAATCCTAAAAATAGTTTACAAATATATAGTGTGTATACAAGTATACCCAATAAGAAAACTAAAGCCACGCATGAACAGGTGGGGGAAAATAATTATTCTCTAATGAGGGAAAAGTAGAACCTCAAAGCACCTAACAAAGAGTACTAACTATCCCAGACTCACTAAGGCACACTCACCAAATAATGAAAGTCAAGTAATGTAATGTATAAGCACATCAACATTTGGGTACCCCACACCACTTGTCCACTTGTTAAATGCTATTCTTAATGGCTATCATCTTCACAATACCACTATTTCATAATTTAGTCCTAGTGCCACAAAATGCATTCACACGCCTGGGCCTCATCCATACCACACATCTCGCCTGCAGACACCTATGCCAAAATAACTACACCTCTCACCCGAAGACACTTGGGAAAACAATCCGGGATTGCAAACACCTAGGCCCCTCAAGTACAAGAAACCTACCCAACAGATATTGGAATATGGTAAGCCTCATGCAATTATAGTCTACCCGGATACACTTGAGTGGTAAGAACCCATAAGAGGGTGCAGGAAATAATTTCAGTAACCACACATCCATCCTCCCACCGGGATGTTTGGAAGGACACACTCCCCCATAAAAAGGAGTGTTTATAGCATGGTTCTCAACAATGGTGGGTTGTATATAGAAATCACAAGGAAGTAAAATTTATTCATATAAGTAAAAACCACTCAAACCGACCTAAGGGTCCCAAAACAAACAGCCAGACCACCAAAAAAACCTTTTCTAATATCCCTATATGCACAACCACACAAACAACCACTACTGAAGCACAAACCTAACCCATTTTTCATTAAACCTATTTTAATTTATTTACTAAGGGGTTCACATTAATTTGTTCCGTCAATACTCAGGGACACTACCAAGGTAATGAATTTCCTTTTTAACCAATATTCATAGAAACAACAGAGAACATCCAACTTGTTGTTCCAATACACACCCAATTTTTTACATGGACAACCGTTCAACCCTTTAAAACTATAATTCTTCAATGTTATACAACACAATCCTAAAATTTCACTCATCCTATCCCAATACATTACATGTTCATAACCACAACACAATCCCACTTCCAAATGTTTCCCGACGACCACAACATAAACCATAACAGTCCCACTACCTACAATTTCATCCATTCCACAATCAATCGACCCCTCAAACTAGGATTCCAACATACCAATTATACCACCCCACACCCAAATACCATAGAATCCATTTTTAATTCGTATCCTCACTAAAAATACATACCAAACCCTTCTCACAGAACCAAATCCTTTGTCCACCCCTGTACCCAAAACCTACACAAGGCTACAACCCCATAAAACACACAGCCCCACCATCAAGACTTGTGTAATAAAAAATTAGCCAATTAGGGTTATTTAATTACTCTTTAAATAATAGGTGTTATAAAAGAACAAGTTTGATCCTGGGGAATTCATTTAATTAACCAAAAATATGTGATTAAATAGATTTCTTGTTACAATCAATTATGAAACATCATAACCAAAAACAAATAGAACACCCGCAGTGTGTGAGAAAATTTCACGAACCACCGTGATTTTTAGAAGTCATAAAGACAGAATAGTCCATTAAGAAACAATGTTAAAAAAATAAAACATGTGATTAAACATCCATCCTCTCCCAACTTGTTATTTTATTGCCTTATATTATCTTTTCATCATATTAATTTCTTATTTATTTCTCGTTTTAAAAAAATTATTCACCCATTCTTGACAAGGAGTAATTTTTACACCCACCCCATATTATAAAAAATTAAATATAGGAAGGATTGTATGGATCTACCAATGAACATGACCCACGTGCCATCCCTTTTTTCAAATTTATGATTGTTGCATCCTTCTCCGCCTAGCCCCCTTTGGCCCCCTCCTCCAAGGCGATGCCGGGTATTCCGTCCTTAGCAGTTCTTGACTATCTTTCCCAGTTGGGTCCAGCTACCACATCATGTGGTCCCTTGGGATATGATCATATGGGATCCAAGGCGGCTCCCATGTATCCCTTTCTCCCCATTTAATGGGATCAACCTCTTGATCCACCTTACCCCTCTAGTGAAGGCATCACTTTTTTTGATTCCCTTCTCAGCATGGCTCTGTATTCCTCTTCTCCTTGCTTCCTGGCGATCTCGATGCTAGCGTAGTCATCGAGGGAGGGTAACCAAGTTCATATAAATATGCTAGTGTCTATAAGATTCATGCATGTGGAGGAGGGAGCAGCTTGTTGGGAGATTGCTCCTTTTGTCCCATGATGTCTTCCTCCTGCCCAAGGTTTTTCAACCTCTAGTACTTTTTCCCCTTTCATACAACCATCTATAAAAGGTGGGATAGTGGTGAGGAATTATCAGGTTTCAGCACTTCCGGTAACATTGTAAGTGTCTGTAATTTTTCCAATAATCCCAGTTACTTCTCCTTCAGGAAGTGATTGGGATATTGTAGAGGTTTCTCAGGAATTACTGGTGCCTCAAGTGAATATCCCCCATCTCCAAAAATAGTTCACCCCCATATCTATACTGAAAGTCCCCCTTTACTTTTATCTACTGATAGTTAGAGAGGGACATCCTCTCCACCTTGCACCCGGGGTAAATGCAGAAGTGGTTATATGGACAGACACCCATTGTGTGGTACGTATCTTCCTCGAGATCCACATGTGTGTACACGGTCTAGGTATAAAAACCAATTTGGGGAATCTCCATCCCTTTTCGAGAAGGCTAAGAGTTCTGCATCCAGTCCCAAGACTCTCACTTTTCAACGACTCCCCTGATCATATATAACACTCAGGGAATTAGTGCCCGGTTAAATCTAGATTTTCAATCCTCGGAAACCTGTAGACATAAGGGAGAGGTGGTGTCTATTCATTAGCACAAACAACTTCTATCCAAAATCATGGAGTTTTTCAGCAAGCTAAGAATGCATGGAATCATGGAGTATGATCCACTCAACAGGCATATATGGATCTCTTGAAAAAATATGTGCATAGTGGTCAAGGATCAAGTGGGGGATAAGTTTATTACTGTTAATGTTACAAAGGGTCTGACTTCTTTATTTGTGAATTTGGTTTATGGTTGTTGTAATCTCCATCGGAGGGAGGGTTTTGGGGGGAGGGTCATTTCATATTTCACCCAGGTCCGGAACCGTGGATGGTTGGGGATGACATCAATGTTGTGTTGAACCTAGTGGAATGAAAGGGAAGGGGTATGTTCCCTAGGAAATCCAGCCTTGATTTGGATCACTTTATGGAGGAAACATGGCATTCTGAATTCGACTTCTAGCGTGAAAAGACTAAATAGTGAAATAAACAATAATTCAACTTCCACTCATGGTGTCGTTTAGACCGTTGTTTGAATATCATGCATGTTATATCATATTTATCTAGAACCAAGGTGACACATCTGGTTTGGGGTATTTCCAGTCATTCCCCCTATTCTTCTCTCAGTGGCTTCTTATCAATCTTCTTAGGAGCACTTTAGATTTTTTCAGTCTTGGACAGATCTCCCAGGTTATCATGACCTTGTTGGATTATTTTGGGTTGATCTCTACCAAGGGAACAAGTGGGATGACCTGAATAAAATATTGCGATGGTTAAAAATTAATATTCAGACATGGGAAAGTGACGGTCCTCCCCTTTATGGGGAGTTAGAGGATACCATGTAGGAGGTCTAATTCCTTGAGGATCATCTCGAGGAAACGTGGTATGACCGACTGTATAATGAGCTCTCTAGAAAGAAGAATTCTCTGAATGGAATGTTGCTGAGACAAGAGTGGTTGGATAGAGAGGGGCAAGGATTAAATGGTTAATGGAGGGTGATAAAAATTCGCATTTCTTCCATGCTTGTTTAAAGGAGATGAGAAGTATTGCCAAGATGAATATTATGTTGGAGGACATCTCTTTCATGGCGAATAGGGATGTGGTTGATGCCCTGGTCAACACCTTCTTTATGGACCTTCTAGCCGATCCTAATGACGACAAGCCCACTGAGTACCCCTCAGAGAACTTAGATATTTTTGAATTGATTCCCAATCTATAAAATGCTCGTGAAAATGAATGTCGAGAGCCGTTCCTGGTGAGTAGAAGATCAAGGGTGTCCTCATGCACCTGAATCTTAATTGCACTACGATCCTAGATGGGTTCCTTGGTTCTTTTTAAATGTATTATTGGGACACTATGATGGGGGATCTGATTTATGACATTCAGGAATTATTTCTGGGAGAAGTCATCCCCATATTTCTTGTGCCACTACCATTATTATTCTGCATAAAAATAAGAACCCAACCATGATCTCTAATTATAGCCCGGTAAGCATGTGCAATGTTCTTTACAAAATTTTGGCATACATTATTAATTCTAGGTCGACGGTTCATATCCCCCAATGGGTGTCTCTAGAGAAACACGGTTTTGTTAAGGGTAGATCATTCCAAGATGACATAACCCTGGATCAATATATATTTTTGACATGAACATCAAGACCTGAGGATCTAAAATAGTCATTAAGATTCATATGAATAAGGCCTCCCATTGGGTGGAATGGAGCTTCATCAAAAGAGTGTTTGAAGGTATGTTACTTCACTCTTGGAACATTGATATCATCTTTCATTGCTTTAGGTCTCTATAGATGTCAGTGTCAATATTGGGGAAATCATATGGCATATTCAATCCGAATTGTGACCTCTAGTAGGGAGACCTCATATCACATAATTTATTTATCCTTTATAGGATTTCTTGGGTTTCCACCTTCATAGAAGTATAAGTTGGGGGTGATCCTCCCATATCGTCATCATTTGAAGGTGATAGTGGTTTCACACCTTATGTTCACAAATGGAATGATCTTATTTATGAATGGTATGAAAAAATATATTCGTAGTTTGAAAAAAGTTCTAGAGGGTTATTGTCTTTGGGGAGGCTAGATCATCAACAAAATCATGAGTAGGTTTTATATATTGGATATGTGTAATGTTGAGAGAGCCGCTCATATTAATAGGAATATTGACATGCAGCAGGGTCAACATCCTTTTGAGTATCTAAGGAATCCCATTTCTTCCAGAAAACTACATATCCAGTATTTTGACAACATACTCTCCAAGATTAAATATAGAGTTCTTAATTGGAAGTACAATTTTATCTCTTTGGGAGGTCAGATAGATTTGATTAACAATGTAATTATTTCCTCTCCAGTTCATATCCTTTCTTCCATCAATGTTACCATGGGTGTCCTTAAACATATTGACATGATCCTTAACAAATTCATCTAGGATCTGCTCTCAGAAGGAATGATACACTGGGTCTCCTGGTGTAGGTTAGAAAAACCAGTGGGGGGCATTATCAATGTGGGTAGCTAAAAGGATGCCCTATTTTACCTAAATTTCAATCTTTAATGAAGTGTCTTGTAACATCGTACCCTTTGGGGTATTACCAAGAACAATTACATTTATATTCTCTAGGATGGTTCATAGGGGAACTCTTCATCACAATGGTCAATGATTAGATCTATTTTCACCACTATTAGTCCTCACTGATGATGGATTTTTGGGGGAGGGGACATCTTATTCTTGAACCACAACTGGTATGGTGACGTT
Source organism: Viscum album (assembly GCA_963277665.1). NCBI lineage: Eukaryota > Viridiplantae > Streptophyta > Magnoliopsida > Santalales > Viscaceae > Viscum > Viscum album. The sequence goes on along the minus strand of OY728138.1, from coordinate 50,708,786 downwards.
CTAGAATTTCATGGTTGTCTCACCACTGATCTATCTTTCTGAGAATCTAGTTGCCTCCCTTATTTCACCCAAGCTATTATAAATAACGAGTAATAGGAAAGATTCAATATCATCAAACTGAATCAGGAGCCAGATCAGTGCACCATTTCCCCTTCCTCATGTGGGTTATTCTCACCAAAAAGTTTTGTTTGCGTCTTAAATGACTAGGGTCAGTATCACGTGTGGTATGGGGTTCTTTGGGTGAAGATTAAACCCACCAATTTCATCTTTATAACCTGGTGGATCAGAAATGGGGATGTCCTAAAAGATGAAAAAAACTGACATTGAGGTATCTACCATTGTTCTAGGTGGTGTGTTGTAAGGTTAAATCTATCGAGTGCACCACTCACCTATTCTTTGAGAGTTAATAGAAAAATGATGTGTGGAGTCTCCTTGGGGAATTCACTGTGATTTCCAATTCCATAGCGACTAGCCTACCATTCCTATAGATATGGTTCTACAGCCTTGGTGGAAAAGGCCTAGACATTTTGGATCGATCAGTTGTGTTGAATGTGGGGTTCAGGTGTATTTGGTGGGCAAGATACAAAGTGAGATATGAAGGGGTGGTTGTGTCAGCCCATGTCAATATTGTGTGGAAAAAAAATCAGTATATTGATTTGGAAAAGGTTGTGATGAAATGGCAAGAAGATCCTTCCCTGCTCTGGTTTAATTCTGGTCTCCTTGATGCTCATCCGACCCGAAATAATGTAGGTAACAAGATCTACTCCCCCCAATGGTTTTAAACTGAACACTTGTGGTTCTTTTATCATATAGAATATGTGGGGAGGAGGGGTTGTGTGTGATGGAAATGGTTCGGTCTACCTAGTGTTATCTGCTAGGATGGGGTTGGGATCATCTTTTCAAGTAAATACTTTGGGCATGCTCACATGCCTCAAATTTTGTGGGATGAAGGGCTTGGATAACACTGAAGTTGAGATAGAATCCTTGATTATACATAACGCTTAATAAGGACATCGCAGATTCCCTAGGTCGATTCAACGTGTAATTAGAAGGTGTTAGTGTTATCTCAGTAGTAGCACTCACATCCACCACACTTGGAGAGAGGGTAACATGGTTGTGTACCACCTAGACTCTTTAGATTTTGATGGTCTTGGGGATGTCTTTTTTCCTAATTTGGTGAGTATGGAGACTGAGTGGGCCAATATCATTAATAGAGATTCCCTAAGGCCCCACCATTATAGGGATTCTAAGTCTTACTCTATTTTCTTTTCATTCATTACATTACTCTAAGTACTTTTCATTATTTTTGGATTAAAAAATTACTCTTGAAGATGAAGAATAAGTCCCTACTAGGAACAATAGGTGACCAACGCTCCTCTTAACACAAAGAACAGGGGATTTCATGAGAAGCAGAAAACCCTTAGAAAACTGAGCAAGAGGGGGATCTAGAATATAAGCATGACTCGTCTAGAGAGGAACACTTTAGGAACATCAATAGAGAATGGAAAAAAACACTAGTAAGTGAATATCCCATCTTTGATGATACATATCATATTTTAATGTTAGAATGGTTTCAAAATCCATTAACGTGGGATAATGGTCCAAATAACAAGGTTTTGAGTATATCAAATCCCTTAGATAATTAAAATATTAAAGATATACATAATATACTTTGAAATACACTTAAAATTCCCAATCAAGTCTTTATACTCATTTTTCATTAAATAAGATGTAAGAGGGAAAAAACTGGAAAAACTGGAAAAACTGGAAATGAGTCACCGATTGGCGAGTCAATGATGCTGAGATGATAACAGGTGAACTATCAATGCGACCTATCAATGCTAACCTAATAATTTGACCTACCAATGCTGATATACTAACATGACCTACCAACATGACCTACTGATGCTGATCTACAGACAACCTAACACAGATTCCCGGAAATTGATGCCCGAGAAACGATGTCGTGACTCACCGACACTAATGCCCTCGATACACCGATGCTGACACCCCAAACTCACCGATGCTGATGCCCCTGAATCTCTGATGCCGACGCCACTAACTCACTAATGCAGACACTAATAGTTCAAAATTGGATTTTGTAAAACACTTAGAATGAGTCACGGATAGTACCTAGAACACCCAAAACACTAGATTTTCACAATATAATATCCTTGGAAAAGCATGGTCATTACACATCTAATGAAATATCTCATCAATTACAGTTTATGTAGATTTATAAATATTAAATAAGAAAATAAAAATTAAAAAAAATTTACATTTTATATTCTTTAATAAACCAAATAGGCCGTAGAGTTTATTGTGATACATGAACCAATCATAACTTATTTGACCCATGATAGAGTATGAACCACAATTAACTGGGAATCTCAATTCCTTATCTCATGGACATTCGTTATTAATTTTATTTCAATTTCACATTCATATACTAATGTCCTAAAGAGGGGGTATTGAAACCTATGGGTTTTTTTAGATTAGAAATCCCTATACCACAACTCAATGATCATAATAAAATACATATATATAACTTAGGGTCCTAAGAAAATAGTCTAGAACTCCATTGGTATTTTGAGAAGAATTTCTTGTCCAAAAACTCAGTGACCATATCATTTAGAAATATCATATAACATGGATTCACTTACATATATCATTAATCAATGTTGTTTATAACCCATTATTTATTAAATTTTGATAATCCTTTTTATCAGCCTTATTCATAATATCATTTATTAACCATGAATAATTAATAAATCATTTTTTCAATTATATTGACGCACCCCACATGATTCCATGAAGTCCTGTCTTAAAACTGTAATGGGTCCAAAGTAATATTTGAATGGTCTAATAATCATATTGGAAAAATGAATAATTTAGTTAATAATGAAATTTTCTAACATGGAAATTGAAATTAAAAAATAGGATAATTTAAATTATAATCAAGATTATAGGAATTGAAAATTATCCCACCAATAAATGATCATTGAAGAATGATCCCCAACCTGTATCACACAATTCTATGAGTAATGGTACTATTTACAATAGATAAAGATATCTAGGATCAATACCTTAGATTAAGATAAAAAGATAGTTTATTAAGAAAAATATAGATCGAATCCCATTCCCTATAGTATAAATTATCCCTCCAAAATAAGAGAGAAATACTAGAGAGGGAAAGAGAACCAAAGGAGAAGAAATTGGATTGTTGATTTGCATCGGAAGGGGTTCATAGTGGTTTAGAATCTTCATAGAAGCTTCCAAAATTGAATTTAATTATTTTAGGTCGATTTAAAGTGATTTTGAGAAAAAAATATGTGGTTTGTGAATTTTAATTATATTTTTAGTGAGTTTATATTCTGTACATGTAGTTTCATGGGTGGAGGTGCAAGGTTTACCAAACCATATGCCTTAATAGTGCACCCCAACTCATGGGGTTCATGGATTTTACTATGTGGTGATGGTTTGAAAATATTTAAACCAATATAAAAATACACTCTATTAGAGGGTGCATGGTTTTGGGAGGGATGATTCATGGTTTGGAAAAACCATGAGCCAGCTTCTATAAATCCAAAAATAGGCACATGATTTTCTAAAGAAAACTTCATGCGCTCTTAAAGACAAGATCCAATCATAACTAGCCCCATGGGCATACAAATTCCTCAAATTTTAAATGAAATTACCCCCAATCCAAACCCAAACATGATATAATCAAAATAATGGTAAAAGTGTATATGAAAACATGCATGAGGTAACTCCTGAAAGGTTGGGACCCTACAAAAGGAGATAGAAAACAGTTGCATTATTAACATAAAAACTTTTCATTTAACTATAAATGCTAGTGTAATTATGTTAATACATTTATAAAATATTTATTGGACTTTTATGGAAAAATAAACATGAAGAATATTCAGAACAACATTTTCCACATCTATAGATAACCACTTTTGAAAAAACAACATATGGATACATGGATGGTATTTTTAGGAAGAGAAAACTATAGATCTTGGATAAGTGTGTCTGAATGGTTTTTAAGAATATGTTTTTAGGATAAGGGTCTCAAGAAGTGTATCAAAAAGAGGAGAGGAGCTTCATTTTTATAATTGAGATGGTTGACAAACTTGTAAATACTATAAACATTAAAAAGTATTCATTTTCAGGGAAATGTGGAACTGAATTGAATAATTGCCAAAGGCAGGATAATTCAAGTTCTAAATATAATCAAAAAATCAATTTTAAACGTGTTTTAGTGATATTTTAAGCCTTATCTCTTAGTTGAACCCCCTTCATTAACATTTTTATCCTTTACTGTGGTAACCAAAAATTTTACCATTGTGACTATTCCTTATGCTAATAAGATTAATTTTCCTTGTTAAAAAATATGAATAGTATAATTTAAAATATGTAATACATTTTATACGTGTTTATTATTATAGATGTTAAAAATTAATTTATATATATGTACATAAGTGGAAATGTAGAACACTTTTTAAAAAAAATGTATATTTATGCGTATAAATGAATGTATACCAAAGATCATATATTTAAGTGATTCTCATGAAATTTTATGGATTGTATATAAAAACATTACAGTAATGTGACCTTATGACATATTGAAAACAATTTAACTTTTAAATTATTTAATTAATTAAAATGATAAGAAACTATACTTTTATTAGAATTAAACAACAATTTGGTTTTAAAATTCCAAACATAGGTTTATAAATTCAATATAATATTCTAAATTTATTTATTTTAAATATTAAATTTATATTTTTTTCTATAAAATAGTTTTCATAATATTTTAATTCATTCTTATGTATAGATGTGGTCATAAAATTTAAATCATTTTTTAAATCTTTGTTTTCACTATTCACTTAAAAATCCATATATTAAGAAAAAAATACCGTATGATCATTTTGACTTGATGAATTCAAAAGTATGTTGATTTTATTAAATATAAATTATATTGTGTTTTTATATATCTATTAAATGGAAATAATAAATATAAATAAAAACATCTTTTATTGAAAAATAACATCATTATCTTCAAGAGTTCTTAATATTTTTCATATAAAATTATACATAATTGAGCATTAAGTTATTAATTCAAATATTGATGTATTTTAAAAGTTATATATTTTTTTAATTACAAAAAAAATATTTTTTTGAAGATACCCATTTTTAACATTGGATGACTAGAATCATACCATTTTATTTTTTTATTTTATAATCCTAACATTCCATTCGTAAGGAAAAATAATACAATGAATGTATCATAATTTTTTACTATTACTATATTTTATAATGTATTATTTTAATAATTTGTGACTTAATTTAGTTTAGTGTTTCATGTAACATGAGGTATCAAACATAGTATTATTTGAAATATAATTGTATACTGAAATATTATGGGGTATAGTTATTCCAATTAAATAAATTATTTGCTAAAAATATTAGTTTTTTCTTATAGAAATAATATTATAATGACATAGTAATAGAATATGATGTAGATTTTTCTATGATAATTAATTACATATTCAGTACTAAGAAACCTAGTATTTGATAATTAAATATATCTAAAACCATGTATGTATCATTTTAAGACTCATGCTTTTGAAAGAGTTTTCCAAGTAATACCTTGATAGTTGAGTTCAATTTTTCACATTAGACTCAATAAATTTATCTACCTCTTGATTTAGTTGAGGAATTAATTTACCATCATGATATATGATATGATAAAATATACTTATATGAAATATTTTAATTTCATAATACAATTTCCTCTTTTTTGTATGTTTCAAACAGTTTTCTTTCTATAATTCACTTAAAAATAAAAATTATAAGTAATCATGATGAATTTCATCATGAATTATGAACTAAAATTAACATTTAATGGGTCATAAGATCCTAAAAAAGGATGTAATGTTATTCCACCAGTAATTATACATTTAAAATATCCAAAATTGTTAATATAAGTTAAGATAATATATAATTTATAGAAATCGTCATGTCAAGAAGTAATAAATTAATATCCAAAGTCCCAATATTAACACCCAAATCTTAATTTAAATATTTCCACAAATAAATAAACCCTATATCTCATAAAAACATGCTTGACCAAATTAGAAACTCAAAATTTTTAATATTTGATCATATATTCACAAAAAATATTGTTTTACTAAAACTAATAAATACAAATAATCAACTAAAATATTTCAAATGATGTCATAAACCCATGAATAATGGAAATATTCACTCTGAGTAATATATTAATATACCATTAGTAACCTTAATCACAATGACATCAAATTAATCTTCAATCCCTATGTTTATATATACTTCTCATCTTATTTTCCCAAATTCATAAAACACCCCATTGTCCCCCACTATCCATAATGAATAAATCAAAATATATATAAAAACATATTCAGATCCTACACAATATTTTGTTGAGATCATGTAAATTAACCAAATAACATCCCTTGAGCGTGTCAATTTAGGTATGTATTTAGGTCCACTTGTTTTTCATTGAGTAAATATTGTGTAAATACCCAACACCAATTCATTAATATTATTACCACGAGGTGATTCTATTGCAGAACCTACATTCACTTATTTGTTTACAAATAGGGACATTATTATAAGGAAACCACGTACATATTACCAAATTTTTAGGATGTTTTCCTTTACATGTACTCATCTCTAAGATTTTCATTAATTTATTCTCATCCTAATACAGAAAAAACATGGAATAACTTATAAATTAAATCAAATTTCTTCATAAATATTTATATAAACATCAATAATCTCTTATAATCGTAGTAATCACAGTAAAATCTATCCATAGAATACCTATAAAGGGTATCAATTCCATTGAACATATTATCAACAAAAACCATAATAACCCATTATGGTATCCACAAATAATAAATTATCTAAAAATGATAATATCTTAATTACTAATATCATCTAAACACGTATTTAATACCAACTGTGATAGTCCATACCATTACACCCAAATCCAATAAAAAAACACACTCTTTACAATCTTTATTGATGCTAACTAATGAGACCCAATTTTAACCATCTATAATTTCAATATAAAATAAATAATTGAGTCACTAATATAAAAAATTAAAATCTTAGATTTATATATTTATAGAATTATAAAAAAATTACATATCACAACCAATATATTTTTCACCCAATGAACATTTTCCCCACTAAACCAAGAATTCTTTTTTCCATAATAGTTATTGAACATATCTTAAAAAATTATCCACACATTATACCCTTTTAGATATAGAGTATTTATTACTATTCTAAATAACATAGGGAAAAGAGTTCAGAAGGTGTTTTATCTTATATTCTTAGTAAGGGAAAGTTAATAGAAAAATTTATCATATAATAAAAAAGGCATACCTAATATGGTTAGATTAAATAATATTCAAACATATCATTCTACATAAAACATGGGAATGAATTATTTCCATGGATAATTTTACAATATAAATAATAAAATTGTAAAAATAATTAATTTCATATTGATGGAATGCATAATATCTGAAATCACAGTCTTATAATTATGGACTTATGCCAAAAAATCATATATAAATAGGTTAGGAGTATTCTAAATAACCATGTTTGTTTTTATCAAGAGACATGCAGATGAATCGACTGTTATCTAATATCATGCACCACCCATCATATACCAATTCAAAATCACACATCATAGGAACAAAATGTATAACAATATAATACATAATCAACATTACCAAATATTAATAAAAATATTATTTTAATAAATTATATATAATTCCATTATTCCTCATTTAGTATAATAACATTATTTTTCACATTCCTTTATGTAATATTGTTTGTAGGAATTGAATATAATTAAAAAATATTTTAACAAAAAACATATCAATGAAAAAGAAGAATATGTATATAATGTAAAAATAATAATGTGGATTGATAAACAAAATAACTCTAAAGGAGTAAATGAGTTGAGAATAATCAATGTATGCTAGGAATTAGATATCCATAAATAGTTAATGATGAAAATAATACAAAAGATGCATCATAATTGAATATTTTTTAGTAATGGAAATAGTTTTTGAAATTTCAGAGGAATGTAGAAGTAAAACATTGAGAATAAATTTATTAAATCTTAGGTATATTCATATTAAAAAATTAAGATATAAAAATTATATGAAACTATTTTCATGAGGTTTCAAGATCACATTAAAAATAAAAATATTAAGTAATTTACAATAATCTGAATATTAAAATAAACTATTCATACGTAAGATAATTTTACATGGATGAAAAAAATATACATAGATAAAATGAAACCCCTTTATATATTATTTTGAGAGAATAGTATACCTCTATTTATTTGAAACAGTTTCACATGAAAAATTGATATAATAATGGGATAAGGGTTTTATTGGACGAACCATTGATCATTATAAAGTAATCTTAATGATAATTAGGAATATTGTTGTGGGAAATTGCAATCAAGTGGTAAATATTAAATGAAAACAATCTTTCTAATCTTTTCTAAAAAGAGTAAAAAATGACATATACTAAAAAAGTGAAAAATTATTTTAAAACACATTAAAATAAATAAAACATATGAATTTTTTTAAATCAAAATACGTATTATAAATATGGATGAAAAATATTTCTCACAAAAATATTTAAATATGGTTGAACTTTCTTCAAAACATTCCATATGTGGTTTTGAGTATCGAAGTGGGTAAAAATGGATAAAATACAAGGAAAAAAAGAATTTATAAAAGTAAAATAAGATTAATGTGTTTTAGGAATGAATGTTCATATAATTTCCCCTAAATGTTTTTACATAAATAAACCTGAATAAAAATGATATTATAAAGAAACCCATTATAAAAATTTTAACATTCAAATAAAAATTATTTGAATGATGTAGAGAGATATTATTAAATAAAGTCAAATAATTACATAATATATTATGTCAAATTCTCTTCATTTTGATGTAATTACTCCATATAAATGAAATCTGGATGCACAATATGAAACATGTCCCATGGAATCAAATTTGAGACCAATAAAATTTATAGATTTTAAAACACTTGAATTGATGCCTATATGAATAAAAAATAAAATTTAACTTTAATTACCAGTATTAAAGATTAAATCAATGATGTAATATTTTTCAGAGGTATCGTACACACCATATAATGGAAATAGGTTCCTAATTCAAAACATGTCTCAAAAAAGTTGTTTGAGATGAGAAACCCTTACCTTCAATTACTACTTAGTCAGACACATTCCAAACCCAAATAAAAAGAATTAATATTTATTATTGATTTTTATTATATATTTATTATATATAACTATTTATGAATATAATATTTTCATAACAACGTTTTCAAATTTACCCATAATTCATTGTCAAAATCAATTATTTAAGTGCTAACAATTGTGTTTCTCAAGAATATATTGATTCAGTGTTTCTAGTCCAGGAACTTTGGTCATATTTTCATAACTTATATAATTCTAATAATTTCATATATATCATATATATACAGTAAATATACTTTTATAACCATCCATGTGAAGTGGTTATGAAAAAATTAAAAATGTATTTCACGTAGGTGGTAGTCTGCTCGTCCGCATGTATGGAATTTTCATTTTGTAATAGATTAAATGAAAGTAGTATATATAATTATTTATCTTTATATGTTTATAATTATGTCATAAGTATCATATTTAATCATTATTTACATAAATATAACCATCCATTTTATTAAGTGATGAAAAACTAATTTCATCACTTCAATGAAGTTGTAGTCCATAGAAACACATGAGCGACATTTCAGATTTCTAATCATTGTGAGTTAAGGAAAATAGATAATAATTTGTACTCCAAGAATAAGAAATGTATCTATATGTCTTATATATTAAATAAATCAATTTTTATATCCATCCAAGATATTTGGTAATGAGAAATGAAATGTATCGCATCATGAAGGTGGTAATTAACACATATGAATGAGTGACATTTTTATTTTACATTAGATTGAAAGGAGATATAAAATATTTAAACCATTACACTATTAAGAATTAGTTAAGTAAATATAATAATTTATTTTTTCTATTGTTATTAAAAAACATTTTGAGGAGTATTAGGAAGAATTAATCTTGGAAAATATTAGTAATAACATATAACTCTTCCTTGGATAATCAATTTTAAAAAAATAACATAAGTCTTTATGGATGGAAATTTTGGAAATAATAAAATGGTTAATATGTAAATGTGTTAGAAAGTTATTTTGGTTGATATTATTCAATATAGGTTTCTAATGGTTTTTGAATAAGTGAGGGAAGGTGGTTTTATTTCAAAATTAAGAGAGGTTTTACTTCTACTTATACAGTAAACATTAAAATAATATAAATTCATTTTCATGGAAATGAAAGAAAATTGGAAATAATTAAAATAGAATATAATTTAATATTAATAGTAACTCAACTAATCAAATTTAGACTTTTTTTAGTGATATTATTAGTTGTATCTTTTATTTTAGCACTCTCTTTGACAATTTTGTCCCTTATTACAGTGGAATAAAATTTATACCCTAGTAACAATTCATTATGAATAAAAATTAAATGGAAATTATTTCTATAATATCAGTACTAAAATTACAAAAATATAATCGTTTTTACATTATTCAATTCATAAATGGAGTAGAAATAATTTTAATATAATTAGAAAAAATATAAGTATTTTATTAGAAAATTACGTTTATACACTGATCTTTTAAAAAATTGATTATATTAAGATAAATTGGTTTTAAAATATAAAAAATAATATATATGTGACTCTAAATCTAATTCAAAACTTAATGTACCTTCATAACAACTTAATAAATGTAAAGGATCAAAAATAGTAAATGTATTAGATTAAAACATTAATTTGGTGTCAAAAGTAAATAAATTTCTTTCTAAATTAAACATACTATCTTCAAATGAATTTTTTCTTCAATATATGTTTTTATGTCAAATTTTTTCAAAAAAATTTACTTCATTTTTATATCTTGATTATGTCATAATATTTACAGTATTTTTTAAATCATTATTTTTAACTGTTCGTCTGAACATAGGCTTTATTAGAAATGTACTAAATATTCACCACATTATAACATTCAAATGTAAAATTCAAAAATGAATTTCATTTTAAAAAAACTAAAAATTTAAAATTTGGGAATTTAGTTTTAAATGAAAATATAAAATATAAATAATTTTTTTCTAGAAATAATATCTTTTTAACATTAAATCTTCTTAGTATTACTTCATATCCATTGAAATTAATCGAATTTCAATTTATTAGTTCATAAATTTTTTTCCAAAACAGATCAATTTTTATAAAAAAAATAAATCTAAAAAAATTCTTTAAAAGATCCCCATTTAAAAATTGTATGAATTTAATTATATCACATTTATAAATTATTTTATAATCAAAAAATTTCCCTAGTAAAAGAAATAAAATACAATAAAAAAATCAAAATTTATTATAATATTTATTCTTAATAATATATTATTGTAATATTTCATGAATCGTTTTAGTTCAGTTCTTTGTGTAACGTATACTATCAAACATAGTATTATTTCATAGACAATTACTTATTGAACGAAGTCAATCAACACAAAACATAATTTACTCTCCTTGATAACAAATATAAAAATAGATTCTACTATATACAATATCAATGTTCACTATTACAAAATAAACCATCCTTAATATTCAATATACATATTTATATGAATTAAAATCCGATGAATTTCAATGTTTCCCAAATTAATAAATCAGTTTTCTTTCTTCTAAATTTCCAAAATATTTTATATTTAATATATGCTATTTATACTATTTAATGTAATGTGTATATGGTGAAATAAATTATTGAAATAATATATAATAAATCCATGGTATTAAATAATATGAATACAAATAGAGACTATAAATTCATAAACAATTAAGGCTTTTTGTTAAAGTCATTTCTTTTGGAAGATAAAAAAATGAAAGACAAACATTAATATAAACTTTCATATAACATCTTTATCATAGTTACAAAATTAGAATTAGATGTAGCATCCAAATAAAATTTCTAGAGGATGCCAATAATAAAATTTAGGCACTATTTCTGAAAGGATTTACAATAATGGATTATTAAAAATAAACTATACTTATATATGAATATGTGGAGTGGGGGATAAAAATATTTACAAGGAGAATAAAATTCCTTATAAAAACATTTAATTAAATAATATCCAATTATTTTGGAAAATTCAAAAAATAATAGGAGTATAGAATAATTTTTAAAAACTATAATAAGATTAAATGGAAATTAAATATTGATCTATGATCATGAAGTATGGAATGTCTGTCCATGTGGAAAACATTTAAAAAGATATAATATTCACACTTGTGTGAACAAAGCCGAAAATAAATATTCTAGAAAACATTCAATGCATTCCTTTAATATACTTAAATATTAAGTCAAACGTAATATAAATTAACATTAATAAGTCATTAAATTTTATAAAACAACTTTCTTAAAACAAAATAATGAATACAGAAATGGAAGAGAATGGTTCTTGACCTAAGAGGAGAAATAAGGTTGATTTTTTTATAAACATTATCTCAAATTATTTTAGTACCAAAAAGTGGGAAATGGATAAAATAATTGAATAACAAGTAAATTAATAGAAGAAAAGAAAATATAAGGTGGTTATTAGGGAAATAGTATATAATTACACCAATACAAATTTAAACATAAAAATCCATGAATAAAAAAGATGTTGTAAAATAAAACCTTATAACATTGGTAACCTTTGGACTATAATATAAATAAGGATATTACATTAGATGTATATTATAAATCTCATGAATTTTCAGTAAATGTTTAATAAAAAACATTCATGGGAATTATATAAATCAAAAAACATAAAATATGTGATGAATATGGCATATGTCTCAAAAAATTTAATGTGATATGAGATTCTATTATATTAACTCTCAAAAACAAAGAAATAAATTTATCCATATGTATAATATAAATAAATATCATAATAAATTATTTCATAACCCTATTCATGAATTTTACCATTTATATTCTCATATTATATGCATTTACTTTGCATGTATTTGTTTGTTAATGTTTGTTTTCATTATCTGATACTCGTCATTTCGATTGTATTTTTTTTCATTTTTTTAATTGTGATGTTATTACCTATTAATTAATATAATTTTTATCATTCTGAAATTATTTATGGTATTGGAATATATGTTCCATCAGGATAAATAAAGTCAAACCAACTATTTATGCAATACATTATTTCATCTTGTGCATATAATTTTTTAACATGTATATGAATTATGTTGAGGACGGTTAGAGGTATAAAGGAATGGAATAAAAAATGGTAGAGTTTTTTGATTGTGCCATTGATTCAAAATCCATACAAGCTCCACCAAATATTTGGTGGAGTCTCGATTCCACTAGCTAGCCAGCAGGAAGCCACCCACCACTAGTGAGCTTCATTGGATGATGTGTTTCTTGATAGAATCCATAGATCTACCAATGGAACCATTAGGGGCCGAGTAAGGCCCATGGGTTATGTCACATTTTTAATATACTTAAATAGTACCACCTTTTCATATTCTCTCAGGCCTCCCTCAACCAATAACACCCTAGTATATCTCTTTCCCTTCGGCCTTCTCTTTTTGATGATGAAACATCAGTTTGATTCCATGATTTCAAATCCATTTATTTTTATATTAATCTAGATAAATTCCATATTTTTTCACTTGTCTATAAAAAATTAAATTCTTTATGTTTTACTAAAATATATGGTTTTTTCATATTGTCTGGAATGGGAGTTGATGATCATTGTTAGAATTGGTACCTAAATATAATGAATTAGAATCTACATACTATTTGTACATATAATGTTGTCATCAATGTAACATATCGGGTTTGTACGATCTTGTCCATAATTTTGGGTTTGTAATACCATCTACCTTGATTCTATAATTCAAATCCTGGTGGATATAGAATGGATCTAGGTTTTTTATTGGTGAAATTATTATAAACAATGAACCTTGTTATCAAAACATCCTAATATCTTAATAGGTGGTCCTTATAATAGAATATATTTATATATTTTCATGGTATTATTGTTTAAAATTATTCTATATTACTATGATACCGAAGTTTGATGCTTAATCACATGAGGTGTGTGTATTCCGATGAGAAATGTTCTTAATATTTGATCTTATGTATATTTGTGTTGCTTATGTATTTTTTCAAACATGATATGATGTTAGATTTTCCATTTTTATCTTTATTGCATGTGTTATTCCTCTAACTTCTATAGTTTGGCATACTGGTTAATCCAAATTGTTTATCAATAAAGGGGGATGTGTCAACTGCTGGTGATCATGTGCTTATGATACACCTTACAAAAGGTATGTCTGATGCATGTTTTTTCACTATCCCTTTAATGGGGATGTGTTTGAAATGTTTTTACATTATCCTTTTTAGACGGATGTGTCAGACGGTAGGTTGTTTCCCATTAGGCATGGAGTTGAAGAAAATATACAATGTATTTAAGGAAGAGAAATATATGTTATTATTTTGTGATATAGATATATTTTTTTATGAACATTGGTTAATTTAATGTAATGAACCAATATTTCTTAGACACTTATGTTAAGGACTCATTGGTGGAGTCCTACTATGTTTCGTACTCACACCCTACTTGGGAATCTCAGTGCACATGTAGATTTTATAATAAGGGAACTATAAAATGGAATGGGGCCCATGATGATTCATTAGGAAAGATTAATAGGATGGTGGTATCATTTATTAATAGAATTCAGTATCAGATTTATGATTCTAATTTTTCGTAGACACATTATCTCATATATAGATCCACCACCCGGGTGGATCTGTTCTTTATTTTGGGTTGTGTGATAGACATGCCAACATTTTATTTCATGGCTTGATACTTTATGTGTATGTTTTTATAGTGATCATTTACTTACTTATTCTATAATTATTTATTTTACTATTTTCACTTACATTTTATACTCTGATGATTATTTGATATAGAGGGAATATTCTCTCCTTGATGTCCCACTTTCCCTCACTGCAAATGGAAATCATTTTTCATATAAAGAGGCACATGTAAGGTACTGGGGAATTCTAGCTTGTACCATGTGGTTGGGGTCGGGGTATTACACCATGGTATCTGATATTCAGTTGAATAACTTGTTTCCTTTCCTCTCTATGATTTGGGATATGGTAGATATGAGTTAGATTTGTTGGGACTCAGTCATGGGAATTGTGTCAGTGCCTAAACAACACTGTATAGTGGAACCTCATGTTACCATGAAGGAGGAATTTTATTTTTCTATTGTTCATTATTACATTTTATTCAATTCAACTTCAGTGATGTTTATCATATTGGTATATTATGTAGTGGTATTTAGTTTTCATGCATTCATCATTTCATAGAAGATATTAATCACATGACATACACTTAATTCTCACAATATATAGAGCTCAAATAATTAAAATGCATGCTAAAATTTATGATATGAGATTTTAGTGAATTATTTCTTGCATTCTTAATTTATCATGAGTACTTTATGATTCAGTGTATGCATAAAGTTGTCACTAATATGTAGGAATCTAAATATTGGTTTCACCCATGGGTGTTGTTTAGGTGGTAATGCCTTGTTTTGTTGGTACCCTCTTTGGTTTAACTATGTTGTACACCCATTTGTGTGTGCCTACAATTTTTTATTGGTATTCATAATTAGTTGTTTAATTTATCCATGTTTTATCCAGAATTTTAGGTAATTTTACCTCATATACTTATTATATATTTAATAAGGATAACTAATAGATGTGATTAAAAGGTCGAGGAATTCCCAATTGCACCATAGTTTATGCAGAAAGATAAGAATGATCAAGCTCATGTGGTTACTACAGTAGGTCCAGAGGTAGAACTGATTTAGTATAAAATATTTTAAATAGTACATGTTTAGGGTGGAGGAACCCACAAGGATGAGATGATGATGGTTAAATATTCTCTTGACTTCTTGCTAGAATATCCCCCATCCTTCATAGTAACTAGAGTCCCCATGATATATATAGGAAAGGATACAAGTCATTGAGAGGATCTTCAACATAGTGGAGACCAATAATATAAAAAGGTAAATATTGCAACCTTTATGATTTAGGGTGATGATAGATGGTTTTTGGATGTTATAATTTGGGTTAGTAGATATGAAGGTTTGATATGTAAAACCTTTAATTCCATATTCAGTGGGGAGTTCTTCATTGATGCACTGAAGTTGGCATGTTCACAACCATTTCTAGAGAATCACCACGGGATGATGGTCGTATCTACCAATTCAACATGATTAACATATTTGATCATCTTTTCCCATATTCTAGCAAGTAATGAGGTGAAAAAAATATAAAACAATATTAGACTAGTCTTCATCAAGAGTTTAAAATCTAGGTTATGAGATTTGATCAGATGAACTATGCTTCAATTAATTATATGGATCTGACGATATAGAAGGGTATCGAGAAAGATATAGATGTTGGTATTATTTTTTCTACCAGTGGTATACCATGTTCTATCATCAGTATTGTTCTTGTCTCATTCTCTAGGAACAATAAAACGAAGTTAGAGGATATAGTCAATGGTTAGAGAAAATAGTTAGTGTATAGCGTAAGTAATTATACTCACTCTGTAAGAGATTACTGGGTGTGGTGCTAAAACAATTGGAGGAAATGATACGATAAAAAATGTCATCATTTTACTATTAAAAAACTCCAATAGTGTATAAATACAAGTCCTTTGATGTTTATCTATACTCATTATTCACATATTCAAACAAAAAATAGGGTATTTTGTGGGTGGAGTACCTCAGTAGTAGTTTAAAACACACATGTATCAGGGAATATGATGAATTAAAAACATATCAGGAATCACAGAATGTTTTTAAGTAATGTTTATGTGGCTAATAAGGTTTCGACTTATGGTGAAGAAGGGACCTTAACAATATAAGGTATGGTCCTAATTTTTTTTACAAAAACCATTTCATTATTTCAAACATGCACATCCCATTTAGTCATATCTACTAAGTTGGTCTCCAGATTGAACTTGTAGGATAAGTTCTATTTTGAGCAATTATCTTTTGATACGCCATTAGGAAATACAGATTTTCATTATCAAATATATCCAAAATTCATGATGGAGACCGATGTCTTGATGCTTGTGTGGATATTGACAATTATATGGATTTCATGTTTTTATATGATCAGTAGAATGGGTTGGTTAACCACGAACCATTCACACATCAATTATTATCAGATATAACTAAAATTATCATATCTTAAAGGGGAGAATTTTGTATTGACTAGTGAATGTGACTTCAAGGTATTCAAGGTGGTACTAGTTCCTCAAAAAAGGGAATACATTTTTTTCATATGTGGTTACTATAAACATTGTAGTGTATCAAAATGTAACTCCCTGGAATATTTTTTTGGGTTTCCATCCAAAAGGGTATTTGTGTTTGATTTTGAGTTCACGCCCATCACAGAAACTATATCAATTATACTATATCACATATCTCTAGTTGTATTTAAATAAGTTAATGTAAAACACTAAGTGCTTGAAACTAAGGTATTAATCATACCAATAACTTTCCATTGGGTTGATATCATGATATTAATTAAGAAGGAAGATAATAGTCATCACCTTTGTGTGCATAAACATAAAGTAAAAACATATCATTATGAATAATTCGTACCCTTTTGGAAGGATTGATGAATTATTCAATAAATTCAAGGGAGGCTGGTGGAATACGAATATTGATCTATGTTTTCGATACCATCTTCTTTAGTTCAAGAAGAAATTAATAATAAATATTTCATTCAGGAGAATATATGAATATTATGAGTATCTAGTTATGTCTTTTTGGTGTAACAAATAATCTGGGAGTGTTCATTGATTTCATGAATATGGTCATTCACAGATAACTTCACTCTTTCATCTTTGTATTCATTTAGGACATCATGGTATATTCTAAGATATTGAAATTATATGATTTAAACCATGAAGACATAATTATTATTCTTTGAGAACATAGGTTTTCAACAATGTTATCAATGTGTCACTTTTAAATATAAGAGGTATGTTTTCAGGGGATTGTGGTTTCTCATGTTATTTCATCTATTGATATAGAAAAGGTATAAGAAATTATATTCTAGGCGTGACTGGGTAACATTTTATTGATGACACTAGGGTGTGTAATGGATGTCTAAGGGCTCAGTATTTAAAAAACATTCATCACCAGAACAATGAAACTTAATCGTTTTTGGTGACTTGGGTCCTACTAGGGCCTGAGGATTTCATGGTAATTATCATAGAATAAGAAAAAACAAATAATGGATAAATAATTTGTAACATTGATTCATTTTCATGAAGCTTGTCTCCAGTGATCATTTGAAGATGGAATTGATGTTGAACCCCTTCAGATCGTCCAAGTAAGCTTCTATAACTATTACATATTTTAATTTTTCTATGTACAGTTGATTGAGTAGGTCTCTAATGATTTATTCAACATTGTGATGATCACCTCGATCCCATGCCTTCAATCCCTGATTTTTTTCTTGGATCGATCTCCATGATATATCATTTCTCCCTCTAGGATGTGGGAAGATAGATGAGCTCTCAATCCATTGGAATGGATTTTAAATTGAATAAAAATGTTCCCCTGCTTATATAGTGGGTGTGAAAAATACCTGGTTAGGGTTCACTGAAACCGTATATTTAACTGCCACTAAATAAGTAATAAACAAATAGTTATGAAGAAATAACTGCATCACAAGTATTATTTATATTTTATCACTTTCTCTTAATATATATAAAATATATTATCTAATTATACTAATTCCTTAACTCGACTCATAATTCCCAAAAATATTAAATGAACCTTGAATATTAGAATAATATTTATTCAGATAATATTATTTCACTTATTCACTTTGTACCTTGTGAATAATTTTAGTAATTAAATTAATCCTAATTATTATATACTATAATAATAATGAATTTATTTATTCATCAGTGATTGAAAATACTTAGAAAACTATGGGACATCGTGGTGGGTCCCACCATGTAATATATATGTATTCATCAGAACAAGGTTGAATCTTAAATGCACTATTGTGTCTGACCCTCTATGCCATTATCTTGGTTATTGTGACAAGTATTTTCTACCCAAGAGTAGAGTATAGTAACCCATCAAGGCCACAAAAGAGGTAATGAATAGTCATAGCAATGATAAAACTTCCTATGAACACATACTTTTCAATACAATTTATTTGACTCCTGATATCTTATAAGGCAAGATGCATAATATGTGTCATCTCCTAATCATGTGTTATTGTTTATTAATCTATCTATATAGACATTACATAGATTATTATGGTTATAGATTTATGAGGTACTACCCTCCGAATCAATTAAACAGTAGACATCACTTCCTTGACATGGAAGTGATAAATTCTATATTGACCATTCAATAAATGCCATACCACCAAAGATGCACCCAATACAAGAATCCTCGTTGTGAAATCATTATCATGGAGTTTTCAATAAATAAAATTAAAAAAACAAAGAGAACACATTGAAAATGATAAAAATTCAGGTGACCAATACACATGTTCTTATATTGGAATGGCCAATGACACCTGAAACATGTCGTGTTCCTATTGGAAGGTTTTCCCTCATGGTCTTACCTACTAGATATCACCAAGTGAAAACATCATGTGAAAAAGTATCAATAATTATGATCCCACATCACCTAATATTACCCCATTAACAATTTAATATAGTTATTATGTATCTTGACTATATGAAATATCCATAAATTAATATCATGGTATCTCTAGGTTCTATTTATAGCATGAGAACTACTATAACCATTTCATATGACTTATAATATATAGATGTTACCATAAATATGATGGAGGTATAAATATCAATAATAATCTGGTAATATAAAAACATGTATATTCAATACGTATATATGTAATGGTAGTCAGTGTACATACATAATTTGGGTCAAGGGAACCCACTTTCAACACTCTCACTTTCACTAGAACAAACTACAAGCAATTTTCAATTTGTTATCTATCAAATTAGAACAATGAATCCTCTATGATGTAGAAATATTTAGGAGGTCTAACACATTATCCTCTATCTATAGTATTTCAAATGTGACTTCACCACTCTGAGTAAAATCCCTCAAGAGATGAAACATCTAAAGTATAGGATTTATCCTTTGGTGTGACCTTGGCTCCAAGAAAATTACCATTAGTACAATATTATCAAAATAAACTGGAGTTGGTTCAAATCTTTTATACACAACATCAATGTATGAAAAATGATTTATATTGATGTTGTTTCTTTAGATACATAATATATTATGATATACTCAAATTATGGTGTTTAACTAGAAACCACATATTTCTTTGAGCTTCCCCATCTTACTACACCACCATTCTGAAAAAATACATAGTTGGACTAAGATTTCATCTCATACAAATTTTAATAGAAACTAACATTAGTGTACCCACACACTACTAGTTCATCATCTCCTCTATATACTAAGAACATATCCTTTGTATGCCCCAATTAATTCTGGATAGTTTATATAGTTACCAAATACTGATCTTCTAGATTAGCTTGATATCTTCCCAGTAAAATTGAAGTAAAGGAAACATAAAACATAGTACATATCATGGTATAAAATATAAATACCACAACCGAGGAATACGGGATTATAATCATTCATTCAATCTACTCTTATTGTTTTGAACATATTTTATTGGAGATAATAATACCTTGTGACATCAACAAAAAAACCACTTTTGAATTTTTCAATACTGTACATTTTATGTACCTTTTCCATATGTTTACTTTGACTTTTCCCAAGCATCCAATGAGATCTATGTTGAGAAATCTTGATCCATATAATTTATACTGGATCTCTTAGTAATTTCATTGGGAATCATTCTTTTAACCATTTCTTAACAGACTATAATATGTGCACTTTTATTCCCATAAATAAAATATCACCAACATATAATAGTAGAGAAATGATTGAATCCCCTATTAACCGTATTATAGACAAATGGATCTCTTTTTTATTGATGAAACCAAATTCAGTGTGTGTTTCATTAAATGAACAATCCATGATCTCAATACCTGCTTCAACCCAAAAATATATCTCTAGAGATTGCACACTTTTTTGGCACTCTTTGACTAAACAAACCCTTCAGTTTGAGACATATAAGATTTTTTTCTTATATTCATTTTCAAAATATCATAAACATTGAATTCTTCTGTTGCATGGAATATTCTAATATATATTTGTATTTATACAATTTGATAAGGTATCTTCATAGTTTATACCTTGTCATTAGCTGAAATCCATTACTATAAATCATTACATATAGGTATTGACCTTACCATCCATGTCATGATTTTTTCTGAATACCAATTTTCAACCAATGGGTTTTACTTAAGTTAAAGGGTCTACCAAATTCTAAAAATGATATCGATACAAGGATTTTATCTTAGAATGAATGGAATCTTTTTCTATTATCAGTATCTTTTACTTATTTTTCTTCCTTTTTAAGTTAGAGGTTCTTCATTCTCTAATATTAATAATTCACATGGACTATTGAAAAGTGAAAAATAATGAACTAGTTATTTAAAATCTCATGTTTTCCTACACAGTACTCTAGTCATAGGAAAATCATTTTCTCACATTGTCTCTTGTAGATATTCTTCATGTACCAACTTTGGAGAATATGTAGCATCTACATCATATAAATCATTCACGTAGATAAACTTTAATCAATTGTCTCTTGTATTCCAATAATAAATTTTATATATGAATTTTTATATAGGTAATATCCTTATGTTTCTTGTAGATAACCTATAAAGATTCACATTGTGTTTGTAGATGCTAATTTGTCATTGGGTAAATCTAGGAAAAACATTTCATCTCCATACACATAAGCGTAAATGATTAGGTTCATTTCCACACCAAAACTCATATAAAATCAAACATTTTACTTACGATGGTACTTGGTTAAGAGTACACATTATTGACAAAATTTTGTATCCCCAAAAGGTTTATAGAAGAGTTCCCTAACTCATCATTGATCTAACCATTTCAAGTAGGGTGTGATTCATATTTTTACTAACACTAATACACTATGGATTATAAGGATGAGTGGGTAAATATACTATCCAAAAATAAATTTATCAATGAAATCCTTTTTAAGATACTCCCCACCTAGTGTTAGTTTAGTTCTTTAATCTTCTTAACAAGATGATTTTCTACCTCGCCCAGAATTTCCTTCAACATCTAAAAGGAATATAACGTATACAAAATTAAGTAGATATATCTATAACTACCATAGTCTTTGATAAATGTAATGAATTATAAAACCACACCCTTTGGTTCTATTGGAAATAGACAACAAATGTTAATATGAACCAATTCAATTAATTCATTGGACCGTACTCCCATCCAAGAAAATGGATGTTTTGTCATTTTTATTCTTAATGAAGTATGACATATATCCAAGAGTTTTAACATAGTTTAATATAAATACCCTACTTTATGTACATTATTGAATCTCTTCTCATTTACATGACCACGCTTGATGTGGCATGGGTGGGTGTTTTATAAGTCATGTTTTCTTTTTTTGTCCTGGATTATCATGATTATTTTTTGTGTTTCAGTATATATATTCCATTGTTAATTTGATCAATACCACAACGCATGTCATCCTTATAAATGTGAAAAAAATTATTTTTATACAAGACATAAAATTCAATATTTTCCATTTTGACACCGAGACTATGTTTCTAGTTATAAATGTTGCGTAATAACCATTATTCAATATAATTACCAAACCAAAAGTCATAATTAGGTGATAATATATCACTACTAATGATGATAGACATACTCCATTTTTAGCTCTTAAATCCACTTCTCCCTCTGAAATATTCTGGAATCCACTTGGTTCATGTACGTAAATCAAAATGTGTGAGCCACACTATGTATCCAGTACCCAAATTTTTAGATAACGATATATCAAATTCAATGAAAAAAGTTACATAAGGAGAAGAATCACCATTCATATTTTTCAGAGCTCTATAATTCTTATTCCTATGGAATTTATTTACACATATATTGATGAAACCATCATGATCATTTCCCTCCATTTTTATTATCATCGATTCTGTATGGATAATGCATTGGTTTCTCAGGATAGGACATAGCCTTAGACCTATTATAAATTTTTTCCTCCTCTATTTCACTATATTCACTGCAGAATTTATATTCATTATTTATTTATTTTCATAGAGAAATAAATATTAATGATCTAGGGGTGAATTTTTCATGTTATTTATATTGTAGTTAATAATGAAATTGAAGAATCTCTTTGGTAAAGATAGATGAATGAGATCTATAACTATTTCTTGGATTAGATTGAACCCAAGGGATTCATGTCACTCAATGTACCCAATCATCTTGAGTGCATGAGGTCCTACTTGATTCCCTTCTGCTAGAATAGATTTATAATGTTCACTTGATATCTCCTACCATTCTTTACTTTCTCTCTCTTGGTATAACTAATGGATATGAGTTATCATCTTGTAGGCCACTTTTACCTCATGAATTTTCTTCAATTGACTATAAATTGATGAAAACATGATACCATATTCATATAGTGCATCATCTACAAGTTTTTTTACTTTTCACCATCCACATTGTTTTCTCCCATTGGAGGCTCAATAGGAATTGAGGACTCTGGCACATAATGATTCCTCTCATAGAGTAGTGATATACGCTTGTGTCGGTTTCACTCCAAGAAGTTATAGCTGATCGTGATATTTTATTTATCCTATATCAATCATAGTTATAAAGTACTAGTGGTGTGGGTGCTTTTGATTTTAATCTAAAACAAATAAAATATAGTTGTATTACTTTGTCTTCATTACCATTAAGACATAATAGACTAATTAATTAAATCATCAAATGTCTACATATATTTTATCAATCCTCAATAACCCTCACTTCACGATATTGAGTACTCTGTCTCTTGATCATTATTGTATAAACGATCCTTGAAATATCTCTTCATAGTCTACAAGATTTGGTTACACCACTAATTATATTGTTCTGAAGTAGGGACTAGACTGGCCAACCGCATTGACTGGTGGTTACCTGATCTATTGAGTGAAGTCCCATCTTATTACATTCATAAAATTGATTCAATCAATGAATTTACTATACAGTGGTAGCAGCTTTGGCCATTTATGTAGTACCTACATTAGTTATTTCGACTCATTACTCTCATAAGAACCCCCTTGTAGTAGGAGGCCCCCTCAATATTCGATGATGAGCATAACATAATCCCGGTTTTGTTAAATTTGAAAAACATAAGATATTACAACTTAATATTAATATGAGGGGTTTTTATTTGATGAATGTAATAATTTTATATTAATTATATTCATACCATGATTCATTGATCACTGATTAACATCTATAAATAGAATACATTCCTCATTTATTTATCATTTTTCATTTTTATTATTACATGTGTTCTCGTAATAATAATGAACATGTAGAAAATAATAAACAATGCATAAACAAAATAAATTATCCATATTGTATTGAGTAGTTATTATTGGTTGATCTATTTAAATATAATGGATAAACCATCTACTAGGGGTATCATACAGGATGAGATTTCTAACACGAATCATAGCTGGCCCCTAATCTAGTGTTTTCATTTCTCATATATTGTACTAACGCGTATTGGTGGGGTCTGCACCATTGAGTTCCATTTTCAAAAGTAAAACAATACTCACACACAAGAAAGGGGTTCATGGTAAGCACAATATAGATACTGATATAAATAGGTGTTAATTACCTTAAACATATTTAATTAAAAGGATGATGTGTATATCAACATATAATTAACAAATTATTACAAGCATAACCTGTAGGAAAATAATAATTAATTAAAATTATCCAATCAAACATATGCCCAGTCACTGCTTAAGGCTAATCACTATATCAAATAAACACATAATAAAATTAAAATTAAATAAATTTAATGTTTTAGGTAATTTATATATATAAAACAACTTATATTAATTCATATAATTTATTCTCATTTGATCCTTGTGGTTAATTTAATTTTATACAAAAATTAAACTATTCATTTCAAATAATGAAATTATTATTATTTTTAATCAAAAAATGGGTAACATGATTTTTTTTGGTATTTAATATTTTTTCAGGTCTAAAAACTCTACTTAAGACCAATACAGTTTGCGTCGAACCCAATCAAGCCAGTTTCGTGGCTCACAGACCCCATATATTGTTGTTTTAGGCATCACCAGCATATCTGAACATGTTCTAGGATGGGAGACACACCCAGGCTTCTACCATGTTAGAACAACCTATTGAGATTGATGTGATGGGTGATATGGCCCGATCTATGGGTAAAATGGATAATGTTCCTGTAACACCCCACCCTTTCCACATTGGATTGAGGAGGAGGTGAGGTCTAATTGGCCTTAAGTGACATTCCCATCACGTCAAAGGGTGGAAATAAATGATGAGTGCTTCAAGATCAAATTGGGGAACAATTTTCCCATAAGACATAACCAACCATAATATCCATTAACTACCACTATACGATGCATGTAAAAAAACATTCCAACATGAATTCCAAAATGACATCCATGTTGTTCCACAATACAACCAAAAACCAACACAACCACTACCATTTCAGAGTACTATCTGGAAGACTCAACAAAAGACCTAAAATAAGCCAAGACATAGTCCATGGCTCTACACCAAGCTTCATGCTCTAAGCTACACCCAGAAACCATGATGCACCACTAAAGGAGGGTGATGTCTTAACATTTCCCACGTCATGATAACCAACATCTGAAAAGACACCAACATGCCAAAGAAGTGGGTGACTACTAAAACATAGTAGGATTTCCATAAATCACTTCCTTACAGACGCCACTAGGATGAAACCATTATCACATTTATATAAAAAATTTATCTAAAATAATCACATGTGCAACCATTTACCTAAGCCAAACACACCCTTACCAAGCAATCATACCCAAACCAACAACCCAAGGGGAAAGCCAACCAAACAAGCCAAAAGCCATTCCATCATTTACACACTAGCACAACAATTTCCATCTTGAAAAACAATGCACAACAAGACAACCAAAATGGTAGAGCTTCCGTCTAACCCGTTCACTCTTTCACACCAACAATCAAAATGGTGGAGCTTCCACCCAACCCATTCACCCATTCACAACTAGTGGCACTTCTCATCTACCTATCCTTTGATGGTGGCCCTTTCATTTAATATCCATCCCCTTTTATGGTGGTATGTCTCGCCACCTCCACACAACATTCCAATCAATCACAACAAAGAAT
The DNA here is from genome assembly GCA_963277665.1 of Viscum album. Taxonomy (NCBI): domain Eukaryota; kingdom Viridiplantae; phylum Streptophyta; class Magnoliopsida; order Santalales; family Viscaceae; genus Viscum; species Viscum album. The sequence continues at coordinate 50,682,133 of OY728138.1, read as the reverse complement.
ATTACCCACCAATGTCACACCAACATGCAGTCAACCAATTCCATCGCATATCAATCCACTTCAATAAATCACCCATTTATTGAAAATCATTTTCCATGACAAACTACATTTCATTGAAACAACCCCATTATTGAAATCCTATTTCACTAAATCAATTTCACAAATCAACTATAGCATCCCATTTTAAAATCTACATTTTAACATCCAAAAAAAATCATTCTACCATAAAACACCCTTTTTCCCAAAATTCCCAAAATGGATTTCCAAAAAAAATTGCACATAAAAAAACATAGTTAATTTCAAGCCCACCAAATTAATTGTAACTAAAAACCACTAGTAGTAACCATGTGGAGTCAGGAGAGAATCCATCTACCTTTAGGGTTCCTAAGAAATTGACCCACAAGCAATCACACCTCAAATCAGGCGAACGCACCACCAAAACCTCTCTAGATCCCTTTACATAGCTTTCAAAAGACTTAAAATCAACATGCAAGGCAACAAAAACCCTATATCTATACACAACAAGTGAAGATCTAGAAAACATAGAAAGATGGAGATGTGGATCTAGAGGAAACCACATGAAAACTAAGAAAAGAGACTTACCTGAGAGAAACACCCTTCTAATCACCTTGAAACCTCTTACATTTGCTTCTAAAACGTGTGGGAGATCACCCTCAACCCCTGAGAACCGGAAATCCCAAGTGAGGCTTGAGTGGGAGAATGTTTTGAGAGGAATGAGGCAAGCTCGAGTGAACCAGGGTATTAAAACCCTATTTTTATGTGGCCACACGGTTAGTTCGCACGGTTTGGAAAATCGTGCGCTAACTGTGCGCACACTACTACCTCAAGAGAAAGGGTCCACATGGTTTCCTCAAACGGTTTGTCAAAACATGCATAGGCTATGCGAAGCCTACTGTCTCTCCCTACACAGTTTTCTGGAGAACCTGCACGGTTTCCCCTAGTCGTCCTAAATATGTGCTCCCTAATAAAAGCCTCTAAACTCATTCAAAACCTTTCCAAGCTCTCCAAACCTTATCATAACTCATACCATGCACATTAAACACATAAAAAATTCATAAACAAATGCAACATACCTCAAACTAGGGGTCATACATTCTTCCCACCTTTGGACATTTCATCCCCAGAAATTAGTGAACCCATCCTTTGCCGAAAGAGATCGGGCCATTTCTCGACCATCTCTTCCTCTCACTCCCATGTATCATCTTGAATCTGGTCATGCTACCTCAAAAGATGAACTAATCCAATGGTTTACCTTGAAATACTTTCTCTTGTCTATCCACAACCCGCACTGGCACGTGCACTAACAAAGCATCCAGTTCTAGTTCAACATTATCCCATCGAATCACATGGTCACGATCTGGCTGATACTTTTTCAACTGTGACACATGAAACACATTGTGAAATACACTAAAACTTGGTGGCACAGCCAAACGATAATCCACCTCACTAACGTACTCAAGAATCTCAAAAGTTCCAGTATACCTCAGAGATAACTTTCCCTCCTTCCCAAACTGACGATGTCCTATCCTAGGAGAGATACTCAGGAAAACATGATCACTCACCCTCAATGACAACGACCATATAAGATGATCCACATGCGATTTATGATGACTCTTATACGTCTCTATTCTCTTCCTAATCAACATGATCTTCTTTATAGTCTCTTGGACTAGGCTTGGTCCAATCATTGAGGACTCACCCGTTTCCACCCAACACAGTGGAGAATGACAAGGCCGCCATACAACGCTTCAAACAGAGCTATATGTACGGATGCATGAAAACTATTATTGTACGAAAACTCAACCAACAACAGTTTATCCTCCCACGAGCCACAAAAATCAATCACAGAAGCCCGCAAAATATCCTCCAAAGTCTGTATCGTCCTCTCGAATTGACCATCCATCTGAGGGTGATATGTCATGCTCATAGTCAACTCTGTCACAAGGGTTTTCGGCAAGGATTTCCCGAAACGAGATGTAATCCTCATATATCTATTGGATACTATTGAAACTGGATCACCATGCATCTTTACCACTTCCAAGATATTGATTTTGGATAGATCCTCTACCATATGAGATTCAGGAATTGGAATTAAATGGGACGACTTCGTTAGCTGATACACTATCACCCAAATGGAATTGTGCTTTCTGACAGTTCTTGGGATACATGTGACAAAATCTATTTCTATCTACTCCCACTTCTAAATAGGGATTAGTAAAGACTGCAACATTCCTACTGGTCTCTGATGCTATTACTTGACCTTCTGACAAGTCAAGCATCTCGAAACAAACTCATCCACACCTCTTTTCGTAGCAGCCCACCAGAACCGCAATTTCAACACTTTATACATTTTCTGAATTCCAGGATGAATAGCCCACCTAGAATGATGATACGCCCTAAGAATATCTTCTAGAAAAGAAACTGGTAATAATTATCTGATTTTAAAAACACAAAACTGGATCTCCATTCAGTTGCCAACCCCCAATGGTCTCCCCACCATTGAGACTCGACCTCATGGTAACATACTCAGAATCAGATATCTATGCCTCTTTAAATAGGAAAACACATTCAGGAATCAACATGACCATAATGGAGACCTCTCTATCGCCCTATTATTCACATTCCAACCGCATGTCGGCTATAACCAACATCAACTGCCACTAGTCCAATGTTTTTTTCACCACCCCACCATATGATTTTCTACTTTATGCACCCACCACCAAATTTCCCTTAACCGGTGTGTACATCAAGTCAAAATCAAACATCTGGAGATATTCTATCCATATCCTTTTCCTCAAGTTCAAATACCTTTGTGAGAAAATGTGCTTCAAGATCTTATGATCTGTATATACCGTGAATTTCTCACCGAAGAGATAATTATTCCACACATTCAAAGAATGGACCACTACTACCAATTTTTTATCATGAGTTGGGTAGTTCTTCTCATGCGCCCTCAACTACTATGAGCCATACGCAACCACATTATTCCCTTTCAAGAGAATTCACCCCAACCCTGATCCCGATGCATCGAAATACACCACGTACCCTTCCCCATGTTCTGGAAAAACAAATATTAGTGCTGATGTAAGGCGATCATTTAGCTCTTAGAAATAATGTTGACACTATTCATTCTACTCGAATGGAACATTCATTCTTGTCAAATGTGTCATCGGTGAAGCCAACGGTGATAAATCATGAACCAAATGCCGATAATACCTAGGTAGACTGAGGAAACACCATACCTCAAACACATTCTTTGGTGGTTGGCATGAGATAACAACCTATATATTTTCTGGATCCACTGAAACACCTATTTCAAAAATCACATGGACAAGAAAACGAACTCCCTGTATCCCAAAGTCACCCATTGTCAATTTAGAATGCAACAGCTAATCCCTCAAGATCCCCATCACTGTGGAAAAGTGCTGCTCATGCTCCAAACTTTTCTTTGAATAGACCAGAATATCATCTATAAACACCACAACAAATGAATCCAGATATATTTGAAATATCTAATTCAAAAATTCCTTGAACACCGTTGGCACATTCGTTAGACCAAATGTCATAACCACATATTCCTAATGGCCATATCAACTTCTGAAGGCTGTTTTAGGAATATTGTACTTCCTCACCCATAATTGTTGATATCCCGACCTCATGTTGAACTTGGAGAACCACTGGTCTCCCCTCAACTGGTCGAACAAATCATCAATTCGTGGAAGTGGAAATATGTTCTTTATCATAACATGGTTAAGTCTACGATAATCAACATAGAGCATCAAAGTTCCATCAGCCTTTTTCACAAACAACACTGGCGCTGCCCATGGAGATGCGCTAGGCCAGATAACCCTTTGTTTTTTAATTCTTCCAACTGGAAATTCAATTCCATCAATTCAGTAGGTTCCATATTCTATGTTAGAGGTGAGATATGACTGGTCCCTATAATGAGATCAATCACAAACTCCACTTCTCTTACAGGAATTATCCCAGAAAATTTTTCAGGAAAAACATCCATGAACTGATCCACCACTACTAGAATAACACTATGATCAACACCATCTACTGATTCCAATGACAACACCTCCAATTGATACGATATCTTTCCCACTGCTAGTGCTAACAAACCCGTTTCACCATTCTTTTCATGCCTCTCTCCTCTAAAGATATGTCTAACTCCATCGTGTGTCGTAAAAGCCAATGTCTGTGCATTACAATTGACGTGGGCCTTAAACATCGCCAGCCAATCCATTCCCAGGATTACATCATACCCATCCATATCAAGAGCTATGAAATTCTAGGTTATCAAAACCTCACCCACAACAATACCACATGCTCTACAAAATAATTCTTGACACTCTCTTCTACCCATAGGAGTTTGAAGTTTCTATACCGAAGTAATAATTTCTTCCCTAAAACCCAGAAAATCAACTACACATGCAGCAATTGAGTTCTCACCCTAGAAATAAGTGTCCCTCTTCCACTTAACCCAGTGTTAGAGTTCCCACTATTCCCATTTGGTACCCCAATGCTTCCTCCACCTGGAGCTCCCAACATATCCCTCTCATCCACCGATGTTCAATTCAAAATTTCTATGTAATAATCTATACAAAACACCGCTATCTTGGATCAAAATTCATTCCTGAAACCATCTTCAAAGATACACACTTTCAATAACATGTTACCCGCTACAATGGGTGATAATCTCACTGTGTTCATAAACTTTGCAGTATACTGGTTCACAAACATGTGTTTTTTCTTTAGCTTGAAGAAATCAATTGTGTGATGAATTATAAATGTATGTGGGTAGAATTGTTTATTAATCAATTCCATAAATCCTTCCCACATCATACCCTGGCCTGTCTCCGCATGGACTACCAACTCCCACCATTGAAGAGAAATATCCTCTAGCTCATACGTTGATAGATTTACTTTCAACTCTTCCAGTGTTTCCATGAACTCAGAGATCTTGTTCATTATATTCAACCATTCTTCGACCCTCTCTAGCTCTGAATCACCCTTGAAGATGGGTGGATTTTTCTTTTGAAACATAATATCATGATCCACATGCCTTGGTTCGTCCCCTTTGTTTCCACATTTCACAGCTTGGAAAGCTTTCTCTATGCATTGCACTAACTGCTGGATCACCTAGGGCTCAGGTGCAACCACATTCACATCGGCCACATCTGGTTGGTCTCTACGATGCCTACTTGGTGCCATTTCTACAAACATAAAGCATAAAATTATGAGTCTCACTTCCGTAGACATCAAGAATTCTAATTTCAATTATAATTACACAACACTATCACATCGAGGCTTTCCACTTTTCCACATTTTCCATGTTTCATCATTTTGAAAACCGAACCATTTTTAAAATACCAAATTTATTCACATTTCAATTTCACACATTTTCAAAACCATTTCTAAATTCAGACCATAAATCATTATGCCCAATGAAATGTGAATCCTAGTGGGATGTCATTTCTACCATGCATTCCATGCTCATCTCATTTGCTAAACCCACGACAATGCGATATCCAATTCCTATAAGTTTCTCCAAAACACATATGTACCCAACTCCCTGTTAACTTGATGTTAAACAAAAAAGGGTTAGCTATGTCCTTTTATGCTATACATTGCATGTTTTGACATTCCTATGCCTTGATAGCTTCCTGACTCAAGGAATATACCACAACAAATGTCAACACCAAAACCAATGATCAACACCAATGATCGAACAACTGCTCTCACTTGAAAGCTAAGGACCGAACAAACTGATACCACTTGTAACACCTCACACCTACCTCATTGGCCTGAGGAGGTGGTGAGGGCTACATGTCCTAAAGAGATGTTCCAAAGACACCAATGGCTGACAATAAATGTCGAGGGATTCAAGATAAAATTGTGGAACAATTTTCCCTTAAGACAGAACCAACCAAACTATCCATTAACTACCACTATATGATGCATGTCAATAAAACATTCCAACATGAAATTCCAAAAACACAACCATGTTGTTCCAAAATACAACAAAAAACCAATACAACCAATACCATATCAGAGTACTATGTGGAAGACTCAACAAAAGACCCAAAATAAGCCAAGGCACACTCCCTAGCTCTACACCAAGCTCCATGCTCCAAGATCCACCCAGACATCATGATGCACCACTAAAGGAGGGTGATGTCTTACCATTTCCCACGTCATGATACACAACATCTGCAATGACATCAACGTGCCAATGTAAGGGGTGAGTACTAAAATTCAATAAGATTTCCCCAAATGACTTCCCTACACATGCCACTATGATAAAACCGTTAGCACATTTATATAAAACAATGTATATAAAATAATCATAGGTGCAACCATTTCCAAAAGCCAACACACCCTTACAAAGCCATCATACCCAAACCAAAAATCCAAGGGAACACCAACCAATCATTCAACAAGATATTCCATCATTTACATAGTAGCACAAAAATTTCCATCTTGAATAAAATGCACAAAAAAAACAACCAAAATGGTGGAGCTTCCATCCTACCCGTTAACCCTTATACACCTAGTGGAACATCTCATCCACTTATCCTTTGATGGTTGCCCTTCCATCGACTATCCATCCCATTTTTATAGTGGTACCTCACTCCACTTCCACACAAAATTCCAATCAATCACAACCAAGGATATAACCCACCAATGTCACACCAACATTAAACCATCCAATTACCTTGCATGTCAAACCACTACAATAAATCACCCATTTATTGAAAATAATTTTACATGACAAACCACAATTCAATAAAACAACCCCTTTATTGAAAACATTTTTCCCTCAATCATTTTCACAAATCAACCATAGAATTCCATTTTAAAATTTCCATTTTAAAATCCTCAACAAAATCATTTCACCGTAAAACCCCCTTTTCCCCAAATATCCCCAAATGGGTTTCCAACCAAATTTTCACATCAAAACACAATTAATTTCAAGCCCACCAAATTAATTGAAACAAAAAAACCACTAGCTCTAACCATGTGGATTTGAGAGAGAAGCCAACTACCTTTAGGGTTCCCGAGAAATCGACCCACAAGAAATCACACCTCAAATCTGGAGAATACACCACCAAAACCTATCTAGATCACTTTCCCTAGAATTTAATAGCCTTAAATTCAACATCCAAGGCAACCACAACCCTATATCTACACAAAAAAATTGTATATCTAGAAAACCAATAAAGATGGATATGTGGATCTAGAGGAAACCACAAAAAAACCAATAGGAGAGACTTACCCAGGAGAAACCACCTTTAAATAACCTTGAAAACTCTTCGATTTTCTTCCAAAACGTGTGGGAGATCACCCTAAAACCCTAAGAAGCTTAAATTCCGAGTGAGGCTTGAGTGGGAGAATGTTTGGAGAAGAATGAGGCAACCTCAAGTGAACCCAGGTTTTAAAACCCTATTTTTAAGTGGCCACACGGTTAGTCCGCACGGTTTGGAAAATTGTACGCACACTAATACCTTGAGAGCAAGGGTCGACACAGTTTCCATGAATGGTTGGGAAAACCGTGCATTGGCAGTGAAAAGCCTATTGTCTCCCCCTGCACAGATTCCTAGAGAATCTGTAAGGTTTCCCCTAGCCGTTCTCAAATTGTGCTCCCAAAGAAAAGCCTCCAAACCTATTCAAAACCATTCCAAACTCCCCAACCGCTTCCCAACTCATCCCATGAACTTTAAACACATAAAAAATTCATATACCAATGAAACATACCTCAAACTGGGGGTGTCACTGTTCCCACTATAGGTGTAGTGTCAGTCTAAGGGAGGTCAGACATGGGGGGTGCTAGCGATGGTGAGCATATCTCAACCACGATGGGGATATCGCGACAGTTTTCCCTTGGGTTAGTGAAGTTGGTGGTGATGAGTGAAGGTGAAAGCATTCAGATTGACCATGGTAGCTAACATAGGTGGATGGCATGGTCAAGATGATAATAATTACAGTTTTTGGTAATGATGATGGTGGCGTCTTTGGATAGTCCATGTGGTAGAGGAAGTTGCATGTGTCATATGTGGTTGTACAGGTAGTTGAGATAGCGAGACACAGAGGTGGTGTTGGTAGGTAAGGGACATAATGAAAATGGGAAACCATTTGGTAAATTAGCTTCATAATGAAGAAAAATTATATGATTTTTTATTAACTAATTTTTAGCATTATTGAACCACAAAAAAACCATTACGAAATTTTTAAAAAATATGTTAATTTGATTTTTATAATGTGTTTATTTATAGATATCCCACCATTCTCATTTTCATTAAATTAAATAAATTCAAATAACCAAAAACATTGTCCTAATTTTATTAATTTTTGAATTTCATCAAGCCTTTGGATATGTATCAACTCAGAGGTATTATGCCCCCAAATGGTATCTAGAAGAATCTATCATGAAAATGAGAAACGTTCAGAAATATCCACAAAAAGATAGAAATTATTAAATTAAATGAATATATAATGTATATGTGGCAATTTCAATACCCTAAAATGAACGAAAAATGAACCATATTAAAACTTTTATATGGTCATAACATGGACATCTGATATCAGATATATGCATGGTTTTTTATTGGGACTAAATTAAATCCCATTACATTATGTTATGGAAATTTAGATTTTCTTGGTTCAAAAAATAAATGAAACCCCTTTGATGTTGATTAATGGTGTCATGGAACATAACTGAAGCTAGTTGGATACTGATTTAAAAAAATTATCACCGAAGTGATGAAACATCATCATCTATAGTGTCAAAAACCCCAGTAAGGTCCATGGTTGTCACAAGTATTATCATCGCATAAATATTAATACATAATAGATACCTTATTCATAAAATTATCGTGTTCCACTACAAAGTTTCACTAATAATTGTTTCTTTATGGACCTAATATTTAATCCTGCTGGATCACCCACACTGGCTTCATGAATTCCTAGGTATGTTGATCATCTAAATCTAGGTGGTAGTGTGGAGCTCTGATGATTTCATTGAAGTCATGAAAAGCGCCTCGATCTCATTCGCTCGATCCGTCAAGGAATTCTTGGATCAATCATTTAAATAGATCCTTTCTCTCTCTAAGATATGTGTGTAGAGAATATCTTTCTATCAATTGGAATAAATATTATATCTAGTAGACCTCCAACCCATATTATATAGTGGGATTCCAAAATACCCAATGAGGGTTCCCCAACCCTATATATTTAACATAAAATAAATTTTCAATAAATAAATAGTTTCCAAAAACTAAATACATCATAAAAATTATTTATTCTTTATCACATAATAGTAATATATATTCAATATATTACTTTATAAAATCAATTAATTATCTATAATCACAGTTTCTATAAATTTTAAATAGACATTGAATATTAAAATTATATTCATTCGTATAATATTATGCATGTTGGCACCAAAAAATGCATCCCCAAAATTTTCGAAAAGCATCTATACATGATCCAAGATCGTATCCCATTTCACAAGCTTCGATTTGGTAGGGCTTAGGGCCCAAATGGAGTTATGGAATAGGAGTTATGGACATTTGATGCTGGGATGGAAAACTAGTCCGTGAAGCCCGTCCGTGAAGCCCCCTCCTCGATCGCGATGCACCACCGCGAAGCAAGGTGGTGGGATGCTCCGCGAACCTGTTTGACATTCATGACACATCGTGAAGACCCTCTACAAAGCAATGAGGAGGGAAGCTCCACAAACATGTTTGACATTGGTGATGCGACATGAAGACCCGACGTGAAGCAAGGAGGTGGGACGCTCCACGACCGCATTTGACGTTCGAGATCCGCCGCGGAGCAAGCTCCGCCTTTGCGCTGAGTGAGCTTTGCTTCGCGGTGCCCCTTGCCTATAAATACCCGTATCACCCCCTTCTCCAGACGGCCACTCCTCCCCTTGGATGGCCACTCTGCCCCTTGGGCGGCCAATCTCCTGGTTTGCGGAGCTCCGCTTTCCTTTGCGAAGCAGCTCTGCGAGGTCATTCTCTGCGAGCAGCTTCCTTCGTGTCGCTGCTCCGCGAGCCCCTTCTCTGCGAGAAGCTTCTTTCGTGTCACTACTCCACGAGTCCATACTCCCTGAGACCATGCTCTTCAAGTCCATGCTCCCCTACACCATGCTCCGCGAGGCCATGCTCCGTGAGACCAAGATCCGTGATTCCATGCTCCGCGAGTCCATGCTCTGTGATGCTGCTCCGCGAGTCCATGCTTCATGTGACCCTATACTCCCCAAGACCATTTGCCCCATAACACTACTTTGTGATACCCAATTCTCCTTGATCCCCCTCACTACCATCACAGACCCCCATAAAAAATGGAGAGTCGTACCATGAACTTTTCGGGCCAGGACGTCGACATATTCTATTGCGCCCTTATAAGAATCCACCATCCACCAATGGAATACCATTATTTGAGATACTCCTTCACACACCATGTAACACCTTGAGTCGACATATTTTTCATGGTTTCATTCCTATGTCATGAGTTAAGATTCTTATCATCAATTCCCCGAGTATATTGAGTTGAACCATTCCTCAGGAAACTCCTCCAATCCCAATCAGATAGCTCCTATGCCAGGTTGAACCTAAAAAGGCCGCCCTGGCATAAGACCCAACACCATCTATTCCTAGGTACCTCATGCCCAATAGTCCTATCTACTAGACTATAAACTATAGTAAACCCTATGTGTCAATCATAGGATGACTCTTTCACGAAACAAGAAATGCCTTATGCTCCAAACATGAGATGCCAATAGTCCTACCTACAAGACTCTAAACTGTAGTATGACCTATGTTCCTAACATAGGATGCCTCTTGCTCCAAATATGAGATGACTTATGCTCCAAGCATGAGATTCCAATAGTCCTATCTATAATACTCTAAACTATAGTATGCCCTATGTTCCAAACATAGGATGCCTCTTACTTCTAATAAGAGATGCCTTATGCTCTAAGCATGAGATGCCAATAGTCTTATCTAAATGACTTTAAATTGTAGTAATCCCTATGTTACGAACATTGGATGCCTCTTCCTCCAAACAACAGATGAATTATGCTCCAAGAATGAGATGCCAATAGTCGTATAGACATGACTATATACTGTAGTGATCTCCCTATGTTCCAAACACATGATTCCTCTTGCTCCAAATAAGAGATGCCTTATATTCCAAGCATGAGATTCCAATAGTCCTATCTACAAGACTATAAACTGTAGTACACCCTATGTTCCAATCATTGGATTCCTCTTGCACTAAATAAGAGATGCCTTATGCTCCCAGAAAAATCCGCCTAATTCCATGATTATAGTGGCATGATTCCAATGCCCCTTGGAATTATCCCTATTGTACAGTAATGAATAGGTGAAGGAATGAATTCACCAATGGGTTGGGATGCCCTCATGACCAGACATGAGGAAGAAATTACAGGCTCCGTCCTTGCATAAGACCCATCCACGATTTCCGCTCCATAGTGGCACCCGAGCAACATCCTTGTGTAAGCCTTATTCACCGTTGCCGCTCCAAAGCGGCACCAGGGCAGCTTCTTTGTGTAAGCCCCGTTCACCGATGCTGCTCCATAGTGGCACCTGAGCAGCTTCCATGCGTAATCCCCATTCACCACTTCCTCTCCATAGCAGCATCTGAGAATATTCCTTGCGTAAGCCCCATTCACCACTTCCACTCCATAGCGGCACCCAGGCAGCTTCCTTGCGTAAGCCCCGTTAACCACTGCCGCTCCATAGCAGCACCCGTGCAGCTTCCTTGCATAAGCCCCATTCACCATTTTCGCTCAATGGCGTCACCCGGGTAGCTTCCTTGCGTAAGCCCCATTCACCATTGCCGCTCCATATCGGCACCCTTGAAGCTACCTTGCGTAAGCCCCGTTCACTATTGCCACTCTTTAGCAGCACCCAGACAGCTTCCTTGAGTAATCCCCGTTCATCATTGCCGCTCGATTGCGGCACCTAGGCAACTTCTTTGCATAAGCCCCATTCACCATTGCCACTCCACAGTGGCACATGGGCTGCATCATTGCATAAGCCCCATCCACGATTGCCACTCCTTAGAGGCAATCGAGCAACTTCCTTGCATAAGCCCCATTCACCATTGCCGCTCCATAGCGGCACCCGGAAGGCATTCTTGCGTAGGCCCCGTTCACCATTTCTCCTCCATAGCTGCACTCGGGAAGCTTCCTTGTGTAGGCCCCATTCACCATTACCACTCCATAGCGGCACCCGGGAAACTTCCTTGCGTAGGCCCCGTTCACCATTTCCACTCCATAGCGGCACCAGAGTAGCATCTTTGCATAAAACACATACACTTTTGTAATTCCAATCAGTGGTAAGCTATTGTGATCCCAATTACCAGTAAGACGTTGTGATCCTATTCAGCGGTAAGCCGTTGACATCCTTATCTATTGGTAAGCCATTGTGACCCAATCCAGCGGTATGCCATTATCACCCAATCCAGCAGTAAGTCGTTGAAACCCCCAATCCGCAGTAAGTCGTTTTTAGAAGAACTAGGTGGACTTTGATTCCCTCCCACGAGGATACGTAAGAAGTTTCTTCAAGGATCAAGACCAAAACCATCACCATCCTCATGATGGTTCCATCCCATTCACCACCCTTTATGGATGCACCCTTGCGCCATGATCTTCAGGTCATCGCTGCCTCTTGTATCTCACACCGAGTATGACTCACATGGGCTTAGAGTAAGCATCAGCCATGTCATCTTACCTGGGAAGCCTAGAGTGTAATACTTACACCATTTTGAACTATGTGGTATTTCATCCTTGCCAAGGACAGGTACGTAGGAAGCCTTACTGAGGTTAAATCCCACCACCTCTTGGTCACTCCGACCCCCTTCACGTCAGTTCACTAACACCTTGGGAAACCTAGAGTGTATTCCCCACACCATTCTGAACAATGAGGACATCGATCCATGTCAAGGAATGGTATTGAGGAAGCCCCACTGATGTTCAATCCGACCACCCATTGGTTGTTTCGACCCCCTTTACATCGGTCCAACAACACCTTAGTCGGCCTAGAGTGTAAGCCCCACACTATTCGGAACTACGAGGACTTTGATCCATGTCAAGGCATGGTACGTTGGAATCCTCCCTGAGGTTCAAGCCCACCACCCGGTCGTTCCGACTTCCCTCACATCGGTTCACCAAACACCTTGGACAGCCTAGAGTGTAAGCCCCACATCATTTTCAACTACGTGGTCTTTGATCCTTGCTAAGGCAGGGTACGTAGGAAGCCTCACGAGGTTCAAACCCACCACCAGGTTATTCCTACCATCGGTCCACCAACACCTTCGGCAGCCTAGAGTGTAAGCCCCACACATCCATTATGAACTACGTGTACTTTGATCCATGTCAAGAAATGGTACATAGGAAGCCTCCCTAAGGTTTAAGCCCGCCACCCATCGGACCAAGGTCCTTCTTCAAATCGGTTCACCAACAACCTCATCCCTCATGAACTACAAGGAATTTGATCCATGTCAAGGCATGGTATGTAGAAAGCCTCCACGAGGTTCAAGCCCACCACTAGTGGACCCCCGGGTTCATCTTCACATCAGTTCTCTGACGAAACCCTTCCCGAACTATGAGGACTTTGATCCATGTCAAGGCATGGTATGTAGGAAGCCACCCTAAGGTTCCATCCCGTCACCCATCTGACCAAGTTCCTTCTTCACATCGGTTCACTGAAACCCACATCCCTTCTGAACTATGTGGTATTTGATCCATGTTAATGCATGGTACATAGGAAGCCTCCCTGAGGTTCAAGCCCAACAACTGTTGGACCAAGGTCCATCTTCACGTCCGTTCACCGACATCCACTCCCGAACTACGAGGACTTTGATCCAGGTTAAGGCATGGTACATAAGAAGCCTCCCTGAGGTTCAAGCCCAACACCCATCGAACCAAGGTCCATATTTACGTCGATTCACCGGAATCCACTCCCAAACTTCGAGGAAATTGATCCATGTTAAGTCATGATACGTAGGAAGCCGCCCTGAGGTTCAAGCCCATCACCCATCATAACAAGGTCCATCTTCACGTCGGTTCTCCGGCATCCATTCTGAACAATTTGGACTTTGATCTATGTCAAGGCATGGAACGTAGGAAGCCTCCCTGAGGTTCAATCCCAACAACCATCGGACCAAGTTCCATCTTCACGTCAGTTCTCTGGCATCCATTCTGAACGACGTGGACTTTGATCCATGTCAAGGCAAGTTACGTAAGAATCCTCCCTAATGTTCAAGCCCAACACCCATCGGACCAAGGTCCATCATCACGTCAGTTCACCAGAATCCACTTCTGAACTACTAGGAATTTGATCCATGTCAAGGCATGGTATGTAGGAAGCCCCCTTGAGGTTCAAGCCCAACACCCATCATAACAAGGACTATCTTCACGTCGGTTCACTAGAATCCACTCCCAAACTATGAGGAATTTGATCCATTCAAGGCATGGTACATAGGAATCCTCACTGAGGTTTAAGACCACCATCCATTGGTCGCTCCGACCCCATTCACGTTTGTTCTCACCAACCTAACTACACGGACATTGATTCAATACCACGGGGATATGTAGGAGGTCTCTTCGAGGCTGAAGCCAAACTTCACTGTCGCCCTTGCGATGGTCCCATCTCATTCCCCCTCCACTCCATTAAACTTTCCATCATCCATCCTGATTCTCACCCAGGCTGCCACATCCCGGTCGGATCATACCACAAACCTCTTCGCTTATCCTAGTAGTACTTGGGCCGCTATCTACACATAAGCCCCAGTATGTCTCTGGGTTGTTGTGCTCTGTGTACACCCCGATTCATCACCCATTCAAACTATGTGGGTTTTGATCCATGTCCTCTACATAGGGTACGTAGGAAACCTTACGGAGGTTCAATCCCAGCCAATGGTAAACCATGGTGTCCCCCATCCTGGGGTGCACTCTCTTGATCTGCCCTTAGTGGTGTTCAGATCAACCATTATGGTGTGACATCTCTCCTCCATGGGGTGCACCACCTATAATTCGTCCTCATTTGGCGTTATGATCCATCCACTCGGTAAAACATCCATTTGTTCCCTCCAAGGGATGTACCAATCTGATCCGTCTCTATGGGACATTCTAATCACTCTCATTCTGTCTCTGCAAGCCGTCAAACTCACGGCCTACCTCGTGATAAACATGAGATGCCTGAGGAAAACCTCGGATGACAGTCCTTTGGTGTAACTGTCTTTGCAAGATGTTAAACTCACGACAAACCCTATGTTAAACCTGGTAAGCTAAGGAAAACCTCAGATACATGCCCATGACATGTGATTCCCCACATTCGACGTGGGATTCCTCGGGTTCTACTCCCTTGAGATTCCCTCTTATGAAGAAGAATACAGGTTCCCCAATGTCAACGCACCGAGAGATGCCCTGACATGCCTTATGTTGTCACCTACTCCAACCGAAGGTTGCTACCATGTCAAGACCACATGGAATGTCCTGACAGAAGTTGTGCAATTAACCAGCGTCCATGAAGATATGGCATCAGGAACAAGATTAACGAACCATGTATTAAATCTATGACGGAGACCTGGACTAGGTAACGAGTTCCGAGGAGGAATCCACGAAAAGAAGAACCGACATCCCATCATCCCATTTCGATCAAGGAGCAGATGCCCCTAAATATGGAGTAAATTCCACCCGCCTTTTGAAAGAAAGAACGCGGGGTAATAGTAGCACGTCCCCACAGACGGATGCGCGCACCCCGATGAAAGCATCAGAAGCAATGCATGAATTCACATAATACATCATTAAAAACTTTTATAAATAATTGAAACCATATTATTATAAGCAATAATAAAAATGAATTTATTTATTCATTGGTGATTGATAATACTTGGACAACTCTTGGACACCATGGTGGGGCCCACCATGTCTTATATACTTATTCACCATAATATGGAAGAATAATGATTGTGGTATTGTCTATGACCTTATATTTCATTATCTAGAGAGTAGTGAATATTATTCAGAGACCAAGACCTAATTATACGAACCATTCAATGAACCTAAATAGAAAAAAAAATTAAAAATTCAATTAAAACGATTCCAACAAACACTAACTGTATAATATAATATATTTTTCCCTCAATATATCATAAATTAGGATTAAAATCTTGTGTCATCATATATTCTTCATTTATTGTTGTTAAATATAAGTAGCTAGAATTACCTTAGACTACCATTTCAGTGTATTTATAATGGTACTACTATCTGGATTAAATAGGCCTAATCTATCACTTCTTCAACTCAGAAGAAAAAATTCCATATTGACCATTCCTTCAATGTTATACCAGTAAAGATGAAACCAGCACCAGATACCTCGCCACAAATTTGTTGCCTCAGGTTTTCCATGAATCATTGTATGTAATCAAATTGAACACATTGATACTGATTTCATGATAGGATAAAAATAAACATGTTCATAGATAAGAACCACCAATGAAACATGAAACATGTATTGTTCTGATTGGTTGGTCCATCTCCATGATTTTACCTACTAGATATTACCAAGAGTAAACTTCATTAGAGGAAGTCCCAATGCTTATGATCCCCGAAACATGATGGTCACACATTATCTATTTCCCATTACTATGATATATCCGAACCATATGAAACATATTTTTGATTAGTCCTCGAATCCTTAGGTTCTCATTATAGAATGGGAACTACTATAATTTTTTATACCACATGTAGTATAAGGAAATAAACCTAAATATAGTGGAAACATAAGTATCAAACACTATTCTAGTAATATAAACACATGGATATATCAATCTATATACATTTAGTGTTCATCAAAGTACATATATATGCTGGGTCTAGGGAACTCACTTTCAATAATTAATGATTTAGTGTGGCCTTCGTTTGGTTGGGTACAAGAAGAGGTTCATTTATGAATTTCCTCAATTGAAAACACCTATGACTGTACATACCAAGAAGGGAGTCATGTTTGATTGAAAAAACTAGGGTACATGAGAGATAAGGATTATTTTGACATTGGTTATGATTCTAATTCATCTCGATCATTGATTTGGAAATGAAGTATATTACCATGCATCTAACATTTTATTGGGAGCTGTTTTGAAGAATGGTGATAAGGTAGTAATTTATTGTTATATTTAGTTATAATACCAAGAGAAAAAAATACCTTACTCATGACATAGGGTTTTAATCCATGGTTCATGCAGTGAAGTGTTGGCTACAATGAAACATAGATGAGTGATTTTTCATATTCATGGACCCTATGAGTATGTAGTATATTTTCTACCAAGAAAACTTGATTCTTTATCCGTGGAATAGGGTATAATACATTGACACAATAAAAATAAGGATGGTTTATACTTCTAGTAAAAGGAATTCATTTTATAGCAACATTATTATAAATACATTGAAATTTAGTGGGTGTATTTGAAAAGTGGGTTTGAAGAAAACAGATTTTCAAGAAAACATGGTGGTGGGTGTAACTATAGATCAATGGGGAGTGACTCATGAACCCATTGTTCACCCATTTTTTTGGCTAAAATATTAAAGGTTATTCATGAGATTGATACAATGTGTATCCTGATATGTGAGATATTTTTATAAAGATGTTTTATTATAGGATTGATCTTATATGGATGTGCTTTGATTTTAGTTCATGGTATACTGAAGGATAATTCTTCTTATGAGAGAAGAGAGAATAAAAGCCTCTCATGCTTCAGAGTGGGAAGTGAACCCAAGACCGACCAAAATGTATCATGATGTCATGTGATAATTCTGGTTTCCCAACATGAAATGATACATTAAATTATTTTTCTCCCATTTTTAGACTTGTAAGAGGATACAACTTGAACATTATGAACCAATAGGGTTGATCGATCCACTTTTATTGTCAGTGTCAAAGTGGGACAATGTAACTATAAACATCATGATAGGGTTTCCCAACATCCAAAGAGTTCATGATACCTTTTGGGTTATTATTGATTGGTTGACTAAGGGGGATCACTTATTCTTAATCCAGATGACCTATTCAGTGGTTGATAAAGGAAATAACTGTGTTTTAGATAATTTTTTGTGGTAAGGAGTTTATTTGATCATTGTGTCTGATAGAGATGATCCATTCAGATCATAGTATTTTCTAGGTTTGCATAAGGTGATGTGGACATAGTTGATGGTTTTTTGAATTTTCATCCTCATGCTGATGGGTAGTTAGAGAGAACGATCCATATATTAGAGGATATTCTTTAAGAATGTTCTCTGGATTCTAGAGGATCTTGGGATGATCACATGGCTCATATAGTGTTTTTATGAAACAATATATTTTAGTATTCATCTTGGATGGATCCTATTGATTATCTATTTGAAAGGCCATGTCACCCATTTCTATTATGGATTGAGGCAGGTAAATATTATGTTATTGTAAATAATATGGATTGAGAGACCTTATGATGGGTTCTATTGATTTGGAAGTGAATAGTATTTACAAAGAACATAAAATGGTTATATGTCGACTAAAGGAGATGACCATTGGTACTATTGATGGGTGATAGAGTTTTCTTATGGGTGTCCCCTCAATTGGTGAATATGTGTTTGAGGAAGCAAGGGAAGTTACCCATACAGTATGTTGGGTTGTTCAATATTGTATATTACCTCGGGTTGATGAAATATCAGTTTGACTATCCTCCATGATATCTATATGTGTCGAATGTGTTCACTATGTCTCATCTTGGGAGGTATTAGTCCAATATATTTCATGTGATTGACTGTGAGGTTTTTGAATTGGGACTAGATTAAATTGTTATGGAGTAACCCATTCAGATTATTGATTGACGTGAGAAGTTTTTGTGAGGGATGTTTATTCATTTTGTTTTGGTTTAATGGATACATTTTCATATTTTGGAAGATAGATGATAGATTGAGATATAAATCTAGGTATAGTGGTGCGATTTGTTTGATAAAACCATTGGAGACACTTCTTGAGTATGAGAAGTCATAATAGTGGGAGAATTATGACACAGTCTATTTGAGGTATGCCCTTTTCCATCTTTTGTATATCGTTTTTAATTGGTTGTGATGTGTTTTGAGGGGGGGTTATATGTTCCTAGAAGTATATAAGTATAAATTTTTGGGCTGGTGGATAGTTTCATAACTATAAAAGCTATATCAGGTCTATTGGCCTTATTATGGAGTCTAGATTCCATCAGCCAGTGCGTAGAGGCCACTGGCCTATCGGTCACACCGTTAGAGGCCCTGTAATCCCACTTGGTTATTTCACATATTTTTAAAACCCCATCCCTCTCACATTTTCTCATTCCCTAAGGAATCCCTTATCCCCGAACACCCCGGCTTCTCCCTTATAGTGATTTTCAGTGATCTATTTACCTTTCTTATCTTAATATCATTTCCCAAACATTAGTTTGATTTCTTGATTCAAAACATAGTATGTTATATCTTGTTCTAGGTTTATTTTATATTTTTTCATCCATTAAAAAAATAAATTTCTTAACATTTCAATAAAATCTAGTGGTTTTATAAATTTCTAAAAAGGTAATTTTAGACTGTCGATAGAATTGTCCCCTAGATGCATGCAATTTATATATACACATCATATATACCTAGACCATTTTTGATAAAGAAAATTATCTCTATTATTTTCCCAAATTTTGGATGTGGTTTCCCTTCTACATTGATAATATAATTCTAATAATGTTTCATCAGGAATAGATCTAGCTTCTTGATTGAGGAAATTAATTTGGAAATTTAAACAAGTTGTCAGAATTTCCATGAATCTACAGTTTGATCCTTATTTTTAGATCATATTTGTACATCTTATTGGATTGATTTTTAGAATGCTTGTTTATCCTTGAAAATCATATGTTTCATTTTGATCACACTATTTGTATGTGTATAAAACTATGAGACCTATTCTTAATGTTTTATAACATATGGCTTTGTGATGGTTGTGAATTTTTCTTGACATGATATAATGTTTGAAATATAATTTTATCTTTTATTGAATGCATTTTTCCACTTTCATCAATTGATTAGAATATAGGTTGATCCATATGAACTATCCCTAGAGGGATATGTGTTTGAAATTGGTCGTAATGTGCTTGTGTTATGCTATTAGGAGGTTATTATTTTCATAGATGATGACTAGATGAATAACTCTAGAGAGGGCTGAATCATGATCCTAAATTTTTCTATATTATTAAACCATCATCTTCAAGGTATGATAGTTTAAATCATTCCTTACGAAAACATGTAAAGGAAATTTGAACGAACAAGGGAATGATTTTGACCAAAGATATTTATAGTGGTTTAGGGAGCACAAATCACCAATTATACTCCACTAACACTCAACTCTATGTTTTTTGTGATTTTACTAAATCTTCTCTTTTCCCTGGGGATCCCAGGTGATTACAAGTAGTTTCCACATATTAAAATGTTATAAAATATTTCCCCCAGGTCCTCCAATCACTAGGATTATCTACACCCTTAACACACTCACCTATGAAAAGTATTAGATAAATTGAAATAGAATGTTTAAAGAAGAAAATGACAGTACATGTTGATATATCCTTAGAAGATGATAGTATTCAAAATACAGTGGTATGTGATCACCTGATAAAAAAAATCAACATGTAATCACTGATATCTACCAATAGACTAAAGTTTTCAATATACAGAGTTGGTGTTGTTTATGTTTTCTGAGTAAGCACAGATGTATGCATTTTCCACTTTGTTTATCTGTACTTCAAGAATCCTCTAATTGTACTATTTTTATGTCATGTTTTGATTTTGAACAATATCATAAAACATAATCATAATGGTTGACTTGATAATCCATTGATTGATATATATATATTGTTTTGATAAGATATTATTTTAATGATATTCCGATGTTCTTCACAAATATGGAATTTACTTCTACAATAACAATGTAAGAGAAATTATACTCCCGGCGATATTTTTATTTTCGGCAACACGATATAAAATTATCCTTAAAGAGAATTTTTTTATGATAGACTAAATTTCTGAAAACAACATATCACAATAAATATGATAGGCAATCATAATGATCTATATAAATCAGCTAGTATTTTCATCATAAGATGAAATTATAAAAAACTTTATAAGATAATGTCTATCTCTAATTCTTAGTGTAGAAGATAAACAAAGAATCATGTTTCATAGATAAATTTTCTATATATGATAGAAGTGTGTTGACATATAATAATTTACTAAAAAACTTCTTCAGATTATTCATTAAATAATCATTTACGAATGTCATTAAATTATTCCAATTACTTAAAATATTTTCTTTATATGTTAGATACATTTTACACAATACTGCATAAAGTAAACCTTCTATATAAGGCAATGACATCTTATTATGAAATAAACTCTAGTTCTCAAATGATAATATTCTATGTCATAATGAAAAACATTCACCATAGAGCCTTCAGATTATTAGTAAGAAAACGATTATCATTTTTTCCCTATGATACAAATAACTTAATTATAAAATGATTGTTTCACACGCAATAATATTAATAATTAGATAATCAATAATAGGATATGTTCTTTTGATAAATATAATCTCAGACACATTAGAAAAACATATGAGAATAATAGTTGGGATTTTTTTATTCATCTAAACAAATAAACTGAGATGTGTCGGAAAAAAAAATTTAGTGAAAAAATCTCTCCAATTTAAATGATCAAAAAACCCATGAAATAGAAGAAAAAAAATCTCAAAATGAGATTTAAAATGATATGTATTTATAATATTCTTAATTTTTTTTACTCGTTCTCTCTTTTTTTTGATATCCAAAATAAGAACAAACATGGAACATGAACAATTTTAAATAGTGAGTATTTATGAAAATGGATTGAATTTGGAATAATGTATTGTGTATAATTGTAAATATGGAAATTAAACATGAAAAAAAAACAATCAACCAAAAAATATTGAAATTATTAAAATGTTTAAAAGGGAGGTGCATGTAAAAACAATATGAAATGATTCTAATGTATGTTAAAATAGAACCCACAATTATCATATGCTAAAATAAATCTATCCATATTTCAACATGAAACAAATTTTTATGGTGTTTTCATGAAATATAATGGTTGTTTGGTGGGTAGGGAGGATAAAAATAGTGACGCAACATCAGTTTTACTAATAGCATCACCTGACGTCAGTAAAGATGTTATAAGTCCTGCACGATCATTTTTAGCGACCCTTACTAATATTGATGGAATGTTGAGAGAATCTTGTTGTTCCCTTTCAATATTAAACATATTGTCCTAGATAATGGATGTTTTAGAGGATGGTTCATATAAAGTTAAGGATAATTATTTGGAAAACCAGAGGTTCTCCCTTTGATAGATTTAAATGGGATCAAAAATTTCAATCGGTCACTGAGTGGGGGATGAATGGTTATAAAAAATTTGAGGTCTTGGAAAGCATCATAAAAATTTTTAAATAGGTAATATACACAATAATAAATCTTGTTTACCAAGTCGTTTTTCAGTAATCTAAACGATATTTGAATCCATTCCATAGTCACTCATAGAAACATCCATCAAAATTTTACATGTGTCCCTTCTTGGTGAATCTAGGTATGATACTCTTAAACAATTCAAACTATATTTTTTCATACTAATCATATAAGCCACTTCTTTTCCTATTGTGGACACTTTTCTTCTCAAAGGTTCTATAAAAGTATCAGCATCAACAACTTCTTCATCTTAGGAAGAATATACCATCAAAATATTTTCCATTACATCATGTAGGTGTTCAACAATATTCTCAAGAATATAAAATTTATTTGATAACAATCCATCTATCTTTTTTAAAGTCGATATGCTAAATCTGAAATCATTCATTACTTGGACTGAATTTCCATTAATTTATAACATTATTTTTATCAACAAGGAACTTAGTTATTTATTTGACCAATCAATTGACACAAAAGTATCTTTTAAAGGAATGGTAACCTTATAACATACTATAAAATACTTTCCTAAAAATCATGAAACATCACCCTTGAGATAATCTCACACTATAGTGAATCAAGATATCTGATCATACTATCCAAATCTTGGGATAATTCCATAATCTAGACTATACATTAGAACTCTAATAGTTCCTACAATGGATTTTGTTGATTACTTGCCAATCATATAATAAATCAATGTTTTTACTTCTTGAGCATCATCCATCGCCAATATTTGATCCCAAAGAGTCATTACTTCATTACTATACTCAATCACTGGAAATTTTATTAATTAAATTTCAGAAAATAATCTCAAGTACCCCTCTAGATCTATATCATCATTAACCTTGTTAGTATAATGATATTCTAAACATCTATGCATTTCATGGAGAGGGGATTTTTCTTATTGAAATTTCATGCTTTGATTACCAATAGCGTATAGGTTTTATAAAATATAAATTTATAAATTATTATATCTAAATTATTATGATTGTAATCTTTTTAATCTCAAGATACGTAACTGGTCTAATTGATCATATGGAGATACATTAATGATAGGTGTAGCACATGGGGCTATCAAAGTTATTTTTCAATGATAAACTATTACTAATGAATGACTACAGAGCATAAATATCCTCTTACCAGTGGGACAATGGGATGAATTGTAGCAATAGTAAGATATGCTTCATATTGAGTAAAACTATAACTCTTCTCTATTTATCGATGAGAGTCTAAACGTCTATGACATTTGTTTTATTAGATATCCTTTCTAACAAATTTCCAACATCACTATATAATACCAATTGGGATATATCTCCAAAAATCAATAAAGGATACACTTTGATGCCTTATTTATAACTTACTAAACCTAATTTTTTTAGATTAAGACTCTGACACAAACAACTTTTCCCTAAAATAGTTTCACTTAATGTTTTATATCCATGATTACGAGTTGTTGTGTTTTCCTCGAACAAAACTACAGCGTTACAAAAATACAAAGATAATATCCTTCCATAAGGATAGAAAATAACGAACCTCATTTGAATATGATTCATATATCTCAAGATATATCACATTAGATTTGTACTCTTTTTAATCATGAATTGGTATAATAAAGTAATATGTTGAAACCCAATTTTCTATAATTCTACGTTATGTTGAGCGATAACTGGATGGATGAACTTCACAAGAAATTTTCATTCAGGTTCTAGTTATTTGGTGGGATTCTTTTAAATGAATTTAGAAACAAATAATGACTTCAAGATTTTAGTTAAACTTACTTCATCTATCATTAACAGACTATTACAAAAGTCTGTATAACCTTTATGAGGAAATAGTCTCACCTCATCTATTTGTAATGATGTTATCAAAAAGAATTTCTAGTTAACAGTTTCAGTGAAAAGATCTATCATGTAACAAAAATGAAAAAACTCATTTTTCATAAAACTCATACAACTCCTAAAAATAATACTCAATTTGTCTTTCATCAAACATGTACCCCCATATTTGTCTATTTATAACCTCATTGACCAAAATATATTTTCCTTCTATGCATGAAGTGTTTATTTCTTGTCCACTCTGAAAGTTCCTAAATGTTATTTTAGTTGATTCCCTTCTCATTGAAGCTATGTTGGTTATTTTAGTTTTAACTATTATTAGATTATTCTAGGGGATTGAATTGTTTGGTTAACCATATTGAAGAAGGATGTGGTTCCAAGGGTTTTAAGAAAACAAATCAGGCATATAGTTGATACGTTATTATTTACACCAATTGAGGGGTCACACAATGATGTGTGGAGAGATCATTACAAAAATATTGGTGAATAATCCTATTGATATGATTGGTCATTTAATGCAATATCAATATAGAAATTTTGGTAAAACCAAAAAAGCAATACATGATGCAAACAACGAAAATACAGAAAATTGCTAGCTTGAGGACATTACCCCACAACCATACCCCAAACTCATCCCCACCCTTACCACCCCTACTGAGAATTGGGGGAAAATATGGGATTGATATATATATATATATATATCGAATAAAATATGATGATCAAAAATATTTTTTCAATTTTATAAACATTTTATTCCATAAAAGAAAATAAATAAAATAAAAGAAAAGAAATAAAATTAAGATACAATAAAATCAAATTTGTGATCATATAGTGGTTTGGTAAAAATATATACAAATTTATTTCATGTGGAAAAAAAATTTAATACATTTATCATTATTTTGTTAATGATATGTTAATAAATGATGTCTTAAATCATTGAGATTTTTTCTTGAATGGTTTATCGGATTCCTTGAAATATTAACAGTACTTATGTTATCACATTTAATTGAAAAAAAGATAAAATTAAATACAAAATTCATTAGGGAGTGTTTCATTTATTGAACTATTTCACAAAAACAACATACTATATATATTTAGTTTTGACAATTGACAATGCTATAGATTCTTGTTTCTTACTCGACCAAGCTACATGGGATTCAACAAGAAAGTGATAGGTTCCTGAAGTGCATTTTCTATCTAATCTAAATCCTGAAAAATAATAATTCGAATATGAAAATAAATTAACATTATCTCTTTTTTAAAAATAAGTGAAAGAGACACAATTCTATTTAAATAACTTAATATACTTTTGGATACATTTAAATGAAATTATTTTGGATTGTATTAAAATCCTACACTAAAAAATATATTAATCTTAATTTATTGACTACTTAAAGTATGATATAACAAACATCCAATTATTCCTATATAGGACAAATTGTCAACGTGTTTTCCCGTTTCATCTGAGTCATGTTTAATATCAGATCTCACAGTATTTGAGTAGGTATTATTATTTTCAAGATCAAAATTTTTCAATAGATCAAGTATATATATTATTTGATTGAAAATATTTACATAATCTATTTGGTAAATTTTAAATCCTATAATATATTTTAACCAACCCATATTTCTCATTTCAAAGTACTTTTGAATAATTTTTGTAAAATAATTGAACAATTTTTGATTTTTTGACCAAAAATTAACATCCACTGCATATTTTTTTACTAAAAAATATTCGAGGATGATGGTTTCTTGAATAATTTAGGGTCTTACATTCTTACGATATAACCATATGAAAAAACAAAAGAAATTATTTTCACATACCATATCCCTGGATCATGCTTAAGTACATATAAAGATTTGATAATTTTAAAAACAAAATTTTTTATAATGAGGATCTTTGAAACATGGAGGTTTCTCTACATAAACATCCTCCAGTAAAACTCTATTTTTAAAATTATATTTAACATCCCTCTAATATAATTTCAAAATAATACATTTTGTATATTCGAAAATTATTCTAATGGATCACAAACTAGATACAGGATAAATGATTCATTCATAATCTATTACTTTTCATGATTTTATCCTTTGTAATCTATTATATCATTATTTCTCATTATTTCCCCATGATTATCTTGTTTGTTTCTAAAACCCATTTTATTCCAATTACATGATAGTCCAAGGCTCCTTGAACTATGTACCATAATTTATTTTGTTTGAACTGATTTAACTATTCTTGTATAGATAATTACCAACATTCATCTGATAAAGCCCCTTCTATAGATTTTGGTTCTAGATGAAACAAAAATGAAAATAATTGACCTAGATTTGATATGTTTCATCTACTTATCACACCTACATCTAAGTTTTCTATATAAATTTCTAAAGGATGGTATTTATGATATCTTGACATGTTAGGAATCAAAATTACTAGTTCAGTAGTATTAACACTTACTTGAATTTTTTATATTAATCATAGTCCAAATTACCATCAGTGTTACTGTTAAAAAGGGGTTCAGGCCTCATGTCTTTGAGAGAATCACCATGTTCATCCATTTGAATAAATTTTTGATCGAAGGGTTTACTATCAGAAAATATTTTATGAGTTTATTCTTTAAAAATCCTTGACCTTATTTTAAAAACTCTATAATCTTTGAATGTGGTTGAGTAGCCTATGAAGATACCATCGTCAACATCTAGATTGATCTTCCCCAGATTATCAATGGTGTTCAGGATTTAAACCTTTAATCCAAATACATAGAAGTATCCAACATGTGGTATACTATTATTCCATTACTAATAGGTTATTATACTTAATTTAGGACTTATTATAACTATATTAAATAAATAACATGTTGTATTAACTGCCCTGGATGAAATATAAGTGGGAATGTTTTGCTCACATAACATACTCCTAAAAATTTATTGCAAGGTATTATTCATCCTTTAATCAAGACCATTCTACTGGGTCTTCCTATAGGAAGATAATACATGTTTAATTACATTCTTAGTGTAGTAGGAATTAAATTCAATATTCTCAAATTCACCTTTACGATCACTCCTCAATGTCACAGTTTTAGTATCCTTCTCATTTTTCACAAGTTTACTAAAATAAATAAAAATAGAACATGATTCACTTTTTAGTCTTAAATAGTATACACTTGTAAATATTGAAAATTCATCAACTAACACATAAAAATATAAATGGTGTTTCTGAAAGATTCATTTTCCTCTATTATTAAAGTGGAATACATACATACCTTCAAAATTATACATACCATTATAAATTGAATTTATAATATGACCATATATTCCCTCCATAATGTAAGTTATAATTTATTCATCCCCTAAAACCCTTATTTATCTTATTCCCTTCATTTAAAATGATAAAATTTAGAGAATATTCAAGGTACCAAAGTCAGTATCACTTAATCCTTATCATTTTTCCTGAATTTTTTCTCTTAAAAACCTCCCCTAAACTTTTTTATATAACCAACTCATGTTAATTATTTTTCTAAAAAAATTTTATATATGTATAAAAAAATCATTTATCTATTTCCTATCAATACAAAAAAAATATTTTCACTAGTGCCTATGCATAGACTTCTACCTCTCCAAAGCGATGTCATTTGTTTTACATTTCCACTTTTTATGAATTGTATGAATTGGGAAAATTATTAATAAATATGATATATCAGATATAATTATGATTATAAAATTTCAATTTTATACCCACCTTCTTCACCGCTCATGCATCATGAAATGGGGATTTTAATCATGCATACGTGTAGACTTCCGCCGCTATGATGAATCATTTTTTATTTTTCAAATAGATTTACCAAAATTTTCTAAAAATATTCAAATATGATTCACCAAGATAAATATAAAAATAATAATATCATTATACTTGTTCTATAATAATATAATGTCAAATGAAACACCTACATGACCATACTCACCCATTGAGATAATGTATGTCCATGTATTGAAAGGTTTAACCACCTACATGATAAATGCTTTAAAATATGTCAATGGATAACTATGGAAAAAGACACTGATATTAATATAATTTAGTAATATAATAATAATCAGTATATATTTATTGTAATTTTATATAAGATAAATAACTACTGTTTTATATATCATCTTTGATAATAAAAAAATTAACAAAATAATTTGTTGCTTATTTGGTTTTAACAGTACATATTAAAAACATTTTTTAATGGAAGAAGAAAATTTCAAATATATATAATAGTTATATTAAATAATTATAAATAATATTTTAATTATTAATTAGTTATCATGTTATGTTTAACGATATCAACATTATCGAACATGCACAATGCAGTAGAAGTTATTACCACCGTATAGTCAAAATACAGTATAAATAATGTAATCATGATAAATAATTATTAATAAGGATTTTAAAATATAAATATTTGTGAGTATGGTCTTGAAATAGATAATTATGTTATTTATGTTTATTTTACTATATATATGTTTGTGATAAATTCATAAAGGAAATAATGTAATGGTTTATGTTCTAAATTTTTACTAATTGGGTCAAATTTCACATAATACAAAAAAAATTATATTATATGGTGTGAATACTAGGACATTTACTTCTCTTATAATCATTGGAGTGTTTTGAATTTTATTTAGATATCTATTTCATTATCCCTTATTTATACCATTTTGTATCAAATATTTCCCAATTCATATGTGATTTTTATCTCATTATACATTCATTGAGGGGTGATTAGTTGTTTTACATCTAATTCCATTGTTTTTTGATAGATAACTACCCATTGTATTGCTTAATAATAAATCTCCCATATTGATGTGATTTAAAATTTCATTTCACAACCATTGCTTTATTATCCTTAAATTCATTCTTTAAAAAGGTTTTATGGTTTTATCATTTAAAATTCATTCCTTTCAGACACATGCCCTAGTCAACAATTGTTTTCTTTGAAGTGGTGCATAATATATCATATAAAATTATTTAATAATTATTTTCTAGTATTTTAGGAGTTTTCTAAATTATTTTTATGATCCACATATTTCCATTTTTTATTTAATGGATACTCATTCTATATGTGTTTGATTTCAAACCATATTTTATAGAAAAATATAATCTCATAAAGGATAATAAGCCATATATAAAATTTATATGAAACTGGAATATTTTTATTCTCATTTAGTAATCCATGGTGAATTTTTCATTCTATCAACTTTTATTATAAAATGATTATTCATAATATCTTAAAATGATGTGGGGTTTTTTTTAAAATGTTTTATTAAATATAGAAAATGTGGTTTTCTTACCACGTAAAATTTGTACAATTCACATCTTATTTTTTAGATTAATTCCATATTTTATTTAAAAATCAAATAATTTAATTTTCAGACTATTTTACAATATTTATATATATTTTAAAATGAATTACTTTTTTTGAGTTGGTCGTTTTCTATAAAAATAATCTCTTTATATGTTAACGTGTAAACCTATATTTCTAAAACATTATCAATTTCAATAAAAATATCTCTATATTTTAATAGGTTTTAATCGAAATAATTTATCATCTAGAATTAAAATATGTTGTATTTAATTTTTTTAGAAGCCTATAAATATTTATTATTTTCCAAAGTGATCTCTCTATTATTCCTCCAATGATATTTTTGTCTTTTAAAAAAATCGAATGTTTAGAAAATATGATTTTTCTACGAATTCCGTTCCTTAGTGAACACCCAATCATTGATTCCCATAATTTAACATTGTTCACCTAAATTACATACATAGATTGATTACGAATTTTCTTCACTTAATTGTATACCGTTTATATATACAGTGTAAATACCATAAGCTTCATTATCTTAACTGAATAATCATTACCTATAAAGATACATAATTTCATTGAATAAAAATTTCTTATTGGTTTATAAGTTTATGGATTTATTAATATACGTGTTTCACTTATGGAATATTTGATACCCAAATTTCTATAGTGTTATTTATTTATGATATGATGATTCATGTAGTATATATAGGATTGTACTTATTATGATGGGGTTAACATTTTTTGTGATAGTTGGGTTTGTTATATCCTCATAATTTATTTGGTAATTTTAATTTCTCATGAGATGATATGACTGGGGAAAGGATGGTTTAAGCTAAGAATATAAAGGAATGTTTTATGGTTAGTTAACTATTACACAATATGTTATGTTGGCTATTATCTAGAGTAGAACATGATTATGATAGCAGTTAGACTATGTTATGTTGTCTTTTCATTTATTCTTGACGTATACTTTTGATTTCATACTTTATTTCATTGAGGAATGATTTTGATAACATGATCTTATTATGTCATTTCCTTATGTCATTATTTGATGCATAATATCAATCCCTTTAGGATATCATGTTTATGCCTCCTCACTTAAATTTATTATCTCACTAACATGATATACATTAATTATTACCTTAATGCGAATTTTAAAACACCCCTCATTTTGTTTTACATTCCCCAGGTTATGAAGATGTTTGCATATTATGATATATCTATATAATTTTAATTAAGGATGGATTAATGATAAATGTCTTTAAGTTTGTAAATTTGGTGTTTATATATCTAATCTATAAAGATTCTAAACATTTTTGTTCTTGGGTATTGTGAGACTATTTTTTAATATAATTTTTATGTTTTTAAAATAATGTAACTAATGGGTAGTCTAGGATGAGTCACTACAGTTAGTGTCAGATCAATAATTAGTTATTTTTATAGTTCAGTTTAAGCACGTCTTGTTTAGTTTAATAAAGGCCGTAGTGAATACCACATGTATTTTCCCATGTTTTGGAAAACATGCTTATGTTTTTTTTAATTTATGTATTTTTTGGTTTTCATATAAATCATATCATTATATAGATATGGTCATGTAGACATTTTTTTAGAACAGATAAATCTAGGGAAAACAACCCTAAAAATATTTGTATAACTGTATATCATTAATTATACTAGTTCATTGTTAACGGTCCATTATTGGAAACTAATCTAGACATTCCCTATCAATATAATTTAGTTAATTAAAATTCTCTTTAATGTTATATTATGAAGTTTTTGAGTATAATGATAAATAGTATTGTTAGAAAACCTATTAATACAATTGTGTTAGACAATCTAGATATAGTTATGTGTTGATAGAAATATGTCATAGTTTAAAATAAATGTTTATTTGGATAAAGAATAATTTTTTTAAATTTTTAATATTTATAATTTGGATTTTATCATATCCATTTATTTTTTAGTGTTTGATAGAAATATGATCAAGAAAATGAAGCATAAAATGGCATGCATCTGGAAACCACTTTGGAGAATAAATAAATGGGTTAGTCATATTATATTATTATCGTGATTAAAATTTTATAAACCTATTCTTACCTAAGGTAGTGAGGTTGATATGATTTAAGAAAATATATCTTGATGATAATTGATATTTTTATTAAAGATGTGGTATTTATCAAAGGAATTTTGCACTATTATAAAAGTTATTAAGAGTTATATAATGAATCTGAGGGTGGTTCTTCAATAATATTTATTTATTTTTTAGGAATTATTTATTTAATGGTTTCAATAATCATGAATTTAGATATTTTTATGATTTCATATTTTTTTTAGAAAAATAATGAAAAACACCTTGGGGGGATGTATAACTCTTAGGTCTAATATTTTCTTATTCTTCAGGTAATAATGGTGTGAGTTAATTTTGAAAAAGTAAATAAGATAGTATTATTATCCATGGGATTTGTAAGAATTATATTTTTTAATGATATTATCATGTCATTGGATTATGGTGTATTTTAGATATTCCATGATTCTAATTGAGGATTGAATATAAGATTTATTTTTTTTAGAAAATTTTTTTTTTGTTTAATGTATTTTTGATTAAGATAATTTAAGGATGGATTTATTTTTAGAGATTATTTGACTATAAAAAATAGATACATAAGTATATTATTGTGTCAATATTGTTTGTGAAAAGATAACTATCTTGATCTAGTTTAAGACTGTATGGTATGTGACATTTTGTAAGATAAATATAGAATAATGAATTTGTTAAGATTATCATCACCATTTATTCCTCAAAATGATAAAATTAAAATTTAGAGGATATAATTTATTTATGGTAGATATAATGTAATGACCCACGATTTTACTATATAATATCCTCTAAAAGAAAACCTTGTTTTATAAATTTCATCACATGAAACACTAAACTGAAACAAAAATAAAGATAAATTTTAATGTTAATTGAATTTAAAATATTATTATGATAACACATGATAAATAAATATACAAACTAAAATATTAACATACTTTTAATTAGAAAAATTATTGTATGAAATAATAGTAAAAAAACATAATGTTTAAAATATCATTTTTCAATAAAAGAGGATTATGTTTATATATTTTTTATTTACTTTTAAAATACGTATAATTAAATTTTTTATTTAAATTATATTAAAAGAATTATTTTTTTAATTTAGAATATTAAAATTAGGTTAGTAAATTTTCTTCAGATTATTTCTAAAATAAAAGATTTTTTAGTAAATAATGAAACATTAATATTTTTTCTAATACAATTAGTTTTAATAAATTAGGAATTGAATATTTATAAAACAAATTATATAAAAATTATATTATAACACGAAAAGAGTAATCTAAAAATACAATTTTTAATTTTTAAAATTAATGATTATGAAATCATAAAATATTAAAATATTTTATGAAAACTATTTTTTGTTTATTTATTTAATTAAATTTGAACATGGGGAAATTAGATTAATGATCTATTTCAATTTTAAAATACTATTATTGGATAAATAATAATATTTTTACTTTTATTAGAATCAATAACATTGATAATTTGTTTCTATACATAATATTTATGCATAAAAATACACTTTTCTTATAAAATAGTTTTTACTCGATACCTGGGATAACGTGAGGATTATTCTCCCAATGCATAAAAGGATAATTTGATAATACTATTATTATATTTGAGATAATAATTTATAAATTATTTGACAATTTTAATTTAATGTTTAGGTAGATAATTTATATTATGAGGTTTAAGGAGAATTATCATGATAATAGTGAAATAATTAGTTTAACACTGTGATTTTATTAATATCATTGATTTTATCTAATAATTTCAAATAAAAACCATTAAATAATGAATAGAAAAATATTTATAAATAATAAATAATTATATTAAAAATATTTTTATATGTAATCAATAAAAAATAATATTAAGAAACCATAATCATAAATATGTCATTTTTTTTAAAACAGTTTTTCAACACATTAATTTTTTAGCTTAAATATTAATTTAATAATACATAATGATTGATTTTGATTAAATATTGGTTAAATTATAATCTTTCACTCCCAGATTTATTTATAATTATTATTTTATATTTTCAATAAATAATAATATAAATTAGTTAAAAACTACTTGCCTTGTTAAAAATACAGGAGTAAAATGTAAAAATAGAATAGTAAAAACCATATTAGATATTTGGAACATTTACAGAAGAGATCTTTTGTGCATTTATCAACCCAAAGATACCACATAATCAATTAAATTGATAAATTGGAGCAATTTAACATGGAATATTTTGGAGAAACTATTAAAATGTAATGTGTGTTTCATAAATTGGAATTTTCCTCTCTTATAAAAGGGTACTACATTCACTCTTTAAAAAATTATAATAATATTAAATATTTCAATTTAAACTGAAAAAATATATTCTATTATGTGTCCTTAAAATTTTATTATTCCCATATTAATATTTAGTTAGTTGAAGTCCTTCATTTCTTGAGATAATTTCAGGAGATAGTTCAAGGTTTCAAAGTGATTATCAATTAATACATATCATGTTTGCATAAATATTTATCTAACCAAAAATCCCTAAACATTGTTTTATAATGAACTCATTATAATTATTATGCTGATATGTTATTATATTTGTTTCATAAACAACATTTTTCATTTCTAGCCACTGTGAAAAATCAATAGAACATCGTTAATGCATAGGCACAAACTATAACCTCCATGATGAGGCATCATTTATTTTTCATTACTGTATTTCATGAATGGTGTTAATTTTTTAATAATGAATAAAGAACATATATATATCATATAATTATTTTTTTGAAATTTTAATTTTTACCCACTATCACCCCTCTAATGTGTAGATAAAAGATAACACTAATTTTGCATACGTGCAGACCATTGCCTCCACGATGAAATAAATTTTATTATTCATCTATATTTTAAAAAAAAAATTAATGATAATAAAATGTGATTAAAAAAGATAAATAAATAAAAATAGTATCATTATAATTATGATAAATTAATATTATTTCAAAGTAAATTCCTACATGATCGTACTAACTCATTGAGATAAAGCATGTTAATGTTTGGTATGGTTTATGCACCTAGATAGAATTGTGCATTAAAATAATAAAATGAATGATTATGGGAAATGAAGAATTGATACTAGTAAATTAAAATTAGTTAATAATCATTATTATATTTTTCAGGTAAATATTTATTAGTTACATAAATTTTATTTAATATATCACCTTCAATCATTAAAAACCAGCTAAAATAAGACACTTCCAATTCAGTTTTAACACTATGTATCTAAAAACATAGGGAATGAAATTAGAACATTTAAATAAATATAATAAATATATTAAATTATAAAAAAATGAAATATTTATTATGTACCACACTTCAAATAATGGTTAATGATATTTACATTGTCAAACATGTTCAAAGTAGTAAATGTTTTTAACACAAGATAATCAAAATTTGTTATAACAAATGTACCCATGATATATAATTTGGAATAAGGATTATAAATGGGTAATATTTATGAGTAGGTTTATTTTATAGGCTCTTAAGATAGTTTTTTATTTTTTTACAGGAGGGCATAGTGTTATCAACTATTATGGAAATAAGGTAACTATTTATGATCTCGATTTGCACTCCTTGGGATATATTTATCATAATGACAAAAACATATTTATATGTGGTGACTTATAAAACATTTAATTATAATATAATAATTTATAATTCATAAATTGTATTTATATGTCTATTTAATTATACATCATTTATACCTTTTCAATTCAAGTGTTTCTAAATTCATAATGGTTTTTGTTGTCCCAATTTTCCTTTTATTAAGGCATGATGATTTGTATTTAAAAACTTCTTCTTATTACTATATTAATACTACGCATTGTATAATTTTTTAATAAGTCCCCCATAATAATTTTCTTTAGTCATTCAGTTTATTATCACTACTTTACATTCCTTATATTAATTTTCTACACATGTTGTAAGGATTTATTACCTTGATTTCATTTATCGGTGACAACCACCCCAATCACCACTTCTTAAATTTATACTATTGGTTACTCTATTATAAAAGTCTTCTAAAATTATTTTCTGGAATTTAATATGGTTTTACAAATTTTATTCATGACCCACCAATTTCCTTTTCTAAATCAATGATCACCCAAATCCAAAGGAGTTTGATTTACAACTTTATTTTAAGAAAAATATGGTTTTCTCAGAGAACATTACCCATCATGGGAATTTATATGAAATAGACATAATTTTATTCTCATTTATTCATCCATGTTTAGTTTATTTCATTCCAATTATCATTTAAAATTATGTTTCAAAAACATTTTAAATGATTTTTTATAAATGGTTTAAAAAACCACTATTATGGATTTCTTACAAGATAGTATTGTTTTCTTATATTTCACATTATTTGGATGAAACCTATCATTAAAATTAAAAAATAATTTTAAATTTTAAATTATTTAATATTATTTTTAAATGTTTTAAAATTTAATCGGTTAATTTTTCAGAATGAGTTATTTTTTCATAGAAATCGTCACTTTACATATTACCATGTGAGAATATTTTTCCACCACATTATTTGTTTTCCATCAGACATATTCAATTGAATTTCATGGTTTCAAAAAGAAATTATTTCAAACCTTGTTTTATATAAAATATATATTTATATTCTTTCAAGAGACTAATGATATTTCTCATTTTTCAAATTCATCTCTCCAATCTTCCTCTAATTGAATTTTTTTCTTATAAAAATTTTTGTATTATAAAATTGATTTTCTTCAAATGAATTCCCTCAATGAGTAGTTAATATTTCATTCCTTTTACTAAAGTGTGATCACCTAGACTCCATACATAAATTAATTGCTGTAATTATCTAATTAACATTATAAACTTTATCCATTCTATATAAATATCATAATTTTCATCATTATGATTGAATGGTATTTACCTATGATATTGATAATATTTATTTAATGGTCATTTTTTAAGATACTTATCAGGTAATGGTTGGATTCAATATTTTCATTCATTTAATAAGGATTTTAATCTAATTCTATTTCCATGGGTTATTTATGATATGATGATTGATCTGAAACATATATTCTTGTACACATTATGTTTTTTGTTATCCTATGTTGTGAAGGGTGGTTCCAATATAGATATATAATTTATTGGGTAATGTTATTGTCTCATGAAATTCGATGAATGTTGAAATGGGGTTTTAACCTTAGAATAATAAAGAATGGTCATTGGGAGATTATCCACAACACACTATGTTATTATTGTGTTTATCTAGATTATTCCATGAATACAATGGTGGTTAGAAAATGTAATGTTGTTTGGGAAGTTACGCTTGACATATGATTTTGATGTCATGACTTATGTCATTGTCATGTGTTTATGATTCAACAATATTATGATATCATTTTATTATTTCTTTATTACATTCATAATTTAATTATATTTAATATATCATGTTATGCCTTCTGATGTATATATATTATATTATTATTAAAAAATACTTTAAACATTCGATTAAAAATCATTTCAACTCACCCATTAATATGTTTTCTCGTCCCTAGGTTATGAAGATGTGTATATATTATGATATATCTAGAATATTTTTATTAGGATTGGATTATGGGTAAATGTTTTGAGGTATATAAAATAATTGTTTGGACATATAGTCCCTGAAGACTCAAAACAATTTTATAATGGGGATAGTGAAAATATTATTAAAATTATTATTTTAGTGTCAAAAATGATGTAAATATAGGATAATATATCATGAATTACTTCAATAAACATCACCATATAAATGAAACATAGTTATAAAAACCTTCTCATGACATAAGAATAGGGTATTGGAAAATATATTTTCTATAACATTAATCTATTACATAGAAATAACCAGATTAGAGGACCCATTAGAGGACGGTAGAAATTTTGACATGAAATACATGATGGTAAGTTGTTACTTCATTTGGAAATTTATAAGTTCAATAAGTTTCATGTTACCATTCATAATCTGAGATGGTTTGAGGATCCTATCCACATGGTTTTTTATCTCTCCAATTTAATTTAATCTCTCATATGCATGGTCATTTTATTGTTTTTTACAATAATCGTTCACTTGATTCGGTATAATTCTAGAAATTAACTAAAAACAAAAGGATTAGTGTGAGTATCTAGTACTGGTAAGAAAAGTGAAAAATCAAATAATTTTTTAAATCATTCAAAAGATATTATAAATTTTGAATCCATCTTGTCATCTAATGATATTCCAGATTTCAATCTATTTTTCCGTAGTAGTTTCCTTTTATGATATATAACCAATATATATTCAATCCTCTCATAATGTTTTATAATGAGAATGTGAAAAAATCAAAAAATATATCCCTATAGTTTCATTATAGTTTTATATTTTTCCTCATTATCATACACCATTGGAAGAGTGATTCAATATATAAAAACATTTATAATGGTTATTACCCATATGTGCATCAACAATATAACATACATTCACCTTTCTGCATCAATATAGTGATTTAATTACTAAGAAACCAATATATATATATATATATATACCATAGTTTCTAGATGTTATCCAATACTATCACTTATAGAAAGGGTTAACACAAAAGTTTTATAAACCCAATCTATGAAAAACTAAAACCTGGTTGGATACCAATAGAGATTCCCCGATCTCACACGATAGGGAACAATGTTAATGACCCATTATTTACATTCTATCATTTATACAAAGTGATATGATTCATGATAAATATGTATATATTTTATATTAATAAAACATTACATATTATAATACTCATATAATCCCAAAAACATTTAGGTCAATTTTATTTGTAGTGTAGATACAAAATGAATGATATCATTAGTGATAGTCAACATCATTGACAATGTTCATATAACATAGTACATTTATTATAATAGTCAGTCATACAATCATTACTCATAACATGGGGAAATGTGAACCTACTATAGCGTAAGATCATATATCAGATAGGGTAAACATGGGAGATGTTAAACTCTGATCATAAGTGAGAATAAGATAATATTTAAGGGTGTTTGAATATGATCGTAATTTATGAGATCATAAAAAATATATATTAAACCATGAAAAATTATTAATAAAATTTCAAGATACCAGATCATCGTTTTAGGTACGCCTTTCCTTTTTCGGGAGTTTTTGAGAAAAATAATCTTTCTAGAAATTTTTGAAGTACACGCTATGTAATTTCTGAGTACACATCATGTACTCTTTTCCCCACTCGAAGCTGTGTACTGGCCATGTCGGGGCCACACACACAGTGTGTAGGGGTGATGTGGAGGCATATTTTTATTGAGTATGTAACGACCTAGTACACGTTGTGTGCTCTAAAAGTACATGCCATGTACGTTTTTTCATTAAACAGGCCGGGGTCACACCTGATGCACAGAAAGATCGTGTTATAGTTTTCGTTCGTCCGAGAGCATCGAGGATCCGAGAATCTTTGACAATCCCCCACCACTATGTCCGTTCTCCGATTCGAGCATCGTTGATTGCATTGGAATTACAGCGGTGAGTTCTCCCTTCTCCTTGAGCCTTGTTTTCCAAATCCTCATCTTTCTATTGTTATCGTGGTTTATTTGTTTCATAAGTTTTCTCAGATCTACACTGTTATAAGGATAACTTGGCATCTTGGTTCAAGTATATCGATCCCCTAGAATCAAGGTAGGTGGTTTGTGCCTTTCTGTAGAAAGTATTTGAATATTTTGTGCAATTTTTCCAATTCCCTTGAACGGGAATTGTGCGTTTTCCTGTCTTTCCCATGAATGATTTCTTGCTTTCTTTATTTCTATAGTATAGGTTTACCTTTTTGAATAGAGTATTTTCGTTTTACTCTGGTTTTTTGCTGTACTTGCTTTGCTTATTAGGCATTTTTCCTACTTCATGCCTAGTTGTACGATAGTGGAACTATTATACTGTTATGCTGTTGTGCCTTAGAATGATATCCAAGTAGTTCCTGAGGTTTACTTGGGCGATACATGTGCGCTGAGCTTGTTAATTTCACACAAGACTATGAGAACCTAGAGTAGTATTCCATTGGGAGAATGGACGTAAGGGCTTCTCCAGAGTGTCTTTTAATACGATGAGAGACCACATGGGGAATTGATGATTAGTGCTTCCCTAGAGAGTCTGTAGTTCCTTGGCACGAGCCATAGGGGGAATGAGACGTTGAGTGCTTCCCCAGAGAGCATTTAGCACAATATGAGACTATAGGGGGAATTGATGGTGAGTGCCTCCTCAGAAAGTCTGCTCTCAGCTGAACTAGAGAGGTGGGACTGTGTGTGCCTCCTATAGGGTTTCTAGCACTTTTATGTTGAACCATAGGGGTTAGGATGTGAGAGCTACCCAGAAGGATACCCTTTTTCTTTTTGTTGTTGTTTGTTTACTTGTGTACGTTATTTTCTAGAACTGTGGATTGGAGT
Organism: Viscum album; assembly: GCA_963277665.1. NCBI lineage: Eukaryota > Viridiplantae > Streptophyta > Magnoliopsida > Santalales > Viscaceae > Viscum > Viscum album. Next base: position 50,641,754 of record OY728138.1, on the reverse strand, counting down.
TGTGTGATTTTCTGTTTACTACTTCCTGCGCTCTTACTTGCCTTGTATTCATTGACTATTAGGCACAAATCCTTAGGGGATTGCATACTGGGATTGTATCTCACACCCTGTTTGGGCCATGCTTTGGGCCCAATAAGACTATGTTGTTACAGGTATAGATAAGGGAAAATCCCTTCTACTTCAGGTGTTTGACTTGTTGTGGAGCTGAAGATCATGGGACCGAGCTACCGCTTGCGATACTACTGGAGTTGCAGTTTCTTTAGTACTTTTGGTTTAGTTGTATTTCAGCATGTTGTTCTGTTTGCTGTTTTCCATAGATAATTATACCTGCTGCATCGTTATCATTATTGTTATATATTAATTCTTCCAATGTTTGGTTACAGTTATATATATTGTTACTGCTTCCGCTATTGAATGTTGTATTCCTTACCTTGTCTACATTACTATATGAGGGCATAGTTTCCCCCAATACTTTACCAAGGCCCTCGCTGCTAGTCGGCAGCCTCTAGCATTTGGGAAAATGCGCTTGAGGTTATGTGGCGAACCGGGTACGAGGCACCAGTAGAGGGGCTCCGTATCTGGGATGTTACAAGAGGTATCAGAGGAGTTCTTTTCTCTTGCTTTACTATTTGGAGACTTTATCCAGGGATATGACAGATTCAGTACTTGGTATTAATCTGTCCTCAGGAGTAACTAACCCTTATACATGGAAAATCCATACTACCTCGTTATTTTCAGTTTTATGGTTTTGAGATTTCACGGTTGATATGATTTTACCTAGAGTAATTCACTTGATTTGTGTTGTTATTTTCTTGATGATTGCGGTTCTATTTCTGTCACAAACCGATGAGATGTGGGTATGCCATCTCATGCATCATTTAGGCACATGTAGAATTCACATGCCATACATTCATTACATACTATCTACGGTGCATTATCGATTGCAAGCTGTTGTGATAGACCCTGTGTAGATTATGCATGCTTTTGTGATAAATGCTTGATAGAATCTCTTCTTCCTTGTTAGAGGATTGTTTGTTTCTTACATTTCTTAAATGAACGCTCTATTTTGATTCTTGAGGTGTTATGGGCCCTCTTGAATCAGAAATTAGTGGATCCTGATCCTGTTTTCTCTTGTCTATGACTTTAAGAGATGTTAAGCTTTGATTCGTGAGGAGTATGGGCCCTCACAAATGGTAAATTGGCACCTCTTTGCCTTGTTTTCTGCGTTTAATGGGATTCTGTACAGTTTCTAAGCTACTGACCAAAAAAACCCAGAATACACGGCGTGTACCTTTTGACTACATGCCGTGTAGTTTTTAGACTGTGTCACTGACTGTGTGAGCAGGGACACGCTGTTGTAGAAATAACTTTAGGAACCCGCCGTGTACGGTAGGTACACACTGTGTATTTCGAATCCGTGTACTCAGCCATGTCACTAACAACACAGGTCGGGGATGCTCGAGTAGAACACATCGTGTTGTAAAGGAACACGCTGTACAGTATTATCCAGGTACCCGACTATCTCACAAACAACACAGGTCGGTGTTACCTTCTATTCAACAAGACGTGTTGTTTTTGGAACACGCTGTGTAGTCTTTTCCAGGTACCCGACTGTGTCACGAACAACACGGGACGATGTCACCTTCAGCTATACACTCCGTGTTTGTTCAGAAAATTCCGTGTAATTTTATGCCGGGTATACGACCATGTATTTTACAAAACGGGCCGCCAAATCCTTGTTTAGTACACGTCGTGTTTGTTTATAACATGCCGTCTAGTCTCGGGTTAAGTCAGACCGTGTGGGTTAGCCATGTAAAGAGAATCGTGCAGGGGAATAGTTTTCAAGTACACGTTGTGTGTTGGGTCAACACACCATGTAGTTGAGGTGTTACACGACCTGTAGGGCAGGAGTACACGCCCATGTCAGTGGCTTAAGAAGATACACCATGTAGTTTTTGTAAACTCAGTGTTGTCGTGTTTGGTAAACTTGTGTGTTTTCCTTCCCCTGTTTCTTTTTGGTACTTTGCGTTCTTTGTCCTTGTTTTTCAGATCTAAGGTGTACTTTGGATCTTTCAGAGATACCCCTCCAAGACGTCCTCCTGTTGTGCATATGTCGTCAGGCAGTGATCAGACGCCAGATATGGCTGATCAGGTACTTCCTGCCGATCCTCCAGTCGGGCCACCCTTGGCACCAACTGTCATACCAGTTGTAGGAACTGATTCGCAGTTCAGGGAAGGTTTTCTAAGGATATGCAAACCTTTCAGAGAGAACCGCCTCCTTCCACGACTATGGAAGACTTGACTTGGGGTTTTTAGCAGTAGCATCCTCCCACATTCTCGGGGGAAGGAGGACCTCAAGCTGCAAAGTCATGGTTGGAATCCATGCTGACTATCTTCGAGAATCTGGAGACACCTCCAGAGAGTCGGGTCAAGCTCGCTACCTACATGCTCTGAGAATCCACCAAGAGGTGGTGGGACGTGATCTCATAGGCGGGTCATCAGTAGGTTATGGCTTGGGAGGAGTTTCGGCACATGTTTTACAACTACTTCTACCTAGAGACCCTGTGGGCCGATCAAGCCCATGAGTTCATGAGATTAGAGCAGGGTACTCTTTTTATCATGGAGTATTCCTCTTGTTTCACCATGATTCAATGTTTCACACCCCTCCGGGATGGGATTGGGGTGTTCTTAGCATGGATGTTTGAGGATGGTCTCAGGTGGGATATCTGCTCATAGGTGAATATCTTCTGGTTGACTTCCATCACATCCATCGTCAACCAGGCACTGATTGTGGAGCGCAATCTGAGAGACTCCGGAGATGCGATCCAGGGCGGTTCTGCTTCTAGAGCTAGTTTTCCTCCATATGATAGCAAGAAGTGCAATAGAGAGTCTACGCGCGGTGATTCAAGGAAGCGAGTTGAATCTTCAAGCAGCCAGGTGATATGCTACCAGTGTGTCCGGTCATGGAAAATGAGACTGCAGTGCCAGAGAGACCCCGTGGAGTGCCGTTCTTGTGGCAAGATGGGTCACCTTCAGCTTTTCTGCCAGGTTTTCTCACCATAAGCTAGTGACCGGGGTTCTTCCATGACTCCTTGTTTAGGAGAATCCACACCAATTTCTCTCCAGTCAGGGAACTGGAGTTCATCCGGCCATTTGGGCCGAGGTGGAGGTCGAGGCCATGGCAGTCAGCCACTAGTCCCTTAGCACAAGCAGGGAGGTTCATCTTAGAGTGGTCAGCCAGGGGCGCAGGGCCGTGGTGTAGGCCAATCTTTTTCCATGGAGCAGACCTTTCAGGAGTAGGATCCTGACCCTTCTACAGTCCGAGGTACGATTTTAGTAGCCTCAGTTTTGTCATCAACTCTTTTCGATACTAGTTATACACATATCTTTTTTTGTTGCTATCGTGGAGAGCCTTGGGCTCTGCATATTTTCTTCTGCCGACTCGTTGACACTAGACACACCTTTGGGGACAAGGAGATCTAGTGTACGACAGTGTAGAGAGTGCCCTCTTGAGGTTGCAGGTTATCGTTTCTTATGGGATCTCTACATCCTACAGATGATTGGCTATAATTTCATTCTCATGATGGACTAGTTGGTTCCCTTCTAGGCAGTCGTCAAATTTTATTGCAATAGAGTGAGTTTCATTTTACTAGAGGGTGAATCATTTCTTCATAGAGGCAAATGGGACATTCATGTGAGTCGGGCTGGACTTGAGCATCATGTGATGGGAAGGGTGACAACCCAGATTTCTAGTCATTATCTGGATGATCAGGGGACTACACAGTTGGACTTTCCTCCAGTGGAGGATCGTTTTAGGGACGTCTTTCCCATGGACTTTTCAGGTTTACCTCCAGAGTGTGAGGTATAATTTTCTATTGAGCTCTTTCCAGGAGCAGTACCAGTGTCCATTACTCCTTATTGGATGGCTACACCTGAGTTTCAGAAGCTCAAGAAGCAGTTGGAGGAGTTGTAGGCAAAGCGTTTCATTTAACCCAGTACTTCCCCACGGGGTTCTCCTCTCTTGTTTGTGAAGAAGGTAGACGGTACCCTTCGGCTTTCTATGGATTATCGAAAGATGAACCAATTGACGGTCAAGAACCGATATCCCTTGTTGAGGATCAATTACCTCTTTGATCATCTTTGGGGATCCCAGGTGTTCTCAAAGATCTAATTGAGGTCCAATTATCATCAGTTGTGCGTTAGACCATCAGCTATACCTCTGATAGCCTTCAAGAGAAGGTATGATCTATACGAGTATACAGTCATGCCGTTCGGTCTCAAGAACGCGCCTGTAGTTTTCACGACACTGATGAACTAAGTGTTCCATCCTTACTTGGACTCCATCATCATGGTCTTCGTGGACGATATCTTGGTGTACTCTCACACTCAACACGACCATACCACACATCTTGAGATCATTTTGATTACACTTAAAGAGTATCGACTTTATGCTAAACTCGCGAAGGGCCACTTTTGGGTAGAAAAGATTAACTTCTTGGGTCACGTCATCTCAGAGGAAGGAGTATCTATGGACCTAGAGAAAGTGAGAGGTATAGTCTCCTGGGAGTAGCCGAAGAACGTTTTTGAGGTAAAAAGTATTATAGGGCTGGCTGGATACTACAGACGCTTCATTCCAGACTTCTCGCACCTAGCAGCACAATTGAAAGGTCTGACCAAGAAAGGGCCGATGTTCTTATGGTTATATTCTTGTGAGTCAGACATTCAAAAGCTGAAGGGGAGGTTGACGTCAGCACCGATACTAGTCTTTCCAAATCCATGCAAGAGTGATACAGTCTATTGTGATGCTTCAGGTATCAGGCTAAGAGTTGTGCTAATTCAGGGAGATGGAGTCATTGCGTTCGGGTCTCGACAGGTGAGGCCACATGAGGGGAACTACCCGACACACGATCTGGAGATGGAAGTTGTTGTTCATGCCTTGCGTTGTTGGAGACACTATCTTCTGGGAGAGAAGATTTTAGTCTTCACTGACCACAAGAGTCTCAAGTATATCTTTACTCAGCGTGATCTGAATCTGAGGCAGCGTAGGTGGGTCAAGTATCATCAGTCTTTTGATTTCGAGCTTCCCTATACGGCGGGAAAGGACAACGTAGAGGCAGATGCGTTGAGAAGGAGAACTCAGATTCAGGAAGTTCCGGAGGCCAGTAGTGAGTGGCAGCTTATGGCTCTCTTCTCTGAGATGCATATGGAGGTGCACGACAGGTAGGGACAAACCATCCTATCTTATGTAGCTGTTATCTCTTCACTACTTGATCGGGTATGAATGAGGCAACTATTAAACTCATACGGCTTATTCCCATGGGAGAGTGTGTTAGGAGAGGACCCTCTTCCTGGATGGACAGTGGGAGAGGATGAGATCTTTCATTTCTAGGGATTCGTATGGGTACCAGTAGACATACGCGAGGAGCTGATGCGGGATTTTCATTCCACTATTTGGGCAGTTCATCCTGGCGTCACCCATATGTATCAGGATCTTCATCACCACTACTGGTGGCCTGGTACGAAGAAAGAAGTTGTTGGTTTTATCATGATATGTTCTACTTGTCAACAGGTGAAAGTAGAGCATCAGCGGCCAGTGGGACTTTTGCAGTAGTTACCCATTATGGAGTGGAAGTGGAACGATGTTGCGATGGACTTCGTGAATGGGTTGTTGAGGTCGCCTCAGGGGAACGATGATGTTTGGGTGTCATCGACAGGCTCACGAAGGTTGCTCACTTCTTTTCGATCAAGGATACCTTCAGTGTCAATGATTTGGGACGACATTAAATCAGAGAGATCGTTCGTCTGCATGGAGTTCAATGATCTATTGTTTCAGAAAGGGATACATGTTTACTTCTCGGTTCTGATAGGGACTTCAGAAGGATTTGGGTACCCAAGTACTTCTGAGTACGGCATACCATCCCCAGACTGATGGTCAGTCCAAGCACATGATCCAGGTGATTGAGGATATGCCCTAATCTTGTATCCTAGACTTTGACAGTTCTTGGGAGAAGCATATTCCTCTTGTGGAGTTCGCCTAAAAAATATTTTCCAGGCGACCATTCAGATTGAATTATAAGAGGATTTGTACTGTAGGCCATGGCGATCACCCTTATGCTGGTTGGAGGTAAGAGAGGGTTCTTTAACGGGACCTCATCTTGTTCAGGAGACATCAGAGTAGATAGAACTAAATCGGAAGAGGATAGAAATAGCACAGTCTCAACATAAGTCTTATGATGAGCAGCAGAGACGACCTCTAGAGTTAGAGGTCGGGGATCATGTTTTCCTGTGTGTCGCACCGAGGTTGGGGCATAAGAGTATTCGGAGGTAGGGTAGATTTCACCGCGGTACGTCGGGCCATTTGAGGTTTTGAAGAGAGTTGGGCTGGTTTCCTATCGGTTGCAGCTACCCCAGAAGTATCGGGCCATGCACGATGTCTTCCAGGTCTCTCTGCTCCGACGTTACTTTTCAGACCCATCTAATGTCTTTCAGCCAGAGGAAGTTGAGCTCGAAGCGGATGCATCGTTTGAGGAGCATCCCATCCGTATTGTCGATCGCTGTACGAAGATTCTTCGTGGGAGGTCTGTTCTTCTGGTATTGGTGCTATGGCAGCGTGGGCGAGTACAGGACGAGACCTGGGAGAGGGAGGCTGATGTACGATTTCAGTGGTCGGAGTAGTTTGGGGTTTCTTCTTCTACGCCTCGCTAGGGAAATTCGAGGATGAATTTCTATAAGGGGGGATGTTTGTAAGAACCTGAATCTTCATTTCATGTACACCTTTCCTTTTTATGGAGTTTCTGAGAAAAATAAACATTCTAGAAATTTTTTTATTACACTCCTTGTACTTTCTAAGTACACACCATGTACTCTTTTCCCCGCTTGAAGCCATGTACTGGTTGTTTCCGGACCACACACACGGTGTGTAGGGGTGACCTGGAGGAAAATTTTGGAGGATTACGGAAAGACCTAATACATGTCGTGTATCTAAATGTACATGTCATGTACTTTATTTTTTTCATTAAATATAACGGTGTTGCGCTTGATGCACATAAACATCTTATTCTAGGTTCCGTTCATCCGAGAGCACCGAGGATCTGTGAATCTTTGACGAGCCCCCACCTCTCCGTCCGTTCTCCAATTCGAGCATTGTTGATTGCGTTGGAATCACAGCGGTGAGTTCTCCCTTTTTATTGAGACTTGTTTTCTAAATCATCCTCTTTCTCTTGTTATTGTGGTTTATGTGTTTTAGACGTTTTCTCAGATCTACATCATTCTAAGTAGATTCAGTCATCGTGGTTCAAGTATATCAATTCCCTAGCATCAAGGTAGGTGGTTTGTGCCTTTCTTTATAACGTCTTTGAAAATTTTGTGCAATTTCTCCAATTTCCTTGAACGGGAATTGTGCATTTTTCTGTTTTTCCCTTGAATTATTTCATGCTTGCTTGATTACTATAGTAGAGGTTTACCTTTTTTAATAGAGTTGTTTTGCTGTACTCTGGTTGTTTGTTGTACTTTCTTTGCTTATTAGGCATTTTTCTAGTTTCCATGCCTAGTTGTAGGAAAGTGGAACTGTTATAATATTATGCTGTTGTGCCTTAGAATTATAGCCAAGTAGTTCTTGAGGTTTACTTGGGCGATACACACGCAGTGAGCATTTAATTTCACACAGGACTGTGTGAACCTTGTGTAGTAGACCATAGAAAGAATTGACATAAGGGCTTCTACAGAGTTTCTTTTAATATGATGTGAGACCACAGTGGTAATTGATGATGAGTGCCTCCATAGAGAGTCTCTAGTTCCTCGACGCGGGACACAGGGGGAATGTGAAGTTGAGTGCTTCCCCAGAGATCCTTTAGCACGATACGAGACTATATGGGGAATTGACGGTGAGTGCTTCCTCAGAAAGTCTGATCATAGCTAAACTAGAGGGGTGAGACTGTGTGTGCATCCTAGAGGGTTTCTAGTACTTGTTGGTTGAACCATAGGGGTTTGGCTGTGAGAGCTTCCCAGAGGGTTACCTGTTTTCTTCTTGTTGTTGGTTTTTTTCTTTTGTACATTATTTGATAGAACTATAAATTGTTGTTGTTCTGTTCATTTATGTTTACTGCTTCCTGCACTCTTACTTGCCTTGTATTCATTGACTGTTAGACACAAATCTTTGGGTGATTTCCTACTAGGATTGTATCTCACACCCTGTTTGGGCCATGCTTTGGGCCCAAGTAGACTATGTTGTTGCATGTATAGATAAGGGAAAAAACCCTTCTACTTCAGGTGTTTGACTTGCTGTGGAGAAGGAGAGCATGGGACCGAGCTATGACTTGTGATGATGCTAGAGTTGTTGTTGATTTTTTACTTTTGGTTCAGTTGTATTTCAGCATGTTGTTGTGGTTGCTGTTTTCCTTAGATACTTTTACCTACTGCATCATTATCATCATTGCTATATATTTATTCTTCAACTGTTTGGTTACAGTTATGTATGTTGTTACTGCTTCCGCTATTGACTATTGTATTTCTTACCTTGTATACCTTTCCAAATGAGGGCATCGTTTACCCAATAATTTACCAAGGCCCTCGCTACTAGTAGTCAGCCTCTAGCGTTTGGGGAAATGCGCTTGAGTTCATGTGGCGAACCGGGTACGGGGAACCAGTGGAGGGGCTCCGGATCTGGGACGTTACAAAAATAAGTATTTTTCATATCAAAATAAATTATTAATAAGAGTATGGAATCCTAAATAATCAATCCTGATCTCTGAGAACATGTCACATTATTATGAAAAAAGTTTTTGAATTTAAATTGTATAATAATCGTAATCTTAAAAAAATAATATGTCAATGATTCTCACCCTGACATTGACACATATGTCAAAGATTCCCACAATATTATCCATAAAACATTAGGGACTTTATTACCACCTATATACCTTCTTAGGTTTGGTATAACCACCCATGTACCCTACTAGGTTTGGGTAAATAACAAATGTACCCTCTTTGTCTCGAAAAAACATAACAGGTTCCTTCTTGTTCTTGAGAAAACCTCCCGTGGGATAGGTTTAATCACCCATGTACCGTTTTATATTAAAATATGTAAATGATTACCCAATGAATTAGGAAACCATATAATTATGATTCCACCCATACCATATTGAAAACAATGAATTTTTATGCTATAATATCATTAAAAAATTTAATTCATTATAGGTTTATTACCCCTTGATAAGCAATTAATTTTCATTAAATATTCCTTAGAACAACATCATAATAAGATGTCTAGTGAAAGGATATAGATGGTATCATAAGATTATTTCCCAGCTTAGGTATATCAATCATTAAGGATTGTTGACATGAATGAAAAAATATCCTCATAAAATAATTATAAATTTGATTTTAAATAAAAGGGAATATTTTTTTTGGTGACTTTAAAAATATAAATACAAATTCTCAAACTAATGGTAAGAGTATTTTATTTGAATAAAAATGGAAATATATATTATCACATTTATAATGAATAAATATCATTAATGTATGAAAATATTGTGAGACCAAAAATGTTAAACAACATTATTTTCTACATTTTTAAAAAAAAAAATAGTGAGTCATTTGGAAAAATGGTGAAATGAATCATTTTAATAATTTATAAATAAATTAAATTCAAGTATAAATGGAATTTATTTAACATTTATGTGTAAATAAAATCTTACATAAATTATTTTTAAGAACCTAGATATAAAAGTTTAATATTCCTGATGAAAAAAATAATGTTATATTTTCTTTATAAAAATTCATTTTTTTTTTGTAAAAAATCGGTGAAATTAAAATAATACATGAAAATCCTATAAATAACCACATTAAAATAAACTATAGTGGTTATATGATATAAATCACACAAATGTTTCCATAATAAAAATTGAAACCTAAACAATACCTATAAAACGTGACATTGTAACATAAACCCTTAAATATTTGGTAATCATTAATTGGAATCCAAATAAAAGAAGTATAATTATATGTATATTTAAGCCCACATAATTTTAAATTAAACAATCATATAATACATTAATTGGATGTATAAACACCAAACAAACGAAAGAGGTGGTGAATATAGAATATATCTTAATAAAGGGAAATTAAGATGAGGAAACCCTTAAAATATTAATATCTCTTGAACTTAAAGACTACTAAATATAGTTCATGAGATGGATATGTAAATTAAACACCCTAATATTTTATGTAATTTTTCGTTGATGGCTTACATTTTATATAGCACAGAATTTAAGAGAATAATAATATACTATTAATGATTTATTATTTAAACATAACCATAATAACATAGAAGTTAAAAATTTTAGATTTTATATAAATAAATATAATTTTGAAATTAATTATATAGTATTTAGGTAATTAATATTTATTGATAAATTTGGAACTTGTTTTCAGTAATTTCATTTTATACTTCAAAAATTATATTCTCCTCAAAATGGTTTTTAATTCTTTTTGTGAGGAATTAATTTAATTAGTTTATACCGTATTTAGAAAGTATATATTAAAAAATGAAATTATTTATTGAAATAAGAATTTCAAAAATTCCTTAGTATAATAAAAATTAACTTCTCTGAGGTAATTTATTTTTTAGTGGCTAGTGAAAAATAATTTTTTCCCAAATACTTTAATTTATTTTTATTAATAAAATAAATTAAAACAACCATTATATTTTTATTTGGTATTATTGTTAAATATGATAAATTTTATTTATAATAATATAATCAATTCCATTTGAATCAATAATATTAAAAATAGTGATAGACATCAATTTTTTTTCATAAATCATTTTGAAGACAACTATTTTTCACTACGCTTTACGGGGTTATTAAAAAATAAATTTATTAACATTATAGAGATTGAATTTAGAATAACTGATTCCACATTTTTAATTACAATAAAAAAATTATTTAGTTAATTCAACCTAATATTTGGGAATGATGAATAACGCAAAGAATAAAAAAATCATGATGATTAAAGGGAAAACCAGGTTCGCATAGGTTAAAAATAAGGATAAGGCCACCATATTTATAAAAACTTATTATTTAATAAATTTATTTATACAAATATCACCTTAGGATTTATATTGAAATGTTTATCAGACAATTTTCTTTGAAAGTGACCTATATAATATTTTATGTAAAGAAAACTACAAAATATAACCCTTTTGATTTTAAATTTCACTGAAATATTCATATAGAGATAAAAATATTTTTTGAATTAATATTGAAGATTATTTTTAGAATATTGAAATTATTTTTGTCATGGAAATTTATTTATAATTTTTTGTGATTGTATAATTACCTTAATGTCTTAAATAACATTGACATGGTGCTTGTGTAAGCAGTTGGACAAACAAAGTAAATGATTCTAAATACATCAAAAGTAATTTTTTATAGATGACTAATGGTGTCAAAAAAATTTATATTTGATAATAATTTATAATATTTGGTTAAATATTTTATATTTTAATTAATTTAATATTTTAATTAATTAAATACAAATTAAATGAATAGTGTTAGAAATTTCATTAATGATATTCCATGAAAATATTATACTTTATTAAATTATTTAAAAATACTAAATATATAGAAAGTGGAAATTTAGGATGATAAATGTCTAAAATGATATCCAGTTTTCATTTATAATTCAATTCTTACTCAATATTTAAAATTATAACACATTAAAATTGAAAACATCAATTTTGAAGTTTAGGTTAAAACCAGTTTATCAAGGTTAAACATATATATAAAGGTATTTTTTCCTATTAAAATTTTATAAAAAATATTTTAATGGGAATATTTCAATCTATTATTATCCAAAAATGAATTTATATTCATTTTAATGAATTTTTCATTATAAATTTATTATAATATTTTAATCTATTATGAAATCCCAAATGTGTATTCTCCCCCAAATATAAAAGGACATCACACATTTCTCGTCTCTACACGACATTGAGCCATATAGATTTACCAAATCCTTCCTAATTGTCTTATATACATACCTATAAATTATATAGTTGTTATTATATTCTTAATATTCTATTCCAAGCGTCCTTATGATGGGATCTAAAGGAAGTCTACTGAAAAAGTGGTAATCATCTTTAATGGATCCTTTAATATTTCGGGCTTCTAATACTGGCTTTAATTCTATTAAACCAGTTATAATATAATAAATTCAATACCATAAATATACATATAGGTTATTATGATTTTGAGACAACCATATTTTATCTCTTTTTTATCATACAAAAACATAAAACATTTCTTGGGCAAACATATGACTTACAGAGTCCACACAACGGTGTAATTCATTTTTCATAATAATTGTACATGATTTCTAATAAAGATAGATATTATGAATATATATATATATTATATTTATGAAATTATTATGCTTATGTAATTATAATATCTTATATATCTTCTTACCTTCTAATCTATTGTAAAATGATAACGTTGCATATGTGTTTGTGTGGATTACTACATCCACAAAGTGAGGTGATACACTTTTCGTTACTAATTTACATGGGAAGTTCCTAGTTAGTATTTTTTACCACTAATGGGGGTGGATTGAATCAGTGGTGTTTGTTTTAATTTTAATTTTTTTTAAATTAACCATATTTGACCTGGTAGTATCTGAACCACTCCTATGATAACTCAAACTCTCCTAAATTAATTAAAAAAATAAATATGATAGGAACAATTTTTTTTCTAGGTTTGGTCTCAATATGACACTACTACATTATATTATTGGTTAGACTACCTAATCACATATTCTCTTCTATAATCAAAATTTTCTACATCATACATTTCATTACTAGTATAGAGTTCCACTATTCATTCCAATGTCCCACTAGAATAATAGATTTAAACTGTCTATAATAAAATTGATTTTAAAAAATAAAATAAATTTCACTTCTGATTATTGAATGATAATAAAATAATTATTCAATATATTTCATTTTATATTTCATGATAAAAAATAGCATATAATTACGTTCTGAAGAACATCACTAAACTAGTGATTCCTCAACATCTGAATTTTTTATTTCTCAAAAATATACTACTCAAATATTATGATAAATAATCATTCTGCATATAAAATAATTATCCTAGAGAACATTTGGTATTATATATAAAATCTGAAAAATATTATGGCCTCATTAACTGATTTCTTCACTACGAGTGATAAATAATTTCCCATAAAATCTACTCTACACTTCAGTGATCGCACTCCGTTTTTTAATCTGGGAATCAAATCGTTATTTATAAGAATAAAATCACTAGTTATTCAACAAGATCACACAAAATTATAAAAAATAGTCTAAAGTAGTTTAATGACCTCTATATAGCATGTTAATCATGAAGGAACATCTCCCCAATGTTTTCTTGGTCCACATAGCATTATCACTGAAAATGATTTCTTTCACACAATATTTCAATGGTGTGCAACACCAAAAAATATGTTTCATCTATCTATAAAATGTATTTTCCATTGAATATCATTTTCAATTACCTTATCATAATATTTTAATTCATCTCTATAGATATTTTTTAATTTATTTTGATATATCATTCTTATAACCCATTCACATATTGTAATTATCACTACAAAGAATCATGTTTGGATAGAAACCTAATCTATAAAGAATGAATCCACATAAGAGCTTCATTGTGTACTACATGGATGTTTGTAACATGTATTCATACATAACATCAATCCTTATAGAATATAATCATTATATCATTTTGGCCGCAAACCAACTAGTTCATTCTTGAACTCATATTTTGTAGGCGGTCACACGAGCATACTTTCATTTCATCATAGAATTTGATTTTATATGCATATTCACATAGTATGTATAACCAATCAACCACAAAATAACATCACAATGTATTCCTATGATTTTTTGTAAAATCATATTTATCTATTTTGAAAATCATGATGAACTTCATTGAATCTCACATGGAGAGCAAACTAAAACATGTTCACTGCATGGAAAACCTACTCGCGAAGGGATTCATTTATGGGTGGTTAAAGGTTATCCCTCACCTTGATATGATGGATCTATTTTGATGGATCAAATTGATTTTGATTTAAACATATGTTTTTAGTGGACTTATAGTAAACTGCATAACGTGGGATCCAACATCATCCTTCTCCATGATCTTAGGTGTGGTTTATTACTCATGTTTCACCGCTACATCATCAAGATGGCTATTGAGGACCAGTTTCATTCGTCACTACACACACCACCTAGTCTTAAGCCCACTAGCTTTTAGCCTAATCTATGTATGCTTCTGATCAAATTCTCTATAGTCCCTATGCACAGGACCACTGGTATATCTCAATCCCTATATATATAACGGTATTACTAAGCCCCTATTCATGGCCCACATAGTACGATTCCACCATGCATCCTCCCAAGAAGGCTCTCACATGGGGGTTGACACCTTGGTCCCCCTAATTATGGTTTTGGTCTATCCAAGGGGGATTGTTTTGTTGGATCCCAAATTTTTGGGTGAAGAATTATCTATGTGAAAATACCACCTCATTTAGAAATAAAATCAACCACAAATAATAAGACAATGAAACAACTCTTTATCGTCTTAATAAAAAGTGATGTAAACATAGCCTTCTTCATTATCTTGAGGTATAATATTTCCTTAATAACACCGTTATTGGAACTAAAGATCAATTCAATCAATAATTAGAGTATTCATGGAGAATTGTTCAAGAATGAAATCCAAATCCATTTGATGGATCAATAACATTTCTCTAAACAAAACCAAATCATCTAAACCCACCAAAAACATATGGACACATCTTTGATGACAAATACAACACTTATGTTCAATGAAAACCCTGTGTATTTTTTTATTATCATCCCTTCATACAAAAGTCAATATATTTCTGTCATCTTTACACCCCCTTAATGAAAATAAAATGGAAATGGTAAGTAGTGTCTTCTTATCTTATTTTTTACTTCTTAATAACAGTTTATCTTGTTTTATTCAATGAGGGAATGGCATTATTTGAAACATGGGAAAAATTATTTAGATAATAACCTATATTTCAACAAGGTTGTACTTAGTATAGAAAAAAATAGAGATATAACCAAGGGTATCAATGATCTATTTCAAATATTTAGGTTTGTGAAATCATGTTTAGAATTTATCAAATGTAATATAAGATCCTACACACAGTTTTTCAAACACATATAAAATTTAATATGCATAATAATAATTTCCCCCCTTTTTCGTAGAACGACATAAATCAAGAAACCCATTTTGATAAATAAAATTAATAATGGGAGATGAGAGTGTGTGATTGGATTACTAAATCCTTATAATGGCGCCCTCTCAAAATATGCATTCACGTTCATCATCATGGAATTAAATGAAATCCATGATAAACAACACTTATACATTAGTGAACTTATTGTTGGATAATAAAAAATAAATAGTAAAAAGAAACCTCTTGATAGTATTTTAGTCAGAGGTGAAGGATGAACATGATGTTTTACCAATATCTCAACTAACCTGTCTTTTGGAATTTCTCTCGTGAAAATATATGTAACCTAATCATTAGTATAAATGTATTGTATTTTGATATCACCACCTACCACATTTTATTTGATAAAATGAAACTTGATATCAATATTATTATATCTCTAATGTTGTACGTCATTTTTAGACAACCAAATCGCACTTTTATTATCACTTGAAATTTTATGTTGTCTCTCAGTTTCAATTTTCTAATCTAAAAACTGCACTTTCATCCAAATCATCTAGGTATAAGAATTGATGTTGAAACATATTACGCCTCATATGTGAATAGTTTTACTAAATTATGCTTCTTATTATATCATCTAAAACACAAAACTACTAAAAAAAGGCTATACATGAATTTGATCATGAATCCCTACAATCACTATCCCAATCAGCTTATTTAAATCTCAATATTTTCAATTCTAAAATAGGTCAGTATAAAAGCACATAGTTTTGATTTCATTTCATGTAACCCAAAATTATTTTAGCATCCAATAAGTGAGACTCTTCAAGAACACTATGAAATCTAGAACATAGATTCACTACATAATTTATATCTAGCCTTGATGTTGTTAGATAATTAAGACTTCAAATGATTATTCTATATTATTTCTGATTAACACTACTTATAGCTTCATCCTGGCATAATTAAATTCTAACAATATCGATTGATGAAACATTTTTTTAATATATCATTTGATTTTTTATTAATTCCTTATAGTACATTTCCTGGGATAAAAAATGGAATTCCATTTCTTCTCAATATGAAATCCAAAAAAATATATCAACTAAGAAAACATTATCTTATCAAGGTTTCTGTTCATTTTCTCTACAAAATCATCACATATAAATTCCTTTTCACCATAAAATATGATGTCATAGACATATACAAGAACAATAAGAGTACACTTGGACATTTCCCTCACATCATGGTTACTATAAACATTTCCTTTTATAAAGAGCATTTCCTTAAACACCTGTCTAATTTAGAGTACCATGTTCATGGGGCCTATTTCAAACCATACAAATTGTTTCTCAATCTACATACCATGATTCCATAATTGTATATGAATAACCCATTGTCCTATTAAATATTGACTTCTTCTTTATGATCACAATTTAAAAAGGTAGATGTCCCATCCATTGTATATAAAATTTATAATATTTGTGTAATATTATGTCAAAGAACAATATTATACATTTGAATACTGATACTGGCCTAAAATTTTATTCATTTTAAATATATTATATTTGAGAATATATTTTTTTACAAAATCCTTGCTTTGTTTCTTCATACATCACATTTCTAATTTAGTTAATTTCTTAAAACCCACTTAGTGCCAGTAACATGTTTATTTTTAGGTCTGGATAGAAGATCCCAAGTGGAGTTCTTCTCAATATGATCATGTTTATCATTCATATCTAGTATCCATTCCTCGAGTTCAACATTTTTTGAGCTATTTGAGGTTAAATTTTAGAAATAATAGGGACTTGATATTAAATTTTCAATATTCTTATATTTTTAACTAGTAACTATTGTTTTCCAATGATATTTTCAATCTCAAAATATATCTTAATTTTTTTGTAACATTTTATTTTATTTAAATAAGTCTAACCTTCATCATTGGTATTTTTAGATTCAAAATAGATAATTTTTTTCTCTTTGTCTGTAACTACATCATTTTTCTATTTCATTTTTGTAGAATTTGCGGACAAATATTTAGAATCTATATTAACTCATATATATAATGGGAATTAATAATTTTGACATAACTAAATCCAACTAACCAATGATTCTAGTTTTTTATAAAATCTATGCACACTACCATTAAATCTGTATCTCATGAATTAATGTTTCTGATCATTATCATTAAAGGGATTCCAAAAACTATGAATTATTTGAAAGATGGATTTTAGAGTACCACATATCATATATAGTTTTTTCTATTTCTAGTCTTTGGATACTCCTATTCTTTACATGTATGGAAGTGCATATAGCTTCCATACTAAAAATACTTCAAGATGTGTTGTTCAACTAACATAGTCCTTCTAATAACTATTGTGCTTCTATTATTTCCGTCTGCTACCCCATTTTTATTTGGAGTTTATGGTGTGATGTGCTGATGAATTATTCTATTTTTTTGAAATATAAATTTCAAAATCATCACATGTAAACTCTTTACCCCTATCAGATCTCATTTTCTTGATATATATATACCCATATTCATCTTATCTTACCTTCTAAAATTGTTGAACAATTTATTTTTCTCTAACTATTTCATGATAAACATGAAATTATTCTATAGCATATAATAACCAATAAAGGAAATTAAATACTGGTCACCTCTGGTATAATTCTGTATCTGTGGGACACTCATGTTAGTGTGAATAAGTTCAAGGGATATAGAATATACAATATCAACCCATTTGGGTGAACGTTGATCCAATTTTCCCTTTAGATTTGTTTCACATATTCCATCCCTTTCTATATTAAACTTGGAAAAAACCATTACAATTACATGCTTCAAGATTTTACTTCTAATACTTTGACTAATATGGAAAATCCTACCATGGAATAGGTTTTTTCATCTTTTTAACTCATGTAATAGGAATTTGTAGAATCACTAATTTGAAAAGGATGGCCTTTGGTTCTTTTTCCTTGATTAATAATTCATCCATCCTATGTTCCATTGGTGATACCTGAATCCATTTTGAATAGAACCTCATGTCGATCATCATAAATTTGGATGAAACTATGAAAATTGTGCTTCAACCCTTAGAAATATAACAAATTATTATACATCTGATTTTGGGATTCAATAACTTCTTATTTAGCTCCCTTAATTTTTTGGTAACAGTCAATTATAAATGTTACTTCTCATCCTTTATCATTGTCAATTATTAACATATTTTTTGTGTCACTAGTCATGTATGATTAAATACACTATTAATAATCAATGGTTTGTTTTTATAAAATATTTTTATGTAACTTTTACAAAACATGATTTTTCATCATTCATTTATTCACCTTCCATTCCTTTTATAATATTGGATGTTTTTTTGTTGAGAATAATCAAATAATTTTTAGAAATATGGACTTCCTGAACACATCTACCCTAGATTTTATCTATATAGTTAGAAAAAATTTGTGATTAAAGATATAATTAATTCCCCAAAACTACATAATTTCTTTGAAAAATTTCTATCCTTTTCTCAAAATCGACACCCCTTGGTTTACATCTCATCACTGATAGGGACATATTATACCACCATAAATAGTATTTGTTCTCAAAAACTATATAACACCAGTAATGAGCACTAAACCTTGATCTTCCTAGATAATAATTACCTTGTCTTAGAGATTCTTATTGTTCTCCATCCATAAACATAGACTTTCCTTACTCTGAGGGAAAATATTCTTGGAGAATTTATTTTTTCCTTTGAATTAGAATATTATTTATCAATAGCCTCAAATCTCAAAATATTTGAATAATTTATTTTCTAAACCTACATTGTCAAAGAAAAAATATTTTTTAGATTCCTAGAGTACTTAATTAACTTTCATCTTTGAAAACAACATTTCACCAATTTGTGATTATTCATCCATGACCTCAATGACCGTGATAAAATATTACAAAAGATTTTAGAAGATATTATGTGTTTCAACACATTTAGACTGAGTTTTATACTCTTCTTCTTTATTGAGGGAAATTTTTTCCTCATGTTCCTTTACCATATTCTCTATTTCATCTACTTTTAGTTTTTGTCTTTTTATTTAATCATTGTAAAAAATCTATTTCTTCACACATTATTCTGTTTCTTCAATTATTGTTTCTTTTTTCCTTTAACAATAGTCTCTTTTCCTTCTTGATATTTTTTTATCAAGGAATGAATCTAATTTTTTTCATCACATGCTCTATTTCTATTCATTCACATTCTTTATGTTCATTGTCAAAGGTGTAAAACCTTTTATTCCACATACTCCATGAATTTGATTTCATCTTCTGATTGGCTTCTTATGGTGGAGTTATATTTCCCTTTATTACTCAATAAACTCATTCATTTACATTTAAATGATTTTTTCATTCTTACATAAAACTTGGTTGTGAATTTTCAGATCTTCCCCCATTTCTTTTTATAACTTTTATCATCATCTATCTCAAGTTCTATAGTCTTATTTTCAGAAAATTTATATAAAAATTTCCAATTACATTATAGTTGTAGTACAACAGTGATTATTTAATTTTACCCCTAAAAATACATTTCATGAATATTTTTGATACACTATAAATGATCCCATTAAAATATTCAACATTTTTTCATCATCAGATTCACATAATTCTAGCATTTTATCATCATATATTTGAGAAATCTTATGGCTTCAAAATCTACCTCATATTTGATCTTCCTCTCAAAAAAATTTGTCTTCAGCATTTCATTTTCAATCAGAATGTTATGTAATTCCTTAGGACTATGATCATCTCAATAATTAAATGTATATCATTTAGGATCAAACATGTAACGAAAAAATCTATTCAGTTTTTGTAAAATAGTAAAAGCATCCATCTATTCACAAAAACCACCAATATTATAGACAACATCAATTACTCTTGTAATGTAATCATAACATTTTTTCTTCACCCTTGTTGATATATTAAAATTATCTTCTAAAAAATTTTAATTTTGAATCCTTTTTCTTCCATGATTGCTTTCTAATAGATTTCTGAATTATCCTAAATTTCCTTGGATTTTTGAGTCATGTAATATTTCCATTAATTTTTTTCAAAAGAGACATCAAAATTGAATTTTGAGATTTTCCAAAAAACTTTTATATTTCACTTATCAGATAAATTCATAAGAGTTTATATTAAGATAGGTGGTAATAAAATTTTAATTTCAAATTGAACTTCATGTCTAAGAGACAGAAGATATGAAAACATTGTTTCCTTCCAAATGTTGTATTTTTTCCATCAAAAGAAATAACAACCCTACCATTGATTAAATTAAAATTATTCAAAATTATTATATAGAGGATCCTGACAGAGGGAAGATGGTGGTCTAATAAAAAAATTTGTTCTCGAGGAGCTGCAATGCTAAAGGGGTGAATTAGTTGTGATTTTTACAATTTTTTTATTTTAAAATTAACCTCTCTTGGACTATTAGGGTCTGATGCACTCCTATGATTACTCAACCTCTCTCAAACTTAGTAAAAATTAAAAATGGACATGAACACAATATTTTTACAAGGTTCAATCTCAATACGATCCTACCCATTTATTTGATTGGTTAGACTCCCCATTCATAGATTCTCAACTATAATTAATGGTGGCGACAACATACATTTCTTCACTTGAATAGAGTCCCACTATTGTTTCCAAAGTCCCACTGGAACAACACATTCACACTGCATATTAAAAAAAATAATTTTAAATAAACTGTAAAAGACCACTTCTTAATGTTGGACCCTTTTACAACAATTGTTTTAGATCACACTTTTTAGCCTTGGAGATATATAAAATATTTCATTCTCACTCTCTAAATAACATCACATAAATAGTTCTTCCTCAATATAGGACTTTTTATTTATCAAATGCATTCTTCTAAAATAGTATGTGGAATAATAATTACGTATATAATATAATTATCACATAAAAAATCCCAGATACCACATACCATCTCTAAAAAATATTTCTTCTTCTCAAACTAATATCTACACTAAGAGTGATAAATAATTGACTTAGAAAATATACTTTCCACTTCAGAGCTCACACACATTTTTTGAATCTTGGAATCAGCCTCGTATTTATAAGAATAAATTCATCGGACATTCAAGTGGTTCATGAATGGTTATACTGAACATTTTAAAATTGTTTAATGACAGCTATAGAGCATGTTCACCTCATTGTATATTCTCTAAAATTATATATTTTTCTGCAAAGCATTCTCACCCCAAAAAATATTCTTCACATAATATTTTTGTAACACCCTATGTTTTTATGAATCCATTATTCAAATAAATTAAATTTATTTGATGAATTTAAATGCATTATACAACATGTTTAACATTTTTAATGTACTACATTAATTTAATCCTATGCTACGTGCAATATTATCATAACTTGTACTACAGAAAACACTGAGTTTCTATGAAACATCATTTTATTACTATAATGAGATAGTTATAAAATATCCATTAAACCTAGTAATATGAATAGAAAATACTAATTTTTAAAATATTATTTATAATGTTTCTCTCTAAATAAAACATATTTTTTTGTAAAGTCTTTATATGTTTGAAAATATTATCTTTTCAAATGAACTAATTTTTATGTAACTATATGACCAATAATTAAATTAATTTTAGAATAATTTAGAAATTTAATTTTATAAAATAATATTTATTTTTGAATTAATAGTTTTAAAATTACCTTTGGGTTGATTTTCCAGATTTTTTTTGCAAAACCTCATTTATAGATGAATAGTGAAAATACTGAATTTTAAATCAAAACTATTTTTCTAGATAATCTATTTATATTGTTAAATTATATTTTAATTTATTTTTAAATTTTAAAAAGAAAAAAATTAAAACAATTAATCCAATTAATGTCATTGGAACTAGTTTCAAATTGTAATTGGATATAAAAAATATTTTAAAATTTTAACATTCTCTATTAAAAAAGTCATTGTTGTGACATGTCTACGGGATATAATTTAAAATAATTTTTGTAGATTATATGAGTAGAATGTGGTATAATGTATTAAATATTTTTTAGAATCATAATTTATGATTTATAATATTTTAATCATAGTTTTTGACCCAAAATATTGATGAAAATAACTAAAATTTATTATAGCGATTAAGGTAAAACAAGATTATGTAATGGTTAAAAATTAATTTAAGGGTCAAAATAACATATAAACATTTAAAAATTACATTTTACTGAAATATTTTGACCAATACCCCTATTTTATTGAAAATTAAATATTTATTTGAAGCACATGATCTAAGGGATACCTCTCAATAGTGTTTTCTTTTTTATATTTAAAAGAATATCGCCCCTCCTTCTATATAAAAGTCATGTTACACCCCTAACTTCTTCACACATCTAAAGAAATTTGGAACAGAAAAAACATAAAATATATCCTACCAAATTTCCACCCTTTATCCTAGAATCCTCTCTTTGGATATCCATCCAACCAAGGAATCACTTTGGGGAAAACCCAGAGAAGTTACCCAAAAAAGAGATAATATCATTACACATGATCTTTTATTTTACTTCCATTATGTTCCCCATAAAATATTATTATTCCATCATTATAAAATAAAATATGTATCATACATATTTTTTAGAAGTTATTATATTAATATTTCAACCTACATATACGCACACTTTCTTAAAATGGGTAACGAATATACCATTCCATTGTACAATAGACTACCACATCAGAAAATGATGTCATTCAATTTTTCCACCTATCATGGTTGGGAATTTTGATAGACACAATATTTTTCTATTATATATATTATATTTACTATTTATTTATGCTTATTTAATTATTATATATAACATACCTTCATTCGTTCCATTTTTTAAAACATGATAACTTGTTTGTCGGATAGGTGGACTACCGCCTCCTCAAATCATTGTGATTTGTTCACATGTTACATATACAACATTAAGGATGGGTTTATTAAAATTATATGATATATATAAAATTATAATTATAATGTATTGATAATGCATATATATATATATACACATATATTTCTTTTAATTTCTTCTTTTCAATACGACAATTAAACAGAAACAGTGTTCATGCGTACATACAGCCTTCCATCTGCATGAAGAGTGATTTCCATTTCATATATATATATATATATTATAGATTATTATAAATTAATATATTAGGAATATAAATTATATTTTTATTTTGATTTATGTTCTTTATATTATGATATAAGTATAATGAAAAATATAACAAATCAAAACACATGTGAAAAAATGGTTATTAACTGAAATGTTATTTTAATAAGGAATTGTTACTAAATAATTAATAGAAAGTCATAAGTAAATCATATTTAAGATGATATAATTTAATATTTGTTAATAATAGATTTATAATAAACATATATTTATTATACAAGAGTTTTGAATGATTACAAAGTGAATCAATACATAAGGTAAGGGAATATTAACTCACATTCTTTTATTTGTGAGATACGTTCAATATTCCCCACCCATTTCATTTGTGTGTTGTATATAATAACTACTAATGTATTATATTATTCTTATAATAAAATTTATTTTTATTTACATACCCATTTTATAATTTCTATTTCATGGGGTTTATGGTTCAAATGTTACCAAATCAGTAATGTGATTTTGTGTCAATTTCCCTTCTTTGTGACACATGTTTTGTTATGCACCTATAATATTTTTCAAGGCGTGTATAATATACCTTTAAAATGTTATATAATTAATAATATTATATTCCTGGTGTTATATTATTCATGTGATGTTATTATCTCATTGGGATAATGATATAAAAATATGAAAACAGCAAGAGGTTATTTCTACAATCTCAATGTTTTTTGAGATTGTTTATGATTATGTTTCCATTGATGAAATATTACGATCCATCTATCATGAGTAATAATTAATTTTGTACTAATATATTTATTCATTTTATTTTCATGTATTGGTACCAATCTTCACCAAGATGGTACTTAATATAAGTAAGTAAATGTTTTCAAGAAAATTATACCATATTTCTCTCTTGGGTTAGAATTTTTTTTAATATTTTGTTTTCAAAAAGGTTTTCAAAAATGTTTTAGGTTTTAAAAAACATTTCATAAATTCGAAAGGATATTTTCATCAAGAAATGTTTTAGAAAGATATGTTCCATCTATGATGAAAAACGTTTTTTTGTTTATACATTACTATGGATTTGATACAAGGATATAATTCATATTATTTCTTGAATGGTTTATGTTTTGATGTAATGGTGTTTATGAAACCCTTTTCTCATCAAGTGGTTATATTAATTTTAATTACACTTCTTTTCATGGGTTATACAATGATAAAAATTTTATGAGACCTATCTCATTTCCGTAAATAATTATATGATGAAATGTTTATGATTCGCATTTCATTTCATAGGTTATGATATGATATTAAGAAAACATTAACTTTTTTGGGTCATGCAATGATGAAAGATGTATTATCATATAGTATATGTATATATGATTTTATTATGTGATGGGTGAGACCTATATATTTTTCAAATACATTGGGTATATCATTATATCACCTGATATAATTATTCGAATCAATTCGTCAGCCTTGATCAACTATGGATGACGGGGAAACCCGATCTACTATGAAATGCTGGGGAAACCCGATCTACAATGGGAAAATGGGGAACCAAGATCCATTATAAGGAAATGACTATGACTAAGGATGGTGAGGTGTCCCACCCAGTAGATGTAGTCCCCATGAAGTTCCCTGTGAGTTTTTGGAAATGTGACAGGACATATAGGGAATGATATTACATGGTTATGTGTCTGCAAACATTCCATGTCTTATTTCTATGTTATGCAATCATGGGTTATTCTTTTTATTCCTTTATGATTCATTTATTGTGAAATTACAATCATTATTCCATGAATTTTGTTTAAGATATTATATATGAAGGGTATAATCTACTATTTTCAGGATCATGTTCTCATAAAATTTTGATCATTATTATACATACATATCTCCCTTGTTTACCCTTACTGAGAAACTGAGATCACCCCTTTTTATGTTCAATTTCCCCATGTTATGAATATATGAATTATGTATGATATGTCTAAGAAGGGTTCTAGTCATAAATAAATTTGTGTGAGATATTGTATCTCACTTATCTGTCTTTTTTTTGTTTCCATGTTTCAATGGAACTAAACTAATACAATATTTGGTCATCTATTTGTGTAATGTATTAAGTAATCAGAACAAAATATGTGATGTAAATTTATGAAAATGGAGTCTCACTATATTTGGTATAATAAAAAAATTAGTTGTAATTTTTAAAATTTATTGAGAAAACCATTGTGAGAACCCTTAATACATGTCTTAGGATATGTCTAAGTATAATAAAAATTATAGGAAAATGTCTTGGGAATTTGGAAAAGGATAGCATGAGTTGTATCCTAAAAATAAATCACTTTATAGATTCTACATGATTTTGTGGCTCTATCACATATTTTTATAGTGGTAACAACCCTGAAAACAATATTTTGAGCTAGACTCAATAGGGAATTATAGAATGAGAACATGCCTTATTACAAACCTAGTTTGACACTCCCAGGGGATATACTTTGGGAATTTACAAAATCTGCCTGAATCATCACGATGGATTTAAAAAAATGTTTTATATGAATAACCTATAATTTTCCTATGGTGTTATAGATTAAATATGTATTCATAATTTAAACATAATATAAGTTTATTTTTATGGTTATCTTATTCTTCACTATGATTATTATTTGTTTCTATATAAAATTTTATTTTAGTTAACAGTTGTAACCAAAAGGAACCTCATTAATGGTTATTGAAACATAAAATTCAATGATAATCAACATGAGAAACCGAATGTTATTGTAGTTGGAATAAATTCGTTTTCCTACAATCTCCTAAATTTATCATGTTGTGAATCTTTCAAGATATCCAAATGAGGAATGGTGGGAAAAAATTATGTTATTTCCTTCATAAGTCAATGAACACCTTCTTTTATTAGGTCTTATGATCCACTTGTTTCATAACAATGGATTAGTATCAGTGAGAATATATTTTCAAGTCACTAGTTTATAGAGCATGAGAAGATCATTTTTCGATATTTAACAATTAGACGGTGAAACAGACCTATGGTGGAATCGAATCTAGAATATAAGTCACCAATATGAAATTGAATCCAGGTATTGGGATGAGTTCAAGAACATATTTTTCGAAATGTACATTACTTGTATTCATTATACAATTATTGAGAAATAGTTCTTTGAGTTAAAGGAAATGGATGCTGAATTTTTTTGTACCTGCTAGGATAATTTCACAAGACTTTATAGGTGCACTTCTGGTATTATCATCCAACCCAAAAGTAAAGTTGATAGGTTATTTAGTTTCTTAAATAGAATTATAATAATGGTATTTTCCATAAGATACATTAGTAGCTATGAAGATATTGTGCACTGTGAAATTAAGGTTGAAATATATATTAGATTTATTTGTTGTTCTCATTGTTCTGACAATAAAAGGAAGAGAGAGATCAAAGGAAAATGTCAAAATCATAGAAAAAATAGGAAGAGTATTCCTCTATTTTCTAGGAGTGAAAATAATAGTGGAGGAAATTTTCATATGGTGCCTAATATATGTTTTATGTTTGTATGGGAAGGCCATTGGAAAATTAATTTTTGAAATGATGGGAAGAAGATGGGTAATGAGGTGACCATAAAGGAAACTACATAGTATGCACCAATAATACATCAATGCTTCAAGTATAAGGAGAGTGGGAATTATGCTTACATGTTCTACGAACATAGGGTTAGTGATAATTATTGGCATCAGCAACCTCGTTATCCAAGGGACAAGTGGAAATCGCATGTGATCTCTATTTCTGATGAGGGTGCAATAATGATGTGGTGAAAGGTACACAAACCAACGACTCTAGAACTAAAAATGTCTCTTTTGATTCTCGTTCTACAAACTCTTTCATATCAAATAAATTTTCAAATGGTATTACGATTCCAAACAAAAAAATAGATTTGGATTTAGTAATAAAACCCACTAATGGTTTGATAATTTCATCTAATGTCTATAATTCCTCTCTGATTGACATTTGTAGGAATTTACTTCTTAGAAATAATTACATTTTTACTATAGTTAAATTTTATTTCATCGTAGGAATTTATTGGCTTTATATGCATAATTTCCACATCAATTGTCGAGTAAGGGATCTTACCTTGGATATTTCAAACAAACCTAAGATCCACTATCAATGTGATTATAATTATGAACTTCTGATGGATATTACACCCAGTGTATGGGCTTAATTCCCATTCAGAGAGAATGTTTGTCACAAATGGTTTAGGAGAAAATTTACACCAATGTTATTCCTATTGTTTAGTATTTTTTATGTCTTTTCAAATAAAATTCCAAGACTTCCACAAAAATGTAGTGTTTAGATCTCAATAAAACACATACCTGGTTTCACACAAATGTCGAAGTCTTCTTAGAAAATGGCCTCAATTGAGTTGTAGAAATTGAAGAAGCAACTCCAAAAAGACATTGGTAGGGGATTAATTCAGCCCATTGTGTCTTGTTAAGGTTCACATGTACTTCTTTCTAAAAATAAAGATGGATCAATGAGAATTTGTATTGATTATCAGGAGTTGAACAAGATTGCAATAATGAACTAGTATCCCCTTCCCTGTATTTTTGGCTTGTTTGATTATTTTCATGGATCTCAATACTTTTCCAAGATTGAATATCATTATATACATCATATATGGAGGTTCAAGAAAGATGATATACTTAAAAAGAGATTACATATAAGTTACATATCCTATGAATATGTATTACTACTGTTTGCCTCACTAACTGCCTCATATCTTTATATATATTGATTAATATAGTATTTATAGATTACTATGATTTGTTTTTTGTAGTATTTATAGATGATATTATTATCTATTCAAATCTAATGGAAGATAAAGAATTCCATTTGATAATTGTACAAAGTACCATAAGGAAGGACAAACTATATGTGAAATTTATATAGTGTGAATTTTGGCCGCAAAAGGTTTCATTTTTTGGTCATATAATATCAAGAGATGGTATAACAGTAGATTCATGAAAGACATGGGCTATTAAATGTTGGACAAGACCAACCATGGTGTTAGAGATCCATAGTTTTCATGGATTAGTTGGATATTATAAAAGGTATGTGAATAATTTCTCATGATTATCCAATCCTATGACCATATTTACTCAAAAGGGTTCCAAGTTTTTTGAATGGATGAATATGAGGAAAATTTCAAGGAATTGAAGATAAGGATAATAAGAGAACCTTTAAATACATTACCCTATATTAGATAAGGGTTGTAATATATACTGATCAATCCTATATGGGATTTTAATATCCTATTATGAAGAATAACATGGTTATATCCTATGCCTCATGATAAATAATGATTCATGAGAAAAATTAACCTACTCAAGATTTATAGTTATTGTTGGTAATTTTTTCATTAAATATACAGAGGAAATATATTGATGATGAAAAGTGTTATATTTATACCGATCATAAATTTTTTAAGTATATTTTCACATAGATGAATTTTAACATGTTCTAGAGATGATGGTTAGAGCTGATAAAGGATTATGACATCCCAATACATTTCCACCCTATGAAAACAAACAAGGTGGCTGATGATTGAAGTCAAAAGGATCCTGATTTCTTATCTATGATGATAATAAAAAATATCCAATATTTTTTTAGTTGAAATGGATAGAACTGGAAATATTGAATGATGGGGAGAAATATTACCTTGATCAATTGAATTTTCGACGCTTATTCTATGTGAATATTAAAGAGGTGCATAAGGAATATGTTGAGCTACATAAGAATGTAAAAAATGTTCTGGAGTTAAAACATGTTTAGGATGGAATGATACGGTTTAAGAATCATGTATATATTCAATCCATAATAGATTTTATGAATGAAATATTAAAGGAATCTCATAGTTTATCATTCTCTATTCATCTTGTAAGTATGAATATGTATATAGAATTGAAATAATACTTATGGTGGGATGACATGAATGGTGATATCATAGATTCTATACCTTAGGGATTAGTATTACAACATGTTAAGGATGAAAGGAAAAAAATCAAACTATATGTTTCATCCATTACCCATACTAGAATGTAAATGGGTGAAAATTACTATGGATTTATTTATTGGACTCCCCAAAAACCATAACGAATTTAATAGTTGTCGGACACATTATTAAGATAGAACACTTAATTACTATTAGATAAGAATTATCTCTATATTATCATTCCAGGATATAAATTAATAAAGTGGTAAGGTTACATGTAGTACCACACTCAATTGAATTTTTTCTTGATTAATAGTTTACCTCATTGTTTTGGTGAAGCCTTCAGTAAGCCCTTGTTATAGATTTGAGTTTGAGCATTGATTTTTATCTTCATATGGATGATCAGTTGAAAATAATAATTCAAACCCAAGAGGATATGATGAGATCCTTTTCTCTGGATTTCACGGTTTGTTGTGATCGAATCATTCCTCTAGATGCGTTTTTATAAGACAATATCATTCACTCAAGAATTCACATGGTACATTATAAGGCCCTCTAAGTAAAGATATTTAGGGCTCGAAGCTGTAGGAATGAATTCTATGAAATAAATCTATTTGAAACTGAGATCAGTGAAGAAATGTGAGTGATGTTTAGATCCATTCAATAGCATGTCATGAATCATCAATGTTAACAAAAACGTTTTGCTGATAACTGTTGATGTGATCAAGAATTTGAAGTTAGTGAGATTCTATTTCAATTATTCTCACCCTAGAAGAAGGTTAAAAGATCCAGTAAGAATGGGAAATGAAGACCTAGGTATATCTGTCCCTTTGAAATTATTGATTGTATCAAGATAGTGGACTATCACTTGGATATTCCCCAAAATCTCTCTCATGCCCATGATTTATTCCATGTATCTCTCTTGAGGAAGTATATACCTGACCCTTTACATGTAAGAAACTCAGGTGTCATACTGTAGGAGAAATTTCATTCTTAAAATAAATAACCACTTGAAATTATTGATCATATAGAGAAATTTCTATGAAACAAGACCACTCACCTAGTCAAAATATTTGTAGAGAACCCACTTGTTATAAAAGTCAATGTGGGATCTTGAGGGTACGAGGAGGAATAACTATCATCATATGTTTGTATTAGAATGATCAATTTTAAGAGATAAATTCATCTTAAGGGGGGTAGAAATAACACCCAAAATTATTATGAATCCTTTTTTGTAATAAACTAAATTTCATCAATTTAATTTATTTTACACTACACCAAGTTAAACATTATATATGTTCTACCAAAAGATAAGATTACGCAACATGAAACATCGTCCTAGATTTAATTAAATGCAACATTGAGTTTCTGTGAAACAAAATTTTATTATTATAATGAGAAATTTATAATAGAACTATTCAATATAGTAATTTGATTAGTAATAACTACTTCTCAAAATATAATTTAGAATTTTTTTATATAAATAAAAATTATTTTTGGTCAAGTATTAATATGTTTGAAAATACTATTTTCTCAAATGAACTTATTTTTATGTCGTTCTCGGACCAATAAAAAAATTAATTTAAACACATTTAGAAATTAAATTTTACAAAATAAACCTCATTTTCAAATACATAAAATGTAAAAATTAGCAAAGGGATAATTTAAGGGATTTTTCTGAAAAAAACATCATATTTAAATGAATAATAGAAAATACTAAATTTTAATAGAAATATTATTTTTCATCTAATTTTTATTGTATAGTTATGTTATATTGTAATTTTTTAAAGTGTAATTAGATAAATTTTACGTCAATTAATCCAATTTAGGTAACTGGAACTAGTTTCACAATGAAATTGGATATAAAAATTGTTTCAATCTTTTAAACATTTTTTGCTAAAAAAACATTCTGTCTTGAAACATCTGTGGGAATAATTTTAAATTAATTACTTCTGATTGTATGATTAGAATTTGGAATATTGGATTAAATATTTATAATAAGAGTAATTTATAATTTCTAATAATTTCAATATAGTTATTCAATAAAAAAATTATTTAAATTTATTACAATTAATTACACTGATTAAGGTAAAAAAAATAATATAAACTTATTAAACATTAATTAAAAGGGATAACTAAACTAGAAACTTTTCCAAAATACATTGGATTGAAATATATCGACCCATCCCACTTTTTTATAAAAATGGTCTATTACTGGGGGAACATGATGTATGACATACCTCTCAATAGTTTTTTCCTTTTTATATTTACTAGAATGCCACTCCACCACTATAAAATGTCACCCCTCACTTCTTCAAACCTCTCAAGACCATTATCTCAGAAATAACCTACCCTAAATATACTACAAAATAACCTACCTTCATCCTATAATCCTCAATTTGGGATGAAATCTATTCAAGGAGGCCCTTTAGTGAAAACCAAGAGGAGTTACCCAAATAATATATAACATATTTCGACACGCTCTTTTGGTTTATATTCATTATCCACCACATAAAAAATTCATGTTATAATATTATATAATAAATATTATCCTATATATACTGATATTTTTTTTATTCTATGGGTTTCACCTACACCTAAACACACGTCAATTTAATCGATAATGAACGTACAGTTTGTGTGTACAGTGGATTACCTCCTCATGAAATGTTGTTATTCATTTTTCATTTACCACTTCTCTTGGCTGGGAATTATGATGGATAAAGTATTTCGATATGATATTTATGATATTTATGATGACTTTATGCTTCTATAATTATTATATAAAACATATATTTAGAAATTCCATTTTGGGGAAATACAATAACTTCATTTGTGGACTTGTTGACTACAACCCCCTCGAAATGATGTGGTTCATTCACATTTTACAAGGACTGTATTAAATATATGTTTAGTAAATGTATATGATATAACATATATTAAAATATAATCCTACCGGAATGATAATACACACAAACATATAAATATATATCTCTCATTTACTATAATGACACAGACTATTATAAATAAAAAAAGTCTTCTGATTTAATTAAATGTCTTATTATATAAATCTGTTATTGAAAACACATGAAATTATTTATTTAATAATATATAATTGGATTAAAAATATCATTTTCCATCATTATCATTTATAATATATTCATTTAATAGTGATTACATGATTATTATAAATATAGTACATCAACGAATCCAATTAACACATACAAAGGAAACGATGGCCCCAATAAGTAGGATCATACCGTACAAATCCCATTTATCAAAGCATCTGAGGGAGATAACATCAATATTATTTTACATTGACCAATCCTATGTTGAGATCCAACAAATTAATAAGGATTGAAACAATGTACAATATAATTTCAAGCTCATTAAGAAAATATACCAAATCAAGTTTGTCGAACCACACCATTAATGTCGCAGCAATGTGCACCATACCCTTAAGGCGTTTTTCTAGTTTATTAATGCTATATGTATCAAGATCCTAGAAATATGGGTATTTACATTATTTTTTTTATAATGATGAATATGTATTTATACTATTATGGGTAATTTATAAATAATTTTAATTTTGATATAATAAAACACGAATAATATTTTTGGGAAACATTAATTTATTATTATTAATTAATGATTTTTTGTAAATAAATAATATTTTAATAAAATATTATTCTTAAAAAATATTTATTAAATATAAATTATCATATAATTTTTATTATGTCAAATTTAATTTTTATCACAGATCAAAAACTAGTATTTCTAAAAAAACCTAACATTTCTTGATTAATGTCAATTTTGTTTTTGAGGTGAAAATTCATATATTTAGAAAACTATTTAGATTAAAGTAATATTATTTTATTATTAATAATATAAAAATTATACCATGGTTAATTTTTCCAAATTTTCTAAGACATCAAAATTTTTGAGTAAAAATTAAAGAGCATAATAATAAACTTTGTGTATTATGGAGTCATAATGAAAAAAAGAGGAGTAATTAATACTCTAAAATTTATACATGACCAAATATACGTTTTAATTTAAAATAATGTTATTTTATGTTTATTTGATTAATTTTATACAACCATTAGGAATATCCAAAACTATTAATATATTTAATTTTTTTTAAATCATTTCTTTAAGAGTGTGACTCACCCAAACATAATAAATTGAATTATATTATTAATTTACTCCATTTAATTTATATAATAATTATAAAAATTCCAATTTGGTATAAACTGTGGGAAAAACTATGTCATGATTTGTGGTTTTGGTTAGTTTATTAAATAGAGTCCAAAACAGAAATAATAAAGAAACCCTCCAAATTTCATATATAAACCCAACCAATATCCCATTTATTTTCCCTAAAAATCCATGTATAACATAAATAATGTACCCTCTACTCTCTATATTCCACCAAAGGTACCTCAATATCTCAAGAAGCCCCTCCCATGCATTTGGAGTCACACACTCAAGTAAGGGATTCTCACCTTATCCTCTTTATTAAATTTTTTTATTAACTTATGCCTTCTACATATAACTACTATTGTTGGTATAAAACATCCTATGTACCTAATACACCCCATTTTTTTAACATATATTATTTTCCCCTTTGTCTCTCATTGTCCCATTTTATGAAATTTTTATTTGATGTCGTTATGCTGCCGAACATTCATCATGATTTTCCAAGCCAGAAAATTGTGTACTAAATACCAATCCCATTTCTTATCAAGGGTATTGACCATTATACACTTATAACAATTTAATTTGGTAAATAAATGTATTTATTCCATAATCCACTACCCTATAATAAAATATGATGATGAATGAATCCATCTTGTATAATATATGTGGCACACATAAGAATTAGAATGAAATGAAATTGAGGGGTGCACCTGGAATTATATAGCGATCCAATGCATTGGGTAGTATTTTGTATAATGATATGTCATGTTGGGATAGGAAGAAAACATGATTCCTTTATATTACTTTTCCACCATTTTTTATAGGGAGTTTATCCTAGACCTATGTTTATGATACAATGATTTATGTTGTTTATGCATTTCCCATGTTATGATTATAATGCTATATCTTGTCCCATTCTTCATGATTATTATTAAAAATCATTTTATTCCCCGTTAATATTCCTATTTTCTAATATTTAACACCTTATTCTATGTTTATTCCATTAATTGTCATTATATCTCACCCATCTCTTATGTTTTTCCTTACGTAATCTTATACAGTTTTAAAAGCCAATGAATTTTAGAAGCATGTTAAGGAATTTTTCAATAATGTTCTCGCCTCCAATATTTCAGATGTTATTCTTTGTACCTAATTCAAAAATACACTAGATATATAAATATTTTAGGTTTTATTTTTTATAATTTCATGTTATAAATCTTGTATTAATGTGTAAAAATGAACATGGTTATTATTATTGGTATCATAGAGAAATTTTGTTATTTTTGGGATTTGGATTAGAAAAATATAGTTAATTCCTTAGGGATAAAGTTTATTATATGAAAACATCCCTAAATTCTGGTATGTATAGAGTAAGTGGATTATTGAGAAAATATATCCTAGTTTGGATCCTATATGTGTATGTGGTTCGGGTATACGTGTACTGATGGGTAATAACTATGACAAGGTGTGTCAGGCCTTACTCAGTGTAACATGTTACACGACAATGAGCCATAAGATGCACCTGGTTTGGAACTCTAGAGGTATATGATTTAATAAATTCATAATCTCATTATGAACCATTATTATATGGAATATGAATAGTTCCCATAAAAATATATGTTACGAAATAGATCATGGATAACATATAGTAATTCCTATAAATTCATAAGATAATGAAATAAATGTAATTTATAAGTTATAACATTAATTTAATTAGATTAAAATTTCATGTGTTTTATAGTTTATTAATTATCACCCCTAATTTAATTTTTATTCTAGCTAATAACCTAAAATAGGAGGAGTAATATAAACAATCAATTTGACTGGAATTGTTATGGCCACCCCAATGAGTTTCCCAAACCGGTGGGAGTAGTAATCATGAATTTTAGGATATACTATATCAACTGACCCAGGTTTAAAAAAATACATGGATTAGAAAAATCATCCAAATCCCTCTAATAGAGAACATGCTCAAATTGAGACCTTTATGTTACAATGGAATCCAACTTTCAATGGATCATTTGACACCTTAATCACAAAAAAATAGATCAAC
Organism: Viscum album; assembly: GCA_963277665.1. Taxonomy (NCBI): domain Eukaryota; kingdom Viridiplantae; phylum Streptophyta; class Magnoliopsida; order Santalales; family Viscaceae; genus Viscum; species Viscum album. Next base: position 50,606,053 of record OY728138.1, on the reverse strand, counting down.
TTCATTGAGAAGATCTTTTCTATCCTTCAATGTTATGAACAATATAATGTACTACTAGGTGTTTATCATATGGTGGGATAATCATATCAGTGGTGTAAATTGACCAATAATATGTAGCATGAGAAGATATCAAACCGATAGAGTATAATAAATTCTATAAAATGTTTTTCGATAAATATTTTCCTCACACTCTCCATATTAAAATGGAATGTGATTTTATTACCCTTTGGAAAAAAGACATGAATATATCATGGAATATAAGAAAAAAATAAAAATACATTAATAGCTCACCAACGTCTTTGTCATTAACCCTAAATTTAAGGTTGAATGCTTCTTTTATGTGGGCTAAATCCTATCCTATGAAAATCCATTGTGATCTGTGGCTTGGATAGCTATGATCAAATTATCTGATGTACGTGCAAAGTAGAAATGGAGATAAGTGAATCTCAGTGGTATCATGGGGATAAGAAGTTTAACATGGAGTTAAATTTTAGTGTTTTATGGAGAAATATATTGCTACAAATAAATTTCAACATCCCATTTTTAAAAGGTGGATACTAAAGTAACCCAAAAATATCCTAAGGGGGACAAAAAAATTCTTTAGGTGTTGGAAATAAGGACACATAGAAAACAACTTCTGGAAAGATAAACATACTAATATGATAGAGTAATGGAATGATCTTGTCAACCCTTAGTGAATTTCTCATTAAATAAAATTCAAGGAACTAGGGAACTTTGAAGAACAATGCACTAATCCAAGGGTTTTTATATACAACCAACAACCTCCAAGGAAACATGGGAAGGATTTTTCCATCATATATATTGTGGTGGATCCCAATAATAATGTACCGATAAGTATTATTTTTATTCATCCAAGGATAGAGAAATTAATTAATTATTCTATTTTTATGCATTCCATCATATCAATAAATTTTAGTTGAACAATTCAAAAACTATCACAAATCGTGGATGTAGAGATATCGATGAAAATAAAAAATGGGGAATTCTTCCATCCCATTGATATAAATCCTCCACTGATACAATTTCTGGGTTGAACATCCTATAGAACCTTTCAATACACCCTTAAGTCAAATTTCATACCATTTTATGTAAATATTTTCTTTCCCTATATATAGAGAAGATAAATTTCTGTGTAAAGGATATCACTCTCTGTATGGAGAATTGACCCCCAATTATGTATAAGTTAGAGGATGAAGATGAATTGTATTTAACACCAACATCTTAAGAATGTATTTCATTTCCCTATGATAAAGTGTGTATAGATAAAATGATTTATTATATTGAAAGAACCATCCTTGAAGACATTCATATTTTGAGGGAATATGATAACATGTTTCCTATGGAATTTTCTGGTGTTCCTCTTAGCCGTGAGGTTGAATTATCAATCAAGCTTAAACAAGGGGTGTTACAATTATCCAAGACTATGTATAGAATGTTGATTTTTAATATTGAGGATTTGAATAAAAAATTATAAGAGATTCTAGATAAATGGTCTATATACCCAAGTGCTTCACCATGGGGTGCACCAGTCCTCTTCATCGGTAAGAAGGATGGATCAATGTTCCATTGCATTGATAATTGTGGTCTAAAAAATACCCTTATAAAGAATATGTATCCCCTTTCCATGGAATTATTACATGTTTGAACATATATGGGGAGAAAAATACTTCTCCGCAATGGATATACATTTAGGATATTACCATGTTAGGGTTAAGGAGTATATCCCCAAGACATCTTTTTATACAAGATATGGTAACTATGAGTTCAGGGTAATTCCATTCAAACTCACTAAATAAACTATAAAACTTAACAAAAATTATGAATTGAGTATGTAACTTCATGACCCCATTTTCTCAAATTCAGTGCATTATTTCAATACATTAACATGATTACAAAGAATTAAATCCCAAAGGACTGGGTAGTTTATTAATTTTTGACGACCTGATACAAATATAAGTCCAACATTAAAACATAAAATGAAATACATTATCTAAATTCCACTAGAATCATAAACTAATCCTATATTATCCTTACAATTAATTCATAATAATCTTCCCCGCATCCAAGGAAATGTAAAACAGATGAAAGGGGTGAGCTCAGATGCCTAGTAAGGGTAACCAATACAGTGGATGATATTATAAACATAAACAATAGTAATATTGAATAACAAAAAACACATGCCTTTAAAAAATAAATGTATGTATAAAAGGGATAGAATAAGAGATGAATAAATAATATCATAATAAAACATAAACATGAGTATTATACTAGTTTAATAACCTTTTGAACTATCAATTACGATTATCATAATACGGTAAATCATTATGCCAGATGTCATAATCATTCTGTCAAGGCCTCATGCCAAGACCATATATAAATTGGTAAATACCCAAACTAGTTTGCCTCAGGAGACCTACCGATGTATCGAGGGGATATATTAGGTCCTAACCGTAAGTTAAGAAATCAAATTATTTCCTCAAATAAAGGGGTGAACATAATTAAAATATACATTCATAATGAAATTATCATATGATATGTCCATAAATTTCTACAATCGTTATACATAAACACTAACCATTCAGAGTAATATGGTGAATGGTATCAAGACCGAACATTCACAGTAAAACTAATCAAAAATAATACAAAAACATACTGTATATGATATCATAGGATATCAAAATCAATAAAGTACCATATTCAACAAAGGATGATGACATATATGAATATTCTTTTAAATGATAGCATTGAAAACTTCTTGAAGAAATAATCCTTAAACATTCCTAAGTTTCTCATGTCACCTTGAAACATTCAACTCATAATCCCTTATAATATAATGTTAATAATGAATGTGATGATATTATATAAAAAACGGTAGTACATAAACCAAATTCATGTAATAAGTGGAGAACATGGAATATATTTCATAATAGTTAAATAGAGCTGAGAAAAATCCTTTTTTACTTTAGAAAGATGATTTCTTTTGGAAAATCATTTGTATTTGTCATGAAACAAAATTGTAAAAAAATTTATCATAAAATATTAAAGGGAGGAAATTTAAATTATATTTTAGGCATAAATGTTATCCCACATAAGTGAAATCATGTAAAAAAGTTTTTAATGAATCTTTAGAAATAAATTATTTATGTGTGGTTTAAGGAAAATAGTAAAGGGATTTTAAATTTAAATGGAATGTTTGTTCACATAAAAATAAAAATGAAACTATATAGTTATTCATTATAAAATTTATGATTTTAAAAAAATAATTATCTCCTAATATATAATATATAGTTCACCTGAAAATGGGTGATAATTCAAGAAGTTCCCTTTAATTAGGCTTCATTATCAGGAAGAATTAAAAAGGGAACTAATTTAAAATAAATAATCAACATTAAAGAAAGATGAAATGATCCGGATATATGATTTTCTATCATCAAAAAATAATATAGATGATTTAAACAAAAATAAATATTCACTAAATTGGGGTAAGGAGGGTGATGGAATAACCTGAAGGAAAAAATGAAGGTTCAGGTGGAATCCCTTAACACATTGTGAGCGATCGAAGCATATAACCCAAAATTTATAATCATATAATGAGACATTTAATAACATAAAAATTAATATATTCATGATATTATACGTTAAAGGTCATAATACATATACCATGCACAATAAATAGTGGCGAATAAATAATATCTCAAAAAATGGTAATGAGATCAAGAAACCCTTAACTTATGTCGGAATGTATTCTTATGTTGACATAAATTTCATAGATAATCAAATTAAATCCATTAATTAATTAATTAATAACATTATATACATATATTTTATTCATTATATATTTTTAATTTTCATTTATTTCCTTATTGATAAGTTATCAGATTAAATTCTTTCCATCTAAAGTGTTGGTTTTCTTGGTCATCAAAATCAGTTTTCTTGTTTATAAGTAATAGTGATCTTGTGGAATGGATATAATTGATCAGAATTGAATTTGTATGATAATAATGAAAATTAAATAGATTAAATGGTCGTATAATTCATTTTTTATAAGGTATGATGATGAGTTATTAGATGAAACATTAATGAAGATCATTTTAGTGATATTTCGATTATTAAAATCTAGTTTTGTCATTTGAATTAATATTATGTATATATTCTGGTTAAAAAAATATTAAATAGGCTATAATACACATATTATAGTATGGTTCAACCAAAAAATTGTTTCATTTCCATAAATGAAGGAGAAGTGAAGAACAAAGGTTTATCATCCACGAAGGTTGCAAATCAACATCTCTCGGATGATGAATTCATTTTTAAAATAAAAGAGAGAGTGAAATGAGAATCTTGATGGATGTTACATTAAAGTGATATATTTATAGTATATATATTATACTTGAGTTATCATGATCAATTGGATAGATGAGGTGAGGAGATAATAATAAAAGAATGAACTTAAAAGAAATTAAAAGGAAGAGGATTTCACCTCTACAATACTCCTTGATGAAAACCTCCTTAAGGGATGGGGTTTTATTCTTTTGGAATGAAAAATATATCCTAGATGTTGGGATAGACTAGGTAAGAGTATTCTATCTAAACATTGAGAAGATTAAAGGTGTATAAGAGTGACGAGAAGAAGTGAGGGGCAGTTTTTATGGTTGGGGAGAGAAGGGGTTTTCCATTATTATAGTAGTTATTTTATTATTTTGACTCAAGGAAATAAATAGTATGAATTATAAGGACTTAAAAAAGTAATAAGTTCATTTGAGTTCAAGACAATTGTAATTTACATAATTCGTGACTCAAAAATGATGCAGAAATTCCTTTATTTTGCAAATTTTGTAAATTATCTAGTTTTACTATTCACCAAAAAATCAATCATTTTAGAAAAATCCGAAAAATTCACCGTAACCATTTTTAGAAATTTATAATTAAACTCTATTTTATCAAAATAATTTTGTAAATAAGATAAAATTAATTTTTAAATAAAATCATTATTTACTTGAAAATTATATATTTTTAATTTAAAAATGATTTTATAGTACATTCAAAAATTAACTGTGGTATTATAATGTATTTTATAAATAATAATAAAGAAACTACTTATTTATAAATAAGTTTGATGAAAATTAATTTTATTGATTTATTAATTTAAAATTATTATTAAATATTTATTAATCAAAAATATTCCAACACTTAATTATTAATTTTTAAAATATTCACCCTTATTTATATCGTGCCTATGTTTTATTTATAATTATATTGGAGAGGTTATTATTCACAAGGGTACATTACTGTTAATACGCCTATGTTACTATTCATATTGGTATGTTACTATTCACTGAAAATTATTATTGATCCTATTAGATTCTAAATATCTTACTTATCTCAACCATGTATGTCTTTTTTCACAATTCAAATAATAGAAGTTGATAAATTAGGTTTACTATCTAGGTTATAAAAAATGTTGTTTCATAAAGACTCAATGTTTTGTGCATTCAATATTGACATTTTTTGTTAATTCATGGGGTCCTACATTATTCCCCCCATACAAAAATTTATTCCATTAAATTACGAGAATGTTTACCTATAAAATATTTGGGTAGTTCATCATAAAAAAAAAATTTAGGTCCAATTAGGGCCTATATACCCTGAGATGGGGGTGAATCATGGTAAAGATATTATTTTCAAAATTCTTCATACCCCACTAGATCTTGTCCTCTTTATCACAATGGTCACTTTGTTTGACCTTGTGTGTTTATTGTGATCACTTATTTTTTTCATTAAATGATGATGATGATGCTTTGAATGTGATGCAAGAATGAAAACATGAAGACATATAGATTATTATATGGTTCACCCTCACTAGGCTAGATCAAAGGAGCATACAACGATAATGTTCTGATGTAAAAAATCCACTAAAGTTCACTGCCAATAATATTCGAGCTAGATCACATCAATACCCTGTCTCACTTCCTATACAATCTTTAGGGTCAGCTCACTATTTCACAAGGGTCACTGCCTATTTCTCTCTCTCTGTCTCACTACCGGTAGAAAGGATGGCCTTCTTCTTCTTCCTCTACTCTCTACACTTAGAAGGGATCCCCTCACAGTTTATAGACTTGTAGGTCACTTCATTATCACTAATGAATGTATCCTTCACTATATATAGAAGATATATTGAAGTCCAAATTTCATCCACTGATGGGTACCCATTTTCCCTTGATCACCAGGAAAAATATTTGGAAATACGTTCAGAAATTAGCCTACTTCGTGAAGCTTCCAATTTCATGAAGCTAAAACAAGCCTTTGTGAAGTCCCTGCCTCTTCACGAAGCACACACCTTCACAGAGCTCGCTTCTTCATTGAGAACACTGCTTAATAGAGCTCAATCCTTCCCAAATAGAATGCCTTTTCAAAGCTTAGACCTCCAAAGAGCTCATGCCATTGAAATGTTACTTCCTTTGTGAAACTCATAGAACCAACGTAGAACACAACGCATTCACGGAGCTAGATCAACCACCGCAAAGCTCCTATCCTTTGCAAATCACACTGCCTCCGTGAACCTTACTTGCGAGTTAAGAGAGATATATTGTTCTTATAAAAACACTCTACTAATATCTATGGGGTCTAAGCCTATTTATAAGTGATTCCACTAACCCTCAATCTTTCCGTGCATATTCCGCTCCGTGTTGGCTCAAATCGCAAAGCCTTGAAATTTCATCCGAAATTCTCTCTATATCGCGAATCACTTAAGAACTTTTTGGATCTCAGATATCATTATAATCATAGAGAATTACATAAATTCCATTGTGACTTCACAGTAAAGTTCCACTCGCAATTCCCTTCTCCGCCGCAATGCTCTTTAATGCTGTTGTTCGCGAAACTCGACGTAATCACATAAAACACCGTCAACGTTTTTCAGGTCATCACAAAATACAAATCAAGAAACTCATCTTCACAAAACTCATGCCTTTACCATATTCTGATGAGATCTTCAAGGAAATCCATATTCCTTGATGCTCACCAAATTTCAAATTTTGGTCCCAAAAAATTAGCAAACACTAGAAAATGGTGCCACCTTATATATGTAATTTTGTACCACCTCTAGATCATCCATTCCTTTTTTGAGGTTATTTATAAATAATGGATTGTCAATAACATCTTTGGTAATCAAAAATTAACCATGGAAACCTAAATTTTCATCAAACACAACCAAACCAAAAATGATTCATTGTTTCCTTGAGGAATTTTTCACAACAAGTTTCTCATTCTCACTTGTTGTCTCTCCAATTTAATGATTTTTATAAAGTAACATTTCTAGTTGAGTCATATGATTCCTCAACACCTATTTTAAGTGTCCAAAATCCATATAGTGTCTTCACAGTATGATAAGTAAGGATCCAATTATATAACTTCATAAGTGAGGACATGAGTTTGGTCTGGAATGTACATTCCCAACAATGGGACATGGAACAGATTGTGTACTTTAGACAGGTTAAGCAGAATTTTCAAAAAATAATCCATTACTCCAATTTTATCTAGAATTTCAAAAGGGGAAATGTGCGTGTGTTTTTTTTACCTTTCTTCAAAAATCCTATAACACCCTCCCATAGTGTTACTTTCATGAAAATGTGATCTCCCTCTTCAAATATAAAATCAATACTTTGATCATCTACATAGATCATTTTCCTACTTTGAACAAATTTGATAAGGATTTGAATAGTCTATACATTTTATATTGTTTCATCCACAAGCTCTAGGAACACAATATTCTTTTCACCAACTTCCTCCCAACTTGTTGGTGTACGACATATCATTCTATACAATACTTTATATGGTTATATTTGAATACTAGATTGTAATCTATTATTGTAGGAAACATCCAACATTAGTAAATACTAATCTTAAATAACATGAAATTCAAGTTAACATGATCTCGACATGTCTTATAAATTTTGGACATTCCATTTTGATTTCCCGTTAGTTTGAGGGTGATTAGCAGTACTCAATCAAATCATTGTATCCAAATAGTTTTGACGAATTTTCCATAATTTTTATGTTATTGATGGATCATTATATGAAACCATTTAGTGAGTTTTCCCATTATTTATTACAACTTCATTAATATATATTCGAGAAAGGGGATTAATTGGAAAATATTCCATTATAACGTGGAACTGAGAAGATTTGGTAAGTCGTTCAATAATCACCCATATTGAATCATTATTCCAGTGAGTTTTTGGTAATCATGTGAAAAAATAAATTTTTATTTCATCAAATTTCCTTGTAGGAATAGGTAGAGGTTTCATGAAACCTCTGAGATGTTGTATTTCACCCTTAACCTATCGATTGAATAAGAATCTTGATACATTTTCAACATTTTTCCATTTCATGTAGTCGCACTAGAAATGTTCTTTAAAATATCTATACATAGTAGTGATGCCAGGGTGTAGAGATAAATTAGAACTATAGAAATCCTCCAATAACATCCATCAATGATAGAATAAAACAGTTTTACAAAAGTAACTAATTAGTTACAAGGTAATCAGAACCTATCCAAATCAATCATTTATTCATCATTATCACATCATCAGGAATATATTTTGGGTTGTCTTTCCCACAATAATGTAGTTTACAAAACGTTTAACTTTACAGTGTATATCTTTTCTTTGTACCATTAATCTTATGGTCTGAAATCCTTAATGTAAAAGTTATATAGTAGAATCCTCATATATTCGATAATTCTTATAACCAGTACATTACCAATAAAATATTCAAATGACGTGATTCTTGAATAGGAATATTAGTCATTCCACATCATCTTTGGAAGTGTCATAACTTAATCATTATCCAGTAACATCATTTGGGTTATATTCCTTTGATGCTTGGTAAATTTATTCACATAGTGTCCCTTATCCATAAAGTTGATGCATTTTAAATTAAAAAACTTCTTCATACCTTTGAAATCACGATCTTGGTGTCTATTTTCTCCACACTTATAACAAACTCACATTTCATTCAAGCATTTACCTGGGTGATTATTTCCACAATTATCACATGTGGGAAAACCCTTCTTTCTATTTATCCCATTACAAATCCTTTTCTAGAAAATATTATTCATCATTTACTTCTGTTAAAATTAATAGGACTCGAAGAATTATTTACACATCTTATTAACACATGATATTGGTTCCTCATATTATGAGGATACTTAGGAGACTATTATTCTTAAAATTAATAACTTAAAACCATAATAGGTATGATCATTCTTACTCTATGTATCACATGAATTGGTGATGTTCTCATTTCCTTTTCTAGGTTCCATTTCTAATCAATTCAATATATTATATTAGATTATAAAATTATAAACTATCTATAACCCAAAACTTGTTATAACAAATTTTATAAATTTATGTATCATAAATACTAGAATCATAAAATTTGGTTTCTTTAGGGGAACAAATCCATCATTATTGTTGGTAAATTAAATGTGAATTTTGTTAATAATATCCCTTGGGAGTGTCATACTAGGTGTAGGGTAAGGCATGTTGTTCTGTACTTGGTAATCAGAATTCAAGACTCGAACACCTTTTCAGAGTTGTTACACCGAAGTACATCAATTCCAGAATCATCTTCACTTGTATTATCCAGATCTGGATATATTTTCATGGATTATCCATATAATATATTACTTAACAATATTCTAGGATGTTTTGATATGTTTTTACACAAATTCTATCATAGGTTTTTGTTTACTGATCTATATTTTCTAAATCTAGACTCCATGGATTCTACTAAACTCCCTCTAATACCAACTGTAACATCCCAACCCCAGTTTCCTAGATCCGGTGCATTACTTTATTAAATTTTCATGATTACTGGGAATCAAATCCCAATGGACCAGATAGTTCAGTTATTCTGTAAAATCAGATACACTTATTAGTTCACCATTATAATGTAAAATGAGATACATTATATAAATTCTACTAGAAACATCCACAAATTATAGATTATCCCCGATATTCATTGTTAATAAACTTCCAATAATCCTGGGAAATGTAAATCATAAGAAAGGGGTGAGATTAGATGCTCAGTAAGGGTAATAAATACAATGGAATATATATTGTAAACATAATCATTAGGCATGGTGAATTACAAGAATCACATGCCTTTATAAAATAAACATGATTATAACATGGCGGGAATATGAGATGAATAAATAATTCCTTAATAAAACATATAAATGAGTTTTCTACTGGTCGAATAACCACATAGACTATCAATTAATAGTTTCATATTTAGGTAATTCATAATTCAAGACATAATAATCATTCTATCAAGGGAAAATTCCTGAATCATACATAAACGGGTTAAAACCAAACCAGTTTGTCTCATAAGACATACTAATGCATCGAGGGAATATAAAGGGCCCCACCCATCACTTAAAAATTTAAATATTCTCTATGTATTAAATTTTTTGACATAATAATTATATACATTCTTATTATAACAAATATATGAAATAATAATAACTTTCCCCAATCATTAAACATAAACACTAACATTTCAACATAATATGGTGAGTCGTATCAAGATAGCACATCCATAATCAAACATATTACAAACCCATCGACAAAATAATATACATGATATCATAAGAGATTAGAATTAATTAAGTAAATGATTCAACAACAATTTTTTACATTGATTAAGATACTTTTAAACTATACCATTGAAACATTCTCAAGGAAATAATCATTAAACATTCCAAGCTGTCCCACAAAACCTTGAAACATTCAAATGATAATCACTTAGAATATAATGTCAATATGGAGACTATTGATAAGATATAAAAAGGGAATTAAACATAACACATATATGGAATACATTTTTAACTCGGCATAAATCTCCTCAAAGTTAAAGTGATACTAGGAAAATATTTTTTTACATTGGAAAGAAGATTTATTTTTGGAAAATAATTTTTATTTTTCATGAAATAGGATTATAAACTTTTATATCCCAGAAAAGAAAAGGGGAGTACAATAGAATTATATTTGAGGAAATAATTGTTTCCAACTAAAGTGAAATAAGTTAAAATTTGTTTTTAAAAAATCTTTTGAAATAAAACATTTTGGCGTGGTTTAAGAAAATATTAAAGGGATTTTAAAGAAGAATGACATGTTTTTTTCATAAAAATAGAAATGAACAAAGATGGTTCTTTATAATGAAATTTTATATTTTAAAAAAATAATTATGTGTTAAAATAAATATATAGTGCACCTAAAAGTGGGTATGAATACGAGAAGTTTCTTGGAATCTTGCTTGTTTTTTGGGAATATTTAAGAAGGGAACTACTTTAAAACATATAATCAGTATAAAATAAAGATGAAATGATCTTAATACATGATTTTTCAATATACACACATAATATAGAATATATACACAAAAATAAATAATCATTACATTTGAGTAAGGATAGTGAAAGAATAACCCAAAGGAAAAAAATGAAGGTTCGGTGCAATCCCTAACCACTTTGTAATCAATCGAATCATATGCCACAAAATTAATAATAATAAAATGATACATTTAATAAAATTAAAATAAATATATTAATTATAAGATACATAATTTTGAAGTATACATACACCAAACACATTAAATAGAGGTGAATAAGGAATATCTAAAAAATGTGGTAGCGAGGCGAGGAAACCCTAACCTTATATCAAAATATATTATGATCGTGTTCGTAATGTCTTGGGTAATAAAACCAAATTAAATATTTTATTAATTAATAACCTTATCTACAAATATTTTATTGATTTTTGTTTTTTAGGTTCATTTATGTCCTTATTTATAATCAATAATATTGAATTCTGTTGTTCTGGAGTGTTTGTTTTCTTGGTTTTCATAATCGGGTCACTTGTTTATAAGTAATTGAGTAAATAAAAAATGGATATAAACTTCTAGAATATATTTATATGATAAAAATTAATATTATGGATATTAAATGGTCATATAATTCATTTGATTATATGGTATGAGGATGAGTTATTAGATGAAAAATTAATGAGATCGTTTTGGAAATATTTCAATTATTATGAACTAGTTTTGTCATAAAAATTAATATTTTGTATATATAGTAGTTAAAAATACTTAAATAGGTCATAATAAATATATTCAAGTTTTTCTAATCCATATAAATGGTTTCATGGAAAGAATTTAAGGCTAAATTTAATAATAAATGTTCATCGTCAACGAAGGTTGTAAATCGCCACCTCTCGGATGATGAATTCATCATTAAAATAAAAACCGAGTAAGGATAATGAATAATAATGTTACATTAACATGATATAATTATATTATATAGATTATACTAGATTTATCGTGATCATTTTTGTTTAGGAGGTGAGTAGATAATAATAAAATAACACAATTAAAAAAAATTTAAAGGAAGAAGGAAGAGCACCGTACGTCTTGAGTACTCCTCCTTGAGAACCTCCTTAAGTGAAGGGGTTTTGGTATTTCAGCATGAAAAAGGGCTCATGAATGTTGGGAGGGACTACTAAAGAGTATCTAGGTAGAAAATTTAGAAATATCATGTTTTAGAGAAGGGAAGATAAGAGTGACTAAGGGGTGGTTTTTATAGTGGAGGAGAGGAGGGTTTTTCAATTATTCAAATCCTTAATTAATTATTTGGGATCTTACCATGAATAGTCGAGATTATTGTGAAACAAACTTAAAAAAGTTAACGTGAGTTTGAACCAATGTCTATTTACATCAGCCATTACTCAAGCATGATGGAGAAATTCATTTATTTAGAATATTTTATAAATTATCGAATTTCACTATTGACCAAAAATTCAAGTATTTCAGAAGAATCCAAAAAAATAACCCTAACCATTTTACAATGAGTATAATTAAATTATGAACTCCATTTTATCAAGATAATTTTATAAATAAGAAAATTTATTTCTAAATAAAGTTATTATTTACTTGAAAAATATATATTCTAAATTTAAAACTGATTTTATAATCCTTTCAATAATTAACTAAAATCTCATAAAATTATCTTAAATCATAGGAAAAAATATTTTTCATGATTAATTTTTATTGAAATTAATTTTAGTTATTTATTAAATTAAAATTGTAATTAAATATTTATTACTCACCAAAATTCCAACACTTAATTATAAATTTTTAAAACATTCACTCTCATTTATATGGTGCCTAAATTTGTGTTGTACTCACTTGGTTGAGGTTACCGTTCATAAGTGTAGATCAATATTCATAAGGGTATGATACTATTTATATGGTTAAGTTAATATTCCCAAAAAAATGTAATTTGATCCTATAAAACTCTAAATATCTATCATATGGAAACTGTTTATGTTAGTTTTTTGAAATTCAAATCACCGAGGTGAAAAATTTATGTTCATTGGTTAGGTTATAACAAATTATTGTTTCATAGAGACTCAGTGTTTCATTAATTCGATATTAAATTTATTTTTTAATTCATGGTGTGATATAATGACTTTAAAGATTACCTTGACATATTTTCAGTATTATTTATAAATGTTGTCCTAATATACATTAAAACCAAGGAGTTGCCTGAGGAGAATTTTAGAATTGTTCTAAAGACCTTAATAAATGATAATATTTATGAATAGTATAGAAAATGAGAGTTTTAGTGGAAGGAATTATTATTAAATGTACGTATCATTAAATGTACTGGGATATCAATAGAACCTTCAAAAATAAAATCAATTTATGGATAGTCAAGGGAAACATCTGTGACAGATATATGTTGTTTCATTGGATTAGATGGATACTATCATCAATTTTTGAGAAAAATCTTATGATTGTAAACCCTCTAACAAAGCTATGTCGTATAGGATACATTTTTTTGTTGAATGATAAATGAAAAGAGAGCTTCACAGAATGAAAATGAGGATTTTCACTTCCCCTATACTCGCACAACACACAATTTAATATTTTTTTATAGTATTAATCGATGCTTTTAAGAATGGATTGAGATATGTGTTAATACAGAATGAAATAGTCATACTCTATGATTCAAGGAATTTGAAGATTATTGAATAGAACTGCACAGTGCATGATCCTGAATTACCTACAGTGATATTGCTTCAAAAATATGATGGAATTATCGCTTTGGGGTGATGTGTAAAATATATACAGATAACAAAAGTCTCAAATATATATTCACACAGAAAGATCTAAATATGTTCAAATGAAGATAGTTATATCTGATCAAGGAAAAATAATAATCAATCCAATAGCATCATGGGATGATTTTTTAATTCTAATTAATGTTAAAACTATAGGAAATGGAAGATCCTTGTAGTTCAGTGTTAATGAAGAATGAGTTTTGAGATTTGGGTCACAACTTTGTGTACCATAAAATCATTTGTTAATCAAGGAACTGTTGGATGATGCACACAATTATACTTTATCTATTAACCTTGGAAGCTCATTGATGTATCATGATATCCGAGAGCAATATTGGTGGGACAATATAAAGAAGGACATCACTAAATATAAATCAATGTGCCTGGTTGGTTAGAATGCAAAGGCTGGGAGGCATGCGTTTAAGGAAATGATGCATCCATTACCCATAATGACATGAAAATGGGAAGAAATCAACATAGGCTTTGTAACTATACATCTGAATACATCCAAGGTAAATAATGATATATGTGTTTTAATGGATTTCCCCAAAAATAAAACTCACTATATTGCGATTTTATAGTATTTATCACTAGATCAATTTTCATGGATTGAAATTAGAGAAGTGGTATGGTTGAATGGATTACCACTATCGATTGTGTCTGATCGATATCCATGATTCACTTCTATGTTTTGGAAGAGTCTCCAACACACTCTATATAATGATTTAAACCTCGTCATGGGTTATCACCCAGAAATTTGTGTCCAATTTGAGTGGACTATCCAAACACTCGAGAAAAATTTAAGATCCTGCTCAATTTACTTCAAATAAAGATGGGAGTAAAATCTTCCTCTGGTCAAGTTCTCGTAGAACAACAGTTTCTACTAGGGAAACCAAATGGGTCCCTATAAATCCTTTTAGGGGAAGAGATATAGAAAAACTTCATAATAAGATGAACTCTGGCAATGAAAACTGCTAGGTTTTAAAATGGATGAGGAATGTGTGGAAAATTTCAAGACCATTTAGTAGCACGTCAAGGGTGCTCAAAGTCGACAATAGAGCTATGTTGAAAATCATCGATGAGACCTATAGTTTAATTTTATAGAAACGTTATTCCTTAACATATATCCATGGAAGAATGTGATGATATTTGGGAATAATGGATATTTTAGTCCAAGATACATCAAACTCTTTGACATCCTTCATCGCATAAGAGAAGTGGCATATCTGCTGGAACTCCCCCAGAACCTATCTCAAGTACATGATGTATTCTATGTATCCCACTTGAAAAAGTACATACCATTCCCCACACATGTAATCAATATTGATGTGGTACCATTAGATAATGACCTTTCCAATGAGGATCATCTAGTTATGATCTTACATCACATAGAAATTGATAAAAAAAATAAGACAATGCACCTGGTCAAAGTGTTCTGGAGAAACCATAAGTTTGACGACGCATTGTGGAGATCAGAGGAAGTGATTAAGCAGAGTAACCATCATCGGTTTTAGCGTGGTAAATGAAAATTTTAAGCGTGAATTTTCTTTTGGGGGGAATATTGTGACAACTCTAATCATAATAAATAAAATCCCCCATTTGATTTAATTAAAGGTATTATTATGTAACATGGTTATATAAAACAAATAACTTCTTTTTTTATTGTACCCATTTGGATTTTAAATACCGTTAAGCATATTTATCATTTATAATGTATTCATTGAATATTGAACATATGATTATTATATATATAGGGTTTTAAAAACTCTAATTGACACCGAAAAAGTATTTAATGGCATCAACCAGTAGGATCATACCATACAAATCCCATTTATCGAAGCTTTTACGGGTGATATCCTCACTATGAGTTTCCCATGACCTATACCGTGATGATATCCAATAATTTATGCATGATTTAAACCCTTTATGTTATAAGTTCATGTTCATCAATATCACGACCCAAAACTAGTTCATCGAACCACCCTTGAATGTCCCACCATCGCACACATTACCCTTAAGGTTTTTGCAGGTGTAATAATGGGATATGTGTCATAAACCTAGAAATATGACTATGTATAGTATTTCTTTTATAAATATGATTATATTTTCACTTTATTATGGTTACAATATAAATAATTTTTATTTTGTTATAATAAAAAATAGATCGTATTTTCAGTACAAGTATAATGGCTTATACCAATAGAAATTTATTGACAGATAATATATCTGTTGGTAAAAATGAAAAATTCCAACAGATATTATGTATTATTGGTATTAATTTTTAATAGAAACATTTTTTACCAACAGATATATCTGTTTATATTGATCATTCAATACCAACATATCATTTACCAATAGTTGAATCTATGGCTTTATCATACTACTACCAACAATTTTTTTTACCCACATGTGAGTATGTTATTAATATCGATATTACCAACAAATATTTTGTTGTAAAAAAAGTTACAATAAACCATTCAATCAAAAAAAAATATTTTATCAATATCAAATTAAGAGAAACATAGTTTATATATATATATATTATTTTCATGACCAATGTAAATTTTAATTTCTTACTGTTTTACTAAAAACCTCACATAATTGATTTTAATTTTCATTTTTATCCAAATATTAAATGTTTATATATTTTTCAATATTGATTACTCATTTCTTTGGTAATATTAAATATTTTTATATTTTTCAATATTATTTATTTAATAAATTTTTAAATATTTTTATAAAAATAATAACACAAAAACCCTAATTTGACTCTTGATCGCCTCTATCTCCACCCGTCTTTGTTCGACCTCGCATCCATCACCGACCTACCCCTGCCTGTGTTCGTCCTCACCTCCATCGCCACCCGCTCTCTGTGATCGGCCTCACCTCCATCACCACCTGCCCCCTATCTGTGTTCGTCCATGCCTCCATCAATGCCCCCTATCTGTGTTCGGCCTCGCCTCCCACTACCCGCATCACCTCCCACCCTGCTCCGGCCTCACATCCTTCCTTGCCTTGCTCCGGCCTCGCCTCCATCACTGCCCACCCACTGTCTATGTTCGAAGTTGCCTCCCTCACTGTCTGCGTTCTTCTTCTTGCTCCTGATTTTGTGTAGGGTTAGTCCCATATAGTGATTTTTGTTCATTTATATTTCATTTGGAGTTTTCTATTTAGGGTTCATTCCCAATCATTTCAGATTAAACCTCAATTGGATTTTATATTCCACTTCTCTACTTTGGGGTATGTCGATTTAACCTTCAACTGGTTTTGATTTCCCGGTATCATATCCTATTTTGGCCACAAGATCTAAAAAACGCTTGATGTTAATGGTGGCTTCAATTGTCATCTTCGTCAGCCCCACTAAGTCTTGATGGCAGTACTCCGAGCCCAGAGCAGCATTGGTCTATCCATCTTGATCTGACGTGTACTATAAGCATGTATCTTGAAGGAGATGATTTGGGTAGAATTTATGATGGTGTACTTTTTGATGTTTTTCCTGGTTTAGTTTCGATCTGTGTTGAATTTCAAGGTTTTAAATTTTTCATTTGGTTGGAATGCATGACACTGTATGGTCATTCTTTGACTATATCTGATTCACAAGATTTTGACTCAAATAAGGCACTGAAAAATGAATATGGAAGTTATTCTAGGTTGGATTTTTCTCCTCGGGATTGGAGGTATCAGTTGATATCTTCACTAAGGGAGTGTTCTTTTGAAGAAATTCTTTGTATTGATCTGGTATGTAATTGGTCTGGAATTAGGTACAAATCTTGTATAATGTAAGAATGTTTTTTGTTATTGTTTATTGATATTTTGTTCTACCTTTTAGACTTGGTTTCTTAGGATGATTACACTGAGAGTAAGTGTGAATCATAATTAAAGGATGGAGTTTCACTATGTAATGTGTAAAAAATTAAAATCACCATAAAGTTGTAATCTTCTATGGTTGAAAATAACTATATTCAATATACATTATACATAATTATGTTATCTATTTAGATACAACATATATTTGATAACATATACTTGGATTCTAATAATTATTTCTATTCCATAAACTATAGAAATTATCCTTTATCATTCTTTGTGGGCTTATATGCTTTAGGATCTTGGTCCCATGTATTATATTGCTTTTTATTTTTTTGGTTATGCCGACCCTTTTAGATTTTGATTAGTTCAAACATTATCATTCCTTGAAAATTTAATATTTTCCTTAAACTGATGAAAATATCACCTTAACATTTAACAAACCAAATAATCTAATTTTTTAACCAAACAACCCATTCTGTGTAGTTTTCAGAAATTGTAACACATATTACAACCAATTATTTGCTTAAAATGGTTTAAAATTAAATATTATCATCAATAAATCATTACCAAGGCTTCTAACAATTTTAACATAGTATTTAAACACATGTCAAAGTTTAAATACATAACAATTTTCTTTTTTTATTCACAACAAGAATCATGTTACATTTAATAACAAACAACAACCCCTTTTGAGTAGATTTCAAAAATTATAATACATATTACAACCAATTATTTTTTTAAAATAGTTTATAATTAAATATGATCGTCAAGATAACATTATCAAGACTTTGAACAACTGTAAAATGTTAAATAGTTACATTGAATCATTTTCATGTAGTTGTGTTATTTAACAAGTATGAAGTGGATTACCAGACTTCTCAATTGATTTGACTTCTTCTTTGAATTTTAGTGTGTTTTGGCATGTTTTTTGGGTGTTGGTTGATTATTTGTATATATAGTCTATTTTATTTTGATATATATGATGTTATTTGGATCACCTTTAAGGGAAGCTGCATATTCACTTGATGTGATTTTGAGAGGACCTTCTCAGAGTTTTCAGAAGAATAATTGGTTCAAAATTTTCAAATTTAATTATGTATTTATTTTTTGTAGCTCTTGGAACTCTAAATTTTGTGTTATTTATAATCTTATAACAAGGTAAAAATTCCGGAAGTGTTGATGAGATTCTTGACCACACATTTGTCAATGTTTTTTTGTGAGTCTTGAGTAGTTTTGTGCTTTACTGAGAACCAGATGATTTTAGTTGATGAACATTGTGAAAGAATTCTCTTTATACACTCTGATGAT
Source organism: Viscum album (assembly GCA_963277665.1). Taxonomy (NCBI): domain Eukaryota; kingdom Viridiplantae; phylum Streptophyta; class Magnoliopsida; order Santalales; family Viscaceae; genus Viscum; species Viscum album. Next base: position 50,586,731 of record OY728138.1, on the reverse strand, counting down.
TGAGAGTTCCTTACTAAAGCTGGCTTGGTATGTAACTCATCACCTACATCTAGTGATTGGTTCATTGGATTATCAGCATCATCTTCCTATTTCAAAGGTGTATCTTACATTTTATAAAGTCTGTTGTGCACTTATATTGGGAATGTGTTGTCTTACACATAAAGATGATTTACTATTAAATATTTCATTTTATGGTCATCTATTATATTTTTTTTCTACTTTATGAACTTTGGGATGGTTTTATTGGGCTAATATTTCAGACTGTGTTTGTGATCAGATTCTATATAATCGTCTGCAGGGGTTTTCTCCTTCACACTTTGTCTTAATTCCCATGGCATTGAGCTGATGATATTGATTGGGGTTTTAAAGTTCCACTAGAAGGTGAATTTTAAGGATGTTTATTAGGGGTTGAAAGGCTTGATATGGAGGATACTGAAAATTGTTTATGGGGTGGATGGGAAGAAGATATATTCTTCATGATTTTAGCTAAGTATAGTGCGCACATCTTGATATTGGATTTATGATTTTTATTTTTGAACTTTATGCGTTGAAGTTTTGATTTCATTTTATTTTGAGATGGTGTAAGCTCTTTACACCACATGTGTACAATTTATCATTATTTTTCTTTAATAAAATTTTGAGGATCTGGGATTGGAAACTAGCTCATATCACCAGCTTTTAAAAAAGACATATAAGGTTTTTTCTCATCTATTTGTGTGAGGAACAGTTTTTTTGATGCTAGAAGCTCTTGATGGAATCCATCTGATAGTCTTGATGTATCTCTTAGAGATGTTTGATCTGTTTTTTACAGTATTTATAATGAATTAAATAGTATAAATTAAATTTCACATTTTATAAAATGTTAATTGTATGGGTCTTGTATTTGGGGCTATAATTCCTTGAAGGTTTCATTTGACAATATTTTTTACGTGTATTTCAACTAGTATTATCATGTTTTGTGGTCTTGGGTTTCAGCTATGTTTTCCTATAAATTTTCATTGATGTGTGCATTTTTTGGTTTTTGTGGCATGTATGATGGGAGTTTTTTCTGTCCAATGGAGCATCTGATACTGCATATTTCAATTTATGCATTTCAATTTCTTATGGACTTTGTGGTCACGGGATTGGATGGGATTCATGCATATTTCAGTTGATGCATTTAACTTTCTTCTGGATTTGGATGTCACGATATTGGATGGGATTCATAAATCATAGTTTGAGCCTACATAAAGGCTGCACAAAGGATGTTCTACCTTTGCTGATGTGTTTTTGAACTCTCAAGACAATTCATTTTGAGATTAAGACTCAACATCTTTCACATGGATTTTGTAATCAAGGTAGTTGATGGTCATCATATTTTATGTTGATCTATCTTCTTGAGGATTGTGGATTCACACTTATGAGTTTTAGTACCATATTTTGAATAGGTATGATGCGTTGTTACTTGTTTGTGTACCTCCATCAATTCCCTATGGTGTAAGTGTATTGATGTGACTTTTTCTGTGTACATCTCTTAATTCCATATGAGGTCTTTGCTCATCTGTTTTCTCGTCTATTTGTTTATAGGATTGAGCTAACATGGATGAGGCTGGAGATGACATGGATGGGGTTGGAGCTGGAGATGGCATAGACTACAGCTGGCATGGATGGGTTGGAGTTGAAGGTGACATATATTGGAGCTGACATGGATGAGGCTAGAGCTGGCATGAATGGGATGGAGCTAGAGACGACATGGATGGACGAATCTACCAGGGTTGGAGCTTGCATGTATGGGCTAGAGATAGCGGTTCTAGAGTTTTTGGAGGCGATGGGATGGAGTTACAGGGGTGTTTGATCCAATTTGGAGGGGGGTAGGGATGTCTAGCGATAAAATGGGGGGGGGGCATAATTTTGGAAGGGTGGGGATCCAATAAGTTTTTTTTTGTAATGAATTTCATTATTAATATAATTAAAACTTGTCACATTTTGAACGTGTTCAAATCCTCTTCAGTTAAATAAATAAAACATATGTATAATGTATGATTAATTAATAAATGTAATATTAAATTTTACTATCAATAAAAAATTATAATTTTTTTTAAATTTAATTTATAATAAAATATTATATATTTGTAATATTATTACCAACAAAATAGTTTTTCACCAAAACCTATTACTAAACACTTTAACCAACATATATATTATCTGTTGGTATTATTATAATTGAAACAAAACTATTTTATCTATCGTAAAAACATTTAGCGACAGATTTTTTTACCAACAGTTTAGTAACATGGAAATATATATTGGTAAAACATTTTACTGACAAATAATACTCTTTTACCAACAGATATTTCCCTGTTGGAAAAAGTAAAATATTTTATAGTTTTTTTAAGAAATACTAAAATTCAATTAAAAAATTATTTTGATAAATTAATGTGTTTTTAAAATAAATAATATTTTAATAAAAAATTATTATTAAATATTTTTCAGTAAATATAAATTATCATATAATCATTATGATGTCAAATGTAATTTTTATATTGGATGAAAAACTATTTTTAGGAAAAACAAAACATTTCTTGATAAATAAAAATTTTATTTTAAAAGTGAAAATTCAAATGTTATGGAATTTTTTTAGATAAAATGAATATTATTTTTGGAATCATAATATCAAAATTATCCAACGGATAATTTTACATAATTTTTGTAGATAATTAAATTTTTGGCTAAAAATTAAATACAGTGTGAATATATTTTTATGTATTATGTATCATAAGGACCCAAACGAGATGTAATAAATACTATAAAAGGTATATGAGACCAAATACATGTTTTAAATTTATAATAATTTTATATTATGTTTATTTTTTCAATTTTATAAACCCAATATGAATCATCCAAAACAATTAACATATTTAAATGTTTTAAAATCATTATTTAAGAGTGTGACCCACCAACACATAATCAAGGAAATTATTTTATTATATTAGTCCCTCTTCCTTTTAAAATAATTATAATGACTACCATTTGGAATAAACCATGGGAGAAAACCATGGTATGGGTTTTGGATTAGTTTATTTTAGTATGTAGAGTTCTAAACCTAAATAATAATCAAATATCCCGCCATTTATTATGTAAAACCACACAATATCCCATTTAACCTCCATAAAAATACATAGATATCATCAATACACTTCCCTTCACTCCCAAGAGTCATAACCAGGTTACACCAATCCCTCAAGAAGCCCCTCCCATGTATTATTAATCACACAATCAAGTAATTGATCCTCACCATCTCTTCTTTATTAAAGATTCCCTATTATATTATGAATTATATTTCCAATTACTATTGTTGATATATGTTTTTAAATGTACTTAATACTAAATTTTTTTTCAAGTTATTATATAAATATTTCCTTATCATCAACCCAATTTATTTCTTTTTATGTGATGATGTTATGTTGCCGAAATTTCACCACGATTTTCCATTGCAAAACAATTGTGTAGTGAATACCATACCCTTATTATTTCAAGGGTATTCACATTTATAAATATATACCTATTTGTAATGGGACATAAATTTATATATTACACACACCATTATCATGTAATAAAATATTATTATAATCAAATCCATATTTAATGATATATGTGGTACACTGAAGCATGAGAATGAAATGAAAGGGGCCGATACGCCTAGAAATATATAGCACTCCAATTCACAGGGTAATGATTAATATAATGTTAAGTCATGTTGGGATAAGTTAATATATGTTCATAATATAATGATATAATTATAATGAAAAAAATTTAACAAATCAAAATACATGTGAAAAACAAAGCGGTTATTACTCGAAACACAATGTTAACATGATATAGTTAATAAATGGGTAATATAATTCAATAAGAAAACTATATATGGTATGATATTATTGAATATTTTTTTTAATTTATTTATAATAATCATATATTTATTATAAATTAGGTTTTAATGTGTACAAAGATGGTCAAGAAACAAGGTAAGGGAATTTCATCTCACCTTCTTATATACATTAGATACAAGAAATATTCATCACCCATTTCTTTTGTGTGGTGTATATACTTCCCGTGATTTTATTACATTATTATTATAATTAAACTAACGGTTATTTACATTAACATTTTATGATTGTGATTTCATTGGATTTAAGTTTCAAAAGTTTCCAAATTGGCAATGTCATTCTATCTCAATTTGCCTTCTGTGAGACAAATGTTTTTTATGTACCTATATTACATTATGAGGTGTGTATACATTGAATTTTACTTGTTATATAATGAATCTTATTGTTTTCATTATGTTATAATCTTTATTTGATGTTATTTTTTCATGTTGATTATGAATTGAAGTTACCAAAAGATTAAGATGTTATTAATATTATCTAATTAATTGTCGAGATTGTTTATCATTATGCTTCCATTGATGAAATATTATAACCCGTATATCATGAAAAATCTTGACTTTTGTTCTCCTTTTTTATTATTGATATGTTCATATATTGTTACCATTCTTCCAGTAGTTGGTACTTAATATATTTAATGAAATATTTTCAATTAAATCTGACCTTATTTCTCGCTCTGGCCAGAAATCAATTCGAAAACCATGTTTTCAAAAAGGGTTTCAAAAATGTTTTATGTTTTGAAAATAATTTTTCAAAAGATAAAGTAAATTTAATGCATGATATTTTTTTAAAAAAATATTGTCTATCTAAGATGACATACTTTTGTATAGTTTATGTATTATTGGGGATTTGATATAAGGATACCATTTATATTCTTTATTGAATGATTTAAATTTTCAAGGAATTATATTTATGAAACCCATTTCTCTTAAATGAGTAATATGATTTTGAGACATGCTTAATTCCATGGGTTATTCTTTATTGAAATGATTATAAAACCTATCTCTACTCCATAGGAAATGATTTGACGAAATTTTTATGACACCGATTTCATTTCATGGGATATGATATGATGTTATGAAATTCATAATTTTTTATGGGTCATGATATGATGAAATTTTTATTATATTATAGAACATGTACGAATGATTTTATTATGTGATAAGTGGGACCTATGTATCCCTCTAATTAATTGGGTAATTATTTATATCTAATTATATATTGATAGGAATCATGTCGATGGGATTGATCCGCCATAGAATATAGGGAAACCCAATCCATTATGGGAAGTTGGGGAAACCCGATCCACTATAAAAATATGGGGAAACCCAATACCTTATAAATAAAGGACTAAAACTAGGGATGATGGTGTGTCACACCAAGTATATGTAGTCCCCATGATGTTCCCTGATAAGCTTTGGGAAATGCGAGATGACTTATTGGAACGATAATACATGTTTATGTGTTTGTCACAATTCCATGTCCTACTGCTATTTTATCCTCTCAAAGATTATTATATTGATTCACTTATGATTCATTCCTTGGTAACTAGAAATATTTATTCCTTGTATCATGTTTATGATCATGAAGGGTATCATCTTCTATTTTCACGATTATGTTCTCATACCCCTTTGGTCATGATTATTCTTACATATCTCCCTTGTTTACCATTACTGGTCATCTGACATCACCCTTTTTATGTTTCCTTTTCCCAGGTTATGAATATATGTTTTATTAATGATGTGTCTAAGAAGGTTACTAATCCTAAAAACCCTAGTTGGAGATAATATACGTCATATATATATATATATATCCGTTTTTTTGATTTCTTGTTTCTGAAGCCACTAAACTAATACGATCATTAGGCGTTTGATTATGTAATGTATTAATTATTACAAAAAATAATTTAATGTTATTATATTTAATGTGAGGGTTTCAAGATTTTAAATTGTATGTGACACTAAAAAATATTTTTCTTCTATCCACAGAATTTAATTTCCCCCTTGTAGAATTTTCATTCACCTCCACATAGCATTTTAATATATCTTTCCATCAAATTTTAGTTAATTTACTTATAAAATATAATAAAACATCTCTATAATGTAATTATAAATGTAAAAAATTATGTATACATAGAAACATCATCTAAAAATCATTAATCTTCCTTGTAGATTCATCACATACTGCATGGATGTTTTCAAATCATCCTCTCACATAGCATTAAATCACATAACGACTATTAATCGTTGAAGTTTTACCACATAGTCACAGTTTCATTCAGTAACTCATATTCATTATGGGGGTGTGGGGGAAAAAATTCATTCCATTATATCATTTCATTTTTTATGCATCTATTCATTGGTTATTCACTGTGTAGCACAAATTATCCACAAACCTTATTTTTAGAACAATTATATGCCTTTTAGAAAATCATATATATCCATTTTCAAACATCAGTTAAACATCATTTAACTTCACAAAGTGGTCGAAACCATATGTATTATTTTCATGAAAATCATTTTCATAGAGGGCTTCATATGAGAGGATGTTGAAGGAGATCTCTCACCTTGATTAGAAGGCTCAATTTCGATGGATCATATGGATATTAATATAAACATATGTTTTTAGTGGAGTAATAGTAACCCACATAGCGCAAGATCCTAAATGAAGATTCTCAATGATATCTAGTTTGGTTTATTACTCAAAAGATATTTCTACTATGTCGATATTTCTATTGGTTTAGTACCATTCTTCACCGCACACACCAACTCGGCTTCGGCCAATGGGCTATTGGCCCAACCTCTACATGGTTCCGGGCGTGTGCTCTAATGGACCTACGCATAGGGTCTTTTGCATGCCTAGATCCCAATATACACAAGTTATATACTGTGTTAATATACATATCCCAATGAGTACATTTTTTCCGTGTGGCCACCATAGAAAGCTCTCCCATGGTGGTTAACTACATGGGCCCCCTATGTATTGTTGATGGGCTAGCCATTGGGTTTTGTTTAGATGGATCCAAATATTTTTAGTGAAAACATATCAAACTGTAAATACAAAATCCTATAACAATTATTTCATCCTCGAATAATAATCCAATGCAAAAAAATCATCTTCTTTATATAAAGTGATGTAAACATAGCCTCCTTCTTTATCTTGTAGTAAACAGTGTCATTACTACTATAGGTCATGGATCATAAGATCACATCAAACATCTATTATATTATTTAGAGAGAATTGTCCAATCTTGAATACCAATTCCATTAGATGGATCCATAACAATTCTTTAGGCCTCACCACTTTATCCAAACTCACTAAACACATATGGACACCACATTCACAACAAATACAACACTTAAGATCAAAAAATTGGATGAGAATAACGATAGATTTAATGAAAATATTTGATATTTATGATATATGTGATATAATAATGATTCTATAAATGTGAATTGATATTTAAATTCCTTTCATTCCATCCTTTGAAAAGTGAAAAAATGTTCACCCATAAGTATGTCCTACCGTCTCCATGAATGATATAATTTATATTTCTATCTATATTTTTTATAGGATCAAATATATTTTTATAATGAATATGTATAATATTTATATATGGAATAAATTTTTTGTTATAATATAAACATGATCAAATAAATGGACCAAAACTATCAAATTAAATCATAAAAGTAAAACAAAGCATTTATCACCTGAAACAATGATTTAAAAAATTGATTTATTAAAAAAACAAGAAATATATAGTTATAAGTAAATCTCATAAGCTAAGAAATATATAGTTATGGTTATTTAATATATTTCTAATAGATATATATTTTTTATAAATGAGTTTCAAACACATACAATGGAATTCATACATTAGTTAAGGGGTTTCGTAACTCAATTTTCATTCATGGGGTTATACATCTATTTCATTGAATATTTTATGCACTAATTATGTATAAAATAACCTCTAATTATATTATTATTTTTAATTTTTTAAATAGTTACTTTTTTTACACATAATTACTTTATTAATTAATTCTAACTTCAATGATATAATATTTGTAAGGTTTTCTCTCATCTCAAATTATTTATCATGAGACATATTCTATATTCAAAACATGTTTCTTTTATATGGTGTATATATTGTCCCTATGATATGATACATCATGATTAAATTTATATTAATGGTATTTAAATTTTCATTTGATGTTATTTTTTTGGGGTTATAATTCAAAATTTACAAGAGTGATTAGGGTTTATATCACAATCTCATCATTATTCAGGATTGTTTATGATTAAGTATCTGTTGTGAGAATTATATGATATTAATATCTTAATGAAAATCTATAATATTCTCCTATTGTTTTTTCAGAAACATATATTTTCCTTTTATTGAACTCTTTTAATTACCCATGATACTAAATGAACGTTTTTAGGAAAAACCATATTTGTTTTATTTTTGGTCAGAATGGTTTTTCTTCTACATATTTATTTTCATTAAATTTTTTTTTCATAGATGTTTACATAATTCTACTATGATTTATTTACGTCAATTTTTCACATGTTTTAATTTTTATAAAATTTATTCAAAGGATCATTCTTATTCTTTTTAGAACCAGGTTTTTTACTATTTACCAATAATTTTAAAGGAACCATTATGTTAACATATTAGGAATAAATATAATATGCCTCTATTGTGACCACCCATTGATATGAATATTCCTTTACAAACTTAGATGTAACACCCCAAGCTTCCACGGTACGCTTCTCTTTGAATAATACAGTAGTGTGTGTTATACGCAACTTCGAGGATCTAACACACACCACAACCAATCAAAGTAGCCGTTATGAATAGTAATACCCAATATTTGAAATTTTATAAATTTTATTATTCAAATTGGACTTCATTTCTGGATTCGTAATATCAAAATTATCTTAGGGTGAGTCTTTTTTTATTTATCTGAAAACTTCTAATTTTTGATGAATAATGAAAAATACTAAAAATTAATTGAAAACAACTTTTTTTAATCCAAATAATATATAGTGATAAAATATACTATTGAGTGCTTTTAAAGTATATTTAGAATATATTTTTACCATTTAATCCAAAGTTGGTCATTGGACATAATTTCACATTTAAACTAGACAAAAACAAGTGTCAATCTTTTGATAGTTATTATTTTTTTTAAACACGCTTTTTATTTTGACAATAGGAATTAATTTTAAATTAATTTCTACCACTTCTATGTTTTGAATTTAGAAAAATGTTTTCCATATTTTGAATCAGGGGGACCAATTTTGTAAATAGGTATCTTTTTTTAATACATTTTGAATAATTACTTCGGTAAATATTTTATTTACCATGGTTGAAGGGTAAATTTGGTAAGTAAGGGTAACAACCAATATTATAATAATATTAAATTACTCTAACATGTGTCCTAACCCAATTGGATGATACAGGTCCGACCATGGTCATCTTTGGGTCGATTTTGGGACCCCATGGAGCCACTTGTAAGTGATAATGACACTTTATATTAAGTAAGTTAAAGTAAATACAAAAATGACATAATCATATATCTCATAGTAAAACAATTTTTACATAGAGTTATACATGTTTTATTTTAGACTATAAGTATTTAGTAGAAGTATAAAAAGATTTCCTACATAATGATATTTTTATTTAAAATTTTTAGACATTGAATAATTAAATTTATTTATGACACAATGATGATGCAATATTTTCTTTATTAATGAAAGAAGCAAATAAATGGTTTTATAAATGTTAAAATAAATATAATTTGAACTTTTTGATACCATCCACAAATTTTATCGGTTAATATGACCCGATAGTATTGATTAATTTAATTTATGTCGAATTAATAATGTTTTTAAGACTTTAAAAAAATCGTTTATTTAATAGTGTCTAAATTGACAAAATAGAATTTTTAAAGAAAATATTAAATTATTAATTTATATAATATTCCTAAAAATATATGTTCCGGAAAAAATACTTATATAATGATATTTTGATCACTAATTATCCACATGGGATTATATTGGTGGTATATAGTAAGTTTATTAACCATATAATATAAAAATATAGAGACATGGTAAATGTCAAACTATTTAACTAAGAGTTAAATCAAAAAGATAAAAGTAATATGGTGACCCAAACCTGTATAAAACCTATGGGTTGAGTTGTTTTAGACCTATCCCAACCTTATAATTTAAATATTCTACTTTGGATCCATTAGAAACTGAAAATTATTTTATTATAAAAAAATATTTCTAGCTTTTCCAAAGGTGCCCCTCACCCTCTTATAAATGGGCACTCCACCTTCTCTCTAACTCACACCTTAAAAGCCATTTTTCTCAGCCAATATCTACCCAAATACCATATCAACTATGTTCCCTTCTTCTTAGAGGCCTTATTTTAGTCATATATCCATCTTAAGGTGCCCTTTTGATCAAATCAAAAGAATGAACACAAAGAAGAGGTAATAATTTCACAACCCTCTTTCAGGTTCCTTTCTTCTTCCACATCCTTTATATTTGTTGTTTCCATTCTGAAATAATAACTCGAATATATTTTATATACAGTGATGTTATTATAAATATGGTATAACCAAATTCATTATTCTATCCATCCTTTGAATGACATGTCACCATACGTGTGTATGTAAGGCTTACCGTATCCTCGTCGTGGTGTAATAATTATTCAATAAATTATTATTTGGATGAGTATAATAATGATGTTTAATTTATGTTAATAATAAATATAACATGATAATGATTCTGTATATATGATATACCATCCAGTTATATATTATTTTAATATAAAATAATGATAGTATCTCTCGTGCGTACATACGGATTACCATCTCCACGAACGCGATGAGATCCATTCCTCATTGTATCCATTCAAGATGAATTTTCATTAGATGATTAAAAATAATATCTAAAGGCTTGTTATAATTCTAGATATGAATAAGTTACATCACATCCATAAAAAATATGACTCATATAACAAATAATATAAAGGAAAACGAATCTGTTAACACCCGAAACGACGATAACACTATGATATTATTAACAAAACAATGATAAAAGATCATATATGATATCATATTAATGTATATGGTTCATGTATAATTTAATAATAATTATTTCACTATTATAAATGAGGTTAACCTACCCTCGACCAAAGAAAAGGAACAAGATAAGGGTTAATTTTACAATCTCTTTATTATCCGAGGTTGTTTTTACAAAAGTATCTACTAGGACCTCTTTATCATCCAAATCCATGTTTCTTAATAATGTATCTCGAAACATTCATACTATTTTATAGAATATGGGTTAAATTCATTTATTCCATATTTTGACTTTTTATAAGATGTTTATAAGGTAATCTTTTCGTCATTTTCCAAACAAGGTCCTTTTTAACCTTTTCCACAAAATAAATGTAAGAACGTCTTTTTTAACTTATACGGCAGGTGTGGCTATTTTCCACCATTATAAAATCGTTTAAGGTTCCCTTAAAATCATATAAGAATATTTTAAAAGTAAATGTTTTATTTTTTAATTATTTTACTTTTTAATTATTTAAAAAAAGTGATATTTCTCTCAAATAGTTTTCATTTCATCTATGTCAACATCCTTTCATAGATTTTAAGCTTATTAGAAGTTGATTTATTATGATACAAAACTTCCATATTGTATTGAAGGTTTTGTGATATGTTTGATAGTGGATGTGCTATTTTTATACAATTCATGGTTTATAGATTAAGTATTGACATTTTGTATGGTAGTTTTAATGAGAATGTTTATGTTATGTTTAAACCAGTTCATATGAAGAATGCATTGGACGTAGTAAGTGACGAGTGGAGCCTGCTATAGCACCTCGATGCATCGGTAGGTATCATGAGAAAAAATAGTTTCTTAGTACAGGGCCTTGACAAAATCTTATATGTAGTCATGGAACAAGGCCTTGACTATGTGGTTATGATAGTCTGACATTATGCATTCGATCATTATGAAAGTGGTTATTGATATTTCATGTGATTATTCGACTAGTAGAATATACATTTGAATAAGTAAATGGAATTATTTGATTTTATTTTTTCCATGTTATGCTGATGTTCATATTTAAAATTCTTTTATTTTAGTTATACATTTCTTAAATGTTTATGCTTATTTATGAATGTTTCTGCTATATTTTTATCCTTACTGAGCATCTGAGCTCACCCATTTCTATGTTTTATTTTTCCTTGGATGTGAAGAAGTATTTTATGACTGACCTGTAGGGATTTATTAAGGGGATATGGGTGTCAACTTTGGAGGCTACGTTGTGGTAATTTTTCACTTTATGAAGTAATGTAAGACATGTGAATATATCTAGTGTTTCCAAGGCTACTAAACTAATCTGTCTTTCGGGACATGATCTTTTCTGATCATGAAAATGTTATATACTAATGCACTGACTCTGGGAAACTGGTGTTGGGGCGTTATAGTTGGTATCAGAGGAAGTTTAGTATAAACCTTGCAAGCTATATTTAGATAAACTCTGATTAGAGAACATAGACCTAAGATGGACTTTGAATATTAGTATAGAAAAACATCCAAGAATTTTGGTATTGTAGAAATTTCTTGAGTTTTCTGAGAAATACGTCTTTGTCTGGATACGAGCGGGTAGAGGCGGCTCTGGCATAGATGCACGTAGGGGTAAAACCCAAAAACACCACTTTATTCTAGACTCGAATGGGAACTGGTGCACGAAAATGGGCCCTACTGCACTCTTTGTTAAGGCGCTTTCGGGGGATATGCATATGATAATTCTCGTTTTTTTCAAACCATTATGAAGGGTTTATGAGTATATAATTCCTCAAAGAATTTTTTTTATGATTATGGATTATATCCATAAACTGCTCAATTTATGTTATGTGTTTTACATGTTTTTAATTATGTATTTCGATTCATAAACTAATATATTTTATGCAATTGTTTAGAAATGGTGCCTAGTGGAAGGAATGGAAACTGTATCAATGCACGCACTTCATGTAGGGATTTCACTCCTTCTAAAGATAATTATGGTGGAGCTAGTGATACAACTGGTGCGGACCAGCTTATCACTATACTGGGACAAATCAGATAGGTTATGAATAATAAACTTACCTGTATGAAGCACCCTGATCCACAACGTGGAAGATCAATGTTAGATCACTTCATGAGGAACAAATCGCCAACATTCAATGGGGGTACAAATCCATTAGTAGCTGAGAAATGGATAAATTCCTTAGAGATAATATTTCATGCCTTGGGGAGTAGTGAAAGGGAAAAAGTTATCATGGCATATTACCGCCTCACTTGAGAAGCTGATCAATGGTGGTCATTGATTCAAAACAAAAAGGAAGATGATGATGTATCAAATATGGAAACGAGGGAGGTTAATGAGCTTTTGTTAGATAAATACATTCCTAGTGACCATCAAGCAGATATGGAAAGACAATTTCTAAGTCTGAGATAAAAGGAGGACGGGAATTTTGCAAAGTAGGAGTCTAAATTTACAAGATTAGCAAGGCATGTTGCCGATTATATACGTAAACCAAGAAGTAAGATTGAACGTTTCTTTGATGGGTTAAAATCATTTCTCTGTTGGGAATTAGTCTCAAAATCCTTCTCATCGTATGATGATATTGTCTCATGTGCTATAGAGACTGAAAATCGATTCTCTATGTCGTATGACTTTAAAGAAATGCAAGAGAAGAAGAGATCTATTGATCACTCTAGAAATGGAAATAAGGGGAAGCAAGGAAAAGTTGAATATCCATCCTATAGTATATGTGGGAAGAAACAACCCAGTACTTTCTTGAATGGAATGTGAGTCTGTTACAAGTGTGGTGAAAAATTCCACCAAGCTCATGATTGCAAGGGGAAGAAAGAAGCTACCGATGTTCAATGCTACAATTTCAGGGAAATGGGACATTATGAAAATGAATGTCCTATGCGTCAGCGGAACATAAAAAGTAAAAGGACAAGGGATCAAGGCCAAGATATTTCTATCACTACTGTCGAGGTAGAGACTCTGAAAGACGTGGTAGAAGGCAACTTATTGGTTTCTTCAAGTTTAGCCAATGTTTTATTTGATTCTGGATCATCGCATTGTTTCTTATCTTCCTAGTTTTCTAAGAAAATTAGATATTTTAAATTTGAATTAACAAGGGAGTTGTCAGTAAAAACTCTTAAGGGAAGTATCATTACTATAAAGTTCTGTGAATTACTTCCAATAAGGGCATATAAATGTTCTTTATCTATTGATCTCATCATCATACCCATGATTTAATTTGATATAATCCTTGGTATGGATTGGATTTCAGACCATGATGCGATGATTTATTGTAAGAAGAAGGATGTTACGATTTTTGATGAAGATGATAAAGAACACCTTATCAATAGAGTAGAATCATGACCAACTAATTCTTATCTAAATCTACCCCTAGTAGCTCAACTAAATTCTATTATTGGTGTGGAAGAGAATGAAATGACTATGGGTGAGGAAAGTAATGTTAAAATAGAGGATGTACGTATTGTTAGAGAATATGTTAATGTGTTTCCAGAATATTTACCTGGATATCCTCCGGAAAGATAAATTGAGTTTTCCATTGATTTAATTTCTGGTACAAGGCCCATATCGAATACCCCTTATAGAATGGACACTGTTGAATTAGTGGAACTAATGAAACAACTAGAGGGATTGAGTAATAAGGGATTTATTCACCCTAGTGATTCTCCATGGGGATCCCCTATTCTTTTTATTAAGAAGAATGATGGATCTATGAAGTTGTTGATTGACTACATGGAGATCAATACTATAATAATAAAGAACAAGTATCCCCTGCCTCGCATTGAAGATTTACTCGACCAACATCATGGAGCTCAATACTTTTCAAAATTTGAACGACGATCTGGATACCATCAATTGTGCGTAATGAATGTAGACATTCGAAAGACATCATTTCGAACCACGTACGGGCATTACGAGTTTACAGTAATGCCTTTTGGGCTGACTAATTCACCCTCTATATTCATGGATGTAATGAACACAGTTTCCAAGGAATACCTTTATGAGTTTGTAGTAGTATTTATTGATGATATCTTGGTATTCTCCAAAAGATACAAGGATTATGAAATCACTTGCACATTATCCTGAAGACTCTGAGAAGACATGAATTATATGGGAAGTTTAGCACACATGAATTCTAGATTCAAGAGATTGTATTTCATGTCCATATTTTCTCTAAGGATGGAATCTCTTTTGATCCTTCTAAGACAAGAGATATCCAAGAATTTCCAGCACCAACGATTATAACTGAGGTACGCAATTTTATTGGTTTAGTAGGTTATTATCGATGTTTAGTCCAGAATTTTTTGTTGATTGGCTAACCCATTAATAAATCTCACACGTAAAGGGGATAAATTTTTTTGGACAGAAGAGTGTGATGAATGTTTTGAAGAACTGAAGATAAGAATAGTCAATGATCTTATATTGATTCTACCATCGGGGAATGATGTGTTTTTTATTTATAGTGATGCTTCAAATAAAGGACTTGTTTGTGTCCTTATGCAGAATGATAGGGTTATTGCCTATACATCCCGATAGATAAAAATTCATGAGAAAAAATATCATACTCATGATCTTGAGTTAGCAGCAGCAATCATTTCTTTGAAGATATGGATACACTATCTATATGGTGAAAAGTGTGAGATTTATACTGATCACAAGAGTTTGAAGTATATTTTCTCACAGAAAGAACTCAACATGAGGAAAAGGAGATGGATTGAACTACTCAAGGATTATGATTGCACGATACGCTACCACATGGGGAAGGAAAATAAGGTGGCAGATGCTTTGAGTAGAAAGGATCATGGAGTATTGAACAAGATGAGAGTGGAAAGGGATCCTATTTTCAGGGATCTAGTAAAGATGGACATGGGAATAACCATGGAAGGTGAAACATCAATTCTTTTTCAAATGGTTGCCAACCCATCTTTACTAGAAATGATATAGAGTTCTCAGACCGATGATGAAGAGTTTCAAAAGATGATTATAGGTGTAAATGATGGGAGATTGAGTAACTTTGTGAATGAAGATGGAATTCTGAAATTAGGGAAGATACTTTGTGTTCCCAATATACCAGATCTACAAAGGGAATTGTTGGATGATGCTCATAGTTCCAATTTCTCTATACACCCTGGGAGCACCAAAATGTATAGAGATTTGAAGGAAAATTTTTGGTGGGACAACATGAAGAGGGAGATTTCTGATTTTGTGTTAAGATGTATGGTTTGTCAACCAGTGAAAGCTGGAAGGCAACAGCCTAGTGGAGCCTTGCATCCTCTTTCCAAAGCTGAGTGGAAATGGGATAATATCACGATGAACTTTGTCATGGGAATACCAAAGAATACTAGAAGGAATGATGCAATATGGGAAATTTTTGATCATCTTACCAAGTCAGCACATTTTCTTGCTATAATAGAAGATCTACCACATGAACGTCTAGTAAGGCTACAAACTAATGAAGTTGTGAGACTTCATGGAATACCCCTGTCAATTTTTTCTAATCGTGATCCACGTTTTACATCAAGATTCGGGAAGAGTCTTTAGAAGGACTTTGATACTGAACTTCGTTTGAGCACTTCCTTCCTCCCTCAAACTAATGGAAAATCAGAATGGACTATTCAAAGAATAGAAGACATGTTGAGATCTTGCTCACATGACTTTCAGGGTATGTTGGATCAATAATTACCTTCGGTATAATTTTCCTATAACAATAGATTCTATTAATGTATTCATATAACACCATATGAAGCGTTATACGAAAAGAGATGTCTCAAACCAACCTATTGGGATGATGTTGGTGAAAGAAAACTCATAGGCCCAGAACTGGTGGAGGAAACGATTGAAAAGGTGAAGGTAATCCAAAAACACATCAAAGCAGCTCAATGTAGGCAGAAGAGCTATGCCGATAACCAACGAAAGGATTTCGAATTTCAGTTAGGAGATCATGTTTTCTTGAATTTAACTCCATGAAAGGGAGTTATACATTTTGGTATGAAAGTTAAATTGAGTCCTAGGTACATTGGACCTTTTGAAATTCTAGAACGAATTGGGGTTGTATCTTATCATTGGGAAATGCCGCTAAGTCTCTCCAAAGATCACGATGTGTTCCACGTATTAATGTTGAGAAAATACATTCCTGACCCAACACATGTACTCGCCTATGAAGAATTAGAACCGGAACCCTATCTGTCTTATTGCGAAGAGCATGTCATGATTCTTGATACAAGAGAACAAGTGTTGAGAAACCGGACGACTCGTCTGGTAAAAGTTCTATGGAGAAACCATATGATGGAAGAGGAAATGTTGGAACCCGAGGAACTTATGATGAAGAACCACCAAAGTATTTACAAGCAGTAATATTCTAGAAATTTCGAGGATGAAATTATTTGAAGGATGGGAGAATATAACACCCCATGTTTCAACGGTATGATTCTCTTTGAATAATACTGTAGCATGTGTGGTACACAACTTCGTGGTTCTAACACACGCCACAACCAATCAAAGTAGCCGTTATGAATAGTAATTCCCACTTTTTGAAATTTTATAAATTTTATTATTCAAATTGGACTTCATTTTTTGATTTATAATATCAAAATAAGATTTGGGTGTGTTTATTGTTTTTTTCTGAGAACTTCTAATTTTTTTATGAATAGTGAAAAATACTAAACATTAATTGAAAACAACTTTTTTAATCCAAATAATTTATAGTGATAAATTATACTATAGAGTGGTTTTAATGTTTACTTAGAATATATTTTTACCATTTAATCCAATGTTGTTCATTGTACGTAATTTCACATTTAAACTAGACATAAACAAGTTTCAATATTTTGATAGTTATTATTTCTTAAAAAACGCATTTTTTGTTTTGACAACGGAAATTAATTTTAAATTAATTTCTGCCCCTTTTGTGTTTTGAAATTATTAAAATAGATTCCATATTTAGAATCAGGAGGTCCAAACCTTGTAAATTGTAATCTTTTATTTTTAGTCATTTTGAATAATTACTTCAGTAAATATTTTATTTACCATGGTTAAAGGGTAAATTTGGTAAATAAGGGTAAAAATAATATTATAATAATATTTAATTACCCTAACACGTGTCCTAACCCTATTGGCTGATACATTTCTGACCATGGGAATCTTTGGTTTGATTTTGGGACCCTATGGAGCCACTTGTATTTGATAATGACAATATATGTTAATTAAGTTAAGGTAAATACAAAAAATGACATAAGCATATATATTCTAGTAAAACAATTTTTACTTAGTTTTGTCCATGTTTTATCTTAGAATATAAATATTATTTATAAATATAAAATGATTTCCTACATAATGGTATTTTATTTATAATTTTAAGAGGCTGAATAATTAAATTTATTTACGACATAATGTTGATGGAGTATTTTCCTTATTAATGAAAGAATCAAATAAATTGTTTCATAAATGTTAAAATAAATAAATATTGATAGTTTTGATGCGATAAAATAATTTTACAGGTTAATATGACATGTTATTATTGATTAAATGGATTAATTTTGAATTAATAATGTTGTTATGACTTTAACAAAAATCATTTATTAAATAGTGTTAAAATTGACATAAAGGAATTTTTAAAACAAATATTATATTATTAATTTATATAATATTATTTAAAAAATAATGTTCGGACAAAAGAAATATATGATGATAGGTGTATCATTAATTAATCACTTAGATTTACCTTGTAGGTATATAATAGGTTGATTAAACATATAATTTAAAAATACAAAGAGACATGGTAAATTTCAAACTATTTAACTAATAGTTAAATCTAAACTATAAAGTTAATATAGTGACCCAATCCTATATAAAACTTATTGGATGAGTTATTTTTGACATATCCCCACCTTAGACTTCAAATAGTCCACCTCGGAGCCATTATAAACCAAAAATGTGTTTATTATAAAATAATATTTCTAGCTTTTCCTAAGGTGCCCCTCACCTCTCTTATAAAAGGGAACTCCCCCTTCTCTCTAATTCACACCTTCAAAGCCATTTGGATCTGCCAAAATCTACCCAAATACCCTCTAAATTCTTCTACGATCATCTTAGGGTCATTTATTTAGTCATAAACCCAACGTAAGGAGCCCTTTTGATCAAATAAAAAGGAATAACCCGAATAATAGGTAAAAATTTCACCACCCTCTTTCAGGTTACTTTCTTCTTCCACTTCCTTTATCTTTGTTGTTTCCATTCTAAAATCATAACTCCAGTATATTATATATACATTTATGTTATTATAAATATTTGACAACCAAATTCATTATTCTATCCATCCTTTGAATGGAATTTCACCATACTTGCGTAGGTACGGTTTACCGTCTCCTCGTCGTGGTGTAATTATTATTCAATACATTATTATTTGGATGGGTATAATAATGATGTGTAATTTATGTAAATAATAAATATAACATGATAATGATTCTGTATATATGATATATCATCCAATTATATATTATTTTAATATTAAATAATGATATTGTCGCTCGTGCATACGTACAGATTACAGTCTCCATGAATGCAATGAGATTCATTCCCCATCATGTCTATTCTAGACTAATTTTTATTAGATGATTAAAAATAATATTTAACAACAAGGTATAATTTGGATATTAATAAGGTACATCTCATTCATAACAAATATGACTCACATAACAAAGAATATAAAAAAAACTAATCCATTAACACCCGAAACAACGATAATACTAAGATATTATTAACAAATCAATGTTAAATGATCATATATGATATTATATTAATGTATATGAATCTTTTATAATTTAATTAAAATTATTTCACAATTATATAGAAGGTTAACCTTCTGTTGAACAAGGAAAAGTAAAAGTTAAGGGTTAATTTCACAATCTCTTTGTCATCTGAGGTTGTTTTCACGTACGTTTCTACTGGGACTTCTTTATCATCCACACCCATATTTCTTAAAAATGTATTTAAAAACATTCTTACAATTTTATAGAATTTTGGTTAATGTAATTAATACCCTAGTTTTACTTTTTATAAGATCTTTATAAAGGAATCTTTCCATTTTTTCCAAAGAAGGTCCTTTTTAACCTTTTCGACAAAATTAAGGTAAGAATGTCTTTTTTAACTTATACGGCGTTTGAAGCTATTTTCTGCCATTATAAAATCGTATAAGCTTCCCATACAAGCTTATAATAATATTTTCAAAATAAATGTTTAATTTTTTAATTTTTTGACTTTTATATGATTTAAAAAAAAGAGATATTTCTCTCAAATAGTTTTGATTTCATCTATGTCAACATCCTTTGATGGATTTTAAGATTATTTGAAGTTGATTTACTATGATAAAAAACTTCCATATTGTTTTGATGGTTTTGTGATATTTTTGACTTTGGATGTGATATTTTTATACCATTCATGGTTTATGGATAAAGTATTGACTTTTCATATGCTAGTTTTAATACGAATGTTTATGTTATGTTTAAACATGTTCATATAGAGAATGCATTTTACATTGTAAGTGATGGGTGGAGCCCACTTTAGATCCTCGATGCATCGGTAGGTATCAGGAGACAAACTAGTGTCATGGAACAAGGCCTTGAAAAAATCTTCTTTATAGTCTTGGAACAAGGCCTTGACTATGTGGTTATGATAGTTTGGAATTATGCATTCCATCATTATGAAAGTGGTTATTGATTTTGCATGTGATTATTCGACTAGTAGAACATCCATGTGAATAATTAAATGGCATTATTTCATTTTATTTTTTCCATGTTATGATAAAGTTCATGATTAAAAATCTTTTGTTTTAGTTATACATTACCTTAAATGTTTATGAATATTTGTGAAAGTTTCCACTATGTTGTTATCCTAACTGAGCATCTGAGCTCACCCCTTTCAATGTTTTATTTTTCCCAGGATGTGATGAAGTATTTTATGACTGACCTACAGGGATTGCCTAAGGGGATATGAGTGTAGACTATGGAAACTATTTTGTTGTAGTTTTTCACTTTATGATGTAATGAAAGACATATGAATGTATATATTGTTTCCAAGGCTACTAAACTAATATTTATTTCGAGCCTTGATCTTTTGTGATCATTCTAATGTTATGTAATAATTCACTAACTCTAGGTAACTGGGCTCGGGGCATTACATTAGATGCTTGTTTTCAAAGTAAATGTGTTTTAATAATATTGTAAAAAAAATTAAAAAATTTGAATTTCAATGTGAAAAGTTTATTCGACTCAAGAATTTTTTAGTAATGTTTTCCTAGAATTTATTTTCATACCTGAAAAATATTTATTTTACTTATTCTTCACTAGAGAAATGCTGAAATGATATCACCCCTATTCTTTATGTTGATGGTTTATGATCATTTTGACTGGGAATTTTTTTTTAAATTTTGAATACTAGTTCTTCCTATTTAGACATCTTTTTGTAGTATATTTATTAGGCTTTATTGTTTATTTGTATGATTAATTCATCATAAATATTATTTGATGGGTGGGGAATGTAATTATTTATCTGACCAATGCATTTATTGGTCTAATGAGATGAAACATGGTGTGTATTAGGTAGTAGCCCTAACCATTAATATAAGATCTCTCAGCATGAGGCCTTCATCATTTGATTATGTTGTGTTTTCATAAGTTATTACTGTTTTGTTTAAGAGGAGTAATATTATTCATTTGATCATTATGAAATCAGTTATTTATGCCAATGTGATTTTTTGAATAGTTATGATAGTGAAGGATAAGCTTCAAGATCATGTGATTATTTATATGGAATTAGTTTATCATCATTTATTCCCATGATATCATCTTCATGATAAAGTTATTTTGTAAAGGGTATGTTAGTTTATTTATTTTCCCTTTCATATTGATTATAACTTATTTACCCAAGATGTCTTACATTGTATAAAACCCTTACTGATCATGTGAGCTCACCCTATCTTATGTTTCATTTCTTACAGATGCTAAGAAATGTAATATGAATGATATTCCAAGATATATTTTCGATAATAATGACACTATCAATGGAAAATATTTGTTTTATTTCATGTAATCAAATATAATGTGATAAAAAAATCATTCCAATAGTTTACCAAGACAATTAAACTATTTTTTCCATTGGGATGTGACCACTTGAATCTAGTGTCAATATAATAATGTAAGCACCAACTCTAGGATAATTGGATTTTGTTCATTATAATGAATCAATTTAAATTCATTAAATTATGATTAAAATATAGATATATATGTACAGAAACTAAAAAATAAAATTAATGTGGTGATTATGGCATATGTTTTAAGAAAATAAATGTTGGATGAAAAACCCATAACCTATCTCTCAACATCTGTAAAAGTTCTTTTACATCCTTTTTTATAAACATAAAAAATTTAATAAATTATTTTAGAACTTATTCATATTCATTAACTTTGATACTTTTTAATTATAATTATTCATTAAAAATTCATTGACTAGATAATATTTTTCTACAGCGTATGGTTGTAATATTGATTAATTCACAAATTTTTCATAATGATGATGTTATACCCAATTCATGGATAAAAAGATACTAATTCCATGATTATTTATGTTAATATATATTCTAGTATTTATAATAATATTCTGATTTCAATACATGAGAGTTTTAGTTATGATTTGTTAAGATTAAACCTACGATGAGCATGTTTTCGTGTATTTTACTAATATAAATGGGTACCTTTATAATGATTATTTATTCCTTTATTATCCACCCCTAATCATAGTAATGATATATTCTAATTGGTAATATCATATATATCCATAAAATACATTTTTAGAACCATTCATAAAAAGTGGTGATTAAAAAATAAATACATCGCTTCATGGATGTGGTAGAACAAGCATATATATGGGTGATGTTTTCATTCTTCAATGGGTGGGTTGAAATGAATGAAAAGGTTAATTAATTTAATATGAATCATAATTATTATATTAGTATAATATATATATTAATTAAATATATATATAATAATCCTTCAGAGGTGATGTTGAAAAAGAATTTATATCACATCATAAAGGTAATAGTATGGAGGTAAGCATTAGCAACATATTTATTTTTATTAGAAGGAAAAAAGATAAAAAAATTGTTTTATAATTTAAATAAAAGAATTATATGATATTAAATATTATTATGTCACTATATTAAAAATATTATGGAATATTTATATGATGATTATGAAGAAGTAAACTTAAACAATGTTGGTGAGAATATATACATCTTTCTTGGATAATCTCCCTTTAAAAGTACCTTAAGGATTATTTAATGGGTGTTTTGTAGTGAACCGGACCACAGTTGCCAATAGAGAGTTACCAATACTATTTCATTTTCATAAGATAAAACCCCATAGGACTGAATAGTTTAGTGGTCTTGGTAAAATAGATATATACATGAGTTTTCAATTACTATAGAATACACAAATTAAAACAAAACTATTTTCAAGAATAACTTTTTTCTATATGGAATATCCCTACATATATACCATAATAAACATTATAGAATCTTGGATAAAGGAAAAAAAGTAAGGGAGATATCTATTGCTCAGTATGGGTTAATTATAGTGGATGTAATCACAAATTAATAAAAATACTCAATAAAAAAATGTATATAACTGAACAAACATTCCATTTAAATATCTTGACTACATGAATAAATAAGTCATAATAAATATAAAAGATAAATAACTAAAAACACATACCATTTAATCAATTAATTGAGAATGAAATTCATCCATATATTTTAACATTGTAAAAATATAATGGATACTATTAACGAAATTCTGAATGATGGGAATGCATAATTATTGGATGTCTTGTTTCATAGGAACATGAAACCTTGACTATCAAAAACATCCACAATATTGTTTAAAACACACTATTGTCAATACCTATCACAATATAATTTAGATATTTCTTGGTAACAAACTAGAAGGGTTTATTTACAAATAAATTCATATCAGGAGACTATTGATACATTGAAGGGATTACCTTAAATGGTCATCATCCCATGTCATACTGTTCCAAATAATTCCTCATATATTGAATAAATGATTTAACTCATAAGCAACGTGACTTATCAAATATCATTATAAAGAAAAGGATATCGATTTCTCAATATTTCCCCATTTCAAAAATAATTATCAATGAAAATACCATATGTGGAAATGATATATGTGTAATGTCCCATGTTTTTGAATCGGGTCAAATTTTACTCTCATTTTGATTTTGTCAAAAAGTGACTATTCTATTTTATAATATGATGATTAGATCTCAATTACGAGAGTTAAATTATCTTTATATCATGGTTTCATAAGGGTTTCATTATTTTTAAGAAGCATCAAGTGTTTGGAAGAGGATTTAGAAGCGTCAGAGGCCAAATGGCATGTTTTGGAATAGCAGGTTAGGGTGCATGGTTTATGGTAAACTATGTATCCCCTTCCAGATAACAGTGTGTCCAAGTTTTTAACATCTACACAGTTTTTGTAAACCCTTCAGGGGAGTTTCATGGTAGCATGATGTTCTCTATAGATGATGAAAAGGGATTTTACATGGTTTACACAAGGATAGGAAACATCATGAATAATCCATGAGAAGGTGACCTTTTGGGCTGTAGCTCAGCATTGTAGCTCACAGAGTTTGTAAAAATAATGGATAATGGTGTTGATTATACAATGTTATTTTATGTTCCTATTTTTATTTATTTTCATATTTTCTCCAATTCATTCTCTTTGGTCATGCATAATAGTAGATAATTCCCCCAATTCCTCTTCCTATTCACTTTGAGATACCTCCTCGATCGGTGCTCTTTTTTCATAGTCAGATGAAATAGATTCATAGCGGTAAGGCTAAACTCACCCCTTTATTCATTATTTATCTTTTTTTATATGGACTGCTAATCCTGTTTGATTCATTTTCCACCATTTTTTGGTTATATGAAATAAACATATATCTACACCAATATGATTTTAAATGTATTAGGATATCAGATGTGCCGATGTCTATGGGTCTAATGTTGGTGGTTCATATCTCGAGTTCTGTTTTTTGGATGTTTTAGTAGAGATTATTTTAGCGCACCTTTGGGAAATTGAGTGATACCACCGCTTCTTGATTTGAAATGATTTTGTGATCTTTGGGATGTCGTTGGGATATCCCCTACCATTTCCACTCGAGTTAGGTAGGGTTAGTGGTTATCACTCCTTGGAAAAAAATGTTTAGGGTGTTTAATTCATTTATTTTAAACTTATTAAATTGATTTAGTATAGCTTTTCAAATTAAGGAATTCAGGCCCTCTAAACTAAATTGTTCTGTTTATTTTTATAGACTGAGGTCAGTCATTTTAAGATAAATTTTCTTTTTATATTGAAATTTCAATTTCCAATTCAATTTCAATGATTTTTTTAATTAAAGTGAATTATTCATATAGGATTTTTTTTATTACTACTTGGACCCACAGGGTCATGATAGGTGTGGCTTGTGGAATGGGGATGGAATGGCCCTCAGGAATGAGTGATTTTGATCACTGGTTGGGCTTGGCCCAGATTTCTAGAGTTGTTTGACCACAATATTGGGAATTGAGGACACTATTTGAGGTGATGAGGCCATCAGACTAGTTCTGGAATGATATGTTGGGATGGAAAGGGCATCAGATTTTAGAGGCATGGACATAGGGGAATGATGTTTTTATTTATGTGGTTTAGGGACATTATTGGTGATTGCTGATCACTCGTGATGACCAAATCGCAAAATTTGAGTCATATTCATATAGGTTGACTCATTTGATGATGTGGTTTTACCACTCATGTGGGTAGACTCCCCTGATAGTTGTCACATATGTTATTATGGTTTGGGGTTCTTATCATTAAAATCCATGTTGAAGGTGAGGATCCTTTGGTTATTATGGGTGAGGATGTTGGTTGGGGATTGGGTGTTTTGTGGTTGAGGCCATGGACATAAATTTATTTTGAGGACCAACATTTTTGTACCTCTGGTTGTATGGATTTTAGCTAATGTGTGCTTTGAAAAAGAGGTACAAGGGATCATATTTTGTTGTTTGATTTTTCCTTCAGGATATCGATTCTAATGTTGAGACATAATGTGTCAGAATGTACATGGTTTCAGGATACATTATTAATGTGGAACCTAAGGGTTAACCTAGGAAATGACAACTAAGGGGCCTTGGTCTATGGTCCAAGGACCCTCTTCACTTCTTGGATTATGAAATTGGCAGAAGTATGTGACACTTCTTAGAGGAAATTAAGCACCATATACGGTTTTTATTTCATTTCAAATTCATTAGTTTTATTAATTTTTTATATCACACATTCTTAAAAAAATATTCATTGTACACACAATTCAGTGGCACCTTACTAAGATTCATCTCACACCTTTCATGGTCCCTTCAGGATGTGTGTAGAATTTATGTCTTTACATTATGTTAAATGATCATCCATGGGAGTTAGATCATAATAGATGGTTTCAATGAGTTTGGAAGGAGACCTTGAATTTTTTCCTAGTTAGAGTTTTATTGTTTAGTTTTTGTAACTTCATGCAATATATGTATGACTTATACTAGTTGGCCATTAGGGACCCTATTCTGTATATTGACATGTATGATCTATTATGAAATTCATGTTGTTTCTATTTAGTTACTGCCAGGGGTGTGTGTGGAATTCTATCTTTTTTATTAACATTCCACTATTTCTATTTGTATTGCTTCTAATTTTTCTTGATGTTCACTGTTCATCTACCATTAGCAATTCTGGTTTGATTTTACTAAGTCATTTATTTCTACATCATGTTATATAATATTACTTGGAACATTTTTATTATCTTTCCCTGAGGGTATTTCCTCCCCATAATACCTATCTATACCCTTGTTTCTAGTCAGTATCCTTTGAAATTCAGGCAGGTGCACCAAAGTCCAATGGCACTCGACCTAGTAGCAATATTTGGGTTTCTAATCTGGTCAAGGATGATAAAAATGGTATCAGATGATTTTCTTTAACCTCTTTTATTGGTATTTATATTTGGGTAATGGTATACTTGAGATTACGATGTGGTCAAAACTTTATTTCAAACTCATGCTTGGGTTCTATAGCCCCGTGTTTGAGGGATAATCCAAGTTACCGTTGGTGAATTTGTTGTTCTATTTTTCTTAGATTATATTTTATATGATTTCCACCTTGAGTGGTTCACATGGTGTGTGAAATGATAAATTTTTTTGATATGTGATTCTTGACTTGGTATAGTAGGGGACAATTCAGAACCTTATCTCGATATGGAAAAGTGTGGTAACATGGGATTTCTAGGTTTTTTGGATTTTGAGAGGCACATTTTAGTGTATTTCAATTTTATAATTTCATGTATGAATTATAAAATGATTATACCATGTGATTGATATCAAATGCCTTGTTAAATGTGATGTGTCATAATATGAAATTTTTTAAGCCATGTAATACATATATACATTTATATATATATATATATATATAATTTTCTATTATATATAAAAAGGGGCTGGATTTTATAAGAGCAGGAAGGTTCTATGGTTGAGGTGATTTTTATCATCAGGATTGGGATACTCAGTCATTAGATTGAGGAAATGATGGTTTTCAGGGAAGGTGTGGCCTGGGGAAGAGTTGACTCTTGGGTCTTTTGAGGGTGGGTATGAGGCCATGAGGTCGGGATGCCAAGGGGCATGGTTGCGTTAAGGGATTGTAAGGGTAGTGAGTTGATGCTACCTTTTTACCACTTTCCCTATTTGTGGATTTATATATAAAAATATATTTTGGGTTGTCTGACCATTTGATTGTATTCAGTGAGTTTCAACGTTAATGGCTCTGATGGAGCATAAAGCAGGTGGGGGCATGTTTCCTCTAGAGTACGATCAGTTTCAGACCTCTGATGGTCATGCAGAATAGGTACAATCTTTGGTATAGGCTCATGGGTAGGTGCAGGGACAAGTTTTAGCATAGGTTCGGTTTCAAGAGGGGAAGCCACCAAATCATGTAGCATTTGGGTCATGGATCGATGTTCAGTTCCGAGCGAGCCTGGTACGAGTTCTCCAAGGTATCGACCATGGTTATCAAGGAAAATATCCCTATATTGGTTACCATACGCAGGAATTCCAATCGTCAAACAGTATGCTTTTCCAGGGTTAGGGTGGACCGTAGGCAGCTGAGAACTGGATTGATATTATAAAGATGATCTTTGAGCATCTCAAGATGCCACCAAAGAGGTGGGTGAATATTGAGACATACATGCTCACATAACTTTCTAAACATTAGTGGGATGTGAAACTTCATGTAGGTAGACTTGATGGTTTGGCCTTGAAGGATTTCGAGGCTAGATTCATTGAACATTTGTTCTTAGAGACAATGAGGGATGAAAGTGCTTGCGAGTTCCTAAGCATTTAGTGTGGTAGCATGTCCTTCATGGACTATGCTTTAATGTTCCTTTATCTTTTATGATTTTTACCCACCATGGTGAGCAATGAAACCTCCAGGGTTGGTCTCCTTAAGGATGGTTTATGGAATTCCATTTGGGTTAAAGTCAACATATTTTGATTGGCCTCATTCTATGAGGTAATAAACAAGGCACTCGTAGTCATGGAAAATCTAATAGAAATGTATTATCCCAACTTATTAATAGCATTGGGTTATTTAAATAGTGTTTCTTCAGAGGGAAGGTTGGAAGCTTGAGATGTGTTTTAGTATGGTGGACAAACTAAGAATCTAGATAGTCCACCTCAGAGTTGATCTTCTATATTTTTCATTTAGAGTGGGAAGCAAGGATATGTACAGACTCAATGAGAGATGCCTCCAAAGTAATGTTGGGTATGTGGGAAGGTCGATCATCTCAAAATGTTCGGCCATAGGCCTTCTTGTGTAGCTGAAAATTATGGTAAGGGGAAGGCATAGGCCTCTGAGGTTGGTTCAGGATCGACACCATGGGAGAGAAATCGAGGATTATCTAAAAGAGGAGGACACATTAGAGAGAGTGGGACCTAGAGCTAGGTTTAGTGGTTGGTGGTTGTAGTAGCATCATAGGCAGGTTGAGCATTAGGCAGTCTTTCTTTGGGCTAGGTTCACAGCATGGAGTTGTCAGAGGCTGAGTGGGATGGTGAGTTTACGATAGTTATAGGTACTCTGTGGGCATGACCGTGATTTTCTTTTTGTTTTATTTTGTACAAGACTATTGATACATATTTGTTTTGATGAAATGGATGAATGTGTTGTATATGTATAGGCCAGACACGGGTTAGTAGGTAGGAAAAGTATCAGATGTGTGATATGTATTTATATGGTGAGTGGAATTGGTTTTTAAATTTATCATTGATTGATGCATGATTATGAGGTGCTCTGGAATCAGGGAATTGAGGATGTTGGTTACATAAGGTGTGAGGAATCTATGGACCATAAAGGTGTGGTATTTGACTATGGTATGAGGAACCATGATATATTTTAGCATCAAAGGTGATGATGGACATCATAGTGATGTATGTGACATGGGCTTGAGGTGCGCACTAATGTGGTGTAGGACATGAATTGGTGACTTATATGTATTGCGAATAGTTTATGAGGTGTAAGAGTGACAATGAATCAGAATAGGAAAAAGTTTTTAGTAAATTGGAAGATGTACCATTTCTTTCCATGACCTTTTTGTTATGTTGAGACTGGGTTAGGAAATTCCAAAGGACGGGAGCCCCCATGATGGTTGTTTACCTATACCCTTTAGACCGGGGTAGTCTGAGTTTATTATAAGGATATGGGTATATTCAGAACCATATATGTGTATTTTTTGATAGCGCGTGGATATGATATATTAAAATTTTTAGGTTGTAATGTCCCAGGATTTTGAATTAGGTCAAATTTAACTCATGCTTTGAACTTTCCAAAAAGTGGATGTCCGATTTTCTTATATGATTATTAGAACTCAATTACAAGAGTTCCATCAGATTTATATCAATTTTTTACATGGGTTTCAAGATTTTGTTGGGGCCATAGGTTTTTATTATAGGGTTCAAGAGCAGTAGAGTTTAAATGTAATGTTTTGGAATAGCATGTCAGGGGTGCACAATTTAGGGTAATCCTTATGGACCCTACAAAATAACCATGATTCCTAGTTTTCAAATTCGACATGGCTTGTGTAAACCATGCAAGGGAGGTGCATGGTCATGTGATTTTCTTTGAAAATGTTGCAGAGTTCTTTCATGTGACTTTCAAATGGTTAGGAAAAACCTTCACAATTCATCTGAAGCATTCCTTTTGGGAAGTAGCTTAGCAATTTATCTCATACGGTTTGCGCACTATTTCGAAAAACATGTATAAAAATATTAGTACATGTAAATTGTGTTTTTTAATGATTTTATTTTTAATGATTTTCTTATCTATAGCCCCTTATATCTCATTTGTCACACACAACAATGACTGATGTCCCCCATTCCACCTCCCCATCACATTTAGCTACCTCCTCTGTCGGTGCTCTGTTTTTTTCTCCATTGGCTACAATACAATAATAGTGGTAATTAAAACCACACCCACCCTTATTCATTGTATATATTTCACCTCGCGGACTAATAAAGCCTCTTGATTCATTTTTCTCCATTTTTAGGGTAAACAAGAAAAACACAGATCTACACCAATCTGCTTCATAATTTAGTTCGATATCATATGTGTTTATGTTTATGGTTCTAAGGTATGGAGTGTATATCTTGGTTTGGGTTTTTTTCCGAATTTTTGAGTGGTATGAATTTTAGTGCGCCATTGGAAAATTGAGAAAGACCCCAGTGCGGGGTATTGAATGACCGTATGATCAGTGGGATGTCTATGGGAATGCCCTTACATTTTTCACCCAATAAAGGATGTGTTAGTGGTCATCGATACTGGGAAAAAATTGTTTGGGGGTGTTTAATTCATTTAATTTGAATATATAAATTGAATTGGTATGTTTTTTGAATTAAGGCATTAAATACCTCTATACTGAATTGTTATGTTTATTTTGAAGATTAAATTCAGTCATTTAATGTTTAATTTTCAATTTATATTGAAATTGAGAAGTGAAATTTAATTTCATTGAATTTATTTTTTAATTTTAGTTAATTATTTATATATAATAGTTTTTAATTACTTCATGGAACTAAAGGGTCGTAACAGGTTTTTCCTTGGGAATTCGGATGGAACGACTATCAGGATTAAGTGATTTTGACCACTGGTTGGGCTTGGTGTGGATTTATATGTGGGTTAACAATAGGATTGGTCATCAAAGACATCATTTTAGGAGATAAGGAAATTAGGTTGGGTGTGGACAACGATTTTGGGATGTAAAGGCCATTAGATTTGAGAAACATGGTTGAAGGGGTATGAGATTATGATTTCTGTGGATTAACGACCTTATTGGTGATTGGTGCTCGTCCGTGATGGAAAAAAGCACTGAATTTGAGACTTGTGCACAATTGTTGACTCTATTGATGAGTTATATATGACCACTTAGGTGGTTCAAGGCCCCTGATAGTTACATATTAAGTGATTATGGTTTGGGGGTTCTTGATGTAGAAATCCTTATGGAAGGTGGGGAGCAGTTGATTAATAGTGTTTAGGATATTAGTTGGGGGATGATTCCAATATTGATTTAGTCTATGGTCCTAGATTCATTTTTAGGACAGGCATCGTTGTGACTTTGATTGTTAGGATTTGAGCCAATGTGTGCATGAGAGAAGGGGTCTGGGGAAATGGATTTTTTTCTAGGGTAGGACTTCAAGAAATCTGTTCCATTATTAATACATGAGGTTTCAGGTAGTACGTGGTTCCGAGAAACATTATTGAGGTGGATCCAGAGTGTTCACCTAGGAAATAAAATCTGGAGAACCTTGTTCTATGGGCCATGTACCCTCGTCACTTATGATATTCTGGCATTGGCCGAAGAAGGTAAAATTTCTTGGTGGTAATTGAACACTAGATAACATTGTTTGTTTCAGTTAAAATGAATTAATATACAACTTTAATAAGTTATATCACACCTTCTTAAAAAATATGCTTGATATGAACCATTGGGTGGTACCCAACTGAGATTCATCTCACACACTCTATGGGCCCTTCGGGATGAATTTATATTTTATGACATTAATTTCAGGTAGAGGATCAAGCTCAAAATGCGGATCTTAGATGCATCATGCATAGATTTGTCATAGGACCTTTAGGTTATTCAACGTTTGAGATTATATTATGTTTTGTTTATATATCAGCATGCATTATATGTTTAACTTGTACCGGTCGGCCATTGGTGACACTATTTTCTATATTGACATGTTTGGTCTATTATGAAATGCATTCTTATTCTATTTAGTTATTGCATGTGGTCTGTGGGGCATGATGGCTTTTTTATTCACAATCCTCTACTTATTCTTATACTTATTAAACTCTTTATTGATATTGACTGTTCTTTTTTGCATTCTATGGTCTAGTTTAAGTCTACTTAGTTATTCAGTTCCACTTCATGTTATATATTATCAATTGGAAAATTATTATTATTATCATTCTTGAAGGATATAGCCTCTTCACTATACCTATTTACACCCTCACTACTAATCAATAGCTTTTGGTGTTTAGGGATGTGTGCCTAAGTCCAGTGGAAACCAAATCGATAACATTGTTTGGGTGGATAATTTGGTTAGGGGAGCTACAATATGGTTCATGAAATAAATATATCCATGATAAATAAAATTCAAATTTAGGGGATATTTATTTTCCATGGTAATGATTATAATTCAAGGTAATGTTAATTAAAAATAATATGAACCAAGGATGTCAATGTCAATACTTTCATTGGTCAATGTGTGAATAAACAATACAAAATAAAATTAAGGATAATTTAAATTTAATATATACCCATTAGGGTATGAATAAATGGTTATTTTTATTTATGAATAGAAATACCATAAATGAGTATTTAAAGACATTATTGATGAAAATATCCATTTCATTTAAAAAAGTAATATCATTTTATATGAAAATCACTTTTTAAAACTAAAATTTTAGTAAAATTTTTATATTGATTTTATTTGAAAATAACCATTGAAACATATAAATGAATCGTGAAAACGTTTTATTGGTTATGGTGACTATAAATTCAATTATTTCATATATGTTATCAAAATGTTTTCCTTTCACTTTTTCATTAAAATACATTCATGCATTGTTTTGAAAAAGAATAAATATTATATTTAATTCTTTTCTAAAGAGTAAAAATTGGTGAAAGTTAATTTAATATATAATTTTGAAAATGTTAAAAAAAATTAAAACATTTTTATAAATCCTGGTTTTGGAAGAAATCATATTTCTGATCAAAGAGAGAAATGAAGTCAGATTTTCATGAAAGAATTTTCAATGACATTTTAAGTACCAATGAGAATGAAAATTTCACTATTAATTGAATGTATTAATTAATAACCATCGTAGAATAATATGGAATGTCATATTATAAATTTTCCATTTATTTCCTTCATATGATATCCATGAATAATATTCATTATAATGAGATCGTAAAAAACCCTTAAAATTAAAATAATGTTGAAGTGAGAATTACGAAATGAATTGATTATGTGAATCCAAATTAAATCCAAAAAAAGTGGAAGAAACATAATAAAAAAACATCAATACATGAATAATCTTATAATGACATAATCAACTAAGATGAAGTTTAAACCAATGAGTAGAAACCGAGTTAAAAAATATCTGGCCTTACACTTCCTTTTGGTTGAACACTCTTTTAAAATATTTTATAATAGTTTTAATAATAATATAAACTTACAAAAAAACCATATTACTATTTATAATATCATATATTATTCTTTTATAACATCATATCACATGTTTTTTAATAATCAAACAATATTTTCATTCTTTTGGATACCAATTTCTTTGTCTTTTGAGTATGTTTTTACTTGTTATTTTTTATCCCTATTAAAATAATCATGATTTAATAATGTCCAGAAATTAAATCATTATTTTACTATCATATATATTATATATATATGTATTTATATTAATCTAAAAAATTTCGTTATATATAATGAAATACACCATTCATGGAGATAATAGGTTGTACATACGCATAAACGTTGTGCCCATTTTCTTATCATATTTACTGAAATGAAATAAAATGATATATATATTATCATTTGAGTATCATTTCTATGTCATATATGTCTCTTATTTTTATAATAATCATCTTTATTTCATTCTATATAATGCATTAAAGATTCGCATTGAATCGTGAGGCTGTAGTTTGTCATACCCACAAGCATGGTTATTGTATTCCCAAAAAATGGAATACCTAAAGGTATATGTTATGTACTAATTAAAAAAGACAAATAATACTATAAATATCATATTTACCATATATAAACTATAAATCCATCATTATTACCAACCATGAACGGTGGTAATAGAAAAAAATGACATTAGCTCACAAGCCACTAGTTTGTCAAACACACGAACAATGCTTTTGTAACCCTTTTGTTGAAAGTGTTGGTTGTTTTAGGAAATAACCTTAACCTAAAAACAATTATATATATGGAATATTATGAGGTTATTATATAATCATGTTATAATATAAATTTAAAGAGGTTTAGAATGAAATAAAATAAAAACACTTTTAGAAGAACATTACCTCTTCTTAAGGTGTCCTCCTTAGATTTTCACTAAAACCATAATATATTTCCTTTATGAAAAAAATAAGGATGCTTGAATGATTTGATTCATTTTGGGTAGAAATTATGGTATGTTTTGGATGATCCAAATATATTTAGTTTTGTTAATAAGTGAGGGGAGTGAGTGCCCTTTTATAGTAGATGGGAAGTGTAATTCTAGTAAATACTCAAAAGTAGTCACTATAGGGAGTATCCCTTACCTTATGTTGCTCCAAGATTGATAATTTATTGGTTTTCATGGTGATATTATCAATAAAGACATTCACCACACAATATAATACAATTTTTAAACATTTTGTACAATAATTCCTATGTTTTCTTATTTTACCATTTTGGTTTTTTCATTATGTAAAAACGTTTTCTAACCAATGTAATTTATTATTTAAGAATAAATTAGACTGATAATTTTTATAAAATTTTTACCCACCTATTATATATATTATATATAACTTATAAAATTAAAAAAATATTCTTTGATGAAAATTAATTTGAACAGAGGCACATGTAACGTGGAAAAATAATGCTTTAACTATAACTATGCTAACTGAGTTTTTTAATATTTAATATAAAATATAACATTTATAATATAAGTATTGGTCCATGTATGGAGAATTGTTTATATCTATTAATATGTAAAAATAACTTTATATAATATAGAATTTTATTAATTTTAAATCATTTAATAAAATATATTTTATTATAAAATAACATTAATATAAATTATGACATTAATTATTTAATATGAATTTAAAACTATCGAGAAAATTATGGAACATAGATATATTATGCTCAAACCATTTTTAAATTATATAACCATCTATAAAATTAATTTAATAAATTAATTCTTTCAATTTACTTAACTTTTAATATTTTTAGTATAATTTATTTTAGTTCATTATTAACTAAATAATTACTGCATTGGCATTTATTATGTATTTTAAGTAAATAATTCATATTTTAAAAACTAAAATAAATTATAATAATAATAAAATCTTTTAAATTTCAAAATAATACTTTTAATAGAACATGTTACATTTTTTCATATCCCAAATCATTATAAATATTAATGGTAAGGGTGGACATTTTTTTGTCTTTTACCTTACTTAACTTATGAAATCAGCCACATTCATGGAATAGTATCCTAGTAACTCATTAAAATATAACATAAGGTTTTAAGGGTATATATATTTCCATAAAATTAGTGTTGGGTATGTTGGTAACTCATTTTACACATCATATAGAATTTTTATCCACTAAGTATGCTCGTTTTTACCTTAATTAATATAATTTATTTTAATTGTTTTCAATAATCATTATTGTAAAAATTATTTTTACCATATTTGATAATATAAATCATACTGATTCCAAATAGGGAATCGATTTGAATAAATTTTACTCATATATGTGGTATGATTTAATTTAATAGTTATCTCAAAGACACGACAAGAAACGGAGGTTTTAATGTGATAATGTATAAAAGATTACAATGTTTTTATATCTAAATTTAATATGAAACTGATTACATTGAAAAAAAAAATTATTAATAGATATAAAATTTAATTACTGTGAGTATAAATCAAATTGAAAATATATTTTAAAACTATAAATTATTTAAACTAAAAGGATGTTTTCAATTAAAATTCAATATTTTCCACAATTCAACAAAAAATGTAACTTCTCAGAAATACCCCAAAAATCTACCCAAATATAATTTTTATATTACAATATCAAAAATGATGTTTAATTTTTTAAATATATTTTCTAAAAGTATTAATATTTATTTTTAAATTATTTTCTCCTAACACAATTAAAAAGTCTCTCTGAAAATAAATGTTGTTTTTATAAAATTGTTATTTTTCATTTTAATTATTTTTATTTTATTTTTAATCAATAGATAACAAATAAAGATATGTAGATTATATTTTTTTAATAATTTATTATATCATATTCATTCATATTATTCCATTGGATATGCAATAACTATCAAATTAAATATTATTATTAATAATATATTGATGTTCGGTAAAACACTACCATGCGTGTGACACAAAATTCAACAAAACTCATTTTCATGTTTAATATAATATAACTCAGCATTTCATGTAAAATATGATATCAAATAAAATTGTATTCTTTTTATAATTTTATAGTGTTACATTATCCCTACATTAAAATAAATTTCATCCTCCCAATTTAAACATGATCCTGGAAAATAAGGATACCATATTTTAATTTTTTTTTGATGAAAAGCCCACATCATAAAAGTTTTAATAAAAAATATTATTAATAACAGTGAATGGGAAGTAAGAAGGTCATCTGTAATAACAGACATATTTATTTTTATGTATTATCACAATGGTGGAGAGTGAAGATATAGGAATTGAGGGAAATCGTAAATAATTATAGTGTGATTATGGTCACAGATCAAAAACAAGTAAATGTTTAATGTAATGTTGAGGGGATCAAAACCAAAAATATATTAAGATTTAAAATGAAATCAGTTCAACATAAATGAAGGTATTATCATTTTTTTCAATTTCATTTTCCTAATTTTGAGAAATACTTTTACTATCTAATAATATATGTAAATATACATACTTGATATGTTTCTATTTTATAAGAATAATTCCATCATTTGTTTTTTCATATATCAATTTTCAATTTATCTCTTACTCTTTGAAATTAATATACAATAATTAATTCTTTATGCCTGAATAACTAAAATTCAATTTTAATGTATCGTATGATTTATAAAATGGTGAAAAGTCCATCCATATTTCTCTAATTATTTTCCAAAACTAATGGTTTTAAATATGATTAAACATATTTCTATAAAATGTAATGTAATTATTCCTCAAATAAATATTCCACTAAAACATATAATTTCAATAAATTTCTCATAAAATTCCATTATATTTGTAGGCTATCATCACATAAAACCTAAATTTTTTTCAGATATTTAACTTCTCATAAATCATAAACTCATAAACCCATGATACTATCCAGACAGGGGTGTATTTCTAGAATATTTCATTTAATTTCTACCGTCTCAAAATCTTTAAGATGTTCTTCTATAATTATCCTTAAATTATGTCGTACATTTATGTTCTCAAATCTATTTTTTCCTAAATATAGTTTCCTTAGTTTTAAGTATACGTCCTTTGATACCCTAACAACCCCAACCCAATAATCCCAAATCTTGTTCTTGCTACCATTACATTAGCACAAGATACAAGGAATTTCATCCTAATGGATAAAATATTTTAGTAGTATTGGTTAACTGAATGTCTACATGGGCATTGAATTATAATTTAATTAAAAACATTCAATTTAATTTTTTTCAATAATAACATTATTTCATAAAGTCTATCCTTATATATCAGAAAAAGTAAACATCATGCAATCCTAGGGAAAGGAAAAAATGAGGGTGATATAAAATGCTGAGTAAGGGTTACGTTCGGTGGAAGTAGTCATGAATCCATAATCATAATCAATATGTTTCATTAAATAACTGAACACAAATTCATTTTAAATATCAGAACTGCTAGAATATATACGGCTGAATCAATATGGAAAATTAATTAACTGAAATAATGTTCTACTTGATCTATAACATAGAATGAAATTCATCTATTGAATTTATCATAGTGAAAATATCATGGAAAATAATAATATAATCTGGAATGAAGAAAATCCTTAATTATATTAAATCATGATTCCAATGTACCAAAATCTTTTACTATTAAGTCCATTCACAAGATGGTTTAAACAGTCCTACTATTAACACCATTCACAAGACAGTTTCGTTCATTCTTTGTCAAAAACATAAAGGGTTTGTTTCAAACAAATTTTATCTAGTGAGGCTACCAATGCATCATGGGTAATACTTTAAATTGTCCCAAACCTGTTTCATACCTTCCTAAAGCATTCCTTATATAATGAATAATAAATTTTACTCATAAATAATGCACCTTATAAAATATTTGTATTCAGTAAAGGGTATAGATTTATCAATATTTACCGATTTAATCAATAACAATAAAAGAAAATACCATATGAAAAATATATATGGTTTTCAAAATCAATGTATCCTCGATAAATAATATTGAAATTCAGGGATAATTTAATGTCCAATGTATTGTGAATAATTGAACGTAAAGATAATGACAAAAAAATGAACCAATGAAGTGAATTTCAATACTTTCCTTTGTCAATGTGATAATAAATCTCCCATTGGAATATTATGGAATGTATCAACAAAATACAAACCCATTTTAGTAATACTAATGGGTTGTTGTCATTGTTGAACAAAATACACCTAAAAATATATTTAAGAAAATTCTTGAGGAAAATATCTTTTTAATTTTAAAAGAAATTTTGAAAATAATATTCCTTCGAAATTAAAATTAAACAAGGAAGAAACAAATTTAAAATACATTTCATTGAAAAAAACCTTTGAAACATATAATATATGATTAAAAAATTTTACTAGTCATCATGAATTGAAATTCCTTTCATCTTGGACACGTTAAAACAAAGTTTCCCTTCCACATTTATGGTGAAATCCAAATAATAATTTTTTCCAATATATAAGAAGATTATTTTGAAAAAATATAAGAGTAAAAGTTGTGGAAAATTCCACTAATAAATTATTTTTTAAAAGTTAAAACAATTTTTAAAACATTTTTATAAAACATGGTTTTGGGCGAAAACAAATTTTTGACCGAAGAAAGAAATGAAGTTTGATTTTATTGAAATAATATTGAAAAAAATATGTACCAAATAATGGGAAAATGTTATTTTTACTTCAAAGAGTTCATAAATAACTATATTAGGATAAAATGGATGGATTTATTATGAAATGGTCAAGTTATTTCCATCAACTAATATTCAAGAAAAAAATCATGATTGGAATGAGATTGTGAAATAACCCCTTAAAATCATTATAAAATTGAAGTGATAATTGATAAATTAATATATTATGTGTATAAACAATAAATCAACATAAAAAATTGAAAATAAAAAATAATAAAATAATAATTCTTTACACACATAATCTTTGAATTACATAATCAATGATGTAAAAGTTTAATCCAATGAGTGGAAATTGAGTTATGAAATCCCTTACATTGTGCTTAATTTTGGTTTAATGTTTTTAACCTCATGTATAATGGTTTTAGGAATGTTATTAAATTAGAAAATAACCATCATAATATTTATAATATCATATATGATTCTTTTATATCATTTTATCACTCATTTGTTAATAATCATTCATTTATTTCGTTGTTTTGGGTGTTTATTGTATTTTCATTCGAGTATGTTTTTACTTTTTTTCTATTGCTTAATTATATAATTATTTAATAATCTGTTAAATTTAATCCATTATTTAAATATCATATATATTCATTATATTTTTTTATGTTATTCATAAATTTTTTTGAAATGAAATGAAATACACCGTTCTTGGAGACGGTAAGCCTTACATAAGCAATAACGTTGTTTCTATTTTCTTATCATATTCAATGAAAGAAATGTAAATGAGATATATATATATATATTATCATTATATTTTCAATTTTATGTCATATATATCACATATTTTTATTTAACCCATCCTTAATACATATCATGTAAAGCGTGAACAAATCCCATCACTTCGTGATGCAGTAGTCCGTCGTACACATGAGTGACATTATCTTATTCGCAGAAAATGGGAATATTTAAGGTATTTCTGATACAATAAATCTTTATTAATAATTAATAAAAAGTATCATATATATCCATCAATATTCCCAACCATTATAGGTTTTAATGAAAAAAGGAATAACATCAATTTGTGAGGTGTTAGTCCACCATAGACATGAAAAATAACTTCATATCATATTTGATGGAAGTATGTAAAGTATTAGGTCATAATACAAACTTAAGTATATCTCATTATAGGGTATAAAATAAGTTTAATACATAATAATGGAATAATATTACCAGAAGGAGGTGGAAAAGTAAATAAAATAAAAACAATTTTAGAAGAATATTACCTCTTCATTGAGTATCCTCCTTAGGTTTTCACTAAAACCATAAATGGTTTTATTAATAA
The DNA here is from genome assembly GCA_963277665.1 of Viscum album. NCBI lineage: Eukaryota > Viridiplantae > Streptophyta > Magnoliopsida > Santalales > Viscaceae > Viscum > Viscum album. Next base: position 50,545,815 of record OY728138.1, on the reverse strand, counting down.
AAAAATATATACTAGCATGGAGGGGGTATGGGAGTAATTAGGGTAGGTTTTGGATGATCCAAATGTAATTAGACTTCTGAATAAGAGAGGGGAGTGAGTTAACGTTCGTAGTTGTGGTGGAGTGGCATTCTTGTAAATCCTCAAAAGTGTTCAATATTGGAAGGTCTCCCAATCTTCATTGGGAATCATTATTATTAATTTATGAGTTATATAGATTATATGGTTTAAACAAACCTCCACCACATAATATGAACCATTTTAAACACTTTATTCCTTGAATCCTAAGTTTCCTTATTTTACTGTTTTGTTTTCTTCATTATGTTTACAAGTTTCCTGACAAAAGTAATTTATACATTAAGACTAAATTAGAGTGAAAATTATAAGAAATTTTTAACCTCATGATTATAAATATTTTATATAATTTCTAAAATAATAAATCAATGTGTCTTGAAGAATAATTTAAACACGGGCGCTCGTAATGTACAAAAACCCTACTTTAACCGTAACCGCACTGACAGAGTTTTTACTATTTAAAGTTAAATATAGTCATTAAAATAGAAAAATTGGTCCATTAATGGACCATAGTTGATATTTATTATTATTTGAAAATATATTTATATAATATTGTATTTTCATTAGTTTTAAATTATTTAAGGGATTATAATTTTTTATAAAATAACATAAATGATAATTTTGACGTTATTAATTTAAATTGAATTTAGAAATATGAAGAAAATGATGGAAATCAAATATATTTTTTCGCATCATTTTAACTTGATATAATCATCTAAAAAATTAATATAATATAATAATTATTTCTTTATAAAAAACTTTTAATATTTTTAGAATGATTTATTTCGGTTAATTATTAACTAAATAACTATTGTATTTGTGTTTCTTAAGAATATTTAGAAAAAAAAATTCATCTTTAAAAAATTAAAATAATTGACCATGATAAAAAAACACATTTACCCTTTTAAATTAAATTTATATTTTATCTTGTGATGTTTTTACCCTACCTTAATTCTTTATAAGATTTAAAGGCAATGAAGGTTCTTTTTTTCCATTTTATTTTCTTAAGTTATTATATAGGTCACATTCAAGGAATCATATCCCTATAACTCTTAAAAATATATAAATATGTTTTAATGGTATAATTATTTCCATAAAATGTGTTTTTGAAATGTTGTTTGGTCATTTTACACCTTATATTCTAAGTTTAACCACTAAGTAATCTCATTTTCAAATTAATGACTATATTTAATTTTACCTTTTTTAACAAATAATTAGTGTTAAAAACTAATTTAAACTCATTATATGAAATAAATTTTGTGAGATTAAAATTTTTTAATCTATTTGGCCAAATTATATTCATATAATTTGTGTCATTTAATTTAATATTAATCTCACAAACACGATAAGAAAGCATATTTTTAAAGTGATAATGTTTAAAAGATTTCAACGTTTTTATACCTAATTTTAATATGAGAATGATTTTAATGAAATAAATAGGATTAATAGATTTATAATTTAACTACTGTGACATTAAAAATCATTAAAAATATAATATATCAATATAAATTATTTAAACTAAAAGGTAGATTTCAATTAATATGTAGTATTTTTCACTATTCATCAAGAAATGAAACTTCTCAGAATAATAACCAAAATTCAACTTAATATAATTTTGAGATTAAACATTTGAAAATGTAGTTTATTTTTTAAAATAATATTTTTTTAAATTGTTAAATTTAAATTTTATATTGTGTGGGCCAATCATCATTAAATCGTCATTTAGAAAAACAATTATTTTTATGAAAATACTTATTCTTCATTTAAATGATTATTATGTTATTTATAATAATTTTATATATAATAGACAATTTTAATTTATATTTTCTATAATTTATTTAATCTTATTCATTCTTATCATTCCAAAGGCTCTCTGAAAACTATTATATTAATTATTAATATTATAGATATATTTTAGTTCGGTAAAACTCAGTCTTGGATGTAATGAAAGCTTTTAATGAAATTCATTATTATTTAAAATGAATTATAAATTCTAATTGAGTGCATCATATTCTACTAAATAATATTTTATTAATTTTATTTTTTTAGGGTATTACATTCTCCCCAAAATAAATTAATTACTCAATAAATTTAATCTTGATCCTGAAAATCAAGGGTTTGATATTTGAAATTTTTATATTGAAAAAACCCACACTATAAATGGTTTAATAAAACAAACTATTAATAATAATGAATAGGAAGTGTTGAGTTCATATGTAAAAACACATATCTAGGTTTCTATGTAGGATAATATTGGTGTAAACTGATGATATGGGCATGGAGAATAATCATAAAAAATTATAAATAGAAATTGAGGTCATTGATCACAACCAGTAAAAGATCAATGGAACGTTAAGGGGATCAAACCCTTAAATATTTAAAAATTTAAAAGACAACTAGTTCAACAAAAAATGAAGTAATTATGATAAGAATTTTTCAATATCATTTCTATATTTCGATAAATTCATTTACTATCTATGAATGTATTGAAATATACTAAATTGATACACTATTTTTTAAAAAATGCCTTTCATACATTTTATGGGCTTTAATAAATTCCCAAATAATCCCATACTTCATGAAATTAATATCTAAAAATCTGTTTTTATGCCTAAACACTATAATTAACTTTTAACAAATTTTATGATCCATAAAAGAGAGAAAAATATTTCTATATTTCTTTAATTATTTTACATAAATAATTTTTGTTAGTACCATTAATATTAATTTATATAATGTAAATGAATTATTCATTAAATAAATTTTCCACTAAAACATATATACTCCATAAATTTATCCAAAACGTCCTTAATATTCATATACCCCCATCACATAAAAATCTAAAAAGATTTGTTTAAGTATTTCAACTTCTCTTCAATATTAATCTCTAAAACACATGATACTATCTAGCTAGGGATGTATTTATAGGAAAGATCACACAATCTCTACCATACCAAAACATTAAGATGTTATTCTATACATATCCTTAAAATCTATCATAAGGTTATGTTCTCTACTCTCTGATTTCCTAAATCTGGTTTCAAATGTTTCTACTAAACTTCCCTTGATACCAACTATAGAGACCCCAACTATAGTAGCATGGATTTTCTATCTGCTACCATTACATCATCATTCAATATAAGGAATATCATCTTGATGGACCAAATATTTTAGTGATCATGGTAAACTAGATGATTACATTATTCTTGAATTACAACCGAATACACAAATTAAAACATAATGGTTTTCTAGAATAAATTTATTCCATCTAGCATCTCCTTGTATAATAGTCAAAGTAAACTCTATAGAATCCTATGGAAAGGAAAAAAATAGATTGATCTTAAATGATCACTAAGGGTTAAGTATAATTGACTTATCATGAATCAATAAGAGTAATCAAAATGTAAATGTAAATAACTAAACATATATTCCATTTAAATATTTTTACTCCATGAATAGATAAGATTAAATAAATATGGAAAGGTAAATAATTGAAAACATATTCCATTTAATCAATATGTTGAGAATGAAATGCATCCATATATTTTATTATATTAAAAAATTCATGGATAATAATAAATGAATACTAAATTAAGTCGAATCTTATTCATTGTATGTCATGTTTCACAAATATATGAAAAATTTACCAGCAAGATCTTTCACTAGACGGTTTCAAACATAATAATATCATCATCATTCATAACACAGTTTTGAACACAATTACTCAGAAATTTGTACAGGTTTATTCCAATAGATTTTTTCTCATGAGAATACTGATGTTTTGAGGGGATTAATTTAATCAAGTCCCAACCTAGTTAATAAATATCCAATTAAATTATCATATATTAAATAATTTATTAATATCATAAATAATGTGCCATATCAAATTTTCATATTATGTAAACAATACGGGTTTATCAATATTCCCCAAGTTATTCATGAATTGTCAAATTAAATACCATATATAAAAATAGATTATGGTCTGAGAAACAAATATTTCCATGATAAAAAATATTTACATTTAGGTGACATTTTATGCCCATAAGAAATTGAATAATTCAAGAAAAGTTAATAACAAAAAAAATAAATCAATGAAGGGAATATCAATATATTACTTGGTCAAAGTGATTATAAATCATCCATTAAAAGATTAAGTATAGTATAAATAAAATATATATCCATTTTGGTAAAAAAAATTCATTTTCATTGATGAATATAAAAATAATAAAATGATTATTACAACATTTTTATGAAAATTAAATTATTCATTTTGAAAAACTATTTTAATAGATATTTTATTTGAATATTTTTTTTAAATGAAATTTCAAAAAACGTTTTTAAAATACATTTCTATGAAAATAAACATTAAAAAATATAAAATATTCTTGAAAGCATTTGAGTGTTCATGATTATTAGAAATTTAGTTAATTTAGTACCTATTTAAAAAAAATTCCTTTCACATTTTTAGTAAAATCCAAGCGGGCAATCTATTGAAAAGACATAAAGATTTCATTGAAAAAAACTTTTAAATGGTAAAATGGGTGAAAATTCCTTTAATAAATCATATTTAAATGGTAAATTATTTTTAGAAAACATGGTTTTGGAGGAAAATATATTTCTAACCAAAGATAGAAATGATGTCAAATTTTCTTGAAAGAGTATTCAAAAACATTTTAAGTACCATATACTAGATAAATGGAACCAAAATGTGAAAGAGTTTATTAATAACTAGTGGATTAGAAAATTGAATGGTTCATTATGAAATGATCAAGTGGTTTCCTTCATCTTATATTGAAAAATAAATAATCTGTATTGGAATGAGATTGTCAAAAAACCCCAAAAATGATCATAAAGCTCAACCACGAATTAATTAAAGAACTGATCATATGTACCCACTATAAACACACATTAAACTCCTAGAAATAATAAAAAGTAAAATCATAATTCATTAAACTCTTTTTCTTAGAATGAACTAATCAACAAAAAAGAAGTTTAGCCGAATTAGTGGAAATTGAGTTAAGAAATAACTTAAATTACACTTTTTTGGTTGAATTCTCATCAATCTCATGTATAATGGTTTTAAGAATGTTTTTAATTAACACAATAACCATATTAGTAATTGCAGTATTGTATATTATTCTTTTATAACATCTTATCACCCATTTTTAATAATCATCCATTATTTTGATTGTTTTTCTTGTTAATTTCCTTATCTTTCGAGTGTGTTTTGACCTGTTATTATTTGTTCCTCTTACATTGACCATGATTTAATGATCTCTATAATGATAACCATGATTTTGGTATCATATATATTCTGTATATAGGTGTTTATATTAATCTATAAAATTTAGTGGTAGGAAACGAAATAGACCGTTCTTGGAGATGGAAGGCCTTGCGTATGCTTAAACATTATAACTATTTTTTCATATGGAATAAAATATAAGTAAATGATATGTAACAACCTATTACAGATATATCTGGTAGATCTTTATCCTCATCATGGCTTTCCTTTTCTCATTGTCTCTATGGTTCTGATAAGGAATTGGCAGGATACATATAATGGTAATGTCATAGATTTGTTGGACTCCTAGCTTTAACCAGATTTCCATAGGTTGTGGGACTATTTCATTCCATTTAACTGGGTAACACATCATGTAAGTGTTGCTGGGTGAAATTCATGAAATTATTCTTAATGGGGAAGGTTACATGACATAAATATTTGTCTCACATCGTGAGTGTTTTAAATAATATATTTTTAGTCCAAGTTGATAGTTTTTCTAGCGTATATGGTACACTGATGGTTAAATATTGTGTAAATAGGTTCCAGGCCTTGTAAGGGACCATGTATAGTTTTTCAAAGAGTTTTTTTACTGTTTTGTTTCAGTTATTTTCTCTCAAATCCTGCTTTCTTGATCAGGGTAAATTCCAAAGAGATTTTGGGAGACTCTGATCATTCTAGAACGATTTAATCTGCATTTGATCTTCATTGCGGTTGTCGTACATCTCTCTAGGAATGTGATACATTAGCTTCTTCATTGTTTATGATCATGGTAGGGCCATTGGGTTGCGTAATCAGATCCATTGGTCGATGTTAGTGTTTATTCATGAATTCATCTAGATCTGTTGTGGGAACTCATTTCGGTGTTCATTACATTGTTGGTCATGGTCCGGAAATCATTCAATCTTGTGATCCCTTTTAGAAGTCATTGGGTTTCCATTTTTCTTGGATTCCGTTGTGGGAATTTGAAACTCGAGTTTTTTAGGTTGTTCAGAATTTAGCCAATGCTGATGAACCTTATTGTTCATTCTTTAAAAACTAATTTATATAAGGAATTGGCATGATTGATTTGTTTGTGTTAAAAATAGTTTTTAATATAAAAATAATTTTACCTTATTGCTGATAAATGGAAAGGAAGAATGGTTTTTTGAATGAATTTAATTGGATTTGTGAAATGGATTTGAAATTATTATCAAAACATTTAGATGATTGTGAAAACAAGCACTTGGGTTACCTTGGATACCATGTGGAAGGTTTATCTTGAGGATATCATCCATTGTTTGGGTTAACATTCTATTGTGTTCCTCTTGTCCTAGAATATATATTATTGGATCAAGGTATTTTTATGATTTTTGGGGTTACATATTATAGGGTGTATCCTTGGTCCTGTGGTTTATATCATTAATTACAGGTACCGTAGTCCATTGATCATTTATTTTTTATATATGTAGTCTGATGCATCACCTTTTCAATTACTTGGTATTATGACGCCAATTATTCTAATTTTATTTTATTTTACATGCATTTTTTCTTTAATATGAATGATATGTGGAAAATTTTCTTTGAAATTGATATACATACTTTTGTTTTAGAACAGTGTTAAAAGGAAAATGCTTACCGTATTTTTATCATGACATATTTTATTTAAAGGCATCTTCTAAAAATTATTATATAGAGACTTTTTATGAAACACATGTGTGGGATCCTTTTGATCCTCTTAGATCAAACCCTATGCACCACTTCAGTGGTGCATAAACCTTTTTATGTGTTCCAATTTTTGGAAACGCATGGCAACATAGAGAGAAAGTGAAGTTTCAGGACAACAGAGTTGGGTAACTAAGTGTGAGATGGTTGGAGTTCATCCATGCCCACAAATGGAGTACTTGTTTGTTTTTTGTCCTTATTAGTTGGTCTTTTCTCTTTTAGTTTTGGAAAAAAATTAATCATTTATTTCAGCTATCTTTCTTACAATTGGGGCATATAAAAATTGGAATTCTGATGTTAGTCATTTTTTTGTGTCTATATATTCCATGTGTTTTATTTATGTTGGGAGAAATCCTTCTCTATGGTTTTTTGTTCGATTCACGTGTGCTTGTCTCCAGCATATGGGGATCAGGGATGCCATTTGGGTGTGTGATGGATCAGGTAGTGTGCAATGTTTGAAGGAAACACATGACGATTCATTACATAGTGGTAACATGGAAGGTTTTTCCTTAGGGGTCCTTATCATGGGACATCTGTTATACTAGGGATATAATTTTTGGGTCATGAGAGGTAATTTTAAATATATTCTTGGATATCTCTTTTTTTGTTGTGACTCTTGTTACTATGGGAAGTTAGAATACGTGTCTATAGTGTTTGGTTTTGTTTTAAATAACAGTTTATTATTGTAGGTTTTAATTTTTATACCAAAAGTCACTATGTTTTTTATCATTCCTTCTATTTCAGTGTGTAGTAGTATTCCTCCAGGACATCTTCCACAAGTTCCCCAGGATGGTGTAGCTGATTCTCCATAAGGAAATTTCCAAGTTGATCATAATTTCATCGAGACTATCATACATGTAGTTCGTGTTGTTTATCTAGAGTTACCATGAGTGTAGAATAAATTGGTTGAGGTACAGCCAGAAGCAATAGTAGAGAGTGATCAATCGTGAGAATTATTTCATGAGAAGCCTCCGTACATTAAAGAAATGAATGAACCTGAAGATGTGGAGGACAATCTGGATAGAATTGATCATAAATTCAAGTTCCTAGTTACAGCTAGGAATATGAGGGTAAAGTATGCAGTGTTCAAGATGAAGCATTCTGGAAAGCGATTGTAGGAATTCTATGGTCTAGGAAGACATACATGTGGACCTAGATAAGAATGGATTCAAAACCCTATTATTTCAGCTATCTTTCCAGAGTCTCTGTTGTTGGAAAAGTTTCTAGAATTACTATCCACGAATCTGGGGAATTATTTTTTTTTCGGTTTAAACCAATTAGTTTATTAATCTTGTTCATTTTCCCTAGACATCATGAATAATGACCAAATGAAGGCTAAGAAGTACCTTTTGGGTTTGGGACTAGATATCTGATCATGAGCATTTATGTTGAAAATTTATACCAGTGAAAAAATGGTAAACACAATTATGATGTGAGAGATGGATATAGAATGCAAGGCTGGTTTTCCTAACTCGTCTCCTCCATCTATTGGAAAATTCAGTGGCGTGCATGGGAAGAAGAGAAAGGGACAATATCATCAAAAAAGTGTTAGTGGCGGGTCTCAACATAGATCTTCCTCCGCAATGTCTACTATAGCAGGTAGTGTGCCTCAAAATTCATATCAGTGTGGTAGGGCTAGACAAACCAAAAAAATTTCACATGCCTGTGAATACATTAATCAGTTTTAGACGTGTTGAACATATACAATGCTTCTTTCATGAAATAACTATGCGAAATTTTAGTCAGGTTTTTTCAACTCCAATAGATATTATGGTGCAATTTGAATCTTCAAAGACTATAGGGATCCAGTCATAGGATTTAAGAGTGAATCACTTTCACATAGTAGATGAGTTTCCAATAGAAATTGATGCAGGTCTGGTAAAAGTGAGAGGAACTATCCTTATTTCAAATTCAGTAGAAATTTACCTATTTGGTACAAATTCCTCCCACTCATTTACATCTTCAAATTTTATCTATATGAATAAACTACCAATAGAAATTATTTTAATTGAAATTTATTTAGTGACAACTCTTGTAAAGAGGATAGGGAAGGCATTTTGGTGTCATTCATTATCATTAATTTTCACTTATACAGAGATGGTTTGGGATTTCTTCATTCTTGACCTGGATCTGTTTGGAAACATTATCAATATGGATTGTCTTCTTTGGAATTGATTTTTGGTTGATTGTTATTATTAGTGTGTCTCATTTAATTCTACCTATGAGATATCTCATGTGTTTTTAAGGGGAGTGGGACCTGATATCAGGACATGAAGGGCCTTTCCCTCCAGAGCATTGGAGTTTTATTTCTGTTGTTTCATTTGATCACAATGATTTTATCGTGTTTTTGACCTTTCCATTATTGTTTGATACTTTCCCGATGTTTTCCCAAATTAATTCTTCAGGTTTCCTATATAGAGAGAGGGAGATAGAGTTTACGATTAACCGAATGCTAGGTACGCTGCGGCAATCGATACCATCTTATCGTATGACATTGTGAGAGATGAAAGATTTCAAAATATAGTTGGATAACCTATTGGAAAAAGATTTAATTTTCCCTGTCATTTCTCTTTAGGGAATCCCTGTGCTCTTTTCTATGAAATAAGATGGTTCACATAAGTTTTGTGTGGACTATAAAAACTTAAACCAGGTAAGAGTTGATATAAAATATTATTTACCTCAAGTGGATGATTTTTTTATCAATTAAAGGGGAAAAGTGGTTCTTGATGATTAATATTTGGTTGGGTTATCAACAGAATAACCTTCAGGAGTCTAATGTATAAGAGATAGATTTTACGAGTAGTTATGGCTATTTTGAAAATCTAGTGATTCATTCTAGCCTAAATAATGCTCTTTCAATTCATATAGAATTTATGAATCAGATATTCCATCAATATCATGATACGTTTGTGGTGGTGTTCATGGATAATATTATATTCTATTGTAAATTCAATCATGAATATGAATACCATATATGTTTAGTTATAAAAATTCCGAGAATTCACTATTTTCATGGAAGGATTTTGAAATTTAGTTTCCTGTTTTATGAGTTAATGTTAGTAGGGAACAAAATTTCCAAACATGGATTAAATGTTGATCCAGGGAAAGTGAAGTTTGTTTTTTCATGGATGGGACTACATAATACCTTTGAGATATTGAGCTCCCCTGGTCTAGCTGGATACTACTGAATGATTGTTAAGTATTTTTATAAATGTGTTTCACCTTTAACTAATCTTACCAAGAATGTGGGTAAATTCACATGTGATGTGTAGTGACGATCTTATTTTGAATAACTAAAATTTCTTCTGACATTAGATATTATTCTAATCTTACCTAAGCCCAGTAAGGGGTATGTGGTAATTTTTATGCATCTAGTGATGGTTTGTGATCCGTGATTTTGCAGGATGACTATGTGGTAGCTTATGGCTCACTTCATCATCTACCTCATGAGAAGAATTGCCTCACTCCAAATTTAGATCATGATGTAGTTATGCATACAGTTAAAGGATGGTGGAACAATATTTTTATGGAAACATTCACAATCTTCTTTGATAATAAGAGTTTGAGATATATATTTATTTAGAAACACATGAATCTTAGACAACGTCAATGGGTAGAATACATTTATATGTTGAATTCGATATCACCTACACCCTAGGGAAGGGTAATGTCATTTAATATACTCTTATCTAGAATGTAAAATCGAATGATGTTCTAAAAATGAAGGAAGAGTGGAACCATATATATATTTTTTAATCATTTGAACCCAGATTGTCAATAGGATGTTTTTGGTATGGTTCATACTATTGTTCACCTATAATCGTCTATAAAGGAACCTATCATTTAGACTCATTAGTAGGATGTTGATTTCAGAAAATTATATAAATAATTGATTGTGTGGAGATGGTTTCAGGTTGGTCTCTCTCTTCAGATTTTATACTCCACTTTAGGAAGAAGATTCTCATACTATTATCCATGAGGAGTCTAGTAAGGTTTAATATTCACAGCTCTTTGCGGTCCATCCATATAGTTTCTAATATGATTTAGTATTGACATGAGACAATGATTCTGGTGGTTGAGAATGAAGTGTTCCATTTCAGATTATTTGTCTCGTGGTTTCACCAGCCAATACATAAAGGAAAAGCAGCTGGAACCCAGTAGTTATCATCAGCCTCTTCCAGTTATGATATGGAAATGGGACAAGGAATCCATGTACATTTTTGTGGTATTACCATGAACTCTCTAGGGGAAGAATTCTATTTGGGTGTTTGTTGATCAATTAATGATGTCTTCACATTTCATTCTGATCTGTGATACCACTATGTTTGAATATCTGGGCATGCGTTATGTGTAAGAGATTTGGAGGTTACGTGGGAGTATTTCTACCAACATTTGGATAGGGTTCCTAGGTTTATCCCATGGTTTTATAGCATTATCCAAGAGAAAATGGTAAATCTGGTCATGCTGAACACAACATACCATCCATAGGCAAACAGTCATCTGAAGCATGAGATTCAAAATACTAGAAGATATGAATTGTTTATGTGTCTTTTATTTCAGTGGATCATAGGATATCCATCAATGACTGTTTATGTTCTTTCACAACAATAGTTATTCTTTTTCAGTAAGAATGGATACCTTATAGGATTTACGTGGTCTCACATGAAAATCACCTCTTTTTTAGAAGGTGGTGGGAAAATTATGTTTTGTTAAACCATGTTTGGTCTAGGAGGCATCGAAAAGTATTCAGGTGGTACATAAATGTCCAGTTATATCTCAGAGTAGATAGAAATTCTTATCAAGATTGGCAGTGATGGCCTCTGATTTATAGCATTAATGATTGAGTTTTCTAGAAAGTTTATCCAATGTTGGGTCACTGTTGTTTTAGGAAAATAAAGAATATAGGATCTGACATATGTTGGGCCATTTTTTGTAATTAAGAAGCTCATAATAGTTTATTATTGGTTATAGTTAGAAGTTATATTGATAGGTATTCTTGATTTTACCACATATATCATCTTATGATGTACCATCCAGATCCATCTCAAAATCTGTGTTTGGATGAAATGGAGTTAGAGCCACATGTTTTTTTGGAGAAGCCAGTTGAGATCATAGATGTTCTAGTGAATTTATTTCATAGGAAGTTTATTCTCTTAGTGAGGATATTATGGAAACATAGATAAGATTCTCGTGAGACTTGGGAACATTATTTGATGATGAGGGAGCAGTGGCCTCATATTTTTACATGGATTACATCTTCCAAATAAATTTCTCATCAGGGAAGTCTTTATGGTGGTGAGTTTTTTACATCAAGTTATTGATCTATCGGGTACCTATTTATCCTCATCATCGTTTACATTTTCCCATTATCTATATGGGTCCAAGAAGAAATTTGGAGGATACCTATAATGGTGAATTCAATTATTTGGTGGACTCATAGCTTGAACTGGATTTTTCTGCAGGTTGTTGGACCATTTCACACTGTGTTACAAGGTTATACATATATTAAGTGTTTCTGGGTGCATGTCATGAAAGGATTCACACATTGAATGGTTAAATGAAATGAAAATATGTTTCATATTCTAAATGTTTTAAATAATTTATTTTTAATATGAAGTGATGTGTTTTCTGATGTATGTTGGATTTTGACGGTTACACGGAATGTAACCAGGTTACACACTATGTAACATCCTGCGTACAGTTTTCAAAATAAGTGTGTCACTATTTGGTTATATTTCATTTCTCCAATCACTCTTGCTCTCAACACAAGTCAATTCCCATTTGATTTTTGGAGACTTCACTCGTTATAATATGATTCGATAAATATTCAATCTTTGTTGCGGTTGCGGTGTGTCTCTAAGAGTAAGTGATCTTTCCACATTATCATTATCCTTAATCATAGTTTCACCCTTCGGTTGCGTTATCAGATCTGTTACACTACGTTTGTGTTTCTTCATGACTTATTCTAAATTTGTTGTATAATATTATTATGGAGTTCATTAATTTTTAGGTTTCAATGTGAAAAATGTTCATTCTTGAGGAACTTTATAGACATTGATGGGTTTTTGTTGTTGGTGGATTCAATTGTGGGCATGTGTGCCCCATTTTTGACGTAGGTGGATTTGTCTCTAGCTTATTTTTAGGAACCTTATTGTTCCTACATTACAAATTGATTTATACAAGGAATTTTCATGATTTATTTTTGTGTGTTGAAAAGAGTTTTAATTGAATTTTTCCCCCTGATTATTGATAATTTGAAATGAAAAAAGTGTGTTTTCAATTCATTGAAATAGACATTTAAAACGGATTTGAAATTATTTTCGAAATGTTGAGATGATTGTGGAAACAATTAAATGGTTTAACATGGGAACTATGTTGAAGGTTTTTCTTGAGGCCATCATTTATTGTGGTGGTTTATGTCATTGGGTGTTCCTATCATCCTAGAGTGTAGATTATTGGCTCTATGAACTTATATGATGTTGGGGTTTCACATTATAGGGTGTCTCCTGGGTCATGGAGCATAGATCGCTACCTTTGGGTACCACAGTGCACTATTAATGAATTTTTGGTACAAGTAGTCTCCTATCTGACCTTTTGTATTCCTTGGTTTTTTGGTGCCTGTGCACCTAATTATATATTATTTTCCATGGATTTTTAGCATATCCATGATATGCAAGAGATATAGAAACTTTTGTTCTAAATTGATATAACAACTTTTTCATTTTAACTGTGAGAAAAGTGAAATCATTACCATGTTTTCTATAAAACATTTTTACTGCTTATAATGCCATGTTTTATTTAAAAATAGAATACATGAATTGTTACATAGATACATTTTATCGAACACTTAGGTGAGATCCTATTGGGATTGTTATCTCACACCCAGTCCACATTTTTTATGGTGCATAGACCATTGTAGTTTTTCAAATATAGGGAAAGGAAAGGTAACTTAATGAGGTCGAGAGGTTTTATGTCACGTGATTTGGGTAGCTGGTGGTGGGATAGTGGGATTTTTTTTATGCCATCACATGGAGTAGCTGTTTGGTGTTGGTACTTTATAGTTGGGATTGTCTCATAGAGTTTTGGATACTTTAATAGTTGTTTTTTCGATGCCTTTCTTTCAGTTATGGAATATATATGTTCGATTTACATTATTCCTTATTTATTCATGTATATATATTCCATTTGTTTTTATCAGGTTGGGATAAGTCAACCCATATATTTTTTTCAATTCCCATGTTCTTATTTCCAGCCTGTGGGGATGGGAATGCCCTTCAGGTATTTGATAGATCGGGTCGGGTGATAGGTTTGAGGGAAACCTGGGTTACTTCGTTAAATGATATATATTTATTGTCATTATAGTAAATTCTTTGTTCCATATATATCACATATGTTTATTAATCTACTATTTAATACATTTTATTAAAAGTGTGATCAAATCATATCGCTTCTCAAGGGAGTAGTCTTTTTTACACTTGAATGAGGATATCATATTTCCAAAAAATTGAAAGCCTGGAGTTTTTTGTGATATAAAAATACCATAATCATAATAAATTCATATATATCATATATACCATTCATAAACTATAAATCTATCATTATTACAAACCTGGAAAGGTGTAAATGGAAAAAATAATGACATCAGTTCATAATGTGATAGTCATATATACACACGAATAATGATTTCATAACTTATTTGATAGAAGTGTGTGAAGTTTTAGGTAATGCCAGTAAAATAAAAATATATAGTTATATTTTATTTAATGAGGTTATTATATAGTTATGGTGTAATATTAATTGATGGATGTGGAGAGGGAAAAAACACTTTTAGAATAAAATTACTTCCTTTTCTGGTATCCTCCATAGGTTTGAACTAAAAACATCAAAGGTTTTTCTTAATAATAAATAATGATTATATAATGAGTTTAGGGATGTTATTGAGAGGTATGGGTATATTTTAGATGATAAAAATGGTCTTAGAGGTGTGGATAGGATAGGGGACCGAGTTCCCTTTTATAGTTTAGGAGGAGTGGAATTCCAATAAATACTCAATCATTTTTAGTATTGGGATGTCCCCCATACCTCATGTGGCACCAAGATTAATAATTAATTGGATGGAAAGATTATATAGTCTAGAAACACCAACAAAACACAATATAACACAAGTTTTAAACATTTTCCCCATAAATCTTATGTTTCTTTATTTAAACGATTTGGTTTTTTCATTATACTAACAACTTTTCTAACAAATGTAATTTATCCATTAAGACAAAATTAGAGTGAGAATTATTGTAAAATTTTTAGTCTATATTTATATAAATTATATATAATTTATTAAATAATAATTATTAGTGTTCTGAAAATTAATATTAACACAAGTGCATGGAACGTGCAAAACCACTGGTTTGACTGTAACCATAATAATCGAGTTTTCACTATATAACAGTAAATATAGTCATTATAAGAGAAACAATGTTCCATTAATAGACCATATTATATAATTCTTAATATTTTAAAATTCATTTCTATAATATATTTTTTCCATACAATGGGTTTTGGACATGTTGGTATGTAATATTACTCCATATAGTACTTGTTTAACCACTATGTAATCACATTTTTTACATTAATCATTGTAATTAATTTTATCTCTTTTAACTAATCATTATGTTCAATGAAAATATACCTTATTCAATGTTAAATATTATCATGATTCTAGATATCGAATCCATTTGACCGAATTATACTCACATAACTGGACGAATGTAAATTAAAATTATTCTCACAAATATGACGAGAATGCAGGTCTTCAAAGTGAAAATGTCTAAAAGTATACAAAGTTTTTATATCTAAATTAAGCATGAAAATGATTTCAATAATAAAAATTGTTTAAATAGATATATAATTAAACTATTTTTACTATAAAATGAATTAAAAATATAATTAAACATTATAAATTATTTAAATGAAAAGTAATATTTCAATTAAAATTCAATATTTTTCAGTATTCAACAAAAAATAAAACTTCTCAAAAAATAACCAAAAGTTAATTAAGATATTCCTATTTCAAAAATTCAGTTTATTTTTTCAAATAAATTTTATAAAATCGGTAACATTTTTTTTTAAATTATGTTCTCTGAATACGAATAAACCATCTTTTAGGAAAATATATTAATTTTCAAAAAAAAAATCTATTACCTCTAAATGATTATTATTTTACATCTACTAAATTTATAACATAATAAAATTTGTAATACACATATTTGAATAATTTATTTATTTATATTCATTCCCTTAATTCCACTGGCTAGATGATAAATATCGAATTAAATATGAGTATTAATAATATATTGTTGTTCAGTAAAACTCAAACTTATGTGTAACACAATATTCCAAAAAACTAATTATTGAGTGTAACTCAATATACATATTTATTGAGAGTATCATTTTATATCAAATAAAATTTTATTCTATTTAGAATTTTGCGGTGTTATATTATCCCATCCATATATAAATCACGTCCTTTCAATTTATTCTTGATCAATGAAAGCAATGGCTTGATATTTGAAAATTATTTTGTAGAAAAATCCAAATCATAATAGGGTTAATGAAACATATTATAAATAAGATATGATAATAATTACAATTTTCAAATTGAATAAAACATATAATGGTTACTAAATAGGAGATAATTGGTGGAATATGAATAAATGGACCTAGAGAAAAATCATAAATATTTATAGAGTGAGATCGAGGTCATTGATCACAAAAAAGTGAATGATCAAGGGAATGTTAAGGGCTTAAAAGCATAATTAGCTAATGATTTAAAATACCATCAGTTCAGTATGAACTATTGTATTGGGATAAATTTTTTGTTTCAATATTATTTTACTAATATTGGGTAACACTTTTATGATCAAATAATATAAGGAAGTATACATAGTTGATATGTTTCTATTTCATAAGCATAATTTAATCTTTTTGTTTTGATTATATCAATTTCTAATTCATACCCTAATCCATGAAATGAATATCTAAGAATCACTTTTAACGGAATGTATGATCCATAAAAGAGTGACATGTATTTCCTACATTATCTATTTATTTTCCAAAACTATTGGTTTCAATACCATAAAACAAAAGTCAATAAATGTTAAATTCATTATTCATTACAAATAATTACACTAAAACATATAACTTACATAAAAATATTTAAACCTCATTATTATTGGTAGAATACCATCACATAAAACATAAATTAGTTTATTAATTATATGAAGTTATCTTCAATTTTAAACTCTTAAACCCATGGTACAATATATATATAGATGAATTTCATAGAAATATCACAATATATCTACCTTAACAAAACATTAATATATTATTATATACATATCCTCAAATTATATCATAGGATTATGTTCTATATTCTATGTTTCACTAAATCTAGTTTCAATGTTTCTACTAAACCTCCTTGGATACCAACAATAGCATACCTGGACTAGTATCTCGAATCCATTGCCTACTATGATAACATTGGCATATAATACAGGGTGTCATATCCCATTGAACAAAATGGTTTAGTAGCCTTGGTAAACTAGATATATAAATAAGTCTTCAATTACAATTGATTACACAAATTACAACATATTTTTGTTCCGGAAAAACATTATTACATCTTGATTATCATCGTATTTCTGTCATGGTGAACTTCATGGAATCTTTAGAAAAGGAAACAAAATAAGTGTTACCTCAAAATATATTTAATATTTAATTAGAGTGGATGTAATCATGAATTATTAATAATTATAAATAATTTAAGGTAAATAACAAAAAAAATCCATTTATATATCTATATTTTATGAATAGATTGGGAATAATTAATATGATAAGGTAAATACTAAAAACACATGTCATTTAATTAATAAATTGTAATTAAATTTATAAGGACTCGACCTTAAACATTATGT
The DNA here is from genome assembly GCA_963277665.1 of Viscum album. Classification (NCBI taxonomy): domain Eukaryota; kingdom Viridiplantae; phylum Streptophyta; class Magnoliopsida; order Santalales; family Viscaceae; genus Viscum; species Viscum album. The sequence continues at coordinate 50,527,791 of OY728138.1, read as the reverse complement.
AATCATGAATTAAGTTAATAATTCACATTGAGGATTTATTCAGACATAGAGTTCTAGAGAATTAGGCTATAACAATTCCATTACATCTCAAAAATTACAATGTAGACATTTTTATTCAGTTTCCATTTTTTATAAAATAAAAACCCCTGAAAAAAAGTCATTTCTAGTTCTATGTTTTAGACAGAATGCATTTTCCTTGATCCTGTCCCTGACCCTATTCATCTTTAAGTCCAATGAAAAACATTTCAAAACATTGGACGAGCATAACAAGCTCAGTAAGGGTCATAAAATAAAGAAATAATATGTTAGTCCATAAAAACATGTTCTTTTAATATATCTCATGAAATCATAAGATTTTGGAATAACATATTGAAAACATAAATCATAATGGTAACTTGTGGAATCCATAACATACGATGTATCTTTCACTACTATGTAGGGAGTTACATTTGGAATACTCATCACAGTATATTCCATAAATCTCATAGGAGAAACATTAACATTAACCTCCATCATGTAACCCAATGCATTGAAGATCAATCTCGCGCTCACCCACCCTAGGTTTATCATGGAACCACCCTTATACATGAACAATTCCCATGAAACATAACATATTCGTAACACAAAAAACAAACATAAAGGAAAGATAACATTTCCACATTTCAATCACAATATATCATTCCCAGATATTGAAATAATCAATCTATTTTCAATACCTTTTTTAATTCCAAAATACGTAAAAAGAGTATATGGTTTTTACATTCCTTTCAAAAACACTACGACTTGGATAGGATGCCAAATATCAAATAATGCTCGCAGCTGTGGAAATATCATTATCACCGCGTATGTTAAAAGGAAACATTTTTTCCATTTAGTAAAATGATTCATTGAAAATGATTACATTTGAATGAAATGAAAAGTCAAATGTTTTTATACACCATATAAAACAATGTCATGTGAAAATCAAAATATGCTTCAATGAATGGAGATTGAGACGAAGTCCCTTTCCTTATGTCTGACTTAACCCGTTCGTTCTTTTATCACCTGAATAATAATCTAAAGATAATTTCTAATTTCATCAGAACCTTTTTCAGGATTATTATTTATTTTATATTACTTATTACTATGCTATAAACATTATATAATTATTTATGTTAATAACTCTGATTTTTTCAATATTTAGTACTTTTGTCAAAAATGAACTTTTTATAATTACATGTTGTTCTTGTGGCCAAAAGTCCATTATTTCCAGAATGATATTTGGGATTTAGATATCATATATTTCATATAAATATCTAGTATATTTACATACTTATACAGGTATATAACATTTGGAAATAAGAAATGAAATGAAACGTTCATGGAGATAGTAAGTTGTATGTACGCATGAACACTACCATAATTTCTATTTCGTAATTTAATGTAATGAAAATAAAATGATACATAGGTATATAAAAATTCTAGTATAATATCATATATAATTTCATTAACTATATCCTTTATACTTATCATGTATGGAATGAATATTTCATATCACTTTTAGTGGGAGGTAGTCCTCACTTTCCCCAAATGAAATTATCATATTTACCCATTATGGAAACCATAAAGGTATGATATAAATGAAAAATACAGAATTATTAAGATAATATAAATATAACATATATCAAATATAAATATAGTTCCATCTTAATGGCAACCATAAGAGGTGGTATGTGAATATTGAACAATCATAGTTTCATTAGGCAGTAGTTCGTTGTCCAGAGAAACAGTATGTTCATATGTATTAGATAGAGGTGTGTGGATGTATAGTTTGAATCATTCGCATAAACAAACCTAGTTTATTGAGGATAATGGTGTTGTTATAAAATGAAGTAATAAAGGGATTTTAGGGGTTTGTAGAAGTAAAATTACAGAAAATAACATTAGGGAAGACATTACTTTTAAATCGGGTATCTCCCATTGATTTGAATCAAAAGCTTTACTAAAATTGCCTTATGACTATGTGAAGGGTTTCAAGAGGAAGATAGGGATATATGGAGAGTAATTAGGTAGAAATTGGATGATATAAAGGGCTTTAGAGTTGTGAGTAATTGGATAGATGTGATCGGATATTATAAGGGGGAGGAGGGGCTCTTTTGGAATGTTTGGAAACATTATTTTATTATAAACTTATTTTCAGTTTCAAAAGGTCTGAAACTCATTAAATTCAAAGATAAGAAGACTCTTGTACAAAATAAAATCATCCAATAAGAATTTTATAGGTTTTGGATAGTTTTTTAAATTTTATTATCTAATTTATTTTAATCATTTATTAATAAGGTAATCACTACAGCATCTTGGTGTCAGAAATAGCTTTATTTATTTGATGTCTAAAAATTATAAATAAAATATCATGATGTAGAAAATATTTTTATATTTCAAATTAATATTTATAGTCAAAGATATAATTTATATAACTTGATGAAAAAATTAATTTACTAAAAGATATATGTTTATATCATTTTTTCTTTACTTTAAATTAATTAATATAAAGTATCATTATCACTCCTAAGTGGCTCCATGGGGTCCAAAAATCGTCCCAAGGATGAAAATGGTCGAACATGTATCATAAAATAGGATTAAGATACGTTTTAGAGTAATATAATATTATTATAATGTTATTGTTTACCCATATTTACCATATTTATCATTTAACCATTGTAAATAAAATATTTACTCAACTAAATATTCATAATATCTAAAAATAAAAGATACCTATTTACACAATTTGGATCTCTTGATTCCTAATATAGAATCCATTTTTTCATATTGAATACACATAAGTGGAAGAAATAAATTTTAAATTAATTCCCATTGTCAAAACAAAATGCGTGTTTTTAAGAAATAATATCTATCAAAATATTGACACATTCTTATGTCCAATTTCAAAGTAAAAATACATACAATGACCAAAATTGGATGAAATTGAAAAAAATATATTATAATTACACATTACAACCAATTAAAATTATAATCTAACTACATGAATAAATTATATTAAATGGCAGTTTGGAATTAAAATATAGTATTTTTTACTATTTCATTAAAAAATGAACATTATCAGAAAAATACCAAAATTTCATCCAATGTAAATATTTATATCCCAATTCTAAGGGAGCATATTATTTTGTCAAAAATAACATATAAATGTGAGAAAAACATGATTTAAAAAGGGTTCACCATCAAAAGGCTGTAAATCAACCATTTAAAGAATATTAGAGTATTTATGCTTAAAATTGGATTCTTTCTTATTTTATGCCTCTAAATTTTATTGGATGAATGTAAAAATATTTAATAAATATGTATAATCATATTGTTGTTAGTTCTGTTCATTCCTGTCATTAAAATGGAAAGGCATTAACTACCATTTAAAATAATAATATTATATTATTATTTATCAGTAAAATTCAATGTTGTGTGCAACGTAAGATTTCAACAAAACCGGTTGATGTGTATTGGTTACGCCATCAAACAGAGAATCCCTTTTAAAGTAAAATTATTATTTAATTTACTAATAATAATAATTATGAAATTATCATATTTCTTTATCTACCTGGGATGTTACATCCTTCCCACATTTTGGAAATTGCGTCCTTGAAATTTTATTCACATATCAAATAAATTGGGGTATTTATCTCATATAATTCTTAGACTCCCATGTTAACTCTTCAACTATATAGTTTTTCCATAAAAACATTACCTGATTAGTTACTTTATTTCACAACACTTTCTATCTTCTGTCATGAATCTTGACTGGTCGTTCATCATAAAGAATAATTTTCTCCCAACTGAACTACCTCTGATATCAAAACATGAGATGAATCTGGAATATACATTCTAAACTTTGAAACATGAAAAACATTATGTTTCCTGGATATAATTGTAGGTAATTATACTATGTATGCAACTGGTCCAACTTTCTCTCGGATTTCATAGGGTCCAATGATCCTAGGACATAGATTTCCCTACATTCCAAAACACATAACACCTTTCCATGGAGAATATTTGAGAAATACACGATCACGTACCTTAAATGAATGATCCTTCCTCTGGTTATCCACATAACTTTTCAACATAATCTGAGCTATTCTCATGTGATTCTGAATCAACTGAACGTTTTCTGCCATCTCTTCTACCAATTCTGGTTCCATAAAAATCCTTTCACCTAAATCATCCTAAAAAGATTAATTTTGACACCACTTCCCATATAATTTCTAAAATGGATCCATCTGTTTACTGGAATGAAAACTGTTATTATATGAAAACTAAACCAAAAAAAGATGATGGTCCCAACTTCCCTGGAAATCTAGTGAACAAGTGCGTAGAATATCCTATAATTTTTGTATTTTTCTTTTTGATAGCCTATTTAATTGATGATGAAAACATGTACTAAAATTTAATTCTATACCCAATGACTTCTGAAGGCCTTTCAAAATGTTAGAAGTATATTGGGGATCACGATCAGATACAATGGAGAGGGGAACTCCATGCAACCTGACTATCTCTTTAACATGCAACTGGGAAAGTTGATCTAGAGAAAAATTATCATGAATATGAAGGAAATGATAAGATTTAGTCAATCAATCAACAATAACCCGGATTGCATTATTACCTCGAGATGTCTTCGATAATCCCACAATGAAGCCCATGCATATATTTTTCTATTTCCATTCTCGCAATGATAAAAGTTGAAGCACTCCTTTCAGTAACTGCAACTCTTCTTTAACCTGTTGACAAGTCAAACACATTACAGTAATGTCAATAATATCTCCTTTCATTCCATCCCACCAGTAATACTCCTACAGATCTATGTATATCTTATTACTTCTAGGATGAACTGAAAATGGAGAACTATGAGACTCACATAACAACTCATTCATAAACTATGAATCACAAGGCACATATAATCTATTTCAAAATATCAAAATAAAATCATTATTAATGTTAAATTTTGGAAACTTACCATTCAGAACCAACTCTTCCTTTTTCTACAGCTCACTATCTTCCTTCTGTGCTTCCTTAATTCTGTCTAATAGAGATGATTTCACTAACACCTGAAACAAAAAAGAGGAATTTCCTACACCAACAACTTCTATTCCAAAGATCAACTATTCTTTAATCCAAGTATCTTGTTCCAAACGTAATAAGGATAATTTTTCACTGCTTTTTCGGCTCAAAGCATCAGCCGCATTATCTGCCTTTCTTGGATGGTAATTAATTGTGCAATCATAATCCTTGATTAATTCTAGTTATCTCCTCTATCTCATGTTTAATTATTTCTGAGAGAATATATTATTCAAACTTTTTTGGTCATTATATATTTCAAATTTTACACCATATAGAATATGCCTCCAAATTTTTAAAGCAAAAAACAAAAGTTGCTAATTCTAAATTATTTGTAGTGTAGTTTTACTCATTAGTTTTCAACTGATGCAAAGAATAAGAAATTAACTGATCATTCTGCAATCAGACAAAAACAATTCCTTTCAATAACGCATCCCTATAAATAAAAAACTCACCATTTTAGGAAGGTAGTGCCAAAACTAGAGCATTCACCAATCGTCTTTTCAATTCCTTTAAATAATCATCACAATATTTTTTCCAAATTCACTTAACACCATTTTTAGTTAACTTAGTCATTGGTCTAGATAACCATGAAAATTTTCAACAAATCATTGGTAATATCCTGCCAAACCAAGAAAACTGTGGATCTCAGAAATATTTTTGGCTCTTTTCCATTCTTCAACAACTTTTTTTAGCAGGATAAACTATTATTCCATTTTTGAAACAATGTGACCAATGAATGAAATTTATTGTAACCAAAACCCACACTTGCTAAATTTCTTATACAGTTTTTTTCTTATAATGTTTGTGCGACAACCCTTAAATAACATTTATGTTCCTCTTTACTATTGGAATAAACCAAAATATCATCGAAAAACACAACCAAAATATTATCCAAGAACTCTTGGAAAATTCTATTAATAAGATCCATGAATACAGTAGTTTCATTGGTTAATCCAAAAGTCATAACCATAATTTCATAATGGTCATATCAAGTATGAAATAAGGTCTTCAGAATATCTGCTTCCTTTACTTTCAACTGATGGTACCCCGAACACAATTCAATCATTGATAAACACTAACCTCCCTAGAGCATATCAAACTAATCAAGGATACGAGGCCAAGTATACTTGTTCTTAATAGTGATGTTATTCAACCCTCTATAGTCAATGAAAAGATTCATCGAACTGTCTTTATTATTAACAAACAAGGCATGATCACCCAATGGTGATGTGATAGGTTGAAATAAACCATTATCAAATAACTCCTACAATTTCTTCTGTGACTCTAAAAGTTCAATTTGAGCAATTCGATAAGTGGTTTTTGAAATTGTTTTAGCATCAGGATATAAGTCAACAGTAAATTCAACTTCTTGATCATGTATTATATCATGAAATTCATTAAGAAAAACATTAAGATAGTCATATACCACTGGAACATCCTTAATATCAATAGTTCCTTTATTTTCAACAAAATGTGCAAGGTAACATTAATTTACATATTTTACTAGATTCTCAGCATCCTGATATTTTATCAAAAGAAAAGGTTAATTTTTGAACAAAAACTGAAATTCTTTCAGAAAGGAAACAACTTTAGCTCTACAATCAATCTATGAATGAAAAATGGAAATTCAATCCATACCCAAATTTACATCAAACTCTACAAGAGCAAAAACAATAAGGTTTGAGGTAGATTCATTCCACACAAAAGGATAGGAAGGTTCGTATAGTTTCTTTTTTTCTCAACATTTCCTCACAGTGTTTTCACCATATGATCATGATTCATATCTTGATATGGAATTCACAATTTCCTATAAAAATTCTCATAATTGTAAAAATATGTAAACCTTGAATCAAACCATGCATTGGCATAATCTGAATGGACAAAAAGTGTACCTGATATTACTTCATTCGATTGACCAACAACTACTGAAATAGTTTAAAAGGATTTCACCAACCCTTTTTGCTTGTATTTAGACTTCTTTCCCTCATTTGAGTTCTTAGTTGGACACTCATTTGTATAATGACCCATTTCATTATACATAAAACATTTTCTGGATTGTAAATAAGATTTTTTATTACCATTACCCTGGTCATTTTCAGTTCAATTACGGTCCTTATTCCCCATTTTACCATATCAGTAGCACTTACCGGAATTCAAAAGACACTTCCTAGCCTGCTTTTTAACACTATTTTCACATACTTTAAACTTATGTTTCTTACCATTACACATTTTTGAAGATTTATTCCCTTTCTTCTACCTCCTCAACCTCTTATTCTGTTGTTTTTTCAAAGAAAACCTGATCATCGACAAACTCCATTTCCACCTTCTCTACACATCGAACAAGTTTTTCATAAATTTTGAACTCATTAGAAGTTAAATCCCTTCTATGATTTGACCTTAATCTTCAGTAAAAACAATTGATTTTACTATCTAGATATTATATGAAATTTAGAGAATACCTTGCTAGTCGAGTGACTTTTCCTTCATAAGTAGCCACTTAGTCATCCTCATACCCCAATTCTAGGAATTTGTTTCCATCCTAAAATGAAACACATTAGTAAAATAAGACTCAAGAATCATACCTTTGATTTCATATTAATAAATATCATCAATCTCCTCACTATGCCGAATATTTTTCACCAACGACCACCACTGATCGACTTATCCTTCAAACATTAAACAGAAAGACAACCCTTTTGATGTTCTAAACACACAATGACATCAAAAATCTTCTCCAGTGATTTAATCCACCTTTCTAGTAGCACAAGGTCCGATGATCCTCAGAATGATAGAAGGTTTTGCCTCATGAAATGATCTACTACTAACATGTTCCTCTGTGGTTGATCTGGATGGTCTCTTTCATGGATAACACCACCATTTATTGCCTGAGTCAATTGTTCCATCACTGAAACAAACTATTCAGTTCTGATTTTGACTATTTCAGGTTGCTAATTTGGAGGGTTGTCTTCCTCTTGAAGTCATTCCATCATGGCTGCCAGGTTTCCTCTGCAGAAACCCATTCTGAACACAAGAAATATCTTAGGCAATTCAACCTAGTAATCTGTAAATGCTATATCATTTAAATATGACTATAAATTAATTTATGAACATTAATTCTACAATATTATAACTTCTAATGTTTTCTAAACTGACATATGATACCAACTATAAGGACTCAACCATAATCATTATGTAACAACGAATTATGTTAATAATATACATTGAGGATCTTTTCAGGCTTAGAGTTTTAGAAAATTAGGCCATAATAACTACACTAAATCTCAAAAATTACTAAGTAGACACTTCTTCTTAGTCTCCATTTTCTATAAAATAAAAACTCTTGAAAGAATGTGCCACGTCTAGTTCCATGTTTTAGACCACATGACTTTTCTATGATGCCAACCATGAACCTATTCATCCTTATGTCATGTGAAAAAAAATTCAAAATATGGGAGGAGAATCAAAATCTCTGTATGTGTTATAAAATAATTAAATAAAATTTTATTCCATCATAACATAAGCTTTATATATACCTCTTGAAGTCATATGATTTACGAATTACACATAGACAAAATAAATCATAATGTTAACTTGTGGAATCCATAACATATTTACATTATAGCTTTCACTGCTACGTAGGGAGTAACATTTGGAATACCCATCATAATATATTCCATATATTGCTTAGGAGAAATGTTAACATTTATCTCCATCGCATTACCCTATGCATTGGAGTGAAATCTCATCCTCGCCTGCCCTAGGTTTATCACAGAACCACCCGTATATGTAAAATATACCCAATAACCATAACATATTCATAACACATAAAATAAATATAAAATTTCCACAGTTCAATCACAGTATATCATTTCAAGATATTGAAATATTCAATCCATTTTTAAAACCATTTACAATACCAAAATACATAAAAATAGTATATGGTATTTATTTTTCTTTAAAAAAACTACATCTTGTAGATGTAGCCAAATATCAAAAAATTCTCGTGGTGGGGGAAAGTTTGTTATCACCGCATACGTTAAAAAGAAACATTCCATTTTGTTGTTTAGTAAAATGATTCAGAGAAAAATATTCCCTTCAAATGACATGAAAATTCAAATGTTTTTATAAACCGTATAAAATATGGTCGTGTATAAATCAAAATATGACTTAATGAAAGGAGATTGAGATGATGTCCCTTATCTCATGTTCAACATGAATCGTTCATTCTTTAATCTCATGAATAATAAACTATAGTGAATTTATGCCTTCTTGATAACCATTTTCAGGTTTATTATTCATTTTATATCAATTTTTACCACGTTATAAACTTTATAGAATAATTTAATTTTATAATGGTCATTTTGTCGATATTTGGTAATTGAGCCAAAAATAAACTTCTTATAATTACAAGTTGTTCATGTGGTAAAAATTACATTATCTAAATATTGATATTCAGGATTTTGATATCATATATTTCATATATATAAAGTATATATATGTATTTATAACAAAGAATAACGTTTGGAGATAAGAAATGAAATGCACCACTCATGGAAATGGTAAGTTGTACGTACACATTAACGCTACCTTCATTTATATTTTTTATTTCAATGGAGTGAAAACATAATGATAAATAGGTATATTATAATTAATGTATAATTTAATATATAATTTCATTATCTCTATCCTTTATACATACCACTTTTGGCATGAATGAGTCATATCACTTTGAGGGGGTGGTAGTATGCACTTTCTCAAATGAAATTATTATATTTACCCATTATAGAAACCATAAAGGTATGATATAAATAAAAAGTACATTAGAAGTATAGAGTCAATATAAAGATAATATGTATCATATATAAATATAGATCCATTTTAATGGCCCCCATAATAGGTGGTTGGAGAAGATTTAACAATCATCGTTTCATGTGACAGTAGTTCACTGTCGAAAAAATAGTATGTTCGTATTCATTAGATGGAATTTTGTGGAAGTGTAGTAAAAATCCTTCTCATAATAAGAACCTAGTATATTTAGGACACATGGTTTGTTATAAATTAATGGAATAAAGAGAGTTTAGGGGGTTTGAGAAGTAAATTAAATGAACTGAACTTAAGAGAACGTGTTACCTTTAAATCTGGTGTCTCCCTTTGGTTTGAACCAAATGGTTTACTTGAATTCCCTTATGCATAGGGTAAGGATTATAGGAGGAAGATAGGGATTTATGGAGATTAATTGGGCATATTTTTTATGAGTCAAGGGTTTTTAGAGGTCTGAGTAATGGTTTAGAGGTGATGGATTTTTATAAGGGGGGAGAGGCTCTTTAGGAATGTTTGAAATCATTAATTAATTATAAACGGATTTTTTTTTCAAAATGTCCAAAACAAATTAAATTCAAAGATAATATTAGTCCAATTCTAAATAAAATCATCCCATAAAAATTGGATAGGTCTTGGATTATTTTTGAAATTTTATAATCTCATTTAATTGAATCATTTATTAATAAGCTAATCACTGCATCATCATTGTGTCATAAATAATTGTATTTATTTGATGTTTGAAAATTATAATTAAAATACCATGATGTAGGAAATATTTTTATCTTAAAAATGAATATTTATAGTCTAAGAGTTAACTTACATAACCCCTTGTCAAAATTTCTTTACTAAAAGATATATGTTTATGTAATTTTTGCCTTCACTTTAAATTAATTAATATAAAGTTTCATTATCACTCTTAAGTGGCACCATTGGGTTCCAAAATAACCCAAGGATGACAATATTTGGACATGTATCATCCTATATGATTATTACACATGTTAGGGTAATTTAATATTATTATAATATTATTTGTTTACCCTTTAACTTTGTTGAATAAAATATTTACTGAAATAAATATTCACAATGTCTAGAAATAAAAGTCAACTATATACCCAATTTGGACCTCCTGATTCAAAACATGGAATCCATTTTTAATAATTAAAAACACATAAGTAACAGAAATTAATTTAAAATTAATTCTCTTTGTCAAAACAAAAATCGTGTTTTTAAGAAATAATAACTATCAAAAGATTGACACTTGTATATGTCCAATTTCAAAGTGAAATTACATAAAATGACCACCATTGAATTAAATGGTAAAAATATAATCTAATTTCACTTTAAAACCAATTAAAAAAATAATCTATCAATATAAATAAATTATATAAAAATGCATTTTTTAATTAAAATACAACATTTTTCACTATTTCATTAAAAAATTAACATTATCAGAAAAATTCCAATATTTCATCCAAATTAAATTTTGAGGCCCTTATTTTAATGAAGAATATTATTTGGTGAAATATAACATATAAAAGTTTTAAAAACTTGATTTAAAAGGGGTTCCCCATCAAAAGGCTGTAAATATACTTTTTAAAAAATATTGTAGGATTTATGATTAAAATTAGATTATATATTATTTTAAGTCTATAAAATTTATTTCATAAATTTAAAAACATTTAAAAACATATAATAATTATGTATAATCAAATTTTAGTTTGTTATTCTCATTCCCTCCATTACAACGACTAGGCATAAACTACCATTTAAAATAAGAATATTACATTATTATTTTTCAGTATTACTCAATGTTGTGTGCAACGTAGAATTTCAAAGAAACTTTTTGTTGCGTATTAGGTACACTATTTAACAGAAAATCCCCTTTAAAGTAAACATTATATTTAATTAAAAAATATTAATTATTTTAAAAATATTATATTTCTTTATTTACCTGGGTTGTTCGAAATTAATCCATACATTTAGTTATAATAAAAATATCTTGTATAATAATAACTAAATTCTAAATTATGGAAGTTCATACTTATTGGATGTCACTTTCCACTGGTACATGAAACCTTTAGAATCACTACCTATCATAATATATTTTAAAACAAACTAAGATAATGGCCATTCAAAAGACAGTTTAGATCTTTATTAGTCACAAACACAAATGTTTTTTTCCAAACAGATTTCATCTCAAGAAACTACCAATGCATCAAAGAGCATACTTTAAAAATTCCCCAACCTATTTCCAAAAACTCTAAATCACTCCTCAAATATCAAATTGTTGTTTTAACTCATAACCAATTTTATTTATCAAATATCTAAATTGGATAGAGGATATGGATTTATCAATATTTTTTTATTTGATGAAACTTTATAAAAGTAAATAACATTTATAAAGATGTTGTACGATTCATTAAATAAATTTATCAATGTTAAATTATTAGAATTTAGGGTAAATTTAATTTTAACAAGAAAATAAATAATTCAATGTTAAGATAATTACATCAAAATGGAATCAAGTGAATTTTAATAATTTCCATAGTAAAAGTGAGCATAAACCATCCAGAAAAAGATTAAGGATAGTATTAATAAAATATATACCCATTAAGTTTACAATGAAGTGTTTTTGTAATTTATTAATATAAAAAATAAAGGATATTTAAAAACATTTTTGATGAAAATATCAATTTCATTTTGAAATTTGTTTTTGAAAAACTATTTATTTTAAAACAAATTGGAAACTAAAATTTCTAAAATCAATTCGAAAATACATTTCTCTGAAAATAAACTATGAAACATATAAAATAATTTTCAAAAATTTTGTGTGGTTATGATGATTATAATTTTTTTCACATCGTACACGTTAAAACATGGTTTTCTTTTCAGTTTTTTTTAAATTACAAATGTGAATTGGTTTAGAAATTCATAAAGATTCCATTGAATAAATTTTGTAAAAAGTAAAAATAGTTGAAAACTACATTAATGAATCATTTTTAGAAGGTTAAATAACATTTAAAACATTCTTAGAAAACATGGTTTTGGAAGAAAACTTATTTTCGACCGAAGAGAGATGTGTAGTTTGATTTTCATGAAAAAAGTTTCAAAAAACTTTACTTTCATAATAGTGAAAAAATAGCATTATAAATTAAAATATTTTATTAATAACCATATGAAAAGATAATTTATGGTTTTATTAGTAAATATTCAGGTAATTTCCTCCAACTATATTCAAGAATAAACAATCATGATTAGAATGACATTGTGAAATAAACCATTTAAATGATCATAATGTTGAAATGGGAATTAATAAATGAATCAATTAAGGGTATCATAATTATATAAACATAAAAATGTGTTAATAAAGCATAAGAATATAAAAATTCGTTACACACTTAATCCTAGCCTGACAAAATCACTGAAGTAGCAGTTTAACCTAGTGAGTGGAAATTGAGTTAAAAAACCCCTTACCTTACATTTCTTTTAGGTTATATAGTATTTGAATTCATGTATAATGGTTTTAAGAGATTTATTAACTTTCAACCGAAACATATTAAAATTTATAATATCATATATTATTTTTTAATAACATCTTATCACCCATTTGTTAATAATCGTTCATTACTTTCACTGTTTTGGGTGTTAATTGTCTAGTCTTTCGAGTATGTTTTGACATGCTATTTTTTGTTCATCTTAAATTGATCATGATTTAATCATCTAAATAATGTAAAAATTTATATAAATATCTTATATATTTGTAATATATGTATTTATAGTAATTTATAAAATATGGTTATAGAAAATGAAATGCACCTGTCATAGATATAGTATGTCATGTGTAAGCGTGAATATTGTTTCCATTTTCTTGTCGTACTGAAAAAAAAAAATTTAAAGTTCTATATATTAATTATCATCTAAATATAATTTTTATGTAATATATATCACATTTTATTATTAAATTATTACTTAATACATTTCATGTAAATCTTGAATGAATCACATCGCTTCACATGGACATAGTATATCGTACACACGAGCTATATTATCACATTCCCAAAACATTGAAAAGAATGAAGGTTTGTGTGATATAATAATTACATAAGAATAATACAGTTATAAATATATTAATTATCTAATATAAACAAAAACTCAATCGTTATTCCCAACATTCAAAGGTGGTAACGCGAAAAATGAGTCAAATCAGTTAATTAGGCGATAGTTCATCATACACACAAATGATGATTTTGTAACCCATTTTATGGAATTATGTGATGTTTTTGTTAGTTTAATTAACCTCAAAACATCACATTATTTTTTATATACTATTATTATTATATAATCATGTTATAATAGGAATTTAAGGGTTTTGAGAAGAAAATAAAATGAAAAATCTTTTAGAAGAATGTTACCTCTTCTATGAGTATCCTACTTAGGTTTGCAATAAGACATTCAAAGATTTTTTTATTCCTACACTAAGTCTTATAGGATAAGGGGATTAATATTTTGGAGTTACTTTATTAGGGTATTTGGGTTCAAATGGATGAATATGTGTGAATAATTGAGGTACGTTATTTCCTTTTTATAGTTGAAGAGGAGTGACATTCTTGTAAATAAGTATAAAATATTAAGTATTGAGGTTTCTCTATTACTTCATACAACTACAATATTGATAAATAATGGATTTTAAGAATGAAATGTTTTATCCACCCCCCCACTATACAATGTAACACATGTTTAAAACATTTTATTCCTTATGTAAATTTTTTCTATATTCTAACATTTTGGTTACTTCATTATGTTAACATGTTTTCTAGAAAATGTATTATTTCCTTTAAAATTTAATTAGAGTGAGGCATGTCATAAAAATTTTACCCCATTATTAAAAATATGATATATAATTTATAAAAAAAATTCCCACATGTTTTGAATATAAATTTCATCATAAGCGCATATGACATTCAAAAACACCACTCTAATCATGACAACACTAACCATGCTTTTTCAATTAACGGTCAATGAAGTCAATATTATAGGATAATATTTCCAGGAATTTACCATAGTTTATATTTATTTGTATTTATAAACATTTTACTTAATATAAGATTTTTTATTATTTTAAAATCAATTAATAGAATAAAATTTATTTTAATATAATATTAAGGCCAATTTGGACATTTTTTTATTTAATTAGAGTTTAATAATGTAAATAAAATTATTTAATTAAACTATATTAGGTTCACAACAATGTAGAATGATATAATAATCAACAAAATAAATAGAATATAATAATTCATTCAATTTACTTATCTTTTAATATTTTTTGTATAATTTATGTTTGTTAATTATTAACTATATAGTTATTGTATTGGTGTTTCTAATGAATTTTATGTAACTAATTCATCTCTAAAAATTAAAAAAAACTATCATGATAAGAAACTCAGTAGTATTTCAAAGTAATATTTTTAAAAAAAATGTTATATTTTTCCCCTATCCCAATGCTTTGTAAATATCGAAGGAAAGGAGGTTTCATTTTTTTTCTAACTCAACATATTACATAGGTCAATTTCTTGCAAAACTATCTCAGTAACATTTAAAAAATAGATCCTATGTTAGTATGGGTCTACATATTTCCATTAAATGTGTGTTTTATATGTTTATAGGTCATTTTACACCTTATATTCTATGTTTAAACACTAAGTAAACTCATTTGTACCTTAATCAGAGTAATTAATTTTATCAATTTTCATTAATAATTATGGTAAAAAATTCAGTTGAAATTATTAGATATTATAAATTATGATGATTCCAAATATAGAATCCATTTTTTCAAATTTTACTCACATAATTGATAATATTTAATTTAAAATTAATCTCATACACATGATGATAAATGAGTATTTGAAGTGAAAATGTTTAGAAGATTACAGAGGTTTATATAAAAATTCAATATGATAATGATTCCAAATACCTAATTTAAATTATTATGTGTATATTTAAACTATTTTTATTTTAAATAAAATTCAATATACAACATAACATTATAAATTCTTTAAACAAAAATGCAGTTTTCAATTAAAATTTAATATTTTTTTAATATTCATAAAAAATGAAACTTCTATGAAAAATATCAAAAATTATCCATAATGTAATTTTTATATTTTGATATAAAAAATGTGGTTTATTTTTCAAAATAAATATTCAAAAAGAGGGAAATTTTAATATTAAATTTCATTTGTCAAACATGATTAAACCATCTTTTATAAAAAAGTTATTCTTTTAGAAACATTTTCTTTTCTTTTAATTTATTCTTATTTATTTTCTTATCAATATATAATTAATAAACATGTGTAATTTATATATTTTAAAAATTAATTTATTCCTATTAATTTTCTCATTTCCTATATCTATTTGATAACTATCATATTAAATATTAATATTAATAATAGATTGTCATTCTATAAAACCCAGCCTTGCACATAACATATGATTTATAAGAAACTCATTATTTCATGAAATGAAATAAAACTAAGTATTGTGTGTAACTTTTGACATTGAATTAAATGTTATTATTTTTTTGGTGTTACATGTTTTGATGATAATAAATCCTCTAGTTTATAGATATGGTTTTTGATAGGTATTTATGTAGATATTTGTCAAGAAATGGATCTCATTTGGTGTTTTGAGGTTAAAAGAGGAGGTTCAATTTAATATGTTAGGGGATTTTTACCCTTTTAAATACCCATAACATTAAAATAATATAAATTAATTTTAATGAGAAACTTATGATAATTGATTTTGCCCCTTTACCAGGAGATTTAGTCAATATTTCATGGCTTTTATAGAAAAATGGGCTCTTAGATGATGGTTTTTATAAAGATCATTTTACTTGGTGAAGTAACTAGTATGGGATCAACCGCTCATGGAGTCACCTGGACTGATGTCTTGTGAATAGAGTAGATTCCATTTAATTACTTATTATGAAAGTCTCTCATCTATATCATCAACTTTTAGACCACTCCCCTTTTTAAATTTCCCTACAATCGTAGAAGGATTATGAGGATTTCATTTACTTTTCTACTACTTGAGAAGATATGCCAGAGATTCTATACCTAGCGAGTAATTCATGGAACCATTATTTTATAGGTAGAGCGTGAATATTTCATTATAATAACCTATGGATTATCAAGTTCCACCTTCATCCCTAGGTCAAGAAATTCCATTCAAGAGATAAAGAGCTAGAAATTGTTGATAGGGAAATACTACGTCTTGAATACATCCTTAAAGCTTTATGATGCAAAGTTATCTTATATCATTTGAGCTGAAATAAGGATTATTTATCGTTGTATTTGAATAAATATGAGTGTTTATCCCATGAACATTCAAGAGTTAAATGGATTCGTGAAGGTGATAGAAATATTGGTTGCTTCCAAGCCTGTGTTATAGAAAAAATCATATTTTTGACTCCTAATTTTTAGATGGATAGTGGCACCTAATCCGATGAATGATATGTTTTTCATGTTTTGGAAAACACCTTCTTCATATCATTACTGGATCACCCCATCGCGAGTATGATGGGTGTATACCCAAGTAGGGTTTTTATATTTCTGTGATGTGATTCCACGCATTATGTCTAGTGAAGTGAATGATATATTCAATGTTCTTCCATATGAAGTAGAAAGTAGAGAAGTGTCTTGGAAAATTAACCCCGATAGTGCTCTAGGTTTAGATGTGATTCCTTATTCTGTTTACAGGATCTCATGGGACATTGTAAAGGGGATATTGATTAGTGTGGTGCAAGACTACTTTCATGGTGATAATCTCCCCAGAGTGTCATGTGAAAGTAAAATTGGATTGGTTCCCAAAGTCAAAAACCCTCAATCTATGAATCAATATAATCCTATAATTATTTAATGTTCCTTATAATTTCCTTGATAATGTCCTCAATGTAGGAACTACTGGCTCCATTCCAAGTTGGTTGTCATAGAAGCAACATGAGTTTCTGAAAGGTAGGCCCATCCAAGGGGTTATTGCCTTCACCAATGAAGTGATTAGTGATATCAAGATAAAATAATTTGGGTGAAACGTGTCCATTAAAATTGATATCAGTAAATATTATGAAATAATTGAATGAAGTTTCATCATCAGGGCCCTGGAATGCATGTGTTTTTTGGTTTGGGTCAATGATATTCTCTTTTGGTGCTTCAATTCTATATGGTTTCGTATCTCCTTCATGGGAATGAAATTTGGATAATTTAAATCTGTTAGAGGTTTATGGTAGGGAGATCCCCTATCCCCCTCATTATTTATCATTTCTCAAGAAACCCTAATCTGTTACATTAATCATTCCATTTTTTTAATGATCCTCCCATAACAAAATATGTGAAAACTTAGTGGAGTTTCTAATATTATGTTTACAGATGACACCATTCTATTTATTAATGGTAGTAGGAGTTCTATTCAAATGGTTAATGAGGCTTCAGAGGTATACGACACTTGGAGTGGTCAAGTTGTTCAATGTGAGAAAACAAACATTTTTGTTCCTAACACATGTCATGAGAAGAGGGTCAAGGAGTTAGCTTCCAACCTTGGTATGAAAATAGTTTCTTTCCCTGTGATCTACATGGGTTCTCGAATGTCCCCATACCATCCACTCATTAACCACTTTGATGGGGTCCTTGAGAAAATCATTGATCGTATTCTCAATTGGAATAATAGGTTCTTATCATTTGTAGGGCATATCATGTGGATTAAATCTATTTTATCTTCCATTCCAATGCTCATCTTGGAATCTCTTAAGGTTCTGAAGAAGGTGATCTCTAATATTGAGAAAAAATTGAATGCCTTTCTATGGGATGGTCACTTAGAAGGTAAATTCCACTAGGCTTCTTAGACCAAGAATTCCAAACCAATTAAGGAATGGGGAATTATCCTTAAGAGTAATTTTGATTAAATGAATGGGATCTATGCTAAAATTCTCTGGGAAATATTAGAGGAGAAATCCTTATTGGTTAAAGACATCACTATGGAAAAAATGGCCTTTTGTGATAGGAATAAATTCTGTCACAAATAGTCCTTCAAATTGGTTATTTGCAACATGGGCATTGACCAGTCGCAAAAAGTTAGGCGTGGTTTGGCGTTGTTTGCACCCGAAACTATGGGAGGGGTATTTATGAAGGGGTGGCACCCCCCCCCCCCATCGTAAATACCTAGAGGATGTAAATACATTTTGCGAGAGGGAAATTCCATTTCGAAAATAGTTTTTCTGCGGGTCAGTATTTGCGACGGGACCCATTGGAAATACCCATCGTTGGTAAATACAATTTGCGACGAGATGTTTCCCCATCAAAAATACTGTGTCAGCTAGCCAATATTTGTGATGGGTCCCATCGCAAATACCCTTTTAACTGTCGATAGTAATTAGTGTCACCGAAGGTATTTGCAGCGGGTCCAAACGTAAATAGTGGCATATGTGACGGGAGTCCTATCACAAATAGTACCATCATAACTAATCTAACTTATATATACCTCTATATGTTTTTTTCATTGTTTCTATTAATTCCAACTTTCTCTCCCTCTCTAAACTCTAATAATATAGTGAAAATTTCTCTGAGTTATTTTTTTTCAATGATGTTTTTGAAGTCTTCTCCACCTATAAGAGATCATGTTTAAAGGTATTAAGGTTTTATTTAATATAATATTTATTTTTTTAGATGAATTTTATTTATTGTTAATTAGTTTTAATTAAATTATATTTAGATTTTTTTTCATTTATATTTATTTGTAATATTAAATATAAATTATTATTACTAATTATTAATAATTAGTAATAATTAGAAATTATTAAAGATAATTACCAATGAATATAAATAATTAGCTGTAATTACTAATTAGTAGTGGTAATTTGCAGTAATCTATAATAATTAATGCTAATTAGTAATAATTAGCGGTAATTAGAAATAATTTGTAATAATTAGTAATAATTAGTAAAAAAATATTAATAAATACTAATAAATAGAAATAATTAGTATGAAATCGTAATATATACTAATAATTAATAATTAAACTAATAATTAGTAACAAATACTAATAATTAGTAACAATAAGTAACAAATACCAATAATTAGTATTAATTTGTAAGAAATAGTAATAAATACTAATAATTAGTAAAAATAAGTCACAATTAGTATGAATTAGTTATAATTAGTAAGAATTTGTAAGAATTATTTTGAATTAGTAATAAATACTAACAATTTGCAATAATTAGTAATAAATATTATAATTAGTAATAAATATTCATAAATAGTAAAATTAGTAATAATTAGTAATAAATAGCAATAAATAGTAATAAATATTAATAAATAGCAATAAAATAGAAATAAAATAGTAATAAAATAGTAATAAATAGTAATTATTTGTAATATATAGTAATAAATAGTAAAAATTAGTAAAAATTAGTAATAATTAGTAATAGTTATTAATATTTATTAATAATTAGTAATAATTAGTAATAAATAGTAATAAATAGTAATAAATTGTAATAACTAGTAATAAATAGTAATAAATAGTAAAAATTAGTAACAAATAGTAATAAATAGTAATAATTAGATATAAATCGTAATAAATAGTAATAATTAGTTATAAATAGAAATGAATAGTAATAAATAGTAATAATTAATAATTAGTAAAAATTAGCAATAATTAGAAATAATTATTAATAATTTGTAGTAATTAGTAATAATTATTATCAATTAGTAATAATTAGCAATAATTAGTTATCATTAGTAACAATTAGTAATACTTAGTAATAAATAGTCATAATTAGGGATAACTAAGGATAAATAGGGATACATAGGGATAATTTTTGATACTTAGAGAAAATTTCGGATAATAAGGGATAAATAGGGATAAATAGGGACAATTAGGGACAATTGGGCATAATTACAGATAATTATGGATAATTACGGATAATTAGAGATAATTAGGGATAATTAGTGGTAATTAGTGATAATTAGGGATAACTAGAGATAATTAGGGACAATTTGGTATAATTAAGTATAATTAGAGATAATTAGGGATAAATAGTGATAATAAGATAAAATTTAGTAATAATTAGGAAAAATTTGCAATAATTATGAATAATTGTAAAAAAGTAGCAATAATTATGAAAATTTAGCAATACTTAGGAATAAATAACAATAATTAGAAATAATTAGAAATAATTAGGAATAATTATAATTAATTATATACAATTAAGTATAATTAGAAATAAATAGAAATAATTAGGAAAATTTATAAATAATTAGGAATAATTAGGAATAATTAGGAATAATTAGGAATAATTAAGAATAATTTGGAATAATTAGGAATAATTAAGAATATATTGTAATAAATTTTATGAAGTTGGCACAATATCTGGTGGACTGGCGGTACCCCTTTCGTTCGACGACTCTTCTCCTTACAACTCTAACCGAATCGAAACATTATGAAAATTTTTCATCTACGTATTCATATCCTATCTTGTATGTAGGATATTTGATATGAATTCGTAGGAACATATTTTTCATAATGTTTCAAGGCATTAATAGTTGGAAGAAGATGATTCATTGACAAAAAGGGGGCTCTTTTGTGTGATAGCTCATTTACTTTCATCATTGTCACACTGAAATCACAATGAGGAATCTGATTAGAGGTACACATATTCATTCTCGTATGCATGAGAATGGATATGTGTACCTCCGAGCAGAATCATCACTTTTATTTTAGTGTGAGAATTTCGCAAGTAAATGAGCCTTTGGAAAAAAGAGAAGCCTTAAATGCACTGGAAAATTGGGTCACTCATAATTAGTGGTAATTAGTAAGAAGAATCTATAATTATTTATCTTCTCTTTTTTGGATAGTGTTTTTCTTATTTCATGTTATTCAAAAACAATAATGATTTTAAATACTTTTTAAAAATATCGAACAAGGAATCAGACAATAGTCGTTATTAGATGATCACGCTTGGATAAATCAGTACAGAAATCCAAACAGTTTTGTTTTGAATCATCTATATATTTTGGGTGATGAATCTTTCTTATCTTTTACATCATGAAAACCTGAATTTTTATCAGAATGAATTATTAAGTGTAATTGTGAAAAATGTTCTCTGAGAACATTCGAAATATTTTACAATGTTGGAGGACATCTCTTGTGTTTTTATTTTCAAACAGATTATGTTTTTTGGTGTCAACATGGTGAAAGAAATTTTAGAGAAGATATTAATAATTTCAATTTGGATCCATCACAGTTTCCAAATTTAGTAAATGATGTGGCAGATACATCTGTTCGACAAACTAAAACTCATGATGATATTGATTTAACTCACAATTTGGCACCATCTGAATTTAATGAGTTGTTGAGGTATGTTGAGGATGTATTTATATCCTTTTTAAAAGATATGAAAATTAAAAGTTGTTGCAATATATATGCCAATTAAATTAGATAATGGAAAGTCAGACAACTATTTTGATTATATATTTTCATTGGTTAAAACACTATTCCAAAAGGAATTGTGTTTCCTAATGATAACTATGAGAGTTAGAGGTTGGTTGGTAATCTGGGACATAGTTAAGAGATGATTCACGCATGTATAAATTATTGAATCTTATATTTAGGTGAAAATGAGTTGTTGAATAGTTGTCCCTTCTGTGGACAATTGAGGCATGAAGATGCTCCACCCGGGATGTCAGTATTGATTCCTATAAAGTAGTTGAGATATTTCTTTCTTACACCTAGGATGTCGCGTTTATTTATGTCTCAGAACACAGACACAATGATGTCTTAGCACAAAACAAATATTTCAACTGGTAAAAGTTTTAATCATCCATATAATGGCGATCCATGTATACATTTTGACATAGTGCATCCATGTTTTGATTTGGAAGGCAAGAATATGTGATTGTGTATTTCAACTAATGATTTATGTTGGTTTTGTTCTTATAGTAGTCAGTATTCATGTTTTCTTATCTTTATAAATCTGTAATATTTAAATCCATGGATGTTGACGAAGTATCCTTATATATTTTTCACCTTATTAATCAAGGACATCCAAAAAATAAAATTTATTTTTATTTGAAACTGTCGATTGATGAGTTAAAATCATTGTAGTGTAATGGTGTTAGTACATATGATGTTTTTGGGAATCAATATTTCCTACTAAAAGCAGCATTAATGTGGAAAATTAGTGACTTCCCAACATATGTCATGTTATCATACTGGAGTACACATGGTCTGAAATCATGTCCTTACTGTATGGGACACAAAAAAACATTTATCCACGTCAATTGAAAAACCATGATATTATGAATGTAATCGCAGATTTCTTCCAACTAATCATCCTTTTGAGAAGAACAAATCTCATTTCAGAAAATGCACAATTTAAAGGGATGAACCTCCAAAAATGATCTCAGGTACAAAGTTAAAATTAGTTTTATTCTTATTACCTCTCATCACAAATGAACCAACAATAAACCAACAGAAAATTCATGACTTTGGTAAAGAACACAATTGGATAAAACGAAAAAAAAATTAGTGTCTGCCATATTGGTCTGATTTTATGGTCGTCCATATGATGGATGTCATGCATATTGAAAATAAGTATTTTAATAATTTATTTCTTACAGTTTTGGATATACTAGGTTAGACCAAATATAATGTAATGGTGCGATTTGATCTTACCCAAATTTGTAGACGACCAGAATAGGAACTGTTTGAAAATGTCTGATCATAGAGGTTAATGAATCCCAAAGTATCTTACACACTGTTCGAAGAGAGTCACTTATTATTCGGTTAATGGATATCATATTTGATACTTTTATATGGATATTATTCCAATTTGGGCAGATATGTTAATAATGGTCATATTACCATATTTAAAAGGCATTATTGTCATGTTATAATGGAAATAATTATGCCGATAAGATTAATAGGTTTTCTTAATACTATGATTTGGTATTTGATAGAAGATGTATCATATTTTATTTGAGACATTTTTTTGGTGACAATAGACTATAATGCACTAAAAAAACTGGAAAAATAAGTTGTTTTAGTTATATGTAAACTAATGAAAATATTTTTGCGGGGTTTATATGACCGAATGAAACATATGATATTACATTTTCCACATAAAAAAATGTAGAGGTCCAGTACAGCTTCGATGGATGTACCCATTTGAGAGATGTCTGCAGAAATTGAAGGAAATCGTACATAACAAAGCATCAGTTGATGGCTCAATTGCTGAATGCTTATTTGCAAGAGGAAATTGCTATTTTATGCTCTTGTTATTTTGAATCTGAATATCCCTCAAAACACAACCACGTGGGATAGAACTAGGGTAATTTTGATGATGAGATGGAATATCAATTATCAGTTTTTAGTCATCCATATATTGGATTCGGTGGAGTTCATTAATGATGGATTTCTGAAGACGAACATTACAGAGCACATACATATGTTCTGCTCAACTATGAAGAAATGAAATCATTTTTACTGTGAGTGATTCTATTAATTATTCTATAATTTATGTTACAATAGGTAATCGTAATTTATATTTATGTTATATTATAATCATATCAAGAAATAGATTTCAAAAATTACAGCAGATTCTCTTGAAGAACGTGAGGAAAAAAATTTCCAATGGTTTCAAAAATTGGATACATAAATTATTGATGGTATAACATATCAAGTCAATTTATTATCTATTATATTGATAATTTCTTTACAGATTATCAGGTGTCTCAACATGCTAACAAAATTTATAAGCGACAGTGTATATTGAGTAACCCACCATAAAAAATGGTTAAATATTATAATGTGTATGTGTTGAATGGTTTTTGATGTTATACACATGCATATAGGGAATCAAAAAAATAATGAACAATGGATTTTTCTTTCATCATAGAGAAATTGAATATAACTTTTAAAGTATGTTCAAAGAAATTATTGAACATTTATATCTAGTACAAAAGTACATAATGTTGTTTCAATTTTGGTGGTTGGATACTATGGGAGGCTTGTGTGTTCATCCGACTCAAGGAATCATTGATATTAAATATAAAATTATTCTTATAGTAAATGAACCATTTTTATTGGCTCAACAAGCACATCAAATTTATCATGCAAATTATTGTGCAACATCAAGATACATGAGTGATTGGTGTAGCATAATAAAAATGAAATCTAAGGAATATCAGTTCACTCAATGTGAATGTGGTTTCGCTGAAGTGTAAGAAATGTTAATTTTTCAAGAGACTACTCAAAATCCATCTTCTTCACAAAGAGACTTGAATATCAATAATGAAACCCCGCAATTAATGGTCAATGGTTATAATGATGTTAATGTTGTTACAAATGAATTTGAAATGAAAATAAATGATTAAACAGAAACTCATATGGACATTGAGGATGCTTAGGAGAAATATGAAGATATTATCATTGTCAGATATGAAGATGATGATGAAGGTGAACATTGACACAATTAAATACTTGTTATAATCATAACAAATATATATTTATATATAATAGTTATTTTTAAATTTTTTCTAACAACACTATTTTGTGACTCAGATGAATAATGATCTATTTTGTGAGTTACAGGAGGCTGAGCTACTTATGGGCGAGGAGGGTTTGGGATCATCCGACCCACATACGACTAGCCGTTTAGGGGGTACGCCAAGGGGGAGTGGTCTTGCATGACTGATGATTCTTGACCCTATTTCCAAGCGACTTCCCCATCTTGGCATCAATCCACACACACAGAGGTTTCAATGTGTGTATGGGTTGATTCCCTTGGGTTACATTACTTCAGACCTTGTAAGTGCATTTTATTGGCTCCTCTACCTCTTTATTTTAATAAAACAAAATGTCGTTTGGTGTGAAGTTATGATAATTGAAGAATTTTATAATATAGAACTTGATAAGTTTTAAATACACTAATTAAATCAAATTTATATAAATTTTAGAGATATTTTTTTCTTGTCTCATAGATTTACACCCCTTTTATCTATTTTACCATTTACCATAGTGTTAAACTTTTAACATGTTAACTTATTTCCATGACAAAATAAAATCTACGCATATTAAAAAATATTGATTATGCAAATTATAAATTTTTAATTCATTTAACTAGATTGAATTTGAAGAAGTGTGAAAAATTATTATTAATATATGTATTTAAAATACATTGAAAAACATTTTATCAAAAAAAATATTTTATTCATAATAAATGATTTCAAACAAATCCCTTATAAAATTGATTCAAATGAAACATACTGGGTTTTAAATTAGTAAATGAGAGTTATATGATGTTTAATTCATCCAAAAATTAAATTTAACCATGTAATTACATGATTAAAAATAGATCAGAAACAATTTTGTATAGGAATAAAATATTACTTATGTTCCAATGTTATAAACATAGATTTGTAAATCCAATGTAATATTATTTAAATTTTTTTCTATCATTGGAATAAATATTTTTTCAAAAACAAGTATTAAAAAATTTTGTTTCTTTATCATATTGTGATGATGCCATAAAAGTGATAGTATTTGTAAAAAATTGGTGTTTTTAATATTCAATGTAGTATCAACGTTTTTCATAAAAATAAAAAACATTCACCCTAAGATATCTATAACATAATTAATTTAAAAAATATTTATTAAAAATAAATTAATTTTCTTTTTGAATTTATCTTCTAAATGAGAATATTCAATTAAGAAACATATCTTGTGTAGAAAAAAATTATTCCGAGATTTCATGTATTCTTAATAATATTAATATTAATATATAATTAATTTAGTGTTAACTATTAGTTTATATATTTAATTAGATTAAATGGAATCCAAACACTTGAAAAAAATTATGTGATATATACACCTTTTAACCTTAAATTATTTCAATCATGACACAATAATCCTTTGTATTTAGTAATATAATTTCACTAGTTAAATGAAAACAACACAATATAAGTATATTCTTCGATTAATGAATATCTATTTTCTGAATATTTATTATAGCATGTCACTGGTCATTTTGGATTATTTTTTCTTATGATGTAAGTAATTACCCATTGAATTATTTTATGTAGGAAAACATATTGTAATCTGGGGATGTTATAAGTTTTAAACAATGAGTTAGAACTTATAGAAGTAGTGGATCTATAAGTATAATTTCCAAAACCCTAGGTAGATAATGGAGTAGCATGAATAACATATGGAATTTTATTAATAGGTATATTGGATGTATTATAATCAAAAGAAAGTAGAAAATATGTTGTGCATAAAAACTAGACTCTAAAAGAGAATTTTATATTACATAAAGGACTTCCATTATAGTAAACTCTAATGATATATAAAGGTATTGTAGAAACTTATGTAACAGTTCATTGTGTTTACTAATGCATACATAAAGGTTCCATATAAAGATATGTCAGAGTAATTGTTAATATTATTTATGCACTAATTATTCCCCAAAATATGGATTTAAGTTTGTGGATTCCTTTCGGCATGCAAAGGAGTTCTTATAAATGTAAGATATAATGGGAATAATCTTCATGATTACTAAATTTTAATGAAACCGGTTACAATGGTTGGGATATACAGTAATTAGTATGGTGTAGATATAATACCTTGGAAGAAATTTATTAAAGTGATCATGGAAATTTAATAAAAAATTTATTCCTCGACAAATATATTACAGAATTCCCCCAATTGATTAACGCTAATTCCAAACAACATTAAAAATTGTTTAGTTCTTTTTTTACTTTTTATATTACAATAATTTCTATTTATAAGTTCCTCTCTGGTTTTAACCATTAATTCATGTGTAGTGAATTTTTTATATCAAGTCTTTTATTTTCAAAGTAAATAATTTTCATGGGATTGTTACAATTGAATGGTTACAATTATTTGTTTTTTCCTATGTACGTTTTGGTGGATAACATCTGAAAAATTGTTTTTAAACTCAGCTTTCTCTATCAGATATTGATTTTATCTAGGTGTGAATGTTCGATGGATTGGATTTTAGATAATAGTATATGAAAATAGTGGATTTTCTATTGCGGAATATTCACAATATTTTCATAACTAGAACCAAACTAGAGGAAATGAAAAATGAAAAATCGTAAAGGATTGAAAAGAAATCACTAGGTTTTATCCTTATGTCAATAGCCTAAAATATTGGAAGACACAATCTGTGAGCTGAATAAATCATTATAACACGTGAAGAATATTGAGAATATGTATGGTATTCTAAATACAATGTATAAAGTATTTCTATTTCTCAGTATATTCAACATGCTAATTATAAAAGGAATGTTGGAGACTAGTCATTTTAATGACATCACTGTGATCCAAAATCTATTGGAATTATTATAGGATTGTTATAGGGATCTATATTGGGTGTTGTAGCTATATTCATCACTCATAGAATCATGTAATATGATATTTACCGAGGAAAATAATTACTGTTTTAGATAAAAAATTTATTTTAATAGGGCAAGTATATAACTATAATTGAAGAGATTATGTGGACAAGGATCATGGAATATGCCAGAAACACTTATAGTGTGGATGGTTTTGGATGTTCCATAACATTAAATATTCATATAAAAAAGGACAAGTAGAAGTCATATTATCACAGCTGATGGTTGTCTCAGATGTTGGAATTATGGGAATAAATTCCATATGAAGTAATACTATAATGGGAAAAGAGTCAATTTTAAAAGATATACTTCTGTAAGTCCATTCGAAAATCATGTTTTGGATGATATGATAGGTGTTTTGTGGATTTCATCTAATTTATTTGAGTCTCCTTTTATAGACTCTAGATCTTCTTTACACTCTACATCCATGAGAGGGATATTGAAAAATTATAAATTTATAATGTTTATAAATGTGAATCTTCTGGATGATTAATCTCTTGAGATTATAAAAAATGAGGGTTATTTTTTCCCAAAAAATAATGTATCCTTGATGTAATTTGATGAAGTTTTCCATATTCTAAGGTTATGACTAATATTCAGTTAACAAGATAATTATAAAATAAATATTTTTATAAAAAAAATTAATGGACTGTGGATTGTTTCATATAGTTCTATGGTAGTGGCCAAAGGAATGAAAGATTGAAAATGGGGCCATATTGGAATTTCTAAAGGAATAATTAATTCTTTAAAAATAAATTTTGAAATGTTATGGAATGAATTAATTAATTAATTGAGTTAGAATGGGTTCAAAATTATATTTATTAATAGAATACTAATGATCATAATAATTTATTATGAGGCTTGAAAATTACATGTCTTTATAAATGATTAGAATTTATCATTTTAAATAAAACGCAATACATCCCAGGATTAGGTGTTACCGATTATTATATAAGAATATGGTGGAAAATTTTCTCTGTTCATATAGTGGTACAATATATTTAGTTACCCTAAATGATGATATGAAAATTAATATGTGGATGTTATTTCTGAGTAACTTGTTAATTTCTTTAGATAATTCATTTGATAAAGAGAAATAGTGTAAAATTAGTCCAGAATCTAGAAATATATGCTTAAGGTCTAAAAACCGAGGATATTTTAGTAATAAACATTTATGGATTATATACTAGAGATGTATATGTTTTGTGAAGATAAAACTGGGACTCCGAATTATGGTGGAATCATGAATGGGATGGATAAAAATTAGTAGAAAAATAAATGATCATGAGGAATCATGTTCGTTTTCCCAAGGAGTTTTAGATGAAATGTGTGAATTTTGATGCCAACTTAGTGAATAAGATTGCATCTTCTAAATTAGTTCAGGAACATATACAATAATTTTGGTCGAGAAATATGAGTGAAATTTACAAATCACATAATATTTTCGGAAATCATCTTTATCCATTTTGATCCTAAAGGAAAAAACTAAAGGCGATGTTTTGATCTTGTTACTTTGTAAGATATAAAAATAATGATTTTTCATTTTAGATCTAGGATACAAAATTATAAAACGTTTTCATAATATAGAATGCTATATTCAATAATGTGATCTTATGGTATGATTGAAACTAATTAGATGTTTTGGATGTGATCAAAGAATAATTATAAGCAAATTTCTGACAAGAAGTCAAGATGTTTTATATGTTTCTTAATATTCATGATGTAAATTAGTTTTGAAAACAACATGCTTTGTAGAATAATTTTCTAATGGAAATGATTTTATGATATTGTTACCTGGTACAAAATTACTAAAATGTTTAGTGACTATGAAATGTCAATTTTTTTAAAAGGTGATGTTCCAAAAGATTTTGTTCAATATGGAGGTGTGCGACAAGGTCAGTTGTGAAGAAAAACTATGATTTGGATCCATGTGGAAAGATATAGAAGTGATTTGCATTGTTTTATTTTCCCAGATGATGGAGAACCTGATTAGATAGAAAATTTAATGAGTAGAAATGAATCAAGAGATTGTGATGTATTCATGAGATATTAAATGATTTCATTACATGTTTTTGGGATATGTGACCTAATAAATTAATCGACTGGATAATTTGAACTACTAACCAAATGGTCTTATCGACTCAAGGAGGTATTAGATGTTTGAAGGTGGTATAAGTTGAGGATTATCATAAAGGGTCATTAAATTTAATGTATATATTTTTTAAAGATATTATCTTGGTGTTATACACATATGACTATTTGGATGTCTCTCATTATGGATTCAAATGTAGTTTTACATCTGGAAAAGTAAAATGTGAGAATGATATTTCCTTATGTGAATACAAGTGAAGATATTTATCGTGATTGACCAAAGTTTTTCAGGTATAAAAAGAACAAGGATATTATGTTCCAGATGAATTAGTTCCTTTATTGTTTTATCAAGCATCATGGAAGTTAAATTTGAAGCTCAACACATTTATTGATAAAAAATGTTTATCTAAAGATATAATAATCATTACAATTACTGTAAGGTGTTCTAAAATGTGATTTTCATCATTTTACTTCACTATGTAGATTATATTCTTAATGATGGTAAAATAATAGAAATGATTGATGAGCTGATGGATGAATTAATAGGATGTTTCAAGATACAGTATATTGTTCTAGAAGATTTTAATTTTTGGGAAATATATTCTAATGGAAATTAAATTACATAAATTTTTTCTGAACTAAGTCTGACTACATTATAAAGGTTGTGGAATGATTTTATATTTGTGTTGTGAAACATGTTTACACTCCCTTTAAAATACATTATGTTGTATAAGTGGAAAACAACATGAATAAAAGTAGAGAGTTATCATATGGATAAGGTCCCATTTTCATTTATTGTTAGAATCTGGATGTATTCTATTCTTTGAATACAGGTGAACATTTTTTATGTTATGTAATTTTTTAGTATGATCATGGGTAATCAATGAACAGAATACTATGTGTCATTTAATTAGAACATTCAAAATCTAAAAGATGAAAATTTTAAACTCTTTATTTGGAAAGGGAAAAATTGTTTTGGGGTTTGTAGATTTATACATTGGGGATGATGTGAACCCCAATTGTAGAACCATTATGTTTGCATATTGAGGGAAAAATATGTGTTTGATTTCAAATATTAAATTGGTACTTTAAAATTAAATATTTAAAATATTGTATATTATATTTATGGGTATTGGGAAGGAGTTGTTATTGTTTAAGGGGTTATTGTACGATTGTGGATGAAGGATGCAAATTGGAATGATGTTATATTATTCACAATAAATAAAATGATTAATTCCATGATAAATCATATTGAACTGATGTGTAATATTATCTGGATGTCATTAGTAGAAAAAGGGATGGATCTATATAAGGTCAATAGAGTTCAGAGATTAAAATAAATGCTAAAAAATATTGTATCTTATGATATAATGAGGCAGTGTTATACCGTAGTCAACTTGGTATACACAAAATCATGGAGTAAGATTAATGTATCCATAATTAAATATTGGGAGTTGATGTATTTATCAGATGTTGATGGATGGTATGGTGTTGAATAATGCAATATATTCTAAATGCAGATATTTTAAGGTTTATGTATGTAAAAAAAATTAGATAATGTGTGGTAAAATATGAAAGGAAGATTTTGATAACAAATTTTTGAAAAATAATGGAGAGGGTGGAAGAATGAGGCCAATGTTGGGGAGTCCAGAAGTGTTTAGGCTGAATGAAATAAAGATGCAAGAATCTACAATGTATATTGTTTACCATAACCAAACTCTGATGGAGAATGTTTAGAGAAGAAATGTACTTGCATAAGCGTTAACTCTAATTATATGTGAAGTTAACTTCTAATGTTTTGTAATGGTTATAATCGTTCTATTTAATGGTTCTTCAAGTTATTATGTAAGAGAATATATTTTTCAAGTATGCATGCATTTTTTACTGAATGGAAAAGTTATATCAATAGATGTTTTTGAACAAGTGACGAGGTGTCATGTACCAACCAACCAGGGACCCTCCCATAATAGTTTCATGTGGAATGAGACACTTAATCTTACAACCAATTGTATAGGTTCAATTGAGTAGCACCGAGTAGGCATAACACACAAATGAGAGGCCTTATCCTAATTCAAATCTACACACACAAAAACATCTCCATATATATTAGATTAATGTGAAAAAATCTACAAGAATAATAAAGGGATAACAAACCTCTATAACCACAAAATGATTATGTAAATACACAAGAAAGGTAGAGTGAAAAAATACATGCCGGAAATCCAATTAATGTTCCATCCTAATAGGACGAGGTAAAACATTCTTAACATGAAATCACCATTCTATCCAAAATACATCTACAACAACCACTATGCACCATTAGACACCACCCACACAAAGTCCTCCTAGTTATCAATTTTATAACCTTTCATCTTCATAAGACATGATATATGTAGGTTGATCCCATATAGGGGTGAGTATCTACATACCCAAAAGGACACCTCCAAAGAACAATGATATATCGAAACAATGATAAAGTCATATCGAACCCAATACCATGATGGTAACAAAATGGAGAACACCAAGATATGTTCATAGAATGATACATGTTCGATATTATAGTCTCAATCTCACAGAAAACAAAACAAAACAACATAAATTGTTTTTGATATATAAGTCCCTTAAAACAATTTGGTCATTCCATTAGATGATGTTAGATGATCCCTACCACATGTCTATGGGTGAAATAACATGTTTAGTGAAGGATACCTTTCTTATATGAGCACTATGAATAATAAAAAGTATATTATAATGGAGTATTCCTATATAATTTTAACTTTTTGGATGGGTTATATTCTACTCAGATTGGGGATCTGTATCATGTCTAATCCCTATGGATGGACAAAATGCAACTCTATAGATAGAGGACCCCTCTATTATAAAAATGGTTGAAATACACAAAACTATCTAATTGTTTAGATTAAAGTTCCCAATCACATATTTACATGTGAGAAATTATACTCCCAAACTGTAACCCAATCCTAATGTGTTGGATAGTGATACCACCTCAGAATTTTGAGTGGGAAAAATATATGTAACGAATTGTTTTTCAGAAAAACAAAATTACAAGATGTTTTAGTGGTACACATTGTGTCGTACGAAGTCAACCACTTGGTCATGTTCTTCCATTCCATATGGATTTTCATAGTATCAATATATGATGTTTATAATGGTCGCATAATATGTCTTATCAATTGGCATACTCATCATTTTCCTCGTCTTCCAATGTTGTTTCCCTCTAATGGTACATTGGAAGTGGACCAGTACACTTGATGTCTATGGTCACATGGGTGTCTAGGAATGTACTCCTCGATACAATCCAATATCACTGGGTAGGGATTATATGGTGTGTTACTTGATCTAAAATCCACTTGATATTTAAATTCTCATAAAATCACAGTCATCACAAAAGAGAGACACACGACATGTGTTCTTCTAAACAACACATCATGTAGTCATGAATTTCACAAAAAGATACTACCATGATTCAACTTCTAATTTCAATTAATCATTTTATTTCATCAAGAATTACTCCCATAACTCCCTAAAATCATGTTGGACATCATAAATTCAATATCAAATGTGGGCTTCCAACCACCATTCTTTGGAAAACTAAATTTGCGTCACCTTTTTGGGAATATATATCGGCCTATATTCCCTAGATCAAGAATCTACCTTTATAGATTCCCCATTTAGGATTATGTTATCATTTCCTAACTTCCATTGCTACAAAATCCACAATAATAATACATAAGTATTGATCCACATAACTTAAAATATATCCCATAATGAAATGGTTCCACGAAAATAGTTGACCCATTAGTCAAAGAAATCACCGGTGATGAATGTGTGTGGAATGGTGTAAGAAATCCCTAAAAAGTAAATTTGGAAACAAACATACTATATTTTGGTTTTACACTATTCATTGGTAGAAAATGAAGAAGAAATATCATAATGATCATTCAATTAATGCCTTTTAAATATATATATATATATATATATATATAATCAAGTAAAATGTTGAATCAGTATGCTTGGAAATTGTTGATTTTAGATAAGTTTTCCTGAGACTGACCAACATTTGAATCCATTCCAAATAAAAAGATAAAAAATTGTAAATTAATTGTCTACATTATTAATGGATCAATATTTTCTGATTAAATAGTATCACATCATCACTATTGAAGACATTATTTTAATAGGATGTGTCTACGATCGATCTCTGATGCCACGGTATCCACCAAAACTCTCCACTATAGATCTCCAATCAATTCTCCCTATAGGTTATATAGATAAACCAAGATAATAATTTGATTATATATTATAAAAATGACATGTGTTCATGATATTCTATCAAATTAAATAAATTAATGAAATATAGTAATCATATTATTTCATCTATAATCTGCATGCGATAGTGCGTCCACTAGAGGATTGATTCAAATGAATATTATGTCATTAATAGGGTAAAACCCACATTCTAGCATCAACGTTGGAACTCATTTCTCTATATAAAATCTTTATAAGAAGATATTTCATAACCTAGATGTGATTATAATGAGTATTTTAATAAATTAAGGTACTTGCCATTGGGGTTCGAACAACCCCTTACATTTACGCCATAACAAGAATAAAATTCTAAGAAATGTATTAAAATTTTAAATAATGAAATTCTTAAAAATAGGTCTATTATATTCTTATAATGTTTACATATTCCTTCCTTAATATTACAACATAATCATAAATTTTAGGGTATTGGGCTTTCATCCAGTTCTCATGCCCCCCATGATCTCTTCTTAAGATTCTTGTATTGTCATAGGGCACAGACTAAATGAATCACTCACCCATGGAAAATAATCACCTCTGAATCATCAATTTCCACTGGTTAATCTACAATGTTTCCTTAATATTCAATATTTTTATCTCCTATTCCTATAATTTATGTTAGTTCCGGAATAATCCTCATCAAATAGGTAACATAGAAGATGTCATAGACTCAATCTAGATGCTGGGGTAAATTTAGGTAGAAAGAAACCTTGGTAACCTTATGAAGAAATTAGAAGGTTACTATGTTCCTCATATATAACATGAATCCTCAATAAAATCTTTATAATCTCTGTTGATGTGATTCCATCAAGGGCACATGATCATCCTAAAAAACTCCTAGGTGATACATTGAATGTATGAACATGAATTCTGACATCTCTAAGCTATCCTCATTCATTCAATATGGTATTTACATTTTAATTCATCACATTCAATAATTATGTCCCCATGAGTACTATCTCTCCCAACTCAAACCAACACAAACATCACCTCTATGGTAATATATAAAGGTCCTTAAATGGATCCATCATAATCATAGAGTGATGGTTATTATTATAAAAAACTCCATTAGTATAAGAAGATGATCCAAACATCATCAATGAATTCAATACAAAATCCATCAACATAGCCTCTAGAAACTAAATGTCTCCCTCTTATCCCTCGATTTATGGTTGAAATGTTGTGCTCATTTTCAGATAAGCCCAAAAATAATCATGAAAATTTTTACACAATTGTGCCATAAATTGGATTTTTTGGTCTGAGACAATATTCAAGGGTATTACATGAAGTCTAATGATATTTTACATGTCGAATCATTTTAGTATTTCCACTGATCTCTATCACTTTATGGAGTAAAAATGAGTATAATTAGTCAGACACTGGATAATCACTAAGATTGTTCTAGGTCATCTGATTTATTATAGAATTCCCAACACAAAATCCATGGATTTGATATCCCATTTCCAAAATGAAACCACAATGGGTTTCAAAAATCCTTTTAGAACTGGATTATCATCCTTTAAGAACTAATAGGTAAGACATCTGGAGGAACACTTCACAACACTCATATTCATCACTGGACACCAAAATTGCTACCAAAGATCTCATAACATATTTACCACCATAGTATATACATTAAAAGACGATATATGGACCTCTCTTAACACCTAATTCCAATGGGTGACTGGCACCACAATATACCCTCAAATGAGAATGGCATTCTCCCCACCTTCAAATAATCCCTCAAGATCATTCCCTTTGGATATACGATCACAGAAGACCACATAATTAGATTATTTGCACTTTTAATTCCTAACGCATGATAGAATCATCAAAGATGAAATCCTCGATCAAGGGTTTATTAATCCATAAAAATCCAAAATAGATGACTACAATAAGGACAAATACTTTGACAGTGTACTCGATAATGTGGAAGAAGACTTTCTACTATTAGAATTTAACACGAAATTCCCTTTATAAGTGTATAGATTATCATGGAGTAATAATACTATATGAATTCTGGTCATCTCCTCAATATTAATATGTGTTCTATCTAGGATAAAATTTTTATAATATTTTTGTTGTCATAATAAAATATGAACTACTCACCAAGAAGGTAGTGTTTTCAAGTATTAATGGAAAACACTATAACTTCTACCTATAACTCATGGGTTCTGTTGTCATATTATTTGGGTCTTAACAATATAGAACAATATATTATCAATGCCCAACCCTAAATAATAGGAACCTAAGCCTGACTCTGAAGGTGTTATAGAACACTATATATTCAAACCCCTCCTATGGAGACCTCAAAACAGGAACACTTATCAACTTCATTTGAAACTCCCTGAAGTCCTTATAGAACTCCTCTGACTAGATTAATGTTTGCACCTTAGAAGTCATGGTTTGAAGAGGTGTTTCTATCCTGGAGAAGTTTGACATGAATCTATGATAATAATATGTTTATCAATGGATATTCCACACCTCTATCACATACTTAGGTGGATCCCAACCAAGAATTACCTCAATCCTTACTGATTCCACAACTACACCATCCTTTGAGATGATGTGTCCTACAATGTGGACAACTATAATCTAGAATTGAAACTTTGGGAGCTTCCTATATAACTTATTCTCTCAATGTATGTCCAAGGGAATCCTACAATTCCCTACATTCTTTACTTCTAATACTGACTAAATGAGAATATCATCACTATGATATACCATGGACCTTGCCAGGAAAGTTCAAATGATCCAATTCATGGAATCTATATATAACTTCATAGAATTCATCACTTTAAAGGGAATCACCACATACTCATAATGACCATAGAAAAATAGGAATGTTGTATTTTTTATACCCTCCTCAAATACTCATACTTGTGATACCTGACCTAAGGTCAATCATTGAGAACCATAATCCCCTTTCTAGTCATCAATGTGGTAATACATCATTATTAGTGGATATGTTTTTAATTCTCATGTGATTTATCTAATAATAATTAACACATGAACTCCAGATACCATACATCTTCTTGGTGAATAGTATCATAGCTACCTTGGAGGACACATTGGTTCTATTAAATACTTTACTCTCAAGGGCCTCTGAATGAACAATTGGCTCTTGAAGCTCAGTGGGATCCATTTAATATACTATTGAATATATTCGAACTACCCCTAGGTGTAAGTTAATATAGAATTCAACCTCTCTATATGTAGGTGAACTGGGTATTTATTCGATAATAAAATTTTGTTACTCCTTTATGAAAAAAAGATTCAAACATCTATTGAGTTATCGTCCATCAAGATTCAAGGTATCCAACTAATGGAAGGATATATATAATCTCACAAACATGATCATATTCTACTTTACCAAGAATTTAATCATTCAAGTGATGAAAAATATAAACTCATTTTTTAAAATCCAAAACATCCTCCAAAAGAAATAATCAATCTACAAAAGGATGAAAACAACAAGTCTATACTATGAATGAACTCATAATGTCTCATCATAGATATGAAAATTTCTTGTGAGAAACATTATACAGAAAAAATTAAAAATATAATCAGAAGTTTGTAATAATTAAATCCCCTCCAGTTGGAGTATCTAACCAAAAGAATCAGGATAGAGGATATATTGGTATCTCTATTTTTTGTAAAAGGGATATAGATAAGAAGTAGTTCCTCATGATCATCACTATCAAATTTAATTCAACGATGTAGAAATTAATGATCACTCCTCAGATAATTCCAGAAGCCCCTAGGTCATAAGACCCTATTGCCTAAATATTCCCATATCTCTGACAGCCTCCTCCATGATCCTAACAAGGACCTCATAGAGGAGGTTGTGGAAAAATAAAAACATATATTTGGACAACTCATGTTTCTCTCTTAGCTCATCTATCAAGACACCGACCTACAATTTCTCATTCCTACACCACAATCTTTTCAATAGTTCCCCATCCATAGTCTACCTATCCACTTCCGCACTGTTGTTTGGACAATATTAGGTGATGTTAAATCACCATTCATATTAATAAAATTACTTATCATTGATATGGATGGATCCTCATCATTATCCATGATCAGGTTGTCACAAATTATTTCATGATTTGTGAGGCCTATGTCTTCATCCTCCTTATAATGTGTATGGATTGACCGTGAATATTATCACAATATACATCTGAAACTCATCAAGTATTTTCATCCTTTGTTCTTCATCATCGAATAAGTCCAAATCCAACCACTATTCAGTATAACATAATGCATCAACCAGGAATACTAGTGTTGGGTCTGCACGCTGCTCCATGGGTTAAAGTTCCAATCGATGTCCCCCAAAATGAAGAAACCACAAGAACAAGACATTGAACTAAAGCATCATCATTGAGTTAATATTCTTCATGATCCTGGTAGAAGATCCAGAAAGGTTTTATGCATGGAGCCATCATGAAATACTCAATATGTACCATGGTAAAAAAAATAATACCTAATGAGATAACTCAGTTAGGATATTGAAACCACAATATATTCTTTTATGATTCATTTACCACTATTTTCAATGAAATTGAAGAATTAGTGTATCAAGTAAACAATTATGTTATTAGAACCCTTGGGAATATATATGTTGATTTTTACACTATCTCTAGTGTCCCTATCCCATGAGATAAACATGAAACACATAAACAATATTACCAAAGAATAAAAAACTGATCCTCACATGAATATAAATTCCAATCAGGATCCCCATCTTAAAACCACCTCTAATACCACTCTATAACATCTTGACATACTGGGGCCCCAACTGAGATACTAAACCACCATAAGTAACAGCACTTTCCATCCTCTAATAGGTCATGGGAACTGAAGAAATCATTGCACAAATATGGGTGAAATTATCCTCATTCACGTATACACACATATACACACATCTATATACATACATGAGTAATATAGTAAATTAAAAACTAGAAAAATAAATGCATTCTCATTCTTTAAAATCTCACAACCAATATGAAAATGCAGAGTTAAGATATAGTGGAAAAAAATAAAGTCCCAATAACCAACAATGAGGTCAAACATGATAATAATGTTGGAAAATAGCTCAATGAATAATCACTAGTCTATCTAAAATTACATTATCACATCTATTATGAACCACTATACACCACTCATAGTAAGTCCTCCAAGATCTATATCAGATAACGTCCCATATACATAAGAAAAAACGCATGTGGGAAGAACCCATGTAGTGGTGTGTATATACATTCCTATTAGGATTCACCAAAATCACAATGAAGTAAATAATTAAAGATTAATTCATCACAAACCAATTCCCAATAGGGATAAGTAAAATAGAATACTCAGATATGATAATTAAGGGGTACACATTCTAGAGTACATCCTAAAACTCCCAAACAGCCTACCAATTATTCATCCACAATTTATGATCCATATATCCCTATAAACTACATAATCATTACATTATATGACATTAGGGGATCCCTAACACATGACTAAATGTTAAATAAAAACTTCTATGTAGGATCCATATCCCATAAAAGCTCTATATATGAGTGAAATTATACTCTGATGGGGTATCTCTACAACATCTGAGATCAATGAATGGTTGAAATTTTACTATGATGGAGGATCCCAATCATTTAAAAGCTCTATAGATGTGATAAATTCTACACCATAGGTAAAGGACCATTTCCCTATAAATTCCAGTCAAATAACTCACTCTACCAAATTCACAAGATGATAGTTCACAGTAATGTACACAAATGGGTGAAAGTTTTCTCACCAATATGATCTCAGTCCTAATGGGTGAGATATCAATTAAATGTAGGTGTTTTGAGTTGTAAATCTATGTTTGACAAAATTACCCCAAAAAATATTATTTCATGGTGTCTTCTATGGGTATATTATGAGTTTTTTACATGTTATCCAAAAAATCATGTTCAAAAAATCTATATAGTTTGTATCTACCTCTTTAAATTTAACTGTCACACCACATTCCATGTACATCATGGTATTCAGCATATAACCAATCATCTTTAGCTATGTGTCTTTTAGGGTACAAGAGGTGTGTCCCAATACACATAAATTGTGTGGGCCACATGGTTTTAGAGCATGTAAACATCAGTATATGCTAATCTATCTGATAAGTTTTCACATGGTGCTTGACAAGGTCACATGGATTTTTGATATTCAACTTCTCCATAAACCTATCCACCACATCAGTGAGATGAATGACTTGTACTCATTCGAACTATACACTGTATAGTCATGAATTTCATAGAAATATATCTCAATGATGTGTTTTCCTATTTCAATGAATCTTTAATTTATTTCACAATTAATCGCACCCAAAAAAACAATAAATCTTGTTTCACATAATCAATGACAAACAAAAAGATAGATTCCAGCCAATATTTGTTCAAAAAAATAATTAGTGTCACCTTCAATGGAAAAAACATTGTCTTGTACACCCTATCTCATGGATCCATCCTTAACAAGACCTCATCCCAAATTCCGTTATGATCATCTAAAATATATCATAATGAAATTCCTAGTACAAATACATTATAGAAACCATTACTACTAAAAGTTCATAACATAATGAATTAGTTCTATAGAAACACTCAACCCACATGTCAACGAATACATTGGTGATGAACATACACTGAACGAAGGTAGAAATCCATAAAACAATAAAGTTAGAAATATTGATTTTTCATATTTACTTATACATTGTCAATAGAAATAAATTAAGGATGTCTGATCAAAATTAAAATTCCATGAGTAACATATACAAAATATATAGTAGAATATAAAAATGATAATAAATGGGATATGAAATCATTGATTTCATATTACTTCGTTTAGGATAATTGGGGAATTGAATCGATATTAATGAATGAGATAAAAATAATGAAAAATTCCCTTCTTCAAGAATGGATCAATCAGTGATGAAGAAATAATCTTGTATTGTCAATATTAAATACATGATTTAAATATGTTGTGTTCATTATCGATCCCCGATTCTGAGGACACTATCAATTCTCTCCACTATGTCACTCCTACCAAGGTTACCACTAAGTTAAATGGCTAACCCTAAAAGAGTTTCCAAATAGAAATTATAAATATGATACTACGAAAAGAAATTAATTTAAATGAAATAATTAAATTAAATAAATTATTCAATTTATTACATCGATAATAATCCCATAAATTCTCATCAACCAAAGTTCCTATATGAATGAGTCTTATGTCACATATAGTGTAAATAACACATTCTAGAGTAAATTGTGGCATCGATTTCTCTATCTGATGTCTTGATTTGTAAATATGTAATAATACATTCATGTATATACTAAAAATTTAAATAAATTTTAAATCATTCACGTCAGTTTAAAATTAACCCATTATAATTACATCACCACTAGCATAAAATTTTAGTGCAGTTATAGATTTTTTAATAGGTTCAAATCATATAACCAAGGTTGTTACATTAGTTCTCTGTGAAGATATGAAACCTTCTAGATATTATATTTTAAGATAAAAAGATGTTGAATAAGTTTCACTGGATGGGATCAAATTTATATAGTGGGGTGGGGAAATTTATTCTATGACAACTCCATTGTATTTAATCTCATCAATTTAATAATCTCCCAATTCTTCATTAAAATTATTTTTGTGTTCCCCTATTATGTAAGACATATTTTCATCTACGTTAAAATTAGTGTTTTTTTGCCACTGTTTCTTTCCGTTATTTTATTTAAAAATTTAATGTCTAATTTGTACATGGAGATTCATTTCATTGACTTGTGTGTGGTTTTCTTCTTTGTTAAGATATTTCATTATCATAGTTTTATTCTGTTTTGAAATTTTTGGTACCGCTTTTTGACCTATTTAAGTTATATTGTTTAATTTTTTTTGGAAGGTTCCACATCAATCACTAACCACTTTGAATAGTAATTTCAACACAATATTTACTTCTATTTTGGAGTATTTTTTAATTTTGTGACTCCAACCATCTATATCCCAAAAAACATTATTATAATTAAAAACCTTACATACTGCTAAAAAGATGAAAAAAATTAAACAAATATAAACTATCAAAAATATGTTTAATGTTGGAGAAAAATATAATAAAAAATTCAAATACAAAAATAAAAACTGAAACCAAAGGATACTACAACATCACAACTACCTTTTGTGACCTTTGTTACTGCTTTGAAATCAATGATATTCAATTGCATCATTGATATAGACAATACATCATGATATTTTCTATCTAAATATCAACTTCTACCCTTTTTCATCAACATCAATGATACTATGACCACATTACTAATAATAATCATTAATCTTGTACATGAGTGTTCATTTCAACTTTACCGATATAATGAATGAACCCCAAGAACATCTTCACGATTACATCGAGAACCATCAAACTAAAAAGAAAAAACCGACAAACGTGACCCACTATAAAAATATGAATAGAGAACAATGACCCCACTAAAAAAATCTACAAATGAAGATAGTCTATCTAGGATTAAATATAGACCATCAATGGAGACTGATGAACCCCTATATAGCACCTCCCTAGATAGTATCGACAAAGA
This sequence comes from Viscum album, assembly GCA_963277665.1. NCBI lineage: Eukaryota > Viridiplantae > Streptophyta > Magnoliopsida > Santalales > Viscaceae > Viscum > Viscum album. Next base: position 50,484,356 of record OY728138.1, on the reverse strand, counting down.
CATAGCCACCAATGTATCAATAAGATTTAACTCTACTAAATGAAACCAAAAAAAACTCTAACTAAACCTAAAGGTATATTGCATATACATGTTTGAAATATATACAGGGAAATATGAACCCGAATGTGGAACTGTTGGAATACTTCAATACCACAAAAGGACCACTATAATAATTTCAACCCCCAAAACTACACTAGAGGACCCACAACACCAATAAAAATAGAAACAATAATTAATGGTTTACTATAATATAAAATTGAATAATTATCAACCCACATATCCCAAAACAACCCTAAAACACGCTGCATCAGAAATAATATGGTACAATGAGATATATTAGACAGAAATATTTGGGAAAAACTTAACGAGGTCCATGATAGAGGGACATGACTACAAAAAAACAATCAAACAATGTAACACCCGAGACTTTTATGTGAAATATTTTGTTTTTATGTTATATAAATCATCAAAGTAATATTTCAATACACACAACACAAGCTTGGCTTTCTTTACACGCAACCACGACCTTCCTCGATAGCTTGTGTCGTACGCAATACCGAATTTCACTAAACAATGATATGCTATTAAAATATTATTAAAACTAGCCGTTATGAATAGTAATAACCACTTTTTGAAATTTTATAAATTTTATTTTTCAAAATGGTCTTCATTTTTGGATTCGGAATATCAAAATTAGCCTAGGATGAAATTTTGATATTTTTCTGAAAACTTTCAATTTTGAGGAATAGTGAAACCACAAAGTGGTAGTTAAAAAACTTAATTTTTCATAAAACATAATTTTACCGCTTTTGTGAGTGGAATTTCGAAAATCTAAGAGACACGGTTGATGTCAGTCAGTAAAATGTGGTTCAATGAGATGAAAATAATTTTTTGGTGAATAGTATCTTTTTTCTTTTTTTTACCACAGTTAAAAGTAAATTGGGTAATTAAGGGTAAAAATGATATTATTATTACCCTAACACATGTCCTAATTCTATTGGACAAGTGTAATTCGACCAAAAACAACCTTAGGAATAAAATATGATCATTTAGTCCCACTTGGATTAGATTAGGACATTTATTATTAATTTATTTAAAGAAGGGTTAAAATAGTTAAAATCAAAGTTTAATAAGTAAATCATTTTTAATATGGGGATATACATAAGATAAATTCGACTATAAATATTAATTATAAATATAACAAGATTTAATACATAATGGTAGTTTATTTGTAATTTTTAGACATTAAATAATTTAATTTATTAATGACATAATGATGATGCAGTAATTATCTTATTAATGAAATATTGACATAATTGATGTTATAAATACCCAAATAAATGTAATTTGAGACTTTTTATGAATTAAACTAATTTTTTAGGTTAATATGACATGTTTGTATTGATTTAAGTGACTTGGTTCGAACTAATCATTCTGTTATGATTTCAGAAAACTCAATTACTAAATAGTGTCAAAATTGACATAAAATAGTTTTTAAAAAGATATTATATTATTAATTGTTATTTTATTTCTAAAAATCCAAGGATCAGAAAAATGACTTATATAAGGTTATATATGTTAATAATAAAGAACTTGTGGTTATTTTGGCTTGATATAGTAAGTTTATTAACCTTATATTGTAAGAAAACAAGAAGACACGGTAAAAGTTAAATTATATAACTTAAAGTTAAATCTAAATTATAAGGTTAAATTTGATACCTAAACTTGTCTATATTCTATTCTATGAGGGAATTTAGACCCCTACCCACATTATCTTCTAAATATATCAATTTGGAGCTATTAAAAACTGAATTTTACTTTATAATAAAATAATATTTTTTGTTATTCCAAAGGTGCCCCTCTCCTCCCTTATAAAAGGGAACCTCCTCCCTCTCTTTCTCACACCACATTGGGCCTCCAAGATCGGCCAAACCCTGCCAATGTCTACTCTACACTTCCCTAGAAACATCCTAGAGGTTCTGGTCTTCTTCAAAGACCTATTTTAGTGCCCTAAAAGGAGGTCTAAATGAAGCACTTCATAGAAGAGGTAATGTTCGTTACCGATTCTTTCATCTTTATTTCTTCTTCCATTTCTTCTTATTTAGTTGTTTCATTATGAAGTAATAAAATCAGAATCACTCATATACTGATATGTTATTATAAGTATGAAACAACCCTATTTCACCATCTATCCATCCTACGAAAAAAAATCATTGTGCATGTGTACGTACGGAATACCGTCTCCACGTCGTGGTGTAATCTACTTTACACCACCACCTTACTTGAATGGGTATAATGGTGTAAATAATGACTATATATGACTATTATAATGTGATATTTATTATGAAATAGTATACATACACTCCAATACAATTCCACGATCATAGGAACGATATCATCATTCGTGCGTACGTACGGAATACCGTCTCCACGATGTGATGCGACTCGTTCTACATGATCTTCATTTCATAATGATTATATAAATGAATTTAATGAATTAATATGATATATATTACAATAATACCATTCTGGAAATGAGGTATCTATAACCTAAAGAGATTAATAAGAATTTATTCGACAAAACACGCATAAGAACAAAAAGTAATAAACACCCGAATAACAAGTAGTAATGAAATATTACTAATAAGAAGTTAAGAATATGACCATATATGAAATCCTAACAATAATTATGATTCTGGAATAAGTCAATAACATTATTTAAATCATTATACAGGAGGTTCAGACACTTACGATGAAAATCGGACCTAAGGTAAGGGAAATATCACAATCTCATTTTTATCCGAGATTGTTTATACTTTGGAATTTACTGGGGTGTATTTTATCATCCACATCCATGTTTCCTCGATATGTAATATTTATATCCATATACAATAGTTTATATCCATGTTTACCCTTCGGTGAGTTTTTAGTAAAAGATATGAAAGGAATCTTTTGTCATTTTTCGTACGAGGTACATTTTGACTTTTCCGACAAAAGTATGGGAAGAATGTTTTTTTAACTTATATGGAATGAATGGATTTAAAAAAAATATTTCCAAGAATCTTCCTTTAAAAGTTTTCAAGTTTATTTTTAATCAACTTCTTTTAGTTTAAAATTGTATGACATGTTAAGAAAGGAAAATGTTTTTGAAGTAAAAAGGATATTTTACACAAGAATGGAGTTCAAGAGTTTTATCAAAATCATTTTCCATATAAGATAATAAAGGGTTTTTCCTCTATCCCTATTATTACATTTCTTTGATTATGTTGTGATGGAAATATTTTTATGAATTCATTTATCTTATATGAATTGTTTTATGATGTCCCGATGTTTAAGATTCCCATTTTTATTACATGGGTTATGCAATGATGTATGATTTATGATTTTGTGGCACACATAAGAATGGTATCATTATGAGATGGGTGGGACCTATATCTCCCTCCAATGCATTGGGTAATGATTTTATATCTCATGAGATAGACAAGCCTGGAATGGTAGGTTATACCGGTTCAGTGAAACAGGATTGAAACGAGGAGTGAACTCGGTTCAGAAATGGACTTTGTCCGCTAATATAGTCTTGCCAATGAGTCTTGACTAATAAGAAATGATTATCTATGATTATGTGTGTATGCCACAAATTTTCATGTTTTATGTTATGATTATTGGGATTCCATTTCACTACTATGATTTATCCCATGTTATGAAATTATGCTCTCTTTTGAAGGTTAATATTTCCAAAAGTTATGTTCTTATGAATATGATGTGATTGATATTTCTTTTGGTTACCCTTACTAAGAATTTGAGATCACCATTTTGTATGTTTTCTTTTCCCAGGCCAGGAAGAAGGTTATTAAGTAAGATATGCCAAAAGGGACTATAGATATGATGAAATAAATGGGAGACAATGTAGATGCTTTATGAACCAGTTCTTTATGTTTCCCAATTTCTAAAGACACTATACCTATACGGTCCTTTCGTGGTTTTGTTATATGTTTTAATAAGTATGATTCAATTTTGAAGTATTAACAATGTATGTAAAGTATGGGTCATTATTGTTGGTATCAGAGCAAAGGTATAGTCAACCTTTGGAAACTAGGATGTGAAAGCCTTAGTAAGAACCCTAAGGATAAGTCTAAGCATAGAACAAAATCTTAGTGTTTTAGAAATGGCCATGAATAACCTAGGATAAGACCTTAAGTGTGAAATTTTATTCTTGATTATGTGGTTTTCCTATTATAATTAGTGTTGCTCACACTATTCTTCTTGGTTTTAGTCAATGGCTGGAACTTGAAGGAACCGTGTTAATGCGGAATGCGACGGGCAATGCAATGATTGTACCCCTGAGCAACCAAAAGTTATGGGAGCTGGAATGAAAAATCTTGTAGCCATGCTCACACAACTTTCTCATGCTATGAATCATGCAGGAATTCCAAACGAGCAAAGGAAGGATCAACATTCTGTTGAATCTTTCATGAGACAACTTCCACCATCATTCAGTGGGTCTATTGATCCATTAGTTGCTGAACAATGGATTAGTACTACAGAAAAGATATTTTCAGTTCTTCAATGTTCTGAGCATGATAAAGTCATCTTAGCAGTATATCGTTTGGAAGGTGATGCTGATCAATGGTGGAATCTTATTAAGAATATGATTCAAAGGGATGAAATTGAGTCCATGGAATGGGACGAGTTCAAGAACTTATTTTTCAATAAGTAATTCCCTCGTATTCTCAGAACAAAGATGGAGAAATAGTTTCTTGAACTGAAGCAAAAGGATGATGAATCTGTTGGTACCTATGAAGCATATTTTACAAGACTTGCAAGGTACGCTTCTGGTATTATTATCCAACCTGAGAGTCAGATCGATCGATTCTTTAGTGGCTTAAAACCAAGTCTTCGAAGGGCCTTAGCCATAAGGGACTTCAATATCTACGAGGAAATCGTTCGATGTGCTCTCAATGTTGAGATAGAGATTGGAGTAACCCATCATTCATATGGGTTTGATAAAAAGAGGAAAATGGAATTCAAAGGAAAATCTAAAGAGCACACTGAAAAGAATATGAGCTTTACCTTATGCTCAAGGTGTGGAAAGAAACATGGAGGGAGTTGTCTTAAAGGGACAAGTAAATGTTTCAAGTGTGGAAAGGAAGGCCATCGGGCATTTGAATGCCGCGATGATGGGAAGAAGATGTCTAATGATGCAAACAAAGGAAGGGATACATAGAATGAACCTAATACACATCAATGTTTCATGTGCAAGGAGATGGGACATTATGCCAATAAATTCCCTAATACAAGCATTGATGATGATGGTCGACGTCAACAAACTCCTAAGGCTAAAGACAAAGGAAATTCACATGCAATTTCTATCAGCGATGTGGAGTACGATAAGGATGTGGTGAAAGGTACACTTTCCATCCACTCTAAAGTAGAAAATGTTTTATTTGATTCTAGATCCAGCCACTCTTTTATTTCTGAAGAATTTTCTAAGGGTATCATTGTATTACCTCAACAATTAGATGTTGAGTTAGCTGTGACAACACCTAATGGCACAACAGTCGCATCAAAAGTTTATAATTCTTCTCCGATCGAAGTTTGTGGGAAAGTGCTTCCTGAAAATCTTGTGATCCTTCCTATAGTGGAATTTGATGTGATTCTTGGCATGGATTGGCTTTCTTTATATGGAGCTCATATCAATTTCCAAATAAGGAAAGTCACATTTCATATTCCATAACAATCTATGATCGTCTATCAATGCAAGGATGAACATAAACATCCAGTGGAAATTCTATCTACCTTATGGGTCTTGATTCCACTAAGTGAAGGTTATTTATCTCAAATGGTTGGTGAGAAACTCACTATTAACAATATGCCCATTGAATGGGAGTTTCATGATGTCTTTCCGGAGGAATTACTGGGTCTTCCACCAAATCGTGAAGTTGTGTTTTCAATAGAACTTGTACCTGGTGCTTTTGCTATTTCAAAGACACCTTATAGAATGGCCCCAATTGAGTTGCAGGAATTGAAGAATCAACTCCAAGAGAATATTGATAAGGCATTCATACGCCCTAGTGCGTCACCTTGGGGAGCAGATGTTCTATTTTTTAAGAAGAAAGATGGATCAATGAGGCTCTGCATTGATTATCAAGAACGTAACAAGATCACTATCAAGAACAAATATCCTCTCCCACGCATTGATAACTTATTTTACCAACTACGCGGAGCTCAATACTTTTCCAAGATTGATCTTCGTTCAGGGTATCATCAATTAAGGGTCAAAAGGGATGAAATACCAAAGATGACATTCCGTACAAGGTATGGACACTATGAATTTATAGTGATGCCATTTGGTCTTACTAATGCCCCTGCTATCTTCTTGGATCTGATGAATACAGTCTTTAGAGACTATCTTGATCATGTTGTGGTAGTATTTATAGACGATATACTTGTCTATTCGAAGAGCAAGGAAGAACATGAATATCACTTGAGAATTATATTGAAGACCCTGAGAAAGGAGAATCTTTATGCCAAATTTACCAAGTGTGAATTTTGGATTCAAAAAGTTTCATTTTTGGGTCACATAATCTCAAAAGAGGGGATATCTATGGATCCAGCAAAAACAAAGGTTATCGAAAGATGGTCGAGACCAACAAAAGTAACTGAGATCCGAAGTTTTCATGGTTTGGATAGATATTATCGACGTTTTGTGAAAGAGTTTTCACGATTATCTAATCCACTCACGAAGTTGACTCGGAAAGGAATTAAGTTTGTTTGGACGGAAGAATGTGAAGAGAATTTCAAGGAGTTGAAAAGAAGGTTATCCAGTGCACCTGTGCTCACACTTCCTTGTAGTGGAGAAAGGTTTGTTATCTATAGTGAAGCATCCAAGAAGGTATTGGGGTGTGTTATTATGAAAAATGATATGGTGATAGCTTATGCCTCACGACAGTTGAAAATCCATGAGCAAAATTACCCAAAAAATGATTTGGAGTTAGCTGCGGTAATCTTTGCATTAATGATTTGGAGGCATTATCTTTATAGAGAAAGGTGTGACATTTATACTGATCATAAAATTTTAAAGTATATTTTCACACAAAAGGAGCTGAATATGCGTCAAAGAAGATGGTTGGAGCTGATTAAGGATTATCACTGCTCAATCCATTACCACCCTGGGAAAGCAAACAAGGTGGCAGATGCATTAAGCCGACAAGACCATGCCAGTTTATCCATGATGAGGATCACAAAAGATCAAATATTTATGGATTTACAATGGATGGATCTTGGAATTATAATGGAAGGGGAAAATCTTATCTTTATCAAATAAATGTTCAACCATCTATACATGTGAAGATTAAAGAGGCACAGAAAGAAGATGTCGATTTACAAAAGAATGTGAGAAATGTTCCTGAATTCAACCTTGATTGTGATGGGATAATAAAGTTTAGGAATCATGTTTGTGTTCCTCCCATCCTAGAATTAAAGAAGGAGCTGCTGGATGAGGCTCACAGTTCTTCATTCTCTATTCATCCTGGAAGCACGATGATGTATAGGGACCTGAAAGAGTACTTCTGGTGGGATGGCATGAAAAAAGATGTTTCTGAATATGTCTCTCGATGATTGGTTTGTCAGCAAGTTAAAGCTGGGAGATAGAAGTCTAAGGGGATGTTACAACCATTACCCATACGGGAATGGAAATGGGAAAACATCACTATGGACTTTGTCACAGGACTTCCTAAAACATCCAAAGGAAATAATTCTATCTGGGTTATAGTTGATCATCTTACCAAGTCTGCACTCTTCATTGCTATTAGAGAGGATTTCTCTCTGGATCACCTTTCCAGGATATATGTAAAGGAAGCGGTAAGATTGCATGGAGTACGACTTTCTATTATATCTGATTGGGATCCGAGATTAACCTCGAAGTTCTGGCGAAGTCTTCAGCATACTCTGGATACAGTGTTGAGTTTCATCACTGCTTATCATCCTCAGACAGACGGTCAGTCTGAGAGAACAATTCAAACTCTTGAAGATATGTTGAGAGCTTTCTCTATGGATTTCAAAGGTTGATGGGATCCACACCAACCATTGGTGGAATTTTCTTATAATAATAGCTTTCACTCTAGTATTCAGATGGCTTCTTATGAGGCTCTCTATGGAAAGAAATGCAGGACTCCAACATGATGGGATGAAGTTGGGGAAAGAAAGCTATTAGGACCTAATCTCATTGATGAAATGGAAGGAAAGGTCAGATCTATTCCACAACACATAAGAGAAGCTCAGAGTCGACAGAAAATTTATGCCAAAAACTGAAGAAAAGACCTAGAGTTTGAAGTGGGTGATAAAGTGTTCTTACGAATATCTCCCGGGAAGAGAGTCTTGAGATTTGGAAAGAAGGTGAAGTTGAGCCCTAGATATATCGATCCTTTCGAAATACTGGATCGTGTCGGGAAGGTAGCTTACCGATTGGTGCTTCCACCGAATCTCTCTCAAGTACACGATGTGTTCCATGTATCTCTCCTGAGAAAGTACATACCTGATCCTTCACATGTACTCAGCTCAGAAGTTGTACCGCTGGAGCAAGATCTTTTTATGAAGAACAGCCGATAGAGATTCTGGATCGTAGCGAAAAAGTCCTACGAAACAAGACCACCCGCTTGGTGAAAGTATTATAGAGGAACCACCAATTAGAATAAGCTACATGGGAGCTTGAGGATATGATGAGGGAGAGGTATCCTCATCTGTTTGTTACAAAGTGACGAATTTCGAGGGAAAAATTCATTTTAAGGGGGGTAGAATGTAACACCCGAGACTTTTATGTGAAATATTTTGTTTTTATGGTATATAAATCATCAAAGGAATCTTTCACTACACAAAACACTATCTTTCCTTGCTTTACACGCAACCATGGCCTTCCTCGATATCTTGTGTCGTACGCAATATCGAGTTTCACTAAACAATGATATGCTATTAAAATATTACTAAAACTAGCCGTTATGAATAGTAATAAGCACTTTTTGAAATTTTATAAACTGTATTTTTCAAAATGGACTTCATTTTTGGATTCGGAATATCGAAATTAGCCTAGGGTGAAATTCTGGTATTTTTCTGAAAACTTTCAATTTTTGATGAATAGTGAAACCACTAAGTGATAGTTAAAAAACTGAATTTTTCATAAAACATAATTTTACCGCTTCTGTGAGTGGAATTTCGAAAATCCGAGAGACACGGTTGATGTCAGTAAGTAAAATGTTGTTCAATGAGATGAAAATATTTTTTTGGTGAATAGTACCTTTTTACTTTTTTTTACCACGGTTACAAGTAAATAGGGTAATTAAGGGTAAAAATGATATTATTATTACCCTAACACATGTCCTAATTCTATTGGACAAGTTTAATTCGACCAAAAACAACCTTAGGAATAAAATATTACCATTTAGTCCCACTTGTATTAGATTAGGACATTTATTATTAATTTATTTAAAGAAGGGTTAAAAAAGTTAAAATCAATGTTTAATAAGTAAATAATTTTTAATATGAGGTTATACATATGATAAATTCAAATATAAATATTTATTAGAAAGATAACAGGATTTCCTACATAATGGTATTTTTTTGGTAATTTTTAGAAATTAAATAATTTAATTTATTGATGACACAATGATGATGCAGTAATTATCTTATTAATGAAATATTGACATAATTGATGTTATAAATACCCAAATAAATTTAATTTGAGACTTTTTATTAATTAAACTAATTTTCTAGGTTAATATGACATGTTAGTATTGATTTATGTAACTTGGTTTGAACTAATCATTCTGTAATGATTTTCACAAAAATCAATTACTAAATAGTGTAAAAATTGACATAAAATAGTTTTTAAAACAAATATTATATTATTAATTGTTATTTTATTCATAAATATCTAAGGTTAGGCCAAATGAATTAGATAAGGTTATATATGTTAATAATAAACAAATTGGGGTTCGTTTGGCTTGATATAGTAAGTTTATAAACCTTATACTGTAAGAAAACAAGAAGACACGGTAAAAGTTAAATTATCTAACTTAAAGTTAAATCTAAATGATAATGTTATATTTGACACCTAAACTTGTCTAAATTATATTGTATGAGATTATTTAGACCTCTATCCTCCTTATCTTCTAAATATATCAATTTGGAGCTATTAAAAACCGAATTTCACTTTATAATAAAATACTTTTTTTAGTTATTCCAAAGGTGCCCCTCTCCTCCCTTATAAAAGGGCACCTCCTACCCCTCTTTCTCAGACCACATTGAGCCTTAAAGTTCGGCCAACCCCTTGAAATTTCTCCTCTCCACTTCTCTAGAAACATCCTAGAGGTTTTTGTCCTCTTCAAAGACCTATTTTATTGCCCTAAAAGGAGGTCTCAAAGAAGCACTTCAAAGAACAGGTAATGTCCATTACCGATTGTTTCATCTTTATTTCTTCTTCCACTTCTATTTATTTATTTGTTTCATTATTAAGTAATAACATAAGTATTACTCATATACGGATATGTTATTATAAGTATGAAACAACCCTATTTCACCATCTATCCATCCTACGGAAAAAGAAATCATCACACGTGCGTACGTACGGAATACCATCTCCACGCCATGGTGTAATCTATTATCCACCACCACCTTACTTGAATGTGTATAATGGTGTAAATAATGACTATATATTACTATTATAAAGTGATATTTATTATTAAATAGTATACATACGCTCCAATACAATTCCACGATCATAGGAACGATATCATCACTCGTGCGTACGTACGGAATACCGTCTCCACGATGTGATGCGACTCGTTCTACATGATATTCATTTCATAATGATTATATAAATTAATTGAATGAATGAATATGATATATATAACAATAATACCATTCTGGAAATGAGGTATCTATAACCTAAAGAGATATATAATAATTTATTCGACAAAACACGAATAAGAACAAAAAGTAATAAACACTCGAATAACAAGTAGTAATGAAATATTACTAATAAGAAGCTACGAATATGACCATATATGATATCATAACAATAAGTATGATTCTGTAATAAGTCAATAACATTATTTAAATCATTATACAGGATTTTCGGACACTTACTAAGCAAATCAGACCTAAGGTAAGGGAAATATCACAATTTCATTTTTATCCGAGATTGTTTATACTTTGGAATTTACTAGTTGTATTTTATCATCCACATACATGTTTCCTAAATATGTAATATTTATATCCTTATACAATATTTTATATCCAATTTTACCCTTCGGTGAGTTTATAGTAAAATATATGAATGGAATATTTTGACTTTTTTCGTACGAGGTACTTTTGACTTTTCGGACAAAAGTATGAGAAGAAAGTTTTTTTAACTTATAGGGCTTGAATGGATTTTGAAAAAAATATTTCCAGAAATCGTCCTTTACAAGTTTTCAAGTTTATTTTTAATCAACTTCTTTTATTTTAAAATTGTAAGACATGTTAAGAAAGGAAAAATGTTTTTGACGTAAAAAGGATATTTTCTTCAGGAATTGAGTTCAAGAGTTTTATCAAAATCATTTTATATTTAAGATAATAAAGGGTTATGTCTCTATCCCTATTCTTACATTGATTTGATTATGTTGTGATGGAAATATTTTTATGAATTCCTTTATCTTATATGAATTGTTTTATGATGTCCTGATGTTTTAGATTCCCATTTTTATTACATGGGTTATGCAATGATGTATGATTTATGATTTTGTGGCACACATATCAATGGTATCATTATGAGATGGGTGGGACCTATATCTCCCTCCAATGCATTGGGTAAAGATTTTATATCTCATGAGATAGACATGGCTAGAATGGTAGGTTATACCGGTTTAGTGAAACATGACTGAAACGAGGAGTGAACTCGGTTCAGAAATGGACTTTGTCCACTAAGATAGTCTTGCTAATGAGTCTTGACTAATAAGAAATTATTCTCTATGATTATGTGTGTATGCCACAAATTTTCATGTATTATGTTATGATTATTGGGATTCCATTTCACTACTATGATAGTCTTTCCAAAAGATATGTTCTTATGAATATGATGTGATTGATATTTCTTTTGTTTACCCTTACTGAGCATTTGAGCTCACCCTTTTATATTTTTTCTTTCCCCAGGTCAGGAAGAAGGTTATTAAGTAAGATATGCCAAAAGGGACTATAGATATGATGAAATAAATGGGAGACAGTTTAGACGCTTTATGAACCAGTTGTTTATGTTTCCCAGTTTCTAAAGACACTATACCTATACGGTTCTTTCGTGGTTTTGTTATATGTTGTAATAAGTATGCTTCAATTTTGAAGTATTAACAATGTATGTAAATTTTGGGTCGTTATAAACAAAATATAATTAATCAATGAAGAAACTAATGAACCGGAATACCCAATCCGTTATCATAATCACTAACTATGTATGTCACCATAATTATAGACCAAATATGGGGTCTAGTATGATGGGCGAGATAAAAATAATATATATAATAATAATATGAACATTAGATGAAAATAAAGAAATAATAGACCATAATAATGAATCCAACAAAACCCAAAAGTAAAATAAGTAACTTGAAATTTTGAATAAACAAATTATTGGAATAAGAAATAAATAAGATATGTGGAGAAGATAAATAGACATAGGGAAGGTTTGTCATATATGTAAAAAGTTAAAGAACCGAAATAGATGAAAGTGATATATAGGGATAGAAACATGTGGAGATTGGATACATTATTCCACATGTTAAATGTTATTAAAAAACATATTATTATTGTATGTTACTATGTATCTAAAATGAATTAATTAATTTGGAATGATTAATTGAATTTAATTTTTAAACAATGGATCAATGTTGGATTTAAAGTGTATACATTGTAATAAGATTAATAAAGAATAAATGTTTCTATCACATACAAATGAGACATCAGTGTGGGTTTCAAACCCTCAATCCATGAAAATGATCGTAAATAAGACTATGCACCTATTATTTTGGATCTTGGTTCTTGATTTATCATTCTAAAGGGATAAAGGAGAAACCAAATCATGATTTTTAAAGAATACTATTACATTAATCCAAATAATTAGTTAATAATTATAATCTCAATAATATTTGTAGTAACATTTTGAAGAACCATTTCTAACCTATTTCTGAAACCCACTAATTTTTTAAACATAATTCACTTTAGTTATGTTTTTTTAATACATAGTTTTATTTTTATTTTTTAAAACCCTATAATTTTTTGTTTCCTTATAATTAATCTAAAACATATAATCTACCCTTTAACACTCTTTGAGATACACCCTAGGTTTTTTATAAAATACATAATCATTAATCATTTAAAAAATTTATTCTCAAATCTCATTATAGTGCCTTAAGATGGATGAAACCATATAAAGTATCTTCTAATGGGTTTTATGTCGAATATTTTTTGATCCACCCACTAATTTTTTATCCAATTTAGATGGGAATATATGTAATTATTTTAGATTTAACTCAATGAACTATTTATAAATGTGTATATATTGGCTGGTTGTTATCCAATTTCTTCTTGGGCTCTATTTACCCCCTCCCCCTTAAATGAACACATAAAAAATCAGAATATTCTATCTTGATAAAAATTTTCATCAATTTATTTATTTATATTATAAGAGAAATTTATTATTAATTTATGTACTTAGAATCATATATTATTTAGAATCATTATAATAGTGAAAAATAATTGTGAATAGTGATGAGGTAACATATTTTAAAATTAAATTTACACTAAAATAGTTGTAAATTGTTTTAGAAATCCTTAACTACGTGTGTATATCTATTTTGATTATCATTAAATATTTGATTCTCCCTCTATAGGATTACAGGGCCACTGTGTATCTCTTTATTCATCTGAGTTGTCCCTATGAGGATAAGGAGATGTAAAATTATAAAAGGAACCACTTTGAATCCCCAAAATGATTGGGTTTGCCAGATTTTTTAATTTTTCAAATTAGACACACAGTATTAAAATATGTAGGGAATGTATAAGGTGTTTTGACCCCATGATTATATAATACCTCTTAATTCATAAATTTAGGCTAGGATAGCCCCTTATCACTATTGAGAAGAAATTAAAAAAAATTTATTTTATGTTTTATGAATTACTAAAATTTTCTGGTGATTGTAGTAAAATACTAATTGATAACAAAAAATAATTAATGATCTTCTTGAGTGTGAATTGTTTTAGTTTCTAAAATATATATATCCTTTTGTGACTCCCAATATACAAAAAAGGTTAGTTATATTCTAATGAGTTGTATTCTGGATATAAAACTATTTACTAATAAATGATGTGCCCAATTTTATAGACATATAAATGGATATTTTATTTCAACAGTTTAAACATTTTAGACATGTTTAGAGTTTATATTCCATTTATCTAAATCATTTAGGAATCTTTAGACCACCTCCCCATAATAAAATAAAAAATGTGGAAAATACTTAATTTTATAATATTATTAAACATTTTTTAATTAAATAAAATTATAAATAATATTTATTCTAAAATTGGATTATTAAATTTTTTAATAAGATAAAAAATTGATATAAAGGGTTACAAAAATTATTAAACATGTTTTGGTCACAACTCCACAAAAAAATCATTAAACACTATGAAAAATACTTGTATTCATCCAATTTAGATTGAGAAGGACTCTTAGGATATGAAAATGTATTTTAAAACTATTAAAATAAATTTCCTAATGGAAATTAAATATTTATGAGTAAAAATTTAATATAACATGATCATCCCCTAGTAAAAACTCTAAGGAACATAAAATATTATAGAAATGAAAGATTGATTTTATTAATTGTTAAAGAATAATGATTCCATAGTGGACTCTTGAAATATCATGTGCTTGTTACTAACTCCTTATCCATGTCCCATATTGGAAATAATAATATGAATTATATTATCACCCTAATAAACATTGGGAAATAAAAAACCTATTACCATAAAAAACTCAATACAATTACATAAGGTAATTTATAGCCTCCCTGATGGATATGAGATATTAAGCTTGATGACATAGACAATAATGGAAGGTTCCACCTCTAGGAAGATCTTTTTCCACTTATTATACCTTATAATAAGGTTTTTTATTATTATAATAATTATCTTAGCTTAATTAGAAAAACCATACCAATTATTAATGAAAACATAATAGGGTTCCTACATTATAGTTATATAAAATATCACAATAGCATTCAGGTACTAGGATACCATTGAATACACAAATAGTGTTTATTTTAACTCAACCTATGGGGGTTGTAAAAAATAAAATATAACCATTATGGTTTTTATGTTTACCTTGAATGACTATAAATTAAATATTCAATGAAATAATAGTTTACCCAACCATTCTATGATCTATTAGCACAACTGTCTTTATATCTGATAGAATACTTCTTAGATCCATTTTTAGCTAATATCATTTTCATCATGTCTGTTATAAAACATATTAACTGATATCAGTTGTGTAGATTCTACTATAATAAAACATTGTGTAATTATAAAATTAACCAATCTATATTGATTTATAGATAGAGAATTTAGGTTTATTGCATTATCTTCTATGGAAAACATTACTTCAAAGAGGTTATTTATAGTATCCCATTCTGATTTTTTAATAAAACATTGAAGAAATATATGTTCAATTTATTCTTTTATATATTAGTACTAACTAAACATTGTTAATGTAATATGTCAATAATCAGTCAAATAATAGTTATTTTGAAGCTTATTATAAGTTTTCATCTAAATTAAGATACAATTAGATAATGTAATTTAAGTATTTTTGAACTGTTTTAGCTAATTATCATATTTTTAGGGCCTACTAATGACACATTTGTTATAAATTTTACTTGTGTGAGAGAAATGTCTCACTATTTCTCATATCATAGTATCACTACATTGAATTAATGTATAGTTATATATCATGTACCTTAGTAAATCAAGTAACAGGTCCGGTGGAGTTCTAATTATTTTGTGGATCTTCAGGTGGGGATCTTTCACCAGCCCATGTAAGTTTGAAATTAAGGAAAATAAAAGAATATTTTAATAAATTAATATTCATAGGAGTAAGAAATGTCCCATTAGAGGTGGGGGAATTGTAGTTTACACAATTTAATCTTTCAATTTTTTGATCACGTTGTTTATAGGAATGATTATCAAAAAAAATTTTGTTCTAATATATTTTAAAAAATCAGTGTAACAAAGTAAAATAAACATTTATAAATGATCCTAAATATAGAAAAATATAGTGGAAATCAATTTATATACAAACATAATGTTATAGGTATTTTTTCGAATCTAACATTAGTTATAGACAAATATAATCCTATAAAAAATTCAATATTCTATAACCTCTGATCCCATTATAAGTTTTTGACCATTACAGTGGCATGAGTGTTTTCTATTGGTGAAACCCTAATGGAGTCGGCGATGCTCCCCCCTCTTCCACTAATCGGCACAATGAGGGAGGATATTTGGCATCCTCGTAATGGCCGGCGATGCATCTTCAATCCATTCACCAACCTTGACTTTATTCTAAGGTTCCCTTCGATAAATCTGGATCTAAAGGTCCCTGGTTTTCGAGATGGCATGCCAGTGATTCTTTTATCAGCATTTGAGTTAAAAGAGGTAGAAAGCTTCTTTAATCTAACTATGGTTGCAAGGTTTAGGAATGAATGACCTTCGGTGGATGACTTCGACAGGTTCATCTTCTGACTTTTGGGGGCTCCAAGATCGAGCGGTAGTCGGACTACTTGATAAGAGGAACTTGATGGTGGGTTGTTCGTCAACTGAGGACCTTGCTCATGCTCTGTCCGGTGCCCCCAGGAAGTGCGGTGACTGTGGTTTCCATCTGGCTCGGGGGGTTATGATTTTTATCTCAACTGTGATTCACCTACAGTCCCGATTTGGGTTAGTCTTCATTAAATGCCTCTTCTATTTCAGAATCCTACTATTATGCACATGTTAGGGAATGTGGTGGGACAATTTCTTTGTGTAAATTCATGTACCACCGCAGTTTGTCATCTGATCAATCCACAGATGTGTGTGGAGGCCGATATGTCGAGAACACCAGTGGAATATGTGTGGATTGAAGCTGGTGAGAAGATTCGGTGCAAACAACCAGTTTTTTATGAGTAGTGGGTGGATTTTTTCTCTTCTTGCTGGCGGCTGGGTTATGTGAGCGACAATTGCAGATGGGGTGGGTACCAGGGGAAGACCGCCAAATTGGCGGGGAAGCAAGCAGTTGGAATGGTGCAATCCTAGGCTCTGGCAAGGCAGGGTGTTGAATCCTCAGTGTCGGGAGCCTCGGACCAGTTCAAAGAGAAACAGAGGAGATGGGATAGTGGTAAATCAGTAGCAGCGCAGGTTGTGGAAACTGAAGTAAAAGGTGGAAACTTAAATGGAACAGAAATCGTTCTTTGGACAGAGGAATTGGTGAGTGATCCCAAGATCACTATAAAGCATAGTGCCTCTTCTTCGAGGGTCACCAAACAGGAATTAGCATGGCAAGGATCAGATTGTGAAGGCATAAAAACTCACAACCCTTGTCCAGTCCATGAGGACAAGTGAGATAGCAGTAATTTAGTTGGATCGGGCATTTTGTATTCTGGTGTAGACAATGAGGTGAGGAAGAGGCATCCATTGGGTTTGGTTTCTAATTAGGAAGTCCAAGAAGTTTTTAGTAGTTTGATAGGTGATCTCAGTGGTGTGAGCAGGCTAGACATAGTGTCGGGTTGTCATGTAGTGGTCAGACATGGCCAGTATAGACCTGTAGGTGAATATAAATCTAAAATAAAAAAGGAGTGCCCTAAGGTTGCAACAATTTGTGCTTCATAGGGTGTGTTTTAGAGGATGTTTGAAAACAGCCTCAGCTCATGGGGCGTGGATTCTTATAGATCAGTCAAGACACGAGTTTTGACCGAAAGTCTCTAGATGGTGAGACTGGTTTGGGTATGGAAAATACTCATTAGTGTGGTAGTGGTGATATGACTAGAAGGGAAGCTCGAATGGTGACTATGGGAGGGGTTCTGGAATAGATTCATACCTTAGTTTCATTGCATAATAGTTTTGAAGGCCTTTAAGAGGCTGATGTGATTTCTGAACCCACTTCCCTAGGTGGTGGTGTTGGGGCAAGAGTGCAGCCCTTCAAAAGGTGCGATCATGATCAACCATTGGATGAGGATTCAATCCCAAGGAGTATTAGGGGTCTCAAAAAGAGGAATGGTATGAAGGACTACTCTTCATTACCTCCTCCTTTAGAGGTTCGCTCTGCAAAGAAGATGAAGGACAAGAAGATGGAAAAAGAGTCTAGGAACCATCAAAGAACAGGGGATCATGGAAATAGAGACTTGGTGATCATTTTAAATTATGAAGAATCAGTGATGGAGCAGGTCTTGATGCTCAATGCAACTGCAGAGGAGGCAACTAAGATGATGGGGAGGTCGCTTGAGGTTCCCCTTAATGAGGAACAACATTTATGGATTGACAGACCTGACTCAATTCTGGTAGGGGTATTCAATAGAGGGGTTATCAGCATTGAAGAGTACATTCAGACGAGGGATCAACTTGCTTCTATGTTTGAGAAGAGGATTTTTTAGGTTTCTGACATACATGTTTCGTCTTTATCCTGGAAACTTTTTAGGGAGAGCAACTAGGGTAATACTAAATTTCTTCTTAGTGGTAATGATCATGTTGGTGGTTTTGGCTAGTTTCTTTGAGAAGTTTGTTGTGGGAGTTGTGGAACCCTCTTGTTTTTTCCTTCTGGGTGTCTTCATTTTGTTTTTAGGTGCTTTTGTTCCATCTCTTACTTGGAGTTGTGCCGGATGGGGATCAGAGCGCGAAGTCTTCACAATGTAGGCCTTTTTGATTGGGTTGCTTGAGAGGGTATGGCTACGCCATCGATACCATGCCCATGTGTTTTTCACGGGACATCTTGTAGAAGGGTCTTGTGTTGGGGAAGTCTTGCTATCATGACTCAATTGTAGGGGTTTGGTAGGTCCGGGTGTTTTCTCTAGTGTTTCCCCTCTCTTTACTTACTTGTGCTTTTTTTGAGATAGCTCTGTCTATGTGGTTTCTCACTTTCATCCCCAAAAGTGTTTTGATAATAAAAAAGTAATTTTCAGTCAGTATAACCTTGGAATCCAAATATCTATACACTCAGAAAAATCTTTATCTCCCTATCCCTTTGGTACTTTAATCAATTGGTTTGGATAGAATTTTTTCTCTCTGCCCTTGATATCCAACAATTACATGATCAGGGAAACAATTATTAAAATAGAAAAACATTAACGAATTCAAAATAATGACATCACAAACTAATTCATTAAGGAAACTCATTGAATTTTACAATTAAATCACTGTAATAATCATGATGTTTAAAAAAAATAAACAACATCTTTAGATTGTAGATTATCAACCCATACATTCTATTAATGGTTTTGGTCTTATTTCTAGGCATTGGAGTAGCAAACTATAATGTTCAGATTTAACACATCTTTGGATAAGTTGTAATGATACTAGACAAACCACATCTCTTCTCATTCAGTTAAGTTCAATATTACTCTCTCTGATAAATGTTATACAGTGACCCATATTTCCAATCATAAATATTACTTTTTATTAGATAGATATTCAATGCATAACATTATAACCAATTCCAAAATCTTATAGTTTATGTGTCTATGGAAACATGGATTGATAAAAATATGTTCATATGATATCTATATAATCCCCTATTAATTTATTCATTAATATAACCCTTATAAGTCCTATAATACATAAAACCAATATTTAAGACCAATTGAAACGAAACATTACAAAGGGCGGGCTCATGTCCTCAATAAAGGTAAATAAGGGATATTGATATGATCACTTAAACATAACATGATAATACAAGTGTGTGAAAAAGAGTTTAACATTATAAAGTCACACCCTACATATCATAGATTATAATCTCGAGTCATGGAATGATTCTTGGAAGTTAAAAAGACATGAATCATAATAAAATAAAATAAAATGATCCATGATTTCATAACATTAGAATATGATAAACATTTGTGGCATAAACAATATCATGGAAACCCCTTTCTATTGTCAAGGTTCACTGCCAATAATATCATAGTGGATTGGGTCCATACACTTTCTATCATGTAATTAGTAACATTTTACTCCTATGACTATCATAGTGGACGAAAACCCTAACTAAACTAGGTACACTATCAATTTTTGTCTTTATTATCTCAAGAGATATCCATATTTATCCAATTAATTATAGGGATATATATATATGGTCTCACTCATCAAATAATTAAAATCACTTATTTGTGTTCCCAAATATCATAAAATATTCATCATTTAATAACCCATGGAATGGAAACTCGTTTGAGAAACATTTATTCATTTAAATACATCATAACCCATGGAAAAGAAATGTGTTTCATAATGGTTTCATCATAATTAAATGAACGCATGAGAAAGAAAACAGTTTCATAAAATCCTTCATAAATCATCATTATCATCTGAAATATAATGAATTAATGTGGATGGTATAACTGGGTTATTTACCTATTAAATAAAAAGTAAAACCAAAGTATTGTATCATAGATTAAAAATTATTTTAAGATATCAATAGAATGTTCCATTAGGAAAATCTAGGAAATTCCAAAAACAATATGAAATAAAAGTATTTTAAAATAGTATTAAAAACATGTAAAGGAAGCTTCAAATAATTTATTGGTCATTATGGAAATAAATTTTGTTCATGACGTGTGTATTAAAACAAATATTCCATTCTCATTTTCGGTAAAAATTTAATATTTATCTCTTTTAAAAAATGAAAAGAAGATTACATTTCAAAAAAGAGTAAAATTTGATTCATTTGTAAATTTGAATTTATAATATAATATTATAATATTAAAATCATTCTTTATTTTTTTTAAATATGGATACATAAAAAATAGTATTCTCAACATAAGAGAGAAAGAAAGATGGTTTTCCTTATAATTTGTATTTGTGTCTCTGGAAAAAATAAATATTGGAAGTCGAATGAAAAATATGTAATCTTATAAAATTAACAGAAGATAAAAAAACTAATTTTATTCATTCAAGATATGTTATAAAATTTCATCATCAAAATCTTAATCATAAATAATCATTATAAACAATGAGATTGTATTATAAATATATCAACTCTTTTGTAACATTTGAATAAAAACATAAGTAAAGAGATATGATAAAATTGATATTTATATCCCCATAATTTTCATGATAAACATTATAAAATTAATTAATGTGTAGTATATACACCATATAAAAGGGTCAATTTGTGAATATGGTATTTCTCTCATATAAATAAAAGTTAGATTGAAATCTCTTACCTCAAGACCAATGTGATTTTAATGAGATATAACTTACTATGTAATATATTCAAATTTATTATAATTTAATTAAAGAGTCATTCACATACTTATAATAGCATCTATTATGTAATTATAACATTTCAATTCCCATTAATTAATAATTTCTAATTAAAATTATCATCTATGGGTGTTAAATGTTTAGTTTTTCATCAGAATTTAGGTTTGATAGTTCTGATCATTATAATATGATCATGTTTACATAATATATCGAATATTATTTATGATATGAATAACATATAAATTACTTATACACACACACACACACATATATATATATATATATAATCATCCTTAAAATGTGACGGTTCAAAATCTTTTACATGTCCATAGAGATGATAGGATGTACATACGCATTAATGGTGTTTAAACATTTTGATGAATGGAATGAAAGAAAGATAAATAAAAAATAACATTTATATAATCATATTTATTCCTATTATACCATATATTTTAACTAAAATTTTCATTATTACCATCTATGTGATGGGGAAATTTAAAATTAATAACATCACTTCAATGACTTGCTATTCTACACTTATGCACGAGCAACATTATTATTTTCCAAAATATGTGAATGTAATATGATAGATATTATATTATAATTCCATAGTAATGAATTTAACAAAAATATAATATATGAAAATTAAACCCATCATATTAACCATCCATTTAATTTTTTGATTAAGAATGAATTGATATGTATATAGAGGTAGTAAGTCATACGTACGCACAAGCGATGTTTTAATTTTCTATAGAAAAGAAATAAGGTGGATAATGGTAGTTAAATCATCATGATAAGAATTAAGTATAATTAAGATATTAAATTAATTATTTTATAATTTCTACCTGGGATATATATGATATAGAAGATGAAATAAAATTTAAAATTCTCATTTAAGATTTATACCTCTTCATTGAGAAACCACTTTTGGCGCACACCATAAACCTTGAATGAATTGTATTTTGGAAGGAGAAAAAGCATTATGACGTGTTTAAGTAATATATAAGGCTACTATTTTAGGTATTGTAATAGATATAAGGTAATAAATGCATGAGGGTGAGAGAATAAGTGGAGGCCTATTGTAAGGGAGGGGAGGGGCACTCTTGGAATTACATATGTTATTAAATTAATATAAATTAATTTTTAAGTCAAAGTTGTTAAGAATTTATGTTTTTTAGTTAAAATTACTATGTGTCGTAAAAATCTCCTGAAATAAAATTTATACACGTTTCTGTTCATTTTTAAACACACATCTCACACTTTTAACCCCATTAACCTTTTTGACTATTACTATAATATCTATGTATTCTACTCTTAATGGGTCAAGAATGTAATCATAAAAAGAAAACTAAATCCTAAAGGGTAAATGATATATATTTTTTTACAAATCATATTCAATTATCCAATTAAATTATATTATGGATTTTAAATCATTGAATAAAATAAATTTTTATTATAATGAATTATATATTGACTTTACTAATTTAATTTCCTACATAAAAAACCTTTATTTTTTAAATAAAAGTTATTCCTATTTATTTAAAAATTTAAGGTCTAGTTAATAATGGTATATATATTGTTATTAATTTGGACTCTAGGTTTCATGTATCGCATGTAGTTGATGAAATTTTATTTGAAGAGAAATATATCATAAAATATATGGGTGTTACATTGTACCCCCCCCCTAAAATGAATTTATCCCAAAAAATTTCATCACTCTGATAAAAAAACCTTGGAATATTTATGTTTCATTATATACTAAAGTCCCCATATATATTCTTCAAATTTAAGATTCCTCGAGAGAACTTTAACCAGCTGAGTAGTTTTGATAAGTTGAAAATTATCTCAATGATCCAAGATTTATAATTATTGTTGTTCATAGGAAGGACCAGGATATGGTGGTGAAACCTCTAAGTTCAGTACATGCGATGGATCTATTATGTAAATATTCATGAGAGATACATTTGACACATCATGAAATTAGGATAGTTTTGATTGAATCACCAAGCGATAAGCTACCATCCCTACTCAGCCAATAATCTCCAAGGGGCCAATATACCTAGGGCACAAATTTCTACCCTTTTTAATCCAATAAAATTAATATATGTAGAAATTAAAAGGAATACCTTCTCACCATCATTGAATTCTATAATTCACTGATTACTTTCAATGTATGTTTTCTGTCGACCATGATCTACCTTGATGTTCTACTAAATAGATCCGACATTATCTACCATTACCTTAACTATCTTAGGTCCCAATAGATTTTGTTCTCAAACGTCATCTTAGAATGTTGTATTTCAACAATTTTTTTCATAGTGGTCTTTATGAGGTTTTACTGTTATAAGAAAACATGAATAGATGAATCTTTTTATCCCACGACCATTAAAATCAATAGAACTTGATCTTAGTATATCAACTGCGGTATGAATATTTCTCTCACACTTACCATATTTCTAAAGATGATTAGTATTACTAAAAGAAAAAACCGAATCTAGAGATTATTGGTGAATTTTCGAAAACATCATTTTAATACTTATATTTTGATAATATATAATGGAATTTGGTACTCCATGTATACTTACAACTTCCTATATGTATATTTTGTGAAGTTTATAGAGAGATAAATTATCAAAAATATCAATGAAGTGTACTAAATTTATAAGCTAATTGACTACAACCCAAATAGAATTATTTACATTAGATGTTTTAGGGAGATTAATGAAAAACTCCATGGTGATTTTTCTCATTTAAATTCTAGTAGGGGTAATGGTTATAACCTCCCATTAGATTTTAGATTCATAGCCTTAACATTATCACATTCCAAGCACTAAGATATATACTCTTCATTATCTCACTTTATGTTTTCTAACCATAAATAATACTTCATATATATATATATGACATTGTAATTTTAGTATGAATATATAATGATGAACTATGAGATTCATCAAATAAATCATACTTCACAAATGGGTTGGATGGGACAAATAAATAGTTCTTGAACCTTATCCTTTCATCTAAATCAAGGTTTAACTTAGGAATATTTCTTACTTTTATTTACTGCTCTATATCTTCTTCATATGCCTCTATATTCTTCACATGGATATATGGTTGAACACCAAGTTGGGAAAAAAAAATTTGTACATAATTCAATATTCCTAGATAAATCCTTTAAAAATACAAAAATATTGGATCTTTAGTCATCCTCATCATTGATATGATAGAATGATCTTTTCTACTCAAATCATTATTAGCCTTTTTCCCTTTCCTAGGGTGGTAATGTATTAATAAATCAAACACATTATTTAACTTCTCTATCTTCTCTAGCACATATTCATCTCATTCATATAGAATATGTACCTTCATCTTTTATGATCAGTATATATTTTCACCTTTATCCATAATGTGTATTCCACTGTATGTTTAGGGAAAAAATTACCCCAAAAAACTCCAAATAATGAGTTGTGTCATTTTTCACTTGAAAATACAATTTTATGCGGCATAAAATATCACTATATCATTATTCTTCAGGACACATCCAAGTCCATTATTTGACACATCACAGAAAAAAATCAAAATCCCTTATACACCATAGGGTAGTATAAACACTATTGTGATGATTAATATTCTATTTAATTTCTTGAAATTTCCCTCACATTTATTTTTCTAATGTAACTTTCCTCCCATTCAAGTTAAATTTGTGGTTATATAAAATATCCATTATATGTTATCCATAAAAATGTTCATCATATAATGTTTAACCAAGGAGACTATAAATTTTAGTCAATATAATGGTCCATCCTGACATTCAATAAATTATGTCATTGACTAGTCCACTGATATGTCATTTCATGAGGTTATATAATCCATAAATGAATTTTTTTAATACAAAATTCATACTCATTAAATACTTCATACAAATTATCCTTCCTCAGATTATTCAGTATAATTCTCAAGTTATCTTCATGCTCTTCCTTGATCTTTGAATATATAATAATATCATCTATAAATATTTCAATAAATTAATTATAATAATCACTAAAGACTATATCCATGAAATAAATTAATATTGTGGGGGAATTAGTAAGACCAAATGTAATCAGTACAAATTCTTAGTGTCCATACCTTATAGGATAGTTTCCTTGGATTTGTTTTCCCTTTTGAACCATAACTGATAATATAAATATCAATGTTGAATCATAAAAAAATATTCATCTCTTACTAACTGATTGAAAAAATCATTAATATGGAATAGGGTATACTTCTTCTTGATTGTGATATTATTACATTAATGATAACCACTATAGAGTCACATTGATCCATCATTCATCTTCAGAAAAAGAATAGGTGCACCCACATGTGGTAAACTTGTCCAAATGAATCCCTTATCAATAGTGTCATGGAGTTTTTGATTTAATTACAATCAGTCACTATGTAGAATTATATATAGAGTCTTTTAAATAGGTGTAGCTCCATATATGAGTTTTGTTGAGAAATAAACATTATCATTCAGAGTAAGACTACATAACTCTTACAGAAATTTATAAAAAATTATCTTATAATAGCCATATCTTCAGTGACGAGTTCTTCCCCAAATAGTTTAGGCAATCACAAGTTTTGGATAAGAATAAAGACCCATATAACAGATATAATTTCCATAAGAATTATTATTGAACTGATACGAGATCATAGATTGGTTCATAATATCAATCATGACTTCTCTTCCTCTATTTTTGATGTGGGATTTATATTAAAAAATCAAATTTATTCGTAATATAACATAATGTTCAATATTAATATGATTTCCCCAAAACACATTCATAAAAACATGTACATGATATTAATTGTTTCTTAGTACAAGAGTTAACCTTTAGAAGAGGTAATTAACTCTGATAATGCCTTGGATCCCCACATTTAAGATAATGAACAATTAATAGATCCCAATGTTGAAATTATTTCCTTAAATAATACACTTCAATTTTCCATAAAAACTTTGTCACTATCTGCCATTATTTTTCACACATAATGAATTTTCCTTTTTCATAGAGAAATTCCTAGGGGTGTTGATCTCAATATTTATAACATAAAGGAAATTTATACTTCATTCTTCTCTAGTATACACCACCAGAGATATCTATAAACTCAATTATTCTATTCTTTAGTGAGTACAAGAGTTGGTTAAGGTGAATGGTGTTAATCAAAAAAAGTGAAAATTGATTATGCATAGTCATAAAATTTTTCAATTCATTAATCTTCCCATTATGTTCCTCATAATCAATGAATTCTCCATCATATACAACATTTACCTGGATACATATTGTTTTATCTATTGATTGAAACCAATAATCATATTCTGAGAAACAATAATCATAGTGAGAAACAATAAAATAATTAAAAATCATTTTTAGGATATCTAAATCATGACATATTTTCGTAGTCTATAAAACCATAGTTATAACCAAGTCTATTCATTGTTATCATCTATTCAAATCATTTATAATAGTTCATAATGAAAATATGAATTATCCCAAGAATATCCCACAAGGTGGAAAATTAGGTTCGATGTAATGGAACACTCACCGTTCACTAAAATGGTGGTCAAGATAAACTTGACCAACTATATTCAATGTTATATACCATAGATGCATATGTTCTAAAACCATGTCCACTAGTAGTATCCAAATAGGAATTTATTACAATAAAAATTTCATTGTATATAACATAACAGAAATTTAGAATATTATACTATACATGGGATTATACCCATGGTTTTCACCATTGTTTGGTAATTATATTTTCCAATTATAGACCAAACCCCATTCTAAGACCAAATATATGAACCCATACATTTGATAAATAAATTTACATCATGTTGGATGAATATTAAATAAATGATATTAATTTCCATAGTAAAATCATATAGGTTTATTCTCTTTGGAAATATGGATACATTAAAAAGCTTTTTCATGTAATATTTACATTATCATCCTCTATTCTCTTCATAACTATCACCCTAATTATACATATCATACTTAATAAAAATCATTATAACCTAGGGAAAGGAATCACAATAAATGGTGAAATTATATTCTTTGTAAGGTTATACAAGGTAGATAAAAATGATCACTTAAACATAACATGAGAATAAGGTTATGCAAATATGATCTTATCATCTTAAAACCATACCCTCATATCATAGATCATAATCTTGAGTCATGGTATAAATCATGTTAGATCATAGAAAATAATCATAAATGGAGAAAATAATGCATCCATGATATCATAACATTATCATAAGCCATAGATTTATTGTATATAAAAAATAAAATATTATTTCCATTCGCATGGCTCACTACCATGACTGTTATTTTGGATTCGGTTCACTCCACATTCTACCATATCATTAGTCAAGGTTCATTACCATGTATATCATTGTGGAAAAATTACTTTATGGAATGGGTTTGAATCCCAATTCTAGTCTTTATTACCTTATGATATATCCATATTTTCACAATTCATTGGAGGGAAATATATTTTAGAGCCCACACATCATATAATGGAAAGCATAACCATGTGTTCCACAATATCATACTCAATTTTTCCATTCATATCCTACTTAATTTAAATGGGTTTCATAAACATTAAATAAATTCATTATATCATAACACTTGGAAAATAAGTAGTTTTCACTAAGGTTTCAACTTAACATAGTTAAATCTTTTGAATGAAATGAGTTTTATAGAATCTCCCTCAAACCATTATCAACATAATCCATCCAAATAATGAATGTTTATGGTATCAGTGTATCATATCCCTATTAAATAATTAGAAACATTAAATTATGTTAACATATATGAAAAAATACATTAAATGATCACTCTAACATTTCTTTAAGAAAAAATTCATTCTCAAAATGAAATTGCTTATTTAAAATATAAGATAGTCAGAAATATAAATGAAACCATTTATTTAAAAAGAATCTTGGAAACATGTAATGTAAGTATAAAATAATTGAGTGGTCATGATAGTTAAAAATTATGTCTATGTGATATATATTAAAACAATTATTTCATTCACATTTTTATTAAAGTCAAAAGTCTTATTTGGAAATCAAAAAAAAAGATTCAATTTACAAAAAATTATAAATTAAATCATTGTTAAATACTAATTTAAAAAAATAATAATATAATGATAAAAATATTATTTTGAACTTTTTTATAAAAAGTTGATATGGAAGTAAATGGATTTTCGGCCTAAGAGATAAATGAATTATGTTTTCATTAAAAATATTATTTTGATATCTTGAAGACATTAATAGAAATAAAAATTAAAGGAAAACCTGTAATAACAAAAAATAAACAAATGAGAAGAAAAATACTAAGATAATTGAGATATAACTCATAAAATTTCATCATTAGAAACATAATCATAAATCTTCTCAGTAAATAATTATATTATAACATAAATCACTTACCACTTTAATAAAATTTGAATCCAAAAATCATGAAATAGAAAAAAAAATATGGATATTTATATCCCCATGAATTTAATTAAAATAGTAATTAAATAAATTCATGGTTAGTTTATACATATCATAAAAGAGATAAGTGGTGAATACTTCATGTGTCTCAGATAAAGAAAAGTTAGACAAAATTATCTTACCTCAAGTTCAAATTTTAACGAAATCATTCAAATCTCATGTATAATAAATTTATAGTTGTATAATTTAATTATAGAGTCATGTAAATAATTAAAATATAATATATGATCCATTAATAACATTTTATCATTTATTTATTAATAATTTTTATTTATATCTTCATTTATGGGTGTTATCTATTTCCTTTTTCATGATAATTTTTATTCTGTAGTTGCTGTATTTGTAGTGTGATCATGATTACATCCAGTCAAAAATGTTATTTATAATATAAATATAATTTAAATTCATTATATATATATTTATAATCATCAATTAATGGTAAATAAGGAAAAATGACATCCATTTTTCTTTGAGATGGTCAATCGTACGTAATCATGAATGCTATTTTCACTTTGGAGAAGGTGAAATAAACGAAAGATAAATAATAACAAACACATATATGATCATTATTATGTAATATATATAATATTTATTATTATATATATATTTATTTCCATCCATGAAAATTATAAATTAAAAAATAATCACATCACTTTGTGGAGGTGGTAGTCTACACATACGCATGAGCGACATTATCATTTTCCAACTGATGGGAAGGTAAGATGATGGATATGATATTATAATTCCATAATAATAAATATAAACTAAATATAATATGTAATCCTTAAACCTATTATAAAAACCATCTTTATAAAATGGTTATGAAAAATTAATTACAATGGTATATGGATATGGTAAGTCGTACGTACCACAAGCAATGTTTTCGCTTTCCATAGAATAGAAAGAAAATGGATAATGGTTGTTACATCATAATAATAACTATTAAATGTATTATATGTTCTTAACTCGTTATTTTAGAATATATAACACAGATTTAGAGGAGTAATAAGAAGAAGAAATTTTTTAAAATGATCAGTTAAGAGTTGCACCTCATAATTTAGAATCATGTTTTCTCTTATGCCTTATGTCTTGAATAAAAAGTATATTGGAATTACTCGAAGCTATAAGATGTAGTGAAGGAATACGTGAGGTTATTATTTCAATAATTTTACATGTTATGTGGGTAAATGGTTTGAGAAGAGGGGATAATAGGTTCCGTTTTATATTAGAGAGGAGGGGTGCTCTTGAAATTTCTAAGAGTATTAAATTAATATAAATTAATTTTCAGGTTCAACGTTACAACTTTGGTTTTATTGGATTTTCCATTTTAATAATTATGTGTATTTATCTGGATTTATCCTTGAATTCTTTATGGTTTTTTTGTGTCCCGGTACCCTTTTATAAATATATTAAAAATATTAATATATTTAAATGCATGTACACACATTATTTTAGTGTTTTTATTTTACCATTGTTTAAGACCTCAAAAGAAATATATAATACCAAATTTAATTTTATAATACAGGTTTAATATAGGCATGAACTAAGGTTGGTCGGCATTAGATGTTCCAAGGAAAGAATGCATTAGCAGTTCATTTAATTAAAATAAATAAATAAATATACTTATTTCATTTTAAATGCCCACAAACTAAAAACCATAATACATATCCATTTATTAAAAAATATATACGATTAATGTCAAAACCCTTGGTGGATTTGAGAGGATTATTTGAAATTTTGTGTTTTTATTTTTGATTTGAAGTTTTATGAATGATCAAATCGAGGTGGATTGAGATGCCATGAATGTACCATATCTTCTTCATCGATGCAGATTTCATTATTCACCAAAAATTGATCCATATCGAAGTAGGGAACATCAATTTTGGTTTCTTCGCATATGATTAAAATATTTATCTTGGATTCTTATCTTCTAGTCTTTATATGAAATTAATATGTTCTTCACATGAACCAATCTGAATATATTAAATTGTTAAATCAATTTATAATTTTAATGCCATGTTATCACCCTAAATATCCTTATTTCATGATTATTGGACAAGATCAGTTTTCCAACAATGGGAACTCCATTTTTCTCATTCTTTTCCCCAACTTTTATTTCCGTTATTCTTCATTGGACTATAGTGTCGCCATTATACATTTTCAGGGTAGGTTCTAGAATGGTCGAACCCCCAGATTCATGGTGACTGAAATAATGATGAACAAATGTTGATTTATTTATGGATCAGGATAGATATCAATAGATTCTTAATTTATCTGAGATCAGTAGTTTTAACGTTGATGGGATGTGATACAGAATATGTGTAGGATCGTTGATGGTTGAATGGAATCTGATTTTTGGCCTCTTAAGGCCGAGAATCGATATCTGATGATGGGCCCCTTCAATATTAGGTGGTAAAATGATTGATTTCGTGGTGATATCAATGGATCTTGAAACCATGTGAATGAAAATTTATTTATATAATAAATCCCCTTACACATCATCTAGTTCATAAGAACACATGTCATTTACTTACTTTTCCATGACATCTGGGGTTTCCTTCCATTTTAAGGTCCACACATCATGTGGTCGATCCCACACAATGTCTGACCCCACTCACGTAGCTAGGCCATGTTTCATTTGTACATGCCTAGGACCCCATGCAAGAGAAAACACCACATACTCTAAGAGTACCCAATAATTCCTAGATGTAAACAGTCATTTCAAAATACACATCCATGTACATGAGCATAGGATGATGTAAACTGGCGCGACTGAAAGAGCATGGGTAGGCCATGGGTATTTGTGACATGTCATGTGCTAATGTTACATTCCATGTAGATTGACATGTCATGAGAATACATGACTATTAAAGAATGTGGATAGACAAAAATGATAGGTCTAACACCATGTGGACCCCCATACACATGTTGTATTTACCTATAATCTTCTTCCTCCCATATCTCCTTATTGTGGACTCAAATTCTGGGCCATGACTAGCCCGTCCTTTGTGTATTTTTTCAGGTAGAGCATGATGGTATCCTTCATTGTAAAATACTAGATACAATGTGAGGTGTTCTTAGTTTGATTCTTATTTAGGTGATTCTTTATTATGGTAATAATCAGGGTAGGATCATTGAAGAGATTCCAGGTTTGGTACTCCCATATCACACCAGGGCATGGGTCCCCCAAACTCTATAAATGGATATATATGGTACTCTACTACATTGGGCATGGTACTCTTTATACATAGTTGTACTCCCAATTCTTTGAGTTTTGGTGGATAGTGGGTCCTCAATAGGAATTTTTTCTCCCTTAACTGTGGGGTGTAATATCAATGACTGAGCCCCTATTTATAGATTCTGTTGAGTTTTTGTTTGATTTTGGGCATTAGATAAGCAATTCTGGAGGTATAATTAAACTTATCGACTATAGAATGGGATGTGGAGATGTAAAAACCATTTCTCACTCATTTAGTTTTCTTTAATAGAACAAATATATATTGAGTTTCAGTTCCTTCTTGATTTGGTTTGAGCTGACCATTGTTGAATCTTTATATTTTTCCCTTTGTAGTTTTTGAGGTGTCCTATTGGGTATTAATATACTCACCCCTACATGGGGATTTTCTACACATGTAGTTTCCTATACATATGATAGGAATATTGGTGGTGAAATTGGTGGATCTTAGTGATACATGGGTTCCTTGACCACATGTGGTTTTTTGGACTTCGATATCATGAGTTGGGATCTCTTTATTTTCCTTGATTCCAATTAATTTCAGGTTGGGACTTTATTTATGGTTGGGGTATATTTTTTCCCTTTAATCATCAATTTTATTTTATCATACTCAGATTCTTTCCCTAGTGGTTATTATATTCTTTTTTTTACGAAAGTTGTCACTTCCTTTTATTATTCCTAAAATCATTTTCATTACGATGGTCTTGTTTATACATATAGGTACATTAGTAATGGCAATGAGTTTTAGTTAATCCTTGGTTATTTCCACCTGCCCCTAGATGATTGGAGGTGGGATTGGGGTTGTTGTGGCATTTCCTTCTTCTACACAGGTTGATCCAAATGGGTCCATTAATTACAAATTGGTATCATAGAGTGTTCATTCCTTGGGATGGTCTTTGAATATTTATCAATATGAGAACTAGTTTGGATGTAGGAAAATGATTTCAAAGTGTTTCAGATGTTTCTTTCATATCAAGGAACCTAGTTTTTTTATATCAGATAACGTATCTTCTCATTATGACTCTGACTACCTTCTGGTTGACTTGACATAATGAGGAATTAGTTTTTGGAAAAAATGGTTCATGCATCACAAATGAATTAGTCTGTTGACTATCCTTTTTTAGTCAGCTCTCCAGATATGTATGCTCATCCGACCATGGTATACCATGATTACTATTATGATGAATATGTAAAGACAAGAATCTAGGTTCAAAATTTTGGATCATGTTGAAAACTAAATGAGTAATGAGACCTCATTTCATGGGAGATCTCATGAGTAGTTTCCTCTATGCCTATAGGGAGTGGAATCCCTAAATATCAAGCAACTGAGAGTGCCAGCGGTTCAAGATAATAATGTGTTTCGGTTTAGAACACACTATGAGATTCAGTATCAGTTACCACTATGGTTATTTTCTAAGTTAGATCCCCATGAAGCGAAATATTGGATTCATTTAGTGGTTCAAGACTCCAGGCAAGTTATGACCCCAAATGATCATATGGTTACACCAGTAGCTAGTCTTTTGAATTGAGTATCAAGGTACAAGTAGAGTCTTGTGAAGTACACCCATGATGAGACAATACTTTCATTTTTATATTTCAAGAAGATAACTTTTGAGGAGTTTTACCCTTCATGCTTCACCTCAGTATGGATACATAAGCTACTTCAAATTTATGAGGTTAGTATTTTAATTATAGAGTTTAACGTGTGGTCCACTAACCTCATACTACAGTCCCTTCGTATGGTTTGAAATAACATATATGGGTATTGAAGATTGAGTAGGGTCTCCATCAAGACATTCATGATAATGATGTCTCTTTATGAATTCTCACTTATGTTTGAGCATTATGGTGGGATCTAGTGACTGGGAGATTACTTGTAGAGGGACTTCGGTGGTTGGAACCAGCGAAGGGATCCTGTGGCTGAGATATTATCATTATCTTTAAGATTTTAATCTGTGGTACCAGATCGCTTCCCTTTGTCTCAAACTCTTATAATTCTAACTAACAATCCAACATGAAACTATAGGTTTTTAAACCTCGATTATTATTCGTCCTTATCAAAATCAATCATCTATATTTTGTAATAAAAATGGGTCATCAGTTGTTGGAACATCCCATTAAATTCATATTGGGACGTTTATGGATCATCCCTTGTTTTTGGTTTAACCTACTATCAATTTTTCTCAAGAGTGGGGGGAATAGAAGGCCTCAACAATTCCTATTTCATACAAGACATGTATGTTTGATTCTAGTTATATTTGTTGTAGTTATTGGATAAAATATCATTCGTGGACTAAATTATATATCCATGACTGGTTTATTTAAAATTTTCTGGGAATTGGGTAGGCATGTCAATGTTTGGTAAGAAAGAATGTGAATGGAAAAACATTCCACAATGAAGAAAATTCTTCCTGAGGGTATATTGATAATTCTTGGAATAAAAAATAGGAGACTACACTTTATCTTGAGATTTGATTGTGGATTAATTTCAAATAATGTTCCTCCTTCTTTAAGACTGGACAACTAAGGTTTGACGATATTGTGTACAACTATTATAGAAGGTATCCATGAGAAACTATGGTGTATATTAATGATTGGGGATCTCTCTAATAATCACTTTACACATATAACAAGATTCATGTAATAGTTCACTCTCTTCTTGCAGAATCATACTGTTTTTATGCCTAATTTTTTAAATCATCTTCCTTGGGTAGAACTTCATGATAACGTAATTTTAATGTTGGTATTATGTATCAAAGATGTATTCATACAATTATAGTAACTAGAATTTCATATTTTCTTTAAGAAAAATATAAAAAACCAAAATTTCAATTCCTCCTCACCCATTAATATGAGTGGAAATTGATGTTTTGTTTCATATAATTCTCTTTTGAAATGTAGTGAATCCTCATTAGGAATTTCATGGTAATATGGTAGTAATGATTTGTTGGATTTATGAATATCATAGTTGGTATATCTCACGATCATCCTAATTCAAGATTGATTATTTGATACTGTCAGCACCTGAATCTCTCTATGCCTCACTCTTTCCATGAATTCATTCCCTATTAGTGGAGGGTTGACATTTTCCTTCTGCTAGTTTTTTTAATTTTGTTAGTTGAGAATGTTCCAAAAACAATATTTCTCCATATGTTTCAAATAACATATATGTTTTTAATTTTTGCAATGATTTCTTCTAGTCCATTAGTTGATAACAGAGATTGAATTCACCCCACTTTTTAGAACTAAAAGAAGAAACAAAATTATTCTAGTTTTTATTTTCTCTTTCCTTGTACATTCCCTTTATCGAAAATGGTGCCAAAATTTAACACTAATTGCAATGAACATCATGAAAATTACACCTAATAACTATTAATATCACGAAATGTTGTAATCTAACCCAAGAGAATGAACATTGGGTGAAAAAAAAATGAAATCTGAAAAATAAAATAGAACAATGATAGAATTGTTGGTGATGAAGCTGATGTAGTAATGATTGGAAATATAAAGTGTTCCAGGTATAGAGGGTTGCAATGAAGATAATGTGAAAGAACATCAAGGACTAGAGTAAGAGAAATGTTTTGTACGGAATGATTGTTATGGTAGTTGTTTCTTTTAGATTAATTTTCTTATCACCCAGGGTCATTCATTGTAGTACTGTGAGATGTAGCTACCCAACTCTCTCAAGTGTATTGTTTATAGGTGAATTTACTCCCCATATTCTCAACTAAAGTCTTGTTTACCCACTCATTAAAGCACCCCTGAATCCCACCCTTATGTGTAATTTACAATTCTTAGTTGGAAATCCAAATAAAATTTTATCTATGATAGAAATATCTAAGACATCTACCACTGATTTTGGATATATGAAGATCATAGAAACCAAATAAATGTGAAAAATGATGATTCATACAATACCTAGCACCTATGTGATGTAAACAAATCCTATAAACTCAACCTAATTCCCCCATGACTAGGTTATCCAACCTTATCAACAAAGATAATCATTATATTCAAGAATTAGTTAAGAAACAAATTATGTGAAATATACTATAAATACGAATAATGTATATGCAAGGGAATAAAAATATAAAAAAATATATAATGAAAATAACTATCCTTCTCATTTACTTTTGTTTATCTCCACTTTGTACTCTCAGTTTTTCCCCATTGTTTTTCACCTCATTCTTCTCTCAATCCATCCCCTTATTTTTCTCCTCCTCCACATATATATTCTTTTATAATTATTATTTTATGATGGAAATTACCTTGAAAAATTCATTCATCAACTCTTTCCTACCACCTTGAAACTGCTTTGAGCTACCTCACATGAGTTCAGAAGGTTGGTATTCTAACTGGCCAGAAAATTGGACATTCATATGCATGGACGAGGTAGCTGATTGGATACATAATCATTTGGATAATCATATGAAATTTTATTAATATATATATGTTCATCGATGAATGAAATTCCTCACATAACAATTCTACCCATATCAATTTTGGAAGACATATATCTTTGTTCACATAGATATTTCTAAATGATGTAGTTAAATGGACCACGTAGTTGTTTGTTCATGTAGCTGATTCTTCACGTATGAATTTCCCTTCATGTAGGTACTTCAATTTACATTGCTCATTCTTCAACATAGGAAATTTTTACCTAGTAGAATCCATTTATATTTCTATTTGGGCTAAAATATCCAATTATCTATGTAATCAATTAATGATCTAAAAAAAATTTGAATGTAGCCTTTTTCATGTAGGTGTTTCATCTGACATATGTAATTCTCAACGTAGCTAGATGTTCCAGATAATCGATTGGACCATTAATCTCTATTTGTATAGAAAAATTCAAAACATCATGCACTAGAGTCATTGTATCTTGAGAATGATGTCTTCTCAGTCATACATGATTCACTCAACCCTGAGACACATTCCCTCCATGATCACCCCTTTTATTGGAAACCTCCCTCATTCAATAATGGATTCTAATGAAAATAGGAGGAGAAGAATCAAACAATTGTTTGGATTGTGGGATCTTTTTTGGATTAGATAATAATGGAACACATTTTAATGTAGTCCCTGGTGGTTCCCCATTTGAATATCGTTTTAAATGGGGAGAACATTGACAATTAAGGCTTCAACCGCATCAACATCATCTAGCCTCTCACAATTGGCCTAAAAAAATACATTTAAAGGTAAAAATGGGAAATAATTTTATAAAATGCATCAATAGATTGATAATTTATCTCTAAGGAATTTGTAATCAAAATAATCATATTAAAATACCAACATTCAAATGATCTATATGATAACACTTGACAGATACATGTATTAGTTATGAACTTTCTTTTCTTTTTAATTCCTATACATAAATTTCTAAATATTTCAAATTTTTATTAAAGAATTCATGTTAATTACCTTAAATACATAATTAAATTTTGAATGCAGTTGTTGGGAAGATATAAGAACCCAAAAATAGTAATTTACATTATTAAAATAAATGAATAAAAAATTTAAATATATTTTTCCACCCTTGGAAATTCTCTTTTTTAAACATTATTAAGCTAAAAAATCTTTTAATTAATCATAATAAATGTTTCAATTTGTGATAAAATGTTTACACATAATAAATTTGTTTTATGTAATATGATTCAAACATCAAAGTCTCAGTAGTTGAGGCATTCTAATTATCACATCAAATATGATGATCTACGGCTCAAGGATCACGTAGAGGATGAAGTCATCCTGCAAAGGGGTGATGATATAATTTTTATGAGTGTGTTCACATGGATAATGATTTCTAAACCCATTTTGGTTATTTTGACATGAATAAAATGGATGGGCCACCACGGAGAAGGACGAACCAGATCAAGGATCTCACAAGCGGGGTCATGGAAGCTCACATGGAGGTGGTTCAGATAGGGGAGAAGGTGGGGCTCTAGAGTGAGTATTTTCTGGTAGATTCATATGATATGAGATGCTTCCACCACCACCATTAGGTGCACCAACTAATAGTAATATAACTGGCATATATGGTCACAGATAGTTGCAAGCAATGGAGGGTTATGATCAGATTATAAGCAATATGGACCACTTAGAATTGATTCTTCGATATGACATATCTATCAGTAGTGTGAGCTAGTGCTCAGTGGAGAGAGTTTATTGTGGAAACTCATGGTCATTGTGGTGAAACCTAATGATCTCATATTATTTATGGATTTTTCTCATGGTTAGAGCCTAGATTGATTCTCATTTTCTAGGATTTTTATGCATTTGAATGGATGTGA
Organism: Viscum album; assembly: GCA_963277665.1. Lineage (NCBI taxonomy): Eukaryota > Viridiplantae > Streptophyta > Magnoliopsida > Santalales > Viscaceae > Viscum > Viscum album. Next base: position 50,445,757 of record OY728138.1, on the reverse strand, counting down.
TGAGATTCTCTGTTGTGGGTGATAAATATATCATAACATAGAAAGTGGATCTTGTGTACGAGAAGAAAGAACCCATCGCCTATCAATTAGTGATTTTATCCCATTATATGGTGAATTAATTATGCATCTATATTCCATTGTTAATTTAGGAATTTATTTACATGTTTCCCATGGAATGTTTGGGACAAAATATTAGGTGATAGGTGGAATTATTCATCAAAATGCATCCTAGGACCTCACTGATAACTTCTATGGTATATCATTTGGCCTCTACTAAGCCATGAGCGATAGATTTTCCATTTAAGTACCTTTTAGGGAAGGTTTTCATCTGATCCATTGTGTCCCCCTTGTCTGATCATGTTTTATTACTGAAAAAAGTTGGGTAATATCTTATCTCTTAGCATTGATTATCATGTCATGAACCAAGTAGTGATAAAAAAAGTACCCCTTATGAAGAATTCATAATATTTTCTACATTTGTTGAGGAGTCAGTTGGTTAGAGTATCTATAGGACTATGACATTGAGATATTTTATAATACAATAAAGGAAACCATGATATCATATTCCCTAAGTTGGATTTCTTGTTATCACTTGGTGGAGGAGGTATTTGAGAAATCACATTTGATGTAGCTAATCTTGGTAGATGGGATGGGTGTAGTTTTTATTCACTCGATGGTGGTGACTCTTATACATATTCAACATGTGATGGTATCTTAGTTGGGAGACATCTTTTTTGAGGTTATACGTGAAAAAATATTTTAAGGATATTCAATAGATGAATTCATTGAAGGAGTGGGACAATTTCACCCTTTATAAGGATAGATAGTGGTTCCTATAATGTTCTGAGAGGCGGTGATGATGTAGTTTTACACATTCACTTAATTTATATGTCTTGGTGTATTAAATATTTACAAGGACCTTAAATGGATGTTTTTTGGGTAGATGAGGTGTAGGGTAGCCGAATTCATCTCTTGGGGTCTCAAATGGCATCATGTTAAGGGAAATATTCAGGTTCTAATAGGTTTGACGTAGCCTCTTGAGACCCTAGAGTTGAAATGGGATAGAATATCCATGTAATTTTTGATAGGATATATATAAATAACGATAATCAATGATACTATCTTGGTTTTTGTTATCTGACTAAAAATGTTAGCACACTTCCTTACTATTAGGGAGTAGAGTTCGGTTGAGAGATTAGGGAAGTTGTATAGGAATGTGATCATCCAGCATCGTGGGTTACCCTAGAGTATTGTCTTTAACTATTATTCTCAATTAACATGACTATTTTCTGGAGGCACATTGGAGGAATTTTGAATGTATTTGAGTTGGATTAAAACATTCCACCCTCACATATATGGCCAAACGTAGCGTACGTTCCTTATGTTGGAGGATATGAGTAGAGCTTTCATGATTGGCATCAATCGGATATTGGAGGATCACTTTACATTGGTATAGATTTATTATAATAATAGTTATCACTCTACCAACAGCATGGAACCATTCAAGGACTTATATGGGAGAGCCTACAGGTCACCCATATATGGGGATAATATTGGAGAGACTTCTATAGTTTGGAAAATTATTTTGTAGGTAGTGATTGAGAAGACTCTTGTGATCCTCAAATGTTTGATGAAATAATAGAGTATAGTTAAATCTTCTAAAGATTGAAGTCATATGAAATTGTATTACCAGTAGAGAGGCTATATTTTCATAAGAGTCTCCCTTCAATGGGGATTGTGGAAGGTTGGTCGAGAAGATAAGATATACTTGAGGTTTATCGAGCCTCATGAGATACTCTAGAGAGTTACCGAGGTTTAATACTGCTCATCCATAACCCCATGGTTAGATCCATTATATGGTGTCTTCCATGTTTCCTAGCTAAGGATATGCATGCTTGATCCTACACACATTATTGACTGGGGAAAGCTGTGCATTGAGGATGGATCCACCTTCAATGAGTACCCGATGGTGATAAATGATTAGAAATAGATGATCTTGCAAGGATAGACCATTCCCTTGGATTTTGGGGGGGGGGGGTTTGGGAGCCTCTAGACCCCAAATATGATAAAAATATTAATATATTTTAATGCATGAATGAGCATGTTTTCAGTATTTTTTATTTTCCCATTGTTCGGGACTTCAGATGGAAAAGATGACACCATGGGTGATTTTAGAATAAAGAGATTACTCAAGGTGAGACCATAGGTTGGTCAGTATTAGACGTTCTATGGATAGTAATTATTGGCAGTCTGTTTAAATAAAATAAATAAATAAAATTATTTATTTTATTTTAAAATCACACAAACTAAAAACCAGTATAAATATCCCTTTGTAAAAAAATTATTGGATTATCCACATAACCCTATTATGATTAGAAATGAGACTTCAATGTTATCCTTTGTTGGATCATTATCAGAGGATGAAAAATGATCGGATCGTGGTGGATTGAGTGCCAAAAATTATGTAGATATTTTTCTTAATTGGGGAGTGAATTCTTCACCAACAACCGGAACTTATCAAGTTAGGTATCATCAAATTTGGTATCCACCCTTTGGATTAAGATATTTAACATGGATTCTTATATGTTATTCTTGATCTGTGATCTTCATATTATTCCCATGAAACCATCCAATTAAAATAAATTTTTAAATAAAATTTATAATTTATGTTCCATTTTATCACCCTTGATATCCCATTTTCGTTATCATTGGCCAATATCTCTTGGACAATTATGGTTTCCCCCTTGTTCTTGTGCTTATCCGACACTAAATATTTTCATTATTTATCATTTGAAAATGGGGTCATAATTTGACATTCTTAGGGTGGGTTCATGTGTAATTGAACCTCCAAAATTGTTGTGGTTGAGTGCATGATGAATGGATTTGGATTTTTAAAAGAATCAGGATGGATTTCAGGTGATGAATTCGCAAGATAGGATCTGAAGAAGTAATGGTAGTATAAGGTGCTATGTGATATGATGAAAATAATAAAAAATATAATTGAATCTGATTTCTATCCACAAGAGAACGAAAATTAATGGTGAAATACAACCCCTTAGATTTGGAGTTATCAAATGGTAGGATTCGGGGTAACAAGTGCATATCTGGAAATAGTTTGTATAAACTGTTCTTTCTATGAAAAAATAAAACTACATTCTGGGTACTGTAGAAGACCACACACCATGTACATCATCTTACATGTTCTCTAGGATTTCATGTTGATTTAAGGATCAAATGACTTGTGGCCAATCTTAGACGTTGTGTGATCCCACCAATGTAGCCAGGTCATGTTCTAGCATTACATTCCAAAGACCCAAAATTGGAAGACATATCTTGTACTCTAGGAGTACAACGGTACACCCAAAGGTACACTGAAATGACCCAGTACTCGCTCATGGAAAGGAATATAGTTAGGTACATGGGAACATGACGATGTATAGGGGCCTGATTGGAAACACGTTGGCATGCCCTGAGTAGCTAACACACATCGTGTACCACATAAACACACCATTTGGTATGACATGGATTTCTAATACATTTACAGGGAAGAACATGTCCAAGAATTGTGGCAAGGTCACACACCATGTGGACCCCCATACATTCCATTAATTTTCTAAGAATCGTCTTCCTCATGTATCACTTTGTTTAGGAACTAGATTCTTTCCCACAAATAGTTCATCCTATGTGTTTTTTCTACCTATAACAAGATAGTAGGCATCATTGTATCTAACAAGACTGATTTGTTGGCATTCTATGCTTGAAAAGTAATTATGAAATGCTTATTGTTGGAAGTTATTAAGGACGGATAATCAGATAGATCATGGGGTTGGTAATTTCCTTTCACACATGGGAATGAGTCCTCTATACGCTTTAAATAGATAGAGATAATAATCGCATAAAAAGAGAATGGGTAATCAATTTATGTAGTGTTACTCTCCCAACTTCAAGATCCTCTACAACTGGGTCCTCCATAAGAGTTGTGGATCCCTAGACTCTGGAGCACAATAGCAAAGAGAGGGCCCCTCCACACTGATTTTGGTGAGGTTTTATTTGATTTTGGGCAACAAAGACGGACTTTTGGAGATACAGGTAGATGCATTTACTATGTAATGTGTTGTGGAGATGGAGATCTTCGTTCTCTCTTAATTGTGTCTCATTATGAGAAAATATATGTATATTGGGTTTCATTTCACTCTGGTGTTGGGTTTCTCTGACCATTGTTTTATCTTTCTATTTATTCCTTTTTTGGGATTCTGATATCCCTAATAGGTTTATATATAATAACACATGCATGGTATTTGCATACAAGTCATGTTCTATGATAAAGATAGGTAGATTCATGGTGAAATAGGTTGATCATAGTGATACATGGGTTCATTGACAATGTACAGTGGTCAGGATATTGAAATTAGAAGCTAGAGTCTGTTAGTTTTCTTTTATTCCATTTTTTCCTGGTTGGAACATTTCAAGTTTGGAATGTATATTTTCCCTTCAAAATTTGATATTATTCTATCATACATTAATGTTTTCTCTATTGGATATTAAATTCATGGTTGTACTCTAGATGTTATTGTATTTTATTTTTCCTATAAACATTCCCATGGACATGGTTGTGTGATTTAATTAATGAGTATTAGTTAAATCACTCACATTTTTGTTATGCATCCTTGGTGCTTGATGTAATCACCTAACATATTGGAGGTGAGCTTGGGGTTGTGGCCGCTCGACCATTTACTAGCTAGATGGAAATCATCGAGTCAAGTCATCAAATTAAAGTAGCTCTAAATTAATATATTAAATATATATTATGAGGAGAAGTAAAAATACATTAATTAAATAAAATTTTAACAAGTTTAAGGGTTATTTTAACCCACATTAACACTTTTCACAATAACTGCAATATCAATGTTTTCACAAATTTATGTATTAAGAATATTTCAATCAAAGGAAACGTGACACATAAATGGACCACATTTTCTATTTTTATCCATATAATATTTAATTGGTTAATGATATGATTTTTATGAATTTTTTATCATTAAATAATATATTTTTTATTATAAAATTTCATAATGTCATTTTTGGATCTGTTCATTTACATTGACATTAAATTGATCAATATAATTATGTAATTTTGATATATCTATTTAACACATGATGAATATGTTATATTTATCTAAAAAATTCATGTAACATAATTCTTCAACAAAATTTTATTACTATTAATTAATTTAAAATAATTTATTTTATTTTTCTATTCATTGAATAAACATTATGTTGCTGTTGCCTAAAATTTATTGTAATTATTCAGTCAATAAATATATAAAATAATTTAATTTGACTAAATATTATTTATTATTTATATTACAAATTATTACCAATCATAACCTCTTTTGATAATTTTGAAAATATTAGATATATTAATGTCAAGAGAGTTAAATATTGTGATTCTATTTACTTAAAATATTATATAAACATAATTATCAAGAAAAAATGGCACCAATATGACTAGAACAAGATTTTTGGATGGATATGGATAAATTTATCCCATCCAATTAAATAATTTCATTTTTTTAATTTATTCTTGTGACCTTATCTCATGGTTGGAACCCTCTTTTACCCATTTTACCCATACCGAGGTGGTAAATATTTACCACAGTTACTACTCAAAATGGCTAAAAATAAAATGGTCCTATTTTAATATTTTGAATCCATTTAAATAAAATATTGAATCAATGATTTATGATATAATTCATATATGTGGTAGAAATTAACATAATATTAAATCCAAAAAACATGATGAAAATGTGTTTTTGTGAAAGAAAATGTTTTTTAAAGTATAACAGCTTTTATACCAAAATAAAAGATAAAATTCATTAAAATGAACATAATTTAATTATAAATAATATAATTTAAATAATTTTACTTTTAAATATATTTTTAAACACTATGGAACATTGTAAATTCCTAATATTGAAAATAATTTTTTTGATAAAAAACAGTATTTTTACTATTTATCAGAAAAAATTATATTCTCTACAAATTCTCAAAAATTCATTCAATGAATAATTTTAATATGTTATTTCAAATATAATGATCCCTTTTTTAGTTAAATTTACAAACGTAGAAAAAAATAATTAATATTATTTGATCAAAAACTGAAATAAAACCCATTTATTAGGAAAAATGAATTTTTAAACTTATAATAACTTTGATAAATATATTTGTTTCATCTAAAACATTATTTTTTTCTTTATAAATTTTATTATTATTATTATTAATAAATATTAAACATCTTTAATATAATGGTATGTTATATAAGAGATTATTTAGACTTAGGGTTTTGTGTATCAGAAGTTATGTAGGAAATTTTATTTGGAGATAAATATATCATAAATTTTTTTGTTGTTACATGTTAGGTAAAACAACAATACAATACATTAAAGAATTATGTCTATTAGAAATAAATATTATTCTTCTAGTATACTTTTAACATATTCTTCCATCTGTATTAGTAAATCATAATCTGGTAGGCATTTAATGTCGTCATTTGATGAGCTCTATCAAATGGAATTTTCAGAAGTCCATATAATGGACTTCATAAGCCATCCATCTGATAAACATTCTATAAGTTCATCTGATGCACTTTGTAGTTTTGAATATGATATGATTTGTATATCTATTTCTAATAATATTGGATGTAACAATCCATTTAAACTAAATACCATCCTAAAAAACATTTCAACCATGGAAGGATAATTTTTAGAAAAAATATAATAATTTAAAAAGAGATTTTTTATTTTCCAAAGTATGGTTAGAAAAATATTGTTGATTAAAAACTATTCTCCCTTTTGAATTTCAAAATACAAAAAATCCAATGGGTAAATTTTTAAGAGTATAACTCACTCCCCCTTACATATATAATAGTTTATTGCTTTTCATATACTTTTATATTTTCAAAATGAATTTTAATAGGAATAGATACTTATATTGAAATAGCCAGATGAATTATATAAAAAATACTCTGTAAAAAAGGTATGGTGTAACCACAACATTTATCAAAATGTATATAAATATAGCAACATTCACCTAAAGTTTTTAAAAATTCAATTGATATAAACATTTATTTTTCAATAAAATAGATCATTATTTAATAGATATTTTCTTTAATACGGTCTTCATCCTCCTTAGATCATTATTTATTTTTTCTGAATTTTCTACGTTCAACTAAATCTTTGAAATACTTAATCTAAAAATGTATATTCATTGTATCTTGATAGAGTTCCATATAATGTTAAATGTCAATGAACTTTTGATGATCAACTTCTATTGAAAATTCTATTACCTTTTAGTCAATTCCACCTAGAAACTTTGAAACAGACATCGTTGCTTTTTTGTCCCAGCTACCTACTCATTACAGAATGAATTATCCTCTTTATCGTGGTTTATCTACTTGATGATACTTTTTGAATTTATAAATTAAACCAAATACATCACATTAGAATGTTTATGACTATAATAATAATTCAGAGTAAAAGTTTCTTAAATTTGATTAAAGGTTATATAACTTTACTTTCCATAAATTTTATTTGAATGTATTTTTATCTAGCTAGTATATTATGAAATATATCCATGATTCATTTATGAAATGTAATTTTTTATTTTAAGTAATTTATCTTCATTTTTTCCATTTTAGAGCAATTGATTATAGGAAAGTTTGTCATGTTTTTTGAAAATTCAAAAAAGATAACTTCATTAACTCTTTAAGGGGTAGAAATTGATATTTGGAAATTTCTTAAACGAATACATCATCATTGGGTAGATGTTGTTGTTATTCCTTGGAAGTTTATTCATTCTATTAATTTTCTAAAAAGAATTTATTTTTATTAACTAAGGGATCCTACTTCATCATTAGATTTTAGAAGTAAATGATATTGATGTATATGCAGAATATTCTTTAACATATAAAGATCTCTTAAATGATATAAAAACATCTTTTTAATTTATTAAAATATTCATTTTCTTTGGTACACAAGATAGTTCATTAGGATATGATTTTTTTAAATCACTATACATTTTTCAAAAACTTTTTCATCATTATGACAATCAAATTCAACTATTTTCCACAATATCCTAAAAATAGATAGCAGAACAACTTCTATGAGAACAAATTGAGTATAATTATGGGGAATATACTGAGAAGTCTAAACTAATTTATCAAAATTATAAAAATAGAGGATATCCATCCTACTTATCAACATCTTCATGGGAAATTTCTATTTCCTTAATGACATATGAGTCAACCTAATACTTCTTTTCATTTACTACATATTTGATTTGTCCTTTCCTCTTATTTCAATCTATGAAAATATTCTTCATTAATGGATTTCTCACTTGTATATTCAAGGACAATAAATAGTTCACATTTATTCTTATACATTTCTTTTTCATTGATTATATAAATGATTCAAAAAATATTTCTTTTTTCTTTTCTCATAATAGCACATGTGTTTTTTGAGAAGATTATGAAGCTTCCCAAATTTCAATAAATATATTTTTGAGAAAATATATCTCTTCAATAGAATATAATATTATAGATATATCAATGATCTTTCGTTTAGTACAGAAATGCACTAATATAATATATAAAACATCTTCATCTCCAAAATGACAATCCTTTTCTGTGATAGGAGAACCATCATTTTTGATGTTTTGATCTTCGGTGAATATAATAAGAAACCTGTTAATAAACTTCTGGAAAAACATTAATCTTTACGATTCATATTTTGATATCCTCAATATTGTACCATAAGAAATTTACAATGACAAACTTCATCATATTTCAATTAAAATAAAGAAAACATATATATGTATATATTGAACATTGAGAGTATTACGGTCTCCTTTCCTCAGTAGAAATCATTTGTTATCCCATAATCAAACAATAATTGCCTTTAGTGAAAGATGAGGCAACGTCTTTACCATCTCATCTATGTAAAAATATAGTTCTCATCTAGGGTATTTGAAAAAGATCTATGTTTTTCTGATAAATTATGCATTACAAAGTATTATTATCCTTTAAGGGGTATTCCAACAAGCTCAGAAACCCTTTAAATATTCAAATTATGGGTATTCCTAAAAGTAATGAATGTTACACTATTTAGGTCTCCATATTTATGAAACATTATGTTAATTTAGAAATAATTCAATTTAATTGGACTTTATAAGTAAAAGTAATCCTTTTAACAAAAAAGCATTCCAACCCTTGAAAGAGAATTGATGATTTCAACAGTGATTCTTAACTTTCAGACCAACTCCTGTCAGTTAGTATTTCTTTAACAACTTTTCTTTTTAAAAAATCCTCAAAATATACCATCGAATATGAACAAAAAAACACAGTAATTAGTAGAAAAAAATGAAGAGGTGAACAAAAAATAGATAAAAATGTTGATGATGGGTATTATCAGAATTCGTCAGATCAGAAAAAGAACCAAATCACCTTTATCATATATAGGAAATAAGGTAATGTTTCAAATTCAAATATATATAAGGATTGAGATTCACTATTACAATATGATTATTTCAAAATTTCAAAAGATATTAGATTGTAACCTCTTTCTATTTTTTAAAAAAGTAGATTTTTTTATTTTTATCCAACAAACATACTACAGATAGATCTGAAATATTTTGAAAACATTTTATAAAATTTCCTCCACAATGTTAATATGAGGAATATTAAGGGTACATCCAAGAGATTCAATGAATTAAATTTCACGAAAAAATATTCTATAGATTTGATGATCATGGATACATAATAATGGTCCGAGGAATGGTTTCATTATAATGTAAAATCAAATAAAACTCATTCCACTAAATCATATTAGTTTCTTAAAAATATCTTTCCAAATATTTTTGTAAAAAAAATAAAATAAAAATCAATATAAGGGTAAAAATGTCCTCCCCCATTCAAATTTTTTTTCCCTATAAGAAGATAAGTAAAATAGGAAGTGTAATAATGATCATTTTATGTTGTTGACGCTCATATTATATTTAAGATATTAAAATCTATAAGATGTAGGAGCTATTGTAAAAAAATTTGCATGTTTATCTTATATTCTAATAAAATGTTAAATAATATTTTTTTTGAATGATATCAATACAATTTTCTATAATTTTTTCATCTATTATCTATATCTCTCTAAGTGATACTATATTATTAACAACAATCATGAATCTTTTATGCATTTGAGTAACTGATTCACCTGGTAAGAAATCAAAACCATGATATTCCGAAAAAATAATATCTATTCTTTTTTCCAAAAGAATAGAATTTCCATATTGATTTACATCACTTTTCTCTAAATATTTTTCATTGTCTAATAAGAAGATAACTGACAATAAATATTCCTTTTTATACAACAGAAAAAATTATACCAAACTATATTATTTGGTAGATTTTCTAACTTTTCATCTCTTTTATAAATAGTATCTTTTTTAAGGAATTTTATAATTTTTAGTCATCATGAGAAAACATGAAACAACAATATTTAAAAAAAAGGTATTCATTTGATATTTATAATATTCATAGTCTCCACCATAAACAATTAGAGGTCTAGTGGTATTATTATTTTATAATTTCCTAATGTAAAATCCTTCCAACACAATAATTTTACTTCTCAATAAACCAAGTTTGTGTATTAAATATATATGTAAAAAACACTGATAAAAATATTGGATTTTAATAATATTCATTGGGGGTGGATTGTAGTTTAAAAACATAAAACTTATAATTTTTCAAATATTATGATTGTAAGAATAATTATCAGACAAAGAGTTGTTCTAATATACATTATAACATCTTAGTTGTAATGTTAATAAAAGAGAGTATGAAATTTATATAAATTTCATAAAAAAGATGAAAAACCTGTAAAAACATGTAAAATAATGTAAAATAAAAAATTATAAAAGTTCATTACTAGACATTAGGAACCTTCCCTATGAAATTTCTTCTATTTCAATGTATGCGATAAGTAATTATGGTAACCTAAATTTTGGTATCCCTAATTATAAACATATCCTATGCTCTATCATCAAACACCTTATAATCCCTCGATCATCAATTTAACAAATAACCTACCTCCCTATCCAAACCATCCAACATAAAACTTGATCATAAAAACATATGACTCTCAATCCATGATTTCCATAGATCACCGGATCGAGAAAACAACCATTAAAATAAAAAAAAGAATTTAATATAATAAATTCCCAAATATGTTCATTGAGAAAATTATATGAAGATTAAAATTGAATCACCCTCAACAAGAAGATATTGAAAAACATTAAAAACAACATTAATTCATATATTATTGTCTCGGTTCGTCTCCTCACGTTTGGGGTTCTATTTATATGTGTTGTCTTAACAATCTACAATGATCATATTTATTACATCATAGGATTAGATGAAACATCATCTAAAAATACATTTTCTTATTGGGGAGTTTGGTACAACATCACTCTATTTCATGATAATTTAGTAATAAATTATAATTACATAAATTTTTTTTCTAGAATAAATAAGAAATATTAATCTCGTATACTTTATACATCATCGTCTCATCAACATAGTAAATATTCATCAGATAGACTTTGTATATCTCCATATGATGAAATTTTTTCGATGTACTTTTAGAAGAATTTCTAATTGAATTTAGAGCCTCCCATGTGATAGATATTATAATTTTCTACTAGAAATAATTTTTACACATTCATTAGATATACTTAGTATACATTAGACTCATAGGATATGATTTATTCATTTGATAAAGCTAAATTCCTTCCTATAAAAACATTATAACTTTACAATGAGAATGTTTGGAAAAAACAGAGTCATTTAAAGGAGTGAATTTTTATTTTATAATGAAAGGGTAGAAATATATTTTTCAAATCAATATACAAAATAACTTCATGTTGGAATTTAAGGATGAAAAACCACTGAATATTTATTATACCTATATAGTAGATATTTTTTGCGTAAGAAAAAAATTGAAGAATAGTTAGTATAAATTATCAAATCCCATTGAATTAAAAAATGTTTACATCAAGAATTTATTTATGTCTAAGTTCAATTTATAAGTCCTATAAATAAATTTATATTCAAGTGATTCAATGAAAAAACCAATATTTTCTTATTCTTATTCCACCATCCTTCATCAGATTTTATGCTTGAATTTAAATATAAAAATAAATATTTTCATCTCATCAATATATCCACACCATAAAAAATTTATAATTCTTTAATTTAATATCATGATCAATGAACTATGGTGTTTATAAACTATATTTTTGAAAAACCTTTAGTGATAAAATACAATTAAAGAGGTAAAAACTTCCAAAAAATGTGATCGATTTCCCTTTCCTGGAGATAAAATTCTATTTAAGGTTATTATAAATTTTCATAATGTTAGAATGATTATGCCTACCCCTGTTTAAGGGTTATGTTCCAATTATTTCATGGTTTCCTTAGTATGTTAATGTATTAATATACAGTTAGAATATAGTCATGAATTTATATTTTAGGAACAAAACAATATTGGTTGCTATAAACCACCTCACCTATGATAATAGAGAGTCTTATATTCAACTAATTATTAAAAATATTTTTTACTGAGTTGGATAAATAGATTTTTCTAAAAAAATTAAGAGAATAAAAAACATCAATTTTATGAAAAAGGACATGCAATTGAGATTTAATTCTCTTAGGTTGAATTGGATTCCTAAATAATATATTTATAATTATCATAAACACTTTTTGACCTATATCCCATTATTCTTAGAAGAATATATTTATAAATGCATTGAGCAAAAGACCACTCCCTGTATTGGCTGAGAAAAAAATAGTTTTTAATGCAAACAAAATTTAATCTTGATAAGAATCGAATTATCTAAATCATCAATAACAATGAGGATCACTTTTTTGAATTTCCTTAGGGTTTAAATCAATGTCAAAGTAATGAAAACAGAATATCAATGATCCGACATGAGTTAATTTTTGTGGTATTGAGAAAATATTAACTAGAAGTATATAATATATGGAAAAGCAGATGAATGAATAATAGATAAAATAAATAATAAAAATTTTATTCTCTCTCCTGAGCCTAATAGATCCCCATGCAATTAAAAATTTTATAAATCCTTCTATCTCACCAACCTAGTCCCCTTTTAACCACCTAGCCTACTTTTTTCCCCACATGGGATCCCCTAAAAAAATTTATAAACTATATATGTGTTTGAGGATAGGGAAAAACAACCCAGCTTTGTCCATTCTATAACTTCCCCCGAAATAATTTTTTTTTCCAATTTTTGAATTTTATTTATAGACTAATCTATTGGTTTCTAGGTCTCTATCACACTACTAATGAGTTCATGGAATAATTTCAAAATATTTTCTTTAATTAACTTCTCTACAAAAATGAATTAACTTCTATTTTTCATATAAATAATGGATCTTAAAGATTTTATATCACTCGGTACACTATTTAATAATGTACTGTTCCTTTACCCGTCATTTAATAATGCGATCTTCAAAATTTCCTTCATAATTCCCCCCATTATATTTACATTATCATTAAACCTTATTTATAGTTTTTTCTCCCTATTGAAGAAGGAAATGTTATATTGCAATTTATGTCTATTTTTTAGATATGTAATTTCTTTTTCCATTATCCCAATTTCCCCAACCATATAATAGAATACTACTTTTCACTAAAATCTCAATCAATTCATTAAGATCCTATGTTTTAGAACTAATGAATAGGGATCATCCAGGAACACTATAATTTCACAAAAATAATTAGAAATTCTAGTATAGTTCGAATGGCTAACCCAAAGAATATTATATATGAAGAGTATGTTCCCACTTTCCATTCTTACTATAACAATGATAAGAATAGGGTGAATATCAATGTCAATTTTCATTAATTTATTATATTTTACATCCCACCACTTCTCTAAATCTGTAATTTTATTAATGATTAAATAAGGATTAATAGACACAATCATTTATTCCAATTTTTTATTACAAATAAATCTTTCCCCATGTGGACTAACTTTAATAAATTCAAAATTGTCAATGAAATCCTTGATATTTCCTTATAAAATAGCATGATTATGTTATAACATACTTTATTCAATCCCTAGTAATATATTAAAATTCATAATGAGCTCACATTAACCTATGATATTCTCTTATAGATTGCTTATGTGTTCCCATAGAGCTCTTCTACCTTGATTGTTATTAACAGAATAAATTAAGTACCATGAAAAAAAGTTACATTCAATATATATCAAGAAAGTTAAAATATTCTAATTGGGCTTAACAATTATAAATTTTTAACTCTCTTATAGGATAATTTATGTGTCATGGGTTTAGATGTTCAAAAAAAATTATTGATTTAGAATAAATTTTTTGGGGGTGTTAGCAATGGAAGAATTTTATAATCCCTGAAAATACCAAAAGGGGATATTAATTTCAATCTATTTTGGGGTTTTTATTTCATTTCACTAGAGTGTGTATTTTTTTCCATCTAGTATCTTAGTTATTCCCTTCTTTATAGGCTTATCGTTTGAAGGAGAAGGATCTAATTATTTAAATTCCAATTTTTGGTGATCCTAAGTAGTAGAATTTTCCTCAAAAGTTGACTCATATCCTTTTTTATTTTATTATAAGTCTATATTGGATTTTCATGGTAAACCTTTTTATTTTTTTCACCTACTTAAATTTTTTGAACTCTATTAAATGACATTTAATTCAAGATTAAATTCTAGATTTTCCTTTAAAATGGTTAATACATTAAATTCCTATTTAAAAACCATCCCCAAAAAAATTTTAATAATGGTATTCCCATTTTCATTATATTATGTTTAATAATATTAATTTCAAACTAATTAATCACCATAGCCTTTATCCATGAAATAAATATCTTGAAATTTCATTTTCATGAACTACGGGTTGAAAGGCTTAGGATCCAATTTGGAATCCTTTCCTTTTTTGTTTGTTTTTAAACATCTATCTCATGATCCTGCTGAGAAGAATACTCTAATTACATTAGGTATAGCTTTTTAATTTTTTTTTTGTGATGAGCCTTCATGCCCCCCACAAATTTTCACTAGTTAAATAAAGATATAATAAATTATGATTCAAAATCTACTTAATTTTTAACCCCATTGTACACTAATTTAATACCATCTAAAAGATAAAAAGGGAGGTTTTCATCCACTATAACACTTTCAAAGTAACCCAACATCCACCCCAATGTATTTTTATCCATCATTATGGTTTCCCCAAAGCATGATACAATATCATTCAATATTTAATTCTACAAAAATACCTAATTATACCCTTGGAAATATATATATATATATATATGGTAATCGTTGAATATATTGACACATAATTTATGCTGATTTCTATGAATAAATTTATAATGATACCCACATTGTAAATATTTAATCTCGAGCCCCATCGCATAGATTTGTCATTATCAAAATTAAAAATGAAATGGATGTATACATTACCAATGATAATTCTCCTATTTTTATTCATTTTACATAATCAGGATTGTTTCAACATATGATCCTCCACATTTATGGGGTTTATCAGCCTTTGTAAAGATTATAAAACCTATAATTGAATATTAACGAGTTTATATCCTTTCTTTGGGTACCTTTTACATGGAAAAAATATAAAATATATTATCTTCATTAATATAGATACATGATTCACATGATGAAGGGATATCATTCATTTCCTCTAGAGTGACACATTTATACAATATCTTCATGAATTAAATAATTATTTGTACTATTTTCTTAGCCATATGATATTTCCCTTAATCCATTTAAAAAATTTAATTCAAGATGGAATTCATGAGAAACTAAGATATCCTTATGTACTTTCCCAATATTCATGGTATCCAGCAATATATTGCTCCATATTCTTCTGATTTTCATTATTTAAAATAAATATGATCGTAAAAATATGATAATTCTAAAATATTTATGAAACTAAAAATATTTGGGGATGATCACTTCCTCTACAAACATTAGTTTCAAATTGGCGAGAAGGTACATCTGGACAATTCAACGATGATATTGTTGTGAAAACCCAAGTAACCCTTGAAATAAATAAATCATATGATATATAAGTTTTTATTTTATTTATTTGTATTCATTATAGTTTTATAAATTATTTTATAAATTTTTTCAATAGAAGAATTAATGGTTTTCTTTAACTATACTATTTTTCCTTTAATTGCACATTTTTTTAAATGTAAAATATATTAATTTAATATAATGTTCCTCCTTCTTTAAGACTGGACAACTAAGGTTTGACGATATTGTGTACAACTATTATAGAAGGTATCCATGAGAAACTATGGTGTATATTAATGATTGGGGATCTCTCTAAGAATCACTTTACAAATATAATAAGATTCATGTAATAGTTCACTCTCTTCTTGCAGAATCATACTGTTTTTATGCCTAATTTTTTAAATCATCTTCCTTGGGTAGAACTTCATGATAACGTAATTTTAATGTTGGTATTATGTATCAAAGATGTATTCATACAATTATAGTAACTAGAATTTCATATTTTCTTTAAGAAAAATATAAAAAACCAAAATTTCAATTCCTCCTCACCCATTAATATGAGTGGAAATTGATGTTTTGTTTCATATAATTCCCTTTTGAAATGTAGTGAATCCTCATTAGGAATTTCATGGTAATATGGTAGTAATGATTTGTTGGATTTATGAATATCATAGTTGGTATATCTCACGATCATCCTAATTCAAGATTGATTATTTGATACTGTCAGCACCTGAATCTCTCTATGCCTCACTCTTTCCATGAATTCATTCCCTATTAGTGGAGGGTTGACATTTTCCTTCTGCTAGTTTTTTTAATTTTGTTAGTTTAGAATGTTCCAAAAACAATATTTCTCCATATGTTTCAAATAACATATATGTTTTTAATTTTTGCGATGATTTCTTCTAGTCCATTAGTTGATAACAGAGATTGAATTCACCCCACTTTTTAGAACTAAAAGAAGAAACAAAATTATTCTAGTTTTTATTTTCTCTTTCCTTGTACATTCCCTTTATCGAAAATGGTGCCAAAATTTAACACTAATTGCAATGAACATCATGAAAATTACACCTCATAACTATTAATATCACGAAATGTTGTAATCTAACCCAAGAGAATGAACATTGGGTGAAAAAAAATGAAATCTGAAAAATAAAATAGAACAATGATAGAATTGTTGGTGATGAAGCTGATGTAGTAATGATTGGAAATATAAAGTGTTCCAGGTATAGAGGGTTGCAATGAAGATAATGTGAAAGAACATCAAGGACTAGAGTAAGAGAAATGTTTTGTACGGAATGATTGTTATGGTAGTTGTTTCTTTTAGATTAATTTTCTTATCACCCAGGGTCATTCATTGTAGTACTGTGAGATGTAGCTACCCAACTCTCTCAAGTGTATTGTTTATAGGTGAATTTACTCCCCATATTCTCAACTAAAGTCTTGTTTACCCACTCATTAAAGCACACCTGAATCCCACCCTTATGTGTAATTTACAATTCTTAGTTGGAAATCCAAATAAAATTTTATCTATGATAGAAATATCTAAGACATCTACCACTGATTTTGAATATATGAAGATCATAGAAACCTAATAAATGTGAAAAATGATGATTCATACAATACCTAGCACCTATGTGATGTAAAAAAATCCTATAAACTCAACCTAATTCCCCCATGACTAGGTTATCCAACCTTATCAACAAAGATAATCATTATATTCAAGAATTAGTTAAGAAACAAATTATGTGAAATATACTATAAATACGAATAATGTATATGCAAGGGAATAAAAATATAAAAAAATATATAATGAAAATAACTATCCTTCTCATTTACTTTTGTTTATCTCCACTTTGTACTCTCAGTTTTTCCCCATTGTTTTTCACCTCATTCTTCTCTCAATCCATCCCCTTATTTTTCTCCTCCTCCACATATATATTCTTTTATAATTATTATTTTCTGATGGAAATTACCTTGAAAAATTCATTCATCAACTCTTTCCTACCACCTTGAAACTGCTTTGAGCTACCTCACATGAGTTCAGAAGGTTGGTATTCTAACTGGCCAGAAAATTGGACATTCATATGCATGGACGAGGTAGCTGATTGGATACATAATCATTTGGATCATCATATGAAATTTTATTAATATATATATGTTCATCGATGAATGAAATTCCTCACATAACAATTTTACCCATATCAATTTTGGAAGACATATATCTTTGTTCACATAGATATTTCTAAATGATGTAGTTAAATGGACCACGTAGTTGTTTGTTCATGTAGCTGATTCTTTACGTATGAATTTCCCTTCATGTAGGTACTTCAATTTACATTGCTCATTCTTCAACATATGAAATTTTTACCTAGTAGAATCCATTTATATTTCTATTTGGGCTAAAATATCCAATTAGCTATGTAATCAATTAATGATCTAAAAAAAATTTGAATGTAGCCTTTTTCATGTAGGTGTTTCATCTGACATATATAATTCTCAACGTAGCTAGATGTTCCAGATAATCGATTGGACCATTAATCTCTATTTGTATAGAAAAATTCAAAACATCATGCACTAGAGTCATTGTATCTTGAGAATGATGTCTTCTCAGTCATACATGATTCACTCAACCCTGAGATACATTCCCTCCATGATCACCCCTTTTATTGGAAACCTCCCTCATTCAATAATGGATTCTAATGAAAATGGGAGGAGAAGAATCAAACAATTGTTTGGATTGTGGGATCTTTTTTGGATTAGATAATAATGGAACACATTTTAATGTAGTCCCTGGTGGTGCCCCATTTGAATATCGTTTTAAATGGGGAGAACATTGACAATTAAGGCTTCAACCGCATCAACATCATCTAGCCTCTCACAATTGGCCTAAAAAAATACATTTAAAGGTAAAAATGGGAAATAATTTTATAAAATTCATCAATAGATTGATAATTTATCTCTAAGGAATTTGTAATCAAAATAATCCTAGTAAAATACCAACATTCAAATGATCTAGATGATAACACTTGACAGATACATGTATTAGTTATGAACTTTCTTTTCTTTTTAATTCCTATACATAAATTTCTAAATATTTCAAATTTTTATTAAAGAATTCAAGTTAATTACCCTAAATACATAATTAAATTTTGAATGCAGTTGTTGGGAATATATAAGAACCCAAAAATAGTAATTTACATTATTAAAATAAATGAATAAAAAATTTAAATATATTTTTCCACCCTTGGAAATTCTCTTTTTTAAACATTATTAAGCAAAAAAATCTTTTAATTAATCATAATAAATGTTTCAATTTGTGATAAAATGATTACACATAATAAATTTGTTTTATGTAATATGATTCAAACATCAAAGTCTCAGTAGTTGAGGAATTCTAATTATCGAATCAAATATGATGATCTACGGCTCAAGGATCACGTAGAGGATGAAGTCATCCTGCAAAGGGGTGATGATATAATTTTTATGAGTGTGTTCACATGGATAATGATTTCTAAACCCATTTTGGTTATTTTGACATGAATAAAATGGATGGGCCACCACGGAGAAGGACGAACCAGATCAAGGATCTCACAAGCGGGGTCATGGAAGCTCACATGGAGGTGGTTCAGATAGGGGAGAAGGTGGGGCTCTAGAGTGAGTATTTTCTGGTAGATTCATATGATATGAGATGCTTCCACCACCACCATTAGGTGGACCAACTAATAGTAATATAACTGGCATATATGGTCACTGATAGTTGCAAGCAATGGAGGGTTATGATCAGATTATAAGCAATATGGACCACTTAGGATTGATTCTTAGATATGACATATCTATCAGTAGTGTGAGCTAGTGCTCAGTGGAGAGAGTTTATTGTGGAAACTCATGGTCATTGTGGTGAAACCTAATGATCTCATATTATTTATGGATTTTTCTCATGGTTAGAGCCTAGATTGATTCTCATTTTCTAGGATTTTGATGCATTTGAATGGATGTGATGAGATTCTCTGTTGTGGGTGATAAATATATCATAACATAGACAGTGGATCTTGTGTATGAGAAGAAAGAACCCATCGCCTATCAATTAGTGATTTTATCCCATTATATGGTGAATTAATTATTCATCTATATTCCATTGTTAATTTAGGAATTTATTTACATGTTTCCCATGGAATGTTTGGGACAAAATCTTAGGTGATAGGTGGAATTATTCATCAAAATGCATCCTAGGACCTCACTGATAACTTCTATGGTATATCATTTGGCCTCTACTAAGCCATGAGCGATAGATTTTCCATTTAAGTACCTTTTAGGGAAGGTTTTCATCTGATCCATTGTGTCCCCCTTGTCTGATCATGTTTTATTACTGAAAAAAGTTGGGTAATATCTTATCTCTTAGCATTGATTATCATGTCATGAACCAAGTAGTGATAAAAAAAGTACCCCTTATGAAGAATTCATAATATTTTCGACATTTGTTGAGGAGTCAGTTGGTTAGAGTATCTATAGGACTATGACATTGAGATATTTTATAATACAATAAAGGAAACCATGATATCATATTCCCTTAGTTGGATTTCTTGTTATCACTTGGTGGAGGAGGTATTTGAGAAATCACATTTGATGTAGCTAATCTTGGTAGATGGGATGGGTGTAGTTTTTATTCACTCGATGGTGGTGACTCTTATACATATTCAACATGTGAGGGTATCTTAGTTGGGAGACATCTTTTATGAGGTTATACGTGAAAAAATATTTTAAGGATATTCAATAGATGAATTCATTGAAGGAGTGGGACAATTTCACCCTTTATAAGGATAGATAGTGGTTCCTATAATGTTCTGAGAGGCGGTGATGATGTAGTTTTACACATTCACTTAATTTATATGTCTTGGTGTATTAAATATTTACAAGGACCTTAAATGGATGTTTTTTGGGTAGATGAGGTGTAGGGTAGCCGAATTCATCTCTTGGGGTCTCAAATGGCATCATGTTAAGGGAAATATTCAGGTTCTAATAGGTTTGACGTAGCCTCTTGAGACCCTGGAGTTGAAATGGGATAGAATATCCATGTAATTTTTGATAGGATATATATAAATAGCGATAATCAATGATACTGTCTTGGTTTTTGTTATCTGACTAAAAATGTTAGCACACTTCCTTACTATTAGGGAGTAGAGTTCAGTTGAGAGATTAGGGAAGTTGTATAGGAATGTGATCATCCAGCATCGTGGGTTACCCTAGAGTATTGTCTTTAACTATTATTCTCAATTAACATGACTATTTTCTGGAGGCACATTGGAGGAATTTTGAATGTATTTGAGTTGGATTAAAACATTCCACCCTCACATATATGGCCAAACGTAGCGTACGTTCCTTATGTTGGAGGATATGAGTAGAGCTTTCATGATTGGCATCAATCGGATATTGGAGGATCACTTTACATTGGTATAGATTTCTTATAATAATAGTTATCACTCTACCAACAGCATGGAACCATTCAAGGACTTATATGGGAGAGCCTACAGGTCACCCATATATGGGGATAATATTGGAGAGACTTCTATAGTTTGGAAAATTATTTTGTAGGTAGTGATTGAGAAGACTCTTGTGATCCTCAAATGTTTGATGAAATAATAGAGTATAGTTAAATCTTCTACAGATTGAAGTCATATGAAATTGTATTACCAGTAGAGAGGCTATATTTTCATAAGAGTCTCCCTTCAATGGGGATTGTGGAAGGTTGGTCGAGAAGATAAGATATACTTGAGGTTTATCGAGCCTCATGAGATACTCTAGAGAGTTACCGAGGTTTAATACTGATCATCCATAACCCCATGGTTAGATCCATTATATGGTGTCTTCCATGTTTCCTAGCTAAGGATATGCATGCTTTATCCTACACACATTATTGACTGGGGAAAGCTGTGCATTGAGGATGGATCCACCTTTAATGAGTACCCGATGGTGATAAATGATTAGAAATAGATGATCTTGCAAGGATAGACCATTCCCTTGGATTTGTTGGGGGGGTTTTCTGGGAGCCTCTAGACCCCAAATATGATAAAAATATTAATATATTTTAATGCATGAATGAGCATGTTTTCAGTATTTTTTATTTTCCCATTGTTCGGGACTTCAGATGGAAAAGATGACACCATGGGTGATTTTAGAATAAAGAGATTGCTCAAGGTGAGACCATAGGTTGGTCAGTATTAGACGTTCTATGGATAGTAATTATTGGCAGTCCGTTTAAATAAAATAAATAAATAAAATTATTTATTTTATTTTAAAATCACACAAACTAAAAACCAGTATAAATATCCCTTTGTAAAAAAATTATTGGATTATCCACATAACCCTATGATGATTAGAAATGAGACTTCAATGTTATCCTTTGTTGGATCATTATCAGAGGATGAAAAATGATCGGATCGTGGTGGATTGAGTGCCAAAAATTAAGTAGATATTTTTCTTAATTGGGGAGTGAATTCTTCACCAACAACCGGATCTTATCAAGTTAGGTATCATCAAATTTGGTATCCACCCTTTGGATTAAGATATTTAACATGGATTCTTATATGTTATTCTTGATCTGTGATCTTCATGTTATTCCCATGAAACCATCCAATTAAAATAAATTTTTAAATAAAATTTATAATTTATGTTCCATTTTATCACCCTTGATATCCCATTTTCGTTATCATTGGCCAATATCTCTTGGACAATTATGGTTTCCCCCTTGTTCTTGTGCTTATCCGACACTAAATATTTTCATTATTTATCATTTGAAAATGGGGTCATAATTTGACATTCTTAGGGTGGGTTCATGTGTAATTGAACCTCCAGAATTGTTGTGGTTGAGTGCATGATGAATGGATTTGGATTTTTAAAAGAATCAGGATGGATTTCAGGTGATGAATTCGCAAGATAGGATCTGAAGAAGTAATGGTAGTATAAGGTGCTATGTGATATGATGAAAATAATAAAAAATATAATTGAATCTGATTTCTATCCACAAGAGAACGAAAATTAATGGTGAAATACAACCCCTTAGATTTGGAGTTATCAAATGGAAGGATTCGGGGTAACAAGTGCATATCTGGAAATAGTTTGTATAAACTGTTCTTTCTATGAAAAAATAAAACTACATTCTAGGTACTGTAGAAGACCACACACCATGTACATCATCTTACATGTTCTCTAGGATTTCATGTTGATTTAAGGATCACATGACTTGTGGCCAATCTTAGACGTTGTGTGATCCCACCAAGGTAGCCAGGTCATGTTCTAGCATTACATGCCAAAGACCCCAAATTGGAAGACATATCTTGTACTCTAGGAGTACAACGGTACACCCAAAGGTACACTGAAATGACCCAGTACTCGCTCATGGAAAGGAATATAGTTAGGTACATGGGCACATGACGATGTATAGGGGCCTGATTGGAAACACGTTGGCATGCCCTGAGTAGCTAACACACATCGTGTACCACCTAAACACACCATTTGGTATGACATGGATTTCTAATACATTTACAGGGAAGAACATGTCCAAGAATTGTGGCAAGGTCACACACCATGTGGACCCCCATACATTCCATTAATTTTCTAAGAATCGTCTTCCTCATGTATCACTTTGTTTAGGAACTAGATTCTTTCCCACAAATAGTTCATCCTATGTGTTTTTTCTACCTATAACAAGATAGTAGGCATCATTGTATCTAACAAGACTGATTTGTTGGCATTATATGCTTGAAAATTAATTATGAAATGCTTATTGTTGGAAGTTATTAAGGACGGATAATCAGATAGATGATGGGGTTGGTAATTTCCTTTCACACATGGGAATGAGTCCTCTATACGCTTTAAATAGATAGAGATAATAATCGCATAAAAAGAGAATGGGTAATCAATTTATGTAGTGTTACTCTCCCAACTTCAAGATCCTCTACAACTGGGTCCTCCATAAGAGTTGTGGATCCCTAGACTCTGGAGCACAATAGCAAAGAGAGGGCCCCTCCACACTGATTTTGGTGAGGTTTTATTTGATTTTGGGCAACAAAGACGGACTTTTGGAGATACAGGTAGATGCATTTACTATGTAATGTGTTGTGGAGATGGAGATCTTCGTTCTCTCTTAATTGTGTCTCATTATGAGAAAATATATGTATATTGGGTTTCATTTCACTCTGGTGTTGGGTTTCTCTGACCATTGTTTTATCTTTCTATTTATTCCTTTTTTGGGATTCTGATATCCCTAATAGGTTTATATATAATAACACATGCATGGTATTTGCATACAAGTCATGTTCTATGATAAAGATAGGTAGATTCATGGTGAAATAGGTTGATCATAGTGATACATGGGTTCATTGACAATGAACAGTGGTCAGGACATTGAAATTAGAAGCTAGAGTCTGTTAGTTTTCTTTTATTCCATTTTTTCCTTGTTGGAACATTTCAAGTTTGGAATGTATATTTTCCATTCAAAATTTGTTATTATTATATCATACATTAATGTTTTCTCTATTGGATATTAAATTCATGGTTGTACTCTAGATGTTATTGTATTTTATTTTTCCTATAAACATTCCCATGGACATGGTTGTGTGATTTAATTAATGAGTATTAGTTAAATCACTCACATTTTTGTTATGCATCCTTGGTGCTTGATGTAATCACCTAACATATTGGAGGTGAGCTTGGGGTTGTGGCCGCTCGACCATTTACTAGCTAGATGGAAATCATCGAGTCAAGTCATCAAATTAAAGTAGCTCTAAATTAATATATTAAATATATATTATGAGGAGAAGTAAAAATACATTAATTAAATAAAATTTTAACAAGTTTAAGGGTTATTTTAACCGACATTAACACTTTTCACAATAACTGTAATATCAATGTTTTCACAAATTTATGTATTAAGAATATTTCAATCAAAGGAAACGTGACACATAAATGGACCACATTTGCTATTTTTATCCATATAATATTTAATTGGTTAATGATATGATTTTTATGAATTTTTTATCATTAAATAATATATTTTTTATTATAAAATTTCATAATGTCATTTTTGGATCTGTTCATTTACATTGACATTAAATTGATCAATATAATTATGTAATTTTGATATATCTATTTAACACATGATGAATATGTTATATTTATCTAAAAAATTCATGTAACATAATTCTTCAACAAAATTTTATTACTATTAATTACTTTAAAATAATTTATTTTATTTTTCTATTCATTGAATAAACATTATGTTGTTGTTGCCTAAAATTTATTGTAATTATTCAGTCAATAAATATATAAAATAATTTAATTTGACTAAATATTATTTATTATTTATATTACAAATTATTACCAATCATAACCTCTTTTGATAATTTTGAAAATATTAGATATATTAATGTCAAGAGAGTTAAATATTGTGATTTTATTTACTTAAAATATTATATAAACATAATTATCAAGAAAAAATGGCACCAATATGACTAGAACAAGATTTTGGGATGGATATGGATAATGTTATCCCATCCAATTAAATAATTTCATTTTTTTAATTTATTCTTGTGACCTTATCTCATGGTTGGAACCCTCTTTTACCCATTTTACCCATACCGAGGTGGTAAATATTTACCACAGTTACTACTCAAAATGGCTAAAAATAAAATGGTCCTATTTTAATATTTTGAATCTATTTAAAGAAAATATAGAATCAATGATTTATGATATAATTCATATATGTGGTAGAAATTAACATAATATTAAATCCAAAAAACATGATGAAAATGTGTTTTTGTGAAAGAAAATGTTTTTTAAAGTATAACAGCTTTTATACCAAAATAAAAGATAAAATTCATTAAAATGAACATAATTTAATTATAAATAATATAATTTAAATAATTTTACTTTTAAATATATTTTTAAACACTATGGAACATTGTAAATTCCTAATATTGAAAATAATTTTTTTGATAAAAAACAGTATTTTTACTATTTATCAGAAAAAATTATATTCTCTACAAATTCTCAAAAATTCATTCAATGAATAATTTTAATATGTTATTTCAAATATAATGATCCCTTTTTTAGTTAAATTTACAAACGTAGAAAAAAATAATTAATATTATTTGATCAAAAACTGAAATAAAACCCATTTATTAGGAAAAATGAATTTTTAAACTTATAATAACTTTGATAAATATATTTGTTTCATCTAAAACATTGTTTTTTTCTTTATAAATTTTATTATTATTATTATTAATAAATATTAAACATCTTTAATATAATGGTATGTTATATAAGAGATTATTTAGACTTAGGGTTTTGTGTATCAGAAGTTATGTAGGAAATTTTATTTGGAGATAAATATATCATAAATTTTTTTGTTGTTACATGTTAGGTAAAACAACAATACAATACATTAAAGAATTATGTCTATTAGAAATAAATAATATTCTTCTAGTATACTTTTAACATATTCTTCCATCTGTATTAGTAAATCATAATCTGGTAGGCATTTAATGTCGTCATTTGATGAGCTCTATCAAATGGAATTTTTAGAAGTCCATATAATGGACTTCATAAGCCATCCATCTGATAAACATTCTATAAGTTCATCTGATGCACTTTGTAGTTTTGAATATGATATGATTTGTATATCTATTTCTAATAATATTGGATGTAACAATCCATTTAAACTAAATACCATCCTAAAAAACATTTCAACCATGGAAGGATAATTTTTAGAAAAAATATAATAATTTAAAAAGAGATTTTTTATTTTCCAAAGTATGGTTAGAAAAATATTGTTGATTAAAAACTATTCTCCCTTTTGAATTTCAAAATACAAAAAATCCAATGGGTAAATTTTTAAGAGTATAACTCACTCCCCCTTACATATATAATAGTTTATTGCTTTTCATATACTTTGATATTTTCAAAATGAATTTTAATAGGAATAGATACTTATATTGAAATAGCCTGATGAATTATATAAAAAATACTCTGTAAAAAAGGTATGGTGTAACCACAACATTTATCAAAATGTATATAAATATAGCAACATTCACCTAAAGTTTTTAAAAATTCAATTGTTATAAACATTTATTTTTAAATAAAATAGATCATTATTTAATAGATATTTTCTTTAATACAGTCTTCATCTTCCTTAGATCATTATTTATTTTTTCTGAATTTTCTACGTTCAACTAAATCTTTGAAATACTTAATCTAAAAATGTATATTCATTGTATCTTGATAGAGTTCCATATAATGTTAAATGTCAATGAACTTTTGATGATCAACTTTTATTGAAAATTCTATTACCTTTTAGTCAATTCCACCTAGAAACTTTGAAACAGACATCGTTGCTTTTTTGTCCCAGCTACCTACTCATTACAGAACGAATTATCCTCTTTATCGTGGTTTATCTACTTGATGATACTTTTTGAATTTATAAATTAAACCAAATACATCACATTAGAATGTTTATGACTATAATAATAATTCAGAGTAAAAGTTTCGTAAATTTTATTAAAGGTTATATAACTTTACTTTCCATAAATTTTATTTGAATGTATTTTTATCTAGCTAGTATATTATGAAATATATCCATGATTCATTTATGAAATTTAATTTTTTATTTTAAGTAATTTATCTTCATTTTTTTCATTTTAGAGCAATTGATTATAGGAAAGTTTGTCATGTTTTTTGAAAATTCAAAAAAGATAACTTCATTAACTCTTTAAGGGGTAGAAATTGATATTTTGAAATTTCTTAAACGAATACATCATCATTGGGTAGATGTTGTTGTTATTCCTTGGAAGTTTATACATTCTATTAATTTTCTAAAAAGAATTTATTTTTATTAACTAAGGGATCCTACTTCATCATTAGATTTTAGAAGTAAATGATATTGATGTATATACAGAATATTCTTTAACATATAAAGATCTCTTAAATGATATAAAAACATCTTTTGAATTTATTAAAATATTCATTTTCTTTGGTACACAAGATAGTTCATTAGGATATGATTTTTTTAAATCACTATACATTTTTCAAAAACTTTTTCAACATTATGACAATCAAATTCAACTATTTTCCACAATATCCTAAAAATAGATAGCAGAACCACTTCTATGAGAACAAATTGAGTATAATTCTGGGGAATATACTGAGAAGTCTAAACTAATTTATCAAAATTATAAAAATAGAGGATATCCATCCTACTTATCAACATCTTCATGGGAAATTTCTATTTCCTTAATGACATATGAGTCAACCTAATACTTCTTTTCATTTACTACATATTTGATTTGTCCTTTCCTCTTATTTCAATCTATGAAAATATTCTTCATTAATGGATTTCTCACTTGTATATTCAAGGACAATAAATAGTTCACATTTATTCTTATACATTTCTTTTTCATTGATTATATAAATGATTCAAAAAATATTTCTTTTTTCTTTTCTCATAATAGCACATGTGTTTTTTGAGAAGATTATGAAGCTTCCCAAATTTCAATAAATATATTTTTGAGAAAATATATCTCTTCAATAGAATATAATATTATATATATATCAATGATCTTTCGTTTAGTACAGAAATGCACTAATATAATATATAAAACATCTTCATCTCCAAAATGACAATCCTTTTCTGTGATAGGAGAACCATCATTTTTGATGTTTTGATCTTCGGTGAATATAATAAGAAACCTGTTAATAAACTTCTGGAAAAACATTAATCTTTACGATTCATATTTTGATATCCTCAATATTGTACCATAAGAAATTTACAATGACAAACTTCATCATATTTCAATTAAAATAAAGAAAACATATATATGTATATATTGAACATTGAGAGTATTACGGTCTCCTTTCCTCAGTAGAAATCATTTGTTATCCCATAATCAAACAATAATTGCCTTTAGTGAAAGATGAGGCAACGTCTTTACCATCTCATCTATGTAAAAATATAGTTCTCATCTAGGGTATTTGAAAAGGATCTATGTTTTTCTGATAAATTATGCATTACAAAGTATTATTATCCTTTAAGGGGTATTCCAACAAGCTCAGAAACCCTTTAAATATTCAAATTATGGGTATTCCTAAAAGTAATGAATGTTACACTATTTAGGTCTCCATATTTATGAAACATTATGTTAATTTAGAAGTAATTCAATTAAATTGGACTTTATAAGTAAAAGTAATCCTTTTAACAAAAAAGCATTCCAACCCTTGAAAGAGAATTGATGATTTCAACAGTGATTCTTAACTTTCAGACCAACTCCTGTCAGTTAGTATTTCTTTAAGAACTTTTCTTTTTAAAAAATCCTCAAAATATACCATCGAATATGAACAGAAAAACACGATAATTAGTAGAAAAAATGAAGAGGTGAACAAAAAATAGATAAAAATGTTGATGATGGGTATTATCAGAATTCGTCAGATCAGAAAAAGAACCAAATCACCTTTATCATATATAGGAAATAAGGTAATGTTTCAAATTGAAATATTTATAAGGATTGAGATTCACTATTACAATATGATTATTTCAAAATTTCAAAAGATATTAGATTGTAACCTCTTTATATTTTTTAAAAAAGTAGATTTTTTTTATTTTTATCCAACAAACATACTACAGATAGATCTGAAATATTTTGAATACATTTTATAAAATTTCCTCCACAATGTTAATATGAGGAATATTAAGGGTACATCCAAGAGATTCAATGAATTAAATTTCACGAAAAAATATTCTATAGATTTGATGATCATGGATACATAATAATGGTCCGAGGAATGGTTTCATTATAATGTAAAATCAAATAAAACTCATTCCACTAAATCATATTAGTTTCTTAAAAATATCTTTCCAAATATTTTTGTAAAAAAAATAAAATAAAAATCAATATAAGGGTAAAAATTTCCTCCCCCATTCAAATTTTTTTTCCCTATAAGAAGATAAGTAAAATAGGAAGTGTAATAATGATCATTTTATGTTGTTGACGCTCATATTATATTTAAGATATTAAAATCTATAAGATGTAGGAGCTATTGTAAAAAAAATTTCATGTTTATCTTATATTATAATAAAATGTTAAATAATATTTTTTTTGAATGATATCAATACAATTTTCTATAATTTTTTCATCTATTATCTATATATCTCTAAGTGATACTATATTATTAACAACAATCATGAATCTTTTATGCATTTGAGTAACTGATTCACCTGGTAAGAAATCAAAACCATGATATTCCGAAAAAATAATATCTATTCTTTTTTCCAAAAGAATAGAATTTCCATATTGATTTACATCACTTTTCTCTAAATATTTTTCATTGTCTAATAAGAAGATAACTGACAATAAATATTCCTTTTTATACAATAGAAAAAATTATACCAAACTATATTATTTGGTAGATTTTCTAACTTTTCATCTCTTTTATAAATAGTATCTTTTTTACGGAATTTTATAATTTTTAGTCATCATGAGAAAACATGAAACAACAATATTTAAAAAAAAGGTATTCATTTGATATTTATAATATTCATAGTCTCCACCATAAACAATTAGAGGTCTAGTGGTATTATTATTTTATAATTTCCCAATGTAAAATCCTTCCATCACAATAATTTTACTTCTCAATAAACCAAGTTTGTGTATTAAATATATATGTAAAAAACACTGATAAAAATATTGGATTTTAATAATATTCATTGGGGGTGGATTGTAGTTTAAAAACATAAAACTTATAATTTTTCAAATATTATGATTGTAAGAATAATTATCAGACAAAGAGTTGTTCTAATATACATTATAACATCTTAGTTGTAATGTTAATAAAAGAGAGTATGAAATTTATATAAATTTCATAAAAAAGATGAAAAACCTGTAAAAACATGTAAAATAATGTAAAATAAAAAATTATAAAAGTTCATTACTAGACATTAGGAACCTTCCCTATGAAATTTCTTCTATTTCAATGTATGCGATAAGTAATTATGGTAACCTAAATTTTGGTATCCCTAATTATAAACATATCCTATGCTCTATCATCAAACACCTTATAATCCCTCGATCATCAATTTAACAAATAACCTACCTCCCTATCCATACCATCCAACATAAAACTTGATCATAAAAACATATGACTCTCAATCCATGATTTCCATAGATCACCTGATTGAGAAAACAACCATTAAAATAAAAAAAAGAATTTAATATAATAAATTCCCAAATATGTTCATTGAGAAAATTATATGAAGTTTAAAATTGAATCACCCTCAACAAGAAGATATTGAAAAACATTAAAAACAACATTAATTCATATATTATTGTCTCGCTTCGTCTCCTCATGTTTGGGGTTCTATTTATATGTGTTGTCTTAACAATCTACAATGATCATATTTATTACATCATAGGATTAGTTGAAACATCATCTAAAAATACATTTTCTTATTGGGGAGTTTGGTACAACATCACTCTATTTCATGATAATTTAGTAATAAATTATAATTACATAAATTTTTTTTTCTAGAATAAATAAGAAATATTAATCTCGTATACTTTATACATCATCGTCTCATCAACATAGTAAATATTCATCAGATAGACTTTGTATATCTCCATATGATGAAATTTTTTCGATGTACTTTTAGAAGAATTTCCAATTGAATTTAGAGCCTCCCATGTGATAGATATTATAATTTTCTACTAGAAATAATTTTTACACATTCATTAGATATACTTAGTATACATTAGACTCATAGGATATGATTTATTCATTTGATAAAGCTAAATTCCTTCCTATAAAAACATTATAACTTTACAACGATAATGTTTGGAAAAAACAGAGTCATTTCAAGGAGTGAATTTTTATTTTATAATGAAAGGGTAGAAATATATTTTTCAAATCAATATACAAAATAACTTCATGTTGGAATTTAAGGATGAAAACCCACTGAATATTTATTATACCTATATAGTAGATATTTTTTGCGTAAGAAAAAAATTGAAGAATAGTTAGTATAAATTATCAAATCCCGTTGAATTAAAAAATGTTTACATCAAGAATTTATTTATGTCTAAGTTCATTTTATAAGTCCTATAAATAAATTTATATTCAAGTGATTCAATGAAAAAACCAATATTTTCTTATTCTTATTCCACCATCCTTCATCAGATTTTATGCTTGAATTTAAATATAAAAATAAATATTTTCATCTCATCAATATATCCACACCATAAAAAATTTATAATTATTTAATTTAATATCATGATCAATTAACTATGGTGTTTATAAACTATATTTTTGAAAAACCTTTAGTGATAAAATACAATTAACGAGGTAAAAACTTCCAAAAAATGTGATCGATTTCCCTTTCCTGGAGATAAAATTCTATTTAAGGTTATTATAAATTTTCATAATGTTAGAATGATTATGCCTACCCCTGTTTAAGGGTTATGTTCCAATTATTTCATGGTTTCCTTAGTATGTTAATGTATTAATATACAGTTAGAATATAGTCATGAATTTATATTTTAGGAACAAAACAATATTGGTTGCTATAAACCACCTCACCTATGATAATAGAGAGTCTTATATCCAACTAATTATTAAAAATATTTTTTACTGAGTTGGATAAATATATTTTTCTAAAAAAATTAAGAGAATAAAAAACATCAATTTTATGAAAAAGGACATGCAATTGAGATTTAATTCTCTTAGGTTGAATTGGATTCCTAAATAATACATTTATAATTATCATAAACACTTTTTGACCTATATCCCATTATTCTTGGAAGAATATATTTATAAATGCATTGAGAAAAAGACCACTCCCTGTATTGGCTGAGAAAAAAATAGTTTTTAATGCAAACAAAATTTAATCTTGATAAGAATCGAATTATCTAAATCATCAATAACAATGAGGATCACTTTTTTGAATTTCCTTAGGGTTTAAATCAATGTCAAAGTAATGAAAACAGAATATCAATGATCCGACATGAGTTAATTTTTGTGGTATTGAGAAATTATTAACTTGAAGTATATAATATATGGAAAAGCAGATTAATGAATAATAGATAAAATAAATAATAAAAATTTTATTCTCTCTCCTGAGCCTAATAGATCCCCATGCAATTAAAAATTTTATAAATCCTTCTATCTCACCAACCTAGTCCCCTTTTAACCACCTAGCCTACTTTTTTCCCCACATGGGATCCCCTAAAAAAAATTACAAACTATATATGTGTTTGAGGATAGGGAAAAACAACCCAGCTTTGTCCATTCTATAACTTCCCCCGAAATAATTTTTTTTCCAATTTTTGAATTTTATTTATAGACTAATCTATTGGTTTCTAGGTCTCTATCACACTACTAATGAGTTCATGGAAAAATTTCAAAATATTTTCTTTAAT
Organism: Viscum album; assembly: GCA_963277665.1. NCBI lineage: Eukaryota > Viridiplantae > Streptophyta > Magnoliopsida > Santalales > Viscaceae > Viscum > Viscum album. The sequence continues at coordinate 50,412,152 of OY728138.1, read as the reverse complement.
TAACTTCTCTACAAAAATGAATTAACTTCTATTTTTCATATAAATAATGGATCTTAAAGATATTATATCACTCGGTACACTATTTAATAATGTAGTGTTCCTTTACCCGTCATTTAATAATGCGATCTTAAAAATTTCCTTCATAATTCCCCCCCATTATATTTACATTATCATTAAACCTTATTTATAGTTTTTTCTCCCTATTGAAGAAGGAAATGTTATATTGCAATTTATGTCTATTTTTTAGATATGTAATTTCTTTTTCCATTATCCCAATTTCCCCAACCATATAATAGAATACTACTTTTCACTAAAATCTCAATCAATTCATTAAGATCCTATGTTTTAGAACTAATGAATAGGGATCATCCAGGAACACTATAATTTCACAAAAATAATTAGAAATTCTAGTATAGTTCGAATGGCTAACCCAAAGAATATTATATATGAAGAGTATGTTCCCACTTTCCATTCTTACTATAACAATGATAAGAATAGGGTGAATATCAATGTCAATTTTCATTAATTTATTATATTTTACATCCTACCACTTCTCTAAATCTGTAATTTTATTAATGATTAAATAAGGATTAATAGACACAATCATTTTTTCCAATTTTTTATTACAAATAAATCTTTCCCCATGTGGACTAACTTTAATAAATTCAAAATTGTCAATGAAATCCTTGATATTTCCTTATAAAATAGCATGATTATGCTATAACATACTTTATTACATCCCTAGTAATATATTAAAATTCATAATGAGCTCACATTAACCTATGATATTCTCTTATAGATTGCTTATGTGTTCCCATAGAGCTCTTCTACCTTGATTGTTATTAACAGAATAAATTAAGTACCATGAAAAAAAGTTACATTCAATATATATCAAGAAAGTTAAAATCTTCTAATTGGGCTTAACAATTATATATTTTTAACTCTCTTATAGGATAATTTATGTGTCATGGGTTTAGATGTTCAAAAAAAATTATTGATTTAGAATAAAATTTTTGGGGGTGTTAGCAATGGAAGAATTTTATAATCCCTGAAAATACCAAAAGAGGATATTAATTTCAATCTATTTTGGGGTTTTTATTTCATTTCACTAGAGTGTGTATTTTTTTCCATCTAGTATCTTAGTTATTCCCTTCTTTATAGGCTTATCGTTTGAAGGAGAAGGATCTAATTATTTAAATTCCAATTTTTGGTGATCCCGAGTAGTAGAATTTTCCTCAAAAGTTGACTCATATCCTTTTTTATTTTATTATAAGTCTATATTGGATTTTCATGGTAAACCTTTTTATTTTTTTCACCTACTTAAATTTTTTGAACTCTATTAAATGACATTTAATTCAAGTTTAAATTCTAGATTTTCCTTTAAAATGGTTAATACATTAAATTCCTATTTAAAAACCATCCCCAAAAAAATTTTAATAATGGTATTCCCATTTTCATTATATTATGTTTAATAATATTAATTTCAAACTAATTAATCACCATAGCCTTTATCCATGAAATAAATATCTTGAAATTTCATTTTCATGAACTACGGGTTGAAAGGCTTAGGATCCAATTTGGAATCCTTTCCTTTTTTGTTTGTTTTTAAACATCTATCTCATGATCCTGCTGAGAAGAATACTCTAATTACATTAGGTATAGCTTTTTAAAAATTTTTTGTGATGAGCCTTCATGCCCCCCACAAATTTTCACTAGTTAAATAAAGAGATAATAAATTATGATTCAAAATATACTTAATTTTTAACCCCATTGTACACTAATTTAATACCATCTAAAAGATAAAAAGGGAGGTTTTCATCCACTATAACACTTTCAAAGTAACCCAACATCCACCCCAATGTATTTTTATCCATCATTATGGTTTCCCCAAAGAATGATACAATATCATTCAATATTTAATTCTACGAAAATACCTAATTATACCCTTGGAAATATATATATATATATATGGTAATCGTTGAATATATTGACACATAATTTATGCTGATTTCTATGAATAAATTTATAATGATACCCACATTGTAAATATTTAATCTCGAGCCCCATCGCATAGATTTGTCATTATCAAAATTAAAAATGAAATGGATGTATACATTACCAATGATAATTCTCCTATTTTTATTCATTTTACATAATCAGGATTGTTTCAACATATGATCCTCCACATTTATGGGGTTTATCAACCTTTGTAAAGATTATACAACCTATAATTGAATATTAACGAGTTTATATCCTTTCTTTGGGTACCTTTTACATGGAAAAAATATAAAATATATTATCTTCATTAATATAGATACATGATTCACATGATGAAGGGATATCATTCATTTCCTCTAGAGTGACACATTTATACAATATCTTCATGAATTAAATAATTATTTCTACTATTTTCTTAGCCATATGATATTTCCCTTAATCCATTTAAAAAATTTAATTCAAGATGGAATTCATGAGAAACTAAGATATCCTTATGTACTTTCCCAATATTCATGGTATCCAGCAATATATTGCTCCATATTCTTCTGATTTTCATTATTTAAAATAAATATGATCGTAAAAATATGATAATTCTAAAATATTTATGAAACTAAAAATATTTGGGGATGATCACTTCCTCTACAAACATTAGTTTCAAATTGGCGAGAAGGTACATCTGGACAATTCAACGATGATATTGTTGTGAAAACCCAAGTAACCCTTGAAATAAATAAATCATATGATATATAAGTTTTTATTTTATTTATTTGTATTCATTAGAGTTTTATAAATTATTTTATAAATTTTTTCAATAGAAGAATTAATGGTTTTCTTTAACTATACTATTTTTCCTTTAATTGCACATTTTTTTAAATGTAAAATATTTTAATTTAATATATTTAATTTGAAAAAAGGACTTAATTTTTGGAATAAACATATAAGTTATATCTTAAGATGATTTTTTAAATTTTTATGGAAAAAATTATTTTCTAGTGAATAGTAAAATCAGTAATTTCTGAAAAACTGTCACTTTTATTCGTTGCATAACAAAATTTAAAATTAAAATATTTTTTTTATTTTTAAATAAATAAAAATAATATATATTTTATAAAATATATTCCAAATAATTATATATTAATTGACAATATTTTTCATTTTTCCATAAGATCATTTTTATGCTTAAAAACATAATTTCCTAAAAACTGTTTTTCACTGTATTTTTCACTCTTATATTATATGTATTTTCAATCACTTCTACAAATTTAATATAAGAAAATGGATTCCATATTTCGAAATAGGTGGTTCAAATTTAATTATTATTCAAATTTATTGTTTTATTCTATATGAATTATAACCGTGGTGAAAATGTGTCACAACGGTAAAGGGTAAATCAAGTAAATTTTTAAAATGACTTATTGATAAAGAAATAAAATATTACATTAATTATTATTGGAAGATTTAATTTATGATATTATAACCTTCTATTAAAAATTTGATAGTTTTTTATCCACTTTTCCATGATTAAGACTTTATAATATTTGAACGTTTTATAAAATTACAAGTGTGTCACTACCCTCACTTATATAAAGGTACCTTCTCTCAAACCATACTCACACATTTTGAGTATAATAGATTGGAAAAATACTACCCAATGCTTCCCTAAATAAATACCCATGTCCTAGATGTCATTTGGTCTCAAAATTCAAATCCCATAAGGCTTAATATGTATTTCAATAAGAGATATTTGAGGAGAAGGTATAAGTCCAAACCGACCAATTTCAAGTTTATTTTTTCTGAAACCTCCTTATAATATTCATAAATCATGATTAAATAATAAAATATTATATTTAATATACTAATATTTTATTTTTATTTTTATTTTAAAACATTTTTCATATCCTTTTATATTTTATGATAAATGAAACCATCACTCATGCGTAAGTGTGGAATACCAACTCCACAAAGCGATGTGTTTCATTTTTCATCTCCAAATCACATGAGTGGTTAAAATGTTGTTAAAAACGAATATATATGACATATTTAGAATTATTATATCTATATAATGATAATATATTATTTAAAATATTACTCTTTCTATATATTGGAAATTGATAAGGCCACTCATGCGGAAGTGTGGAATACAACCTCTATGAAGAAATGTGATTATTTTTTTATTTTCACCCAATAAAGAAGGTCATATGGATTTAACTAATGATTAACTATGAAATTTATAACATATTTGAAATACTATGAAATAAAAATAGTATCTAATTTTTTTCTGTTCATGATGTTAGAAAAATGATAAATCAATTCATACATATGTATGGATTACTATCTCCATGAAATGAGATATTCGATTGTTTAGGATCACCTTAAATCATTGGTTTTAAAAGTGTATCTTATGTATAAAAAAGAAAAATATTTTTTCATAAGAAGATGACATAATTTAATCATAAATTATTTAAAAATGGTCAACACAGCAATGTGGTTTGAGGTTATTAACCAAATGACCCCAAAACAACCAATAAAAACATAACCATTTTAGTAACTAAATAAGACATTGTTATAAATGAAATAAAATTAATAATGATAATTTAATTACCATGATAAATCTTATAAATAATGTACATATCTAATATAATTTAATTATTAAGGAGTTATAGATCAAATGATATTATATGATAATTAAGGTGAGGGATTTTCCTTTAAAACGTTGCTTTAAATGTTTAATTTTTTATTCCATGTCCATGTTAATCAAATATATCAATAATGTCATTTATTATGTTTCAATGATTGTTAATAGACATTGTTAACTACATTTATTTTATTTTTTATTTTTTTAAAAATAATCAATAAAATGATTACCATATGGGTTATTTTTGACATTTTTTACCAAAATGGAAAAGGAACATTTTTTATGTACATGGCTTCCACACTTTTCCCCAATGTAATAACCTATATTATTTATTAATAATACTATACAATATTTAATGGTTATTATCAATGAAAATATTTCCCCCAATATTAATAAAAAATTAGTTTTAAAATTATTTTCATTAGAAACATAATCTTCCTCTCATCTTTATGAGATAACTTAATGGGCTATTTATTATGGTCTTGAATGAAAATTAAAATGAGAATTGTGATTAAATTACATGATATATGTGTTTTATTAATTCTATATTGTTTTGAAATTTTATATGAATGATGTTTGAGACTTTTATATCTATAACGATGTGTATATCTAATATAACTCTCCAATTCATTGGGTAAAGTGACTAAGCTAACTAGTGATTCGTTACTCCTAAGAGATATGAGAATTATCTAGTCTGGTGATTCCCCTATTTGGGTAATTTTAACACTGAATATAATTATAATTTTCCAATAAACCTATATTATATTAATGAAATGGATTATAATAGATATTTTTTTTTCTAAAGGTGATAAAATGATCTTCTGTTTTTAAGGAATGTCTATGCCCTTTTTTAATAAAGGTGAAATAATTATTTTTCAAGGAAAGGTATTCATAAGTTATCATGTTTTCCATAAAAACCATTTGATTATTATTTTTACTTTATGACTGTATATTAAATATTACAAGAAATCTATTATGAAATTATTATTTTTGATGAAAATGTAAATAGTTATTTTAATTCAATTGTTAGGTATAAAAATGAAAAAAATTATTATATATTTTTTCAGGATAAAAAATTCACAAATTGGTTTGATTTAATTTATATCTGTCACTAAGATTTTTTTTATCATCCCACATTTTCAAATTATTTTTCATAGGGATTAAGTATGAAAAGAAAAGGTTAATATGGAATAGTTCCATATATTCAAGTTACGATGAGTAAAGAAATTGTTTCCTTATAAAGGATTTGTTTTGTGGAAGAAATGGTTTCTATGACTAAATTTCTACTTTGTTTTGAATTTTTTTAATATTTCTTTAAATACTAAATTGAAAATATCATATATATATATATATATATATATGAAATTCAATCCAGTTTTACAAGTCATGTAATTATTGGTTGAATAATGTATGAGGTGTTATAGTTGAAATCATAGAAATGGTTTACATACCATTAACGGTTTATGATAATGTTAAAAAACACATTTATGATATTATTATTTATGGATATATTATAATGAGATAAGTATATAAAATATCTCTATTTTATCATCTAATACATGTATGCTCATTATTTTTTCCTATGGAGAAAATAGAGATACTAAGTTATAAATACATCAATGGGATAATAAACCTGGAAACATGTACCGTGTAATGGTATGAATATATCATTTTATTACTGTAGACTCAACTGACATAGGATATTAATTGTGGAAACCATGAAAGGGAGTGACTAATTTATCTATAGAGGAACATGTATATAATAGATCATTTCATGAAATATAGCCCTCAGGATATTGGTTTATCATTATATATAGTGAAATATGAAGGATAGAGAAATGATTTAGAGAATATATTTTGTGTTCTAGAGTGTATGGACATCAGTTTTTAAGCCATATTATTTTTAATTTTGAAGATAAAGTTGATAAATGATGATCTTTGATTAGGAACACTAATGAAAATGAATAAATTGATTCCAAGGGATGGATGGTAATTAATAATAACTTCCATGAAAATTACATTGCTAATGTTATTTGACATAAAATAGAAAGACAATTCTTATACTAAACGTAAAATGAGGGTGACTATATAGCTCCATATAAAGCTAATTTTTCTAGAATGTACATGTCTGTATTGATTATTCTTCTTGTACATGATATTAAAATGGATCAATTTTGTTCTAGAATAAATCCAATTTTATAAACTGATACGGTTACTCTTGTGTTTAGAAGTTATGTAGAAATTGTGTGGTGGGTAGGAAAAGTTGAGATGGAGTTTGCGTGATTTTAAAAAAAATAAGGATATGATGAAATCCAGGTGGAAATTAATGTGAATGAATTCATGGAAAACATTAAGATAAGAAAATTCAATTACCATATTATGATATGTTTATAAATAATAATTCCCTAGAATTTATTTTCAGAACTGCGAAGTGTAATTGATGCGAAAATAATGGAATTGTTAATAAAAATAGAAGAGTAATGGAAGTGGTCAGGCTGTTAATGAAAAACAGATAGTGAGATTTTTTAATTGTAATTAGTGGGAAAGTTATTCCATTTCAGGTTTTATATTAGTTAGTAAATGTGGAAATTATCAAGATCATAGAAATAAACATTTATTTAATTATTTTTCTACTGTTGTGGTAAATTTGGGGCCCTCAATTTATGTGATGACAAGTACAATGCTTTATTGTTTGGATTATACCAATGTCTTGTTTGATTTGGGATCAAAAAATTATTTTACATTTAGAAAATTTTAAATGAAATCAGAAATACCAACCCATGAAATTAAGTCATAACATTTTGTATAAAATACTATAGTAGAATAATGGAAACATGAATTTATAGAAACCATCTTGTTATCAACAATGTAATGGATTTTCTTAAAAAACTTGATATCTTATCCATTTTGTAATTTCTTTTTATTTTGGTATGGATTGGATTTTAATTTATCCTGCTAAGTTAAATTTCATATTTAAAGATGTTATTTTTTATAAACAATTTCTATTTGTATATAAGAATGATTTTCTACCTATGATAACATATCAAGAAGCTGAAAACAAATAAATAATAGAAGTGAAATTTTACATGAAAATATTATTGAAAATAAATGAGATATTCAAATTTGTGATGTGTCAGTTGTAAATGATTAAATGGATATATTTCCTAATGATTTTCCTAGTGGTATTTTTGGTCCATAAGTTGGGTTTATTATTGAATTAGTTCCTAGTGCCAAGAAAATTTCAAAAACTCCTTATCATATAGATTTTGTTTACCCATTGAAATTGAAAAATTAGTTGTATGGGTTTATTGATAAGGGTATCATACACCCTATAACTTCACCTTGAGGTGATCCGATTCTATTAATTAAAAATAATGATGATTCCATGAGATTTTTTACTGATTATAGTTCATTCAATAACATAACTATTTGAAACATGTATATGTTGCCTCATATAAATGACATTTTTTAGTCATCTTCAGGGTGCAAATTATTTTTTAAAGAATCATCTTAGGTCCAGGTTTCACCATATGAAGTTGGATAAGGAAGAAATTATGAGGATGTAATTAAATTTTTGTTTGAGTTTTTAAGAGTTTTTTATGTAATTTGTTTCACAGCCTAACCTAGTAGGGACCTCCTGGCTGAAAATACGCTGAGTGTGACTACCTCATACCTACCTCTAATAGGAATGGGGATAGGGGCTATCATCGAATATGCATATCACACACATGGGAGGCCTTAGGCTAATGTACCTAGACACACAAACACACACACACATCTCCATGCCCATACAATGATAAAAATGTTAATGAAATGATACCAATGCATGCATAAATATAAACCCACAATAGAATATAATATCAAATATAGAAGGTATAAAGTGCCAAATACATGACCAAAAAAAACTATAAATATTTCCAACCTACTAGAAAGAGGGGAATGTACTCTAATGTGACATTTTCTAAACACCATGGTATGTCAAGCCCAAACTAAGCATTTCCTTCTATCATTCTACCAGGAACCCCATCGAATGCCCGATCATCTACATAATATGTGACATGTGTGGTAAGATCACATAAATGAGTGAGTATAGTAATACACAACATGAGATCCCAAAATAACCAAACGTAAGCAAGAAGAAAAAAGTTTTGTCATCATAAGGGAATGTTATATGATTATGAGACATACAATGATAACATCAAGATATAACCATAGAAGACAATTAATCTCAATGTAAGATCATAATCACATTCCCAACCTATGATTCTACTCGAGGGTCCATTGAAACTCCCAACTGAGAGAAATCACTCTGCGATTCTTATAACAATGACGACGCCATTCTGAGATGTCATTCTCTTTAGGTCTCGCTATGATGAAGATACCCACTAGAATTCTCAAGGGAGATATATACATATTTTGATCACACCCAGGGCCATGGGGTAATAATTAATAACCAAATATGGATTGACCCTCTTAGAAAGGAATTTATTCACATATAATGTTGGTCACATAAATACAAGTTACCCTTCCTTAGGTGGAAGATGATAGTTGATCACACTCTTGGCCTCACATGGGGATACAAAAAATATATCAAAATAGATTCCCATATTGGTGGTCAAAATCTTATGATTAGGACAAAATTCCACACCATATAGCCAATGTAGAGGATCGAGGGGACATACTTGGAGGAAATAGGTCAACGCTAAAGTGTCAAAGGGATTAAAGCATTCTTGGAAAAAGTACACGACATGTATGTAGGGTATACAATGTATACATATTTCCTCATACCTACCTATTTATATTTTTTGTTCCTCTTATCAGGTCGATGTACACCTAGTAAATCCGATGTACTAGGAAATGTCCTTATACCATGTCATGTCTATGTACATACCTGGACATGTCCATTACCATGTATCTCCCAGAGTACACACTGATCCTCTCTATCATGTAACACAACGTGTGACATGTTTCACATGGTAGGTAATGCATTAAACTCCGTGAAAACCCTAGCGTTGTAGCCAGGGTCCCACATATTGTGTATATTCAGATTACAGATCAAGTATATCAGGATTTTGCATATTCCACATGTATGCTTTATTTTTCTTCAAAAAAACCTTTGATATCTAATATATCCATGATCCTGACATTATATCATGGATCTAATCTATATAAGACATTTAATAACCTCTCGGTGGAATACAGTCACCCGATTTTCATGGGAAACCGATCGGTCATGAAATCTTGTTTATGCACATAAAATCCCACATGAATAACTCTAATCCTATCTTAATCTATCATAACCAATGTTTCATATCAATTTAATAATCATAAAAACCACAATTCTATGGTATCAATTCATTCCACCTAGAAATGGGTGCACAATGATTTGTTATCTGGTATTTGTCAAACCGTCATCCAAAAAAACACGGAAAATGAACAAACAAATAAAATGGGATGAATGGAAAAAAACCATGAGTAAAATAACTTATCCAATTTTAATGTTGTCAAGGATTTATTTCATTTGGAATTGAGAACAATGAGATATAAAATGAACAGTAATGGAAACCACCAAATTCTTAGAAAATACTCGCATAACTACAATATGAATGATCTGTGAATAAATATTTTAGTTGATTATTTAATGTTCATATTCCAATAATAAAATTGGGTTAAATACAGATAAAATAAATGGAATACCTTAATATTAGACAAATAATTGATGATGAATGGGTCTAAGCCATTGTTATTGACAAGATCCATAGGCTTCATTGGCGCACTGATTGCCAAATAATGATTCTTCAACGATCTTTTATTGAATCTCATCCATTGGATCATATCTCAAATTCCATGATTATGTAAAAAAACCTAAAATTAGGCTATAATTGGGTTTATACAGTGTTTTAATTAGTTCACTCGGTCAAATAAATAAATAAATAAATAAATATAATATTTTCACCCACAACAACTCTTTTACACACACCCGACACCGACCAAGATAATGTCTCACCAAGGGTATAACCCATCTTAGTTCCTAGATCAGAAAATATTTTTAGATATATTCCAAGTCATTATATTTAATGAATATGGATGTTTTATTTTTCCCAAATTACGGATTCTCATATTGAAATGTGGAAAAAATGTTACTCAATAAGATGTGGGTACTGAGCTCACATCTGAGTCACTTGCTCTGATGTGCTCTTCTAAAGATTCTGGTACTAATATCAATCATGCACCAGGGGAATAGATTTTCCATGGAGGATCTTCTCCTTACAATCCTTTATTTTTACTTGTTACTTTTAAAATTTATAACTATCCTAGATATCTAGCTCTCCCTAGTCTATAAAATGTGATGTGCCATGAACATACCTCCTCTACTGCAACACATAGAGGACTTCGTGTGCCAGGTCTAACTATGACTATAGTGATAATTGGTATTCAACCTTTCCAACCCTGCACATTTATTGAAAAGGCCCAATGAATATTAGATATTTCTTCATATCCCATCCAAATATCATCAATCCACATTGAGGTGAAACCATCAAGAACACATGGTCTCCCAACTCAAACTCCAATGTCCTATGTCATCAGTCCTTATAGGAATTATGATGACTATATGTGGTCCTCATATAATCTTGGACAATCTACACATTCTCTGTTGGAGATCACACCAGCTCTGGACCCATGAGTGCTGACTCTCCTAATTAGTACAACATAATGGTGACCTGCATGGTTTCCCATACAAATCCTTGAATGGTTCTATACCGATGGTGTAAATATTGATATTCTTTTACAAAAACACAACTAATGGTAGATGATTCTCAAAACTATGTCAAAATTCAATCATGAAATCCCATGACATATCCTAAAGAACTAGAATGGACCACTCAGTCTAGCTACCAGACATGGATTGAAATGCCATGCTGAAATGAAAATGAGTCCAAAAGGAATCCATAAATCCTCTCAAAAATCATGATTTGAACCTATCATAATGGTTTGAAAAGGTCATAGATGGGACTTTGTGGAGTGGGAAATCTCATATAAGTAAAGTCATCCCAAGGTATCTACTAAACCTTCCTCTCAAATATCAAAGAAGTGGGCCAACTTGGTCGGTCGGTCAAGGATCACATACATGGAATCGTTTCCTTTAAACATATGTGGAATACCTATCACAATTTTTATAGATATCCCACCCCACATACATTATACAACCTCAAGGGTTGGAGCTAAATCCACAAGAACCTAGTGTCTAACCTTGACATGCTAGTAAGTGAGGCATTGAGAAAAAAACTCCAGTACAATACTATTTTTTCCCAGCCACCAAAAATGATGTTGTTGGTTCTGGTAGATCTATGATATCAAATGAGGTACTTATAATGGGGATGTATGAATAATTTTCATAACCTCATCATAAAAAATTATTGGAACCATCATTTGTCTTTTAAAAATAATTACATGCTTCCCATCTTCAAAAAATCTATCTGAAGCGCGTTCAGTGGAAAGGTGAGCACATAGGGTCTCACAATAGTACCCCCAATATATACATCCCTATACCACATTAGAGTCATTGGGGTAAAACCAATCTACTAGAGAATCTTTTCACCATCTTCATACATTAGGGTTAACTTCAATGAGGGAAACTGATCTGAATCCTCTGCCTATAACTATGAACAAGATATCCTATTGAGAGTATCTTTCACCATGTTCCCCTTCCTAGGGTTATATACTACATCAAATTCTTAATATTAGAGTAACTATATATATACACTCTATCTTAAGATAGTATCTATCTAGTAGAATATATACTTTAGACTCTTTTGTTCATAATGAAATATAAACTGCTCACCCATAAGGCAGTATCACCACATATTGAATGTGAATACTACCTCTACAAAATCTATATCATCTGTTGTGTATTTATTCTCAAGTGGTCTCAACTAATGTTAAAAATAGGAAATCACTTCCTTCCATTTCATAAATACGCAACCAAGTACCATTCCAAAATAATTGTTGGGAGATATGTACTTGACACCCTCCGCTATAAATCTCAATATGGGGGCACTCATAGTCCTCTACCTCAGCTCATGAAAATTTTACTAAAACCTCGATATCCACACTAAGGAAAACGCTTTTTAGTTCATATATGTTAATGGATATGATATTCGAGAGAAATAATGTATGAATATTTGATAATAGCCTACCAACTAAAAGAATCTTTGATCCTCCATCATGCTCTAGGGAGGATTCCAAGATAGCATCACCTCAACCTTTGCTGGTTCCACAACAACACTAGCCACTTAGATAACAAGACCCAAAAAGTAGACCTCCAAAATCAAGAACCGACACTTAAAAATCTTCTCATATAGCTTCTACTCTCAGTGTGCATCAAGTACCATTCTTACATATCTTTCATGATACTCCTCGTAAGTTGAGTATGCTAGGATTTCATTGATATAAACCAAGTAAAATGATCTAAAAGGATGAAATATATCATTCAAGAGTACCATGAATGCTACTAGGGTGTTCATCATTCCCAAGGGAATCACTAATTACTCATAGTGACCATAATGACATCAGAATGTATTCTCTAATAGAACCTCATCATATACTCGAATATGGTGATAGCCTAAACTAAGGTTAATATTCAAGAATCGCTGTGCTTCTATCAACTGATTTAAGTTTCCATGAATCCTCATAAGTGGATACTTATTATTTATGGCCACTAGGTTCAGGTTATGGAAATCCAAAGAAAACATCAAACTCTCTGCTTCCTTCTTGGTGAACAATACTAGTCCTATCCAGAGGGAAACACAAGGTCTAAATAATCCCTTCATTTACAAGTCCTATAACTACTCCTTCAGCTTGTGAATCTTATTAGAGAGATCTGATATGCTGATGTGGATATTAGGTCTGTCTTGGGATGTTTGTAAATTCATTATTATATCTATCAGTGGGGAGGTAATCTTGTAAAAACCGGAGGAAATATTTTCTCGTACATCACCAGAACTATATGAATCTGGTAGACCATAGAATCGATTACTTCAAGAGTCATACTATATAACCGGTGAGTAATTGGATTCACTCTCATTCACATGATCCTATACTTATCTTCTTGGGTTTCATTTTTCCCAAAAAGTAAAACCACATCCCATCACTACAGACACACTACATCCTCTACCAATAATAATTAATTTGGGAATGAACAATGGATATATAGTCTACACAAAATATGACATCATAAGGCCTCATCACTATTATACATATATCCTATAAGAAACAATCTCCTCCAATAGTGAAACCACAATAATTCCAAAATTGTGTTATCACTGAGACTTCTTGGGTAGGAGTATCTAGCGTAAGGATCTAGCTAAGGGCTCAACTAGAGTCTCTATGTCTCAAAGAAGAGAAGAGAAAAGAGAGGAATAACTCAAACATGTGTCATTCAATATTGTAGATAAGGTACAAAAGTAATAGATCACACCATTAATAATCCCTAAAGCCTCTGGATCATAAGACTCAACCTCCTATTATTGTCCCCAACCCTAACCACAAACTCTCAATGCCTGGTGTGAACCACCTATGGGTCGTGCTGGTAACAAGATAAAACATATTCCACCTATAGTTACTCTCTATACTACTACACCACATCCAACACCATACAAAGCTTCCTTCTATGACCACTACCTGTTCCAAGGCATCAAATCCAATGTCCCTTTATCATCCATATGGTGAGTCATAAAATATAGCTCGATGTTTCCCTGACCGTCGCATAAGTAACATCGCCTCTCTCTAAGTTGATGTGTCTTCATGTGAGACCTAAACCATAGACCCACTTTCCTAGGAACACCTCTTTAAATGTATATCTCATCCATATAACAACATATTTTATCAACAACCTACATTTAGGGAATCATCTACTATATACCCACGAATTTTACCAACATTTTGTGTCTACACATCCAGGAATTTATCTATTACCAAGGCCCTCTCATGAACTAAACCATAGGTAAGATTGAAAGGATGTATCATATTGAACTAGATATGTCTTCTAGTACCTATCTTTAAGGATCAATCGTAGATGTACTGATCATGTGCCATATGAATTGAGTGTCACAAGAGATTGGTGAACCTCAATGAAAACTCAGCCATCGTCATGCTTCCATTCTATTATTCTAGAATCATTTTAATATTCAATTCATGTAACATGGAAAAAAATTATCTCTAAAAAGGTTCACATATTATATCCATGAAATATGAATCTCATCATCAGACCGATTCCCAAGCCCCCCCACCCCATCTTCTATATGATCCATGGAGAAGAATATCTACTAGGACCACCATCCAGTCTATAGGTTTCATGATAAGGTGAAAAAATCACATCATGGACTCAAGCATGTCCTTAGATACCTGGGGGATTGGGTCTCCCAAAAACCTAATGGGTCTCTTCCACATAAACCCAATAAGTAGTCTCAACCAAGGTAGCTAATTTTCTATTACTTTTGGTGCATCTATTGTTTTATATGTGGTGGTATGAATATGGCACCACATGGAGGTAACACCTCCTAAGAAAGACCATATATCAAAGAATCATCAGTGAGAGAATCATCTTCATGATCCTAGAGTGAAATCCTAGTTTTAAATCATCGTGGGGGAATCCTAATAAACCATATGTACCAAAAATAATAAGTATATCTCGAGAGATGTCTCTCTAAGTACATGTAACGACAACTGATTATTTTATGTCACATGAAAAAATTTTATACCTACAACAAGTGCCAACATGTAATGATTCAAAAATCAGGTTATCAGTTTCATGGTGAATGGATACATTTTCTACTGCACTGATAATAAACTATCTATCATGAGTTCTGAACTCCAAAAACATAACTATATTTCCATAAAACCAAAATTAAACTCACATCAACATAAAAAAAACATTAAAAATCCTAAGATGACCTCCCCTGATACCACTCTATCCCGACTCGACCGACTGAGGCCCACTTAGCTATTGATAAGGCAATTATGACAACCCCTAATCCTCACTATAATAGGCCATGGGAAGGTAAGTAGTTCTTAGTAGGAAAATCAATCCCATGGGAGGCCTTAGCGTAATGTACCTATACACACTTACACATCTATAAGACAAACAATTCTAAAAATTAAAACAAATAATACCAATATATGCATTATTATAAATCCCCCAACATGGTATGATAATAAATATGGAAACAATAAAGGTCAAAATACAATCCCATAAAAACTTTAAAGAAGCCCAACCTTTTACAAAGCGGGGAATGCAGTAAAATGTGACTCATAGTACACACCATGGTTTATCTAGAACATACTATGCTCTATTTACTCCTAGTCCACTATGAACCTCATCAAATTCCCAGTCTCATAAATATGACATTCTTTATGCATGAATAGCCCATGCAGGAGGGACTATAAAAATAACCAAAAGGAAACTCCGAAATAACAAAAAATAAGCATCAATATAGATGTCAACTTATCATAATTCCATCTTAATATAATATGATACATGAAATGATAACATCCATATATAATAATTGTAGACACTCAATCTTATCTTATGGTCACAACCACATTACCAGCCTAGGATTCGTCTCAACAGTCCATCAAAACACTGACCCAGGTGAACTCTCTCCACGAGTCTGATAAAATTGAAGGAATCTATATGAGATGTCAGGCTCAATAAGTCATTCCATGAGGAAGATAAATGCCAAAAATATAAAGTGTTCAATACAAAGGTGGGGATCACACCAAGGGCTTTGGGGTAATACTAACTAAACCAATATGGATAAAAAAGATATGTATGTGATCTACGCATATGTAGTGTTGGTCATGCCAATACCAAGAACCCAACCTATTGTAGAAGATTAAATGGGATCTCTCTCTGGGCCTCACGTGGGGATACTAAAACTCTATCCGAAATGATACCCATATAGGCGATCATAATCTTGTGATTAGGACATAATACTACACTAAACCCCCATAGTATATGATCAAGGGAAAATACCATAAGGTAATTGTTTTTTTATAAAGAGTTAATGTGATCCAATAATTCTATGAAAATGTACATGGAATTTAAGTAGGTTTCACGGTGTGTACCACTAACCTCAAGCATGTTCATGCCCGCGAACGTGTACATTTTCCCATTCATATGTACAACTGGCCACGCCCATGTACTAGGTCATGTATGTGTACCATGTTGTATTTGAGCACATGGATCAACTCATTTACATTATCCATGTAATGTTCATATCCATGTATATTCCTGATTACCTCCCTATGTACACACTAAGCTTCCAGGCCATGTGACATAGCGTGTGATACTTTCACCTTGGAGGAAACCATATCTCCATATCTATTTCCCCAAATAGTGTGTATCTCTAAGATACATGCCATGTAAATTTTGATTTTAAAAAATCTATGGATCTACTTCACGAATATTCTATCATAATTCTAGTGTCCAATATTGTAATGATCCTCCTCGAAAATTTTGGTTATTGTATGGACAATCCTTGTTGTCGCAACTCGCCTGAATACAGCCACCCGATTTTCATTGGAAAAAACCCAGTCATGACATCCTACATGGAAAATATGACACGAAGGATCCCAATATGGTCTATATCTATCATCACTACTATCACAAATCAATACCATCATCACCATGAACCCATATCGGCGGTAACAATCTGTTCCACCATGAAATGGGAGCACACAGATTGATTGCCAGGTATTTTTTGAACCACCAGCCAAAATGGTCATCAGAAATGAAAGAATGAAAAAAGGGGGATGAAAATCCAAAAATATCATGAGGAATGGACTTTGTACAATGTTCATGTTATCCTTGATCCATTTTAGTTAGAATGGTAAATGAATATATATAAATAAAATAGCAACATAAATACACAAATTACTAGAAAATAATTACATACCAACAATGTGATTGATCTATGAATCATTATGTTAGTTTATTGATTCACATTCATCATTGGATAAGAAAATGATGATAAATCCACATAAAATAATCATCCTAACTCAATCATGGATTCATTATTGGTAAAGGCAGATTCTAGATCATATTACTATAATGAGATCAATATGTTCCTCTAGCGCACCAAATTCCAAAGCACAATCCACTGATGGTTATTCAAAGAAGATCATCCACCAGCTCGTCCATTAATTTCCAAGGTTATGAGGTCAATCTAGAAATTTATTTATAAACAGGTTTATATAGGGGTTTCATAAGTTCACTTCATTAACAAAATAAATAAATAAATTTATTTATTATTTTCACTCATGATGACTTTTAAACATATCCTAGACAATAAAAAAGATTTTATATTTTCGAGGGTAAAACACACACTCTGAAATCAACGATGGCCTGATATACTAATCTAAGACTCTATTTAGGAGTTAAACCAATTTTCTCAGGAAACTACACATGTGTGGTATTGATATATTTAATATATTTAGAATAATAATTATGGGATCACCAAGCCTTGGAATCTCATGTTATCTCATTTCCTGTCTCCAAAAATATTATTAGATATATACTAATGATTTACTTGGAAATAAAGAGCTATTACAATTATGGTTAAAAAATTCAACCCCATCATTTTTGGATCTAATGAATACAGAGTTCCATGATTTTTTGGTTATTTTTTTGACTATGTTTATCAATGATATTATGGCTTACATTAAAATAAATTAAGATCATGTGAGACACCTAAGGACTGTTTTGCAGAAAAAAAAATAAGTGGTAAGGAAAATTCAGTAAATGGGAATTTTGTCTTCAAGTGATTTTCTTATGAGAATGTTGTTTCTAAAGATATTATAACTATTGATCTTTCTACGTAAATTTGTTTAATAATGGAAAAGACTTAAAAATGTCACTATGATTCAATTTTTTAATGGATCAACCATTTTATAAAGAAAATTTATTAAAAAGTTCACTCTGTTAAATAGCCCACAAACATTGATAACACGAAAATTATTAATATTTTACTAGATAGAGGAATGTTATTAATGATTTCAATAAATTAATAGAATTTTGTTCAATGATCTTGTTTTAGCCTTTATAATAAAAAATGTTGTATTTTTTATTTATAGTGATTCTACTTTAATGGGACTTGGTTTTGTCTTGATGAAGACTGTTCATGTTATCATGTCTAAATCCTATTACTTTAAGCCACATGAGAATAATTATCATACACATGTCCTTGACCCTCCTTCAGTCATTTTTTCATTCAAAATTTTGAGAAATAATTAATGTAATGTACCAAGGATAGCTTCCATCTGACCTGAAACACAAACAAGCCCCTAATAAGGCCTGAGAGACATTCCCAATCCTATTGTGATAGTGACTAGTGCCTCAAAATCGAGATAATTTATATGGGAATGATTTTCCAAATGAACATTTGAAATAAATCTACTGGATAGGGCATCCATCAAAACTAAGAGAATCCATAAATACTAAATACAATAAATACATCAACATGATCCACGTAAAACAATATGTGAAAAATATAGAAACTAAAAAATGAAATAAAAAAAACTAGAAATGAAAAAAGGTTCATGTTTGTTTCCCTCTGAATTTGGGGATGACCTCCTTGATTGAAGGTTCAAACATTCCAATTGGTTTCTAACAGGTTTGTTTGTAGAACTAGAAACATATAATGATTCTACATCCATTTGGACCTACATTCCAAAGGTAGGTGCTCATTAGTTTGTGGACTAGAGAGGCTTAGGAATTTGCATTGGTCAAGAGGATGGGAGGTCAGACTCATCACACCTTTTTTGAGGGGAATTATTGTCTATTCCGGGACTCTATTTATAGATTTAATTTATGTTCGTGAATCCTTATTACATTACCAAGTATAAAATTAGTTTTCATTTAGATATGAAAATCGATGATTGATATGTAGTAAATTTAGGGAATCCTTTATATGTATTTGAGGTTCTTCATCGATAGAGAATCATCTGTATTTGTTAGATATTCTTATTCAATGGTATCCTTTGATACGTAAAATCCTCTTCGTCATTATGATGACCATACTGGTTTTAAAGCCACTCAGTGGGGCACATGAAGTTTATTGACATTAAGAAGGACATAGATTATTTCAGAGTTGGGATCAAACGCGCAGAAGGGCTACCTATGTATCCTTTGTTTAGAAAAGGAATCAGATCCCATGTAGTTCGAGTAAGGGAGTATGATGTTTATGATTTATGGATCAAAGAAGGATGTCATAATAAGTTTTACACTCTAAGCTCACATGAGTAATGCTCGGTGTGAGAAACAAGAGGTATTGGTAAAAATTAGACAATTGTGCCATGAATGATGCAATCATAAGAAATAATGTGGGACTTATGTATGTATGACAGCCTAGATAAATGATGATTAGGATTTACTTCAAGGAAGAAATCCTGGAATGGGGTCCATAAAGGTATATATGGTTCATGGAGATTTGAATACTCTAACATGGGGCTTACTCCTAAAAATGAGTCCCAAAAAAGGGGAGGACATATGATTGGGTTTTACTCCTGAGAAGGAATCCCAGATCAAAAGTAAATTAGGACTGGTTAAGAGAAATTAAAACTGGGGCTTACTCTTGAAAAGGAGGCCCGGGTTAAGAGACTTTAAATATTAAGGGACTTGGGGCTTACTCTTGAAGAGGATGCCCATATTTGAGATTGGGGCTTACTCCTGAATAGGATTCCCATATCTGATACTTGGGATTATTCCTAAAAAGGAGGCCCAGTTTAATGATTTCTCTCATCTTAAAGGATGAGGTTGAATGAATGAAATATCAATCTTTAGTGACATAAAGATGTGTAAATCACTAGGTTTTGAGATATATTCCACATAATTACTTTCAGATAAGGAAGTAAAATCATGAAATAAAGCCATAAATGTCTTTCAAGAGTGTCTTGAAGACTTAATCTTGAATAGGAGATGTGTAATGGCTTAATAGGGGTGAAATGGGAAAGAAGGGCACCCAACAAGGCAGGGGCGCGTAGGTACTGCATGGGCACGCAAGTCTTGGTCGCGCAGGTATACCTGCGTGACACATGGTTACATGCACGACAGTTAACTAGTAGGGTAATACTTGAGTGACTCTTGGATAAAGGTTTTATAATCATCTTGAGGTTATTCCAGAAGAGTGGTGTGCAAGTTCTATTGAAGGAGATAGGCGGCGTGCAAGTGTGGACATTTCCATTAAGGGATGGCCACTTAGGCGTGCAAGTGTTGATGAGTTTCAACACTTAGGCATTCCTCCCCCTCTTTAGATCTTCTGTTCTAGGTAAGAAATTACCTTAGAAGTGTTTTAGAAGCTTTGAGAAGAGACTAGGGCGCCGGGAGCTCAAACATATATTTCTGGAAAAAATACTCCTTTTGAAATGGGGGGCCTACATGGTCTATTTATAGGCTGTAGAAGACCCCAGACAGTTAACATTTAGGGCGTGAAAGTAACTTGAGTGAAAATCTTTGGCGCGCAAGTGTACTTGCACGACCATTGAGGAGCGCAAGTATACTTGCGCGACCATTATAGAACTTGCGTGACCTTTGCACAATGTTCTTCTTCTTCCTTCCTTTCTATATTTTATATATTTTTTCAAAGGATGAATCTTCTTTGTTCAAAGTATTTCTCTTTTCATTCATTTAGACTCTGTGACGGAAAGGAGCATCAACAAAAGTCTCCCCTCAGAGTTGGATCCTGAGAGAAAATAGGATTTGACTTTGAGGTGAAAATAAAAACAAGAAATCTAGAAGTTTTAAAGTCATGCATATCGGACATACAAAGGAAAATGTTTAAGGTCCAAATAGCTTTGACCAAAAATGGATTAGAATTGACTCAATTCCTTGACAATTCATCTGAAAACATAGTACCATACTCAAGTATGAGGGAAAGTATTTAAACTACGACTTAAGAAAATATGAATATGAGGAATGATATGAAAAAGAGCTAAAAAGACATTAGAATAAGGAATTTCTCAAGAATGAAGTTACTATTATTTAACAAACCCATTAGGGGGTTAAATTATGCTAGGACACCTATGGGCATTGGCTGCATAGTTAAATAAATTGCATCTTTTGGCTAACAAGTCTGTTATGTAGACTGTTTATGTAAGGCCACCTAAGGGAACATGCTGCATAGTCAGGAAAAAGATCTCTCAGAAATTTACTTTCCTAGTGCTAAAAGCCAGTGAATGTTTATGGAGATTCAAATTTTTCAAAGTATAGAGTTTCTTATGTGGAATGATGTACTTGAATATGGAGAAGATATTTCCCAACCAGATTATCGAAGAACTGGATGGATATCACTCTTATGAAGGTCTGACCCAAATGCATGGAATGAGAATATACACCATATACTTGAATACTTTCAGATCCTGAAAAAGGATATGGGACAAATATGTTAAGGATGGATATTTTTGCGGATTCCTACATACTTTCATTTAAGTCCAATAAGAACAAAAGAGGCTTTCTTCTTAATAATGAAGTTACCAGTATCCGAAAAACCCATTAGTGGGTTGAATTATGCAGGTCCACCTAAGGGCATTGGATGCATAGTAAGATAATAGTATCTTTTGGCTGACAAAGCAGTTATGGAGACTGTTTATGCAAGGCCGCCTAAGGGCACCTACTTCATAGTCTGGTAAAAGAACTCACAGAAATTTGACATTTTTGTGACTAAAATTCAAGAAAAGGGTTATGAAGATCTGAAAATATTTAAGGTCAGGATTATAACACATAAATATGGGTATTATCCAATGTATACAGAGATACACAGATCAATGCTAACCATAATCATGTTGTGGCTGGGTTCTGAATGGAAATGATGGACATCACTACGTATCCCATAAGGATGGGAATCAAGCCACACAGAGTTCTTGAACGACAGTTTAACGTCGTGTGGGACAAAAGGATTAGAGATCTTAGTTTAGGGTCATATAGCTTGGACCATTGTAAGAAATACAAAATGTGTGTTTTCATGGGGACCTTTCAGCCAAGGGACTGGAAGTGGAATTTGGGGTTAGGCCCAAAAGACTTGGGGCTGGATTCGAGGGACACTCGAATGTTCCTTCATATCCCATAAGGATGGGAATCAAGCCCACGTAGTTCTAGAAATACCCTCTGTACAGATTTGGTTCATATATGTGAAGGGTGAAAGGGGACATTAGTGAAATGATGGTTTAACCCAAGATAAAAGGTTTGGGCATTGCCATGTATGCACGTAGTCTTTGGAATAAAACATGATTGAAAATCAATGTAAATAATGATTCCCTCTCGAGTGAGGGTATCAAATAATATTGTAGTTTATTGTCATACTGGAAAAAAGTGTTGTATATTTTAACATCGTATAGCAAGGACGGAAGTGAACCAATGTAATGATATTGATTCTAGAGGCGGTTTCATGAATCAACATCGTATGAGATGGAGGTGAACCGATGTGAAGAGATTGGTTTTGGGCATGAACCTTGGGAGTTTGCCTACGTACCCAGCCTAGAATGCAAGGATCAAAGTCCTCGTAGTTCAATTAAATAATGAATTAATGATCAAGTTATTCTTGGGGACAAAAACCTAAAAATGATGTTGTTGGGACTTACACATGGTTAGTAGCCCAGAAAGAGTGTTATGGTTGAAGTTTTCTCTAAGATCACGTGAGTCATACTCGGTGTGAGAAAAAAGAGGCAACAACAACCTTAACGATGCACAGTTTAATGTCATGTAGGACATATAAAGGGACTATGAAGTTTAAAGTCTTTCATTTAGGACTATTGGTGCTGCACAGTTTAGTGTCATGTAGTAAGGACAAAGTACAGTTTAATGTCATCTAGGACGTATCAAGGACTTTCTGTACAGTTTAGTGTCATGTAGTTAGGACTATGGGGACAATATAGTTTAACATCATGTTGGACGAAAGGGGGACTGTGCAGTTTAATTTCATGTAGTAAGGACAAAAGAGTACACCATTTAACGTCATGTTGGATGAATTAGGGACTTTTTCACAGTTTAACATAATGTTGGACAAAAAAGGGATAATACAGTTTAGTGTCATGTTGGACGAAAGTGCGAATATTTTATGGTCATATGCATGGACCGTGAATGGTGTAGTTTATTGCCATGCTAGACAAAAGGGACTTCTGTACAGTTTAGCATCATGTAGTTAGGACGTTACAGTTAAACGTCATGTGAGAAGAAAGTAATAAAAATAGTTTAAGGTCATATGTATAGCCCGTTGCTATATAGTTTAATGTCATATAGCAAGGACGATGAAGGGGACACAATTTAATGTCATGTTGGACATATGTGAAAATATTTTAGGGTCTTATGCATGGACCATTGATAATGAAGTTTAACATCTTGCTAGACGGTGGTGCAGTTTAAGGTCATACCGGACCATGGTGCAGTTTAAGGTCATACTGGACCGTGGTGTAGTTTAAGGTCTTACTGGACCATGGGGCAGTTTAAGGTGATACTAGACCGTGGTGTAGTTTAAGGTCATACTGGACCATGGTGGAGTTTGAGGTCATATTGGACCGTGGTGTAGTTTAAGGTCATACTGAACCGTGGAGCAGTTTAAGGTCATACTAGACCGTGGTGCAGTTTAAGGTCATACTAGACCGTTCATGATATATATATACAAAATACTTCTTAAAAAATATGGCATTGGTTGGAGTATTTATGAGTTCTCCATCCATCGAGATTAATGAATAATCTCCATTGGAGTAGACCCTATGTATTGAGTAAGGTCCTTCCCATTTTGGATCAGTCTTGGGCGGTTTCTTTCCTGGAATCATTGGAGTTCTAAGAACTAATACCAATTCACCCTGAGTGAATGAACGAAGACAAACTTTTTGGTTAAAATCTCGTGCTATACGATTCTGATAGACTTCCAAGTGGTGAAAAGTACACAATCTTTTCTCATCTAACCATTCGAATTCATTAAATCGCTTTTGAGATTGTTCATCATTAGATTATTGATAACAAATGGAAACTCTGAGTGAGGGTAGTTGAACTTCAATTGGCAGGACTGATTCTGTTCCATATACCAATGAATATAGAGTTGACCGGGTTACAGTGCGGTTGGTAGTCCAATAAGACCATAAAGCATGAAAGAGTTTATCATTCCATAACCTCTTAACATTATCCACCATCTTTTTCAGTATATTTGAAAGAGTCTTGTTGAAGGATTCTATCTGGCCATTGGCTGCTGCATGATACCGTGATGAATGGTTGGATTTGATGTTTTATTCTTGATACAACTTCTTCACCTCGGATGAACGGATGTTGGTTCCATTGTCCGTCAATATGTTATGTGGGACACCAAATCTGCTAATGATTTTAGAAATGATGAAGCTAACAACACATTTAGAACTGACTTCCTTGTGAGGTATTTCCTCTTCCCATTTGTAAAAGAAGTCAGTAGCAGTAAGAATGTACTTAAATTACTTGGTCGAAGTCGAAGGGTAAGGTCTCACCACATCCATTCACCATGTGGCAAATGGCCATGAGTATTTAGCTGTATGAAGTAACTCTGGAGGTTGATGAATGAAATTGGCATGTACATGTCATGAATGACACATCATTGTGAAATAAACACAATCTTGTATCATTGAAGGACGAAAGTATCCAAGCCTTCGAATCTGATCAGATAGTCTATGTCCATACTGGTGGGCTCCACAGACTCCTACATGCACTTCTTTCATGACAGCCATTATCTCTTCACCATCAATGCATATGAAGAGAACTCCTTTAAAACCACATTTGTAGAGAATTTTCTCTAGGTGATCTGGGATATTATAAAGAGTAAAATTGACCACACATTGCTGGATTTGTTCTTTCTCGGCTATATCAGGTGGAAGTGTTCCATTTTGAAGGTATTCTCCGATAGGTGACATCCATCCTATAGTACGACCATATGGTTTAGGAATGAGACTAATTTCATTAATTTCCTCTGTTCTGATTCGAACATAAGGTGAAATTGCACGACATTGGGCAATACTATTGGTTGTCTCGTCCCGATTTGGATCTTCATGAGTTGTGGCTATATTAGCTAGTGCATCATCTTGAGCATTTTTTGATCTTGTGACATAAGAAAATGTAGGTTCTGATGGAAATTCTACCATTAACTCTCTGACAAAACCATACAAAGGGATTAGTTCTGATTTTCTGATGGCATATTCCCCATTGACTTATTTGATTACCAGGTCTGAATAACCTTTCACCTTTAAGTTATTCACTTGTTCTTGAAGCGCTAATTCCATCCCTGTGATGAGAGCTTAGTATTCTACTTCATTATCGTTACCACCTTCCCACAATAAGAAGGAATAAGGTAACACTGCCTTATCTGGAGAAATGAGCACAATTCCTAAGACAACTTTGTTGAATTTAGGATTTTCCATTTTCCTACCTGTTGGACTTCTGGAAGCACCATCAAAATACATTTCCCATTCCTGAGGACTTTCTTGAATAGAGAAGTCTTCCTCATCAGGGAGTTCAATATTTGAAGATGTGTCTTCCACTGAAGGGTGTTCAGCTAGGAAATCAGCCAGAGCATGGACCTTTATCACCTTTTTAGACAGATACTGAATGTCGAATTGCTGCCAAATAACTACACACCTTTCCAGAAGTCCCGTAAGCCTTGGACGACTAAGGATGAATTTGAGATGGTTATTTCAAGATACCAATTGGACCTCGTGATGTTTCTGGTAGTGTCTCAACTTCTTAACTGCAATGATTAATGCCATGCAACACTTCTTAATACTTGAATACTGGGTTTATACTTCAAGCATAGTTTGACTGAGATAGTAGAGGCTATTTTCATTCTCAACACCATTCTTTTGAGAAAAAAAGGCACACAATGATCGCTCTAGATCTATCACGTAGAGGATAAGTGGTCTTCCTTCAATAGGTGGCATGAGTACCAGTGTACTCAAGAGGTATTTCTTGAGAATATCGAATGGTTCTTGACATTCTTCAGGCCACTGATAAGTGACTCCCTTCTTCATCAATTTAGTGAAGGGTAAAAATTTTCCTGCCAAATTGGCAATGAAACGCCGAATATAGGCTAAGTGTCCTTGAATTCCTATTAATTATTTCAAATTTTGACGAGGTTTCATACCAAGGATTGACTTGGTCTTCTTAGGATCGACTTCAACACCACGATGGCATACAACAAAGCCAAGAAATTTTCCTGAGGTTACCCCAAAAGAACATTTCAAGGGGGTCATCGTCAAATTATGTTGTCAAAGCTTGCGAAATATCACTTCCAAATCAGCCAAGTGATTAGAACATTGTTTGGATTTTACCACCAAATCATCTACAAAGATTTCAACAAACATCCCTAAAAAGTGTATGAAGATACGATTCATGTCACACTGATATGTTACACCTTCATTCTTTAAGCCAAAGGGAATTACCCGGTAGCAAAACACACCCTAGGGGGACTTGAAGTCTATGGATTCCTCGTCTTCTGGGGCCATTCGGATCTGATTATATCCAGAATATCCATACATGAAGGAAAGTTCTTCATAGCAAGCTGTTGCATCAATTAAAAGTTCTATAATCGGATCTGGGAAATCATCCTTAGGACAATGCCGATTAAGACCTCTGAAATCAATGCAAACTCTAATTTTTCCATTCTTCTTCATTACAAGGAAAATATTATCCAACCACTTGGGATATTGAACTTCTCTGATGATGTTAGCTTTGATAAGATTATCCACTTAAGCCTCAATTTTGGAAGCATAATTTGGGTGTATTCTTCTCGTGGCTTTCTTAAATCCTCAATGTTCTTCTGGTAAACGCAAATGATGAGTAGCAACATCAGGATCAAGCCGGATCATTTCTGTATAGTTCTAAGTAAATATATCTCTATTTCGATTTAGAAAAGAAATATAAATCTCTTTCTCTTCAAGAGTCATGGCCGCACTGATTAATGTGGGACGTGGATCTTCTTTTGTACCCAGATTTATTTCTCTGAGTTCATCCACAGTGGTAGAGATACCGTCTTCAAATGCTGGAGAATCATCTCTGAGATCTTCCTCTTATTATTCATCATGTGTTTTTTCTTCCATTTCTACTTGAATAGTAGATGATAAAGTAGAATTTTCACGATCCAAAGAGTTGTCAAAATTTTCACATCTTGAAGAAGAAGATTCCATTTCCAACCTGATTGATGATGAAGGGTCTTTTTTGGGTAATAGAGAGGAGATGATGGATTGAGAATCGACATCATTGTTAACCTCGGATGTTGCTATAACTTCTTCTGGCTTAATTGGTGATGTATAGAAATGTTGGATTTCAGAATATGAAATGAAGATGTCACCATTTGTGCTTTCATCACTGCTTGATGGGTTACTAATTTCTCCCATGTTGTCTGGCTCGATTGTCGTAATTGACATTATGGATCTTTCCATCAGAGTATTTTGATTTGGGTCTATCTTGTCAATTTGACTAATAGGAAACACATAATCTGTACTCACATGTGTAAATGGATTTATTGGAATCTTCTCCAAACCATATGGAGCATTAACTTTGGTAATCTCCTTTGTTGTTGATTTCTCCCTTACCTTTATGTGATAGAATTCCGCCTCAATGTATTGAGGCTCACATGTCTTGAACGGGGCCTTATCACCATAAAATGTCCCAACTTGAACATCAATACAATATTTGAGACATTTATGGTATGATGAAGGGATAAATGCATGTTGATGTAGCTAGGGTCCTCCAAGAAAGATGTTGAAAGATGAGTCTTGATCAACAACCATGAAATCCGAATTGGATACAAGATCTCCAAACTGTGTTCTGAGTGTAACTTCACCCAGTGGTTCTTGTTCATTTTTATCATATCCTTGTAACATCATGGTAGAAGGAGATAAATCAAATTCCGTGAGGCCTAATCGATGAAGTGTACAAATGGGAATGAGGTTGACACCTGAACCATTGTCAATGAAATATCTTCGGACGTCTATTACATTGACCTTGTCAGATAAGTACAAAGGTCTAATATGCCCATGCACAACATCATCTTCATATTCATTAGTAAAAGATATTATTGAATGGAATTCTGTAGGATTATTCTCTATGTGATAGGCTTCAGCTGCAGAAATTTCAGTTTCAAACTCATGAGGACTTGACAAAGCCTCGATGAGTGCTTTCCTAAGAACATTTGAGAGATTCAAAGCATCCATAATTGATAACTTGGATGGTACTTGAGCCAAGTGTTTCAACACATCATACTTTTGATCCAGAGGTCTGTGTTTCCCAACAGGAATATGTGGTTTAGTAGGTACCTTGGAAGTAGATGCTTTGGATGTTGATGCATCTTGTATTGGGATAGGAGTTGGTAATACTCCTAGTTTTGGAAGATTAGACTGATTAGATCCATTTACATGGTGAGAGGAATAAGATGGAACCTTCAACCGGTATTCCAAAATAATTGTGCAAAGACTGAATTTGCTATTAGTAAAAGAACTTGCTTGTTCTTGCTGAGCTTGCTGAAGGGATCTACCACGAGTTTCTGCTGCGTGCACAGTTCTAACATGGGTAGAATCGGAATAGTAGCTTCTGAAAGATCCATGTCTTCCCCTGTATCCTAAGCCTCTGGTACTTCCTCTGATTCCTCTGCATGATACAAGGAATTCAGGCTCATTGAAATCTAAACTGCGACTGGAATATGGATCCGTTAAATGAATCATATTAACAGAACCAAAGATTAACTCTTCGTCTGATGAAGACTCCGCCTGATTAGCATGTTTAGGCTATGCCGTTTGGTGGGGCGGTGCTTGTGGCTTTGAAGTAGATGTCATGAAGTCTTCCAGAGTCAATGACAACTTAGGCATTGACACATACTCATCTTCTTCTGATTTTTTTCTTTCTTTGAATCATGTCGTTTTTTTAGGACTTTTCCTCTAATGAAGAGGGTTTTGCCGCAACATTCATTGCAGAAGACACAATTGGTTTCTTTAATTGTGTTCTCAAAATAGTATAAGTTCGGTTGATTGTATTTCTGACCATCCAATCATCATACTTATGTGCATTTTTGTTTTTGACATCTTGTCATTCACATTCCTCCTCTAAACTGTAGTAGTAACACATGCTACTTGTGCTGAAGAACCTTTCAGTTTGACTTGTCCCAAGTTGACCATCTTTTGCATGAGTTATTTTAAGACAAAATACTCCTGGATGGGATGCCCCAACATTTGATGAAAAGGGAAATAATTGGTATGGTCTTCATCTCCTTCCTTTTTTGGCCTATTAGGCCTTGGTAATTGAACTAGATTATTTTCCAGAGCCAAAACGAAGTAACCAAGAACTTGTTCATTTTGAAAAGTGTATTTTTTTCTCTTTAGATCCTCTAATTGTTTTCATATTTGATCTATTTGATCATCTGGATGAAACATTTTTTGTTGTTGACACTCAGGAGGTGGAGCCCTTCGAGAAGATGAAGGTTTTGAAGTAGAAATAGGTACAGGTGCTTGTTTAAGCATAACTGTAGCAGTTTCTGCATTACCCATTCTCCTTCCTGGAGCTGATGGAATTACACGAGATTTAGTCATAGCCTATATAAGGTAATATTCAATCCACCGAGCGATTGAAGTAAGGTCTCAAAACCATCTTGTGTATTTCACAGGGATCAATGGCGTGCGTAACTCGTCACACAAATTTACCACACAGATTGGAAACAATTATTCTTGAGGGAGTGCTATTCTTAGGGAATATGTTAATCCCTTCCAGCGAGCAATGAAATCTGAGACCCTTTCATTCTCCCATTGATTACAGTTTGTAAGATCAAAAACTGTTGTCTTTGGAAAAGTTGAGCTGAACTGAAGAAGGAATTGTTGATGGAGATCTTCCCATCCAGTAATTGACCGGGATTGCAAGCTTGTATACCAGACAAAGGCTGGTCCTTGAAAGGTTTGTATGAAGAATCTATGTTTTACTACTTCTTGCTGCTCCAGAGTTCCCATCATAGGATCACAACAAGACACGTAATGCGTCAAGTGCTGTTCAGGTTCGCCTGATCCATTGAAAATAGGGAATACATGGTTTCCAAAATTGGATGGAGGAGAGATTGAATATACCCATTCAGGGTAAACATTCTATTCTGGTTGAACCTGCGTACGTTTCCCTTCCATATTTTCTAACCGAGCTGTTAACGATTCAGTGGTAGTTATTAACTTTTGAGAAACATCTGGTTGAACTTGGACTTGGGTAGGTGCAATGACTGGAGCTTGGACAGATGCGGTGGTTGGTGCTGCAACTGATGGTAGCACTAGAAACTGTTGTTGCACTTGACCCGTAGGATTAGACCTGTGAGGGTATACTGATAAAGGAGGATATTGTTGATTCAACTCAGTAGCTGCAAGAAATTCCCTTGGCTGACTGACTCCACGATGCTTAAGAAGAAAACTACCCTGAAGTTGTTCTGCATTCATCCTCCATAATTTATTCATTTCATCCTCCTGTTGTGCAAAACTTTTCTCTAGTGAGAGATATTGGCCTTCTCCGGAGGAAGGATATGTAACATGATTCTTTCCCTTCACATTGTTGCAATATTTTCGTAGATGGAGAAGAGGGTTACTTGAAGGATTACCTAGGTTCTGAGTAACGCTTTGATTTCTTGTACACACACCTTCTTCATTTGTGTTTGTGCATACATCTTCTTGAGTAGGAACATCTTCATCTGAGTCCCTTGAGTGAGCCTCATATGGTGGATCAACAACAACGGAATTGATGACATTGATTGATGCATAACGCATCAAATCCCTTCTATCAGCATTTATGTGATATTTTCTTCTTCCATGTCATTGATGAGACATTGCCTTTTGTTGATTTGATACCTAAGGAACTTCTTGAAAAACCGTAATTTGGATGGAATCTCCTGATAATTTGACCCTTCGTTCCTCTTGAGGCTTCTTCCCCCATCAAGAAAAGACCGAATTTCTCTGAGGAGGGGATTGATGATTTGAAAAAGTCCCCAGTCTGGTGGACTGGGGCTATTCCTGCTCAACTCCTCGAATCCTATTTGTTGATTCCGAGGGTTGGTTTAAAAGAGTCCCCAGCCTGGCAAGCTGGGGTGGCTCTTAACATGCTATGTCTGAGACTTTCTTAAATTCTCTCCTGATCATGGGAACCTTAGCCCGGAAATTAGATGGATTCATTAACCTGTATCTGCTTTTATCACCTGGTTCAAAAGACTGTTGGATGATTTCTGACACTTCTGTCACTTGGTTATGTGATTGCTCCATATGATAGGTTTTTTCAATATTCTTGTTTTCTTGATGTAGGAGTAATTCAACAACTTGTTCTATGTATGATTTATTTTTAGAGGAACTAGTTGAAGCATGTTCTTGGGAAAGCTTTTGATTACAATCAATGCCCATTGATTGTGGCTGGCCATGGGAAATAACATTTCATGAGACCATTTTCGGCGGACTTTGCTGATTGGAGAGCACTGTGAAATGTAGTGCTCCATGAACACCCCATCCTCTAGCATGAATACCAGATGTGGCATTAGAAATTAACTGACGAAATGTTCTTAGTACGCCAAGGAATGAACATTGAAGTCTCTCTACTGATTTTCAGCCTTCAGATATCAAGAGACTGATAAAGATTCCAAATCAATCTGACGTTGTAACCCTTCTATTTTCTTAAGATTATTTTCATATTCATCATAAGATAATATATTCTTCTACAACTAACAAAGAGTTTTCCATATGTTGAGACGAATATCATGAATTCCATATTCCGTCAACATCTTTGGAATGTTATACTGAGAGTCAGCTAGAGGCCAAAAAATGACTGGTACTTCACCTTTTTCCAGTTGTTTTCTCATATTCAGCATTTCCTCTTTATCATTAAATGAAGATTCTTCTACATGATTTGACCAGAGTTGGGGTTTCCTTGTTGCTTCATCAGATTCAATAAGATTGGTAGAGAAATCATTGATCAAACTAGAAGATGCCTGACTTAGGGGTGGTTCAGAGAATGACCTACACCCTGGGCTATCTTATGATTGAGAATGTATTTCACCTTCTAGTGATGAAGCATCAGAATTGACTGGTTTTGCATTTTTAAGTGCCTCAAGATAAGTGGGATTTCTCGGCACTACATTGTCCACTGGAGAATTTTCCAGGCAATGTTCATCACTACTACACAGAGGACTTTCGCAGCGAAATTCATCACCATGGGGAGGACCACCATGACGGGTTATAGCAAAAGATGAGATCTCTTGCTCCTTGGACTTATAACAACACAGAGGGTTCCTGTGGCTCCAATCTGAAGATGAAACTTCGAAATCGACAAAACTGTCATGAAGCAAGCTTTCATGAGGAAGTGTATGTTGAAGACCTTCGGAATTAATGTTCCCACAATTGGGAAATGTGGGAGTAGAATCTTGGATTCAAACAGATAACTGTCTGAGGGATTCCAGAACACCAGCATCAAGCAAGGCCTTGTTATAGATTGGATCTTAATCTTTTGACTTTGATGGGAGGGACTTCTTCTTAGATGCCTTATTACTCGCCTTGGAAACCACTTGTTGACGAAAGTGGCTACCTTGAATGGGTGTATGTGCCTGATCAGGAGAGATATCCAGGTTAGGCTGACGATCTCCACTCAAATCAGGTGGATGTGCCTGACTTGGTTGTCCGTATGATTTGGGGGAGTATGCCCCACAACCCTCTTGGACTGGAACATATGTGTGTGTCTGTTCCGGAGTGAATTTTTGATGTGTCACTCCACTGGTAGGGATAGATTTATGTGTCTTTCCCTAATATGCCGCTGATGTTGTTATAATATCTTAGAAGGCATCTAGAATATGAGCAGGGATTTTTATCTGCTCTTTGACCATTAATAAAATATTCTTGGTGACATCAGCTTCCAGAATGGGGATATACGTCCATTATGTGCTTGGAGTAGGTGTATGTGCCTGCTCCTGTCCTCATTTTCCTGTCAGTGAATCCTGACAGTACTCAAGTGTGGGGGCAGAGAGTTGAGTCTGACTCTTTTTTCTCGCCGGAGCATTCCGACTGACTTCTTCTTGTGCTACAAAGCAAGACTGTTGGTAGGATTGATTAATACTAGCACGTGTATGTGCCTGCTGATTGTACTTCACCTAACATGGTTGAAGAGCTCCATCATATGTAGTCAGATGAGCATGCTGATGAGACGATGATGTATAAACAGGTGTATATTCCTACCTATAGTACTCTTCTGGAATTTCCTGGTGGGATTAGCATGCTGCTGCCAGACGAGTAAGCTAAACAACAGAATTAAAACGGGAAGGTGTGTGTGCCCGCTCGTTGCTTTCCGCCATGTTAGGTTGGTGGACTTCTCTGGAGATGGTATAGATGATAACCTTCTCACTATTAACTGGATTTCCCCTCTGGCGATTCGTCTTTCCTGCACGGGTTTGAGGAACCTGAGCCAAATGAATGGAGTTGACACCCTCATCATGTTGAGGGCACAGTGCCGCACGATTCTGGCGGCGATTGTTGATGGGAGCCCTCAGGAAGGACTCCTGCTTCCTTGAATTAAGGCCCTGAGGGACCCCTTCATTCACCTCCCATGAATATGGGAGTGAATGGTGATTTCATTCCAAGGATATAGACCCGAAACGGTTGGAGATGGGGGTTAGCACCGCCTGCTTCTTGATCATTGGTCGTCATTGTTCGGATGACCGGTGTGAGTTGTTCACTTGGAGGGCTTGTCGGGCAGCCTCCAGAGATGGGATGGTACCGTGTTGATGGTACTCCTTAACCAGCGCATTTGATACCCATCACTAAAGACGCTGAGTAGGTGATTTCATCCTCAGAGTGGACGACGATCCAGTTGGAATAGCAGTAGTGGCATTCGCAGGAACGGTATTCACAGGTGTGAAGTTGAGAGAATCCATTTTGGAAATGTAGAAGATCGTGAAAAAGAGTGCATGTTTGATATAACAGATGTAATCAAGATAAATCCATCCACTACATCGTTTGGATGAGCACATATGTCAATGATTGTTTTTGTTGGCCCTCTCATTTAGTTTTAAATTGGGGCCTAACAAATAGGTAAAATATCATTTTAACTTGGTTAAGGATTCATGTCGGGTTCACCATTTTTTTTCCCTCAGAATTTGGGGATGACCTCATTGATTGAAGGATCAAACATTTAAATTGGTTTCTAACAAGTTTGTTCTTAGAACCGGAAACATCAAATGATTCCCCATCCTTTTGGACCTACTTTCCAAAGGTAGGCGCTCATTAGTTTGTGGACTAATGAGGCTTAAAAATTTGCATTGGTCAAGAGGATGGGAGGTCGTAATCATCACACCTTTTTTGAGGGGAATTATTGTCTATTCCGGGACTCTCTTTATAGATTTAAGTTATGTTCATGAATCCTTATTACATTACCAAGTATAAAATGAGTTTTCCTTTAGATATGACAATCGATGATTGATATGTAGGAAATTTAGAGAATCTTTTATATGTATTTGAGGTTCTTCATCGATAGAGAATCATCTGTATTTGTTAGAGATTATTACTCAATGGTATCCTTTGATACGTAAAAGTCTGTTGGTCATTATAATGACCATACTGGTTTTAAAGCCACTAAGTGGGGCACATGAAGTTTATTGTCATTCAGAAGGACATAGATTATTTCAGAGTTTGGATCAAACCCATAGATGGGCTACCTATGTATCCTTTGTTTAGAAAAGGAATCAGATCCCACTTATTTCGAGTAAGGGAGTATGATGTTTATGATTGATGGCTCAAAAAAGGATGTCATAATTGCTTTTACACTCTAACATCATGTGAGTCACGCTCGATGTGAGAAACAAGAGGTATTGGTAAAAATCAGACAATTGTGACATGAAAGATGCAATCATAAGAAATAATGTGGGACTTATGTATGTATGACTGCCTAGATAAATGAAGATTAGGATTTACTTCAGGGAAGAAATCCAGGAACAGGGTCCATAAAGGTATATTTGCTTCATGGAGATTTGAATACTCTAACTTGGGGATTACTCCTGAAAATGAGGCCCAAATTCGGAGAGGACTTATGATTGTGATTTACTCCTGAGAAGGAATCCCAGATCAAAGGTAAATTTGGACTAGTTAAGAGAAATTAAGACTGGGGCTTACTCCTGAAATGGAGGCCCAGGTTAAGAGACTTGAAAAATTAAGGGACTTGGGGATTACTCCTAAAGAGGATGCCCATATTTGAGACTGGGGCTTACTCCTTAAGAGAATTCCCATATTTGAGACTGGGGCTTCTTCCTGAAAAGGAGGCCCATATTTGAGACTGGGGCTTACTCAATAAGAGGATTACCATATTTGATACTGGGGATTATTCCTGAAAAGGAGGCCCAGTTTAATGAGTTCTCTAATCTTAAAGGATGAGGTTGAATGAATGAAACCTCAATCTTTAGTGACATAAAGATGTGTAAATCACTAGGTTTTGAGAGATATTCCACAGAATTTGCTTTGAGATAACGAATTCAAATCACGAAATCATGAAATAAATGGCTATGAAGAGTGTCTTGAAGACTGAATCTTGAATAGGAGAGGTGGAATGGCTTAAGAGGGGTGAAATGGGAAAGAAGGGCACCCAACAAGGCAGGGGCGCGCATGTACTGTGTGGGTGCGCATGTCCTGGTCGCACAGGTATACATGCGTGACACATGGTTACTTGCGCGACGGTTAACCAACAGGGTAATACTTGAGAGACTCTTGGTTAAATATTTTAGAATCATCTCGATGTTATTCCAGAAGAGTGGCGCGCAAGTTCTATTGAAGGAGTTAGGCGGCGCGCAATTGTGGCCATTTCATTAACGGTTGGCCACTCAGGAGCGCAAGTGTTGATGAGTTTCAACACTTAGGCCTTCCTCCCCCTCTTTAGATCATCTGTTCTATGTAACAAATTAACTTAGAAGTGTTTCAGAAGCTTTGAGACGAGACTAGGGTGCCGGGAGCTCAAATCTGAGTTTTTGAAAAAATTCATCCTTTTGAAATGGGGGGCCTATAGGGAATATTTATAGGCTGGAAAAGACCCCGGGTAGTTATCATTTAGGGAATGCAAGTCACTTGCACGACCAACTTCGGCATGTAAGTGTACTTGCGTGACCATTGAGGCACGCAAGTATACTTGCATGACCATTGTAGAACTTGCACGACCTTTGCACAATGTTTTTCTTCTTCCTTCCATTGTCAATTTTTGATATTTTTTCAAAGGATGTATCTTCTTTGTTCAAGTTATTTCCCTTTTCATTCATTTAGACTCTTTGACGGAATGTAGCATCAACAATGTTACCTCTTGGTCACCACCAAACATAACACCAAAATACTCTAAAGGAAAACTATAACAAAGTCATAAACCTATAAAATAGATCAGTTCTACAAATGTTGATTGGAAAAAGTATTGTGTGAGAATTAATAACACATTCGGTAATCACCAAAGAATATATAGGCGTTAATTCCAAAAATAGTTCCCAAACACTATATTGAAGTACATTTATAAAATTGGGTTTTATTATTTTAATGTCCAAACACAGCATACGATAATCCCTTTTGAAAAACAACCCAATAAATTTTCATTTCTTTAGAATAGATTTCAATTTTAAATACATACCCAGTTACAAAAACCAAAAGAAAAATGGAGGAACCATATCGAGTATCGAACAACTATGATTAAAATAATGGAAACAACAAAAGAAAGAATGAGCTAGCAGAACAGGTAGTCATGCAAATAATAATAAAATAGACATACATATAATATTCCTGGTAATTTTATAAACATATCTAGAATAAATTCCTAAACATGATCAGTTTGAACTCACCAACCAGCATATGGTGCTACTCCATAGTCAATATCCAATTGGATACTCTAAACATTCCTAACTCGTGGAAAATACCTTATGTCCTCTCCACCAATCCAAAGGGTAATAATCTATATTATCAGGAAAAGTAAGAAACAATCACTCGACCCTGTATATAAAGTCCATGAGTCCCATGATGATAGTACAAGGAGAATGAGGAGGTCATCACATGAATGGAATAAAATAATAATTCATAAATTCCAATGTAAATTCCCTATCTAAACTAAAACACCACTTATTCGATCACTCTATCCTAGAAGGAACAACCATAATGTTTCTCATCACACATTGAACCATTCAAATGTTCCAATCATACCTACGTGTCACATGAGATTTAAAGACACTTTCCAAAACACCATAATATACCAATTGGTCCTTTACATTATAAAATTTAGACTCACTTCCCAAAACAATTTTCAAAACCAATATGAAAACATCATTTATATAAAAAAATCCATGAATGGCTTTTTGAGTTGCCTAGTTGCCAAATTATACCACAAGGTTCCAAACGAGCCAATATTTAGGAATCATATTCAAAAACCACAGGTTTAAATCATTTATAATAAAAGAACCATTTAGAAACAATTGGGTTCTAGAAAACCCATTTAGAATATGGGATGATGAAATTAGAGATGGAATAGGGAATGCTATTTTGAAATTTGAGGATCAAGGTGAGCAATTCTAGATAAAGTTCATCGTCATGTGTTTGCCTATCCATTGGTCAATCCCATGAACCTTTGGGTATGAACATATCTAATGGAATATCCATGGGAAATGATAATAAAAATTCCAAAATACCACGTTGAAAGGTTACCACTTGCATTGCCATCGACCACAATAACCCACACATCAGAACTAAGTCACAACAGTGCATCACAACCACAAAAAAATAACAATACAAAATGAAAACCAAGTTACCAAAACATATCCATTGCCAACAAAACCCAAAAATACCCAATTTATTTTTAAAAGTCAAAATGGAATTTCATCGATCACCTTGAATAAATATATGTATATATTTAATTATAAAGGAAACATTAAAAACTCTATTTTCATCAAAATTACAACATGAAAATACCAAAACAAACCATTCTGTCACACCATAAGTATGGAGTACACATTATAATTTTTATTTTGAATGATTAATCACTCATAGACATGCCCTAGAATGTAGATGGATATAAATACCTACCTCAACGATGTATGAATACAAAAAAAATCTTAGATAAGGAAGAACTAAGCATGTGGAATTATCCACAAACCCTCTAAACAAAGAAATTGACTAGCATTAGCTATACCATACTCTAGGGTTTATCCAAGAGATGTCAAATCTAATAGAATCCAATAATCCCAAACAATAGAAGAATAATAGGATAACATAGACTTAAAACCCAATACAACTCATCTTATAAGCACAGAGGAGAATCTATGGAGGAGGGGGAGCTAAAAGGATGGAGTTTTAGGATCCCCGTACTGCTCCTTGACTGACAAAGACAGGGGAACCCCAATGTGGGTTAAAATAAGGGAACGGAAAAAATGGAATTTAAGCTTTTGAAGAACATAGGAAAGTCACATGGTTTGGCTTCACTGTGCGATGAACTATTTAACAACCATACCTGGCCAACTGAAAGGAGGAGACACCTGCATGGGTTGGACCCATGGGAAATCGTTCTCCAACTATGCATCTCACCTCTATCATTTTGACAGAGCCATCACATACACATTTTTCCTAGTTTCTTCTAACCATGCGCAAATCATGCGACTTTCCTCGGAAACCTCCCATGATTCACATGGTTTCTTGCGGGATTCGAATGGTTTTGATAAATCCAAACCCCTTATATGCAAGTCAGAAATTAAAAGAATAAAATGAACATGAAACTACCTCAACCTTAAAAATCAACAAGGTTTCTCCTCAATCCATACAAAATAATTGTTCTCATTCCAAAATCCAGACTAATAACAAAAAAATCAAAAATACACAATGGTAAATTGACCTAAACGTAAACCAAAAGTTTCAAAATCAAAAAAATATTAATATAGAATAAAAAATATGGAGGGGTAATTCTACCCACCACAAAAACACTCTTCCCCCAAAATGTTACCCAGTTGAATGAACAAAAACCTGAGATCAAAACTGAACAAAAAAAAATACCACAAACCTTGGTAAAATCGTTCAATACATAATTCACACCTAAATATCTCTAGGGAATAAATAAGGAGTAGAACTGCAGAGAAATGAATGGAAAGGGTAATCCCCACCATAAGAAATAGATAACATCATAAAACCTATAAGATAACTACCAACCTGAACCAAAAACCCCAAAATACGGGGAAACCCAAGGAATGAACTCAAATCAAATAGTGAACCGAAGAACAATTCATCATTTCCACAAGACATAATCACTGTAAAAATTAACACAACCCATCTCAAAAACTGATCCTCAAAAGGATAACCAGAATAATTACATGACATAAGTGTGGAAAAAAAACTACAAGAATATGTGGTTACAGAGCCTTTGTAATAAAGGGGGACATAAAATCAAAATGGAAAACCCCAAAAAAACAAAATAAACTAAATCTACTCTGATGTTGGGGATAGAAACAAGGCCATCCAATCCACCATAAAAAAATATAATGAATGAAAAGAATTAGTCCATGGATTTTGGATGAAGTCTTGATGTCTTGAAGCATCTGCAACCCTGCTATTATGAACTAAAAATCTCTATGTGATACTTCGTCTTCTGGGATTGTTTCTTGTAGAACATCTCCAAGTGACCCAATTTTCCACATCATCATCAAACCTTTGATTTATTTTGACAAGATTGCTTCAAATTCCTATATTGACCACACTACCAACACATGAGAGAGATGTCTAATGAATGAGAAGAAAGAACAGACAATGGAGAATCCAATGGAACATGTCCCTCCGATACAAACATATCACCTGATGGGTATCCTTTAGACAAATCGTAAAAAACATGTTCTCCGACAACCACTGACTGTATTCCCAGAACCAACTCGACTATAAATGTATCATCCTCTAACTTCTCAAATTGAACTTCCATGGTTGAGAGGACTCGGTCTTAATTTCCTAGAAAAATACACTAGAGAAAGAGATTACTCTTTAGATGATCCTTATACATTTTTGTTAGATAAAAAGAAACCATATATTTGAAATGGTTGATATAGTCCTTCACCGTCAGCTGACCTTGCAGAACATCTAATATCACTACTACTTTCTTCACCTTCACCTCCTCAGGTATGTGCCATTAAATGAATGTGGTGTTAATGAATTCCCAATATATCCCAACTTTTAATAATGATGGAATGATTAAATTTCACGGATCCAAAACCAATCCTTCAAACAAACCCAAAACATCTTGTACTCTAATTGTTGCGAGAGTTACCAATGACCTAAAGACACCTTCAAATTTCTCAAGACACTTCATAACCTCTAAGAGACCTCAATAACCATGTCAAACATATAAAAACTCGGAGGACATTGGTTGTTCTACCCACTAAGAATCCGGGAAGGGTCAACAATAAGAGGATACCCTCTTTCAACCCTTGGGATATTTCTTAGAGGAAAGCTCTATGAAACATATAAAATAAAAAACCAAATCAACAATAACCCAATATTCAACCAATAATAGTATTCCAACCCAAAATACAGATCTCAAAAACCAATCATTATAAAACCAAACCACAATCTTCTTTAAAAAATCACTATTTGCATTCTAATTTCTAAACCTCCTTATTCTAAGGAAACTTTTAAAATACAGGAACCATATTCCATATCCAATTTTTACCCGAAAAACCACTTATTGTAATAAATCATTATCCCCAAAAAAAAATTTAACCCTTTTTTTCGAAACTAATTCTACATTTTGAAATCCACTCATGCTAAAATAAATCAATCCAAAGCACCAATCAAACCAAACTCTCGGAATGGGAACCTAGTGTCCATGTAAGATCTGGCCAGATGGAATAGTAGACCCTGCCTGGAGCAAGCACCAACCACTTGGAGTATCTATAACTATACACACGTGATCTTCATGTGTATATACTCAATGTAAGCCCACTATATAACATTAATTAACCTACATTTTCATTCACCATCCACATAAACCCAAATAAAATAC
The DNA here is from genome assembly GCA_963277665.1 of Viscum album. Lineage (NCBI taxonomy): Eukaryota > Viridiplantae > Streptophyta > Magnoliopsida > Santalales > Viscaceae > Viscum > Viscum album. The sequence goes on along the minus strand of OY728138.1, from coordinate 50,370,480 downwards.
TCAATTATCGTACTACCCCTAGTAACTCAACGATTAGAATGAGGAGGAGTTCATCATTTTCTTCTCATACCTATGTCTCTAGTACTGATAATCCTAATATCAATTTTATATAACATAATAAATAAAATAGAACTTACTATGATTCCATTTTGTCATGAAACATGCCTGAAAATCATCTGACATGACACCCAACCCGGCCCGCAATAAGGCCCAGAGTCATTCCCGATCCTCCCGGGTTTATGACTAGCACCAATAATAAATGGTAATCTAGAAAGGAACAATATTTACCATTTAACACCTAAAAAAATAATCTAGTTAAATCATGTTGAAAATCTAGGAGAATACATAAAAACTGAATATAATAAATTTATCAATATGAGCCAGATACAAAAACAGTTGAACAAAATAGAAACTAAAGAAACAAAAACAAAACCAAACCATAAATTACATGATCACCATGTGACCTCTTGGTCACCACATACCATAAAAAACCTGATCCAATGTAAAACTAATGAAATATTGGACCTACAAAATAGCTCAGTTCTACCGAGGTCGAGTGGAACAACTATGGTGTGACCATAAACATATTAGTAGGTAATAACAAAATAATTCATACATTTAAATTACAAAAAATAGTCCACAACATATATTCTAAAATATAATTATAAAATTGGTATTTTATTATTTTAAAGTCCAGACACACAATGCCATAATATACATTAGAAAACAACAAACAATTCATTTTTTCATTCAATGATATTTCCTATTTAGAAACATACCACATTTCAAAAACCAAAACTAAAGAGGAGGAACCATTCCGTGTGATCAAACATCTTTGATAAAAATCAATGAAACAACACAAGAAGATGGGAGCTCATAGAACGAATAATCATGCATGGAAAAATAAAAAAAATGAAGATAATAATAATTGTAATTTCCTACAAAAATATTCAATAAATCGTTCGACATACTCAATTGGGATACACTTCCTAGAATATTATGTATATCTATTGTCAATAACTAACTGGATACTCTAAACAAGACTCAACAGTGTAACATCCTCTATGGCCTCTCAAAAAACTTGGGGGGGAGTTAATCTGTAACGCCCCGACCCCAGTTACCCAGAGTCGGTGCATTATTACATAACATTGGCATGATCACAAGAAAGATCAAATCTCGAAATACTGATTGGTTTATTATCCTTGGAAACACTAGATACATTAATAATGTTTACATTACATCATAAAAGTGAAATCTACTACAACAACATCTTGTCTTTATATCCCATCATATTATCCCTACAGGTCATTCATAAATTACTTCTTCAATCTTGGGAAAAATAAAACATTGGAATTGGTGAGCTCAGATGCTCAATAAGGATAACAATATAGCAGAATCTTTCATAAATAAAAATAAACATTTAAGGAAATGTATAACTAAAAAAAGCCTTTAAAACATCATCATCAGCATAATTTGTCATTGATAAAATGAAATAATTCCATTTACTTATTCACATGGATATTCTACTAGTCAAATAATCACATGCAATATCAATAACCACTTTCATAATGATGGAATGCATAATGTCATACTATCATCACCACGTAGCCAAGGCCTTGTGCCAAGACTACAAATAATATTTTGTCAAGGCCTCATGCCAAGACACTAGTTTGTATCATGAGACCTACTGATACATCAAGGAGCTATAGTGGGCTCCACCTGTCACATATTAAGTCCAATTCATTCTTCATATGAACAGGTTTAAACATAACATAAACATTCGTATTAAAACTACCATACGAAATGTCAATACTATCTCTATAAACCATTAATGGTATAAAAATAACACATCCATAGGCAATCATATTACAAAACCTTCAATAAAATATGGATGTTTTGTATCATAATAAATAAACTTCAAATAAGCTTAAAATCCATCAAAGTATGTTGACATAGACGAAATCAAAACTATTTGAGAGAAATATCTATTTTTTTGAAATCATTTAAAAGTAGCATAATTATAAAATAAAACATTTACTTTGAAAATATTCTTATAATCTTGTAAGGGAAGATTCTACGATTTTATAACGACAGAAAATAGCCACACCCTCCGTATAAGTTAAAAAAAGAAATTCTTACCTTAATTCTGTCGAAAAGGTTAAAAAGGACCTTGTTTGGAAAATAACGAAAAGATTCCTTCATAAACTTCTTATAATAAGTAAAACAAGGGTATAAATGACTTTAAACCATATTCTGTAAAATAGTAAGAATGTTTTGAAATACATTTTTAAGAAACATCGATGTGGATGATAAATAGGTCTCAGTAGATAATTACGTATAAACAACCTCAGATAATGAATAGCTTGTGAAATAAACCATTACCAATTTGGTAACTTACAAAACATACACACCATGACAGAGGTATCATACAATGAATATGTAAATACACATTAATTAATGTTTATTACACAAATAATACAATTATGGGTAGTACATACACCACACAAATGTTAATAGTGGAAATATGGCATGAATCTCACAGGAATACGGAGTGAGATGAAAACCCCTTACCTTGTACTTTTCCTTAGTAGATGGTATGTTAAACTCATGTATAATAGTTAAAGCATTGTTATTAAGTTATAAAAAACCATATACAAAATTATGATATCATATATGATCATCTATTAATGCTTTGTTAATAATATTTTAGTATTATTGCTGTTTCGGGTGTTAACTTAATCGTTTTCTTATATATGTTTTGTTACATAAGGCATGTTTTTAATGGATAGGTTGTATTTTATTCATATCCAGAATGATATCAAGTCCTTAAACATTATTTTTAATCATAAAATGTGATTTATACTTGAATGGATACGATGGAGAATGAATCTCATCGCGTTCGTGGAGACGGTAGTCCGTACGTACGCACGAGCGACAATATCAGTCTTTTGATATTAATGTAATATATAATTGGATGGTATATAATATAAACAGAATCCTTATCATGTTATATTTATTATTTACATGAATTATACATCATTATTATACCCATCAAAATAATAATATATTAAATAACAATTACAACACGACGTGGAGAGGGTAGGTCGTACGTACACATGTATGGTGACATGTCATTCAAGGGATAGATAGAATAATGAATTTGGTTGTTCCATATTTATAATAACATCACAGTATATAGAATAAAAAGGAGTTATTATTTTATAATGGAAATAACAAGGAATGAAGAAGTTGAAGAAGAAATGAACTTGAAAAAGGGTGGTGAAAACATTACATCTTCTTTGGGTTCTTCCTTTTGATTTCATCAAAATGGATAATTAGGTTGGATTTATGATCAAACTAAGGCCGTTAGGTTGAAGTGATGGAAGTTGATAGAGTATTTGGTTAGGGGATGGATGAGGCAAAGGGATTTGAATGTGTGAATTAGTGAGAAGGGGGAGTTCCCTTTTATAAGAGGGGTGAGGGGAACCTTTGGAAAAGCTAGAAATATTGTTTTATAATAAATTCATATTCGGTTTCTAATGGCTCCAAAATGGATTATTCAATGTCTAAGGTGGGGATGGGTCTAATTAATTTCAACCAATAGAATTTAGACAGGTTTGGGTTATTATATTAACCTTATCTTTTAGTTTTAACTCAAAGTTAATTAGTTTGACATTTACCATGTCAAATTGTATTTTTATATTATATAGTTAATAAACATACTATATACTTCCAAGAGACCCCAAGTGGTCCATTAAAGATACATCTGTCATTATATAAGACTCTTGTCTGAACCATAGATTTTTAGGAATTGCGTATCAATTAATAATATAATTTTTAAAAAAAAATACTCTTTTATGTCAATTTTGACACTATTTGGTATTTGATTTTTGTGACAATCATAACAACATTATTTCTTCGAAAATACATAGTTAAATCAATAATAACATGTCATATTAACCTCTAAAATTATTGCAATTCAAAAAAAGTCTCAAATTACATTTATTTGGATATTTATAATATCAATTATTTTAATATTTAATTAATTAGGTAATTACTGCATCACCATTGTGTCATAATTAAAATATATAATGTATAAAAATTAAAAATGAAATACCCTTATGTAGGAAATATTTTTATATTTCTAATTAATATTTACAATTGAATTTATCTTATGTATAACCGTATATTAAAAAAAATTAGTAATTAAACATTGATTTTAACTCTTTTAACTATTCTTTGAATTAAATAATAATAAATGCCCTAATCTAATCCAAGTGGACCTAAATGATAATATTATATTCCTAAATATGATTTTGGTCGAGATACACTTGTCCAATATAATTAGGACATGTGTTAAGGTAATATTAATATCATTTTTACCATTAATTATCCTATTTACTTTTAACCATGGTAAAAAAAAGTAAAAAGATAATATTCACCAAAAATTATTTTTATCTTATTGAACCAAATTTTACTCCTTGATATTAACCCTCTCTCTCGGATTTTCGAAATTTCACTCAGAGAAGTGGTAAAATTATATTTTATGTGAATTTGCAAATTCTCCTAGGAGGTGGGTAAAAGACAGTAAAGAGTTCAATAAAATTTTTATTTATCTAAAATTTTTCTAAACTAACTCCAATGAATTAAATTGAACTTATATAGGTATTATGTATCTATTTTTACCTTAATTAAATTTAAATAAAATAAATAATTATTTAAATAATAATTCGGTTTTAACCAATATCTCAGTGTTTTCACTATTCATCAAAAATTGAATGTTTTCAGAAAAATACCAAAAATTCACCCTAGGCTATTTTCGATATTCTGGATCCAAAAATGAAGTCCATTTTGAAAGATAAAATTTATAAAATTTTAAAAAGTGGGTATTACTATTCATAACGGCTAGTTTGATTTGATGTGGTGTGTGTAAGAACTCGAGGTTGCGTACAACACACGCTACTGTATTATTCAAAGAGAAGCGTACCATTGAAACTTGGGGTGTTACATTCTCCCATCCTTCAAATAATTTCGTCCTCGAAATTTTTTGAAAATTAATGTATAAAAATACTTGGGTGATTCTTCATCATAAGTTCCTCGGGTTCCCACGTTGCCTCTTCCATCTTATGGTTTCTCCATAGAACATTTACCAGACGAGTCGTCCGTTTTCTCACCCCTTGTTCTCTGGTATCAAGAATCCTGATGGGAACTTCACAATAAGACAGATCGGGTTCCAGTTCTAATTCCTCGTAAGTGAGTACATGTGTTGGGTCAGGCATGTATTTCCTCAACAGTGATATGTGGAACACATCGTGAACTTTGGAGAGACTTGGCGGCATTTCCAAATGGTAAGCTATAGCCCCAATTTGTTCTAGAATTTCGAAAGGTCCGATGTACCTTGGACCCAATTTACCTTTCTTACCAAAACGTATAACTCCCTTCCATGGAGATAACTTCAAGAAAACATGATCTCCTCCTTGAAATTCCAAATACATCCTTCAGTTATCGGCATAGCTCTTCTTCCTACTTTGATCTGCTTTGACGTGGTTTTGGATTACCTTCACCTTTTCCATCGTTTCCTCCACCAGTTCTGGACCTATGAGTTTTCTTTCACCAACGTCATCCCAACAAGTCGGTGTGCGACATCTCTTTCCGTATAACGCTTCATATGGTGCCATCTGAATACTCGAATGGAAGCTATTGTTATTGGAAAATTCTACCATAGGTAAATATTGATCCCACATACCCTGAAAGTCATGTTTGCAAGATCTAAACATGTATTCTAAGGTTTGAATAGTCCGTTCCGATTGTCTATCTCTTTGAGAGTGGTAAGATGTGCTCAAATGAAGTTAAGTATCCAAGGCCTTCTAAAGACTCTTCCAGAATCATGATGTAAAATGGGGATCTCGATCCGAAACAATTGATATGGGTACTCCATGAAGTCTAACAACTTCATGAATATATAGTCTTCCTAGATGATCAAGTGGTAAATCTTCCCTTGTAGAAAGAAAATGCACTGACTTGGTAAGACGATCAACAATGACCCATATTGCATTGTTCATTATAGGAGTCTTTGGTAGTCCCATGAAAAAGTCCATCATGATATTATCCCATTTCCACTCACGTATGGGAAGAGGTTGCAATACTCTACCAGGCTGTTGCCTTCCATATTTCACTTGTTGACAAACCATACATCTTGACACAATATCAGCAATCTCCCTCTTCATGTTGTCCCACCAAAAATGATCCTTCAAATCTATATACATTTTGGTGCTCCTAGGGTTTATAGAGAAATTGGAAATATGAGCATCATCCAGCAATTCCCTTTTTAGATCAGGTATATCGGGAACACAAAGCCTCTTCCCAAATTTAAAAATTCCATCTTCATACACAAAGTCTCTCAATATACCATCATTCATAGCATTAATCTTCTTTTGAAATTCTTCCTCATGAGTCTGAGAACTCATAATCCTTTCTAGTAAAGATGGTTAGGCAACCATTTGAAAAAAGCATTGATGTTTCACCTCTCATGGTTATTCCCATGTCCATCTTCACTATATCCATGAAAATTGGATCCCTTTAAACTCTCATATTGTTCAAAACACCATGATCTTTTCTGATCAAATCATCTGCCACCTTGTTTGCCTTCCCTGGGTGGTAGTGTATCGTGCAATCACAATACTTGAGTAATTCAATACATATCCTTTTCCTCATGTTGAGTTCTTTTTGTTAGAAAATAAACTTCAAACTCTTGTGATCAGTATAAATATCACATTTTTCACCATACAGATAATGTCTCCATATCTTCAAAGGAAATATTACAGAAGCTAACTCATAATCATGAGTAGGATAGTTTTTCTCATGAATTTAATGTTGTCATGATGCATAGGCAATAACCCTATCATTATGCATAAGGACACAACCAAGTCCTTTCTTTGATGCATCACTATAAATAATGAACCCATCATTCCCTGATGGTAGAGTCAATATATGAGCGTTGACTAATCTTCTCTTTAGTTCTTCAAAACATTCTTCACACTCTTTTTTCCAAACAAATTTAACCCCTTTACGTGTGAGCTTCGTTAATGGGTTAGCCAATCGGGAAAAATTCTGGACAAAACATCGATAATAACCTTCTAAACCAATAAAACTACGTTCCTCATTTATACTCATCGGTGTTGGCCATTCTTGGATTTACTTGGTCTTAGAAGGATAAAAAGAGATTCCATATTTGGAGACAATGTGGCCAAGAAAAGAAATATCCGGAATCCAGAATTCGAACTTGCTAAAATTCCCATATAATTCATGTCTTCTCAGAGTCTTCAAGATAATGCGCAAGTGATTTTCATGATCTTCATAGCTTTTGGAGTATACCAAGATATCATCAAGAAATACCACCACAAATTCATTGAGATATTCCTCGGAAAACTCTATTCATTAGATCCATGAATACAGAGGGTGCATTAGTCAATTCAAATGGTATTACCGTAAACTCGTAATGCCGGTACCTGGTTTGAAATGTTGTCTTTGAAATGTATTCCTTCTTTACATACAACTGATGGTATCCAGGCCAAAGGTCAATCTTTGAAAAGTATTGAGCTCCATGCAGTTGGTCAAATAAATCATCAAGGCGAGGTAGGGGATACTTGTTCTTTATTGTTATAGCATTGATTTCCCTGTAGTCGATACATAACCTCATAGATCCATCTTTCTTCTTATAAAAGGATAGGGGCTCCCCAGGGAGAAACACTAGGTCAAATAAATCCGTTATTACTCAATTCCTCTAGTTTTTTTTAGTTTGACTAATTCCACAGTGGACATTATATAAGGGGTCTTCGATATAGGCCGTGATCCAGGAATTAAATCAATGGAAAACTCAACTTATTGTTCTGGAGGATGTCAAGGTAAATCTTCCAGAAACACATCTACATATTCTTTCATAATAGGTACATCCTCTATTTGAACATTACTTTCCTCACCCACAGTCCTTTCATTCTCTTCCTCCCCAATAATTGAATTTAGTTGAGCTACTTGGGGTGGATCCAGATAAGAATTAGGTGGCGATGATTCTACTCTAAAGATAATTTGTTCCTTATCATCATCATCAAAAATAGTAACCTCCTTCTTCTTACAATAAATTTTTTCATCGTAGTCCGAAAGCCAGTCCATACCGAGAATTATATCAAACTCAACCATAGGTATGATGATGAGATCAGCAGATAAAGTATATTTATGTGCTCTAATGGGGACTGATTCACAAAACTTTGTTACAATGATACTTCCCTTAGTAGTTTAAACTGACAACTCCTTTATTAGATCAAATTGTAAATATCTATTTTTTAGAAAACTGGGAAGATATAAAACAATGTGATGATCCAAAATCAAATAATTCATTTTCTAAACTTGTGGAAACCATTAAATTACCTGCCACAACGTCTTTCGGAGCTTCTACCTCAGTAATAGTGATAGAATAAGCTTGGCCTTGATCCCTTGGCCTTTTCTGAGGCAAGTTCCCTCTGACGCTTAGGACATCGATTTGCATAATGTCCCATCTCTCTACAATTATAGCATTCCACATTGACAGAAACTCTCTTTCCATTTCAATCATGAGCTTAGTGGCCTTTTTCACCACACTTTTAAAAGACTCCCATTCTTTTTAAGAAAGTACTGGGGTGTTTCTTCCCACATTTACTGCAGGATAGATTTTCAACTTTTCCCTTATTCCCCTTATTTCCATTCCCAGATGGATCGGTAGATCTCTTCTTCTCTTGATTTTCTTTAATGTCATAAGACATAGAGAATTCATTTTCTGTCTTGATAGCACATGAGAAAATATCTTCGTACGATGAGAAGGATTATGAAACTAATGCTCGACGAAGAAATGGTTTTAACCCATCAAAGAAATGATAAATATTACTTCTTGGGTTACATATATAATCTCCATCATACCTTTCTAACCTTGTAAAGTTACCCTCATACATTGCGACAATTTTATCCTCCTATTGTCTCAGACTCATAAATTGACTTTCCATGTCTGCTCGATGGTCACGGGGAAATTATTTTTCTAAAAAATAGTAATTTGAACTCCCACCATTCCATATTTTATGCTTCATCATATTCCTTCATGTTTTGAATCAATGACCACCATTGATCGTCATCTCTAGTGAGGCGGTAAACTGGCATTAACTTTTTCCCTTTCACTAATCCCCAAAGCCAGAAATATTTTCTCTAGGGAACTTATCCATTGCACAGCTACCAATGGATTTGTACCCCCATTGAATGTTGGTGGTTGGTGCCTCATGAAGCGATCTAACATTGATCCTCCATGCTATAGATCAGGGTGATCCATACATGTAAGTTTATTATTCATAACCAGAGTGAGTTGTCCGAGTATGGTGATAAGCTGATCACCACCAGTTGTATCACCAGCTCCACTAGAATTATCATGAGAAGGAGAGAAATCCCTACATGGAGTGTGTGCATTGATACAGATTCCATTTCTTCCACTAGGTGCCATTTCTAAACAATGGCATACACTAGATCAGTTTATGAATCAAAATACATAATTCCATACTTATAAAACACTTAATATAAATTAAAATATTTATGGATATAATCCATAGTCATAAAAATGTTTTCTTTGAGGAAGTATATACTCATAAACCCTTCATAATGGTTTTTCATGAAAATGAGAGTTATCCTAAGCATATCCCCTGGGAGTGTCGTAACCAAGAGTGCAGAAAGGCCCGTTGTCGTGCACCAGTTCCCGTTCAAGTCTAGCTCAAAGTGGTGTTTTTGGGTTTTACCCCTAGGTACATCTGTGCCAGAGCCGCCTCTACCTGCTCGTTTCCAGACAGGGATGAATTTCTTGGAAAACTCACAAAATCTCTACAATACCAAAATTTTAGGATGTTCTTCTATACTAATCATCAAAGTCCATCTTTGGTCTATGTTCTCTAATTAGATTTTATCTAAATCTAGTTTCCAAGTATTATACTAAACTTCCTCTGATACCAACTGTAAAGCCCCAACCCCAGTTACCCAGAGTCGGTGCATTATTACATAACATTGGCATGATCACAAGAAAGATCAAATCTCGAATGATTGATTGGTTTAGTAGCCTTAGAAACACTAGAAACATTCATAAAGTTTACATTACATCATAAAAATGAAAACTACTACAACAAAATCTTCTCTTCATATCCCCTCATATTATCCCTGTAGGTCATTCATAAATTACTTCTTCACATCATGGGAAAAATAAAACAATGAAATGGGTGATCTTAGATGCTCAGTAAGGATAACAATATAGTGGAAACTTTAATAAATAAACATAAACATTTTAGGCAATGCATAACTAAAACAAAAGCCTTTTAAACATAAACTTTAGAATAATATGGCATAGATAAAATTAAACAATTCCATTTAATTATTCACATGGATATTCTACTAGTTGAATAATCACATGCAATATCAATAACCACTTTCATAATGATGTAATACATAATTACAGACTATCATCACCACGTAGCCAAGGCCTCGTGCCAATACTACAAATAAGATTCTTACCAGGCCTCGTTCCAAGAGACTAGTTTGTCTCATGAGACCTACCAATGCACCGAGAAGCTATAGCGGGCTCCACCAGTCACATATTAAGTCTAATGCATTCCTCATATGAACAGGTTTAAACATAACATAAACATTCGTATTAAAACTACCATACGAAATGTCAATAATTTCTCCATAAACCATGAATAGTATAAAAATAAAACATCCACAGTCAAACATATTACAAAACCACCAATACAATATGGAAGTTTTGAATAATAATAAATCAACTTCAAATAAGCATAAAATCCATCAAGGTATGTTGACAAAGATGAAATCAAAACTATTTGAGAGAAATATCTCTTTTTTTAAAATCATTTCAAAGTAACATAATTATAAAATAAAACATTTACATTGAAAATATTCTTATAAGCTTGTAAGGGAAGCTTCAACAATTTTATAACGGTTGAAAATAGCCACACCCTCCATATAAGTTAAAAAAAGGCATTTTTACCTTAATTCTGTCGAAAAGGTTAAAAAGGACCTTGTTTGGAAAAAAAACAGAAAGATTCCATTATACACTTCTTATAAAAAGTCAAACAAGGGTATAAATGAATTTAACCCATATTCTGTAAAATAGTAAGAATTTTTTGAAATACATTTTTAAGAAACATGGATGTGGATGATAAATACGTCCCAGTAAATAATTACTTATAAACAACCTCGGATAATGAAGAGATTGTGAAATAAACCCTTACCAATTTGGTAACTTACAAAACATACACCCCATGAAAGAGGTTTCATACAATGAATATTTAAATACACATAAATTAGAGTTTATTACACAAATAATAAAATTATGGGTAGTATATACACCACACAAAAGGTAATAGTGGAAAATTGGCATAAATCTCACGGGAATAAAGAGTGAGATGAAAACCCATTACCTTGTACTTTTCCTTAGTCGATGGTATGTTAACCTCCTGTATAATAGTTAAATTTTTTTATTAAGTTATACAAGAACCATATACATAATTATGATATCATATATGATCTTTTATTAATGCTTTGTTAATAATATTTTAGTATTATCGTCGTTTCAGGTGTTAACTTAATCATTTTCATATATATGTTTTGTTACATAAGGAATGTTTGTAATGGATAGGTTGTATTTTATTCATATCCAGAATGATATCAAGTCCTTAAATAATATTTTTAATCATAAAATTAGAATATACTAGAATGGATACGATAGAGAATGAATCTCATTAGGTTCATGGAGACGGTAGTCCGTACGTACGCATGAGCGACAATATCATTATTTTGATATTAATATAATATATAATTGGATGGTATATAACATAAAAATAATCCTTATCATGTTATATTTATTATATTCCTGAATTATACATCATTATTATCCCAATCTAAAAAATAATATATTGAATAACAATTACACCAGGATGTGGAGACGGTAGACCGTACGTACGCACGTATGGTGACATGTGATTCAAGGGAAGGATAGAATAATGAATTTAGTTGTTCCATATTTATAATAACATCACAGTATATATAATATAAAGGATTTATTATTTTAGAATGGTAATAATAGGGAAAGAAGAAGTTTAAGAAGAAATGAACTTGAAAAAGGGTGGTGAAAACATTACCTCTTCTTCGGGTTCTTCCTTTTGATTTGATCAAATGGGCTCCATAGGATGGCTTTATAATGAACCTAAGGCCTCTAGGTTGATGTGATAGAAGTTGAGAGAGTATTTGGGTAGGTTTTGGCCGATACAAAAGGCATTGAATGTGTGAATTAGTGAGAAGGGGGAGTTCCCTTTTATAAGAGGGGTGAGGGGCACCTTTGTAAAAGCAAGAAATGTTATTTTATAATAAATTAATATTCGGTTTATAATGGCTCAAAAGTAGATTATTCAAAGTCTAAGATGGGGATGGGTCGAAATACTTTCAACCAAAATAATTTTGATAGGTTTGGGTTATTATATTAACCTTATCTTTTAGTTTTAACTCTTAGTTAATTAGTTTGACATTTACCATGTCACTTTGTGTTTTTATATTATATAGTTAATAAACATACTATATACATCCAAGCGACCCCAAAGTGCTCTATTAATGACACACCTGTCATTATAAAAGTCTCTTGGCTGAACCTTAGATTTCTAGGAATTGTTTATCAATTAATAATATAATATTTGTTTTAAGAACTCTTTTATGTCAATTTTGACACTATTTGGTATTTGATTTTTGTGACAATCATAGCAGCATTATTACTTCGAAAAAACAAAATTAAATCAATACTAACATGTCATATTAACCTATAAAATTAGTGGAATTCATAAAAAGTCTCAAATTAAAATTATTTGGATATTTATAATATCAATTATTTTAATATTTCATTAATTAGTTAATTACGGCATCACCATTGTGTCATGATTAAATTATTTAATGTCTAAAAAATATAAATAAAATACCATCATGTAGGAAATCTTTTTATATTTCTAATGAATATTTACAATAGAATTTATCTTATGTAAAACCCTATATTAAAAATGTTTTAGTAATTAAACTTTGATTTTAACTCTTTTAACTCTTCTTTGAATTAAATAATAATAATTGTCCCAATCTAATCCAAGTGGACATAAATGATAATATTTTATTCATAAGGTTGTTTTTGTTCAAGATACACTTGTCCAATAGAATTAGGACATGTGTTAGGGTAATATTAGTATCATTTTTACCCTTAATTATCCTATTTACTTTTAACTGTGGTAAATAAAACTAAAAAAGTTACTATTCACCAAAAATTATTTTTATCTTATTGAACCACATTTTACTCTTTGATATTAACCGTGTCTCTCGAATTTTTGAAATTACATTCACAGAAGCGGTAAAATTATGTTTTATGTGAATTTTCAAATTTTCCTAGGAGGTGGGTAAAAGACGGTGAAAAGTTCAATAAAATTTTTATATATCTAAATTCATTATAAACTAACTCCAATGAATTACATTGAAATTATATAGGTATTATGTGTCTATTTTGACCTTAATTAAATTTAAATAACATAAATAATTATTTAAATAAAAAGTTGGTTTTAACTAATAACTCAGTGTTTTTCACTATTCATCAAAAATTGAAAGTTTTCCAAAAAATACCAAAAATTATCCCTAGGATAATTACAATATTCCAAATCAAAAGATGAAGTCCATTTTGAAAGATAAAATTTATAAAATTTTAAAAAGTGGGTATTACTATTCATAACGACTAGTTTGATTGGTTGTGGTGTGTGTTAGAACTCGAGGTTACGTACAACACACACTACTGTATTATTCAAAGAGAAGCATACCATTGAAGCTTGGGGTGTTACATAATCTATCTAGTTGGGACTTGTAAGAAATCATCACTCCACCCTCTAGATGGAATCCATGAATCCCATGATGACTATACTAGGAGAATGAGGAGGTAATCACATGTGTGGTATAAACCAATGACCCATATATTGCATTGGCTATTCCTTTCCTAAACTCTAACACCACCTATGTGATGGACCTATCCTCAAATAAATTTCCATAGAGGTTCTCATCACATATCAAACCATCCTAACATTCCATCCAGACAAATACATCATATTATTTTTAAAACCACTTTTCAAAAACACCACAAGATACCAACCAAGACATTACATTCACAACTTCAAGATCACTTCCTAAAACAATTTTTAAAACCAATATGAAAACACCATTTATTTTTAAAAAATTTTAATATGACTTTTGAGTCTCTTAGTTTTCATATTATAACATAAAGTTCCAAACGATCCAAGATTTATAAGACATATTCAAAAAATATATTTTGAAATCATTTAGAATCAAAGGACCATTTATAAACCATTGGGTTCTAGAAAACCCATTTGGAAGATGGATTGAAGGAAGGCGAGAGGGAAGAGGAAAATGAATTTTGAAATTTGGGTTTCAATGTGAGCACTTTTAGAGAAAGGTCATCGTCATTTTTGTGTCAGACCACAAGTACTCCCCATGAACCTATATGGATTCGCACATCTAATGGCTTATACATGGTAAAAAATAATAAAAATATCCAAATACTACGTTAAAAGGTCCCCATTGGAATTTCCATCAGCCACAAAAACCCACACATGCGGACTAACCCATGAAAAGGCTTTAAAACCACACAAAAGAACACAATTCAAAAGGAAAACCATTTTACCAAAACATAACCAAGGCCAACACAACCCAAAATACACAATTTATTTTTAAAATGAAAATTAAAATTTCATCCACCACCCTTCATACATAGAAATAAATATATAAATACATAAAGGAACAATATCCAACATATAAATCCAAAAAACCCATTTTAAAACATAACATATATGGGGGACACGATTAAAAACTTAATTTAGAAATATAAATCACTAAAAGACATGTTTCATAAATGAAATGGGGGTAAACACCTAACTCAATGATGTGTGCACATAAAAAATTCATAGAGAAGGAAGAGATAATCTTGAGGAATGATTTTCACTACCTAACATCAAATAAATCACAAAAAATAGCCAACCCACAATCTAAGCTTCGGTGAAGAGATAACTATGAAAACTGAATCCAAGGATCCAAGGGAAAAGAAGATGGGGAGAAGAAAATTTACCCAAAAACCAATGGGACGCACATTATAATCTTGGATGATCAACCAAGGATGAGGGAAAACCAAGGATATGGGGTTTCGTGAGCCCCCTAGTCTTCATAGGGTGAACAGGGCAGGTGAAACCTAAAATGGGTAAAAATATGGAAGGGAACAAATGCATTTGAAATTAAAAAAAGAACATAGTAAAGGCGCATGGTTTGGATGCTTCGTTTGGAAAACCGTACTCCAACCATGCATACCCTATCAAAAGAAGAGGACACCCAAATGGGCTAGTGGAATGGTTTGGAAACCATGTCCTAACCATATATCACAGCTCTTTCATTTTGACATATCCATCCCAAAAACTTATTACACAGTCACTCCAAACTGTGTGAAATCATTGAACCTTACCACAGACACCACCCACGATCTCCATGGTTTATCCTAGGACATTCATGGGTTTTTATCAAACCATTCCAATGTTTTACGATTCCAATCATTTAAGGAGAAAATTAATTGGAAACACCCTCATCCTTAACAAGCTGAAAAAGTTCTCCCCAAACCATTCACACTAACAATGAACAAGAAAAAAACCCAACTAAAAACTATAAAATTAAAACATTCACTTTAGGAACTCATCCCAAACATCTACCAAAATTTATAACTCAGGAAAATTATAAAAAAAATAACTAGGTTCGTAGTGTGATGATTTATATGGGTTGAAATGTGAAATATATGCTAATCATTAAAGTTTAATATATAAATTTAAACAAAAGAGTTAATCCTTAGGTAGATAATATAGTTATAATTGATTAAATATTATGATTTCATAATTAAACTTCATAAATGTAATGAAAAAAAAATGATGATGCATTTAGTCATAACGACAATACATCATTAACGATGCAATGACTAGATTATGATACTTTCACTGATATTTTAATGAATATTGGCATAGAAATTGTGTATATAATGGATTATTATTTTTTTATTAGCTATCAGTCCAGTCATAAATTTAAAAAAATATTGAAGAGAAACAGAAGAAAGATATCGGTTTGAATAAAAGTGTAGAATCATTCATAATGTTAATATTTCGTGATTAAATGAAAATAAAGAAGGTGTTATCACATATGTAATCAGTTGTGTGTTTCATGTGATACTTATTAGAGAAAAAATTATTATTTAAATCTTGTAATTATCTATTTTCTATTTTTAGGCATCATTAATATTTATAGATAACTGGAACAATATTTTTTGTGGGAACGTATGAAGAATGATTTTATGGATTTTAGCATGAAATGTATGACTTGTCAAAAAGTTAAAGATGACTGAAAACTACAAAATATGATTATTTATTCATTGATAGTGCATTAATGGAAATAAGAGAATATTTCTTTGATTTTTTTATATTTTTACCAAAAATATCTCAAGATACAAATGTGATTTGGGTTATTATTGATCATTTTACTAAATCTGTTCATTTTCTACCAATACAAGATACTCTTTTCATGGATCAACCAAAAAAACATTATATTAAGGAGATAGTCTGGTTATTTGTAGTTCCACAATATATTATATATTATCATGACCCCATAATTGAATTAATGTTATAGGAAGTCTTCAGAAGATGATGAGCACTGAATTAAATTTTATTAATGATTTTCATCCTCAATTTGAGGGTCAATCAGAGTTTACAAGTCAGAATTTAGAGGATATCCATCAATCATGATCATTAAATTACTATAGAAGTTTAGATCATCATATTTCTTTATTTTTGGGTCTTTCTAATAATATTAATCATTATGTTAAACATGTGGAACTTTTTTAGGAATTATATAGAAAAATATGTCGGACTGTAGCACGTTTGGTTTAAGTTGGTGAAAGGAAATTATTGGGACTAGAATTTGTTGAAGATATGGTTGTGAGTTTAAATTTGATTCAACCCCACATTAGAAAATTATATAGTATAAAAAATTGTTATACAAATAAGAATATACATGATTTATCATTTGATATATGTGATCATGTTTTTAATGTATCTACATGGAAAATTGTTATTTGTTTTGTTAAAAAGTGAATGGTATGCCCATTATTTATTAGTGCATATTAAATTCTGGAAAAGGTATGATAATCTAACTATAGAGTATATTTACCTCTTATTTTATATCTGGCATGAAATTTGTTTCATTTCACACTACTTTGAATGTAAATAACTTATTCATTTCTGGTTTTATGCCCTAAAGTTGAATAATTATAGGAGAAAATATCTTATAAAGAAAATTATGTTTTAATTTTTGATCATATAGGTAAGGTTTTAATAAAACATTTATTCACAAAGAATATTTTTATATAAAATTCAGATGATTGAGTAAGAAATATATGAATCAAAAATGTTTGGAGTGAAAAAAACCCTAGCTTGTTTGCATAATGAATAAAATTTCAAGGTTGAAACATCACAACGGAGAGAATGTGAAAACCCAGGTAATCCTAGAAATAATTAAATATTATTATTTATATTTATTTATATTATGAATTTATTTTAATTATAGGTTTATATGTAATTTTATTAAAAAATTCAGTATAAAACTGATTATTTTTATTTACCCAAATTAAATTTTCAGGAATAACTATATTATATTTGAAAGATAATATTTTTTTTTGATTTTATAAATTTAATTTGAAAAAAATTATTTGATTTTTTAAATCAACATATAAAATATATTTAAGGATTATTTTTTGGTATTTTTCCAATAATATTGACATATTAGTTAATAGTGAAAATGTCAATTTTTGCAAGGCAGTAAATTTTTTCATTAAATCATGAAATTTTACAGTCAATTTATATTTTTTAGTTGCTTTTAAAGTTAAATAATGTCTATTTAATTAAAAATAACAAAAATAGGTTCCAATTAATCTGTATTAAATTGTATTTTTGTATAAGTTCATTTTTTTATTAAACACTATATTTACTAAAAAAAAATTCCATTAGGGTTTGAACTCTTATTTTAAATGTAATTTCATCAACATAAATTTTTTTAATCTTTAAAAATTTATTCCATATTGTTAAAAAATATTTTTAAATTTATAAATGAATAAATTTTCATTCTTGGTTATTTTAATTGGTAACCATGGTAAAAATGTGTCACTATAATAAAGTGTTAATCGTGTTAATTTGGGTAAAAACTACGAGATAAGGCCACAAAATATTATCATATTTATTATTTGATGATTTTATTTTGACCCTTATCACTATATATATGATATTGGATGGTTTTTTATGCCCTTTAAAAGGATAAAGTCATTATAATATTTTAGATTTTAGAAATATTACAAGTGTGTCCCTCCCCTCAGTACTAAAGAGAACGTTCAGTAATCACTTTCTCACACATTTTGGGTATCCAACTTCAAAAACACCCAGAACAAGCCTATCAGAAACATCCCTCCCCATTTACAAGAGGTTATTTCCAAAAAATACTAATCTTATATGGATTAATGTGTAAGTAAATTGATGATATATGAGGAGGAGGTATAAGTCCTAATAGTACTTTTTAAAATTTATTTATACTTCCACCTCATTCAAATATTATTCAACCATGATGAAATAATAATATAATTGTATTAAACATAAATAAAATTATTATTATTATGTTAAAACACTTTTTATCTCCATTTATATCTTATTCAAAATAAAAAATTCACTCATGTTTATTTATGGAAAACCACCTCCATGAAACGATATATTTTATTGTTCACAATTGGATCATATAAAATGTCAAAATGATTGAAAAAAATGAATATATTAGAAAAATATGATTTTTTTGATTATGTATATATATTATATTAGTTACCTTCTTAATCATTCAATCCTTTAGATATTGATTACATCACCCATCTGTATGTGTGGAATACCACCTCCATGAAGTGATGTGATTAATTTTTCAGTTTCACATTATAAGTATTCTCATAAGGATGAAATTAATAAATAAATATTACATATAAAAAATATTTAGGATTATTTGAAAGTAAAATATTCTCTACTATATTTATTTTCATCCCTTAAAATAAATAAAATTCCATTCATGTTTATGTGCGGACATTTGTATCATTGAAATGACGTGGTTAATTTTTCATGGATTCCTTAAAATTTAGGTATTAAAAGTGTTTCTAATGTATTATTGTTATAAATATTACATTTTTATTATTTTTAAGAGATTTTATTCATATCAATTTTTATCGGGGTCAACACAACGATGTGGTTTTGATGTTATTGACAAAATAACTCTAAAACGTCCAACATACACATAACCATTTTTGGTAACTAAATAGAACATCAAGAGAAATGAAATAAAAATAATGATGATATTATATTGAATATTTCAAATTATATTAATAAATTATAAATATAAAATAATTTTATTATTACAAATACAGAGACCTAATAAAGCTATAGGATAATTAATGTAAGGTATTTTCATTTAAAAATAATATTAAATGTTTAAAACATTTTTTCTACAATATCCATTTTGAAAAAATGTTTTAATAATTTTCATATTGATGTTTTAAATATTTTAAAGTTCATTTTATTCTTTATTTAACATTATTATTATGTTTTTTAAAGTTTATAATTTAATCTTTTATCATATTGGTCAATTAGACTTCTTTTCTAAAGCACAAAAAATAAAATTTAACAAATACCAATTGACTTCCTTTTCAATGAAAATATTTCCCCCAATATTTTGAAAATTTTAAATTGATATTGTTTTCTTTTAGAGACTGAAAACTTTTATTGTATTTATGAGATAAATAGAACTGTTATTTCTTATGGGATTTAATGTCTATTTAAATGGGTTTTATAATTAAAGTGAGAGATATATTTATTTTATTCAGGACATATTTCAGGTATATTTTATTTCAATTCCAAGTGACCATGATATATCTACAATGATGGGTGAGTAAATATAGATTTTTTATTAATTAGATAAATTTATGGAGTTTACCGGTGATAGGTTACTCCTATTATTTATGGTAATTAGCTTATTGGGAGAATCCATTGTAAGTGTTCTTATAAGGGGGGATGTAAGAATAATTTCCCATGATACAAACACTATATTATTTGAATTTAATATAAAGGTAAATTCTTTCATTCAAAATATAATTAAATAATATTATGCTTTTAGGAATGTTTATATAAGATTTTTAATAAATTAGAGGTGAATTTTTTTCAAAGAATGGTATTAAGGATTTTAAATTGTTTCTATTAAACCCTTATGACAATGAATTTTCATTTATAATTTTATATGAATTTTTTTGTGAAATATATTATGAAATTATGTTCTTTTTATGGAAAAATAAATGGTTATTTTAGGTTAATAGATCATTTTAAAAAGGAAAAAATTATTTTGATTTTGTTTTGGTTAACAAATGGTCTAATATGTTTCTTTTTTTTGTCCCATATTAAGGCTTATTTTTTTCATAACATGTTTTAAAATGGTTTTTTCTTTTATCATTATGATGATTGAAAAGGTTAATAAATTAAATTTCAATATATTTTAGTTACAATGAACTAAGAAACTACGTATTTATAAAAAAAATTCAAAAAATGGATATTGTGTGGAAATGTGAACTTTTATGTGTACCATTTTACCAAATTAACTACAAATATATTCCAAAATATCTTGTAAATGGATTAAAGTGAAAAACATTGTTATAAATCATGAAATTTTGGGTTAAATAAGGTATGAGGTGTTATTGTTAAACTTGGGTAAGCTTTGTTCCTACTAGTTTAGCCAATAAACTATCACCAATGCCAATAATTTTGGGATTTTTAATGTTAAAAATAGAAAATTATGAATTAAATTTTCCAAATATGGGACGTGGGTACATATCTTCAATAAAAATCTTCTAAATCCCTCAGTGGAGTGAATTTTCCTCTATTAATACCTCTTTCAGTGATACCCATTTGGTTATATCTTTTCTTATAAAATGTCTTTAGATGTTCATTACTACATAGACATTTAAAATCCAAGGTGTGCGTTGTGTATAATTTCAAAAGTTAGAAAATATATTTGTATGTTCATTTTTCATTTGTTTCATCTCCATTTTTTGTTATTCTTTTTGGAAAATTTTATAAGTTTTAGGTTTTCTTTATGTTTGTTAATTACCTCTTTTAAAACATTTTTCATGTTTTTTATCTTCTCTTTTTAATTTTTCTCTATTAATTTTTAATCACATTTATACTATAATTATCATATTAAATACCTATCATATCATGGATGTTATTTAAGTTTCAGGTTAACATTTCTTATTACAATATTTTTAATCATTTAAAGGATTTTATTTTACTATTAACATGTGTGTATGAGTAATGATTTGATATTGATGGGAATTTTTTAATTATGGTTATTTTTCAACGATATGATCAGTTATATCATTATAAAAACCATGAAATTTTGATAACCATTATGTGATTTTTTATTGTAAAATGAAACAATTTATTTCATCTCCACATCATTAAACAAAATCATGAAATATGAATCATTGTTACTCAATTGAGGGTAAATGTAATCCGAGTTCATTTTATTTTTCCTACAAAAAGATTTTCCCTATATTTAGTTCATATCCAATTGATTTTATAATTATACTATATTTACTTATAGTTCAAAATTCATATAGTTGAAGAACATGTATATTTTAAAAATATAAAATAATTATATTAGTGACAAAATAAAATATTTAGGATAAAATAAAAGTAGTTGAACTCAATGAATTCATTAGTGATTGAGTTTTGAAAAAAAAATCTGAAGGGAAACAACAAGTTAAATTAAAAAGAAATTTGTAATTGGTTTTTTAAAATGAACTCTATTTACTAAATATAAGGGGAAATCTACGCATGAAATGATTTTCATGCTCACACACATGGGGATTTAATATCATGATTTAATCATTAATTTATTTACAAATATTAGTATCATACATCTCATTGATCTTTATTATCCTGTTATTTATCAGACACTTATTAACATGAATTTTAAAATTGACACTATGGTGTGGTTAGTTCTCTACTAACATTTCTACCAAGAATTGAATACTTTTTATGATGTGAAGCATTAATGGATTGGGGAATAAATTAAAACAATTTTTTTCATCAATTTAAAAAATATAATTTTACCCAATATTAAAATTATTTTAATTTTAGGGTGTGATTGCATCACGATTCACAAATCTTTTCCCCCGTATACTGATGTTTTTAACTTCTGTTGGTTTTTTCACATCATAATAATCAATTGAACTTATCATGTAGTTAATGTAATTAAATAAAAATATTCTTTAAGTATCTTTTTTCACATATTTCGATGTTTTCCTGATTTTAAAAGGTTATTTAGAGTGATCATGATGAAATTAGATAAAAATAGGCTAATATTTTCACATATCTTAACAGTTTAGTAGGATTAAACACAAATATAGAAATATTTATAAATATAATTGGCCTCGAAATTAATTATTATATTCCTAAGTCTATATTTTAAAAATATTTAGAAGATGTATAATCCAATTTCATCCATTTAGATTCCCAAAATGTAGAATAATTTTAGAAACCCAAAATTATTTACGGTCAAGAGGGTTGTTTTTTATTTTAGTCATATATCTCAATTAATAAATTTTCCCAAATTAATATGGGATACATTAAATAAAAACTAAAATTTGTATTTTATAATAACTAGTAATAAAATTATCATTTATCTCAAATCCAGTTTTCATTTTGTATTATAAAAATTTGGTTCCAAAATCACCTTCGCATTTGACAATTAAATGGAGACATGGGTAACCCATTTTGATGTTTTAGAAAGTGGGGAAACTATGTAATTTGGGAGAGTCCAGGTGGTTCCATTCATCATTATAAATTTTCTAGATTTACTCATTTATATATTATATTTTATTTACTTGAAAAAACGTAAATCTCCAGAAAGTATTAGTGTTTTAATGATCAAACTGGTTTTAATAGACTATTATTAAATAATGGTTAATCTTAGGTGAATTGTTTTCTATAAATTATTAATTAATCATATTTTTTTGTTACTTAATTCATAAAATTTTGGTTCTTTAATTTTAATTTACATTTGATTTGAAATTTTTATGACTCTTGTGAAACTTTATTTAGAATATTATTTTTGAAGTGATTTTGATGAAATTTGGATTATATTATTTTTACAATTAAAAGATCCATATGTTATTTTTAAATATAATTTTTGGAATATAATATTTGTTGATTTTTTTAAACCCATTAAGAAGGGAAATTTATCATTATCTTCATATGAATTTAATTTTTATTGACATTATATGTTTTTATTTTTAAATCATACGACTTCATCATTTTGATGATCCTTTCTTTATTTCTGTAGTCCATTTCAATTTTTTATAAAACATTGTCAATTATCGTATGACTTTAGTACCTTATTGATTTTTAAGAGGTTTTTGGCTTTTGGTGTAATGGTAGACTGGGTTTTGTTATAAATGTCTATTGTGATGTAGGTAACTTGAAGAAGGGTAAGATCATGCTATTGAAGAGTTATGAAACGAAAATACTATGTTTTGAGGATTTAGTAAAGGTGAAATATACACTGGGGATAGGTTGATCTTGGTGTTAAATAACGCCTCTAGTGAAAACAAAACTCAGGTAAATTTCATCTCCACGGAGTTATAGTGTAGTGTAAAAGCATTTGAGAATATCAAAACATAAATAAGTGTAAAACCAAACCAAAAAATCTATTTTCAGGACGAAATAGTTATGTAAAGCTGAAATGTGCTCATGTAAACGTATATTCCCATAGAATAGGGGACTATGTAAATTGTAAATTAGAGTAATGTAAATGTAATTCATGTACTTCAACAACTATTGAAGGGTACTATTCAAGGACAACTTATCATATATATGTTTTCTGATGAGTTAAAATATAAATTTATCACTAAATTTTCAAATGGAATTCAAAATAATAGCGAATCATGGATCATGGAAGATAAGTACATAGAATATTCTAAACAATTGATGGATAAATTTATGAAGATTGATAAAGTTAGGATTATTTCCAAGTACTAATTCTCAGAGTCAAATAACAATCCATTTTGGGATAAATTTATTTATATGAGTTTTTATTATTCAATGGTATGAAATGATGAACAATAAAGGTGGTTCGTGTGGAATCTTGAGACAAGAGCTTTGTAATTCAACATATGATCAATTATATTGTGTGTTTACACATATAAATTTTTAAGACCTGAGAATTAATTTAGGATAGTAGGAGGGAGCTAATAAGAGTGAGGAGTTAGACTTGAGGGTAAAGTTGTAATTAGTGTATGAAATTATGGTAGTTTTAGTAGGAGGAGGATATTACCTCAGAGAGTTTTCTTTACCTCTCTATTTATCATTACAATTTTTTATTCCATGCTATATTATTTTAATATTTCTTTGAGGATAACTGTCATCATGTGTAAATATATGTTTTTAGGGGGACTTGATTATAAATAATTTAAATATCTTATCTTATTCTGGATTGTGATTAAATAATAAAGTCCTCAATTCATTTTACTTTGTTGAATATCTATACATTATTCAAAAAAATTGATATATTAGGTATGGTTAATGACCATACATCAGGCATGACTGGGGTTATAACTCAATCATCCATAACCAGTCTAAATGATCATATAGTCTTATTAAAGGGTAAAATACCTACATATCATGTTGAATTAGAGACATCAAGCTCATCACTGGAGATGGTGGGTGAGTTTTCATTTTAACACTTCATGTAAGGGACATGGTGTGTCATGCCAATAATCCAAATAGTATCAATGGTGTGAAATTTTTTACTCAACACTCGAGGTATGCATGTGTGAAATTTCATCCTGAAAACATCCCTTAATTATCATTCCATGTCCAATATCAATGGTGAAACAATAATTATATTAATAAAGACTTATCTTCTAAGCATAGTTAATAAATAATCTTGATATAACCAATGGTGTAAAAATTTATACTACTCACATTAGTCGTGGTTATTTATATATAGAAAGAGGCATGATTATACCATCTAATTAAATTCTATTTAATTAAAAACATTCAATTGAAACAAGCTATTTTATCTATTAATGCCATAAAATTTATAATCAAGGCATTCCCACACACTTAGATTGTGGTTGGTCAAAGAAAAATTGTGAAAAGGAGTGAAACATTATTTATTATTATAAATAGAGGCCACGTACTAAACATTCCACACATCTAGAAATAAAAATAAAGGAATAGGAAACACCAAATCCATAAATTCAATAAATATTTAAAACACAAATCATCACATTTTATTTTTAAATAATGTGCACTTCAACCATGGTGTTTTTTATAAAACATGACATTGTTAACAAAAATATCATTGAGATCAACCAAGAATCACATTCAAGAGGCATAACTCAATTCACTAAAAAGAGTATTTTAAAATTCTACCAAATAATGAAGATCACTATAAGAATAACTAAATTAACATAACCCATCCCATGGATGGGTTAGTCAGAAGGAATCCCATTGTTCATCATGTGGTTTTATGATATCACCAAAAAGGGGGTGATTCAAGTTATGGTAAACACCTCTAACCATGTGATGGGTTCAAAGGTAGTTAAGACACTATATAACAACATTAATTAATATAATTTCACAATTTTGGGGTGATATTAAAAAAATTTATCTAGAGACGCAATGATGATATTTATATATAAATATATTCTATAGTAAAGTCATATATATCACCTACCTTATACCATGGAGGATTCTCTCATACAATATGAAGGCTTGATTCGTCCCCATTTGAGAGAAAATTATGAAATAAACATTCTCCGTGAAAATAGGGTAAATGATCTTGCACCAATATAACTCCATCAAAAGAGAGTTCCACAATGAAATACTCAATAGGAAAGAATACCTTAATAAGAGGAATCCATAAAGAACAATAATGATTAAATCTATCTTTGGATGAGGGAGATTTCACCATAGATAGAGAAGTAATGAAGAGAAACCCATGGGACAAAAGGGGAGGTTTTTTTCTACTACGGAGAAGCAGAAAAAGAAGATAAGTGGATAAAATCAATTCAAGGGAAAAATTATAAATCCCCCCATAAGAACTAGGTTTCATGGTTTAGCAACACAGTTGACCAAATCATACAACAATTGTGATACCTCTACTTCTTTGGAAGGGGGCTCATGTGGTTTATGCAAACTGTTTGGGAATCCATACCCTATCCCTCTGATTCCCCTTTTTCAAAAACATGCAGAAAATGTGACAGTTGTTCATACACTCTCACATATCTATACCAAATTGTGTGATTCCTATTAATCTACTGGTTTAGCTGCATGGTTTCTTCTCGAGGGTTTCGTGGGTTTAGAAAAACCATAAACCCTTATCATCCTTCTCTAGTTTTGAGTTTCCAGGGTTTGACACTTCTAAAACAAAAAGGAGCACCTGAGGATCCTTTTGGGACTGTAAAAAAATCATAAAATAATACTTTTGAGTATTATAACTCTTGAAATTATCTTCCAAAGATAGGTTCAAATAATGGCCCATAGACAGAATGTAAAAAATTCAAATTCACTTGAAATTATACCCTAGCTCAAATATTGGGTCATTAAAATGTACCTGCCAGAGAACATATCATCCCTAAGAATCCATGGAGAAATAATGAATAGATCACCCAGCTAGTAAGGGTCATGAATTCTTGTTCAAATGGTCACATTTTGCTCCCAAATTTCTAATTAACCTCCAACCATTACTCTTTTGTACGACACTGAATCCATCAAAACCTAAACTAACGCTCATTTTACATCTAAAAAACCAAAATAGTTCTTACCCTTGACCATTTAGAAAAATACATGATCAAATCATAATCAACCTCACTATATGTATAATAGTTCTCCCCACATAGATTTTTACATAAAATGGATCCAAATTCCATCCACGGTACCTCCACCGTCAGAATTTTCAACAAAGAACACCCTAAGCGTTATAGCAATTATCCTAGTGTGATATTGAACCAGTCAAACAACTGAATCCCCATTGAACTCAATTATCCATTTCAAGAAGGATTTTTTTTAAAATCCCTAGCCGACACATACTTCACTCATCTCCACATGATGGCGTGCTGGAAATGGTTCCTTACCAACTGTATTCCTTAAGACAAAATAAAACAATTCAAGACACCTTTGGCTGACCATTCCAAAAAATGACCATCTTATACGGCCGGTGTATTACACTCCAAAATATGACACAATCCTCCAATGAATATCATGGTAACCTTGATCACATCTACAAAAGCTAGTTTCCGACCTCTGATAACCTTTCTAGCCTAATATCCCTTTATGATGTCATGCCTAAACACAAACATCAGTGTACACCTAATCTAATATACATGGATCATCACCCCCAAAACATCCCATCTAAGCCCAAATTCTATTTGGGTTATCCTATTAATGATCAACTAGAATTTGAGGAGTTCTTCTATGAAATATTTTACTACAAAATTTACACGTGAGATGTCTTTGCGTAGTCGAGATGTCCTCATGTCATGACCACTAACTAATCCCAATGGTAGTCAAGTCATGAACTGATGGGTGTCTATCATTCCATCCATGGAATATTTACTTCGGAACACAAGAATATCTAAGGAATAACCATTCCTATTTAAAAAATCATGTTTTAGAGGCTTAACGCCAATATATTTTACTTATCGGGCCCAACTGAATTTAAATTTACCACAACAAATAATTAAAGGTCTCTTAGTGTGGAAGAAATATATAATGATAGGGGAAATGATATTCACCAAAATAAGATAACACTAAGAGGATATTAAATATTACCAAAAAGATTGAATACACTTATATCATATAAATGATAAATGTTTCTATGGATTCAGAAAAACCCTAATCCAACTACTGAAAAAAAGATCAGTCAAATAACTTTTCGTCAACTTCTCCTAAAAGAATTTTGGCTTCACCCAACAACTCATAGTAATTATCCAATCAAAATTCTTTTACCACATAAGTAATCATGTGATCATTCACGTTTTACCACCTAATTCCATCCATGATCAATGGTGTTTCCAATAGTCATATACAGAGCCATCCATTTCACTTTCATACTACCTTGCAAGCACCGACATGTTACAAAACTCACCAACCATATATGCATTAAAAAGTGAACTAAGAATTTTTAAATGGTATTCCTCAGTTATGTCCCTTATACATGAATGTACATGTATTCACTAGAACTGAAGTGACACCTACCACCTTAGGAGTTTCCATGTTGTCAAATGGAGAGGTCTATTAGCCACTCATGTGCCTGCTAGTTCATATCCACATTAAACATACATGTGAAAATTATCTGATTCAAGATTACATACGTCATCTCATTTTTCATAAAATCCAAAAAAACATTACTATCCTGTAAAAACACCAAATCCTAGGGGAAATCCTCCAAATAATTGGGAAAAATGGGATTTCATTAAGGCCCCAGCCACTCTATTTGGAGATGACCTAAGTATTTACTCAATAACTAAAGGCTCAAAAATTCCACCAAACTCATCTGGTTCATTATATCATTTAGAAACTCGAGGGAACTACCTATACGAACACACAATACACCAATGTTTCATAAGAAAGGGGATACATCCATGATACCATACGCATGATATCCTCCATATGTGTCCATGTGTCCGATGATCCTTATAAGAGACTTAATCTAGATTTTTATTTCACTATATCACTTTTAACCTGGTTAACAACATACAATGTTATCCATCACTAAGGAGGAAGAGAGATTCATGTGACCTACTATGTGACCAACCATGCCCAAGTATTTTTTAAATTGTTTAATTCATTCATTACATGATGCTCATGTCCATAACAAGGGTCAAGGATACCATAATCACCAATCCAAAAAAGGGTTTCTTTTGGAATATTAGAGACCTAATAGGAAAAATGGCACCCAAATGATACCATAGATTATAAATATAATTGAATTTTTCATGTTATTTATGATCTAAGAGTGATACCTTCCCCAGGATATCCCCTTACGAAAGCATAAGCATCAACCATATCATTAGGTCATGTCAAACAAGTTTCACTAGACCCAATGCCCATCATTTAAGCCCTTTCAAAAAAGAGAAATGGAATATGGAAAACACCCATGAATATATTATATGGTATCTCAAAGGGATTTCTAAACTACCATTAAATGAGGATTTAAACTAAGGATACCACCTAAGGGTCACTTTTAATTATTTAAATTGATTCCCATTCAATTTTTAAACATTTAAAATATTAAATTTAGAATATATAGTACAAGTTATATGTCAAAAAAACCTGGTACCTGATTTAACTAATACCTCATGGAAAAAATGTAAGTGTTATGAATATTTATTTTAATACATTAATCATTTATTAACATCCAGTCAAATTTATCATCTAAATTCTTTTCAGTCATCTTATATCTCTATAATAATTTTCACAATTAGGATTAGTAAAAGGTAATGTCAATTTCAATATACAGAGGAAAACATCCATCAGGTTGAAATTAGAATCTAAATTAACTAACACCTCATATAGATAAATCTCAAAACTAGATACTGTTTCTTATAATTTCAATAGGAAACTGGTCAGGTAATATGCCACCACACAATTATATTCACCCATATAACCGACCAACATACACTTTAAATGACCATTCCTATATAGTATAGGTATACACTCATGGGTCAAAATACATAGATATAAAATAAAGGGTAGCATACTATGGTACAATTAATCTTACCTCAGTTCATCAAAATGAATCCCAATAGTATTTGTTTAATTATCAATGTTTCAAAACACCATTAGTGGGTTATATCATTAGAAACATGCCATAAATGACCTACATAACTCCAGTTTTTAATTTTGGAAATTAATTGTATGTTTCACCATACCGTTGTGATATAGTCACAAGAATTTATAGAGGAAACCAAAAATAGTTTCAATTTTTAAATTACCCACATTGGGTTTTATCAGATTAGAAAAAATAACAAAATCGACCTACTAGGGTCGAGTCACGTAAGAGTTCTATAAGCATCCAATTCATTTTTTATCCAAATTCAAAAAAATTACAATTATAACCATTTAAAAATATACCATTCTCTTATATAATGGTCGGAATATTTGGGTCTCCATCTCCAAATTTTCAAGTAACCCATAATCTTAACAGATTGTAATTTGGTTCCCACTAATCATGACCAATATGTTTTAGCACAAGCAACAGATTGGTGTTGG
Organism: Viscum album; assembly: GCA_963277665.1. NCBI lineage: Eukaryota > Viridiplantae > Streptophyta > Magnoliopsida > Santalales > Viscaceae > Viscum > Viscum album. Next base: position 50,339,941 of record OY728138.1, on the reverse strand, counting down.
ATAAAACATCTCTTGATTGGTTAAATATGGCTTCATCGTCAATATATATGGTAAAATACCATTTATATTTATGAAGGAACACTAAAAACAAACTATAAATCAAATTTGTAACTGTTCATGCTAACAAAATTAATGAACATAGGGTAATATGCTAAATAAGCACAAAAGCATGATATATAGGCAGGACATGATCAATAATTAGGTAGCATGGAATATAATACCCTAACTAGGTAATCATATTAACAAGCTAAATATATCACCCAATCATATTATATAATCATATTTGCTAATGAAATACCTAAACATGAACAAAAATATGCATGTCACTATAATACCTAACATGTTATATTACAACATAGCTAATAAATACAGATCACACATCATTACAATCATCATGCAACCAAAAAATGAAACTACATGGAATGGAATATAAAAGGCATGTGAATATATATGTGCCTATAATGATGAATGTTATTCTACATAATTTCAATTCCCGACCAAGTTAAAAATAAAATAAATATCATAGATCAATAATTAGTGTAAAATACACTAATCACTCATGGTGAAATCATAATCTACTATAACATGTAATGGCAGGGAAATCAATCCCATCACTAGACACTTGGACCTTTCTCTATGAGTGTGTTGATCACTCTTAGAAACAACTAGTTACCAAGTGCAAACACATTCCTAGTTTCTTATCTACCGGCCCAAAATAGTAAGACGAAGAAAAAAAGAACCACTCTAATATAACTTTGTAACATTCTTGATCAACATCCTATAAAACTAGTAGTCGGACGGGTCACCTCATGGCCTCATGTGTGACCTCTCATACACTATATGTTGTTGACTAGCAGTGGGGGTTTAATGATGGTATAGTGGGGATACTATACCCTCATGATTAGAGTAGAATACAGGTATATAAAAAAATAAATAACAGACAATAGAGGGAGCAGTAAGAAATTGAAAGACAATGCAGCAGAAGAATAATGTCAACTGAATAAAAATTACCCATTCTAATACAAAAAAGTGCATATATATCCAAATGAGGATGTGTAAACTAAAATATTTGACACACAACATGAAACATTATATTTTGTAGTACATGAACAAAAAAAAGAAATAAAATCCTTGAGGGTGAACACCACGAGCCAACTGAGCTCCATCTCAGTCCTATGATCCTAAACCCTAGTTACAAGCATGTTTTCATAATAAAATATCCATGGCCATACAGACATGAAATCATCTCGGGTACCCAAGTGCAATAGGGGCCCGAGCAGTGTGAGAGATACAATCAGTAGGCCACAACCAATTGTTTCTACATGTAAATAAATTTCATGAATAGAATGAATAATAGTGTGTAGGTATAAAGAGTAATAAACAAGGCTGAATAAATAAATTAAAGGCATATGATGTTCTACTAGGACACCTAGCAGACTCTTACTTCTTCAAAAAAGTTCGGAATGAGTGTTTAATCAGTAACCATATATATAATAACCATATAAATATAGGGTAGTTAAATACTATATCCACCTATTTGTGCTATGTATGTATATAGGTAAGTATAAATTCACTTAGAATACTAATTTCATGCTTGACTGGGGTGTAACTTAGTGTTCCACAACCAGTATAATTTATCCTATAGGCTCAATGAAGGGAACAAGTCCTACATTTCATGACGAATGAGAGTGTTCATGCTTGTCCCTCGAGATGGTGGGTGAGTCATAATGTCAACACCCGAAGAAAGGTCATTATTGTGGCATTCCAATCATATAAATAGTATTAATGGAGTGATATGTCTTTCTCAACACCTGATGTATGGGAAGGTGAAACGTCATTCCCAATAGGTCCCTTAACGATTGTTTCAAGACTAATATCAATGGCAAAATAATAATGCTATTAAAAATGCATTAAATTTTTAGAATATTTAATCCTTAAGTAAAATATAACCAAGGGAATCAAAAAATATACTACTCACACAAGCCCTTAATTTTTTATATATATAAATAGGCATGGTCATACCACCTAATTCAATTCCATTTAATTCAAACCATTAAATATAAACAATCCATTTCATCTATCAAAACATCATTATTTAAAATTAAGGAATATAAAACCATTTAGATGGTGGTTGGTCTTTGAGAATTTTGAAAATGAGGGAAAATCAATTTAAGAGTATCAATAGAGGCTATGTACTTATAATTCAAAACATCTTGAAATGAACAAAAGTGTATTGGAATGACCAAAGCAGTAAATTTCCTCATGATTTAAAACTCTAATAAAACCTTTTAGTGTAGAAGATAATGAAAATAAATTGACGGGTTTTATAAATAATCATGACATTGATAACATATATTTCATTTAGCTTAACCATGCATCAAATTTAAGAGGAATAACTCAATTCTCCCAAAGGAGTATTTTAGAAAGCATCAAAACATGGTAGATTTCCAAAAGAATAATCAAATTAATTTTAACACATCCCATGGGTGGAGTAGTTATAAGGAAACCCATTGTTCCTCATGCGATTTAAAAAACTCACCCTAAAGGGTGTGATTTGGGAGTATGTGAACACCTATAACCATGTGATGGGATCTAAATAAGTTAAGAAATTATCTAAAAAATTTAATTAAAGGTATTTCAAAATTTAGGGGTGGCACCTAGAAATTCTGGTTCTCGTCAGATCAACGACACCTACATATCAATAGATACTTGGGGAATGAGATAAATACCACCTAACATATTTAAAGGATACTTCACTCATCAAATATCAAGACTTGATTTTGTCAAGTTTCATAAAAAATCAAATAAATGGACATTTTCCATGAAAATAGGGTGAATAAGCTCGCACCTAGATGACTTTATAGAGAAATATTTAAATAATGAAAAGATAAAGATGAAAGAAGACATTATCAAGAGGAATCCATAAATACCAACAAGGATCGAATCCAACATCAGATAAGGGAGGTATTTCCATTCCTATATGATAGAGGAGGAGGAACCAATGGGAGAAAAGGGTAGGTTTTATCCAATATGGAGAAGAATAAAAAGAAGGGAATGGGTTGAAAAAATTTCAGGGAAAAATTGTAAATACCCCATTAAATATGGGGTTTAATGGGTTTTTTTTTGCATGTTTGGACATTCCTTGCATCAAACATGCTTCCCTATAGCTTTGGAAGGTGGCGTGCATGGTTTATGGACATGGTTTGGGAAACTATGCACAAATAGTAATATTTTCCTCTATCAAAAACCTAAAAAAAACTACATGGACATATTACCCCTCTCAAATGGTTAGACCAAAAAATGTGTGACCTCTAAATCCATTGGTTTATCCATACATTTTCTTATGTAGGGTCACACAGTTTTAGACAAACCATGCACCCTTGTCATCCTTCTATGATTCTAATTTTCCTGGGAGTGATGCTTCCAAAAATCAATGGAACACCCGAGGAACCTCCAAGGCCTTTAACCAAGTCTAAAAGAAACTCTTTTGAGTGTTATAACTCTTATTATTATGTTTCTAATCTCAGTTCAATTATCATTTCATCCACCTAATTACAAAAATTCAAATTCCCTTGGGATTATACCTTGTCTCAAAACATGGGTCATTAAAATCAATAGTCCTTTAATGGGAGCCTTGAAAAATACATTCTTTTTTTTAATTTTTGAATATGTGTTTAGATAATAATATAGATTGGGAATATTATGTCAATACATATCTAATTAAGGCATATAATGTTATCTAATTAAACGAGTTACGATCAATATTGAAAGATTATGGAATATTTTTAATATTTTATATATTATAAGAAAGGGAGAATAAAAATTTCTTATCTATCTGGGATATAGTTTAATTATTATGTATATAACCTTATTTAAGTGGTATAATATTATGGTGTGGGTTAAATTAACACCATTATCTATTTAGTTGACTAATAGGTTGATTACTCAACCCTAGATCAGGGTTGACGACCATTTCGACAATTTATGGAATTTTTTATTTCCCATTAATTTTATTATTTGTTTAATGGAGAGTGATAATAGGGGACCTACCATTTTGGGACGTCATTTCATATATACTGTTGGGGATATAATAGAGGTTTCAAAAGGTAAATTTTCCCTAAAAACAAGTGTTGATAAATAATTGTATCTTTTATTTAAGTAATTTATACTATAGGTTATATATATTTTTATTGATGTGGATGAAGAGGTGTTTAAGTCTACGATAAAGTAGGATACCCATGACCCTTTTTGATAAATAATACAAGAATTATATTATAAATAATTTAGAGTCAATTATGTTGAAAATGATTCTACCAAGGAACATAGATAATTAGAGATACATGATAGAAAAATTAGTGAAATAAATTATAAGGACCATGATGTGGTCTATCCTAAAACAGGATATTTTGTTAAGAGTGCTTCATGGGCTGTTGATCACTACTCATATACCTCTCTTTATGAGAGAGTCACCACAATTACACCCAATTTAGATTTAGGCCAGCCCATGTCACTTATAATGTATTGTAAGTCTATTTCAATAGTTATTTATATTGATAATGAGTGTTTTAATGTTAATTTAATGTCTAATATTTTTTCTTCCCCTTTACATTTTTAATATATTCTTCACATATTTTTTAAGAGTGTTAAGGGTGATAATCTAGACATATTTCCTACAATGGATATGTGGTCCTTTACTTATAAATTGATATCCATAAATGATTAATTTTTTATGACATAGATTAAATAATTATTAGGAGAATTTTTAGATACTCTCAACAATGAATAGGAAATAAAATCATGACAGAGAATCTTTGGGTGATTATAAATAGGCAGCAATAGTTCATGATTTTGTTTCTAAGTATTTATGTTCTTGATGTGTGTGTGAACCATGTTAGGTTTCTACTCTACAACATGGAGCATTGTTTTCTATTTTATATTATTTTTAGTGTTTTTTGAGATATTTTAGGCATAAAACCAACTATGGACGTTATAATAATTCATGAAGTGTGAGAGGAATTTGGGAACTCATTGATAGATATTGCTGTTCTAGAAATCATGAGAGAACATGATAAAGATTCCCCAAAAAAATAATAAATTCACAAATACTATAAATCATACCCTCTTAAGGATCATGATTTAATATTTATTGAAAAGCCTGGTTAATGACTGTAACTATAGTGATGCATGTGAGGAAACCCCTGGTTATATAATATGTTCCGTTATTATATAAATTTTAAATAAAAACTCATTCACGTACCTATTATGAAACCCACTATGTTTTCCATTTCCTTCATCCAAGATAAGAGCCTAATCATAAAATACCCCCATTTTATGCTATCATATTTTTAATTACTTATTATTTATTATAAGGATAATTTTTTTATTCCTATAAGAAGCTCAATGATGATACCATGTGGAGTTGAAAATTTCTTAATAGATTCTAATCATTGGTTTCACCGAATGTAAACCAATGTTAAATAGAGTTCCCTTTTTCCTAATATTTATTCTATTTTGATTATTTGTTTTATTTTTACTACTACTAACACCCCTGGAAATAATAATTAAATCAAGTATGTTTTTTATAACCTTCTCCTTACTGAAAATTAGGTTTGGGGAAAAATTCCATAATTGATTGAATTTAATTATTATTGAATATTAATTTCATTACTAGTTTCTAAGAATTTTTAAGTCCTTATTTTTTAGAATCAATATGAATCTAAATTGATCCTTTACCCTACCAAGTTGATTTTTTTGAGGAATTCATTACCACCTATATTCTTAAATATTGAACTATTTTGAATTGTTTTGAGATATTCATTTATTATTTCTATAGGGTAAAAACATGTTCATTCAAAAAATTATATTATGGTCAATTCTAGAATTATAAAAACATGTTTTTGAGTTTTTTTAAAACCCTAGCACATGTTTCTCAAAATATTTAATTCTAGAATTTTGTGAAGTAAAAAAATATTAATGTTCCTCCAACTACAATTTCTTATGGATCTACATTTGTGATTATGTAATTTTTTTTCATGTGGAGGATGTGTCTTTAAATATATAAAAAATTTATTTAGTGAATTTAACATTAGAAATACCTAAAAAATTTAAATCTGGTTGTTTTCAAGAAATAATTACAATTTTAATTTGTTGTGAATTTTTCATTACATTTGGATTGTCATTCCACATTTTAGAGGTGATTTCTTTTAATTCTCCATTGAATTAATTGAATGTATATTTTTTACTTCCCTCTTAGAAATAATTTTTTATATTAAATAATTGGAGATTTATTGTCAAATATTATTTATCTTGACTTTTGATTTTGGAATTAAACTCATATGATTTTCAGTTATTTGTTCTATAAAATAAACTCATAACCATTGTTGATCCCTTTATTATTTATGCTAAAACCGATGGATTGTTTAACAATTCATTATTATTTAATATAGAACTGACCTAAAAATTAGGTTGTATAATTTTTTTGTTTTAATTTTTTTGGGTTTGTTCACTTGGAAAAAAGAAAATTTTATAAGTAAATTTGGATGAAAATTAATGTTTGAGTAAATCTAATAATAATTTTCATTTTCAATAAAAAATACAAAATAAGAATCTAATGTTACAACCAACCTATGTATTTAAATTAAATAATCACTTTTACTACGTATGAGTATCTATGTGGAAAATGCTATTAAAATATAATTTTGGGCCTCACATCTGTTTTTCATTCTTGAGATTATGTATTTTCACTGAGCATGATAAATGTATTTTTTTGGGAAAAATATGTTAAATGGGCAGAAATTTTATTGGGCCCATATTTAATACTATATTTCCACATTAATCACATGAAAATATCTATTTTTTTATGATAAAATATGTCTCTTCTAGTAAATTATAGATTAATTATTAGTTTAATATAAAGTTGATATTATTTAATTATTCAATGAAAATATGTGTGTTTGGTTCATAATTGATTTTTTTTGATTTTTAATTTCCTAATTCTTTTGAACAAACATTTTGTTGTCCCTTGATAAATTTTTTTATAATATCCGTTAGGAAGTGATTTTGAAGGAATTTAGTGTTTGGAATTTTAATATTTTAATGTTCCATGATTTACTTTCAAATTTCATGTGTGCAATATAATTTTCTATGAGGTTTTGAAGAATACAAAAAAATGAAATATCCCTTAATCTACATAAGTCAATCATTTTTATGGATTGGTATGTCTTTATTTCTAAATTGTATGAATTCATTATTTTCCAAATAATTTTCTGATTTTGTAACCCATTAACAATTTTATAATCATGTTCACATTAAAATTTAAAGTTAATATTTTTTTTGATTTTGAAGTGTTTTTTGGATTATATTGTAAAGGTATAATTATTTACATTGTACAGGTTATTTTGGAATATGGGTCTTTCAGAAGGGTAATCTTGTGAGTCTGATGATGAATAGAGTGGTAATACTATATTTTTGAGGGTTGTATAAAGTTGATATATATTTTTTGGAAGGGAAACATATAATGAATAATGGAACCTTTAATGCCAATAATCTTATGTAAAGCTCATATCCAATGAGATTCAATGTTTTTAAAGGTTTTTCTATATTTCAAGACATGTGTAATGGAAAAGAAACACATTTCTAAAGGTCTCTATATGGAAAAAACGACTACTAAATGTTAAAATGTACTCGCATAAAGGTATTTTTCCATCAAAAAAGGGCCGACATCAATGTAAAAAACAGTTTCATAAATGTCAGACACATATTTAAATAGTTATGGAAGGGTACTCTCCTATTAAAATTGATTATATAAAGGGTTATATGATGATTTAAAATTTCCAAAACCCTTAAATTTATAAATTTAATTCAATGAAAAGGAGTAGCTAATATTGATGAATCTATGTTATGGAATGATTCTCAAATATTTCTCAAGATTGATAGATTAGGTGAGGTTCATTGGATGTTTATAGAATGTTTTATTTCATTTATAGATCCAATTTTTTTTTATAATTATAAACATTTTTTCTTCATTAATATATGTACTAATGGTGGTAGAGTCGTGTATTCCACTTCCTTTATAACTTCAACCAAAATAATAAAATTGAAACGGTTTACAGACTATTTTATCTATGGAAGATGATCAATTTATCATGTTTTGGTAGAAATATGAACCCTTAAGAGAGATCCTTGTGAAAGGTTGTTCACCTAATGATATAATGGTACATTAAATAACCCTTCACATGACATTTTAGCAATTTTACTTTGAATACAACAGTATTAACTCATTTATCATCTCATTTCAGTCAATTTTTTCCCAAATCCCATCCATGTTTTCCCTATGATTCCTTACTTGTATTTTCACATTGATTTAATGTACACAAACCACTATTTCAATAAACATTAAACTTTATAATTTCACTAATATTCACATTAAAATTATTTTTTTGAGATATTGTTGTTGGTTTTATTTTTTCTTTATTTTACATGATTATTTCCTTTTTGGGATCACTCATGATCATCACTTTATATATTTTAATTAGGTAATATAATTTATTAATATCATATTAATAAATGACCTAAATAACTCTTATCAACATAGGAATTGTTGAAATGAATAAGAATATCCACTTGAGACACCTCCTCAACTTTATTGTGAGTTAAATAGAAGGTTATCATCATAAGATATTTAAACCCATGGTGATGGATTTATTATTACAATAAAAACATCATTACACATTTTATTACATTATTTTTAACATGAAATACATATAACATGTCCCAAATAATGAAGTGGTAGATTGTCTTTGGTAAATTAGACATATAAGCATAATAACTTAAACAAGAAATACATCATAATTTTTTATACTCAATCACTTCCTCTTACATCCCATTGAACCTATAATGTTTCACATGATATATTGGGGAATCCATAATGAAAAGGATGGGGTTATAAAGACTAATAAAGAGAAAATTGATGTAATCAGGTTATATATGAGATATATTGGAACATGATAATAACATAGAAGAATGGAAAGATAATATCATAAGGGAATATAATCAAAGTAATATAGAAAAAAATATGAAAACATAAGAATCGGTCAAGGATCACTACCAATACAACATAACATTATCTATTAAGACAAACACCAATATACTATATGTAGTACCTCATGAAATTCAACACTACCCAATACATTTGAGTATAATATGGTTTCACCATTCTAAATTATACAGTAATTTCTCCAAGATAAGTCATATGCAAAAACATTTCATCAATAATACATGTATATTGGGAATAATATTCTTATAAAACTTATTGATTTCATAAGAGCTTAAAGGCATGAACCTTTCATCATTTTAATCCCATGATAATGAAAGTTGAATATCATGGATGATGTTAAGCAATCCCATCCTATGGGAAAAGTTTTCTATAACCCCCAACCCCAGTTACCCAGAGTCTGTGCATTATTACATAACATTGACATGATCACAAAAGATCATGTCTCGAATGACCAACTAGTTTAGTATCCTTGGAAACACTAGATACATTCATAAGTCTTACTTTAAATCATAAAGTGACAAAATAAAACAACATATTCTCCATAGTCCACACTCATATACCCTCAGACTATCCGTTTTGGTCAGTCATAAAATACTTCTTCCCATTCAGGAAAAAAAATAGAAAGGGATGATCTCAGATGCTCAGTAAGGATAACAATATATTGGAAGCTTTCATAAATAAGCATAAAAATTTAAGGCAATGTATAAATAAAAAAAAAGCCTTTTAAAGTTGAACATCAGCATAATATTGAAAAAATAAAATGAAATAATGTCATTTACTTATTCACATGGATATTCTACTAGTCTAATAATCACATGCAATATCAATAACCACTTTTATAATGACGGAATGCATAATTCCAGACTTTCATAACCACATAGTAAAGGCCTTGTGCCAAGACTACAAATAATATTCTCTCCTGGCCTTTTGCCAAGACACTAGTTTGTCTCATGAGACTTACCGATGCATCAAGGAGCTAGAGTGGGCTCCACCTGTCACTTAATAAGTCCAATTCATTCCTAATATGAAGCATTTTAGCCATAATATAAACATACGTATCAAAACTAGCCTACGAAATGTCAATACATTATCCATAATCCATGAATGGAATTAAAATAACACATCCACAGTCAAACATATCGCAAAACCTTCAATACAATATAGATGTTTTGTATCATAATAAATCAACTTCAAATAAGCTTAAAATTCATCAAAGGATGTTGATATAGATGAAATCAAAAGTATTTTAGAGAAATATATCTTTTTTGAAATCATTTAAAAGTCACATAATTATAAAATAAATCATTTAATTTCAAAATATTCTTATATTCTTGTAAGGGAAGCCTTGAAAATTTTATAATGGTGGAAAATAGTCGCACCAGCAGTATAAGTTAAAAATACATTCTTACCGTAATTCTGTCGAAAAGGTTAAAAAGGACCTTGTTTTGAAAATGACAGAAAAATTCCTTTATAAAAATATTATAAAAATTCAAACAAGGCTATAAAATAAATTAAACTATATTATATAAAAAAGAAATCATTTTTTGAAATAAATTTTTAAGAAAGATGGATGTTGATGATAAAGAGGTCCCAGTAGATAATTACGTATAAACAACATCGAATAATGAAGAGATTGTGAAATAAACCATTATGTTGTAATTTTACTTGGTCAAGGATAGGTTAAACTCTTGTATAATGATTAAATTATTGTTATTAAATTATACAAGAATCATATACATTAATATGATATCATATATGATCTTTTAACATTGTTTTGTTAATAATATCTTAATATAATCGTCGTTTCGGGTGTTAACGGAGTCGTTTTCCATTATATTATTTGTCATGTGAGTCATATTTTCTATAGATGGGATGTATCTTATTCATATTCAGTATGATATCAAGCCTTTAAAAAATATTTTAAATCATATAATGAAAATTAGTCTTTAATGGATATGATGGGGAATGAATCTCATCACGTTCGTGGAGACGGTAATCCATATGTATGCACGAGCGACAATATCATTCTTTTGATATTAAAATAATATATAATTGGATGGAATATCATATATACAGAATCATTATCATGTTATATTTATTATATAAATAAATTACACATCATTACTAAACACATCCAAATAATAATGTGTTGAATAACAATTACACCACAACGTGGAGACGATAATCCGTACATACGCACCTATGGTGACATGTCATTCAAAGGATGGATAGAATAATGAATCCTGTTGTACCATATTTATAATAACATCATAGTATATATAAGATACAAGATTTATTATTTTATAATGTAAATAACAAAAAAAGAATAAGTGGAAGAAGAAAAGAACCTGAAAAAGGGTAGTGAAATTATTACCTCTTCTTCAGGTTCTTTCTTTTGATTTGATCAAAAGGGCTCCTTAAGTTGGAATTATGACTAATAAAATGCCTATAAGATGAAGTGAGGGAATTTTAAAGGTTATTTGGGCAGAGGTTGGCCGAGCCAAATGGCTTTGAAGGTGTGAATTAATGAGAAGGGGGAGTGCCCTTTTATAAGAGGGGTGAGGGGAACCTTAGGAAAATCTAGAAATATTATTTTATAATAAAATAATTTTCTATTTACAATGGATAAAAAATGGATTATTTAAAGGATAATGTTGGGATGGGTCTAAAACCACTAAACCAAAAGGTTTCAGACAGGTTTGGGTCACTATATTAACTTTATCTTATATATTTAACTCTTAGTTAAATAGTTTGACATTTACCATGTCTCTTTGTATTGTTATATTATATGGTTAATAAATATACTATATACTTCCAAGAGAACCCCAGGTGGTTAATTACTGATACATATATCATTATATAAGTCATTTTTCTAAACCTTAGATTTTTAGGAATAAAATATCAATTAATAATATAATATTTGTTTTAAAAACTATTTTATGTCAATTTTGACACTATTTGGTATTTTGTATTTTCTAAATTTATAAAATCATTATTACTTCAAAAAAATTCATATAACCACCCCTAATATGTCATATTAACATAGAAAATTAGTTTAATTCATAAAAAGTCTCAAATTAAATTTATTTGGATATTTATAATATCAATTATTTTAATATTTCATTAATTAAGAAATTACAACATCACCATTGTGTTATAAATAAATTAAAATATTTAATGTCTAAAAATTATAAATAAGATACCACTATGTAGGAAATCCATTTTTATTTCTAATTAATATTTTTAATCGAATTTATCTTATGTATAACTGTATATTATAAATGTATTAGTTATTAAACTTTGATTTTAACTATTTTATCTTTTCTTTTGATTAAATAATAATAAATGTCCTAATAAAATCCAAGTGGACCAAAGAGGTTCATATTTTATTAAAAAGGTTATTTTTTGTCGAATTATTCTTATCCAATAGAATTAGGACATGTTTTAGGGTAATAATAATATCATTTTTACCATTAATTACGCTATTTACTTTTAACCGTGGTAAGTAAAAGTAAAAAGTTACTATTCACTAAAAATTATTTTTATCTTATTGAACTAAATTTTACTCCTTGATATAAACCATGTCTCTTGGTATTTCTAAATTCTACTCACAGAAGTGGGAAAATTATGTTTTATATGAATTTGAAAATTCTCATAGGAGGTGGGTAAAAGGCGGTGAAAGGTTCAATAAAATTTTTATATATTTAAAATTATTATAAACTGACTCAAATTAATAAAATTGAACTTATATAGGTATTATATATCTAATTTTACCTAAAATAAATTTAAAATAAATAAATAATTATTTAAATAAAAATTCGATTTTAAACTATAACTCAGTGTTTTTCACTATTCATCAAAATTTAATGTTTTTAGAAAAATAACAAAAAATAACTCTAAGCTAATTTAGATATTCCGAATCAAAAAATGAAGTCCATGTTAAAAGATGAAATTTATTAAATTTTAAAAAGTGGGTATTACTATTCATAACAGCTGGTTTGATTTTTTGTGGTGTGTGTTAGAACTCACAGTTGCGCACAACACACGATACTATATTATTCAAAGAGAAGCATACTGTGGAATCTTGGGGTGTTATATTCTCCCCTCCTTCAAATAATTTTGTCATCAAAATTTCTATAATAATAATACATAAAAAGACTTGGTGATTCTTCATCATAAGTTCCTTGGGTTCCCACATTGCCTCTTCCATCTTATGGTTTCTCCATAGAACTTTGACCAGATGAGTCGTCCGATATCTCAGAACTTGTTCTCTTGTATCAAGAATCTTGACAGGCTCTTCGCAATAAGACAGATCAGGTTCTAGGTCTAATTTTTCATAGGTGAGTATAGGCGTTGGGTCAGGAATGTATTTTCTCAATTGTGATACGTGGAACACATTAGGAACTTTGGAGAGACTTGGAGGCATTTCAAAACGGTGAGCAACAACACCAATTCCTTCTAGAATTTTAAAATGTCCGATGTACCTGGGACTCAATTTACCATTCTTACCAAAATGTATAACACCCTTCCATGGAGATACCTTCAAGAAAACATGATCTCCTACATGAAATTCAATATCCTTCCTTCGGTTATCGGCATACCTCTTGTGCCTACTTTGAGCTACTTTGATGTGGGTTTGGATTACCTTCACATTTTCCATTGTTTCCTCAACAAGTTCTTGGCCTACAAGTTTTCTTTCACCAATATCATCCGAACATGTTGGTGTGCGGCATCTCTTTTTGTATAACACGTCATATGGTGCCATATGAATACTTGAATGGAAGATATAGTTATAGGAAAATTCTACCAAAGGTAAATATTGATCCCACATACCTGGAAAGTCACGTCATCAGGATCTCAACATATCTCATATGTTTTTAATATTCAGCTCTAATTTTCCATCAGTTTGGGGGTGGTAGGCAATGCTCAAATGAAGTTCAGTATCCAGGGATTTCTAAAGACTTTTCTAGAATCTAGATGTAAAAAAAGGATCACGATCAGAAAAAATACATAGGGGTACTCCATGAAGTCTCACAGCTTCATTAATATATAATCTTGCTAGACGTTCAAGTGGTAGATCTTCTCTTATAACACAAAAATGTGCTGAATTGGTAAGACGATGAACAATTACCCATATTGCATCATTCCTTCTTGGATTCTTTGTTAGTCCCATGTCGAAGTCCATCGTAATATTATCTCATTTCCACTCTTGTATGGGAAGAGGTTCCATGACTACTCCAGGATGTTGCATTCCAGCATTCACTTGTTGACAAACAAAACATCATGACACAAAATCAGCAATATCCCACTTCATGTTGTCCCACCAAAAATGTTCCTTCAAATATCTATACAGCTCAGTGCCACCAGGCTGTGTAGAGAAATTGGAACTATGATCATCATCCAAGAATTCCCTTTTTAGATCAAAAATATCGGGAACACATACTCTCTTCCCAAATTTCAAAATTCCATCTTCATATACGAAGTCACTCAATCTCCCATCATTCACAACTTTAATCTTTATTTGAAACTCTTCATCATAGATCTAAGAACTCTTTATCCTTTGTAGTAATGAAGGTTTGGAAACCATTTGAAAAAGTATTGATGTTTCACTTTCCAAGGTGATTCCCATATCCATCTTTACAAGATCCATGAAAATAGGATCCCTTTCAACTCTCATACTATTCGAAACTCCATGATCTTTTCTACTCAAAACATCTACCACCTTATTTTCCTTCCCCATGTGGTAGTGTATTGTGCAATCCTAATCCTCGAGTAGTTCAAGCCACCTCCTTTGCCTTATGTTGAGTTCTTTATGTGAGAAAATATACTTCAAACTCTTGTGATCAGTATAAATCTCACATTTTCACTATAGAGATAGTATCTCAAAATATTCAAGGAAAAGATTATAGCTTCTAACTCAAGATCATGAGTAGTGTAGTTTTGTTCATTAATTTTCAGCTGTCGTGATGCATAGGCAATAACACTATCATTCTGCATAAAGACACAACCAGGTCATTTCATTGAAGAATCACTCTAAATAACAAACCCATCATTCCCTGATGGTAGAGTCGATATATGAGAAATGACTAATATTCTCTGCAGTTCTTCTAAAAATTCATTACACTCTATTTTTCAAACAAATTTAACCCTTTTTTGTGTGATCTTTGTTAATGGGTTATCCATCTGGGCAAAATTCTGGATGAAATGTCGATAATAACCTACTAAACCAATAATACTGCATACCTCAATTATACTTGTCGGTGCTGGCAATTCTTGGATTGCCTTGTTCTTTGAAAGATCAACAGGAATTCCATCCATAGAGACAATATGGATATGAAAAGAAATCTCATGAAGCCAGAATTTACATTTTCTAAACTTCCTATACAATTCATGTCTTCTAAGAGTCTTCAGGATAATGCGCAAGTGATTTTCATGATCATCATATCTTTTGTAGTATACCAAGATATCATAAATAAATATCACTATAATTTAATTAATATATTCCTTGAAAACTCTATTAATTAGATCCATCAAAACAAAAGGTGAATTAGTCAATCCAAAATGCATTACTATAAACTCGTAATGCCCATACCTTGCTTGAAATTATGTCTTCGGAATGTATTCCTTGTTCACACAAAACTGATGATATCCAGATCGATGGTCAATCATCGAAAAGTATTGATCTCCATGCAGTTGTTTGAATAAATCATCAATGCGAGGTAAGTGATACTTGTTCTTTATTGTAATTGCATTGATCTCTCTATATTTGATACACAACCTAATAGATACACCTTTCTTCTTAACAAAAAGAATAGGGGCTCCCCCTGGAGAAACACTAGGGAGAATAAATACCTTATTACTCAATTCCTCTTGTTGTTTCTTTAATTCCACTAATTCCACAGTGGCCATTCTATAAGGGGTCTTCGATATTTTACTTGAACCACGAATTAAGTCAATGGAAAACTTAATTTATCATTATGGACGATGTCCATGTAAATATTCAGGAAACACATCAATATATTCTTTCAAAATAGGTACATCCTATATGTGAACATTCCTTTCCTCACCCACAGTTATTTCATTATCTTCCTCCCCAATAATTAAATTTATTTGAGCTTCTGAGGGGGATCTGGATAAGAATTAGGTGGTGACAATTCTGCTCTAAAGATAAGGTATTCTTTATCATCATCATCAAAAATCACAAACTCCTCCTTCTTCCTATAAATATTTTCATCATGGTCCAAAAGCCAATCCATACCTAGGATTTATCAAACTCAATCATAAGTATGATGATGAGATCAGTAGATAAAGAACATTTATATACTCTAATGGGAACTGATTCACAAAACTTTGTTGTGATGAAACTTCCTTTAGAAGTTTTGACTGAAAACTCCCTTGTTAAATCAAATTAAAAATATCTAATTTACTTAGAAAACTGGGATGATATGAAACAATTCGATGATCCATAATCAAATAAAGCATTTTCTATTCTCGAGGAAACCATTAAATTACATGCCACCACGTATTTCGGAGCTTCTACCACTGAAGTAGTGATAGTATAAGCTTAGCCTTGATCCCTAGGATTTTTTTGAGATAATTTCCCCTGATGCTTAGGAAATTAATTTTCAGAATGTACCATCTCCCTGGAAATTGTAGCATTGAAGATATGTGGATTCTTTTTTCCCCCTGAAATCCCACTCTTGGTGGCCCTTTTCACGACACTTGTAACAGACTCTCATTCCCTTCAATAAAGTACTCAGGCGTTTCTTCCCACATTTACTGGATGATGGATAATAAACTTTTCCCTTGATCCACTTATTTCCATTTCTAGAGTGATCAGCAGATCACTTTTTATCTTGCTTTTCTATAAATTCTTAAGACTTACAAAATTCCTTTTCTATCATGATAAAATATGAGACAATATCTTCGTATGAAGAGAAGGATTGTAAGACTAATGCTTGATGGAGAAATGGTTTTAACCCATTAGGGAAATGATAAATATTACTTCATGGGTTACGTATATAATCTGCAGCATTCCATGCAATCCTTTTAAAGTTGGACAATACATTGCAACTTTCTCGTCCACCTTTTTCCTCAGACTCAGAAATTGTATTTCCATATCCGCTCGATGGTCATGAGGAAATTATTTTTATAAGAAAATATCTTTAAACTCCCTCCATTTCATATTTGAAACTTCATCATCCTCCCTTGTGTTTTGAATCGATGACCACCATTGATCAGCATATCCAGTGAGGGAGTAAACTGCCAGGACAACATTTTCCCTTTCGCTACTCCCCAAGGAGTGGAATATTTTCTCTATGGAATTTATCCATTACTCAGCTACTAGTTTATTTTTACCCCCATTGAATGTTGATGGTTGTTTCCTTGTGAAGTGTACAAACATTGATCCTCCACGCTACAAATCAGGGTTCTCTATATGGGTAAGGTTATTATTCATAACCTGAGTGCGTTGTCCTAGTATAGAGATTAGATGATCAGCACCAGTTGCATCACCATCTCCACTATAATTACCTTGAGCATAGGATAAATCCCTACATGGAGTGTTTGCATTGATATGATTTACATTCCTTCCACTAGGATCCATTTCTAAACAATGGCATAATCTAGATTAGTTTAGGAATCGAAATACATAATTCCAAACTTGTAAAACACTTAAAATAAAATGAACAGTTTATGGATATAATCCATAATCATTAAAATGTTTTCTTTGATGAAGTATATACTCATAAACCCTTCATAATGGTTTGTAATGAATATGGTAATTATCATAAGAATATCCCCCAGGAGTGTCGTAACCAAGAGCACAACAAGGTCTGTTGTCGTGCACCAGTTCCTATTCGAGTCTAGCTCAAAGTGTAGTTTCCAGATTTTACCCCTAGGTACATATGTGCCAGAACTATCTTTACCTTCTCGTATCTAGACAAGAATGTATTGCTCAAAAAACTCAAAAAATATCTACAAAACAAAAATTATAGGATATTCTTCTATACTAATTCTCAAAGTCAATCTTCGGATTATGTACTGTAATCATAGTTTATAAAAATATAGCTTCCATGGTTTGTACTAAAATTCCTCTAATACCAACTGTAATGCCCCGACCCCAGTTACCCAGAGTCGGTGCATTATTACATAACATTGGCATGTTCACAAAAGTTCAAGTCTCGAAAGACCGATTAGTTTAGTATCCTTGGAAACCCTTGATACATTCATAAGTCTTACATTACATCATAATGTGAAAACTACAACAACATATTCTCCATAGTCCACACTCATATCCCCTCAGACTATCCCTGCATTTCATTCATAAAATACTTCTTCACATCCTGGTAAAAATAAAACATAAAAAGGGGTGAGCTCTGATGCTCAGTATAGATAACAATATAGTGGAAACATTCTTAAATATGCATAAACATTTAATGAAATGTTTAACTAAAACAAAATTCTTTTAAACTTTAACTTAAGCATAATATGGAAAAAATAAAATGAAAAAAATCCCATTTACTTATTCACATGGATATTCTACTAGTTGAATAATCACATGCAATATCAATAACCACTTTTATAATGTTCGAATGCATAATGCTAGACTTTCATCACCACATAGTCAAGGCCTTGTGATAAGACTACAAATATGATTTGGTCAAAGCCTTGTTCCAAGACACTATTTTGTCTCATTAGACCTACCAATACATCATGGAGCTATAGCGGGTTCCCCCCGTCACTTACTAAGTCCAATGCATTTCTCATATGAACAGGTTTAAACATAACATAAACATTCTTATTAAAACTTGAATATGAAAGGTCAATACTTTATCCATAAACAATGAATGGTATAAAAATAACACATCCACAGTCAAACATATCAAAAAAAATTCAATACAATATGGAAGTTTTTTATAATAATAAATCGACATCAAATAAGTATAAAATTCATCAATGGATGTTGATATAGATGAAATCAAAACTATTTGAGAGAAATATCTCTTTTTTAAAATAATTTATAAGTCACATAATTATAAAATAAAACATTTACTTTTAAAATATTTTTATAAGCTTGTAAGGGAAGCTTCGACTATTTTATAATGGCATAAAATAGTCGCACCCACCTTATAAGTTAAAAAGACATTCTCACCATAATTATGTCGAAATGGTTAAAAAGGAAATTGTTTAAAAAATTACTGAAAGATTCCTTCATAAACATCTTATAAAAAGTAAAACAAGGGTATAAATAATTATAAACCATATTCTATAAAATAGTAAGAATGTTTTGATATACATTTTTTAGAAAAATGTATGTGGATGATAATGAGGTCCCAGTAGATAATTATGTATAAACAACCTCGGATAATGAAGTGTTTTTTAAATAAACCCTTACCTTGTACATTTCCTTGGTCAAGGGTAGGTTAATCTTTTTTATAATGGTGAAATAATTTTTATTAAATTATACAAGAATAATATACATTAATATGATATCATATATGAACTTTTACTATTGTTTTGTTAATAATATCCTAGTATTATCGTCGTTTCAGGTGTTAACAGATTCGTTTTCCTTTATATTATTTGTAATGTGAGTCATATTTGTTATAGATGGGATTTATATTATTCATATCCAGAATGATATCAAGTCATTAAACATTATTCTTAATCATCTAATGAAAATTTGTCTTGAATGGATATGATAGGGAATGAATCTCGTCGTGTTCGTGGAGATGGTAATCCGTACGTACGCACGAGTGACAATATCATTCTTTTGATATTAAAATATTATATAATTTAATGGTATATCATATATACATAATCATTAACATGTTATATTTGTTATTTACATGAATTATGCATCATTATTATACCAATCCATATAATAATTTATTGAATAAAAATTACACTATGATGTAGAGACGGTAATCCGTACGTACGCACGTATGGTGACATGTCATTCAAAGGATAGATAGAATAATGAATATTGTGGTACCATATTTATAATAACATAAAAGTATATAGAATATACTGGAGTTGTTATTTTGGAATGGAAATAACAAATAAAGAAGAAGTGGAAGAAGAAAAGAACTTGAAAGAGGGTGGTGAAATTATTACCTCTTCTTCGGGTTCTTCCTTTTTATTTGATCAAAAGGGATCCTTATGTTGGCTTTCTAACTAATGGAAGGCATCTAAGATGATGTGAGAGAAGTTTAGAGGATATTTGGGTAGATTTTGGCCGATCCAAATGGCTTTTAAGGTGTGAATTAGAGAGAAGGGGGGGTCCCCTTTTATAAAAGGGGTGAGGGGCACATTAGGAAAAGCTTGTAATATTATTTTATAATAAAATCATTTTCTATTTCTAATGGATCCAAAATGGATTATTTAAAGGATAAGGTGGGTATGGGTCGAAAACCAATCAACCAATAGGATTTAGACAGGTTGGGGTACCTATATTAAATTTATCTTTTAGATATAACTCTTAGTTAAATAGTATGAAATTTACATATCTCTTTGTAATTTTATATTATATGGTTAATAAACATACTATATACATATAATCGAACCCCACTTGGTTAATTAATTATATTACTATCATTATATAATTTTTTTGGCCGATCCATATATTTTTAGGAATAAAATATCAATTAATAATATAATATTTGTTTTAAAAACTCTTTTATGTCAATTTTGACACTATTTGGTATTTTGTTTTTCCTAAATTCATAAATACATTATTAATTAGAAAAAATTCATCTATCCATCCTTAATATATCATTTTAACCTATAAAATTATTGGAATTCATAAAAAGTCTCAAAGTACATTTTTTTCGATATTTATAATATCAATTATTTTAAGATTTCATTAATTAGGAAATTACTGCATCACCATTGTGTCATAAATAAATTATATTATTTAATGTCTAAAAATTATTAATAAAATACCATAATGTATAAAATAGTTTCATATTTTTAATAAATATTTATAATCGAATTTATCATATGTATAATTCTAAATTAAAAATGTTTTAGTTATTAAACATTGATTTTAACTCTTTTAACTCTTCTTTGGATTAAATAATAATAAATATCCTAATCTAATCCAAGTAGACCAAAGAGGATCATATTTTATTCCTAAGGTTGTTTTTGGTCAAATTATACATATCCAATAGAATTAGACATTTGTTAGGGTAATAATAATATCATTTTTACCCTTAATTAACCTATTTACTTTTAACTGTGGAAAATACAAGTAAAAAGTTACTATTCACCAAAAATTATATTGATATTATTAAACCACATTTTACTCCTTGATATTAATCATGTCTCTCGAATTTTTGAAATTCCTCTCACAAAAGAGGTAAAATTAAATTTTATGTGAATTTGCAAATTCTCCTAGGAGGTGGGTAAATGACTGTGAAAAGTTCAATAAACTTTTAATATATCTAAAATTATTATAAATTGAACCCAATGAATTAAATTGAGTTGATATAGGTATTTTGTATCTATTTTGACCTAGAAAAATTTTAAATAAAATAAAAAATTATTTAAATAAACATTCCGTTTTAAACTATAACTCTATGTTTTTCACTATTCAAAAAAAAATTGAATGTTTTCAGAAAAATACCAAAAATTCACCCAAAGCTAATTTTGATTTTCCAAATCCAAAAATGAAGTCAATTTTTAATGATAAAATATAAAAAATTTAAAAAATAGGGTATTATTATTCATAACGGCAAGTTTGATTGGTCGTGGTGTGTGTTAGAACTCGAAGTTGCGTACAACAGACACTACTGTATTATTCAAATAGAAGTGTACCTTGGAATCTTGGGGTATTATATTTTAAATATTTGAATATTGTTATTTATGCTCTATATATCACACTATATGGGCCTTGTTTATATGAATTATATTTTATAGGAATTAATTTTTCATCTTTACACCTAGGGAATGAGCATTCCATATTATGAAATAAATCACCAAAACCGGTGTCATCATGTTGTGATTCCTGACTTCCCACAAGTCTTACCTTGGGAAGTATTACATGTGGATGAAATTTTGGAATGAGACTTGTTACATACACTAAATGATGGAGAAATAGAGAATATCATCGACTAGTATTTGTGATCCTGAATATGAGATAATAAACTAATGATGTTTGAGGTGGAGATAGGGGAGCTTCCCGAAGGAGTATGATCTGGAGGATGGGAATATTGATAGGGAGATTTTTTGAAGTATGCATATTTTTTGTGAACCCAAGACTACCCTTATTGTACTAAATGAACTAACACCCAACTATCTGGTGGAAGGGGGAGAGAATCGTATCTGGCATAAAGGGGCCCAAAGAAAGACACTAGAACTTTTGGCTAATAGAGGGAATACAAACTACTACTCTGATCTGATTAAATATGAGGCCACTCTTGATGAGGGGCCCAGGAGGACATCTATTTGGTAGGTAGGAGGCTGAAAATGCAACCTAGCCACCAGCAGTAAGGGCAGCTCCACCTGCGAATAGGCCAGAATAAATAGAGTAATGGACATTATAGTTTTAAGTGAGGAAAGTGTGTAGTGTATTTAAAAACATATTTTTATTCCCCACCAATATTTTTATATGATGTTTTAAAATTTCCCCATTAAAATTTATTTACGTAGAAAATTTCCCCTAAAAATGATGTGTTTATTTAAAAAAATGATGTTTTTTAACAAATTTAATTTTTAAATAAGATAAATTTAATATTGAAATAATATACTAATTTATAGAAAAATACCTATTTCTATAACATGATCAAGTTTATATCCTTTATAAAAACTATATATAAATGCATAAAATTATTTTATTATATATAAAATAATAAATATTTTTCGTTAAAACATTTTTATAAAAATTACCATTTAGTTAATGTTTTTGAACTTATCAGAAGAGTGTGTTTTAATAAAAGTAAGAAATAAGTACATTTAAAAAAATTACTTCTTTGTTTTAAAATTATCTATGGTATAATATAATTATGTGTCTGTAATATAAGTTTAATAAATTAAATTAAAATGTTTTATTGTTGTAAACTATAATATCATATCCTTTTTCCTTGTATGTCCCTTCTTGAATTTTTTTTGATCCTTGGTTGTAGAGTCTGGTTCGGATACATAAAGCCTTTTTTGGAGAAATGATCTAGTGTTGGAGAATTATAATTTCTTGATTATTTGATTTTAGGTATAAATTGGTTAACTTTTAACATAGGTTCATGGTATGTTGAGAATATTTAAAAGAGGTTCTGGTTGTTTTAAGGGAAAATGGACTAAAAAAACATATGTAAAACATTTACACATTGTGTAAATGGATTACAAATCATGAAATTGTTTCGCTATTTTAATAAAATAAATCATAGGGAATGGGTATTTTTTTGTATTCCATTAAAAAAATTTACTTGATTTTTAACTACAATTCATATCATGTAATTCCCCGACATATTGTTTTAAACATCTTGTGTGGATAAATTTTTATTTTATTCAGTTGTATCTCTCTCCTCTTGACCCTAGGGTATTCTACAGGGGATTTTGGAGTTTTAACCTCCCTTTTAGACATACCATTTATTTATCCATTCCCTGGTAAGTCTTTCCAATTAGGTTTTCAATTGTCTTCCTTGGTTCTTCAACCATTGTGGTGAAATCCTACGGAAATATTTCATTGTTTGTTTTGATCATGGTCAGTTTTTATCTAGGAACCTCATTATAACCATCTTATCCTTCTTCCTCATTGGAATTTTCTAGTGGATGTGTTTTCGTATCCTCATTTAAATGTTGGGGTCTAAATCTAAACCGTATGGTTTGATATTTTCGAATTTTATGAAATATTTTGATAGCGCCAATGTAGAGTTTGACCAAATAAATAAAATAAATAATGAGATTATTCTTTGAATTCTTTTTATTTTAAATTAGATTCGGACATAGTTTATGATTACCCATGGGACGAGTAACCATGAATAAAAATTGAATTCCTTGACGGCTAAAAGTGTGTTTTTCATGAAATGTTACCTTATGTGATTGCTTGTCCTCGAATCCATGAACTATGAATTATTTATTATTAATATAAATATTAATAAATTGTGATATAAATGGAACTTATTATATGAAAGATAAATAGTAATTCTCATAATTAACCATTTATAGTTTTGATGTGATATTTTGATATACATGCTATATGATAGGACTTCTATACCATGATAAAATGATTTTATATTCGGCTCAACCCTGAAAAATTCACACATATATGTTTTAATGCTGATATTGAGTGGGCTTATCCCAATCCCATCTAGTAATGTTTATAAAGAGTTGGTTATTCCCAATCTCATACTGTACTGCTTATAAGGCATTGACCCAGATAGTGCAATGCTTATAAGAATTTTACCAAAATTGTTGTGACATTACCATAGGTATATGGTGGTTGTTGACATAGTCATAAGACAAGCTTAGATATATTCCCACATGGCACAGAAAAAAGTTATTTTACCTTGGTATTATAGTGGTGGTTATCATGGTCATCACTTGAGACGGTGGATGATTCCTCATTTTAACACCTGAAGCAAGGGACTTGGTGTGTCATGCCAGTCATCCAAATAGTATCAATGGTTTGAAATTTTGAACTCAACAATCGATGTATGGGAGAGTGAAATTTCATCCGCAAAACATCCCTTAATTATCATTCCTTGTCTAATATCAATGGTGCATCAATAATTATATTAATAAGGCATTAACTTCTATGCATAGGTAATAAATAATCTTGATATAACCAAGGGTGTAAAAATTTATACTACCCACATAAGTTGTGGTTATTTATATATAGATATAGGAATGATCATAACATCCTATGAAAGTCCATTTAATTAAAAACATTCAATTGTAACAAGCCATTTTATCTATTAATGCAGGAAAATATATAATCAAGGCATTCCAACACACTTAGAAGGTGGTTGTTCATTGAAAATTTGTGAAAAGGAGTGAAACTATATTTAATGTTATAAATAGAGATAATGTACAAACCATTCCACACATTTAGAAATAAAAATAAAGGCATGGGAAACACCAAATCCATAAATTCATGAAATATTTAAAACCCAAATCACCACTTTTTATTTTTGGAAACAGTGCCCTTCAACCAAGGTGTTTTTTATAAAACATGACATTGTTATCAAAAAAATCATTTAGATCAACCTGGAATCACATTCAATAGGCATAACTCAATTCACTAAAAGGAGTATTTTAAAAATCTACCCAACATTTAAGATCACTAAAAGAATAATTAAATTAACATAACACATCCCATGGGTGGATTAGTCATAAGGATACCCATGGTTCATCATGTGATTTAATGAAATCACCCGAAAGGGGTTGATTCAAGTTAAGGTAAACACCTCTAACCATGTTATGGATTCAAAGGTATTTATGACATGGAATAACAACATTAATTAATGAAATTTTACAATTTAGGGGTGATACTAGGAAATTTTAGCCTACGACACAATGATGGTATTTATAAATAAATAGATACTCTAGGAAAGTCATATAGACCACCTACCTTATACCATGTAGGCTTCACTAATTTATAATCAATGATTTATTCTGCCTCATTTGAGAGAAAATGAAGAAATATACATTATCCATGAAAATAGGGTAAATGATCCCACACCAATATAACTCAATCAAGAGAGAGTTCCACAATGAATTCCTAAAAATGAATGAAGTCCTTACTAAGAAGAATCCATATGGACCAATAATGTTTGAATCTATCCATGGATGATGGATATTTCATGATAGTTAGAGGATGAATGTAGAGAAACCCATGGGAGAAAAAAAGAAGGTTTTTTCCACTAAGTAGAAGAAGAAAGTGAGGAGAAGGGGATAAAAAAATTTCAAGGGAAAAATTATAAATCCCCCTATAAAAACTAGATTGAATGGTTTAGCTAAATGGTTGACCAAATCATGCAGCAATTGTGATACCTCTAGTTCTTTGGAAGGGGGCTCGTGTGGTTTATGCACACTGTTCGGGAAACCATGCCCAAGACCTATGATTTTCCTTTTTCAAAAACATGTATAAAATTTGAAATTTGTTAATACACTCTCACATAGCTATACCAAATAGCGTCATGCCTCTTAATCTGCTGGTTTAGCTGCATCGGTTCTTTTCGAGGGTTGCGTGGTTTTAGAAAAACCATAACCCCCTATCGTCCTTCTCCAATTTTTGAGTTCCCTGGATCTGACACTTCTAAAATTCAATGGAACAGATGAAGAACCTTTTGGGACATTAAAAATGTCATAAATTTATACTTTTGAGTATTATAACTCTTGAAATTATGTTCCAAATATAGGTTCAAATAATGGCCCATACACCGAATGCCAAAAATTCAACTTCCCTTGAAATTATACCCTAGCTCAAGTAATGGGTCATTAAAATATACCCACCAGAGAACTTCTCATCGCAAAGAATCCATGGGGAAATAATGAATACATAACCCAACCAGTAAGGGTCATGAATTCTAGTTCAAATGGTCACATTGTGTTCCCAAATTCCCAATTAACCTCCAAGCATTACTCATGTGTACAACACATAAACCATCAAAACCCAAACCAACGCTCATTTTACAACTAAAAAACCAAAGCAATTCTTACCCTATACCATTTATCAAGATACATGATCTAATCATCATCACCATCACCGTATGTCTGATAGTTCTCCCCGCATAGGTTTTTATAAAAAATGGGGACAAATTCCATCCATGGTACCTCCACTGTCAGAATTTACAACAAAGAACACCCTAAGCATTCTTGCAATTCTCCTTGGGTGATACTGAACTATTGAAAGGGATGAATTCCCACTGAAGTCATTTATCTAGTTCAAGCTATATTTTTATGTAAATCCCTTTCCAACACAAACTTCACTCATCTCCACATGAGGGCATGCTGGAAATGGTTATTCACCAACCGTATTCTGTAAGACAAAAGAAAACAACTCAGGAAACCTATAGATAACCATTCCAAAACTGATCATCTTATACAGTTGGTGTATTACACTCCAAAACATGACACCATATTCCAATGAATTTTATGGTACCCTTGATCACATCTGTAGAAGCTCATTTCCGACCTATGATAACCTTTCAAGCCCAATATTCTTCTATGCTGTCATGCCTAAACACAAACATCGGTGTACACCCAATCTAATATACATATATCATCACCCCCAAAACATCCCATTTAAGAAAAACTGCGGTTTTGGTTATCCTTAGATTGATCTAATAGAATTTTAGGAGTTATTCTAAGAAATTCTATACTCCAGAATTTACATGTGATATGTCGGTGCATAGTCGAGACGTCCTAATGTCAAGAACACTAACTGATCCCAATGGTAGTCAAGTCATGAACTGACTGGTGTCTATGAGTCCATCCATGAAATCCAGACTTTGTAACTGATGAATAACTGAGAAATAACCATTCATATTTAAAAAACCATGTGGCAGAGGCTTAACTCCTATGCATTTAACTAATCGGGCCCAACTGAATTTATATTAACCACAACAAATAATCGAAGCTCTCTTAGTGTGCATGAAATATATCAAGATAGGGGAAATGATCATCACCAAAATAAGAGCACACTAAGAGGATATTAAATATTACCAAGAAGATTGAATACCCTTATATCATATATATGATAAATTGTTCTATGGATTCACACCAACCCTAATCAAACTACTGAAATAATACCAGTCGAATAACTACTGGTTGACTTCTCTTAAATGAAATTTTTTTATAGCCAACAATGCATCATAATTATCCAATCACAATTCCTTTACCACCGGAGGAATCATGTGATCATTAATGCTTTACAACCTAATTCTATATATGATCAATGGTGTTTCCAATGGTCATATACATAGCCAAACATTTAACTTTGATGCTACCTTGCAATCACAAATATGTTACAAAACTCACCAGCCTTACATGTATTAAAAAGATAATTGAGAATTTTAAAATGGTATTCCACAGTTGTGTCCCTTCTACATGAAAGTATAGGTATTCAATAGAACTGAAGTGACACCCTCCACCTTAGGAGTTTCCAAGCTGTCAAAGGGTGAGGTATAATAGCCACACATCATCCTGCTAGATCATATCCACATTAATCATACAAGTGAAACTTCTCTGATTCATGATTACATATATCATATAATTTTTCATAAAATCCAAAACAAACAATATTGTCATGTAAAAACACCCAATACTTGGAAAAATCCTCTAGATCATTGGGAAAAATGGGATTCCTTTAATGCCACAGCCACTCTATTTGGAGATGACCTAAGAATGTACTCAATAAATAAAGGCTCAACGATTCCCCCAAACTCATATGGTTCATTATATCATTTAGAAACTCGAGGGGTACTACGTATATAAACACACACTACACCAGTGTATCATAAGAAAGGCGATACATCCTCTATACCATCCGCAGGCTATCCTCCCTATGCGTCCATGTGTCAAGTTCTACATAAAAGAGACTTAATCTAGAGTTCTATTTAACCATATGACTTTTAACTTAGTTGTTGATTTACAATGTTATCCATCACTAAGGAGGAAGAGAGGTTCATGTGACCTACTATGTGACCAACCATGCCTGGGGTTATTCTAAATGGATTAAATCATACATTACTTGATGCTCATGTCCATAACAACGGTCAAGGATACAATAATCACAAATCCAAAATATGGTGTATTTTGGAATATGAAAGACGTACTAGGGAAAATGTCAGCCAAACAACACCATACATTAGAAATATTATATAATTTATCATTTTACATAATCTCTAAGCGTGATACCTTCCTTAATCTATCCCCTTACGAAAGCATAAGCATCGACGCTATCATTAGTTCATGCAAAAAAGATTTCACTTGACCCAATTCCAATCATTTTAGACCATTCAAAAAAGAAAAAAGGCCTATGGAAAACACCCATGAATCTATTATATGGTATCTCAAAGGGATTTTTAAACTAACATTACATGACAATTTAAACTAAGTATGCCTCCTAGGTTCAATTTTATTTAATTAAATTGATTCACATCCAATTTATAAACATTTAAAAGATTCAATTTTGAATATATAGTACAATTTATATGTCAAAAACACTTGGTACCTGATTTAACTAATAACTCTAGGGAAAAAATTTAAGTATCACAAATCATTATTTTAATACATTAATAATTTAGTAACATCCTATCACAATTATTTAATTTATCATCTAATTTTTTTTAATAATTATATATCTCTATACATATTTTCACAATTAGGATTAGTTAAAGAAAATGTCAATTTTAATCTACAGAGGAAAACACCCATTAAATTGAAATTGGAATCTAAGTTATCTAACACCTCATATAGATAAATCTCAAAACTAGATATAGTTTCTTATAATTTCAATAGGGAACTAGTCCGGTAAGATGCCACCTCACAACTATAATCACCCATATAACTGACTATGGACACTTTAAATGACTATTCCTATATAGTATAAGTATACACTCTACGATCTAAATACATATTTATAAAATATAAGGTATCTTACTTGGGTACGATTACTATATCCTCAGTTCATAAAAATGAAACCCAATAGCATTTGTTTAATAATCAATGTTTCAAAACACCATTAGTGGGTTATATCATTAGAAACATTCCCCAAATGACTTACATAGGTCCAGTTGTTAATTTTGGAAATTAATATTATGGTTCACCATACCCTTGTGATATAGTCACAAGACTTTATAGAGGAAACCAACAATAGTTTAAATTTTCAAATTACCCACATTGGGTTTTTTCAGATTAGAAAATATAGCATAATCGACCTACTAGGGTCGAGTCACGTAAGAGGTCAATTAGCAGCGAATTCATTTTTGATCAAAATTAAAAAACTCTTACATTTATAACCATTTAAAAATATACCATGCTCTTATGTAATGGTTGGAATATTTGGGTTTCCATCTCCAAATTTTTATATAACTGATAATCATAAAATATTGGAATTTTGCTACCACTAATCACGACCAATATGTTTTAGCACATGCAGACATTGGGTGTTGGATCCAGCATCTAATGATTTGTTAGACAGGGTTTCATCATCAATTTATATTTGAAGCTACCCTTTATATTGATGATGGAACACTAAAAACCAACTATAAATCAAATTTAAAACTAATTATGCAACCATAATCAATTAACATATGGTAACATGCTAAATAAGCACAAAAGAAAGATATATAGGCAGGACGTGATCAATAATTAGTTAGCATGGCATATAATACCCTAGATAGAGAAGCATATCAACATTCTAAATAAATCACCCTGTCATTTTATATAATCATACTTGCTAACGAAATACCAAAACAGGTACAAAACTAAGCATGTCACTAAAATACCTAACATTTTATATTACAGCATGGCTAATAAAGACAGATCACACATCATCACAATCATTATACAACATAAAAAATAAAACTACATGGAATGAAATATAAAGGGAATATGAATATATATGTCCCTATAATGATGAATGTAATTCTACATCATTTCCATATCAGGCCAATGGAAAAATAAAAGAAATATATTATATCAATAATTAGTGTAAAATACACTAACAACTCATGGTGAAATCGTAGTCAACTATAACAAATAATGGATGAAAAAACAATCCCATCCACAGCCACTTGGACATTTCTATTTGCGTGTGTTGATCGCTCCTAGAAACGACAAGTTACCAATAGCTAACACATTATTAGTCTCCTATCTACTAGACCAAAATAGTAAGATGAAGAAAAAAGGAACCACTCTAATACAATTTGTAACATCCTAGACCAACTTCCTATACAACTAGTAGACGGACTGGTCACCTCATGGCCTCATGTGTGACCTCCTATACATTAGATGTTGTTGACTAGAAATGGGGGTTTAATGATGGTTCAGTGGGGAGAATATACCCTCGTTATTAGAGTAGAATAGTGGTATATCAAAAAATAAATTACAGAGAATAGAGGGAGTAGTAAGAAATTTAAAGACAATGATGTGGATGAATAATATCAACTGAATAAAAATTATCCATTACAATATAAAAAAGTTCATACATGTCCAAATAATGATGCATAAACTAAAATATTTGAGACACAACATGAAACATTATACTATGTAGTACATGAACCAATAAAGGAAATAAAATCATTGAGGGTGAACTCCACAAGACAACAGAGCTCCATCTCCGTCATGTGATCCTAACCCCTAGTTACAAGAATGTTTTTATAAGAAAATGTCAATGGTCCTACAGACATGAAATCTACTCGGGTACCCAAGTGCAATAGGGGCCCGAGTAGGGTAGAGATACAATCAGTAGGCCACCAAAAATTGTTTCTACATATAAATCATCTTCGTGAATAGAAGGAATAATAGTGTGTAGGTATAAAGAGTAATAAACAAGGCTGGATAAATAAATTAAAGGCATTTGATGTTCTACTAGGACATCTGGAAGACTCTAACTTCATCAAAAAGGTTTGGAATGAGTGTCTAATAAGTAACCTTATATATATATGATAGTTATATACTATATCCACCTATTTGTGTTATGAATGTATAGATGTAAGTATCCATTTACCTAGAATACTATTTTCTAGCTTGATTGGGGTGTAACTCAGTCTTCCATAACCAGTCTAAATGATATTATAGGCTCAATCAAGGGAACAAGTCCAACATTTCATGATGAATGAGAGATGTCATGTTTGTCCCTTGAGATGGTGGGTGAGTCATAATTTCCAAACCTGAAGTAAGGTTTTTATTGTGTCATTACCATCATATAAATGTTGTTAATGGTGTGATATGTCTTTCTCAACACCTAATGTATGGGAAGGTGAAACGTCATTCCCAACAGGTCCCATAACGATTGTTCCATGACCAATATCAATGGCATAATAATAATGATTTTAACAATGCATTAAATATTTAGAATAGGTAATCCCTTAGTAAAATATAACCAAGTGAATCAAAAATTATACTACTCACACAATCCCTTATTAATTATATATAGAAAGAGGCATGGCCGCACCACCCAATTCAATTCCATTTAATTCAAACCATTCAATTTAAACTATCCATTTCATCGATCGAAACATCACAATTTAAAATTAAGGAATATCAAACACTTTAGAAGGTGGTTGGTATTAGAGAATATTAAAAATTAGGGAAAATAAATTTAATATTATCAATAGAGGCCAGGTACAAAGAATCCCACCCATCTCGAAATGAACATAAGTGCATTGGAATGACCAAAGCTGTAAATTTAATCATTCTTTAAAACTCTAATAACCCCCTTTAATATAGAATCCAATGCATCTCAATTTATGAGTTTTATAAAAAACATGACATTATTAACATATTATTCATTTAGCTAAACCATGCTTCAAATTTAAGATGCATAACTCAATTCACCAGAATTAGTGTTTTATAAAGCTTCAAAACACGATAGATCACCATAAGAATAATCAAATTAATTTTAACACACCCCATGGATGGAATAGTTATAAGGAAACCCATGGTTCATCATGTGATTTAACAAACTCACCCAAAAGGGTGTGATTTGGGTTTAGGTGAACACCTCTAACCATGTGATGGGTTTTAAATAAGTGAAGAAATTATCAAAAACTAATTAATTAAAGGTATTTCAAAATTTAGTGTTGACACATAGAAATTATGGCTCTCATCATATCAACATCATTTATAAATAAATTGATAATTGGTGAATGAGATATAGATCCCCTACCATATTGAAAGGATGATTCACTCATCCAATATCAAGACATTATTTCATCACATTTTATAAAAAATTAACATAAACCGACATTTTCCATGAAAATAGGGTGAATAATCCCGCACCTAGATAACTCTATAGAGAAATATTTATACAATGAAAGGATAAAAATGAAAGAACCGGTTATCGAGAAGAATCCATAGAGACCAAAAAGGATCGAATCCATCTTCTTATAAGGGAGATATTTCCATTCATATATGAGGGTGGAGGAGGAACCCATGGGAGAAAAGGATCGGGTTTTTCCAGTATGAAGAATAATGAAAAGAAGAGAAGTGGTTGAAAAAATTTCAGGGAAAAATTGTAAATACCCCATTAAATATGGGGTTGAATGGTTTTTTGTATGTTTGGTCAAATCTTGCATCAAAAATGCTTCTCTACTACTTAAAAAGGTGGCCTACATGGTTTATGCACATGGTTTTGGAAACTGTGCGCTAATTGTGAAATTTCCCTCTATAAAAAACCTACAAGAAACTACATGCATGTATGCCCCCTATAACATGGTTAGACAAGACTATGTGTGACCTCTAACTCCACATGTTTATCCATATATTTTTTTATGTAGGGTCACACTGTTTCAGACAAACCATACACCATTGTCATCATTCTATGATTCTAATTTTCTAGGGTGTGATGCTTCCAAGACAAAATGGAACACCCGAGAAAACTCTAAGGCCATTAACCAAGTCTAAAAACATCACTTTTGAGTGTTCTAACTCTCATTATTTGGATTCTAATATCAGTTTAAAGAACATTTCATCCACCAAATTACAAAAATTCAAATTCCCTTGGGATTATACCTTGTCTCAAAACATAGGTCATTACAATCAATAATATTTTAATCGGAGCCTTGAAAAAGACATTCTTTTTTTAAATTTATGAATCTTTTTTAGATAATAAACTTTAGTGGGAATATTATGTCAATATATATCTATTTAAGGAATATAAAGTTATCTAATTAAAGGAGTTACCTTCAAAATTAAAAGATCATGGAATATTTTTCATATTTTATATAATATTAGAAAGGGAGAATACAAATTTCTTATCTATCATGGATATAGTATCATTATTATGTATATACCCTTATTTAAGTGGTATAATATTACGTTGAGGGTGACATGAACACCAATATATATTTATTCGACTAATAGGTCGATTACTCAACCCTAAATAAGGGTTGACAACCTTTTGGTCAATGTATGGAATTTCAAATTACCAACTAATTTTATTATTTGTTGAATGGAGAGTGATAATAGGGGACCTACCATTTTGGGAAGACATTTCATATCTACTGGTGGGGCTATAATAGATGTTTCAAAGGGTAAATTGTCCCCAAAAACAAGTGATGATAAATAATATTTTCATGTATTTATGTTATCTCTACTACAGGTGATATATATTTTTATTGATGTGGTTGAAGAGTTGTTTAATTCTACAATAAAAAGGGATACCCATGACACTTTTTCATAAATAATACAATAATTGTATTATAAATAATTTAAATTCAGTTATACTGAAAATGATTACACCAAGGAACATAGATAATTAGGGATACATGAAAGAAACATTAGTGAAATAAATTATTAGGACCATGATGTGGTCCATCTTAAACCCAGATATTTTTTAAGAGTGCTTCTTGGGTGGTTGATCACTTTTATGAGAGAGTCGCTACCATTTCACTCAATTTGGATTTAGTCCACCCCATCTTTCTTACAATGTTTTGTAAGTCTATTTCAATAGTTATTTACATTGATAATGAGTGTTTTATTGTTAAGGTAATTTCTAATATTTTTTCTTCCCATTAATTAGTTGAATATAATCTTACCATATTTTTTGAGAGTGTTAAGGGTGATAATATAGACCTACTTCCTAAAATGCATATGTGGTATTTTAATTATAAATTGCTCTTCATAAATGATGAATTTTTTATAAAATAGAATAAATAATTATTAGGAGAATTTATGGATTTTTCTACAATGAATAAGAAATAAAATTATGATATAGAATCTTTGTGTGATTATAAATAAGCTGCAATAGTTCAGGATTTTGTTTCTAAGTTTTTATGTTCCTGATGTATGCACGAACATTGTTAGGTCTCTTCTCTACAACATAGAACAATTTGATTCTATTTTATATTATTTTTACTATTTTTTAGGTATTTTAGGCATAAAAACAACTATGGACGTTAAAATAATTCATAAAGTGTGAGAGGTATTTGGGAACTCTTTAATAGATGATGGTGTTTTATAAATAATGAGTGAACATGATAAAGATCCCCCAAAAAAATAATAAATTCACAAACACTAATAAATAATACCCTCTTAAGGATCATGGTTTAATATTTATTGAAATGTATTGTTAATGACTCAGAATATAGTGATACATGTGAGGAAACCCATGGTTATATAATTTGTTCCCTTATTATTTTATTTTTAATTAAAAACTCTTTCACGTACCTCTTTTGAAACCCTCTATGTATTTCATTTCCTTCATCCACGATAATATCCTCATCATAAAATACCCCCATTTGATGCTATCATCTTTTTAATTTCTTAATATTTGTTATAAGGATAATTTTTGTATTCCTCTATGAAGGTCAATGATGATACCATGTGGAGTTTAAAATGTCTTAATCGAGTGTAATCATTGGGTTCACATAATGTAAAACAATGTTAAAAAGAGTTCCATTTCTAGATATTCAATCTATTTTGAATTTTCACTAAATTTGTTTTACTTTTTACACCCCTAGAAATAGGAATTAAATCAAGTATATTTTTTACAACATTCTCTTTACTAAAAATTATGTTTGGGGAAGAATTACCTAATTGGATGAATTTAATTATTATTGAATATTAATTTCATTACTAGTTGCTAAGAATGTTTAAGTCGTTATTTTTTAGAATCAATATGAATCTAAATTTGGCCTTTAACATACAGAGTTGATTTTTTGAGGAATTTATTACCAGTTACATTGTTTAATATTCAACTATTTTGAATTGTTTTGATATATTCTTTTATTATTAATATAGGTTAAAAACAGGATCATTAAATTAATTATATTATGGTCAGTTCTGAAATTATAGAAACATTTTTTTTGAGTTTTCTTATAACCCGGACACATGTATTTTTAAATAGTGAATTCTAGAATTTCGTGAAGTAAAAAAAATTTATTGTTCCTCCAACTAAAATTTCTTAAGGATCTACATTGGGAATAGTGTAATGTTTTTCATGTTTTTTATGTTTCATTAAAAAAATAAATTCATTTAGTGAAGTAAACATTTGAAATACCTCAAAAATTTAAAAATTTGTTGTTTTCAAGAAATAATTAAAATTTCATTTGTTGGGAATTTTTCATTACATTAGGATTGACATTCCACTTTTTAGAGGTGATTTTTTTATTTCTCTAGGTATTTATTTGAATGTATATTTCTTTACTTCTCACTTAGAAACATTTTTTTTATAAAAAATAATTTTATTTTGATTGTAAAATATTATTTATCTTGATCTTTGATATTGTAATTAAACTCATAGGATTTTCATTTAGTTGGTCTATAAAATAAACTCATAACCATTATTGATTACTTGTTTAGGTAACCTAAAACTGATGGATTGGTTAGCAATTCATTATTATTTAATATTAAACTGACCCAAAAATTTGGGTTTTTGTTTTAATTTTTGTGTGTTTGTTCACTTGGATAAAAAGAGAAGTTTACAAGTTAATTTGGATGAAAATTAATGTTTGAATAAATATAATAAAAATTATCATTTTCAATCAAAATTATAAAATAAGAAATGGATGTTACAACCAACCAATGTACATAAATTAAATAATCAAATTTACTACTTAAGAGCATCCATATGTAAAATGCTATTAAAATATAATTTTGGGCTAGACATCAGTTTTTCATTTTTGAGATTATATATCTTTCGCTGAACATGATAAATGGATTTCTTTAAATAAAAATATGTTAAAAGGGGGGAAATTTGATAGGGTCTATTTTGAATACTATATTTCCACATAAATCACATGAAAATATATATTTTTGATGATAAAATATGACTTTACTGGTTAATTATAGATTATTTTCTAATTTATGATAATGTTGATATTATTTAATTATTTATTGAAAATATGTGTTTTTGCTGTTTAATTGAAGAATTATTGATTTTTTAATTAACTAATTCTTTTGAACAAACATTTTTTTTACCTTGTTAATTTCTTTTATAATATTCATTTGGAAGTTATTTTAAAGGAATTTAGATTTTGGAATTTAAATATTTTATTGTACCATGATTTATTTTCAAATTTCATTTGTGCAATATAATATTCTATGAGGATTTGAAGACTATAAAAAAATGAAATATCCCATGATCTTCATAAGTCAATCATTTTTTGTGGCATGGTAAGTCTTTATTTCTAAATTGTATTTATTCATTATTTTCATAAGAATTTTCTGATTTTTTTAACCCATTAATAATTTTAGAATCCTTTTCACGTTACAATTTGATTTTAATATTTATTTTATTTTCAAGTGGTTTATTGGATTATATTGTAATGGTAGAATTATTTACATTGTACATTTCATTTTTGGCATATGGGTCTTTCATAAGGGTAATATTGTGAGTCCAATGAGATATAAAAGGGTAATTTAATGTTTTCAGGGTTGTATAACGTTGAAATATATGTTGTGGAAGGGAAACTTATGACGAATAATGGATCCTCAAATGCAAATAATCTCATGTAAATTTCATATCTAATGAGTTTCAATGTTTTCTGAAGGTTTTTATATATTTCAATACATATGTAATGGTAAATAAACACTTTTCTAAATGACACTCTATGGAAAAAATGACTACATAATGTTAAAATGTACCTGTATAAAGGTATTTTTTTCACCAGAAAAGGGCATAGATCATGGTAAAATAGTAGTTTCATAAAGGTCACACACATACTTAAATAGTCATGGAAGGGTACTCTCCTATGAAAATTGATTATATAAAGGGTTTTGTGATGATTTAAAA
Organism: Viscum album; assembly: GCA_963277665.1. NCBI lineage: Eukaryota > Viridiplantae > Streptophyta > Magnoliopsida > Santalales > Viscaceae > Viscum > Viscum album. The sequence continues at coordinate 50,301,983 of OY728138.1, read as the reverse complement.
TTTCCAAAAATCCCTAAATTTTAAATATAATTCACTAATAATGAGTAGCTCAGCTGGATGAATCTATGATTGGGAAAGATTCTCAAATATTTATCAAGATTGATAGATTAGGTTCGGTTCATTAGAAGTTCATATAATGGTTTATTTCATTTATCAATCCCATTTTTTTTTATAATCATGAACATTATTTCTTCATAAATATATATACTAATGGTTGTAGAGTAGTGGATTCCATTTCATTTATAACTTCAACCAAAATACTAAAATGGAAAATGTTTATAGAATATTTTCTCTATAGAAGATGATTAATTTATCATGTTTTGGTAGAAATATAAACCCTTAAGAGAGATCCTTGTGAATTGTTATTCACCTAGTGATATCTTGGTACTTTAAATAACCCTTCACATGACATTTTAGCAATTTTACTTTGAATACAATAGTATTAAGTCATTTATCATCTCATTCTTGTCCATTTTTTCCCAAATCCCATCCTTGGTTTCCCTAGGTTTCCTTACTTGTATTTTCACATTGATGTAATGTACATACACCACTATTTAAATACACTTTACACTTCATAATTTCAATAAAATTCACAATAAAATAATTTTTGTAGGGATATTGTTGTGAGTTTTATTTTTTCTTGGTTTCACATGATTATATCCTTTTTTGGGATCACTCATGCTCATCCCTTTATATATGTTAAGTAGGTAATATAATTTATTAATATCATATTAATAAATGATCTAGCTAACTCTTATCAACATAGGAATTTTTGAAATGAATATGGATATCCACTTGAGTCTCCTCCTCAACTTGATTATGATTTAAACAGAAGGATATAATCGTAATATATCTACACCCATGGTGAGGGATTTATTAATACAATAAAAACATCATTACACATTTTTTACAGGATTTTTAACATGAAATACATATAACAAGTCCCAAATAATCAAGTGGTAGAGTGTCATTAGTAAATTAGAAACATGATCATAATAACATAAACATGAAGTACATCATAATTATTTAAACTCAATCACTTTCACGTATATCCCATTGAACTTATAATGTTTCACATTATATATTGGGGAATCTATAATGAAAAGGATTGGGTTATAAAGACTAGAAAGGGGAAAATTGATGTAATCAGGTTATATATGAGATATAAGGGATCATGATAATAACATAAAAGAATGAAAAGATAATATCATATGGGAATATAATCAATGTAATCTTGAAAAAAATATGAAAACATAAGAATCGGTAAAGGATCAAAACCAATACATCATAACATTGCGTGTTAAGATTAAAATCAATGCATTATATATATAACCTCATGAAATTGAAACACTACCCAATACATTGGAGTATAATATGGTTTCACCATTCTAAATTATACAATAATTTCTTTCAGATAGATCATATGTCAAAACAATTCATCAATAATACATGGATATTGGGAACAAGATTTGTTTTAAAACTTATTGATTTCATAAGAGAATAAAGGCATGAACCTTTCATCATTTTAATCCCAAGATAAAGGATGTTGAGTTTCATGGATGATGTTACGCAAGTCCATACTATGGGACACGATTTCAATATTTTAAGAATTTTATTTATGCTCCCGATATAGCACTTGATAGGCCTTGTTATTATGTAGTTCATTTTATAGGAATTCATTTTTCATCCTTACACCTAGGGAATGAGCATTCCATTTTATGAAATAAATCATCAAAATCAGTGTCAACTTGTTGTAATTTCTGACTTCCTATAACACTTACCATGGGAAGGAGTACAGGTAGATTCAATTATGGAATGAGACTTGTTACATATACCTAAATATAGAGAAATAGATAATATCAACGAAAAGTATTCGTAATCCTGAGTATGAGATAATAAACTAATGTTTTTTGCGGTGGAGATGGGGAGCTTCAAGAAGGAGTAGGATCTGGAGGATGGGAAGAACGATAGGGAGATTTGGTGAATGATGCATCTTTTTTTTGAACCCAAGACTACCCTTATTGCACTAAACGAACTAACACCATAACATCTGGTGGAAAGGGGAGAGAATCATATCTAGCATAAAGGGACACAAAGAAAGACACTGAAACTTATAGATAATAGAGGGAACACAAAATGTTGTTCTGAGATGATTAAATGTGAGGCCACTCCTAATGAGTGTCCCAAGACGACATCTATTTTCTAGGGAAGAGGATGAAAATGTGAATTAGCCACCAGCATGAAGGGCAGTGCCACTGGAGAATAGGCCAAAATCGATAGAGTAACGGCCATAAGAGTTTGAAAGGAGGATATTGTGTAGTGTATTTAAAAATATCATTTTCTTCCCCTACTATATATTTATAGGATGTTTTACAATTTCCCCATAAAAATTTTACTTAGAAAATTTCACCTAAAAAATGATGTGTTGAATTCCAAAAAAAAGTTATTTTATCAAAATAAATTTATATATAAGATAATTTTTTATTTAAATATTATACTAATTTATTGAAAAATACCTATTTTTATAACATGATCTTGTTTATATCTTTCATAACAACTCTATATAAATGCATAAAATTATTTTACTATATATTTAATAATAAATATTTTCCGTTCAAGCATTTTTATGAAAATAATAAAGTAGTTGAAATTTTTGATCTTACCATAAGAGTGTGTTTTAATACAAGTTGGACATTGGTACATTTAATAAAAAATATTCTTTGTATTAATTTTATCTATTATATAATCTAATTTTTTGTGTTTAATATAAGTGTAATAAATTAAATTAAAATGTTTTATTGGTGTATACTATAATATCCTATCATTTTTCCATGTATTTCCCTTCTTTAGTTTTTCGTTTGATCGTTGGTGGTAGAGTCTGGTTTAGAGACAGAGAGCCTTCTTTTGGAGAAAAGATCTAATGTTGGGGATGTATGCTTTATGAATTAATAGATTTTGGGTATAAATTGGTTATTTTTTAACATAGGTTCTTGGTATGTTGAGAATATTTAGAGGATATTCTATTTGTTTTAAAGAAAAATGTACTGAAAAAACATATGTAGGACATTTAAACACAGTGTAAAGGGATTAAAAATCATGAAATAGTTTTTTGGTTTTAATAAAATAAATCTGAGGCAATGGGTATTTTGATGTATTCCATTAAAAAATTTAAACTATGTGTAACTACATTACATATCATGTAATTCCCTAACCTACTATTTTAATCTTGTTGTGAAGATGAATTTTTATTTTATTCAGTTGTTGCTCTCTCCTCTTGACCCAAGGTTATTCTCGAGGTGATTTTTGAGTTTTAACGTCCCTTCTAGACATCTTGTTTATTTCTCCATTCCCTGGTATGTCTTTCCAATTAGTTTTTTCCATTCTCTTCCTTGGTTCCTCAACAATTGTGGTGAAATCCTATAGACCTATTTCGTTATTTGTTTGGATCACGGTCTATTTTTATCTAGGAACCTCATTGTAACCATCTTATCCTTCTTCCTCGTTGGAATTTTCTAGTGGAAGTGTTTTGGGATCCTCATCTAAAGGTTGGGGTCAAAATCTTACCCTTGTGGTTTGATGTTTTCCATATTTATGCAATATTTTGATAGATCCAATGTAGAGTGTGACCAAATAAATTCAATAAAGAAAGAGATTATTTATTGAATTCTTTTTATTTTAAATTACATTCGTACCTAGATTTTGATTACCCATGGGGTGAGTTACAATGAATAAAAATTGAATTGGTTGATGACCTAATGTGTTTTTTCATGACATGATACCTTATGTGATTTCTTGTCCTCGAATACATAAACTATGACTTATTTATTATTATTATAACTATTATTCAATTGTGATAGAAATGGAACATAGTATATGAATGATAAATGGAATTTCTCATAATTTACCAGTTATAGTTTTGATCTGATATTTTGATATCCACGCTATATGAGATGACTTGTGTTCCTTGATAAAATGATTTTATATTAGGCTCGAACCTGAAACATTCACACTTATATGTTTTAATGCTGATATTGGGAAAGCTCAGCCCAGTCCCATGCAGTAATGTTTATAAAGTGTGGGTTATGCCTAGTCTCATATTGTACTGCTTATAAGGCTTTGACCCGGATGTTTTAATGCTTATAGGGATCTGAATGAAATTGTTGTGACATTACCATGGGTATATGGTCGTGGTTGGCATCATCATAAGACATGCTTAGATATATTCCTACATGGCACTAAAAAATGTTATTTTACCATGGTTATATTGTTGTGTTTATCATGGTCACCTGAAATACTCAATGATATTCCATCATAGATCCAAAGTAGGTTATGTTTTATTTTTTAATTGTCTAACTAATTAACACACATGTTTATCGATTTATTTTTTACACTTATTATCAGACTCATTAGTTGGGAAAATGGTGCTGATGACCCACTGAGTTATACTCACACAAAATTTGTGCCACCATTTAGTACCCAAGCATATTGTGTGGATACATGTTTAAATAATGGAAATGGAACTTTCTGTTGATTAATATTTTTCTAGATGGGATGGATTTTAGAGTTGGTGTTCACAAGCGGTTTAGGAATGGAGGCTTTTGTGTCTTTATTTGAGTCTTATTGTTTATTATTTTTATTGTTTCTAGCATGAAATTATGTTACATTCCATCATACCATTACATTATTCCTTTATTATTTATAAAATTATTCAATTGGGTTATATTGTTTTCTTTATCTATGATTGGAATTTGATTTATTTCATTTATATGGTTTATTATTTACTTTTATGAAACTTCATACTAGGGGGTATAGTCTCCCCACTATACACTTCACACCCCGAATTATGATAACCCTAATCTTTTATTACACAATTAAACATAATTTATTTCATAAAATTCTCTTGATACATCATAGAATATCAAGAGATCTACTTTCTTTGGGGATTAGTATCAATACATAACAACTTAAAACATGAAATACAACCTCTTTATTGAAAACTTCCATTACCTGACCACTACAATCCCTCGTACATAGCATTGCATGGGATAACATGCAGACATGGATAAGAAAAGGGTGAGCTAAAAAGGCCAGTAAGGGAATAATAATGGAATAAATTGAGAAATAAAATACATGTTAGACAAGAGGTATATCAATAGAGAACATGAGAAGAATAAACATATAGGCATGATAAGGAATTATAATCATAACATGGAAATGTGGCAGTAACACTTTACATGGAATTAGCATGAGCTAAGGCTCATTGCACATGGAGCATGAGTAAACCCTCATTGAACATGAAGCACATGTATACCCATGTTTCTCATGTGTTATCATGATTAAAAATCCATTTCACATGACGTATCATGATACTATACTTTACCAAATGCATTGGAGCGCTATCCGGGTGCACAGTTCTTAAACATTTCACTTCATGCATAATTGTGCCACAAGGATCATAAAACATTGAATCCTTCAACATAATAATTTATGACATGATAAAAGAATGTGGAAAACATACTTGAAACTCTTTAAACAATAATTAAATGTGCATAAAGGTGAGTAACTTTGATTGAGAAATGGGGACGGTATTCACTACACAATGACTTTGGCTTAGAAAAATGTGGTGCAATTTCAGCAGCATAACGACGTGAAATAAGAACTAATAAAAATGGTTGATGAGAGAAAAAGTTGTGTATCATCATATATATATTACATGGACATTAATGGGGTCATATAGATACATGTATTAACAAATTTAATGGAATTTAGATTCATGATACAAAATAATTGCTTGAATGTAAATGAGGAAAGATAAATTCTATTCAGAATTTCAGCATAGTAACGGGTGTACATGGGAGGAATTTAATGAGAGAAAAAAGGGTATCCCATCAATCAAACATAAATAGGGCAGTATGGGGAAGTTTTTAAACCATACCCAAACATTTATAATCGAAATTAAAAAGCCATAACAACTTATTGAATATTGGACAAAAATGAGAAAGGAAGAAAATCCCTTACTATGATGTGTGCATCCAAAGGCTTGAGAGAGGATTCTTGGGAGCTTGGGGCACAATGGGGGGATTATAGGGAGATGGGGGTATAGGTTCTATGAACTCCAAAGGCTTTTAGTGAGGAGTAAGTGGGGACTTGGTTGGTTTTATATAGGATAGGTGAGGGAATTCTTTATTATTTAGGTTTGGAACAACTCACATTAAACTAATCCATACCACAAACTAGACCATGGTTTTTTCCCATGGTTTTTGGAAAAGGGATGTGGAATACAATTTTTTATAAGACCAAAGTCCGAACATCTTAAAATAATGGGGTAGTTTATGTGGAGGTGAGTCACACTTTCAAGGAAAACAACATAAAAAAATTGTTTTATAAGTATTGGATGGTCCACAAAAGCTTCGTAAAATAAATCAAACAAATATAAAATCACATATTTTAATGCTAAAACATATATTGGAAGAAAATAATGTTTATAGTATTTTATTATATCACTATTAGGTCTTTATGATTTCATAAAACACGTTATATATTTAAATGGTACTTAATTTTTACCAAAATATTTTACTCTCTCAGAAAATTATGAATAATTAACCATTGGATAATTTCAACATCCTAATTCCATAAATAATATTCATTTATCTAAATAATTCTATAAATATGTGAATTTATACTTTTAAAATAAAAAATGACATTTACCTAAATTTCATGGGTTTTGACAAAAATAGTTTTCAAACAGTAATAAAAATTACAATTGCATTCATAAAAGTATATGATCAATTATATTTAATAAAAAGTAATTATATAATAATATTTTATTAATACATTATTTAATTCAAAAATCCATTAATTCATCAAAATATATTTCTTAGTTGAATATTAACTAAAAATACTATTTGTACTTTAAAAAATATTTACAAAGTAACAATAATAAAATGAACGTATGTTCATTATTATATGAAAAATAACTCACATATTAATAGTGCTATTGTCTTGTTACATAACCTCTTATAACACCAGAATAATACCGAAAGGTAAGGTGTGCAATGGTGACAGACCCTTGGGGTCGCTCGGATAACATTTCTCAGGTGGTAATCTCAATCAACTTACACTTATCTCATACGTGGTCCCGCTCGAGGTTAACATATTCAAGCTCAACTTGGGCTTGTTCAAGAGGGATGCTGAAAGATTCAACCTCATTTCCGAGCTTTAAAAAATGGGCTTTGTATTGGGTACATATACTGGATGAGTCTATCGCTTCCTTTGTCTGAGTAAGTTGGATTTGTTAAAGACATATATTTATACTAATCATGTAATCACTGTTCAACTGCTTTATTAGAAAAAATCACAATTCATAATGGTATTTCAAAATCCAAAAACATAAAATGAAAGAAGTCGACATTTAATATAAACATTTTACTTTTAATTAGATCCATAGGGATTTCCATTAATTAATGTTTTGGTCATTACAATCTTCCCCCCTTAAGAATTTTCTCCCTCTAAATTTTTTTCCCACACTAAAACAGATGTGGGTAACTTTGCTTCATCATTTCTTCTAATTCCTACGTCGCTTCTCCAAACGTTTGGAATTTCCACTACACCATAATAGGGGGCATTGTCTTATTTCATAGAACTTTTTATCTACGATCTACGATCTTCACTCGTTTCTCCTCATAAGAAAAATCATCCTCTAATTGTACCACCTCTGAAGAGAGTACATGTGAAGGGTCTGGTATGTACTTCCTTAAGAGGGATACAAGAAAGACATCATGTACTTTGTCCATGGTAGGTGGATGTGATAGTCGATATAATACATCCCTGACACGATCAAGATTCTCGAAGGGGCCGATGTACCTTGGACATAACTTACCTTTCTTTCCAAACCTCGTGACCTTCTTCCAAGGAGATATGAATAAAAATAGAAAGTATCCAACTTTAACCTCAAGGTCTCATTGATGGAAATCTATATACCTCTTCAGTCGACTTCGGGATGACTTGATATGCTACTAAATGGTTTTCACCTTCTCCACCATTTCATCGACCATTTCTAGTCCAAGACACTTACACCCACCAACCTCATCCCAACACTCTGGTTTTCTGCAACTTTTCCCATAAAGGGATTCACATGGCACCATTTGGATGCTCGAGTGGAAACTGTTATTATAAGAGAACTCAACTTGAGGAAGATGTTGATCCCATCCTCCCTTAAAGTCCATTGAGAACGCTCTGAACATTTATTCAAGAGTTTGGATAGTCTGCTCGGATTGGTCATCAGTTTGAGAATGATAGGCCATACTGAAGTTCAATTCATTATTCAGAGCATGTTGAAGACCCTTCCAAAACCTAAAGGCTAATCTTGGATCTCGATCAGACATAATAGATAGTGGTACTCCATGAAGCCTTACCACTTCCCGGATAAATAGCAATTCCAGTTGATCCAATGAGAAATCCTACTGAATAGAAATGAAGTGTGCCACCTTAGTAAGATGATCCACAACAACCCAGATTGTATTGTTGCCTTTAGATGTCTTCAAAAGTCCAGTGACAATGTCCATGATGATTTTATCCCATTTCCATTCTGGTATAGGAAATGGTTGCATCATCCCCTTATACTTCTACCTCTCTGCCTTTACTTACTGACACACCAGGCACATTATGAATATTCAGTGATATCCTTTTTCATATTATCCCACCAATAATTCTCTCAGATATCTCAATATATCTTTTTGTTTCTTGTGTGAATAAAAAAATTTGAACTATGTGCATCATCCAAAAGTTCCTTCTTCAGCTCTGGACTTGATAGACCACATAGTATTTACCCAAATCTCACAATTCCTTATTAATTAACATTAATATCTGAGGATTTATCTTTTCCAATAGATTCCATTTTTTTCTTGAATTCCCACATCATCCTTTTGAGAATCCTTTAAACATTTCAAAAGTTACAGTTGAACAATCATTTGTGAAAGAATTGATGATTTTCCCTTCTATATGATTCCCATGTCCTTCATCATCAAATATAAGAAGATTGGATCCTTTTCCACTCTAATAAATGATAGAATCACTGGGTCCTTTTTATATAGGGCATCCGCCACCTTGTTCGCTTTCCTAGGGTGGTAATGGATTGAACAGTCATAGTCTTTGATCAGCACTAACCATCTTTGTTGGCGCTTGTTCAACTCTTTATGTGTTAATATATACTTGAGGCTTTTGTGGTCCGTATATATTTCACACTTCTCCCCAAAAAGATAATGCTTCCAAATATTCAAAGAGAAGATCATTGCAGCTAACTCGAGGTCATGTGTTGGATAGTTTTTTTCATGAACATTCAATTTCCTTGAAGCATATGCAATTACTTTGTCATTTTGCATGAACACACATCTCAGTCCCTTCTTCAAAGAATCACTAAATACCAAAAAAAATTCTCCACTTGTGGGTATTGTGAGAACATGCACAGTGATAACCCTATCTTTCAACTCATTGAAGTTTTCATTGCATTCATCACTCCAAGAAAACTGTACTCCTTTCTGGGTTAACTTGGAAAGAGGGTTGGAAAATCGTTTGAAATATCTCACAAATCATCGATAATATCTAGCTAACCCCAAGAAGCTACAAATATTCGTTACCAATGTTGACCTCAAGCATCCCTCAAATGCACCAGATTTAGAGATATCCACAAATATCTCATTTCTTGTGATGATATGGCCTAATAATGAGACCTCCTTCAACCATAACTCACACTTTTTGTACTTTTCATAGAACTTATCCTTTCGTAAGGTCTCTAGTATAGTTCTTAGATACTCCTCATGATCCTCCTTGGTTTTTGAGTATATCAAAATATCATCTATAAAGACTAACATAAATTTTTCGAGGTATTCTCTAAAGACTCTATTCATCAAGTCCATCGAGATTGCTGAAGCATTACTGAGTTTGAAAGGCATTACTATGAATTCATAGTGCCCATATATTGTACGAAAATCTGTCTTGGCGATATCTTCCTTTTTCACCATTACTTGATAATATCCCAACCAAAAATCCTCCTTGGAGAAGTATTGTGCTCCACGCAGCTAATCGAACAAGTCATAATTTCATGGGATAGGATACTTTTTCTTTATAGTGATTTTGTTGAGCTCACAATAATCGATGCAAAGGAGCATTGACCCATCTTTCTTCTTGACGAAGAGGACTGGTGCACCCCATTGTGAACCACTAGGGCATATAAACCCTTTTTCCAGATTCTCATGTAGTTTATTCACCATCTCTTCAAGCTCCATAATAGCCATTCTACCAGGAGTCTTGGATATTGGAAACTATCTAGGTTTACAGTCAAATGATAATTAAACATCTCTTATAGGAGGAAGACCAGACAATTCCTCAGGAAACACTTCAGCAAATTCCTTTATAATAGGCATGTCTTCAAGGATGGTTGCCTCCTTGGACTCAATCATCTGAGCGAGATACGCATGCTCAAAAAGTAGTAATATCCACATTTTAGAAGATGGAGCTAAATAAGATTAATCTTCCTCCTTGAACATGTAAATAATTTGGGGTTGATTCTCCACAAGGAGAGTTATTTCCCTCTCACAGAAATTTATTTTGGCTCTATATAAAGAAAGCCAATCCATCCCAAAAATTGCATCAAATTCCACCAGAGGGAGTTTGAAGAGGATCTCTGGGAAGTTCAATCCACAGATTATGGTAGGGGAGGAGTGATATTCATGGGATGCTATGATTTCCCCATTTTTCGTACTCACCGACATCTTCTCTTACATTATTTGTGGTGGTGCAGGGATTGTAGTACTAAACTTTCATGATATAAAACAATTCATAGAACCTAAATAAAAAAGTACGTTCTCTGTTCTTGAATGAATAACTAGTGTACCTATCACCACTTCGTTGTCAGGGTTCACTTCGGTAGTAGTGATGGAAAAAGCTCACCCTTTCTGCCTTTGAGGTTGTTGGTTTCCTCCGAAAACACTTGAATAAGGGCACTGATTTGTGAGATGCACTGGTTATTTTCAGTTGTATAAATGAACCACGTATTGAGGTTAGAATGTAGCTTTCCACTCCTCTATCGCAGCCGCGGGTTTTTCTTGGCGATAGTTAATAGCCAGGTGCCCTTCTCTTTCACACCTAAATCATTTCCCCATTCCCTTGAAGCAATTTTTGTTGTGCTTCTTTCTGCACCTTTGGAAAGTGGGGTGCTGTATCTTCTTAGCACCATTGGATTATCCATCGGACCACCATCATTGAAATCCAACATAAGGTTCTTGTCCCCATGATACCCTTGCGATTATCGGATCTCCATTTCGACCTGGAGGGCACATCAGACAATTTCCTCATAGCTGTCGAATCACATATCATCCGCGCTTTCCGCATGCTAGGTTTCAGCCCACCAATGAAGCGGTCAACTTTTCACTCAGGGGTAATGATAGTTCCAGAAGAATATATTCCAATCCTTGTGAAATTTTTTTCATATGCTCCAATAGATTCATCATCTTTTTTCTTGAGGGCAAGGTAGTCCATTTCCATCTTAATCTAGAGGGTGCAAGGAAAATATTTATCGTAAAACATCTTCCAGAAATCCTTTTGTTCCAACGCCTGGATCTCCTCCTCAGGCCTCGTATTTTTTATCAATATCCAGCGTTGATCAGCTTCACCCTCCATATGATAAGAATCTAGAAGGAACTTCTCTTGTTCATAACATTGAAGGGTGGAGAATATCTTTTCAATGGAGTTGATCCATTGGTCAACGATTAAGGGATCAGAAGATCCCTTAAAAGTTGGAGGACTTTGTCTCATGAAGCTCCCAATAACGACTTGTTCTTTATGGGGGTGGGGGGGTTGAACATTCCTCTTGAACAATGTTTATATTCAAATATTGAGTTATATTAGAGAGAAGCGTGAAAAATTTCATGATTCCCGCTTCTATTGGAATGGGAATCTCATTAGTACAGTCATCACATTGATCTTCACATAGGTTGTAGCCTGAGTCCTTATATTACCATCCATTGGCTGGAATAAAAGGAAAGTTAGGGGTAACGTATAAAGAGTAATACAAGGACAAAACTAATGACTTATAAATAAATTTTATTTCCTTAACATATAAATCTATTGGATACATTCTATGTTATCCTTGATCTAATTTTTAACATATATTCTTATGGCATTTTTTCTGTTAATAATGGTTCATACTAAGCTTGTGAATTTACCATAGAATATCCCCCGGGAGTGTCAAACCCAAGAGTGGAGCAAGGCATATTGTCATGCACCAGTTCCTGTTTGTGTCTAGCTGAAAGAGGTGTTTCAGTTTTACCCCTAGGATACATCTGTGCCAAAGTTGCATCTACCTTCTCGTATCTAGTCAGGGATGTATTTATTATACGTAGTCTTGTTTTAAAGTCTTTACTAATAATTTATAATCTTAATCCCAAAAATAACTAATTCTATCCTTTGATACCAATTATGACATCCCTGATATTTTATTACACAATTAAACATAATTTAATATAAAAACTTCACTTGATACAACATAGATGATCGAGATGTCTAGTGTCTTTGGGGATTAGGATCATTACATAACAACTTAAAAACATGAAATAAAACATCTTTATTGAAAATTTCCTTTACATTAACACTATATTTCCTCGCACATATCATTGCATGGGATTAGCTAAGGACATGTATAAGAAAATGGTGAGCTATGAAGCCTTGTACGGTTATAATCATGGATTAAATTGTGGAATACAATACATGTTAGAGAATAGGAATACCAAGAGTTAATAATGGAAGAATAAAAATAATGGTATGAAAAATCATGATAATCATTTCATGGAAATGTGGCAACAACACGTAACAAGTAATTAGCATGATCCAAGGCTCATTGCACATTGAGCATGATTAAACCCTCATTTCACATGAAGCATGAGTAAAGCCTTGCTGAAAATGAATTAGAATGAGTAAAAACCCATTGCACGTGACATATAATGATAATATACTTTACCCAATGCATTGGAGGGCTATCAGGGAACACATTTCTTAAACATTTCACTTCATGCATAAGTGTTCCACATGGATCATAAAAAATTGAATCATTGAACATAATCATTTATTCCACGATAAAAAAATGTGTAATAAATACTTCAAACTCTTTTAACAATAAGTAAATGTGGATTATAATGAATACCCATGATAGAAAAATGGGCATGGTATTCACTACACAATGACTTTGGCATGGAAAAATGCGGTGTAAATTTGGCAGCATAACAGCGTGACATAAGAACTCATAAAAATAGTTGATGAGAGAGAAATGGGTGTCTCATCATATTTACATGACAAGGAATTTAAGGGGGTCATATAGATACGTGTCCCAAAAAATGTAATGGAATTTAGATTCATGATACAAAAAAATTATTGAATGTAAATGAGTATGGAGAAATTCCTTTCGGAATTTTTGCGTAGTAACAGGTGTACATGAGAGAAATTTAATGAGTGATAAAGGGGTATCCAATCATTCAAAAATAAATTGGTTAGTATGGAGGAGGTGCGAAACCATAACAAAAAATTTATAATTTAAATTAAAAGGGCATAACAACTTAAAGAATATTGGACTAAAATGAGAAAGGAAGAAAACCCCTTACTTGGATGTGTGCTTCCAAAGGATTGAGAGAGGCTTGAGAGATGCTTATTGGGAGATTGGGGTACCTTCGGTGGATTTTAGAGAGGGGAAGGAAGAGGTTGGATGAACTCAAAAGGCTTTGAGTGAGAAGGAAGTTGGAGCTTGGTTGGGTTTATATAGGAAAGGTGAGGGAATTCATTATTATTTTTTTTTGGGACACCTCACATTAAACAAATCCAAACCACAAACCAGCACATGGTTTTGCCCATGGTTTTTGGAAAAGGGAAGTGGAAAAAAATATTTTAGAAGGCCAAATTCCGAGCTTCTTAAAATTATGGGGTTTCTTATGTGCAGGTGAGTCACACTTTCAAGGAAAAAAATTTAAAAAGACAAAATGGTTTATATGTGTTGGAGGGTCCACAAAAGTGTTTTAATATATGTTAAAAAAATATAAAATCAAATTATTTTAATGATAAGACATATATTGGCCGAAAATAATTTTTATAGTGTTTTATTACCTCACTATTCGGTCATTATGATGTCATAAATCATGTTATATATTTAAACGATATTTTATTTTTACCAAAAACTTTGAGTGTCTCAGAAAATTATGAAAAAATCACCATTGGATAATTTCAACATCCGGATTCCAAAAATAATATTCATTTTAACTAAATAATTTTATAAATAAGATAATTTTTTCATTTAAAATAAAAACCGTCATTTACCGAAAATTCATGGCTTTTGACAAAACAGTTCCCAAAGATTAATAAAATTTACAATTGCATTAATAAAATTATATGATCATTTATATTTAATAAAAATTAATTTTATAATAATATAACATTAAAATATTATTTAATTCAAAAATTTATTAATTCAAAAATTTATTAATTCATCAAAATAGATTTATTAGTTGAATATTACCTAAAAATACTATTTGAACTTTAAAAAATATTTAAAAAGTAACAATAATAAAATGAATGTATATTAATTATTATATACAAAAATAAGCCACATATTGATAGTGCTAATGTCTTGTTACATAACCCCTTACAACACCCTCATAAGATTGAAGGGTAAGGTGTGCAATGGTAACCGACTCTTGGGGTGGCTCGAATAACATTACTCGGGTGGTAATATCTATCAACTGCCACTTCTCTCGTAGGCGGTCCTACTCCAGCTTAACATTTTCAAGCTCAGATTGGGCTTGGTCAAGAGAAAAGCCCAAAGATACAACCTCCTTTATGATCTCTGACAAATGGGCTTCGTTTGGGGCACGTCTGTTGGATGAGGCCATCGCTTCCTTTTTCAGAGTAAATTGGATTTGTTAAAGCCTTATATTTATATTAATCATGGGATCACTGTTCAACGGATATATTAGAAATGGTCACAATTAATAAAAATATTTTAAAATCCAAAAATATAAACCAAAGAAGTATTCATTTTATATAAAAAATTTACATTTAATTAGATCAAGAGAGATTTCCATTAATGAAAGTTTGGGTCGTTACACCTCTTCTAGTTGGTATCCTCTGGTGAATGGGAAGGAATTATTGAGGTCTCATAATCAACCATTTTTTGACATGTGAGAGAGTGTCGGATATGGGTACATTAAAAATTGTATTAAAGAATAAGACTTTTCTTTTCTCCTAGTTTACTTTTTGGGTTATTTAGAAAGGAGATTAGGTTGTTTTGGAATTTGGAATGATCTTGTTCCTGGGATTAGATAAACTATATATTGGGAGAAATCGGAGTACCAATGTATGAGATTATTGTTTGTGATGTGAACTTTTTAAAATTGAAGTTATTTTACCTTTCTTGATCCACATGTTGTGTGAGGTTATTATTTTATAATGATATTTTTTCATGAGATTTGTACTCATGGCCAGATATGGCATGAGATGAAAATACATGAATCATAAAAGGTACATAGGTATATATTGACAAGCCTTGTTTATGATAGTGGAATGTCTACTTTATATTGTGATAAATAATTTCCAATTGAACTAAGATATGAGATATCTATTTCACTGGATAAATTAAATGAGTTAACATGTCATTCAAAAACACCTGTAAGCCATATTTTGAGAGGCTAAGAGTCAGTGGATATCTATTGAAGTTTCTTATTGAGGTTGAACATGTTGTTATATAATTCTCTAAGGGTAGTATTTATCTTGTATATAAAATTCCTCCCTTACATATTTAACGTGTGCATCGGGATATTGGCAATCAGAATGCTCTTAATGCATCTGAACCAGAGCATCATATAGTTCATGGGGAATATATATTTGTTTAGATTCTCAAAAACAACATGATAGTTATGAAATACTTGTAAAGGGGGATTGTTCATGTTGTTCATTTGATGTCTCAGTTGACCTTAGTATTTTATCTATAGCATCTTCCAATGAACACATAGAAAGAAGGACAACTGATAGCCGAGTTCCAGATCGAGTCGGTACATAAAATCATCAATCACCTTGAAATTCCCATGGAATAATGCATGAATATTGATATATATATATATATGTATATTTGCTTTTTGGACCTACCAATAATTGGTAGTATATTCTAGATTAAGCTGGTATGCTGGATGAGCTATTTTTGAAGTAATTCAAGATAATGATCTTGATCCATTTCAATACTAAAATGATGATGTATGAAAAAGATCATGAGTTCATGCATCTGATTGTAGGATGGAATGTTAGTGCTAGACTATGTTTCACATTACACTGACCAATATAGCATTTTTCCATCCTTGGTAGATGACGAGATCATTAGGGTGAGATTTTTTCTAGAAAAACCTTTATTATGGGATTGGTCACAGGTAAATTTATTTGTTAAAATATTTGTGACAATTTGATGAACCTAACAGTCATCACAGAAGGAAACCAGACATAGGTCCTGAGCTAGGACCATGATATTTTAGTAGGGAAATCTAGGAGCACTTCATGGAGTGGAAATAAATTCAAAAATAAAAGTTTTTGCCAAGTTAGTAATGGGAAGAGTTGTATAGGTTGTGAAAATCTATCTCAAGACTGTGTTCTACTCTAGGGATATCAACATGGAATGTTTTTCCACAAGCACTCAGTGTGTCCTTACCTCACAATCGATTGTGATGTCTGTGGTATAATGGTTTATCTTCGGAGTTTATGTGAAAAAGGTTTCTTGTATACTTCTGTAAGGGGATCAAGATAGGCACCTCAGTCAGGAAAGGGATCATCTACCCCTATGTGTGATAATATCTGAAGTTACACTAGTTGTTCAGGTTGAGGAATGGTACATGGTACACCATTGGTTGAGTAGTAATACCAAGAAAGAGAAATATCATAGGGTATTTATACTAGATCCTAGGGATGAAAAACAAGTCATTTTCATATTATGAATAGTACTTCAGCTAATGTGGATGTGGGACCATCAATCGTTAGATGAACGATTTTTGTATCATCTACCCCATATGGGGTTTTTTTGATACATGGGAATCACACTATTTTTTATATTATCGTTTTGAAAATGCTTTGGGATTGGATGTGGCAATATTAGATGGTGCTTTAACCATAGACTCTCTATTGGTATTTCATTCAGAGAATATCAAACATTTCAAGGCATGTTCTGTAGATTTTGGTGGTTACCATTTCTTTTGGGAACCATTCGTGATGGTAATGGAAGGCTTGGATTTTATTGTTGTTATTGACTAATTATTTTTGTACTAGGATCATATCAACTATTAAAGGAGGATATTTACTTCTTATCTATAGAAGGAGGTAGTTATTAACCTCAAGGTGAGTGGGATCTTCAGGCTCGTCAAGTGTGGTCAATTCTGTGTAGATTGGATTATCTCACAACTCAGATAGTGGGTATTACTCTAGATAATAGAAGAATGTAGTAGTATTATTTTCCTCTAGTGGTAGACTATTTCTATGATCTCTTTCCCAACAAGTTCTACGGATTACTTCCCAAGTGATAGGTTGAGTTCACAATCAATTTGGTGCTAGGATAAGAGCTAGTTTCTATCCCTCCATAGAGAATAGAACCTGTATGGATTCCTAAATAGAATGTTCAGTTTGAAGATCTAGAATCAAATGGATTCATATTTCCAAGTATATCTATATGGGGTTATCAATTTATATTTTCTAATATGGATAATTGGTCTTTTCATTTGTATGTGGATTATCAGAGGTTGAACTAAATGAATGTCAGGAATCGGTATCATCTTCCATGCATTGGTGATCTTTTTTATCGATTAATAAGTTATAAGATCTTCTCTAAGATTTATTTGGGATAAGGTTGCCATAATTTATTGGTTAGACTAATGGACATAACTCAGAAAAAATTTAAGAGAAATTATACCTTTTTTGAATTCACGGTGATTCTATTTGGGTTGAACCATGCACTAACAGTATTCATGAACATAATGAATGGGATCTTTCTTCCTTTTTTGAATCAGTTTTCGGTGGTTTTGTAGAATATATTTTATTTTACTCTTAGTTAGTAGAATATCATGCCAAACACCTTTTCATATCTTAGGAACATTGAAAGAGAATCTTCATTACGCGAAGCTAACTAGAGGCAGTTTTTGGATTAATTAAGTTCACTTCTTGGTCCATGTTATCTCATAGGCATGAGTTTCAATGGACCTAGAGGAAGAAAAAATCATTGTATCTTGGGAACCACCAATGAATGTCTTCAAGATTTGTATTTTTCTTGGTATATCATGTCATTATCAGCATTTTGTTCATGATTTCTCTTAGTTTTTAGTGACAATGTCTAGGCTGCCACAAAATGGGTTGATTTTTTTTTGGACTGATGCTTGTGATAATGCATTCCAGGAGATGAAAGGAAGGATGACTTCATCACCTATCCTCACCTTTATTATGTTGGGTAATTTTTTAATAGTGTGTTTTGATACATCTAGAGTATTATGTAGAGAATTTCTAATAATTGATGATTGAGTGGTTGTTTATAGAACCAAGAAAATGAGACTCCATGATAGGAATTACCCTACTCGCGATCTAGTGTTAGCAGCAGTGGTACATGACTGGTGATGTTGCAGAAAATATATCATGGATGAAGGGATTGTGGTATAAACAAACCATAAGATAATTAATTTCATATTTTCTCAGTGAGACATGATCCTTCAACAGAGTATGTGGGTGGAGTATCTGTTGTCTTTAAACAATGAATTGGATTATTTTCTAGGAAAGGGAAACATCGTTTCATACACTTTGAGATGGAAGATATAGATAAAGGTAGTGTGGGATTCTTGTGATGAGTTTTGGATAATAGACCTTTTTGTAGGCATGCTTCTAGATGTTTAGGAGTTTAATGGATGAGTGGCGTTGACTTTGACATCTGTTATACCCATTCTTATTGATTGGATTAATACCGAGTTGTTTTCTACTATATAGGGCATAGTTATGAGGTAAAAATTATATGGTTTTGAGATACCATCAAGATGGTCTCTCAGTAGTGGAAATTCTATTCTTATCCATGGATGAGTATGGGTTCTTCTGGGATTACATGAGAATTTGATAAGGGTGTTTCTTGCTTCTAGATGGGTAGTGCATTTGGTTTAGCAAAGAAGCATCATGATCTACATAGAAAGTACTGGTGGTGAATAATGAAGAATGAGTTGGAAATATTCATGAATAGATGACTCACTTTTTAGTAGGCGAAAGCCAATAATCTGAGGTTAGTTAGGATTTTGTATCCTTTTTTGATTGTTGGGTGGAATGGGACGATTTAACAATTGATTTTGTTTTAGAATTACCCAGAACAACTCATAAAAATGATGTTGTGTGGGTGGTTCTAGATAAAATGACTATGGTATCCCACTTCTTGTATATCAGATAAACCATTATAGTTGATGATATGGTTAGTATTTATGTATGTGAGGTGGTTTGGTTGCACAGTGTTCTGATGAGTATCGTTTCCGACATATATCCTCATTTCACATCACGTTTCTGGATTTTTTTTCAAAAGGATGTGCAATCGTAGGTTCTATTAAGCATAAACTATAATCCTTAGGCTAATGTTCAATCTAAGTAGACAATTCCGATTATTGAGGATATGTTACGAACTTATGTTTTGGATTTTTTGGTCAGTGGGAGAAACATATGGAACTCTTGGAGTTTTCATATAATAATAGTTTCCAGGAATAGATCCAGAGGGAACATTTCGAGACTTTTTAGGTCAAGAAATTTTATTCAACTCTTTATTGGATGGATTCAAGTGAATCCTCACTTATTGGGCCTAGTCTCTTGGAGGATACATCTGAGAAGGTTCAATTTATTAGATAGTGGTTGGTGACCATGTTGAGTAGGAAAAAATTGTAAGCTGACAATCCGTTATAACCTCTAGAATAAGGCATTGGGAATCATGTTTTTTTGTGCCTCCTAAGTTGGGGAAAAATATATCAGGAAATAGGGAATGGAAACTCCTAGGTTATTTGAGTAGTTTTAGAGAGTGGTAAGGGTCTATCTAGTGGAATATCATTTATCCCTTACACAGTGCTACATTACCATGCACAATGTGTTCTATGTGTCTTAACGATGAAGATATCATCTAGAACTTTCTCATGTGATGGGAATATATGACGTCAAGATTTGTGTTTATGTTTCCATTGAGTGGAATGTTATAAGGTTTGTAGATCATAATTATAAATATATTTATGGTAGGATAATAACATTTTTTTGAGTGCAGTGGAATAATGGTTGAGTTCAGCAGGAGACCTAGGAGGGTGTCTAATATGAAAAACTTGTGTGTATACTTGTTCTCTGATACATCAGAGTGATTCTTGGAGTAGCTCAGGGATGATCTGTTATAAGCTAGGGAGATTGTAAGATCCCTTATTTTTTCTAAGTATGTCCCTCCTTGAGTTTTTTATTTGTGACTTGGTGTCTGAGTCTTGTTCGGAGAGTGAAAGACTTTGCTGGAGAAAATGACCTCATGTTTGGGGATGTATTCTTATTGAATTAATGGAGTATATTTATAAATGGGTTAAGTTTCATCATGGGTTGTTGGTAATTTGAGAATAATTAAAGTAGGTTTGGGTTGTTTTAAGGAAAAATTGGTTGAAACCCCATCATCATTACATTTACATGTTGTGTAAATGGATTAAACATTGTGTAAATTGTTTTCTTATTTTAATAAAATTAATTTGAGGTGATGGGTTTTTCAACACATTCTATTAAAAATATTTAAATGAAGTGAAACTATATTATACATTGTGTAATTCCCCATATTTTTGTTTTAAACATGTTATATAGATGAATTTACATTATATTTCGCAGCATCCCTCTATCCTATAAACCCTAGGGAATTCTTCAAAACTTTTTAGAGTAACGACCTCCCTTCCATACATAAAATTTATGCCTCAAACCTTTGGTATGTCTTTCTAGTTAGTTTTATCCCCTCTCTTCCTTGGTCCTCCAGCCATGTAGTGAAATTATTTTGAGAGGTTGATTTTTTTTTATCTTCATCAGTTTAGATATAAGAAAATATTTTAGCCATCCCCCCATTCTTATTCAAGGTCTTTTTCTATTTGAATAATTTCTGGATAATTAGTTAAAGGTAGGGGGTCTAAATCATAACCCTATGGTTTGATATTTATCAATTTTATGCAATATTGTAATAGAGAAAATGTAGCACGCACCCAAATCAATTAAATAAAAAAGTATATTATTCTTTGAATTTCTTTTTTTCAGTTTTCTTATAAGCCAGATTATTGTTACTTGTGGGGTGAATGAACCATGAATAAAAACCTAATTTTATGATGGCTTAAACAATCTTTAGAATTACATGTGGAAATATGTGATTTCTTCTTATAGAATCCATAAATGTTGACTTATTGATTATTGATAAAAATATTAATTAGTTGTGATATAAATGAAATGTGTTGTATTATAGATAAATTATAATTCACAAAATAAACCGTTTATTTTTTTGATGTTATATAGTGATATCCATGATATATGATAGGACATGTGTTCTTTGTTGAAATTGTTATATATCGGGTTAGGACCTGGCTCCTTCACACTTACATTATTTAATGTGGATATGGAGAGGGATTGACCTAGTCCGATTCTGTAATGCTTATAGATAGTGGGATATGCTTAGTTTTATGTTATAATGCTTATAGGGATTTGACCCAGATGTTGTAATGTTTATAGGGATTTGACCCATATTTTTTTGACTTTGCCATAGTTATAGGGTGGTAGTGGGAATGGTCATAATACATTCTCAAAGATATTCTATCATTTCACCAATGTAGGTTATTTTAACATGTTACATGGTGGTGGTTTTCATGTTCCAAAAACCTGATCATCGGTATTCTAACATAGTGCTGAAGTAGGTTATTGTTTTATTTTATTAATAGTTGAATTGATTTATACATTATCTTATCAATTTATTTCATACACTTCTTATCATACTGGTATGTTTAGATACGGTGGTTTTGACCTACAGGCTTATACAAACACCCTATTTAGGTTGTCGTTTGGTACCTAAGAAGATTATATGGATTCATGTTTGGATAAGGGAAGCATACATTGTTGTTGATGGATTATTTGCTAGATAGGCTGGTGTTTGGAGTTGAGATAAACATGGGGTTTGGGGCCCGGGAATTTTGAGTATTTATTTTAGTCTACTAGTTTTTTACTTGATTTTTTTCTTAAATGACATTTAATTACATTCTAATATGCCATTATATTATTCACTTATTTTTTATTGGATTGTTCTTTTTTCCTTTGTTGTTTTATTTATATATATTTGTACATTGATTTATTTTGATAATATGGTTTATTGTTTAATACTATGACACATTATACCATGGGGTATAGTATCCCCACTATACATGTTAAACCACCACTACAATTCGGCAACCTATGGTTTATAGGGAGGCACACTTGACGTCTCAGGGAAAACCCTTTTCATCAACATGATATATTGGATGATCAGGGGATGTTACATAAAAACAATTTTATTTCAAAATAGAATTTACATATAATACTACATATGATCTAGATACACAAACCCTTATCAAAGAAACATAAAACCTATGGGTAACTTATGTGATGGCGGTACATTCATGGGGTGGATCCACTAACATCGATCAAGTGGATATCTCTACTGACATGAAATTCTATTGTGTGTAGTTTCACTCGACCCTTACTTGTTGAAGCTCTTCTTAGCATTGGTCTTGTGTAAACCCTAGTGATTATGCCACCCTCCCAATCTATAAAAAATTATCTTTGTATGTATTTATTGTCCTAGTTGAGACCATCATTTCAATATTATGTATCAATTAGTTATCTTAATTACACATTATATACAATAATTATAATTCTCACATTATAATGACTTCATTATAAATGTTTTTAAAATCCAACGTTCATAATTCCCAACATTAATAATTCTAAATTATCAAAATTGGTTTCTACCTCCAATAAATACCTCATATTTTATTCAACAATATATTACTAGAATTTATATAAAGGAACAATACAATTCATTTTTACCATACTAACATTATGTTTCATTTTTACAGTTATTTTCATGAGTGAAATAATACTAGAATATTGTGATAATCTAAATGTTCTGATTCTAGTTAATTTAGTTTTTTTTCTATTTATTATCCTAGAGTAATATTATTCATTTTATTGGGTTTAATTATTGAATAAATAAATTTTTCTAAATTAATGAAATAAAGCGTTACCATTGTGTTTTATAATATACTGCATTACTTAATATTTCAAACTTATATATAAAGAAGAATGATTCTGTATATAAATTTTTGTCTTGTTATATTCATACCACCGTTAGGAACAACCACTCTTGAAATTTCATTTCATACTTTAAGGTTAAAAAATAAGAATACATATGTTTTATAACTACTTATAGTTACCATATAAACTCTTTGAATTTAGGGTTCTTCTAAAAAACATTGACAAGGTTAGTTTTTTTATTACATAGAACATTGTCTACATGATCCATGATCTTCATAAGTTATTCCTCACAAGAGTGATTATTTTCCAACTATACCACCTATGGATTCAGAACATCTGAGGGATCAGGTATATACTTTCTCAAAAGAGATTCATGGAATTAATCATGAATATGATACAAGAACTAAGGGAGTGCATTTCTAAAGGAAACAAATCCTATGAAATCAACAATTGCAATGAGAACAATTTTTTTAGGACATAGATCTCCATTAAACCAAAACATCATGACCCTCTTATAGGGATATATACAAAGGGACACGTTATCTCCAACATCAAACTCTAGATAACACTTATGGTTATCAATATAGGTCTTCTTTCGATAATGAATATAATTGATATATTTTTGAATGTTTGTGGCCTTCTTTAGCAATGTTTCCACTAGTTTGGGTCTCAATAGCATCCATTCTGAAACTTCATTCCAATATTTTGGATATTTTCATTTATTTATATAGAGGTATTTATAAGAAGCTATCTAAATTCTTGATTGAAAGACATTGTTTTGTGAGAACTTTACCAGGAGAAGTTATTGATCCCAACCTCCGTTAATGTCCATTTATCAAGATATTAACATATCAAAACGTGTCTATATTATTTTATAATATTTTCCATCAGCCTAAACATGATATGTTATAATGAATATCAATGATGTGGTCATAGAATTTTCTATACGTATTGATATTTTTTAGGTAACTGTTGAATTGCGATAAGATACAATCGATAATGGTGTTCCATGAAACCTCAACATTTCTTTAATGTAAACCCTTGAAAGCCGATTGATTATGAAGTCCTCCTAAATAGGAAACTAAATGAAAAGACATTGCCATATGGTTTACCACAATTCACATGGAATTATTCTATTTTCATGTCTTTAGATGACCAATTATTAATTCCATGGTGATGTTCTCTCATTTCCATGTATGTATATATGATGGATGCATCATCCCTTTTGGTAATTTTCCCTTTTTTCTTTACTTATTGAGAGACGAGACAAATTGATAAATAATCCTCAATATCTTTATTTATATTTCATACTATAATAGTTCTTGCGGAGATCACTATATGTCATATAAAAATATATGTGGACAATCAATACTGAGATATGGCCATCATTCAAATAACTGTTCTTTATCTCAGCAGCCAATGGTATACAAAGTGATGAACCAAATCTTAAAACTCTTTATTAATAATCATTGAACTCTAATGATTTCCCCTTATTATTATAGCCTCCTTCTTCTATATCTTCACATTATTCCTTTGGTAATCCTTAATCTTCTCAATAATAGATTGTTTTGGAATCATTTGAGAAAGGTAGGATGTGGTTCTTTACATATGATTTCTAGGTTAATCCTTTTCATTTCATGAATAGTGGATCCTTCTTAATATTCATCATGGATTAGGTTATAAAATATTTTCATCTTAGAGAATCTACCAAATTATTTTATTTCTTGTGATGGTATTGTATTATGTAGTCATAATCCTTGATTACCTGTAACCCTTATTATTAGAACATTTTGAGCTCCTTAAATGTGAATATATACTTAAGGCTTGGATAATATGTATATAAATAAAAATTTTCTTCATAGAGATAATGCTGAAAAATATACAATGTCATGAATATTGAACTCAACTTCATATCTTACAAGGTATAATTATGCTCATTCATCTTAAACTATTAAGAGGAATATTCTATCACATTATAATTTTTCCTATGGATATATCTCAATCCATTCATTGGAGGATCATGGTAGATCACAAATCCTTCACCACAAGAGGATAGTATTAGAACATAAGTGCTATTTAGCCTCTTATTTAACTCCTTATAACTTTAAATAAATTAGTTCAAAGATACTTTACATTGTCTTGTGTTAACTTGTCTATTGGGTTTTACTATCATGAAATATATCTCGAAAATCCCTAGTAGTACCCATAACATCTGAGGAAACTATAAATATTTGTTACAGATATTGTTCTTGGAAATTCATTAATCGTATCTCATTTTAATGATCCACTAATACGACCTTAATTGTGAATTCATGACCTATACAGGTAAATGTTTATAAAAAAACTTCACATTTACTGATATTGGAATGAAATTTATCCTTCCACAACATCTTTAGTACCATACTCAAATGATCCTCAACTTCCTCATTGAATTTTGAGGATATGATAATATCATATATAGAGTCTAGAAAAAAAATCATAGTATTATATATTGAATATATTAATAAATTACATGAATATTAATTGACCATTGATGAGTCTGAAGGGAATTACTATAAACCCATAATGTATATACCTTATAAAACTATACCTTGAGTGTATCCTCTATAGTCACCATTATATGATGATACCCAAACCAAATGTCAACTTTATAGAAGTATTAGGATTCATGTATCTAATTGAATAATCCATTAATATGAGGTATGGGATACTTATTATTTATCATCATTTTTTGAGTTCATGATAATTAATGAATAGACTAATTTACCCATCCTAATTCTTGGCACAGAGTACCCGTTCACTCCATTTTAAATAACATGGGTGTATGAATCCCTTTTAAAGAATATTCCTATAGTTTTTTATTTTGTTATTCTAGTTCAATGGGGATATTTCTATAGAGGAATAGATATTAGAAAATTTCCATGTATAGGATCAATTATGAATTTATCTTTTCAAGTAAAAGGGTGACCCGACAATTCTTTAGGGAATCCATCATTATATTCCCTTATATCGGGCATGTCATCAACAGTGGCCCACTCTTTTGACTCATTTATTTTTTATATATATTTTTGAACTTAAGGATATAATATCCACACATGATAACACTATTTCAAATAAAATTCATCTTCAAACATACACATTTAGTGAAACCATGGATGATTTAAGACATAGAAAATTATTTCCTTCTTAAAAAAATATTTTTTGTCTCTATATTTCGACAACTAATCCATGCCAAATATCACATAAAATGAAATAAATAATGTATGATAATTTTTTGTTGTAGATTTATCACATGATTTTTTACTAGGGAGGAGTTATATTCATGTTATCCAATACATTCCCTATTTTTTATTTTCACTAATAACACAACCTCAATGTTCTGAGGCTGTGTTTGAATAGTTCTAACAAACATATATGATATGAAAGAATACATGGAAGTAAAATCAAAAGGTACATTGGTTATTCTTAAAAAATAATAAATATATATTTCCCAATAAATTTTGGATCCACATTAGTAGTACACAATTGGAAAATTCCATATTTTTACTGTGTCATTTTTGGTGGGATCCCGTCGCAAATGACCCATTGGTGAAAATGTAATTGAAAAAAAAAATTAAAGATCCTTTGCAAAAAACCTTTTTTTGCGACCATTCATCGCAAAAAAATAATTTTTTGTGACAGGCATGAATCCAATTATAGATAACATTTCTCTATATTTAAGAAAGTCAAATTAGGACAATATGATTGACCCATCACAAATAATTATGTGTAATGGGTTGGAATCCCATCACAAATAAACATTCCTACAAAAAGATCTATAAAAAGGGATGATTAACCTATCATGAAAAATAAAAAATAAATAAAAAAAATAAAATAATGAATTAATAAAATAATAAATATTTACAAAAATATAAAACAAATAATATATTAAACTATAAATATATGAATTAATAATCACATTACAAAGAAATATATTCATTAAAATGTGTATTAATATAAATATGACAAAAAATACATAAATAACTAAGGGGGGTCAACTAGAGGAGGTGGAGGAGGAGGAAAATACATTCCAAAAACCTATGTTATTCATCACATGTACTCCATCATATGTTCATGATTATGATCCTTCCATTTATGTATCTCCCCATAATTTTACAGTTGTTGTCAACAGAGCTCCTCAATCTCCCTACACATTGTCTCTATAGGATCTCCTGGAGCTCACAGCTACTCCACATACTATGCAGTAGATGATGTTGACTCTCTATCAGCTCCTCTAGAGATATAATATGACATCACACTGGTACCATAATAGCTCCTAGGAATCAATCGAGAGCTGATATCAACAAATCAGCCGTTCTCGAAAGCATACAGAGACAAATGCTTCTATGATGCACCACTAAATTCTACTAAATTGGTGTTCTAATCCTCATTCCCAGCCTGAATATCATCATATGTATGAGAAGTTGTAGACTCATATTAATCCTTAAATTTCAAATTTACATTAAAATATTTAAAATATTACTTTTAGTTAGTTCTAAAAAAAATTATACTAAACATAATTTGACTATGACGACCACCTGTAATATCTCCAGTTACAAGATCATTATACATCATATTATAAGAATGAAACTCCATAATATCAGAATGATAAACTTCCTATATGAGTATAAAATAAATAGTTCATATTTCAAGTTATATAAATAATTAAAAAATTCATTGTCCATACATTGTCAATCTGTAATGAATGTATGACTACTAGCTTGAAGAATCACATCCTTCCTCCCCTGGTTTTATCAAAATAATGACACTCTACTTTGAAAACTAGATCCTATCTAGTAAGAAGATAATACATCCCAAGCCTATGATGAAATGTAATTTAGACAGTGGTCACAAAAAGAATCATCAAAATTCATGGCTACGACTTTCCACATGACTACCCTCCTTATATTCTGCAAAAACTGATGGTAACGATCAGGCATACAAACCTCACAGTCTTCCAAGATAGTGGTCTACCTTTTTTCATCGATGGGATATTATATAGCATAAAAATAAATAATAAATGCATCTTAATAATTAAAAAATTTCCAAATAACTTTTATTTATTTACGTACCATCCAATGAACAGATTTGTTGTGTCGAACATCAATGGGAATATGATCTCATGTCACCCATTCATTAGAAAAATAATTCTGCAATATAACACTCCCATGTCCAATATCTATATGCAAAAAACAATGAAACAATATAAAAATAATCAAACAATTATTATGTAAATAATTTAATGAAAATTAATGAAAACTTACAAAAATAAACCAATGAACATACCTATGAATGTGTGGATCAAACTAAATATGTTGACATCGCTCATGAATATAGTCAAGAGACATAAATATCACAAGACTGTGACCCCTCCATATCGACATTGAACTTCCATCAACCTGAGTGTAAGATGATGAAACATCATGCTTATCACAAGGTAGTGAATTCTCTTCCAACAAAAAAAACACATCATATAATTGGCCGTCATGCATATAAAACATGAAGTTAATGTTGTTAGTAAATAATTTAAAACAATTACACACATATATATATATATATATTATTTATGTTTATAACCATCATTTAATTTTTTCAACCTTA
This sequence comes from Viscum album, assembly GCA_963277665.1. NCBI lineage: Eukaryota > Viridiplantae > Streptophyta > Magnoliopsida > Santalales > Viscaceae > Viscum > Viscum album. Next base: position 50,272,991 of record OY728138.1, on the reverse strand, counting down.
ATCTTCATCCCCACCTTTGTTTTTTATGGTGTAAATATCTATATATTCTTCCTCAGTATCATCAATTCCCGTATGATTTTCAACTTCATCATCACTTTCTATTTGAAATATTTTTTTTACATCAAAAACATCATCATCATCATAAACCGATAACTGTGGGGTGTCATAATCATTATTCTTGTTTCTTCATGGAAAAGATGGATTTGGAATTATATCTTTAAAAAAATTTAATTCCTTACACTTTAGTGGAATCACATTCAGTTTGGATAAACTAATTTTCATGATATTTAATTTTTTTAGGCCCCAAGAATAACTTAAATATCTTGCACAATAATTTTCATAATAAATTTGATGTACCTGATGAGCCAATAAAAATATATCAATTACAATAATAAGGGTTTTATATTTAATATCAACTATTTCATTGAGTGGATGAACATGCATACCTCTATCAGTATCCCACCGATGACATTTAATATCATTACTTAATTCTGTCTCAAATAGAATAGTTCAATTATTTCTTCCAGCATGCCATAAAAGTCAACATCACATTCCCTATGAAGAGATCCTCTCATGAAAATACAACTATTATTTTTTTTCATGTATGCATGTGTATGAAATTGTAAACCATTCTCCATATATGCATTATTATATTTAACCATTTCGGATGGTGGTTTACTCAATATGCACAATCAATTATGAATTTTATCCTCATATTCAGATACCTGAAAATTTAAAAAAAATATCAAAATAGATATAAATAAATTTATTATATATGTTAAACCTTAAAAAATTAACTTTAATAGTTTTTGAAACTAGTAGGAAAACATATTAATCAAATGTTCTTCAAGAACAAAAGATATAATTTTTAGAAACAATTTCTTGATATGATAGTCATATAATCTATAAATAAAATAATATTAATTTAATTTTAAAAATATATTGAATAAGTGAGAGTAGCACTCACTATATAAATGGTATCACTTCTTCACAGTTTATTAGAATATATGTTTGAGCTTTGGGATGTTCATTTTCAAAAATTCAAAATTCTGGAACTTCACCAATGCCAAGATTGTGCTGATTAAAAACATATAATATTTTATTCATTTCATACTCAAAAAATCCCTAATTAAAACTCATTTGGTTATGTATTTATGTATATTATGATTGAAAATAATGAGATCAGAGAAAAAAATTGTCTCTTATAAATAAGATTCTTCATTTGATCCTTCAACCAATGCTTCGTTACATACCTTTTTCTTCAATTTCTAAATGCATATCATTTATGGGTATATCCATCGGAACAGTATAATCCCTCAACATTTTTCTTCTGTTATAAATGTAATATAAAATGTTCTATTGAATCAAATAAAGGCAGCTGATTTTTTTCCAATTTATATAAAATTAAAACAACGTATTCTTGATGTATTCTTAGTTAATTTTTGTTTGATTTTACCGTGAAATTGTCTAAAAATATGATATTTTTGTTATTACATTAAAAATAATATATTCAAAAAACATATCAATTAAATTGGTATAATTATTTCCATTATAACATGATTTCAGTACTTTTTAATCTGATAATGTGACCATTTATGACACATATAGTCAAATTGGAAACATAACCATTCAAGATCCTCAAATATGAAATATACTTAAAAAATAATAAATGTTTTTCATTGTAAATTGTATAAGTTGATTTTTTCTTTAATTACTAATTTTATTTTTGATTTTAAAATAGTTCAAGTCTGGATCGCTTATAAATTTTAGCAAGATTTAATTTTACCCTTACATTATCATTGATCTTACCTGGTATGTCCAAAACTGTATAAAATATATTATCAAAACAGTTATTCTCAAAATCAATTACATGTATCATGTGACGGACCAACAAATCTTACCAATATGGAAGATCTCAAAAAAAATCTATTTTTTACAATTGTATTATTTCCCATGTCCAACTATTTTTGTTGATTTATAGTCGGTCCAAAGGTAATGTGAGGTAATGAAGAGATAATAGATTTTAACTCAATACGTGAAATCATTATTGTAGGGCCATATAATCCAAGTTTACCTTTTTTGAAATGATATTTGTTCCACTGAAAATTATGATTGGTGGGACGAAATATTAGATAAAAGTAAAAGAACTCTGTTTTTCCATTGATGATAATAAACTCTTTACTTTCACTCATAAATTATAGACATGATTTTCGATCATATTTACTCCAGCCAAATAACATACCATATAATGGGAAGTCATTAGTTTCCCACGTTAATGAAGCATTCATTAGAAATTTTTTTTTCTCCACAAATTCATATGTACAGACACCAATAATCCATAATAAATTTAACTCATCAATTAATGGATTCAAATAAGCATCGATATTATTTTTTGGATGTTCTGAAATTTAGAAGGTCAAAAAGATATATGGATCATTTATCAAAACACAAGGAGGTAAATTGTATGGTGATATAAAGATGATCTAATAAGAATATTAATTACAATGTGAACCAAATTAATAGAAATTGTCAATAGAAAGACACAATCTAACTATTTAGTATTTCGAAGAAATATACAGATGTACTTGGTGAAAATGATTCCATGAATCACCGTAATAAGGATGATTTATGATTTTACTGGTTGAAATCTTGGTTTTATGTTATGAAGTCAATGACAATGGGTTCTTGGACATACATAAACATTGGAGTCATAGTGTAAGCTGGAAAAAAACTCAACTATTTTATTTGAATGAATCCATACTTCCCTAGTTGGTTCACATTGTACATATATTTTCCACATGTAAGACAACTATCTAATGAATCATTTTCCCCACAATATAAGATTCCATCATTTGAAAATTCATGAATATTCTGATAACTAAGACCCAAATTAGTAACTAACCTCTTACTCTTAGAGAAATTTGTGGGAAAAAAAGCATTTATGTTACAGTGCTTCAACCATAGAGAATATATGTTTAAAATAGCTACTTGACATTACGTTATCTGATTTAATAGTCATAAATTTTACAATTGATTCAAATTTTCTTATCTTGAAACCATGATATAAGGCATCCTCAGCAGACATCATTGAATCATTAAAAAAATATGGTTCCAACTTCGGAGTTAATTAAATATCATCTTGAGTTTTATTTTTTTGAAATGATGGACCAGCCACATGATGCACAAAATTTGAAAACCGTTATAGATGTGGAACCAAATTATTAGTATCTTATTTGGAACAACGTTCTCCATGGTGATACTAAAAACAAAATATTTTCAAAAAGTAAAATTCAATAGAGGACCCCCAACATTTTCAAATGCGTCAATCCTCATAAAATTACATTTCTTACATGGACAGAAAATTGCCCCTTTTGAAACAAATTCAAGTTTTGATGATGAAAATGATAAAAATTCCTCAAAACCCTAAATATATATATGACTTATACCAGAACCATTTAGATTCTGACTATGATTTATCTAATCATGATCATGTAATAAATACTATTATCGACTTCCTTTGCTCATTTTTCTATAAAAAATATAAAATAAATACATTTTTATTATTAATATTATATAAGAAAAATACAACCCAAAAATGATTAAAAATTTAATAAATATTAATTTTCATGTAAATATAATGAATTTTATCTATTTACCACCGATTTTTAATAACTAGTGCTTATTTTTACTAATTATAATTAATTACTACCCATTATACAGAGATAAATGCTTCAATATTCTCAATGTATATAGTATTTATACAATAATAATTAAGATTTTTTTGATGATTTATCAATTCATGATCTTATAAAAGAAAATGTTTCATATTTCCAAGGTCCATAATTATTGAAAAAATATATAAATATTTAGTATTTTAATTATATTATATGTTAAAAATGTTTTAATATAATGAAACAGTTCGGTATTTGAGCTTATTATTGTATTGGTTTTTATAAATTTACAATTATTTTACAAAGTATTAGTTAGTTTAAATTAACAATTAATTAGTAAGAATTCAATTTTTATATAAATTAATAAAAATCAGTATAAATTAATATAATGTAACAAAATATGTTATAAATTGCTAAAAATGTCTACAAAATAGAATTTCTAATCTTTAGGTCGTGGGAAATGATGAATTTGTGTCAACCATGAATGTAAAAAGTTGTTATTTTTCATGAACTAGAAATTGACGGCCTCTTTTATTTTCACTTTTATTGTGATTTATAGTAATTAATATTATATTATTCTAATTTATAGTAGTTTTTTTTTAATTTTTACTCATTTATACTATTTTTTCATAGTTTATAATTATTTACTTCAGATTATATCATTTTATAAAATTATTTATAATTATTGATAATTTATACTACATGAAGACATATTTATGATGATTTATACAGATCCATCCTAATTTATAATAATTTATTATATTGTTTTATGAATTTATAGAAATTTATAGTAAATTAAGGCAGTTTTTTATTTTGTACTAATTTTTAATAATATTTACCACTTTTTTATACTCATTTATACTAATATATAATAATTTTAATTAATTAATATTAATTTTGAATATTTAATGTTAATTTAAATAAATTTATTAATAATTTAAACTACTTTTATTAAATTAAATCATATTTTTCTTAATTTTTCAAAATTTACACAATGTATAATATTTCAAATTAATTTGTACCTAGTTAATCAATTTTTTTATCAATTACTGTAGTTATTCATAATTATTACCCGGTACCACTAATTATTGTTAATTACCAATAATTATTGCTAATTACTACTAAATTAGTACTATTTTTGGTACATTATTACTATTTACCACAGTTTTTTGGGTAAATTACCACTAATTTTTTGTAATTACCAATAATTCTATGTATTATATAATATAATTTAATAAAATATATTATAAATTAATAAAAGTGTGTAAATCATAGAATTTATAATCTTCTGGTCATAATAAATAACCAATTTTTGTCAACCATGTCCGAATTTGTCATTAATCATGACATAAAAATTTATGACCTATTTCATTTTCAATTTTCTCTTAATTTATAATAATATATATTATTTCATAGTGATTTATAATAAATTATACTAATTTAAAATAGATTTATTAATTTACAAAAAAAATTAAATTTTCTTTATAAATTTAGAAAACAATTATTAATTTATATTAATTTATATTAATTTAAACAAATTAATATCAATTTATTTAAATTATATCAGCATACAAATAATTATTACTAATTATCGATAATTAATAATAATTATCACTAAATACTACTAATTACCGCTAATTATTACTAAATTTTCTAATTAACAGTACTTACGACTAATTATTACTAATTAACTCTAATTTTCACTAATTACTATTAATTACCACTAACTATTACTAATTAAAACTAAATATTACTAATTACCACTAATTATTACTAATTACCACTAATTAATACTAATTACCATTAATTATTACTAATTTTTAAAAATTACAACTAATTACCTTCAATTATTACAAATTATTATTACTTTACAACAATCTGTTGCTAATTTGTAATAGTTATTGCTAATTACTACTAATTATTTCTAATTACGGTTAATTATTACAAATTTTCACTAATTACCACCGATTATTCATAGTTGTCACTAATTATTACTAAGTACCACTAATTATTACTATGTACAAGAAATTATTACTAATTACTATTAATTAAATTTAATTAATAAAAGTGAAACTTTTATTGGGAAATTTGGTGAGGGGGTTTTCCTTTTTTTATTTTAATGCGTGGAAGGGTTTAATATTTAGGGAGAGGAGTTAGTTAAGCACCACTCGATGTGGTGCTTTTCTCCCCATACCCTTTTCACACCCCACCGTCCCCCTAATATATAGATTAATAAAAAAAATAATATATATATAATTAAATTAAAAAATAATTATTAAAATTTAAATATATATATTTATAAATATATATTTATATAGTTATAAATAAAAATTATGAAATTAAATAATTATATAATTATATAAACACTATATATAATTATTTATATAAATTTATAAATTTATTAATTTATATATAATTTTTAATATGATTAATCCTTATTAAATTTAAAATATATGTTTATTTATATTTATATAATTATATAGAGACAAATAAATTTAAAATATATAGTTATATAATTAAATAAATATTATATATAAATAATTTATTTTTATAAGTATATATTTAAATAAACCATATATTTATAATTATATATAAATATTTAAATATAAATTAACCATATATTTAAAATTTATACATAATTATATAAATAAACCTGATTAAATTTATTTTTAAATATATATATATATATACAAATAAACATTATTAAATTTAAATAAATATATATATATAACCCTTACAAAATTTACTTATATATATAAAAATAAACCTTATTATTTGAATATAAAATTTGAGGTTTATTTATATAAATAATTGCATATAAATAATGTTTCATAAAATCTATATATATATATTTTAACTATTAATGAAATAGAAAATATGTATTTAGAAATTTAATGATAACAAATATAAATATATAAAATTCCAAATAAAAACATATTTATATAATTATAAATATATAAGGTCAATATAATAAATATATTTATTAATAAAATATATTTATTATACTTGTATAATGAAGTAAATATATAAATTTGTATTTATAATCATATAATTTTTTTAAAAAATATGAATATTTATGTATACTTTAATATATATATATATATATGGAAAATAATAACATTAAATAATAATAACATTATTAATAATATTTCATAATAATTGAATTCAAAATATAAAACATAATAAAATATATGCACATAAATTAAGTAAACTATAAGTGTAATGTTTTTAAACATTTATGTTTGGGTCATGTAAAGTAATTTTTTTACTATATGTTTTAGTTTCTTTTTACATTTATATATTTTTATATATGTTTAGTTAGTGTGAAAAAATACATTTAAATTGTATTTTTACTTTATAATTTATACTCTTTTGAAGTCAAAAACTGTAAACATAATAATGTTATAAGTAATTGACTTTAAAAATATATAAATTATTAATATTTCAGTTAGATTTGTTTTTTTTACTATATTTGTGAATTTATATTTATTTGTTTAAATCAAAAATAAATTATCATACTAAAAGGTTTTTTATATATACAACGTGACATTTAAATACAACAATGTTGATGCCCATCAGTACCACAACCCGACAAATAAACCTCACGCTCACTCTGTGTCTGATGTCCCTGTCGCTCTAGATTCCAAGATATATGTGTATGTTCTTCGTATTGTGGTGTTGCATGTGCCTCCTCATGGTTTAGTGTAGAGGAATGGCCGATATCACATGTGGAAGATGACACAAAATCATATGTGGGTCCATATTTGTTAGGTCAGAAAGTCTATGATGAAGTCATTAGAGGGGGGTGAATTATGTCCTTTTATAATTTTCACAATTATGTCGTTTCACATCAACAGTACAAAGAGTCAATGGTGTTTCTGTAAGAGAGCATGTGCTACAAAAAAATAGAAAACAAAGCACAACAATTTATAGTGGTTCCGGGCATAAAGATCCCCTAGTCCACTACACAAATCACCCTCTCTCCAGGCTTGGTGATTTCGACTACTCAGATCATCTTCTCATAAGATCGGTCCACAGAAAAGTGAAAGCAATTTTCACCCTTATAAACAAGGATAAAAACAGATCATTTTGGTTCTTTTATAGAGAACCCAAATATCCAGAACATAGGATGAGAAAGTGACACTCCACCAGGACTGAAAAATTAGCAGCTGATACTCAAAAAAGAATCAATATAGATTGATTTGATAAGTCAGTTTAAAATACATAGTTATAGCAGCATGAAACTAACAAAAGAAGGATCTTTAACATTATAAAAATAGTAACCTTTGAAATATGTCTGAAGAGATCTTGTTACACAAGAGATATTAGATTATAAGAACAGAAAAAATAGAGCATCACTCTTCTAGGATTGAACATGTATATCTCCAAAATGTTGTCCTTGCTTTTGAGATGCTCGATCGTTGTAGCATTGAAAATTAATTTTCACATGAAATCTAGAAGAATAAAAAATTTCAATAACTGAGAGAGATCTATAGATAAAAACATTCTATGTAGAATGATATTGATAATGATATATCTTGTAGAACAATTTCAGATCCCCAAACGACGACTGATAAATCGAGATAATTCAAATTAAAAAATACAGCTCAGAGTAGTCATATATTCCCTTAAAAATAAGAGATAAAATCTCCGCTATAAACAAATCATCAAATCTTTTAAGATGAGATTTTAATAAATCAAAATATATCATTAAATCGCCCTTATATTCCATAAATAATGTTATGAAAAACTCCGATTTAGAACAAAATTCAAATCTCTAGTGTTGAAAAGTCAAACATAAGGTTCCATCTAAAAATGACAAAACACATTTATTTTTAAAACATAAGTTTTAAAACATAAGTTTGATAAAAAAAATTAAGGTTGATGATTCACAAATATTCTTCCTAAACATACAGTTCCATACTTATGTAGGGTTATTTAACCATACATTTTCTCCTTGACAAAAGTAAGGTTTCATTCAAATGTTATGTTCATTAATGATATGTTTCTTCCAAAATAAGTTTGATAAAACATACGTGTTGAACCCTTATCATATGCTTTAATAAAAATGTAGGGTATGATCCTTACTTACATTCTTCAATGTAGGGAATGAATAGTGGTTACAGAAAATGATATATTGTGAACAGTGTTCTAAGAATACTCTTAACAGAATTCCTAATACTTTAACAAGTATTTCTCACGAATAAATATTTGAATATTATTCCAAAATAATAATTATAAATAATATAAAATTCCTAAAATACACTTAAAACATGACCATTAGTAAAAAAAGGGTATTTGTGAGCATCAATATCAATAATATTTATACAGTATTGTTGAGACAATACTTGCCCAAAAATCTCCCTCTTTTTGTTGATCACAAAACCCACAAATTAAAAATATAAATGTAGTAACATAATTTAAAAATTTGAAAACATATAGTGAAATAAATTCATTTTAATGTTATTATTCTGAAAAAATAAATGATTGTGCTTATCGAAATTTCTCCAAATATATTTCAAAATCTAAAAAGAAGTGTTGAAATGTTTTGTTTATCCTAATTTCTACCACTTTTTTGAGATAAAAAAGAATGTAATTAAATATACTAAAAAATGTTTAATGTTGGATACATTAGTAAGTAAATTGTATAATTAACTGATAAAGATAATGAAGACCAGATGATTGATTAATAAAAAATATATAAAACAATATTAAAATAATGTATAGAAAATAAAAATTAATACAATTTCATTGATTAGAAAAAGTTAAAATAAAATTAGGATGTGAATAAGATATATAATAGTCCCTATCATAATGAGGAAAAATATTTGGTTAGGGATTGGTTTCTAAAAGGGTAGAAAAAAGGTTTGGGATTATCTAGGTTGGAATATTGAATGAATAGAAACATCTCATTTAACTCATCCATCTGTAGTCACAAATTATGCATCAAACTATCACCCAAATACATTATAAGAATATTGGAATCATTATTAACATGAATGTGATCCACAATATTGACTTTCAAAAAGTCATGTAAGCTCTCCTCTTTCTTAATAAAATTTTCCATCTTTTCTGTAAACTGATTCAGAAGAAATTTAATGTTGGGTTTACTCTGAGTCAGTTGATCAACATGAAATTAAGGATTGTCAAATAAAATCAATAGAGGAGAACTGTTGAGTAGAAAATTATGAAGACAAGAATTCATGTCTTCCATAACATATGTAATTGACTGAAATATTCTAATCAAATATGGGCTGGTATAAGGAGTAGATGTAGATGTATTGGTTTTATTTACTAAACTTTTCACCAACTCGAACTGAGTTCCCAAGTACCACTTCAAATCTACAAAATTTTTCATTGAAATAACTTCAGATCGGATCCACCCAATCCCATTTGACAAGTGTCTCTTGAAGCCATAAAAATTTGTTCTAGAAACACAATTCTCATTATGTCCATGGATCGTTTTATTTTCAATTTAATCCTCCTTCCACAGAGTGGCATTATATTCTGGAGATGTGTTAAATTCATTCACAATTTCTTCAACTTAATGAGAAAACGAATCATATTTTCCTTTATCTGCATTCAATGACTGATCAAAAACATTAGAAAAATGATTTTCCACTAATCTCTCCCGATATTTTTCAGTTAAAAATAACTGATTATCAATTACTTCAGTATAATCTTCATAAACATGACCTGATTGTTCTGTAGTTTTATTTACAACCACATCTGTAAATTCTGTTACTGATTTCTGTAAAAAAAAATTTCATGAGTATATTCTTTCTAAATAGTTTATTATTGAATATTTTCCTACTCTTGAATATTTTCTTGTACTTGATCACTAATTAGAGGTACAACACGGATCTCTTTAGCTTGACTAACCACTAGTATTTCTTCTTCATGAATTGGTTTATCTAAATGTACTAACTAGTTTTCATCTCTAGAAGAAAAAATGTTTTTCTTAATGCTATTGATCATCTCTATTTCTAGGTTTCACAACAATTCCCTCTTGACTATGTACTTTCTCAATTTCCTCTACTATGGCATTGAATATAATCCTTCTCATATGTGGTTGATAAACTCCATTAATATGTTATACATCATCTATATCCTTTCGAACTACTACTTGTTCCCCCTGAGAAAAAGCTCCTGAGCTCTGTAATTCTTCAGCACCAATAGGCCTTTCACTGTACTCCTGAAAGATCTTAATTTCTATAGAGTTCCAACATTAAAAAAATTTATATGATGACATTTCATCCTTGAATCAACTAATCATACCATATCATTTTTACACAGAATTATATAGATTATCCGTCCATAAGAATTAAAATTTATCCTAGAATTTGGTTGACATCAGTAAAGAAAATACTAAACATATACCTCATAAATTCACCATAATTTTACATAGAAAAAAAACTATATGTAAATATCTGGGTATGAAATTTTTACAAACTCTTTCATCCTTGGTTCAATACCTGTTTAAATAAACATAACTAAGATTTTATGATATTCCTCACTATCATTAACAACCATTTTCTTAATGTGCATTACGTTAAACAGAAAAGACATAATGTCTTTAAAAAACTGATTCATGTCTCCAATAGAACGAATATTGAAGTGAAAAAACACTTTTGTGATGGATGATTAGGATTTTTGAAACTTCAATATAAGAAACAAAAAAATTCTTCTATTCAATACTTGCAAGTATAATATCCTCAGAATCACAAATAATTAATTGTACACTCTAATAAAAATAGTTCAGTTCTACCTCATAAATAATTCTGAATCAATGTCATTGAAGGCAGTCTCCATCCGTTGAAATTCCAATTCCTATTTCTGAGGAAAATTCGTCTGATATAATAATCAAAATCAACCACTTTTAGTTGAAGTATTTATCTTCCTATAACACTCGGTCGCTTCAGATCATTTGTGTCTCCTTTATCTAGCTTGGTTTTCATTAATTCAAAAATAAAAAAGTCTCAGGTTATTGGACAATAGAGTTTGTAAGGAAAATATAGGGTTTCAAGTTAGAAAAAATGGTTCTGGTGAATGAAGGGTTCCGGTATACGAAGGGTTTTTGATAGATGACACATATCTCTGTTTCCTATGTCATAGAGTAATTATGAAAAAAAATTATTGATTATGCGGTGTAAATAAATTCAACATTATTTAGAATAAATAAAAAATAGAAAGATAAAAATACAAAAAATATATTATATTTATAGTAATAAAGGTAAGATAAAATAAAATTAAATATAATATAATATAACTTATTTAAAAATTAAATAAACCTACCTCCTCCTTAATAAAATAAACAATTAAAAATGGAAGTGGTTTAGTGAATATTTCAGTTAATTGATAATTGGTGTCAACAGTTTCTAAAGATATATCCTTTTTAAGAACATAATCTCTTTGAAAGTGATGTCTGATATCAGTATGCTTAATTTGTGAATGACTTATTAAATTTTTTTGAAATATTTACATCACTTGTATTATCACATACGATAGGTGTACAATTATAATTAATTCCAAATTCCATCAGTGTGTTTTTTTACCCACAACACTTGTGCACAACAAATTCCAGAAGATACATATTCTACTTTGACTGTTGATAAGCAAAATTGGTGTTTCTTCTTAATTGACCATGACACTAATGCTTTTCCTAATAGGTGAACAATTTCTGATGTTATTTTAAAATCTAGTATACGACCTCCAAAACTAAATATGAATATGATATGAAATTAAAATTAGTTGTTTTTTAGGATAATGAAGAGGTTGAAAAAACAGTTCCTTTTAAATATCTAAAAAAGAGTTTGACAGCAATAAGATGTGATTCATTAGGATTTGTTTGAAATATGGCACATAACTATACTGAAAACATAATATCAGGTCTTCTAGCAATAAGAAATAATAAACTACCAATCATACCTCTAAAAAATTGTGGTCCACTGGTTTTCCAACTTCATTCATATAAATTTTTATATTTGTACACGTGGTTGTTGAATGTGTCTGGTTGTTATAAAGACCAAATTGTTTCAATAAATCAGTAATATATTTTATTTTTTGTAAATATATTTCCTTAATATTTTTTTATCAATTTCAAGTCTTAAAATGAATTTTAATTCTCCCATCATTCTCATCTCAAATTCATTTTTTCATGAGTTTTTAAAAAACATAACAATGTTTTGTATTTGTTCATCCAAGAAAACATCATCAACATACATTTGATCTAATATTAAATTAGAAAATACTATTTTCTTAAAAAGGGATGACTCTACCAAACCAATATTAAATCCATTTTTCACGAGAAAAAATATAAATCATTCATATCAAGCTCTGAGTGCCAACGTAAGGCCATATAATGCTTTACTATGTTAAGAAAACACTAGTTTTTGGGTATTTTTAAAACCAAGAGGCTTCTCAACATAAAAATACTCCATTAGAAAACCATTTAAAATGTATATTTGACATCCATGTGATATAATTTATAATTCATATGATTTTCATAAGCTAAAATGTTTCTAATATCTTTTAATATAGCAACGGGTAAATGGTTTCATAATAATCTATACTTTTTATCTGATTATAACCTATATCTACTAATGTATCTTTATTTCAAGTTATGGTCCCTTGATCATCTTGTATAATTATAAAAATCCATTTATTTATTATAATTGGATAATTTTGTGGTCTTTTAACTAAATTTCAATCTTTATTTCTTTGAAATTGGTTCAATTCTTCATTCATTTCTAACATCCATGATTCACCTACTAAGGATTCATTAAAAGATTTAGGTTCAAGTTGTGATAGAAAGACCATGAATTCAAGTAGGTTTCATGTATTTATTCTAGTTATTATTCCAATGTCTAGATTTCCAAAAACAGTTTCTAAAGGGTGATTCTTTAGGGTTCTAGACTATCTAGAAAGAACAATTTTTGGTTCATTAGTATCATGTTCTTCTGAACTGGACAAAATTTTATTTTCAAAATCATTTTTCAGGTTTTCAAGTCTACTATTGTCATAAGAGTCAGCAGATTCATCAGTTTGATCATTCTGTTTATTAAAAGGGTTTGTTTTTCAAAATTCAAATAAACTACTTATTCAAAAAACCGTGTCTTTTTTTAAATACTATATAAAGTTTATAAGTGGAATACTATCCTAAGAATATTCCTTCATAATCTTTTTGATTTAAATTACCAACGTTATCCTTGGTGTTCAGGATATAATCCTTGGATCGAAAACATTAGAGTACTTTTCCTTATGGTTTCTGTTATTCCAAAGTTTATAAGATTCCTTTTTGAAAATAGGATTAATTAAAACTCTATTTATTAGATAACTTGTTGTGCTTACATATTTTTCAAATATATTGGAATAAAGACTGTATTCATTTAGCATAGTCCTAGCCATTTCTTTAATTGTTATGTTTGTTCTTTCAACAATTCAATTTTTTGAGGTGTTCTTGGTGTAGATAAGGTGTGTTTAATACCCATTTTTGAGCAAAAATAATTGAATTCTTGATTCTAAAACTCTCCACCATGATCACTTATTGAAATTATCGTAAAAACTTTTTTATTTAGAATACTTTTGCAATAATTTTCAAAAATAGTAAAAGCATCATTTTTTAATTTTAGAAAATAGACACAGATAAATCTAGATTAATCAGAAACTAAAAAATATAAATATAATTTTCCAACCAAACATGCTACTCTTGATAGTCCAAATATATCCAAGTGGATAATTTCTAGGGGCTTCAATGTAGCAATTTTGATGACATATTTGAAGGACGATTTGTGTTACTTTCCAATATGGCATGAATCATAGAATCTGTCATTATCAAACATGAGACTAGGTAAATATTAAACTAATTCTTTCTTAGATAATTTATGCAAAGCATAACTCTTTTAATGACCAATTATTCTATGCCAAATCCAAGATTCATTTATCATATCTGTTAAAAAATTCACATTCTGATTACACAATGAATTTATGTCCAAGGTGTAATCATTATCTATTCTGGGTGCTATAGATTTATGCATATGATTTTTAAATATAAAACAATAATTGTTTGAAAAATCAACATAGTATCCTTGATCACATAGATGAGAGATACTTATCATGTTATGCTTCAATACTTGTACATACAATACTTTATTGACTGAGTCACACTTTAGATCTCTAACTATTCAATGTCCAATTACCATCCCTTTGGCATTGTCACCAAATGTGTCTAGACCTCCATCAATCTGTGTCAATTTATTGAGGTTTGATGGGTTCCAACTCATTTTTTTGGATTATCTACTATCCATATACCAAATAGTATTTCCTTTTCTATGACGTGTTACCTAAAATGAGAATTTCTACAAAAAATGGGTTTGGTACCCATATCATTTTTGGTCTAGCAGTGTTAGCTAAAAGGATTTAGGAATCCAAATCTGCTTTTTTCATGAATTATTTCATTTAATTTAGAAAAAAAAATTTAAAAAAAAATGATTATTTAATTCCACTATTTTTAGGATTTCTCAAAAAGTATTTTTTTTGTTGTATGTCCTTCTAGTCAACAAAAATGACAAATAGATGATTTTGTATTGGGAACAAAGTAATTCTTTTATAGTTTGGATTATTCACCTTTACTACCCATACCAAATCATTTTTTAATTACATTCTTAACAATAATTTCATTCAGTATGTTTTTTCCTTTTGAAAAAATAGGATTAGTACTTTTATAAGTTTATATTTCATCATGTAGTATTATAATCTTATCTTCTTGATTAGTAAAATTTATAATAGATGAGTTAAATTTCTCAACTATCCCTTGATGTGGTTTAAGTCAAGTATCACTTTATGCTAAAATATAATTACAAATATTCTTTAAGGATTCTTTTTATTTAATAGGGAATAATATCTTTCTTCTAGAATAGTACAGTAGGAATCCATTTTATCATTTGAGTAACTTGAATTAGAATCATATGAATCGTAGGGTTTTACTTTATCTTATTTATCCATAAACCACATATTAGCTTGCAAATTCGATTCATACTTCTCTAAATCAGAGATTGATGATCTTCAAGAGTCTTTAGAAATACTTTATATAGTATTCACAGTTCTTTTGGCTATGATTTCATAGTTATAATTTTTCTAAAACATATTTTATATATTTTTCTTTTCACTTTTTAATGGGGGTATGTTAAGTCTTATATGACAAAAATTTTATGCATTCATAGCATCTAACTTTCATTTACTCTTTCTCATCCTTTTTTATGGGTTTTCTGAATCCACTATTCTTCCTATAAAACCTTCCAATTTTTTTGGCTATTTCAGCCAGCACAATTTCAGAATCAGATGGGTTTGAATTCCTTTCTTCTTTGACATATTGTTTCATTTTTCTATTCTAATTTTGATATGTATCCTTTAATGAAATATTATCCTTTTTCACTATGAATTTTTTATCATCAACTTCATCTTTAATTTCAACTCAATATATCATTAGTGTTTCTATCAATTCAGGCATTGTCAGATTCTTGATAGGTGTTGATTGGTGAATTGCAGCTAAAATTTCATTCAACTTATGAGGCAGTATTTTCAGTACTTTCAATTCTTAATCATCTTGTTTGATAGGTTCACCTAAGGCTATAATTTTTTTTATAATGGCTGTGAACCTTCAATTCATTTTAGTGATGCTTCCTCTATCAACCATTCTCAATGTATCAAATTTCGTTTTTTCTATTGTATATCTTATCTTTCTTACATAGTTTGTACCTTCATAAGAAACTTCAGTTTTCTTCCACATTTCATACGTTGTAGGAAATTGTGAGGCATGGTTGAATTATTCTGGTCCAAGACCATAAATGATTGAATTCATAGCATGAGAATTCATCTCATACTCAGTCTCTATAGCAGCACTTCAAGATTCAGGTTTTTCAAAAAATATGTAAGGAGTAACGATTTTTTAGAATACTTTAAAACCACGATTTTTCCAATATATTATCATATATGATTTCTAGAATCCATAGTTCTCACCATTGAAATATGAAGAGTGAACCATAGACAATCCTTCTTTGAGGTTATCTATTGATACTCTTCTGAATATTTTATTCTAGTTTGTTAGAACCAAAAAAATCAATTCTATAGAGCCCAGCCTTTCTTACCACATGTTAGGTCAGAAAGTCTATAACGAAGACACAAGAGGGGGGGGGGGGTAATCTGTGGTCCTTAAAATTTTTAAAAATAATGTCGTTTCACATCAACTATAGTTAGAGAGGGTGGTGTTTTCTATGAGAGCATGTGTAGTAGAAAAAAAAGAAAATAGAGATAAACAATTTATACTATTTTGGGGCACAAAGATCCAATAATACACACCACCAATCACCCGCTCTGTTGGTTTAGTGAATTTCACCAGTAAGGTCATCTTCTCATAATAATGGTCCACAACATAGTGGAGGCCATTTTCACCCTTACAAATAAGTCTAAAAATAGAGCCTTCTACTTCTTTTTATAGGGAACCAAAATTTCTACATCATAGCATGAGAAGATGAAATTCCACCATGACTAAAAGCTAAGTAGCCGATACTCAAAAATAAATAAATAGAGATTGATTTGATGAGATAGTTTAAACCACATAGTTGCAGAATAATGAAACTAATAAACGATGGTTCTTCAATATCTGATGAATAGTAATATTTGAAATATGTCTGATGAGATTCGGTTTCACAAAAGATATTTTATTTTAAAAATATAAAAAATAGAGCATCCTGCTTCCTGGATTAAACATGTATATCTAAAAATGTAGTCCTTGCTTTTGAGATGCTTGATCTTTGTAGAACTTTAAATTAATTTTCACAAGAAATTTCAAAGAATAAAAAATTATCAACAGCTAAGAGGTATTGATAGATCTAAAAAAATATGATTTATAAATATATATATATTATGTTATATCTTGCAGCAAGATTTCAGATCCATGAAAAATGTCAGATAAATCAAAAAATATATATTTCAAAAATTTTGCTCAGAGTAGTCGTGAATTCCCTTAAGAATATGAGATGAAATCTCCCCTATAAATGGATCTTCAAATCATTTAATATTATCTTTGAATTAGTCGAAATAGAGATTTTTATTGGAAGGATATTCCACAAAATATTTTAAGAGAAAACTCTGATAAATGGAAAATTCAAATCTCTAGTGTTGAAAATTCAGTGTAAGGATCCGTCACAAAATGGAAAAACACCTTCATTTTTCGAATGTAAGGTTTATCACAAAGCTAAAGTTTATGATCCATACATTTGCTTCCCAAATGCAGGGTTCCATGCTTATTTAGGATTCTTTAACCATAATGTTTCTCTTTGACAATTATAAGGTTTCATTTAAACGTAATGTTCTTTAACCATACTTTTCTTCCAACATAATGTTGATAAAAAAATACGTGCTAATCGATTATCATAATCCATAATAAAAAATGTAGGGTATGATCCTTACGTTGCTTTCTTCAGTGTAGGGAATGAACATTGATTCCAGAAAATGAAAAATCATGAACGAGCATCCAGAATATGCTTAAGAGTGTTCCAAACATATTAATGAATATTTCTCATGAATAAATACATGAATTTTATCCCAAAATAATAATTATAAAGAATAGTAACTTCATAAAATACATATAAAATAAGATCAACAGTAAAATAACAAGCGGTATTTTTTAGCATCAAAATAAATAATTTTTATAGAGTATTTTTGAGACAATACATGGCCAACAATATGGACCTGGAGCTCTTAAAAATGGAAGAAGTGCGATATTAAAGAAGTTATCATCAACGGGAGAAGGGGACACCAAAATGTGCATTACCACACACATCTCATATTCCATCATAGTCAGTGGAGATAACATATGTGGCACATAAGCATCTTCTGGCAGTGCAAGATCCTCAGTCGGTTATGTAGTAACATCTCTATGTGGTGTAACATCATATATACGAGCCTCTCTCAAACATATATGTTGACCCATGTTCCCTCAGTTGTTTACTCAACTCTTTCTTCAAGGTAGTGATGGTGGCGATGGTGCATCACCCCCAATAGGTACATTAGGGCCATCATCATCCTTAAGAGCCTCAACTGGGGCATATGAAATGTGAAATAAATGTGGCTCATCATCATAGAAACTCTTATGTATGAAATTTATAGGATCATTGAGAGACATCAAATCTATGTGAACTAAATTCCACTTAATAAATTCCTCCTCTTGAGGATCTATGATATGTGAAATATGAGAAACCTTGTGGTAATATAAATTAAATAGCATTCAAGTTAATTTGAAACATGAGAAAAAAAATAAAATAAATCTTAGTAAACATTCCAAATTCTGAATGCCAATCCTCTAGAATGTAAGGTAGAAGATTGTGTGTCATCTGTACCAGTCTACATAATCCCCATAATTGTAACACCCCAAACTTCTACGGTACGCTTCTCCTTGAATAATGCAATAGTGTGTGTTGTACACAACATTGAGTTATAACACACCACGACCAACCAAACTAGCCGTTATGAATAGTAATACCCACTTTTTGAAATTAATAAATTTTAATTTTTAAAGTGGACTTCATTTTTGGATTCGGAATATCGAAATTATCCTAGGGTGAAATTTTGGTATTTTTCTGAAAAACTTCATTTTTTGATGAATAGTGAAACCACTAAGTGGTAGTTAAAAAACTGAATTTTTCATAAAACATAATTTTACAACTTCTATGAGTGGAATTTTGAAAATCTGAGACACACAGTTAATATCAAGGAGTAAAATTTGGTTCAATGAGATGAAAATAATTTTTGGTGAATAGTAACTTTTTACTTTTATTTACCACGGTTAAATGTAAATTGGGAAATTAAGGGGAAAATGATATTAATATTACCCTAACAGGTGTCCTAATTCTATTTTACATGTATATCTCAACCAAAAACAACCTTAGGAATAAAATATTGTCATTTAGGTCCACTTGGATTAGATTAGGACATTTATTATTATTTAATTCAATGAAGAGTTAAAAGAGTTAAAATCGATGTTTATTTACTGAAACAGTTTTAATATAGAGTTAAACATAAGATATATTCCATTATAAATATTCATAATAAATATAAAAATATTTCCTACATAATGATATTTTATTTATAATTTTTAGTCATTTAATAATTAAATTTATTTATGACACAATGATGATGCAGTAATTACAATAATAGTGAAAAATTAAAATAATGGATATTATAAATACCCAAATAAAAATAATTTGAGACTTTTTAGTATTTACACTAATTTTATAGGTTATTATGAAATGTTAGGATTGAATTAATTAACTTTTTTCTAATTAATCATTCTGTTATGATTTTCACAAAAATCAATTTTCCAAATAGTGTCAAAATTGGCATAAAAGAGTTTTTAAAACAAATATTATATTATTAATTGATATTCAATTCCTAAAAATATAATTCTCTACCAAGAGACTAATATCATGATAGGTTTATCATTAATGGACCACTTGGGGGTCTCTTGGAGGTATATAGTATGTTTATTAACTATATTATACAAAAGTAAAAAGTGACATGGTAAGTGTCAAACTAATTAACTAAGAGTTAAAACTAAAAGATAAGGTTAATATAATGACCCAAACCTGTCTAAATTATATTGGTTGATTTGTTTTCGACCCATCCACACCTTAACCTTTAAATAATCTACTTTTGAGCCATTAGAAACTGAATATGAATTTATTATAAAATAATATTTCTATCTTTTCCAAAGGTGCCCCTCACCCCTCTTATAAAAGGGCACTCCCCCTTCTCCTTAATTCACACCTTCGAAGCCTTTTGGTCGGACAAACCCTACCCAAATACTCTCTCAACTTCCCTCGCATCATCCTAGAGGCCTTCCTTTCTTCATAAATCCAACCTATGGAGCCCTTTTGATCAAATCAAAAGGAAGAACCCGAAGAAGAGGTAATGATTTCCCCACCCTTTTTCAAGTTCCTTTCTTCTTCCACTTCTTCTTTCTTTGTTATTACCATTATAAAATAATAACTCCAGTATATTATATATACTATTATGTTATTATAAACATGGTACAACCATATTTCAATATTCTATCCATCCTTTGAATGACATGTCACCATACGTGCGTACGTACGGCTTACCGTCTCCACGTCATGGTGTAATTGTTATTCAAAACATTATTATTTGGATGGGTAAAATAATGATGTGTAATTAATGTAGATAATTAATATAACATGATAATTATTCTGTATATATGATATAACATCCAATTAAATATTATTTTAATATGAAAATAATGATATTGTTGCTCATGCGTACGTACGGACTACCGTCTCCACGAACGCAATGAGATTCATTCTCCATCGTATCCATTCAAGTCTAATTCTCATTTGAAGATTAATAATAATGTTTAAGGACTTAATATCATTCTGGATATGAATAAGATACAACCTATCCATAACAAGCATGTCTTACATAACAAAACATATAAAAGAAAATGAGAAAGTTAACAACCGAAACGACAATAATACTAAGATATTACTAACAATGAAATGTTAAAAGATCATATATGATATCATATTAATATATATGATTCTTTTATAATTTAATAACAATTATTTCACCATTATACAGGAGGTTAAACTACCCCATCCAAGGAAAAGTACAAGGTAAGGGTTTATTTCACAATCTCTTCATTTTCTGAGGTTGTTTATACGTAATAATCTACTGGGACTTATTTATCATCTACATCCATGATTCTTAAAAATGAATTTCAAAACATTTTATTTACTATTTACTAGAATATGGGTTAAAGTAATTTATACCCTTGTTGGATTTTATAAGTGGTTTATAAAGGAATATTTCCGTCATTTTCCAAACAAGGTCCTTTTTAACCTTTTCGACAAAATTAAGGTAAGAATGTTTTTTTAACTTATACGGTGGGTGCGGCTTTTTTCCGCCGTTATAAAATCGTCGAAGAATCCATTACAAGCTTATAAGAATATTTTCAAAGAAAATGTTTTATTTTATAGATATAAGACACCTAAATGATGTCAAAATAGAAAGATATATTTCTCTAAAAAGAGTTTTGATTTCATCTATGTCAACATCCTTTGATGGATTTTAAGCTTATTTGAAGTTGATTTATTATGATAGAAAACTTTTATATTGTATTGTAGGTTTTGTGATACGTTTGACTATGGATGTGTTATTTTTATACCATTCGTGGTTTGTGGATGAATTATTTACATTTCGTATGCTAGTTTTAATACGAATCTTTATGTTATGTTTAAACCTTTTCATATGGGAATGCATTGGACTTAATATGTGATGGGTGGAGCCTGTTATAGCTCCTCGATGCATTGGTAGGTCTCATGAGACAAATCAGTGTCTTATCACAAAGCCTTGACAAAACCTTATTTGTAGTCCTGGCATGATGCCTTGGTTATGTGGTTATGGTAGTCTGGAATTATGCATTCCATCATAATGAAAGTGGTTATTGACATTGCATGTGATAATTTGATTAGTAGAATATCCATGTGAATAAGTAAATGAAATTTTTTCATTTTATATTTTCCATACTATGTTGATGTTCATTTTAAAAAAGGCTTTTGTTTTAGTTATACATTACCTTAAATGTTTATTCTTATTTATAAAATTTTCCGCTATATTGTTATCCTTACTGAGAATTTGAGCTCACCCATATTCTACGTTTTATTTTTCCCAGGATGTGAAGAATTAAATTATGAATGACCTGCAGGGATAGTATGGGGGGATAAGAGTGTGGACTATGGAGACTATGTTGTTGTAGTTTTCATTTTTATGATGTAATGTAAAACATTATGAATATATCTACTGTTTCCAAGGCTACTAAACTAATAGGTCTTTCGATATTTGATCTTTATTGGGATCATGACAGTGTTATGTAATAATGCACCGACTCTGGGTAACTGGGGTCAGGGCGTTATAGTTGGTATCAGATAAAGTTTAGTACAAACCTTGGAAGCTAGATTGAGATAAACTCTGATTAGAGAACATTGATTAAATATGGACATTGAGGATTAGTATAGATGAACTTCCTAGAATTTTGGTACTGTAGAGATTTTGTGAATTTTCCGAGCAATACATCCCTTTCTGGATACGCGCAGGTAGAGGCGGCTCTTGCACAGATGTAACTAGGGGTAAAACTCAAAAAAAATCGCTTTGAGATGGACTCGAATGGGAACTGGTGCATGACAACGAGCCTTGTTGCACTCTTGGTTACAACACTCCTGGGGGATATTCTTAGGATAACTCTCATTTTCATTACAAATCATTATGAAGGGTTTATGAGTATACACTTCTTCAAAGAAATTTTTTATTATGATTATGGATTATATCCATAAATAGTTCAATTTATTAAGTGTTTTATAAGTATGAAATTATGTATTTTGATTCATAAACTGATCTAGTTTATGCCATTTTTTAGAAATGGCACCTAGTGGAAGAAATGGAAACTATATCAGTGCACACACTCCATGTAGGGATTTCCCTCCTGCTCAAGATAATTATAGTGGATCTGGTGATGCAACTGGTGCTGATCAGCTAATCACCATACTGGGACAACTCACTCAGGTTATGAATAATAACCTTACCCGTATGGAGCACCCTGATTCACAGCGTGGAGGATCAATGTTAGATCGCTTCATGATGCAGCAACCACCAACATTCAATGGGAGTACAAATCCATTCGTAGCTGAGTAATGGATAAATTCCCTAGGGAAAATATTTCAGGCATTGGGGAGTAGTGAAAGGGAAAAAGTTATCATGGAAGCTTACCACCTCAATGGAGATGCTTATTAATGGTTGTCATTGATTCAAAACATGAAGGAAGATGATGAAGTATCAAATATGGAATGGAGGGAGTTTAAATATCAGTTTTTCGAAACATTCTTTCCTCATGACCATCGAGCAGATATGTAAAGACAATTTGTGAGAATGAGAAAAAAAGAGGATGAGAATGTCACAAAGTATGAGGCTAACATTACAAGGTTAGCAAGGTATGATGGATATTATATACATAAACCAATAAGTAAGATTGATTATTTCATTGATGGGTTAAAACCATTTCTCCATCGAGCATTAGTCTCACAATCCTCCTCGTCGTATGAAGACATTGTCTCATATGCTATCAAGATAGAAAAAGAATTATCTAAGTCAGATGACTTTAAAGCAAAGCAAGAGAAGAAGATATGTGCTGATCAATCTGGAAATGGAAATAAATGTAAGGGAAAATTTGAATATCCATCCTACAGTAAATGTGGGAAGAAACACCCCAATACTTGCATAAAAGGAACGAGAGTCAGTTACAAGCGTGGTGAAAAAGGCCACCAAGCTCGTGATTGCAAACAGAAGAAAGAAGCTACCGATGTTCAGTGCTACAATTTCAGGGAGATGGGAAATTATGAAAATGAATGTCCTAAGCTTCAGGGGAACTTAACTCAGAAAAGTCCAAGGGATCAAGGCCAAGCTTATGCTATCACTACTGCTGAGGTTGAAGCTCTTAAAGATGTAGTGGTAGGTAATTTAATGGTATCCTCACGTTTAGAAAATGAATTATTTCATTCTGGATCATCTCATTGTTTCATATCTTCACAGCATTCTAAGAAAATTAGATATTTCCAATTTGATTTAATAAGGGATTTTTCAATTAAAACTCCTTAGGGAAGTATCATTGCAACAAAGTTTTTTGAATCAGTCCCCATTAGAGCACATAAATGTTCTTTATCTGCTGATCTCATCGCCATACCTATGATTGAGTTTGATATAATCCTCGGTATGGATTGGCTTTCAGACTATGATGCGAAGATTTACTGTAAGAAGAAGGAAGTTACGATTTTGATGACGATGAAAAGGAACACCTTATCATTAGAGCATAATCGTCACCACCTAATTCTTTTATAGATCCACACCCAGTATCTCAACTAAATTCAATTAATGGGGAGGAAGAGAATGAAATGACTATGGGTGTGGAAAGGAATGTTTAAATAGAGTATGTACATATTGTGAAAGAATATGTAGATGTGTTTTCGGAAGATTTACCTGGACATCCACGAGAACGAGAAGTTGAGTATTCCATTGATTTAATTCCTGGATCAAGGCCTATTTTTAAGACCCCTTATAGAATGGCCACTGTAGAATTAGTTGAACTAAATAAACAACTAGAGGAATTGATTAATAAGGGATTTATTCTCCCTAGTGTTTCTACACGGGGATCCCCTGTTTTTTTTGTTAAAAAGAAAGATGGATCTATGAGGTTATGTATCGACTACAGGGAGATCAATGCTATAACAATAAAGAACAAGTATCCCCTACCTCGCATTGATGATTTATTTGACAAACTACATGGAGCTCAATACTTTTCAAAGATTGACCTTCAATCTGAATACCATTAGTTGTGTGTAAAGAAGGAAGACATTTAGAAGACAGAATTTTGAACCTGGTACGACCATTACGAGTTTACAGTAATGCCTTTTGGACTGACTAATGCACCCTCTGTATTCATAGATCTGATGAATAGAGTTTTCAGGGAATATCTCGATGAATTTGTGGTGGTATTTATTGATGATATCTTGTTATACTCCAAAAGCTACAAAGATCATGAAAATCACTTGCGCATTATCCTGAAAACTATGAGAAGACATGAATTATATAGGAAGTTTAGAAAGTGTGAATTCTAGATTCAGGTGATTTCTTTTCTTGTCCATATTGTCTCTAATGATGGAATCTATATTGATCCTTCTAATACCAAGGCAATCCAAGAATGGACAACACCTACTATTATAACTGAGGTTCGCAGTTTAATTGGTTTGGAAGGTTATTAGCGATGTTTCGTCTAGAATTTTTCCCGATTGGCTAACCCATTAACAAAACTCACACGTAAAGGGGTTAAATTTGTTTGGACAAAAGAGTGTGAATAATGATTCGAAGAACTGAAGAGAAGATTATTCAATGCTTCTATATTGACTCTACCATCGGGGAATGATGGGTTCGTTATTTATAATGAGCATTGAAGAAAGGACTTGGTTGTGTCCTTATGCAGAATGATAGGGTTATTGCCTATGCATCATGACAGTTGAAAATTAATGAATAAAACTATCCTACTCATGATCTCAAGTTAGCAGCTATGATCTTTGCTTTGAAGATATGGAGGCACTACCTCTATGGTGAAAAATATGAGATTTATAATGATCACAAGAGTTTGAAGTATATTTTCTCACAAAAAGAACTCAACATGAGGCAAAGGAGATGGACTGAATTACTCAAGGATTATGATTGTACGATACACTACCACCCGGGGAAAGAAAACAAGGTGGAAGATGCTTTGATCTGAAAAGACCATGGAGTTTTGAACAATATGAGAATTAAAAGGGATCCAATTTTCATGGATCTAGTGAAGATGGACATGGGAATAACCAGGGAAGGTGAAACATCAATGCGTTTTCAAATGGTTGCCAAACCATATTTAGTAGAAATGATTAAGAGTTCTCAGACCGATGATGAAGAATTTCAAAAGAAGATTAAAGCTGTGAATGATGGGAGATTGAGAGACTTTGTGTATGAAGATGAAATTTTGATATTCAGGAAGAGACTTTGTGTTCCCGATATACCTAATCTAAAAAGGGAATTGCTGGATGATGCTCATAGTTCCACTTTCTATATACACCCTGGAAGCACCAAAATGTATAGAGATTTGAAAGAACATTTTTGGTGGGACAACATGTAGAGGGAGACTGCCGATTTTTTTTCAAGATGTATGGTTTGTCAACAAGTGAAAGCTAGTAGGCAACAGCCTAGTGGAGTATTGCAACCTCTTCCTATACCTGAGTGGAAATGGGATAATATCACGATGGACTTTGTCATGGGACTACCAAGGACTCCTATAAGGAATGATGCAATATGGGTTATTGTTGATCGTCTTACCAATTCATCACATTTTCATGCTATAAGGGAAGATTTACCACTTTAATGACTAGCAAGACTATATATTAATGATGTTGTGAGACTTCATGGAGTACCCCTATCGATTGTTTCTTATCGTGATCCCCATTTTACTTCATGATTCTGGAAAAGTCTTCGGAAAGCCTTGGATACTGAACTTCATTTGAGCACTACCTACCACCCTCAAAAAGATGGACAATCAAAACGAACTATTCAAACCATAGATGACATGTTGAGATCCTGATCACTTGACATTCAGGGTATGTGGGATCAGTATTTACCTATGGTTGAATTTTCCTATAATAATAGATTAGATTCGAGTATTCAGATGGCACCATATGAAGCGTTATACGGAAATAGATGTTTCACACCAAACTGTTGGGATAACCTTGGTGAAAGAAAACTGTTAGGCCCATAACTGGTGGAGGAAACGATGAAAAAGGTGAAGGTAATCCAAAACCATATCAAAGCAGCTCAAAGTAGGTAGAAGAGCTATGCCGAGAATCGATGGAAGGATTTGGAATTTCAAGTCAGTGATCATGTTTTCTTGAAGGTATCTCCATGGAATGGAGTCATACGTTTTGCTAAGAAAGGTAAATTGAGTCGCAGGTATATCGGACCTTTCGAAATTCTAGAACGAATTGGGGCTGTAGATTACCAATTTGCAATGTCGCCAAGTCTCTCCAAAGTTCACGATATGTTCCACGTATCTCTGTTGAGGAAATAAATGCCTGACCCAAT
Source organism: Viscum album (assembly GCA_963277665.1). Classification (NCBI taxonomy): domain Eukaryota; kingdom Viridiplantae; phylum Streptophyta; class Magnoliopsida; order Santalales; family Viscaceae; genus Viscum; species Viscum album. Next base: position 50,245,581 of record OY728138.1, on the reverse strand, counting down.
GCATGTACTCACCTATGAGGAATTAGAACTGGAACCCGATCTGTCTTATTGCGAAGAGCCCATCAAGATTCTTGATACGAGAGAACAAGTGCTGAGAAACCGGATGACACGTCTGGTAAAAATCTTGTGGATAAACCATAAGATGGAAGAGACAATGTGGGAACCCGAAAAACCTATGATGAAGAACCACCCGACTCTTTTCATGCGGTAGTAATCTAGAAATTTCGAGGACGAAATTATTTGAAGAATGGGAGAATGTAACACCCCAAGCTTCTACGGTACGCTTCACTTTGAATAATGCAATAGCGTGTGTTGTACGCAACATCGAGTTCTAACACACCACAACCAATCAAACTAGCCGTTATGAATAGTAATACCCAATTTTTAAAATTAATAAATTTTATTTTTCAAAATGGACTTCATTTTTGGATTCGGAATGTTGAAATTACCCTAGAGTGAAATTTTGGTATTTTTTTGAAAAACATTATTTTTTGATGAATAGTGAAACCACTATGTGTTAGTTAAAAAACTGAATTTTTCATAAAACATAATTTTACAACTTCTGTTAGTGGAATTTCAAAATTCTAAGAGACACGGTTAATATCAAGGAGAAAAATGTGGTTCAATGAGATGAAAATAATTTTTGGTGAATAGTAACTTTTTACTTTTATTTACCATGGTTAAAGGTAAATAGGGTAATTAAGGGTAAAAATGATATTAATATTACCCTAACACATGTCCTAATTCTATTAGACAAGTTTATCTCGACCAAAAAAAACCTTAGGAATAAAATATTATCATTTAGGTCCACTTGGATTAGATTAGGACATTTATTACTATTTAATAAAAGAAGAGTTAAAAGAGATAAAATCAAAGTTTATTTACTAAAACATTTTTAATATCGAGTTACACATAAGATAAATTCGATTATAAATATTCATTAGAAATATAAAATTATTTCATAAATAATATTATTTTATTAATAATTTTTAGACATTATATAATTTAATTTATTTATGACACAATGATGATGTAGTAATTACCATAATAGTGAAAAATTATAATAATTGGTATTATAAATACCCAAATATATATAATTTGAGACTTTTTATGAATTAAAACAATTTTATAGGTTAATATGACATGTTAGGATTAATTTAATTACATTTTTTCTAAGTAATAACTCTGTTATGATTTTCACAAAAATCAATTTTCCAAATAGTGTCAAAATTGAAAAAAAAGAGTTTTTAAAACAAATATTATATTATTAATTGATATTCAATTCCTAAAAATATAAGGTTCGGCCAAAAGACTTATATCATGATAGGTGTATCATTAATGGACCACTTGGGGGTCTCTTTGAGGTGTATAGTATTTTTATTAACTATATAATATAAAAATACAAAGTGACATTGTAAGTGTCAAACTAATAAACTAAGAATTAAAACTAAAATATAAGGTTAATATAATGACCCAAACCTGTCTAAATTATATTGGTAGAGTGGTTTCAGACCCATCCCCACCTTAACGTTTAAATAATCCACTTTTGAGCCATTAGAAACCGAATATGAATTTATTATAAAATAATATTTCTAGTTTTCACTACTGGAAAATAGGTCTATACCCACGGTTTTGCAAAAAATTGTGGGTATAGGGTACCCCAATGCCCACGGTTTTCCAAAATCGTGGGTATAGGGATAGTATGTGAACCTATACCCACGGTTTTCCAAAACCGTGGGTATTGTTTTATTTTAAGACCTATACCCACGGTTTTGGAGAAAACTGTGGGTATAGGGTATTTTCTGAAGACTTATACTGAAGGTTCTTCAAAACCGTAGGTATTGCGGTTTTTTTTGAAGATCTATACACACGGTTCTCTAGAACCGTGGGTATAGCTTTCCCACTTTATGGAAGGGAAAAAACATTAGGCGGGACACGAAAAAAATTTTGCGGGGGAGACATTTTTTCATGGATCATATTAATATATATAAGTAGATGAATTTATATATAACAAATAACATTGTCAGCCCTGTTGGTCCTTTACTGGAATACGGTGTTGTGCCGCACTGTGAGACGTCGGTTCGGGTCTCCATACCGGAGTTTTTGGAATTTAATTAATGCTTATATTAATATATATATGCAGATATATGAATAAAGAGAAAATTAAATTAATAGCTCAGTTGGTCCGACTTTGGAAGCTGGCAGGACGTGTTTCAGGGAGGCGCGGGATCGAATCCCTGAAGCCGCATTTTTTGAATACGCATTGTGGAGCGGACTAATATATATAATCTTATATATGTATGATTAACATATAAAATTCCCAGCTTTGTTGGTTTAGGGTCTCGCTCTCAGGTGTTGGGTGCTGTGTTCAAACCTTGTTGGGCTCTTTTTTTTAAATGATATACCCCAGGGTTTTCAAACCGTGGGGAAAGTGCCTGCCACGCTGTAAAACGTGGTATTGTTGTGTGACACACCTATACCCACTATTCTACCAAACCGTGGGTATAGGTCAAGACCCCTATACCAACGCCGTTCCATCCCATGGTTCCCAAAACCGTGGTTATAGCCTATACCCACGGTTTTGGGGGCTATACCCACGGTTTTGAACTGTGGGTATAGGCCGTTTTTCCAGTAGTGTTTCCAAAAGGTACCCCTTACCCCTCTTATAAAAGGGCACTCCCACTTCTCATTAATTCACACCTTCAAATCCTTTTGGTTTGGCCAACCCCTACCCAAATACTCTTTAAACTTCCCTCACTTCATCCTAGAGGCCTTCCTTTAGTCATAAAGCCTACCTAAGGAGCCCTTTTGATCAAACCAAAAGGAAGAACCCGAAGAAGAGGTAATGATTTCACCACCCTTTTCCAAGTTCCTTTCTTCTTCCACTTCTTCGTTCTTTGTTATTACCATTCTAAAATTATAACTCCAGTATATTATATATACATTGATGTTATTATAAACACGGTACAACCATATTTCAGTATTCTATCCATCCTTTGAATGACATGTTACAATACGTGCGTACGTATGGCTTATCGTCTCTACGTCATGGGGTAATTGTTATTCAAAACATTATTATTTAGATGGGTATAATAATAATGTGTAATTCATGTAGATAATTTATATAACATGATAATGATTCTTTATATTTGATATACCATCCAATTAAATATTATTTTAATATCAAAAGAATGATATTGTCGCTCGTGCGTACATACGGACTACCGTCTCCATGAACACGATGAGATTCATTCTCCATCGTATCCATTAAATTATAATTCTCATTTGAAGATTAATAATAATGTTTTCGGACTTAATATCATTCTGGATATGAAGAATATACAACCTATCCATAAAAAACATGCCTTATATAACAAAACATATAAAAGAAAATGATTAAGTTAACACCCGAAACGACAATAATATTAAGATATTATTAACAAAGAAATGTTAAAAGATCATATATGATATCATATTAATGTATATGAATCTTGTATAATTTAATAACAATTAGTTCACCATTATACAGGAGGTTCAACTACCCCAACCAAGTAAAAGTAAATGATAAGGGTTTATTTCGCAATCTCTTCATTATCCGAGGTTGTTTATACGTAATAATCTTCTGAGACTTCTTTTTCATCCACATAAATGTTTCTTAAAAATGTACTTAAAAACAATTTATTACTATTTACTATAATATGGGTTAAATTCTTTTATACCCTTGTTGACTTTTATAAGTATTTTATAAAGTAATTTTCTGTCATTTTCCAAACAAGGTCCTTTTAAACCTTTTCGACAGAATTAAGGTAAGAATGTTTTTTAACTTATACGGTGGGTGCGGCTATTTTCCACCGTTATAAAATTGTCTAAGAATCCCTTACAATCTTATAAGAATATTTTCAATGAAAATGTTTTAATTTATAGATATATGACTCTTAAATGATTTCATAATAGAAAGATATATTTCTCTAAAAAGAGTTTTGATTTCATCTATGTCAACATCCTTTGATGGGTTTTAAGCTTATTTGAAGTTGATTTATTATGATACAAAACTTCTATATTGTATTGAAGGTTTTGTGATAAATTTGACTGTGGATGTGTTATTTTTATACCATTCGTGGTTTATGGATGACTTATTTACATTTTTTATACTAGTTTTAATACGAATTTTTATGTTATGTTTAAACCTTTTCATGTGGGAATGCATTAGACTTTATATGTGATGGGTGGAGCCTGTTATAGCTCCTCAATGCATCAGTAGGTCTCATGACACAAACTAGTGTCTTTGCACAAGGCCTTGACAAAATCTTATTTGTAGTCTTGGCATGAGGCCTTGGCTATGTGGTTATGATAGTCTGGCATTATGCATTCCATCATTATGAAAGTGGTTATTTATATTACATGTGATTATTCAATTAGTAGAATATCCATTAGAATAAGTAAATGGCATTATTTCATTTTATTTTTGCCATACTATGTTGAAGTTCAAGTTTAAAAATTATTTTGTTTTAGTTATACATTGCCTTAAATGTTTATTCTTATTTATAAAATTTTCCTCTATATTGTTATCTTTACTGTTCATTTGAGCTCACCCCTTTTCTATGTTTTATTTTTCCTAGGATGTGAAAAAGTCAATTATGAATGACCTACAGGGATAATATGAGTGGATAAGAGTGTGGACTTTGGAGACTATTTTGTTTTAGTATTCATTTTTATGATGTAATGTAAAACTTTATGAATATATCTAGCGTTTCCAAGGCTACTAAACTAATCAGTCTTTCGAGCTTTGATCTTTCTTGTGATCATGCCAATGTTTTGTAATAATGCACCGACTTTGGGTAACTGGGGTCAGGGCGTTACAATAATCATTTAATCAATAGTGTGTTGTGGGTTATCCATTATAAATGAAAATGTATTGGGAATGTGTGTCCCATATCTTGATATGACGTACATGAAACTATTGTAATCATGTGGTCTATCTCGTAAAAAGCATAATGGAATGTAACCCCTCAGACTATCGTACTGCCATGGGAATATATTGTATATATACAAACTGATGAATGACCCATTCTGGATGGTGCCACTCAATGATGTGGATGTGGATGAGTGGGACCACTTCCCCATGATCTCCATTCACAGCTGTGATGTATGGTGGAAGTGATGCATTTTAAAAACCTGTATACGTGGTCCATGAAACTGAAAATGTAAACAAAAAAAACAAGTCATAAATTATAACAATAATGTTACTTATATAACATTTAAATAACTAAAAAATAAATATATATTATTTTTTCTAAAGAAAACTTTAATGTTTAGCTTACATCAACTGGATGTATAGCATCAAATATTTGTCGCATGTTCAGCACACTATGTCTCGGAGTTTGTGCATACTTCTGATCCTGATTCACCATGGATAAAAATAAGTGATGTATGGTTTTTTTATAAAAAACAATAATATAATTTCTCAATAACCCAACTTAATGACATTAACATACTAGATTCCTTGAGAAAAATAAAAAATAGATGTTTTGAAAGTGGTGGGACAACATGAGGAGTGATTCATGAAAAACGACCCTAACCCCACATCTGTAAAAAACATAGACAACCAGCAATCTGATTCCCTTTGTCTCAATAAGTGGTATAGAGAAAATTTTATAGATGTGATAATATAGAAGACCACCAACTCTATGTAGCCTTCTAGTCAAAATCAGTAATTAATGGGAGGTACAACATTTGTACTGATGTGGGGGAGTAGTCTTCAAACAACATGACTCCGATCAATCCAAAAATATATGCATTTTTGTGTTGATTAAGTGTCTTCTCATCTGAATCATCAGAAATGATGTTGAAATTCTCATCAATCCACCCCATGCTCTATTGAAATCCCTAGTGGACATGTGGTATGCTGAAGACGTCAATGCCAAGTAGACAATGAATGACCACACAGCAGTAACCACTCGTTGAACCTGTAACTACATATCCGTGGATGGGTAGTCCAAGAATATAGGCGACTTACTCTAAAGTAATAGTTATATACCCATCAATGAGATGGAATGTGTATTTCTTTGGCCACCATTGCTCAACCATCCTAGTAATCATGTTTTCATCTATGGATCTAAAGTCACACATGGAGTCTTCAGAAATTTCAAATTGTCTCAGGTATGGACAAATGGCTATCGGCGGTGCATCATGATGAAAACTATGTGGTATTTGAACTGCAAAAAGTCTAATAGATCCATGTCCCAACACGTCATGAAAAACATGTGACTACTGGGCATAAAAAAAGGCTTCTCCATCGAAATGTACAAATAGTATAACATTAATTTCAACAGCTATTTGACTCATACTTATTTATATGATTTGGTAAAAAAAATTCAGGTTTCTTTCAAATTATTCATAAATCTAAAGTATGTTCTTTCAAATTACTGCATATATTAAGTGTTTTCTATTTTAGTTTTGATATAGACAACATTTACTTATTTAAATAATTTTTTTACACTGTGAAATGAGTTTAAACTTACACATAATAGATTTAGTATTCGTTTTTCACTAATGAATATTTTTTTTACACTATGTAATGTAATTTCTTCATTATAGAACATTTGTTCTATAACATTTTTATCATGTAGTGTATGAAATTGGTTTAAATAGAATTCATGAAGTAATAATTGAATATATTTTATGTGTTAGTACTTTGGACTATTTATTTAAGAATAAAAAAACATTTCATAAAATTTATATTGTGTTTGAATATTATTTCAATATAAAAAAATATTTTTTGTTTCATAATTAAAATATATAATTTTGGAAAAAATAATTATTATATTTTTATTATGTTTTTACTAAGTAGATATTTACCTTATATTTACCAATGTAATATAAAATATATATTTGATATAGATTCATTTTTATACAACATATATTTATTTTTTAAAAAATATAGTAATATTATTAAAACATTAACTATATACAAAAAAGTAAAATATTAATAAAAATAGTGATAATAAAAAATGATTACATGTATAAGATTTTATAGTAGCTAATGTATGCATGATTCATTTTATCTATTAGATTATTTCCTGATGTGTCTATGGAAATGTGTCCTTGTGTGACCTTCTTGGCAGAATATGATGCACCTCTGTCCAGGTGCCCATTTGTTGGGCCAATCAATCTCATTTCAAATATGAGTCAACTTTGGCCTCCCTTTTCGGTCTAAGCCTAGTAATGTCTATTAAAAACGTGTGTGCTCTATCAGGAAACCAAAAAATTTGATATTCCTTGAATGGAATCCAAGGAGTTCTATAGAAGTCGTTGATACACTCTAGTCGATAAAATGATTCAACAAAATGATCCCAAGATATGTATGTGTAAGTTCTTGATGAGATGACCTGGATGCATAGATAACATAATGCTTTAAAGGTTCCACATTCATTATAACGACCCAAAGCTTGATATACATAGACATTACATTACTTTTTCATAATACTTAATACATGAAAAAAAATAGATGTCCAAAGATCATATTAGTTTAGTGACTTTGGAAACACAGAACATAATCTTCTAATAATTGAGAAAGATACTCAAAATATCCCATAATGTTCTTTCCCTTTTGTTTTCTTACCTAAAACCTTTCTTTAAATCCAAGGGAAAAGAAAATATAAAAAGGGTGAGCTCAAATTCTCAGTAAGGGTAAACAAGTAGAACATAAAAACAATCGATAAATATTTGTACGTAAGAACATGAACATAAAACATCTAAATCTTGAGAAAAGACATAAATCATGGTAGTACAGAAGGCATAGATCATAACGGAAATTTCATCATGATAAAATATCAAGGGAATAAAACATGGAATTGTGTTACACCATTAGTCACATGATATTATTTCCATAGGAGCCAAGACGTTGCTGTGAAGACAATCATAGTGGACAAAGCCCATTACTGGACTAGGTTTACATGTCGTTCCGGCCCCCTATTACTGAACTAGAATCATTTGTCATTCCAACCATTTCTATCTTATGATATATAAATATTTTCGGAAATCATTAGAGGGAGATATAGGTCTCACCCATCTCATTATGAAATCATTCTTATATGTGCCATAAAATAATCATAAATCGTTCATCATAACCCTATGAATAAAATGGGTTTCATAAACATCAACCCATCATAACATATTCCATATAAAAAAATGGATATCATTTAATCATAAGATAAATCAAACAATGTAAATAATAGATACATTATACTTGAAACATAATCATATTAAACAATGTCATCTTATATTGAAAATAGTTTTGTTAAAACACTTTAAATGATTTCTTGAGGAAAATATATTTTCTTCTTCAAAATCATTTTATTTTCTCAAAACTCCATGCAATTTTAGAAGAAAGGGATTTTATTAAAAATAATCATGAACTCTTTCATAGTATGCTTCATGAAAATAATTCGTTATGAAACATTAAAAATTCTTTCATGCCGTATAAGTTAAAAAAACATTCTCATCATACTTTTTTCGGAAAAGTAAAAAATTACCCCTTATGGTAAACAAAAGAAAGATTCCTTCCATACCATGTGGTAAAAGTCAACAAATGGGTAGAAATGACATTAAAAATATATGGAATAATATTAAACCTTTTAAGAAAACATTTTTAGAAAACATGGACATGACTGATAATTATAACCCCAGTAAATACTTACGAATAAATAATATCGGACAAGAACGAGATATAAATAATTATCCATTAACTTATGTCCAATTTCTTTTTTATGTGACTAAGACTCTTGTATAGTGAGTTTAAACATATTATTAACTTTTAAGAGAACCATAATAATATTTATGATATCATATATGATTCACTTACGACTTTATATTACCCATTCTTTTGTCAATTCCATGTTAAAGCAGCGTTTTGGGTAAAATTATTTCATTTATCATACGTTTTTGGAATTCTTGTTCTTGATATTATTATTACTTATATCATGATAAACATACTTCCACAATTTAAAATATGATTTATATATCATATATATTCAGTATATATATGTATAATAGATAGATAAATGAAATGAAATATAGCGTTCATAGAGACGATAGGCTGTACGTACGCATGAATGTAGTTTTCGTTTCCTTTTTGAATTGAATGGAAGTAAGTAGATGGAATATATATATGAAGTGAACTGTGTTGCATTTGTTGTCAATGAGGCATGATGTTGTCATAAGATGAATGGATGTCACGGAATGTCAAGATGTGAATGAAAAAGGATGTGATGGTGTTGGTGAGGAAAGGATAATGGACATGGTACTAAGATGCATGTCACTTAGGAGATTCACTAAGTGACATAGGATGTTGTGTTTGAAACATTCTCTATCAATATCTGATGATTGTTGAGCTGCTCTTTAAGTTCAAAGAACTTGTATCACCTGGATACAATGTCACAACATTGTTTGAAGACCATGCATTGTATTGACAATGCATGAGGAGATGAAGATGATCCATCCACACCTCCTAAGTGGATGAAGTGGATTAAAGAAGTCCATGCACTATCAGTTAGTGCATGTGAATTTGAAGAAGATGCAATTTGATCTCTAATTAGATCAATGAAGAACATTGAAGACTATGTTTGATTCAGGAGTTCGGTTGAAGAAGGAAGAACCTTCTACATTTCCTCCTAAGTGAAGATTATTTGTTGAGAAGGAGTGAGGAATTAAAATGAAGAAGAAGATGAGAAAAAATGAGGAAGAAGGCTTGAAGTGGATTTGGCATTTGATATGGCTTGAACTTATGGGGAATTTTCTTTTTAACAAAGTCTTATTTCCATACTTTGCCAAAAAAATTGGCCAGCCATGGGCACCTTGAGGGTTCAACCCCAAGGCACATGTGGGCCTAAGGCGCCACGCCCAAGGGGGAACTCGTGGGGAAAACCCAAGGTGGCAGAAGCCACGCAGGGGTGTTACGCCCGCGTGGCAGGGGCACAGGAGCACGCCCAGAGGAGCGCATGGTGGGCGCAATGCGCACCCGTGTGTGCATAGTGGGCGCCAGGGCGCGCCCGAGTGGCAGAGGTGGGCGCAAGAGCGCTCCCGCAGAGAGAACACGGTGTGGGGCGGCACCGTGGAGGGAGAAGTTCAATCGAAGGGTTGCCGGCAGCGGAACTTTGATAAACCGCGTGGAAATTGTGGGTCGTTTCGATGTGGGACGCGATTATAATCCCAGGATCTAATCCTGGCCGTCCGAGCGATCGCGCTGCAGATCTCGGCCGCCCGATGCATCGTGCCGCTCGCGATCTAATCTATGCCGCACGCCTTCATTAAACGCCGGATCTGACGGCTTGCGAGTCATATCCTACTTTGAGCTCAGGCTGAATCCTCCCCACGTGCCTCCGTCGAACCAGGAGCAACCCGAGAGATGTTTTCGAGCTCCCGGCCACCGCTGATCGAAGTAAAGGCACCATTGAGTTCGTATGGATGCAACAAACACATCCATGCATAAAAATATACTTGCATGACACAAATGGTGAAATTGGAGTTCGGCCGAGGCAAAAGAATGTGTCGAGGCCATGTGGAGTTCGTGTTTTGCATGGGATAGAAGAGAAGAGGCCGTGCATGCGTTCTAAGTCGCATGCACGTAGAGAAAAATAAAAATGGAACCCACGTTTGATAGAAAGATAAAAATCTAGATTTTGAACATTTTAAAAGATCCAAAATCTTCAGGATTTTGATGTTAAACCACGCGGATGTTTTGAGGCGTTTCTCTGCCTATATAAAGAGAGCCTGAAGCACAAAGAATGATTGATGATCTTTTGGAGAAAAACGAGATGTCCCGTGAAGATCTTGCCTAGCGAAGTATTGTCCCGTGCGCCACCTGTGCGACGAAGCAGCCAGAAGCCTCCCTTGGCTCCGAGAGGTTCTTTTTGCGCACCCCTTGCGTGAAAGAAGAGAAGAGGAGGTCCCTACGCGCCTCCCTTGCGCGCCAGGAAGGAGCCGATCCGCACACTTGCATGCTCAAGGCCATTACCCTCTCTGCCCGCGAACTTACGCGGCAGGAGGAAGCCACCGCGCCCCCTGCGCACTAGGAAGGTGTTGCCACACCCTGCGCGACCTTGTGCTCTTGCACCCCTGCGCGCTGGCCACACTCTTGTGCCTTGCACGGTTGAGAAGAGGATGAGGCCGCTGCACCCAAGCAACTTGTGTGCCTCCTTTGAAGATTGGGTTCGGTTGAAGTGCATTACACACTTGGTGTTGTGTGTGCGAGGTGGAGAAGGAGACCCAAGGCCTTGTGTGCTTTACAAAGGAGAAAGGCCGTGGGTAGTAGGTAAAAAAAGAGGAGGTTGTTGCCCTTGGTTGTGCCAAATTGAAGAACACACATTGTGTGTGCATTTTAAGAAGAGTCCATAGCTTTTGGGGTGTGTAAGAAGAGGATGAGGCCAAGCTTACTTGTGTGCAAAGTGAAAGAAGTGTGTGTAAAGAGAAAAGAGGCCGAACCTAGTGTGTGTGCACTAAGTGAAGTGAACACACCTAGAAGAAGGAAGAAAGAGAGGACTCTAACACTAAAGTAGAACACACTCTTAAGTGTGTAACCAAATTGAATAAAGTGTGTGAAGTTCAAGAAGGTGTGTGCTAAAAAGAATTACACCCTCTGAGGGTTTACTACACCAAGAAGAGAAGAAGGGGAGTGCATGCTTGCATGCATGCATGTGCACACGTAAACAAGTCAAATCTGCTTGTGTGCATTTGAGGAGTCCAAGAGAAAGAGTTCTTGAAGATTATTGAGAAGCCATGCTGTCAGTGCATGAGGATGCAGAGATGCCATGCACTCAGTGCATGAAGTTTATGTGAAGTGAGACTAGACCAGACTGAAGTTAAAGGTATCAGTTGTCTGAGTATTCAGTAGTTGAAGAAAGAGGCCAGGTCATCCTAAGAGAAAGGAGATAAATCCTGAGCAAGATGAGAAGACTTGTTCGTCACAAGTGAGCAGAGGTACAGAGCAAGGACAGCAGCCTTTATCCCAGGCTGCTGAGGATACTTGAAGAGATAAAGATAAGAAGAGCTACTCGTGCGACTCGAGCAGCCAGGAGAAGCCCCCTGTGAGACTCAGGGTGGAAGAAGTCTTCATTGGGATTCTGGAGTAGGCCAGTGGGACTCTGGTAACACTGTGGGATGTAGTATAAAGACCATCCTGTAGGACTCAGGAGAGATACAGTGGGATGATGTATCAACCATTTTAATTCTAACAAGTTATAATGGAGAAACCATGTTGGGGCGTATAACCAACATGGCAAGGACGTAGGCCTTTGGTGCCGAACCTTGTAAATCCTTGTGTCCAGTGCCTTTATATTTACAGCATTATTAGAGGAAAGGTTGAGAGACACAAGAAGAGTGGATCGAGGCTTTAACCATCCATAGAGGTTTAATTGATAAGAGTCAATTAGTAAAAAGTTTTAAGGGATCACTGATTCACCCCCTCCCCCTCTCAGTGATTCACACTGATCTGGGAACTTCAATTGGTATTAGAGGGAGGTTACCTCTAAAAGATCCAAGGGAGTCTTTAAGAAGTGCAGATTTTAGGAAATGAGTGACCAGCCTCAAATGGAGATATCTGCCAAGACTCTGAAAAACAGAATGAAGAAACAGGCAAAGAAGATGAGGAAGAAGGTTGTTGCAATCAGAGAAACTCCTTCTATGGAAAGAAATGTGAAAGTCACATCAGATGACAATTCCTTTTATCATTCTTCTGATGAAGCTTGCTCAAGTTGTGATGAAGATGGAAGAAACAATGATCTTCTAAATGCAATCAAATATCTTCAGAAGACAGTCCCCAAGGAAGTGGAAATGTGTATAGCTACATGCATCCTTGATCTTCAAGAAGAAAAATTACAGCTAAAAGATGAAGCCAATTCTCTGGAAGTCCAGTTGGAAAAAAGGGTTGGCATAACCAACACTCTCAGAAAGCTGGTGAATGCCAAGGATGAAACGGTTTCCCTTTGCAATAAAAGATATGAAGACACTACTGAAGAATTGCATAGAAGCCTTTCTGAGAAATCATTCTTTAAGACAATGGTCAAATAAGTTTTCCATGCACTGGAAAAATTGCACAGAGTTTCAATGGTTGTCAAAGATGCTCAACTAGAAGAGAAAGTCAAAAGGGTGAAGGAGTTAGACAATTCATTGCAAGAAATGAAGAAAGTGCATGAAGACCAGATGAAACAGCTGGAAGAAAAATGGGAAGGAAGGCTAAGAACTGTTGTGGATGAGAAGAACTCCCTCAACATGAAATGCTTAGAACTAGAGGTGATATTGAAAAATCTACAATCACCCAAAGCTGAAACCTCCCAGTTAGCTGATAGAAGAAATGTTGCTACACAAGTACGCATTGAGCAGGACGATTCCAAAATAAGGACATCCTATAATGAAAGGGCAACATCTTCTAAGAAGAAGGTACCATCCATCCCATCTTGTACTAATGCTTCTAATTGTGTTTCCACAAAAAGTGCAGGATGGAAGAATAATTCCAAACAGGTATGGATGAAGACAACGAAGAAAGAAAGCTCTCCTGAAGCATAACACCAATTCAAGACAAGTACCCTACAATCAGAAGGAATCAAAAAGTCAATATTTGTGGGTCAATGTTGGTGTTGTAACAAGTATTGGCATTTTTCAAAGGATTGTTGATACAATCCACTGAATTCCAAAGCACAAAGTAAGCCCATGCCAAGGGGGAGCAAGCCAGAGGAAAAGAGGAAACATCCATAGGTCCAGAGACATCTGTTTACTGCTAACAGATTTGGATTGCTTGATAACATCTGGGATGTGTGAAAAAGTGGTCAGATAGATACATGTCAATCTCCAACTATATCCAGAGCTCAAAAGAAGAAAAGATCACAGAACTCGGCTCAGAAAGAATCCTTGGGAAGCATGAAGAATTTTGAAGATGCTCCCAAGAAGGTTTTGAAAAAGGAAAAGAATTCCTTGGAGTCTAAATCCAAGAAGGGTGATGCATCCAGAAGGACCACCAAGAAAACATGCTTCTACTCTGGAAAGAAAGGACACACCATGTATTTTTGTGAACAAGACATGGAACTGAATAGAAGCAGACTAGACTCAAAAAGACAATCAATCCAGAAGAAGCAGAAGGGATTGATTGAAAATAAGTTGCCTAAGAAAGGTAGCTTAACAGCATCAAAAGAACCATGTGTAATTTCAAAAACTGACGCCTCACTCCCAAATGACTTGTTAGTCATATGTCCTAATCAGTTGCAACTTGCCAGAGAGCTACAGAGAGCTGAAGATAAAGCACTAGAAATTGCTAAGGCAAAAAGGAAACAAAAGATTTCACATGAAGATGTGTTGAGATCCACAGCAGCACAATCTTCATTGAAGATCAGATGTGCAAGTGTGAAGAATGGTGAAAATGGGACATCTCGGTTGAGAGAATCTTCTCAACCTTGTTGTTCACATTGATGAACCAAGGAGGTTCCATCTTATTCCCTAATAACTTGTATTTACATGTGCTAACACTGTAGGGAATTGAAGATGATGATCATTCTCAACTGGAATATGGTTTGGACAGAATGGAGTGCACCCCTTGAGGGGGAGCCAATCTGTAGAAGATGAGATTCTGTGATTTAATACCATCTTGAGAAAAGTGAAGGTATTCCAATCATACTTGCATCCCTTGTTTCTTAATTGTATTCATCATGCCAATTAAGGGGGAGTATTGATTGAAGGCAAATGGATGAAAGGGGGAGCTTTATCTTTGCACTGAACTTTCTAATGAGTTTTGTGAAGTATGTGAAAGATTTAGCAATTCATTGATAAATCTTAAAAATTTCACCCCCTGAAGCATGATCTCACATGTACAGTGAATTGTGGACAGCATTGAAAATCTTGGTTACATCACTCTTGTTTTCTACACCAGGTTATCCCAAGTAGACTTAGAGTTGATCTACTAAAGGTTCTTTTCTCAAAAGAACATGTGACATCATCCATCTCTTAGTGATTTTCAAGAAGATGCTATTCAATGGGAGGAAGTGATTTTTTGAAGAGAACCACACCACACCTTTTCATTTGATTTCCAATAAGGGGGAGAAAATATTGGCACACATATTGACCCATTCATATGTGCTGAAGAAGTGTATTGACATTAAATACAAAGGGGGAGATTGAAGTGCACTGTGTTGCATTTGTTGTCAATGAGGCATGATGTTGTCATAAGATGAATGGATGTCAAGGAATGTCAAGATGTGAATGACAAAGGATGTGATGGTGTTGGTGAGGAAAGGAGAATCGCCATGGTACTAAGATGCATGTCACTTAGGAGATTCACTAAGTGACATAGGATGTTGTGGTTGAAACATTCTCTATCGATATCTGACGATTGTTGAGCTGCTCTTTAATTTCAAAGAACTTGTATCACCTGGATACAATGTCACAACATTGTTTGAAGACCATGCATTGTATTGACACTGCATGAGGAGATGAAGATGATCCATCCACACCTCCTAAGTGGATGAAGTGGATTAATGAAGTCCATGCACTATCAGTTAGTGCATGTGAATTTGAAAGAGATCCAATTTGATCTCTAATTAGATCAATGAAGAACATTGAAGACAATGTTTGATTCAGGAGTTCGGTTGAAGAAGGAAGAACCTTCTACATTTCCCTCCTAAGTGAAGATTATTTGTTGAGAAGGAGTGAGGAATTCAAATGAAGAAGAAGATGAGAAAAAATGAGGAAGAAGGCTTGAAGTGGATTTGGCATTTGATATGGCTTGAACTTATGGGGAACATTGTTTTTAACAAAGTCTTATTTCCATACATTGCCAAAAAATTGGCCAGCCATGGGCACCTTCAGGGTTCAACCCCAAGGCACATGTGGGCCTAAGGCGCCACGCCCAAGGGGGAACCCATGGGGAAAACCCAAGGTGGCAGAAGCCACGCAGGGGTGTCACGCCCGCGTGGCAGGGGCACAGGAGCATGCCCGGAGGAGCGCATGGTGGGTGCAATGCGCACCCGTGTGTGCATAGTGGGTGCCAGTGGCGCGCCCGAGTGGCAGAGGTGGGCGCAAGAGCGCGCCCGCAGAGAGAACACGGTGTGGGGCGACACCGTGGAGGGAGAAGTTCAATAGAAGGGTTGCCGGTAGTGAAACTTTGATAAACCGCGTGGAAATCGCGGGCCGTTTCGATGTGGGACGCGATTAAAATCCCAGGATCTAATCCTGGCCGTCCGAGCGATCGCGCGGCAGATCTCGGCCACCCGATGCATCGCGCCGCTCACGATCTAATCTGAGCCGCACGCCTTCATTAGACGCCGGATCTAACGGCTTGCAAGTCTTTTCCTACTTTGAGCTCAGGGCAAAGCCTCCCCGCGTGCCTCCGTCGAACCAGGAGAAACCCGAGAGATGTTTTCGAGCTCCCGGCCACCGCTAATCGAAGTAAAGGCTCCATTGAGTTTGTATGGATGCAACGAACACATCCATGCATAAGAATATACTTGCATGAAACAAATGGTGAAATTGGAGTTCGGCCTAGGCAAATGAATTTGCTGAGGCCATGTGGAGTACGTGTTTTGCATGGGATAGAAGAGAAGAGGCTGTGCATGCGTTCTAAGTCGCATGCACGTAGAGAAAAATAAAAATGGAACCCGAGTTTGACAGAAAGATAAAAATCAAGATTTTGAAGATTTTAAATGATCCGAAATATTCGGGATTTTGAAGTTAAACCACGCGGATGTTTTGAGGCGTTTCTCTGCCTATATAAAGAGAGCCCGAAGCACAGAGAATGCTTTCTAATCTTTTGGAGAAAAACGAGAAGTCCCATGAAGCTCCTGCCAAGTGAAGTATGGTCCCGTGCGCCACCGGCGCGACGAAGCAGCCCGGAGCCTCCCTTGGCTCCGAGAGGTTCCTTTTGCGCACCCCTTGCGCGAAAGAAGAGAAGAGGAGGTCCCTGCGCGCCTCCCTTGCGCGACAGGAAGGAGCCGAGCCACACACTTACGTGCTCAAGGCCATTACCCTCTCTGCCTGTGAACTTACACGGCAGGAGGAAGCCACCGCGCCCCCTGCGCAGTAGGAAGGTGTTGCCACACCCTGCGTGACCTTGTGCTCTTGCACCCCTACGCGCTGGCCACACTCTTGTGCCTTGAACGGTTGAGAAGAGGAGGAGGCCGCTGCACCCAAGAAACTTGTTTGCCTCCTTTGAAGATTGGGTTCGGGTGAAGTGCATTAAACACTTGGTGTTGTGTGTGCGAGGTGGAGAAGGAGACCCAAGGCCTTGTGTGATTTACAAAGGAGAAAGGTCGTGGGCAGTAGGTAAAAAAAAAGAGGAGGTCGTTTCCCTTGGTTGTGCCAAATTGAAGAACACACTTTGTGGGTGCATTTGAAGAAGAGGTCGTAGCCTTTGGGGTGTGTAAGAAGAGGAGGAGGCCAAGCTTACTTGTGTGCAAAGTGAAAGAAGTGTGTGCAAAGAGAATAGAGGCCGAACCTTGTGTGTGTGCACTAAGTGAAGTGAACACACCTAGAAGAAGGAAGAACGAGAGGACTCTAACACTAAAGTAGAACACACTCTTAAGTGTGTAACCAAATTGAATAAAGTGTGTGAAGTTCAAGAAGGTGTGTGCTAAAAATAATTACACCCTCTGAGGGTTTACTGCACCAAGAAGAGAAGAAGGGGAGTGCATGCTTGCATGCATGCATGTGCACACGTAAACAAGTCAAATCTGCTTGTGTGCATTTGAGGAGTCCAAGACCAAGAGTTCTTGAAGATTATTGAGAAGCCATGTTGTCAGTGCATGAGGATGCAGAGATTCCATGCACTCAGTGCATGAAGTTGATGTGAAGTGAGACTGGACCAGACTGAAGTTAAAGGTATCAGTTGTCTGAGTATTCAGTAGTTGAAGAAAGAGGCCAGGTCATCCTAAGAGAAAGGAGATAAATCCTGAGCAAGACGAGAAGACTTGTTCATCACAAGTGAGCATAGGTACAGAGAAAGGCCATCATCCTTTATCCCAAGCAGCTGAGGATACTTGAAGAGCTAAAGAGAAGAAGAGCTACTCGTGCGACTCGAGCATCCAGGAGAAGCCCCCTGTGAGACTCAGGGTGGAAGAAGTCTTCAGTGGGATTCTGGAGCAGGCCAGTGGGACTCTGGTAACACTGTGGGACGTAGTATAAAGACCCTCCTGTGGGACTCAGGAGAGATACAGTGGGATGCTGTATTGACCATTGTAATTCTAACAAGTTATAATGGAGAAACCATGTTGGGGCGTATAACCAACATGGCAAGGACGTAGGCCTTTGGTGCCGAACCTTGTAAATCCTTGTGTCCAGTGCCTTTATATTTACCACATTATTCGAGGAAAGGTCGAGAGACACAAGAAGAGTGGATCGAGGCTTTAACCAGCCATAGAGGTTTAATTGGTAAGAATCGATTAGTAAAAAGTTTTAAGGGATCACTGATTCACCCCCTCCCCCTCTCAGTGATTCACACTGATCCGGGCACTTCAATATATTTACATACATAAATACAGTAGAATTATTATGTCCTATATTTCATTATTATTCATTATATATACATTATAATCATTCTTGAATGGTAACATGGAGAAAGAATATGATCGTGTCGTGGGGACAGTAATCCTTACGTACGCACATGCAATGATATCGTTGGCATAATTATTGAATGGAATTGGAGTGGATGATATAATATCTCATAATTATTATAATTTTATAATAATCATATACAGTTATTATTTCCAGCATTATACCCATCCACTTAAGGTGGTGTTGGAAAAACAGATTACACCACGACGTTGAGACAGTAAGTCGTACGTACGCACGTGCGGTGATTTCGTTTTTCGTAGGATGGATAAAAGGTGAAGTAGGGTTGTTTAATATTTATAATAACATATACTTATATGAGTGATACTGATGTTATTACTTTATAATAAAACAAATAAAGAAGAGGATGTAGAAGATGAAATAAATTTGAATGAATCTGTAAAGGATATTACCTCTTCCTCGACGTGCCTCTTCTTAACCTCATCTTAGGGCACTAAGGATGGTCTTTCAATAATACCAGGACCTCTAGTAGGTTTCTAGGGAATTGAAGAAGATAAATGAACTGGGTTTTATCGAGCTTGAAAGCTCAAAAACGTTGTAAAGAGGAGAGGGAGGAGGTTCCCTTTTATAAGGGAGGAGAGGGGCTCTTTTATAAACCTCAAAATATTAATTAATAATAAAATAAAAACCCACTTAATAACTTCCAAAAATAACTCAATTAGAAAATTAGAAGAGATCTGATTGTAATCTCATCAAAAAATAAAATTTAGTTATGTTTTATGTTTATTTTAAACCCTATCATTTTGATTTATCCTTATTTTATATATTTTATTTTATTTTCCGTAAGAATATTCTAATTTTTCAATTGTTATAAATACATGCATATGTTATGTGAATTTTAAATAATTAGATAAATTATACATTGTCGATCGTATCATTTATAATTTTTAATTTCTAAATATTTTTGTGATTTTAAACAATTTAATGATATGTTATTTTTATAAAATATCAATAGTGTCAATTTTAAAACTATTCAATTATTTGAATTTAAATTGAATCCACACAGAAGATAAATTTGATCCAAAATATTTAATATATTCCTAACATCTCATATTCATCTAAAAATTCATGGAGCACATTATTTTGTTCATATAACATTTATTTTAATATTTTTAAAACTATTTATTTGATGTTTCCCTTAGTAAAATAATTACTACAAAATTTTGGTATAATTACTTAATATACTTATTTTTTGCATAAAAAATAAAATACTATAATGATGATAAATCTAGTATATTCCATAATAATACTTTTCCTAGAATTTATCATCTTAAAATCAAAACATTTAAATTGTAATATTTATTAAATCTTAATGGTGACAACTTTGACATCATTAAAAATAAAACAATATAATTGTCATAATCGCATTTATAAGGTTCCAAATAGTCAAATATTCGACCATTTGATGATTATGGTTTGCATGTACATGACCAATAAGTTTTGGTCAGGTTTGTGTGCCTTTAATGGTCACTATTAGTTTAATAAAAACATTATTATTGATTTTTCACTAAATAAACAATTTCTATATCAATATTGTGTCACCGTTAATGATAATTACGTAATCTCTAAAAATTATAAATAAATTTTACTGATGTAGATAATTTTATTATATTTATAGTGACTATTTATTTTCAATGTTTTATGATGTTTATCACTAAATAAAAATTATTACACTTATAAGATATAAGAGAGTGACATGTTGTCACTTTCTTTGGTTTTAGTAATAATTACATCATTTTCATGGTAAAAAACCCATGAAATGAATCTATTCCAACCCTTAGGTGACATGGGTCTACTTCTATTCATCCAATATAATTTTGGCAGGTGTTAGGGTAATTTTATAATCTTATTTTTACCCTTAATTACCCTATTTACCTTTAACTGTAATAAATAAAATTTATCATAGTTACTATTCATAATGTCTAAAAATAAAAAGTAGTCTATTAGAATAAATTGGACCTACTAATTTCATATATGGAATCCATATTTTCAAAAATCAAAACACTGATGTTGTAGTATTTTACTTTAAATTAATCCCGTTGTTGAGAAAATGGGTTTTAAAAGTTAAAACATTGCAAAAGATTGAATTGATTTTACCTATGAATTAAATATAAGATTAAGGATAATTAAATAAATTATATTAAATGGTAAAAATAAATTTTATTTATACTTTAAAAAAATTACTATTATAATTTGACCATATAAATTATCTTGATTAAAAAAGCTGTTTTTAAATAATATTTTGCGTGTTTTTACTATTCATCAAAATAAAAACGTTGTCAGAAAAATATCAAAACATTATCCAATGTAAATTTTTATATCTTGATTCAAAATAAAAAGTTTATTTTGTAAAATTTATCTTATAAAATTGTCAAAAATTAGATTCAAAATGGGTGCACCATTAAAATGCATCAAAACTTCATTTTTTGAAAAATACTTCTTTTATCCGAAAAAATGATTTTGTTCCCATACCTTGTTCTAGAATATGTGTAAGATGAATTATAATATTGTAAAATTTAAAATTTGGTTAATAATATTCCTAATTGCTAGTTCATAATTATATTATAGCAATATATCATTGTTTAGTGAATGTCGGTATTGCGTACAACATAAGATATCGAGGAAGGTCGCTCTTGCATGTAACGCAAGCCATGTAAGTGTTGTGTGTAATGAAAGATTCCTTTGGTGTTTCTTATAACATAATCAAAACTTATTTCATTTATACATTTAATAAAATCTATACATAATGTTTCATAGAATAATTTCTAAAAAAAGAACTTGAAATTCTGTGTAATGTGAGCCAAGAATAGTGTTGCATATAATGAAAGCTAATACATGGTTGCGTATAGCACAATCTAGTCATGGTGTAGTGTACAACACAGGAAATAAAAGAAATTAAAAATAATATTTCTCATAAAATCTTGGGGTGTTACATTCTACCCCCCTTAAAATTAATTTCTTCCTCAAAATTCGCCAGGGTTATAAAGGGTTTTCTACTTGAAAGTTTATTTCATAGAAACACACATCATAGAAAGGAATACTAGAAAATAATTTTAAAAATAAACATTAGAAACATAATGGATACTCAAAGTAACTCATCACTGGGTTTCCACGTAGGATAACATAGGTAAAAACATGGATATGGAAAAGAAATCTAACCATCATGTTTTGATGGAGAGTGGTTGAGAACATGGCTGTGAAAAATCCAACAATCACAAAGCTAAAACTTTGTGATGATCTAAGGTACCATTTGATTCATTGGATATGAGAGTACTAGGACAACATTTTTGGTTTTTATGATCATTTCCTTATAGTTGATGAATTTTTACATAGTAATTAATACATACTTGATTTCTATGTAATATCATTTCGGGCCATACCATGAAAAATTTCTACTTCATCTCTTATTTAAAGAAATGAAGTCGAATTTTTCATTCATGAAGTGTTAGTAGATCATGCGATAGAATTATGTGTCATTCCATCTGTCTTAGAAAAAAGGTTAACAAAAGTTATTAAATATACAAAAGTCCATATATGGTGATAATAATCATATATGGCTCCAAAAATGGACTTATACTTCATATATCATACCACATAATAAAATAAAACTTATTTCTACAATCCAGGGACTTCTTGTAGGATAGTGGTAGGCGATAAAGGCATGTCACACTTTAGTTGTGGGTTCGATTCCTGCAACCTTGTCCCACGTGACATGTTGTCGTTCGTCTTGTAGGTTTTCATTTTTCTAAAACTATACTATTATAACACTCTAAAAATAATATCGAAAAAAAGTTAAAGCCTTAAACAGTACTATCTGATTTCCAACTTTATCCATTCCAATCTTTAGGATTATCCAAAATACTTTTGTCCAATCTCATTGTATAATGAAAATGATTACTAGAGAGGTCATCTACCAAGCATGTGAATACCATCATTTATCCCCCACATATCATAAGATATATCTTTTTGATTGCATTCCAAACATGTGAATACCTTAGTCATGTATTCAATTGAAACATGATTTACCATAGAACCTTAGTGAAAACACGAATGTTGTCAAAAGTTAACTCTTTATACATAACAAAATCCCAAAAAATAAATATACTCAAAACATGATATCACATTGTCCTTATATCAGTCATGATCTCATTAATAATATCAAACATATTATTTTCTCCTTATCCCATCATTTTTCACATATCAACTACTTTCCAAAAAAATTTCAATCACTTTTCATGGTTACCGGTACCATATTATTATTGAAAACCACAATGGACCAATACATAGATATTCCAATATACCATAAAATTACCTCAACAACATTATTCTTGAATACCAATAAATAAACACTTCAATCCAACCTCTTAAATGATTGTTAAGGAAAAAGTCATTCCTTGATTTAGAAGTAACCTCTAATGTTAGGGCATTAAGTTGGGTAATACCCATGTTCTCCACAGATAAGACATTGAACTCCACAACATTCTGTCACTCTATGACCCTTCTCCCCACATAGATAACATCTTCCCTTCCATTTTATGTATTCCTCATGGTTCTTCTTCCCTTATTTAGAAATCTCAATATTCCATTCCCTATGCTCCTCACCATGATAACATGCATAAAAGTCCATCTTTCTCTTTTTTGATGAATTAGAAATACCACTAAAGTTCACCTTGTTAATAATATATCGCGATGAATGATTCCGCATAATCACAATATCTTTATTTCATAGAATTACAAAATTTCATTGCTCATAAACACTAATTTGTTCATTAGATTCAATGTTGACCCAATTCCTTCTGGTTCCCTCTATTGACTAAAACCAAAAACCATGGTGTAAGAAATATATAAAATAATGAGGAACAACATAATCAAAAAAAGTATAACTTATCACACATTCTTTAAACCATGACTCCTTAGGTTCACCCTAGGTTATTCGTGATCTTCAACATAATTCTAGGACTGTAACCTATAGTTATACTAAACCATAGGTACATCCCTAGACATACCTTAGAAATATCTCTAGGGATCTCACTAAAGTTTTCGCATCCTAGTATCCAAAGGTTAACTAAACCTTTGCTCTGATACCAACTATAATGACCCAAAGCTTGACGTACATAGTCATTACATTAATTTTTTGGAATACTTAATACATGACAAAAAACAGACGCCCAAAGACCATACTACTTTAGTGTCTTTGGAAACACATAACATAATCTTCTAATCATGGTGAAAGATCATCAACATATCCCATAAAGATCTTCCCCTTTTTTCTTTCCTAAAACCATAATTTATATCCTAGGGAAAATAAAACATAAAAAGGGTGTGCTCAAATTCTGAGTAAGGTTAAACATGGAGAACATAAAAACAATTCATAAACATTTGTATGTAAGAACATGGACATAAAACATCAAAATCGTGAGCAATAACATATATATTGGCAGTACATAAGGCATAGATAAAAAAGGAACATTAATCAGGATAAAATAGAATGGTAATAAAACATGGAATTGTGGAAAACCATTAAGAACATGATATTATTTCCATAATAGCCAAAACATTGCTGCCAAGACAATCTTAGTGGAAAAATTTCATTACCAAACCAGGTTTACTTGTCATTCCAGCCCTATATTACTGAACCAGATTCACTTTCCATTCCATCCATATCTATCTCAAGAGATATAAATCATTACCCAATGAATTGGAGGGAGATATAGGTCTCACCAATCTCATTATGAAATCATTCTTACGTGTGCCACAAATTAATCATAAATCACTCATCATAACCCAAAGAATAAAATGGGTTTCATAAACATCATCCCATAATAACATAATCCATATAAAACAAATGGATATCATTTCATAATAAGAAAAATATAACCATGTAAATAATAGAGACATTATACTTGAAACATAAACATATTAAATAATTTCATCTTAGATGGGAAATAGTTTTGTTAAAACACTTGAAATAAATTCTTGAGGAAATTGTCAATTCTTCTTCAAAATCATTTAATTTTCTCCAAATGCCATTAAATTTTAATAGAGAAGGATTTTTCCTTGAAAATAATCATGAAATCTTGTATATGAAGCTTCAAGAAAATAATGCATTATGAAACTGTAAAATTCCATTCATGCCGTATAAGTTATAAAAACCTTCACTTCATACTATTTCTGGAAAAGTCAAAAAGTACATCGTATGGTAAACAAATGAATGATTCCTTCCATAACATGTGGTAAAACTAAAAAAGGGTAAAAATTACCTTAATGATATATGAAATAATAGTAAAACTTTTATTAAAATATTTTTAGAAAACATGGACATGTATTATAATTATAACCCCAGTAAATACTTACGAATAAACAATATCGGACAAGAACGATATTGAAATAATTATCCATTACCTTATGTCCAATTTTTTCTGTATGTGTCCAAGACTCATATATTGTGGGTTCAAACATATTTTTAACTTGTAACAGAACCAAAATAATACTTATGATATCATATATGATTCACTTACGACTTTATATTACCCGTTCTTTTATCAATTCCATGTTAGAGCAGCGTTTTGGGTAAAATCGTTTCATTTATCATACATGTTTAGACTTGTTTTTATTTATATTATTATTACTTATATCATTATTTACTTACATAAATAATGTAAAACATGATTTATGTATCATATATATTCATTATATATATGTATAATAGATATATAAATGAAATGAAATGCATCGTTCATGGAGACGGAAGGTCGTGTGTACACATGAACGTCGTTTTTGTTTCCTTATTGAATTGAATGGAAGTAAGTTTATGACATAAATAAATATATACATAAATACAGTAGAATTATTATGTCATATATTTCATTATTATTCATTATATATACTTTATAATCATTCTTGAATTGTTAACATGGAGAATGAATCTCATCGTGTCGTGGAGACGGTAATCCGTATGTACGCACGAGTGATGATAATATTCCCATAATTATTGAATGGAATTGGATTGGATGATATAATATCTCAGAATTAGTATAATGATATAATAATCATATATAGTTATTATTTCCACCATTATACCCATCAAAGTCAGGTGGTGTTGGAAAAATAGATTACGCCATGACGTGGAGACGCTAAGTCGTACGTACCCACGTTTGATGGTTTTGTTTTTCGTAGGATGGATTAAAGGTGAAATAGGGTTTTCTAATATTTATAATAACATATTAGTATATGAGTGATACTGATGTTATTACTTTATAATGATACAAAAAATGAAGTAGAAGTAGAAGAAGAAATAAATTTGAAATAATCAGTAAAGGATATTACCTCTTCCTCGAAGCGCCTCTTCTTAACCTCCTCTTAGGGCACAAAAGTTGGACTTTGAAGAAGACCAAGACCTCAAGTAGGTTTCTAGGGAAGTGTAAAAGAGAAATTTAAAGGGTTTGGACGAGCTTGAAGGCTCAAAAATTTTGTGAAGAGGAGAGGGAGGTGGTGCCATTTTATAAGGGAGGAGAGAGGCACTTTTTGAAACATAAAAAATATTAGATAATAATAAAATCATACCCCACATAAAAATTACTAAAAATCACTCAATTATAATATTATATGAGATAGGATTGTAATATGATCAACCAATAAAATTTATACATGCTTTATGTTTATTTTAATCCTTATCATTTTGAGTTATCCTTATTTAATATATTTAATTTTATTTGCGATAATAACAATCTAATTTTTGAATTGTTATAAATACTTACTTATGTTATGTGAATTTTCCATAATTAGAGACATTATTACACTGTATACCATATAATTTTAAATTTTAAATTTTTAAATATTTTTGTTATTTTTAAACAATTTAATAATATGTTATTTTTATAAAATATCAATAGTGTCAATTTTTACACTATTCAATTATTTGATTTTAAATTAAATCTAGACAGAAGATATATTCGAACCAAAATATTTAATAGATTCCTAACTTTTTTTATTCATCTAAAAAAATTCATGGATTACATTAATTTGTTCATATAACATTTATTTTAATATTTTTAAAACGGTTTATTTGATATTTCCCATAATAAAATAATTACTACCACATTTTTGTATAATTATTTAATATACATATTTTTTACATAAAAAAAATACAATTATGCAAATAAATATAATATCTTCCATAATAATACTTTTACTCGAATTTGTCGTCTTAAAATCCCAACATTTAAATTGTTATATTTATTAAATCATGAATGTGACAACTTTGACATCATTTAAAATAATATAACATAAGTGTCATAATTGATTTTATAAGGCTCCAAATGGTCAAATATTCTACCATTCTCTGCTTATGGTTTACATATACACTAAAAATATGTTTTGTTCAGGTTTTTATGCCTTTTATGGTCACTAATAGTTTAATAAAAAATGTATTATTGATTTTTCACTAAATAAACAATTTATGCATCCATATTGTGTCACCATTAATGATAATGATTTAATCTCTAAAATTTCTAAATAAATTCACATGATGTAGACAATTTTACTAGATTTCTGGTGACTATTTATTTTTGACGTTTTATAAATTTTATCACTAAATTAATATTATAACACTTATAAGATATAAGAGAGTGACATGTTGTCACTTTCTTTAGTTTTTATAATAATTACATCATTTTCCTGGTCAAAAGTCCATGAAAAGAATTTATTCCAACCCTTAGGTGAAATGGGACAACTTTTATTTACCCAATAGAATTTTGGAAGGTGTTAGGGTATTTTTATATTCTTATTTTTACCCTTAATTACCAGATTTACCTTTAATTGTAGTAAATAAAATTTACTTTAGTTACTATTCATAATGTCTTAAAATAAAAAGTAGCCTACTAGCATAATTGGGACCCACTAATTCAAAATATGGATTCCATTTTTAAAAATTCAAAACATAGAAGATGTAGTATTTAAATTAAAATTAATCCCGCTGTTGAGAAAATGGATTTTAAAAGTTAAAACATTGAAAAAGATTGAATTCCTTTTACCTAGGAATACATTATAAAATTAATGCTAATTTCATAAATAATATTAAATGGTAAAATATATTATATTTATACTTAAAAAAAACTATTATAATTTATCCATATAAATTATCTCAATGAAAAAATTGTTTTTAAAGAAAAATTTAGCATGTTTCTACTATTCATAAAAATACGAATGTTTTCAGAAAAATATCAAAACATTATCAAATGTAAATTTTTATATCATGATTCAAAATAAGATGTTTCTTTTGTAAAATTGAAATTATTAAATTTTCAAAAATTATATTTAAAATGGGCCCGTCGTCAAAAGGTAGAAAAACTGCATTTTTTTTAAAATACTTCTTTTATCCGTAAAATTGATTTTGTTCTCATACCATGTTCTAGAATTTTTGTAAGATAAATGATAATGTTATAAAATTCAAAATGTGGTTAATACTATTCATAACATCTATTTTATAATAATATTATTACAATATATCATTTTTAGTAAAACTCGGTATTGCGTACAACACAAGCTACCAAGGAAGGTCGTTCTTGTGTGTAACGCAAGCCAATTTAGTGTTGTGTGTAGTGAAAGATTCCTTTGGTGTTGCATATAACATAATAAAAAATTATTTCATTTATACATTGAAAACAATTTATACATAATGTTGCGTAGATTAATTTCTACAAAACGAACATGCCAAGAATAGTGTTGGGTATACTGAAAGCTAATACGATGTTGTGTATAGCACAAGCTAATCTCGGTGTAGTGTACAATACCAAACATCCAAGAAATTAAAAATAATATTTCTCATGAACTATCGGGGTGTTATTCTCATAGTAATGATTCTCAATTAGAAAAACTCACAAATGACCACTAGTACAATCCATATCATCATCAAGCTCACCGACTTCAAATCATTTCTATGCGTAATCAAATAAAGATAAAAAAATTGCAACCTCCTAAATAAATATATCTAGATGACATTGTTAATGATTTTCATAGAACACCCATCATTTCATACCCTCTTTATCCTACTTTACCCATTCAAAAAATACTTTTCACTATGATGTTAGGTCTCTATTATCAATCTTATAATTTACATTTTAAACATTCTACTAATATTATATTATAATTGTACCTCTTCTGAGTAACATATAATCAAATATTCTTATTTACCTATGATGGGTAATTTATGAATCCACATATTAACTACATTTATAAATTCAATGATATTGGTCATCATGTTTTCATTTCTCCTCCCACTATCATATGAAAATAACCATTTATTCTCTGTAATTTTCATCATGTAATCCTAAACACCAGGATTGGCCTAGAGAATATCCTCAAGATGATCCCCTGTACTTTTTTTGGGTCACCTATGCTATTATCCAATAACTAATATGAACACATATGAATATAACACTGACATGGATTTTTAAAATGGAAAAGGATATTCATACCAATTTTTATGATTTCTTTCTTCATTGTCTAATTTCTAAATTTATTTCTCACATTTCCGACAATGTTTCAAATATAATATCAATGATGTGTCTAACATGGTCTCTAAGACAAAACCTCTTGCTATACTACCTCCTTTATTACTCTATGGTTATAAAAAATAAAACAAATCCCTTTTGAATCCATAAAAACTCTCAAAAATAGTAAAAAAACCAGCTCCTTGATGAGTTCTCCTTCTCCACAATTGAAAATCCAGAAGCTATAATGGATTGATTACCATCTTGTGAGGTAGATATCAACAGTTATCTAGTATAATTTCCATACATAAATGTGTCGTTAATTTTTATAAACATAATGTAGTGTCTAAAAGCTGCTACACATGGTATAAATGTCCAAAATAATCTATCAAAGACAATAATCAACATATAAATTTGGTTGTGATGGTTAACATATTCAGAAGTATGTAACTGATATATCCCTTAATTTTGGTGGCATAAAATCTCTATAAGTTATCGTAAAACTTGATAAGAGTCATCCTAGTCACTGTAAACATTCAAAATAGCCTTATTTCATTCCACTAATGCCTTCCACTAAGAGATTTGATACCCAAAAAGGTCTTTGATTCTCTCCATCATAATAATTACACGGACATCTTGACATTCTCTTTTTAATTTCAAAAATAATAGTTGAATCAAAGTCATCATGAAATGGGGAGTGTTCTTATGAAAATATTGGGTTCGCACATGTGTGTGGAGTAAATCTAGTGATGTGACAACTATGAACAGTATTATCAATTATTGCTCATAGATGCATCTGAAGGTATGAAACATATTTGTCACATCAGATCACATAATAATACCTATTTTAATCATCAATGAAGTAAGAGTAATTTATTTCAGTGTGATATTATTTTACCACATTTTTATTGCATCTTTTCTCTCAAACTAACTTCTAATATATATATCATTTTTATCTGACACGTGATTTAGGAAACCAATAATTTTTAGAAATTCATTACTAGGAGTAATAATTGACCATAAGATCGTGGTAAGTGATTTAGGCCTTCGGATGACCATGAAGCCAATAGTAATGGATGGTTAAACTATTGGCTAAACCTCAAATGAGCGGGCATAGACTATTCTTCAGAATTATCTTCTTCTTATTCAAATTCCCCTTCTTCTTCTTAATCTAAATCATCCTCATCCTCAAAGTCATCAACTAATGCATATATGGTACGTGGGGGGATATCCATAGAAACTGTAGTCCGTGGTAATAATGGAACAACTACCATTTCTTATGGAATATCATGGAGTGTTATAGTAAGAGGATGTGACATAGTATCATGATGTTGTCATAGCTCATCTTCCAATTACGATGGAACCTCCATTATATCTATACTGAAAAAAAACTCTGTTTGATTCATAGGTTGATACTTAACCAATGAAAGTATATGTTCTCATTCATTCATCATTAGTTACAAGATGGTCCACATGTCCAAACAAATCCTTAAATTTTAGATGTATGTATGATAGACTTTATCACTTGATTCATAGATAGTTTTAACTTTTGATGAATATTTAATTTAATATATTCCAAAGTTGTATAGCCTCCAAGAATCACAAAACCTTCTGTTCATACACTATAAATACATTCTTCTTCTGTCTCAATCATTTGAAAGTTTCAATAAATATTGGAAGCCATATTTTTATATAAAATAAACCATCTTAATTAATTAAATTTGATGAGATAAGGAATTTATGTATCCATGATTATAGTAATTTTGGTTGGAAACCTAATTCCTTCACCAAATCAATATGTTCAAACCATATTGACGTTTAACTCTTTACACAACCAACATGTTTTTATTACATAACAAAAAATAAAAGTCAAACATATTCATACATATCCACATACATCTTATGCTTGAGGTATAAGAACAGATCATGTAAAAGCAAAGAGATATATGAGATTGATAAACTTCACATGAGTAAGCCCAGAGCGACAGATAGCCAACCCCATTCATTTTTTTAACTAAGGAAAGCCTCTAGGAAAGTAGGTGGTTTGACCTAAATCCTCATTACATGGGGTTACTTTACTCATGGTCGCATTAAATTCATAACAACTCTAACAATTAATATCAATAAAATAAATTCAACAACTAAATTCAAGTTTATAACATCAATGAAAAACCATGGTCAAGGTAGATGAAAAACTAAATATGTTATCATACCTAGATCATAATTCAAGGATTTGTTATAGAAGATATTTATTATATGTATTCTGGCGTATAGTCATTCATAATATAAACAATTCATAGATATGAATACAAATTATTAATTAATCAGTTTAGTAATTATAAGTAACTGTAAACTACAATTAAGTAATAATAAATTAATTACTAACTGTAGTTATGTAAGTAGTTATTATATTTAATTAATTTCTAATAAGAATTAATTAATTATTTACTCAAATTATTAACTAAAAATAATTAATTTTAAATTAAATTAATTTTTAACTCATCATAATTATTTACATCCTTATCATAATTAATTAATAAAAAATTAATTAACTAAATACTAGTAACTAATTACTTATTAAAATTATTTAATTATTTAATTATAATTAATTAGTTAATTAATTAATTGATTAATTAATTATAATTAATTAATTAATTAATTACATATAATAATTAATTAATTAATTAATTAATAAATTTATTTAATTATTAGTTTCAATTAATTAATTACTAATTACATTAATTTATAAAATAATTATAATTACCTAGTTAATAATTAAAATTACTGACTAACAATTACTTTTTTATTATCAAAACACTTTTAAGGGAAAGTGAGAAACCACAAAAGTTGTCTGAACAATTGCATGTCAACACAAGTAGATAAATAAAAACAAGAGGAAACTACCTAACCTACCCTACCCTAGAAAATGTGCCCAGATGGCAAGCCTTCCCCAATGCAACATCCTTCGGAAAGCAGTCCTTTGTAGAAGTGCATGGGCATGGAATAGATGGTGAATCCATACCCTCTAGAGAAACCAAATCCAAAGGGCCTACACCAGTGAAGACTACATGCTTTGATCCCCTTCGGGAGTTGGTCCAATTAGAGTACTAGAAATAGGCACCAAACTTCCTGACACTGGAAAGAAAAAAAGGATCGAAAGGACTACACAGCTCTCACAAAAAAATATCTCAAGCCAACTGACCAATGTCACCAACATAAACATGATAATTAAAGAGAAACATGATATTACCCAAATCAATTTTTGTAAATAGTTTCCAGGATAAGGATGAAACCTGTAAATATACTACATCAAACATTCGCGTCTCATGCTCAGAAGTAATGTGGTCCCATGTATGAAAGTACTCTTCAAAGCTAATTTTCCCTCTATTGAAACCCCATACTAGGATTGAGTCCTATCTTTCATACCAGGAATATTGTTCCTCATTGAGAGACACATGTAGCGACCTCCCCATCAATTTAGCAGTCTCCTCCTCAGTTGCGTTGAGAAACAAGACCTGCTCTATCACATCTTCTTTGGAACATAAAATGAGAACCAAGAATAGATAACCTTGTTCCCCTTCCCCCTAAAGATTCTACATCTCTATGTCCATCTTCTTGTCCCTAATCTTTTTAGCAGATCGAGTCTCCAATGTAGGAGGTAGTGAGGAGTAATCCATATTCCCCTTCGTCCTCCTGAAATTCCTATTACTTTTTGAACTTGAATCCACATCTGTCGAGTGGCTATGTTCAATCCCTTTGAATGTATTCATGTCAATCTTGTCTCTCTTGCCTAGGATAACAGAATCAGAACCCAAATCATTCTCTTCAAGTCATTTGAACCTATTTCACAAGGGAAATGTGGATAGAATCAAGTCTGAACTTGCTCCATCATCCACCATTTGATATTCCCATTCATGTATATTCCCATTCATGTATATTCCCACATCCACCCATATTAGTATTATGCTATGTACCCATGCCAACATCACCATCCAGAGACATATGGTATGTTCCTTCATAATAACTAGACTGTATAATACCATACCCCAAGAACTGACTCTTCTTGTTAGTTTCTTCAATAACCACACCCTGGATTGCACATGATGTTTTCACAATAGGACATCCCTCATTATTTTCATATTGATATGCACATGCATGACCATTCTAACCCTGCGTGACAGTTGCAATATCATTAGGATTCACTATAACTGGCATGTTCATTAAATTGAGATTACCTATCAATATGTTGAAGACGTCATGGACGTTCGGATCATGTGCTAGAGCAAGAGGTTTATGATGCCTCACATGGTTGTCTCCACATGAATTCAAAGGACCACTAGCTCCTGGAGAGCCTACCAAATCATGGATCCTCCTATTGAGAATTTCATTGATACTCAGTTTAGAATGAAACACCCTTTCACGTGTCTGATTTGTGAAACCCCATACCCAGGGGCCCGTTCTGTGACTACCCCAAGCATGTCATCCATAGGCCAGGGGATGGAGACTAGCACCAGAATGGAATATCCCTAAAATCGGGAACTCATTTCCTTTTAACCTACAAACTCAAAAAATCCTAGCCCACAAAAAAATACAAGCACAAAGTAAACTGTAGTTTAAATAGGGTGAGTACAGTATGTTAAGGGGTTGGAATACAAGCCCAACTAGAAAGTACTAGTAAAACTAAAAACAGCTCATGTGAACACCCTCCAAGGATCCTACCTGAAGGGTAGGTACAACTCTCGAATGACCGTCTATGAGATACATCTCTTATAATGGTCTGCCTCTAAGCATCCTCCAGTCTTGTCATACTCAGCCTTGGTCAATGTTGTTCGTCTTCTGCACAAGACACAGCAAGGTGCAGGCATTGCTCATGTAGTGGTGGGTATAACAATAATCAGTACGGACCCCGAGACCCCAGAAGGTCTATCAGAATCCACAAAGGATAAACCATAAAGAAATACCATAATCAAAAAGCACGAAAAGAAAATTCAACATGACTTAGGTATATGCCCATACATATACCTAAGTTATCAAGTAACCCAACTCATTCAAGAGGAACACATATACCAATTCCTTAGCCAAAAGAACAACTGTTCCATGATGGAATGAATACCACGTAGGTAGCACCACACCGATGAATACCACAAAGGTAAAGAATCTGCTCACACAAGGTATAACTTTTGTAAAAAAGTATAGATGTTTAGCTGTATTGCTAGATCATATTACTTTGTTGAGAAGCGTAGTTGTTGACCAACCCAGGATCTACGATAACCCACATAGGATCCGAAGATGACCCACACAGGATCTGAAGATGCCACACATAGGATCTGTAGATGTCCCACACATGATCTGTAGATGACCCACATAGGATCTGTAGATGACCCACATAGGATCGGTAGATGCTAACCCACACATGAACTGATTATGACCCACACAAGATCTGATGATTGTTTAAGTATAGCTAGACCCAGGGTTCTTGCACATGGCACACATGATTCCCGTAGGATCCACTCTTCAATCCATCGATCGATACTTCAATATCCATGAAGTCCCACGATGAAGTATCATGATGGTAAGTCATGTCATAAGGGACCCAATGTGATAGATGGCGTCTCAATAGAACACCCTATCAGTATGTTTTTAGCGTTTCTGTTCCGAGGGCCCAGTTGGATTCTAGTTTGATCCAACCCAGTAGAACTCAAAATTTATACAAAACTCAAGTTGAGTACACAAAAATGAATTCCTCGATCCAAGGATCCTGGCAGCGCATACGTTTCATCAAATGGATGCTCGGTTCTTAAGATATGACAAAAATGGAATATCTAGGTCCAGATGGCCCTGGGTCCTGTCTGACCCAGTCAGACCAAACATGCCCGACCCTGCCTGGGCCAACCCGACTCAGTTTGGGTCGACTCAACCCTGTATGGTCCCGCTGGGCACAACCCATAGGTATCGGCCTGCGGCTGGGTGTAGTCTTCTATGGCGGGGGCTACCTAAGCCGCCACTCGGGGGTGCCCCCCCGGATTCCCGAATGGTCCAGTTGGACTGTATGGTTTTGTCTAATATGGCGGCGCCATGTGGTTCCACCTGCATCCATGTGGGACCCACAGGGGCGGGTCCTTCTTGGACACATCGTGGCTTGCCGGGGTGCCATTTGACTCCTTTTTTAGTGGCATGATGATGTTGCTACTCCAACTGCGGTTGGTCAGGTGTCTGCCGCCCTCCGGCTGTGCCGCCGCGGCTCAGCTGCCAGACCCCGCAGCCGCGACACCCATCTTTGGAAGCGCAGACGCGCTCCGCCCCAGCTTCCACATGGACAACTGACGTGCCGACCAGGACCCCTCCTCAACCGTGCCCAATGGGCTGCGACGTCGTTCAGTGGTGCAGTTTCACCGCCACCACCGTCGCGGTCGACCAGTGTTTCGGTCGCCGCATCTACCCTGCTAGCGCCGGTCACCTACAAACTTACGCGGGTCTCCATGTAATCTTCGGTGGCACATTCTTCAATTCTAATAAACATTTTTGTGTCCTAGGAAATCACCTTTGCATCTATCCCATCATGGTTGAGTTCTTATCAACCCGAATTTTCTCCCGTGAAGAACACGTCGAACAATGTAGTATCAGAGGGATCGGGCCATGTTAATTTGGCCTACACCCACTACATTAGATCGATAGTAGGTGGTTCATAGATTGAAAACAACGATTCATCATGATGAACAATAAAAAAATTCCCTAACTCGATCATTCATTGGAGATGGAATGCGGAAGAAGATGAAGATGATGAAGGAGATGTCGGATTTCGTTGCTCCTACAATATGCTTCCGATCCTTGCTCCAAAGCTGGGTCAACGTTCTTGATCTAGAGAATAGATATTCATTGGAGGATGTTCATCCACCAAGAGTTCTCTAGCAAACTAGTTTTCCAACGATTCCCAACCACAAGAGGTGAGGAGTCAATCCGACCAAAATTATTTTTAATGACTTCATCAATTAAAAATCTAATGAAGCCTTTAATGGGGGAGGTTTCCAAGGGTTATACCACTAGTAACTAGGCATTTAATACAGGTCATTAAATGACCAACCTCCCCAGGTGGTGCCCACCACCAAAATTCAAAGGTGAGGTTTCAAGAAAAAAAATTATTTTATTTTTTTCAATTCTCCCACAAAAAACCAAAAATACAACTTCCACCCTCGACCTACTAGAGTTGAGGTGAAATCTCTCTTAAGAGAATATCAGTGCTACGAGTTCAACGATGTCCTCGAATTTCAATTCCGAGCACTGGTTCAAAATTTACAAATTTCTACTCGCATGTTAACTGAATGTACTTAATGAAAGTTTGGAAATTCATTCCGGCCACTCTTGTCCTCGGAATCACATGCCCTAAAATTTCAAAGACTCATAATGTTTCAATATAATTAAAAAAAATTACAAGGAAAACATTAAGGGTGTTTACAAGATTAATTGTTGCATCAACACCATCAGTCACATCACTTAAACCTCCCATAAATCCATCCTTGCTATTATCATCTGGTATCTTGCTACTCCCACCACCAGGACCAACTGAGGCCCATGTCACCTGAACATCCCCATGTCTCAACCCCTTGTGCCTGCAGACCTTCAGATTGAGCCCCGATTACTTTCACGATGTACAGAACTCATAAAGGTCCATCTCAATATAATTATGAATGAAAATTATCTTTTTATTAATTATAGTTAAATAATTTCTAATTACATTTAATTAATAAATTAATTAATTAATAGTTATAGTGAACAAATTATATTTATCTATTTACTAGTTACAATTAACTAATTTTTGATTTCAATTAATTAATAACAATGTATTTAATAATTAAAATTATGAAAGAATGAAATAGTTAATTATCTACTACTAACAATTAGTTAAACACTAATTACAATTATTTAAATATTAATTACAGTTAATTACCAAATTAAATAATTACTAATAAAATTTAACTTTTAACTACTTTAAAATATTTACAATTAACTATCAACTAAGTATAAATGAAATAAATTAAATATTAAATAAAAAATAAATTAAAATATTAAAAAAATAAAAATAATAATAACCCCAAATTTGCGGATAGGAGTTGAGGCTTCATAGTAGAATCACATGGCATTGAAGGTAGAGTAATGGGATAAGAAAGAGTTTGTAGACTGAAATGAGAGGAGGAGGAGGTTGAGAGTGAAATGGGAGGGGGTGGGTCCCCTTTTTACAGAAGAAAATGTTAGGCACCACTTGAAGTGGTGCTAGTTGAATTTCAATTACAACAATCAATTCCAAATGAATTGGAACTTATAGATTTTACAAAAAATAATCAATCAATGCCACATAAAGTGGTGCTGACTATGAATGACCATAGAAGTAGCTCAAGTGGTGCTCCGTTGTCTTAAAACGTCATTTCCACTTCAAGTGGCACTAACTTTCCCCATTTTGAAAACTAAAAAATCCTACACCCCTTTAATGAAAAAAAACCTCAAATGTTACCACTTTTAGTGAATGAAAAGTTGCAATGTTAAATTGAAGTAAAATTTCATAGATTTAAAAATCTAAGAATGAGAATATGAGAGAAAATGAGCAGAGGGGAATTCAAAGAATAACTGAAGGAAAAAATTTAGGAGGGGGTATATATAGCTTAAATAATTTGTGAAGGGCCTATTTTTGATGGTTTTCCCGTCACAAATACTCTTCTACCAATAGTTTATTTATGATATGAAATAATTAATATTGAAATTAAAAATAATTATTGAATGTATTTGGGATGTGTATCATCACTAATATGCTTCTACAGATTGATTTTTGGAAAACGAAGTTAACTACCCTCAATAATAAAAATAATAATGGAAGGTATTTACGACGAGGGTATCTTCCCACAAAAAAAATCCTTACTAATGTTTTCCACACAACACACATCAAATTTATTTGTGATGGGAAATGAATCTAATAATAAATAGTCTTTTTTGAGCAACTATTTTTGATGGGTGATAGACCCATTGGAAAAGGTTTTTTCCCCATAGAGTTAGTCTTAGCATAAGCATGCCAGAAGAGTTGCGGAACATCAATAAATATTTTGGGTCTTTCCCCATCAATGAGATAGATATCATGGGGTTATATCCCCCAAAAATATAAATGCAGTTTGGGTACAACCTTAATACCATTAACGTAACATCCTCATCTTTTAAATGATATTTAAAACCCAATTTTGTTAAATAAACTACATGTATTTTTGTGTGAAAATTTAAATTTTATGTACACATGTTCATGAAAGATTTACGAATGTGTAAAATACCTTTTTAAAACTTTGAAATTATATATAAAATATTTTCCCAGTTAGGCACTGAGTTAGTGCAGGATTCCGAGGCCTATATAGTATTGACATTGACCTAAAAATATATTAAATATATGTTATTCATGATCAGGTGAAATTTTATTTAAAAAAATGAAATAAAGCCCCAACATTGCATCATATGGGAAATCTAAGACCCTCATTAGGTAAGGGATGAGGGTTTACCCAAGGCGTGACATAAGATTTGTGGGTGTCGGATGTTTGACAACATCTCATGCAAAGATAACATATAATATTTTAAATATATATTATTTCTAAAATATTTGAAAATCTCCCAAATGGTGTTTCAAATCAAAAATTTAAATCTATCATTAGGTATGGAATTGGGGTTTTACCGTAGGAATTCTATAAGTTTTGTGTGTGTTAGGTGTTCAGTTATATCACACGAAAGGGTAATAATAATTTATATATAAATATTTTATTTGGAAGCTAGAAATAAAAATAATAATTTAATTATTATTATAATTTGCATCAAATAAAAAAATTAAAATATACTTCTATAATTAATGATGGGGGTACTATGGTAATAATAAATGATGAAAGTATTTAATGTAATATTATTAATTGAGTCAGTTAAATGATAATGATTATCTAAATTTAACTTATTTACTCTTATTGGTTTTAAATGGAAGTTATTGCAGAAATTATAACGGGGGAAATGATGTGAAATATTAAATAGTTATAATAATATTTGTTGTTATTATTATTTTAGGAAAATAATTTGAGGTATATATATAAGGTATATATATATGAAATAAATATATATGTTCATATATATATGTCTAGGTGTGTGTGTGTATATAGATATATATTTATGAAAATATATATATTTGTGTATGCATATATATATATATGACATTTAATATATATATTTGATGAATGGTTGAATGTATTTACATTGAAGGGATAAAAATAATTAAGAAGTAATGAAATAAATGTATGAAATAAGGGGGATGCCGTGAACAAAGGATATCGGGAATATGTGGTCCACGTTGAATCCAAAAAGTAAGATAATACCTTTATTTAATTAAATATAGTAATAAATGAAATACGTAAAAAATAAATAAAATGTGGTGGGAAATCAAAGGGGGCACTACATCACCCACATTTTCTTCCCACTGCTTTTTTTCCATTCCCTACCTCTCTCTTCTCTCCCTATCTCTTCCATTCTCAATCCTTTATTCTTTATTATTTTTTATTTATCTTAAAACTTCAATCACTGATATCTTTTTGGATATTGAATAGATTAATGATCCATCAGTTTTTTTTTCGGTTTTTCACGATAATAATAATATTAAAAATGTTATTTTTTATGAAAGTAACATTGATTCAGTGATTCAATTAAACTTTGACATCAACTCTCATCGTCTGTCGTCATTATGCCTAAGGTAGAAATTTTTTGACATTAAAAAATACTTTATATTGGTAATTAACATGATTATTGGTGTGAATGTGTATCCCATGAGACCTACATTTCATGCTTGATAACATGATGTGTGTGTTTAGGCTTTGACATGATATTGTGTGATTTTTCATATGGGTTTCAATGAATGTGATTATGATATTGTATGACATGGCTTTAAATTTATATCTATTACATTTGAGCATGGAGATCTGACCTTATTTCTTATATGTGATATAAGATAATGTTTAATTGACATGTATGATGTGACACATGTGTGGGAACATCAACAAAGAAGAATAATCCATACAATTCACTACTACACATATGCCCTTTAACAGCACACAAAATGGATTTTCACTGCCGTAAAACTCCCTGTTATTCACATTACTGATAGAGGTCACTACAAAATCCCTGCAAAATGGGGTACTTTATCCATGCCAAAAAGCAATAATAAACGACCCCGTTTATCAGTGATATTTTAACACTCATAAAGGCCCCTTTTATCAGTGTGTTAAATAGAGTTGGTAATGGGGTCCTTTTATCAGCAGTCAAAATAGCCTAGATAAAGGCCTAGTTGGATGAAATGTGTTGTTAATATTATTGCACACCCAAAAAACCTATAATTTCCAACAATTAATATATATATATAATGTGACACTATAATTTCAAAAATGTCCCTACATGGTATATAAGAAAATTGATTTCTATATACATTTAAAATAATGTTTTATATAATTTCATTTATAATTATCCAGCAAACATTTAAAAACATTAATGTTTCATATTTTTCTTGGTGATCCCCTCTCAAAAAAATTCATTCATGGTATCAGTTTCCAAAGAAATCTTCAAAAACTGATAAAAAGATTCTTCATATATGATAAAACAAATATTATCTTAGTAATACAATAAAGTAATAAATTAATCATTAATATGAAAGAATACATTAATATAATTTCGATATTTAATGATAGAGAAACATTTGGAGTTATACAGGTCACACCGTGCATCATATTAAGGTGGTGTTGATTCTTACACATATCAAATGAGTTATGGTACATTGTCCTAATGGATCAAAACAATATAAATGTGTTTTCTCAGCATTCAGTATGTCACTTGTTCTTTTTACTAAAATTAATGTTAATTTTAAATAAAAAATACACTTTGAGTCATATCTATCACACAATGCATTTTATTGAAGTAAGGTTGACTCGTATAAGTTTAATATGACCCCTGGATCATTTTTAGAATGTATTAAAACAATAAAAATTCTTTTTCTTAGTTTTCAGTATGCCACTTGTATTTTATTACTAAAATGTCATATCAAACTAGAAACAGGCTTTTTCAGTCATACCACCTACATCATGTGTAAATTTGACATGATATTTCTTCATACATGCCACAAATGACTTATAAATCAATTTCCAAAATTACCAATACAATCATAGCTCATTTTCTTGGTTTTCAATGAGTGACACGTCTTGGAATAAAATGTTAATTTTAAACTAATAAAGGACACTTTATGTCATATCAGGAAAATATTGAATCATATTGTGATGTGGTTGATTCCTAAACATCCAAAATGACACATGGATAATTTTACTAAATTATCAAAACAATCCAAATTCGTTTTCATAGTTTTCCTTATGTCATTGGTTCGTTTTCCTAAAATAAATATCAATTTTAAATAAAAAGAAAGAAATAGAGTCATACCTGTCATATTGTGTGTTATATTGAGATTAAGTAGAGTCCTACACATCACATATGACTCATGGGTCATTTTACTAAAGTTACAATACAATATGAATGTGTTTTCGTAGTTTTTAGTATGCGAGTTGTTTTTTCTTAAAAATAATGTCATTTCAAATCGGAAACAATCATTTTGAGTCATACTGGTCAGATTGTGAATCTCTTTGATGTGATAATACTTCATACATTTCACAAATGTCATATGGATCAATATATTAAGTTATCAGTACAATTGGATCATCTTTGATTATTTTTTAGTGGGTGACACATTTTGAACTAAAATGTGAATTTTAAACTGATAATGAAATTTTTTTGTCCTACCGGTCACACAATGAATCTGATCGAGGTGGGGTTGAATCATACATGAAAAAATTACTAACAGAACATTTTTCTAA
Organism: Viscum album; assembly: GCA_963277665.1. Classification (NCBI taxonomy): domain Eukaryota; kingdom Viridiplantae; phylum Streptophyta; class Magnoliopsida; order Santalales; family Viscaceae; genus Viscum; species Viscum album. The sequence goes on along the minus strand of OY728138.1, from coordinate 50,203,574 downwards.
TGTATCAAACAATGAAAACATGTTTTATACGTTTTCAAAATGTCTCTAGTTTTTTTACAAAACTTAATGTCAATTTTTAATAAAAAGACACACTTGGAGTCATACTGGTCACATCGTTCATCGTATTGATTTTTTTTGACTTATACACATCAAAAATGTATCATGAATAGTTTAAATAAAGTATAAAAACGATCCAATTGTGTTTTCTCAGTTTTTAGTATACTCTTATTTTCACTAAAATGTCATTTCAAAATAGAAACGCGCATTTTGAGTCATGAAGGTCACTTTTTGAGTTAGTTTTACATGAGACTACGTCATAAAAATTAAAAATTAATTATGGATCATTGTCCTAAATTACTGTGAAAATTAATGCATCTTTACTTGGTTTTCAATGAGTGACATGTTTTGAACTAAAATGTTAATTTTAAACTGATAACGGACACTTTTTGTCATACCGATCATACCATGTATTGGATTGAGGTCGGGTTGATTAATACACATCAAAAATTACTCATGAATCATTTTACAAATGTATAAAAAGAATTCATATGCATTTGATTAGTTTTCAATATGTCACCTAATATTTTTTTTCTTAAATTGATGTCAATTTTATTTTAAAAATACATACTTGGAGTTATATCGGTCACACCATGCATCATATTGTGGTTTAGTTAACTCCTAAACAAAATTTATGACTGATGGATAATTTTATTAAAATATAAAAAAAAATGTTAATGTGTTTTCTAGTTTTTTAGTATGTGAGTTGTGTTTTTTTACAAAAGTGTCATATCAAACTGGAAACACACATTTTGAGTCATTCAAGATGTGTCGTGAGTCAGTTTAATGTGAAAATTCTTCATACATATCACAAATGAAAAATGAATCACCATCCCAAATTATCATGATAATCAGAGTTTATTTTCTTGGTTTTCAATGATTGACATTTTGAAATGAAATTCAATTTTTAAACTAATAACAAAAACCACTATTGATACCAATCACACCGTGCGTCAGATTGAGATGGGGTTGATTAATAAAAGAAAAACATGACTCATATATCATTTTCCTAAAGTATTAAAACAATCCAAACATTTTTTATCAGCTTTCAGTATGTCAACTGTGCTTTTTTACTTAAATTAATTTTAATTTTAAATAAAAAGATACACTTTGAATCATATCGGTTAAACCATGCATCGTATTGTGGTTCAGTTGACTCGTACAAATAAAAAATGAATCATGGATCATTTTACAAATGTATCAAAACATTTTGAATGTGTTTTATCCATTTTCAGTATACTAGTTGTGTTTTTTAACAAAATGTCATTTAAATTTGGAAACACGATTTTTGATTCATATCGGTCGTATTGTGTATCTGTTTGATGTGAAACTGCTTCATACATGGAAAATGAATTATGTATCTCTTTTATAAATTATCATTACATCCGTATCATGTTTTATTAGTTTTTATTGAGTGGTGCATTTTGAACTAAAATGTCAACATAAAACAAATTATGGACACTTTTAGTCATACCGGTCACACCGTGTGTCAGATTGAGGTCTAGTTGATTCTTAAGAAAAAAATGACTTATGAAACATTTTAATAAAGTATAAATACAATACTAATGTGTTTTATTGGTTTTTAGTTTTTCAATTGTTATTTTGAATTTAATTAATGTCAATTTTAAATAAAAAGACACATTTGGAGTCATATTGGTCACACCATGCATCGTATTGAGGTGTGGTTGAATTTTACACATAAAAAATGACCCATAGATCATTTTACTAATGTATCAAAACAATCCAAATGATTTTGATCAGTTTTCAGTATGTCACTTGTTCTTTTTGCTAAAATTAATTCCAATTTAAAATAAAAATATAATCTTTGAGTTATACTATCTACATTGTGAAACATATTGAGTTTTGGATGATTTCCATATGTATAAAATGACTTATATATCATTTTTTGAATTTATTAAAACAATCAAAATGATTTTTCTCTGTTATGAGTATGTTAGTTTTCTTTTTTTACTTTTATCAACGTGCATTTTAAATAAAAAGAAGCACGTTGATTATTTTATTGTAGTAGAAAATGTATTATATTAGGAATAAAAACATTGAATATTATAAAAAAAAATTCCTTATTTTTGAATTCTATGTTACAACCTCGAAGTCCTATCTCTCAGGAGCATGAGTAGATTCAGATAAACCACCCTGTCTCTGTCACGACCCGTCCTCGGGGCCCGTGCCGTGACTACCCCAAGCCCGCCTTCCATAGGCCAGGGGCTGGCGACTAGCACCAAAGGCGTAAAATCCCGATAACTGGGAAGGCATTGCCTTTATAAAAGAAAACAAGCACCACAGAGTACAAGCGGAAGTAAAACACTAAGTACAAAAAGAAGTGCTGAAAAGTAAAAAAGGGGCCGGAAATACAAGCCCAACTGTAAAGTAAAACTCGAAAGGGAAAACAGCGACTGAAAAGTAAAGCTGCTACGCCGAGTTGTCCACTGGAAATCCCACCTGAAGGGTGGGTACAGATAGCTCCTCTACTCCTCGGGTCCCGCCGTCCGCTCCGAGTATGTCCCGCCCAGTGGTCCACCTCCGGGTACCGCCTCGTCGTATAGTCCACCTCCAGGTACTGTCCAGTCCTCGAACACTCGGCCTCTGTCAGTACTGGTCGTCGTCTGCAACCAACACAACGAGGTGCGGGCATAGCCCGTGCAGGGGTGAGTATAACGATACTCAGTAGGGACCCCGAGACCCTCAAGGTCTCACTAAAACCAACAAGGATAACCACAAGAAGATCTCAACAGATAAACTCTACTTAGGTATATGCCCATACATATACCTAAGTTATCAAGTAACCCATCTCAATCATGAGAAAACACAAGGATCATGAGATCAACGGATAACCACTACCTAGGTATATGCCCATACATATACCTAAGTTATCAAGTAACCCATCTCAATCATGAGGAAACACAAAGGTCAAAAGTCTCAGCTCAAACCAGGATTTTCATTATCGAAATCGTAACTACTGAAGAGCTCCGTCTCTAGAGTGTACAATGGTCCTGTCACGACTCCGAGGTACTTCTCACTAACCTAAGACTGCTGAGGTACTCCCCCTGTCGAGTACTGCGGGTTTGCGGCCAACTACCGGGCGCTCCGTCCGCTGAGGGTCTGTCGCCAAATACCGGGCGCTCACCCAAATAGCCTACTGAGGTACTCCTCCTGTCGAGTACCGCGGGTTTGCTGCCAACTACAAGGCGCTCCGTCCGCCGTGGGTCTGCCGCCAAATACCGGGCGCTCCGTCCACTGGGCTAGTCGACTCACTCCAAGTCGAGTCGGTCAAGCAGTCGTCAGGTCTCAGTCGGCTACACGGTCTCCGTACTCTGCACGCTCGTCTCCGGGAGGGTCCGCTCCACGAGCTACTGGTCGATACTCCAAGTATCACAAAGTCCCACAAAGAAGTATCTCCAAAGACCGTCTCGTCACAGGGGTCTCAACGCAACAGACGGCGCGTCGATCGGACGCCCGGTCTGTGAGTTATTAGCCTTTTCGTCCCAGGAGCCCGGTTGGTTTCGTGTGCGAACCAATCCCGGCCGTATCACAACTGTACCCTGAACTCCCATAGGGTATACTCAAAGGGACCGTTACTCAACGTAACCACCAACGCCACTGACGGTTCGTCAAACGGACGTCCTGTCTGAAAGATATCAGCTTTCCCGTTCCAGGGGCCCGGTTGGATTTCGGGTGCGATCCAACCCGGCCACTACTAATTGTATCCAAAACTCGGGAGAAGGATACCAAAAGTTCCGTATCGTAAACAGGAACTCAATGCAACAGACGGTGCGTCGATCGGACGCCCGGTCTGAGAGTTATTGGCATTTTCGTCCCCGGGGCCCGGATGGTTTTTAAGGAAAAACCAACCCGACCGTACTCCACCTGCGTCCAAACCTCGGGCGGATTATGCCAAAAGATCCTTCTCACTAAGAGGAACACAACACAGCTGACGGCACGTCAATCGGACGCCCGTAGCTCAAGATATGAGCGTTTCCGCTCCGAAGGCCCGGTTGGTTTTGTGAACAAACCAACCCGGACGAACTCAAAGTAATCCGAAACCTTGAGTGCGATATACCGAAACGACCGTCTCGATCCGAGGATCGCGTTGCCGCAGACGGTTCGTAATTTGGAGGTCCGAGGCTCACGATATGACCAAAATACCTAAACTGGTTCGAAACGGGGGGGTCCGGGTCCGGGCCGACCCGGCTCGACCCCCCCCCCCCCCTGGGGTGGTCCGGACGGCCGGCAGGCTGGCGACGCGGCGGCCCGGCTGCGCGGCGGCGCGGCGGCGCGGGGACGCGGCGGCGCGGGGGCCGCGACGGCTTGTCGCCGCGGGGTGGCTGCACGCGGGGGCTAAGCCCCCGCTGATTGAAAGGCGGCGCGGCCTTTGTGCCTCTCCATTTGCAAGAAACGGCCCCCGCACGTGGGGGCCGGCTGGAAATAAAACCGGGGGGTTGTTGCCCCCCCTTTATATGAAAACCGCCCCCCTTTAAGAGGGGGGTTTTTTATGCGCTGGCCGGGGGATTAATTCCCCCCGGTTTAACGTTATCCGACCGCCCAGCTGGCCGGCCGGTTTTCTCCAACGGGACCGGAAATTCCGGTCCCCTCTTCGGCTTCCGACGCCGGCGGCCCGGCCGCCGGTCTTCTCTTCCCGCCGCGGCCCGGAACCGGCCGCGGTCTCCTCGTCCCGCCGCGGCCCGGAACCGTCTGCGGTGTTCGTCGTCCGGCGCGGTGCGACGACACCACGGCCCCTTCGCCGGGCCTTGATTCCTTTCAACGCGGCGCGACGGCGTCGCGTTCTTGAAGATTATTCCTCGGCGTGGCGCGACGGCGCCGCGTAAAATAATTTCACGATTATCCGCGTGGTGCGACGGCACCACGCCACTTTGCTTCCACCCGCAAGAAATAACAACAAGAACGATGGAGGGGGTTCGGCCGTGTTCATGCGGTCCGGCCCCCTCACGTTAAGCAATAACGCATCTTTAAATAATCCAAAGCCACACGTTAGACTTGCTAAAAATTCATGATCAAAAATAGAATAACTAAACAATAATCAACAACCCCTACCTTGGTATAAGGTTCGAAGATTTGTCAACGTTCCGCAGAAGACGACGTCGTGGAGGTCGGGCGTCGCGGTAGCTGTTCGTCAAATCCGATGACGAAGGGGTGCGTCCGAAGAGACACGTCGTTGGCGAATACTTGTACGCCGACGAAGGTTGTCCGAGGAAGAAGCGGTGTCCTCACTCGTTGACACGGAAGACGAAGAAGAGCGGAGCGGCGTTCTTCGTCGGAACTTGAGCGTTCACGTCAAGTCTTGAGGAATGTCAAATAAAAAGAAAACAACGAACTCAAGAACCCCTACCTCGATAGTCGCACGTTGACGTAGTCGTGGAATATCGGTGTCGATTCCTTTGACGTCGGAGGAAGAGTCGTTGTTGATGGCGTTCGTCGTGGAAAACCGTCGCGGAAGAGATGACGTGGAAGAAGTACGTCGCGTCGCGGATACGGCGTCGCGGATGGACCGTGTTCTTCGGCGGAGAAGTTCTTCGTTGAAGAACGGCGTTCTTTGCGTTCTTCGTTAAGTTTGAAGAAGATGAAGAAGACTTCCCTACTCTCTCAAGGATATAAAAATTCTAACAAAATAAAATAAGACTCTTTCTTATTTTATTCACACAACCCAACCTCTTTGAATTTCAAAGGTTTGAAATTCAATAACCACACAAAACTCACCTCATTAACTCATTACATTTAAGTCATAGGTTTATAACTTAAGTTAACATAATTTAAGTGGGAGTTGAGGGGGTTTTAGAGGATATTAAGGGGTGGGGTTCGTGTGGGCCCCACCACCCTCATAACCTCCCATGGGAGGTTGGGTGGTTACCCAACTTCCAACAAGAGATATCACTTAGAGTAAAATAATAAAAATTGTAGTGTAATTACAAAGTAAACATCCACAATTTTTTTATTATCAACACTCGCATGAACGCAACTCCAGAACAGGAGTTCCTAAGCGTATACCGGCGCTACGGTTCCATCGATGCCCTCGGAATTCGATTCCGGGCACCGGTTCAAAAGTTAGAAAAACCCGCTCGTCCGTTCACTGAACGTACCCGAGCCAAAACTTCAGAAAATGATTCCGGGCACACCGGGCCTCGGAATCAGGTGCCGTCAGAAACTGCGTTCTTGTAAAATTACAAAGAAAATTAAGAAAAAAATTTCCTTGAAATTTACGGGTCTTTACATTACTCCCACCACAGGGATTTACGTCCCCGTAAAGCTTCACCACAAACTTAGGGAAACAAAGCGGTACTGAGCACGCAACTGAGCCTTCCGCTCCCATGTGTTCACCCGGAGGTTCCCGCACTGCCAAAGAAAGTGCACAAGAGGAATCGACCATCCTCCTAGGATCTGCTCCTGTCGATCCTCGATCCCCACAGGAACCTCCGTATAAGACACTCATCGCCACCGTCTAGCTCCTCATGGTCGATGATATGCGAAGGGGGGTCAAGCACGTATCTCCTCAGTTGGGATACGTGGAAAACGTCGTGCACCTAGTGCAACTGAAGTGGATGGGACAAGCGTTAAACCACCTCGCCTACCCAGCTGAGGACCTAGAAAGGTCCGTTGAACCTCGGAGATAACTTGCATCCCAGGCCACATCTCCGTAAACCTCGTCGAGATGAGTCCCGTAAGAAGACGTTGTCGTCATCTTCGAACTCCAGAGGTCTCCATTTCTGTTAGAACTGAAACTCAAAACGACTGCTTCTATGAGGGTAAGGTTGACCGACTCAAGAGTGATCGATCGCACCCCCCCTGTGCAAGAGTTACCCTGCACTGCCTGGGGTTTCCTTTTCCGCCGACCAAGGAAAACCCATCCCAACATTTGCCTAAAACCGTCAATTTGAGTATGAACAGTTATTGCCCATTCTATACTCAAACTAACGTCGTAAGGCCTCGACGCTGCCACCAAGAGATTCCAACCAGAACTCTCGCCTCGAGGGTCTGACCACACCGTCGGCGTAAGTGTGATTATCGAGTCTCCTCCCAAGGTATCTCCAGACGTGAGGGTCAAGTCCACGGCTTACCGGAAACTCTATGTCTGGAACAAGATTTGTGGAAGCGATGAATGATTCATATCGACGTCTGTTACTACAGCAGCTAGTAGTGGACATAGACTGTCCCTTGAATCATTTCTAGAGCCATTGGGTCACACACCTTGACCGCATGCAGCCGCACTCTTCCTCCGCCCTCCAGCTCCCTGAGCCTGGCGGGAATAACTATGGCGGGTGGTTGTAGCATGTTAGGATGTACACCACCTCATGCTGCTCTCCTAGCTTTGCCTCCACGTCAGCCACTTCGCAGGCTCATCTCTCCTTTAAGCTTCCTCTTCTTGAAACATTTAACACGCCCGAGTCTCTAAGACTGGCACTGGTTTCCTGTTTCTTACTGCACTGTGCAGTCTTCATCCGCTCCTGGATGAACTGCACCTCCTTTGCATATGATCTGGAAGAGCTGCTAAAATTTCTCCTTTGCCGAAAAGAGAAACCTGGTCTCATCCCCTCTCTAGATGAACCACGCCCATTGCCTAATACAGTCAATCCTGGCATGAAGGATGCATTCATGCCATGGATGACGTCGTAAGGCCTCGATGTAACTACTAAGAGATCCAACTGTCACTCTCGCCTCCAAGGGTCGAGTCACACTGTCGGCATCAGTGTGAGGTCACTGGGTCTCCTCCAGTTGAAATCTCGAAAGTGAGGGTCAAGTCAACAGTTTAACCGGGACCACTCAGTAACATCACAAAAGAGGACAGGAAGGCAAACATCACAAGATAAGTGTCTTTATTTTATTGCAGCTCATGGTACAAAGACACAAAAACAATATCAACATGGAACTAGAAGTACAAGAGACGTATCCACTAGTTCCGCTCCTGTCCACCTGCTCCAGGATCTCTACAGCCTTGTCCACTGCTCTACTGTTTCTCAAGCATTCGTCGCTACCTCTGCCTCGGTGGCTCCTCAAAAGCCTATGGATCAACTGAACGAGGAGTCGGACAGTCACGTGCCAGGTGACCCTTTCCGCGGCATGAGTAACACAGTCTGCTTCTGGAACGCCTGGCTCTGTTCCCTCTCCGGGTGCCCCGCACCACCGGTCCTAAAACCCGAGATCGCCCAACTGCTGGTCTGGTCCTCCTAGACCTCTGCATCATCTGTCTACTGCCCACAGATGACTCGACTTCTGATCGAAAAACACGCGGCAAAGGCAGCAGCTCCTGAACACGCTCGGGGTGTAGAGCTACTGGCACAAACTCCACCCTGAAGAAGGTCTCGAAGTCTTCCCATGTGAAAGCCATCCCATCGCAAAACTGGAACAAGTGGCTCCACCACCTGCCTGCTGCTGCCTGAAGAAGGCTGGCAGCAAAGGTCACCATGAAGTCTGATGGCGTCCCCACTAGCCTGAAGACTCCCACCACAGCCTCCAGCCAATCCTCAGCCGCCTGCGGGTCCGTCTCTCCCCCGAACCTGGGTGGCCTCTGGCGCTGGAACTCATGCAGTGCGCGAAAGTAGCGGGCATCGCCTACTGCTGGGGCTGGTGGCATCGGTGGCCCAACGTATGGTAGTACCGCTGGCGCCTCCGCTGGTGCCTCAACTGCAAGAGGGCCCTGTACCGAAGCCTCGTCACATGACAGGCTGTCAGCACGCACATCCCTCTGGGCTCTAACTGGTCGTCCGAGAAAAGGCATCCTGAAAGAAACAACGTAACACGGTCAAACGATTATACCTGGTGAGCTGACCTGGTTTGAGCTGTTTTACGGGGGAAAACCTTTGAAAAGACACACACAATCAGTGTTTTCGTGCACAAAGTCGGAAATCAGTTGTCAGGGTCCTGGTGTATGGATACGTCGGCCGCCCGCACCAACACTGGACTCCCTGAACTGAAAACCACACTCGGTACCCTTAACACTATTGCTTCACAAAAAGAAAGATCAGAGTCTGCGGTAGAACCGACCACCTCTGATACCAATTTGTCACGACCCGTCCTCGGGGCCCGTGCCGTGACTACCCCAAGTCCGCCTTCCATAGGCCAGGGGCTGGCGACTAGCACCAAAGGCGTAAAATCCTGATAACTGGGAAGGCATTGCCTTTATAAAAGAAAACAAGCACCACAGAGTACAAGCGGAAGTAAAACACTAAGTACAAAAAGAAGTGCTGAAAAGTAAAAAAGGGGCCAGAAATACAAGCCCAACTGTAAAGTAAAACTCGAAAGGGAAAACAACGACTGAAAAGTAAAGCTGCTACGCCGAGTTGTCCACTGGAAATCCCACCTGAAGGGTGGGTACAGATAGCTCCTCTACTCCTCGGGTCCCGCCGTCCGCTCCGAGTATGTCCCGCCCAGTGGTCCACCTCCGGGTACCGCCTCGTCGTATAGTCCACCTCCAGGTACCGTCCAGTCCTCGAACACTCGGCCTCTGTTAGTACTGGTCGTCGTCTGCAACCAACACAACGAGGTGCGGGCATAGCCCGTGTAGGGGTGAGTATAACGATACTCAGTAGGGACCCCGAGACCCTCAAGGTCTCACTAAAACTAACAAGGATAACCACAAGAAGATCTCAACAGATAAACTCTACTTAGGTATATGCCCATACATATACCTAAGTTATCAAGTAACCCATCTCAATCATGAGGAAACACAAGGATCATGAGATCAACGGATAACCACTACCCAGGTATATGCCCATACATATACCTAAGTTATCAAGTAACCCATCTCAATCATGAGGAAACACAAAGGTCAAAAGTCTCAGCTCAAACCAGGATTTTCATTATCGAAATCGTAACTACTGAAGAGCTCCGTCTCTAGAGTGTACAGTGGTCCTGTCACGACTCCGAGGTACTTCTCACTAACCTAAGACTGCTGAGGTACTCCTCCTGTCAAGTACTGCGGGTTTGCGGCCAACTACCGGGCGCTCCGTCCGATGAGGGTCTGTCGCCAAATACCGGGCGCTCACCCAAATAGCCTACTGAGGTACTCCTCCTGTCGAGTACCGTGGGTTTGCTGCCAACTACAAGGCGCTCCGTCCGCCGTGGGTCTGCCGCCAAATACCGGGCGCTCCGTCCACTGGGCTAGTCGACTCACTCCAAGTCGAGTCGGTCAAGCAGTCGTCAGGTCTCAGTCGGCTACACGGTCTCCGTACTCTGCACGCTCGTCTCCGGGAGGGTCCGCTCCACGAGCTACTGGTCGATACTCCAAGTATCACAAAGTCCCACAAAGAAGTATCTCCAAAGACCGTCTCGTCACAGGGGTCTCAACGCAACAGACGGCGCGTCGATCGGACGCCCGGTCTGTGAGTTATTAGCCTTTTCGTCCCAAGAGCCCGGTTGGTTTCGTGTGCGAACCATTCCCGGCCGTATCACAACTGTACCCTGAACTCCCATAGGGTATACTCAAAGGGACCGTTACTCAACGTAACCACCAACGCCGCTGACGGTTCGTCAAACAGACGTCCTGTCTGAAAGATATCTGCTTTCCCGTTCCAGGGGCCCGGTTGGATTTCGGGTGCGATCCAACCCGGCCACTACTAATTGTATCCAAAACTCGGGGGAAGGATACCAAAAGTTCCGTATCGTAAACAGGAACTCAACGCAACAGACGGTGCGTCGATCAGACGCCCGGTCTGAGAGTTATTGACATTTTCGTCCCCGGGGCCCGGTTGGTTTTTAAGGCAAAACCAACCCGACCGTACTCCACCTGCGTCCAAACCTCGGGCGGAGTATGCCAAAAGATCTTTCTCACTAAGAGGAACACAACACAGCTGACGGCACGTCAATCGGACGCCCGTAGCTCAAGATATGAGCGTTTCCGCTCCGAAGGCCCGGTTGGTTTTGTGAACAAACCAACCCGGCCGAACTCAAAGTAATCCGAAACCTTGAGTGAGATATACCAAAACGACCGTCTCGATCCGAGGATCGCGTTACCGCAGACGGTTCGTCATTCGGAGGTCCGAGGCTCACGCTATGACCAAAATACCGAAACTGGTTCGAAACGGGGGGGTCCGGGTCCGGGCCGACCCGGCCCGACCCCCCCCCTGGGGCGGTCCGGCCGGCCGGCAGGCCGGCGGCGCGGCGGCCCGGCTGCGCGGCGGCGCGGCGGCGCGGGGGCCGCGGCGGCTTGTCGCCGCGGGGTGGCTGCACGCGGGGGCTAAGCCCCCGCTGATTGAAAGGCGGCGCGGCCTTTGTGCCTCGCCATTTGCAAGAAACGGCCCCCGCACGTGGGGGCCGGCTGGAAATAAAACCGGGGGGTTGTTGCCCCCCCTTTATATGAAAACCGCCCCCCTTTAAGAGGGGGGTTTTTTATGCGCTGGCCGGGGGATTAATTCCCCCCGGTTTAACGTTATCCGGCCGCCCAGCTGGCCGGCCGGTTTTCTCCAACGGGACCGGAAATTCCGGTCCCCTCTTCGGCTTCCGACGCCGGCGGCCCGGCCGCCGGTCTTCTCTTCCCGCCGCGGCCCGGAACCGGCCGCGGTCTCCTCGTCCCGCCGCGGCCCGGAACCGTCCGCGGTGTTCGTCGTCCGGCGCGGTGCGACGACAACGCGCCCCCTTCGCCGTGCCTTGATTCCTTTCAACGCGGCGCGACGGCGTCGCGTTCTTGAAGATTCTTCCTCGGCGTGGCGCGACGGCGCCGCGTAAAATAATTTCACGATTATCCGCGTGGTGCGACGGCACCACTCCACTTTGCTTCCACCCGCAAGAAATAACAACAAGAACGATGGAGGGGGTTCGGCCGTGTTCATGCGGTCCGGCCCCCTCACGTTAAGCAATAACGCATCTTTAAATAATCCAAAGCCCCACGTTAGACTTGCTAAAAATTCATGATCAAAAATAGAATAACTAAACAATAATCAACAACCCCTACCTTGGTATAAGGTTCGAAGATTTGTCAACGTTCCGCAGAAGACGACGTCGCGGAGGTCGGGCGTCGCGGTAGCTGTTCGTCAAATCCGATGACGAAGGGGTGCGTCCGAAGAGACACGTCGTTGGCGAATACTTGTACGCCGACGAAGGTTGTCCGAGGAAGAAGCGGTGTCCTCACTCGTTGACACGGAAGACGAAGAAGAGCGGAGCGGCGTTCTTCGTCGGAACTTGAGCGTTCACGTCAAGTCTTGAGGAATGTCAAATAAAAAGAAAACAACGAACTCAAGAACCCCTACCTCGATAGTCGCACGTTGACGTAGTCGTGGAATATCGGTGTCGATTCCTTTGACGTCGGAGGAAGAGTCGTTGTTGATGGCGTTCGTCGCGGAAAACCGTCGCGGAAGAGATGACGCGGAAGAAGTACGTCGCGTCGCGGATACGGCGTCGCGGATGGACCGTGTTCTTCGGCGGAGAAGTTCTTCGTTGAAGAACGGCGTTCTTTGCGTTCTTCGTTAAGTTTGAAGAAGATGAAGAAGACTTCCCTACTCTCTCAAGGATATAAAAATTCTAACAAAATAAAATAAGACTCTTTCTTATTTTATTCACACAACCCAACCTCTTTGAATTTCAAAGGTTTGAAATTCAATAACCACACACAACTCACCTCATTAACTCATTACATTTATGTCATAGGTTTATAACTTAAGTTAACATAATTTAAGTGGGAGTTGAGGGGGTTTTAGAGGATATTAAGGGGTGGGGTTCATGTGGGCCCCACCACCCTCATAACCTCCCATGGGAGGTTGGGTGGTTACCCAACTTCCAACAAGAGATATCACTTAGAGTAAAATAATAAAAATTGTAGTGTAATTACAAAGTAAACATCCACAATTTTTTTATTATCAACACTCGCATGAACGCAACTCCAGAACAGGAGTTCCTAAGCGTATACCTGCGCTACGGTTCCATCGGTGCCCTCGGAATTCGATTCCGGGCACCGGTTCAAAAGTTAGAAAAACCCGCTCGTCCGTTCACTGAACGTACCCGAGCCAAAACTTCAGAAAATGATTCCGGGCACACCGGGCCTCGGAATCAGGTGCCGTCAGAAACTGCGTTCTTGTAAAATTCCAAAGAAAATTAAGAAAAAAATTTCCTTGAAATTTACGGGTCTTTACAGTCTCGAACAAAGGAATCCACCAGTATATGAAAACAATGTTTATGTGAGAAATACTAAAAAACTGTAAATTAATGGCAAAATTAAAAAAATATACTACTTCTATAGAAGTCATATCATTATGATATGTGTTTATATTCTTCCATTAGGTATGATTACAATTCATTTCCAAGAAAATTTATATCATCTTGTGAATATGAGTCTTTTCGATAGTCATAGAAATACTTTAAAAATATAAATACACAAAGGATTAATAACTATTTTAAATGAATTATTAATTATCTTTGAAAATACCACTTTTGGGATTCTAGTTTTCTGATGGAATATGATCTCTCTCATAAATTTACGAACATAAAAACCACAATATTTTTCATTAGTTTATTTCGAACACTACAGAAAAATTTAAGAGAATAAGTAATTTTTTTTATATGTTTGGATAGTGAAATAATATTTTATATACTTTGATACTTGACTAGTCGTAGAACATTTCATACTCCTTGTGCTTAGCTCCTACCATCATTTCTTGTTTCTCATGATATTGATGCACCACCCTATAATAACATAACCCCCCATAAAACATATTCTAAATTATATAACATGATATATAGTTCTAAAATGTTGGAAGAAGTGATTACAAATTGAAATATCCCATGATTTGTTGTAAAATCATGCCTTAAATCCATGAAATAAAATTTGGAGTATCAAAACAGACCGCAATGAGAATACAATTTTCCCTAAAAATAAAAAATTGTAATAATTAATTAAATAAATAAAAATATATTTGATATTATTAAATAGTAGAGTTTTACCTGTGTATCGTTGGTATTTGTAAGATTCTGTCATCCAAAAGTTTTCTTTTAAACAATTTGACAAGGCCTACAACTATTTCATCCCTTTTTTGGAATCTATTTTTGGTTGTTTTTTAGAGGATATGTGAGGACTAAGGAGTGTAAAAAAATTCACGAGAAAATCCCATAATTTTTTTTTGGTATTTACGTCTGCAAAAATATGAAACTTATTTAGTCATAATTAACATAGTATATCATTGTTTGGGAAATGAAATCTTGAAAACATACCTCATGTATAAATTTACAATTTATCTACATATCCAATCATAATCAAGGATCTCACATACATTCTCCACACCAATGAAGTATTGAACTTCCTCTCCATATATATTTTCTTTAAAATCAAATATGTGACTACAACCCTTTTTTAAATTTGTATCCACATGAACCTTCAATGATAGTAAAAGAAGATATAAATTTGGGGGGTGAAGGTGCATTCTGTAGATATTTCCAATCCGTTGGTCAATCCTTTAAATGTTTTTGAGCGTGTCTTTTGTTTCACCCCTTCTATTTTTCCATCTGTATAACATTCATTGGTTCAAACCTTTTGTTCATTAATTGTTAAAGGTGTATGATGACAAATAAATTAGAAGTGCATAACTCCTTATCAACATGTTTTTTTAAAGATGTGACAGTCATTCAGTGAATGTTACAATAACTTGTTAGACCATATGAATATATTCCAGAAATATTAGAATAATTAGCTCGACTCTCATCTCATGGGATACACTAATTGACACTCTCACAAGACCTCTAGGAAGTGGTTTATTGTGTGGCATGTCCTATTGGATATGGAACATCGTATCCCTCGCTACAAGGTGATGGGTGGGTGTTGATATATATAAATAAAAATCATTATCACCCTGTAGGATATCATTACTAAAAAGTAATAAGTGTCTATATGATTCACATTTCATGGAAACAAATATTAAAACATTGATTTCTTTAGCGACCATTGTTTTTTGAGGGGAATGGCTCACCCCAAAGCTAGTGGTGGTGGGGATAGATCTTCAAATGTTGTTTGTTCTTGAGATGTTTCTTCTCTTTGACCCCCATTATAAATGTTTCAAGAAACTCTCTCTATCATTGGATTCATTCTTAAAGGGAAGAAATTATTTCTCTCACCTATTTTGTTTCAAAACATTAGTCATCCGATTGTTTTTTCTTCAACGTATTTTAAGGGTGTGACCCCAGAACTCACACCTCTAATGTATCCATACTCTTCAAGCCACATCAAGGACACGAATTATAGGTGTTAATTCGATACAGGTTTTTATTGATTCTTATGACTATGTTAGATAAAAATATAGGAAAATGAGTAAACATTTTTATCTAATATAGATTTAATGAAAAACAAATTTTTATTATGTTATACTAAAAAATGTTTACCAAATTTTTTGTGTGTTTTTATCTATTAGTATACCATATTTATTTACACATGCATCCCTCCATCAAACATTATTTGGGATGTAAGTGGATTTGGATTTGAAGACATAATTCTACATATAAACAGAGGAACATAATTATGCTATTGTTTTAGAGCATAAAACATTACATGAGATTTAAAATATGTACCAATATTTTTTTCATGTAAAGTGTGCCCCATATTTTCATTATGGTAGGGTTACATTGGTTTTACTAAATAATCCTTATTTCTAGCACTCATTTGTTGTTTCATAAATAAAAAATTGTCAATCAATGTAATTAATCCATGTATACTCAAAAAACAAATTATTATCCACAATATACATGAAAAGACACATTTGTGTGACACCTAGTAAACACATCCCACACTTCTTGGATATCAGCTGTGCATAAGTATTTGGTAGCTATGGGTTTATTTTCCCTACAACATCAGTAAGATAATGTCTCAATATCATTCAGTGAAAGTATCTATGGATCCTTCCTATAGGCATTAATACCTATTTCTTATGAGGGTAATCAACTATAAATGAACTATTCAAGGAATGTGGAAGAGAAATTCAATGTTTCATTATTTTATTTTTTAGTACAATAAAGATATGATATAATAATTTTATCATAATAACCTCCCATATCAGTGTATGAAGACCAACCACAACATGGTTCCATGAATCTATATTTATTGGAACACATTTTCCAGTGATGATTCCAATGTAACTAAAAAACATGATCTTTTGGGGTTATCTTTTTGTGCCTACACATTCCATACAACCTCGTGTTTGATACCGTTGATTTTATCCTCAACGATTTTTATAACACTATAATATTATGGTTCTATTATTTTCTCTATGTCGTAGATCCTTCATCATCTACCATTTCCTCATATTCAACACCCTCAATATGTTATGCTAGAGTGGTAGCATCAGAATGTATAGATGATCATTGTACCTCTGAATTGGGAGAAAAAAAGTTAAGACACCTATTATTCCCTAGGATTGGGAGCACCAGCTTGTGAATAAGCTCATTGTTCCACTTCACTATGAGAATTAGTAGGTTCAGGGACATGTTGTTCCTCGGGATTGGTAGCACCAACACGTGCATAAGTCATTATCTAAAAATGTAGATTAACAATTAATTTAGAGTACATAAATTCAGTAGTGAATGTATAATAACATGAGGAAACACAATGTATATAAAAAATTATAACCTAATTATTGAACTCTTTTTTTAATAGATGATGGTATTTGACCGCTCTATCGCTTATCCAAATCCCTTAATTATGGTCGCTTATGACTTACAAGATTCCATATACATTGGGACTACTACAAAATGATTGTTACATACTAATGAAAGAGTCATCCTTAGTTTAAAATTCATCTAACCCTTTATTGGTCTTGAACGGTAATAGAACAGATGACCACTTTTTGTTTTCAGGATCTAGAATAAAAAAATACTTGTACTGCCTGTGATGTTATTATAAAATGTTCTTATTTGTACCCTTCCTTACTAAAATCAACATTCATGGATCGAAATTCATCTATTTTTACAAAACTCCTATTATCCACCTTATTTCGTGGAAAAATCGTCTCTTGGAATGTTATATAATCCCACTCCAATTTTTTCATGATGTCAATGTATGACGTATTTGCATAAATTGGATTTCTATCCTTAGAACAAGAAACATGCATCTCTTAATCCATAATTATACCTCCACTATTTTTCATGGTACCACCATCATCATGTTCATTTTTGTAGAATATACAACCATTAATTTCATTACCTATGTTTGATAATAGACACAAACTTGGTCCTCTGGCTACCCATTAATGTCGTTCTGAAATTAAAATCATATTTTCATCCAACTCTTTAAAAATATTGTCCCAAAACCATCCTATAAAGAATTGATTATGTGGATTTGATATCCATATTTTATCCATTGATTTATTCAAATGACTGAGAATTTTTTTAGGTTTCAAAATATGGGGAATCCTCCAATCTTTTATGAAAAAATTATTGGTGGGACCGATCCCAATCTATAGTATTGTTTGTAAAAACATCTCTTCTAGAGATTACTATACACACAATCCTCCTAGTGTGATGATATTTCAATTGAACTATTCTTTACACATGATAATGATATTCGATATATAATTCAATAACTTCCTCAACAATATATCTCTTTATAATACAACCCTATCGACAACTTTGATTTTTTACATACCCTTTCAAAATATTCGTATACTTTTTAATGGGGTACATCCATCTATAGTGTATTGGACTATTTAGTCAAATCTATATCACCATGTGAACCATCAAATGAACCATCATATCATAGAATGTTGGTGGGAAGAAAATTTCCCATTTACATAATATAAAAGAGATTTATCTCTCCATAGTCATAAATAGCATTGATTTTATAACATTGTTGCAAATGGATTTGAAGAAGAATCAAAGCTTTGTTAATGTATGATGAACATTCTTGAAAAAAATGCAATGTAAATCTATAGGAATTAGATCTTATATCAAAACATGGAAGTCATCTGATTTAAAAAACATTAATTATAAATCAGTCATTGACAAGATGTTCTGGATATTCAAAAAACACCACTATAGAACCTTTACATCATTCATGAATTCTGAAAAATGACATCTCTCATTTCTGGAAAGATTGTAAGTAGCTGGTGGAATATTTTTTTTTTCACCCTTCACTAAGGCCAGATATTCTCTCATTCCAATTTCTGTCATGTCCAATCTATCTTTAATTACACCCTATTCCTTTCCAGGTGAATTTAGAAACATTTAAATAACACTATCACATACATTTTTTTCAAAATTCATAACATCAAGAAAATGTCTGATGTACAGTCAATTCCAGTATGGTAATTCAAAGAAAACTGAACTCTTTTACCAACCAGTTTTTTTAAGGATTTTAAAAAAATGGATTACCAAAATCAGTGTCCACATATTTTAATTTCACTAATAGTTCATCACATGTTAGTGGAGATGGAATTATATGTTCTTCAAAACTTCCATAAAATTAGGACATCCAAGATCGGTACTTATTCCACTGGGGTTGAAATATGTGATTTACTAGAAACACAATTTTAATGGATTGTTTCAACATAATTGATTGTGTTATTTTTTCAAAAATGGGAAACCCTTGAGTTCATATAATGTTATATCTTAAAATGATTCCATAAGCAGTAAATTCATTTATCATCTCGTACGATAAGGCTCTCAATTTAAAATCTTCATTTCTATAATCATCATTCAACTTAACACCAGAATTGCCCAATAATTTCAAATGTTTGATGAATGGGTCCAAATAAACATCAATAACATTACCCTGTGATTTTGGTCCTGATATAATCATATATAACATGATGTATTTTTAGTTCGTTCATTACTAAATTGGAATGTAATTATATTCCAACATAACTGGTATTCTACTGTGAGTGATTCTTTGAAAACCAAAATGATTCACTCCATCTATAGATAATGCGAGACAAAGGTTTCTTGTCTTGTTTCCAAATTTGGGATACTCATGATCAATTATCTTTCATTGAGAAGAGTCCATCTGGTAATATAGTTTCACTTTTTTTTTCTTCTATTTGTGTGCCACGCCAATTTCCACACTCTCTCCCCAATTCTATTTAGGTTCTTAAACCTTGTAGTTATTGGAAGGTACCACAGAAATTTTAGAAGACTAGAATCATCTATCTTGTATTGAGATGTTCCACACTTTTTCCATTTTTTAGTGATTTTTGGTCCTATAGAAACAGTATACAATCATAAAGGAATGCATGTATTCTTTCAGAGATCATACTCATCGAGCATAGATTTTGTTTGACATAGTATGTTTGGCTCAGGTAAACATTATCTTCTAGGAACCTAATAATCTATAGAGAAAGTAGTTCCATAAAACTTAAATCACTTCATATTTTGTATGCTTTGAAATTATACAGCTTCATTAAGGCTGACAATGATATATATTTAGTGTAAATAGCAGACAATGGCATCTTTTCACAAATCTTTAACTTCTCAAAATATTTTGGAAAATAAAGAATTTCATCTTATAATATACATTCCATTTTCTCAATATGATCTTCATTATCATTCACATCTATAATCAAATACTTGATACAATCTTTTTCATTGTCCACACTTGGAATCCTATCAGATGATCCCTATAACATTCTTCCATCCCCACCACTAGATACATTCAATTTTTCCTCATGTTTATTCCAATATTTTAAACTTCTATCTAATCTGTGATAGATCAAGTGTTCATAAAACTCCTATATACTAATTAGTGCTGAATAAAAATAGCCTAAACACATAAAAAATATTTGACTAGGGTCATATGCATGATCTTTTGAAAAATTGATAATGTCTTTAACTCAATCATTATACTCTTTTGTAAGATGATTGGAATCCATCCATTATTCATTCATATTCAACATATTTGATTTAGTAATTTTAATATTTAACAAAATAAATACACAAAATGGACCTTTAAAATAAGGGGAACTTATCATTTGAATGATAGTAATTGTTTAATTTTGTTTCCAGAGACTCATCCCCATAGAAGCTAACACCAAACCGGAAAGAAGATTTAATTGTAGAGGACTCTCATTATTTAAACCATGTAGGTGATGTTTGATGAAAAGTATGTTTAAGAATTATAATGGGTTTAAAAATCAATTCATCTTCCAGCTTGCACCATCAATTAGAGGCTGTCCAAGTACCTCCCTTGTTGGATTTCATTGGAAAAACATGGCTTTGTGAGGGGTCGATCTATCCAAGGTGCCATTGCCTTGTCATAAGAAATTCTAAGAGATATCAACTTTAAAACGCATGGTTCCAACCTGGGTGTCAAGCTAGAAATGAGTTAGGCTTACACCAAGATTGAGTGGGGATTTATCAATAGAGTGCTCGTGAGAATGGGATTCTCCTCCCAGGATGTTGATCTTCTCTTCAGATGCTTCAGTTTCTCATGGATGGAAGTTTCTTTCATGGTGATAACTCATGGTTTCTTCAAGGCAACGCACAGTCTCCGGCAAGGAGACCCCTTCTCTCCATGAATTTTCATCCTCATGCAGGACTCCCTAAGTTGGCTCATTAATAAATCCATATCCAGTGGGGATATCCTCCCTTTCCACAGAAAGTTGATCCTCCACTCCATACCCCACTTGATGTTTGCAGATGATACACTAATTTTATCTAATGCCAGAAAACAATCGGTGCACATCCTTAACAAAATTATGGAGGAGTATTGTCACTGGAACGGCCATATTATCAATAAATCCAAAACTAACCTTTATATATCTAATAAATTTTCTTCCCACAGGGCCTCCCACTTGTGTAGCATGCTTGACATGCAGTGCGGCTCTTTCCCGATTGAGTATATTGGCACCCCATTATCTTTAGGAAGGGTGAGAATCCGTGAATTTGATTACATTGTGAATAGGATTACAAGCCATGTCTTCAACTGGAAGAATCATTTCCTCTCCTTTGGGGGAAGGATATCACTGGTGAACAATGTATTGTCTGCCACCCAAGTCTATGCACTGGGCTCATCCTCTATGCCGATGGGAGTCATCAATTCCATTGACAAGGTCCTGGCCATCATTATTTGGGATGCTCTATATGATGGAAAAAGGCATTGGATATCCTGGGACAAGATGGCCAGAGCCATCCCCAAGGGAGGAATCAATGTGAGAAACATGAACGATACGATCCACAACATGCATGCTAAGATCGCGTGCGACACCATTGAAGAATGCACACTATGGAGGAAAGTTATGTCCCAACCAGCTAGCGGCAATGCAGATCTGGGGGCACTCAAGGATCTCCTCTTTGGGATAGGATATTCCCCCTCATTATGAGCCTCAGGATGCACTCCCGATGGGTTGCTGGAGAGGGTAACATCAGTTTCTGGCATTGCAACTGGGCAGGGGCTGAGCTTGGTTTCACAGGGTGTTCGGCCACTGATATATCCTTCATGGAGGCAAGCCAGTACCCATAGTTCATCAAAACTGTGTTGAATGGGGATCATATTGGTACTTATGAGTTAATCTCCTTGAACGCTGAGCTAGAAAAATGTGTCTTCACACCTTCTACCTCAGTGAACTTTACGACGACGGACATCCACAGGATCTCCACTCATCAAGACCATCAGGATATATGGAATAATATCTTGTAGAGCGGCAAGATTCCTAAAAAATATAGCTTCTTAAGCTAGAGACTATGGAAAAAGCACTTCCTATGGATGACAATGTCAAAAAACCAGATATTCCTCTGGCCTCATGCTGCCAATGCTACAAGAATAAGAAGGAAGAAATCATCACCCACATCTTCTTTGATAGAGAGTGGGCTCAGGATATGTGGACGTACATTGCTGGATTAATTGCTACTTTCTCCCAGGATCCTCCTGATGGAACAATCCTGCATCGCTGGTTCCTGGGAACAACGGATAAGGGACAAGAAATGGTGGCTCACTCCATTATATTCAACGCGGGATGCTGGTGCTTGTGTTATGCTCGCCACCAGGCACGCTATGAGGGATCATCTCAAACAGGGAGGTCCATTGTTTTACGTGCAAGATGTCTTCTGATCGACTTCGATAACCATTCTAGCAGTTGGAAGGACGCTCCCTCCCTGAGGATGCTTGAAATCAATTCTCCTATGGCCCAACACCCCACTAGGCAAGGACAGTGGGTGGGATGGAATCATCTGGATAATGGCTTAAAACTCAATACAGAAGGTTCTTGTAGTGCGGGGGAGATGCGAGCGGGAGGGGTGGTCGGCTATTTAGAAGGTAGTGTTATCCTTGCTTTCACAGATCACTATTTCCAAGGCAATTCCTTGCAAGCGGAGGCCAAGACAGTCCTCACAGGTCTTAATATATGCAAGTAGAGGAGGATTGGCTTAACCTATCTAGAAACAGACTCCAAGATTATACATGACTCCATTCAGTGTATAGGCTCCACTCCGTGGGTGATCTCCTACATGACCAGGAAGTGAAGATCCCTCATCAATAATTATAGATGTATGTCCTACACTTGGAGGGAGGGGAACAAGGTAGCAGATCATTTTGCATCTTTGGCCGTCCAAGTATCCAATGTCACCTACCTTCAATCTATCTCTATTTTTAAACATGATGGGGTGAATCTGATTCAAGGGGATGCCTACGGTCTCTACTACAATAGACCCCCTAGGCCTCTCTTGTTTTTATCGTGTCCTTTGTCCCCTACCCTATTGGAAAAAAATCTAATGTTATGATGATGATCAATCTAGTTGTCTTACCTATATTATGTAATAGTTTTCCTAATTCTATTAAAATATATAACTTAAAATTTACGAAAAAAATACATTTCAAAAGATCTTTGAAAACCATTTATAAAATGTGACATAAAATACAATTAAAAAAACCATTTAAACGAATTCTTTATTAAAATAGAATTCCATTTTTAAAAAGAACAAATCAATTTCAGGAACTCTTTCACAAAACCAAAATTCCTTTTTTAAAATAAATCAAGGAATCTTCATGACTCAATAGTCATAATCAATAAAAATGATTGACAACCATCTATATTTTATATATTTTCAATTAAAAGTTCACACAACCATTGTTATAATGAAACCAACATTAAATTCGTGTTCAAAACATTCACATCCCCTTAATAAATACAATCAGGTGAGATGACAAACACTTGGCATGCAACCTATGTCCATGCCAAGTGTTTAAAACATGTTAATACTATTCATAATAAAAAACGGAAATATTGAACACATAAATTTTTTTAAGAAACAATTCAATACACTTGAAACATTTTATCTAATTCACTTAGGCATTATTAGAGACATAAATCCCAAGAGAGGCACTTTATAAAAGATATATAAATAAAAATTAACCCAAATTTTATAAAATATATAGCTATAAAAGGTTTAAACATTATCCAAAATATAATATTAAACAAAATATAAATTTATTTGAAATAGAGTCATTATATTGTTAATATATTAAAATAGAACAAAATGAATATTGTCTCTTTATGTTCTATGGTTACCTCTACATCCCCATTATCATTATATCATTATCAAGTGACTATAGAACACCAGTATAAAACTGTTGCCCTTTAATTTAACATATATCATAGACAATTAAGTCTATATACACACCAATTTGTATATGAATGGTGTGATAACAAAACCCTACTTATATATCATCGATGATTTTATACCAATCATTTTTAAGGAAATACAACAAATTCTAGTTTTACGGGAAAAAATGGAAATAATTTTTTTACCTATTTTTTATTAATAAAACTGAAAAAAAAATATTTTTTTCTTTTAAAAGGAAATATTATTTACCAAGATAATACCAGAAGAAAAATTAATTATAAAATATCTATCATCAACCATTATGGGGTACCTTCCAATGGCCTATGGAAATAATCAAAGATGAAAAAATAATGGGATCATCACACTTGAATTTTGTTGCAATTAAAATGCAACACAATCAACTCACCATTAATGGCCTCATTGATAAGGTAATTACAATAGATGATATGAGGCCTAAGATAATATTACTATAAATGAGTGGAAATAATATTATAACTCATGTCTATAGAATTCCAACATATCTACCTAAATATTCCATAGATGTTTTTCTAAAATCCCAACACTAAAAATTAATGAAACACTTTTACAAAACATTCATGTCAACATGGTATAAAATTCATAGAATCATCCTCTTACACATCAACACACTTTATTAAACATGATAAAATTTCAAATATATATTACGAAACCATACATAAGAAGCACCTCAATTCAACCCAAATAAATCATTAAAATGTTAAGAAAAAACCAAAGATAGATCACTCATTCACTATATGTTTCAACACAAAATCTTTTTATCTTATTTATCCATTGAAAAAAAATATCTTATCCATACTACTCACATGAATTACTTCATTATAATACCAATCATGATACTTTTCACCTAAACAATACCTGTAATGTTTCTAATATATCAAACAACCTCATCTAAACATGTTCCGACATTTAGATCAATCAAAATTCAATAATTTTAATTGTACCAAACTCATATAAATTATAAATGGGAAATAATAAACAAAATATAGTATATGCCCAAAAGACCAATCAAATGCTTTTACAATAAAAAAACCGTTATCGCACACTAATGAATCAAACCAAACACATAATTCATACATCAAAAAGATTTCAAATAGGAAAACTCTATAACAAATCATTTACTATCTATGTATTCCAAATCAAATAATATCATACCTTATATTTGGAGGACTAGCAGTAGTAGTAGGGTCCGGTGGAAGCAGCATTAGGGGAGGCCGCAGAGGGGTATGTAGTAGATGTGGGGATTTCAGAGAAGGTGGGTTTCTGGAAGAGGGATTCAGGGTAAAGGTGGGGTTCATCGATAGATTAGGGGTTCACGATGAAGGTGAGTTCATAGTGGAGGAGGGGTTCATAGTGAAGGTGGGGTTCAACCTGTGATGGAGGTGGGGTTCACGGAAGAGGAAGGATTCACGACGGTAGAGGATAGATTCATAGTAGTAGATGAGGGTTCAAGACAGAGGAAGGGATGATGGGAGAGGAGGGATCAATAGCAGGAAAAGAGGCATTTGCGGCGGTAGAGGTTGGCTTCCACGAGAGCTTCAGGTAAGTGAGAGAAGAAGATGACTGTTATGATTCATTTATAAAATTTGGTAAATCTTTTATCACTGTTAGAAAAAAAGCAGTCATAAAGGTATGTTTTAATAGCACTAAATTATAAATTTCAGAGAGAACATGAATTTATCAATGCTTTTTGAGCACCAATAATTATAGGCCATTATTAGTGCTTCTTTAACACTAATAAAGGCATATCTTCATCAGCGATGATAAAGTTGTAATGTTAATAATTTATTTATTATATAGATATATATAATTATATATACAATATATATATATATACAATTATAACTATAATTAATTATTTTTTTTAATATTTATATAAATACTAAAAATATTTATATAATTATATATATTTAGAAAATTTTAAATATTTTAAATAAATATATATTTATAAAATTTTAAACATTATAAATAATAAAATATTTATTTATATTTATAAATTTATAAAAAATATATTTATTATTTATATAATTATATATAAATAATATATATATATTATTTATTATATAAAATTCTAAATATTTATTTATTAATATTTGTAGCTATACATTTATATTTATTTATTTAAATTATTAGAAAATTATAAAAACAATATTTCTTTTATTTTTAATTTTATAAATTTATATAATAAATAATTAATAAATATATTTTTTAAAAAATTATAATAAATATAATTTTTTTATTATAAATTTATATTTATTCATATAAATAGTTAGAAAATTTTATGAACTTTAATTATTATACTTATAATAATAAAAATGTATATAATAAATAAATTCATTATAATTTTATAATATTTAAAATATATCAACATTTATTTAGACTTATAATTATAAATATTTGTATTTATTTAAAAAAAGATTAATATATTTATAAATATATTTATTTATGTATATACATTTTTAACATTATAATTATAAAAAATATATTTAATAAAATTTTATAATAATTTAATTATTTATATATTTACTTACAATTATATGTATAAAAAATAAATTATTATTTATAATTAATAATTATAATAAATAAATATTTATTTATAGTTACTATTATAAATATTAATATATATTTAAATAAAGTATTATAAAATGATAGAAAATATATTTATTATATTTATGATATTATTATAATATATAATTAATATATTTATTATAAATTTATAATTATTTAAATATGTCTATATTAATTTATAATTATAATTATAAATATTTGTATTTATTTATAAATATTTGGTTATATTTATAAATATATTTATTTAATTATATATATTTATAAAATTATATGATTATTAATTATATTTGTTTTAATTTTATAATAATTTAAATAAATATATATTTATTTATAATTATAACTATAAATAAATTTTTATTTATTTGTCATGCACGTTCACTACTACCTTCCAATTTTCAGTGTATGCCCATCCCTGCCTCCTTCACAAAGATCTGTCATGTGTTTTCCCTGATCCCGCTTTGTGGAGCACCTATGTTCATGATCATGTGTAGAGTTCACCCCTCAACGATCCTGCTTCGCATGGATCTGTCATGCGCATTCCCTAATCCCGCTTCATAGAGAATCTCTTTCCATGATCTTGTTCAGCATTCGCCACTCCCTGATTTCTCTTCCCACGGATCTGTATGACCCTTGATTTGCTGAAATCTGTTGGATTTTGACTGCTTCTCTCGCAGAAGTGATGTTGTGTTTGGGACATTTTGATTCACAGAGGTTTGGTGTTTCCAGTTCTTATGCTTCCCAGGATGCTCAGAATGGTCTCATGATGACATTATGGGTTTTGGATCATAGTAAAAGTGCTTTTTCCATCATCAAAGTATCGTCTATTGGGGAGATCCATTAGAAGGGGAGCATTTCTCATGTGAGAGTTGAGGAAGATGTCGTTTCGGATTGCCTGAAGATAGGTAATCATTCAATTATTTTTAGACTAATCTTTCATAGGAGCTCCAAACCATGGAAAGTTGATGATTTGGTCACATGACTATCATTGATCTGGGGTTTCGGAAAATAGATATGTGACTCATTGGTAATAGGGTTCTTTTACATTTTATTCCCCTCAAACGATCTGAATTTCCTAGAATGGGGCCTTTGGTCAATTTCCCTCATGCTTGGGGTTCTTCATCATCATGAATGGGATAGAAGATTTAATCCCATCGAGGTATATAGATCAACTACATAATTGTGGGTCAGTGTTTTTGGTCTTAACTTGCTGTTGTGGCACCCGAAGATCTTGTATCATTGTGTGCTTACACCTACTATTCCAACCCAACATGATAATGAAAATGTGTTTGCTCACTTTGGACACTATGCGAGATTTCTAGTTGTGGTTGATAATGGTTTTACCCTAGTTGACTGAATATATTTATCCACTGAATATGATATTATTGGGATTCATATTGAATATGAGAAGGTACAAAAAGTATTCTCAATATGAAATATAATTGGTCATGAATATTTTAATTGTATAAGATCTATCACTTTTTCATTTTTCATAGTGCATGGACATGAGGAAATCAACCACAACAAGAGGGATCGGTCTGTTCATATTGAAAATGTAGGAGATGGTAGATGCAGTATAGCTAATGATGGAAAGGATACCTCTTATTCAATGAATAATTAATCTGCAATGCGGTATAATCGCGGTCCATCCTTCGGAATGCCTACTTTGGGGTTTCGTGTTATTGTCTCCTATCATTCTACAAAGAATTTGTAGAATGATTCCATTTGTGTAAATGAAAGGAATCCTCCAACTGAGTGCTTTCATAATTGATGGTCTGATATTATTGCTAATGAAGGAAAAAATGAAAAAGTGAACAGCTCGGAATGAATTATCCTAGAATACCAAAAAACCTATGTTAGAGGAACATATATATGAGAAAGATTCAAGATATAATAATGTGCAATGTAAGTCTAATGAATGTTTCATGCAAAAAAAAATGATAAAAACCAACAAAGGTAAGAGGATGTAAACCATTTCTCAATTTGAAGCTAAAGATAAGAGGAAATCCCTTGTCATTGTCTCTATGGCCAGTCCTATGTGATCCAAGATTTCATCACCTCAGGAAATAGGTGAGAAGGCTATGGGATATGAGAAACCTTTGGATTTGGGCACCCAACCGGCCTTTGTGATAGGAAATCAGGACAATTCATATGTTGAGGAGGTTGAACCAAAGGGGACTTGGAAACAACCCAAGTCATGGAGATGGGGACGTCATCCAAAGTTTCATGGTAAAGGATGTGATCATGGTGAGGATACCTCACGGGGGCATGGTCGTTGTCGACTAACTATAGAGTAGAAAATAATAAGAGATAAATATTTTTTTCTCTTGAATTAGAAGAACTCATAGTCATAATGGGAATCTGACGGTGATATCTCTAATCATGATTATGGGGATAATCCTTGTTAACCTCATTTTTAGTTTTCTGTTATGGATGAGGGATTTCCCTTTGGTTGACCCCATCCTTTATTTTTTCATGTCTTATATTTTATGTTGATTAATAAGTTATGGTAGGAGCAGGTTCTCCTAGATCCTTGACACTTTTTGTATTTATTTATTTATAATTACAAATTATAATATATATATATAGTTATAGTCATATATATATATATTAAAACGATTATAAAAATATAAAAAAATATTTATTTGATTTTAATTTTTATAAAAATATATAATTAATATATTTCTTATTATTTTATAATTTATTAAATATATCTTTATTTATTTTGAATTTTAATATTATATATTTTTATTTATTTATAAATATTTGTATATGTTTATTAATATATTTATTTACTTATGAATATTTATAACATTATATGTATAATAAATATATTTATCATAATTTTATAATTATTATATGTATATTTATAACTTCAACTAAAAGTTATCATAATTATAAATATTTATATATAATTATAAAACATATAATAATTTATTTATAAAATTATGATTGATGTATAATTTTATAATTATTGAAATAAACATATATATATATATATAGATTTAATTATAAATAAAATTAAAATTTTAAAAAAGTGCTTATATGTAATTAAAATTTTATATTTATAAATAAAATAATTACATTTATTGTAATTTTATATGTATTTATGAAAATATATTCACGTGTATAACATGAATGAATCATATACCTAGTAATGTATATAGATAATAAAAAATTGAGTCATCACATATGGACAACATGAATAATAATAATAAAAGTTTAATGTATACATGAATATTAATTAATCATGAATACAAAATATATACACATAAATTATACTCACGCATCAATATATTTATTGACCAAATTCATCAGAAACACACACACACACATATATATATAATTATGACTATAACTATAATTATAATTATATACATTTAAAAAGTATTTATATACAATTATAAATATAATAAATATATTTATTATTTAATAAAATTTATTATAATCCTATAATTATTTAAATATATTTGAAAATATTATAAATACTTTTTTTAAATTTATATATATATATTAGAATTATTAAAAATAAATATAATAATTATAAACATATATTTTTTACTTAATGTGTATAAATAAACATTATTTTTGAATTTAAATATAATAATTTTATTTTAATTATTATAATTTTAGATTAGAAAAATTTATTTCCACTAGTAATAGCGCAGATAAATATACATTTTATCAGTTCTAAAAAATGCGTTGAGAAAGGGTACAACTTTATCATTTATTTTTTTAGCGTTGAAAAAGGGTATATTTATCAATGCGTTTAACTAGTGTTAATAAAGGCCCCCTTTTATCATCACGTTTTTCTTAGTGTTAATAAAGGTCGGTGTGGCCCATGAACTGATACGTGGTAGTGATTGGTCATTGTGTATATTATTGCTATTTTACCTAGTGGGATTTTTCACATACCTCTGAGCTATCCTCCGAGAGGGATACGTTTGAAAATGGTCAACTTGTGATATTTGACGCATGTTTCTAGAAAATCCATTGAGAGGGATATTCTTGACATTGGTCGGTTTGTAGTTGGGATATCTCAATGTCTTGTATATGATTTTGGGATATTCCGTAGAGGGAATGTGTTAAGCTAGTTACCGATTTTTCATCTGACATTATGTCGAAGTAGACATGTTGCTCCCGACATGGTGCCAAAGCAAGTAATATTGGTCCCTAATGAACTGAAAAGCGATTGGTACTTATGTGATTTATTGTTTTTATATATTTACCATATTTTTGTTCACGTCATAAAATTATATATTCTATGAACTTATGATAAGGTATTTTGGTGGTGTCCTACTAAGTCATGTACTCACACCATACTCGGATATTTCGGTTCGCTTGTGAACTTTATGAATAGAGACCCAATGAAGGGAAAAGACCATGTGTTGGATGGTTGTGCAGATTAAATAGGAGGATGTGATTATTGTTTTATAGATTTTGGATGAGACATATGTTTCTACCTATTTTTATTATATTTATTTTTAACAGATATCCTTGTTTTATTTCAGTTATTGTATCATGAATGGAATCTTCCAGTTTTTTCCATATATTTAATTGATTATTTATTTTATTTATATAATTATGTTATTGTTTATTACTCTCATGAAATTTTATGGTTGGTACGATCTCCCCATGGTTCCACTCAAGATCTTCTCTTCAAGTCAGCAACCTTTGACATATGGGTAGGCTTGTCTGAAGTCATGTGACATTCCATCTCGGACTCGGTCGGTTGGATCGGGATGTTACAAAATTGTACAAAAAAGGTTTTAACTATATTTTATATCTTCCTTTCCTTGATTTGAGATAAGATTGAGAAGAGTTGGGATGGTTGGGGATCAGGCATGGGAATTATGTCAGTGTTTGATCAACACTGTATAGAGGACCTCTATGTTTCCATTAAGTATAATTTTATGTTCTAATATTTTAATGTTATCATTGATTAAATTCACCTTGGGAAAATCACATGATGTTGAAATAGTGGTTTATGGGATTTTTTTCCATTCATGCATCATGTTAGATATGTCGGTTCACATTCCATATATACCTATTAATTACACTAGATAAAAATATAATAATAAAATGTCCACTAAAATTGTGATATGTACCCTCATTAAGTATTTATAACATTATTTAATTTGAACATGTTGTATTCTATGATTTCTTTTATATATATAAATGGTTGTGACTAACTTGCTAATGTTGGGAATATAAACTCAATCCTTGGGGAGGAGGTAAGTGTTTTTTGTCTTCCCTTTAATGTGCTTGAATAGAATTAGAATTTTTTTATTATAAAAATATAAGGTTGAATTTAAAATAATTTTTAATTAAA
The DNA here is from genome assembly GCA_963277665.1 of Viscum album. NCBI lineage: Eukaryota > Viridiplantae > Streptophyta > Magnoliopsida > Santalales > Viscaceae > Viscum > Viscum album. The sequence continues at coordinate 50,172,097 of OY728138.1, read as the reverse complement.
AATATTATTATAAAAAATATTTTAATTATTTTTTTAAATTTTAACATAGAAACTCCTATAGTGGGGAGTACTAGTTTCATGATCTAAAGCACCTCTCAAGGAAGAGAATAATTATGGTGCATATAATTGTAAGATCCTTATTTTTTAAATGATATTAAAAAATTACTTCTGTTAAATAAATTTAAAGTATTTTGGTGTGAATATTTTATTTTCCATTACTCTTGTTTATTATGTATTTACGAAAGGGTAAAGGACCTCTCAAACACATTGAAACATTCTATAAAATATTTTTAGAGAATGGTTTTGAGTTAATGTAGGACTCCGAGGCCTATAGAGCATCAACATTGATAGAAATAATATTAAATATATTATATTCTTGCAAAAGCGTGATATTTTCCAAACTAATTACATAACTATGAAATTGTTTGTTCTATGAGAAATCATAGAAATATGAGACCATCGTTAGTTCTGAGATAAAGGGGTTACTAGAGGGACGTCATAAGATTTATGTGTGTCATGTGATTGGAAACATCAATCGTGAAGACAAATTTTAATATTTTTATTATATTTTATTCTAAAAATATTGGAATGTCTCTTAAATAGTGTTTCTGATGGAATATATGACCCTATCATTAGGTCAGTAATGATGATTTTACCCAAGGCATGAAATAACTTTATTTCGTGTGAGGTGTTTAGTTACATTTCACGTAGAGATATTAATTATTGATATATATATATATATATATTAAATGGAAACTAGAAATAATAATAATAATTGTATTATTATTATTATTATTATTATCGAATAAAAAATAAAAATATAATTCGGTATTTAATCATGGTGTTACAGTGTCAATAATGAGTGAGCAATGTAATTAATGTGATATTATTAATTGATTCAATTAAATAATAATATGTAGTTTATATTAAATTATTAATTGTTATCAGTTTTTAATGGAATTTATTGTAGAAATTCTAATGGTTTAAATGATGTAAAATATTAAATAAAAATAATAATATTTTTTATAATTATTATTATTTTGGGAAAATAATTTTTGGGTATATATATAGTTTATATATAAATAGAATAAATATGTGCATGTATTTGTGTGTGTGTGTGTGTTTGTGTATGAGAGTGTATATATTTTTGTGTGTGTGTGTGTGTGAATATATTTTATGGGTATATATATATATGAAATTTAATATATATATATATATATATATATATATATATTAGATGAATTGTTAAATATATTAAATTAAATACATATAATAATAAATAAATTGTGGATAAAATGAAAGGGTGGTGGGGAAATCAAAGGGGGGTCTCCATAACTCCTCCCCCCCCTCACATTTTTTTCTTTCCATACCATTCTCTTCTCTCCCTATCTTTTCCATCCTCACACATTTATTATATTTTATTTCACTACTACAGATCGACCCATTAATAGCGGAAAAATAATGCTTTAACAATTATAAAAAATGTTATTGTCATCAACAATGTTAAAGTGGGGTCCCCATTAAGATTGATAAAAAATCATTGATAATGATTATTTTTATCAATGATAAAAATTGAACTGGTGAAAGGGGTCTTTTATTAGTTCTACAAAATTTCCTATAAAATGGGGCTTTTATTAGCACTAAAAAATCACTGATAAAAGTAAAAAAAAAAAGAATAAAAAATCTATTTAGAGGTCATCCACCCCTTATTAGTGCTAGAATAAGCCATTTTAACAATGGGAGACCCCCCTATTTATTAGTTCTTGACCCCCCCCCCCTGCACCCCATTTTAACAGTAGTAGGACCTTTTTCTTATCATACCCACATGCACGCCCCTGTGTGTTTTGAATATGAAACCCTCCAATCATTTAAACATTTAATACTCATCTATATATTTTTTCTATATTTGATTCTAATAAATCTATTTATCTATATATTTCTTGTTACATTTTTCATCCATATATTTATATCTATACTAATATAAATATTTATAAATATGTATATGAATAATGTTTTTGTGTCTGTTTATAAACACAAATACACTCGCACGCATATGTGTGTGTGTGTGTCTATAAATATAACTATAAATATTTATATTTTTCACATATATTATACAATAATATTCATATACGTATATTATAATATATTTGATTGTCAATACACACACAAAAATATATTTATGTATATAAAAACAATATATATACATTAATTGTATATGTATATAAATTTTCATACATTTTTATTTTAAATGAAATGGATATTTTTATTATTTAGATATATTATATTTATATATATATATTTTTTATATGCAATTATGATTACATGTTGGTTTATAAAATTTAATTTTTAGGTGTAAATATAAATATATAAATACAAATATGTATATATCTTTAATGTTAAATAAAAATAAATTGTGAAAAATGTTAAAATTTAAAAACCATAATATCAATATGAATGTAAGCCCAGAGAATAAATTTAATCCCTACAGAAAATAGGCAAATGATTCCCCATAAATGGGGAAGAAAATCAATCAAATGTTAAAAAATGTGGATACCCTAACTAAAAACTCATATTTGGAGGCCATTTGGGCATATTTTTCCTAAAAAAATTTGTTCAAGGTTCCCATTTACCAGTGTGTAGATCTCATTGTATGCTTAGATTTGATATTTGTTATATCTTGAATGAACACTGTGATCTAAATTTATGACTATTTGAAATTCTGGTTACGCTTTCTACTTATATTAGATCTTTTATTTATATTTTGACCTTTTCTGTTATTAAATTGTTATTAAATATGTATTACTCGATAATTATTATAACATTATTAATTAATGTTTTCAAATATTTTATAATTCATTTTTTTCTAAATAACTCATATATTAAGTGTAAATGCATATTTAACCATATAAAAATTTTATTTAATAAAATATCATATATATATATATATATCAATATCAACATATTTTTATGTTAATATATATTTTTTAATGATTAATAATTTTTTTGAATTTTACCCTTTATCAGTGCTAGTAAAAAATGATGATAAATACCCTTATTTATCAGTGCAACTAAAAAATCGTTGATAAAGGGGGTACATTAAACAATGCTAAAAATGAAAATAAAGGGGGTAAACTGCTTTTTAGCATTGTTAAATGGTGGTGTTGTGTAAATCTATTTTTGTAGTAGTGTTTTATTTTATAATCTTCATAAATAAATAATACATTACTTATCCGATATTGATCAGATTGACGACATTCTAGTACCGTAGAGTCAATCTCAACCAGTGTAATTTTAAACATGTTTTTTTTACAAAAGCAAGGAGGTTAATGTGGTGAAATAAAACCCGGACGTCAACCCTCATCATCGGTCTTCATTTCACATAAGGTAGGAATTAGTTGACATTATTTTATGCTTTATATAGGTTATTGGCATGATCGTTGGCATGTGTGTGTATCCCATTAGACCTATGTTTGATTCTTGATAATATGACATATGTGTGTGGCCTTTGGCCTGTTATTGTCTTGTTTTCAATTGGATTTCAATAACCATGATTATGATATTTTTTTTACTTGACATGATGTTTGATCTATCATTTTCATTATGTATCATATTTACTATATTTCCTTCTGATGTGGTTGAACAAGTTGGTTTCACCCACTTGGTTTAATGTAATATACGACCCTTGTTCTATTGATATGGATGACATGTAAGAAGTGAAAAAAGTGTGAGGCTATCCTCTAAGTATAATAATCCATAAAATTGTTCAGAAAGTACATTTTGTCTATTAGAGCAATTGGGAAGAGTCACATACCTCTAAACTATTCTTTGAGACAGATGAGTGTGACATTGGTCGACATGTGATATTTGACACATGATTATGGAAAACCCATCAACATAGATATGCTTGACATTGGTCGGTATGTACATTGGATAACCCAACTAGATGGAATGTGTCATACATTCTTTTGGGAAATTCTAGATGAGGGATGTGTCAGGATAGTTATAGATGTTCCATATGACATTATGAAAAAACAGGTATGTTTCTTTTGGCAAGGTGTCGAAGTAGGTAGAGACAGTCCCTGAAGACCCTACACGTGTTTGGTAATTTTGTGATGTACTATTTTTAAATCTGTAACATGCTTATGTATTTGAAAACCTATATATTATATTTACTGATGTTAATGTTTGTTGGTGGTGTCTTACTAAGTCTTGTACTCACACCCTACTCAAGAATTTTGGTAAATTTAAAGACTTTACGACTAGAGATCTAATGAAGGGAAAATTCTATATGGTGGGTGGATGAGTATGTGAAGTAGGGGGATGTGGTCATTACTAGATAGAGTTCATATGGGGAATCTTCTACTGCATTTATTTATTAGATTTACATGTACCTGAGATACATGTTTTGTTTCAGTTATTGTATCATGTTTGTCATCTTTCGGTTTCTACATGTTTTACATTGATTATTTATTTAATTTGTATTTTTATGTTATTATATATCAGTCTTATGAAATGGTATGGATGGTACAGTCCCCCCATGGATTCACTTGAGACCCTCTCTTTTCATTGGGGACCTCTAGTGTACGGGGATGTACATCAGAGGTCATGTGACATTTTGACTTGGACATGGTGGTTCAGGTCGGGATGTTACGACTGGCTTCTTCTCAAAGTGAGATAATACTATATCTCTTAATGATTTTTGTATGATGGAAATAAAAAAAATTATTATGTCAAATATATTTACATGAATTTTTGTACCTCACACAATATTTATGAAAAACCACACAAAATTATACTCTTACAAGTTGAAAAGGTTATACAAAAAATATTACATTCACTCCAACCACTCATCCCACTACCATGGGATGTAAAATAGACAGATTAATGATCTAAATAAGAGTATATCTAATATAATTAAAAATATTGTGGAAAAGGAGAATAAGTCATGATTGATTAAACTGATACATTAATTATGATATTATCATACTAAAACCCATACAGCTACGCAAGTGACAGAATATATTCTTGTATATTGAAAAAATGCCATCCTACCCTTAGAGTTCCACATTCCCTCATATCACCATAGAATATAAATCAATCTGTGTATAGATGAACAATCTCATATTTGGATGTATTATCTATAATGTCTCAATGGTAAGTGGTTTTACACACCAAAAAACATGTAAGTTCATCAAAACCGATTTTCATGATCTTTCAATAAAAAATTGGTCTGTCATTCATTCCTCTAGGGAGATATGGTACTAGTTCTCAAAATATTGGTCATACTAGAGGAGAAAAATCTAAAGATTAAGCCTATGTAGGATGAATATTATATCTCATATAATTTTTACTCTATCATAGCTCATTACTTGGTCACAATAGATAGAGAGAATACAATTCTGACCACCAATGCAATGTTTATTGAATAATACATTTCATAAATTTCACATGGGTTCACCATGTTCTAGTCATCTTTTGTAAAACAATACGAAATCATCCCTATTGTATGTTTCAAATCTACATGGAAATTATCCTTGTAACATGATACTGAACTACATGACACATTAGTTGTTGTAAAAGTTTAAACATAATTCCTCAACATCAAAGTCAAATGATGTAAAAACATATGAAAAAAACCATACCATAGATTCCAAACATTTGTGTAAGTGTTTCAAATTTTTCTACCATGTGATCTACTATGATACACGTAGTCCTCCAATTTCATTTTTTTACATCGAGTGTGACTCTCTTGAGTTTGAATGTCTTAGTCAATCATTCAATTCAGCTAGACTAATTACACCATGAATAAAAATATAGAACAATTTAGTCCATTATACGTGACCCCAAACTGGTCAGAGTGACAAATTCTGGGTGACTTAATTTCTATAAAAGTGATCCACATTTTTGTAGGATCCAATTTCACACAATTTTTTTAAGACTAAGGACATTAATACCTAATTTTAAAGCATATTATATCTATATATGTGGTGGACATATCTTTGAAAAATATGTGTTGGTTGGTTGCTATTTCATTTGGACACATAGTGTAACAACCAAGAGTTTATAAATGATATTTTTTTTCTTGAAATAAATGTGTATTATTATGAAATACAACACATAGTGAAACCAAAAATTAATAATTTCATAAATACAAATCATTTCATTAGTAATAAATTAAACCCATTAAAAGAGAAACTATTTAAAAGGACAAAATTATTAAATTGAAAAACTACAAAGGGTAAATTTGGATCACCCAGATTTGATAGAATCATCCCTCTCAAAAACAATATTGTATAATAGAAAAAAAATATTACTTATCTAACCACCATTATAGAAAATAGAAATATATAACCATGAGATAAATTTACTTGAATAATGAATGAAGTAATTAATTTGTATTTATAGGAGGAAATGAAACCATTAGAATATTAAAATGACCATTTTAATCTTAACCTTGATGATAAAAATTGTAACCTTACAATTCAAAGAGAAATTTGACCTCAAAAAACTAAAATGAAAATTAAAAAATATTTATCATGAGTAAGTTATATAAATATAAAAATTTTAATTCCAAAAATAAATATCATGATTAAAAACTCATATAAAATATAAGAACATTTTAAAAAAATTGTATTTTTGGTATTTCACATAAAATAATAAATTTTTATATTAAAATATAATATAACAAATTTTATAAAATTATTTTGAAAAAATGTCTTTAATTTATGAAATTATTAGGATGCAATTGGGTGAGGGTTATTTTTTTGGTAATTTTATGAAATACTTCAATTTTCATGTGAATAGTAAAAATATTGATTTCTGTAACAGGTGTGTCTTGAATTACATCATTCAAGATGTAATAATGGAAAATTAATTTACAAAATTGGTCTATCAACCAAAGTATATTTTATTGGGTAAATTATGCATTAAAATACAATAAAATTGTTTTCAAGAACTAAAAATTCTTTCCAAATCCAACAGCCAAAAGTATTCCTTTTAAAAACAATTTTAACATTTTTCCACTTTCCTTTTCAATAAACTATTGAATTAGAATTATAAATGGATATAAAGTCCTAAAAAATTGATGTTTTATTTATTTACGATTCATTGTGTCAAAAATATCACTATTATATGGTTTACTATGAATATAGTACTTTATTCAATATTTTGACAAAACAATATCCCTCTCCACAAGTATAAATAACTGCACTCCCTCACATTTGAATACCACTCCTCCATCAATTACTAAAAACCAATATCTATCCAAATAATCTATCTTAATACATTATAAACCGTACGGGAAATATGGAGTAAAAATACTCTATTCTTTAAGGAAGTCTAGTATCGTACAAGAGAATCAACTCTGAGAAAGGAAAAAGTTGTTATCCAATCTTCTCTCATTTTCCACCCCACTCCTCTTTTTCACCCAAATTCATTAAAAAAATATTTTTATTTTAATTAGGTGATATGTTAAAATTATATTAATTATTTTAACCTGCTTTAAAAATTATATTTTTTAATATTTACAAGGTATACCTCTTTGTATTCTTCTTTGGACAATATTCCTCATAATGGTAAGTAAACCACCGACGAGGAAGCATGGAAATTAATTTCATATCACAAAATATAATGTATGGTCATAATAAATTAATTATTATATATAAAAGTATAAATATATATATATATTATACTATTGTAGTTAATTATACTTCTGTATAAATGAAGTTGAACAGTAATAGATAAATCATAGAAAAACTATAAATTTTGAAGGAAAAATGGAATCAAAAAATTTTCCATTTAACCTAGGGAATCAAGAAATATAATCCAATGATTATAATTTATAAAGACTATAAAAATTTAAAACAAATTATCTTATGTTTTGGTGTTTTTATAAACATTTGTTTATTATTCAGGAGACATAAACATGAAAAAATAAAGAGAGATTTATGGAAAAGAGATTCTCAAAACCAACTAATTTATCTTTAGGTTACCCATATGTATCATCCTTTTTAGTGTGGATATTCCCAAAATACTCATTGAATATTATTTTTTTGATTATCATCTTTTTATTTTATAAATATAAATGTTTTCCTCCATTCCAAAAATTATTTTGAATCCAAATAAAAATATTTTTTTAAAATAGTTTTGTTTTCAATTATTCATATGGGAGCCACAAGGTTAACTCAAGATAGTATTATTTATGAAATCATTTTAAAAAAAAATCTATTAAATGGGTAGTTTCATGACTATTGTTGTTATAATTTTCATGTGGAATACATTATTGTAAGCATTTATGAGGTGATGAGAGGGACCAAAATTATATAAACCTCAAAATCATTGGATAATGTGTTGTATCTCATGAGATAATGTGTATTGTGTGTAAAAATAATGATAGAATTGTCCATAATGATAATTTTATGATTTATTAAAATATTGTATGTATGAATATGATACTAGCCATGTTCATAACTATGTGTGGTATTTGATTACTAAAACATGATGTTTTATTTTAATACTTATTAAACCATCCATGCCATTATAAAATGATTCTATAATGATATTTATGATGATATTATGCTTGTGATATGATGATGTTTTTTATGCTCACACATGTACTATTGATTCATTTCCCATATTCCTCTCCTTATCGGGATTTTAGCTCACCCATATCTTTGATATATATCCTTAGGTGACTACATTTAATAAGAAGATAATGAGATCTCTATAAGGATAAATAATAATAATTTAAATAATATTTATGTTTTGTTTTGTAAAATTTATTTAGGATACAAATTTTCCCCAGGAACAAAACCATTAGATCCGATATTTGTATAACTATTATACTGTTTATCATAAAAATAATTTAATATCCATGTAAGAATATTTTAGGTCATTATACATATTGAATCTAGTATGCTTTCTCTTATACCTATCCTGGAATCAAAATAAAAATAACTCCTACTATTAAGAGCTCAATATATACAAGGTTTTTTAATTTATAGGGATTCAATAGTTATGGAAATAATAGAAAAGAGTTATTTTACTATTGACATGACCCAGTATAGAATGTAATGTCATGAGTTTTTGGAGAAGATAGAAATCTTTTCCAGTTTTCAATTTTCAGAGTTTGGTGGGAAGACCAATTATTTTACTGATTAAGAGAACATAATTTCAATAGTTTATATAACCAAAGACCATTATTGTAGATGATTCTAAATGTCAAAGAATTTTCATGGGATTTTGGTTGGATTTCAAGTGCATCAGAGGCCAAAGACCCATGTTTTTGGGTTGTGCATACTAGGGAGCATGGTTTGGTAAAATTGTTCAGCCTCCTAACAAAAGTTGTGCAGCTCTCCAGGTGCTCTGTACATGATTTTTCAAACCATTCTTGAGGGTTTTCACATCCATGAAAACCTAATAATTTTTTATCATTGGCGATTTGCATGGTTGTCACATGGTTTGGAAAATTGCGCTGGTCAACCATACAAGGTTCCCCTTTAGAGAGTGGGAGTTGCACGATTGGCACATGGTGAGCCAAAATTTGATAGCCAGCCATGTGACTTATTTAAACATGAAAATTTACCATTTTCCGTTACACCCTTTTATCTTTTTTCATCCTCTTTTATCCACTAAATCACATGCACAATAGGAGAGGTCTCTCCTTTTCCTTCTTTGGATACTTTGATCCATGTTCTTCATCTAAGATCTATTCTCCGATCTGTCTATGGAATTGGATGTGTATCGAATCTATTCAACTTTTCTCCTTTTCTATTTCCTTATGGGGATTAAATCCATGCAATTCACTTTTCCATATTTTGAGGGAATTCGTCTAAAATTTCATTTTCTTCCAAATCAGATTCAATTAGTGGCTAATATGGGATGAGAGAATATCTACAAACATGAGGTATGTAGTGATTGACTTATCCATGATTTAGATAATGATTTGGGGGTATGAATTTGATCACTCCATTGGTTAGTCCGAGAGGTACCCTAATACATCAATTGTCATATATTAATTAATGAATTGACCCTATGATATTCCCATTATCATGTTCAATATGGACTACATGTTGTATGAGTCTAGGGAGAGGCTTTAGACCTTGGTAATAGTAGGGAGAGGTGTTTTTTATTGAAATTTAATTGTTTTGAATTATATTTCTTGCTTATTATGATTCCATGTTAATGTGATGAGCTCAACCCGGGGATTGAGATGGTGATGGTCATCCGGTATAAGGTATTCTAATCTTATGGTTGGATGTGGCTTCAATTATATGAGTGATGATGGTCTGATTGAGGTGTCGAGGTTGTCATATTGTGGGCATGACACGAGTGATATGATATGGTTATGACCAATAAATGGAGAGACACAGTTTTAGGGGAACATGTTTCTGGATGTTGTGTCTTAGGTTCTTATTTGGTGATTGTCTCTTACCCAAGATAGATAATGCATTGTTTATAGTCTTGTGCACAGAGTTGGACTCAGATAATGAGGTGATATTCACTACTCATATGGATATAGGTCTCTATTATATGTGGAATAAGATAATGGATGGAGGTTACTTCTATATAAATCCATAGAGATGGTGAAGATCCATAGGTTGATAGCGTTGAGACACTTAGTTGGGGGTTGAGGCTCTCTATGCTTGAGTTCAATGAGACAAAAATTATTTTGAAGTACCGAAATCATCGTTCCTTAGGATTTCGGGATTTGAGATGAAAGAAGATTTTGGGTAGGGGTCCAAGAGAATATGTATTGATTATTTGGGTGTTACATCAAAAAATGTATTTATTATATATATATATGAGGTTCTAGTTGGAAGAAGGTGTCAAGTGATTTTATTAGTGGTGGAACATGAGTGTTATTTTGGTCTAATTTGTGTTAGAGGATGCCTGGGTCTTAGGATAAGGATCCTCTACTCTATGGTATACTAGCATTGGATTAATAATTTGATCAATTCCCTGTGGTTGTTGAACCCAAGGGGAGAAGGTTATTATCATTCCCGTGTGTATTTTTGTTACATTTATTATTTAGATGCACATACTAAAACCTAGAAAATTAAGATAGGTACACATTGGTGGTGGCCTACTGATATTCTTTCTCACACCCTACACAGGCCATTGTAGTTTCTTGAATACTTTATTGATTTTTGTTCATGTAACTGTTGTAGCTTAGGAGTTGGATATTAGTTCTTGTGGTATCATGGAATGGAAGGAAAGGGACCATGGGTTAATCCCTTGGATGTGGTTTCTTTTTTTGTTCACTTTTTTATGTTTTAAATTCTATTATATTTATGGTTTGAGGTCTACCATTGTAAACCCTTCTTCTTATTTTCTATATGAAATGTTATCTGTTCATCTTATGTTTTATTAGCTACAAATGGTATCTTGTGGTGTTGAATATTTCTAATTGTATCGAGCATGTTTATTATTGTTACTTATACAACTATTTATTATGCTTACATCATGGGATAATTATTGTTCCATTGTCTTATGGTCTATCATTTTCACTACATTATATTTATATAGACCATTATTATATTAATCTTCAAAGAGTTTTGTCTCCCAAATATAACCCCTTTACACCCTCGCTGATTGTTAGGAACCTTTTTCACATGGGGAGGTACAACTAAGGCCCAGTGTCACTCAACCCGTAGTAATGTTCTGGTAGCTAAATATGTCAGGGAACTTCAAAAATTATCAGAGAAGTTTGTGATTGGGAATTATTAGCAGGGTTACACCCGCTACTAATGATGTGAAATAATTTTTTTTTGTTTTTCTTTCTATTTTGGGTATGGTGGACTATAAATTGTTATGTTGTTGGATCTGGGTTCATAACTCGTGTTTGGGTGACTACAGCCCCATGAATGGGGGACAAACCATGTTTCTAGGGGTAGTAATTGTTTTTCTAATTTTCAAATTTTACAATTGACATGACTTCCACCTTTATTGGTGCATGTTGATGTGACTGTCACCTATTATGACATGTGACACATGACCTGGTTTGGCAAGGGAGGGGTTATTTGACCCTTGGACTAGTATAGAAAGGGATTTATGTTTATACTTTTGATAGGCACATATGAATTTATTTATTTGTAATTACAATGATAAATTCATTTATATTTTTCATTGATACTATGATTTCACTAAGACATGTTGATTTGTTTATAGTGTCAACAAACAAATCGAATAAGTGTTTTCCTTCCTATCCACTCTTTAGTGGTATTCCACTCAACCAGCCCAGATATGGGGTTCCAATGAAACTTGTATGAGATTTGTGTGATATAAGTATAAATGTTCATTACTCATATAATATCAAGTAAGTTAAATTATATAGGGAGATGTTGATCAACATGATGGCCGATGTGGTCATTAGTTTGAGGTGACTTGGTTCGTCATGATGGGTATGGCCTGAGGGGCCATGAGGCTGGATGTTGTGTGACATGTATGAGATGGGGGAGAGTAAGGGTGTTGATATTTTGTTACCTAATACAAATTTACCTAAATGTGTTATATATATTTTATTATGGTTTCCTTACCATTATATTGGAATTGTGTGATACGACACCTAGACAAATTCCAAAGGAGCTTCAGGCTGGTGGTGATTTGGTGCTGCATGAGGGTGCACATGATGAGGCTGATGAGTGTCGGGATGAGGCTGATGAGTGTCGGGATGAGGCCCCAGAGGTCTAGGAAGTGAATGAGCTATAGGTACCAGCTCAGGTATAGGAGAAGAATCATATGTATTGGACATATTTTGGATTATGGATTTTTGAGAAGCTTAGAGAGAGTCTATTATGTGTCATCTAAGGCTTTGATAGAGGAGCTTATGGAGAAGATCATTTTATGGAATACTTGAATAGAAAGTTCCAAATGCAACACTTATAATAATTTTCAAGGTGATTGAAGACCACAAGTTCATGATAACTTAGTCAAGTTAAATTAGATGACTTTATTGAATCTTGAGACATCTCTAGGGTTGAGGGTAAAGCATGGTATATATATTCTCATATGACAGGAAAAAAGAATGGTGGGACGTACTGGTTTATGCAGGGAGAACAAGGGACTGGCTTGGAATGAATTTGAGGACAAGTTCTATGATCAGTTCCTCCCAGAGACACTAAAGGTGGAGATATCCTAGGATTTCTTAAGCCTACAGCTGGGAGACATGTCCACCATGGAGTATACAATAACATTCACTGAGTTGTCTTATTTTTCACCCAGTATGGTGTGTGATGACACCTCTCGGGTGAGGCATTTTGAGGATGGTTTATGGGACTCTATTTGGGTATAGGTAAACATCTTCATATTAGCCTCATTATCAATGATAGTGAACCAGTTATTCGAAGACAAGGGAAATATGATGGACCAGTTGTATTTGAGTCTGGTGGCTGCATCATGAGATTTCAATATTGATGCTTCATATAGAAGGAATCAAAGATGAGATGAGTCTAATTTGGGTTTCTAGGCTAGATACATGAGAATATCACCATAGAGGGGGTCTTTTATGGTGTGATTCCAGTGGAGGAATCCAAGACGTGTGTAGAAATAGTGCTATCAGGCACCGAAGGTGGCGTTAGGCATCAAATTAGGTAGGGAATCATGAGAGGTTCTAAAGAAACACTCCTTAGATAGACAATAATCAGAGACTAGGGTGGAATTATGTTTCTAAGTTTAGACCCAGAGATGTATAGGGTGATGGTAGAGAGGATTCAGCTGCACACAGTGGTCATGGTAGAGGTAGATATAACTAGTAGTGGGGTCAGTGGTCAGTGGCTAGTGAAGTGCCACAAGGAGGCCATGCATCACGAATTTGAGCTTCTGGATAGGTGCACATAGTTTATATTCTAGGAGTATGGTATGGTGGGGAGACGATTGTGGTTATATGTATGTCATGGGTGTGACCATTTTTTTTTATTTTGGAATGGCCCCTATATAGGCATGTATATTTTGGGTGCACAGGGTGCGTGAGATGTATCTATGGGAAAAATAAATTCTGGTTGGTCAATTGTAATTTTCTCAACTTTATTTTATATATAAATACACATACACACACATGATTTGCATGTAACCTGAATCTTCTATGAGAAACATTGGGTGTGTGACTTTGAGGTGCATTGGCATCAGGGAATCATTGTGATGCAAGACTTTTTTGAGGTGTGAGGCATGAGGCAATGAGATTGATATTGAGTATTTGATGATTTCTGGGACATCATACGTTTCATGTGTGACATATACATGAAGTGGGAATCATATGAGATGCAAGATATGATGGGTGTTAGGTATGACTTGATGAGGTGCAGGATTGGAAATACATCTCGTGATGACTTTTGAGTCCAAGAATGGTTGATAGACAAGCAATTTAATTTTTTTTGGTTGGAAGTGACTGTAATAGGTAACTCCTAGGGTGGGGAGTAACATATGGGAGTTGAACTATTCTTTTATGACTAGGGATATCTAGGTTAATTTAAGGGAGATGTTACATTTGGTACCATCTACATATTTGTCTTTATAGCCTGAGGATAAACTTTGTTAAAGTGGGTAAACTGTAACATCCTATATTTTTATAGTGGATCAAAATCCTCATATATTTAGAATTTTCAATGTTTGGTGGGTATACCTACTCTTTTATTGATTAATGAAACTTAATTCTAAGAGTTTAATAGAGCATATACCTTGTTTTTTGATGATAATTAATGCTAAAAAAGTTTCTTTGTGTTTGGTTGGGTTTTGGGTGCCTTAATGGTTGAAACTCATGTTTCTAGGGTCTTCATACATAAGTGCATGGTTTGAAAGAACTGTGAATCATCCCACATGAAATTATGTATCCCTTCAGGTGCTTTGAACATGGATTAGAAAACCATGGTAAAGGGGGTTCACGGTTTTTTGGAACCTCTAATGTTTTTAGTAGATTTGATTTGTACGGCTGCTGCATATTTCGGAAAACCATGTGGGTAAAACCTGCAAGGTGACCCTTTGGATAATGGGTGTCGCATAGTTGTCCCATGTTTAGACAAACCATGTGATCCAGAAATTCACCAAATCTAAATAGGAAAATTTACTATTTTTCATTCCCCTTTTATCTTTCTCACCTCCGTTCTCCTCTAAATCACATGTACAATCCCTTTTCCCTATTTAAAGAATTTGATCTATATTATTTTTATGATCTCCATTATTCAATATTTTTGTGGCATTGGATGCATATCGTTAAATCTAAAACTCCTCTTGACACTTTTCTCCTTCGATATCACCAAAAAAGTGTTAATATTTGTTCGATCTAATTTACACTATTTTTAGGGTGTTCATATAAAACACTATTTTCTTCCAAATCAGCTCTTATTAGAGGGTAAGATCAGATGAACATACATCTACCTACATATGGTTGGTGGTTCATAACATTATCACCGACTTGGCGATTATTTTTTTAGGTGTGGCTTTGAGTGTGACATTGGGCTGTCCATACGAGACAATAAAAACGTAATGATAATATTTTAATTAATGAATTGACCCTATGAGATGCCTGTTGTAATTCTCAATCAAGAATACATATTTAATGAGCCTATTGAGAGAATTTAGACCATGGTAAGAGTTGGAGGAGGTGTGTTTCTTGTTTAAGATATTTTTTGAGTTATATGAATTGCTTATGATGTTTCCATGTGAATGTGATGGGATCGAACTAAGGATTGAGATAGTTATAATAATTTGGAATACTGATGTAATAATCAGGTTGGGGAAGTCCCGGATCGTATGAGTGATAATAATCACAAGTTGGGAGACTTCATCATCAAATTGAGTTGGAAAGGTCATCATGTTGGGGAATGGCCCGAGTGTTATGAGATAATGATAAACATCAGATGGATAAACAAGGTAATATGGGAACTTGGTGCCAAATGAAGTTTATTAGGTTCTTATTTGGTGATTTATTCTCAACCATGTTGAAAAATGAACCATTTAGTGTCATGTGCACACAATAAGGCTGTGATTATGATGTGTTATTGGACACTCATGTTGGTAGAGGCCTCTGGTAGATGCAACATAGGACGTTGGTTGGAGGTGAAAGACATTGAAAGCTATAAGGATAGTGAGAAGCCATCATTTTATAATTTTGAGATAGTTGGTTGGGAGGATAAGGCTATTCATTCTTAGGGCCGATGGGCCAAGATGTAATGTCTTAGTTCCATATTCCACTAAAATATTCCCCAAACCTAGTAGGTCATATTTCCTCAATTGCATCTTCCCAAATGCCAGAGGCTACCAACAAAAAGTTGGGGCCTAAGGTGTTTCTGTGGGGAGACTATGCCCTCATTAACAATGTATATCATTGTGGGTAAATAAGAAAAAACAATTAATAGAAAAATCAACATAATTAAATTTAATAAACATTACAAAAAATTTGATAAATAAAAAAATAAAAAACTGATAATAAAATAAAATCATTGATCATGAAATATTTCATGTGTCTATAAATATTAAAAACAAGAATATAAAGAAATTACCAATACATGATATATAAAAATATAAAAAAGGAATCAAAAAACTGTCCCCCACATCTTGAGCTCATGATCAATCATTTTCTACTAGATCTATCCAGTGGAAGAATACAATAAAGTGACCAAATCAATGAACTTCCCATTATCCACACCTGCATACATTTAATATTTCCAGATACTAATGGAAACCTGGATAGGGTGTGAGATAAATTTCGGTAGGCCACCACCAATGTTGTTTACAACATCATGTCTATTTAATATAAATTGAAATAGTGTTCAGGAATTCATATATAAATGTAAGGTAGTAAAATATTTTCAATACCCATGTACCTACTTTAGCCTCAACTAGTGTATGAATGTATTACCATTTAATTAATTAATTTGTTCCAGGTTATGTAAATAAGTCATGTGAGTTATTACCAACACTTACATCCTAACATGAGAATAGTGATGTATTGAAGGCATAGAAATGAATCCTATAATATTAATAATAATGAATAATTTCTAAGTTGATAACCATGAAATCCTTGAACTCAAGGGTAATTCCAACCCCGGTAATAATTTTAGCATGGAAATGGGGTAATAGTGTAATATAAGGAGCATCATTTAAGGAATTCCACCATAATTAATCCAATTGAGTCAAAGGAATACATTCATGGAAAGACAGGATAAGTGGTGACTCGTCCCAAGGGTGTATCTATGGAACCTCATGTCTACAGAAGTTAGGATTGATCCAATGATTGTATCCAAGACATACAAGAAATGGTAATTAAGGGATCCTATATGTCGTATCGATTATCCATTGATATATGAGGATCGGGTTTGATGGTGGTTCTCACCCTTGAAAACCAGAAAACTTTAATCAAAATGGAATCCACAAGTTCTTAATGAATTCACTAGGGAATCCATAGTTATTTCAATTCTAACCACTCCTGTAATAGTTTCAAGGTCCATATGTATTGGGAAACTTATAATAAACCCATTATAGAAATTACGCCATGCATTCATCATGTTGTTAATTAATACCATTGGTCCATGCCATTTACATTCATTAATGAGACATGTCTAATGAGGGATGAAACCATTCAATTCATTTAAGTGATATTCAATTAATCAGGTTCCTTATACTACCATCCATCATAAGTGGAAGGGGTTCCATATATATGCAACAAAACATTCATTAACATCTAATAAAGAAAACTCATATAATTAGTATATTTTCTAATTATGTTTTAGATTGAATTATCAAATTGAATAACATACCTTTGAGGGTGAAGTTGAATGAAAACACATTAATAACAATATAAAAACACATGTCATCCAAATAAAATATCATACCATTAGCTGGTTCAAGCCATGTACTCAAATGATGCAGTAAACAAACCTGAAAACCACTAAAATCCCAAATCATTGAAACACTCTACATGTGGTGGTCATCATTGGGGAAAAACCGTCAATAATGGATAAAATATTTATTGATATTATTAAAATATAGTTCTATTGACTATAAGAAATAAAATTTAATTGAATAGGTAACACCCAGTGAAATTAATGTGCACACATGAAAATTTATAAAACAATGAATCTTGAGGGATGAGATATATAATACCTACCTCATACTCATAAAACACTCCTAATATACTATCACCTTCTAGTTTGGACTAGATTGGAAAATATCTGAATAATGGATCAACACATTGAAAATAGGACATATGGTCTTTCATTAAATTAATATCTTTAATAGAAAGAATGAATATAAATGACTAAAATGAAATTATGATCTTACTAATACAGATCTAACAAGGTGAAAAATTATCAATTTGAGTCCAGATGGGTGAAGAAGATCAATTTCTATCCGAGAGGGACTTTTGGATCTCAATAGGGATAAAAAGGGTTTGTTATCCTCTATAGAGGAAAAAATGGAAGGGTTATTTAAAACATATCATTTAATGTTAATCTATCAATTTTTCAAAAAAATATGCATCATGTGGTTTGGCCACATGGTTTTCCAAACAATGTGCCAGCCATTCACAATCCACTATATGGAAGAGCATTTTTCATGGTTAGGATGCACAATTAGGGAAACTGTGTTCCAACCATGCAAAAAACTCTACAATTTATATATGGTTTTTTTTCACGGTCATGCATCTCCAAATGCATTTTTTGGAAAAATTGTGTGCCTTATTACTACCGATTGTCCATCCCTATATGGTTAGAAGTGACTATGCGTATTGGATCACATTGTTTATACTTACCATACGACCAATTTATTTCCACCACTAGTCGAGGTTCTGAGTTCCAAACAAGCCCCATCCACCCATTAAACCCTTATAATTTCATTATCAATCAATATTAGTTCCAAAATAAAGAATTAGAACAAAGTAAAAAGGATATATACTTGAGTGAAACATCAAGTTCATATAATATTACATCCTACAAGGAACTCTTCCCCATGTTCACCTTACAGGGGATGAAAAACACTATCTAAGAAAAACACTTTCCACTGAGCATGTATGTCATCGATCTGCTCCCAATTCAAATCTTTTACATAGCTGTGTTGTTATAACATGAATAACAGATGAATAGACTAGTCTAAGAGAACCTTATTTCCCTGGTAAATTATGCATATTGGATACTCCTCAAATGAATCATCTTCATCAAGATCAACATCCCCAGGAAAAAATGTGTGATATGGGTCATCATGATATTAGAGAAGTTGTAAAATGTGGAAGATGTCATGCATGGAATGATACCTCAGGGGAATTAGCAGTCGATTGGATACTAGCCTGACTCTTTCTAGAATCTCAACAGTCCCTACATAGTGAAGTGATAACTTCCCATTCCCATGTATCAATATATTCCCAAACCTGGAAGATGCCCATAAAAAAACAAAATCCTTAACCTCAAACTTTAGTGGTCATCAGCAATGATCAACATACGATTTATATCTAGACTGATTAGTAGAAATTTGATTCTAAATCACCTCAACCTACTCCAAAGTCTCTTATAAGAGTTGAGGACCTGGTATAGATGTGTCTGATGCCTCTAGTCGACACATGGGTGAATGAATCAACTTACCATACATGGCATCAAAAGGATCCATATGAATGTTCGCCTAAAAGAAATTATTGTAAGTGAACTCAATGTGATTGATATACTTCTCCTAATAACTATTTAAATAATGGACACATGTTTGGAAAATATCCTCTAGAACCTATATCATCAATTTCAAAAGTCTAGTGGAACGAGGGTGAAAGGATGTTCTCATAAGAACCTATGTACCCCTAGCCTTATACAACCCCTACCAGAAATATGACATAAAATGAGCATTCGTGTCTATAATTTTAGTATAAGGGACCCCATGAAGTCATATGATTTCACATATGTAAATTTTTTCCATTTCATGAACTAAGAAGGTCTCTTGAATATGAAGAAAGTGGGATAATTTCATTAGTCGGTCAATAACTACCCATAATGCGTCGCCACCTCAAGGTGGCCTCAATAAACCAACTACAATTTATAGGGAAACAACTACCCATTTCCATTATTGGTTTGGAAGTGTCTATAAAAATCCATAAGTGAAATGGTTCTCCACCTTCACATACGGATAGGTGGATCACCTTGTAAAAAAGAAAACATTCTGATGGTTCATCCCAGGCAACCAATATTGGCGTCGCATGTATCAATACATCTTGGAGATGCATGGATAAACATCCCCCATAGAACCATGTGAATCTCATATAAAGTAATCCCTCATATACATAGGAACTCATACACTTTAATGGATACATAAGATGTTGTCTCCATCCATATACAAATCCTATGGCAGGTCATCATCTAAAATACCCTCCCAAAGAACCTAGCCCTCAGGATTTGAAAATTTCTTCATCATAATCATATCGAGGTGGTAAGATGTAACTATCAAGGATAAGATATAATACTACTCATTACTATCATAAAACTCTACACAAGTCTCGTATAAGAGGGAATCAATTTATAATTTTCCATCACTTCCCATATAGCATGTGTATGATTTTTCTGACTCGGTGCATTAACTACGACATTGCATTTTCTAGGCATATAGGCAAGATCAAAATCGAAGGACTAAAGATAATATTCCCATATCCATAATCTATGATTAAAGTCACATTTTATAAAATATATTTTAGGCTCTTGTGGTTTGTGTACACCATAATGCACTCACCCATAAGATAGTGTCTCCAACTACGTAAGGCATGGAAAGCTGTTACTAGATCAAGGTCATGTGTCAGGGAGTTTATCTCATGAGGACTAAACTATATAGATCTATATAAAATTAATTTATCATCAAGAATCATCACTTCACTTATCCAAATTAATGATTCATCACAAAATAATGTATATCCTATACTATACTTCGAAAAAAATTCTGAATCGGAGCTAAGAAAAGCCTCCCTTTCAGCTCTTTATTGGAATTCTCACACTATTATGATGATAAGAACTTGACACCCTTATTTTTAAGAATTTAAAGAGGTCAAAAAAAGAATAATATTTCTTGTATTAAATACCTATAATATCCTTCTATCCATATGAATCTCTATATATCAAACATGTTCGAGGTCTATTCCTAGGAAACCTCAACACTAACCTTCTCTGGGTCAATATAGTCTCCTAATTTAAAGAAAAAATAACCCAATAAGTGAACCTTATTTTTACAGAAGTGGCACATATCATGATTGTAATAAAGATTATTCTCTCTCAGTGTACTCGGAATGATCACAAGGTTCATAGCATGGTCCCTATGAGTGTGACTATACACCAAGATTTCATCCACAAATACCACAAAAAAGAATCTGAATAGTGGTAGAACACCCTATTCATGAGATCCATGAAAATGGAAGGTGCATTTGTGAGCCCAAATAGAATATCAAGATACTCATATAGAGCATGCCTACTAAGTAAATCTATATGTGGTATGTCATATGGCCTAACTTGTTCCTCATGATATACTGATCTCATGATTGTCTAAGAAAACACCCCATCTCCTCAGAGGTGGTCAAAGAAGTCATCTATTTTAGTTAGTGGATATTGTTTCTTGACTATAATATGGTTCAACTTTATATAATTCACACATATATGAAGGGTTCCCTCCACCTTTTTAGAAAACAACACGGGTGAATCCCATGATGATATGATAGTCTGTATAAAACCATTGGCCTATAGATCCTATGGCTACTACATGAGCTCCTATAGATTATCAGGTGTCATATAATATATAGGAATGGACACTAAAGCTACACCTAGAACAAGATCAATCATAAAATCCACCTCTCTCTTAGGATGTAATAAAGAAAAATCATCATGAAAGTAATCCCTAAAAAGATCTACAACTAGAGGGAATTCATCCCGATATAAACCCTAATCCTCTATGAAGAGATTTTAAATTTGGGTGGTCACTCTACCTAACCCATGATTCTCTAGTCTAGCTCTACTATCTGGGATATCCCACTCACCCTTATGTTGATAAATTCTACCTTATAGTGATGTAAATGATACCCTATTATGATATTAATCTATAAAAGATTGATATGAAACCAACCAATCTATCCGAATATTGAAATTGAAGCCTGTTATATAGAAAAAAAGTGGCCCCATAAGAAAGGGTAACTGACTACCTCAAGGGGATAGGCCCTGCATTGGATTATGGCCTCTAATTGTAATCCCAATAGTGTTTCCAATGTCATTTCACCATAATAATAATGTATTCCTAACCTGATAATTTCTATAGAATATAAGTAGATGATGGAGTGTGAATCACTTATGTCTTATAAATCATATAATATAATGTATGCAACTTGAATAGTACCTCATTCTGTAGATTGTTCTACACTCTGATCACTGAGTATCAGTTCAAATGCAAGCAACTGACTTGATCCACATCCCTGTGCTAAAACTGGACTACCAAGACCATGATCTCTATGATGATGCTAGTAATTATATTAATTGTGGATAAATTGACCACAAACTACTCCTTGTACAGTCCTACCAGTTCTACTCCAACTCCCTATGTAATGTTGCATAAAATAACCCTACCCTGAAGGTGGAGCTGGTCCAGATCCTCTTCCACTATAATCTGATGGAAAGGTCTAACAGAATCTCTAAAGGTTCCCTCTACGGCTATAAGACCAAATATTCAGAGGGTCTCCATCAAAATGAGTCTTCAGGTTCCCCTATCATCCACATTGATGGAATACAATAGAGCTACCAGTATAGGTACTCTGGTCGCCACTCCCCTAATGTGAAACCTCGACGGATTGCTTTCTACTACTGGAAAAAACATCTGGTCTTCCCTGGAACTGATCATTTATACACAGTAGTATCTACACCCCTTATGTTTTTTCATAGTGATGAGATCATGATTGACTATTTTATAAAAGGTGGTTAGGAGAAAGATATCCACCTGAATATGGATGGCATACTGAATCACATCCTCTAAGTTCCTAGTATGCAAAAGATCAGCACTGGCTATAAGTAGTGAAAAGTGATTAAACTTAGTAAAACACATTGAATAATCCATTACTGACATAGAACATTCTTGTATATGAATAAACTCTATGGATTAGTTATATCTAAACATCTATGAAAAGATATACCGATAGAAAGTCATCTAGAAATCAGATTATACCATGCCCATATGAAGACCAGTCTTAGTAATCACATCCCACAAACACTTACCAAATCATATAGCATGTATATAGAAATATTGGTCCTCTATTTTGGAGTCTTATCCAGATGATCAAAGATAAATAAGGTGGCCATTATCCAAAACATAGAAACATGTGGACCACTATCCCCCGAGAAGTTAGGAGTATGCTGCTGCTGCTAAAACACGCTGGCCAGATCATCCATCATAGGTGCAGGTTGAGGATCACCTTGCATGCACTAAATAAAATGTTGAAAACTATCATGAAGCTAAGAATTAGTTCCTAGATCTGTTACAACATGTTTTTCTTAACATTTCACTCCTGGTTGTATGACAATTATCTCAAGCCCCACCACATCTGAAACATTTTCAATGACACCCTCCTAGGGCATGACATGAAGATGTTAGGGTTTAATTAGTCTAAAATTTCAATGAACATGCCTTAGAATAATATTCACGGAGATATAAGAACTATAAAAGGACAAATCAAAGGAAAATGTATCGTTAACCATAATATACTACCCCAACTACCCACATAGAAGGCCAGGTATTGGTAAGTGTTCATGTTTAGATTACAGGGGCTCTAGTAGATAAAGGGTTGACTATACCTTACCTCATAATTTATTATAAACTATTATATTTAATAATTCAAGTTTCACTTTTATAGTTTTCATTTTTTTTATCTTCATGTATCATGGTTTCTTTAAAACATACAATCATTCCTAATGAATCAGGCCCTGTACACCTCATCATTGAAATCAAAACCCATTTAATTTTATTCTAATGTCTTGATTTGATAAATTTCCCATTTCAACCCATGAGGGCCAATAAAACTCCTTAATTAGAACAAACAATCACTTCATCCAAGCCCAAGATCATCATAAGCATAATATATAAACAAGGTTCACTCAATAATCAGAGGCATATCTTGAATGTCACGAACCGTCCCTCGGGGCCCATGGTGTAACTACACCAAGTCCACCTTCCATAGGATTGGGGCTAGCGAACAGCACCAGAAAGGCTTATCAGTCCCTAAAATGGGATGTCATTACCATTAAACATGTACAGACACACAGTCCAAGAACACAAAAATAACAAAATACGAAGTAAACTGTTGTAGTAAAAAGAGTGCTGAAAATAAAGGGGTCAGAATACCAGCCCAACAAAAGTTGTGAAAGTAAAAATGAAAAAGGAAAAACCGCTCCTAGATCACCTACCGAGGATCCTACCTGAAGGGTAGAAAAATCTCACGAACATTAGTCTATGCATCAAGTCACGGAAAATGGTCCACCTCAGAGTACCGTCCAGTCCTGTCTCCCTCAGACTCAATCAATGTTGTATGTCGTTTGAACAAGACACAACAAGGTGTGGGCATATCCCATGTAGGGGTTAATATAACAATACTCAATAGGGACCCCAAGACACCCGTAGGTCTCCTAGAGTTCCACAATGAAAATACCACAAATAAAGACCTCTCTCCCAAAGCACGAAGTAATAGACATTAACAATAATTATGTATAGTACCATAAATATACCTTAGTTATCAAGATGTACCCATCTCAAACATTAGGGACGAATACCAAAAAGGTAAACCCACAAAGGTAGAAATACCACACAAGTAACAACACGTTGACAACACCAGGAAGGTATAAGTACCACACACGTAACACCATGAAGATAGAAGTACCACACAGGTTACACCATGAAGTTAGAAGTTCCACACAAGTAACACCACAAAGGATAAAGAATCAGATCACACATAGTATAACTTAATAACCTAAGTACAGATTATTAGATGAAATCTAGAGTATCTTATTCTGTTATGTAGCACTACTTCTGACCCACACATGATCTATAGGTAACTAACACCCGCTGACCCACACAAGATCTAACCCACACAGGATCGCTATGCACTAACCCACACATGATCACTATGGGTTGATCCACATAGGATCATATTGATTCTGACCCACACAGTATTGACAGATGCTAACCCACACATTATCATTATTATTTCTTCATGTTACAGCCTCCCACAGGATTCCTTGCATCCAGTAAGCTTTAGTTCTATATAATCTTCACCTTGAGATAATGGTCGTACCTAGACCACCACTAATAATCACAAATGTGCAACACATATCACCATAATGTGGTAAGGGTTCCAACGCGACAGACGGTGAATCAATCGGATTCCCAGTCTGTGAGTTATAAGTCTATCTGTTTGGGGGTCTGGATAGATTCGAGTATGATCAATCCCAGCCATACTCCAAATGTCTCCAAAAATCAAGTTTGGTATACCAAAAGGATCATCTCACTTCAAGGGTCACATTTCCATAGACGGTTCATCAATCAGACGCCTATATTTCATGTTATTTCCCTATAAGTGATTCTGGGTCCAATAGGGCCCATGTCTAGTCTGAGTCCGACCAAGCTAGGATGGGCCACGGTGGGCTTGTCCCGCTAGTTTGAGGTCCATTCTGGCCTTCAAGGGGGTGGGATGACCCACAATGGGGCTCCTGTCCCACAAGAGGCATCTCGGCCCGCAAGGGGTGGCCCAGCCCTTATGGGGTGGCCAGACCCACAAGGGGCAGCCCGCCCCGCAAGGGGGCGGCCCGCCAGTCCGACCGGCAGTGGGGTCCACCCTAGTCAGCACAGGGGGTGAGACCCCCAGAATCCAAAACTATCACGAGGGTTTTTAGGTCTTCTCCACAGAAACGGCTCAGACGGCGCCGCCAGGTGGCATGCGGGACCCGTTGATGTAGGTCCTATCATCCGTCGCGGTGGGCCGGTGTCAGCCACTTTCTCTAGAGGCGCGAGATGGTGCACCACTCCACCACCAGCTATCAGCTGGTGTGTGGCCCACCATCTGCAGGTCCATTGTGGCTAACGACTCACGACTCGCACCCTCTGGTGGCGCACTAGTTGCACCACCATCCTATTCCATGCCCAGCCGGTGTGACGGCCACCTCCTCTGACCGTCGCGGCCCATTTATCAAAGGCACCGTGCGACGGTGCCCCAAACAACTTCCACATTTGGCCATTTTCGGTTGCTCTGATGACCGTCGCAACTTTTTGTTTGGCCACCTCTTACGGTGCGTGTCGGTGCGCCACCTCTTTCGTAGCCGATCGATTCCATCGCACTGGTGGTTTTCCACAGAGGGCGCAAGGGTTTCAAAGTAGCCGAGTGTTTGGGCAGGGCTCATTTGTCCCGTTCCCTCCGCGTTAGCTCATAATCATGAGGGAGGATTAAATGGTTTCAAAAATTCACATGAATTTAACAAGAATCAAACCCCTACCTCAAGAATGATGGAGAAAAGACCGCGGTTGAGGAAGTGGATTGGTGTCGCCTTCCCCTGCAACTATCATCCAATGACGTCGCTCGGTCATCAATTTCCAGTTTGGGGTTTTAGTGTTGTTCGTCATCACCCACGGAAACCGGCTCCATCCTCCTAGGGTTTGGTGTCTCGACACTTTTTTGAGACTTCATTTCTTGACAAAGCAGTGCAAACACCTCTCCCCAAGCTCCATATAAATAAGAGATGGGGATGGTAAATGAGTTGTGAATTAATGGGGGCCTATTAATTAGAAACTTTATTAATTCCCTAGTGACTTCATTACTTTTGTTTGAAACGTCAAGCCATTTATTGGCTTGAAACACAACAGGTCCCATGTTGTTGTTTTTCCATTAGAGGGAATGAAAATAATAATAATAAACAAAGTTATTTTTATTATTCATTAAAAAGTCCCAAAACATACCTTTTTTTCAAGACCTACTGTAGTTGAAGTGAAGCCTCTCTTAAGAAAATCTCATTGCTGCGGATTCAATGGTGCCCATGATTTTTAATCCAAGAACCGGTTCAGAATTTAGAAAATACTACTCGCGCATTTACTGAACGTACCTTAAAAAAGAGTAGAAATTCATTCTTGGAACTCCAGTCCTCAGAATCACACACCGTAAATTTTCACAGACTCCGAAAAGTTTCATATATTTTAAAAAATTACATGGAAAATCCAGATATTTACATTCTCACCACCTTAGAGAATTTCATCCCTTAAATCCAGAACATTGACTAAGAAAACAAATGGGGGTACTGATCACAAATCTGAGCCTCCTGTTCCCATGTGCTCTCTAGGAGGTTCTGGTGATTCCAAACAATGCGCACCTGAGGTATCGACCGCCCACGAAGAACTCGCTCTTATCGATCCTAAATCCCTACTAGATCCTTCGTAAACATCACCCCATCATCCAAGTCCAGCTCGTTGTGGTCGATGAGGTGAGATAGGTCATGCACGTATCCCCTCAGCAGGGATACATGGAAGAAATCATGAACCCTTTCCAACTGAGGTGGAATTTACAATTGGCATACCACCTCTCCAATCCTCCGATGTATTAAAAATGGTTCAATAAACCCCAGTGATAACTTTCTGGATCGGACAAATCTCTATAGTCCACATCAAGGAGATACTCGGAAGACTACATGGTCCCCCTCCTTGAACTCCAAATCTCTCTTCCACCTATCACCATAAAACGTTTGGCTGCTATGTGCAGTCTTCATGCGCTCCAAGATGATCTTCACTTTCATAGTGGAATCCCATACCAACTCTGGACCCATAAGTGCTAACTCCCCTAAGTCCATCCAGCAAAGAGTTGATCTGTAAGGTTGACTATATAAGGCCTCAAATGGTGCTATACCGATGGAGGAGTGATAACTATTATTGTATGCAAACTCCACCAAGGGAATGTGATCATCCCAACAATGGCCAAAATCGTGGATGTAAGCATGAAGCATGTCCTCTAGTGTCTCTATGTTCCGCTGTGTCTGACCATCCATCTAAGGACGAAAGGTGGTGACCAAATGTAGATGAGTCCTAAATGACCCATGTAATCCCTTCCTCAACTGGGATTTGAAATGTGCATCATGGTTAGAGACAATCATCAATGTCACCCCATGAATTCGCACAATCTCATGTATGTAGAGACATCCCAAGCCGACTACTGATCCCTGCTCTTGGATTGGTAGGAAGTGTGAAGACATGGCGAGTCTGTCAATGATCAACTAAATGGAATCATGTCCCCTAGACGTACGTGGAAGCCCTATCACAGTGTTCATGGGTATTCCATCCCACTTCAACTCCGGCACCTCCCCTGGCTGTGCTAAGCATACTAGATCCTGATGCTCGGCCGTCACTTGCTGAAAAGTGAGGCATCGAGAAATATACCCTACCACTACATTCATCATCACTCACCACCAATGCTGATATCAGATGTCTTGTTACATCTACGACACACCAGGATGTACAGCCAAAGAAGACATATAGAACTCCCTCAACGCCTCCTCCCGTAGAACAATTTGTACCATGGTACATCCTCTAAAAAGGATGATGTTCTCGCCACCCTCAAAAAATCCATCAGGTGCCTATCCTGAGGATATCTGAGCATGCCGAACCTCACAGTCAATGTCCTTATGCTCTGCCACCATGATTCGCTGAAGGAGCAGGGGAGTGAGTGTCATAGACTGAAGGTATACTTCTCCATATTTATCCACCATGGATATCTGCAATGTGGCTAGCTACTTTGTCACCTCACTCAGCAACTACAGACTAGACCTCCTACTAAGTGCATCTGCTTCCACGTTCCCCTTTCCAGGAGTATATACTATCTCAAAGTCATAGTCCTCGAGAAACTCTAGTCATCTTCGATATCTCTGATTCAGGTCCCTCTATGAGAAGATATATCTGAGAAAATTCTGATCAAAGTAGACTGTAAAATGTTCTCCCATAAATTAATGTCACCACATCTCCAAGGTGAATACCATATTTGCTAACTCCATGTCATGGGTAGCGTAGTTCAATTAATGATGTCATAGCTATTGAGAGCCATACATGATCACTGCTCGCTCCTGCATCAAGACACATCCAAGTCTAGTCCCTGATGTGTCACAGTAGACTACATACATAACACCCTCTTTTAGTAGCCTCAATATGGGGGCACTTTTCAGTCACTGCCTCATCTTCTAAAAACAATCCTGGAATCTCTTCATCCATAGGAAGAGTTTTCCCAGCTTTTTCAATGGTGATAAGGGTTCAAAAACTCTTGAAAAGTCTGGTACGAATATCATGTAGTATCCATCCAACCCCAGGAAACTCTGCACCTTTGTCACGGTCCTTGGTGGCACCCAAAAAATTACAACCTCCATCTTCACTAGATCCACTAAAACTCTAGCCTTCGAGATAATGTGTCCTAGAAAGTGGACCTCTCATATCCGGAATAGGAAATTCGAGAGCATACCATAAAGCTGGTGCCCTCGAAGTGTATCCATAACTATATGCAGATGATAGGCATCCTCCTCCTCTATTACTGAGTATATCAAGATTTCGTCGATTAAAACTACCAAAAAGTGATCAAGGTATGGCTAAAATATCATGTTCATGAGTCCCATGAACATTGTTGTGGAATTGGTCATGCTGAATGGCATAACCAAGAACTTATATTTTCCATTCCAAAATCTAAAGGAAGACTTCTACACATCCTCATCTCATACCCTGAGCTGATAATAGCCTGATCTGAGGTCTATCTTCATAACCAAACAAGATCCCTTCAGCTGATCAAAAAGATCATCAATCCTCTGAAGTGGATACTTGTTCTTCATGGTCCCCTATTTCAGGTGCCGGTAGTCCACACAAAGTCTCAAACTCTCAACTACCTTCTCGGCGAACAAAATCGGTGTTTCCCATTGAGAAAAACCGGGCCTTATGAAACCCTTCTTCTATAAGTCCTCCAACTATACCTGTAAATGAAAAAGCTCCTCAAGTGCCATTCGATATGCTGGTGTAGATATCGGTGCCATCCCAGCGTATAGGTCAATGTGAAATTCTACCTCTCTAGGTGGAGGTAGTCCTAGAACATCACCATGAAGGACATCATTATAATGGTCCTCCACTACAAGATAGCTCAGACTCTCTACATCAATAGCCCTGAGGGTAAGGTTGTCTTACTAATGTGTGACTGGATGATCCCTCCTCATGGTATGTACATCCTATTCTGCAGAGGTTCCCTTCATGCTAGTGAAGGAAAAACTGGTCCCATCATCCAGGAAACACCACAAATTGTGCCTAATACAGTCAATATGGGAATGTACTATGGATAACTAGTCCAAACCCAAGATGACGTTAAAAGGCCTCGATGCCGCTGCTAGAAGATCCCAGTTGAAGCTCTCACCTCTTAGAGTAATCTCACACTGCAGGTACCAGTGTGTAATCTTCAAATCCCCTCTTATAAGAGTCTCTAGCTGTAAGGATTGAGCAAACGGCTCCACCGAAATATCTAAGCTCTGAACAAGTGTTGTGGAAATATAAGAGTGACTGGAACCTATTTCTATAAGTACTATATCAAAGGTGGAGAAGACATAGATCATACCTCAAATCATCTCTTGAGTGTCTTGGTCATAGGGCTCATCTTCCAGAAGCTGAAATCATCCCTTTCCACCTACTCCATGTGGTTGGGGTGGACCACTTAGAGGGGTTAGTGGTTGAACCTAGAATCTCCACTCACCGCCTGTTGCATGACCATATCCTCTACCAGGATTGACTGCTACCTACGGACCTCCCTGATCAAATCTCTTCCTTAGGCTTGGCAGTCCCTTGTCTGTCTACTAGTCATCCGTATGGTGGTTCGGGCAATCACGTGCCATGTGACCCTACACATCACACGAGTAGCACTGCATGCTCCTCAGTTGTCCTCCTCTATCCCTTGCACCCTACACCACCGACCCTATATCCAGAGTTCGTCCACTAGATGGTCTGGCCTGGTGGGTTCCCTACTTCATCTTCCTACTACCTGCTATAGATGAAGCCAATACCTAAAATTCAGTGGTGGATCTAGATTTCGGTGCTTGCTCAGCTACGAAGCTCTCCAACAAAAGTGCTTTCTCTAGCACCATAGCCTGTGTCGAATTGATGAGAGATATCATTGATGCTCTGATCTCCCTTAGAAGACCCTAATCAAAGGTTTGGGCCCTAAATAAGGGTCGCGTGCCATGCCGAGGGAGTAGTGGGAGAGTTCAATGAACTTCACCAAGTACAAGGCCACATTCATGCTGCCCAGCTGTAAGTGCAGTAGCTCCTGTATAGGAACTAAGTGTATGGTCACTGGGTTGAACTCTGCCTTGAAATGTCTCTCGAAGTATACCCAGATGAGGGTCACCTTGTCGTGTATTTGGAGCATGAAGATCCACCATCTCCCAGCTGCTCCCTGGAAGAGATTGGCTACCAGAATCTCCATTAGCTCAACTGGGGTCCCCACTAAGCGAAAAAATCTGG